>CM038669.1:95674472-98431427 GCA_021605145.1 Aegilops bicornis
GACACTCTCTCAATGCAAATGCACAACTAGCTAGCGGCGGTTTTATGAGAATATGAGATTGTGGGGAGGTAGTTTTTTAGTACAACCACGGTGTGCAGTTAATGACTGCAGAGTGGTTCCAACAAGTTTCCGCGTGTATGGAGCATGTCACAACATAAACATTGGAACTTCGTGCATGTATGTATGATATACATACCGGCAATTGTAGCCTAAAGCGAGTAGTCCCGTGGAATCTTGGTGGGGTAGTTTGTGTGTGCGGTGGCCGTGACTATCTTGTAATGCGTACCATTTTTCTGACTCCTCTACATTTTGTTCTATCTACATTTTTAAGGGATCGCCGATCTATCTGCCTCACGTACCCCCTCGCATCACTCCCGCGAGCGACCGAGGGGGCGAACCCTAGACGCCGGGGCTAGTCCTTCTCCTCCAGCTCCCTTCCTCGTCGCCGATCCAGTCGACCTAGGCAGCGGCGGGGATCTCCCTTCTCCTCATTCAATGTCGCGCGGCGCGGGACGATGTCTTCAGTGATGGCGTCATGCTGATCCAGGGTGCCGCGGCACGGCGGCTCCCGGCGACGGCGCTTGGCGACGCTGGTGGAGCTCGGGTGGGCATGGCGTGGCGATCGGCTGGGCGTGGCCAGAGGATGGAGGTGGGGATGGGCTTGGCCGGTGGCGGTGGTGAAGGCGACGGCTGGCCCGGATCCGGCCATGGTGGTGGCGGCGTCCCCTCCGCCAGGGATGACGGGCCAGGTGGTGAGTCCTTGTGGCGGCGGATCTTGGGATCCTGTGTCCGGGCTCGTCGCAGGACGCGTGTGGCTGCCGGAGCTTCCTCCGGTGTCGACGATGCTTGATGCGGGATCATGGCGGCGGTTGCCGTTGTATGGGCGACGACAACGACTGGAGCGATGGTGGGTGCTCCCTGTAGGGCCCGAAATCGGGGCGGCGGCCCCTCTTCATCAACGCCGGCAGACTCCATGGTCATGTGGGCGACTCGGAGTCTGGATCTCGAGGTGGTGACTGCCTTCTGAGGCTGGTGGCGGTATGGGATGCCCCTTTCATCAATAGATCGAATGTGATGCGGCTCGGCACGTGACACATGTGCCTCTTTCGTAGTTGTCGGGTGGTGCCTGTCGCCGGCAGGTGAAGCCACCGATGGATGCACTACCGGCGGATGCTACATACGACGTCTTATACGAAGACGTCAAGTCATGCATGTTACCGGCAGGTGATGCCGGTGGCTCTGGCGAGGTGTCATGTTTAGCCTGTTGCAGTTGGATCCAAGGTGGTGCGACAGTAGCCGAGGCAGGCGGTATGGGACGTCTTTGTCTTCAGTTGTCTCCTCCAGAGGTATCCGGCTATCAAGGCGTTGGTAGACGGATAAGCGCAGATAGTATAGATGGCTTCAACGGCGAGTTTATGCACTCCGGTGGAAACACAAGATCTCTGATCAGGCTATGTCGTCGCGCGCCTACGCCGTGTCATTGCTGAAGGTGGTGGATTGAAGTTGGCTTTGAGGATGAGAATCCTGAGCTTAACCTTGTGGTGGACTCGTCATCATCGGCGCACGTGCGGTGATTCCTTCTTAAGGACGTAGCCTAGGAGTTGTGTATTTTTCATTTATGTTGTGTCTTGTATCATAGGGTAAGTGGTTACCTGAGGATTTCCTGTCGTGAGGTATACGGCCTCGGGGTTTTTTTTTCCGCTTTATTTCCTGGTCGAAGGTGTTCAACACTATTAATAATATATGGTTGCATGCATCATTCTGATGCAGAGGCCGAAGTTATCATCTTTTTGAAAAAAAATATTAATACATAGGCGTGCAGATCTTCCACTTGTTTCTGAAAAACTAAATATGTATGCCGGGCTGACGTATTTTCTTCTTTTTATTGGAAGACGGCCAAGGTTGAGCGAGATAGGTAGGTGATGAAGCACCTAACGAAGAAGAAAACAAATAGGAAAGGCTTTGGAGATCCTACACGGAGATGCGAGAATCGCATCATTACGTTTGCGGCGAGCATCTCCCCCTCCCAGCCCTCCCTCCTTTTCTAGTCTAGCGTGTTAATCTTTCTCTGTCTTCCACGGTGAGCACAGCCCCAAAGGCACTTTGCACACACATGGAGGTGGAAGGAGAGGGAGACCAGTGGCAGGAAAACATACTCATGGCCTTCATAATTTTTCTAGCGGGAAAGGCCCGCAGGCCCACTCATGGCCCTCGTTACTGACCAGACTACACTTTTTCTTTCACTGGCGCTAGGTCCATGCATAAAACCGATGGCCCCGATTCCAAGCAGCAGCACGGGGCCCAGCTGTAAGCCGCAGGCCCAGCGGCATGATCGAGCCCGCGCGGTCGGGGGGCGTGCGGTACCTGGTCCGGGGGACATTCCCTCACTGGGGCGCGCGCACACTGCTTGTACCACCTTTCACTGCTGCTGCCCTAGTGCCGTTCGGTCTTTTCATGCAAATGTTGATCGAAACAAAGGCAGTGGAATTTGTCGTTCGTCGGGCCTGCTACTGGCCGCTCGATCCGCAGTTTATTACTCATGTTTCTGCGTAATACTCGGGCGCTAGCTCCTGCTGCATGTTGCGGCTCGCGCGTATGGACGGTGGAAGAAGAGAGAGCTTCTTTGCAGTAGGACCGTAGAGCATAGGAGTGGGAAGCTCGAGCTACAAAAGAGCTTATAATTAGTTTATTTATTACGCGATAATTTCGGAAGTTGTTTTCCAGAATTAACAACTCTTGGGATACCTATAGTAGAGAAGTAGCTCTCCTCTTGTTGTATCGAGTGGCCTCCAGATGGTGAGCAATGATGGTAAGCGATTTACAAATATGGTTTGACCACCATCATGCGTGGTGCTCTTTAATTATGGTGTACTTTTTCTTGAAGAATGATGAGACTTGGGTGCCACTAGCAAAACATTGGTACAACCAGAGGCGGAGGACGAAAAAAATTTAAAATGTGGCGAAGTCTTATGGAAAGAATTCTTTTGATGCAAATCGAAAAAGTCAATACACGTTACAAACGAAAAACGAAATACAATGAAAATGTAGGCATGTTTCAATAGAAAAACAAACTAAAACATACCGACAATGAAGCTTTTAATGGCGTTTAGAAGACCCAGGCAATGGCAATGCCCTACCCTCATTCCAAAAATCTTCCTTAATTTTACCAAGATCAATACTTTTGAAGATCTCTCGCTCAATATAACAAACCATTAAGTCATTCAGCCAACCATCGGTCATCTTGCTGCGCAACTCAGTCTTGATGATTTTCATTGATGAGAAGGCCCTTTCAAGCTATTCTTTGTAAGCTACCGATAGTAGCAATGCCAACTCAATGAGGCGATAAACAATAGGAAACATGACATGCCTTTCAAGTTCAACCATCATTTTAGCTAGGCTTGCAATAGGGACAATATCCGGTGCTCCCAGCCTTGGGGTACTCCGGTACTCCAATGTCAATAATTTTTTTTTTATGTTTCAAAAAATTCCAAAACAAATTGTGAATGTTCATAATGAATGTGACTAAAAGCCCAAAAAATTTCAGGTCCAAACTCGAATCACACATTGAGAAAAAAAATGTGAAATCTAGCATGAGTAGTGTAAAGAAGAGACAAAAGCAACATTGACACTATTCAGATCTGTATTTCTCTTTTTTGTTTCTCAATGTACATTTCAATTTTGGACATCAAATTTTTAGGCGATGTAGTGGCATTCCTTGTGAACATTCCCATTTTCTTCCGGAATTTTTTGAAATATTTTAAAATATTTTTGACATTGAAGCACTGGGAGTACCCCAAGGCTGGGAGCACTGGATACTTTCCCGCTTGCAATATCATGACAAGCTCTAAAGTCTTCTGGTCGGAACCTGGGGAATTACCAGGAAAACCCCAACTGCCGTCGCCCGCTGGAGCTTGCTACTGCCGTCGCCCACTGGAGCTTGTTGTCGCCGCTGGAGCCGCCGGTTGCTGCCTTTGATGGAGCCGCCGCTGGAGCTTGCTGCCGCAACCCTCTAAACCCCCAGCCTGTCACCGCCGTCATCGGTCGCCTGCCTGGTCCTCACGACCCGGCCAGCCGCCGCCGCCGCGCTAGCTTCGTGTTGCGTCGCGGTTTGGGTCGAGCGTGCGTGTGCGTCGTTTTTTCCCTCGTGTGCGTGGGCGCTCGATCGAATTGATCTTGCCTTTTTTTTAGAATCTCACAAAGCTTTATTGCTGAATCATAATGTTCATAGGTACAAAAAGAAGATCGCCGGGTTGGCCTAGCCAGGTGTGTCGGCCAAATCCTAAAGATAATGCATGCTTTGCGAGATTATGGGCCTCCGTATTGGAGGTCCTATACTCATGAGTAAACGAACATGAAATAAAGTTTGTTGCTCTAGCCTTGATTTCTTCGACAATGGCTCCAAAATCTGCTGAGCTTCCCTGCCTGATTGCATCTACAACCACCTTGCAATCGGAGGCCACCAGCAAATGGTTGATATAGAGATCTTCTGAAAGTGCTAATGCCTCCCGAACAGCTAGTGCTTCTAGCACCTGTGGGTTGTGCAGTCCCCTGAAAACGGGAGCCGACGCTTCCATGAACAAACCCCTCTCATCCCTGCAAACCACACCAACAGCGCCAAACGTGCCCGAGCGTGACACGGCCGCGTCCACATTGAGTTTGTAGTAATTTGTTGGTGGCTGAATCCACGTGACGGGTCGTGGTACTGCTACCCCATGTGCTTCCTCCTTCTTCTTCAAAAACTCTATATCGATAAGTAAGCTTTGATGAAGTTGTCGTGGCAAAGCGAGTCTGGTATATATCTTCATGTATAGCTTTCCTCCTCGCACTCCAAATCGCCCATAAAGTAACAATCATCAACTGAAGTTGCTCCAGAGGAAGAGACTCCTTCATAGCAAACAGCCATAGCCGTGCGTCAGGTTCCGTAGTTGCCAACATGTGCTCGACCATCTCGGCTTCTGAAAGTGCCCACACACACCTAGACACATTACATTCTAGCAAGGAATGCCGCCAGCTATCCTGCCCTCCACAGAGGGAGCAAGCACTCGTAGTGGCCATATTACGGTGGTTTAGGACATCTCCCGTAGGGAGTGAGTGTTGCGCCGATCGCCAGTGAAAATCGCAGTTTTGGCTTGGCATGTTCCATAGAGAGTTCCACCCCCTCATCTCATGTTCAGAGTTGGAAGGATCCTCCCACTCCTCCAGCCATGCCTCGCGCCCGATCTTGATCTTGACAATCATCTTATAGGCTGACCGTACAGAAAAACGCCCCCTTGGATCATCATTCCATGCCCAGAAATCGTCCACATGTCGTGTATAGAGCGGGATTTGCAAGATTGCCTCTACGTCAATAGGTATGAACACCTGTCTAAGCAAGTCCTCTCGCCACGCAGCTCTAGTATGATCAATCGGATCGAGAAACCGATTCTTGGCGAATTGACAACCAAAGAGGCCACCGGCTTCATCATTCGTGCCTTGGGATCCAACTATGTTGCCATATATTCGTAGTAGTTCCATCACCAATACGCCGGATAGCTCCTTGGATGATAATATCTCTCCCATCAAGTATAGATCGCCACACCTGAGAAGGATGCAGACCTAGTTGAGCTTCAAGGACTGAACATTGTGGGAAATATGATGCTTTACGGATTTGTGCACTAAGAGAGGAGGGATCATTCAATAATCTCCAAATTTGCCGAGATAGAAGTGCCAAGTTGAAGATCTCTATATCCCGAAAGCCAAGTCCTCCCAAACTTTTGATTGAGTCATCAAATCCCAAGCTACCCAACATGGTTTCCTCTTGCCTCTCTTGCTCCCCCACCAAAATTGACGAATGAGTGATGTAATACTTTCACAAAGGCCTCGAGGTAATCTGAAGCAAGACATCAAAAAAACTGGTAAAGCTTGAGCTACAGATTTTATGAGAACCTCCTTTCCTGCCACTGATAAAAGCTTCTCCATCCATCCCTTTATCCTTTCCCAAACTCTGTCTCGTAAATATTTGAAGGTGCCACTTTTGGACTGTCCAACGTCGGTCGGCAGACCCAAGTACTTTTCACTCAAAGACTCATTCTGCACATTAAGTATATTCTTTATCTCCACTCTAAGGGTCTCCGGACATCCCTCACTGAAAAAGATGGACGATTTATCATAGTTTACCCTTTGGCCTGAAGCCAAGCAATATGCATCAAGTAGGTTTGGAACCTCATTTGCCCCCTGGATACTAGACTTGAAAAGCAGCAGGCTGTCATCTGCAAACAAAAGGTGGTTCACTACCGGAGCCGTGGGCGCCACCTTTATGCCACCGAGCACTAATGACTGAGAACTATGTTTTAAAAGGCACGAAAGGCCCTCCGCTGCAATCAAGAATAAATAAGGGGAAATAGGATCTCCCTGCCTGATACCTCTAGAAGGTGAGAAGCTCTCCAATCTTTCTCCATTAAACAAGACCGAGAACGAAACAGAAGTAATCATGCTCATAACTATATGGATCCAATCTGGTGCAAAGCCAAGCTTAACCATAATCGCCTTCAGATAAGGCCACTCTAGTCTGTCATATGCCTTCATCATATCAAGCTTAAGAGCACAAAAGCTGTTTGTCTTGGATCTATTTGTCTTCATGAAGTGCAAACATTCATACGCACAAATAATATTGTCCGTGATCAACCTCCCGGGAACAAAGGCTGATTGCTCTTTCGAGATAATATCTGGCAATATCAATTTCAATCTATTTGCCACCACTTTAGAAGCAATTTTATAAATTACATTGCAAAGGCTGATGGGCCTAAACTGGGTAAGGAGAGTGGGGTTTTGTACCTTGGGTATCAACACGAGTACCGTATCATTAATGCTTGCAGCAGCCTCCTCTCCACGAACGATCCGAAGCACCACGTTAGTTATTTCATCACCACAAATGTCCCAGTGTCGCTGTAGAAGTGTGCAGGAAAACCATCTGGCCCCGTTGCCTTCGTAGGAAACATCTGAAACAGGGCCTGCTTATACTTCCTCATTTGTGTAAGGGGCGCAAAGCGAAGCATTCATCTCCGGTGTCACTTTCCGAGGCACATGCTGTAGTACGTCATCTACCCCTGTACACCTTCCGTCGTGTACAAAGTTTTATAGAAATCTGTCACAAGTTGTTTCATCTCAGCCTTGTCATCTACTCGAATACCCAGCACATTGTGTAGAGCTCGAATCATATTCTTCCTTCGCCGCATATTTGCTCTCATGTGAAAAAAATTTGTGTTGCGATCACCCGAAGTCAGCCCTTGTCACGAGATCTTTGTCTCCACATTATCTCCTCCCTATGATAAAGCTCAACAAGACGTTCATTCAACTTTTGCTCAAGGTGATTTGGAGCAGTCCTAGACGGAACACTCCGGAGCCTCTCTAGCTCCGCTTTTGCCTTCTTGATCTCCTTCCTAACACTTCCAAAAGTTGCATCATTCCATGCCGAGAGGTTTTTTGACAGCAGCTCCAACTTTCTGCGTATCCCCTCAACTCCATGGCCCGCTTGCAGTTCACTCCATCCTGAGCTGATACTGTCACGCCAAGATTCATGTGACTCCCACATCACTTCGTACCGGAAACTCGGTTTAGGGCGTGGTAAATCCTCCTCAAACTGCACGAGTATTGGTCCGTGATCCGAGGAAGCCGAAGTTAAGTTTGTAACCTTAGCCATAGGGTAAAGCGCCGCCCAATCAGCTGTGGCCATCGCTCTGTCTAGCCTCACGCGGGTGTAGGATCCCCCGGTCACTTTTTTCTCAAAGGTCCAAAATCTGCCATGATAGCCCAAGTCCATAAGCATGCAAACGTCAACAGCATCCCGGAAACCTTGTATTTGTGCATTACTCCGATTAGCAACTCCCTCATGTTCATCCGGACGTAAAACTTCGTTAAAATCCCCCAAACACAGCCACGGGAGATTGCTGAAAGACGCCAACCCCTTAAGGAGATCCCATGTTTGGTGTCTCAGTTGTGTCTGGGCCTCGCCATACACGCATGTCAGCCTCCATGGGTCTTTCCCATCCTCTACAACCTTTGCATCAATATGATAAACAGAGTCACCCAAGATCTCAATATTTATTGTATTATTCCAAAAAATTCCTATTCCGACACTTCTTCCTTGACTATCTATCGCATAGGCATTATCATAGCCCAAAGAGTTAGCTAAAGCTTCTACACGTGCACCTTTTAATTGAGTTTCAACAATACACAACACGGTAGGGGTAAATTTCTTCGCAAAGTCGCGAAGCTCACGAACTGTCGCGGCTTTACCCGCACCACGACAGTTCCAACAAAATGAACTCATTGCGTCCGGCGGCACTCCTCGAAGGAGTCCGCCGATCCATCATCTTGGTGCTTGCCTTCTTCCACTCCATCTATCACTATACTCGGTGTTCCTGCATCATGACTCCTTAAACAGGGCTACTTTTTGCCAACATCTTTCTTGGTCGTTTCACCTCTTTCCTTGGAGACACATATACGGGCGGCATCGGTGGAACCCCGGCCAGCTTTCCAGAGGTTATAAGAGCTGTAGAGCTCACTGGGACCCCAACCCCTTCTGTACCCTCGCTTGACTGAGCTGTGTATGGATAGTTCTTGTCCGAGGATTGCCTCTTGTTACTTGCCACCACAGCCCCCAACGCTGCAGCATTCGGTGCCTCGACCATACCAACGGCCTCGCTTGGCCCCGATACGTCAGTGGTCATGGCCTTGTCCGCTCTTTCATCCTGCCTCCCAGCCTCCCTAGTAGCCTCATTCTGATATGCATTGAAGCGCCAGCTTTGACTGGGGTTATACTGCTCCTGTCCCCTTCCTCTTCCTCCTGCATTCCTTGGGCCGCCTCGACCCCACTGGTTACCAAAACCACCTCTGTCCGGCTGCCTGAAGCGAATATTGTCAGCCAGAACAAAGTCACCCCACTCGAACTTTGTCTCATCATGAACACCATCACCACACTCCTCGTGCCAATGCCCGCACCCACCACAGTTAAAGCAAAAGACAGGTAATTTCTCATATTTTACTTGGTATCTAACTCGTTTATCCCCCTTCTTTGTAGTGACAAACCTCTTAATCTTTGCGTTGATATCGATTTTCACCCTTACTCGGACAAATTCACCAAAGAAACCTGCCGGTAGTTTGAGCTGCACTTCTTCCACCTCGCCAATTCGCGAGGCCATCCCCCTGACTGCAGGCTCGATCAAAAAGTTGTCAGGTAAACGATGGATTTGCGCCCAAATGGCCAACCTATCCAACTTGATGCTATCAGGGTTTTTGAACCCATCATACTCCACCAAAATCACTGCTTGGTCTCACGAAAAGCCACGGCCCCTCTAGCATGGCCTTATTCCAATCCCCTAGACAACCAAACTGAGCTGTGAACAAGTTGTCCTTCACCTTCCTCCAGACCACCGTCTTTGCCGGGTTCCAGGCTGCACGCATGTCCCCATAAAAGAGCATTAGGGCTGAAAGTCCTTGTAGTGTGCACCCTGGCTATGGCTAACCACCTCGCCGGCTCCCCCAGATCCGGCAGTTCCTCTTCCCAAACAAAATCGTCATCTTCCTCCTCCTGCAGATTCAACCTGGCTAGCAGCTCCTCCGTCGTCTCCTTGCCATGTCGCCCCTGCGAGCTTGATCCCGACGCCATGAATAGAGCAGTCCAGTCGCCGCCAACGAAAACCCTAGATAGACCTGCCGGAGAAACCACGAGAACCAAGGCTGGGTAAGGTCACGAGGGGCCTCCCTTGATCAGCCCGAGTCCAGGGGATCACCAGCAGGATCGCCCGGGGAAAAGAAGGTAAGATCCGGCCGAGGCGCCGGAATATGTCGAAACCCTAGGCTATCGTCGTCGGGGAGAGAAAACACAGTTCATGTCCCCATAAAAGGTCCGCAAACGAGTGGAGACTCGAATTGATCTTGCCTGGTCGATCTCCACCAGGCACCGGCTACTGGCCCAACAGCCTAGATGCGTCGGCCCATCAGGCCAGCGCTGGCTGCGGTCGAACGAGTCCAGAGCGTACAGATCGATAGATGCATACGTATAATTTTTTTTTGCCCAAAATCAAGGTATGATGGCTGCCACACCTTGCCCACCGGAGCCCTCCCCCAGTGGATACAACTCGCACGAGGCAGGCCTCGACAACAACATTTGGCCTTCAGACGCACTCTCCATCCTATGGAAGATTTAGAATTCTCCGAATGTAGCAACATTCCACGGGGACATCCAACCCCTTCACGCAATACAATCAGGAATATCATCCCCACCTTCTCTGTATGAACTCTTAGGTCTAAGGAACCGTTCCAAAAGGACATCGTTGTGTCTTGGTAGCAGTACATGTCCTCATGCTCCCGCGCCTCTTTGTATCTCTTGCTCATGATCACTTTGAGTAAATATTGGAGTGGAGACTCTCTCTCCCCCGGTGATTGTTAAAAAAACAGTAACGACCCCATGATAAATGATACCAATGAAATAGTTAAACATTCACTCTAATATGGGAAAACAACATGGGAAACTATTTGACAGTTTCACCACCTATGCTATACAACATTCTAAAACCTCCTATCTCTACAGAATGTCACATCTCTTCAACATAGTGACTGGGTATCAATCATACAATTTGGGGGAGCAGTAGATAGCTACAACTAATCCACAACACCATATCACCAATACCAGATGACAAAAGAAAATTACTCAGACATAACAACAACACAGTAGATAGTTGGACAACAGTTCATTGTATCAAACATCATGTTTAAGTAGGAGATTAGTGAGGTTTGTGGGTTAGTTTACTAGTGTGTAGATGGAGGGATATGATGAAGGAGATGGTGTCGCAGTCGATGAAGATGATGATGGCGCTAGGGAACCACCGGAAGAGAGCAGGAAACAGCCCCTCCTCCTCCTCCCCCTTCTTCTTTCTTAGCCTCCCCTTAGTGGGGAAGGGTTTCTCACCTTATTTTTGGGTGGCCATGGGCGTGGAGAGGAGATTCGCCTCCGATATTGGATTTCACTTTTTGTGGGGTAGTTTTTTGAATGTCATTTTCCGAGTACCGTCACCATTTTATACTCCTGATATCTGTAAGCGAAAAGTCTAATTTTTTTAAGGCGGTGGAGAAAACTGTTGGAAATATGCCCTAGAGGCAATAATAAAATAGTTCTTGTTATATTTCCTTGTTCATGATAATTGTCTATTCTTCATGCTATAATTGTATTAACCGGAAACCGTAATACATGTGTGAATGCATAGACTACAACATGTCCCTAGTGAGCCTCTGGTTGACTAGCTCGTTGATCAATAGATGGTTGTGGTTTCCTGACCATGGACATTGGATGTCGTTGATAACGGGATCACATCATTAGGAGAATGATGTGATGGACAAGACCCAATCCTAAGCATAGCACAAGATCGCGTAGTTCATTTACTAGAGCTTTTCTAATGTCAAGTATCATTTTCTTAGACCATGAGATTGTGCAACTCCCGGATACCGTAGGAATGCTTTGGGTGTATCAAACGTCACAACATAACTGGGTGGCTATAAAGGTGCACTACAGGTATCTCCAAAAGTGTCTGTTGGATTGGCACGAATCGAGACTGGGATTTGTCACTCCGTATGACGGAGAGTTACCTCTGGGCCCGCTCGATAATGCATCATCATAATGAGCTCAATGTGACTAATGAGTTAGCCACGGGATCATGCGTTATGAAACAAGTAAAGAGAGTTGCCGGTAACGAGATTGAACAAGGTATAGGGATACCGACGATCGAATCTCGGGCAACTAACATACCGATGGACAAAGGGAGTTGTATATGGGATTGATTGAATCCCCGACATCGTGGTTCATCCGATGAGATCATCGTGGAATATGTGGGAGCCAATATGGGTATCTAGATCCCGCTATTGGTTATTTGCCGGAGAGGAATCTCGGTCATGCCTGCATGGTTCCCGAACCCGTAGGGTCTACACACTTAATGTTCGGTGACGCTAGAGTTGTAATGGGAATTGTATGTGGTTACCGAAAGTTGTTCGGAGTCTCGGATGAGATCCCGGAGGAGTTCCGGAATGGTCCGGAGGTAAAGATTTATTTATGGGAAGTCCTATTTTGACTACCGGAACGTGGGTAGTGGGGGCAAGGCTCCACACCCCTGGTCAAGGCGCACCAATATCCCCCTTTAGAAGGAATAAGATCATATCCCAAAAGGATAAGATCAAGATCCCTAAAAAGGGGGGATAACAATCGGTGGGGAAGGGAAAGGATGAGATTTCTTTCCTCCCACCTTTGCCAACACCGCAATGGACTTGGAGGGCAAGAAACCAGCCCCCTCCACCCCTATATATATATATATATATATATATATATATATATATATATATATATATATATATATATATATATATATATGAGCTGCACCCTTGCCTCGGGCGCAGCCCTCCCCACCAACTCCTCCTCCTCCTCCTTCGTTGAGCGTAGCGAAGCTCTGCCAGAGAACCACGAGCTCCACCACCACGCCGTCGTGCTGCCGGAGTTCTCCCTCAACTTCTCCTCTCCCCTTGCTGGATCAAGAAGGAGGAGACGTTCCCGGGCTGTACGTGTGTTGAACGCGGAGGCGCCGTCCGTTTGGCGCTTGGATCGGATCTTCCGCGATTTGAATCACCTCGAGTACGACTCCATCAACCGCGTTCTTGTAACGCTTCCGCTTAGCGTTCTTCAAGGGTATGAAGATGCACTCCCTCTCTCTCGTTGCTAGCATCTCCTACATTGATCTTGGTAACACGTAGAATTTTTTTTGAATTATTACTACATTCCCCAACAAAAACTTCAGGGACAAGTTCATGATTAAAGGACACCCAAGAAGCTCCAAACTATCCAAGTGGCTAGGCGACACGGGCAGGCCAGGGGCTGCGTGGAAGGGCACCTGTCAGGTGGGTTTCTAGCCAATGGGGGCCTTTGGTCCATATATCATCATTGTATTTTTATTTTATGTTTTGTGTATGGATAGACCATTTTTCCATGGAAGGCAAAAACACTAAAAAACAACAATATGTACTTGCCGCTGAATTAATAAGTTAGTCCAATAAAAAATAATATGAATGTAACATAAACATAACAAAAAACATAGATACGTTAAATACGTACCAAACCCAACACTCTGGGATAGAAACATGAGTAGATAGAAACGAGTGGGAAAGAAACAACCCTTAGAAGTTGGCATGATGATTGAGCGACAATTTATTCTTTGGCACCAAGGCAAAACCCACATTTTTTTTATATTGGTGTGAATAGTTCTTTTCTTTAAAGTGGCAAAGAGGAGAATTTTTTTATGCCAAGTGTACATGCATGATCCGACTAATAGCGAAGGAAGTTTTCATTTGCACCCAAAACCGAGTTTTCACTTGATATGTTGCCGCATATTTTGATTATGAATATGAATGTACTATGAACTATATGTAACAATGGGCTCAAACAAGATGCAATGCAATGGCAAGATGAATGTGAACGTATGTTTGTATCGGACATGTGTTGATATGTGTTCATCATGTATTAAAAAATGTTAGTCATCATGTATCTTTATTTTCTTCATCACAAATTAAAATTTATTCATATAATTTCTGGAAATTTTTATTCATATAAACAAAATATTATATTCATGTAATAAGAAATAGGTTACAAATTTCTAGATATAAGAAACCAAAGTAATTTTTAAAAGAGCAAAACATTGGATTAAGAGGTGAAGAAGAAAAATCAAATAAAAAAGAAGGAAAATTAGAAAAAACAAACAAATAGAAAGAATTAAAAAAACCAAGAAGAACTGGTGAAAATGATAATAAAAATCAAAAAAAGATACGCACACCAAACTGTGTGAGTGCCCCACTATCCATCCAAGAGGCACGGATTAGAGGATCCTCCTATACCGCAGGTGGCGCGCTGGGAAGACACAGGGTGCACACCTCGCTCCCCAGCATGCCATTCTGAGCCGCCCCATGTACGGGCGCTCTGCTTTTAAATTTCATTTTTTTCCTTTTTTATTTTTCCGTTTTTGATTTTTAGACTTTAAATAATTTGGGACTCTGAAGAAGTTTGAGAATTTTCGAAAAATGAGAATTGTGAAATAAAAAGTTCAAGAAATCATAAAAGGATAGTGGATCTAAAAAATTGCTGTGATTTCAAAAATATGTTTGCATATTCAAAAAAAGTTCACATTTCTAAAAATGTACACATATCCAAAAATTCATCAACTTGAATAAAAATTATGATTCAAATATTGTTCATAAGAATTTATAAAATGTTCAAAACAAATAAAAATATGTTCTCGAATTTCAAAAATTCTTCCAAAATTTCGAAAAAACTTCATCGGTTCCAAACCAGTTTGCTGATTGAAAAAATGTTCTTGTATTTCAAAAAAAATGCTCATCAAACAATAAAAAGTTCATGAGTTTAAAAAAATGCTTGCAATTTGAAAATCTTCGTGATTTATAAAAAGTTTGTTAATTCTTAAAAAAAGTCAAAATTTTCTTAAAATGCTCATGATTTTAAGAAAATGTTCAAGAATTTACAGAAAAAATCGTGATTACAAAACATTGTTCACAAATTTGGAATATGTTGGAAAAAAAAGACAGAAAATAAATAATGAAAAAGGAAAGGAAACGGAAAATAAAAAAATAAAACATAAAGAAAAAATAACAAAAAAATCGGTTCATGGAAGGTTCTAGAACCTTCCCAAAACCGGTGAGGAATACACCTAAAATAGGCCGGCAACCACCGATCGGGCGCTCTAGAGGGGTGCGCCCTGGGTTTCTTGCGGGCAACCTGCAGCCAAATATGAGACGGCATTTAGCACGCGCGACGCACTGTCGAATGAGCAAGCGCGCACCGCCCTCCCCTACTGCACGCCCTATTAGGCCTGCCCAGGAGCAGGGGGGACGGCCTGCTGTTTTTTTTATTTCTTTTCCTATTTTTCTGGTTTTACTTTTTCTTCATTTAATTATTTCTGGATTTCAAAAAAATTCCAAATTTCAATAAAGTGGATTTGAAATAATGATCCAGAAATCATAAAATATTCATGGATTAAAAAGAATGTTCATGATTTTGAAATAATATTTGTGTATTGAAAAATGTTCATGAATTAGAAACAAGTTTCGTGAATTCAAATATTTTTCATGAATTTTGAATAAATGTTCATAAAAATAAAAAAACAATTAAGAATTACAGAAATGTTCGCCGATTTAAAATTTTCATGCATGCCACAAGCAAACCATGCGATCGAAAGCAAACACAGCTAAAAAAAGTCCTCGAGGTATTTGTAGTAGCTTAACCATTTGCTAGTTGCGCACTGGTGCAAGGTTGGCATTGATCTAAAAAGTCCTATATTTCTCTACAGAGGGAGTATATCACTACATATCTCTTCATATGGACATCTGTTGGTTGAACACCAACTGTCACTTGAATATAGTGACATATATGCAATTGGTCTTTTCCTCTTTCATTAGGGCACTTTCTTAGTTTATTAGGAAGATCATACCCATGTGTCGTGATATGTAGCATCGAACTTCCAATAATAAGTTTAATTTGCCAGCTTTGGTACAGAGCTATAGATCAGATTGCGGTAATTAAATTAGTACCAGCTTGGAACGGAACTGCTTCGCAGACGACAAATATGTGCACGACCACTGCACGATAAGCATCTAGCAGCCTGCTGTCTGCTGTTGCCATGCAATGGACGGAGCTGATTGCATTGTCGTGCACACATCGTCCGCCACTATCGTGTGTATAGCACTGCTCAGCTTGGAACATGCAATCCAGCTAATCAATCACAGCTATTCAATCGATGACCCGCGGGTGTTTTCTGAGGCAAACGTGGAAGCCACTTTCCAACGGGAACATTGATTATAGTGATCATACACTCTTTGTTTAAATGATTTAACAAGCATCATATACTCCTTCAAGGCGCCTTCTTGCATTATGTTCTTCTCTCAGCGCCCTCCGTGTTGACTGTGATTCTATTTCAAGACATGCGGAATTCGAGCCATACGAGTGCAAAATGCAGAACACTGTGATTATGCCGGTTACGTGGAATATTTGGAAGCGTCGAAACTCTAAAATCTTCTGCAATAAGGCATAGTCATCTGCGATGGGGCGGAATTCCTGAGATCTGATGTTCTCCTGTGGTCCAGCATATGTAAAAATGAAGCTCGCAAACGGATCTTGTTTCATCAGGCGTGATACTTTCCCATCTGAATCTAGAGATGTAACTCTAGTTTGTTTCCTTTTTCGCATTCTCATGTAAATACCTTCTTTTGATATACTGCTTAAATATATATCTAACTAAATATTCAGGCTGGTTTTTGTCCCATAGTTTCCTCAAGAAATAAAAAACTTACACTCCTATTTAACTACTGACTTGGAGCCAGCAATATCATTTTTGAAGATAAATATATAGTAATCCTCCTCCCAGGACCAATACCCAAGCTTTTAATACATCATGCCAAATGGACATAACTGAATGGTGAAGGTCGCAAGCACTTTTCCGTGTATCTTTCTTCCGGAGTTTAATTGCGGAAATTTAGCCACGTGGAATTACCGTCTACCATGATTCCATGACATAAATATCGACTGATCACAAGAACTTGCACCACATATCACGTATGTGTAGGTAGTTGTCCATTCTTTTTTTTTATCATTTTTTTAGAACGAAGGCTCAACGGGAACCCGACTTTGAATTAACAAAGCCATCAACCAGCTAGGATTACACAAGGCCACCAAGCGATAGCGACCGAAAAATACAATGAAGCTTAGTGAACAACTAACAACAACACACTAGAGCAGAAAGAAAATACATGAAGAGCCCTGCTAGTAGTGTCGAAGCCTACTGCATATAGTCAACAGAGAGAGGAGCAGCAGAGAAGCCTCGATGATTAGTCGAAGGCCAGAGAAAGGTGTGAACTGTCTGAACCCAAGGGCAAGGAAAGGAACATCGCTCCCAACGCCGAAGAGGAATCCTTTCCTCTCGCCTAGGCTCGAAGGCGCCGCACCGTCGGATCATTGGCGCTCACCCGAGAACTAGAGCAGACGCCAGCCGGATCCCCATCGCAGACAAGTTGCACAGCCCTCGCCACGCTGCAGGCACACACCACAGCTGCACTGCCACCTGTCCTGAACAACCAAGAGCAGAAGGATAGCCGTCGGGAGGTCGCCGAAGAAGAAAACTGCAGAGGCCAAGAGGCGGAGCAGGGGAGCACCAGGTCCCGTTCCATGGCCGCAAGAAGGACTCTTGCAAGAACGAGCACCCTCCACAGAAAAACGCCACCTTGGCCTCGCAGCCGATGGACGCCCACCAACCACCTCATCCCTCTACTGAAACCAGACACCCAAGACGGCGCCTCCAACAAGGACGCGGCGCACTCGGCGCCGCCACCGGCCAACCCGAGACGGGTTTTGGGTTTTCACCCGGGGTCTGGGACGGGGGTGAAGAGGAGAGCCCTCGACGGCGCATCCAGCAAAGAACACGACGCGCACACGCGCCGCCGTCGCCGTCGTGACCGGAGGACCCGCCAAGGGTTTCCCCCGGGCTCGAACCTGAGCACCCGCGCCCCACCAGCATTGGATCTGGCGACCAGAGTCGCAGAAGGGTACGACCGGCGGGGAGGAGGGCACCTGACCTTCAGATCTGGGGCTGAGGGACTCTGCGCGGCGACCACCCGCTGTATCCTCGCTGCCCGGGCAGCCGAGGATGCCGGCCACCTCTTCCTGCGCGCGCCGCCAGTCGCGGAGGCAGCGCCGTCTCGCCGTCCGGGGTCGCCGCCCCAGCTACCAGGTCCTTCGCGGGGGCACGAAGCAACGCAGCACCTTACCAAAGTATTATGTATTATGTATTTTTATGCCAAATGGCAATATATTAATGGACGCGACTAACAAACAGTCGACTGTTCGCTAAGCATTAGATCCACACGATCGTAAACCCGGTCTTTTGTTTCATTACCGAACGTTTGCCCCCTGCCAGCATGCCATTTCCAGCGCAGGTTTGCATGCATACGGTCGCTCACCAATACTAGTTATAAACAGGACAAAAATGCTGACGTCAGCCAAGATTCCTCTGAAATTCAGATCTCAAAATGTTTTGTAGCTCAAACCGTTGATCCGATTGAAAAATTGTTTGCACGTAAAAAATTTGTCACGACGAGATCTTCGAAACTAGATCCCATGTTGGTATGTTCCGATGATTTTTTTGTCAAAAGTTACCATGCATATGCATAAGCTACATAAGTTAGCAATCTATTCACACATGACTTATCATGCATCAAATTAAATTGGAAGTTTTTGGCAACGTTTCAATGACTTCTATAGGTCGAATGTTATCACTTGATTCTGGAAAGAGTTACCCGAGTTACCCATATTGTTCATATGTTTTTTTACTGGCAACATTACATCGGTTGTTTAAACTACTCATGGACAATTATCAATTCGAATACTAGATATTACCGCAACCACCCACGTAACTACATCACTACTGTAGTGTTTTTGCTACTACCTAGCAAGCTGGGTAACCTGCGTCATGCCATGGCGATAATTTAGCATAGTCAATCTGCTAACTATGTAAAATTCTTCCTAAATCTAGAGATATGATCACATATGCATGTCACCACAAAATCACAAGGGTAGAGTTAAGCATGCTGACATACTATAAGTTATCAGGCCGAAGCAATGTGAGTTATGAGGCCAAAGCAATATGAATTATCAGGTAGAACCAATTTAACTTACCATGCTGGAAAAAAAGAATGAGTTGAACAAGCTAAGAGAGTGTGAGTTAAACATTCTGGCACTATATAAGTTATCAAGTTGCATAAAGCTCTCTCATGTTGAATGTAAAAATAAAGTGTTGAAAGCAGATCAAATTAAACTGTACACACGGTATAATTTATCAGGCTAAAACAATATGAATTATCATGTAGTATACCATGCCGAAAAACATAGATTCAATTAACCAAGCTAACAAAAAAATGGTTGTTATCATGCTGAAATACTTGAAGTTATCAGGCTCTAGCTGCCTATGTCATCAAGATGAAGTAAAACATGAGTGTTGAAAGCAGTCCGAGTTAAACACTGTAACACATCACAAGTTATCACGCTGACATTTTGTATTTATCAGGCTCAAGTTACATAAGTTATTTGGTTGAGGTAATATTATAAGTGTTGAAAGCGGTTAGAGTTATACATGCTGACACAATGTAATATATCAAGCTAAATCAATATGAATTATCAGGTGGAAACAAAATTGGAGTTGCCACACTAAAAAACAAAATGAGTTAAATAGGGAAATAAAAGTGATTGTTATCATGACACCCTAGGAGTAATCAAGTGGAAGTAAAAACATGAGTGTTGAAAATTAGTTCAAGTTAATCATTCGTACACATCACAACTTATCAGGCTGACATATTATAATTATCAGCCTCAAGTTACATAAGTTATCAGGTTGAAAGTAAAAAATTAAGTGTTGAAAGCGGAACAAGTTAAATTGCTACACACAGTATAATATAACAGGCCAAAAACGTATGAATTATCAGGCTAAAAAGTATGAATTATCAGGTAGAAACTGTTTAGGGTACCATTCTGAAAAAAAAAGAATTAACCAAGCTAACAAAATTGGTTGTTATCATGCCCACATACTTGAACTTATCAGGGTGATATGGAGTATATTATAAGTTATCAGGCTCAAGCTGCATAAGTCATCAAGATGAAGTAAAAATATGATTGCTGAAAAAGCAGTCCGGGTTAACCATTACGATACATCACGACCTATCATGCTGAATATTATAATTTATCAGCATCAAGTTGCATAAGTTATCAGGTTGAACGTAAAGTTAAAGTGTTTGAAGCAGATCAAGTTAAACTACTACACATGGTATAATTATCAGGCCAAAAACGTATGAATTATCAGGTAGAAACAATTGAATTACCATGCTGAAAAATAAAATGAGTTAAAACATGCTATCAAAGTGAGTGTTATTATGCTGACATAGTAGAAAGCTACGAGACTAACATCGAATAAGTTATCGGGCTCAAGCTGAGTTGAAACAAACTCGAGTTAAAAAATATGAATTGTCAAGATAAACAGTTTAGATGCCATGCTGAAAAAAGAGCCAAACAGGCTAACCCATTAGAAACAAAATCATACAGATTTTGCTAAGCAAAGTGATGCGAAGTTCAATACATGTTGAGTGTTATCACGCTGGCACACTAGAAGCCACCAAGCTAAACACAGTATAAGTTAACAGGCTAAAACTGAAGGAAATATGCCCTAGAGGCAATAATAAAGTTATTATTTATTTTCTTATTTCATGATAAATATTTATTATTCATGCTAGAATTGTATTAACCGGAAACATAATACATGTGTGAATACATAGACAAACAGAGTGTCACTAGTATGCCTCTACTTGACTAGCTCGTTAACTAAAGATGGTTATGTTTCCTAACCATAGACATGAGTTGTCATTTGATTAACGGGATCACATCATTAGGAGAATGATGTGATTGACTTGACCCATTCCGTTAGCTTAGCACTTGATCGTTTAGTATGTTGCCATTGCTTTCTTCATGACTTATACATGTTCTGTAACTATGAGATTATGCAACTCCCGTTTACGGAGGAACACTTTGGGTGCTACCAAAGCGTCACAACGTAACTAGGTGATTATAAAGGAGTACTACAGTGTCTCCAAAGGTACATGTTGGGTTGGCGTATTTCGAGATTAGGTTTTGTCACTCCGATTGTCGGAGAGGTATCTCTGGCCCTCTCGGTAATGCACATCACTATAAGCCTTGCAAGCAATGTAGCTAATGAGTTAGTTACAGAATGATGCATTACGTAACGAGTAAAGAGACTTGCCAATAACGAGATTGAACTAGGTATTGGATACCGACGATCGAATCTCGGGCAAGTAACATACCGATGACAAAGGGAACAACGTTATGTTGTTATGCGGTTTGACCGATAAAGATCTTCGTAGAATATGTAGGAGCCAATATGAGCATCCAGGTTCCGCTATTGGTTATTGACCGAGAATAGTTCTAGGTCATGTCTACATAGTTCTCGAACCCGTAGGGTCCGCACGCTTAACGTTACGATGACAGTTTTATTATGAGTTTATAAGTTTTTATGTACGAAGATTGTTCGAGTCCGGATGTGATCACAGACATGACGAGGAGTCTCGAAATGGCGAGACATAAAGATTGATATATTGGAAGCCTACATTTGGATATCGGAATGGTTCGGTGAAATCGAGTTTTCTTAACACCGGGGTTCTGGAACCCTCCGGGGTTAATGGGCCTTAGTGGGCCATGAGGGAGAAGAGGAGGGCCGGCCGGGGCAGGCCGCCCCTCCCCTAGTCCGAATAGGACAAGGAAGGCGCCCCTTTCCTCTTTCCCTCCCCTTTCCTTCTCCACCAAGGCAGAGGGAGTCCTACTCCCGGTGGGAGTAGGACTCTTCCAGGCGCACCCCTAGGGGGCCGGCCGCACCTCCCCCCTCCCTCCTTTATATACGGGGGCAGGCGGGCACCCTAGAACACACAAGTTGATCTTCAAGATCGTTCCTTAGCCATGTGCGGTGCCCCCCTCCACCATATTCCACCTCGGTCATATCATCGCGGAGTTTAGGCGAAGCCCTGCGCCAGTAGAACATCATCATCGTCACCACGCCGTCGTCTTGTGGAACTCATCCCCGACACTTTGCTGGATCGGAGTCCGGGGATCGTCATCGAGCTGAACATGTGCTGAACTCGAAGGTGTCGTACTTCGGTACTTGGATCGGTCGGATCGTGAAGACGTACGACTACATCAACCGCGTTGTCATAACGCTTCCGCTTATGGTCTACGAGGGTACGTGGACAATACTCTCCCCTCTCGTTGCTATGCATCACCATGATCTTGCGTGTGCGTAGGAAAATTTTGAAATTACTACGTTCCGCAACAGTGGCATCCGAGCCAGGTTTTACGCGTTGATGTTATTTGCACGAGTAGAACACAAGTGAGTTATGGGCGATACAAGTCATACTGCTTACCAGCATGTCATACTTTGTCTCAGTAGTATTGTGAGATGAAGCGGCCCGAACCGACATTACGCGTACGCTTACGCGAGACTGGTTTCACCGTTACGAGCACTCGTGCTTAAAGGTGACTGGCGGGTGTCTGTCTCTCTCACTTTAGCTGAATCGAGTGTGGCTACGCCCGGTCCTTGCGATGGTTAAAACATCACTAACTTGACGAACTATCGTTGTGGTTTTAATGCATAGGTAAGAACGGTTTTTGCTCAGCCCGTAGAAGCCACGTAAAACTTGCAACAACAAAGTAGAGGACGTCTAACTTGTTTTTGCAGGGCATGTTGTGATGTGATATGGTCAAGACGTGATGCTATATTTTATTGTATGAGATGATCATGTTTTGTAACCGAAGTTATCGGCAACTGGCAGGAGCCATATGGTTGTCGCTTTATTGTATGAAATGCAAACGCCTTGTAATGCTTTACTTTATCACTAAGCGGTAGCGATAGTCGTAGAAGCATAAGATCGGCGAGACGACAACGATGCTACGAGGGAGATCAAGGTGTCGCGCCGGTGACGATGGTGATCACGACGGTGCTTCGGAGATGGAGATCACAAGCACAAGATGATGATGGCCATATCATATCACTTATATTGATTGCATGTGATGTTTATCCTTTATGCATCTTATCTTGCTTTGATTGACGGTAGCATTTTAAGATGATCTCTCACTAAAAAAATTATCAAGAAGTGTTCTTCCTGAGTATGCACCGTTGCGAAAGTTCTTCGTGCTGAGACACCACGTGATGATCGGGTGTGATAGGCTCTATGTTCAAATACAACGGGTGCAAAACAGTTGCGCACGCGGAATACTTAGGTTAAACTTGATGATCCTAGCATATAACAGATATGGCCTCGGAACACGGAGACCGAAAGGTCGAACGTGAATCATATAGTAGATATGATCAACATAGTGATGTTCACCATTGAAACTACTCCATCTCACGTGATGATCGGACATGGTTTAGTTGATTTGGATCACGTGATCACTTAGATGACTAGAGAGATGTCTGTCTAAGTGGGAGTTCTTAAGTAATATGATTAATTGAACTTAAATTTATCATGAACTTAGTCCTGGTAGTATTTTGCAAATTATGTTGTAGATCAATAGCTTGCGATGTTGCTTTCATATGTTTATTTTGATATGTTCCTAGAGAAAATTGTGTTGAAAGATGTTAGTAGCAATGATGCGGATTGGATTCGTGATCTGATGTTTATCCTCATTGCTGCACAGAAGAATTATGTCCTTAATGCACCGCTAGGTGACAGATCTATTGCGAGGAAGCGGTCTGCGGGCGTTATGAGCGTTTGGCTAGCTCAATATGATGACTACTTGATAGTTTAGTGCACCATACTTAACGGCTTAGAATCGGGACTTCAAAGGCGTTTGAACGTCATGGACCATATGAGATGTTCCAGGAATTGAAGTTAATATTTCAAGCAAATACCGAGTTGAGAGATATGAAGTCTCCAACAAGTTCTATAGCTAAAAGGCGGAGGAGAATCGCTCAACTAGTGAGCATGTGCTCGAGATAGTCTAGGTACTACAATCGCTTGAATCAAGTGGGAGTTAATATTCGAGATAAAATAGTGATTGACAGAATTCTCTAGTCACCATCACCAAGTTAGTAGAACTTTGTGATGAACTATAATATGCAAGGGATGACGAAAGTAATTCCCAAGCTCTTCGTGATGCTTTGAAATCGTGAAGGTAGAAATCAAGAAAAACATCAAGTGTTGATGGTTAACAAGACCACTAGTTTCAAGAAAAGGGCAAGGGATAGAAGGGAACTTCAAGAAGAGCGACAAGCAAGTTGCTGCTCAAGTGAAGAAGCCCAAGTGCGGGCCTAAGCACGAGACTAAGTGCTTATCTGCAAAGGGACTAGTCACTAGAAGCAGAACCACCCCAAGTATTCATGGATAAGAAGGATGGCAAAGTGAACAAAGGTATATTTGATATACATGTTATTGATGTGTACTTTACTAGTGTTTATAGCAACCCCTCGGTATTTGGTACTGGTTCAGTTGCTAAGAGTAGTAACTTCGAAGCGGGAGTTGCAGAATAAACAGAAACTAGTTAAGGGTGAAGTGACGATGTGTGTTGAAAGTAGTTTCAAGATTGATATGATCATCATCGCACACTCCCTATACTTTCGGGATTAGTGTTGAACCTAAATAAATATTTGGTGTTTGCGTTGAGCATGAATATGATTTGATCGTGTTTATTGCAATACGGTTATTCATTTAAGTTAGAGAACAATTGTTGTTACATTTTACATGAATAAAACCTTCTATGGTCATACACCCAATGAAAATGGTTTGTTGGATCTCGATCGTGTGATACACATATTCATAATATTGAAGCCAAAAGATGCAAAGTTAATAATGATAGTGCAACTTATTTGTGGCACTTTGCCGTTTGGGTCATATCGGTGTAAAGCGCATGAAGAAACTCCATAAAGATGGATTTTCGGAATCACTTGATTATGAATCATTTGATGCTTGCGAACCGTGCCTTTTGGGCAAGATGACTAAAACTCTGTTCCCCGGAACAATGGAACGAGCTACTGACTTATTGGAAATAATACATACCGATGTATGCGATCCGATGAGTGTTAAGAATCGCGGCGTGTATCGTTATTTTCTGACCTTCACAGATGATTTGAGCAGATATGGGTATATCTACTTGATGAAACATAAGTCTGAAACATTTGAAAAGTTCAAAGAATTTCAGAGTGAAGTGGAAAATCATCGTAACAAGAAAAATAAAGTTTCTCTGATCTGATTGTGGAGGTGAATATTTGAGTTATGAGTTTGGTCTTTATTTGAAACAATGTGAAATAGTTTCGCAACTCACGCCACCTGGAACACCACAATGTAATGGTGTGTCCGAACATCGTAATCGTACTTTACTAGATATAGGTGCGATTTATGATGTCTCTTATCGGTTTACCATTATCGTTTTGGGGTTATGCATTAGAGACATCTGCATTCACGTTTAAATAGGGCACCCTCTAAATCCGTTGAGACGACACCGTATGAACTATGGTTTAGCAATAAACCTAAGCTATCGTTTCTTAAAGTTTGGGGTTGCAATGCTTATGTGAAAAAGTTTCAACCTAATAAGCTCGAACCCAAATAGGAGAAGTGCGTCTTCGTAAAATACCCGAAGGAAACTGTTGGGTACACCTTCTATCACAGATCCGAAGGCAAGTTATTCGTTGCTAAGATGGATCCTTTCTAGAGAAGAAGTTTCTCTCGAAAGAAGTGAGTGGGAGGAAAGTAGAACTTGATGAGGTAATTGTACCTACTCCCTTATTGGAAAGTAGTTCATCATAGAAATCGGTTCCTGTGATTCCTACACCAATTAGTGAGGAAGCTAATGATGATTGAGGGAGTCCCGGACTAGGGGGTGTCCGGATAGCCGGACTATCGTCACGGCCGGACTCCAAGACTATGAAGATACAAGATTGAAGACTTCGTCCCGTGTCCGGATGGGACTTTCCTTGGCGTGGAAGGCAAGCTTGGCGTCTGAGATATGTAGATCTCCTACCATTGTAACCGACTCTGTGTAACCCTAACCTATCCGGTGTCTATATAAACCGGAGGGTCTTAGTCCATAGGACGAACAACAATCATACCATAGGCTAGCTTCTAGGGTTTAGCCTCCTTGATCTCGTGGTAGATCTACTCTTGTACTACCCATATCATCAATATTAATCAAGCAGAGTAGGGTATTACCTCCATCGAGAGGGCCCGAACCTGGGTAAAAACATCGTGTCCCTTGTCTCCTGTTACCATCCGCCTAGACGCACAGTTCGGGACCCCCTACCCGAGATCCGCCGTTTTGACACCGACAATGATGATCATGTAACTTCAAATCAAGTTACTACCGAACCTCGTAGGTCAACCAGAGTAAGATCCGCACCAGAGTGGTATGGTAATCCTATTCTAGAAGTCATGTTACTAGACCATGATAAACCTACGAACTATGAGGAAGCGATGATGAGCCCAGATTCCGCGAAATGGCTTAAGGCCATGAAATCTGAGATGGGATCCATGTATGAGAACAAAGTATGAACTTTGATTGACTTGCCCGATGATCGTCAAGCCATTGAAAATAAATGGATCTTCAAGAGGAAGACGGACGCTCATAGTAGTGTTACTATCTACAAAGCTAGACTTGTTAAAAAAGGTTTTTGACAAAGTTCAAAGTGTTGAATACAATGAGATTTTCTCACTCGTATTGATGCTTAAAAGTCTGTCCGAATCATGTTAGCAATTGCCACATTTATGAAATTTGGAAAATGGATGTCAAAACTGCATTCCTTAATGGATATATTAAAGAAGAGTTGTATATGATGCAACCAAAAGGTTTTGTCAATCCTAAAGGTGCTAACAAAATGTGCAAGCTCCAGCGATCCATCTATGGACTGGTGCAAGCATCTCGGAGTTGGAATATATGCTTGATGAGTTGATCAAAGCATATGGTTTTATACAGAGTTTTGGAGAAGCTTTGTATTTACAAGAAAGTGAGTGGGAGCACTACAACATTTCCGATAAGTATATGTGAATGACATATTGTTGATCGGAAATAATGTAGAATTATTGCAAAGCATAAAGGAGTATTTGAAAGGAGTTTTTCAAAGAAGGACCTCGGTGAAGCTGCTTACATATTGAGCATCAAGATCTATTGAGATAGATCAAGACGCTTGATAAGTTTTTCAATAAGTACATACCTTGTCATGATTTTGAAGTAGTTCAAAATGGAACAGTCAAAGAAAATTTCTTACCTGTGTTGCAAATGTGTGAAATTGAGTAAGACTCAAATCCCGACCACGGCAGAAAATAGAAAAGAGAATGAAAGTCATTCCTATGCCTCTACCATAGGTTCTATAAAGTATGTTATGCTATGTACTGGACCTATTGTATACCTTGCTCTGAATTTGGCAAGGAGTACAATAGTGATATAGGAGTAGATCACTGGACATTGGTCAAGAACATCCTTAGTGAGGACTAAGGAAATATTTCTCGATTATGGAGGTGATAAAAGAGCCCGTCGTAAAGAGTTACATCGATGCAAGCTTTTTGCACCGATCCAGATGACTCTAAGTCTCAATCTGGATACATATTGAAAGTGGGAGCAATTAGCTAGAGTAGCTCCGTGCAGAGCATTGTAGACAGAGAATATTTGCAAAATACATACGGTTCTGAATGTGACAGGCCCGTTGACTAAGCTTCTCTCACGAGCAAAACATGATCATACCTTAGTACTCTCGGGTGTTAATCACATAGCGATGTCAACTAGATTATTGACTCTAGTAAACCCATTGGGTGTTGGTCACATGACGATGTGAACTATGGGTGTTAATCACATACAGATGTGAATATTGGTGTTGAATCACATGATGAAGATTATTGACTCTAGTGCAAGTGGGAGACTGAAGGAAATATGCCCTAGAGGCAATAATAAAGTTATTATTTATTTTCTTATTTCATGATAAATGTTTATTATTCATGCTAGAATTGTATTAACCGGAAACATAATACATGTGTGAATACATAGACAAACAGAGTGTCACTAGTATGCCTCTACTTGACTAGCTCGTTAATTAAAGATGGTTATGTTTCCTAACCATAGACATGAGTTGTCATTTGATTAATGGGATCACATCATTAGGAGAATGATGTGATTGACTTGACACATTCCGTTAGCTTAGCACTTGATCGGTTTAGTATGTTGCTATTGCTTTCTTCATGACTTATACATGTTCCTGTAACTATGAGATTATGCAACTCCGTTTATCGGAGGAACACTTTGGGTGCTACCAAATGTCACAACGTAATCGGGTGATTATAAAGGAGTACTACAGGTGTCTCCAAAGGTACATGTTGGGTTGGCGTATTTCGAGATTAGGTTTTGTCACTCCGATTGTCGGAGAGGTATCTCTGGGCCCTCTCAATAATGCACATCACTATAAGCCTTGCAAGCAATGTAGCTAATGAGTTAGTTACGGAATGATGCATTACGTAACGAGTAAAGAGACTTGCCGATGCTTGAGATTGAACTAGGTATTGGATACCGACGATCGAATCTCGGGCAAGTATATACCGATGACAAAGGGAACAACGTATGTTGTTATGCGGTTTGACCGATAAAGATCTTCGTAGAATATGTAGGAGCCAATATGAGCATCCAGGTTCCGCTATTGGTTATTGACCGAGAATAGTTCTAGGTCATGTCTACATAGTTCTCGAACCCGTAGGGTCCGCACGCTTAACGTTACGATGACAGTTTTATTATGAGTTTATAAGTTTTGATGTACCGAAGATTGTTCGGATTCCCGGATGTGATCATGGACATGACGAGGAGTCTCGAAATGGTCGAGACATAAAGATTGATATATTGGAAACCTATATTTGGATATCGGAATGGTTCCGGGTGAAATCGGGATTTTACCGGAACACCGGGGGGTTACCGGAACCCTCCGGGGTTAATGGGCCTTAGTGGGCCATGAGGGAGAAGAGGAGGGCGGCGGGCAGGCCCCCTAGTCCGAATAGGACAAGGAAGGGGCCCCCTTTCCTCTTCCTCCCCTTTCCTTCTCCACCAAGGCAAGAGGGAGTCCTACTCGGTGGGAGTAGGACTCCTCGGCGCACCCCTAGGGGGCGGCCGCACCTCCCCTCCCTCCTTTATATCTGGGGCAGGGGCACCCTAGAACACACAAGTTGATCTTCAAGATCGTTCCTTAGCCGTGTGCGGTGCCCCTCCACCATATTCCACCTCGGTCATATCGTCGTGGAGTTTAGGCGAAGCCTGCGCCCAAGAGAACATCATCATCGTCACCACGCCGTCGTCTTGTGGAACTCATCCCGACACTTTGCTGGTTCGGAGTCCGGGGATCGTCATCGAGCTGAACGTGTGCTGAACTCGGAGGTGCCGTACGTTCGGTACTTGGATCGGTCGGATCGTGAAGACGTACGACTACATCAACTGTGTTGTCATAACGCTTCCGCTTACGGTCTACGAGGGTACATGGAAAATACTCTCCCCTCTCATTGCTATGCATCACCATGATCTTGCGTGTGCGTAGGAAAATTTTGAAATTACTACGTTCCCCAACAAAAACATTACCAGAAAATCAGGAAACAAAGAACAACACAGCTGGTCCAGAAAGAAACCTCATATAATCGTTTTCCCCAACCTCACTCCATACCCCTAATTTCCAATAACACAAAACAAAAGTATCATACGACAACAGAGAATAGAAATATAAACTGTGTTTGTTAATCATAATCAGTGGAGGTCATAAATCCTACACTTTTAATGGATCATGGACACTTGTACATGGTCCATCTTGCAAAAAAGAACACTACCAAAGAGTGGGATGCCTCTTCTTCCTAAACAAACTAAACAGAACAATGATCACAACCAAGTTATTGCGTCGTGTCGTCAATTTCCGATTTATACAGTTTGTCGAGTAAGTCAAGGTGGTTGTCAAAGGAACAACCCCCTATTTTTTTGTTGAAGCAATTTGAACTTTTGGCACAACCACATCCATGTGAGGTGAAAAAATCAGCAAAGGAAAAGTGATTTCCCAGTAGTCATGCTCACTTCATCATTTCAGGAAGCATTTGTGGTGCACAAAATGCCCTTACAGAAAGGATCAAGTCTCACTTGGTGACAAAAACGAGAGAGAGGTCGAGGATGGAGACGTGGGTGTTGAGCATCTGCTGATGCCCTCCTTCAGAGAACAGCTTCTCCTCCGCCCCACCACTACTACGCACGGAAATGGAGCACCACCCACACACGCAATTGTAGCATGAATTATCAGGTAGAAACAATTAAATTACCATGTTGAAAGAAAAGGCTAACAGAATGTGAGTTATCGTGCAGACACACTATAAGTTATCACTAACATACTATAAGTTATTAGACCTGAGGGAGTCCCGGATTAGGGGGTGTCCGGATGGCCGGACTATGACCTTTGGCCGGACTCCTGAACTATGAAGATACAAGATTGAAGACTTTGTCCCGTGTCCAGATGGGACTTTCCTTGGCATGGAAGGCAAGCTTGGCGATACGGATATGTAGATCTCCTACCATTGTAACCGACTTTGTGTAACCCTAACCCTATTCGGTGCCTATATAAACCGGAGGGTTTTAGTCCGTAGGACGAACAAGAATCATACCATAGGCTAGCTTCTAGGGTTTAGCCTCTCTAATCTCGTGGTAGATCTACTCTTGTACTACCCATATCATCAATATTAATCAAGCAGGAGTAGGGTTTTACCTCCATCGAGAGGGCCGAACACAGGTAAAAACATCGTGTCCCTTGTCTCCTATTACCATCCGCCTAGACGCACAGTTCGGGACCCCCTACCCGAGATCCGCCGGTTTTGACACCGACATTGGTGCTTTCATTGAGAGTTCCTCTGTGTCTTCACCGTCAGGAGGGATGCCTCATCCCGTCTTTAAAGACGGGACTGTTGCTAAAGAGGCTCTGGCTGTCGGCCAAACTCTCCGGCTAGGCGGTTTTCTTATGACCGCCTGTTCGGCCGCCGCGCCGACGATGACTTCTTGGGTCATCGAAAGCAATCTTCATGTTAACTCGGAGCTCGCTGAGCAGTTAGATCCGATGGAGCTCTCTTCCTTAAACGAGCTCTTGGATCGCATCACCGCCTTGGGAGTCGCTACACACTATGATCAGATTGGGCTTAAACCCGATCTGAGAGAGATTAACTCTCTCCAGGTTACCCACCATGTTGCAGTGGTGGATGAACAATACGTCGACCCTTCTTCTATCTTAAGGACTAGCCACGTCCGGATTCCCAATCCCTCCATGCCGGATTCCCGCGGAGGAGAGGACGTCACTCAAGCCCTGAACCTAAAGTCGAGCAACGGGCTAGATTCATTGGACAACATCCAAAAATCCAAGCTTCCAAGTTCGGAAGCTCCTCGTATAAGTTTCAGATTGGTAGCGGCTCGGATTTAATTCCACCCGCCCACCCAAACATAAGCGACCTATCTCAAATTCGGCAAGAGCCCTTGAAGCGATACACCATTCTTTGGGCAGATTCCTCCACGGTTATGGACAGGATAAAGGACTGCCGCGAGGAGGACGCAATCTCATTATTCAGCAACAATTGCACGGACAACGGGATCCTAAGCGCTATAAGTCGCCGTGACATTACACGCTTTGCCGACTTGGCGACCATAATCTGAAAATCTTGTGTGATGGAAAGCGCACAGAAAACCGAATCAAGATTTTGGGACAATCCGGCCTTGAATACAACCCGATCCGAAATAAAAGGGTGCATCATCGCCAGCACACAGGTTAAATACCAAAAAGCAAAAACCCTCTATAGGGCATGGAACCGTCTTTGGAGGGATGGCTCAATGGACCTGTAAAATTCATGTCTGAGGCGCCACTCCAACTCATAGCCTTAGAGCATGTTGGATACTACGGCAGGTTGCCAAAAGTGGCGAAGAGCTTCTACCTCTAGAGCACCAACCCAGGGATACCAGTACAGTATTAACAGTCTTCGAGACATTCGCATCAAATAATATGCGGAAACGAACACTCCGTAGCCTCGCCGAAGTCTACCAAATAGCACCAATAAACCCATGGAGTGACACGGCTATTACCTTTAATGCCAGTAATGAACCTAAATTCCGAACAGCCCGAGCACCAGCCGCATTGGTCCTCAGTCCGATAGTGGACGGCTTTCGCCTTACCAAGGTACTCATGGACGGTGGCAGCAGATTGAACCTCATTTACGAGGAAACCCTCCAAAAAATGGAAATAGACTGGAGCCGCATTGAGCGAAGCAGCACAACCTTTAGAGGAATAATCCCCAGTCGGGAAGCACGCTGTACAGGAAAAATCACACTGGATGTGGTATTGACGCACCGGATAATTACAGGTCCGAGGAAGTCACATTCCAAGTGGCCCGTTCAGCACGGATACCACGCTCTATTAGAGGCGAGAGGCATTCACAATTTTTCAAGCTATACCCCATTATGGGTACATGAAGCTCAAAATGCCCGGCCCAACGAAATCATTACTCTTGCTAGTGACGGACATAGCACTCCGTGCTGAAAATAAGACAACCGACCGGCCCTTGAGGCACTATCCAAAGCCCTAGCGGCGAGGAACTCAACTTTGCGCTCCTCGGTGGATAGGGACGATATGATACTCGATAAGAGATCCAAATCCACTTCCTTCAAACCAGCGGACGAAATAGTCAAATTCCAAGTCCATCCAACGGACCCTACCAAAACTGCCTCCATCGGGGCACAATTAAATCCTGATGTAGACGCCGCACTAAGAGAATTCCTACGCGAAAATTGGGACATTTTTGCCTGGCACCCTTCGGACATGCCAGGAATCCCACGCCGGCTGGCCGAGCACAGCCTAAACGTCCTAAAAGGATTCAAGCCAGTCAAATAGGCTCTTCGACATTTCTCCTAACCAAAGAGATAGGCCATGGGAGAGGAGCTAGCCAAACTATTGGAGGCCGGATTCATCAGAGATATAAAACATCTAGACTGGCTAGCAAACCTGGTCATGGTACCAAAGAAGGACAAATCCTGGCGCCTATGCGTCGATTTCAAGGACCTCAACAAGGCTTGCCCAAAGGATCCCTTCCCCCTCCCCTGCATCGATCAAATCATCGACGCTACCGCAGGACATGATTCATTGTGTTTCCTCGACGCATACTCCGGCTACCACCAAATCAAGATGGCGAGCGACCAAGCCGCATAGCGGCATTCATCACTCCATACAGCCCATTACGCTTCAACACAATGCCCTTGGGCTCAAAAATGCCGGCGCAACATATCGGCGCATGATTCGGACATGTCGGCAAAACAGATCGGAAAAACAGTGGAGGCATACGTAGACGATATGATCGTCAAAAGCAAGCACGTCGAAACTCTAGTAGACGACTTGAGGCTCACATTCGATAATCTCCGAACATATGACATTAAGCTCAACCAGGAAAATGCGTTTTCCGCGTACCGTCCGGAAAGCTCTTGGGCTTCATTGTATCCGGTAGAGGAATTGAAGCAAACCCAGCCAAGATCCGAGCTCTGTCACAATTGGATATCCCAAAAGACCTCAAACAAATACAAAAATTAATTGGATGCGTGGCGGCTCTAAGCCGCTTTATCTCCCGTTTGGGAGAAAAGGCATTACCCCTTTATCGCCTCCTCCGACGCACCGAACACTTCGAGTGGACGGATGCCACCACGGCCGGACTCGAAGAAATAAAAGCCATATTGGCAACAAACCTAGTCCTGGCCGCGCCCAACATGGGCGAACCAATGCTATTATACATCACGGCAACTCATCAAGTTGTAAGCACGGTGCTCGTTGTCGAACGAGAAACGGACGGACACAAGTTCCCTCCTCAAAAACCAGTTTACTACGTGTCCACTGTCCTAACTCCATGCAAGTCACGGTACCCACATTATCAAAAGATAGCATACGCGGTGTTTATGGCATCCCGGAAGCTGCGACACTACTTTCAAGAGTGTTCAATAACAGTAGCCTCCGAAGTACCCCTTAATGACATTATAAACAACCGCGACGCGACGGGCTGGATTGCCAAATGGGCCATTGAGCTCCTCCCGTTCGACATAACCTATAAGCCACGGAGAGCTATTAAGTCGCAAGTTTTGGCCGACTTACGGAAACTGGTAAGGAAACTCATTTTGACATCCATCTGCTAGATTTCATAAATGCAGCTAATGCTAACATGATTCCGACGGACTTAAGCATCGCTACGGATGAGAAAATCTCATCGTAGTCAACTTGTGAAAAACTCTTTGCCACAAGTCGAGCTTCATAGACGGTGACATTACCGTCCACGTCCGTCTTCTTCTTAAAAATCCATTTATCTCAATAGCTTGCCGATCATCGGGCAAGTCCACCAAAGTCCATGCTTTGTTCTGATACATGGATCCTATCTCGGATTCCATGGCCTCTAACCATTTGTCGGAATATGGGCCCACCATCGCTTCTCCATAGCTCGTAGGTTCATTGTTGTCTAGCAACATGACCTTCAAGACAGGATTACTATACCACTCAAGCAAAGCGATCGCATCCTTGTCACCCTACGAGGTGCGGTAGTGACTTGATCTGAAGTTTCATGATCACTATCATAAGCTTCTACTTCAATTGGTGTAGGTGCCACAGAACAACTTCCTGTGCCTGCTACACACTAGTTGTAGTGACGGTTCAATAACCATATCAAGTCTCCACCATCCTCCCACTCAACTTTTCGAGACAAACTTTTCCTCGAGAAAGGACCTGATTCAAGAAACAATCCCTATTGCTTTCGGATCTGAATTAGGAGGTATACCCAACTGTTTTGGGTGTCCTATGAAGATGCATTTTATCCGCTTTGGGTTCGAGCTTATCAACCTGAAACTTTTTCACATAAGCGTCGCAACCCCAAACTTTTAAGAAACGACAACTTAGGTTTCTCATAACCATAGTTCAAACAGGGTCGTTTCAACGGAATTACGTGGTGCCCTATTAAAGTGAGTGCGGTTGTCTCTAATGCCTAACCCATGAACGATAGTGGTAATTCGATAAGAGACATCATGGTGCGCACCATATCTAATAGGGTGCAACTATGATGTTCGGACACACCATCACACTATGGTGTTCCAGGCGGTATTAATTGTGAAACAATTTCCACTATGTCTTAATAGCGTGCCAAAGCTTCGTAACTTCGGATACTCATCTCTATGATCATATCATAGACATTTTATCCTCTTGTCACGATGATCTTTAACTTCACTATGAAATTACTTGAACCATTCAATAATTCAGACTTGTGTTTCATCAAGTAAATATACTCAGTATCTACTCAAATCATCCGTGAAGTAAGAACATAATGATATCCACTGTGTGCCTCAGCACTCATTGGACTGCACACATCAAAATGTGTTACTTCCAACAAGTTGCTTTCTTGTTCCATTTTACTGAAAAACGAGGCTTTCGGTCATCTTGCCCATGTGGTATGATTTGCATGTCTCAAGTGATTCAAAATCAAGTGAGTCCAAAGCGGTCCATTTGCATGGAGTTTCTTCATGCATATACACCAATAGACATGGTTAGCATGTCTCAAACTTTTCAAAAGCGAGTGAGTCCAAAGATCCATCAACATGGAGCTTCTTCATGCGTTCTATACCAATATGACTCAAATGGCGATTACACAAGCAGGTGGTACTATCATTACTATCTTATATCTTTTGGCATGAAAATGTGTATCACTACGATCGAGATTCAATAAACCATTCCTTTAGGTGCAAGACCATTGAAGGTATTATTCAAATAAATAGAGTAACCATTATTCTCCTTAAATGAATAACCGTATTGCGATAGACATAATCCAATCATGTCTATGCTCAACGCAATCACCAAATGACAATTATTCAGGTTTAATACTAATCTTGATGGTAGAGGGAGCGTGCGATGTTTGATCAAATCAAACTTGGAAACACTTCCAACACATATCGTCGACTCACCTTTAGCTAGTCTCCGTTTATTCCGTATCTCTTTTTTTTCGAGTTATTAACACTTAGCTTCCGAACCGGTATCTTTTTACCCTGGTGCTACTAGGAGTAGTAGTAAAGTACACATTAAGATAATGTATATACAATATTCTTATATCGACCTTTCCAGCCTTCTCATCTACCAAGTATCTAGGGTAATTCTGCTCAAAGGATTTGTTCCCCTTATTACGAAGCACTTAGTCTCGGGTTTGGGTTCAACCTTGGGTTTCTTCACTAGAGCAGCAGCTGATTTGCCGTTTCATGAAGTATCCTTCTTGCCCTTGCCCTTCTTGAAACTAGTGGTTTCACCAACCATCAACAATTGATGCTCCTTCTTGATTTCTACTTTCGCGGTGTCAAACATCGTGAATACCTCAAGGATCATCATATCTATCCCTGATATGTTATAGTTCATCACGAAGCTCTAGCAGCTTGGTGGCAATGACTTTGGAGAATCATCACTATCTCATCCGGAAGATCAACTCCCACTCGATTCAAGCGATTGTTGCACTCAGACAATCTGAGCACAAGCTCAATGATTGAGCTTTTCTCCCTTAGTTTGCAGGCTAAGAAAATCGTCGGAGGTCTTATACCTTTTGACATGGGCACAAGCCTGAAATCCCAATTTTAGCCCTCGAAACATCTTATATGTTTCGAGAAACGTATTTGGTGCCTCTACTCTAAACCATTTAACTGAACTATCACGTAGTTATCAAAATGTGTATGTCTGATGTTCGCAACATCCACAGACGACATTTGGGGTTCAGCACACTGAGCGGTGCATTAAGGACATAAGCTTTCTACTGTCCGCATAATCGCTACTGTCAACTTTCAACTATATTTTCTCTAGGAACGTATCTAAACAGCGGAACTAAAGCGCGAGCTTACGATATAATTTGCAAAGATCTTTTGCCTATGTTCAGGATAATTAAGTTCATCTCATGAACTCCCACTCAGATAGACATCCCTCTAGTCATCTAAGTGATTACATGATCCGAGTCAACTAGGTCGTGTCCGATCATCACGTGAGACGGACTAGTCATCATCGGTGAACATCTTCATGTTGATCGTTATCTACTATACGACTCATGCTCGACCTTTCGGTCTCTTGTGTTCGAGGCCGTATGCATACACGCTAGGCTCGTCAAGTCAACCTAAGTGTTTCACGTGTGTAAATCTGGCTTACACCCGTTGTATGTGAGCGTAAGAATCTATCACACCCGATCATCACGTGGTGCTTGAAGCAGCAATTTTTATAGCGGTGCACAATTAGGGGGAACACTTTCTTGAAATTTTAATGAGGGATCATCTTATTTACTACCGTCGTTCTAAGCAAATAAGATGTATAATCATGATAAACATCACATGCAATCAAATAGTGACATGATATGGCCAATATCATATTGCTCCTTTTGATCTCCATCTTCGGGGCTCCATGATCATCATCGTCACCGGCATGACACCATGATCTCCATCATCGTGTCTCAATGAAGTTGTCTCGCCAACTTATTACTTCTACTACTATGGCTACCGGTTTGCAATAAAGTAAAGTAATTACATGGCGTTGTTCAATGACATGCGGGTCATACAATAAATAAAGACAACTCCTATGGCTCCTGCCGGTTGTCATACTCATCGACATGCAAGTCGTGATTCCTATTACAAGAACATGATCAATCTCATACATCACATATCATTCATCACATTCTTCTTGGCCATATCACATCACATAGCATACCCTGCAAAAACAAGTTAGACGTCCTCTAATTGTTGTTTGCATGTTTTACGTGGCTGCTATGGGTTTCTAGCAAGAACGTTTCTTACCTCATAAAACCACAACGTGATATGCCAATTGCTATATACCCTTCATAAGGACCCATTTCATCGAATCCGTTCCGACTAAAGTGGGAGAGATCGGCACCGCTAGCCACCTTATGCACCAAGTGCATGTCGGTCGGTGGAACCTGTCTCACGTAAGTGTACATGTAAGGTCGGTCCGGCCGCTTCATCCCACAATACCGTCGAAACAAGATTGGACTAGTAACGGTAAGCATATTGAACAAAATCAACGCCCACAACTACTTTGTGTTCTACTCGTGCAAAGAATCTACGCAATAGACCTAGCTCATGATGCCCTTTGTTGGGGAACGTGGCAGAAATTCAAAATTTTCCTACGTGTCACCAAGATCTATCTATGGAGAAACTAGCAACGAGGGGAGGAGAGTGCATCTACGTACCCTTGTAGATCGCTAAGCGGAAGCGTTCAAGTGAACGGGGTTGATGGAGTCGTACTCGTCATGATCCAAATCACCGATGATCCTAGCGCGAACGGACGGCACCTCCGCGTTCAACACACGTACAGCCGGGACGTCTCCTCCTTCTTGATCCAGCAAGGGAGAGGAGAAGTTGAGGGAAAACGCCGACAAAGACGGCGTGGTGGTGATGCAGCTCGTGGTTCTCGTGAGCTTCGCTAAGCACTACGGAGGAGGAGGAAGTGTTGGAGGCGGGAGGGGCTGCGCCAGGGGACGGGTGCGGCTGCCCTCTCTCTCCCTCACTATATATCGGGGTAAGGGGGTGGAGGAGGCGCCCTAGGGTTCCCTAGGGGAGGGGCGGCGGCCACAGGGGAAACCCTAGATGGGTTTGGGCGCCCCCACCCCTAGGAAACTTGCCCCCAAGCCGGGAAGGGGGCTGCCCTAGGAGGCGCCCCACCTCTCCTGGTTACGTGAGAGGGGCTGGGAGGGCGCACCACCCCTTAGTAGGCTGGTTTGCCCCTTCCCTTTGGCCCATGAGGCCCTCCAACACTTGCCGGGGCTCCCAAACACCTTTCGGTCATCTTGGCCATAGCACAGTACCCGGAACACTTCCGGACTCCAATACCCTTCGTCCTATATATCGATCTTCACCGCCGGACCATTCCGGAACTCCTCGTGACGTCCGGGATCACATCCGGAACTCTGAACTACCTTCGGTAACCACATACTATTTCTCATAACAACTCTAAGCGTCACCGAACCTTAAGTGTGTAGACCCTACGGGTTCGGGAACCATGCGAACATGACCGAGATGTTCTTCGGTCAATAACCAACAATGGGATCTGGATACCCATGTTGGCTCCCACATGTTCCACGATGATCTCATCGGATGAACCACGATGTCGAGGATTCAATCAATCCCGTATTCAATTCCATTTGTCTAGCGGTATTGTACTTGCCCGAGATTCGATCGTCGGTATCCCGATACCTTGTTCAATCTCGTTACCGGCAAGTCTCTTTACTCGTTCCGTAACACATCATCCCGTGATCAACCCCTTGGTCACATTGTGCACATTATGATGATGTCCTACCGAGTGGGCCCAGATACCTCTCCGTCAACCGGAGTGACAAATCCGATCTCGATTCGTGCCAACCCAACAGATACTTTCGGAGATACCTGTAATGAACCTTTATAGCCACCGATTACGTTGTGACGTTTGGTACACCCAAAGCATTCCTACGGTATCCGGAGTTGCACAATCTCATGGTCTAAGAAAATGATACTTGACATTAGAAAAGCTTTAGCATCTGAACTACGATCTTTGTGCTAGGCTTAGGATTGGGTCTTGTCCATCACATCATTCTCCTAATGATGTGATCCCGTTATCAATGACATCCAATGTCCATGGTCAGAAACCGTAACCATCTATTGATTAACGAGCTAGTCAACTAGAGGCTTACTAGGGACATGGTGTTGTCTATGTACCCACACATGTATCTGAGTTTCCTTTCAATAAAATTATAGCATGGATAATAGCGATTATCATGAACAAGGAAATATACTAATAACTAATTTATTATTGCCTCTAGGGCATATTTCCAACAGTCTCCCACTTGCACTAGAGTCAATAATCTAGTTCACATCGTCATGTGATTAACAGCGATAGGTCACATCGCCATGTGACCAACATCCAAAGAGTTTACTAGTGTACGTAAACTAGTTCACATCATCATGTGATTAAGACTCAATGAGTTACGAGGTTTGATCATGTTTTGCTTGTGAGAGAGGTTTTAGTCAACAGATCTGAACCTTTCAGATCCGTGTGCTTTGCAAATTTCTAGGTCATATTGTAGCGCCACTTCCACGCTCCACTTGGAGCTATTCCAAATGGTTGCTCCACTATACGTATCCGGTTTGCTACTCGAGTCACTTTCGGATAGGTGTTAAAGCTTGCACCGACGTAACCCTTTACGCCGAACTCTTTATCACCTCCATAATCGAAACATGTCCTTATTTACTCCAAGGACAATTTTGACCGCTATCCAATGATCCATTCTGGATCATTCTTGTACCCATAGTGACTCATGGCAAGGCACACTTCCGATGCGGTACACGGCATAGCATACTATAGAGCCTACGTCTAAGGCATAGGGGCGACCTTCGTCCTTTCTCTCTGATACGCCATGGTCGAGCTTTAAGTCTTAACTTCATACCTTACATCTCAGGCAAGAACTCCTTCTTTGGTGATCCATCTTGGACACCTTCAAGATCATGTCAAGGTATATGCTCATTTGAAAGTACCATTAAGCAGTTTTGATCTATCCCTATAGATCTTGATGCTCAATGTTCAAGTAGCTTAATACAGGTTTTCACTTGAAAAACACTTTTCAAATAACCCTATATGCTTTCGGAAATTCTACATCATTTCGATCAACAATATGTCAACAACATATACTCATCAAAATTCTATAGTGCTCCCACTCACTTCTTTGGAAATACAAGTTTCTCATAAACTTTGTATAAACCCAAAATCTTTGATCATCTTATCAAAGAGTATATTCCAACTCCGAGATGCTTACTCCGGTCCATGGAAGGATCACTTTGGAGCTAGCATACCTTTCAAAGCATCCTTAGGATTGACAAAACCTTTACGATTGTATCTCATACAACCTTTCCTTACGGAGCTGGTAAGGAAACTCGTTTTGACATCCATCTCGCTAGATTTCATAAATGCAGCTAATGCTAACATGATTTCGACGGACTTAAGCATCGCTACGGATGAGAAAATCTCATCGTAGTCAACTTGTGAAAAACTCTTTGCCACAAGTCGAGCTTCATAGACGATGACATTACCGTCCACGTCCGTCTTCTTCTTAAAAATCCATTTATCTCAATAGCTTGCCGATCATCGGGCAAGTCCACCAAAGTCCATGCTTTGTTCTGATACATGGATCCTATCTCGGATTTCATGGCCTCTAACCATTTGTCGGAATATGGGCCCACCATCGCTTCTCCATAGCTCGTAGGTTCATTGTTGTCTAGCAACATGACCTTCAAGACAGGATTCTTGTACCACTCAAGCAAAGACGCATCCTTGTCACCCTACGAGGTACGGTAGTGACTTGATCCAAGTTTCATGATCACTATCATAAGCTTCTACTTCAATTGGTGTAGGTGCCACAGGAACAACTTCACGTGCCCTGCTACACACTAGTTGTAGTGACGGTTCAATAACCATATCAAGTCTCCACCATCCTCCCACTCAACTTTTCGAGACAAACTTTTCCTCGAGAAAGGACCTGATTCAAGAAACAATCCCTATTGCTTTCGGATCTGAATTAGGAGGTATACCCAACTGTTTTGGGTGTCCTATGAAGATGCATTTTATCCGCTTTGGGTTCGAGCTTATCAACCTGAAACTTTTTCACATAAGCGTCGCAACCCCAAACTTTTAAGAAACGACAACTTAGGTTTCTCCAAACCATAGTTCAAACAGGGTCGTTTCAACGGAATTACGTGGTGCCCTATTAAAGTGAGTGCGGTTGTCTCTAATGCCTAACCCATGAACGATAGTGGTAATTCGATAAGAGACATCATGGTACGCACCATATCTAATAGGGTGCAACTATGATGTTCGGACACACCATCACACTATGGTGTTCGAGGCGGTATTAATTGTGAAACAATTTCCACTATGTCTTAATAAGCGTGCCAAAGCTTCGTAACTCAGATACTCATCTCTATGATCATATCATAGACATTTTATCCTCTTGTCACGATGATCTTTAACTTCACTCTGAAATTACTTGAACCATTTAATAATTCAGACTTGTGTTTCATCAAGTAAATATACTCAGTATCTACTCAAATCATCTGTGAAGTAAGAACATAACGATATCCACTGCGTGCCTCAGAATTCATTGGACTGCACACATCAAAATGTATTACTTCCAACAAGTTGCTTTCTTGTTCCATTTCAATCGAAAAGCGAGGCTTTCGGTCATCTTGCCCATGTGGTATGATTTGCATGTCTCAAGTGATTCAAAATCAAGTGAGTCCAAACGGTCCATTTGCATGGAATTTCTTCATGCATATACACCAATAGACATGGTTCGCATGTCTCAAACTTTTCAAAAGCGAGTGAGTCCAAAGATCCATCAACATGGAGCTTCTCCATGCGTTCTATACCAATATGACTCAAATGGCGAGTGCCACAAGCAGGTGGTACTATAATTACTATCTTATATCTTTTGGCATGAAAATGTGTATCACTACGATCGAGATTCAATAAACCATTCCTTTAGGTGCAAGACCATTGAAGGTATTATTCAAATAAATAGAGTAACCATTATTCTCCTTAAATGAATAACCGTATTGCGATAGACATAATCCAATCATGTCTATGCTCAACGCAATCACCAAATGACAATTATTCAGGTTTAATACTAATCTTGATGGTAGAGGGAGCGTGCGATGTTTGATCAAATCAAACTTGGAAACACTTCCAACACATATCGTCACTCACCTTTAGCTAGTCTCCGTTTATTCCGTAGCTCTTTTATTTCGAGTTACTAACACTTAGCAACCGAACCGGTATCTTATTACCCTGGTGCTACTAGGAGTACTAGTAAAGTACACATTAACATAATGTATATCCAATATACTTCTATCGACCTTGCCACCTTCTCATCTACCAAGTATCTAGGGTAATTCTGCTCCAAAGGACTGTTCCCCTTATTACGAAGCACTTAGTCTCGGGTTTGGGTTCAACCTTGGGTTTCTTCACTAGAGCAGCGGCTGATTTGCCGTTTCATGAAGTATCCCTTCTTGCCCTTGCCCTTCTTGAAACTAGTGGTTTCACCAACCATCAACAATTGATGCTCCTTCTTGATTTCTACTTTCGGTGTCAAACATCGTGAATACCTCAAGGATCATCATATCTATCCCTGATATGTTATAGTTCATCACGAAGCTCTAGCAGCTTGGTGGCAATGACTTTGGAGAAACATCACTATCTCATCTGGAAGATCAACTCCCACTCGATTCAAGCGATTGTTGCACTCAGACAATCTGAGCACAAGCTCAACGATTGAGCTTTTATCCCTTAGTTTGCAGGCTAAGAAAATCGTCGGAGGTCTTATACCTTTTGACGTGGGCACAAGCCTGAAATCCCAATTTCAGCCCTCGAAACATCTTATATGTTTCGAGAAACGTATTTGGTGCCTCTACTCTAAACCATTTAATTGAACTATCACGTAGTTATCAAAACGTGTATGTCTGATGTTCGCAACATCCACATACGACGTTTGGGGTTCAAAGACATCGAGCGGTGCATTAAGGACATAAGCTTTCTCTGTCCGCATAATCGCCATCTTGTCAACTTTCAACTATATTTTCTCTAGGAACGTATCTAAACAGTGGAACTAAAGCGCGAGCTTACGATATAATTTGCAAAGATCTTTTGACTATGTTCAGGATAATTAAGTTCATCTCATGAACTCCCACTCGAATAGACATCCCTCTAGTCATCTAAGTGATTACATGATCCGAGTCAACGAGGTCGCGGTCCGATCATCACGTGAGACGGACTAGTCATCATCGGTGAACATCTTCATGTTGATCGTATCTACTATACGACTCATGCTCGACCTTTCGGTCTCTTGTGTTCCGAGGCCATGTCTGTACATGCTAGGCTCGACAAGTCAACCTAAGTGTTTCGCGTGTCTAAATCTGGCTTACACCCGTTGTATGTGAACATAAGAATCTATCACACCCGATCATCACGTGGTGCTTCGAAACGACGAACTTTCGCAACGGTGCACAGTTAGGGGGAACACTTTCTCGAAATTTTAATGAGGGATCATCTTATTTACTACCGTCGTTCTAAGCAAATAAGATGTATAATCATGATAAACATCACATGCAATCAAATAGTGACATGATATGGCCAATATCATATTGCTCCTTTTGATCTCCATCTTCGGGGCTCCATGATCATCATCGTCACCGGCATGACACCATGATCTCCATCATCATGATCTCCATCATCGTGTCTCCATGAAGTTGTCTCGCCAACTTATTACTTCTACTACTATGGCTACCGGTTTGCAATAAAGTAAAGTAATTACATGGCGTTGTTCAATGACATGCGGGTCATACAATAAATAAAGACAACTCCTATGGCTCCTGCCGGTTGTCATACTCATCGACATGCAAGTCGTGATTCCTATTACAAGAACATGATCAATCTCATACATCACATATCATTCATCACATTCTTCTTGGCCATATCACATCACATAGCATACCCTGCAAAAACAAGTTAGACGTCCTCTAATTGTTGTTTGCATGTTTTACGTGGCTGCTATGGGTTTCTAGCAAGAACGTTTCTTACCTACGCAAAACCACAACGTGATATGCCAATTGCTATTTACCCTTCATAAGGACCCATTTCAGCGAAACCCTTCCGACGAAAGGGGGAGGGGCGGCACCCGCTAGCCACCTTATGCACCAAGTGCATGTCGGTCGGTGGAACCTGTCTCACGTAAGTGTACGTGTAAGGTCGGTCCGGCCGCTTCATCCCACAATACCGTCGAAACAAGATTGGACTAGTAACGGTAAGCATATTGAACAAAATCAACGCCCACAACTACTTTGTGTTCTACTCGTGCAAAGAATCTACGCAATAGACCTAGCTCATGATGCCACTGTTGGGGAACGTAGCAGAAATTCAAAATTTTCCTATGTGTCACCAAGATCTATCTATGGAGAAACTAGCAACGAGGGGAAGGAGAGTGCATCTACATACCCTTGTAGATCGCTAAGCGGAAGCGTTCAAGAGAACGGGGTTGATGGAGTCGCACTGCCGTGATCCAAATCACCGATGATCCTAGCGCCGAACGGACGACACCTCCGCGTTCAACACACGTACAGCTCCGGGACGTCTCCTCCTTCTTGATCCAGCAAGGGAGAGGAGAAGTTGAGGGAAACTCCGACAAAGACGATGGCGTGGTGGTGATGGAGCTCGTGGTTCTCCGTGAGCTTCGCTAAGCACTACGGAGGAGGAGGAAGTGTTGGAGGAGGGAGGGGCTGCGCCAGGGGAAGGGTGCGGCTGCCCTCTCTCCCTCACTATATATAGGGTAAGGGGGGTGGAGGAGGCGCCCTAGGGTTCCCTAGGGGAGGGGCGGCGGCCATGGGAAACCCTAGATGGGTTTGGGCGCCCACCCCCTAGGAAACTTGCCCCCAAGCCGGGAAGGGGCTGCCCTAGGGAGGCGCCCCCACCTCTCCTGGTTACGTGAGAGGGGCTGGGAGGCGCACCACCCCTTAGTAGGCTGGTTTGCCCTTCCCTTGGCCCATGAGGCCCTCCAACACTTGCCGGCTCCCAAACACCTTCGGTCATCTTGGCCATAACTGTTACCCCGGAACACTTCCGGACTCCAATACCCTTCGTCCAATATATCGATCTTCGCCGCTTGAGACCATTCCGGAACTCCTCGTGACGTGCGGGATCACATCCGGGACTCGAACAACCTTCGGTAACCACATACTATTTCCCATAACAACTCTAGCGCCACCGAACCTTATGTGTAGACCCTACGGGTTCGGGAACCATGCAGACATGACCGAGATGTTCTCCGGTCAATAACCAACAGCGGGATCTGGATACCCATGTTGGCTCCCACATGTTGCACGATGATCTCATCGGATGAACCACGATGTCGAGGATTCAATCAATCCCGTATTCAATTCCATTTGTCTAGCGGTATTGTACTTGCCCGAGATTCGATCGTCGGTATCCCGATACCTTGTTCAATCTCGTTACCGGCAAGTCTCTTTACTCATTCCATAACACATCATCCCGTGATCAACCCCTTGGCCACATTGTGCACATTATGATGATGTCCTACCGAGTGGGCCCAGGAGATACCTCTCCGTCAACCGGAGTGACAAATCGGTCTCGATTCGTGCCAACCCAACAGATACTTTCGGAGATACCTGTAATGAACCTTTATAGCCACCCGATTCACGTTGACGCGTTTGGTACACCCAAAGCATTCCTACGGTATCCGGAGTTGCACAATCTCATGGTCTAAGGAAATGATACTTGACATTAGAAAAGCTTTAGCATACGAACTATGATCTTTGTGCTAGGCTTAGTATTGGGTCTTGTCCATCACATCATTCTCCTAATGATGTGATCCCGTTATCAATGACATCCAATGTCCATGGTCAGGAAACCGTAACCATCTATTGATTAACGAGCTAGTCAACTAGAGGCTTACTAGGGACATGGTGTTGTCTATGTACCCACACATGTATCTGAGTTTCCTTTCAATAAAATTATAGCATGGATAATAAACGATTATCATGAACAAGGAAATATACTAATAACTAATTTATTATTGCCTCTAGGGCATATTTCCAACACAAAGTCCATGAGGGAGAGCTTTATAAGAAAAGCACAACCGGAGTCCTTCAAAGGTGTATCTCCGAAGAAGAAGGGCGTAATCTTCTGGCTGAAATACATGCCGGACTCGGTGGGCACCATGCCGCAGCCCGGGCCCTTGTAGGCAAGGCCTTCTGTACAAGATTTTATTGGCCGACGGCCCGGGCAGATGCTCAGGACTTAGTCCAACGATGTGTCGAATGCCAGCTCTTTGCTAATCAGAGCCACATGCCACCTACCGCCCTCAAAACTATACCCATCACCTGGCCCTTCGCAGTGCAGGGGCTTGACATGGTCGGACCCCTTAAAGGGGAACCCACAAGCAAAAATACCTACTGGTCATGGTGGATAAATTCACCAAATGGATAGAGGCCAAGCCTATCAAGACGGTCGAATCCGGACCGGTGATAGACTTCATATCAGGGGCCGTACACCATTACGGCGTCCCCCACAGCATCATCACTGATAACGGCACGAACTTTACGGCCGACGAGGTCAAACTCTGGTACAAAAACATGGGCATTAAACTAGACTACACCTCAGTCTATCACCCTCAAACTAACGGTCAAGTTGAACGAGCAAATGGTCTAATTATGAGCGGCATCAAACCCAGATTAGTGCGCTCCCTCAAGGAATCTAACACGCACTGGGTAGAGGAGCTCGACTCCGTACTCTGGGGGCTGCAGACCACTCCGAATCGCACGACCGGATTCACACCATTCTTTATGGTATACGGCGCAGATGCAGTTCTGCCCTGCGACATAATTCATGACTCACCTCGTGTGCGCATGTACGAAGAAAGAGAAGCCGAGCTCGATCGGAAGGACAGTTTGGACGCCTTGGAGGAGGAGCGTGACGTAGCAAAAGCCCGTTCCGCATTCTATCAACAGCAGGCTTGAAGATATCAAAGCAGAGAAGTACGGGCCAAAACTTACAATGTTGGCGAGCTAGTTCTCGCTCACGGACAAGAAAAAGGACAAGCTAAAGCCCAAATGGGAAGGTCCCTTTATCATCGACCAAGTCCTGACCGGCAGAGCGTACCGTCTGCGCGATGCATCAGATAACCGACTCGAGCCGAACCCATGGAACGCAACACGTCTCCGAAGATTCTACGCCTAGCGCCGGATTCTGAGTTCGTCTCCTTCGTCTGTCCATATTTTACATTTTAGCTGTCTTCTATTTTTCTCCTTCTCCCTCCTTTTTTCATTCAAGCCTTGGCAGGCTTCGTTAAGCGCATTGTTCGCTTTTACACCTTGACGTGCTATCCGCTCATTGTACTGGGGCCTCTTTCACGAAGCTTAATTATAAGGGCTTCATGCCCAATACATGTGTCACACTTCCGCATGTACCTTTTATTCGTCATTATATGCATCGATATGACTTAAGTTTTGGCCAAGCTGGGTTGCTGGCTCTGTGCTTACCCCTCGTTCCCGATTGTTCGGTTAGGTGGTAAAGGGAGCACCTCTGTGATTATTCTTGCCGGGTCAGCCGGATGTGTACCTCAGACTGGGTGAAGCCGAAAGCTAGCGTTCTTAAGAGAATATTCGGTCGGTGAACTAAAAGAAGATTTCTTACCTATTTATTTATCTGCCCCCAGATGTTTTCTGCTTTTTTTCGCGGTCCGTACATGCACTTTAGGGCATGCCACCCAGGGAAAGGAACCCCTAACGGAACTATTATCCCTGGAAGATGTTTCTTACTAACCATGTAATATAACATAACTAGTTGGGCACTTGTCTGATAAAGCACTAATGACCCCTACGCCTGGTCTCCATGCATGCCCGGTTTTTATATAACCGCATGAGGGTATTCGGACACACTCCGGACTATCGGGTCCCTAGGTTGAAGCAAAAAGGTCCGCTAAGACAAATGATCTACAATCCGGCTAGAAGGCATTTTACATGTCAATTTAAATTACATAGTCAATTTGACTGATTGTATTCCTCTTCAATACCATCTAACAGGTTGTCTAGTTTACAGTCCTGCTGGTAATACTTTGCGGCCAATTCCACCTGGTCGTACACTAAGCTCACATGGATCTCCTTCCCATCTGGGCCCACAGGTCCGACCTCGGCCATGTGGTTTGGGTCAGCCTTCGTGTACCGCGTCTTCAACATGGCCCAAGCCTCCCTGGCGCCTTGACGGCAGGCTGATATGTTCCATAAGAGGAAGCGCCGCCGCGCTCCCTGGAGCCTCTCTACAATCTCCCCAAGGCCTTAGGGCAGGGAGATAGATGGCCACAAGGCCTGGGCGACGCCTTTCATCACCTGCCGAACTCGTTCGTGAAGTTGTAAGAGCTCGGGAAGAAGGTCACCCGTAGAACCGGGCATTTCCTCTGCAGGACGGCCTGTGAGCATACCTACAGACATAACTCTGTTAATCGACTTCCTCGCCAAACTCTTTTCTCAAAGTTCGTTTAAGCACTTACTAAAAATGCCGTGTCGAAGCCGCCGATCCTCCTTAACGGAGTCAGACAGCTGGGCACGAACATCCTTTAGCTCCTCGCCCAGCTGGGTGTTGGCATCTTGGAGATTATTTTTCTCCTGCCTCACCCTCGTAAGCACGTTCTCGCCGGCCTTTAACCGCGCAAGAAGAGTTGTTGTTTGTCCGGATCTACCCCGTGCCATCTGCAATGTCATTGTCGAGATCTACACATCGCCGCACTTCATAACATACTTATCTTTTAAAAAGCGTATGTTACGGAGGGGTCTCCTTGGCTTCCCCTGTCGCGGCTTGTGCGGCCTCAAGTTGGGCTTTGCACTCTTCAAGCTCCTGGGACAATTGGGTATTCTTTTCTACAAGATCCTGCACAATAAATGATCCTTAATCAGTTATTCTAACTATTTTAAGTCTCGGGGCTCTTGGTATATATAACCATCAAATTTTCTCACCCTTATGTCTTTCACATACTGCTCCGTGGCTCTGGCTAGACCATTTTGAGCAGCACGGAGGTGCGCGTCTCCCGAATTGAAGGCATCCAATGCCTCTTGGGAGAAACATGCGTCACGAAGAACAGTCCGGCGACGCCTGTGATTCATGGCACTTTCCACCTCGGAATTGGTGGCAGATAGCCCGTCGGCATCCTCTGTCGGAGGAGCGTCCGACGCACGCTTTGTGTTCGCCTCCGCTTCTGGACCTGGCTTTGAAGCCTGGCTGGCGGAGGCTCGATTGGCAACCTCTCCGGATATAGTCCGGCGAGCGCTCTTTTTCCTGAAAAGAGCGCGAGTGTTAGCATGCCTTCCGGAATAAAACCTGGGAATAAGGCGACACGCCATACCGTTGCACCGGCGCTTCAGTCTGGACCGCACTTCTTTTTAGCCTGCTGGGCCGTGCTGCCCCTTGTTGGCTAGCCACCGCGAACTCGGCCTTCCGCCCAAGGGCTCCCCTGCGAACGCCATTGATATACGGTGGTCAAAGATAAGCACGGAGGAATCATTTCTAAGGTATTGGGACTTCGGTCTCAATTACCTGTGAGGCTAGAAATATTCCGGGGTAATCGGCCGTAATGGCAACCAAGGCATTATCGATGCTCACTTGGTAAAATACCCCATCAATCAGCTCCACGGATATGTCCGGATCCTCTTGGGAGGACGGATCGAGGGACCGTTCCGGATCCTCAGGTTGTGGAGGTGGGCTGCTTATATCCTTTATGGCCCGACGCAATTCCTGCATCAAAATCACAAGATAAGGTACTTAACTATGGGAATATGGAACGGATGGGCATAAAGAAGTGTCCGCTTACCCAGCTTGGAGGATCGTACATAGAAAATCCGCCCTGTGGATTGACGCAGAGGAAATCCTCCTCTTCTCCCTTGTATAATGCGGACAAGGCCTCTGTCGATCAATGACCGATCCCGGCCCCTTACGGCCGCAGCGGGTGGCGTCATCTTCCCCATTGAAATCCCACATGGGGTGGCCTCTATATTGAAGCGGCTGCACCCCCCGCATGATGCATATGGCCATGACTCCGATCATGGTCAGTCCGGAGTGAGCCAACAACCTTATTCGGCTCATCAGGTAAAGGACGTCCCTGTCATTCTCCCTCTGGGGGCTCCGTGGGCCTTGGCTTAGGCGTTTCTTCAAAGGAGCATTCTTGAACTCCGGGAGGCCGATCCGAACAGGGTCCGCAAGAGGACATCTTCTATATAAAACCATTCCGAAGGCCGGTCTTGAGCGCCTTCTTCGGGGTTCCGGATAGATATCCGGTCCCGGCGATGCGCCATAGTTCGGCTCCGCCCACTTGATATATCGACCCCTCCGGAGAACGGGGTACGAGGCAGAACAGCCTCTTCCACAACGCGAAATGAGTCTCGATGCCCAAAAACAGCTCGCAAAGGGCCACGAAGCCCGCAATATGCAGAATGGAGGCAGGCGTAAGGTTGTGCAACTGGAGGCCATAGAACTCCAGGAGCCCCCGGAGAAACGGATGAATTGGAAATCCGAGCCCTCTTATCAAATAGGGGACAAGGCATACCCGCTCTCCTTGGGAGGGACTGGGGACGCTCTCCGCTTGTTTACCGCCCTTATAGGTGGCGAGTCCGGCTCGAACCGGAACCATGAAGGCTGGGGGAAGAAACCCCTTGGTTTGGAGCATCACTAACTCGCTGTGCGGGACGGAGCATCTCTCCCAATCTCCAGGCTGAGGACTAGGAGGGCGAGAGGAGGAGCCGCGTCGACTGCCCATGATGGAATGGGTTTCTGTCAGATGCGCTCCGATGAAATCTCGCGAAGGGAAGGTGGTGTGATGTGGATCTAGATCCTCGTCTCTTATATAGGCAGCTCATTTGCGCAGCTAGGGAGATAAATGTAAAAATACCCTGGCTTTTCGCATTCATTCAACACGTGAAAGATGGCCATTATTGGGCGTGGAAGCCAAGGAGCGATGTTTACAAGAAGCGGACACTATTCAAACAGGGACACATGATTTGGAGAAGAACCCGCCTTGCAATGCTTGAAGACAATCTGGCGCCGGACTCGTTGTCATTGAAGCCTGGTTCGGGGCTCTTGAGGAGTCCCGGATTAGGGGTGTCCGGATGGCGGACTATGACCTTTGGCGGACTCTGGACTATGAAGATACAAGATTGAAGACTTTGTCCCGTGTCCATATGGGACTTTCCTTGGCGTGGAAGGCAAGCTTGGCGATACGGATATGTAGATCTCCTACCATTGTAACCGACTGTGTAACCCTAACCCTATTCGGTGCCTATATAAACCGGAGGGTTTTAGTCCGTAGGGCGAACAACAATCATACCATAGGCTAGCTTCTAGGGTTTAGCCTCTACGATCTCATGGTAGATCTACTCTTGTACTACCCATAACATCAATATTAATCAAGCAGGAGTAGGGTTTTACCTCCATCGAGAGGGCCCGAACCTGGGTAAAAACATCGTGTCCCTTGTCTCCTGTTACCATCCGCCTAGACGCACAGTTCGGGACCCCCTACCCGAGATCCGCCGGTTTTGACACCGACAAGGCCCAAGTAACATAAGTTATCGAGTTGAAGTAAAATAAAAGTGTTGAAAGCGGTTCGAGTTGAACCTGCTGAAACGGTATAATTTACCAGGCTGTATGGATTATCAATTAGAAGCAATTTAAGTTACCATACTAAAAATAGAATGAGTTAAACATGCTAAGAAAGTGAATGTTATCATGCTGACACGCTAAAAATATTATCAGGATCAAGTTGCATAAGTTATCAGGTTGAAAGTGGTTCGAATCAAACATGCTGACATGTTATAACTTATCAGGCTAAATCAGTATGGATTATGAGGTAGAAACAACGTTTAAGTCACCATATTAAACACAGAATGAGTTAAACAGGTTAACAAAGCGAATATTCTCATACCGACACACTGAAAGTTATCAGGCTGACATAGCATAGGTTATCTGACTCAAGTTGTATAAGCTATCAAGTTGAAGTAAAATATGAGTGTTGAAGCAGTCGAATTAAACATGCTGACACACCATAAGTTATCAGGCCGAAGCAAATATAACTTATCAAGAAAAACAGTTTGAGCTACCATGTCGTAAATAACGAGTTAAACAGGCTAACATAACATGAGTTATACACTCACCACCGCTGGTGCCTTGCGCTTCTTTTGTGATTCATCCATGTTTGCAACAGCCATCAATTTCCTTTGTTTGGCCATTGGGATTTGGAAAATGCACGGCACATGATTGTGATCTAGTCGAAATTGATGTATGTGCCAATGAAAGAGAAATAGAGTGACTCATCATATTATATGAGAGTTGCCAAAAATGTTTGTACAACTACAAAGAAATAGTTAAACAAATCAGATTGTGAAGCAAGCTTGCTTCATCTTCATGTCTTTCAGAACCTAGTGCATTGGGCATGCACTGAGCCACACAAAAAAAATCTACACCTAAGAAACATTATTTTCGCAAACACACATGATCTTCAACACTACTAAAAAATATCTCATAGCACACAAGATGCCCCGTTGACCGTGGTCACTGCTAAACCATGTTGATAAACACACCGGTGCCATGGTGGAATCTATGAACCTAAAACAAGATGGTAACTATTTTTGTGTGTCGCTACACTACCAAATACCAAGCACTGGATACATCATACACACTAATCCCACAAAAAAAGCACTTTCTTCAAAGGACCGGGTTTCTCTTCTTCCTCAACAAACTAAGAAAAGTAGGAAGACACAGTGGATGACAAGCAAGCTGTTGCTACATATGGTGGACATCACTATAACTGATTAAAATTTTCTCTTTGTGTATGTCACTGATTAGCTCAAAGGCATGTATGAAACATCCTTTGTTTTCTGATGTAACAGACTGAGGCTTCAACAGTCACAACCACACAACGTGAAGCAACAAAGAAAGTGATAATTGGGTAGTTATGAACACTGGTCATTTCAACAAGCATGTTCAGTGCACATATGTTCTTGCAAAAAAAAGATCGATTGAGACTCACTAGTGACCAACATCAGTGAGAGGTCGAGGAAGGGGTCACAGAGAGCAGCTATTCGATTTAATTTCTGCCCATCATCCCCGTGCCTGACAATGGAGAGCCGCACACGCACACACTGCTCCCTGTTGATACTCGTGCTTCACCGCAACACCTCCCCCACGCCGAAGAATTGAGACGAACACCACACACGCACCTGAGAGGCTCGCAGCAGCAGGTCGGGGAGGAAGCGGGCGACGACAGAGGCGTTGTGGATGTACGAGTCGGGCTCCGTTGAAGGGCGCGCCGGAGGTTCGAGGAGAAGGTGCCTCCGCCGTGGGCGTTGAGGGCTGCGGGAATGATAAATCCCGATGACTACATGCACCACCTGCCCGTGCGGAAAAACATCGCCCCTGTCGATGTCCCATGGGTTCGCTCACGCCGTTGAAGAACCGGAGGCACTACAGCTTCCTGATGGCTGCTCCATCATCACCACCACCCGACCATGGTGAGGTCAACCTCCTCCATTTCCTTCATGGTGTGGATGGAAGATCTTGGGGAGTAGGAGAAGGTGGATTCGCCGCGGGAAGGAAGTGGATCTAGCACGGGGGAAGGGGAGACTGGTGGGGAGAAGGGAGAGATATGGTGGGGAAAGGGATAGATGCGGTGGAGAAGGTGGCCGCATGATGCGGATCTGACGATGCGCGAGGCGTTCGGACCTGTCGCAGATTTCCAGTCGGCAGGAATTTAGCTTTGTCGTATATTAATAGCAAGATTTTTTTTTGAAACTAGGTTAATGTCAAGATGATATCAATACATCCGGCATCTGCAATAACACAATAGTAAAACCTAGTTAAGACACCGGAGAAGCATACGATCAGGAAAAAAAACCCTGACACGACCAACCACAGACAACAAACAAACAACACCATCATCCACCCTCATTGACAACCGGACCTAACCACTGAAGGTCATCATGTTGCCGTCACCACATGTCGAAGAAGAGATGCTGTCAGGAAGGGCACACCCACACCAAGATCACACGGAATTTAAATCCAAAACCGTTCTTTGATATGCATATCCAACGACAACTGCTTAGGTGCGTCTCACTGATGGACATTAGCATGTCACCAAAGTCGTGCCTGCGAACACGAGCTATCACATAACCCGGAGAGCCAAATTCCGTCGACTACTTCATCTTGCATGTGCTCCACAATGAATGTGGCAACAATGCATGGCACTGAGAAGCATCATAGTGCCATGCATTGTTGTGGTTGCCGCACGCCGTAGACGCACCACCCCACCCTGACCGTTGCACTTGCACCGCTTCATGTAACCGCCAGCCGTAGCCCGGAGGAAGTAGAACCACCTCCTGAGTAACACCAAGGACGGTCTTACTCTTACCTAAGAGGTGTTTTCTCACGATGGATATGGTGGTCTAACGTGATGCACTCCCGCACCAATGTTTGTTCTCTCTTGTCTTTGATTTGTTGGTTGTGATCTTCATTTTCCGTGTTTTGACTAACTTGTATGCAACTTAGGGTTAAACTATTGCGTGTTTCTAAAGTTTAATGTAACAATAGGATTCATTGAAGCTTGGATTATCAAGAAAAATAGCAAATCTATTTTGTTTTATGAAGACGTTGCATAGCTAGTTATTGTTTTTTGATCAATATATGTTGCTAGTCACCATTGTCCATCTCAGGAAATAAGGGTATCATGGTTCAAACTTCCTTTAGATGCCTCTGGCAACAAAGGATATATCTGTCTTCCCAGCAAAGAAAAGAAGGATATATCTGTCTTCTTTTCGCCTGAGCTAAGCTTGTGCAACAGGACTCCATGATTATTGGGATGTCGATCATGCGCATCAGTTTGTACAACACATCCAGCATATAGGAACAAGAGAGGTTGACTTGAGTATGCAAGTTGATGCAGAATGCCCCTGGCTGGAATTCCAGACAGCTTGGACACGTTGAGAGGACCAAGCTTCATTAGACGGCAGCAGCTCACCACGTTAATTCAATTCGATCGATCGGGGCTAAAGAAGATTAGCACTAAGTGCATAATTGTCGTGCACGTTCGACCGATATATATCCGAAACCCAGTTATTTATCAGCAGCACGGATCGCAAGGCGCATAAACAACTGCCCTGCTTACGTTATTTAGCCGTATAAATACACCCTTTGTTCACCACAATCAAATCATCCACAGCTGAGAAGCATTTCATTCCCAGCTTGCAGGAGCTGACATAGGTAGCTAGCCCCTGTAAGAGGTGGATCATGGCGAAGCGTAACGAGGCGTCTCTCTTGGTGCTCGTGGCCACGGCCGTCGTCGTCTTCCTCTCCGTGCAGGTGAAGTCGGCGGTGGCTGCCGGCAGCTACACCACAGCGATGCAGGAAGCTGTGAGGAATGAAATGAAGGTCCCCCGCGACGTCCTTCCCGGGTTTATCCGGCTCTTGTTCCACGACTGCTTTGTCAATGTAAGTGAAGATACTTTTGGCATTCCTTTCAAATTCATTTGTTTTGTCCTGTGTTAAAACGATTCAGTATACCACCCTTGATATTTGAAAATCATTTTTGTTGTCGGAAGAACAAAAATAATCTCATAATGAACTGCATTCTGTATTTCATCACAATAATACGATTCGGCAACCGTAAGCTGAGCCACAACATCACCATATATTAGGGTTGCGATGGATCCGTGCTGCTGGAGAGCTCGCGCATGAACGGCCCCAATGAGAAGACGGAGATGACCTCGGCCTTCAACGGCGGCCTCCGTGACTTACAGGTGATCCAGAACATCAAGAATAACCTCTGGGACAAATACGGCATCACCTGCACCGACGCCGTCATCTACGCGGCGCGCGAGGCGGTCTACCTGCTGAGCAACGGCGAAATCGCCTACAACGTCGACGGGCCGGGCCGCATGGACGGCGTCATCTCCAGGTCAGAGGACCCGGAAAAATCCCTTCCAACCCCCAGCTTCACCTTCGACCAGCTCAAAGAAAGCTTTCGGAACAAGGGCTTCAATGAGTCGGAGCTCGTCGCCCTCTCCGGCGCGCATGCAGTCGGCATCGCTCACTCCTCGTTCTTCCTGACCGCCATTGAAGATACCCCACTAGAGTACCGAATGGCCATCGCCGAAGAAACGAATTTCGGCGCCAAGGATGTGGTCAAGAACAACGTCCGCGAATTCAACAAGCCCCCCTCCACTTACAAGCCCATGGCGGGCATGTCGGCGAAGAACGTCCTGGACAACAGCTTCTACAACGCCGTCCCCCAGAAGATGGCGCTTTTCCCATCCGACAGGGTGCTGTGGGTGGGCGCCAAGGCCAATGTGACAACCTACAGGGATAAAGCCGACACGTGGTACAGAGACTTCGGCTACGCCATGGAAAAGCTCAGCAAGCTCCCCGCCACGAGTGACCCTTCCAAGATCGAGATCAGGAAGGTGTGCAGTAAGACCAACTAGAGGCGCCACGACTAGACGTTCCTCGCCAAAATTCGGGAAGGAGACAAAAACATGCTCCCGTTTATTCATTACATATTTAGAGAAGGACTTCGGTACAACCCCCCCTCAATAAACGTATAAGGGGTAGTATTGTCCATACTAAATTACGTATACTGTACCCGCCGTCCGTCGTAGGACCGGCCGCCCGTGTACGTCGCGCCCCGTACTCCAGCGTGCAGCGTGCGGCGGTTCGGTAGTGCGATCGGGAAAGGAAAAAAAGTACGCCCCACCCCGACACCCCATCTCCCCGTACGAAACCCTAGCAGCATCAACGCCGCCGTGGTCCACCGCCATCACGACGTCGGGCGGCGTCCGTAGTCACCCACGCGCCGTGAAACCGACACCCCATCCCCGCCTAGGAAACCCTAGCGGCATCAACGCCGCCGTGGTCCACCGCCGTCACGACGTCGACCCGGCGTGCCCGTCTAACCGCGAAAGCACCGACGGCGTCCGTAGTCACCACACGCCGTGTCGCCGGTGAAACGCCCAGCGCTCGCTCGCCGTTCTGTCCTGGTACGCGCCCTCCACGACGTGGGTGGCAGCAACGCATCGGCGTCAACCCCAGGCGAGGACCCCTCGATGGCGCACAGTAGGTTAGGATGGCTCATTTTGTTCTTTTTTTGATGATTTTGATTTGTCCATTGCATTTTTGTGCATTTTTTTATGCAAAATGATTCCCTACTTAGGTAAATAAGAGAGGAGAGTAGTGACCTCTTAATGACCTCATAATGATTTTGTATGTTCAAATTTGTATGCATGCCACATAGTCATGTCACTGTCGCAATGATGTTTTGTGGAATGTTGGCATTGATCTCACACCTTATTTGTATGTGCATAGATGGAGCAAGTAACCGGATACGCCAGTGATGATTCCGGTAGCGATAGTGGATCCTCGTCATTGAATGCGAACCAACCTCCCGGGACAACTATATGAGTCAGGATGAATCGTACAGTGATAATGTAAGTGCCTTCAACGTTGACCAAAACATATTGAATACAAACTAGTTATTTGACACTAACATGTCCTTTTAAATTTGTACAGCTACATGGCAATGCTGACGATGAGGAATATGATATAGATGAATAATTTTATGCAGATAGTGTGAGCCAGGTATGTTGAAAAAATTGTAGAGAAATGATTGACATTAAAATTGTATGACCACTTATATTACTTTACATGTGCACAGATAAATGCTAATGGTGACAATGAGCGTAATAATATAGATGATGACAATGCCGAGAGCGAGGTCGATGCATCTCGTAGTGTGAGCGGTAGCCAGGTAAGTTCTTTACATTATTTATGGTTAGTAAGAATACAAGAACAGATTGACATGCAAGGTTATATGTCATATTTTGCAGGGAGGTGTTGATGGTCCTAGCGGGAATGATGAGCACAAGGATGATGATTAGTTTGACCTTGACATGTGCTATGATGAATATCAGCAAGAGTCACTTGATAGGCATTGGGCAGTGATGGTAAAGACATTCAGGTCATTAGACGAGGTGTACACGTTCTACAACAAGCACGCGAGAGAACGTGGGTTCAGCATCAGGAAGGACTCGCTAAAATTTTCGAAGGATCGCGCAAGGACTCCGCGCTTGAGGAGGTATCTCTGTTCCGCCGCAGGAAAACGACAGGCCAAGTTCTGTACCATGGAAGGCCGGACCTGCAGGCTTAGACCGGAGAGTCGATTCTTATGCGAAGCCCATTTGACAGTTAAGCTTGATAAAAAGCTCAATCTTTGGTATGTCAGCAGTTTCTCCGATGATCACAACCACACTCTTGCACGACCGGACGAAGTCCCTTTCCTACGATCTCATAATCAGATCAAAGCATTTGAGAAAGCTGAGATCTTAGCTATGGCTGGAGCTGGGATAAGAAAACATATCATTTTTGACAACGTCGTTAGCAGGTATGGGTCGTATGCAAAGTCACCATTTCAGAGGACAAAGTTGTATAACATGTGCTATAGGGAGAAGATGAAATTGCTTGCACAAGGTGATGCTGATACTGCCGTAGGAATAATGTTGACCAGAAAGGACAGAGATCCAGACTTTTTCTTTGAGCACACGGTTGACGCTGAAGGCAGGCTCCAAAACCTCTTTTGGTGTGATTCGCAGTCACGCCGAGATTATCTAGACTATGGTGATGTTGTTGTGTTCGATAGCACATACAAGATGAACAGGTATGGAATGCCGTTCATCCCTTTTGTGGGTCTGAACAACCACCGTTGCACTACGGTATTCGCCTGCGCCATTGTTTTAGACGAGACTGAGGCTACATATGTTTGGTTGCTTAACACGTTCTTGAAAGCTAACTGTCAGAAGAGGCCCAAATCTGTAATTACAGATGGAGATGCAGCGATGATAAGGGCTATTAGGAAGGTGCTTTCTGACGTGTGGCATCGTCTATGTTCATGGCATATTGAAAAGAATATGCGTAAACACCTCAACCACAAGTCATTGAAGGAGTTTAGGGCATTATTGTACTATGCCACTACACATAAGGTTTTTGAGGAGAGATGGGCGGCGTTTGTGCGCAAAATGGCAGACGGAGAAAACGAAAACATGGCTCCATAGGATGTACAGGAAGAGGACGCTTTGGGCTGCATCATATTTGTCTGGTGGGTTTTTCCTTGGTATGCGCAGTAATCAGAGGAGTGAGAGTCTGAACTCCACCTGCACCTTCATCTTGACTATGGTATGACGATCGTTGACATGATTGTACACTACGAGAATTGTAGTGTTCGCCTCCGTGAGAATGAAGCTTATGATGACTGCACGGCCTCACAGACTCTTCCAAAGAATGGTGAGTGTCGGGCCATTGAGTCGTATGTCATGAAAGCATTCACGCAGTAAACTTTTATATGTTGCAACAAGATATGAAGAAGGTACATGAGCTTGAGGTAATTGATAGACTGACAGGGACCGATAGTCAGAGATTTGTGGTTGCGTGGAAGAATAACAGGGATCACAGATTTAATGTGGACTACACGCCAGGTAACTCGGCAGAAACTATAAAGTGCAGTTGTCGAAGTATGAATCGCAAAGGGCTTCCTTACAAGCATATTATTCATGTTTTGAATGCACTGAACTTACCTGTGATACCCAAGTGTTGTGTCCTGCGAAGATTCTCAAAAAAAGCACGAGCTGGACTGCCCGTGAAGCGCACCAGCGATTTGTTTGCGTGGGGTTGGTCGAGTGGTGAGGACAGAGCTAGATATAGTGAGTTGACCATCAAATCTTCAGAAGCATGTCATGTCGCATGCAGTAATCCTTTCTTATTCGACAAGTTGATGGCAGCTCTGGATGATATTATAGTGAATAAGGATATTCAGGGAAATGAAGATGATATTCAGCGAAGCTTCGTGAACAGTAATCCATTTGTGCCTAACCGAGATCATATTCTGGTTCGTGATCCAAAGAAAGGTTTCCACCAAGGGCGCACCTAAGCAGAACAGTAGAGGTCGCGGTAAGGGTGGCCCAGATGTGACAAAAATGAGAGGCCTAAAGCATTTGACGAGAAATCTGGACGAAAATGTAGCATATGCAGCGGCTCAGGTCATAACAGGAGCACATGCAGCAAAAATGAAGAGTATGTCTATTATTTGTTTATGTCAGTTTTGTTGTTTCATTAACGGTGCATTGAGTCTCATATTTTTTGTATGCAGCAACTGGGCTTGAAGAATCATGTGAAGACGATGCAGTGTTTTACCTCTTCCATTTATATGAAAAACAATTGTTAAATTTATGTTCGTGTTGAGTATTTTATATGTATGAAACAAGATTATTGCCTACAGACCGTTGTTTTTCAGACTTGTTATTTTCTGTCCACTACAATAAAATTACTGTGGTGACAATTGTTATGTTGAGACATCATTGTTGTTGATATAAATATTCAGTATTCATTGTTTATTTTATGAATTCTGCATGTATTTACTACAGTCCCGTCGGCTATCAAATATATTAAAATAAGAGAAGTACTCACAGAACTGTTGTTGAAAAAAAATGAAAAAAATGCCCGCCCGTCTCCACAGCGTGTCTTAGTAAGCCCGTCATTATCAAGCCCAACGGGCGACTACCACAGGTGTTTCGGAGCACGCCGTGGAAACCAGGCCCAACAGGGCAGCATCGACGCGGCACATCGACAGGGTAGTAATTAGAGGAGTTCAATGCGACGACGGGAGGTGAGTATATAAACTAGTCGTCGTCGCCTTCGGCCGGCGAGGTGGGACTAAACTAGTTAGTTTCCCTGTCGCGGCGTCTCAAAACTGGGCCGGCCCACGGCGCGTCGAGCCGTCGAGAAGACCGCGCCGTCAATTGCCTTTTTGGGCCGGCCCACGGCGCGTCGAGCCGTTGAGAAGACCGCGCCGTCCAGTGCCTTTTTGGGCCGGCCCACGTCACGTGTGGTTGTGTCCACGTCGCCCCGCGGCCGACGCAAGTTTAGTCCCACCTCGCCGGCTGAACAGGACGACGACCAGTTTATATACTCAGGTCCCGTCGTCGCATTGAACTCCTCTGATTACTACCCCGTCGATGTGCCGCGTCGATGCTGCCCTGTTGGGCCTGGTTTCCAGCGTGCTTCAAACGCTGTGGTAGTCGCCCGTTGGGCTGGATAACGATGGGCTTACTAAGACACGCTGTGGAGACGGGCGGGCATTTTTTTTCATTTTTTTTTCAACAACAGTTCACAAAGTACTTCTCTTATATTAATATATTTGACAGCCGACGCGACTGTAGTAAATGCATGCAGAATTCATAAAATAAACAATGAATACTGAAAATTTAACGACGACGCGATTACATGATTACATATTACTATTCGGCAACAAAAAAATCATGTAAACAAAAAAAAGAATGATTATATAATATTTATGAAACAAAATATCATGTGGACATAAAAAATATTTGGAAAAAGTGCCGAGTCTATTACATTTAACTATTCGGAAGCAGAGTCCATTACATAAAATTTATAAGCAAGTGCGCAAAGCGTTTGGAAAATAAAGTCCTCCAGTACCACCCAATCACATGCAAAACTCCTCTGTGCCGCATCTATTTTTTCTTCTTTGATATCCGAATAACTTTGTTTTTCACTTCATCAAGCTTGTTTCTTTCCGAAAAGATAAGTTGCGCAATCATTAACTCTCTCGAATCATCAATTGAGGTCTGAAAAAAAAAATGGTGTTAGCACAGCGTTCATTGTACATCGTAGTCCAAACATGACTTGCGTACCTGTGAAAATAAGCCTGTCCATTTGTCACCATCCCAATATTGAAAGCATCGAAGGAGAAATATTCCACACGAATTCCTAGTGCATACAATTTACGAAGATTAAATATCTACTGTACATACAAGACCGACATTCTGTCGAAGTAAGAACTCACCCATCATGTTGTTTTGGCATGTCATACGCTTGAATAGGCCAATTGGAAACATCCGGATAATTCACAATTCCGGTTGCATTTGCTTCTTGGATATCTTCTGCTAGTTGTTTTCTCTACAGATATAATAAACATGGTGGAAAGAATGTCATTCAGTGTACTAAATAAAACGAATGTTACCAAATGCACATTTGAAAGTTAAACTTACCAGGTCCTCAACAAGTTCTCTAGTAACACTGTCAAGTTTTCCGGTCATCAACGAGTCAAGAACCTGAAATTCTCTCTTCCCGCTATGCATGACGACAGTAATCCAGTGATTATTTTGCTTGTTTAGAGGAATGTAAGTCTGCATCACAAGGACCATAAAACACAATCATCACATACTATCGTATGTATGTACCGTGTTAACAATCAAACTTACCTTTGATTTTTTGTAATACTCGTCCGACATCTGTTCATGGCTCCATTACTATGCGACTCTGCTTCATAATCGTTACCGGCGGTCTTCTTTCCGGGTCTAATGTGAAGCAACCAATGTATCCTCCAAGTTGTCAACATGAAACGATCATCATTAACTTTGTCGACCAAAAATGATGAGTATGCATTAATTACCTACAAATAATATGTTCGATTAAACAATGATATTTTCGAATCAATTGTAAAACAATATATGAAATTAACTTACGTCGCCACTTAGCCACTCATGGTTAATAATCTGACAAGCTCTCCGCACAGTGAGACCTTCTTCCATGTCATCATTGAAAATTTCTGTTTTGGCATGTTTTTGTGAATGCTCATGCGCACGCATCGCATTTGATGGACGCTTTCACCACATCATACTCATCACCAGATTTGTTAACACCACCATTTTGGAACAATTCTGTAACGCACAACTCAAATAATTATAAACGCAAATACATAAATAATTATTACGCAATAACAATTAGAAACACAAAAAACTTACTTCCTTTGGCAGAACGTTTTGCACGCTTGTTCGGTTTAGGGACCACATAAGGAGACTTGACATGTTGTGATCCTTTGCGCTTAGCCTGCCAGTAACCTCCTCCACTTCCTCTTGTACTCCTTGAGAACCAACCGACGCATGCGATGCGATTTCGTCCGTCTCTAAAGATGTGACAGCTTTTTCATCTGATACTTCTGGTACTTGGACAGGATCATCCATATCACCCTTGAAACTATCCCAGTACTCAGGTGTGTTGTAAAAAGGTGTGTTTCCACGAGAAGTTACATCAACGCCGTTATCATCCTTTTGCAAATTCATTTTGGAAGGTGTGCGGAACCGGTCTGAATCATCTTTTTGATATACAAACTCTTTTTGCGGACGTTCAACATCGTTTGAAGACTAATTAATGCCTCCGTACAGATTCTCTTCGTCCTCTTCCAAGTTAGTGGATTTGTAGGAGACGCTGGTTTTGTTCAGTTTCTCAATCATCCTCTGCAAGAAAACATTTCATCTTAGTTCTTCAATTCAGTGATGGACATTAAAGAGACGTGCTCAAGTGTTACCTGTGCGCATAACTCTGGCAAACGAAGCATTTCCTTGCGAAGCTCATTCATCTCACTCAAAATCCGGTCCATAGTAGGCTTCTGGCTTGAAGCCTCCAAGGTACTGCCCTCTTTCCTCGTTCCAGTAACGTTAGATTTTTTGCTACTAGCTTTCTTGGTTTTTTGAGCTTCTTCTTCCGCAAATTTTTTCAGCCTATACTCCTCTGTAATGTTGTCATCGATCTACAAGTGCAACAAGAGAATTATACATACAAACCATATGCACACTTTACTTTATTTCATAAATGTAAAACAAACATGATTACTAGGATTACCATCCCAACACCATGACCATATTCATAATCGTATTTGTCTCTTCTCACAGCCATATCTTCCGTCCAGTTCCTCATCAGCGGGCTCAACAATGCCAACGGATCATATTTTGGACCGGTGATTGGTTGCACCTTCTCCCAGTATAGGTACTGCAAAACACATAAACTAATTAAATTACATGTTCTTCCATGACATTTTATAACAAAGTGTTGAAATTAATAAATAGAACGTACTTGCAAAAGGGCGAGGTTCCCTGGGCCACCGCCTAACATGGCCGCCCTGCGAGAAGCTTACCAATCTCTAATAAACAGAATCGTGAAGTGAATGCATTCCAGTTGAACTTCCTTATCAACTTAATATTTTGCACTAAGGCATAGTATTTTTTCGGAACGTATTCATGAGACACTGGTGCAATTATAGTTCCTAAGAGAACTAGAAATGTCATCCGAATAAAGTCATCATCAGTGCTCTTATTGTTCACAATCTTTTCTATGAGATCATCAATCATGATTTTACCATTTTTCTTGCTAACAAAACTAACATGTATTTTTTGGTTGCTTTTTCTCCTTCAGTACTAAGAAACCCAAAAACATCCACTCCATTGTTTTTCCAACCAAATATGGAGTACACATCATCAGGCCTTAGTGAAATAAGACCTTTACATCCAGCAGTACTTCGAACTCTCTTGAACCATGAATTTTTTGCTACTCGGATTGTAAACTTGGAGTAAAAAGTGTAGCACAAAATCACGCATCTTTATCGATGGTATTCTAAAAATGCCCTTCATATCCGTTTCATAAAACCAGAATTTCGGGTGACAGTTTGTCAACTAGGCTAACCCACTTTGAACAGAACATGGAATCACACCGTCGATATTCATACTGCATCAAATAGATTTCTGTCACATACCATCATACCGCTATGAGCCTCGTCGTATAAAAACTGGAAAAACAACTTACACGACGGCGGCGGTGGGAGAGGCACCGGCGTATAGTGGCGACGATGTCGGGGACGCAAGCCGGCGGCGAAGCGCGGCGGCGTTTGTACGGTGGCGGCGGTGGGAGAGGCAGCGGCAGCATATCTTTGGGCGACGGGTCAGGTCGGGGCAGGCAGCGGCCGCACCGGGCGCCGTTCGAGTGTGGGGCGACGGCGGCGTATGGTGGCAGCACGTGCAGATCGCGGCGGCGGCGAGACGGGCTGACATAGAAGGAAAATTTGCATGCACGTCGGCTAACGGCGTCGGCCGAGCGCTGATTGCGGCGTCGTTGTTAGTGGGACGGCCCCATGCACGCATGCGCATCGGTTAGCGAGACGGACGGCGTTTTGATTTTGCAGGGCCTCATTTTTTTAACTAAATAAAGTAGGCACATTTTTTTTAACCGTATCAAATTTTTTTATCTTAACCAATTTTTTTAACTTAATCAAATAGACCCTTTTTTTAACTTAGCCAAACGTGCCAGTTTTTTTCCACGTGCTACTGTGCCCTAGCAGGGCACGCACGCAAAAATTTGTCCCGTTTCGAGTCCGTATGGATTTTCTACCATTTTCCGGGCAGAAAACCTAGAAAATACTGCCCGGACGTGACGCAACGTGCGTTCGTTGTCGGATTTCGTTCATTTTGGCCGTGGGGTGCCCGGGTGGGGCCCCACACGCGCTCGCAGAAGTTGGGTGCAATCCGTCAAACCGCTCAGGTACTTGCTGTGGAAGGGGGTGGCTTTGGTATGGCCGGAGGGGACCCTCGGTCGCACGTCTCCGCTTCGCATCCGCCAAACATGCCCACTTTTTTTCCACGTGCTACTGTGCCCTAGCAGGGCACGCACGCAAAAATTTGTCCCCTTTCGAGTCCGTATGGATTTTCTACCATTTTCCGGGTAGAAAACAGAGAAAATACTGCCCGGACGTGACGCAACGTGCGTTCGTTGTCGGATTTCGTTCATTTTGGCCGTGGGGTGCAAGGGTGGGGCCCCACACACGCTCGCAGAAGTTGGGTGCAATCCGTCAAACCGCTCAGGTACTTGCTGTGGATGGGGGTGGTTTTGGTATGGCCGGAGGGGACCCTCGGTCGCACGTCTCCGCTTCGCATCCGCCAAACGTGCCCACTTTTTTTCCACGTGCTACTGTGCCCTAGCAGGGCACGCACGCAAAAATTTGTCCCGTTTCGAGTCCGTATGGATTTTCTACCATTTTCCGGGCAGAAAACCTAGAAAATACTGCCCGGACGTGACGCAACATGCGTTCGTTGTCGGATTTCGTTTATTTTGGCTGTGGGGTGCCCGGGTGGGGCCCCACACGCACTCGCAGAAGTTGGGTGCAATCCGTCAAACCGCTCAGGTACTTGCTGTGGAAGGGGGTGGTTTCGGTATGGCCGGAGGGGACCCTCGGTCTCACGTCTCCGCTCCGCATCCGCCAAACGTGCCCACTTTTTCCACGTTCTCTGATTGCCCTAGCAGTGGCACGCACGCAAAATTTGTCCCATTTCGAGTCCGTATGGATTTTCTACCATTTTCCCGGCGAAAACCTAGAAAATCTTGCCGGACGTGGCGCAACGTGCGTTCGTTGTCGGATTTCGTTCATTTTGGCCGTGGGGTGCCCGGGTGGGGCCCCACACGTGCTCGCAGAAGTTGGGTGCAATCCGTCAAACCGCTCAGGTACTTGCTGTGGAAGAGGTGGTTTCGGTATGGCCGGAGGGGACCCTCGGTCGCACGTCTCCGCCGCATCAATAAGCGTGCCCACTTTTTTCCACGCGTGCTCGTGCCCTAGCAGAACACGACGCAAAAATTGGTCCCGTTTCGAGTCCGTATGGATTTTCTACCATTTTCCGGGCGGAAAACCGGAAAATACTGCCGGACGTGACGCATAGCGTGCGTTCGTTGTCGGATTTCGTTCATTTTGCCGTGGGGTGCGGGTGGGGCCCCACACGCCGCAGGTTGGGTGCAATCCGTCAAACCGCTCGGTACTTGCTGTGGAAGGGGTGGTTCGGTATGGCCGGAGGGGACCGTCGGTCGCCGCGTCTCCGCCGCATCCGCCAAGCGTGCCCACTTTTTTCCACGTGCATGCCCTAGCAGGGCACGACGCAAAAATGTGTCCCGTTTCGAGTCCGTATGGATTTTCTACCATTTTTCGGGCGTAAAACCCGTAAAAATACTGCCGGACGTGGCGCAGCGTGTGTTCGTTGTCGGATTTCGTTCATTTTGGCCGTGGGGTGCCGGGTGGGGCCCTACACGCCGCAGAAGTTGGGTGCAATCCGTCAAACCGCTCGGTACTTGCATGGAAGGGGTGGTTTCGGTATGGCCGGAGGGGACCCTCGGTCGCACGTCTCCGCTTCGCATCTGCCAAACGTGCCCACTTTTTTTCCACGTGCTACTGTGCCCTAGCAGGGCACGCATGCAAAAATTTGTCCCGTTTCGAGTCCGTATGGATTTTCTACCATTTTCCGGGCAGAAAACCCAGAAAATACTGCCCGGACGTGACGCAACGTTCGTTCGTTGTCGGATTTCGTCCATTTTGGCCGTGGGGTGCCCGGGTGGGGCCCCACACGCACTCGCAGAAGTTGGGTGCAATCCGTCAAACCGCTCAGGTACTAACGTGGAAGGGGTGGTTTCGGTATGGCGGAGGGACCCTCGGTCTCACGTCTCCGCTCGCATCCGCCAAACGTGCCCACTTTTTTTCACGTGCTCTTGTGCCCTAGCGAGCACGACGCATAAAATTTGTCCCGTTTCGAGTCCGTATGGATTTTCTACCATTTTCCGGCGTAAAACCTAGAAAATCTTGTCGGACGTGACGCAACGCGGCGTTCGTTGTCGGATTCGTTCATTTTGGCCGTGGGGGGCCCGGGTGGGGCCCCACACGCGCTCGCAGAAGTTGGGTGCAATCCGTCAAACCGCTCAGGTACTTGCTGTGGAAGGGGGTGGTTTCGGTATGGCCGGAGGGGACCCTCGGTCGCACGTCTCCGCTTCGCATCCGCCAAACGTGCCCACTTTTTTTCCACGTTCTACAGTGCCCTAGCAGGGCACGCACGCAAAAATTTGTCCCATTTCGAGTCCGTATGGATTTTCTACCATTTTCCGGGCAGAAAACCTAGAAAATACTGCCCGGACGTGACGCAACGTGCGTTCGTTGTCGGATTTCGTTCATTTTGGCCGTTGGGTGCCCGGGTGGGGCCCCACACGCCGCGCAGGTTGGGTGCAATCCGTCAAACCGCTCGGTACTTGCCGTGGAAGGGGTGGTTTCGGTATGGCGGAGGGGACCCTCGGCCGCACGCTCTCCGCCAGATCCGCCAAACGTGCCCACTTTTTTCCACGTGCTCGCGTGCCCTAGCAGGCACGCACGCAAAAATTTGTCCCGTTTCGAGTCCGTATGGATTTTCTACCATTTTCCGGCGTAAAACGTAGAAAATATCGCCCGGACGTGACGCAACGCGGCGCCGTTGTCGGATTTCGTTCATTTTGGCCGTGGGGTGCCCGGGTGGGGCCCCACACGCGCTCGCAGAAGTTGGGTGCAATCCGTCAAACCGCTCAGGTACTTGCTGTGGAAGGGGGTGGTTTCGGTATGGCCGGAGGGTACCCTCGGTCGCACGTCTCCGCTTCGCATCAGCCAAACGTGCCCACTTTTTTCCACGTGCTATTGTGCCCTAGCAGGGCACGCACGCAAAAATTGGTCCGGTTTCGAGTCCGTATTGATTTTCTACCATTTTCCGGGCAGAAAACCCAGAAAATACTGCCCGGACGTGACGCAACGTGCGTTCGTTGTCGGATTTCGTTCATTTTGGCCGTGGGGTGCCCGGGTGGGTCCCCACACGCGCCGCAGGTTGGGTGCAATCCGTCAAACCGCTCGGGTAATTCTTTGTGGAAGGGGTGGTTTCGGTATGGCGGAGGGACCCTCGGTCGCACGTCTCCGCCGCATCGCCAAACGTGCCCACTTTTTTCCACGTGCTCTGTGCCCTAGCAGGCACGCATGCAAAAGTTTGTCCGTTTCGAGTCCGTATGGATTTTCTACCATTTTCCGGCGTAAAACCCGGAAAATCTTGCCGGACGTGACGCAACGTGCGTTCATTGTCGGATTTCGTTCATTTTGGCCGTGGGGTGCCCGGGTGGGGCCCCACACGCGCTTGCAGAAGTTGGGTGCAATCCGTCAAACCGCTTAGGTACTTGCTGTGGAAGGGGGTGGTTTCGGTATGGCCGGAGGGGACCCTCGGTCGCACGCGTCTCCGCCGCATCCGCCAAACGTGCCCACTTTTTTTCCACGTGCTCGTGCCCTAGCAGAACACGACGCAAAAATTTGTCCCGTTTCGAGTCCGTATGGATTTTCTACCATTTTTCGGGCAGAAAACCCAGAAAATACTGCCCGGACGTGACGCAACGTGCGTTCGTTGTCGGATTTCTTTCATTTTGGCCGTGGGGGTGCCCGGGTGGGGCCCCACACGCGCTCGCAGAAGTTGGGTGCAATCCGTCAAACCGCTCGGTACTTCTTTGTGGAAGGGGTGGTTTCGGTATGGTAGGAGGGACCCTCGGTCGCATGCGTCTCGCCGCATCCCCAAAGCGTGCCCACTTTTTTTCCACGTGCTACTGTGCCCTAGCAGGGCACGCACGCAAAAATTTGTCCCGTTTCGAGTCCGTATGGATTTTCTACCATTTTCCACAAAATTCATATATGTTAATGAATTTAAAACTATTTCAGATAATGTTAATGAATTCAAAAATTCACGGATTCATAAATATTAATGAATTATAAATATTCTCTGGTTCATAAATTTTAATAATTTAAAAATATTTCAGAAAATGTAAATGAATTTAAAAATTCTTGTATTCATTCATATATGTTAATGAATTTAAAAATTCTTGTATTAATTCATATATGTTAACGAATTTAAAACTATTTCAAATAATGTTAATGAATCCAAAAATTCTCGGATTCATTAATATTAATGAATTATAAATATTCTCTGGTTCATAAATTTAAATAATTTTAAAATATTTCGGAAAATGTATATGAATTTAAAAATTCTTGTATTCATTCATATATGTTAATGAATTTAGAAATATTCTCTGATTCATAAATGTTAATGAATTTAACAATATTTCATAAAATGTTAATGAATTAAAATATCTCACCTTTTTAAATTTTTTTGTTTTTTATTTGTTATATTTTTATTTCAAAATTTCGATTTTTTCATCCACCGGCTTTGCTATATGGACATATTTAAACAAAATCTGAACATTTCTAAAACACTTTATAAACATTTACATACACTTTTCATTTTTTATTTTAAGTGTTTTCATGATTTTTTTATTCTACAATTTTCCGATAATTGCATACCTTATTCTGTGCTATGTATATTCGATGCAAAAATGTTTAAATATATTGTGAACATTTTTATGCATGGGTCGGAAAATTTTTAATTTTTCTCAAAATAAGCGTTCAATATTTAGCTAATTTTTTGAACAAACTTTGAAGACAAATTTAAACAAGACTCGAACAAACTAGTTTGAACATAGAGATATTTTACATAGTCCATTCAACAGTACCGAAACCGAACGACTTTTTTCAAACCTAAACGATACATAGTTCATACTTAGAACATTTAAAAAACTACCTCCTCCTCGTCGCTAGCGAGCAGATCGATGACCTCCCAAGCGTCACCGCCGTCACCCCCGCCGTCGTCGTCGCCATCGTAAATGCCGACCTGGCTAACCGCTCCCGGTCGATGGCGTCATCGTCTGACGACTCGGCGCCTCCGCCTCCGCTGCGGGACCATCGGCGGAATCGCCGCCGCCGCTTTGGATCGCCGCTTTGCTCGGCGGGCTCCCTTGCAGCCGCAGCTGCAGCCACCGGCAGCAGGCGGCGAGGTAACCCGGCGTGTCGTCGGGATCGCCGTCCTCGAAGAACCAATCGCCCGGCGGCAGTTCCACCTCCGGCGGGCGGAGGATTCGCGGCGCCGCACAGTGGTGGAGGAGCCGGCCGCAAGGCCGCCGGACGGGGCGCGACAAGAAGGCGGCAACGGTCGCCCGATGAGGTCAGCGTGACGCCGGACGCCGCCAATGCCGGTACGCCCGATGGCAATGGCGTAGTCTTTGCTGCCCGTCGAACGCGTGACGGCCGCGAATGTTGTTGCGGCCGCCGGTCCGCTTCTCCTCCGCCGTGGCGCCGGGCCCGCGCCTCGGGTAGCCGTCCTTGTCGAGCTTCCAGTCGTGCGGAAGACGGCAACCCGGCGGCACGAGGAGCCCGAACCGGTAAAGCTCCTCCGTCTCCGGCGTGCTCAGGCTCGACGGCCACGCGCTGGGTCCGTCGTCGCCGCCGGTGCCGGAGCTGCTGCCGCGGTGGAACGACATGTCGCCGGCGGCCTTTTGGGAGGTGGAGACGGGAGAGGAGCGGTGTTTGCGGCGACGGGCGGGGAGCGGTGTTTGCGGTGACGGGCGGACGGGGGTGAGATTTATAGGGAGACGGCGGGGCAGCGGGCGGACGGGTCGTTGGCCTATCAATTCGACGGCAGTCGAGGGCGGCAGCGACGAGCGAGGGACGGGCGGCGCGAGGGGACGGACGGGACGGGGCGGCGGGGCGGCAGTCGAGGGGACGGACGGGACGGGGCGGCGGGCCGCAGTTCACGCGCCACGACGCGCTTTCACCGGGCGACGTGCGGTTTGACCACCGACGCGCTTGACCACCGACGCGGTAAAAAGAACGTATGTCGCCACAGTAAAAAAAACCATACACGTACGTACGTCGACGGATCGCGCGGGTACGTCGCGGGGGCGGGAGTGGGGGAGGGGCAGGGGCAATGACCATCCTACCATTTTTTAAATTTTCAGGCAAAGGGGTATAGGACGATCTGGACCGTTGATGTTTTCAGGGGTTGTACCGAAGAAGAAGTGACATATTTATTGATTATTACTTATATATTATTATGTCGGCGGTAATATATTACTGCCAAAAAACATGTAGACAGGTGTTTATTTCCTTTGGTTTGATTCAATTACTTATTTGTAAATTTTGTATACATGTCTCCGAATAGGTATGGTTTTGTAATCGTCCACGCGGTTATCCTACTGTAATAACGATGACAGAACTAATTGATGGACTATTTGGTGAACTTTCAAAAATTCAAAATATTTTGATAGCTCAAATCTTTGGTCCGATTAAAGATTTGTTTTCATCATTAAATTCGTTACGATGAGACTTTCGAAACTAGATTCAATTTTGATATATTCCGATGATTTTATTTTGGGTAAATTGTTACCCAGCTGCAATATACAAGTTGCCAACCTATTCACGCAGGCATGAAAAAAAATTATGCAACATTTCAATCATTTTTATAGGTTGGGAGTTATGATCCTGTACTAGAAGAGTTATCAATATTGTTCATTACCGATAACATTATGTGCATTTGTCGGGATACTCGTACATAGTTATTGATTACAAAACTAGACCTCGCTGCAACTGTTCATATAACAACATCACTATTATGGTGGTGAATGCGAGCTACCATGCTGGGTAACTTACATTGTGCCATGTGGCACAAACTACTCGTCGCCGCCGGCACCAAGCTCCTTTACTCCATGGTGTACCACCCCCAAATCGACGGCCAGAGTGAGCGCGTGAACCAATTATACAAAATATATCTCCGGTGTGCCGTGCAAGATCAACCGGAGCAGTGGTGCAAATGGCTCACGGTACGTAGCAGAATTCTGGTAAAATTCCACACATCACTCTTCACTCCGATGTTCACCGTTCAAGGTTCTCTATGGCAAAGAGCAAAATTTGGGCGTCCTGCATTTCCTCAGCGATCAACTGCCCACTGACGCGGCGAGCTGGATTGGGCCACGCACACCGAACTACCGTGCGCCAGCAGCTGCCTCGAGCACGCCTAGGACCGATTCAAGAAGCAAGCCGATCGACACCGCATTGAGCATGTCTTCACCGTCGGCGAGCAAGTCCTCCTCAAGCTCTAGCTGCATGTGCAAGTCTCCATCGCCAGCAGGCCCTCGCCTACAAGCTTGACTTCCCGCAAGACAACAAGATCCACCCCATCTTCCATGTTTTGCAGCTCAAGCCATTCATCCCCGACTACTGGTCGGTCTTGTCTGAGCTACCCAAGATTCCAAACCTAACGGCCACGCCGCTCGCTCTGATAGCCATCCTGGAGCGCCGCATGGTGAAGAAGCATGACGCAGTGATTACCCAAATCCATTTCCAGTGGTTCACGCTACCGACGGATCCAATGCCGTCATCTCGGAAGAGGCAGCATCTCAAGGAGAGGCGACTGTCATGCCTGCAGTTCAAGTTCAGGAACCTGAACCTACATCGGACTGAAAATGCACTTGCGTGCAGCGTCCGAATTTTGTGACGCATGCCTTGTAAACCATGAGAGCCCAAGGGGCATATAACTACTTAGGCCTAGCCAGAGTACTGTTAGGGTTTACCGAATGAGAATTACAGCCACTTGCTCTCACCCACTCGTGTTGTTCCTTCTCACCTGCTCCTTCCTCCCCTCTCACTTACTACCTCCTCCGATCCCAAATCCTTGGGGTGTTACATGGACATGGGGCCTCCTTCTCTATCAAGCACGCCTACTCCCTCCTCACTTCTGAGCATGACGAGGACTCCAATGCCTATCGTCCAAACACTAGGAACAACCTCTTCCGCAAGAACATCGCTCTGCATCCTCTGCCCCTGCCGCGACGCTCCTACGAGGATGTGTTACACCTTTTCATTCAATGTCCTTGTGCAAATCAAGTTTGGCTTGACTTGGGTTTGCCACCCCCATTTCCATCGGCCTTATTTGTGATGTACCCTCTCTGCATGGGCTCAACAATATCTGGCTTTCTGTGGCTCTCTCTATCCTTTTGAACAATTGGGACTCGAGGTACGCTGGTGTTTTTTGTGGCAAGCCACACTATGCAAAGGGCTTACCATTAGGAACATTGTTAATGATTTATCTCTTTGGACTTTTAGACTAAATATGCACTCTCAAAAAGTTGAAGTCCTGCCTTGGCGCTAATGTCCATCCTCACGCGCCAGCATAATTCTATAAAACTAGCCTGACAGTTTTTGAGTAATGCATTCAGTTCCGGTGGGGACTCCCCGTCCCCTCCCGTGATTGCTCAAAAAAGAAAAAGAAAAAAACTAACAACTGCAAGAAAGCTTTGATTAAAATTGAATATTTTTCGGACGGTATTTTGGAACCAGTAACGTGCAATTAAGATTACTAAGATCTAAGGGAGAGACGAACCAACCTGTAATTAGATGGTTAGATGGACAGTGGTATCCCCAGCCCACCAGGGTTCAAAGTCCTGGTGCTAGCATTATTCCTGGATTTATTTCAGGATTTTCGGCGATGCGCTTTCAGTGGAAGGAGACGTTCTTGACAATGACGAGGCGCCTATGATGACTTCATAAATCTTAAGATAATATGTAAGCTCAGTCTATCAAAGGTGCTCATAGGAATAGGATATACGTGTGTACATTCATACGGGTGAGTGTATGCGCGTATGTATGAGCGCTCGCGTATGTACCGTGTTAAAATAAAAAGATGCGAGGGAGAGGAAAATTGAGAATCGGCAAATCCGCGAGATTGATTACAAAACGGTGCAAGTTGATCTAGTATTATGCAGACACAAGGAAAATCGTGGCAACCTGCAAGCGCGCGTACGTTGACCAATACATATTTTGGTGGCGTAACGACACCACGCGCGCGGTCCAGCTGATTATCCAGAGATTATGCTAAGATAGCTGTGGCTGTGCTGCGCACCATGATGCATGCTTGCTTGGCCTGCATTTCTGGCATCGACTGTACCCAAACAGTTAATTAACTAAGCACGCGTTACGCCAAATGCTTTAACGACAAGCAGCAACAGGATAGACAAGCAAAAATGCTACACCTACGTAATGTTTTACGAAGCCTTACGTAAATCCTTTGATCGCTAATAAAACTGTCCCCCCTGATTTTCAGGGTGGGCCTGCGCCCCAACTAAGGCCCAATATAAAACAGCCACCTCAGATCGTACGTAAGTTACGTAGAAGTCGTTACGTAGGTGTGCGTCAGGTGCATGCAAGCTATCGAAGCCCAGCGAGATCTCCGGCGCGCGCCCATGCATGCAGCTCTGTTCGTCGTGATCAACGTCGTGATGACCTCTATATATACCCCTCGATCTCAACCTTTACTGGACACACACATACAAGCACAAGTATCCATCTTTAATCGGCAATATCCATCTCCAGATCGATCGACGATGGTGATCAAGCTCGGCGCCGGTGCCGTCGCGGTGTTTGTCTGCCTGTCGCTCGCCTTCTTCGCCGGGCACGGGCAGCCCGTGCTGCTCGACGGTAGCGGTCGCAAGAAGCACGATGTTGCTGACACGGTTAAGAAGGAAGTGGCCATGGCCATGAAGAAAAACCCTCGTCCGGTTGCTCTTCCACGACTGCTGGGTCTTCGTACGTAAGCATAAGCAAGCCATGATCCGACAAGTTTGCATGCCGTATTGCCGTCCATGACAGATGTATCTATCCATGCTAGCTGCCTGCATGCACTTGGTACCAATTTCATGACGGATGTACGTGCGTGCAGGGCTGCGATGGATCGGTGCTCTTAGACAAGACGCCGGACGGCGGCAGCACGGAGAAGGACGCGATAAACAACATCGGCCTGGAGGGCTTCGACCTGATCGACAGGATCAAGGGCAAGGTCGGCTACAGCGTCTCCTGCGCCGACATCGTCGTGCTGGCCGCCCGGGACGCGGCCTTCATCCTCAGCCGTGGCAACATCGCCTGCAATGTCACGATGGGCCGCATGGACGGCGTGGTCTCATCGGCGCACGACGCCGACGCCGTGCTCCCTCCCTCCACCTTCAACTTCTCGCAGCTCAAGGCCAACTTCGCCGCCAGGAACTTCACCCAGACGGAGCTCGTCGTCCTCTCCGGCACCCACGCCGTCGGCGTCGCCCACCTTTCGTCGTTCCGCGACCGGCTCGACAACGCCACCGCCACCCCGATCAGCGTCAGGTACCAGAATGCGCTCCGCGACCATGTCGAGGGCAAGACGACGGAGGCGGTGCCCGACCCGACGGAGATGAACAACATCCGCGACATGGAGTTCGCCTTCCGGAACGCCTCCGGGTACAACGCCACAGGTGTGGACACGTCGAGGGCGGCGAGGGGGGTCCTGGACAACAGCTACTACCACGCCAACCTCCAGAACAAGGTGCTCTTCAGGTCCGACTGGGAGCTGCGCAACGACACCACCGGCGCCGCCGGGAGGGACATGCGGGAGTTTAGGGACGACGCTGCCAGGTGGTACCTGCTATTCGGCAAGGCCATGGCCAAGCTCAGCGAGATCCCCGCCGAGGGCAGCCGTTTCGAGGTCAGGAAGAACTGCAGAACCACCAACTAAAATGCGACGACATACGGCGTCCAAAACTCGGTCATGTGCAGCGCATAGTAATGGTTTGAATTCAAAAGTGTCCTCTACCCAACTTGTACTACTCCAATATTCACCACAAATAAAACTCTGAATGATTTGTAAAAAGATTTGGCTAGGTCTCCGTTGACTGATACTTAACCAAGTCTCAATCAAGTGATATAGCATATATATATATAAAAAGACGCGTCTAGCGAGCGGCAGGGTGCTCGCTAGCGCTCGCGAGCGGCAGGCCAGAAAAGATAAGCGTCTGTCCCTTGGTCCTAGGAAGGAAAGATCCTTCGCGCCAGCTGTTCCCACCTGTTCCCACGCGCAAACAAAGGAAAAAGCAGATTAACAGAGTCTCCTCACCACCCGTCACTGTCACGTGATACCCATCAAACTACTAGCGCCCTCCACGCCCCTCTCGCCTACCCTCTCTCCCTCGCTGGTCGTCAGCTTCTTCCCCAGAAAAGAAACCAGACCAAATGCCATGAACCAGATCATGTAGAGCTGCCATGGCAAAGCAGCCAAGGTGAGGAGATCTTGGTCAGAAAAACAGGAAGAAGAGAAGAGAAGCTTACCAACCAACGCCAAGGTAAGAAATCCTTCTCCTCTCCCATGTCCAAACATTGTTGACTATCCCCCTTGCCCTTTCCCTCTGAATCTCCCAAATCAAGTTAAAAAAACTCCATAATTTTGATCAGAGAAGGAATATCAAGTACTCCCTCCGCCCGGAAATACTTGTCAGAGGAATGGATGTATCTATACGCATTTTAGTTCTAGATACATTTATTTTTATATATTTCTTCGACAAGTATTTCCTGACGGAGGGAGTAAAAGCATAAGAAATTCAGTTCCCTGTGCAAGAAAACCATGCTTTGAAACCAACTTTCACATGGATGTGTGCAAACAAACATATCCAGGGGTAAAAAAATGCATCTTAGTAGAAAAAAGGTTGATTTAGTCCCCTGTGCAACTAAAGATGGTTAAATAGCCAACTTTCCTATGGATGTGTGCAACAAGCATACACAAGGATGTGTGCAGGTACCCATGTATTATAGCCAACTAAAACATGTATTCTATCCAGCTCAAACATCAGGTATCCATCGTTAGTCTCCATCAGGTAGCCTCTTGTGACTATCGTTCAACATTATCTGCTTCATTACTCTCATTTCCTTGAACAATATCTCGGGGTTTGCAAAAAAAGGCAAAGGTAATTAGTTATGATTACATACAAATATTTATTCTCTGGAAAACTAGATTAAAATGTTGAGGATGGCAACTTGATATCCTGTTTGTTCTGCAACTAGAAATGATGGTGATAACAACTAATGAGATATTCTTGTGCGACTAGAAATGCTGATGATGCCAACTAATGAGATATTCTTGTGCAACTAGAGAGGCTGAGGATGTCAACTACTTGGATAATGTTGTCCAACTAGAAATGTAGAGGGTGCCAACTAAATAGATAATCTTCTGCAACTAGAAAGCCTGAGGGTGCCAAGTGATTAGATACCGTTGGGCAATCCTCGAAAATTTTAAGATGGGATTAATCTGAATTCTTGTGCAACTAGAGAGGCTGAAGATGTCAACTACTTGGATAATGTTGTCCAACTAGAATTGCCGAGGGTGCCAACTAAATAGATACTCTTCTGCAACTAGAAAGCCTGAGGGTGTCAAGCCGCTACATACTGTAGGGAAATCCTCAATTTTTTTAAGATGGGACCAATCTAAATTCTCTTGCAACTAGAGAAGATGAGGATGCCAACTAGTAGTATATTGTTGTGCAACTAGAATTACTGAGGTTGCCAACTAATTAGATACTATTCTGCAACTAGAAAGCCTGAGGATGCCAAGTCGTTACATACTCTTGGGACAATTCGAAAAAACTTAAAGATGGCAAGTTTGAGCAATTGAAAAAGTTGAGCATGCCAATGTTTAATTAGTCCTTCTGCAACCATGAATGAAAATTCATACACTTGGCTGCCTGTATGTGGAGTAAAAAATATTCCTGATAGAACTTTATGTTACCACAGCGGCTGCTGCAGAAGATGTGGCATCTACCCCTTTGGATACTGCCTCCACGCGCACCTTTCTTCTCTGCAGTTTTACTAAGAGGAATCTTTCGCCACTGTAAAGTTTTGCCTAGCAGATTCTGTGCAACTACTTCTATTGCCCCTGCCAACTACTTCCAATGACCGTGTTCAACTGGAAACAACTATGTGTGCAATTAGAACTACTATAGATGCCAACAAAAAATGATCGCCGTGTGTGCAGCTTTCCAATGACCGTATCCAGCTGAAAACAACTATGTGTGCAACTAAAACTACTATAGATGCCACCCAAAAATGAACGCCGTGTGTGCAACTTTTCAATGATCGTGTCCAACTGAAAACAACTATGTGTGCGACTAGAACTACTATAGATGCCAACAAAAAATGATCACCGTGTGTGTAACTTCCGAATGACCGTATCTAACTAAGAACAATTATGTGCGTAATATCTAGAAGTACTATAGATGCCAACAAAAAATGGTCGCCATGTGTGCAACTTCCCAATGATCGTATTCAATTGAGAACAAATATGTGTGCAATTAGAACTACTATAGGTGCCAACAAAAATGATCACCTTGTGTGTAACTTCCCAATAATCGTGTCCAACTGAAAAGAACTATGTGTGCAACTAAAACTACTATAGATGCCAACAAAAAATGATTGCCATGTGTGCAATTTTTCAATAATAGGATCCAACTGAGAACAACTGTATATGCAACTACAACTACTATAGTAATGATCGTCACCGACGAAAACAACTATGTGTGCAACAAGAATTACTATAAATGCCCAAAAAATTGAACGCCATGTGTATTCAGTTCAATGTATTCCGTTCCACTTTCACCGCCGTAGGAAAAAGGTTTAGTGTTGTGTAACTTTCTAATTGTCGTACCCAACTGAGAACTGCTATGTGTACAACTACAACCACTACGGGTACCAACTAAGAATGTGAAGATCAATATATCTGAAAAAGTGATACATACATTCAGTAGAAACAGAGGGCAAAAATAGAAAGGAACGAAACAGCTAAAATTGCTGCTTACGAATCAATTGCTGCTTCTTCTGCTTCTACACGGAGATATATTGGCTGTGAGGATCGAGCAACTGCTTTGCTTTGCATGCTATAACCCCCGAAGGGCATCCTCGTCGTTCAATAGCCGCTGGCCGTCGTTGTTGCAACAACAGTCACATCGCGGGCGCGTGATAGTTGGTGTTGAGTTCAGCGAAGATGCAGGCCGAGAACCACGCAGGTCGCCACCGGCGAGCACCTTAACCCCACACGGCTAGCCCTTTGTAATAACGTACATTCATTTGGATATTACACACATCGTCTTTCATTCTGCAGTACAAGTAGACAAGAGGGATGCATACCTGCTTATTACTCCCTCCGTTCCGATTTACTCATCGTGGTTTTAGCTCAAATTTGAACTAAAACCACGACAGGTAAATCAGAACGGAGGGAGTAAAATTCTCAGCCCGTGTGGACAACGGCGGAAAATCTTGACATCCTTGCTTATCTTCCTCTTGAGCCACTGGCAGAGTTGCGCTGGGTTCATCTTCCCCGCCACGGCCACGACTCCAGTGCCGACGTTTCCATCCCTGTTAAACCAAAAAATCAGTTAAAATGGATGTTTCTGAATGCTCTTGTGCAACTAAAAATCTTGAGGATGCCAATTAATTAGATACTCTTGGGAAATGAAATATTTAGATTTCAGGCTTCTAGAAGAAAATGCCGAGGGTGTCAATGCAGCTACAAAAAGACTGAGGATGTCAACTAGTTGGATTGAATTGTGCAACTAGAAATGGTGAGGATGCCAACTAATCAGATACTCTTGTGCAACTAGAAAAGTCTAAGGATGCCAGCTCATTTAGATACTCTTGTGCAACTCTTTCTATGCTCTTCAAAAAATTCAAGATTGATAATTTACAGAACATACAAGCGTCACAGTATTAGCCAACTTAAGAAAACACTTATTTCACCACCCAATCGTTGAACGTTAGCTGACTAAAAAACACTTATTTCGCCACCCAATCATCCGCTGATTGATAAGTTTTTGCAAGGAAGATGAAACATATATAGAATTGGATTAGTTTGCTTGAGCAACTATCATCATGTACTCTAGCAGACTAGCGCTAAATTAGAAGAGGAAATTAAACATTAACTAAAAATGTAAGACAAACTAGACTCGTGTGCCAGGTTTACTAGCAAAATACTACTATACTATACTAGATTGTATTGACATGCAGGCACCCAGAAATACACCGGTGCGTCTGAACATTGTGCTTCCGCAGTAGATATTGCTAGGATGTGACGGTCCAAGCAAAGAATTTCCGACGAGAAGCTCTCGCAGCCGAGCAAATGCAACGCTCTCCCATGGGACCCCTCTACCCGAATCAGCCCAGAAACGCTGCCGGCGTCTGGACCTGACATTGTTGTACCTAGGCCTAGCAGGTCATGACGCCGGAAAGACCACATCAGACACCACTATCGCTGGAGGTTGCTCCATCTCTGCCATCGCGTGACACCCACATCACACGCCACCACGACCAGAGGATCCTCCGCCCTGCCATCTGGGACGCAGTGGACTCAGTCGGAGCTAGAGGGGAAGGATCTCAGCTGGCCTCGGGCAGAGGAAGTAGGCGAAGGCTGCATCCCGTCGCCGACGGCGGGGAACAACGACGATGAAATTTGGATCTGGTTGGGCGAGGAAGCGACGAGCAGGCGGCCGTACTGCGCCCGGCTGACGAAGCGGTTCCCCGCCGCGCTCCAGCCCTTCCCCTTCCCTGCCCCCCGTCTTCGGCTGCGTCGCGGCAGCGGTTGTCTCTCGTCGTCGGATTTGGGGAAAGAACGGGGCGAGAAGAGAGGGAAATGGATCAGGGAAGAAGACAGAGGCCCGTGCCAAGGGTGCTTCCTACGCGATGCGAACCGTCTAGAGCAGGAGAGCGGCGCTTGCAGGCGGGCCCAGCCACGTGCGCGTTTGGTCGCCTACCGACCAGGTACGACCTGACGCCGAGGACCGCACGATCTGGGCTGATCGAGCGGCTCGTGTTCGGCCGCTCATTCTGCCGAGATAGTGCGCGTGCACTCTGAAGTATTTAGGATGAAAAACTGGAAAAAAGTACGAATCTTCATTGCAAGATCAAAAAAATTAGCATCGACTAAGACATAACAAACTGCGAGTAACTGAGACTTAGCAAAACTGTTCATGAAAACAGTACAACCAAGCGACTACGAGACTGTTTATCCTTCGTCACTCATCGGCCACTTCTCCCCCACTGTAGCGGTATTCGGTTCCACTTGGTTCTTCTTCTTGGACGTTTTTTTTGTTTGTTTCTCTCCGTTTTAGGTAGGTTTTGGTCTTTTTCCTTTTTTTTGTTTTCCTTCTAATTTTTATAAAAAATATTTTCCAAATCTCATTTTTTTCAAATTTTGTGAACTTTTTTAAAAATCCATCAAACCCTTGTACTTTTCAGAATTCCATTATTTTTCCTATTTTTCAACTTTTTCCAAATTCATGATTTTTTAAAAAAAATTATGATTTTTCAAATTCATTTCCTTTTTAAAAATTCTTGAAATTTTCCAAATGCAAGAACCTTTTTTTAAACCCATTGGACCTGAAGACGAAAGAAAGAATAAAGGAAGGAAAAAGTTGTTGTAACCATATCCCGCTGGGTGACGTGTTGGTTATACTAACCTACCTTGATGAGGGAGGTCGCTGGTTAGATACACAGACTACTCGCTTGTTTTTCCGAATTAAAACACACTAAAAAAACCTTTGATGGGCCGGCCCAGCACGGGACCGCTTCAGGCGTTCGTTTGTTAAATATACACGGTAACGGACGGGAACACCTATACGCCGCTGCTCGTTGCGGCAAGGAGTCGAGCAAACGCACAGAAGGAGTCTGACCTGGGCCGGCCCAGTTGGTGCAGTGTATCACGTAATTGAAAATATACAAAATGGGGAAAACGCGCGCGCTTACTAGGACTCGAACCCTGGATCTCAGGCTATTGGGGGCGCAACAATAGCCAACAGACCAATCAATCATTGGTGACATATACGCAGCGCAGCATATTAAGAACAATGTACTGGTACGGACATGCTGTAATACGAACATGAAATATTAATTTAAAATTAATGAAATATTTATTTGAAACCGTGAATATATTTCGAAACCTATAACATTTTTTTAAATTACTGGACATTTTCTGAAATTGTAAACAAGTACATTTTAAAATTCCAGAACCTTTTCTGAAACACGAAACATTTTTTCAAATTTTGAACTCGAGAACATTTGTTAATATTGAGAACAAATATTTGAAAATTTCAAACAAAATAAACATGAAAAATAACAACAAAAGAGTAAAGGGAAATAAAAACCAAAAAGAAACAGAGAACATATTTTGAAAACTCGATTTTTTTTCAAAATTACGAACAAATTTTCAAAACAAGAAATTTTATAAAATTCCGTGAACATTTTTCTAATTGACAAACATTTTTTGAATCTTGAGAACAAACTTGAAACGGATAACAAATTTGGAAGCATGAACAATTCTTTAAAGTGCAAACATTTTTTTGAATCTTGAGAACAAATTTTGAAATGGAGAACAAATTTGGAAGCGTGAACAATTTTTGAAAGCACGAACATTTTTTGAATCTTGGGAATAAATTTTGAAACAAAGAACAAATTTGGACAATTTCTTAAAGCATGAACTTTTTTGAATCTTGAGAACATATTTATGAATGAAAAGAACATTTTTTGAACAAAAATTTAAAATCCCGAACATTTTTTGAATTTAGAGAACAAAATTTTCAAATTGAGAACAAAATTTGAACATAAATATTTTCTAAAAGTACGAATTTTTTTTGAATCTTGAGAACAAATTTTGAAACGAAGAACAAATTCGGACAATTTCTTAAAGCATGAACATTTTTTGAATCTTGAGAACAAATTTATGAATGAAAAGAACATTTTTTGAACAAACTTGTTCACGAACTTTTTTGAAAAAAGCGCGAACATTTTTTTGAAAGAGAAAACATAAACTTGAAAGACAAAAAAGAAAAAAAGAAAAGTAAAAGAAACAGAAATAGAAAAAGAAAGGAAAATAAAAAACCGGTTCAGGAACCTTCTAGAAGGTTCAAAAACCCAGCTGGGAACCTCTAGAAGGTTCCCAAAACCCGGAGCGCTGGACGGTTAAACGGGCCGGCCCGTTGCGTGGCTGCTCGGTCGCTCGCCTGTGCGAAGCGCCGGCAGTTTGACGCAACTAGCGGCATATAGGATTTTCCGTAACGGACGCTTGAAGTGCCAAATAGGAATCGCGACACGTGAGCGATCGCTTTTAGTTGGGCCCACCCATATTCACGGAGCGCGTGAGCGCTGGTTTCCCTAGTTGGCACCTAAGGCGGTGACTAGGTGGTCTCCAAATAATAGTACTGCTTGATATATATCTTTTTTTCTTTATCTCTATCTCTATCTCTATCTCTATTATTATACGTAGTACACAAGTTTTGAATAGGGATTTACCACTGCCAACAGTGTTCCCGCCAAAACATCAATCCGAGCCATATCAACTATCGATCCATTAAATCCAACGGACTAGGCAGGAGCGAATCCAATGAAAGCTGACCATTGATTTAGTTAGATCTGACGGCTCGTGTTGCTCATCGCTCAGCCTGGCCTCCTCCTGGATGCTTCTGGATATTCCTTGTTTGTTCACGTCGTCACCATTCCACTCCGAGCCTATAGCTGGCATCTCACGTAACCACGTCGCTCACCAGTCGTCACATGCATCGATGCATATAAGATATTTTTTTATCTGCACCAACAAGTGCGCAACGCGCGGCACGCTAAAAATAAGAATCTGGCGCTAGCGTTAGCGGTTTCTTGTGTTGGCTACTTCCGTGACCACCGCCATAAAATAAAGCGCGCCGAGCCGCTCCAGCAGGTGCGCTATATTTTTTTTTCTTAAGACGATTGCATACATAGCATGCAAATATAAAGATAGTTCGGCACATAGCCTGCTTCTACGATACAAAATGCGTAAATCTAGGCTTCACCAAAGACATATAGTTCTACTACGTCCACATAGCCTGCTTCTACGATACAAAATAAAACTAAAAACTACTACTACTCGTTCTCCGACCCGGACTCTGCCTCGGTGATGACCTCCTCCGACGTCTGAGCATAGGCGTCAAGGACCTCGTCGCGGGAGTCCCAGGACGACGCATCTCCTAGCGCCATGTTGTGTTTAGCGACCGCCTTCCGCGTTCACTTGTCCTCGCGATCAGTGGCGGAGCGTGAATCAAATATTAGGAGGGGTCAAATGAGTGTATATGGCATAGAAAAGGCTAGGATGATCAGAGACGCCGGACGATTAGTAGATCAATTAGTAGATAAGTAAGTGTATTTGGTAAATTTTCCTCTTGGAAGGGGGGGGGGGGGGGGCAGGGCCCGGAATTGTCCCCAGTATGTTCCGCCACTGCTCGCGATAGGCGGCTCACTCCTTCCTTCTCTCCTCCCTCTTCGCCCTCCTCTCGGCGAAGAACTGTTCTTCGTTGATGATGGCTTGCGGAAAGCGTTGCCTCCACAGCGCCATGGCTTCCTCGTCCATCTCGGCCAGGCTAAGACGGCACTCCCGCCTCTGGTGTTTGCGACGATCCTTGTCAGTGTTAAGTCGCGGGAAAGGCGCCAACTCCTGTGCCTGCTCCCGCGTCGACACGTCGGTGAAGTTCATGCCGCAGCGTCGTACGCCCGGGCGCCATCTTGGGCGGTGTCGAAGGTTCCGAGGCCGAGGCACACGCCGCCGCCCGACTGAATCGAGGCGGAATATGTGCCGGACGGGCGCACGTGGACGCCGCGGTAGCCCGAACCTCCCCGGCGGCGAGGCGGCATGGTGGCGCGATGGTGGCGTGTCGCCAGCGAGGAGAGAAAGCAGTGGAGAGAGTGGCAGAGGCGCTGCAATTTTATAGGCGGCTGCTAAGCGCGCGCCAAATCTAACATGCGAAGCCGCCGCTTTTTCGCTACAAGAACCGCTTTCTCAGCAGCGCTTGTTTCCCGCCACCGTTGAAGCGCGTGAAACCGGTCGGCGCACGCTAAAAGGCAATTTTACCGTGCGGGCGCGTCTTTTAGCGCGCCTGTTTGAGATGCTCTAATACTGTGACTTGAACGGGCTTGATCATATTGTCTTGGCATTTATCACATCACGCATGGCAAGTTATAAATGTGTACAAGATCACGTGCGTATTCTTTGACAATAACATTTTTTTACTATCACATGTTCTTGAGCTCATATATATAATTATATTATTTGTGTTTTTATTTTTACTGCTTGCAAGAAATTTTCAAATGTCCTCAACTCCATACAGTAGTTATAACAATTCCTCCCCGATTTGTCGAGGGACATTTCATAATTGTATAACAGGAGGTAATGGAAAAATGATGTCGTTCTAAAGATGATATTTACTCATCAAAAGTAAAAGTAAAATGGTGTGTACATGTATCTCTACTATTAAAGGAGGATCGAATGTTGTGATGTTTCTACGTCTTCGATGGCCACGCCCGACCTTCCCCACCTCTCCTACGATCGCACCGTGATTCTTTCCCGCACACAAAAAAAAATCAAAAAAGCAATGAAGGAAACAACCACGACCCACGATCACACGTCCCAGGCCCATCTCCCCCAACCCCTTATTCCCGACCCATCGTCCTCCTACCTCGAGCCGCCGCTCCTGGTGCCTGGTGAGATGGCAACCCTCGCTGGAGGCTCCCACGTTCTCAATTCTCACACAAGCTGCCGCGTCCTCCCTGCTATGCGCCACCGGATCCTCCCATGTTGCGGCCAGAGATGCCGCGACCTCCTCACTCAAAAAGTTGACATGGCCGCCATTGACGTATGCAGTCCAACTGATGTAGGGCGGAACCCTAGGGGCCGATCTTTCACGTTTGGAGTGGATCCTACGGGGAAACACGAAGAACGCGCGGAAGAACACAAGGGAAATCGCGGGGGAAAACGAGAGAAACACTCAACCGACAAGGAATCGATCACACAAGGGCTAGATCACCGAAAGCACAAGGTAACACGAGATCCGAAGTCAACAAAGGAAGATACAAGAGTAACCATTCTTCTCCATGAGGAGGTCTTGATTGTCTTCTCCGGATGGAGGCCTTGAATCCGAATGGATCTTCTCCGAAGAGGCGCGGTCCCTCACGTGGAGTAGATCCGGTACGGATGAGCAAAGCTCTATCTCAATGAGCTATCACAATGCTAACCCTAAAACGTAGGTGGGGATGGAGTATATATAGTCTACAGGCGAAGAGGGGTACATGGGCCTCGGCCCTACACTATGCGCAGACAGGGAAGGCCGGATGTCCGGGCGTCGGGCCGGATGTCCGGGCTGGTGAAGATGGCCGTTCTGTCCTCTGGATGGGCGGCGCCGGATGTCCGCTCGGAGGGGCCGAATGTCCGTTGCTTCGGGAGGTGCCGGATGTCCGGGGTGCTGGCCGGATGTCCGGGCTGACGGGGCAACCTTCTGTGCTCCCTGGACGCCGACACCAGATGTTCGGGATTTTAGCCGGATCTCAGGGGGGCCGGATGTCCGGGCTGGACGCCGGATGTCCGGTCCCTGTAGCTTCTTCTGCAGAGTCCTGGCCGTGTAGATCTCCAGGGGCCGGATGTCCGGGGTCTTGGCCGGATGTCCGGTGCCTGGAGGCTGTTCTTGCCTTCTTCCGTTGGTTCTCTTCTTCTGTGGACTTGGGGTCTCGACCATCTTCATGTACATCGTCGGGAGGGTCCTCTTGGTACCTAATCATGCACAACATTCTGGACTTAGGTAGTAGCCATGTCTCGAGAGGATCAACTGAGATATCACTAAGGAGAGAAGTCACCTCGGTCTCGAGAGCTCTAGCTCATGCTCTAGTCATGGGCCCTTTTGAGACGATGGAAGGTCCATGGGGATGGCCGAAGGATGCTCCACATCATCTCCCCCCCTTGGGAAAGATCCGACCTCGGATCGAAATCCTCATCACCATGACACGGGGAGAGATCGGAGACGTTGAAGATGTCGCTCACATTGTACTTGTCGTGTGGGAGATCGATCTTGTAAGCGTTGTTGTTGTAGCGTGCTAGCACCTTGAAGGGTCCATCGGGTCGAGGGAGAAGCTTGGACTTGCGTTCATTGGGGAAGCGGTCCTTGCGAACGTGTAGCCACACAAGGTCTCCAATGTTGAATATCATGGGATGCTTGTGGACGTTGAGCTTGGTAGCGAGTCATTGTACTTGGCGCTCGATGGTGTGCCTTGTATATTCATGCATCTTCTTGATGTAGCTTGCACGTGCGCTTGCGTCGAGGTTGGTGTGCTCTTGTAGAGGAAGAGGTAGCATGTCCAATGGGGACAGCGGGTTGAAGCCGTAGACGACCTCGAAGGGGGACTTGCCGGTAGTCGAATGTCTTGCTCGGTTGTAGGCGTACGCGGCGATGGGTAGACACTCCTCCCACTCCTTGATGTTCTTCTTGATCAACACGCGAAGTAGAGTGGAGAGCGTACGGTTCGTCACCTCCGTTTGGCCGTCGGTTTGAGGATGATATGCAGAAGAGAACAAGAGCTTGATTCCGAGCTTGGCGCATAGCATCTTCCAAAAGTAACTCAAGAGCTTGACGTCATGATCGGAGACGATTGTCTTCGATACTCCATGGAGGTGCAAGATTTCCCTACAAAAGAGATTTCCAACTTGTGAAGCATCGTCTATCTTGTTGCAAGGAATGAAATGTGCCATCTTAGAAAATCGGTCCACAACAACAAACATGGAATCCTTTCCATTACGAGTTCTAGGCAAACCAAGTACAAAATCCATGCTAATGTCTTCCCAAGGTTGATAAGGAATAGGAAGAGGCATGTAAAGACCATGGGATTGAGCTTTAGACTTAGCTTTGCGACATGTAGAGCATCGGTTGGTGAAGCGTGAGACGTCGCAGAATATCTTGGGCCAAAAGTAGTTCTTGGAGAGCGTGGAGAATGTCTTGTCGCGTCCAAAATGTCCCATGAGTCCGCTGTCGGTGTCAAAACCAGCGGATCTCTGGTAGGGGGTCCCGAACTGTGCGTCTAAGGCTAATGGTAACAGGAGGCAGGGGACACGATGTTTTACCCAGGTTCGGGCCCTCTCGATGGAGGTAATACCCTACTTCCTGCTGGATTGATCTTGATGATATGAGTATTACAAGAGTTGATCTACCACGAGATCGTATAGGCTAAACCCTAGAAGCTAGCCTATGATTATGATTGTTGTTGTCCTACCGACTAAACCCTCCGGTTTATATAGACACCGGAGGGGGCTAGGGTTACACAGAGTCGGTTACAGAGAAGGAAATCTACATATCCGAATATCCAAGCTTGCCTTCCATGCAAAGGAGAGTCCCATCTGGACACGGGACGAAGTCTTCAATCTTGTACCTTCATAGTCCAATAGTCCGGCTAAAGTATATAGTCCGGCTGTTCGAGGACCCCTTAATCCAGGACTCCCTCAGTAGCCCCTGAACCAGGCTTCAATGACGATGAGTCCGGCGCGCAGATTATCTTCGGCATTGCAAGACGGGTTCCTTCTCCGAATACTCCATAGAAGAATTAGAACACAAGGATCGTGTCTGGCTCTGCAAAACACATTCCACACACCACCGTAGAGAGTATAATTTTCCACAAATCTAATCTGCTGACAGCTTTTTATAGCGTGGCGTCACACCGTGGCCCGGTCATTATTCGAACCGTTTTCATAACCTGCCGACACACATATCACGAGGCGGTTTTATCAGCACGTCTCGTCGAAGCAGAGATCGTGTCCTCCATTGCGGGATTCTCATTAATATGGGTGTGGGTGACCCAACCGTGCCATCAATCGTGGCGCTTGGGGGAATAAGCGTTTTTAGCGGGCAAGTGGGGAGGCGCAGGATCTTTTCTGCCTTCATAAGGGGATAAGAACCTTCCCATTCACCCACGCCCTTCTCTATTCATCCACTTCGTTCTGCTCGAGCCCTAGTGCCCAAGCGCTCCTCTTCTCCGCCCAAAAAGGCTTCCCAAAGATGTCCGGATCCGGAGCAGGAGGCGAGTGGATGGCCTCTACTGTCCGGGAGAAGGATATCAAAAAGCTTTGGGGGGCCGGGTATATGGCCAAGAGAATTAGCCATCGTCTTCCGACGGCGGGACAAATCGTCCCCACCCCAGAACCCCATGAGAGGGTGGTATTTCTTCCTCACTTTGTCCGCGTGCTAGGGTTCCTCCTCCACCCATTTGTTCGTGGCATCATGTATTACTACGGGATTGATTTCCATGATCTATCCCCAAATTCCTTCCTCAACATCTCGACATTCATAGTCATGTGCGAGGCCTTTCTCCGCGTCCCGCCGCACTTCGGCTTATGGCTAAAGATTCTTAATGTAAAGCCCAAGGTAGTGAGCGGCGAGCATGCCGAATGCGGAGGCGCCATGGTGAGCAAGATGCCCAATGTTACATGGCCGTTAGGGACTTTCAACGATTCCTTCAAGGAGTGGCAGCAGCAGTGGCTCTACATCACTGAGCCGCGTGGCTAGGAGTGGACCGCTGTTCCGGAGTTCAGATCCGGTGCCCCCTGCGACTTATGTCCTGGCACAAGAAGGGCCTGAACTGGGCTTCGTCTGACGAGCTATCAGAGCTCCAGACGCACATCCAAGACATGGAAGACAAGGGCATTAAGCTTTGTCAATGTAGTGCAGGTGATGTTAGTTCGCCGGATTCTACCTTGTCAACACGAGGCTTGCAATCTATGGGAGTTCGACCCGGCCAAGCACCAGACCTTGTCAGAGCTCTTTGGCTCTTTGCATAAGGACATCTGGAAGGTGCTTTTCAAGTCCGGCAAACCATGGCCGGACTCCACCGAGGATCGCGGGTACCAACTGTCCCGTCCGGCTAGTTCGGTAAGTGATCGCTTGTTGATAGTTCATGTGTTTCATTCGCATATTTTTTAAGAAAATGCCTGAAGTGTTTCCCCCAAATTTCTTAGGGCTGGGCAAAGAAGGCGGGGCGGATCTATTGTCCGGCCCCGCTATCAGAAGAACCGGCCGGCCCACTTCTGACGAAGATGCTGGTCGCGGCGCCCTATAAGACGCCGAAGAAGAAGGCCGAAGAGGAGGCCAAGAAGACCAGGGGCGGTCTCCGTCGCCGTGGTCCCCCGGACACAAAATCCAAGGACTCCCATGCCCATTCTTCCTCCGAAGAGGACGGGGAGGAGGAGGAGGATGAATCCCCCGCGGGGGGAAAGAAGAAAAGATCGGCCTCCAATTCCTTGGAGGCCGATTCACCCAAGAGAGGAAAAACTCCTCTTCAAGAGGAGCCCACCGGCGCCACCGATAGCAGCCCGGAGTGGGATCCCAGGGCCGAGCCCCTGGTGAACTCGTAAGTATAAAATCCGAACACACTCATGCGTCCTCACTTGTCATGGCATCAAATTCTAATCTGAGCCGTGCTTTTCTTGTTAAGTCCGGTGAAGCCCCGCGCCGAACAATCCTCGTCAGAGGATCTGCTGGGTTCGGACGCTATGGGGAGCGGGACACCCCTGAAAGCCTCCTCCTCCAATCGTCGGAAGGACACCGAGGTTTCTTCCCAGAAGGACCCAGGCCACGGAGGAGGGGAGAAGGCCGCGAAGGCGGCGCCAGGAGGCCATACTTCTTGGGCCGGTTACACGGGAGAGAAAGCTCCTGTGGGTGTCGATGGCGGGGGTCATCCTGAATCCGGACCCAAGCCGGACATGATTCTAGAGACCCATAAGGTCCCTGAGTCCCATCCACCGGCCGCCTCTATTCAACCAGAGGTGCCGGATACTTTATTGGCGGCGCTGAAGGGTGCCTCATCGTTGATGAGCACCGTGCCCTCATGGGTGTGGTGATCGAGAAGATTCAATCCGCTGAGAGTGGACTGAACGAATCCTATGTCAGCCTCATAAGAGGCTTTGAGGTATGTTTTATGAGCTTCTGGGAGAATGTCATGGTATAGATAGTAGCCCCTGATACACTGTTCGGTGAAAGAGAGAACCAGATAGGGGATCAAATTCATGCTCGCAGGAGACTCGCTTGATGACATTTATACATCTTTTTAACCAGAAGGCATCTGTAGCGACTGCCGCCTCTCAAGCTGCAGAGGTATCCGGACTAAGGCGTAGTCTGGAGCGGGCCGAAGGAGAACTTGGCCAAGTGAAGAGACAGCTGGAGGATAATCGAGGTATGTAGAAACCTTGTTTATGTAGCACGAAAGGATGAGTGTGCATGATAACAATATTTTGATAATGTGCTCTAGGGGCGTCGGCCGAAATTGAGGCCTTGAAGAGGGAAAGAATCTGAACTCTCCCAGGCTCGCCAAGCCGCAAGTGATGCCCGGGGGGAAGCCCAAGGTGCCCTGAAGGAAATCCAAGAGGCGAGGATGATTGCGGTTGGTAAGGCTTTTTTCTGTAAAAAACAAGTATAGGAGATGAGGAAATCAAATTTGACAATCTTGAGTTTTGATGTATACAGGGGTATTTGCGGAGCTGCCGCGCAGCATATCTGATGCCGCCCAATTCTACCGAGCCGAAGGGTGGAATACTGCGGATAAGCTCTTCTGGATGCAATATCTGGCGCCGAATTATCCGGTGCCTTTCTCCGATCAGCTGAAGCAGCTGGTCGAGCTACACAAGGCGACCGAATTAGCCATGAAGGATTTAATTATCCGGCTGTGGCCTGCTGAGCCGTCCAAGAAGCTACTTCGGGCTCGTGAAGCGACTTGTAAGTGCCTGCCCTCGACTCGAAGTCATCAAGCGGTCGGTCTGCATAGAGGTTACGCGAATGGCCTGCGCCCGTGCCAAGGTGCATTGGGGGAAGATGGGCCTTGAAAAGGCGATGAATGAGGGACATGGGAGGAAGGAGCACCGCAACCCCTAACTTTATTATGAAGGTGTCTTGAAAGGAGCCCGTCATGCGACGGAGCAATGCACCAAGGACATTATATTTCCATAAATACAGTCATGTTTGTCCTTTGTAATACGTGAACAAGAGCATTCTTATCATCTATTGCTTGTTGTTTGAAAGTTTTTCGTCCTGTGCGGCCGTTTTATATATTAATCACGAGAGTCGCTGGCTTCCGCCCCACGTAGTGAAATGCAGAAGTGTTCGGGATAAACCTGAGCACTCTTTACCCCAGTTTTGGGTCCCTCAAGGAGGTGCTCAGCACAGCGAACCAGGCAATCAGACTATAGGGCTTTATCGCTCTCACTTAGCCATAGGAGTTGTTACGAGGAAGGTAGGCGTAGCCCCTGGTGTTCGGAGGACCGCACTAGGGGCTCTATAAGCGCCTGATCAGAAAGGCCGATCCATCGCACGCTGCATTGGTTATAGCATTGTGCGGAAAGAATCCTTAAAGATTTTAGAACCTCTCAAACAGCTGACCAGCTCTCGCTGCATCATGACAGTCAGTTTTCGGCTTTCTCTCGAGGTGCTTTCGTCCGGAAGAACTGGGACACAATCGCAGTAGTTCTCCCAGTGCTACCTTAGCCGATATAGCGGAACGTAAGGTACCAAAACATAGGAGCCGGACAAACCCAACTATTGACCCAAGACATGATTCAGAGTTGATGCATATAATGCTATAAGTTCGGGGTGCCGGACTATCGTGAAGGTGTTCGGACTTTTTTGCCGTAGTATGGGCGTGACGAAGCCCCTGGCATATTAAGGCATATCGCGATAAGCAGCCACCTTTTAACAAAAGAGTTTTAAATAAGAGATAGCAGTAGGTGAGCAGCACATAAATCCACATGTTGTATTTGAGTAATGCGTCAATGCGTATGAGTACAGGTGATGTGATAAAAAGAAATATGCTTGCGGAACCTGCTGATACCGGGCGTGCGGAAGTTGTGTTCGGATCTGGGGTGTAGTCAGACGATTACAGGGGAATATCTAGAGGTTCCTTGATGCGCTCGAACTGTTCCCACGCCCTCCATCATAGCCTTCGTAAAGGTGAACCTGTAAAGAAAACGTAAGAAATGGTTTTGCGCCACCTGGCGGTTGAGCCGCCGTATGTGGCTTGTATTATTCTTTTCCGGAGTGTTTTTAATTAATCTCCGGCCGGGCCGGGCTATCCAGCCGCGCAGTAGTTCGGACTCCTTTGATGGTGTCCAGAATTTTGGCCTTCGGCTCGAGGTTCGACTGTAAGGCGCCATCCGTTGTTCTTGCTGTTAAAGTGGTGGTAGACTCTTCGGCCGTGAGGGGGAAGTTGGACCTGCCAATAACCGTGATGACGCCGCGTGGACCGGGCATCTTTAATTTACGGTAGGCATAATGTGGCACCGTGTTGAATCGAGCGAATGCGGTTCGTCCAAGCAGTGCCTGATGGTCGCTGCGAAAGGGGACAATGTCGAAGACTACGTCTTCGGTATGGTGATTGTCCAGATATCCGAAGACCACTTCCATTGCGATTGAGCCCGTGCAACATGCCTCTACACCTGGTATTATACCTTTAAAGGTGGTTTTGGTGGGCTTGATCCTTGAGGGGTTGATGCCCATTTTGCACACTGTATCCTGGTAAAGCAGGTTCAGGCTGCTGCCTCCGTCCATAAGGACTTGTGTGAGGTGGAATCCGTCAATGATGGGGTCGAGGACCAATGCGGCCGAACCGCTATGACGGATGCTGGTAGGGTGGTCCCTGCGATCGAAGGTGATCCGGCAAGAGGACCATGGATTGAACTTTGGGTCGATTGTATAGACCTCCCTTGGTGCACGTTTCCACTTGGGAATGTGGCCTGCGCATATCATATTCACCGTTTTCACCTGGGGAGGGAATTTCACCTGGCCACATTCACCGTTTCCACTTGGGATTGTATAGACCGGATTTGGAGCCGCTGAATCCGGCATTGACTGATGTGTCTTCGGGGTTATCACCGTTTTTGCGGCGCTTGTGTTTGTTGCGCCGTGAGTTGTCGTTGCTATCCTTGGCTTTCGATGTGCCGAGATTGCTTGCTGTATTGTTGCTACGAGCCAACCCGCTATCCTCGCCCGTGCAAAAGCGGGTCATGAGTGTTGTGAGAGCTGCCATGGACTTTGGCTTTTCCTGGCCGAGGTGTCGGGCAAGCCATTCGTCGCGGATGTTATGCTTAAAGGCCTCTAGGGCTTCGGCATCCGGACAGTCGACGATTTGGTTCTTTTTGGTTAGGAACCGGGTCCAGTTTTTTTGGCTAACTCTCCGGGCTGCTGGGTTATGTGACTTAGATCGTCAGCATCCGGTGGCCGCACGTAAGTGCCCTGGAAGTTGTCATGGAATGCGTCTGCCAGGTTCTCCCAACTCCCGATGGAGTTTGCCGGCAAGCTGTTCAGCCACTGCCGAGCCAGTCCCTTTAGTTTTAGTGGGAGGTACTTGATGGCGTGTAGATCATCTCCGCGGGACATGTGAATGTGGAGGAAAAAAATCTTCTATCCATACCACGGGGTCTGTGGTACCATCGTATGATTCAATGTTCACGGGTTTAAACCCTTCCGGGAATCCATGATCCATTACTTCATCAGTGAAGCATAGGGGATGTGCGGCGCCTCTGTGCCGGGCTTCATTATATTCGGCCCGGCCGGATTTGTTAGTATATCCGGTGTGACGATCCTTGTCACGCGTTGGGGCGCGTCCCCGTGATCCGTAGATCGATCTTGACTGTCCTGCTTTGTTTTCCAATACATATCGCAGGTCCTTTGTGTAGCCCCGGGCCTTAGTGTTATTGTTTGATTGGCCACGGGGTGCGGTCTGGACTTCGGGCTGGTATGCCGTTTTGTCGCGGCCACGGGGTGGCCGGTGAGCCGCATCATGCGCTGGCAGCGTGGGGTTTAAAACCTCCTCCTCGAGTTGAGGTAGCGTCCTGCGCTTTGGGTAGCTTTTGCCGGGGCGCTCGAGTCCGTATTCCTCGGCAGCCAGGACCTCGGTCCATCTGTCAGTTAGCAGATCTTGATCAGCTTGAAGTTGTTGCTGCTTTTTCTTCAGGCTTTTTGCAGTGGCTATAAAGCCGGTGTTTGAAGCGCTACTGCTCGACGGGATCCTCAGGCACGATGAATTCTTCGTTGCCAAGGCTCACTTCGTCTTCGGAGAGAGGCATGTAATTATCATCCTCTGATTCTCCATCAGTTGCCTGTTCTTTAGGGCTAGCTTGCCCATCCTCTTGCTCGGCCTGCTCAAAGCCTGGCTGGGCAGAGTTGTCTTTGTCTTCGACACCATCCGGATTGTTATCTCTTGTGCCGGTATCAATATTTTTGCTATGGAGAGGCTTGGAGCGGCGCCGATGACGCCTGTGTCTGGATTGCTTCTCCAAGGGGTTATCTTCCGTTGCCTCATCGCCATTGTTTTCTTTAGGGGTGTCCACCATATAAATATCATATGACGAGGTGGCTTTCGAGCGCCCTATAGGTGGTGGTTCTCGTTCTTCTCCTGCATCGTCGTCCATACCATCGATGTCTTCCGAGTCGAAGTCAAGCACGTCGGTTAAGTCATCGACAGTGGCTATAAAGTGGGTGGTGGGTGGGGGAGGAATTTATTTGTCGTCCGCTCCCCACTCGAGCCGGACATAGTTCGGCCAAGGATCTCCTGACAAGGAAAGATACTTTAATGAGTTTAGCACGTCACCTAAGGGCGAGTCTTGAAAAATATCCGCGGCAGTGAACTCCATGACTGGTGCCCAATCAGATTCGGCAGTCACGGACGCTCGCGGTTTGGATCCTGTAGCCGGAGACGAGTCCGAGGGTCCGATAACAACACTCCCGCAGGAGATGGGATCAGAGTTCGGCTCCAACGCCGATGAGTGTGCGGCCTCCGTGGTGGGGTCCATCCACCCGTCCTCGGAAGGCACGATCTGCTTCGGACTGATTCCCGGTGCCAACGCAGGCATGATCTCCCGAATACTGTTCGACGGCAGATCAAAGTCATGCTCGTCGTGACCATCCGGTGTGCCTGTTATGGGCTCGAATCCGTCGAAGATCAAGTCTCCGCGGATGTCGGTAGTATAGTTTAAGCTTCCAAACCTGACCTGATGGCCAGGGGCGTAGCTATCGATCTGCTCCAGATGGCCAAGCGAGTTGGCCCGCAGTACAAAGCAGTCGAATACGAAGATCTGTCCGGGGAGGAACACCTCCTCCTAGACCGCATCATTGAAGATGATCGAAGGGGCCATCAAGCCTTACAGCGATGGCATAGTGGAACTCTCAATGAAAGCACCAATGTCGATGTCAAAACCGGCGGATCACGGGTAGGGGGTCCCGAACTGTGCGTCTAAGGCTAATGGTAACAGGAGGCGGGGGACATGATGTTTTACCCAGGTTCGGGCCCTCTCGATGGAGGTAATACCCTACTTCCTGCTTGATTGATCTTGATGATATGAGTATTACAAGAGTTGATCTACCACAAGATCGTAGAGGCTAAACCCTAGAAGCTAGCCTATGATTATCATTGTTGTTGTCCTACCGACTAAACCCTCCGGTTTATATAGACACCGGAGGGGGCTAGGGTTACACAGAGTCGGTTACCGAGAAGGAAATCTACATATCCGAATATCCAAGCTTGCCTACCACGCAAAGGAGAGTCCCATCCGGACACGGGACGAAGTCTTCAATCTTGTATCTTCATAGTCCAACAGTCCGGCCAAAGTATATAGTCCGGCTGTCCGAGGACCCCTTAATCCATGACTCCCTCATCCGCCTCCATGAGCCTCTTGCAAAAGGAGCAAACGAAGAGAAGACTCGGGAATGCATAGTTTGTTAGCTCTCATAAGATAACCATCCTTGATGTAATATTGTTCCCAAGATGTATGCGTCGAACATTTAGCATAAGGAGTAGCAAAAGATGGGTCATTAGCATACACGTCTTTTATGTGCTCAATGCCAATAACATTCAACTCAAGTTTAGTGACAAGCGTGCATATGCGTGAAAGTGCATCTGCAACTACATTCTCCTTACCCTTAATGTACTTGATCACATAGGGGAAAGATTCAATAAATTCACTCCATTTGGCATGACGCTTGTTCAACTTAGTTTGACCTTTTAAGTACTTAAGCGTTTCATGATCGGTATGGATGACAAACTCATGAGGTCTAAGATAATGTTCCCAAACATGTAGCACATGCACTAAAGCATACAATTCTTTGTCATTGATGGGATAGTTAAGTTGAGAACCGGATAGTTTTTCACTAAAATATGCAATGGCTCATTTTTCTTGCATCAAAACTCCGCCAATTCCGGTACCACTTGCATCACAATGAACCTCAAAAGTTTTGTCAAAATTGGGCAAAGCAAGAATCGGAGCATGCGTAAGCAAAGACTTGAGCTCATCAAAACCGGTGGATTGCAAAGATCCCCAAACAAAAGGAGCATTCTTCTTACTCAAGGCATGCAAAGGAGCGGCAATAGTGCTAAAGTCTTTCACAAAGCAACGATAAAAACCCGCAAGACCGAGAAAACTACGCACTTGTTGCAAATTGGTGGATTGGGGCCAAGTTTTAATTGCTTCAATTTTAGATTCGTCAACATGGACACCCTTTGAGGAGGCAACAAAACCCAAGAAAACAAGTTTGTCAACACCAAACATGCACTTTTTCATGTTGGCATAAAGGCGTTTCTTGCGAAGCGTTTGCAGAACAGCCCTAACGTGATTAAGATGCTCTTTCATGGATTTGCTAAACACAAGAATATTATCAAAGTAAACCACAACAAACACTCCAATATAAGGTCGAAGCACAAAATGCATAAGACGCATGAAAGTACCGGGAGCTTTCGATAAACCCATAGGCATAACTAACCACTCGTACAAGCCAAATTTGGTTTTGAAAGCAGTTTTCCATTCATCACCTTCTTGTATGCGGATTTGATCATAGCCACTTTTAAGATCAATTTTTGAGAAAAAAGGCGGCACCTCTAAGTTCATCAAGCATATCATCTAAGCGAGGAATGGGATGCCTATAACGAACGGTAATAGCATTGATGGGTCTACAATCGGAACACATGCGATAACTTCCATCTTGCTTAGGAACAAGTATAACGGGAACGGCACAAGGACTTAAGCTTTCACGTACATGAACGTTGTCGATTAGTTGTTGTACTTGCCGTTGGATCTCCTTAGTTTCTTCGGGGTTGACACGGTATGGAGCTTTGTTTGGTAGGGGTGCTCCGGGGATGAGGTCGATTCGATGCTCAATGCCTCGTAGAGGAGGTAGACCCGGAGGTAGCTCATTGGGGAAAACATCTTGGAATTCCTGCAAAATAGATTGAAACACTAAAGGTAGCTCATGAGAGGTGTTAGTTTTTGGTTCCCCATCCTTGCACACAAGGACAAAGTGCATAACACTCGGTGGGTTCTCACACACTTCTTTCATCTCACTTTTTGTGGCGAATAGGACTAGGTTTTTCTCTCTAGGCGAAGAGGCACTCAAGTTTGGCTTGTGGCTCTCACTCACTTTTTGGTGGATCACTTTCTCACTCTTATCTCCACGATGGGTGGCTTGCTTGTCGGTTATCACTTGACTAGGAGACATAGGTCGTAGCACATATTCCTTCCCTTTCATCTTGAAGCTATAGTGATTGGTACGTCCGCTGTGGATGACACCACGGTCGAATTGCCATGGCCTACCAAGAAGGAAGTTGCAAACGGACATCGGGACAACATCACACTCCAAAGTGTCCTCATATGCACCAATTTTGAAGGAGACTTGGACCGTATGCTCAACTCGTATAGTGCCGGAGTCACTTAGCCATTGAACCTCGTAGGGGTGCGGGTGCTTCATCTTGACCAATTGAAGCTTGGAGCATAGTTCTTCACTTGCCAAGTTGTGACAACTACCTCCATCGATGATGACCTTGACGGACCTTCCATTGATGCCGGCCTTTGTGTGGAAGATGTGGCATCGTTGGTCTTCCTCTTGTTGATGTTGGAGAGTCAAGACCTTGGAGACAACGAGAGTGGGGCTCGAATCCTCATCACAAAAGACTTGATCATCTTCATCCTTGTTCACGCACCAGTGCATTGCCACTTGCTCAAGGGCTTACATCTCCTCATCACTCATCGAGTCATAGGTTCCATCATCATTGAGGATCATGGTGCGCTTGTTTGTGCATTCATAGGACTTGTGGCCTCGGCCGCCGCAAGTGAAACACTTGAAGGAGCTTGTCTTGAAGGTCTCATCGGTCGGAGTAGATGATGAAGCACGCGGCTTGAAGTTTCTTGTAATAGGAGGAAGACGACTTGAGCTAGTCGAAGTTTTCTTGTAACTTGACTTGTCTTCGTTGCTTGGAGAAGGCTTGGTTGATGTAGATGTTGGAGGAGTTGTTGAAGCTTGGTTGTTGGAGAAGCCGTAGGTCTTGGATGAGTACTTGGCGTACTTGAAGTCATCTTGCACTTGACGTTCCGCCTTTGTAGCTTGATGCATGAGCTCAATGAGGTTGGAGTAGGGTTGGAAGTCGGAAATCTTCTTGATGGGATGATTGAGTCCATTCAAGAAACGTGCCATAGTTTTCTCATCATCTTCCGTGACATTGGCTCGGATCATGGCTATCTCCATTTCCTTGTATTATTCTTCAACACTCTTTGTTCCTTGCTTGAGGAGTTGTAGCTTCTTGAAGAGATCGCGGTTGTAGTATGTGGGCACAAAACGTGCTCGCGTGACTTCCTTCATTTTAGCCCAAGTGGTGATTGGTGGTTCACCTCTTGCTTGTCGACGCTCAAGGACTTGTTCCCACCATATGAGCACATAGTCTTGGAACTCAAGTGATTCCATAGCGATCTTCTTCTCTTCCTCATAGTTGTGCAAACGAAAGATTTTGTCGACCTTCAATGCCCATGAGAGGTATTCTTTGGGATCATTGCTTCCGTTGAACTTGGGCATTGTGAATTTGAGTTTGCCATAGCGTTGCTCTTCATTGTGTTGTTGGCGATGGTGATGATGACGCCCTTGACGGTGAGGGTAATCATCCTCATGTTGCTCTTGGCGTGGAGGAAGTCCATGATCAACTTGCTCTTGTCGAACTTGAGGTTGAGGTGGAGCTTGACGAGCTTCTGGAGGAGCTTGAGGAACTTGACGTTGCACTCGCGGTTGGTAGTTCCTCTCTTGGATTTCTTCTTGAAGGGCTTCCTCTTGATTGCGCCGTTCGCGATTGCGGTTTGCGATGGCTCGACTTTATTCTTGAAGGGCACGTTGCGCCTCAAGAGCTTGCGCTTCACGTTGTTGTTGTTGAAGACGTTGAGCCTCGGCGTCTTGTTCCTCTTAGTGTAGACGCGCTCGTTCTTCTTCTTGACGCCGTTGTTGTTGTCGTTCTTAAGCTTGTGCAAAAGCAACTTGGTGTGGTTGAGGACGAGGTACTCGCTCATCGACTTGCTCTTGTGAATGCTTGTCATGTATCGGATTGCGAGATGCATGACGGTCTTGACACGCGGCTCGTCGAAGAGTGTTCGATGACGATGTACTTGAGCCGGAGAAGGAGTCGTCGGAGTGTCGACTTGAGTGGCTCCGTCTTGAGTATGAATAAGTTGAAGGAGGCCGGTTCACCAACAAGGCACGGATCTCGTCCATCCTTGCATCGTTCTCTTGCTTGTGCGCGTCGAGCTTGTTGTCAAAGTAGTCCTTGGTACGTTGCTTGGAGAGTCGCAAGTCAGTGGCGAGGTTGTCGATGCGTTCGTTCATAGCTTGTTGCTCTTGATGCAATGCTCGTTGTGCACCAAAGAGGTGGCTCTTGGTGACGTATGATGACATGTCGTCGTCTTGCTCGATGAAGAGTGGGTTGGTAGAAGTACTCGGCCTATCCATCATTCCAGGCAAAAATGTGAGTGGTAGAAGGAGAAGAACTTATACCAATGTACCTTGACCGATGTTGACGATGAATCAAGTTCACTCAAATGCGGACAATGAAATAGCACTATTGGTACCAATTCCTGTCGGTTCTCACACCTACACAAGTAAAAGCTTATGGTGGAGCTTGGTTAGGATGGTGGCACAAAATTTGATGCAATTGAAAGTGAGCTTCAATAATGTTGGAAAAGATTCACAAATTTGCAAATGCAACAAGTAGACCAAGCAAATAGGGGTACATGGAAACACACATGCAAATAGATAAATGGGATTGTGCAAACCAAAAGTGAGCCAAAATGCGGAATCCACGAAAATGCTCTTGTTGCACAATACACGAGAGACGCTAGCACGATTGCACAATAGGCGGATACGGAACTTGTGCACAACCTACTAGGAAAAAATGCAACTATCTCTATCCCAAGTATGCTATATATATTGTATTTCGGTACTATGATCCAAGATGATCGAGTATGACAATCTTAATGTAGTATGATGCTATGGTTCTTGCTCATAAGCTCTTTGCTTATCTTTCCTCTTCGCTAAAAAGCTTGGGTGTCTCTTTCACTTTTGAGCTCTTTTCTTATGCAAAACTTCACGAACCAAGATAGAAATTGTGTATGCAATGACAACGATGTGACACAAAAGTTGATGCCAATATATGCACCACTATGGTATGGTATGTATGCTATGGAGTATGATCACTAATGTGCACAAGTCACGTTGCCGGCAATACTCAATGGCTAGTCTCGATGGGTAAGCTACGCAAAAGTAAGGCCATGTGGGTATCAATGCAATTGCATGGTATGACAAAGATGTCGTCGAAGTTACCGTCCTTGGCGATGATGAGTAGTCGATGGAGATGAGCGGTGGTGATGGTGACGTCAAACCGTACCTATACAACCGAAACACAATAGGACATGGGAACCACAACCCAAAATCTCAAAGACCCAAATGTGTCAAAATCATCATAGGAGGTAGCGATGAGCGGTGAGCGGTGGTGGTATGCGGAAGTAAGTGTGGGAACCTGATCAAAATTGGGCTAAACTAAGCGGAAATGGGCACGGGGGATGGAGTTGTTGCTGCCAGGGGCCAGATGTCCGGGCCAGCTACCGGATGCCTGGGACGCGGGATGTTCGGTGGACACGGGGCGGATGTCCGGGCTCCTGGATCGGGGACGAACACGATGAACTCCACGGGAAAATTTGCAACTCCGGGGCAAAATTTGGACGAATTGGTGGATAGAAATCGCGGGAGAGATGGGGGAAAGCTAGATCCACTCGATGCAAAGCAGATCTGTGGATCAAATCCAACAAAAATTCATCACACCAACAAGTCACAAAAAAATTTTGGGGCTATTTTTGGTGGGGAATTTTCGGATTTAGGACGAAAACAACAAAATCAAGCTAGAAAACATGGGGTAGGGGCTCCAAAAACATGATCAACGTGGCTCATGATTGATAATCCACAAGTATAGGGGATCGCAACAGCTTTCGAGGGTAGAGTATTCAACCCAAATTTATTGATTCGACACAAGGGGAGCCAAAGAATACTCTTGAGTATTAGCAGTTGAGTTGTCAATTCAACCAACCTGGATAACTTAGTATCTGCAGCAAAGTGTTTAGTAGCAAAAGTGGTAGGATCATAATAATGCTTGGTAGCAAAAGTAAAGACAAATGTTTTTGGGTTTTTGTAGTAGTTATATGATGTAGCGGAAAAGTAAATAAGCGAAGAACAATATATGAAAAGCTTGTAGGCACCGGATCAGTGATGGATAATTATGCCGGATGCGATTCCTCATGCAATAGTTATAGCATAGGGTGATATAGAACTAGCTCCAATTCATCAATGTAATGCAGGCATGTATTCCGTAAATAGTCATACGTGCTTATGGAAAAGAACTTGTATGACATCTTTTGTCCTACCCTCCCGTGGCAGCGGGGTCCTAGCGGAAACTAAGGGATATTAAGGCCTCCTTTTAATTGAGAACCGGAACAAAGCATTAACACATAGTGAATACATGAACTCCTCAAACTACGGTCATCACCGAGAAGTATCCCGATTATTGTCACTTCGGGGTTGTCGGATCATACCACATAATAGGTGACTATAGACTTGCAAGATAGGATCAAGAACACACATATATTCATGAAAACATAATAGGTTCAGATCTGAAATCATGGCACTCGGGCCCTAGTGACAAGCATTAAGCATAGCAAAGTCATAGCAACATCAATCTCGTAACATAGTGGATACTAGGGATCAAACCCTAACAAAACTAACTTGATTACATGGTAAATCTCATCCAACCCATCACCGTCCAGCAAGCCTACGATGGAATTACTCACGCACGGCGGTGAGCATCATGAAATTGGTGATGGAGGATGGTTGATGATAACAACGAAGACGAATCCCCCTCTCCGGAGCCCCGAACGGACTCGAGATCAGCCCTCCCGAGAGAGGTTAGGGCTTGGCGGCGGCTCCGTGTCGTGAAACGCGATGAAACTTTCTCTCTGAATTTTTTATCCCCGAGACGGAATATATGGAGTTGGAGTTGAGGTTGGAGGAGGTCCAGGGGGCCCACGAGATAGAAGCGCGCCCCTAGAACACGCCCCTGTCTCGTGGGCGAACCCTGAGCCCCACGATGTATTTCTTTCGCCCAATAATTCTTACAAATTCCAAAAAGTGCCTCCGTTGATTTCCAGGTCATTCCGAGAACTTTTGTTTTCTACATATAAAACAACATCATGGTAGTTCTGCTGAAAACAGCGTCAGTCCGGGATAGTCTCATTCAAATCATGCAAGTTAGAGTCCAAAACAAGGGCAAAAGTGTTTGGAAAAGTAGATACGTTGGAGACGTATCAACTCCCCCAAGCATAAACCTTTGCTTGTCCTCAAGAAATTCAGTTGATAAACTGAAAGTGATAAAGAAAAACTTTTACAAACTCTATTTGCTCTTGTTGTTGTAAACATGAAAAGCCAGCATTCAAGTTTCAGCAAGTATTATGAACTAACTGATGAAGTCATGTACCTAGGGTAGGGTCATGGACCTGTCCAAGATACCCTCCCCAAGGACATCTCTTGAAGAAAACACCTTTCAGTCGACCTGGAAGGATTCCACTCGACGGACTTGAAGACACTCGACCACCGACCAACCACTCGACCGCGGAAGATCTCTGATCGATCTGACGCATAAGCGGTCGGTCATTAAGTGGCTTTATGGTCATCATAGCACTTTATGTGGGACGTTACGATGCTCCCTCTCTTAATGTACCTTAATCCCTACATAGCGAGGGTGGAGGGTCCGGAGAACTCTATATAAGCCACCCCCTCCTTAGTGTAAAGGGTTCGCACCTGTAACTCATACGCATATAATCTGATCGACCGCCTCCGGGCTCCGAGACGTGGGGTTGTTACTTCCTCCGAGAAGGGCCTGAACTTGTAAACATCTTGCGTATACAACTACTCCATAGCTAGGATCTTGCCTCTCCATACCTACCCCCATTCTCTTTGTCGGGGCTTAGAACCACGACAGTTGGCGCCCACCGTGGGGCAGGTGTCTTAGCGACTTGTTGGAGAAGTTGCAGTTTTTCCGATCCCATTCATCATGGTTTCAAGTGGAGTTTTGGTTGAGGGCCGCGAGATCCATCTCGGTGCGCTCACGTTCATCGCCGACGACTCCGCTTGGTTGCAGGAGGCTCCACTCGACGTCTACGCGCCCCCTGTCCGCGGGGCAACACACTTTCGCGCGTGCGTCCGCGGTGTCCTCCTGCGGCAGCCGTCGACCCAATATCGGTCGGCTCTTGTGCCATCCTCCCTCCCAGTCTCTCGCCGGCGCAAGCGTTCCGGTCGGTCGAGGCTTCAGCGGTGGGTGAGGCACGCGGTGGCCCGCCAGTCGGCCACCCCTCAAGTCGCGGCAATTGAGCCCGATGATTCTCTCTACGGCCTGTTCGATCTGTGGGCTGGCTCCGTAGAGACTGCATCCGAGTGCGATAGCAGTGATCTAGTGGCGGAGGTTCTGATGGTTGACGGACCACGCAGTCCTCCTGGTTTCCCCCGCGCCGACGGAGGCGTTGGCGGAGGCCGGCCGGCGCAGGCTCACGAAGAGTACCAACCCGAGCCCCTCACTTCGCTCCAGAGGGAGGAGCTCCGCCGCCGGAACATGGATGCGCTTCACACTCCTATCGTTGGAGAAACCCCCGAGGCCCGTGCCTTAGAAGATGCGCGTTTGGCCAACTTGGCTGAGCGCACTCGACTGGAAAATCTCCAGCGAGTGCTCGACGAACGAGCACAACAACGGGTCCCGTCGTCCAGTCGACGTCAACTCTTTCCACAACCGACTCAGGTATAGCAGCTGCAGCCCGTATAGCAGAGTCCATTCAGCCTTCCGAGTCGGAGGCTGGCAGAGGCTTACTCCAGATCAGAGATTTGCTCCGGGTGGCAGGAGATCAAAATTCAGCTGTATCGCAGTCGCTGCGAATACAGTCTAGTCGGCGCATAGCCCAAGATCGCCCCCGAGGCGTGAGGGACATGGAGGCCGGCGTGATCAGTATGAGGACCGATTCGATCGTGATGATCGACATCGAGCACCCACTCCTCCCCCAAGGGGTGGGTCGTATCATCTCGACAAAGAAGATGACGACGCCTTGACCATTGATGGGCGAAGGATTCCAGTCGACCCCAGGGAACCAGGCTTTGATGCGAGATCCATCATCGTTCAAGGCTTGGTCGATAGGAACAGAGCTCACCGAGAAGGCCATGACAGAAATGCACCCGCCAGCATCAGAGTAAACGTCTCAGGACCAGAGTGTTTTAGCAGAGCCATCAGAGCCGCGGTGATTCCTCCCAACTTCAGGTTGGCGACTGGAGTCAGTAAGTTCACCGGTGAGTCCAAGCTAGATACCTGGCTTGAGGACTACCGAGTGGCTGTCCAGATTGGCGGCGGCAACGATGAAGTGGCCATGAAACACCTGCCTCTTATGTTGGAGGGCTCGGCCAGAGCATGGTTGAATCAGTTAGCACCCAGCAGCATTCATACTTGGGAAGATCTTGCCCGAGTGTTTGTCAGGACATTTGAAGGAACTTGCAAGCGGCCAGCAGGGTTGACAGAGTTGCAGTCATGTGTGCAGAAGTCGAATGAAACTCTGAGGGATTACATCCAGAGATGGATTACATTGCATCACACGGTTGAGAATGTATCTGATCATCAGGCAGTCTGTGCCTTCAAGGAAGGTGTTAAGAACAGAGAGTTAAGTTTGAAATTCGGTCGGACCGGGGATATGACCCTGAGTCGAATGATGGAGATTGCCACCAAGTACGCCAACGGTGAAGAAGAGGACCGGCTCCGGAGTGGTAAATACAAGTCAGCCGTTAATGAAGCCGGCGGAGGAAACTCCAGTCGGAAGCAGAAGTGCAAAGCCGAGCCAGCTGCTCCTGAAGAAGCCTTGTCCGTGACCCCAGGAAAGTTCAAGGGGAAACCCAAGGGGCCTTGGAACCCCAAGAAGGTGAAAGACCAAGATGGAAATGATGTGTTGGACCTGCCGTGTCACATTCACACGAAGAAAGATGAAGAGGGTAAACTCATTTACCCAAAGCATACCACTCGACAATGTCGGCTCTTGATTCAGCAGTTCCAAGGAAAGCAGACCAAGGATAAGGAAAAGGAGCCGGACAAAGTTGAGGACAAGGAAGATAGTGATGGTGGATACCCCCAGGTCAATTCCACCCTGATGATTTTTGCTGACGTTGAAAGCAAAATTCGATTGAAAGTTATCAACCGAGAGGTGAATATGGTTGCACCGGAGACACCCAATTATCTGAAATGGTCCCAGACTGCCATTACATTCAACCAGTTCGATCATCCGACACACATTTCCACCCCTGGGAGGCAAGTGTTGGTGGTCGACCCGGTCATCGTAGGCACTCGACTGACCAAAGTGTTGATGGATGGTGGCAGTGGCCTGAACATATTGTATGCAGAGACATTTAAAGGGATGGGCATTTCGATGTCCAGACTCAGCACCAGCAACATGAGCTTCCATGGAGTCATTCCTGGAAAGAAGGCCGAGTCACTCGGCCAAATTGCTCTTGATGTGGTTTTCGGTGATTCAAAACATTTTCGTAAGGAAAAGTTGACCTTTGAGGTCGTGGATTTCCAGAGCGCTTATCACGCTATCCTGGGGAGGCCGGCATATGCGCGTTTCATGGCTCGACCATGTTATGTATACCTCAAACTGAAGATGCCAGGTCCCAAAGGTGTGATTACTGTCACTGGCAACCGGAAGAAAGCAGAAGAGTGTTTTGAGAAAGGCTCTAAGATCGCTGATGCTCAGATGGCAGTAGTAGAGTCGCAAGAGTACCAGAAAACTGCAGACCCGACTGATTTGTTGCGAGCCAAGAAGCCCGCCACGGAGTCAGCATTTCAGTCGTCCGGTGAGACGAAACCGATTCATATTCACCCGACTGATCCCAATGCTGTTCCGACTCACATCTCAACAACACTCGACTCCAAATAGGAAGAAGCGCTCATCCGGTTCCTCCGTGAGGCTGGGACATCTTCGCATGGAAGCTGTCGACATGTCGTGTGTTCCTGTGGGATCGGCCGAGCATCGTCTACAAGTCGACTCAAAGTTTAAACCTGTCAAAGAACATCTTCGACGGTCTGCCGTCCAGTAGAGAAAGGCCATTGGCGTGGCGGTGGCTCGTCTCTTAGCAGCAGAGTTTATCCGAGATTTACCACTCCGGTGGCTCGCCAATGTTGTCATGGTCCCTAAGAAGGACAAATCACTTCGCATGTGCATCGACTTCAAACATATCAATCGGCCTTGCCCGAAAGATCATTTTCCTCTTCCCCGCATCGACCAAATAGTCGACTCGACTGCGGGATGTGAGCGGTTGTCTTTCTTGGATGCCTATTCCGATTACCATCAGATCCGTCTGTATGGACCCGACGAGATCAAAACAGCTTTCATTACTCCATTCGGGTGCTTCTGTTATGTCACCATGCCATTCGGCCTCAAGAATTTCGGAGCCACGTTCATGAGGATGATTCAGAAGTGTTTGCTCACTCAAATCAGTCGGAATGTGGAAGCATACATGGATGATATTGTGGTCAAGTCACGGAAAGGTTCCGACCTGTTGGTGACCTTGCTGAAACATTTGCCAATCTCGGAGGTATGATATCAAGCTTAATCCATAAAAGTGCACATTCGGAGTTCTGGCGGAAAGTTACTCGGTTTTCTCGTTTCGAGCAGCGAATCGATGCCAACCAGAAAAAGTTGGCACTATACTCAATGAAACGCATATGCGTGTGCACGATGTCGAAGCTTCTGGATGCTTGGCCGCTTTAAGTCGATTCATCTCTCGCCTCGGTGAAAAGGCATTGCCTCTTACGATCGATGAGGAAATCAGACCGGTTTGAGTGGACTCAAGTTGATGCAGCTTTTGCAGAGCTAAAAGCTCGCTCTCCACTCAACCGGTGCTTGCTGCCCCAATCAGCAAGGAGCCGTTGCTTTTTACATTGCATCCACCGGCACAAGTCGTCAAGACAAGATTACTTACGAAAGCAGTGAAGAAGAAGGAAAGGCCTTCAAAGTTCAGCGCCCGATATATTATCTTTACGAAGTATTGACCCCATCAAAGCAAAGATACCCTCATTATCAGAAGCTTGTTTATGGGATTTATATGACCGCGAAGAAGGTTGCTCATTACTTCTCTGATCATTCCATTACAGTCGTCAGCGACGCCCCATTATTAGAGATTCTACACAACAGAGATGCAACTGGTCGAGTGGCGAAATGGGCGATTGAACTCCTTCCCCTTGATATCAAGTTTGAGGCAAAGAAAGCCATCATGTCCCAAGCAATAGCAGATTTCATCGCCGAGTGGATTGAACAACGATTGCCGACTCAAGTTCACTCGAACCTTTGGACCATGTTCTTTGATGGTTCCAAGATGCTGAATGGTTCCGGTCTTTGGGGTAGTATTGGTTTCCCCGAGGAGATAAGCTCAGATATGTGCTCCAGATTCACTTTGATTCTTCCAACAACGAAGCGAATCTGAAGCAATTTGTTGTATGGGTTGCGTATGGCCATATCACTCGGCGTCCGTCGCCTCATGGTTTATGGCGACTCAGATGTAGTGGTTAATCAGGTGATGAAGGAGTGGGATGTCAGAAGTCCAGCCATGACTGGTTATTGCAATGAAGTGAGGAAGTTAGAGAATAAGTTTGAGGGGTTAGAGCTTCATCATGTACCCCGACTGAAAAATCAAGCTGTTGATGATTTGGCGAAAATAGGGTCCAAGAGGGAAGCCATTCCCAGTGATGTGTTTTTGGAGCACATCCACACACCGTCAATTCAAGAAGATCCCTTCACCGAAGAAGCCCCACAGCCAAAAAGTGCCACCGATCCGACGGAAGTTGAGGTCCCTGTTGTGGTCGACCTGGTCATGGAAGTCGTGGTCATCACTCCCGATTGGACAGTACCGTACATCGCGTATATCCTAAGGAAAGAACTCCCGGAGAACAAAGAAGAGGCTCGACAGATCGTCCGTCGATCCAAGGCCTTTACTGTGATCAAGGGACAGTTGTACAGAGAAAGCGCGACTGGAGTCGGCCAGAAGTGCATAACACCTGAAGATCTTGATGATATCCGCTCGGGGACCTGTGGTCATCATGCGTCCTCTCGGACCATCGTGGCTAAAGCATACCGAGCGGGATTTTACTAGCCAAAAGCAAATGAAATGGCAAAGGAAATAGTCGACGAGTGTGAAGGGTGTCAGTTCTATTCCAATATGTCACACAAACCCGCCTCAGCCTTGAAGACCATTCCACTCGTCTAGCCCTTCGCTGTTTGGGGGTTGGATATGATTGGACCGCTGAGAACTGGCAGAAGCGGTTTCACTCACTTGCTAGTGGCAGTCGACAAGTTTACGAAGTGGATCAAAGCTAAACCTATCAAGAACCTCGATGCGTGCACTGCTATCAGTTTCACCAGAGAGTTGGACGACGAGGTGCAGGTCGACTGCTACCTTCTCCTTCGGAGCTACGCCACAAGTACAACGTGCGCTCCATCCCGATCCGCAAGGACGACAAGGTGCAGGTCGACTGTTACCTTCTCCTGCGGAGCTGCGCCATAAGTACAATCCGAACTCCATCCCTACCTGCAAGAACAATGAAGTGTAGGTCGACTGGATCCACCTCAGAGCTGCATCTCAAGCACTAAAGTATATTCTGAGTGAAGAACAAGGTTCGCTCGAAGGCAAATGGAAGCATATTCGACGATAAGTAAAGTTCGGATAACATCCTACGGATGCAGAAGTACCCAGGCATCAAGCCTGTTAAAGTTTATCGATTACAAGACCACTCGGCATTCTAAGGCAAATTTAAGACGAAGCATAGAGGTTTTTTACTCCTCAGGTGGAGGACTGGAAGGCCCGACGAACTGGTCCAGGTCGATCCCGTCAGTGATCCGAGTGGCAGCAACAATAAAAGTCTCCATGAAAGATTGGAAGTCATACTTCTTGGTATTGGCAACTTTGATGGACGCCAGCTTTTCCTCTCGCGCCTCCTTGCAGTGAACGCGGACCAGGGACAGAGCAACATCAGTGCCACACCTGGCTGAAGATTTTTTCCATTCCTACACTCGACTTGGAACGTCATTAAGTTGAGTCATTAAAGACTCGAGGTCATTTTGAAGCATCTCGTCTGGCCAGAGTGTCGAGTCAATGCGCGACACCGCAGCCTTCAATCAAGCGAGGTAGTTCACTACAGTAGCGACACGATACTCCAGTCGAAGGACATTCATGGCGGCTTCATCCTTCATGGGGGAGTTAATGGGGTCCAGGCTTGTCTCCACTCGACTAGTCTCTTCTTCAAAGTTCTGACAGAATTCTGCAAACACAACTCGAGTTCAAGCTAATGGTTATGTGATGAGTCAGTGATAACAAGTCACTCGGATAAGAGGAATTACCTTCAAGCATGAGGAATAACTTCTTGGCGAGCCCTCCCAGATAAGCCTCCAGATCGTTCCTCTTCCCCACCGATTCGCATGACCTTGTCGCTCAGAGCTACCTTGTCATTCTTGATCGGCTAACCTCCTTGTTGGCCAGATCGAGAGCAACTTTCAGATTGGCGTTCTCTTCTTCAAGTTTTCCGATGAAGACAGCTTCTCTTCCATGAGCTTGGTTTTTTCAAAGCGTATTCTGCGCCTCGGCAAGGTCATGATCCTTCTTCTTGAGCCTCCTCCATTTTGTCTACAAAATGGCCGGTGAGATCAGGATTAGGAAGGGACGGAAAGACAAAGACAGTCATCAAGTTCTCACCAGCCATACCTTTTGCTTCGTCTCTCGCCTTCTGCAAGTTCTCCTGAGCAAGCTTCAAGTCAAGGTTGAGATGGATCTGTTTGTTTTCCAATTCAGTATAGCGAGCCACAAGCTCACAGGATTTCTGCGAAGAATCAATCTACAGGCATCAAAGATAGGTTATTTCTGAGTGACTAAGAAAAATCATTGCGTTTCTAAGACTACAGCCGAATCAAAATATCCGACAGTAGTCTCGGGGACTACACCCGATGGGTGCACTTAGCGTGCCCCCACTGGTCTTTCCGACTCGGTTCGATCAGTCGACCGAAAGAGACTTGCAGCAGTCCACCATAGTCTCGGGGACTACACCTAGTGGATGCACTCAGCGTGCCCCCACCAATTTCAAGATTCCATTCGACATGGTCCGACCAGACAGAGTGAAGAAGTTATCAAAGAAATACAAAGTATAAAGACTACGGTCGACTGCCATCAGTCCACCATAGTCTCGGGGACTACACCCAGTGGGTGCACTCAGCGTGCCCCCACCAATCCAAAAATTCAGTCGACACACCCAGCGGGTGTACATATATGAAGATCTTCAGAAAGAAGAGTTTTTCAGGTAGCATATCCTAACAGAACAAGTGGTGATCAACTAACCTGGATGTTGCTCTGAAGAGCTGAGCTGGCATCATAGGCCGCCTGGTTGGCTTCCCAGACCACCTTCATTTGCTCCATCATGATCCCCGCTTGGCGTATAGCCTCCTTAGCAGCACCCACTTGGTCCTCTGGGACGTGGTGCATGGCGAAAAGGGAGGGCGGATCAGCAGTCGACGATGAAGGCCGGATACTCGTCAGCGGCACAGCAAAAGACACGGAAGTCCGAGTGATGTTGCCACCCTCATGAACCCGGCACCTCGAGACCTTTGGTGCAACCTGATCATTCTTGCCAGCAGGCGCCTTCTTAGTCCTCCTCCGCCTCAACGGCGCCTCATCATCATCGTCAGGGAGATCAATGACATGAGGAGGGACTACAGTTAAGATTCAAAGTTAAAAACGGAAATCCATTTGACCAAAAGCGAAACTACAGAGATCATACCAAGTTTAGAGGTAGCAGCATCTTCCGTCTCCTGGTCTTCATTTCTAACTGAGGTCTCGGAGATAGCAGCGCTGCAGGTTTCAGAAATCAGTCGATCAGTCAACAAGTCGATCAAAAATGTGTCCGTGCCAAACAAGAAAACACGAATTCTCTTTGTGCCGGAAATGGTGGAATGGCCATCCTCAGCTTGGGCAAAGCCTACGTCTGCTATGATGGCGTCGCTCGGGGTTGCTTCGGCGCTTTTTCAGTCGGCGCCGGAGACGTCGTCCGAGGACGTTTCGTCGAGTGCCCGACAGGCGCGATAGCCTTGCCACGCTCGACCGCGGGGTCATGAGTGAGCTTGGATCGCCTTTCCATGCGAGGAGGGTCAACTTCTTCCTCCTCTTCCTCATCCTCCTCTTCGCCGGAGCTGTCATCATCTTCCTCCTCCGCACCATCAGATTGCCATTCCTCCTGGCTTTCACCTCCGCTCCCTTCCTCCTCGACTGGCTCTTGCGCCCCGTTGGGCATCGAATACATCTCAGTGGTGGCCTGGAAGACAACAAGCAAGACAAAAGTCAGTCGACCGATTTTAAACAAACAAGATGGAGAAAGCAGGATCACAATCAAAGATACAGGAATGGACCTTGTCTACGTCGTATGACTGGTCGAGTGGGGGGATCCTCGTGGCTCCTCGAGGGTTATCCTTGTTTCTTGTAATACACGCAAGACACCTTTATAGCATGGCATCCTCGATCTCCTCCGGGTGGATCCGAGTGGTGTCCTCAGTGCCAGAGTACAACCACATCGGATGGTCTCGGGCTTGAAGCGGCTGGATGCGTCGTCGAAGGAAGACCTCCAAGAGATCCATGCCTATTACCCCGTCTCGAATGAGCTGGACAACTCGTTCGACCAACACCTTCACCGCGCCTTCTCTTCCGGGATCACTTTCAAAGAAGATGGTTTGCTCACTCGGTCCATGGAAAACGAGGGAGTCCAATGACCGCTCGGCGTTGGCTGGTCCTTGTAGTAGAACCAAGTCGACTGCCATCCACGGACTGACTCGGGTAAGATCATGGCCGGAAAAGAGCTTTTTCCTCTCATTTGGACCCCAAGACCCCCACACATCTGAATCACTTGAGTTCTCTCGTCACTCGGATTGGCCGTTTTCACCGTTTGGGAGCGACAAGTGAAAATGTGCTTGAAAAGGCCCCAATGAGGCCGGCAACCCAAGAAATTCTCACACAGCGACACGAAAGCAGCAAGATACATGATGGAGTTTGGAGTGAAGTGGTGAAGTTGTGCCCGAAAGAAGTTCAGAAATCCCCGAAAGAAAGGGTGAGGCGGCAGAGATAACCCGCGGTCGACATGGGTGGCCAAGAGAACGCACTCACCCTCCAGAGGTTGTGGCGTCCACTCCTTCCCCGGGAGCCGCGCCGTTCCATGGAGGATCCGTCCTTCATTGGCCATGTCGTCGAGATCCTTCTAGCTGATCGTCGAGCGGATCCAGTCGCCCTGGATCCAGCCCTGAGGCAAGCCGGCCCTCGACGAAGATCCACCCCGACTGGTCGCTCTTCCCTTCGCCTTCGCTGTCGCCTTCTTCGCCCGCTCCAAAGCCGCCGTCTTCTCCTTCACCATTGTCGCCGGCGGAACGCACACGGAACGGCGGCACTGAGGTGGAATCGCTCGCGGCGGATGAATCTGAGGAAGGAAGGAGGAAAGGGGAACGCACTATTCAAAAAACCCCGGTCCAGGGCCTTATATGAGGTGGCTTCCGAGTGACTGACTGGTAGGCCCAGGCGATCCTGTCAAATCCCCGCCCGCGCGATACGTGGCGAAAAAGGTGGCACGGAGATCGAGGCGTCCTTGCCTTATCTCGTTCGATTACTGCGGCTCTTTCTCCGTCCCGCTCGTTTCCTGAAAATTCGAATCCCGCTAAATCCGCGCGCCGCAGAGCAAATCGTCAGACAGAAGATTTCCTCCGTCCTGTCACTCGGAGTTCACCAAGTACAAAAAACACACTCGACAGATACAAAGAATGGATCAAGGCGACTGAAAAAGAAGTTGAAGCCGTCACCCAAGCTTATTGATCCAGGACAAGACGTGTCCATCACACAAAAAGTGGGTCGGAAGAGTTCTCAACTCCTTCTCCCCTCAAACGTCGACCCATTCGGGGGCTACTGATGAAGTCATGTACCTAGGGTAGTGTCATGGACCTGTCCAAGATACCCTCCCCAAGGACATCTCTTGAACAAAACACCTTTCAGTCGACCTGGAAGGATTCCACTCGACGGACCTGAAGACACCTCGACCACCAGCCAACCACTCGACCGCGGAAGATCTACAAATAGTCTACACTCAAGCGGTCGGTCATTAAGTGGCTTTATGGTCATCATAGCACTTTATGTGGGACGTTACCAAGAACTCCCTCTCTTAATGTACCTTAATCCCTACATAATCGAGGGCCGGAGGGTGCAGTGAACTCTATATAAGCCACCCCCCTCTCAGTGTAAAGGGTTCGCAACCTTGTAACTCATACGCACATAATACAGTCGACCGCCTCCGGGCTCTGAGACGTAGGGCTGTTACTTCCTCCGAGAAGGGCCTGAACTCGTAAACATCTTGCGTATACAACTACTCCATAGCTAGGATCTTGCCTCTCCATACCTACCCCCATTCTACTGTCAGGCTTAGAACCACGACACTAACCATACTCACAATAACACATAGGCCTCACAATTACTCATATCAATAACATAATCAGCTAGCGAGCCATAATAATAAAACTCGAATGACAACACTTTCTCAAAATAATCATAACATGATATAACAAAATGGTATCTCGCTAGCCCTTTCTCGAGACCGCATAAAACATAAATGCAGAGCACCTTTAAAGATCAAGGACTGACTAAATATTGTAATTCATGGTAAAAGAGATCCAGTCAAGTCATACCCAATATAAACCAATAGTAATGAATGCAAATGACAAGGTGTGCTCTCTGGTAGTGCTTTTTAATAAGAAGGATGATGACTCAACATAAAAGTAAATAGATAGGCCCTCCGCAGAGGGAAGCAGGGATTTGTAGAGGTGCCAGAGCTCGGTTTTAAAATAGAGATTGAATAACATTTTGAGCGGCATACTTTTGCTGTCAACGTAACAACTATGAGATGGATGTATCTTCCATACTACATGCATTATAGGCAGTTCCCAAACAGAATGGTAAAGGTTTATACTCCCCCTCCTCCACAAGCATCAATCCATGGCTTGCTCGAAACAACGAGTGCCTCCAATATTCAACGGGTCCCAGGGGGAGTTTTGTTTGCAATTATTTTGATTTAGTTTGCATAAAGCATGGGACTGGGCATCCTGCATCGCCCTTTCTCGTGATTGAGGAGGGGAGTCCTCTCCTCTTGAGAATAACCCACCTAGCATGGAAGATATAGGCAGCCCTATTTGTACATGAGTTGCTCGAGTATACAAAACAGAATTTCATTTGAAGGTTTGGAGTTTGGCACATACAAATTTACTTGGAACGGCAGGTAGATACCGCATATAGGAAGGTATAGTGGACTCATATGGAACAACTTTGGGGTTTTAGGAGTTTGGATGCACAAGCAGTATTCCCGCTTAGTACGAGTGAAGGCTAGCAAAAGACTGGGAAGCGATCAACTGAGAGAGTGACAACAAATGTAAACATGCATTAAAATTAATTCACACCGAGTACAAGCATGAGTAGGATATAATCTACCATGAACATAAATATCATGAAGGCTATGTTGATTTGATTCAACTACATGTGTGAACATGTGCCAAGTCGAGTCACTCAATTCATTCAAAGGAGGATACCATCCCATCATACCATATCATAATCATTCTAATAGCATGTTGGCACTCAAGGTAAACCATTATAACTCAATGCTAATCAAGCATGGCACAAGTAACTATAATCTCTAAATGTCATTGCAAATATGTTTACTTCATAATAGCTGACTCAGGAACGATGAACTCATCATATTTACAAAAACAAGAGAGGTCGAGTTCATACCAGCTTTTCTCATCCCAATAAGTTCATCATATATCGTCATTATTGCCTTTCACTCGCATACGATCGAACGATGTGTATAAGAATAAGAGTGCACGTGCATTGGACTAAGCTGGAATCTGCAAGCATTCAACTCAAGAGAGAAGACAGGGTGATATGGGCTCTAGGTTAAATAAACATTCATGCATATAAGAGCCACTAAGTATTTTCAATATGGTCTTCTCGACCCCCAAAAGAAGGAAAAGAAAATAAAACTATTTACACGGGAAAGCTCCCAACAAGTAAGAAGAAGAACTAGAAATCTTTTTGGGTTTTCATTTTAATTCTACTACAAGCATGGAAATTAAACTAACTAATTTTTTGGTTTTTCTTAAGGTTTATCAAACACACAAGAAGAAAGCTAGAAAAACAAATTTAAACTAACATGGATAATAAAATGAAAGAGTATGAGCACCGAAGACTAGTGTGTGAACATGAATGTAAAGTCGGTGAGAAATGCGTACTCCCCCAAGCTTAGGCTTTTGGCCTAAGTTGGTCTAATACCAAGGACCGCCTGGCTGATATCCATAAGTGAAGCTGGGGTTGTACTGAGATGCGGAGGCGGTCGCCTCCTGAGCGGCAGCGTGTTGGCGAGCTGCATCCATTCATCTCTCATACTCAGTTGCTTCCTCCCTGGTGACAACGTATCTTCCTCTTGCCTGATAATCAAAAAGGTAGGGGGCAGGAAGAGTAATGTGAGGACGACGCTAAGGCCCGTCATAGATTAGTCGATAATGGAGGAATTGTTCATTCCTCTCAAGAAAATGATGATGGAACATAGCTTCTTTATCCAAATAAACAGGAGGTAAAATCATATCCCCTCTCGTGGAGCCATATTAAGAAATTTAGCCGCACGGGTTGCATAAATTCCTCCAAATAAATCTCCCTTTCTACTATTATTCTGCAACCCACGTGCAACTATCGCCCCCAAGTTATAACCTTTATAACCTTTGACACAACACTCTTAAGGACAACAAGATCAGGGAGCACACATGTGACATACTTCGCCCTTACTGCTAATGCATCTACCAACAAAGAGAGCAAAGTAATGTATAGCAGGAAAATGAATGCTCCCTATGGTAGCTTGTGCTACGTCCCTAGATTCTCCTACAGTAATACTAGCAAGAAAATCTCTAAATTCAGATTTGGGAGGATCATTAATATTACCCCATCAAGGGAGTTTGCAAGCAGTTGTGAAATCCTCTAAATCCATGGTATAAGATGTATCATAAATATCAAACATGACACTAGGAGAATTACGCGAACATTTGTATCTAAACCTCCGCACAAAAGAATCAGTCAACTGATAGTACTGCGGACACTTATCTTGTAAGAAGTCCTCCAGCTCGGCATTACGCACATATGCGTCAAATTCATCCTTGAAGCCTTCTTCGACCATAAAATCATCGGATGGCCACTCACAAGCCCGTACATTTGCGTCCCTCGGCAATTCAACATCTTGCTCACGTATAGCAATCCTTGGCCCTTTCTTTGTCGAGGAACCTCCTTGGCACATTCTTCTAAGCATATTTCTTTTTCTGAAAATTTCTGAAATTTTAGTAACTTCCAAATAAAAATGCATAAGGCTAAACAAGATTGATAGAAACTACTCCTACAAGTGCCTAGAGCCTATATCATGCATTGGAATTGCTTGAGACCTAAAAAATTTAACATGCAAGCTCAAGAACATGGTCCCCTATGCAGAAAAAATTTGCAATGAATAAAGCACTAGAATAAAAACTAATTGGACCAATGGAGGAGTCACATACCAAGCAACAATCTTACAAAGCAGTTTTGCGAATGGAGCTTTGAGCTAAGAGATCGAAAATCGCAGCAAGAAGAGCTAGAACTCGTGCTTGAGCTGGATGGGGATTTTTTTGGGTAGAAGATGAAGTGTGTGGGTGCTGGCATAAGTGGAGGGGGTTATCAGGGCCCGGACGTGGGGGCGCGCCCTCCTCTCTCGTGGCCTGGTGCTTGGCCCACCTGCAGTGGTTTCATTGCCTAAAATCCTCAAATATTCCAGAAAAAATCATACTAGATTTGCAGGGCATTTGGAGCACTTTTATTTTCGGGCTATTTTCTAATGCACGGATAATTCAGAAAATAGACGGATAATACTATTTTTGCTTTATTTATTCTAAATAACAGAAAGTAAAAAGAGGGTACAGAGGGTTGTGCCTTCTAGTTTCATCCATCTCGTGATCATCGAAATGAACCTACTAACAAGGTTGATCAAGTCTTGTTAACGAACTCATTCCGAATAACACGGAACCGGAGAAATTTCGAATAACACTAAGTTACCTCAACGGAGATATGAAAATCCCCAACAATAAGAATATCATACTTTTTCTTGACAAGAGGGAGAGGAAATTCAAAACCTCCAAAAATGATAGTTGGAACTTTTCCAATTGAATTGATGCTATGAACTTGAGATTGTTTCCTCGGAAAGTGTACTGTATGCTCATTACCATTAACATGAAAAGTGACATTGCCTTTGTTGCAATCAATAACAACCCCTGCAGTATTAAGAAAAGGTTTACCAAGGATAATAGACATACTATCGTCCTCAGGAATATCAAGAATAACAAAGTCCGTTAAGATAGTGACATTTGCGACCACAACAGGCACATCCTCACAAATACCGACAGGTATAGCAGTTGATTTATCAGCCATTTGCAAAGATATTTCAGTAGGTGTCAACTTATTCAATTCAAGTCTACGATATAAAGAGAGAGGCATAACACTAACACCGGCTCCAAGATCACATAAAGCAGTTCTAACATAATTTCTTTTAATAGAGCACGGTATAGTTGGTACACCCGGATCTCCAAGTTTCTTTGGTATTCCACCCTTAAAAGTGTAATTAGCAAGCATGGTGGAAATCTCAGCTTCGGTATCTTTCTTTTATTTGTGATGATATCCTTCATATACTTAGCATAAGGATTTACTTTAAGCATATCGCTTAAGCGCATACGTAAGAAAATAGGTCTAATCATTTCCGCAAAGCGCTCAAAATCCTCATCATCCTTTGACTTGGATGGTTTAGGAGGAAAGGGAATGGGTTTACGAACCCATGGTTCTCTTTCTTTACCGTGCTTCCTAGCAACAAAATCTCTCTTATCATAACGTTGATTCTTTGATTGTGGGTTATCAAGATCAACAAAGAGTTCAATCTCTACATCATTATCATTGCTAGGTTGAGTGTCAACATGAACATTATCATTAACGTTATCACTAGGTTCATGTTCATCACCGATTGAGTTTCAAAGATCGTAAATAGAAATATTATTGGGATTCTCAGGTGTGTCTACAGTAGGTTCATTAGAAGCATGCAAAGTTATATCGTTTTTCTTCTTCTTCTTTTTAGAAGAACTAGGTGCCTCTAAATTATTTCTCTGAGAATCTTGCTCGATTCTCTTAGGGTGGCCTTCAGGATACAAAGGTTTTTGAGTCATTCTACCAGTTCTAGTAGCCACTCTAACAGCAAAGTCATTTTTATTATTTAATTCATCAAGCAAATCATTTTGAGCCTTGAGTACTTGCTCAGCTTGAGTAGCAACCATAGAAGCATATTTGCTAACACAGTGAAGTTCATCTTTAACTCTAGCCAGATTATCACCTACGCGTCCTAATTCGAAAGTATTATTATTTAACTCTCTACCAACATAAGCATTAAAACTTTCTTGCCTAGCCATAAAGTCATCAAATTCATCTAAGCATGGGCTATGAAATTTAGTAGAGGGTATTTCAACTTTATCATATCTATAGAGAGAATTTACCTTTACTACATGTGTCGGGTTATCAAGACAATGTGGTTCTTCAGATGGTAGATTAAGACCATGTATTTCTTCAATAGGAGGTAAATTCTTAACATCTTCAGCTTTAATACCTTTTTCTTTCATTGATTTCTTTGCCTCTTGCATATCTTCAGGACTGAGAAATAAAACAACTCTCTTCTTCGGAGTGGGTTTGGGAATAGGCTCAGGAGTTGGCTCAATTGGTTCAGGAATTACTTGAGAACTGGCTCGGAAGAGTCCAATTATTTTCATTAGTCAACATATTATTCAATAATATTTCAGCTTCGTCGACTGCTCTTTCCCTGAAAACACAACCAGCACAACTATGCAAGTAGTCCTTGGAAGCATCGGTTAGTCCATTATAAAAGATATCAAGTATTTCATTTTTCTTAAGAGGATGATGAGGCAAATCATTAAGTAACCGGAGAAGCCTCCCCCAAGCTTGTGGGAGACTCTCTTCTTTGATTTGCACAAAATTATATATTTCCATAAGGCAGCTTGTTTCTTATGAGCAGGAAAATATTTAGCGTAGAAGTAATAAATCATATCACGGGGACTACGCACACAACCAGGAGCAAGAGAATTATACCAAGTCTTAGCATCACCCTTTAATGAGAACGGAAATATCTTAAGGATATATAAATAGCGAGACTTCTCATCATGAGTAAATAAGGTGGCTATATCATTCAACTTGGTAAGATGTGCCACAACAGTTTCAGACTCAAGGCCATAAAAAGGATCAGATTCAACTAAAGTAATAATACCAGGATCAACAGAGAATTCATAATCCTTATCAGTAACACAAATAGGTGAAGTAACAAAAATAGGGTCGGGTTTCATTCTAGCATTAAGAGACTGCTGCTTCCATTTAGCTAATAATTTCTTAAGATCATTTCTATCATTGCAAGCAAGGATTTCCAGAGCAGCTTTTTCATTCATAACATAACCCTTAGGAACAACAGGTAAAACATAATCATTGGGGGAACCTTCATCATGACTATCATCAATAATAGGTTCTTCAATATTTTCATTCCCCCTAACTTAGCAAGTTGTTCATCTAGAAATTCACCTAATGGCAAAGTAGTATCACGCACAGAAGTAGTTTCATCATGCATAGCAGAAGTGGCATCATCAATAACATGCGACATATCAGAACTCATAGCAGTAGCAGATTTAGGTGTCGCAAGCTTACTAATAACGGAAGGAGAATCTAGTGTAGAGCTAGATGGCAGTTCCTTACCTCCCCTCGTAGTTGAGGGAAAAATAGTAGTTCGGTCGTCCTTCAAGTTCTTCATAGTGATCAACAGATATAAATCCCAAGTGACTCAGAAAATAGAGCTATGCTCCTCGGCAACGGTGCCAGAAATTAGTCTTGATAACCCACAAGTATAGGGGATCGCAACAGCTTTCGAGGGTAGAGTATTCAACCCAAATTTATTGATTCGACACAAGGGGAGCCAAAGCATACTCTTGAGTATTAGCAGTTGAGTTGTCAATTCAACCACACCTGGATAACTTAGTATCTGCAGCAAAGTGTTTAGTAGAAAAAGTGGTATGATAATAATAGTAACGGTAGCAAAAGTAAAGACAAATGTTTTTGGATTTTTCTAGTAGTTGTAACAGTAGCAGCGGAAAAATAAATAAGCGAAGAACAATATATGAAAAGATCGTAGGCACCGGATCAGTGATGGATAATTATGCCGGATGCGATTCCTCATGAATAGTTATAACATAGGGTGATATAGAACTAGCTCCAATTCATCAATGTAATGTAGGCATGTACTCCGTAAATAGTCATACATGCTTATGGAAAAGAACTTGTATGACATCTTTTGTCCTACCCTCCCGTGGCAGCGGGGTCCTAGCGGAAACTAAGGGATATTAAGGCCTCCTTTTAATAGAGAACCGGAACAAAGCATTAACACATAGTGAATACATGAACTCCTCAAACTATGGTCATCACCGAGAAGTATCCCGATTATTGTCACTTCAGGGTTGTCGGATCATAACACATAATAGGTGACTATAGACTTGCAAGATAGGATCAAGAACACACATATATTCATGAAAACATAATAGGTTCAGATCTGAAATCATGGCACTTGTGCCCCGGTGACAAGCATTAAGCATAGCAAAGTCATAGCAACATCAATCTCGAACATAGTGGATACTAGGGATCAAACCCTAACAAAGCTAACTTGATTACATGGTAAATCTCATCCAACCCATCACCGTCCAGCAAGCCTATGATGGAATTACTCACGACGGGCGGTGAGCATCATGAAATTGGTGATGGAGGATGGTTGATGATGACGACAGCGACGAATCCCCCTCTCCGGAGCCCCGAACGGACTCCGGATCAGCCCTCCTGAGAGAGATTAGGGCTTGGCGGCGGCTCCGTGTCGTGAAACGTGATGAAACTTTCTCTCTGAATTTTTTCTCCCAGAGACGGAATATATGGAGTTGGAGTTGAGGTTGGAGGAGGTCCAGGGGGCCCACGAGATAGGGGGCGCGCCCTGTCTCGTGGACAGGCCCTGGCCCCCCTGATGTATTTCTTTCGCCCAATAATTCTTATAAATTCCAAAAAGTGCCTCCGTTGATTTCTAGGTCATTCTGAGAACTTCTCTTTTCTACACATAAAACAACATCATGGTAGTTCTGCTGAAAACAGCGTCAGTCCGGATTAGTTTCATTCAAATCTTGCAAGTTAGAGTCCAAAACAAGGGCAAAAGTGTTTGGAAAAGTAGATACGTTGGAGACGTATCAATGATACCAAGATGATGTAGGACCGAACCCTAGGGCCCGATCTTTCACGTCTTTCACGTTTGAAGTGGATCCTATGGGGAAACACGAAGAACGCACGGAAGAACACAAGGGAAATCACGGGGGAAAATGAGAGAAACACTCAACCGACAAGGAATCGATCACACAAGGGCTAGATCACCGAAAGCACAAGGTAACACGAGATCCAAAGTCAACAAAGGAAGATACAAGAGTAACCGTTCTTCTCCGTGAGGAGGTCTTGATTGTCTTCTCCGGATGGATGCCTTGAATCCGAATGGATTTTCTCCGAAGAGGCGCGATCCCTCACGTGGAGTAGATCCGGTACAGATGAGCAAAGCTCTATCTCAATGAGCTATCACAATGCTAACCCTAAAACGATGGTGGCGATGGAGTATATATAGTCTAGGGGCGAAGAGGGGTACATGGGCCTCGTCCCTACACTGTGCGCAGACAGGGAAGGCCGGATGTCCGGGCGTCGGGCCGGATGTCCGGTGGCTCGTGAGGGGCCGGATGTCCGGTCGGCAGGGCCGGATGTTCGGGCTAGTGAAGATGGCCGTTCTGTCCTCTGGATGGGCAGCGCCAGATGTTCGCTCGGAGGGGCCGGATGTCCGTTGCTTCGGGAGGCGCCGGATGTCCGAGGTGCTGGCCGGATGTCCGGGCTGACGGGGCAACCTTCTGTGCTCCCTGGACGCCGGCACCAGATGTCCAGGATTTTGGCCGGATTTCCTGTGAGGGGGGCCGGATGTCCGGGCTGGACGCCGGATGTCCGGTCCCTGTAGCTTCTTCTGCAGAGTCCTGGCCGTGTAGATCTACAGGTGCCGGATGTCCGGGTCCTGGCCGGATGTCCGGTGCGTGGAGGCTGTTCTTGCCTTCTTCCGTTGGTTCTCTTCTTCTATGGACTTGGGGTCTCGACCATCTTCATGTACATCGTCGGGAGGGTCCTCTTGGTACCTAATCATGCACAACATTCTGGACTTAGGTAGTAGCCATGTCTCGAGAGGATCAAATGAGATATCACTAAGGAGAGAAGTCACCTCGGTCTCGAGAGCTCTAGCTCGTGCTCTAGTCATGGGTCCTCTTGGTGCTTGGTGAGACGATGGAAGGTCCATGGGGATGGCCAAAGGATGCTCCGCATCACAACGCCTCTGCCTTGCCCCCATCCTCCACGCTCCCCAATTTCTCCAGCCAAATGAGGGTTGTTAGCGACGACATAGAGAGTGTCTTAGCGAGTAGGTTCTGCCTCACACCTCCTCCTCCTACCCCTCGGCCAGGTCTAGCTGGTGTGGATGCTATTGTAGGACCCACATGTCGTGCACCTCCTCGATCTAAGCAGGGCGAAATCAATCCTCTACCTCGTCTTCGAGTACAGGATACCGACCTCTGGAGTCTGGAAGTTCATATGTGGCCACCGCAAGAACCAATACCGTCAAAGGTTGGTTGTTCATTTTCCAAATTTTGCATGCGTGGTGTTTGGTTGAATGTGCCAATGGTGTTTGATCTGGTGGTTGCTGACCCGGTGATGTTGTGCATGTACATCATGATGTGCCAGCTCCGCAAGGCTGTGGCAGAGACGTTGTGTGTTGCACTGGGACCTCAAGCCGTACAAAAACTTGCTCATGGACGTGCCTTCACGGTTCCACTCAAGAAGTACAAATGTGATGTCTGGTTCCTGATTCGTACTGCACCTGATTGATGGCTGATTCTACATAATTCCCCTTCCTTGATCTGTTCATGACGCATGTAATTGCTTTGCAGATTCTTACTATGTGGTACAGGCCCCTACGTTCGTGGGCTGCACTTTGGTAGCATATATAAACTGGACATGATAAATTAGCACATATTTGATACTCAACTCTCTTACATAGATATGTTGAACTTCCGGTAAATGGCATCTGAGTTGATTGCAACCATGGCACTTTTCCCTGGAGAAGGTGCAGCAGCTATGCTCCTGCACAGTTTGATGTATAGTACCACACCTTGTCAGATGTTACTTTTATCTTATTGCTTGACATTATAGTAGAGGGTATCTGATGCTGAAGGTCTGTCTTTCTTTTTTTTTGAACGCTAGGTTGCTAGGCACGAGCCCTGCTCCGGTGCTCCCCCCTAACCTAATTTCCGAGGGGCATTTTTGTCCCCGCGAGTTTGGTTTTTTCCAGGCCTGTCGTAGCCCAGATCCAAGCCCTGTCTAGCCCTGCCAAGCCCTGTATAGCCCAAACCATATACGTACAGTACCCTGGTCCGAAAAAAAACATCACACGACCCCACGACCATGTAGGACCTGCTGGATCCAATCATTCACGCAGCTCCATCAATCTCGCGAGCATTCACGCAGCTCCATAATTCACGCGGTAGATCTCCAGCGGCGCGCGGCTATCTCGTCGCCGGAGATCTCGTCGGACAGCGGGCGCGGCAACGTCGTGAATCTCCAGCGCTCACAGGTACCGCATCCCGCATCCCCCCGCACCCCTCTAGTCTCGCTCGCGGCAACATCGAACGAACTGCCGGCCTCAGAGATAGTGGTCAAAATAGCGGGGCGGGTAACCTACCTACCCGCTGGTGCATGCGATCGTGGATCTTGTTCCGGTAGTGCTGCTCCTCGTGATCTGGGTTTCTTCAGTGTAGGGTTCATGTAGCGTCGGTTGTCAGCCGTTGTGTCCACCAGGACTATCGTTATTTGATGTGGCGGCTAACCTAGGTATCCGGCGGCAGAGGTAATCACAGATCTAGCTAGGTTTTGTAGTGCTGCTCCTCGTGATTGAAAGGGATCACGACGGGTGCCGTGGCCATCTTCCTGACTTGGTTTGGCAGATCTGAATGGCCTCGGTTGGGGTTGTTTACATAACATCCGTGATCGTGTGCTATGTGTTGATATTTCATCATTGATAATGTTTTCATCATTTGTTGTAGGAAATGGCGGACGAGGAGTTAACTGATATGATGGTAGACATGGAGTTTGGAGAACTGAAGAAAGACTGGATAGAAAATTGGTCAGATGATGAAAATTCAGATCTTGGAGATCAGTCAGAGAATGGGAACGAATGGGAAGATTTTAATGTGGGTGGCATTATCATGTTGTAATTTTTTGGTGCCATCCGACAACATCATATTTTTGTGTTGAAAATTTTTAGATGGATGAGCATGATGATGGTCAGGAAAACAATTCGGAGCTCTCAAATGAAGATTACATTAGTCAGGTACGTAAGTGAAAAAATTTATTGGCATGCAAATTGAATTCATTCTGGAATATTATATGATAAGTAATTATGTATTTGTGTTGTATTTTTCTGTTCATTTCCAAATGTCATAACGCGTACGAATATTACGGTGAACCCGACACGGAGACAGGCCTTAACGATGAATCATTAGATGCACCTGATTCTGGGGATTTGCAGTCGTCGGTCATCATGAGTGAGGTATTTGTGTAGTCAATGTTCTATGAAAGTAATGTTAAACCATAGAAAACTGTTTTCATGGCTATGTTTTGATTGTGTAGGTGACAGAAGATGGTGAGGTAAAGAATTTCCAAGATACTGCCAGTGCATATGATAAGAGGGATATGTTCATGCAGATAATGGACATGACTTTTATGACTCATGATGTTGCGTATGATTTCTACAACAGCTATGCTAGAGTTAATGGTTTCAGCATTAGAAAGAATAAGGTCAGGTATACCAAAACCGAGTCACATCATATGCGTTATAGGCGGTTTGTTTGTTCCAGACAAGGGAAACGCGACAGCAAGTTGCTAACCGAGGAAGGGCACAACCGTAGGCTCAGAGCCGAGACACGCTGCTTTTGTGAAGCACACCTGACCGTCAAGCTTGACCAAAAGCGTGGGGTTTGGTATGTTGCAAGTTTTGAGGACAAGCATAGCAATATGTTGGCAAGACCGGACGAGGTACCTTTTCTTTGGTCCCACAGAAAAATCAAAGAGTTCCAGAAGCATGAGATAATTTCCATGGGAGCTGCACGGATTAGAATTCACGACATGATGGATTCCCTCATCAGCAAACATGTATGGTATGACGGTGTTGGTTTTACAAGGCATGAAATATACAACCTTTGCGCCAGGGAGAAGAGGAAGCTGCTTTCAAAAGGTGATGCTGCCACAGCCATAGGCATCATGGCCAGTAGGAAACAGAGGGATCCTAACTTCTTTTTCGAGTACAGGCTAGATAAGGAAGGACACTTGAATAGGATGTTCTGGTGTGACTCCCAGTCTCGTCATGACTATGAGGATTTCGACGATGTGCTTGTATTTGGCAGCACGTACAAGATGAACTGCTATGGTATGCCATTCATACCTTTTGTTGGCCTTAACAATCACCGGAAGACCATTGTTTTTGGTTGTGCCATAGTTTTAGACGAGACCGAATAGACATACGTGTGGCTGCTGCAGACATTTTTGAGGTCCATGTGTCAAAAGATGCCGAAGAGTGTAATCACAGACGCCGACGCTGCGATGATCAAGGCGATTCGTGAAGTCTTGCCAAACGTGTGGCACCGTATATGTACATGGCATATAGAAAAAAAATATGAAGATTCATCTCAGTCACAAGTCCGTGAAGGAGTTCCAAACTCTTCTGTACTACAGCACGTCCATGGCCACGTTCGAGGAGAGATGGCACACATTTACCAAAAGATGGCAGTCGGAAAAAAACTGTAACATGGTTGAGACGGATGTATAAGAAGAGGAGACTGTGGGTCGCGGCTTATCTGACAGAGGGGTTTTGGCTTGGCATGAAAAGCAATCAGCAGAGTGAAAGCCTGAACTCATGCCTTCACCTCCACCTAGACGGTGAAATGACCCTGGTGGATATGATTTTGCATTATGAGAACGTCGTTGTATGTGTCCGTGAAAACGAGGCGCAAGATGACTGCACGGCCTCACAGAGTGTACTTGTGCCAGGTACTAGCTCGAGGGAACTTGAGATAGCTGCTTCTCACGTCTTCACTCCAGCAAACTTCTATATGTTGCAAGATGATCTTAGAAAAATTGACGGCATGGAGATTGTAGAAATTAAGCTAGGAGACGGATCAGAGCAGTACATCGTGGCCTGGAAGAATAACCGAAATAGCCGTTTTTGGGTGGAGTATACACCAGTAAATTCCGCAGAACCTATACGGTGCAGCTGCAGAAGAATGATTCGAGAGGGTCTACCTTGCAAGCACATATTCCACGTACTGAAGTACTTGAACATATCTGAAATACCAAAGTGTTTAGTTCTTATTCAGTTCACGAAACAAGCAAGGTTGGGACTGCCCGCGAGGCGCACGAGCGATCTGTTGGGATATGGTTGGACTGGGGCAGAGGAAAGAATGAAATATAGCCAGGTCAGTGTGTTAGCATCAGAAGCTATGCATGCGGCATGCAAACACCCAGCTTTGTGGGATCAGTTATAGGATAGTTTGAAGGTTGTGTTAGCTAAGAGTCATGAGTATGATTTGCTACAGGGAAATTTGAGCAAGGATACACATGACTTCAGTAAGCGTGCATTTGAATATGTAGACGATGGTGAAGGTAACATGGTCGCAGTTAAAGATCCTATGAAAGTGTCAAGCAAAGGTGCAACAAAGGTATATGAGAACCGCCCTATCTCGAAAAATGGTAGACCACTCTCTTTTGATGAGTTGAAAACCCGGTGCTACGCTTGCAAATTTCTAGGACACACTAAACGTAGTAAGAAATGCAAACTAAATCAGAAGTAAGTGTTTGTATGCATTGTGGATTATTGAAAAGTTTATCATTCATTAACTTATCTTGTCTTTTATGAAGTGCAGAACAGTGGAGAAGGAAGAAGAGTAGAACACTTTCTTCAATTTTTTACGGATGAATCGAGTGAACAGGACAGTATATCCTTTTCACATTATGGCATCAAATTTAGTTCGACGTTTAATATCGTGTTTGGTTCCTATATATTGTAGCAACTCGATGGACACTTTGTTTAGTGGGAGTGTCAACCTTTTACATCTCTAAATAAACAATAAAATCCGACCTAAATAAATTAGTTATACATGGTAGAAAGAATATTGTACATTTCCCCTCCCCACGTCCTAACTACCATTAAATAAGTAACTTACCACTCCCCACCACACATTCACCCACCTACCTAGCGCGCCGGTTCGAACTCCCCTCTTATCCTCACCTACAGTAGACCGAGAAAACCCTCGCCGGCGACCGTTGTAGCCGCCTCCATGGAGAAAAGCCTCGGCTGGCAGAGAGCGATGATGGAGCTCGCCGGCGATGACGAGGGGTGGCGCGCGCAGTTGGCGGAGGTGTGCGACTGGTTCCCCAGCATGGAGATGTTGGTCAACCACGCGCGTGGCCTCGTCAAAGTCCTCACAGACGCCGAGAAGAAGTGCGCCTTCCCCTACGGCTGCAGCGTCCCGCCGGCTCTCCTCCTCGTTTGGGCAATGCGAGAGGCCACGCTGAGCGACTCCCCTGTTCAGCGCGCAAGGTGGTGGATGTACCGCTCCACCACCATGACGTTGCGGCCAGATCCAGCATGCGTCGCGTCGAGGGCGGAGCGCGTCGACGTCAAGCTCGCTCTCCCTGCGCCCGTGAGCCTGGACTACCAGGTCCGCCATGTGCCGAAGCCAGTCCTGCCATTGGGCTATGACGTCGTGGAGGACGACATGGATGAGGTACAGCTCATCCCTGATGACCATGAGGAGGGCGAGGAGGACGCCGTGCAGATGGTAGCGCCGGTCGCCGTCGAGGGTGGCAAGACAATGTCCATCGACGTCGAGCTCCTTCCTCCACCCTGACATAGTGAAGGTGGAAGAAGAGGAGGGGGCTCAGGATCAGGTGGCTCAGGATCCGGTGGCGCAGCTGTCGAACAGGACGGCGGTCAAGAAGAAGGCTTCTCCATGTGTGGTGCGCCGCTCACGCCGCCTCAAATTTCTGAAGAAGTGAAGATGGGCACAGTTGCTGAAGGAGGAGGAAGTTGCTGGTTATCTTAAGTTAGGTATGATGTTATATGTTTCAACATATAAGTTAGCATTATTTTGGACTTGATGTTGGTTAGGTATGCTTTCTTCATGTAATTATATAAGTTATGCAATCGGTACGGTTTGGTCGGGTTCTTTGTGGCTGAAGAACTGAATATCTACTGCTTACCCTAAGTGTCAAGTTCAGTTAAATTTCAGAATATTGAATATGTAATCGTTGTTTTGCTTGATGTTGAATCAAAGGTGTAGGTGCTGCTAGATGTTGCTCCTATGTTGCAACAAGACAATGAACTGGGCTGCTGCACAAATCAGTAGTGTTGCTATGTGATGTGCCCATGTGCATCACTTACCAAATATAGAACATGCCAAAAGTGCAGTGTCTGCCAAATGTAGAACATGCCAAAAGTGCATTGTCTACCAATCATGATGGCCCCATGTTATTTCTACTGCAATGTCTGTTACACTTTACCCATAAACTGAATAGCAAATAATTCATCAGCATTTCATCATGTCAATTACAATGATGTCAATTACTTTATGAACAATCTACTTCGTAACTATGACAGCAATCATAATGGCAAGCAGGCCAAGATACAGAAGACCTCCAAATCCTAAAATCCTATCCCTATAGAGCAATATTTCCTTGAGCATCTTAACCATTGCCCTCTTTTCTTTCTCATTCCTTCTAATTTCAGCTTCATATTCTGTAATCTTAGTCTCCATTTTCTTGTTCTTCATGGCAAGATACTTAATGACTGACTTTGCTTTGCTATCCCACTCCCCATAAACCCATTCAACATACTCAGAAGTGATATCATCCTAAATAAATCATGAGCAATTCAAGTCAATTTATAATTGAACTTGCCACTGCAAGCGTTAAACACTGAAATTTTTTGCAGCTTGACCGCAGTAGCAGTACTAGTTTGAAGATCTGTTGGGGAACGTAGTAATTTCAAAAAATTTCCTACGATCACGCAAGACCATGGTGATGGCATAGCAACGAGAGGGAAGAGTGTCCGTCCACGTACCCTCGTAGCCGAAAGCGGAAGCGTTATAACAACGTGGTTGATGTAGTCGCACGCCTTCACGACCCGACCGATCCAAGCACCGAACGTCACGGCACCTCCGAAGTTACGCACACGCTCAGCTCGATGACGATCCCGGACTCGATCCAGCAAAGTGTCGGGATGAGTTCCACAAGACGACGGGCAGGACGATGTTGATGCTCCACCGACGAGGGCTTCGCCTTAAGCTCCGCTGACGATATGACTTCTCCGGCAGGGCTTCGCTTAAGCTCCGCGACGATATGACCGAAGTGGAATATGGTGGAAGGGGCACCGCACACGGCTAAGGAAAGATCCGTAGATCAACTTGTGTGTCTTGGGGTGCCCCTGCCCCGTGATATAAAGGAGGCAAGGGGAGGTGGCTGCCCTAGGGGAGGCGACTAAGGAGGAGTCCTACTCCCACCGAGTAGGACTCCCCCTCTCCTAGTTGGACTAGGATTGGAGGAGGGGAAGAGGAAGGCGCCGCCCCCTTCCTTGTCCTATTCGGACTAGAGGGGAGGGGGCGCGCAGCCCACCTTGGCTGGCCCTTCCTCTTCTCTCCTATGGCCCATTAGGCCCATGGACCTCCCGGGGTTCCGTAACCTCCGGTACTCCTAAAAATCCTGATTTCACCCGAACACTTCCGATGTCCAAATGTAGGCTTCCAATATATCAATCTTTATGTCTCGACCATTTCGAGACTCCTCGTCATGTCCGTGATCACATACGGACTCGAACAACCTTCGGTGCATCAATACTTATAAACTCATAATGAATTATCATCGAAACGTTAAGCGTGCGGACCCTACGGGTTCGAGAACTATGTAGACATGACCTAGAACCATTCTCGGTCAATAACCAATAGCGGAACCTGGATGCCCATATTGGTTCCTACATATTCTACGAAGATCTTTATCGGTCAAACCGCATAACGACATACACGTTGTTCCCTTTGTCATCGGTATGTTACTTACCCGAGATTCGATCGTCGGTATCCAATACCTAGTTCAATCTCGCTACGGTAAGTCTCTTTACTCGTTCCGTAATACATCATCTCACAACTAACTCATTAGTTGTAATGCTTGCAAGGCTTAAGTGATGTGTATTACCGAGAAGGCCTAGAGATACCTCTCCGACAATCGGAGTGACAAAACCTAATCTCGAAATACGCCAACCCAACAAGTACCTTTGGAGACACCTGTAGTACTCCTTTATAATCACCCGATTCACGCCAGGACGCTTTGGTAGCACCCAAAGTGTTCCTCCGTAAACGGAGTTGCATAATCTCATAGTTACAGGAACATGTATGGGTCATGAAGAAAGCATTAACATACTAAACGATCAAGTGTTAAGCTAACGGAATGGGTCATGTCAATCGATCATTTAACTAATGATGTGACCTTGTTAATCAAATAACAACTCCTTGTTCATGGTTAGGAAACATAACCATCTTTGATTAACAAGCTAGTCAAGTAGAGGCATACTAGTGACATACTGTTTGTCTATATATTCACACATGTATTATGTTTCCGGTTAATACAATTCTAGCATGAATAATAAACCTTTATCATGATATAAGGAAATAAATAATAACTTTATTATTGCCTCTAGGGCATATTTCCTTCAAGATCATGCTCATTAGACTAACCTCAAACACACATCCCACTAATGCACTGTCAAAATTGTCTGCATTTATGCAGATACGGCCACCCGGAGTTTCCTGATGACCAAATAGATGGAGCTTGTAAGGGCCACATGTCATGATTTGTGGGCGACAATGCTGGGATGTAAAGAACAACGGTAAAGAACTTACCTTTTTACCACCAAAGTGTAGCACTGAAGAAACCCTAGCCCTCCCGGCCCTCTCACTCTAAACCCCTCCCTGCTCCACTTGATCCGCCGCCGCCTCCTATTCCACCGAATCTGCCCCACCGCCTGTGACCTGTGGTTCGACCTAATTTGCGGTCGCCACCGCTCTTGTCGCCGCAGCCGCCGCCGCCCGACGCCTAGCTCGCTATCATGCTTTCGCCGTCGAGATTTGGAGGCACAAATGGAGAGAGAGGGCAAGGGATTTGGAAGGGAAACGAGAAAAGGGGAAATATCGATGTGCAGCTGGCAAAATGGGCTTTTTTAGCGCTGCTGGCACGATAGGCTGCCTGTGGGGCCCCTCACGTGGTTAGATGGGCCGTGCCTGACATCATGGTGAGTACAGAAAAATTTAATTATCCGTACAATAAAAAAACGACGGGTTTGTGAAACAAAATAGAAAAACATGATGCGTGATAACACGCGATAGAGCCAACGAGCTGACATGACTAATTTTCATCTGTGTAATACGTTTTGGCTTGATATATTTACATAGCTAACATGACTACTTTTGATAATCATGTGATGAGGGGGAATTACCAGGAGATTATGTAAGATGAAGACATGCAGATAGCTAAGGCAGAAGGCTAAGTTTGATAGAGTTTTAAAAAAAGTGAAGAATGTGAAAATTTTAATATGAAACTTCGGAGAGCAGTTGAAGAGGAAATAGAACGCGAATACTATGAATGTGATAAATACAATTATAAAAAATTGGAGAACGAGAAAAATATTAAGCAAGAACAATTGATTGTTGAAGCCAAAACTTTATTGGTACGACCAAATTGTCTTCTCCGAGCGAATTGTATGACCGAAATGTATGGTACGAGCCTATTGTCTGACAAACACATACACATGTATGTGTCACAATATTCGAGATGCCCTGTTTATTACATAAAAATGATAGAAACCCTAAGATAATCATGCCATCGAAACCTTCGACCGGACTAAATCCAAACCACTAAAACTTGACTCTTGCATGTTGCATGAATTCTTTAGGCGCACCTTTTCCTTGCGATTTCACGAATTTTGTTCTTCACACACTCCATCATGTTCGAAGGTGACATAATCAGCTCAGCGATGAAACATCTTCTCCTTGCGTCAATGCTGGCCTACAAAAAATTACATACAGGTTACATGAACCGAATTTTGTACACGACCATAGTAGCTAGTCTACAAACGTAAATAACAGCATACCTGTGAAAAATCACGGGTCATTCGGTCCTCGTCCCAATGCTCTAGACATTCTGTGACAAAAAGGCCACAAGAGTTCCTGGTATATATGCAAACATTAGCGGTGGGCAATACGAACATGTGTATTATTGTTTGAATGTGCATGATGTCCTACTAACTCACCCATCCTCTTGTTGGGGCATGTCATACTCCTTGATAGGCCACTTACTTACATCCGGATATTTCCCTGGTGTAATAAGATTTGCTTGGCGCGTATCGTTTGCTATAGCCATTCGCTATAAAGAGGATAGTGTTAAAGAAGAATCATAAACAACATGTAAGACCAATGGTACAAATGTTGGTTATATTACCGGCTTTCACAAATTTTTTACATCGTCAGTCCAGAGGATAGAGTGAATCGAGAACTTGGAATTCTTGCTTGGTCAAGTGCATGACCACGGTCATCCAGTGAGCATTTTCGATATTCAACGCGATATACGTCTATAGTGCAAAAAACCATTATGGATCAAACGAAATACTAGATGAAATGTCCTGAAGTGAAGAATTACAAACATAACGTACCTTATCATGCACAGTATACTCTTGTGTGACTCTATTAACTGCTCCAGCTTTGGACAGAGCACTATCCATGTTGCAGCTCGACGGTAATGGATCGCCCTGCGCGATAACCACGATCTACATGAATTTGGACCTCCACGCTGGACAGAGGTAACGATCATGACCAACGCGCAGCTCCAAATGTCCCATATAAGCATCAATAACCTTCATTGAATATCAGGGCATTACATGTTGAAAGTTGAGACATAGATTATTGAGAATTTTAATAACAGGACAGGCAAGTAGTACTTACATCGTCCGACAGCCATCTATGAGTTAGTACTGGTCGAATCCTTTCTAAGTCGAGATATGCCACGCCCTTTCTTTGTAGTAAACTTTCTTCCCTTATTCTTGTCGGTGCTAGCAGCTAACTCGACAAATGAAACAGCTGCATCAATTATTTCCGGGCCAACTCATATGCCACAACCTCCGGCTCATCAATTTCAGAAAAGAGAGCTGCATGAAATAATATGAACGTCAACAATGGTGATCATATGCATTCGTAGTATACAACAAACCAAGAAAGTTAGTTACGATACCTCTACTAGCAGAATGGGTATCGGAGGGTTTCTGACCACGGTTGGTACGCCTGCTGGGCTTGTCAAGTGCATAGGGGGATTCAAATTTATTGGGAACGGTCCGCTTCCGCTTACCGGACATAACTTCCTCATCCTTATCGACTGTTGCACCCTTTTTTCCATTCTCCTTAGCCATTAACTTGCTGACAGAAGATGAACAAATGTCTATGTCCGATGAAGGTTCTTGTGTAGAATTACCAACGACCCAAGGATTTTCGGGTGTAGTGCCACATTCATCATTACGCTTAATAGGTGAAGCTTCCTTGTGTCCATTCATCTTTGATGGGGTTTTTTGTTTGGCAAAAAAATCGTGTGAACATTTCAGCCCGTAAATTAAAGGAGAAAATTATAGACAGAAATATATATACATAGTACCTCAGGTACGGTTTTATGGTTGGGAACCACTTCATCAGGCTGCGTCATGTCAATGACAGGCTCTCCGTGTGAGTCTATGTCATCCTTGTACACGAATTCCTTCTTTTCATATGCACCGTTCTCGAACGAATCCAGTTCTTGATCCACATCATTGTCCACGGATGGCTCGGCAGCAGCCGGCTTGTACATGACACCTGATTTGTTCATCTTCTCCAACAACCACTACAATAGAAATATAAAGTTAATAATGCTAGCATGGTTTAAAACAGGGAACAAACTATAAACTATAATGTTATGGTGTGACACCTCAAAGAACTTGATCGTGGATTTGCCTCATCTGGGTGTGTATGAAGTCCATGCACCACTTCATTAGAAGCTCCATCAAATCTTCCGACATTGGGGCTGTCGTCGACTTCTTTGCGTTTCCATTTGCAGGTTTGGTTTTTGGCTTCATGGTAGGCGCATTATTTGGGATTTTGGGCTCCTGCGCCCTATACTCTTGGGTGATATTATTTTCGATCTGCATGCGATATTGAAGTACATGTGATGAATTAAAAATAAATATTATTTAGTTACAAAACATTTAAGAAAGACAGAACACAATGACTTACCTTGACGTTACCACGGCCTCGCCCATTGTCATAGTCGAACCGAGCTCTCCTAGTGGCTGCACCTTCGGTCCAGTTCCTCATAAGAGGTTGTATGGACAAGTTGGGATTATAGGCGCAATCGCCTTGACAAGTTGCACCTTCTCCCAAAGACAAGTACTACAAAAAATATAAGGATTTAGAGTTAGTACAATACATCATATAAAATTGCAATGATATAATAATTGACATTATGCAACAGGTCTCATATGTGTACCTGCAACAGAGCCAAATTGCCTTTCGGCCATTGGCGGAGGTGTTTGCCTTTCTTGACTATGCGAAGGCAATCGAGGAGAACACGCAGGGTGAATGCATTCCAGTTAATCTTTGAAATACGTTTCACATCATGGACCAAAGCGTAGTACTGCTTTGGCACAATCTTGCTTGACATGGGAGCAATAATTGTTCCTAACAGGACAAGGACTAATTTTCCAAGGAATTCATCGTCGGTGGCTTTACTTTTAATTATGTCCTCAATGAGATTATCTATCACTATGTTTTCTGATGTCTTACTGAGAAATTGTGGTGGCACCCGCTCCTTCATGTCCTCTCCTTCTTCAATCAGAATGTCCGTCGAGAGTCCTTAGTTCTCGAGGTTAAAGATGCACTCGACGTCGACCGCACCGAGAGTCACCTCCCCAACCTGCTCTTGTATAATGAATCTGGACTTGCTGGCATCAAAATTCTCAATCATATACCTAATCAGTAGGGTACGCATCTTAATAGATGGTATCTGCAGCATGCTGTGCAATGTTGTATCAGCCACTCTAGCGCGTTGACCGCTCGATAGAGCGGCAACAAGCTTGCACCATTTTTCAATGGCGCACAATATTTCTTCATTCAACTCGTCCATCCTGTAGAAAAAAAATATAAAACTTCGTGACATTAGTCAACACTAATGCAAAAATAACAAAAGACATGCAAAAATATAAAACTTTCTGGCAGTAGCAACCAAAAATGGAAAAATAACACTAATGCAAATATAAAACTAGCACCATGTATACAACAACATGTACCCAAGTGTGTGCTGATATGAGGCAATAAAAAAGTAACTACAATTGGTAATTGAATTTACTTGCATCTGATCAAGTTCTTTGAGTATCAGATAAATTATTAACAGGGTGACAAATTGATCAGCTGTAAATAACTACAGTCTATAGCAATGGTACCTATTTGAGGTTCATCAACATCTAATGCTTATAACTCTTTAATGTTCTATGCGTACAATAATATAATTGGATCGTGTGACAAAAATATAAGTAGATCATGTGGAAAAAAATCTATTGCATCATGTTTCTCAAGAAACAACATCTTATTCTACCATGATATGAAAGATTTAGTTCATGAACGCCTTCTGGTCAGAACGCATCTAGTCGAGTTGATACTAGCTAGTCGAAAATATGTGGTAAACCAAATTCCATGAAAGCAACAAGACGGAGGAACTAGCTTGCTATGAAGGCGCGAGGTAAGGAGGACAACTTACTTGATCGGTCGACGAAGATGAAAGAAGTCGGCGATGCGTTGTCGACGTAGTTCGTCGAGGGCGGTCAGCATGTGCGGACGACCTTGATCTTCTCGGGGTTTTTATGGCATGTGGGATGCGGCGGCGGAGCTGTCGACGACTCACCGGCAGGAGGAGATCTAGACGACGACATGTGCGAGGAGGTGGATATTATATACGAGGTCGTATCCTAGGTCGTCGTAACTTCCCTGTGGCCAATCTCGCGATCTATATTTTCCTCCGTTGAATCGAGGCTGAACGTGCTCCTCAATCATAGGGATTAGGAACATATGGATTAGCATGATCCCGGAATTGTGTAACAGAACGGCAACTACTCCCGTGATCGACGTGCATGTGATCGGCATGCATGAAAAGCGCAGCGTGGTGGGCCCCCACAATATGAATCCGACAGTTATTTGGCCGTCTGGGCCGGCCCACCTACCTCTACATTGTTTCTTCCCTCAAAATAAATAGCATTGGTTCTTCCCTCAATAAAAAATATTTATGACACCTATTAGTTATTGTATACTTGTATATGTTCAACAATATTTATACTATCTCTATCATTTCTGCAATATTATATATCCAAATGTATTGTTCCTCTTTCCCTTTTAATTTGGTTTTCCTGTTAGTTTATGTTTTCTCCTTCTTATTCCTAATTGTTTTTTCATGTTTCATAATTCCATATCACTTATTCTCATAGTTTTCAAATTCATTTCAAATATGTATTACTAAATGTTGTCCTATTTATGACTTGCTAATTGGTGGGACCGGCAACGAAAACCACTTTCAGACCTGCCCTCCAGCAGACCCGAATGGTCCTGCTTGTACATGGTGCATGTGGAGGCATGCATGAGATGACCCCAACTTTTGGGACCATGTGGGCATGGCCAATCTGGTGCCCCAGGCAAGGTGTGCACAAATTCGGACACAAAACGCACGTTGCATCACGTGGGGGCAGTGTTGTAGGGTTTTGTCGCCGGAAAAACCCTAGAAAATGCATCGAGTGTCGGAAAGAACGATACTTGTCATGCATGCATGATATGATCATCCTTGGGTTTGCATAAAGTTTGGGATCATTTGCTGGGACCGCGAAGGAAAACCACTTTCAGACCTGCCCTCCGGCAGACCCGAATTGTCCTGCTTGTACATGGTGCATGTGGAGGCATGCATGAGATGACCCCAACTTTTGGGACCATGTGGGCATGGCCAATGTGGTCCCCCAGGCAAGGTGTGCACAAATTCGGACACAAAACGCACGTTGTGTCACCTGAGGGTTGTGTTGTAGGGTTTTGTCACCGGAAAAACCCTAGAAAATGCATCGAGTGTCGGAAATGAACGATACTTGTCATGCATGCATGCCATGGTCATCCTTGGGTATGCATAAAGTTTGGGATCATTCGGTGGGACCGGCAAGGTAAACCTGCTTCTAGTACATGGTGCATGTGGAGGCATGCATGCGATTGTCCCAACTAGATTTGATTTAATAATATTTCAAGTATGAAACAGAAAAGAAAATTTATAATTAGAAATGACAACCATGAAAAGTGAAATAAAAGTCAACATTATATCATACATTATTAGAATTTATAACCGTCAGAACAAAGAAAAGAGAAGAATATAGAAAACAGAAGAAAAATTTGAATGAATAAGTGCAATAAAAGACAACATATTATCTTACATTTAGAAACTAATTCAAATATAAAAAAGATAAGATCTATTAGAATGAAGAAGTGAAATAAAAAACAACTTCTTTCTTACATTTTGAAAATATTTCAAATATAAAGAAGAGACAAATATTAGAATGAAGAAGTGAAATAAAACATAACATTTTATCTTACAAATTAAAAGTATTTCAAATATAATAAAGATAAGAAATATTAGAATGAAGAATTGAAATAAAACACACCATTTTAGTTTATATTTCATAAATATTATCAATATAAAAAAGAGAACGAACAAATGAAATAAAACACAACAAAATTTGTCATACTTTTTTTATTTTAGTAAACACTATTAGAAATAATAAAGAAAAAAAGGGATTTGATTTTAAATATTAGAAATGCAAACAAGAAAATAAATTTTGGAGTTAAGAAGTGAAAAACAAAGTAATTTATAAAACAGATCAGTGCGGCGTGGGTAAGGCTGCCCTGGGCCAGCCCGCCCGAATTGGGCCCAACGCAGAGCCGCGCAGGGCACATCCTTGGGGTGGTGGGAGTTTAGTCCCACCTCGCCAAGCGAGAGAGCGCTGCACCGGTTTATATACCCGGCTGCGACTCCCCTCCCAAGCTCCTATCATATGCAGGCAGTACATTGCCTAACTCTCGTCCCCTCTGCCCCGTGGGGCCTACTAGCAGTAGAGATATTCTGCACCACGGGCCGGCATCCTGGCCCATGAACTGCTGGGTTCCAAGTCGTATGCAGGCCGTGGTGTATGAATTATCCTGCTCTGGTAGGTGGGCACTTTTTTTCGTATATTGCCATGTGTTTTGATCTTCAAATCACAAACTAAATTATACTCATGCTCACTTGCATTCAATACACATTTTTTTGCATATATGCTAAGTTAATGTTTTGACCTTCAAATCACCTAATAAATTTTACACATGCTCACTTACATGTAATACACATGGCTATTAATGGGATTTCAACTAAATGAGGGCGTGGTGTATGAATTCTCCTCCCATATGCATGCCATGGTTATGGTAGGGTGTGCATAAAGTTTGGGATCATTTGGTGGGACCAGCAAGGAAAACCTCATTCAAACTTGCCCTCCGGCAAACCCGAATGGTCCGGCTTGTACATGGTTCATGTGGAGGCATGCATGAGATGACCCCAACTTTTTGGGAGCACGTGGGAATGGCCAATGTGGTCCCCCAGGCAAGGTGTGCATGAATTCGCATAATAACACGACGCTATGTCACGTCAGTAATCGTTCTAGGGTTTTATCGCTGCAAAACGCCTACAAAATGCATCGAGTGTCGGAAATGAACGATAGTTGCCATGCATGCTTGCTATGCTCATCGAGGGGTGTGCATAAAGTTTGGTATCCATTGGTGAGACCGAGAAGAAAAACCTGCTTCTAGTACATGCTGCAAGTGGAGGCACACATGCGATTGTCCCAACTAGATTTGATTTAATAATATTTCAAGTATGAAACAGAAAAGAACATTTATAATTACGAAAGACAACCATGAAAAGTGAAATAAAAGATAAAATTATATCATACATTATTTAAATTTATAACTGTCAGAACAAAGAAAAGAGGAGAATATAGAAAACAGAAGAAAAATTTGAATGAATAAGTGAAATAAAAGACAACATATTATCTTACATTTAAAAAATAATTCAAATATAAAAAATATAAGATCTATTAGAATGAAGAAGTGAAATAAAAAACAACATATTATCTTACATTTTGAAAATATTTCAAATATAAAGAAGAGACAAATATTAGAATGAAGAAGTGAAACAAAAAATACCATTTTATCTTACAAACTAAAAATATATCAAATATAATGAAGATAAGAAATATTAGAATGAAGAATTGAAATAAAACACACCATTTTAGTTTATATTTCGTAAATATTATCAATATAAAAAAGAGAACGAACAAATGAAATAAAACGCAACAAAATTTGGCATACTTTTTCTATTTTAGTAAACACTGTTAGAAATAATATAGAAAAAATGAGATTTGATTTTAAATATTAGAAATACAAACAAGAAAATAAATTTTGGAGTTAAGAAGTGAAAAACAAAGTAATTTATAAAACAGATCAGCGCGCCGTGGGTAAGGCTACCCTGGGCCAGCCCGCCCGAATTGGGCCCAACGCAGAGCCGTGCAGGGCACAGCGCAGCACACAGCCGTGGGGTGGTGAGAGTTTAGTCCCACCTCGCCGAGCGAGAGAGCGCTGAACCGGTTTATATACCCGGCTGCGACTCCCCTCCCAAGCTCCTATCATATGCAGGCAGTACATTGCCTAACTCTCGTCCCCTCTGCCCCGTGGGGCCTACTAGCAGCAGAGATATTCTGCACCACAGGCCGGCATCCTGGCCCATGAACTGCTGGGTTCCTAGTCATATCCAGGCCATGGTGTATGAATTATCCTGCTCTGGTAGGTGGGCACTTTTTTTCGCATATTGCCATGTGTTTTTATCTTCAAATCACAAACTAAATTATACACACGCTCACTTGCATTCAATACACATATTTTTTGCATACATGCTAAGTTAATGTTTTGACCTTCAAATCACCTAATAAATTTTACACATGCTCACTTACATGTAATACACATGGCTATTAATGGGATTTCAACTAAATGAGGCCGTGGTGTATGAATTCTCCTCCCAGATGCATGTCATGGTCATGGTAGGGTGTGCATAAAGTTTGGGATCATTTGGTGGGACCGGCAAGGGAAACCTCTTTCAAACTTGCCCTCCGGCAAACCCGAATGGTACGGCTTGTACATGGTTCATGTGGAGGCATGCATGAGATGACCCCAACTTTTTGGGAGCGCGTGGGCATGGCCAATGTGGTCCCCCGGCAAGGTGTGCATGAATTGGGAAACAATACGCATGTTGCGCCACGTCGGGGCACTGTTCTAGGGTTTTATCGCTGCAAAACGCCTACAAAATGCATCGAGTGTCGGAAATGAACGATAGTTTCCATGCATGCTTGCTATGCTCATCGTAGGGTGTGCATAAAGTTTGGTATCCATTGGTGAGACCGAGAAGAAAAACCTGCTTCTAGTACATGCTGCAAGTGGAGGCACACATGCGATTGTCCCAACTACATTTGATTTAATAATATATCAAGTATGAAACAGAAAAGAAAATTTATAATTACGAAAGACAACCATGAAAAGTGAGATAAAAGACAACATTATATCATACATTATTTAAATTTATAACTGTCAGAACAAAGAAAAGAGGAGAATATAGAAAATGTAAGAAAAATTTGAATGAATAAGTGCAATAAAAGACAACATATTATCTTACATTTAAAAATATTTCAAATATAAAAAATATAAGATCTATTAGAATGAAGAAGTTAAATAAAAGATAACATATTATCTTACATTTTGAAAATATTTAAAATATAAAGAAGAGAACAAATATTAGAATGAAGAAGTGAAATAAAACAGAACATTTTATCTTACAAACTAAAAATATTTCAAATATAATAAAGATAAGAAAATATTAGAATGAAGAATTGAAATAAAACACACCATTTTAGTTTATATTCCGTAAATATTATCAATATAAAAAAGAGAACGAACAGATGAAATAAAACGCAACAAAATTTGGCATAATTTTTTTATTTTAGTAAACACCGTTAGAAATAATATAGAAAAAAAGAGATTTGATTTTAAATATTAGATATATAAACAAGAAAATAAATTTTGGAGTTAAGAAGTGAAAAATAAAGTAATTTATAAAACAGATCAGCGTTGCGGGTAAGGCTACCCTGGGCCAGCCTGCCCAAATTGGGCCCAAGGCAGAGTCGCGCAGGGCACAGCGCAACGCACAACCGTGGGGTGGTGGGAGTTTAGTCCCACCTTGCAAAGCGAGAGAGCGCTGCACCGGTTTATATACCCGGCTGCGACTCCCCTCCCAAGCTCCTATCATATGCAGACAGTACATTGCCTAACTCTCGTCCCCTCTGCCCCATGGGGCCTACTAGCAAAGACAGAGATATTCAGACCACGGGCCTGCATCCTGGCCCATGAACTGCTGGGTTCCTAGTCGTATGCAGGCCGTGGTGTATGAATTCTCCTGCTCTGGTAGGTGGGCACTTTTTTTGGCATATTGCCATGTGTTTTGATCTTCAAATCACACACTAAATTATACACATGCTCACTTGCATTCAATGCACATTTTTTTTGCATATATGCCAAGTTAATGTTTTTACTTTCAAAACACCTAGTAAATTTTACACAAGCTCATTTGCACACATGGATATTAATGGGATTTCAACAAAAATGAGGTCGTGGTGTACGAATTCTCCTCCCACATGCATGCCATAGTCATGGTAGGGTGTGCATAAAGTTTGGGATCATTTGGTGGGACCAGCAAGGAAAACCTCTTTCAGACTTGCCTCCCAAGTAATTCAATGGTCCGGCTTGTACATGGTGTATGTGGGGGCATGCATAAGATGACCCCAACTTTTGCACACATGACCTCTTCCACAAACAAATCTAGGTTTCCAAGGTTTTTTATTTTTTTTTTTTTTTTATTTTTTTTATACTGACCTATAGAATGACTGGTCCAAACATCGGTCTATACCTCAAGGGGCATTGTAAAATATTCTTTTTCCAAATTTTCTTTGATAGCCATGTTTGGCACATGTGGGTCACCATGTACAAGAAAATTTGGGTGATTTGGAGGTGGTGGAAAAAATCACCTTTGTTCAAAAACTGGCTTAAGTTAGACCAAATGGCCCCTCCGGAATGCGGTGATTTTTTCGACCACCTCCAAATCAACTCAACTTTTGCACACACACACACTACAAGAAATATGTCAACTAGCGACCTTCTGTCAGTGACCCTGGAAGAATTGGTCATAGATCTATGACCATTTCCGACCAATTGGTCAAAAGCTGTTCGGGAGGCTCCAAACCCTAAACTATAACGACCATTTTGGTCAGAAAGGTCGTAATTTCCTTACACGAAATGGTCATAAAGCGTATAGCATCGTCCGGTCCGCCTTATTTCTAGCTGATCATGACCAATATAGATGGTCATAACCGTGTAAATTTTGGTGGGTTGCTATGACTAGGCGCCACCTCATCAGTTTTGCCTATGTGCCATGTCCATGTGGCAGTTTTTGCCCTAGGTTGTGAAGCAACCTATATTTCTGTCATTCCCGAAATTCTCAAAAAAATCTCATAAATTCTTTGGGTCATATCTTCCTCAAATATGTAAAAAACCTTCCTTGACTAGTTCAAAAATAATTAAAAATATTCATTTTCCTATTCTGCTCAGAAAAACACTTTGTGAAGGAGGTACCACTTTGGCATGTCCAAATGGTATCCATTTTCTACAGTGCTTTCCTATGCCCAAATAACCATCCTCCACCAAATGCCAGCTCAATCCATTCATTATTTTGAGCCCATCTTCAAAGATTCAGATTTATGTCCAAAGTGTGGTACTTTGCAAAGCAAGTACCACCTAGGCTCCTCCTTTGAGCTGAAAATTTGTGAAGACGGTCTTCTTAATAACCGATCGCCCTCACCAAAACTCACGCCCATTAGCCATGTGCATTTCTCGCATCGCTAATCAAACACTTGGCTGCTTATTCATGTTTGAGCATCGATCGGTCTCCTCGTGAGAATCTTATGTTGTGATTTTCTTCCTAGCACCTACCTGGGGAGTGCCCAACCCACTAGACATGCCTAGGCCACCCAGAACACATGGCAACGCCATGGTCATGCGGTGACCACGCGGCGGGCATGCGAGTTTATGCGCTCTAGAGTTGGGGCCCTCGGCCACCATCCAAACCTCGACGTATCGCCACCAAACCATGTATTTATGATTAAATAGGTACTTCTTTAACCAGCTGCAGTTCAAATTTGACCCGCTTCCTTCTGAATCGGCGGGAATTTGTCTTTTTCACCAGAGGTGGATCAAAACTTTTTACACCTAACCATTTTGTCAATTGTGCATTAAACATGTCCTAGTATTTTAGAAAATTGATTTCGTCCATTTTTGCAACAATTATTTGGTAGTTCCTTCACAAAAAAACCTCACTTCAGGCACTCAAAAAATGGAAAATGAATTTTCCATGCAAAGAAAATGAAAAATCCGTTAGGCAACATTGTTTGGAATTCCAAGATGCACCATTGTGAACAATATGAGATCATTTGAACAAACTATGCCATGAATGTGGCCATAAGATTGATCATTTGGCTTGAAAGCCATGAATCTTCACGCATGATAGCTCATTTCTGAGAACGCTTTTTTAAAATAATTTCCGTATTATAAGTTTATTATTTTTTATGGAAACTTGGTCACATATAATGACACAATGCGGAGGTTTTCCAATTTTTTGATTTTTTTTTGAATTTTTTATGCCCATTTCAAAGTGCGGTCAAAACGGCGTGCTTGACCGTTCCTAGCTAGTTGTTGAATCTTGGAAACATTTTGATGTTTCTCTGATTAAATAGATAGTTATGTACTTAAAAATGATTTTTGGAAAAAATAAATAGCAAACTATGAGGTAGCTATAGTTCAAATTTTACCCGCTTCCTACTAAATCAGCGGGAATTTGTCTTTTTCACCAAAGGTGGATCAAGGCTTTTGACACCCAACCATTTGGTCAATTGTGAATTAAATATGGCCTAGTATTTTACAAAAATGATTTGGTCCAATTTTGCAACAATTATTTGGTAGGTTCTTCACAAAAAAACCTCATTTGGGGCACTCAAAAAATGGAAAATGATTTTTTCGTCCAAAGAAAATGAAAATTTCCTTAGGCAACATTGTTTGCCATTCCAATATGCACCCTTGTGCACAACATGAGATCATTTGAACAAACTATGCCATGAATGTGGCCATAAGATTGATCATCTCGCTTGAAAGCCAATGATCTCCACACATGATAGCTCGTTTCTGAGAACACTTTTTTAAAAGAATTGCCGTATTACAAGTTTATTATTTTTCCTGGTAACTTGGTCACGTATAATGTCACAATGCGAAGGTTTTCCAATTTTTTGATTTTTTTTAATTTTTTATGCCCGTTCCAAAATGCGGTCAAAACGGCGGGCTTGACCGTTCCTAGCTAGTTGTTGAATCTTGGAAACATTTTGATGTTTCTCTGATTAAATAGAAAGTTATGTACTTAGAAATGATTTTTGGAAAAAATAAATAGCAAACTATGAGGCAACTACAGTTCAAATCCGACCCGCTTCCTTCTGAATCAGCGGGAATTTGTCTTTTTCAGAGGTGGATCAAGGCTTTTGACACCCAACCATTTGGTCAATTTTGAATTAAATATGGCCTAGTATTTTATAAAAATGATTTGGTCCAATTTTGCAACAATTATTTGGTAGTTTCTTCATAAAAAAACCTCATTTGGGGCACTCGAAAAATGGAAAATGATTTTTTCGTCCAAAGAAAATAAAATTTTCCTTAGGCAACATTGTTTGCCATTCCAATATGCACCCTTGTGCACAACATGAGATCATTTGAACAAACTATGCCATGAATGTGGTCATAAGATTGATCATCTGGCTTGAAAGCCATTGATCTCCACACATGATAGCTCGTTTCTGAGAACACTTTTTAAAAGAATTTCCGTATTACAAGTTTATTATTTTTCCTGGTAACTTGGTCACATATAATGACACAATGCGAAGGTTTTCCATTTTTTATTATTTTTCTTTGAATTTTTTATTCCCGTTTCAAAATGCGGTCAAAACGGCGGGAATGACCGTTCCTAGATAGTGATTGAATCTTGGATTTTTTTGGTGTTTCTCTAATTAAATAGATACTTATGTACCTAGAAATGATTTTTGGAAAAAATAAAGAGAAAACTATAAGGCAGCTGCAGTTCAAATTTGACCTGCTTCAAATTTGAATCGCCAGAAATTTGTCTTTTCACCAGAGGTGGATAAAAACTTTTGACACCTAACCATTTGGTCAATTGTGCATTAAATATGTCCTAATATTTTAGAAAATTAATTTGGTACAATTTTGTAACAAATATATTATAGGTCTTTCACAAAAAAACTTACTGTGGGCACTCGAAAAATGGAAAATTGATTTTTCGTGCAAAGGAAATAAAACTCCCTTTGTCAATATTGTTTGCAAATCCAAGATGTAAACTTGTGCAAAATATGATATCATTTGAACAAATATTTGATAGGACTTTCACAAAAAAACTCATTTTGAGCACTGAAAAATGGAATGAATTTTTTTATCTTGAATAGATCACGACCAATTTATATGGTCAAAGGTCATCAAATGGATTGTTGTGTTCTGATTGGACCATGAGCATATCACGCGGATCATGCATCAACCACCGTCGGATGCTTCCGGATCCAACGGCCCAAACCCACCCGAGCCGAAACCCTAGGTCTGTCATCATGGACATTTTCCACCCACCCCCGCCTCCATTCTTTCTTTCTTTCTCTCCCTCCCCCCTCAGATCCTCTCCCCTCTCCCTGATGCAGATCCCCTCGTCCCCCTCGTCGCCGCCACCCACCCCTCTGAACCTCGCCGCCACCCACCTCCGCTGCCGCCCTCACTCTCCCCTCGTCTCCCTCGTCCTCGACCAACCTCGCCACCCGCACCCTTCCTCATTCTCTCTCTTCCTCTCCAACGATTCAAATCTCCCACCTGCGTGTCCTGTCCGACGCCGGCCCCTTCTCCCATGGCCCCGGCGCCTCTTCCACAGTAGACGTGCGCGTCGCCCGCCTCGGCCTGGTTGGCGACAGACGTGTTGCCGCTCATCGACGATGGCGTCACGCCCGGCGAGCCATAGCCATGGCCTCTCCCTCACCACTCTCTAACCCTAGCTTCCCGTCGCCGGAGGCGGCACCCTCCTTCTCGAGCCGCGCCTTATCCTCTCCTCTCCCGCAACCCCAAACCCGGCCCCGCCGCTGATCTCCACTCCCCCAACCCCAGCCCCAGCCTCGCATCATCTTCCTCCTCCCCTGTCTCGATCCAACCCAACCACCGCCGCCGCTGCCGCCGACCTCCCCCAACCCCGGCCTCCTCCATCGCCAGCGACCCTTCTCTCCCTCCCTCCCTCCACCTCCAGGAGTGGATCCACACCCACTCCAGCAGAAGCTCAGGCCGCCGCCAGATCCACCCTCCTCCCACTGGCCGGAAACCCTAGCCGCCCATCCATGGCGACCCACCGCAGCACTCCAAGGCATCCACGACGGCTTTATGGTCTGGTATGAATCCCTCCTCCTCCTCTTCTTCTCCTTCAATCTCCCTCTCTCTCTTTCTCTCTCTCTCTCTCTCTCTCTCTCTCTCTCTCTATCTATCTATCTCATCCCGTCTCTGTCTCTGTCTCTATCTCTGCAGGTAGGATAGGAGGAACGGCGACCAGCAACGGCCATGGCGACCCACCGCAACCTCCAAGACCTCGACGATGGTCGGTGCTACGGTATGAATCCCTCCTCCCCTTGTCTTCTTCTACTTGTCCTTTTCTCTCTGTCTCTCCCTGACCCCCTCGTCCCTTCCCTTCTCTTCTCTGTAGGTGAGGCACATCAGCCAGCGATGGCACGACGAGGAGAGCATCCTCCTTCTCTTGCCAGTGCCATGGAATGGAAGGTCTGCTCCATCTCTCTGTTGCCTTTGGTTCAGAAAACCCGCAAATTCTCCCCGATTGGTTAATCATGTATGCACGCCCTTCATGTTTGATTAGTACATGCATGTTTCACCCGTCCTGTATGGATAGATTGCTGCTTGTTAGGCACGATGGTACATGGACATGGTTTGGTCACATGGAAATTGGGATGGGGATTTGGGTAGGCAGGTTGGATCAGTGGGGATTTGGTCGCATGGATCCTGGGAGCATTAGATGCGGTCGAGTTGTTCTGTGTCATCATTTTGAGCTCCAGACTAAGATCAGTGGAGATAAATATTGGGTAGTTTTCTTAGGACTTTAGCCGACACATGTCTGCAATTTTGGTGTTAGTTTTTTTGGATTGTAGCCATTTGCACATGTCTACAGTTTTGTTGTTTGTTACATGCAAGGATGTGAACATGTGGCAAAAGTGGTTCAGTTTTGCTCTCAGTTAATTTCGCATCTGCAAGTCTATAATTTAAAGTTAGTCTTGCAACCCTTGGTAGTATGTGATGACCCACAAGCATAGGGGATCTATCGTAGTCCTTTCGATAAGTAAGAGTGTCGAACCCAACGAGGAGCAGAAGGAAATGATAAGCGGTTTTCAGCAAGGTATTCTCTGCAAATCTTGAAATAAGTGGTAACAGATAGTTTTGTGATAAGATAATTTGTAACAAGCAACAAGTAATAAAAAGTAAATAAAGTGCAGCAAGGTGGCCCAATCTTTTTGTAGCAAAGGACAAGCCTGGACAAACTCTTATATAAGGAAAAGCGCTCCGAGGACACATGGGAATATCGTCAAGCTAGTTTTCATCACGCTCATATGATTCGTGTTCGGTACTTTGATAATTTGATATGTGGGTGGATCGGTGCTTGGGTGTTGTTCTTACTTGAACAAGCATCCCACTTATGATTAACCTCTATTGCAAGCATCCACAACTACAACAAAAGTATTAAGGTAAACCTAACCATAGCATGAAACATATGGATCCAAATCAGCCCCTTACGAAGCAACACATAAACTAGGGTTTAAGCTTACGTCACTCTAGCAACCCATCATCTACTTATTACTTCCCAATGCCATCCTCTAGGCCCAAATAATGGTGAAGTGTTATGTAGTCGACGTTCACATAACACCACTAGAGGCTAGACAACATACATCTCATCAAAATATGGAACGAATATCAAATTCACATGACTACTAATAGCAAGACTTCTCCCATGTCCTCAGGAACAAACGTCACTAATCACAAAGCATATTCATGTTCATAATCAGAGGGGTATTAATATGCATAAAGGATCTGAACATATGATCTTCCACCAAATAAACCAACTAGCATCAACTACAAGGAGTAATCAACACTACTAGCAACCTACTAGTACCAAGTCCGGACTTGGAGACAAGAATTGGATACAAGAGATGAACTAGGGTTTTGAGATGAGATGGTGCTGGTGAAGATGTTGATGGAGATTGCCCTCTCCCGATGAGAGGAGCGTTGGTGATGACGACGGCGATGATTTCCCCCTCCCGGAGGGAAGTGTCCCGGCAGAATAGCTCACGGAGACCTAGATTGGTTCCGCCAAGGTTCCGCCTGTGGCGGCAGAGTTTAAATCCCAAAGGTTGCTTATGATTTTTCCTCGACGAAAGACCTCATATAGCGTAAGATGGCCATCGGAGAGCCAACAGGGGCCCACGAGGTGGGCGCGCCTGGGGGTAGGGCGCGCCCCCCCACCCTCGTGGCCACGTGGGTCCCCCTCTGGTGAACTTCTTCCGCTCAATATTTTTTATATTTTCCAAAAATGACTTTCGTGGAGTTTCAGGACTTTTGGAGTTGCGCAGAATAGGTCTCTAATATTTGCTCCTTTTCCAGCCCAGAATTCCAGCTGCCGGCATTCTCCCTCCTTATGTAAACCTTGTAAAATAAGAGAGAATAGGCATAAGTATTATGATGTAACATGTAATAACAGCCCATAATGCAATAAATATCGATATAAAAGCATGATGCAAAATGGACGTATCAACTCTCCCAAGCTTAGACCTCGCTTGTCCTCAAGCGGAAGCCGATAAAGATAAATATGTCCTAATGTTTAGAGGTAGAGGTGTCGATAAAAATAAAATGCAGACATGAAGGCATCATGATTATTCTCATAACAGCAACATATATAGATATTGTCATATGATTGCTTATGTTCAAGTAATAATCCATTCACAATGCAGAGTATGAATCATAAACTTTATTGAGAACCATCAAATTATAATCTCAGTCACTAAAGCAATTGCAATTTATCATAACATCAGAAAGAGTCTATGCCAGAGCTTAATAGCAAGTCCACATACTCAACTATCATTTAGTCTTTCATAATCGCTAACACTCACGCGATACTTGTGTTTACGGAGTTTTAATCGGACACAGAGAAAGATAGGGGCTTATAGTTTCGCCTCCCAACCTTTTACCTCAAGGATAATGTCAACAATAATAACTCATGCCCCCCCTACATCCAATTAGATATATCTATCATGATCTTTCCAACATACTGTGCTTGCCAAAGGATAAAATGTAAAAAGGAAAGGTGAAGGTCACCATGACTCTTGCATAAGATAGAGGATAATAATAGAAGGTAGGCCCTTCGCAGAGGGAAGCAGAGGTTGTCATGCGCTTAAGGGTTGGATGCACAAAGTCTTAATGCGAAAGAACGTCACTTTATATTGCCACTTGTGATATAGACCTTTATTATGCAGTCCGTCGCTATTATTACTTCTACATCACAAGATCGTATAAAGCTTATTTTCTCCCTCACTAATAAATCATACATATTTAGAGAGCAATTTTATTGCTTGCACCGATGACAACTTACTTGAAGGATCTTACTCAATCCATAGGTAGATATGGTGGACTCTCATGGCAAAACTGGTTTAAGGGTTTTGGAAGCACAAGTAGTATCTCTACTTGGTGCTGAGAATTTGGCTAGCATGAGGGGGAAAGGCAAGCTCAACATGTTGGATGATCCATGACAATATACTTCATCTTTATATAAGAAAACATAACCCATTACGTTGTCTTCCTTGTCCAACATCAACTCTTTAGCATGTCATATTTTAATGAGTGCTCCCAATCATAAAATATGTCAATAATAGTATATTTATATGTGAAACCACTCTTTCCTTATTACTTCCTATTAATTGCAATGATGACCAAATCTATGTTTGCCAACTCCCAACAACTTTTAATCATCATACTCTTTCTATGTGAAGTCATTACTCTCAATAAGATCAATATGAACTCTTTATTTCTTTTTATTCTTTTCTATTTTCTTTTATTCACTCAAGACCATGGCAAAATAATCAAGCCCTTCACTCAAAACTAATCTTTATTATATAGATCACAGACTCGATTACATAGAGAGATCATAAAGCAAAAACTCAAAACTAGATCATGCCATAAACTTTATTCTACTAGATCAAGATACTACTAATAGATCGAACTAAGAAAAATGGTAAAGATAGGAGATGTGATTGTGATACGATACCGGGGCACCTTCCCCAAGCTTGGCAGTTGCCAAGGGGAGTGCCCATACCCATGTGATTATGTCTCCTTTGCTGGTGAAGGTGGAAGTGATGGATAGTCGCACATCGAGCGTAAGAGGTCCTCCAACTTGCGAATAATGCCCTTGAGTGCAACGATATGCTCCTTCAATAAAACATTTTCACTTGTGAGATACTTGTTTTGAATACGAGCTAACTCAATCATCTTGAAAGCTTCGATCTCAGTTGGGGTAAGAAGATTGTGATCAAGTTGAAGGATGTCTTCTGCTGCTGGAGCTTGGTTCTCCGTGGCCTTCTTGATCCCTTCATCCTTGTTAATCTCCATGGGTTCTTCTCTCTTCAGCTCTATCTTCATTAGCCAAGCATCTTTGTCACCATTGTTGGAGGAGGGGGACGACATGATGCCTGGCCTTGGCAACCCTGACAGAGAACAGCTCGAAACAAGAACAGAGGATATTTGCGTGATACGGGAGTCAAAACCTCTGGGAGAATATATAATGAAACTTTACCGACCAAAATACGTATCGTGCAAGAAAACGGAGTCCGGAAGGCACACGAGGTGCCCACGAGGTAGGGGGGCGCGCCCTCCACCCTCGTGGGGCCCTCGTGTCCTTCCCGGACTGCTACTTATTTTTCTATTTTTCTAAATATTCCAAAACGGAGAAATATTTCCTTAAAAAATGTTTTGGAGTCGGTTTACTTACCGAACCACATACCTATTCCTTTTCGAGTCTCAAACGTTAGGAAAGTGTCCCTTATGTATTCCTCCGGGTTACGCTTTCAATAACATTGGTTTCAACATTTATAGGTTTACCCGAGATATAATGTTTGATTCTTTGACCGCTTACCACCTTCGGATTTGTGCCCTCGAAGTTGTTGATTTTATGGCATCGAACGATAGACCTCCTCGATAACGTAAGGGCCTTCTGTTTAGAGAGAGGTTTTCTGCAAAAATCTTAAACGAGATTTGTATAGCAATACATAATCACCTACATTAAACTCACGCTTTTGTATCCTTTTGTCATGCCATCTTTTAACTTTTTCTTTTAACAATTTGGCATTTTCATAAGCTTGGGTTCTCCATTCATCAAGTGAGCTAATATCAAATAACCTCTTCTCTCCGGCAAGTTTGAAATCATAATTGAGCTCTTTAATAGCCCAATATTCCTTATGTTCTAGTTCGAGAGGTAAGTGACATGCTTTTCCATAAACCATTTTATACTGAGACATACCCATAGGATTTTTAGATGCAGTTCTATAGGCCCATAACGCATCATAAAGTTTCTTGGACCAATTCTTTCTAGACCTATTGACAGTCTTTTGCAAAATTAATTTGAGCTCCCTATTACTCAATTCTACTTGACCACTAGACTGAGGGTGATAAGGGGATGCCATTCTATGATTAACATCATACTTAGCCAGCATTTTACGGAAAGCACCATGAATAAAATGTGAACCACCATCAGTCATTAAATATCTAGGGACTCCAAACCTCGGAAAAATAACTTATTTAAGCATTTTAATAGAAGTGTTATGATCAGCACTACTAGTTGGAATAGCTTCTACCCACTTAGTAACGTAATCAACAGCAACTAAAATATGTGTATATCCATTAGAGGCAGGAAAAGGTCCCATATAATCAAAGCCCCAAACATCAAATGGTTCAATAACAAGCGAATAATTCATAGGCATTTCTTGACGTCTACTAATATTATCAATTCTTTGACATTCATCACAGGATAAAACAAACTTACGGGCATCCTTGGAGAGAGTAGGCCAATAAAAACCGGATTGCAATACCTTATGTGCAGTCCTATCTCCAGCGTGGTGTCCTCCATAAGCTTCGGAGTGACACTTGCGTAGGATCTGTTCCTATTCATGCTCAGGTACAAAACGTCTAATAACACCATCTACTCCTTATTTACAAAGATGTGGGTCATCCCAAAAGTAATGTCTCAAATCATAGAAAAACTTTTTCTTTTGTTGGTATGTGAAACTAGGTGGTATAAATTTAGCAACAATGTAATTGGCATAATCAGCATACCACGGAGTACTACGAGAAGCATTTATGACATTTAATTGCTCATCAGGAAAGCTATCATCAATAGGTAGTTGGTCATCAAGAACATTTTCTAACCTAGACAAGTTGTCTGCAACGGGGTTCTCAGCTCCCTTTTCTATAAACAATATGCAAATCAAATTCTTGTAGCAGGAGAACCCATCTAATAAGTCTAGTTTTAGCATCTTTCTTTTCCATCAGATATTTAATAGCAGCATGATCAGTGTGAATAGTTACTTTAGAATCAACAATATAAGGTCTGAACTTATCACAAGCAAATACAATTGCTAAGAATTCTTTTTCAGTAGTAGCATAATTTCTTTGAGCATTGTCTAGAGTCTTACTAGCATAATGGATAACATTTAATTTCTTATCAACTCTTTGTCCTAGAACAGCACCTACAGCGTAATCACTAGCATCACACATAATTTCAAAGGGTAAATTCCAATCAGGTGGCTGAACAATAGGTGCAGAGATCAATGCTTTCTTAGGTATTTCAAACGCTTCTACACAATCATCATCAAAGACAAATGGTATATATTTTTGTAATAAATTAGTCAGAGGCCGAGAAATTTTCAAGAAGTCCTTAATGAACCTCCTATAAAATCCGGCGTGACCAAGGAAACTTCTTATACCTTTGATGTCCTTGGGACATGGCATCTTTTCAATAGCATCAACCTTGGCTTTATCAAATTCAATACCTCTTTCAGAAACTTTATGCCCCAAGACAATACCTTCATTAACCATAAAGTGGCACTTTTCCCAATTCAAGACAAGATTAGTTTCTTCACATCTCTGCAAAACTCGATCCAGATTGCTCAATCAATCATCAAAAGAAGATCCATAGATGGAAAAGTAGTCCATGAAAACCTCACAAATCTTTTCACAAAAGTCAGAGAATATAGCAATCATGCATCTTTGAAAGATAGCAGGTGCATTACATAAACCAAAGGGCAACGTCTATAAGCAGAAGTACCAAAAGGGCAAGTAAAAGTAGTCTTTGATTGATCCTTGGCTGATATAGGTATTTGAGAGACACCAGAATAACCATCTAGAAAGCAATAATGTGGACGTTTGCATAGTCTTTCTAGCATTTGATTGATAAAAGGTAAGGGGTAATGATCTTTCTTAGTAGCCTTATTTAATTTGCGGAAATCAATTACCATCCTATAACCTGTAATAATTCTTTGCGGAATCAACTCATCTTTATCATTAGGAACAACAGTAACACCTCCCTTCTTAGGGACACAATGGACATGACTTACCCAATCGACTATCAACAGAACGGATAAATTATACACGCCTCCGTAAGCTTTAGTATTTCTTTTCTTACCACTTCCTTCATCTTAGGATTCATAGTCGTTGATGATCACGAACCGGTTTAGCATCTTCTTCCAAATTTATTTTATGTTGACATAGAGTGGGACTAATGCCCTTAAGATCATCAAGAGTATATCCAATAGCAAAGACGGTGCTTCTTGAGTTTTCAATAATCTCTCTTCTTCATGCTCTGAAAGGTTAGCACTAATAATAACAGGATATATTTTCTTTTCATCAAGATAAGCATATTTAAGATTATCGAGCAACGGTTTAAGCTCAAACACGGGATCACCCTTGGGTGGAGGAGGATCCCTAGGATTTCAATAGGAAAATTGTGTTTCGTAATGGGTTCTGATTAAAGAATACTTCATCTATTTCCTTCTTTCATTCACAAACATATCATTTTCATGGTCTAGCAAATATTGTTCTAAAGGATCACTAGGAGGTACGACAATAGAAGCAAGACCAATAATTTCATCCTTACTAGGCAATTCTTCTTCACGGTGTTGTCTACTAAATTTAGAGAAATTAAACTCATGAGACATATCACCCAAACCAATAGTAACAACATTCTTTTCGCAATCTATTCTAGCATTGACAGTGTTCAAGAAGGGTCTACCAAATATAATGGGACAAAAGCTATCTTGTGGGGAACTAAGAACAAGAAAATCAACAGGATATTTAGTTTTCCCACACAAAACTTCAACATCTCTAACAATTCCCATTGCTGATATAGTATCTCTATTGGCAAGTTTAATTGTAACAACAATACCTTCTATCTCAGCGGGTGGAATATCATGCATAATTTCTTTATACAAGTCATAAGGTATAACACTAGCACTAGCACCCATATCACATAAGCCATGATAACAATGATCTCCTATTTTAACAGAAATAACAGGCACGCCTACCACAGGTCTATGTTTATCTTTAGCACGGGGTTTGGCAATTCTAGTAGTTTCATCGCAGAATTGAATAACATGCCCATCAATATTATCAGCTAAGAGATCTTTAACAATAGCAACATTAGGTTCAACTTTAATTTGCTCAGGAGGTGTATAAGTTCTAATATTGCTTTTACGAACCACAGTTGAAGCTTTAGCACAATCCTTTATTCTAACAGGGAAAGGTGGTTTCTCAACATAAGAAGTAGGAACAACAGGATCATTATAAGTGACAATCTTTTCTTCAACTTTAATAGGTGCAGCTACTTTTACTTCTATGGGAGGATGATATTTAAACCACTTCTCCTTGGGGAGATCAACATAAGTAGCAAAGGATTCACAGAAAGAAGCTACTATTTCAGAGTCAAGTCCATATTTAGTGCTAAACTTACGGAAAACATCGGTATCCATAAAAGACTTAACACAATCAAACTTAGGTGCCATACCTGACTCCTTACCTTTGTCGAGATCCCAATCTTCAGAGTTGCGTTTAATTCTATCCAATAAATTCCATCTGAATTCGATGGTCTTCATCATAAAAGAGCCAGCACAAGAAGTATCGAGCATGGTGCGATTGTTTTCAGAAAGCCGAGCATAAAGATTTTGAAGAATTATTTCTCTTGAGAGCTCATGATTGGGGCATGAATATAACATATAAGCCTCCCCCAAGCTTGAGAGATGCTTTCTCCTTCGCGAGGCCAAAAATTATATATATAATTGCGATCACGATGAACAAGATGCATAGGATAATACTTTTGATGAAATTCCAGCTTCATTCGTTTATAGTTCCATCATCCCGTGTCATCACATAGCCTATACCATGTCGATGCATCTCCCTTCAAAGATAAAGGGAAGACCTTCTTCTTAACAACATCATTGGGTATACCTGCAAGCTTAAATAATCCACAAACTTCATCCACATATATTAGGTGTTCACCAGGATGCTTTGTTCCATCTCCTGTAAAAGTATTAGCTAGAAGTTTTTCTAACATATCTGAAGGAACTTCAAAGGGAATATTTTCATTTTCATTAGGTTCAGTAGGTTGAGGAGCAACTCTTTGCTCTACTGGTCGGGGTGAAGATACCCCGAACAAGCCCCTCAGAGGATTACTTTCCATAGTAACAAGTGACATTAAATTTCAGCACACTATATAAAGTTTTCCTTACCAAATTCCACCTACCAAAGGCGGTTCACTCCCCGGCAACGGTGCCAGAAAAGAGTCTTGATGACCCATAAGTATAGGGGATCTATCGTAGTCCTTTCGATAAGTAAGAGTGTCGAACCCAACGAGGAAGCGAAGGAAATGATAAGCGGTTTTCAGCAAGGTATTCTCTGCAAATCTTGAAATAAGTGGTAACAGAGATAGTTTTGTGACAAGATAATTTGTAACAAGCAACAAGTAATAAAAGTAAATAAAGTGCAGCAAGGTGGCCCAATCCTTTTGTAGCAAAGGACAAGCCTGGACAAACTCTTATATAAGGAAAAGTGCTCCCGAGGACACATGGGAATATCGTCAAGCTAGTTTTCATCACGTTCATATGATTCGTGTTCGGTACTTTGATAATTTGATATGTGGGTGGACCGGTGCTTGGGTGTTGTTCTTACTTGAACAAGCATCCCACTTATGATTAACCTCTATTGCAAGCATCCGCAACTACAACAAAAGTATTAAGGTAAAACTAACCATAGCATGAAACATATGGATCCAAATCAGCCCCTTACGAAGCAACGCATTAACTAGGGTTTAAGCTTCTGTCACTCTAGCAACCCATCATCTACTTAGTACTTCCCAATACCTTCCTCTAGGCCCAAATAATGGTGAAGTGTTATGTAGTCGACGTTCACATAACACCACTAGAGGCTAGACAACATACATCTCATCAAAATATCGAACGAATACCAAATTCACATGACTACTAATAGCAAGATTTCTCCCATGTCCTCAGGAACAAACGTAACTAATCACAAAGCACATTCATGTTCATAATCAGAGGGATATTAATATGCATAAAGGATCTGAACATATGATCTTCCACCAAATAAACCAACTAGCATCAACTAAAAGGAATAATCAACACTACTAGCAACCTACTAGTACCAATCCCGGACTTGGAGACAAGAATTGGATACAAGAGATGAACTAGGGTTTTGAGATGAGATGGTGCTGGTGAAGATATTGATGGAGATTGCCCTCTCCTGATGAGGAGGCGTTGGTGATGACGATGGCGACGATTTCCCCTCCGAGGGAAGTGTCCCCGGCAGAATAGCTCTGCGGAGCCCTAGATTGGTTCCACCAAGGTTCCGCCTCGTGGCGGCCGAGTTTCGTCGAAAGGTTGCTTATGATTTTTCCTCGACGAAGACCTCATATAGCGTAAGATGGCCATCGGAGAGCCATCAGGGGGCCCACGAGGCGGGCGCGCCCCCACCCTCGTGGCCACGTGGGTCCCCTCTCGTGAACTTCTTCCGCTCAATATTTTTTATATTTTCCAAAAATGACTTTCGTGGAGTTTCAGGACTTTTGGAGTTGCGCAGAATAGGTCTCTAATATTTGCTCCTTTTCCAGCCCAGAATTCCAACTGCTGGCATTCTCCCTCCTTATGTAAACCTTGTAAAATAAGAGAGAATAGGCATAAGTGTTATGATTTAACATGTAATAACAGCCCATAATGCAATAAATATCGATATAAAAGCATGATGCAAAATGGACGTATCAGTATGTTAGTTCCTGCTTGTGATTAGTATATCCTTAGATAAGGGTTACAGTGAGGTTCAATTAATGCCCCCCTTCAACTTGACTGATAATACTGCCGTACAATCTGAACCAGCTGGGCTCTTTTGCACAGTTATGGTACTCATCATTGTAATGATGAACATAAATTATAATATGCATTGGTGAGCAGCTTGTTTTATCTCAGTTGTGAGGCGATTAAATTTAAGTGACTGCCAACTTGTTCCTTTTTCACTTCTAATAGATTTGGTGGTTAATTGTTTTCCTCTGCCAAAAACGAACGCCTTCAATTGTGGTTACAGTGAGGTTAAGTTTGTACATTGTTGTGCTCTGATCCTTTGGAGGCAGTTACACTAAACTTTCAAGTTATTTGCACCTCCACATTAAGCATCTGACATTCAGTGAAAATTTTGTTTGATGGTCTCCATAGCCAAGTAGTATTAGAACATCTGATGGGATGGTATGTTATCTGTTATCTGGTTCCTGGTAACTTGAAGATGTATTGAGATCATGTGTCCCTTTAACATTTCGTACCATTATATAGGTTATTGATTTTACAAATGTCCAGGCTAAACTGTGTTGCTTTCACCTAAACTTACATTGCCAACGAACTACTTTATGCTCTGACTTTTGGATTGCTAGTGTATTGTCTCAACCAATCCAGATTTTTCATTTTTTGTAAAAAAAATTATGCTACTTATGCCATCTGATATGATGAGGAACATGATAAAAAAAATTCAAATGTACCAAGTGTGATTGTTGTTTTTCCTTTTTCTAATGTAATTCATTGTCAAGTTTTAGTTGCTCTGTAGATTATCAGTAGAACTAAACTAACCAATTAACAAGTGAACTCACTATGCATTTGTTGAATACATATTTGGAAAGTTCACTGACCCTGCTAATATAACAAACGGCTACTGGTGGCTCTTTCCCAGGTAGTACATGCATCATCAGTCCTATAGAGCTGCTGCTCATGTACTCATTTTGTTCTAGGAAAGTGGGAGGGCAGGGGCCCTTGATTTTCTTGCATAATTTGAGCAAATGTGATTTTTATTCCCTGAAGTTGATTCTCATGTGTGGTCATACCAACAACACATGCTTAAGACATCAGTGGCTGGACTTTAGATGTTTGAATCAGGAAAAAAATTGTGGGGAAATGGTCCGTTTATCCTTTATTGCTTTGTGTTTTCTCTTCTAGAATTAGTATACTTTACTTATATGTTTACATGTTGAATGGCAGAAGCTCAAGGTGAAGAAGGGCAACGCCGACAATGCCCAGATCTATGGAGGTGGCGCCTAGTCTTCATGCAGTCCTTTTGGCATGAAATAATAGTGTTACAAATCCTTCACGCTGCTACTGAATACTCCTGCTGCCACACAAGACGACCAAGGTCCGCTCTGCTTTGGTGATATCCCTCGCTCTAGCTCCGTTCGTTGCTGCACAAGAAAAACAGAGACAAACGAAACAAATTATCTAAGGTCCTGTTATTATTACCTATATGACATTGCTGCTGGATTGCCTAGCGCCCTTGTTCATGATGGGTTAAACTTGTATTCGCTCCTGCTGCTGCATTTTGATGATCATGAGTGTGATGCATTTTGACGATCTCCTTGTACCAGATGAGTCCGTCGATGAAGCGACAGCGTCTCCTCTAGAGGGTGACGGCGGCGGCACCTGTGTGCGGCTTCGACTACAACCTCCTCTCTGGTGAGTCCATCTCCTACCTCTAGCTCCATCTCTGAGCTGCTGTAACACCATGCTCTGTTTCATGGCCGTGGCTTATTTAGTCTGTGCTTGTTGTGCCTTGTGTATTGGAGCCTAATTAGCTTCTGTTAGGGGATAATCTACTGGTTATATCAAAATTTTGCATGAAATTTTGTTCTGCTTATTCAGCTAAGGTTGTTTGCAGTGGTTATACATATGTTACACAATTTTTGTTGTTGGCTAATCAACTTTAGAGATGGTAACATGGTGCTGCACTCTCAGGATCATCTTATGATACCCAATCAATTTTTGGTGTGCTCAAATATTTAATTTTAGTGATAAGGAAAGATCCCACCCAGTTTGCTGGCTCACTCACTTGAGTTGGTTTAACAGTAGTGGCCTCCTGACTTGTAGTTGGGTAGGTTGCTGAGAAGACTCATGGTGCTGGCTAGGAGCAAAAGTTTATATGCATGGATAATGAACTTGCACTAAATGGACACAAATAAAGGAGCTGAGTATTAAATTAACTTGTACTAAGTGGAAACAATATTCTGTATGGTGTAAATAAATATCGAGTTGATAGCTGATCTGTAGCAAATATAGTTGCGTGTAACTTCTTTACTTGGTTCCTCTTTTACAGGAGCTCCAGTCCTAAGAAAGTTGGAAGTGCGAAGACGTGAAGAAAAGCCGAAGTTGTGAAGTGTGACTCAAAGAAAGAGTTGTCTGTTCTATTTGACTGTAATATTGTAATAGCTGGTATACCTAGGTTGTAATAGTCTACAGAAATTGTAATACACTAATATAGTGTTATTTAACGAATTTCACATGTTCTCTTGTTTGTAATATTTGATTATGAATGTGATTTGATAGTGTGTGAGATGGGAACCTGACAGTGAGTCTGTAACTTTCTAATGTGTGTGATCAATATATGAGATTAACATGACTAGTGGGACCAGCTCCAAAATATATTTTCCAAAAATAGGAACTCAATAGACTGTAAAAGGCTAAAGCCTAGAAATAAAAAGGCCGAAATATTGGGCTTGGCCCACGTAGCCCAATAGAATTCACAGGAAAAAAATAGAAAGGCTGAATTAATGGGCTCGGCCCATCTAAAGCACCGAAATGGACCGGGCTGATTCTAAGTAACGACCTTTTGAATTGGTCGTAATTGTGCCACGTCAGATTGCCAGGTCAGATCTAACGTGGCCTGGGCAGACAACTAGTGACCAAAACAAAACAGTAGGCATATTTTGGTCGTAAACGTCACCGACCTTCTCACAGAGAAGGTTGTTAATTCGATTCTGACCTTGACTTTTGACCTTACATTTTTGTCACAAAAGGTCGCAAATGAAAAACAATGACCTTTCAGTGACCAACAGTCAAGGTCACAAGTTGACATATTTCTTGTAGTGACATGATCTCTTGCACAAACTAATCTAGGTTTCCAAGGTTTTATATTTTTGTGAATTTTTTGAATTTATAATGACCTATAGACTGACTGGTCAAAACATCGGTCTATATCTCAAGGGGGCATTGTAAAATATTATTTTTCCAAATTTTCTTTGATAGCCATGTTTGGCACATGTGGGTCACCATGTACAATAAAATGTGTGTGATTTGGAGGTGGTGAAAAAAATCACTTTTGTTCAAAAACTAGCTTAAGTTTAGACCAAATGGCCCCTCCGGAATGCGGTGATTTTTTCGACCACCTCCAAATCAACTCAACTTTTGCACACATGATCTCTTGCACAAACTAAGCTAGGTTTCCAAGGTTTTATATTTTTTTAAATTTTTTTGAATTTATAATGACCTATAGACTGACTGGTCAAAACATCGGTCTATACCTCAAGTGGGCATTGTAAAATATTCTTTTTCCAAAATTTCTTTGATAGCCATGTTTAGCACATGTGGGTCACCATGTACAAGAAAATTTGTGTGATTTGGAGGTGGTGGAAAAAATCACCTTTGTTCAAAAACTTGCTTAAGTTAGACCAAATGGCCCCTCCGGAATGCGGTGTTTTTTTCGACCACCTCCAAATCAACTCAACTTTGGCACACATGATCTCTTGCACAAACTAAGCTAGGTTTCCAAGGTTTTATATTTTTTTGATTTGTTTTAATTTATAGTGACCTATAGAATGACTGGTCAAAACATCGGTCTATACCTCAAGGAGGCATTGTAAAATATTCACTTTCCAAAAAAAATTTCATAGCCATGTTTGGCACATGTGGGTCACCATGTACAAGAAAATTTCTGTGATTTGGAGGTGGTGAAAAAAATCACCTTTGTGCACAAACTGGCTTAAGTTAGACCAAATGGCCCCCTTCGAAATGCGGTGATTTTTTCGACCACCTCCAAATCACCTCAACTCTTGCAAACATGACCTCTTCCACAAACAAAGCTAGGTTTCCAAGCTTTTATATTTTTTTTAATTTTTTTTGAATTTATACTGTCCTATAGACTGACTGGTCCAAACATCGGTCTATACCTCAAGGGGGCATTGTAAAATTTCTTTTTTCCAAATTTTATTTCATAGCCATGTTTGGCACATGTGGGTCATCATGTAAAAGAAAATTTGTGTGATTAGGAGGTGGTGCAAAAAATCACCATGTAAGCTAGACCAAATGGTCCCTCCAGAAGGCGGTGATTTTATCGACCACCTCCAAAATTTCCACTTTTTAAAATATATTAGAAATGGAAGATTCAATCTTGCTACCTTATGAACATTGACAAAAAAAGATTTTCAAAATTTTCTAATTCTTATAATATATTTCAAATGGAATATTCAATCATGCTCACTTATGAACATTGACAAAAAAATTCAACATTTTCTAATTTTAAAAATATATTTGAAATGGAATATTCAATCATGCTAACTTATGAACATTGACAATAAAGGATTTTCAACATTTTCCAATTTTTTATAATATATTTGAAATGGAATATTCAATCATGCTAACTTAAGAACATTGACAAAAAATGATTTTCAACTTTTCTAAATTTAATAATATATTTGTAATGGAAGATTCGATCATGCTAACTTATGAAAACCTCAAGTCAATGTTTCTTACTATCTATCCTATGTAGATAAGGCTGATTCTTTGCACACACCATTACCAAGCACATGCCCATTGTATGCAGCATGTCTCATCAGTCAAGCAACATTGAAGCACCTACTATGATCATTGCAGCATCAGAATATAAACACTGCAACAAAGTAGACAGTTGATATACTTCAGAGACATACTAGATTAATTAAGTCTCTGCCATACTTAAGAGTCTGCCATACTACTTAACAGTTCACAAACACTTCCACCTTCCAGATTCACAGTTCAAAACCATACTAGCGCAAAAGTTAAACATCATCAACTATACTGATGATTAGTACCACTACCAGCTTCACAGAGGGTGACTAGATGGGACCCATAGCCTTCAGGAGGGCTGCATGCTCGCCTCGATCTTCACGTCGCTCCCACTCTTGGTTAAACCGGCGTGCATGCGACATAAGGTGCTCATACAGCCTATCCTTGGGAATTGGCTTAGTGGTGCGATATGGGCACTGAACTTGCCCCACTTGTAGTACGCCGCCTTCCCTTCTCCCCGATCTTGTTGGCTTCATGCTCAATAAAGGACTTGTGGTTCCACTCTTCCACCTCATCTCCGTAGTTGTATCAAGACATACAAATGATTTGCATAAATACATACTTCCCATTTAGAGTAATGTAATTAACAAACATCAGATAATTACCATTTACTGGAATTTAATGAACAAACAAACATAATAGCCCATTTACAGCTACTTAATGCACAAACAACATAATAGTTTCATTTAGAAGAATTTAATGGACAAACAACAGAATAGTTCATTTATATGCATTCATATATGGTTTCATGAAAAAACATCACACATATTCCATTTACAGCTAAGTAATGCACAAACATCACAACTTTTAGAGCAATTAATTGAAAGTATAACAAAACGTTCCATTTTAGAATAATTCAATGGACAAACAACACAATATTTCCATCTATGTGCATTCAGATATGGTTTCATGATCAAAGACTACAAATATGCCATTTACAGCTAATTAATGACCAAACAACACAACTTTACGATATCAATGAATAAACTACATAACATTCCAATTTAGAGGCATTCATATAGGGCATCATCAACAAACAACATCTCACACTTTCCAAAAACATCTCACACAGATTAATAAATAGACAAAAAACAGCTTGGGGTTACCTCCTCGTCGTCGTCAGAATCAGACGGGTCGTCGCACCCAGCGATGTCCAGCTTCCTCTTGTTGCCAGCAGCTTCCTCATTCTGCAATATATATAAGTAATTAATTCAATTATACTACTAACTACATAACACAGTATGCAAAGGTCAAGCAATCTGCAATGTGCTTCTAATAACCTAAAATGATACTTTGACCTAAAATTAAACTGTATCCAAAGGTCAAGCATTCTACAATGATAGCTTGGTCAAACTAAAATTTTAGATCATGCTGACTGTGGTCCTTCAAACTATAATGCCAGCCTGGGCACCAACAATAATCTTGTGAGTGCTCAGGTCTTCCAATGGAGGTAGTACATTCTTTGATGTACCCTGCAACTATATCAGTGACCAATTATGGTTGACAACAAGTAATTGCATTTACTTCATCTGGCTCATGTAATGTACATAGTGGTGCATCAGCTGCCCTATTCTCTGAACCGTATATTGGATGATATATTGTAATGCCATGAGCTTCAGGAAAGGAAATCTTTGTGCAATTTTTGGTGCTAGGTGTGAAACTATTTCATATGACATGCATGCATGGAGTTATGCAACATAAATTTAATATGACTTGGTCATCTGGCATAGTTGCATGTCTACCAAACCTACTTATGGTTTACTTTATAACTACAGCAATCCTACAAATCAAAAATAAACCTACCTACAATTTTAGTTTATGGATAATGAAGTGAAGCTACTAACTATTTTAAAATTGCGCACTAGTTAAACATACTGTGTTCATTTCAACAATTAATTGATACACTTCTGTCACAGAAAGTAGGATTTAAACCTCATTTCTACAATATCAACTTTAATAGATACACTGGGTGGCTGCTCAGCCCCTGCCGTGGCCCACTATGGAAATATGCACAACAAATCTAACAACATATACAGCACAGAACAGAATCTGGGAACATGCGGCAATCCAGATTCTAATATAGATAACATAATTCTCATTATGATGTCTCTAGCATTCAAGCACGAATCAACTAGAAAAAACCCTAACTCTGAAATGGGGTCGCCATTCAATCAAAAAACCCTAACAAGCGGAAGGGTGCATAATCAATCACAAATCTACTATAAAAACCCCATCTACTAAATCTTCTGCTTATCTACTGCAAGTATGAAAGGAGGGGAACGAGAAGCATTACCACATCCACCACCTGCTTGTCCCTCGCCTCCGCACCTACATCCAGTGCGCCGCCAGACGCCGTCACCACCACGTCTGCCACGACGGAGTCCGAGCCCACCACCCCCTGCGCCACCAGATCCGCCGCCGCAGGGACCGATCCAGCTGAAGGGTGCAGCATCTCCCGCACCGCCGACGGCGGCCACTTCTTGGACGGCATCTGCCGCGGTCTCCTCGCCCTCGACCACATCCCCGTGCGCAGCGACGGTAGCGCCACGACCTTGCTCCATCGAAGCCTGAGAGAACCCGTCGGAGAGTGGGAGGCGGTGGGGTTGAGCGAGTAGGTGCGGTGGCGGGGCGATGGAGACGAGGGGGAGACGATGCGCCAAGGAGGGAAGAGGGAGTGAGCCGATTTGAGGGGAAATGGTGGGCGGATGCGGCCGGTGGTGGTTCCCCTCCCCTCTTATAGGATGGGACGTTTTGGCGTGGCCCGTGGCTAGCCCACGACCGCCGCACGTGACAATGGGCACGTGACAAGGGAAACTGAAACGCCCACGTATAATACGTGTATACCCTCAGCGTACAAAAGTAATCGGGCCGGTGCGGGCTCGTGTCGGGCTCTACGCGCGCTCTACGCGAACATAAAAAGACGATTGTGCCCCTCTTCATGAATCGTTTTTGACAGATCTCAGCCGTCCTTGTGTTTCACGCGCCGAGCGTTCAGTCCAGGGGGAGCACCGGAGCAGAAACGGCTGGGCACTCGAAATGAGGATGTCTTGGCCATGAGTAGGTAAGCTCCCGAACTCACACATGTAACCCGCGGTGAAACGTACTCATACTCGTCTTTTGTAATTTTCAGTCTCGATGCTGATGGATTTGATCTGTTTTAGTAATCAAACATATGCATCTGTGCTACTTGATCCTTGCAGAAACATAGAAGAAGAGGTGCTCCAGTGTCATTACCATGCGCAAATGAAATATATACCGAAGAAGAGGAGCAAGCATGCCGCTGGCAATTGTGGTACCAGCCCAAGAAGTAACCTGCGATGAATATCTCTACAAAACTCGACTCTATACACATGGATACTCATGTATGCGCCATGAACTAAAGTCTAAAGGTACTTAGCAGTGTATTATCCTTTGAGGTCTGAGCTTCGCTACATTCGTAGACAAGATAAAGTTTCTGCACATGTATGTGCAAAAATAAGTATTCCCTGTAAATGACATGTGTGCAAAACAGGTATCATGCATATCAGCATTATGTGAATTATACGTTCTGTGTCCAAGCAAACATTGCTGAGAAATCCTCTGTATGATTCTCACTGACAACATGCATGTATATGTGTTGAAGTGTTTTCGTCCCTTTTTTTTAGTTCTTGGAACTTTGATATATGTTCAAGTGGTTTGTGCTTGCTCATGCACTAACTGGCGTGCAATAACTTTCACCGGACTATCACAGTTCTGCTTGGTTGATTGTATTTCTGTTTGTAGCTACAATTAAGATTGTACTTCTGTTTGTAGCGAATGATTTTCTAGGTTCTAGGCATCTTGTTTACCCTATGTAAAAGAAAGCTGGTGGTTGCAAATAGATTTGGAGAGATCCATGTTTTTCTCAGCTGTGTAACGCTAGACCTGACGGACCGAGTGATGACAAACAGAGACAGAAAAGGTAGACTCCGTCTTATATCCTTGTGGTTGAGATAAGTCTACTATAGCAATCCAAATTTCATTTTTTTTTTCTTCTTCTTCTAGGATATGACTATATGAGGACACATGTAACAATATTTCTCAATTACCATAATTATTCAATGATTTGTTTCTCTTAGCAGAGCAACTTCCCTGAGATGACAAAATAATTTGATCCGCCATATCTTGTGATTTGTCATCCATCTTTGCTGCTACCTCGATGGACCGAATAAGGTTGTCCAGATTTTAAAATCAAAGATTTAACCCTATTATGTGAAGATGAATCAGTGCAAAGGCTTCATGACGAGCGACCACTTAAGAGGCCTTAGGATAGAAGATTCTGCAAAGAAAAATGTTGACACAAAATAAACAAATGTATGTTTTGGAAGCTAATATTTCACTTACTATTTGCTGCTTTTTATTCTGGCATCTTCCTTGAAACAATGTTGTGGATACTTCTTTCGTTGTTGAGTCGACTCCAGTTTCAGTATCTACTCACAGAAAAATTGCTACACTTGTTTTAGTCTATCTTCTAATACAGTTCATGACGATTAAGAAAGAAAGATATTAGTAGGAGTACAACAGTTAGAGACAAAGACCAAGATAGACCTTCTAAAGAACATGTATTGGATGCTAGGAAGACACCGTAATTACCAATACATGGTCAAAAATAAAACAAATAGTAGAAAAATATCTCAATATATATCTATCACTCTGTGGCAACGCACGGTTATTTAGCTAGTAAGCTTTAAAAGCAAAATCCAACTATTAACAACACAAATGATTCCCCGCAGGAAAAAATAAACATGATTATGTCGGATGACCAACAATCGTGAACACATGTTTTTAGCTAAATCGTGAACACATGTGTGTATATAGTTATTTTTATTGCATGGTCTCTGGAATCAAGTTAAATGCATCCCGTCAAAGCACACGGGTTCCTCTCATTACGAGGATGAAATGTCAATTTTCTCTAGAAAGTTAAGAGTAAATATGAAACAAATTTTCAGAAAAAGAGTAACTACAAAATATATTTTTTGAAAATAGTGCAGACGCAGACGCTCATACATACGTACAGACATTCACCCCTATAAACGCATGAACGCACACCCTATCCCTAGAGCACATCTGAGAGACTGGGCCAGGACATCATCTTGATATTGACAAAGTTGACCGCCACAAATGCCTTCGTAGTCGATAGGAAAGTCTTCTCCCACTAACGCACATCGCCAAAGATGCTAAAGTAAATTTAGAAATAATGCGAGTAGTAATGTCAAGTCTAAGACTTGGAATTCTAATGAACTGGGGATATCACTGTTCTCAAAAAAACAATATAATATTCATTAAGTCATGTTTCTGAGATTTTATACATGCATGGCACATGCTTTTTACTAGTATTGTAAAAGGAGGAGTGTTTCTATCTGTCTGCCGTCGTACAATTTTCAGAAATCCCCTTCCTTTTCCTATAATTTACCGGCAGGCCCTTTTAAGTCAGAACAAAATGTTTTTTTTTTGCATCTTACACAAACCCCTGCCTTTTATGCTAATTAACCTATGGTCCATCGTTAAGTTATATTGAATCATTTTTTCAGTTTTACATAACACCCCCCTGAGATCTGCCTTAATCACCTCGCAATCTATTAAGAATAATGTTTTTTCAAATAACCATATCTTTTAAACCGTAACTCCGATTTTAACATGTTATATATGGATTTTGATCAGAAAATGTGTAGAAAATATGATGTTATTTTACATGTTAAATATTTTTAAATACAATTTATGGTGCAATGTTAATCAATGGCCCACGATTCATCTTTATTTCGTACCGGCGCATATTCGTATTGCAAATGAACATGCCACACATAATGTTGTGTGGTGGTTGGCAAGGAACGAGTGAAGGAAAAGACCCTACGTACATACCTTTTCTTGGCGTCGCACAGACTTACGAACGGACTACACAATATTTTTGTGGTGAATACACACATTATTTTTATAGGATATACATATACTTATAAAATTCATGAGTATCATAAGTGCATGAAGGTTTATTTGAAAATATCCAAACTATTCATGTGATAGTCATGAACGTTAATATTGAAATCAATAAGTACGATCTTAGTTTGTGTTCCATCCGTTGCATTGGACGGTGATACATATAGGCTTTCTTAAATAAAGTTAATTTATAGACGCCGCCTCCTCAGTGTGAACGGCACCACCTAGATGCTCAGATGAAAAAGGTTTAATCTCCAGTTGCAACACACGGGCATGTTTATTCTGCAAATTATATTTAATTGATTTATTTATTGCAAAAATGATTTATAAAATGAAAATCCTATATTGCCAAAAGGGAAAATGTTCATATACCTCGTATATACTATGTTCATATATTGAATTAAAATACTCATTTAATATTTGGATAATGTTCTCTATACATAAAAGTAAGTATTCAAAAATCTGTTCATGGTTTAAAAAATCATGAACGTTTATGCATGTGCCCGTATAAATTGATAAAAATGTTCCACTAGTTTCCAACAAAATAAATATTAAATATAAAATGTAACAAAAAATAAGATTAAACAGATAGAAAAAGAAAACAAATGAAAATAGAAGGGGCAAAAAGTAAAGAGATACAAAATTATGTTTTAGATCCACTCACACATCAATTTGATTTTGCTAGAAGAATTTTGCACTATAACCTATATCACCGCAGTAATGTGCACAACAAGTCAACTTCTCCATGCGACCGAAGAGCCCACTTTCAAAATCAATTAAGGATCATGAACACAATTATGTTTTAGATCCACTCATCCATTAATTCGACCTTGTTAGCACAATTCCGCACTATATCATTGCAGCAATGTACACAACAGGTCAACTCCTCCATGGAACCCAGGAGCGCACTTACAAAATCAGTTAAGGATCATGGGCAAAATTATGGCTTAGATCCACTCATGCGCTAATTTGATCTCGTTAGCACAATTCCGCTATATAATGTAAATATCAACGTAGCAATCTGCACATCATGGTCTGCCAGCTAAAAAAATGCACATCAACTCCTCCATGCAAGCCAGCAGCGCACTTACAAAATCAATTAAAGATCGTGAACAAAGTCATGTTTAGTGCGCTTCATGCTCAGCTTCAATGAGTGAAGCTGGTTCATCTCACATAGGAACGTTCGTGGAGACCAACGAACAAAAGCCAGCTTAATTGGCGGCGGTGGTACGAACGTTGGGGTTGAGGTTGAGTCGAGTAGATCCCAACGAATAAAGGATACCGATATATGCTCTGCTAACCACCCTTGATTATCGGGAGAGAATGTCCACTGTCCACAGCAAGTGTCTATTTTATGTGGAGTTCATTGTTTTCGTGACCCCGGCCGGTTTAAAAGAAGCGAAAGTCGGTGATTAGCATTTGCTTTCCAAACAGAGGGAGAGACTTCACTCACTGAGAAGCCGCATTGTGTTATCCCTAACTGCCGGTGGGGGTGTAAACAAAGTCATCAACTAAGCTGGAATTATCCTCAAACTCATCAACCTAGCTAGGATTATTCTCCTGCCAACCTAGCTAGGCTTTGTAACACGTTTTCATATCTTTTCCTATATTATATATATATATATATATATATATATATATATAATAATAATAATAAAACACGGAGTGCTTCTGGTCGTCCGTCATGTCTTTTTTGCAAAAAAGAGAAAAAACCCTCTGATTTCTGTAAATTAACTCGCAGTACAAGTTTAAGGCACATCTGAACCCTTTTTTTGCAATATCTCAAAAAACCCTCTGAAGTTTCAGTTAATCAACTTGCCATCCATATTTAAGTCAGCCGGATCACTTTTTTTGTAGAAAACGCCCTGACTTTTTGATTAATCAGTCTGTAGTTTATCTAAAACAAAATTATCTATATTTTTAAACCGTAACTCCTATTTTAACATGTTATATATGAATTCTGATTAGAAAAATATATAGAATCTAAATATGATGTTAGTTTTAGCTGTTAAACATTTATAAAATAATATTTTTGTGCAAACTTAATATGTAGTGCACGGTCCGGTTTTCTTTCGTACGGCGACGATTCAAATTGCAAATAAACACCCATTAAAACCAGATTGAGAGGAAATAAAACATCGTTAACCAAGCATGCACACGTCTAAAAAACCTCACGGGGAAAAATAACATATTTTTCATCTTATTCCGGGCGAGTGTGCGTGCGCACGCGCGCGCTAGTGTGTGTGTGTGTGCGCGCGCGTGTGCGTGTGCGTGTGTGTGCGTGCGTGCGTGTGCGTGCGTGTGTGTGAGAGAGAGAGACGTCTTAGGACTGACCATATTCAAACGTATTTTCGTTGTGTGAGGACGGAGGTCATCATCGGCAACATAAATATGATGGCATGTGAAAATAAAGGACGTAAATCTATTAGGGTCTTGTTCGGGTCTTGAAATCATGATTATTAGGTTAAGAGCGTGTATTATTTTCTCTCCCGTTGCAACGCACAGGCTTTTTTTCTAATATCTTATAAACATAGTTCAAGCAAGAGTCAACATGTTATCCCCGGAAAAAAAAGGAGTCTACATGCTGTAATGAACTAATCATCCATATAATTGTTTACTTGTGATATCCTAATCCTCCATGGAAAAGTACCATATCATGTGGCATTGTCAACGCGTCTTATAGCTGCAAATAATTCAACTACCTGTGTACCTCGTAATCATTCGAACATATTCTTTGTACCCAGTGAACACACTTGCTAATTAATTAAGGTCATGCATATACGTGTTCGTCCTCATAGTCTTACGATTATTCGTGATCTATAAATACCCATCGAAACCACACTATTGTCACCATCAAGCACTCCCAGCAAGTCTCTTTCATTAAACTCAGGCTGCAAGTGGACACGGGCCGTCCACGGCGCCCACTTAAAAGCCCACATAATTTGCATTCGTGGAGGCTAGCCCACAGACGCCACATAACCCACTTATCCTAGTTCTCCTCTTCCACAGACGCTACACCGGCGCCGCCGTCCACTTCCCCCACAGCTGCACCAGTGACACCGTCCAACTTTCCCATGGCCAGACCAGCGCAGCCGTCCAACTCCCCGACGGCCGGACCAGTGCAGCCGTCCAACTCCCCGACGGCCGGACCAGTGCAGCCGTCCATATCCTCCATGCCCGCCCCAACGCCGCCGTCAACCTCCATCATGGCCATCACCGGCGAGGCTCGCAAGAATCGACCTGTACATGAACTCCCAAGGCCTGGCTGCAAGAAGAAGAAGATTGCTGCTGTCCAAGAAGAACCTGCCAAGGTAGTTATCCGGTTATCTCCTTGAGATCTGGACTTGCGTACATATAATGGTTTTTCTGCTGTCCAAGGAGGTTAGACTTGGTTCTAGTTAATCTTAACGTTGTTTGCATGCTTGTTTAGATTGCTTACCTGAATCTAGTTTAGCACTACTGACTACTCTGCTTTTTTATCAAAAAAAACTACTCTGTTATTTACATTGAATAATTTGAATCAAGTCAACACATAGGTTCAGAAGAAAAGAGAGCCTGTGCTGGGGTAAATTGACTCTCTGTTCTGGAGTTGTCTTTAAACATTAATCACCTCTTCTTCGAATGATTGCACATGTATTCAACAAGGAAACCCCTTTCCAACTTGTAGCATGTCAAATGATAATCAAGATTTTTAGCTTACCAATACAGTAGTCCAGTTCAGTTCTGTTAACAGAAAACATCTCCCTTAACTCCCATCAGTTCAGTTTAGCTGTAATTCAATTGATGCAACATGTAGCAGTTTTTATTTTGTGTAATGGCTCTATGTAGTTAATGTTTTCTCTGATATAAATATGGTGTTTGTTCTATATATATTTTTGACATATCCAGTCATTTAACCTTCTGTCAGATTGTGCACTTTAGTACATCTTTGCCTACAAGTGTTTCTCTGTGTTGTATTTTCAGAATTTTGGCAAGTTCCGAGAGCTAATTCTTCTCTTTTTGGTTACTAGCTTGTACTTTGAGTTGAAGAAGCAAGTGTTCACCCCTTGTTCTTTGCACTGCTGCTGGAGTTGTGATGATGATCCTTCAGGGTGGATTCTCTGACTTTCAGTTCTTATAGAATTATTTTGAATGGTTGAATAAGAGGTACACATTTGATATGGAAACTAACACTGTGAAGATGATTTGATCTGCAGAATTTTCTTCTCTTTGTTTTCTTGGTTTAGTAAATCATGGCGTCTTTCACTATTTCTTTCAGTAGTAGGTCGCGGATTACAGATTATTGTTTCTCTTGATCAGCATCCGAACAAAGGCTGTCCTTACTAATTGTATTCTACTTGTCAACTTTGTTGCCCAAATACTTAAATGTTAGCTTAAGTGATGGAACAAAGAATTCTTGTTGCTGGTATGAACTCTGAACATGCAAATGCTGTCTATGATGATCTGATTCATGTGAATTTTCTAGTCCACAATGGTCACCAAACAGTAGCATCCAACTGCTTAGCTCTAGCTTGTCAATGACATTGTATTCTGTTTTTTTTGTTATTAGCGTATCCTCCGTTGTCAACCAGCACCGACGGTTGAGTTGAAGACCACCTTTAAGTTCTAATGGGCCTTCAGACTGTTCAATCTTGACAAGAAATATGAACTGCTAATTCTTGAAGAAAAGGTGTAGCCTATGTACTGCAATTGAACATCTTGAATAAATGAGCAAGGAGATGGCGACGGCAGCAAGCAAGGTTGTGGTGCTCATGGCGTTCATGGCCGCTGCGCTGAGCTCTGTGTCGATGGCCGCTGGGCCCGCCGGGCTGCAACACGGTTTCTACAACTCGTCGTGCCCAAAAGCCGAGGACACGGTGAGGAACGTTGTCCAAGGCATGATCCGCAATGACCCTACCATGGGCGCCGCCTTTGTTCGCCTCTTCTTCCACGATTGCTTTGTCAGGATATGTACCTCAATTTAAACACATATCACGCCACAGTTTGAAACACTTGGGATTTCATTCGAAATCTAAATAAATTTCTTATGTGCCATTTTTATTCTATACAAACATATATATACTGTTCATATATCTTTTGTTGAATACGTGAGACTATCTAGAAAACATGCTTTTGATCTTTTCTAATTTTAACTACCACTGATATTTTCAGATTTTTCATGTCTAGATAATAGTATATGTTTCCATGAACCTTCACTAACATAAATACATACAAATAAAGGAAAAGTATATTTATAAATGACTTTTTACAGGGTTGTGATGCTTCCATTCTCCTGGACCCGACCGCCAGCAACCCGGAGACAGAGAAGACAACAATCCCTCTGCGTGGATACGATGCCGTGAACAAGATCAAGGACGCTGTGGAGGTCGTCTGCCCGGGTGTCGTCTCCTGTGCCGACATCCTGGCCTTTGCGGCGCGCGACTCCACCTGCGCCTTAGGCGGGTTCACCTTCCACATGCCATCCGGCCGCCTTGATGGCTTCCAGTCAATCGCCGACGAGGTCTTCCAGGGCATCCCATCCCCGGCGTTTCACCTACAAGAACTCCTTGACAACTTCGCCGCCAAGGGTCTCAACGCCGAGGACCTTGTGGTGCTCTCTGGCGCGCACTCCTTCGGCCTCACGCACTGCAACTTCGTCACCCTGCGGTTGTACCCCACTGTCGACCCCACTATGAACGTCACCTTTGCGGCGGAGCTGAAGAAGGTGTGCCCGCCTCCGAGGAACGGCGGGGGGTTCATCTCCGTGAGCAACAACCATGTGACGGACCCGAACAAGCTGAGCAACCAGTTCTACAAAAATGTGGCCTCTGGGCAGGTGTAGTTCACATCGGACCAGACGCTACTGGATGAGACGCCGACGACCGGCAGCAAGACATCAGCCATGGTGGCCGACAACGCCGCCAACCCTATCGCGTGGATGGTCAGGTTTGCGGCGGCTTTGGTGAAGATGGGAGGCATTGAGGTGCTCACTGGGACCGACCCCGGCGAATTCAGAAAGGTATGCTTCGCCACCAACAACGCGAGCTAGAATCGGTGGAGCTGCATGCATGATGATACTTAAACAAAAGTACCCTGGGCATAGCCGGTGGACTTAGTTGGTTTAATCGTTGTTATATCGGTTTCATTCTAATTGCATATGTGCTATTTTTTAATGAGAAATTACGTATGTACTTTTTCTCCTAGAAAGGATGTGACGCCCCCAATTCAATCGTACAATAATCATGCACGCAAATGTGTACTATCAAGATCAGGGACTCACGGGAAGATATCACAACACAATTCTAAAAGTAAAATAAGTCATAAAAGCATCATATTACAAGCCAGGGCCTCGAGGGCTCGAATACAAGTGCTCGATCATAGATGAGTCAGCGGAAGCAACAATATCTGAGTACAGACATAAGTTAAACAAGTTTTCCTTAAGAAGGCTAGCACAAACTGGGATACAGATAGAAAGAGGCACAGGCCTCCTGCCTGGGATCCTCCTAAACTACTCACAGGTAAATCGTCGGAGCTGCATGTAGTAGTAGGCACCTCCAGTGTAGTAGGAGTCGTAAATCGACAGTGGCGTCGCTCTGGACTCCAAAGATCTGGTTGCGACAACCGAGAAGAAAAAGCGAAGGGGAAAAGGGGAGAAAGCAACCGTGAGTACTCATCCAAAGTACTCGCAAGCAAGGAGCTACACTACATATGCATGGGTATATGTGTAAAGGGCCATATCGATGGGAACTGCGCAGAATGCTAGAATAAGAGGGGATAACTAATCATGTCGATGACTACGCTTCCGGCAGCCTCCGGTCTTACAAAGATGTAGAAGAGAGTAGATCAAGTCCTCCAAGTAGCATCGCATAGCATAATCCTACCGGCAATCCTCCTCGTCGCCCTGTTAGAGAGCGATCACCGGGTTGTATCTGGCACTTGGAAGGGTGTGTTTTATTAAGTATCCGGTTCTAGTTGTCATAAGGTCAAGGTACAACTCCAAGTCGTCCTGTTACCAAAGATCACGGCTATTCGAATAGATAAACTTCCCTACAGGGGTGCACCACATAACTCAACACGCTTGATCCCATTTGGCCGGACACACTTTCCTGGGTCATGCCCGGCCTCGGAAGATCAACACGTCGCAGCCCCACCTAGGCCAACAGAGAGGTCAAGACGCCGGTCTAAACCTAAGCGCCCAGTGGTCCGGGCCCATCGCCTTAGCACACCAAGACGTTGCAGGGCGGCCGGAAGCGAACTAGCCCCCTTAATACAAGAGCAGGCTTACGTTCCCAAACCGTAGCGCCGCTCGGTCGGCCGACGTCCACGAAGGCTTTGGGCGTCTGACGACGCCGAGTGCCCATAACTGTTCCCGCGTAGCTGGTTAGTAGACCACATGTCCAGACTCAGATCAAATACCAAGCTCTCGTTAAGCGTGTTAAGTATCGGCGAACGCCGACCAGGGCCAGGCCCACCTCTCTCCTAGGTGGTCTCAACCTGCCCTGTCGCTCCGCCACAAAGTAACAGTCGGGGGCCATCGGGAACCCAGGCTCACCTCTACCGGGATGGAGCCACCTGTCCTTTCAGCCCCCTCATCAGAATCACTTGCGGGTACTCAACGAGCTGACCCGACTTCAGTCACCACATATGTCATGTATATAAAGTATATAGTATATACCCGTGATCACCTCCTGAGTGATCACAGCCTGATAGTATAGCATGGCAGACGGACAAGAATGTAGGGCCACAGATGGAATACTAGCATCCTTGGATTCGGATTCGTCTCGTCGTTCTGAGCAACTTTCATGTACAAAGTATTTTCATCCGAGCTACAGATTATTTTATATTAATTATTAAAGTTTCCATTGATTTTTTCTAATTTCTGGATTTAATTTAATTTGAAATTAAATTATATTTAAATGCTATGGGTACACAGGAAGTGTACCCAGAGTGTGCCTAAGGGGCTGACAGGTGGGGCCCTGGTCAAATGTCCAGTCAACGTTTGACTGGTCCGTTGACTGGTCAAATGGGCCCATGGGGCCCGCATGTCATTCATACATGTTTTACTAAACAACATTTGATTAACTAAACCGGTTGATTAGGTTATTAAGCAGGTTAATTAAGTTAACTAATTAACTTACTAATTAATTAACAATTATTATTTAATTAATCTTTTACTTTTTTGTTTTACTTAAACAGGGGCATGGCCCATTGTTACTTGCTAACTAGGAGGGGGTTAGTGGAACAGCGAGTAAAGCAGCGATGGGGAAGAAGGGGCCAGTGAGGAGCTCACGGCCAATGTGGTTCGGGAAGCGCCGAAGGAAGGCAATGAGCGACGAGGAGGACGCCGAGGCGCCAGGCGGTGACGAGATGCGAGCGAGCATCGGCCACGACGGCATGGCCAAGGGAGGCGCGGGCGGCACCGACGGCAAGGCGGGCGGAGGAAGGCCGCGGCCGGTGAAGCAGTCTGGCGGCGAAAGCACCATGGGGTCCTCGGGCGGCGAGGGTCGGTGAGGACCGGCATGATGGGGCGGTCCGATGGCCCTGGTCCGGTGGGGAGGCGATGTTAGCGAGGTAGAGGTGGGCGCGGCGCAGGCGTCTTGGCAGAGGGGTGGGACGGGGGCGCTCGTCGATGGGGGGAGGGGGCGCTCGTCCCTGATCCAGATCGGGACGAGGAGAGGAGAGACGTGGGGAGTGGGAGGAGTGGGTTAGGGTTCGGTGTCCCCTGGGGGGTTAGTAGGTGAGGTGGGGTGGGCCGGTCCGGCCGGGCCGGCCTGTAGCTAGCTGGGCCATTCGGCCCAGTGAGGGGGGTTCTTTTCTTTTATATTTTTTTTAGTTTTGTTTTCTGTTTTCTTTTAACCTTTAATAGATTTTAGTTTAATTAAAATACAATAATAGTCCCTAAATTAGTATTATTAAACATCCCACTGCCACAAGCAATTTAGCACATTTTAGAAAGTAGTTTGTATTTGTTTATTAATTTACAGGCAATTAATTAATAGTTCTACCACTATTTTATTTATTTTAGTGCATTTTACTACTTTATAATAGTGTGTCTTCTCCACAAATATTTATTATGAATTACTTGCTACATTTAGAACATATTAGTTTTGACTTTTGAAAACTTTTCTAGTTTGACTTTATTTCAAATTTGAATTTGAAAGAGTTTTGAATCATCGCGAGATTATCAACAGTAATTGTGGTGACGTGACAACATTAGCAGAGGTTTAATGTAGCTTGATTATCCGGGCGTCATAAAGGATCAGATTTATTATAAAGATACACTGAAGTATAACTCACTTCAAACATAATAAAAATCACACTGAGCTCCATGGACGTTCAAACAACCACACACCTCCGTCGCAGCTCCTGTACCGGAGCGGGTTTACTTCTTTTGTAACAACATTATGATTTCATCTTTGGTTCAACAAAAATGCATGACATTACCAACCAAAGAAATTTAATCAAACATAAATAACAACCCAATACTCTAGCAGAGGCTAACGTATCAATGCACGCATTGTCTACTTTTTTGGCGGGCCAGATTTTCATAAGCTAGAGTATAGCATACTTGCAGAAAAAACCTTTAACTTTACATAAATAGATTGTACCTTAGCTCATTCAGTTTTTGGCTGTTATGATTTTCTAACATACAACCTTGTACTTTTATCAATATTCCCCACTGTCCATCTTACTGAAAATTTGACAGAACTAGGACGAGTTTCATCAAATGTCATATAAAAACAAGATTGTTTCTAAAAATGGAGAGCCCCCCATCCCCCGGTGCCTATGTATCATAGCTAGTTACACTATTCTTATGATATAAAAGCACAACTGTGCTAGAAACCAAAGGTTAAAAAGCACAACTGTTCTCCAGGTTTTGTTCCGTATTTTTTTCGGTTTTTAGTCTTTTCCTGTTTCCTGTTTCTTTTCCTTTTGTTTTTCTGATTTTTGAATTTTTTCATGATTTTTCGTTGAAACCTATTAACATGAGATTTAGTTTCGAAGATCTCATTACAAGAAATCCAAGGGTGAAAACGGTTTGTGATTTGGACGCATGGTTAAAAACTAATTAAAAAATGAATCTATGAGAAAAAGAAAAAAAACTGGTTGCAACAAGTGGCACACATGCAGTGCACCACTTGTCAACATAGAGAAAGTGGGAGTGAGTTTTGTAAGGGTACCTCTTAATTAGTGATTCTGACGTTCAAGGTGATTATTATTTTACGCTCAAGGAGTCAACATATTGGACAAGCACGTGGAATGTGTGTGTCCTGGGCCGAGCACTATGGGTTTTCATTTACTTTTTAAAATTATTTTTACATTTACTTTTTAATTTTCCCTTCCATTTTATGTTAAGTCATTTTCTAAAAAAATGTCTTCTTTTGAAAAAAAAATCGCGCTGTATGAACAACTTTTATAATCTACGAACCTTTTTTCTAAAGCGCATGAACTTTTCAACGCATTAATATAATTTTCTATATGCATGTCAAATACATGGTGAACATTTTTGTTCACAGGTATGAACATTCATATGTATGTAGGTGAATATTTTGTTAGTTTTTTGTTATGTTTTTCTATTTTTACTAGACTTTTTTGGACCTGTCAATCAAAATATATTTTTTCCAGGAAACTAATCAAGCATCTCAATGGATCGCGCCATGACCGGCCCATATGATATACGTGGTTCAGGCGTTTCCTCGACTATAGGTGGTCTCCTGGTTCAAGCCAAAGCACCTAGGGCGCGTCTGTGCCTCGTATATAGCAAGCGCTAAGACTGTGTCGCCAACCTCTCGCTCTCACGTGGACTGGGAGGAAAGAGCAAACTTGAATAATAAGTTTATTCCTATTTTTGCTTTGTGAATGGATAGTCTGCTGCAGACATAATAGTCTCTATGTATGTCACTAATTCATATATCATAAATTAAAATAATTAAATAAAAATATTCATCTATCAAAAAATACATGCACACAAAAAATGGGTATTCTTCATACACTCATACAAAATGCTCATTTCCATTTTAAAAAGGTGTCCAAGTATTTTTATTAAATATCCATGTATTTTAAGAATGTGAATATACTTTAAAAATAGTCTTCCACGTTTTTATAAAATGTGCATATAAATTAAAAATGTGTACACATAATTAAATAAAATTTAATGTAAAACCGAAAATTTCCTTCATTTAAAAAATAATAATGCGATTTTAAATGATATTAAAGATTTCTTTAAGCAGGTGTTCACACATTTTATAAAATCATATAATTAATGAAAAGTGTTGGCACATTTATAGGAAATATTTCTAAATTTAAAAAGCGTTTATGCATTTCAAAAATATTTGCATATTTGTCCAAAATATATTAGGGAAACATGAAAGAGTAACAAAAATGAGAACCATGAAAAAGTAGAAGTAGAAATATAAAATAAAAATATAACAAAGAAGAAAAAAAAGAGCTGAAGATCATTTCTAAATACTGGGAAAACAGTTTTGAAAAAGGCTAGCCTTACAGCGCACGGACGGACCCCCGTCTGGGCTAGCCCATTTGTTGTCCTTGTAGCAAGTGCGCATCGGTACTCTAGGGCAACGATGGGATGTAAAAATTAAAACAGACATATGTGTAATTTTATTTTATTTCAAAAAAAATCATACATGTCATTCAAAAGTGCTTACACATTTTAAAATTCCTGCATACTTATCCAATTAAAATAAATAAACATAAAAAAATTAACAAAAATAAGAAACATAAAAATAAAAGCAGAAATTGAAAAAGGAAAAGAAATAAAGAGGAACAAAAGAGCTTAAGACCAGTACTAAAAAATTATAAAAACAGTTTTAAAGAAAAGCTAACTCATAATGCTATAGCAAACGAGCACGTTCGCCCGGTGGGATGTAAAAATTAAGAAAAGGCATCGCGCCCTCACTAGGAATCAAACTCCAGACATGTGGCTTGTGAAGGAGAACACCTAAGAGTGGACGTGACAAGTGTTAGTGAAAAATGAGGAGCGTGCAAGGGTAAGAACTAACTACAACGCGGAATCCTTGCACTTTTAATTTTTTTTCAATATGTATTTGAAATTGCAAAAAAATTAAATAATGTTTGAAAATCTGAAAATGATTTGAAAAACTCGAAAAATTTGTAATATTTGAAAAAATTGAAAAGCATGAACGCTTTTGAAATGGTGAACATATTTTGGCAGAAACTATTGTTAAAAAGCCCAACCATTCTCTGAAAACATGAAATTTTTTAAATTTGGAGACCAAAATTTTATAACGGGGACATTTTTCAAAATGCGAAACAATTTTCCAAAAGCATGACCGTATTTTGAAATTCCCATTTTTGTTGAAAGGGGCATATTTCTTATTTTTTAATAAATTGTAACCGGGAACATTTTCGCCATTTTGAACAAAATTTGAAAAACATGAACAGTTTTACAATTCCATAAGTTTTGGAAAAACAATTCGAGAACATGATCTTTTGTTTGAAAGTTTGAAAAATATTTTAGAAACACGGAATTTTTTTGAAATTTCAAATATTTTAGGAAAACACGAATATTTTATTAAAATTTGAAAAGACACGAAAACAAAAATAAAAAAATGATAAATTAACCAAAAATCAAACGAAAAAAAGAGAAGTTAAATACAACAAAAAAAAATAAAAGAAGCTGGTAAACCGGTAAAAGAAACAAAACCGGCTCAGGAAACCTTCTAGAAGCTTCCGAAAACCATCTGGCTCGCTGTTGTAAAGTGGGCCGGCCCTGTTCTCGCGCTGGGGGGTTTCGGCTGTGCGTCCTCCCCGACAATGTGACGCGTTGAGCGTCAACTACGGTTTTCCCTGATAAACGAGTGTCGGGGCTGGTTCATGTCGGGGCCTCATTTGGCCACGGATTCAGACTTGGGAGCGTTGACCTTTTACCCTTGAGTTTGCGTCACACATGGCAGGTCTTACGCTAGATTTCAATCTCATGCATCAGCACCATATAATCCTCGGGAGCACCGAATGCCCAAATGCTGGATCCAAGTCGTATAGATCGTCGCGTCCGTACCTTTTCTCTCCTTCAAGGAACCACATCACGGTGACCATATCAGTAGTTCAGCACGTACTGCTTGTAATCAGCTGACGTGTTCGCTCCCTCATAAAGAAAATGGAAAACGACGTCTTCGTCGCCTCGTTAGGGCATGTCCAACGCTCCAGGTTGGACAGCTGCTCCAGCACTCCACGTAGGATCAGATGGTTCAGTTTTGCCAAAAGATATAGCTTGCAGACACAAGCGGGATCCTGTAGACGAGGCCGCTTCCTCATTGCCAAAAGTCACAGTATCACGCCTTGGCTCCTCTCATCTTGCGGTGGCCGTTTGATAAAGTGAAGTAGAGGACCTTACTCCTGTCATACCTCAAACCACTGCTTTCATTGGGTGGTAAATGTTCAAACGGTGGTCTTATAGCTACAAATCTATGTGGATGGGATGAGACCACCGCTTGGTGCTGCTACCTCTGTACATGCCCTTACACTAGTTAGCCTCCCTCTGCACTAACTGCCGCATGATGGGTTTAGCAGCAGCTGAATCGACTGGCGTATGACGTCGATCTGCAACACCGACCCCAAACTGCACATTGTATCCATCCGCTGACCGGCAGGGATAAGTCCATCAACATTGATGCGAGAGCCCGATCATCCAATGATGCCCCTTAAATGTCCGCTAGTAAGGGCAATTCGAAACTCAAATCCGTCCGATCACAATACGAATGTCGGGATCACACCAGCATCGGATCACATCAGCTCGCGAGCACAACCAAAAAGAGGCAAGTATGCATAGTTTGCCGGATCACGAAAGAATATATGTCCGGCAGTCCGTGCAAAAAAAAAGATTTTCTGCCCTGCTGAACCGGCAATCCGAGCCTCCACGCTCAATATGTCGCCGCCGCCTCTGCCTCCTTCTCCGCCGTCTCGGCCGCCTCTGCCTCCGCCTCTAGCTCTTCCTTCTGCAGCTTTAACATCTTGAAACAGACTGGGTGTACGTGCCGGACTGGGTTTAGCCCGGCTGGGTGTACGTGTCAGACTGGGTGTACGAGCCGGTCTGGGGGGGCTTCAAGTCACCCACCTGTCCGCCCTCGTAGCAACCTCCTCCTCGGCCTTTGTTGCGAATTATCTCAAACATCTCCCTGTCCGCGTCATCATACGTCGGCTCGCCCGCTTTAGGCATACCAGCGAACATTGTGCGGGCACCCAGATGCTCCACACCGGCGTCCGTGCTCGGACATGCTGCAGTACTGAACAGTCCGAGAAAAATAGCGGCGCCGCATTGACGTCGACACAATAAGGCACTTGCAGAACGGTGGATGTCGAGGAGTGCCTACCGAGCTGCTTGGCACCGTTGAAATACCCAGCCAGCACGTCCACCACCACGACCACCACATCCGCTTCCCCCGGCCTTCTTCTTGAGTCGTGGCGCCTTTTCGGCCTTCGCTTTGAGGCGACTGTTTTGCATGTCTTTGAGTTGATCTTCTGGGTGAGCGTGACCGCCGTATCCTCCACCCCCGGCGTCTGATACGTCTCCAACGTATTTATAATTTTTTATTGTTCCATGCTATTGTATTACCCAACAGTGGCATCCGAGCCAGGTCTATGCGTAGATGTTATATGCATGAGTAGAACACAAAGAGTTGTGGGTGATAATAGTCATACTGCTTACCAGCATGTCATACTTTGATTTGGCGGTATTGTGGGTGACAATGGGATATTTTTGGAGTTTCAGAAACTCCAAAACATACATCAAGTAGATCACGTGAATATCCCATTGTCACCACAGATAAGCACATGCAAGACATACATCAAGTGTTCTCAAATCCTTAAAGACTCAATCCGATAAGATAACTTCAAAGTGAACAAATCATATTGCTACAGACTGTTATGTTTTTTGACAGATTCTGTTTTTCATGTGTTGTTTGCTTATTTTGATGAATCTATGAGTAGTATTGGAGGGTATGAACCATAGAGAAGTCGGAATACAGTAGATATTACACCAATATGAATTTAGAATGAGTTCACAACAGTACCTAAGTGATGGTTTCATTTTCTTATACTAACGGAGCTTACGAGTTTTCTGTTAAGTTTTGTGTTGTGAAGTTTTCAAGTTTTGGGTAAAGATTCGATGGACTATGGAATAAGGACTGGCAAGAGCCTAAGCTTGGGGATTCCCAAGGCACCCTAGGGTAATATTCAAGGACAACCAAGAGACTAAGCTTGGGGATGCTCCGGAAGGCATCCCCTCTTTCGTCTTCGTTCATCGGTAACCTTACTTTGGGCTATGTTTTTATTCAACACATGATATGTGTTTTGCTTGGAGTGTCTTGTATGATTTGAGTCTTTTCTTTTTTTAGTTTACCACAATCATCCTTGCTGTACACACCTTTTGGGAGAGACACACATGAATCGGAATTTATTAGAATACTCTATGTGCTTCATTTATATCTTTTGAGCTAGATAATTTTGCTCTAGTGCTTCACTTATATCTTTTTAGAGCACGGTGGTGGTTTAATTTTATAGAAATTATTGATCTCGAATGCTTCACTTATATTATTTTGAGAGTCTTTTAGAACAGCATGGTAATTTGCTTTGGCTATAAAATTAATCCTAATATGATAGGCATCCAAGATGGGTATAATAAAAACTTTCATATAGAGTGCATTAAATACTATGAGAAGTTTGATACTTGATAATTGTTTTGAGATATAAAGATGATGATATTAGAGTCGTGCTAGTTGAGTAATTGTGAAATTGAGAAATATTTGTGTTGAGGTTTGCAAGTCCCGTATCATGCATGTATGGTAACTGTTGTGTGACAAATTTGAAGCATGATGTGTTCTTTGATTGCCTTCCTTATGAGTGGCGGTCGGGAACGAGCGATGGTCTTTTTCTACCAATCTATCCCCCTAGGAGCATGCGCATAGTGCTTGGTTTTGATGACTTGTAGATTTTTGCAATAAGTATGTGAGTTCTTTATCACTAATGTTGAGTCCATGGATTATACACACTCTCACCCTTCCATCAGTGCTAGCCTCTTCGGTACCGTGCATTGCCCTTTCTCACCTCGAGAGTTGGTGCAAACTTTGTCGGTGCATCCAAACCCCGTGATATGATACGCTCTATCACACATAAGCCTTCTTATATCTTCCTCAAAACAGCCACCATACCTATCTATTATGGCATTTCCATAGCCATTCCGAGATACATTGCCATGCAACTTCCACCGTTCCATTTACTATGACACGCTTTATTATTGTCATATTGCCTTGCATGATCATGTAGTTGTCATCATATTTGTGACAAAGCCACCGTTCATATTTTTTCATACATCTCACAATTGATTCATTGCACATCCCGGTACACCGCCGGAGGCATCTACATAGAGTCATATTTTGTTCTAAGTATCGAGTTGTAATTCTTGAGTTGTAAGTAAATAAAAGTGTGATGATCTTCATTATTAGAGCATTGTCCCATGTGAGGCAAGGATGATGGAGACTATGATTCCCCCACGAGCCGGGATGAGACTCTGGACGAAAAAAAAGAGTACATAAAAAAAAAGAAGACCCAAACAAAAAAATGAGAGAAAAAAAGAGAAGGGGCAATGCTACTATCCTTTTACCACCCTTGTGCTTCAAATTAGCACCATGATCTTAATGATAGAGAGTCCACTATGTTGTCACTTTCATATACTAGTGGGAATTTTTCATTATAGAATTTGGCTTGTATATTCTAATGATGGGCTTCCTCAAATTGCCCTAGGTCTTCATGAGCAAGCAAGTTGGATGCACACCCACTTAGTTTATTTTGTTGAGCTTTCATACATTTATAGCTCTAGTGCATCAGTTGCATGGCAATCCCTACTCCTCGCATTGACATCAATTGATGGGCATCTCCATAGCCCATTGATTAGCTGCGTTGATGTGAGACTTTCTCTTTCTTGTATTCTCCACACAACCTCCATCATCATATTTTGTTTCACCTATAGTGCTATGTCCATGGCTCGCGCTCATATATTGCGTGAAAGTTGAAAAAGTTTGAGAATATTAAAGTATGAAACAATTGCTTGACTTGTCAACGGGGTTGTGCATGATGAGAGCATTTTGTGTGACGAAAATGAAGCATGGCCAAACTATATGATTTCGTAGGGATGAACTTTCTTTTGCTATGTTATTTTGAAAAGACATAATTGCTTGGTTAGTATGCTTGAAGTATTATTATTTTTATGTCAACATTAAACTTTTGTCTTGAATCTTTTGGATCTAAACATTCATGCCACAATAAAGAAAATTGCATTGATAAATGTGCTAGGTAGCATTCCACATCAAAAAATCTGTTTTTATCATTTACCTACTCGAGGACGAGCAGGAACTAAACTTGGGGATGCTTGATACGTCTCCAACGTATCTATAATTTTTTATTGTTCCATGCTATTGTATTATCCATCTAGGATGTTTTATATGCATTTATATGCTATTTTATATGATTTTTTGGGACTAACCTATTAACCTAGAGCCAAGTGCCAGTTTCTGTTTTTTCCTTGTTTTTGAGTATTGCAGAAAAGGAATACCAAACGGAGTCCAATTGACCTGAAAATCCATGGAGATTGTTTTTGGACCAGAAGAAGCCCACGGAGTACCGGAGATGGACCAGAAAAGTCCCGAGGCCACCACGAGGGTGGGGGCGCGCCCTACCCCCCTAGGCGCGCCCCCTACCTCGTGGCCGCCTCATGGACCCCCCTGACTTGTTCCCGACGCCAACACCTCTTATATATCCCCAAACTTCCATAACATAACCTAGATCGGTAGTTTTGCCGCCGCAAGCCTCTGTAGCCACCAAAAACCAACCGGGACCCTGTTCCGGCACCCTGCCGGAGGGGGGATCCATCACCGGTGGCCATCTTCATCATTCTGGTGCTCTCCATGACGAGGAGGGAGTAGTTCACCCTCGGGGCTGAGGGTATGTACCAGTAGCTATGTGTTTGATCTCTCTCTCGTGTTCTTGATATGGCACGATCTTGATGTATCGTGATCTTTGCTATTATAGTTGGATCTTATGATGTTTCTCCCCCTCTATCTCCTTGTGATGGATTGAGTGTTCCCTTTGAAGTTATCTTATCGGATTGAGTCTTTAAGGATTTGAGAACACTTGATGTATGTCTTGCATGTGCTTATCTGTGGTGACAATGGGATATTCACGTGATCTACTTGATGTATGTTTTGATGATCAACTTGCGGGTTCAGTGACCTTGTGAACTTATGCATAGGGGTTGGCACACATTTTTGTCTTGACTCTCCAGTAGAAACTTTGGGGCACTCTTTGAAGTTTTTTGTGTTGGTTGAATAGATGAATCTGAGATTGTGTGATGCATATCGTATAATCATACCCACCGATACTTGTGGTGACATTGGAGTATCTAGGTGACATTAGGGTTTTGGTTTATTTGTGTCTTAAGGTGTTATTCTAGTACAAACTCTAGGATAGATAGAACGGAAAGAATAACTTCGTGTTATTTTACTACAGACTCTTGAATAGATTGATCAGAAAGGATAACTTTGAGGTGGTTTCGTACCCTACAATAATCTCTTCGTTTGTTCTCTGCTATTAGTAACTTTGGAGTGACTCTTTGTTGCATGTTGAGGGATAGTTATATGATCCAATTATGTTATTATTGTTGAGAGAACTTGCACTAGTGAAAGTATGAATCCTAGGCCTTGTTTCAACGCATTGCAATACCGTTTGTGCTCACTTTTATCATTAGTTACCTTGCTGTTCTTATATTTCAGATTACAAAAACCTATATCTACCATCCATGTTGCTCTTGTATCACCGTCTCTTCGCCGAACTAGTGCACCTATACAATTTACCATTGTATTGGGTGTGTTGGGGACACAAGAGACTCTTTGTTATTTTGTTGCAGGGTTGTTTGAGAGAGACCATCTTCATCCTACGCCTCTCACGGATTGATAAATCTTAGGTCATCCACTTGAGGGAAATTTGCTACTGTCCTACAAACCTCTGCACTTGGAGGCCCAACAACGTCTGCAAGAAGAAGGTTGTGTAGTAGACATCAGCATCTCCAACAGCTTCTCGTGCGGGTCCATGCGTCGTCAGTGGTGAAAAGGTCGGAAATTGGGTGGACAAATGACAGGATGGACGAGGAGAGTGGGAGATTTTGCCACGGAAAGAGTGCGGATGGCTACAAAAATGCGTGCTCTGCCTTGGTTTTTGGTGGGCCTCAGGTATCGGAGTCCTTAGTGCTATGTGTCTGGTGTCCGGACTCTCGCAAAGCCCCCCCCCCCCCCCGGTTTGGTCCCGATTTGTGCAAAAACGGCGGTCTAGACTTCTCCGTTGACTGAAGGGGGCAGCGTTGGATGGCTTGCTGTTCAGACAGTTGCGTCCGAACGGATACAAGCAGTTTGGGGGTTGGCGTTGTAGATACCCTTAAGCTCCTTTTTTGGCATGTAGCACATGGTAATGCTCCTTCGTCTTGTCATTGAGCACAAGCACACTCATAACCATTATTTATTGTTTCTATATATTTCTCCTAACAGTGCTATGCACCCGACGGCTAGCCTAACAACTCGGCGGTCGCATCTCAGCCGTACGATAATATAATAGCATGAAACAATAAAAAAATTATAGATATGTTGGAGACGTATCAGAAGATAGATGTGAGAATGCAAGAGTAAAGTTGCCTATCACTACGTGACTTGAAGCTTACCGTTGAGTACTTCAAAAGAAGGCAAGTATAGAACCCCAACTTCTTATTTGCAAAGATAATTGATGATGATCGAGCTATCATAGCACTTTTCTGGGTTGATGAAGAATAAGGGCATTGTACCCAAAGTACAAAGATTGTGTGTTTTTTACACCACTTTCTGCACTATTCGCTACAATCTGTCTTTTGCATCCATTATTGGGATTCACACACACACACCCACACACACACACACACACACACACATTATGCTTGGGTTGTGCCTTGCTGCCAGAGGAGAAGATTGAGACTTTCCAATGGGTCTTTGAGGAGGGGATGTTCGCAATGAATAATGAGCATCTATTGAACATAATGACTGGTCAAGACCAGTTAATGGCTCAAGCCATCTCCATGATATTCCCGGACTCAATCCACATATGCTGCAAATGGCAAGTCTTCCGGGTTATCAAAACCAAGCTAGGGAAGTTGCTAGGTAAGGATAAGCTTTTTGCAGTTGCCTCAACAAATTAGATACTGTCAAGGAGTTCGAGACCAGATGGCAGCAGATGGTCAATTCTTTGGTTTGCTGAAGGGAAACACCTCAAAACGTGTGGCGAACCAAGAAGACGTGGGCACCCGTGTACTTCAGGCAGAGATCCTTCCTATTCATAGGTATAACCGGGCGATCCGAGGGGTTGAATTCCTACTTCAAGACTTTAAGTCATGCTAGAGACTCAGTTTGGACGTTTGTGCAACAATTTGAGATAGGGTAGGAGCTGATGCTATACTGCGAGGACAATGTAGGTTTCATCAATGAAGCGACGAGGCCGCCGCTATGGGAAAGTAAGTCCAACCATATATTTTCCACTTCTGGAAATCTATTTTGCTGTTTTGCAAAGGTAACTTGGTTGCAGCATTTCTAGGAACCTAGGCGGCATACTTTGTTAATATTCGAAGCATTTCTTTTGCAGTTACAACATTGAGAAGCGAGTTGCAAAGTTCTATAAAAGAGAGGTGTTTTCAAAATTTCATAAGCTCTTGGCTAAGTCCACACTGCTTCAGGTGCAAGCTAATGTCCTCTTGTTTCGGCTTGTTGCGAAAGATAGCGTGGACCCTAAAGAATACATGGTATAAGTTGCCGTTGAAGATGAGAAGTACATCGACAGCTGCAACATGCTTGAGATATGTGGGCTGATCAAGATGCGCATATCATCCGAGTTATGGTGCATCCGAGTGTACAAACAATACCCGCGCCTTACATGCTTGAAAGGTGGTCTCAAACAGCAACTGCTCCTGCACCCGATCTGGGCACTAGGCATAGGACTATGCACTTTGGCATCCCCGTGACAAACACCCTCAAGGCCAGTTCTCTCTGTAGCTTTGGCACCCTCGCTTCTGATGCATGTTTCGACGACAAAGCTTATGAATATGTCTCTAGCTTAATTCAGCACGGCAAGGTGTGGGTTGCTACGACGAAAGCAAGAGCACGAGATGGGGTTGCAGGAGACGAAGAAGTGCAAGCTCTGAAAGCAAATGAATGTACACAAAGCTCTGGATGCAAATGCAGGTCAACAGTTCGGGCTCTCGAAGGATTGTGAAACCCACCAAAGTCAGCCACAAAAGGGCGCCCAACAAAAAGAGAAGAAAGAAGAAACCACTAGTTGAGCTGTGAGAAGATAAAAGGAGGAAAAGGCAAAGAATGATGAAGTGAAAGAGAAGATGGCTCCGAAGCCAAGGGGAAGGAAGACTCAATGCTCGTATTGCTCCAATGAGATGCACAACGTCAAGAATTGCCAATACCTAGCGGATGCGATGGCGGCGAGTGCGGTAGCGAGGTCTCGATGACCTGGAGGAACTTTGTTACAAAGGACCGGCTTTTTGAGGTGCCTTTATGCTGCTCCTCAATATGTTGATTACTAACTGAAGTTATGCTTCAGATTCTTTAGGTTCAACCATAGTTGAGAAAGATAAATTTTGCAGTGAAGAGGCTTATAGATTTAGTCTACACGGGGGTCACACATAATGATGAAGTTTAGTCTTGGGTATATACTAAGGTAACCCACATGCTAAAACAATAACATGAAGTGTCATGCTTATGGTTTCGTAGAAAATAAAAATTTCCCCACTTAACCATAGCAACCATAGTAAATAGCAAAAACGATTAGAAACGTCTAACTTATTTTTGCAGGAGGTTTGCATGTGATGTGGTATAGCCTTCGTGAGATTAATATGTTTGCATGAGATGCAAAAGCCATACGTGAAGGAGTTTTCGGCGAAGAAAAGTTGAAGAATCAGGGCACGGCATAAAAGTTCTGCCACGGCAGCAAAAAGTGGCTCCACAACGGCAATAACAGACTACCACAACAACAATCTTCGAAACTGCTGCCACAACAACATTTTCTGCTGCCTCGGCGATGATTTTCTGCTAATTCAGAAAATAGTTGCCAGGTCGGCAGAAATGGGTGCCACAACAAACTTTCTGCAAAATTGTGCGAAGACGAGCAGACTTCTTCAACGGTAAAGACTATACCATGTTGCTAAATTATAAATTGCATGTGATGTTAATCCCTTTTTATACACCTTCTTTGATGTGCAGTATATGTATTTTATAGGGTGATCTTTCACTTGAAATATCAAGTTTACTGTAGCACCGTTTAAAATACATGTTCCTTGAAATACACCATGTCACATGGGTATTATAGATGTGTAGTTTATGAGAAGGGCATGAACTGTTCATGCTGCAGGTAAACTTGTTTTCTTGACGAGAGAACAATAACATTTTGACCTCGAAACACACCCATCAAAAGATGAACAAGAATCATATGAAGATATGATTGGTATGTTGACCGACCGGTCTCATTTACTGATTCATCAGTGATGTTACATCAATGGGTAGTAAGTGAGTCGCGGATCTTGAATCAATAGTAATCAATTACGTAGTATGTGAGATATTGATTTTAGTTAAAGCACACTCTAATTAATTGTTAATATGAGTTGCATTAATTTTAGACCATTTTTTTTGAAATGGAGGCGTACCCCCGGCCTCTGCATCATGATGATGCATGAGGCCATCTTATTAACAAACCAAAATCGTCGAACAAGTCTTACAGCTCACAAAACGGAGCAGCCAAGAAAATCCAAAAAAGGAAAATTACATGCGAACCGAGTCAACCGGCACAATGAAGATAAATAGGATAAGCTCTCTAGACTCCTATCCTGTTATGCGAGCACCATCCGAACCGGTTGAAGATAACCCGAGCTACCATCTCCCATTGGTTGCACCCAGTATCCAAAGGCTCCCTCCATAGGAGTGAGTAAGGACCACGTACGGAGCTAAGCCGTAGCCCTGAAGATAACCTGCAAAAAAGTTAAAGTGTGTTGTCTATTAAAAATCATATCATTCCTGCAGTTCCATATAGCCCATAATAGCGCACATATTCCAATCCGAATACGAGCCGCAGTAATTTTCTCCACCCCAGCTAACCACGTCCCAGACAAAGATTCAATATCGACTGGTGGATTAATATTAAAAGCTATATGAATCGTTCTCCAAAGTAATTTGGCAAGTGGGCATTCAATAAATAAGTGTTGTATTGTTTTGTCATGATCACAAAAACAGCACCGCGAAGAACCTACCCATCGCCTCTTAATTAGGTTGTCCTTGGTGAGTATCACTTGCTTATGAACAAACCACATGAAAATTTTAATACGCAAAGGGATCTTAACTTTCCAAATGCGTACCGACCGAGATAGGGGGCCGGAGTTAATGAGATCCATATAAAAAGATTTCACCGTAAATCTCCCATTCGAAGTTAATTTCCATTGAATTGAATCCGGTTGATCGGAGAGTTGAACTTCTATCAATCTCCGAACCAGGTGCATCTAGGCGGTCCATCTCTCACCAACTAACACTCGTCTGAATTGGATGTTCAAGAGAATTGTTTGAAGGACGGTACCCACGTAATCCTCCTTACGTTGTACAATATTATAGAGTGTAGGATATTGGATGGCCAAGGGCGTCTCTCCTAGCCATGTGTCTTCCCAAAATCTTGTTGACATACCATTGCCAACTAAGAATTTTACACTACGAAAGAATAGGTCCTTCGTGCGCATAAGTCCCTTCGAGCGGTGAATCGGTCGATCTCATGGTAACTTTGGGCAAGCGTTTTTCGAATGCAGATACTTATTACGCAAGATTTGAGACCACATACCCTCCGGCTTAGTCTCCAGTCTGTAGAGCCGTTTGCTCATAAGACATTTGTTCTTGATTTCTAAGTTTTCAATGCCGAGACCCCCTTGGTCTTTAGGTCGGCAAATGATATCCCATCGTGCGAGACGATATTTCCGCTTGGCCTCATCGGACTTCCAAAAGAAGCGAGATCGAAAGAAATCAAGACGCTTGCGAACTCCTTTCGGAACTTCGAAGAAAGATAGAAGGAACATCGGCATACTAGTCAAGATCTTGAGTTAATCAGGACTAGCCGACCTCCATATGACATAAGCTTACCCTTCCAAAGAGCTTAGTTTTTTTTCAATTCGTTCTTCAATACATTTCCAATCTTTATTGGAGAGTTTACGGTGATGGATCGGTATACCCAAGTAATTGAATGGTAAGGCACCTGACTCGCACCTAAACAATTGTCTGTATTTGTGTTCCTCGTCTTTGGCCTTCCCAAAGCAGAACACCTCGCTCTTATGAAAATTTATTTTTAGGCCAAACAATTGTTCGAAGAGACATAAGATAAGTTTCATATTACGAGCCTTAGCCATATCATGTTCCATGAAGAGGATAGTGTCATCAGCATATTGTAGAATGGAAACCCCTCCATCGACAAGATGATGAATGAGACCCTCACGTAGCCATGCTGCTTGGCCCCGCCAATAATGACGGCCAAAGATATACGCCACAATATTGAATGTAAGAGGAGACATGGAATCACCTTGTCAGAACCCCTATGTGTTCGAAATAGTGACCGATGTCATCGTTCACCTTGATTCCGACACTACCTTTCTGGACTTGGGTATCTACTTGCTTCCTCCAAGTTTCAAAGAAACCCTTCATGCGCATTACTGTTGAAGAAAAGGTCATTTTACTTTATCGTACGCCTTCTCAAAGTCCACTTTTAAAATAACCCCATCTAGTTTCTTCGAGTGGATCTCATGAAGCGTTTCATGTAGAACGACCACCCCTTCCAGTATGTGTCGTCCCGACATGAACGCTGTCTGGCTCGGTTGGATTACCGAATGAGCAATTTGTGTCAATCTATTAGTTCCTACCTTTGTGAATATTTTGAAACTCACATTCAAGAGGGCAAATGGGGCGGAATTGTTCGATTCGAACAGCCTCATCTCTCTTAGGTAACAACGTGATCGTCCCAAAGTTAAGATGAAACAACTCCAAATGACCGTCAAAGAAATCATGAAACAAAGGCATAAGATCATCTTTAATAATATGCCAACATTTCTTATAGAATTCAGCAGGAAACCCATCTGGCCCCGATGCTTTATTCGGTTTCATTTGGGAAATTGCCTGATAAACCTCTTTTTCAGTAAACGGTGCGGAGAGAACATCATTCTCTGCTGCTTGGAGTTGAGGAATATCATCAATCACAGATTCGTCCAGGGACACCTTCGATGAACTAGGGGGGCCAAATAGTTTTTTTTATAAAAGTTAGATATGTAAGCCTTCAGATTTTCGTGTCCCACTATTGTCCCCTCGTCCTGCTCAAGTTGTATAATTTTTTTCTTCCTATGCTTGCCATTTGCAACCATATGAAAAAATTGTGTATTGTCATCCCCTTGGATGACCTTCATTGTTTTCGCACGCAATGCACACTTCAGCTCCTCTTCTCTCAAGAGGGCCCGTAGACCTTGCTCAGCCTGGGACCTCGTTTGTTGCTAAAGCACAGAGAGCAGAGTGACCTCTGCCTTTAAGTCTAAAGCCTCAATCAATTGAGTCAGACGCTCTTTTTCTTGTTTATAAATCCCACTCTCATTTCTGGCCCAACCGCGCAGAAATTGCTCTGGAGATGTCTAATTTTGTTTTGCCATCCCTCAACATGAGTCCTTCCACTAACCAGCTTAGCCCATTCTCGTGCAATCATCTCCAAAAAGCCTTCTCGCTCAAACCAACTGAGCTCGAAGGAAAAGATATTTTTATTTGCCACATGTGTCGCTTCCCCCGAGTCAAGAAGAAGTGGTGTGTGATCCGAGATCGCTCTCTGCATCGCATGGACCGACACCAACAGATATTTTTGTTCCCATTCCATACTGGCAAGAACCCTATCGAACTTTTCATAAGTCGGAATGGGTAACGAATTGGCCCATGTAAACTGTCTACCGGTGAGCTCAATTTCTCTCAAATTGAGACTCTCGATAATCATGTTAAACATCATGGACCATCGTCCGTCAAAATTGTCATTGTTCTTTTCATCTCTTCTCCTAATTATATTAAAATCCCCCCCCCCCCAACTAGTATAGGCAGGTCTTCATCTCCACAAATCCGCACCAAATCAGCCAAAAAATCAGGCTTGAGTTCAGGTTGTGCTGCCCCATAGACTGCTACTAGGGACCATCGAAACCCGTCTAGTTTTGATCGCACCTTGAATTTGACCGAAAAATCTCCATGAACTGCACTAAGCACCTCTAAAGTCTCACACCGTACACCTAGTAAAATCCCACCGGATCGACCTCTAGGAGGTAAGATGTGCCAATCAAAATCTATACCACTGGAGAGAGTTTGAAGATATTGTGATGTGAAATTATCTCGTCCAGTCTCCAAAAGTGCGATAAAGTCTAATTGTTGTTCTATCGTTGTTTACGCTAAGAATCGTTGTTTAGCCAAGTCTTCTAGACCTCTGCTATTCCAAAAATTCCTTTCATAAGTCATCATGAATTTTTTTTATGTTTAACTCTGGCACCTCGCTGCATGCCGACGTAGGGTAAATTTTTTCTCTTCGAGGTCGCTTTGGGCTTCTCCTCAACTCCCTGTGGGATAGAAAGATCGGTGACCACAGAATCGTCCCCCTCCATCAGGAGAGGCTCAATCGTGTCTGTAATCTCCAACTCCTCCTCATCCTCCTCCTCCGTGATAGGCAAAAGATAATTACAAACCTGTGCGAGATCAGCAATTACTAAATTTCTCATATCATCGTCACTCATTGGTTTAATAGATGCAAGATTTCGGACAATCTCGGAAGCCCTCTCCACTTCTAAGTCTGAAATATCATTAATGGATTTGACGACCTCGGTTTCATTTGACCCCAAAGAAATTCCTAGGTCGTTAGCCTTATCTACTATTTCATTTTATGAGAAGTGCAAAAGTGAACAACTTTTATCAAAAGACGCACCTGTAGAAGCCTCGACATCATGAAGCATGGCGGCCCTCTTGGCCCGCGCTAGCTGCAGGTCATCCGCATCCGACTGCCCCTGGATCCGATTGCTGACACGCCTGCCAGCCGACACCGGATCCGCAATCCCACCAAAAGCGATAAGCTCCTCTGTGGTCCTCTCCTGAGAAGTAGAATTCCGACTCCCACTCCCCTCCCCTATCGTCGGTGAAGAAGGGAAGGGCATGGAGGATAGGATCCCAGCCGAAGGGGGATAGGGGGAAGAAGACCGGAGAGCCACCTGCTCACTAGTCCCTCTCCCTCTCTCCCCACCGGAGCCACTCAGCTCGTGGCCGCCTTGAACGACACCGTCCTGTGGGGGGGGGGGGGGTTAGGGCGCGGGACTCCTTCTCGCACCTCACCCCCAACTCCTCGCTCTGCATGGCGAGACCACAAGGGGTTACTGACATGGGTGTCTTTCCCACACCTCACCCCTCTCGTCGAGAATCGCCGTCGCCGAGATGGGAAGGGAGCCCCGGACCGCTGTCAGGCGACTCCGCCCAAAGAAAAGCGCCCGCCATCACGGTGGGAGGAGAGGCACAGACCACTGTCCAGTGTGCCCTCCCGAAAAGACCGGTCGGGCTCCCCACTCGCAGCTACCTCGTGAGTAGCAACCAGCCCGGCCGGAGGAAGCCATCATGACATCGCCACAGCCAACGTGCCTCTCAAGTGCGCTTGTCGCCTCGCAGATGACTCAAGATCGAAGGCAACTCAAGCTCCGTCTGGTCATCAGTCTCAACTCTGGAACTCCAAAGCCGACTAGGAGCTAAACTCGACCCAAACGAACCAAAACAAAGAGTGGTCATCGGAGTAGTAGACGGTGGCGCCTGTTGGGCAGAACTATCTGCCTTATCTGGTTGCGCATCGGGCCCCTTCTCCGACTCCTGTTGAAAATTGTCAGCACCCTTATCCTGATTCCCGGGCGCTCCGCTCCCCTCAGTTGTGTCCATATCCTGAGGCTCATCCCCATCTTGGGAGATCGGAGTATCCTCAATCTCAAGCTCTAAAATATACGTGACTCCAAAGATATGTCCATCTAACCAAATCCGGAATGTGCTCAACACTCACGACACTGACTAGTAACCGCGCAGCCCCTTGTGCACGAGTAAAGGGCATGTCCACTTTTTCAGTCTTGCCAATCATCCCACCCAAGCTCCAAGCAATCAGAAAATGCTTCATCAATTTTGGTGGAGCACCAAAGAAACGAACCCACACCTTCTCTAAAGGTATACCCTCCGGTTCCTCTTGCTTCCATTCATCAAAAGCAATAATAGTGTTGGTGCTTGGGACTCTACACATGCCCCACTTGAGAAAATGCATCTGGTCCTCTTTAGTGGGAAAATCCACCTTATAGGACTGTCCCTCTAACTGTTCCAGATGCCATGGATGGTTACTTGGTACCAAGTCACGCATAAATCTCTGTCGAGCCTCGGACAAGCTGACCATTAGTCACCCGGACAACTTCGGGAAAGGAACTCTCAGCCATCTGAGGTAGCGAGTCCACTTCCGGCGTCTCAAAAAACATCAGCTCCTTGCAACACACACCAAAAATGCTAATGCCAGGTTTAGGACCAGATAGAAGTGGGCAATCTCCAGTAAGGTGCTGAGATTTTAGGCAATAATCACAAAGCTCATTAGTGCACTCTGCCATAAAGTGACCAGTTCGCCACATCTAAAGCAAGGCAACTTCTTTTTCTTAATTGCCCACTTGGAGAGTTTCTCTCCCTCCACTTTCTCCGGCCCTTTGTCAGAAGTACCCTCTCGAGATTTAAAGCTCCAGATGCTGCCAGATCTTGTCACATTGCTGAGTCAGAACCACGTCGGCCAGCCACCGGCAACGTAGATGAATTTGTCTCTGTGTGCTCAAGCTCCTCCCCCGTAACCATATCTGCAACGGGCGGTGGCGGCGGAGGAATATGGCGCGGTGGAGGTGGGCGTCTACCTCTCCTACCACACCGATATCCACCCCGAAAGCGATAGTTGGGTCCGGCAACGCCTTCCACAAAATTACCGGGCGGCCCCTGAAACTGTCTAGGACCACCATCATTGTACCAGTTGTGCCCACGGCCGCCACCGGAAGAAGAACCACGGTGCAGCCCTCTCCGGATGCATCAAAACCATCGTCCCCACCTCCCGTGCCGGTTAGCATTCCATCCATCTTTGTTGTTACCATAGAAACCACCACGTCCTTGAGCGCCACGACCTCGTCCTAGAGCTGGTACCTTGGCCACCGGCTGCTGCACCGGCTCGCCCTGCCGCTGCACGTCATGTATAGGTGCCTGCGAGCTTGGAGCAACCGTGACCGGGCCTAGTCACGCGGGGGGAGCAGCACTCGCCCGGTGATCAGCCTCGCCGCGGTTGAAGGAAAGCACCGGTCGGCACCCGTTCGAGCTGCTGTTGCGGTGTTGGCCCGCTGGCCCAGCAGCACCACCGGCGGCGATGGGCGCGAAGCGGCACGCTTCGACAGACTTCCCATCAAGGGCGGGCCGGATTGCCGCGACCGCCAGCCGACGGCATCCGGTCCAACGACGGTCGGCGGACCTCGCTTGCCATGCGGCGGCCCGCGTCCAACCATCTTGTCGGCGCAGGTGAGTCGACGCGCTCGTCCCTCGCACAGGGTCGGGAAACCAGGTTCGAAAACCCTAGGCGCAGCTAGGACGTGAGGCTTGATCGAAACAATCAGGTCAGTGCGTACGGGAACGGCCTCGGCTTGGATTCCCAACTGGGCCTCACCCCAGTCCAGGAGACCCACGACCGGCTCTGTATCCAAACGGGCCTCAACACCCAAAAGCGAATACAAACGAACCCTTCTGGCAGTTTGAATGTCACTCACCGATCTCGCCACCGACGGCCTCGACGGCGGTGACGGACCACCCTTCTTTCGATTGTTCTTCTTTTTTCGAGTACCAAGAGTCCAAGAATCCGGCAGAAACTCGGATAAAGTCACGGGTTCGCGAAAAACCTTAGGAATCAGACCGATCCAAGGTTTCATTGTCGGATTGACACTTTGAGTTTTCGAATGCCGACGAGCAGGAACCTCTTTGATCACCGGCAGCTCCGTCGGTCCAGTAGCTTGGGGAAGCAGAAACGAACCTGTGGAGATGTGATCATCCTCTTGATCTTCATCATCGCTGTCAATCAAAGCCCAAAATCACCCTCCCGGTCTCGCCGGCACCGTCGTCTCCATCAGGTCAATCATCACTGATCTCGTCGGACGTTGATCTACTTGCACACGATCACCAACCACCACGTGAAAAGCATCAAGGCTGAAACGAGTCCCTACCTCGATCGAGTCGCCGCTGGCAAGTAATCGCCGGCTAGGACGTCATTCTCCAAATCGAATAGAGCCATCCAGCGTGACTGATGGGAGAGATGGACGCGGCCTTCGATCCACTTGCCAGGATCCATCTCGGCCAGGAACTGAACACGCCATTGCGTGAATCCCCCTTGGCCCTGGCCGATCGCTTCCGGCGCTGAGATTGATCGCGATCCCGACGCCCCCTCCGTTCGTTCCGACGCCATCGAGGCAATCGGATGCAGTGATCCGGGGCGCGATCCACCCATCGATCCACCCAAGTACTTGCATTAAGTAGTTGCCACGGAGGCCTCTCGATTGCATGCATGAATTGATTTAGGTGATCAATTCAACCATGTTTCCAGCACTGTCACGAACCATACCTAGGTTGGTTTAGTGGTTGCTAAGTCGAGTCTTCCATTGTCTGGTGCAGTCAGGTCGTCAAAGTCTCCTCCAATGTAATCAACATAGTCTCATTGAAAGATCGAGCCCTAGCACACATCGGTTTTGTTTCTCCAGGCAAATGTAGAGCAAACATAATGGACAAATTTCAACCGAATCCTTGAATTTTCAGTTTTGCTAGAACTCATCTAGATGAGATATAATATTGGTCTCATTCACCTTTTATAGCCATTGGATGTGATGCTATAAGATGCGTGTGTGCTGACGTGGGTTGTATTTGTTCTTGTTTTCAAAGTGAATGAGACCAAATTATATCTCATCTAGATGAGTTCGAGGTACTCCCTTGAATTTTCGACGAAACAAATTTCCGTATGAGCTGGGCTCAAATTTAAGGACAACTGGTTTTTTTTTTTTTGCGGGAAAGGACAACTGGTTTTGACTTGAACGGATAAGACGAAGCTCATACAAAACACGGATGTTGCTGAAACTTGAGTGAAAATTCAGTGAAGTCTGTGGCCCTGCCTCGAAGACGACCGACATACACACACCACTCCAACCATCACACCCTCCATCATCCAGCTGAACAAATATGGTTTACTCCATGGAAGGGAGCGAGCGAGAACACATGAACACGTACGTCCCTTCCTGGAACGACGACAAGGCACAGCTGTGACGAAGAAGATGCGGCACCAAGATTATGCAGGACGAAGAAGAAGGTCTCAGCTAAAGTACAGTCAGAGAGACACATAAATGCACTTATACGCATGTGCGATCACTGGCGGAGGCAATCAATCCAAACGTGGCGTGCCATGCCGGGCCACAAGGTGCCAAAGCAGGCGCTGTTTTCATTATTGTTCAATCAAGCGGAAGTGCAAGCGCATGCGGTGCGCGGTGATCACTGATCGGGCGGAAGCTCGCTAGAATCCAAACATGGAGGAGCACCGCTCGTCTGACAACTTGCGAGATTCCCTTCTCTTCTTTCTTTCTTGCCCATCATGGGTCTGTCAGAGCTGAGCAGGGAGGAGAACCTTCGCTGCCCTGCTCTCCTTCTCTTCCCTGCCAGAACAATGTGCCGCATTTGTATATAGATACAGATCATGTTCCTCCTACCGGCACGAACATGGAGCAGAGGTTAAAGAAACATGTGCAGCGAGCTGATTGAGGTTGATCCTTCAACTTGGCGGAAAGATGCCGGCCCGCGTGCCCTTTTATATCCGTCCGTCCAAGTTGGCCGGCTTTAACACGGTCAATCGCTGCCATGGAGCGATCTCCATCCCTCGATCGGGCGCCAATCCCTAGCAATAACTTCACTGCATAAGTGGAGTTTCTTACTGATCGAACCCTCCACGACCTGCCTTGCTATCTTAATGGAGGCAGAAATGTCAAGGCTAAGCAGGGCATGGATGGATCTTGAGCGCTAAAATAATAAAATCGCAGAGTCCAATTAGGCCACACCGCTGCTGCACATGCGCGCATGTTCCTCGCCTAAGCTGGCTGTGTAAAGGAAGGGTCGGGGGCGAGAGAGACACCCGGACACAGGAGCAGAAACATGCTACACGCGCGTCGGACGGCAGCGGTGCATATGCAGGTATCATTCATGTGGTTCGCTGCGTCGGGTACTCTGGTCTGCCTCGTGCATGCTCTGTCTTTTCTCCCCGGTTCTTCGTGTGCAGTTTCAGACTTTGAGCCACGGCCCTCCTGTCGTCCTGTACGTTCGGTTGGTTCTGTTTTAGACGTGTGTTTCAGGTCGCGTGCATGCGTTTTCCTACAATCCAATTTTGGAATGACAATATTGTGCTACACAAAAGCAATTGCCCTTTCTCTCCGTCTGTGTGTGTGGAAAAGGTAAAAAAAATTTGGCATCATCCCGTGGAAACCTTATTACGTACCTCCTCCGTTTCAAAATACTTGATTTCCATTTGTCTAAGAATGAATATACCTATATACTAAATCATGTCTAGATACATCTATATTTTGACAAATGGAAGGCAAGTATTGTGGAACAGAGGGAGTATCAGATTGGTATATGAGCTGTATCCATGTCATGAAGAAAGGAATGAGTGATCCGCCGGAATCTGGAAGAGTTAAAGCTTTGTTTGGTAGGCGAAAGCCTCTTTGAAGATACCAAGTACTGGTCCTTGGCTTTACTCAGCACTCAGTTCTTAAAATGTACACAATGAACACATCTTAATGTATGCGAACACACAATGAATTTCAATCTTACGAATGACAGAATAACACTGAAGGGGCAATTAATTCCATGACACGGTTGATCTCTATGTTGTTGTACCTGTCATACTGTACCTCTGAATATACGCGTGACACGGTTTAGCTAGGTATACCCAAAGTAGCCTCACAAAACGAATCAATGGAATTTGCAAGATTGTGACACCTGATCTACCCTTGTACTAGTATGTCACAGGTTACAGCCATGAATGATCGATGCAAGTGGCGCGTCGGAGTGGACCTAGGTGAAATGTATGTGGTGATCATGTCATGTACAGTGGCCGGAGTACACATGTGCAGATGTCTGAATTTGGCAAGTTTGGCGGTACTGCTAGTTCACTCTGCTGCACACCTTCCTGATCTCCCCGGGCGGCCCGGTGAGCACGTCGGCGTAGCCCATCTTCACCATGGCGTCCGCGAACTTCTGCGACCACAGCTTCCGGTTGGCGGCGTACTGGCCGACCAGCGCCGCCGTGTCGCTCTGGTCGAGCAGCGCCTGGTCGGAGTTGAAGAGCACCTCGTGGGTGCCGATGTTCTTGTAGTACTGGTTGTCGAGCTGGAGCGGCGTCTTGGCGTCCAGCTGCACCACGCGGTCGAGCCGACCCGTCGCCGCCGGGCACTTGCCGGCGCGGAGGGCCTTGGCGAGCGTGTTGTTGAGCGTGGGGTCGATCTGCGGGTAGAGGCGGCTGGAGAAGGAGGAGCAGTGCGAGCGGCCGATGGAGTGCGCGCCGGAGAGCGTGACCATCTCGTCGGCGGTGAGGTTCTTGGACGCGAAGCGGGTGATGAGCTGGGTGAGGTTGAAGTTGGCGGGGGGCAGGTTGGCGAGGGCCTCGGTGGCGTTGGAGACGCGGCCGTCGAGGCGGCCGGAGGGCATGGCGAAGATTATGCCGCCCATGATGCGGGAGGCGTCGCGGGCGGCGAAGGCGACGATGTCGGCGCAGGAGACGACGCCCGGGCAGCGGCGCTCCACCACGCGCTTGATGCGGTCGATGACGCCGAAGCCGCGGAGGCTGGGGAAGTTGGGCGCCGCCGTCTTCTCCACCGTCCGGTTGCCCGGGCTGCCCGTGGGGTCGTCCAGCAGCACCGACGCGTCGCAGCCCTGAACGCACGCACCAACGAATGCAGCTACATTAGCACCGTAATTAAGCACGCACGACGGCGCGAGCTCGCCCGGTCGAGCGCAGCACGTACCCTGACGAAGCAGTCGTGGAAGAAGAGGCGGACAAGGCCGGGGCCGTTGCCGGCGTCCATGCGGACGGAGGCGTGGACGATGGTGGCGGTGAGGTTCTCGGCCTCCGGGCACGTGGAGTCGTAGTACCCGACCTTGAGCTGCGCGTCGGCGGCAGGGACGGAGAAGATCAGGCACGCGCACACGCACGCGACGACCACCGCCAGCACAGATCCGCCATTGCCAGTACCAGTACCAATACCAGTACCGCTGGCCATCTCCCCCGCACCGCTACACTGGGTGTGTATGTAGTACTATAGCAGTCCACTGGGGCTAGCTAAGCTAAGCTAAGCTAGCTCGATGTTCGCGCCGCTGCTCTTGGTATCTGTACTAGGGGTGATCGGTAAGTGTACCAGCAGCAAGTGCAGTGGCATTTATACGTGGCCGGCTGCGTCTCCAACTAACTACAGATTCAAGATGGATAGAAAATGGAAGCTAGTGAGCGAGCGACCTGCTGCTGCATGCACTGATTAATCAGCTTGGAACGTGGCCAGTGTGTCGACCGACTGAGCCGAGGGAGACTGTAGGAACATGGGACCGAGCCGAAGTTGACCCGCGATCGACCGCCACCAATTGGGTTTCGTGCCCTGCAGCTCGCTGGCCGCTGTTCTCTTCTCCTTGGGGCGCCGAAGTGGTTGCGGTTAACATGGAGCCTGCGGTGTCCGCGCGCACTGATCATCCGTGCTGTCCCTCTCTGGGTGCCGTCTCCGCGCTGCCACGAGCCCGGTGCGCCGTGCGCGTTTCATCGGTGCCACGACGGGATCGCGATTTTTTTTGAGGGATTACAATACGGCGGCGGGGAGCACGGCCGGCGTTGACGGAACAAGATGCGGAGTTGTACTTACTGTAGATCGAGATTGGGCTCTACGCATGCTATGGCTAGTGGTAGTGGAGTCGGGCAGCACACTATAGTAGCTAGCTGATCCGCAACATCGGGATCGGGGATTAAATTCCTCGGGCCAGGTTGAGTGGCATTGGCTGCCCCTGGGTTTTCTACTTCCTGTCAGTACTGCTTCTTTGGTAAACTATTCCACCGAGTGGGCATTTCTTCCCGCTCCAGTTTGCACCCCAAACTTCCCCCGATCCATGGTTCTTAGCTACCGAAATAGCTACCTTTCAGTCAGCTGAGTTTTCAGTTTTGCGTCAGTCGTTTTTTGGTCCGTTGGATTATGCTTTAAGATTCATGTTGTCGTTTTTCTGTTTTCTCTGTGTTTTGTTGTATTTTGGGCCAGCTAGCGTCGACTGTCCCCTGTTTGGGTCAGTCGATATCTCGCTTCCTTCTGTGAAGCCTTGACCTGGCTTCGAGGTTGGGTGGGGCGCCCGTTAAGCTGCCCGGCCTGTTATCGGGAACGCCGACCGTCGCCTTGTTCATCGCCTTATCCTATCGCCTCCTTTCTGTCAGTCTTCTTTCTTTTCTTTTGCTAGATCCACTCATCTGTTGTCTCTCTTTCTTTGGATATGAGTTTTGCAGGATTTTGTGGTTTGTGGTTTGCTTCAGGATCTAGGTGCTCTTGGTGCATCTAGGTATGTTGTTTCCTTTTTTCGAGATTTCTTTTGCTTAGTTCATCATGTGCTATCTCCTTTATTTATTTTCTTTTTTGTGGAGTTAGGGTTCTTACAGTTAATCTGCTCGCAGATGCGTGCCTGAGTCTGGTAGTTTATTTCATAGATCTGCTCTCTAATTAGATGTTCTTTTTACTTTTTTTTTTATCTTTTTTGTGTATCCTTTGCATGATTATGGGCTGTCGACGGATTGACATGGATGCGTCTGAACGATTTTTCAGGTAACTGGATGCCTTTTATTGCTGAATCTGTTTGTTTTGTCTGGTTCCAATGAATGTAGTTTGTCTAGGGTTTGTAGGTGTAGTTTCAGGTTGTATCCTTTTAGGGATATGTTTTAGATTCAGGTTGTATTTAGGTATTTGTAGTGGGTATTTTTAGTATGTCATGTATGCTGTTTCAAAGATGCAATCTTTTTTGTATGTATGTATGTATGCCATGACTTGCTTGTGCGTGCCTATGATTCCAACTAGATTTTGTGGCTTTATTTTTGTGGCATTTTTCGAGTCTGTTTAGATCTGGTTATGAAGTGTGGTTGATATGGTTTTTAACTGATTAATATGTTGATGTGAGATGTGGATTATGAAATTTGCCTTTGTGAGCTTTTCTGAATTTTGGACTGGATGGGTCACTCTACTATATCATTTACCCCAGCTGTTAACTTAGGCGCGATTAAACTTTTGTAGCATGTTGACATTCTAGTTGTATTGATGTGCATTTTTTATTTTGTTTTTGTTTATAAATTTTCGCATTTTTTTCACGGTGGTGTTCTGCAATTTGATTTGTAGTTTAAGTATTAAAAGCACCAAGGAAAACCTGCACTTGACTGTAGTTTTATCTAAACAGTAGTAGTAATTGCATTTGACTAAGGAATGCTAGCACATCAAGGAAGTAGGATGAGTATGCAAGTTCATATAGATATTCACATTTTATACTGCAAATGCAATTTTTAGTTATTTTTGTTTCTTCATATATGTTGCTGTTGTAAAAGGTGTGCAAGATCAGTTTGGTATGCATGCAATTTTTTAGTTAGTTAAATATGTAGTTCTGTGTTCTTTAGGATTGTTTCTTGGACGCAGATAAGAATGCATCCCTTTTGATGTTTTTGTAAAAGGTGTGCATGTTTTAATCAGTTATCTTTTTTGATTCTTCAGGAATATCTTCATGCACCTTTATATTCCTTTCATATATATTAACCTTTTATTTTGATGTTGTGAAAGGTCTGCAATTTTTTAGAATGATGAGGATACAAGTTCGAATGTTTCTATACTCATATATTAGGTTTTATTTAAATGAACATACTACAATCCCCTTTTCGCCCTCTTGTAATGTATGCAACTTTTTCATAATTGAGATGCTATTTTAAATTGCAGGTTTTTTGTTTTTTTGGAAAGTAGTGTATTTTCTAGTTGTATTGATATGCAATTTTTAGTTTGGTTTTATTTATGCATTTTGGACAGCATTTTTGCATTTTTTTCTCATGCTGGTGTTCTGCATTTTGATTGTAGTTTAAGTAATAATAGCTTAAAGGAAACCCTGCACTTTGACTGATCTTTATGCAAAATAAAAAAGTGAAGTAAGGGTGCCCTGTGGGTATTTGATCTTGCTCCCTGCCCCTTTTTTTTTTTAACTAATAACAGTTCCAAGAGCATGCTAGTATATATAAAGAAGTATGATGAGTATGCAAGTTAATATAGGTATTTTATAGGTTTTAATGCAAATGCAGTTTTTAGGCAATCCCTTTTCTTCATATATTTTTATTTTTGTTCTGTAAAAAGTGTGCAAGCTTAGTTTGTTTGTAGGTGCATTTTTAGTTATTTAATTTGTAATTATAGTTTTGTCAGGGATGAACCTCTTCTGATGCTTTTGCAATAGTTGTGCCTGTTTAATTCAGTGATTTTTTTGATATATCTTTGCTGTTGACATATCTTGATATGTGTAATAATAGCACCAAGCGCAAACATCTGTTTTTCATTGACATATCTTGCTGTTGTAAAAGGTGTGCAAGCTTAGATTGGCGTAGATGCAATTTTTAGTTAGTTATTATGTAATTCTAGTATTGTTAGGAATGTTTTATCCGATGCAGATAAGAATGCATCCTTTTTGATGTTTGTAAAAGGTGTACATGTTTAATTCAGTGATCTTTTTGAATCTTCAGGAATTTTTCATGCAGCTTTAAATACCTTTCATATCTATCAAACTTTTTTTGGTGTCTTGAAAGGTCTGCAATTTTTGAATGTTGAGCATGCAAGTTTCAATGTTCTATGCAAATGTTTCATTTTTTAGGTTTTCTTTAAATGAACATAATATGATCCCTTTTCGTTTATTGTAATGTCTGCAACTTTTTCATATTTAAGATGCAATTAATATGTTTTAGATAGTATTTTCAACATAACTCATGTTAATTTCATTTTTTGAGGAGGTTGTTAAGTAACCACTTTTTTTATAATAAACTATATTTTTTATGTACAGGATGGTTTGCCCCATTTGCCGTTGCCCTGGCGCTCCATGCATTCCATTGCTGCCAGGCAGCGAGGGGCCCGAAGTTTTTGAGGTTGTCATTGATGAGTATTGCTTTAGGAGGATGGTGAGTTTTATTTATATTTTTTTTCTGCAATTTGTAGATGTCTGAAATTTCGGTATGATGCACATGTAATATTCATTCTGATGCTATTTTTTTGTGTTGTCTTTGTTTCATGTTTTCTTTTTTCAGTATATACCATGCAATGTCAGGGGTTTCTTAGCTGATTACATTGAGGAGCACAGGAATGTTGCAACAACTTTCAAACACCAGAGGACCGAGCCTGCCATTTTAACTTATGAGGACAGGTCTTATGCTGCAGACTTTAAGCAGCGAACCAACTACTCAAAGTTCTGTGGTAATGCTTGGTTTGAGTTCAGCAATGACTACGCTCTTCGTGCTGGAGATTGTCTGGTTTTTATCTTGGATAACTCCTGCTTTGATCTGAAAGTGGAGACTTTCCGTGATGGTGAAAGGATTCTCCCTTTACCTTCTGTTGGTGAGTTATTCATTGTTTTTGCATGTGATATTTTATTTATTTTATGTTGCTTGTTTTTTTGTTTTTAAAGATGCACTGTTTTGTTTTTTGTTAACTAACTATGGTCATCTTTTTTTTTTGGATTATGTAGCTTTTGAAAACCTCAGCAACCGAAAGTATGAGCTAGTTTGTTCTGCTGTCATGCCTCGGGGCTTGGAATTAGACTACCACACCAATCGCACCTTGTACGTTCACTTTTCCGAACTGTGAGCTTCCTGCGTTGCGTCCCGTTTGTGCATGAATTGACTGCCACAAACACTGTGAAGTTTGTGATGGTAAGTTTTCTACTGTACTATTTCATTTTATGTTTTTTATATATTTAGTTTTTTCCACTGTTTTTTAATGATTGATGATTCATACTTTATTATTGTCATTGTAACAGAAAATTCCAAAGGTCATTGTTGCCAGCTTGAGGAGGTTTGTTGATATGCCTACCAGTGCTAAGGTGTCCTTAGAAGCTTTCCTGGGCGATTTACATGTTATCATGCCATCATCATTCTACATTTGCAAGCAAGATGGGAGGATGATCATCGAGAAGACAAGCTTCAAGGATTTCATATCAGCAACTTCTTTTGCAATACATAGTGTTGTGCTTATCACTTTCAATGAGTCTTCTTATGATCGATCAATTTCGACTGTCTTCCAACGCCTAGCTTAGATGGAACGAAATTAGTTATGTCAGCTTGTAAGTTGCAGTACCTCTGTGTGGTGGACTTGTGTTCTATTTTGGCACTTTTAAATCATAGCCATAGGTTATGGTTAGTTTAAGCTGAACTATCTGTGAACTCAAGGACGGATGAACTGTGGTTATAGTTAGTTAAGTTGAAGCTATATTTTTCATCTCTTTTTTTGCAATGCCTGAAGGATGAATGAACTAGGTTGAACTGTTTTTTAATGAAAATATCAAGAAAATGTGCTATGTTATCAATAATATATATTTTTTTCTTTTTTTGTATAAGGTTTTTTGAATTCATTTTTCAAATCATTTTTGAGTGGTTTTTGCAAGTTTGTATTTGATTTTTTACTCACTTGGGGGTGCTCAACATTTTTTGTTGATTGATCTTTTCATTATAGATCATATCAATTTGTTGAATCGAAGGCACCTGAGACTTGTTTGTGTTTTTTGATTTTTGAGTGACAAATTAAACTTTTCTTGTCTTAGTTCATCTCACTACTTTTTTTTCAGTTTCCTAATGTTTATGATAAATGAGCTTTGTGATGTAGTCCACCTTTGGTTTTTGGAAGTTTATTTTTTATTTTTTACTCACTTGGGGTGCTCAACAATTTTTGTTGATTGATCTTTTCATTATATATCATATCAATTTGTTGAATCAAAGGCACCCGAGACTTGTTTGTGTTTTTTCATTTCTGAGTGAAAATTAAACTTTTCTTGTCTTAGTTCGTCTCACTACCTTTTTTCAGTTTTCTTAATGTTTACGATGAAAATGAGCTTTGTGATGTAGTCCACTTTTTTTATTTTGTACATTATTTATTAGTTTATCAATCATTTTTGATGAAAAATTAAAATGCGTGCACTACTTCATCCTTTTGGGTACTTTTTAAAAGTATTTTTTTACTAAAGCTCTTACAGTTTTTTTTGTTAAAATGACAAGCCACACAGTAACGTCATGTACTTACAACTGTTGTAGGAGCCTTTCATTATTTTTACTTTAAGATTGGTGATTTTAGTTTTTTCCCGTGCGTGCCAGCAAGAGTTGGTCCCCTTACATGCTTGTGATGTCACTTCTTTTTTTCAAAATCACTTGCCCGTTTCTTTTCTGCGGGGGGCGCTCGTCTTCTCGAGAGAGTTCTCGTCTCGTCTCCCTCGTCTCCGGCGACGAAGTTCCCCGTCGTTGCGTTCGTGCTCCACCAGATTGTCGGTCTGCTCGCACCAATCGACAGCGCCTCTAGGTCTGCCTCTGTCACAGGTTCGTCCCCCCGCCATGCTTTCTCCCTTCCCTTCAATTTTTGAATCCCTTCCTCAAACCCTAGATTTTCGCAAAATTGCTTGCGTGAGCTCATAGATTCAGATGATTAGGATGATTCGCACAGGGGCGTATGGAATTGCGCTGCAGAGTTGTCATTTACCAGGTCCCTCTGTTGTATGTTATGCGCTGCTGTTTGCACAGGGCCGTACGGAATTAGGGGTGAGAGCAGTCCGCTCTGTGATGTCATGCGTGTTAATTTAGTTGCGTTCCCAAGGAATTCAGACTAAAATTGATGCTCTCCTAGCTATAGAGTTTAATTTTTACACTGTTTTATGAATTATAAGTCTGAAATTCAGAGACGGGATTGCTCAACCTGAATTTTGTAAGCGCTTTGCACGTGGCTGTGTACAATGTAAGGCAATTTTAGTGTATTTTTTGTGTCATGAATTTCACACATTAGCTGCTTTGTTTTCCCCTTTTTATGTAGTTTGAGATGTTTTTAACTCCTCTGCTATGTTAGTGTGTGCATATTCAGATGTTTTTCTCATGGGTAGAGGACATTGATGCACAGTTTTCTGGGTATAGGGATTTTATAGGTGCTAGTTGTTATGCTTTTTAGACTATAGTTGTTATGCTAGTAAGACTATGCAGCTGGATACTGTGAAGCCTGCTTGCTGAATTCATTCATAGTTTGGCATACATTGGTTTATACTTCGATCCACTCCAAGTATTTTGGTGTACAATTTGATATAATATAATTTCTGACCTCCATTCTTTTGTTCTCAGGTGATGGCAAGCGATACTAATGATGTGGAAGACAGTGAATGGTTATACTGTGATGATGAATTAGATCCAACAATTGTCTCTCAAACCCAATATGAAGATGCACGGACACAATTACTCGATGTACTGTTTTGTTCCCTTTTACCTTTCAGTGTACCCTTTTTCTTAGTAGTTATTCATTTGAGTCATGGGAAGTTTTACCAATTTTTTATGGTGTTTTTTTGCAGGCTGGTGGTGGAGATCCACAGTTTGATGTAGAAAATTTTCTGAATAATCTGAGGAACCTGGTAATTAACTGTTTTTGTTGCTCATTTTTTACATTTTCTCTTATTTTGTATTGTTTTGTAGACCTCACCAAAGTTAACAATCTGGTGTTCTTCCAATGACTGCAGTTTTACTCTTCCAATGGGAATGCTCAATCTTCAAAGAATACTTCTGTAAGTTCATTGCTTATGGTGTTTTTGGAATATTTTCATGCACCCTTGAATACCTTTCATATATATTTTAACCTTTTATAGCTGTTCTGAAAAGGCTTTTTGCAATTTTTAGAATGATAAGCATGCAAGTTTGAATGTTCTATACTCATATTATTTTAGTTTTATTTAAATGAACATATTACAGTCGCTTTTTCGCTCTCTTGTAATGTATGCAAGTTTTTCATAATATGCTTATCTGTTATAACATGCATACACAGTGATGTCAAAAGCATTTAGTTAGTATTTTAGATTTTTGTAATTAATAGTTGTGTACTCTTTTTTTTTGAAGGACTATGTGATGCTCTAGCGTTTCTTTTTTAAGGATTTCCCAAAATAGTTGATGTTTTGATATGCTTTTAGTTGACACAAACAGTGCATCTAGGGGTATCCTTTTGTGTTGCTTGAAAGTATAACTGTCCATTTTTGAAACAACCTGTCTGTGCTATTTTTTTTACGTTGTACTATGATTGAATATATGGTTATATTACCAAGTTTACTGCTTGTGTCTAGATTTTTGCGCTTGAGTATTCATTCTAATACACTTTATAATTTTTGGTAGTTGCTTTCCTTAGCATATTTTTTTCAAGTGCATAGTTTATAGCGTTTTTCATAATGACAACTCTTCTGTTATGGTGAAAGTGTGCTTTTACGTTAACTTTCTCACTATGCTTTTAATATGACTGTCTCATATTAGTTTCTTACCACAGTTTTTAAAATTTTGCATTTTATATTCACAATTATTTTAACTTTTTTCTTATTATATGTAATGCATTATTTTTTAAAGTTTTTTTTATTTTTTCTCAGCATGCCCCTCTCCCACCAAAGAAAGCTACTAGCAGATGCAACCATGATTATTTTACTGACCTTTTAAAGAAAATGCCAGCTGGAAGAGATGAAGTTGTTAGAGACTACGGTTTTGATTTTGTGCTATATTTTGAGTGTAGCTCTGTTCCTAGAGGATTCGCACAGTGGGTGGCTGGAAGGGTGTATCCTGGAACTGGTGACATTGTTTTGGATGACAAGGTCATACCCATGAGTCCAGAATCATTCCATATGATCTTTGGTCTTCCCTTAGGTGGAAGGAAAGTCCTTTTCGACACTGATATGACAAAATCTGCTTTCTTAAACATCATTGGTGAACCTACATTGCCAAACATCAAGTGGTTCGGCCGTGAAATGCTTAAGCCTGATATATCTAGGAATGAATTCATGAGATGTTTTCTTCTAGTTGCCTTTGCAACTGTTCTGTGTCCTAATTCCAATATCTTCCCAAGTACAAAATATCTTGGGATTCTCATTGATCCCATGGAAGCCAGGCACTATGATTTGTCTCAGTTCGTCTTCGATTGGTTGATGGCATACATAAGGAAGTTCCAGAAAGAACCAAAAAAGCCTGGAAAAGAAGATGGATTCACCACATTGGGTGGTTGCATTTATGGCCTTTGTGTAAGACTTTTTGTGCTCTCTTTTCTTTTCTTGAATTTTTTATTAGGTTTGAAATCTGAGTTTAAATGTTTTTTTATCTGTCTAATGTCTTTTTTTTATATTTTTTACAGTGCTACTACTTGGACTTCCTTGATTTTGGTTTACGCCGAGTGCCCCCTGGACTACCTAGGGTCAAAGCATGGAAAAATACTCTAGTGAAAGAATTTGCTAATCTGGACTGCAAAGCTCCAACAGAATATGGACTTCGGCCTGTAAGTTTGTTTTTGTATGTTGCTGTGACACTTTCTTTTTTATGTTGTTGAAGTGGTTAATGCTAATGATAATATTTTTTTTGAAAAATGACGTATTCAGGTGAAGAATATCTCTCATACTGTTTACTCAATGGGCTGCATTGGTTGTTGCGGTGTTCATAAAGATTCTAGTCATGAGTCTGTTAAGTTTAGATCAGCTCTCGATAAAACTGTTGGTGGATTACTTCCAAGCTCGGTAATACCCTCTTTCTTTTAACGTTTTTTCTCCAATTTTGTGATGACTTCTTGTTTTTTTTTGTTATTGTTTTGAACCTTAATTTTAGAATTTTCTGCCTAACCTTTATTTTGCCAAAATCCCTGCAGTGAAAGATCAACTATCTCTGCTTGCTAGGCGTTTACTGGCTAGCGATGACAAGTCTATCGAAGGAGCTCGAATATGCTCCTTGATTCTTTGAATTGCATTGTCCTTGCTAGCGGAACAAATAATGAGGCAAATGATTCTGATACAAATTCTAGACATGATACGAGTAATAACATGGCAAATCTTGACAACTCGACAGTCAAAACCTATGGTAATTTTCTCCATTAGTCATTGATCATTTTTGATGTATCAACAATGATACTTAGTTTCTTTTTTTTCTTTCTTTATCATGATTTACTTTTTTCTCAAATTTATTTTTAAACTTATAACATGTCAGGATCTAACGCCAACGCGACTAATACTAATGCATCACAATTCATACGACACTCTCCCTATGGTACTTTTAGTTCATTTCATTTTTTGTACATCTATGTATTAATGTTTGTACCTACTTTTCTTTTTTTTCCTATGTTATTTTGATTTTCATTTTTTGTTGTATCTGTAATAATAACAGGACATAATACTGGTCCTGCCAATATAAATGCTTCACCCTTGACCCAACGTTCACCGAATGCCTCTAATCCCAACGTCGATTTGCATGATACTGCAGGTCTGTCTTTTCTGACAATTTCTTCTTTTTATACACTAATTTATTTCAAATAATGGATGCAATGCCCTAAAACTAAATTTTAAATGTCTTAGCTTCAGTTTCAGGTTTGAAGAGGAAAGCACAATCACCAATTGACAAAGATGATATTTTGTCACAAACAATCGCCCTAAGCCACCGCAAATTACAAAGGCACGATCGTCTAAATCCAATTTCCATTGTAAGTTTCTTTTTCCTTTGTTAATTCTTTTCATTTAATTTTCTTGTTTTTTGCTAATATTGAATTTGTTTATTTGTTTTCTTTTTTCTGTTCATACAAAATGCGGAGGAAGGAAGAAAGCTTGACTTGAATGTTGAGAAGCATTTTGAATCTGTTTGAGTGATGAAAAAGCTTATCCCCCAAGCATCCTATTATGAGCGAATCTCTTGACATGAGAAAAAGCATCAGTTTTCAACATATGGTTGGTTCAAAGCCGGAAGTTGCAGGAACTTCAAAAGTCAGATATACCCAGACCTCATTGAATAATAGTATGAATGTTAGGAAGAAGTCATTTTTCCCTGAGAAGCTGAGAAAAACCAGCACAAATGGTATTATTCTTCATCTTTTTTTATTCTTCAACTCTCTTTTATTTTCGTTTTTTATGTGCAACATATTTTTATGACTTTTTAACATTGTCATTTTTTCTTGTTGTCTGAAGATGATTGCATTGCCATTACCTCCCAAAAATCATTTCATGATCAAGCTACTCTTTCTGGCGAAAATAATTTTCAGCAAAACGAAGAGATCGTAATTCATTCTTTTTTGCTTATTTTTCCTGCAAGTTCACCAAATTTTTTATTTAACTGTTTTCCATGCAAGATTTTCTGTATAGTTTTTTTAAAATGTTTTCTTGCAACCTGTGCAAAACAAATTTGTTCATTTTGCTTATGTTATTATTTTCTTTTTATCTTGTACCAGAGATCACAATTTCGAACTCCTATTCAGATGCAGACATTGCCTTTCACTCCTGTGTCAACTCCGTTAAACAATGTTCTTACTCAGGTATTACTTCTAAACTGCTTTAATTGTCGTTAATTAATTTTCCCTTTTTTTCCTAGCTTACTTTGCATTAATGATTTCTTCTCTTTTTTTTGAGAAATCCAATGACACGCCAAGATCATGGTCGCTACCAAGATCTCGCTAATGTATGAAATTATAGGTGAAACATCTCGACCTCGAGTTCATGTCACTAAGGTTAGATGTGCAATCCGATTATGTGAAGCATGTTTTTGTCTTAGTGATATGTGCAGTTTAGTAAAATGTTCATACTTGTTTTTGTTATCTGATAGATTGATTTAGATCCTTCTAGGTGTCGCGATAGCCCGGCAAACTCTCATGAAGTAGAAATCTTGTATGAAGTAAAGACATCTGATAAGGATAACATCTTGCTTGCTAATTCCGAACAAGTTTACAATGAAAAGATCCAAAATCATTCTGCTGCTAACTCTGGAAGAGAGGCAAACAGAATCTGGCCAAAAGAGAATTGTGCATCCAAGCAAATATAATGCGTCTCCTTATCTAAATGAGAAATCGTCAAAATATCCTGTCACCACGAGGATGATTCAATTGCATGATGCTATTGTCACCTGTCTCTTGACGAGAATTTCAAATAGTGAGTTCATTCTCTTTGTTCCTTTTACGCAAATAGTTTGTTATGTTGTGCATGAACATGTGTACTTTTCTTACCTTATAATTTTTTTATGATTACAAAGAAACCATGTATTGATTATGGCAAGGTTTGATTACCTACTTTTCATTTGGTACTTCTTTTGCCAACGAGGGCCTAGTTGATACATACACTATAAATGCTTGGTGTCGTAAATTGTCTCTAGACAACAAGCCAAAGGATTCTAAAGTGCATCATTTTTTCCACCTCATTTCTGTGAGTATAATTATTTTTTTGCTCTATTTTTGTTTCTTTGATTCATGATCATTTTATATTTTAGTGAGAGTTTTATGTATATTCTTATCACTGTACTAACTCTTTTTATTTTTTAACAGGAGCATCTTATGAACATGGACTCATATGATACCCAAGAGTTGTACGGTCAAAAGTCCAACATGGTAAAAAGATGTTTTCAGTTGGCAAATGGCGCAAGATTAATCCATACATGTAACGAAGTAAATATAGTCGATTTATATTTTTGTTTTTTATCTTTTCTTTTTCACGTGTTGTTTTGAGTGTTTATTTATTACCAATGTTTTTAACTTTTTTCAGGTGCACTTTCCTACATTATACACACTAAATCAATGCAAGCATTGGTTTGATTTTGTTGTGTTGTTTCAGCATGAAATGTTTGTTATTTTAGATTCGGCATTTGATGAGAAGAGTGACTACCACAAGCATGTGTTGAGCATTCTGGTAATTCTATAAAGCAAATTTTTTTAATATTATTTTTTTGTCCTCTTTTTTTCCTCCAATTGTGCGTTATGTTCTTTGTTGCATCTACAGATTCCAATTTTTTAGTTCACTGTAAATTTACAGATCCCAAAATTCAAGAGGGTTTGGAACATGTTTGGGAGCTCGGGGGATGTTAATTGGAGAAATTGGTTTACACATTTTATTGACGTGCCTAAACAATCTAATGCGTAAGTTCCTTTTTTTTCTGCATCTCGATGTTCATGGTTTTTGTGTTTTCAATGTTTATGCTTTTTAGAATGATGAGAATGCAAGTTATATTTGTGTATTTGCTTATTTTACCCAATTAGGTTTTTTTTGGTAGGGTTAGTTGTACAAGTGTTTTTTCAGATGAGTCGTTTTAGTAAGACGTATAACCTACGATATAGTTTTTTCTCAAATATGCTTTCGTGTGAACTTTTGATGTTTTTGCATGGCATGCGCATTTTAAAGTATAATAAGAGTGCTAGTACTTACTTAATGTGTTTAGGTACACTGAACTGAAGTTTTTGTTTTTGTTCTTGAAGCAATTCTTTTTGTCTTTTTGCATTTTGAACATGTTCCTCATTAAATCATAGTCATTCACTGCAATATCAAGGATTAATATTGTATGTTTTCAGCCTTATGAACCTTTTTTCAATGTTGATTTGTTCGTTGCAGGGGTTGGTGTGGTATTCATCTTGCATTATACTTGAAACACCGGAAGCCTAGGGTCAAAATGCATGACATTATCAAGGATGAAGATATTCCTAATATTAGAGTAAGGGCAAGCGAGATGATGTTCATCGACCTCAATATTCGACCGAGCAAAAGAACTTTGTTCTTGATTTTGATTCAGTTGCCAAGTAAGCTTGCGATCTTATTCATTTCTAATTTACGAAACTTGTGCCATATGTTATATAACTTTTGCCATTTCAGTTCTTTTTGTAAATTTTAACAACCAACATTTTTTTTGACATTTTGCTTTGTTGCAATCTCAGAATGTAGGCATTTCAACAAGGAGATAACTATTCAGAAGATGGAGTCAAACAAAGCACAGAGTCAATTTCGAAGACGAAACGAAGACAATTTGAATATTAGAATGTAGTTAATCATATGCAATAGCACCATTTTTGTGAACGATTGGAATGTTATGTGCACGAAACATTACGACATATTGTTATGTAAATGATTCCTCATATGTACTGTGATGATGATATGATTTGACATATTACATCATTTCTTTTTTAGTTTTTTTTCTTTCAAATTTGATGTGATGCTACTTTTGAGTTGTTAATATCTCGCTGAGCTGTAAATTTTTCCATAATAGTTTCATCCTGGATCATGTTGTGTTGTTTGATTTCTGTATAGATCAAACATCATCAACAATGATATGATCCTAAATTTTATTTATTTTATTTTTTGCAGTTTTCTAACATTTTTTAATTTGCTTTTTATGTGTTGTTTTCAAACATTTCACAGTTTGAAACATTTTTCTTTTTATAAGTTTTTCCTTTTTATGATGTTTACTTGGGATAAGAATTTTGATAAGTAAAAACATTTATCTCCATTTACATGTTCATTTTGTTATCTCAAAACTCACTTTTATCTTTATTTTTGCTGAATTATGATGTTTTCAAATCAATTTTTTTACTTGATTTGAAACTTAGTTTTTATTTATTTTTTTCTTACTCTTTTTTGTTAAAACATTTTTTGAATAATATAGAATTTTGATAAATGATCTATTTGCTGTGCAAAAAAAAATTTGATTACTTAAAAAGAACTTTCATTTTCTTTCTATATTCAGAAATCACTATTTTTTTCTAGCGTCAGTTCCTTTGAAAATCACTTTTTTTGTTGTTCAGAAATCACTATTTTTTTCTAGCGTCAGTTCCTTTCTATTCGGTTGACATCTGTAAGTTAGTCCACTACCCTCGGCCCACTCCTCTGGACGGTCCAACACGTCACAACTACCCCCACTACCGAGGAACCGACTGCCAGTCAGGCCACTACCTCTTCCCTCCCCCCCTCCCCCTCACCGCCCACTACCTGTGTTGCGTTGTAACTTCTCAACATTTCCGGAGCATACCCTCCTCCCTATCCCTATATATATATGACTCAATTTCGGGGTCTGCTCCTCTATATGATTTCGGACTATCTCTTCTTCTCCCTTTCTTGTTCTGATGAGTGTTTTCTCTGTCAAAGTCTGCTCCTCTATAGGTTTCATTCATCTCTGTTGTTTCAGCACTTCAATCTCTGACTGATTTTTTGTTATCTAACATAATCTCTCATACAAGATAGTGCCTTCAGGTAGGGACAAGGTATGAAGTTGGATGTCTGTTTTTTGAATTTTTGTCTGAGATTCTAATTGTGTGAACTCTTTCTTTCTTTGTTAGATGGATCGTGGTGGATCTGCTGATGGTTCCAAGAAGAAGGTTTTTGTCTTTTTTTCTCAACGTTCATTTGATAAGATTCTGTATTTGATGTTGTTTTGTCTTAGGTTCTAAATGTGTGTTCATATTTTATTTCTTGTTAGATGGATCGTGCTGGTTCAGCTGATGGTTCCAAGAAGAAGGTATAACTTTTTTCTTGTCACTGTTCACTCCATAACATTTATGCATTGCAGACTGAAATTTGATTGTACTCTATAAATGTTTTTTGGTTAGATGGATCGTGCTAGTAGTGGTGATGGCTCCAAGAAGAAGGTATTACCTAATGCTAGTAGTGGTTAATGCAACAGCTAGTTACATCATTTCTTTTTTTCATAATGTTATTGTATGTTTTGTTTTAGTTGCACTTAGTTGATCTTTTTGAACTACAGATTGCAAGTGTAGTTATAATTCTTAGTTTTCATTGAGTTACTGTGTAATTCAAATCACTTCTATTGATCCTTAACCCAGTACTACCCGCAAGTATTTTTGTATGAATCATGTTTGTTGTACCTATGAAGCTTGTACAAGCCTTGCTGTTGTAAATTTTGTGCAAGTTTGGCATCTTGAGGATGCAACTTTTATTTTGTAGGTTTTGAATTTTTGTGGATTTAGTTTTTTGTAGCTTAAATTCGAATTTTGTACAAAACATTTGCTATTATCAGTCTTTTGAGGATGCAAGTTTACCTTATTTGAGCATGCTAGTTTTGTGCAAGATTTTCTGTAGCTTAAATTTTTTGCGTAAGTTTGGCATCTGGAGGATGCAACTTTTTTTTGCTTTTGCAAAATGTTTTGCAAATTTTAAATTACTGTTTGAAAGTTGTTGCTGTACAATATGTGCAAGTTTACCTTATTTGTGTAGCTTAAATTTTGTGCAAGTTTGCCATCTTGGGGATGCTACTTTTTGCTTGTGCAAAAATTTTGCGAGTTTCAAATCATTTTTTGAAAGTTGCCGGCGTATAACATGTGCAAGTTTAGTATCTTTAGGATGCAAGATTTGCCATCTAGTTAAAGTCTGTAAATTGAGTAATTTTCATTCTAATTCACGTAGTTTAAATTACGCTAGTTTAGATGCAACTTTTTGCTTTTGCAAAATGTTTGCGAATTTTAAATTACTGTTTGAAAGTTGCTGCTGTACAATATGTGCAAGTTTACCTTTTTTGTGTAGCTTAAATTTTGTGCAAGTTTGCCATCTTGAGGATGCAACTTTTTGATTGTGCGATTTTTGCGAGTTTCAAATCATTGGTTGAAAGTTGCCGGCGTATAACATGTGCAAGTTTAGTATATTTAGGATGCAAGATTTGCCATCTAGTTAAAGTCTGTAAATTGAGTAATTTTCATTCTTACTCACGTAGTTTAAATTACGCTAGTTTAGATGCAACTTTTTTTGCTTTTGCAAAGTGTTTTGCGAATTTTAAATTACTGTTTGAAAGTTGCTGTTGTACAATATGTGCAAGTTTACCTTATTTGTGTAACTTAAATTTTGTGCAAGTTTGCCATCTTGAGGATGCAACTTTTTGATTGTGCGAAATTTTTGCGAGTTTCAAATCATTGGTTGAAAGTTGCCGGCGTATAACATGTGCAAGTTTAGTATCTTTAGGATGCAAGATTTGCCATCTAGTTAAAGTCTGTAAATTGAGTAATTTTCATTCTTATTCACGTAGTTTAAATTACGCTAGTTTAGATGCAACTTTTTCTGCTTTTGCAAAATGTTTTGCGAATTTTAAATTACTGTTTGAAAGTTGCTGTTGTACAATATGTGCAAGGTTACCTTATTTGTGTAGCTTAAATTTTGTGCAAGTTTGCCTTCTTGAGGATGCAACTTTTTGCTTGTGCGAAATTTTTGCGAGTTTTAAATCATTGGTTGAAAGTTGCCGGCGTATAACATGTGCAAGTTTAGTATCTTTAGGATGCAAGATTTGCCATCTATTTAAAGTCTGTAAATTGAGTAATTTTCATTCTAATTCACGTAGTTTAAATTACGCTAGTTTAGATGCAACTTTGTTTGCTTTTGCAAAAATGTTTGCGAATTTTAAATTACTGTTTGAAAGTTGCTGCTGTACAATATGTGCAAGTTTACCTTATTTGTGTAGCTTAAATTTTGTGCAAGTTTGCCATCTTTGAGGATGCAACTTTTTGATTGTCTTGAAATTTTTGTGAGTTTCAAATCATTGGTTGAAAGTTGCGGCGTATAACATGTGCAAGTTTACTATCTTTAGGATGCAAGATTTGCCATCTAGTTAAAGTCTGTAAATTGAGTAATTTTCATTCTTATTCACGTAGTTTAAATTACGCTAGTTTAGATGCAACTTTTTTTGCTTTTGCAAAATGTTTGCGAATTTTAAATTACTGTTTGAAACTTGCTGCTGTATAATATGTGCAAGTTTACCTTATTTGTGTAGCTTAAATTTTGTGCAAGTTTGCCATCTTGAGGATGCAACTTTTTGCTTGTGCGAAATTTTTGCGAGTTTCAAATCATTGGTCGAAAGTTGCCGGCGTATAACATGTGCAAGTTTAGTATCTTTAGGATGCAAGATTTGCCATCTATTTAAAGTCTGTAAATTGAGTAATTTTCATTCTAATTCACGTAGTTTAAATTACTTTCTGTATAAACCCTAAACCAGGATGAAATCAAGGTTATTCTGTATTTTTTTGTTGTTGAAAAATGTATGCAAGTTTAATGAATTAGGTCTTTGTAGTAAGCCCTGAACAACATTATTTTGATCTCTATTATGTACCTTTTTGCTGTTTTGTAAAATGTGTGCAACTTTAGCATGATGAACGCGCAGCTTTTTATCTTTTTGTACTCATTGAATTTATAATTTGTGCAAGGTTAATGAAATAGTTTTTTTACAGTAACCCATAAACTAGCATAGTATTCAATTGTTGTTATAATGTTACAGTACATATTGCTACTAGCAAACCTTAATCCAGTGGGTAGCATCAAAGCTCCCATGATCTTGCTGTTCAATAATGTGTGCAAATTTGGCATCTTGAATATGCAAGTTCTATTATGCAATGTGATGTGCTTTTTTCTCATGCCTTTTTTACTTGATAAATTCGTTTCCCATGCCAATCATTTTGTTTTTGGAAATGTTGTAGATTTTATGCAAACTTCTTGACATTTTCTTTGTGTTTTAATGTTAGGAGGTTCAACTAGGACCACTTGCATCCAAGCGGAAGTATGAAGAAATGGCAAGTTCTGATTCTAACAAGAATGCCCAAAAAAGGTATTCATAGTTTATAATTTTTTTGTAAGAATCATAGTATTTGATCTGAACAAATGTTTATACATTTTTGTGACTGATTGAATTTAATTTATTCATCCATACTGCTACAGATTTTATTTTAGTTTCTTAAGTTGCTCAACAGTATACTACACAATGATAGCATTTCTAGGCTTCGTGTTATTTTAGTGGTACAAAACTTCTTTTTCATACTTAGGCTTTGTCCGTTTACTCATTGTAGCAAATAGCAAAATCCTTGTTATATGCTTCAAACAAAGCAAGTAGGAACTTTTGTTGTTTAAATGTATTGATATGAAGCATGCATATTTTTATTTCTCTGTTGAAGTCATGTTATTTATTTTTTTGTTTATTGAATCAAACAAATGAAATTTAAAATTTAAAATTTAAATTCATTTTTTTCTTTCGTGCATTTTTTGGTTTACAAGGACTTCAGCCTTAAAACAATGAAGATTTCAGCTGTCACCAGGGCTCAGCTCAAGATCCCTTTTGGGGATACTAACAGAGTAGTATACTGTGTAGTAACCAGTAACACCCACTCAGCTGCATTCTGTGTTGGGCATGCTATGTTTGATTGCGTTGGGTATAGGAACTTTACAGTGGCAGACCATTACATAAAGGATGCAGTCCTAGTTGCTTTTGAGGATCCTTTTGATGTCCTTCTGGTTGCTGGTAATGACATTCGTTGTGGCCCAGAAGCGCTGATGTATGTTCGTCGAGTCAGCAGAATTGAGCAGTGTGTTCCTGATTGGGATGGATACTTTCAGAGGAATACCATCATTGCAGCTGGCCGCAAAGATGACGATGATGACAATGAAGATGACGGAGGAGATGGAGGCGCTGACCCCAACGCTGATTTCAGCTGCTTTGGTGGTTTTGGAGGTGATGGGCATGATGGAGGTGGAGCTGGTGCTAGCATGTCTACTGCATGAAGCGTTTCAAGAAAAGTCAATACCGCAGCTAGTACACTCCAGTAGGTGTTTATGATGATGCAACCGGTAGTAATTCGGATGCTGCTTAGTCTATTTGCTTCAAGTTTAGTTTGTGTGTAGTTGTTTTGCTTTGTGTCTATCTGTAGCAAAATATTAGTTGCTTTTTAGGTATTTCAAGTACCCCTGGAACTTTGTCATGATATCAGTACTATATTATAAATGTTTTTATTAAGATTTGTTGATTTCCTCCTTGATTTTTTTGGGCGCCAAAAGTTTGCAAAATGATACGCAGTAACCTACTCATTTCTCAAAAATAGGACAAATAGTAAACTCTGCAGCAATTCATCTTCCAAATTATAAATTACATCAAGCATCATTGCATACACATTGACACCAATCAACTTGTCATTTTCAGTGTGCACAAATCTGCTTTCATTCTATCTATTCAGCTGGCTTCTCAAACTGATAGGGCTTCAATTCCAAACTTCATTTACAACGACTTCTTCTTGGACTTTGCATTGCCTTATTTTCTTTCTGATTTTGTAAAAGAAGAAAACAACTTCCAATTAGACCACTTCTATATTTAGGAATTTTTAATACAAATCTTTCAATGCAAATAATGCTGACGAACCAATGCATTTAGTCTTCTTTGCCATCTTTGACTTCTCATGATGTGAATCTAATGCAATGCTCTCCTTTCTAGCTGTAATTCATGAATCAATAAAACTTGTGAGAAACATTTTTTTTAGAATTTGCTATATTTTTTTGTATGTGTTTGAAATTTGAATACAAAGAAAAGTTATACCTCTCTTGTTAATTTTCTGCATTGCATTCTCTTCTGTTGGTTTACATCCAGTTATCTTGTGACCTTGTTTGCCACACCCAGAGCAAGTCATTTTTCGTTTGTCTATAATTTGCTCAACTATGCTTTTTTGCCTTCCTGTTTTCTTCATTCTCCCTTTTGGTTTTGTGTATACCGGATCCTTTAGTGTGTTCTCAGAATTGCTACCCAAACTCACAGCTCCTGCAGTGTCAGATGCAAGTTCTGATGTACAACTTTTTGGTTCCTCACCCTCTGCTATGCAAGGTATGCCCAGTATTAATTTCTCCAAATTGGTTATCTGCTCACTCATAACTTTCCTCCTTTCAGGATTTTTTGATGCTTCAGAAGCTAATTCAGTGAGCCTTCTAGAGAATGAGAAGAAAGCCATTTGATCATCCAATTCTTCAAGGTTTGTCTCATGTTCACCGATTTTTTCGATTTCTTTTCTTGGTCTCCATCTATCAATGAAATACTTCTCTGCTATCTCATCAATGTTCAATGCTTGGATCACTTTGAGTGCATGACAGCATAGTATGCCATCTTTTTCAAATTTACCACATATGCATGTGAAAGTCTCAGAGGCTATGCTCACCATCACTATGAAAGTTCTGGGGTTATACTCATAGAGTGCTTGCGTTGGTGATTTGAAAACCTCGTATTGTTTGTTTTTTTTTCAACTTCAACCATGTGAAACTTAGTTGAATTCATCAACTCTTGCTGAAATTTGTAAAAAATGCCTCGGTTATATATTTTCTTTTGCTTCTCCAATGCCCAGTCACTCCACATTGTTGGTGAAGTTCTCCTTGTCACAGAATCATTTTCCTTTCTTTTTTCTTCAATTCTTTGTGATATTCTATCAAACTCTGTCATGAAAGCAATCACACTGTGAGTTGAACCTACATTTGCTTTAAATACAACATTGGTGCCTTCGCTTCTAGCTGTTGTCTGGATGAATGGATAAAAGTGATTCTTGAAGTAGACAGTACAAATCTCTTCCTGTTTTTCCACATAATTGCAAAGTACTTGATATGTTCAACATTGTGTTTCTTTGAATCATTTGTGGCCACAATTCTTCAAATTCTTGCACCTTGTCTGAGAGTTTAGGATTATGTCATGAAATTGAGCATGCAAGTGTTGATTCTTTCCAAATGTCCTCCTAGCTTTGTTTTGAGCTTTTGTGAGAATGTGGAACAAACAGTTCCTATGATTGCAATTTGGAAAGCACTTAGGCACTGCTTTCTTCATAGCTGCGTCTTGATCTGTTATGACACATTTAGGAGCTTTCCCTCCCATGCATTTCAGAAATGTCCTAAAGAGCCACTCAAATGTTTCTTTCTTCTCATCTTGAATGAAACCACATGCAAAAGGCGATTGTCTCCATGCCCATTTACTCCCACAAATGGAGCAAATTTCAGATTGTATTTGTTGGTCTTGTAGGTTGTGTCAAAGCGAGAAGATCGCCATCTTCTTGATAGTTCCTTATTCCACCGCCATCCGCCTTGAATATGTGCATCACATTCTTTTTGGATCCGTTTTGAATGAGTAGAAGAATAGTGGATCTTCCGACTTTTTTCTGTTCAAAAATGATACTACTTGCATCATATCATTCAGACCATTGTCTCTTCTCATTTTTGTACCCATGTTGCTAATCTGTTTTTGGGGTGTAAGGCAGTGAAGACAGACCCCTCCCCCTGAAGAATGACATGATTGCCATTATCTTCCTAGTTGGTATATTCACTCTTTTGCAAGTCCTGATCAAGTCCTTTTCCTGTTCAGTTATATATTTGTGTGATTTCAGGAACCTGACTTCGCCCGGCGGATGCAGTTCATGATTGTGCTAAATGATCAGCCTTGTGATCACCCATTGCTCAAGCTCGAATTTCCAGGTAACAACCATTTGAGACTGACACCCTGTTTTTTTTCTATAATTCCTTCTCCTGTCCGTCGTATTCTCAAGGATGGTGGGTGCATTTTATCACCTTTGTACTTTCTCCTTTTTGCTCCTGCTGCTGTTGGTTTTGTCCTATTTCTAGGTTTACGGACACATTACACTTCAAAGTAATTCTCGTTACTTTGTTATTGTGAGCATCTTTCTTTTGGCGTTGATAGTTTGCGACTTTACGTATAGAAAACCCTGCAATAGCAGCATACTCATTGTAGAATCTATGTGCATCAGCTTCACTCTCAAATGTCATGTTTACTGTTGGCATGTGACTTTTTTCATCTTCTTGGCTGAGTTTCAATTCTTTCTCTATAACCTCGTTCTCTAAGAAAAATTCAATATCTTCTTGAGATGATTTTTTCTCATCCTTGTTTGATTTATTCTGCATCTCATCCTGTTGGTGCTCAATGTCCTCATCATCTGATTCATGCATGCTTTCATCTTCTTGGTCTGAATCGACAACTCATCACTACTACCAATATTAGAGTTTTTCATATGTGCAGCTTCATATTCTTGTTGCTCCGTTTGAAACTACGATTCGTCACTTCCACTTGTGCCATCTGTATCGATTAGTTCTTTGCATAATCAGGACCTTGTAATTCTGGCTCATTCATTTTCGCTTATCATTCTTCATGATCAGTAAACATTTCTTGCGCATTACTTGAAACAGAGTTGTGCCAACTCTGCTCTCTTTGTTGCAACTCTGAATACTGACAATCTGCAGAGAACTGCTCAAGACTTACTGTGTTTTGCTCTAGGTAATTATCCTCTGCATCAGTTTCATCATCATCACTACTGCATGCGAGGTAATCTTCACTGTTACATTCATAATTATATTCTCTAGGTGCACCTTCATCCCTTTCTTCATTACGATAGGTTCTTGGTATTCCATGATCTATTTCATTGTGAATCTGCAATAAGAGATTTTGTCATATACAGATTGTATAACATTTTTCCACTACGTGGTAAATTTTGATTTTGAGATTTCATTTTTTGAGGAAACATACCTGGTTATTAATGTTTGTTGTCAAGAGCGAAGTGAAACTTGTTATAGGCATAGTCATGTTGTCACTTTGGAGATGACTCATGAGAGTCATTTGTTTCATCAGTTGTGTGTACGACTGAGGAACTCCTTCTGCGGCAAGTAGTTCATCCATCATTTCACAACTCTGTTTGGCACTCTGAACTTCACTTAATTCCTGCATTTCACAAATTCATCATCAGATCCCTCCACAGATTTCCAAGTTCGTTATTTAAGTTTAATGCATTACTGTATTTCATTCACCTGTTTTCTAAGTTCTTTGTTTTGTGTAGCAAACAGTTGGTCTTGATGTACTCCATATTCGTGCGGAGCTACTGGATTCTGTTGATCAACTCAAATAGGTTAGTTCATCACATCTCTATTTTTGCAACGATCAAGTCAAAGACAAAAAGAAACACAGTTTACATTAGTTGAATTTCTATCTATTTGTCGTTGTTTGACAATGTTGATTTTGAATTTTTCAACAACCAACAAAATTCATATGAGTTATTTCTGGGATGCACAATCGCTCATAAAATGTGTAATAACATTCACTCATTTTTTCAGAAAGTAGGTGCTAACCGTGCTGTCTTTTTGTGTTTCTGTACTGTAAAACCATTCTTGGTGGTAAACATCTTCTGCTTGTATATTCTCCTGCAAAATGAAACTCAGTAAAATAAATTGCAGTAGTCGCATCTAAAAAATGAACAAGTAGATGTGTGCTTTTTCTGATAGTATTTTTTTCATTCAATATGAAAACACTTTCATCCTTTCAATTCAGTTTTGTATTTCCATACATTCAGACGCAAATACAGGGCAAATGTGCATCTGTGTTTTTGCTTCAACAAGAACCTCTTCAATTGTCATTTTTTCATATTTTTACCATTTGATATCGCACAGCTAGATGAACTTTTTTGGTTGCAAGAAGTTGAAACATACTGACCATTCAACACACAAACAGTTTTATTATCCACAACAAGCAACTTCAGTTGTTCTAATTTGCAAGTTCTGACTAATTTTTTAAACATTTTTTTTCATGAACGTGATATGATGCCAGAACAAAAGAAATGGGTGGGGGATTATTGATACTACCTTAGAAATTCGAGATTCAACTCCAGGTTTGCCTCTGTTGTGCTTTGCTTTGTTGCTTGACAGATCTGAGACGCTTGATTGATATGATAGCTGATCCATTTTTTCTTCTGATTTTTCAACTTGGGATCTCTGATCGTCCAAGCATCAAGAAATGGAACAGCAAAATCTAAAAAAATACAGAGAAAATGAGCAGGTTCAGATCAGGATGGTTTTCGACAGGATGAAAATAAGTAGGAGGAGATCTAAAAATTTCTCACAAGGAATCAGATCATCTGCTTGGGATCTTTGGACTTCTGGAGGAGAAGGGGTTTCTCGACAAGAAATGCTTGCAGAATCAACACAAGAGCACTCAGAACATACCAGATCAGATCAGGTGTATTTCCCTTCCCATGGCGGCGGCTGAGCCGTGGGTTGGGAAAGAGGGAGGAAGAAGACCTAGCAGAGTTGTGCGCGTTAGTGGATGTTGTTTTAGTGGGTTAGCTTCTTAGCGGGTCCAGGCCCGTTTTAGGCGTGGGCTGTTGGCAGAAACAACAAACTCTGGCCACAAATGGTCTGAATCAGAGGCTGAACCTATTTCTGGGCCTGTCGACTGACCATAATATTGGTTCAGTCGAATCAAACTTGTGAATCAGCTGATACATGTTTTTGCCAGTCGACTGACCATTTTTTGGGTCAGTCGATTGACAGGTAGCTGCTCCCCTTAGCTACTAGATCGGGGTCGCGCCATGGCGCGAGGGTGCCGGTCCAACATTTTGATCAAGCAGTTAATGTTAAGTCTGTAGTAATCCAAGTTTATAGTACATATTCAAACAAGATAAAAAAACAAAAGAAAGAAGAAATATTCACACGTGATAGAAGCAAGACAATATGGAGTTCAACATCACCATCACATTATCGTAAGGCAACATCGAGTTTAGTGCATTCACGAGAACACAAAAGATAGCCACTTGACATTAAGTCTGATACTAAAAGCGTGAATGCAAGAGAGGCAGTGGATAGAGTATGAACATGATAAAACAGAACGAACTACAGAGTCATAGATATATGGCATATAATAAGTGGCTTCATTCAACTGTGAGATAAGTGGCGAGGGAAGCATGCTAATAAGTGGCTTCATTCAACTGCCTTGTCGATGAGCTTCATAGGCAACCTGATGCAAACAATCTGTGAGATATATGGCATATAATGATTTTTCTATAGACAATGCACTTGAAATTTTGAAGGCAAAGGAACATATCTGATACTCCCTGAATCCCTGCCGCCTTGACAAAGCTTGACCAATTGTTGTTATTGTGGCCCTAGATCGGAAGCGCGCCTTGGCGCACATTGCCCGTCCGAGTGCCATGACCCAGCATGTATAAATCTTGTACATTCAAAGGAAATTATGGCACTCTTTCAAGACTAATGAGTTTAGTGTCGATTACAAACAGTAGAGATATATCAAAAACATGGTATATTGAGTATACTAAGTCAACAGGATAATTAATTTGCAAGCACATGACAAAATTTGTTTCAAAAACCAAGAGCTACTGCCAGATAGGACAAACTATTTGCATCAAGTTCAGAGAAAGCAAAAAAGATTCAAGATACCAACCGCCTGAATGTTAACCTTCAAATTCCAGAACCATACATCATCAACAACATAATATAATTAAAGGATAACTTAACATATAGGCCATTTCATTATTTACAAGACATAAATAGAACAAATAGTCCCATATCAGAATTATCAGCAGCATGACAAAATAAAAGGAGGTTCGTACATATCAGAACCGAGACTCCAAATCTCATGTCTCAGTCATGAAATATATTCTTTATCAGATTTGAAGTACCACAATGGGCTAATAATCACTGTCAATGTAGGGTAGGTACACCATGCCTTTCTTTTCTTGGTCCTCTCACAAAGGCATGGTTCACTACACAGTCTTAACCACTGGGTGTCTACCTGAATAACCAAACCAATCAGGATGTCAATTACACCTACAGTAGAACCAAAATGATCCCTAGTAAATTTCAAATTTAAACCAAGAGGATTGTTGTTTGTATGTATCTAGTGAGATTTATCATGGTATAAACATCAGCAACCACATTGGTTACTTATAGTGGAGGGTACAGTAGAACCAAACCTATACATTTTCACCGTATCTTCATTTACTCGTACGACTGGTATATCCTCTGTACTCATATGTGTATCAATTAGCAAGAAATTGATATTGGCAAACAGATTCTCTTCCAAATTAAGCTCAACAACATATAGTAAATTGTATTTGGACTGGTTCTACTACTTGCACATCTCAGAGTCAACGGTCCATGGTATATCAAATAGAAATTTAGGAAGAAAAGGAAGTGAAAGATAGATGGACAGATAAATGAAGAGTGGGAGAGTGAGGATATAGGCACAAGAAACATATCAGAATAGACGGTGACCACATTTGCGGGCGTCATTGGGTTCTTTTCCATGGTTCTTTCCTATTTTATGAACATTGTGTAAAAGAAAGCAGGGAAAAGGAGAAGGAGCAAGCAGGAGAACCAGGGAGAGGCATGAGGGGCAAGAGTCGACCAAGATTCATCAACCGAGATCCATCAAGAGGGGTAGGGTTTGTACCTAGACTATGTCGAGGTCACTGTAGCCGCACTTCCGGATCCAGGCGAGGTAGTGTGAAACTTAAGACATTGACAGAAGGGTCTTCTTGACTTTTGTATTCCTCTCATTTGCTACTGTTTTGTAATCGGGCTGAGCCCAATCCAGCACGAGTGGGCCTAATAGATTTTGTTGTCTGTAGAAAGAAACATCAGCCAAAATAAATTAATCAGTTCAGATGAATATGAATAGCTGATATACGTGATCAATTTTTCTCGCTTAAAATACCGGGAACCTAATGCCTTTAAAGCACCAGCATCCCAATGAGAAGCACCATGGATATAAAAAACCCGAGACAGACATACAACAATTCATTTTTGTAAGGATCTAAATGCAATGACCATTTTACCCTAACAATGTCATAGGTTTATATCAAGGTAGATTATATATGTATGTAAATACCCAACGGCGCAAAGGGAAATTAGAATGATTGCAGAAAATGACCAATCTAATATAGCAAGCTACATCAGAAGGATGACATAGATATAAACAGGTTCGGTACATAGCAGTTGGTCCAAGCAATAACAAAATGCAGTGGAATTAGTTATGCCAAAAGCAATGCAATTTGGACTGAAATTATTGCCTGGAGTCCTGGAATCTGTCCATGACTCCAGGGTGCTAAGCAGGAAATTCACCTGCTACTACATTCTAGGAATATGATGTAGTTTAGTTAGTACCTTTCTTTTCATGTAGTGGTCGTGGTCACTGCAGCTGGCGTCATGGCTGTCTCAACCTACTCTTCCGTCTCTACGGCCCGCGCTCCTCCTTCCGAGTCATGAGGAATCACAAGGATGTAAGCCTCTGAAATTTAAAAGGAAAAGGAACCACAACGTCTCATCAGCTTGTTTAGTCATGGAAGGAAGCATCACATTTATATACACAATAGGGGCAACTTAATTTGAGAAAACATGCATGTATTGAATGGTTCCTCCAAATAATATATTGAGTTAATTACATATGCATCAATTTAAGCTATCTCTTTTCCAGATTGCTCAGGATATTTTAATTGCTAGCAAAGAATCCTATGAAAGAAGTTGGTTATGTTTCGACACACTGCAAAGTTGGTTATATTTCGACACATGCGACAATGTCAAATAGAGGCCCACTTTCCCAGATTTCATTTCATATTCACCCAAAGCACACATGGGACGTATGGATACACACTGGACCCAACTTGTCTTTTTAATTTTAATATAAAAGAAAGAAGAAGGATCATCTATAAAGAGAAAACACCACATCACCATAACCAAATGCTTAAGGTTGAATGGGTATGCATTCATCCACTATTTACAACTGATCCTACCAAGAAACATTTTTAAAAAGTACAACAAGCACTGAAAAAAATATAGGAGGAGATATTATAAAAATATGATCAGAATGCGTTAGAAATAACTCGCATAATATGACAGTGGATCATATCTCACAATTAGAATACATTATAATATTGAAAACAAAAAATGAGGTGACCAATTAGAATATTCTCATTTAGATGACCACATTCCATAGTTTAAATTAAAAAATTAGGCTTCTCCCCAAAGCATGCACTCAAATAGGAGGCATTTAAAAAGAATCTGGATGAAACATACGAGCATACCTTCGATGTTTCGTTGCACATCTTAATGGAGATATTATTATCTTATGGACCTCGGTAAAATCGACGACCTTATTATATGAAACAGGTGCCTGCAACGAAAAATGACAAACCACGATTGATCACATATGAATTAAGCAGCTACAACTATTCTAGCTCACTCATCGGAGAATGAAAAGAGCACCGGTTAGATGGTAATAGAAATAGTGTGATTGTTTAGACACAATTTTATTTATTTTTCATTTATGATGCTCTTTGCTTTGTCCCAGAAACCCATTGTTTACTTCACCTTAGGACTGCATAGGAGATATTTCTTTCAAGGGATAATCAAATCAGCTATTTCTATTATAATCCAACCTATTCACTATGGGAAGATTAAAGAGAGGGACATAATAGAATGAAATATGTATTACATAAAGAGAGTGTAGCTCACCTTGTTGCTGCAGGTTGGCATTGCTTGGGGAGGCAGTAGCTGCGGGCTTTGAGAAGGATGCTTTGTATACGGTTCTCCCGTTGTTGTAGCTTGTGGGAGACGCGAGGTGCAGTGTGCAGGCCGAGATCTCCTCTCCCTCTCCCATCTCCCTCTCTGCTTCCTCCTCCAGCCTGCTCTATTTGCCAAAAAAGATGCACCTTACCAAATTCAGAAAATGACACCGAGAATAGATGCAGAGATAAGTGCATGGAACTCAATAATCCCTAGAAGAAATAAGTGAAAAGTAATGTATAATTTGACTTCAGATTAACAGCCTATGCAGGTTACTCGGCTGACTAATTATAACCACATATCACTAAAACTACATGCCAAGACGCCAAAGACTTCCTCAACAACATCAAGAATAAACAACATCAAGAAGGATGTACACCAGAACCGTAAAGCAGGAAATTATGTGATAAATTCATAGGCCAATGATGATATTAATGTTCCTAAAATAAGTCAATTGCTATGCAAGGGGGAAATATGAGTAGGAACTGACCTGCACAAGAAATGTTGGAGATGCATCTTGCAGGAACTCACATATTCCTTTCAGTAATCAGTACGCCATGGTCCTCTCTGAAACAACATTTTCAAATATGTAAACTATACCACCCGATCCACCACAATTTTGACGTGTTGAACTACAAATCAAGTCGGCAAACATTCAACTTAAGCTATGCATGCCTGACAAACACTAACCTCCACAGCTCAGACAATTCTACTAAATTGCAATCAAATTGGCTAGATAAGATAGATGTGCAGGGGGTAGGAATAGGGGGTGGAGCCCACCACGTCAAAGGGGTATGAGGAGGGAGGAGCCATGAGGGCTCGTGCCTCGTCCACCTGCAGCGGCAGCAGCAGCTGTTGCTTGTCCAGATCGGAGCAACTAACCTTGTCCATGGGGACGGCGTCATCTCCCTAATTCGATTAACCTAGATACACAATAAACAATCAAAGAAGTCAGAATGCATCAACTACTGAATTCAACTCATAAATCAAAGCGGCGCGAGAAGTAAACTGCTAGGCATGCAAGCTAAAACACAAGAACGCAAACACCATCTTAGAGAACAGAAAGACACAGATCAGATAACAATAAGTTTCAAAAATGAAGTACCCAGTGTAAATTAAGAGAAAGAGAATAATCAAGATACGGTAAATTAAAAAAATAGAGTAAGCAACATGTAAGGAAGATAACTTCGATACTATTACCTCCATTGGGAAATAAGCAATGAAATAAAACAGCATCACTTGTTTCCAAACGGGGGAGTCTACAGTTGTAACTGAGGAAGTTTGGAGGACAAATTATTACCTCTCCTGGGTGAATGATAGTCTTGTATTTCTTTAAAAGAAGTGTCCGCGCTTCCTCATTGAACTACAGTACAAACAGACATCTGGTCAGCTCTATTCTGAACCAATTAATCACCAGTATGAAAAATTCCTAGTTTATGCACTCTCAAACCTGTTAATGTAAGTATACTCCAGAATACATAAAAATCCAAAGAATCGCCATAATTATACCATTATGCACAGGCATAAGAAACTCAGACTTTGCCGAGATGAGAGGCCCGATGTTTTACCTTTGTTTGGTTTGTATGTTTTAAACTTTGTGTGGATGCTGCCTAGTGGCTTTAATTTAAAGTCGGACGCCTCTAGCGTCTACGTTCCAAAAAAAAGCAGCAGATCAATAGTGATAGCGGCAGGAGAAATAGCAGCAGATGATGATCTGAATTACAATAGCATAAAATCAACTGAATTACAATAGCAGCAGCAGATCAACACATCACTTTTTTGATTCAAAAAATACACGTCTCCCTCTCTATTGGCAAACACCATCTAAATTTGACCCAGGAGACAATCATGCATGCTCAACACCATCTACATTTGAGCATCTTCTGACTGAATATTCTAGGGACTACAACTAGGAGTATTTTGTCCTAAAAGATTGGAAATAATTATCCAAATAGTCTCCTTTGCACTATCCATAGAAGTAGTTCCTTAATTTATAATCCCATAGGAGTAATTTTGGCTTTGAAAAATTTAACCCACCACATTCTTGGTTTCCAGATGTAACATAAGCAGTACATAAATTGGATTATTCTGTGGTGAACATTTTGCAATAAGTGCTGACTAAATTCAGAAATGCCAAATTTCCCAATGTAACATAAGCAGTATAATGATCAATGTCAAGATTCAGTAATCAATCTGGAGTACAGCAGTAGCATCAATCTATACAACAACTAGAGTTAACTGAATGTGTGTGTACCTGCAGTACAGCCGTAGCATCAATCCGTAGAACAATTGTGTGTGTGTACCTGTAGTAGTACCAATATTCATCATCCATCATTTTCTCTCTCATCAATACAAGGAGTAACAAGAAGAAACTAATAATGCCTTAAGGAATGAAGCAAAAATTAGCTAACATTATGAAACTGCATTAATTGTCACAGGAGATTAAACCCAATTTTTACAAACTACTCCATCCAAAGTACTGAGATGGCTACCATATTACTCAGAAACTACAGAGATGGTTATCAATGTCCCAGGAGAAGGACATGCTCCTAGCAATCCCCACTACCTGAAAACACTGTACTGTACCATCCCAGAACCTAGTGTAACCAATGATAGACATGAACACTAACAGGAGTATGCAACACAAATATATGCAGGCAACCTATTTTTTAATTTAGTGAAAGGCAAATTGTATCTGCATGGTATTTGGAGTATTTGCACATACAGATTCAGGCAAGTAATCAGGAAAAAAACTTGAAGAAACAGAGGATGGAAGAGGGAGGAGGGAGAGGGTGAGGAAAGAGAGAGGGAGGGAGGAAGGAGGGAGGAGTGGTCGCTATCTGCCTCTGGACGGGTCGCCGGCGCAGCTTCGGGCGGCGGCGTTGCTAGGCGGGAGCGGCTGCGCCAGGGAGGGATGCGCTGCTGGGCGGGAGCGGCTCCTCCAGGGAGGGAGGCGCTGCTGGGCTCCTGTATTAGCGGCGGGGCAGCGGAGGCGTCGGCCGGCAAGGCGCGTCGCGGAGGCGGGCTGGTGGTGGTGGAGGAAGGCCACGGCCCCGTCCAGATCGAGGGGGGCGAGACCTCCCCCCCCCCTCGCCCGCGGCCCTGTCCCGGTCGGCTGCGCGTCGTGGCCCCGGAAGACGCGGAGGTGGAGGAAGCTGGAGGAGAGGTGCAGGATCTCGGGCTCGATGCCCGCGATCTCGACGTCGGCGTCGTCCTCCTCGCGCTCCGGGGGTGGATGGTGTTTCTCCTTCTCGCGCGCAGGGGGGAGGAGGAGAGGGAGGCACTGGTGGGGAGGAGGAGGCGGCGTGAGCGGGAGAGGAGCCGGCTAGAGGGGTGGAAGGAGGAGGCCGGGCGGCAGGCGAGAAGGAGGAGAGGGAGGCGCTGGTGGGGAGGAGGACACGCGAGTGCGGGAGCGAGGCGGCTAGGGTTAACTCCACAGGAGCCGCCGCTTTTATACCCATGTGCGTGAAATGACGAAAATGCCCCCGGGAGGCGCCGGAATTACGAGCGGTGGCACGAACGGGGTGAAACTATTCATTGCTACAGGAGCTCCTCCTTGATCCGACGAGCGAGGTCTTCCCAGGGCTGGATCCAACGGCCCAGATCCCATCAAGCCGCCAGATCCAACGGTCAAAAAGCCCAAATCGCTGAGAGCGCCCGGGAATGATCGCATCCCTTATTTCTCGATTAGAACATTTGCAGCCGGACTTGACAAATCCGGTTTCGTGTATGTCTGTGGACGTGTCCAACCACGCCCGCAGACGCATCCAGACCACCCCTCGTATCTTATGTCTGGCAGCCATATACCTTAAATCTGAACTTTTAGATTCATGCAAATTCATGCACGTCCATCGTACACGCTAATGTCGCATGTAAATAACAAATGTTAGTGCTGAAAATACATAGTTCTTATATAAAATTTATTTTAAATGCACAACTAAAACATTAGCTCATTGGTTTTCATTATGGGTCCACGTATGCCTCACAAGGTCACTGAGTAGCTCCGCGTGCACCTGATGATCTTGAAGATTCTGATGGATCTACAGAAAATTCAGAATTTGATTTGCATCTTGATCTTCCGGGATTTGAACTTGTCCTCTAGGCGCTTCAAAATTATTGGTTTGGGCAACACCATCACTCGCATCCTCGATAATAATTTGTGCACAATAATACAACATGTCTTCGACAGCCACAAAGTTTTAGATGTCCACATCATTGCAGCTCCATGAACAATTTCCCAACGAGCATGAAGCACTCTGAATGCCCTCTTCACATCCTTCCTAGCTGGTTCCTGCATTGTTGCAAAGTGGCTTTGTTTGTTGCCTTGTGGTTTGGATATGGTCTTCACAAACGCCGTCCACTACGATAGATGCCATCGGCAAGATAGTATCCCATGTTGTAGTCATGACCGTTGACAGCGTAGTTGCGCGGCGACGATTCCCCATTACAAAGCCGCCTGAACACGGGAGATCTTTGAACTACGTTGATGATGTTGCGAGAACCCGTCATTCAAAAGAAAGCATGCCAAATTCATAAGTCGTGTGATGCCTTCGCTTAGGTATGATTGTGGCCTATTTGGTGTGACCTTGATGCATTCCCCACAAACCTTTGGGGCAGCACTTCCCTTGCCAATGCATACAATCACTTGATCCGAGCATTTCTGGAGACCCTCCGGCCTCTCCAATAGCTAACAACTTGTATGTGTCCTGCACATTTTGTTCTCTCAGATACTCTGCCCCAAACACCTGCACCATGACGCGGGCAAACTTGACAGTAGTCTTTAGGCATGTGCTCTCCACCATCGGCCCATCTCACCAACGGTATCTGCGGCAGTACCAAGTGCAAGCATCCTCAGAGCAGCAGTGAATTATGCTTAGCAGGGAAAGAAAGTCGGCCGCAACAATCCCTTGTAAGCTTGAAGTAGTCATTATGTGTGTCCACTCCCTCCACAATGCGCAAAACAATGGCTTGCGCATGCAAAAACGGTGATAAAACAATGGATCACCCGAAAAGTTGGGTTCGTAGCGAAGTAGTCCTTGTGCAGTAGCCGTGCTCTGGAGACCCTATCCCGGTCGATCACTCTTCTCCCTTTGATTGAGCCCTTGAAGTTCAGAATACACTCCACCTACCGGTCCATTTCCTCTTGCATGCTCACTTAAGCACGATCATGTCCACTTCGTCGTGAAATCCGACGAACCAAAGAACTCAGCTTCAATCATTTTATCAAGCTCCGTCGGTCCATACTCCTCGTCCGACGAAGCATCGGAATTCATCGCTTTCCCTACTAATAAATCACAAAAATCTGGGTCAGACATTCTGTCGAACACATAGAGCCCAAGGGGCAGCTCGACGGTTGTCGGACGTACCGCGGTTGTATCCGAGCCGATGACGATGTCCGCGGCGGCGAGCACAGGAGAGAGGGCTGTTGTGCTGGTCCGGGTGGCGCTGATGCTCGGAACGACTGCAGAGTTAGGGTGACGGCGGAGCTGCGAGACGTCTGGCATGGAGAAGGAAGAAGAGAGGAGAGAGCAAATGGATCTGCACTACTGCAGGAATGCCTTGTAGGGATGGACGCAAAAAGCCCAGCAGTGGCGAGCCAGGCTCTCAGGGGCGCCCACCACTGCTATAATGTCAACAGTGGCGTGCGCGGGCCCGCCACTGGTAGAGTCTATGCAGTGGCGGGCGAGGTACTGCGCCCGCCACTGGCTTACATTGTTAATTGTGGCGGCTCTCTGGGCCACCCGCCACAACTACATGTTCAACCGCCAGCATTGTCAATTGCTAGCAAACAGAAGGCAGTACACATTACAGCATACAAATAACAACATTACATCTTACAAATAATGTAAGAGATCATACACATTGTATTTAACATAACAATCATCTAAACTTTATACAAATAGATGTAGGCATTAGAGTACAATAACTCATGTCACATCATTAGTACACATACATACAAGACCTCATGAGAACGACAACACCATAATGACAATGAACTGGATAAAGATAATCAAATTCTTTACTCATCCACTTGTCCACACGGTCTTGCATACTTCATAGTTGATGTTTCTCTTTGCGGGCGTAGTTGGCATAACAATCCTTTGCTTATTTTTAGTCTTATATTCTTTATAGCCGTTGTTCTTGCAACCTTCCAGTTGTTACTTGCATATCTCCCATGAATCATAAACTCCCGGATTCCTACCAGTGTACACCACATATCAGTTCCAATTCATCTTGGAAGCTAAATAAATAAGCTAACAAGTCAATTTCATAGTTATTCAATCACATAGAGCAAAATCACATCACAAGCTTCATAGCATCATAGACGATACAAATGATCACGTTGCAGTTCACTAGTAGTTTGGAAGCAAAAGTTTTAGCTCCTTCATAGCAACATAGAAATTAAGATCACACGCATCGATCATATAGATCACATAAAGTCAGTGCACTAGTAGTTTAGAACTAAAAGTTCAGCTCCATCATGACTTCTCTCGCCTTCCATTATCATCGTGATCTCGGCTTGGGTGGTTCTCGCAGCTTTGACGGCTACTCACGCACTCTTGGCGTCTGCTCGCGCACTCTTGGTGGCTGCTCTAGTGCTCTCGATGGTTGTTCTCACGCTCTCGGCATATGCTACAGCGCTATCGACGTATGCCCGAGCACTGCAGCGTATGACCGAACTCTCAGTGGTTGCTCGAGCGCTTTCGACATAGGCACTCATGATCTCCGTGTACTGAGCCACCCTCGTGAAAATGTCTAAGGCAGTAGGAGTCCCGTCTACAGGTGTAGGAGTCCTAACAAGGCATCTCGGCTTCTCCATCTAAATCGCATTAAACAAGTTGACATTTAGATAAAATATATTTTTATGAACTGCGCTTCAACGATAGTATTGTCTCCATCTTTCGCCCACCTAGGGATTAGGGTTATCTTTTGAAAGAATCTCTTGTATCAACAGATACGAGAATCAGTCGTGCAGATTATCATATAGAAGAAACTAGCAAGATGCCCATGCGTTGCACGGAACATCAAGATGCATTTGTATGATTAGTTTACCTTGTGGGAGAAAAAGATGAACGAGGGAATGCCTTATTTGCAAATGTGCAGAGGGGTGTGGGTATCTTTTTGCAAAATTGCCATAGTTCCCTTCCTATCTGTCAGATATAAATCGGATGGCCTATATTGCAGGATGGCAGGAACACCATCATCACCAACTCTGTTTTTTATAAGAGTAGAGATATGAATCGAGATGCATCTGGATGAGAGTTTGGCTTTCTTTTGGCAAAAGCTGGATTGTTTTCAGCAAACTAGCAATCTGCGGAGATGGCTGATCTGTCCCACCTTCATTGATAGCGATATAGCCACTCTCATTTCAATGTGGCACATTGATACCAGATTTATGACAATAAAAAGATAAAACACTTACGACAATAATAAAGAAGATAAAACCCGAAAAAAGAAGGAAGACCCCCTACAACAACACTTGGTGTCCTCCGCCATAGAACAACTCTCATATCACTTTGTGGATTAAGAGTGAGTATTGTCCACCCGAAGGAAATACAATTAAGTAGCTTGTTCATAAAAAAGTAACAAATTTATGGAAAAAATAGAATATCTTATAGTTTGGAGCAAAGGAGTATTAGTCTCTACTCCTAATGTCTCAGTTGGTAGGTCGCGTTCCGGGTTTTATTTTCATCCCACCACTTCCGTCCGGGTTTTTTTTCGTCGGTTTATTTTCGACGGTTTTTCGTCCCCTCCACTTCCCCAGCCACCCACGCACGTAGCCGGAAAAAACACTCCGCAAAAAAGCACTCCTATCGATCTAGGTCACAGCCCCATCGGTTCAACTCCTACGAGACCGCCGCCGCCACCGCCGGCTCGATCCAACTCCTACGAGACCGCCGCCGCCGCTTCCATCGCGGAACCCCAGGGTTCCTAGCCTCGCCACCCACGTCTTGCTCCTCTGCCAATCTACGAGACCGCCGCCGCCGCCGCCATCGCGAACGCCAAGGTAGGGCGTGGTCACATTACATGCGAGGAAGCGGCGCGCAAGGCTGTGTCTGTCGTGCCTGCATCGCGCCACCCACCACCTCCACCCTCCATAGTCATCCCTTCCCCAACCTCTGTCCCGTCCGCTCAAGATGACGGTCGGCGGCTGTCTTTCTTAGCAGTGCCAAGCCATGTTCATCTTCCCCGCGACTGTGGATCCCGCCACGCTTTGCCGATCATCCGCGCCCGCCCGCTGCGGCAAGAAGACGCTGCGTGCCTGTAGGGTGGTGAGAGATGGAGAAGGGATTGTAGGAGTCGTCCCCGCGTCTCTCCAATACGTTTTCCTGTCCATCATCTTCCCCCATCTCCAGCAGCTAGATTCCCACATCGGATCCATGCATGTGCATCTACGTAAGTACCATTTACGTGCCTTCATTTGATTTTATTCATTGTTCATCTGGTCCTTAATTAATTATCTTGAACCTTGATTAATTAATATGGAACTCGCACATTTGTGATGGTTTTTTTATCTTGCATAAAAAGTAGAGAAGGTTCTTCTTCAGAATAAAAAGCATTCTTGTTTTCCCCGGATGTAATTATCAGTACGATCTAATCTGATCTGATTTTTCTAGATTATGGATGCTTTCTTGTTTATCCAGTCTTGACTTGGGCAGCTGGTTCATGAATATCTTATCCCGTGGAGAGTTAGTAGCAAAATTATTTATTATGTCATCTGTACTTCCATAAATGTGAAGCTCAGACAAGCTATTCTGTTCAGGGTGTTTGCTAAAAGTCCATATTTTCAGATTTCCCACGTGTGCACAACTAAAGCTCCCTGGTGAAGCTGCTGCTTTCTGGTCAGCTGCAAGCTCCTATTTCTTCCCATAGTTTTTGTACTGTGATAGCCTCAATGAAAAAAATAGTTGTTCTATATAGGTGCTTCTCATTTCACAGATAGATTGTTCTTGATAGGTAGCTGACATGAATTATAGTTTGTCCTGGAGACCTTAATATCAATAGTTCTAAGTAGAGTTCTGAATGAACTGCAAAAAATACTCTTGTTAGATTGCCAGTTATCTTAGTTAAACCTTCTAGATGTTTGTTCTATGCTGCATCATCTATTAAATCACCGCTAAGTATCCTGCACTGAGATCCGTAGCAATGTTTGTGTGTAGCCACCGCGCCTCAGCTCTACCGGCGGAATGGCCATGTATATATTTTTCTTCTGCCCGCATAATGGAAAAAATCCTCAAAAGTAGTTGCAGGTGGGCCGTCGGTGACAAGATTTACCCACAGAAGTTGAATAGGTATTAATCCTAAGAATACCCAAAAGCAGAGGTAAGGAAGATCGAGGTAACTACACTGATGTTTGAGGAAATATTGTTAATATACCTTGTTAGCAAATTGAGTCCTATCACTGGCTAGACAAGAGTGAATGCCTTATCCTTGTCCTTCAGACGCTTGCTGCTCTGTAGCCATAACAGTGTGATAACTGATAACTACTTAGTTGATTTTTGGGTTGCTTTGCTGTCTGAATCAGGTTTTTGCAGATCATTACTATCCTTTTTTTAGGGGCAATACTACCCTTACTTACCTCATACTTGTGCATAAATCTTCACAAGCAGTGATTTTAGGGTCCGTTCTGTCTGAAACCGTGCTAAGCGGCAAGCCTAATTAATTATTTCACGGTTCTTAAGCGGTACATAACATAATGCTATCTGTTCGTTCTGCATGTTCATATAACTGATTATTGTTGATTTGTAAATATTCTATCTGTATTGTTGATAGAAGATAGACTGTACTATCCTATTTATTTGTCCCTCCCTTGGTTTGCCTTTGGCTCTATTGGTCGTTTTTTTTTGCACAAATTTATTTGCTTGCCTCTATTTTGAAATAGAATATTTGGCTTGGCTTTTGACTGTTGTTGTATGCGTGATGGCAGATGGATTTTTTCAGCTGGCACACCAAGAGATGCTTGTGATGTAGCAGTTGTCGATGTCGAACCAAATGAATTATTATTTTTAATGTTATTTTTGTGCAGTTTCGCCTCTTACATACTCTGGTGATTTTTTAGATGCCTGCAACTTTGTGATTGTACAAGAATATGTCGCGATGGTTGGCTATTGCCCTGTGTAGGCCTTTTAACAAACATGTCGTGATTGATCTATTCCACACTGGTACATTATAAGATCTAGGTCTATACATGTATATTGTATTGAAAGATCTTGCATATTTTGAAGCTAAATCATGGCAAAGTAGATATCAGTTTTTAGGTTAATTCTAATGTATTGCAATTAACTTCCCATGAACTCTTGAAAAAAACTGCTTTTCTTCATCTGCAGTATGTTCACCCAGTAGAATGGATGCTCTTGAGTACAAAAGTCTGAAAGCCTGTTCAACTATGATGTATAGTGTGTAGTAGCACTTGGTTAGGTATAGTTCTTGCTAAGTGTCGTTCATAGTGTTCCGTTTTATGGTAAGGCATAGTAGATTGTAGTTGTCATACGCATCCAGCAGTTCGAAAACTGTTGTAATGCTGATAAATATGTACATCAGTGCACAAGCAGTCGAACAGTCCTTATATATCTTGATGGAAGGAATAAGAGGCACTTACAATGCTCAGTTTTTTGTGTCTGCCGTATTGTTGTGCTATTTCAGGAAGAATATGCAAAAGAGATCAATGACACCAGGGCCCTCAAGCTCATGTAAGCTGAAGAGGCAAAAATTCTTGATAACGTAGAGCATACTAGCATTATCCTCATTTTCTAATCTATTAGTCCTTTCATAATTCTTCGCGTGATGTAAGATTGGTTGCATTATTAACAAAACTAAAGAAAATAACAATATATAAGATAATACTCGCTGTGTAGCTTGCAAAATTGTTTTATATTATGGGATGGAGGGAGTAACTTTTATTGATAGATATTCAGATTGCACTAATGTGAACAATCCAGGTATATTAGCACGTCTATTGATTGTGGAAGTTTCAAATGTTTAACCACATGGATATCACAACAATACATGTACATATTGGTGTAGTATCTTCAATTTTAGTTCTCAAATGTTAAAATATAGATAGAATAAGATCAGAACAGAAAAATTGTGTTTACATGATTGTGATGCATGTATTTGTCCATGTATTGTAGTATACACTAGAATGTGTATAGTGTATCTTGTTTGTGTTTTCTTTTCAGATGAATTTTTTTGGCATGTTGGGTTTCTTTATGTCACTTCAGGAGTTGAAGAATGAGAAACTAAAGGTTGTTCTACTTCTTATATTAACTCGTGATGTGACTATACTTGTGCACAGTGAGGTAGTCAATGATGGCGGGAGTGACATGGACACTCTATGCCCTTGCTGCTCGCCAAACACGGTGTTTCCCGGATGTGATCTCTGCGACGATGAGGTCATGCAGGTATGACCTCTGATCATATGCCTTAGGTAATGCTTCAGAAGCTATTCATTGTATTTTAGTTTTGGTTAGGTAGGTATAATGTCCATTATAAGCTCATATATATTTGGGTTATTCAAGTACTTGTGCAAGAATTACTAAAAAATACCCCTAATTTATTATCTAAAGTAGTTAGCAGTAATATTGTACTCATGATTATCAGCAATAAAAAGCCCATCTACTTTAGCCACATTTCTCCCCCACATATGTACTGGATTTTGTGGAATCCAGACTATCCAGATGGTTGGAATTTGAGGAGCCCGTTGGGTGCCCATTTGATGTCAAAACACGACCGGACGTAAGAGGTAGAAATGAGCTTTAACAGAAATATGGAGAATGATTTGAGGGATTGTAAATGGTTGAGATAGAGAATCATTTGAGCGGTTGTAAACGGTTGATAAAGCAAAATATGCACATCTGATATTGATTAAGTTTTCTATGAAAGATTTGCATTACATGCACCGGTGGAGCGTCGGCGGGACCAAGGAGGGTCCCGGCCCCCTTTTCATGTGAAACATTGCAAGGATAAGCTTGTCCTAATACTAAACACCCTGTTAATCTTCCGGCCATGGTTTAGGTTTAGCTTCAGGTTCAAACTGCTCAGAACATCATACTATTGCAGTCTACCTTTCCAACTTTTCTTGGTCCAGAGTAACTAGAGAGAAGTGAAGAACTCAACTAGGTAGATTAGATGCCCCTTGTGTTGGTGAGAATATTTATTTTTCTTAACCAAGCTCTCAAGATACGAAGGAAATAATGATTGTTAACCTACATGCATCATGTTCAACCCATCTTCTTCGCAACCAGTACATTTTATTTTTGCATGTCCATTGCTCGTTTAACTTCTGCCATTTATTCCTAGGAGCTCATATATATTTCTTTTCTTTTCTCCTTTCGCATATGGTCTCATTGTTACTTCAATAATAGTACTATGCAATCCAATTATTTCTCCAGGAGCCAATGGTCAAGTTTGTACATTTTTTGTTTTTTAAAGATGTCCTACCAGCTCTATTGTCTATAAATGGTTCAGTCTATGATTTTTGTCGGGATTAAATGCCGCCTCCGTCCGACTTCTGCAGAAAATAGTGCTTCTTTTGGAGGTATGACGTCTACATTTGTCAGCTGTTCTGCCACGAATTCTGATGCACTTTTAATGTATCTATTGTGATGTTGTAAATATATAAAAAATAGAATTACACATCTGTTATGTCTAGATCCCGCTTTGTTTTTAGGACCTAATTTTCTATTGACATGTACATTATACATGCTTAGTTTGTGACATGGAAGGGTCGCTCCTTGTCGCGGCACGTCGTCGCGGCACCTGCGCCTTTTTGCTTCAGAAATTTGAAATCCTGGTTTCTTCAGTTTTAAATTTTACCAGTTAATATTTGTGAAGATATTCACAAGACTTGGGAAATCTATTATGAACCTGCTCCACCTCCGTCTTCCCACTGTCCCTGTGTTGTGTCCGCTCAAGAGAAGGACTCGGATCAGAGTCCATGTGATGTTTTCGTCCAGGAGTATCTTTTGAGTTAACCCTGCTACATGATTACATCTGCCTTTGGGTGATTTTCCCTTTCCTTGCATATATGTAGTAGTTCTCGATTTCCAAGCTGTTGTTATTGTACTAGACTGAGTGGTTATGTATGTATTACTTTGTTTAGGACAATTGCAGCAAGGAAGTAGGAGGAAGAAGAAATGCAGGCCACCTCATGAAAGGCAGCAGCAAAGATCCACAGGTTAGCAATCTTGGTTCCTCTGCTTCTGCACTGCATATATATATGGAACTGTGTACTGACATGCCTCCTTATCTAGAATCCCCATTTGTGCCATCTAGAAGAAAGTTTGAGGAAGAGACTAAAAGGCACATACACGAGTAGCCTGATTCTTGTCTTAGAAAGTTGGTTCTTATATATATATATATATATATATATATATATATATATATATATATATATATATATATGTGTGTGTGTGTGTGTGTGTGTGTGTGTGTGTGTGTGTCTTGGATTAAAAAGAGCATGAGAACTTGCCAAGCCATCTGGAAATGCCATCAGAGCCGAAACATTTTTTAGGTTGCTGACAGCATTGAGCTGGACTTGCTTTTGTTGCTACTACTGCTGAAGAAAAACTCCAGAAAAGGGAGTGAAAGTAGAAAGAAGAGAGGTTGCACAAGATGAGTAATGATGGGTAGCGTAGAGGCTGAAACTGTGATGATGATGCGGATCTGACCATTAGTATGTTTCCCATCAAGGAAACCTACAATTTCTATTATGATACAAATTTTCTATTATGAGGTGTGTTTCTCATAAAGAATGTGATTTCTGCATGATAGTTTTCTACTGAAGGTTTTATGCAAAGACTGACATTTAAGAAGGATGTAGTAAAAAAATCTTGGTAGGTACTCCTGAAGTTGAAGCTGCTCAGGCAATAGTAATTTCTTTTTCCGAGCATTGAATTACTGTTTTGGGTTTTGCTTAATATTGTTACTCCTCGTAGGATGTTCAAGATGTACACCCTTTAAATTTTGTACTTACCATAGCTTCATGTCCACTTGTGAGCTCTATGCAATTTTGCTTTAGTTAGATTACATTGGGGTTGCTTTGACCTTATGGTCATGTATATAACAACGAGGACCTATTACATATCATTTTTTCCCTCAGAAATCTCTAGGTACAACTGCATGGTTACGTGCTTCGAATTAAAAGCATGTATGGCAGGTGGTGGAAGGAAAGATTGCAAGTCAGATGCACCACCGGTATACAGTAGACACAATTTGTGTTAAACCATTGAAATGTTTATGACCCGTTCCAAAGCACGGGCAGTCAATTAATTCAATACGCCATCTAGCCGTCTCATTTTTTCAATCAGATGTACAATACGCCATAATCTCTTAGAGTATGTGGGAAGTTTAGAAAAGATGCAAGAAATGGTGCAGTGAGATGACACACCTTCTAAGTGACAGACAATGCTACATGCTGCTTTGTCTTTCTTATTTAATATATTTTTATATGTTCACCTTTGTAGGTCAGAGATAATAAAAGTTGATGGCTTCAGATGATGCTTTGAAAATGTCGATTGAGAAAGTCACGGATGTAACTATGAGCGACTGGACTCAAAAGTCATCCAGTTTTACACGATGAGATGCATACAAATAATTATTCTTCCTTGTATATATATATTGCACATGATAATACTTTTTTTGCGGGGTATGAGAGAGATGGAGATAGATTACGTTGATGTTCAAAAAGAATCCTTCGACAAGGGCCGGGTTAATTTCATTGGAATGAGCCAAAACTACACCGAGTTTTATACAACAACGTAGTCTATCTCCATTGCTAAAACCTAAAAAGCCATGGCGGCATGCGGGCATTCTACTAGAGGTCAACACGAGGTCAGAAATTTTGCGACAAGAAAACTATCCAGACGTTGGCAACATTATTTAATAGCTGGCCTGGGATGGACAATGACATCTCATCGTGTAAAGTATTTTGTCTATTGTTATCATGGTTTATTGTTGTTTCTATAGCTCCACTTGTAGATTTATCTTCCCTATTCATCCATCGGCCGATACATCTTGTATGCTATCGACAAAGAGGCACGTCGTCTATATATTATGGACCCTACTCAAACATCACAATTGTTAGAGGATAAAAATTTGACGCATGCACTGAAATTAAAAAGTTTTGCAAGGGATTTCAAAGAAGCACTCGAAATAAAGCTGCCTGATTGGAATTCCGATATATCTAAATGGCAATGTTTATTTCCGTTTGGTATTCCAACGAGTATAGACGGGTAATGAACTCATAATAAAAATATTTATTTTTGTTAATTTAAAAGTTTACAGGAATGTGTTTGGCTATTTTGTTTTTTATTTTATGCTTTGGTGGAACGGTAAAGAATTGCCGAAGCCGGTTTGCGCGGTGAGTATTGTCCGTTACATGTTTTAAGACCATCGGCGTGAAATTTTCATACTAACTACATATATTGTTTGTGCAAGATGAGTATGAATTGAGAAATCAGTTTTTATTATACTTGCTAAAACATCGTGAAAATAAAGCTAAAGGCAACTTTCCTGATATTATAGAAGAATTTCTTAAGCGCATCATCTAGATATTTATAGTTTTGTAATAGATGTTTAGTTGGAACACCGCTCAATTTGTTACATGAACATGTTGTTAATCTTTCTTTTTGTTATCAATTTATATTGAAAAAAATGGACTTCAATTATTCAATAATTGTGTTTGTGTTATATTGTTTGTACGTGTAAAATATGTAACTCTTGCAAACTATTTCAAGAGCCCGTTGCAACGCACGGGCACTCTACTAGTTAATACTAATTAACAACTAGAATACTAATATCAAACTCTGTACAACCATTCCTTTAAACCTCGCCGCCACTATGAGCCTATAACTAATTAGATTCGGAATAGGTTATCCTATGAGGTACAAGTGACTGGCAATATCCATTTCAATAAATTATAAATAAATAAAGGGGCTAACAATTGAATTCCTTTTTGAGGTTGAGATCATTTTTAAAAAGCATTTGCTTCCTAATCAAACTGAATTAAACTGAGAGAAATTAGAATATTAAAAAAAAGGAAAGACTTTGTAGAACGTGAATGAATCTAGGTACATCACATGGTTGTCAATGTTTTTAGAAACATGATATACTTTTGTCACTTTACGACACTCAAGGTTACAGAGTGAAGAAATCGACAAAAAAAGTCTATTTGGCAGTACTTATAGAAAAAAAGTGAAGTGTAACAATCCAGTCATTCAGTACCATAGTTAATTTGGGCCTCATATGTCGGTGCATCTATGTGTCGCCCAAAAATGAGTCCAATCCACAGTTCGCCTACAGAGAGCAGGTATTGGGCCGGCTCAGTAACAACATCCAACATCATGCTGATGTTACTCATGTGGGAATATCCTATTTGCCGCTAATTGCGACAAACTGTCAGGGGACCGCACAGAGAACAGGTGCAGCGAGCAATATGGGCCGGCCCACTGCTGGTGGATTACCGCGCTACAGGATCCCGGTTTTGGGAAGGTTTTACTGGTTTTTCGACTTTTCCGATTTTTTTCTGTTTCTGTTTCTTTTCTTGTCTTCTTTCTTGTTCTTCAAGTTTTTATTTTCCTTTTTCCGTTTCTTTTTATGTTCTATTCTTTTTTCTTTTCTTATTTTAGAAATAGTTTGAATTCGGAATTTCTAAAATGTTCTTTTTCTTCAATTTTGTTCACAAATTAAGAAAACAACATGTTCCAAATATGTTCAGGATTTCTAAAAAATGTTCATGCTTTCAAGAAATGTTCTCGTTTTCTGAAATTTGTTAACAAATTCAAAATATGTTCAGGTCTCTTCCAAAAATATGTATGGTTTGAAAAATTTCAAGAAATGATCACTTTTTTTTCTAAATTTGTTCGCTTTTATAAAAAAAGAAATTTGGAAATTTGTTCATGTTGTTAAATAAATGTTTGCATGTTCAAAAAAGTGTTCACAATTGGAAAATATGTTCTGGATTCGAAAAAAATTAACAATTTCAAGAATGTTCTTTTCCTAAACAATGTTGAATTTCAAAATTTGTTTGCGATATTCAATATATGTTCACGATGTTCACTTTTTTCTGAAATTTGTTCACAAATTCAAAATATTTTCAGAAATTTTCCGAAAACATTCGTGGTTTGAAATTTTTTGAATCACAAAAAATGTTCCTGTTTTTCTAGTTTTGTTCATGGGTTAAAAATCATTCAATAATTTCAACAAATGTTCAGGTTTCAAAATTGTTCAAGGGGTTTCAAAACTTTCAAGAAATGATCACTTTTTTCAAAATTTGTTTGCTTTAAAAAAACGAAAATTGAAAATTTGTTCACATTGTTAAATAAATGTTCGCATGTTCAAAAAAGTGATCACAATTTGAAAATATGTTCGGGATTGAAAAAATGTTAAGAATTTCAAAAATGTTCTTTTTCTAAACATTATAGAATTTCAAAAATGTCCATGATGTTCAAAAATGTTCGAACATTGAAACATTACTTACCTTTTAAAAAATTGTTTAAAATTTCCAAGATATGTTCGAATAAAATCAAAGGTGTTGAGCTCGGATGGCTATCGGCAGCACTTCATTACCGCGAGGTCTAGAGTTCGATTCTCTCTAGAACGTGTTGCTTTTCGTTATTTTTCTTGTTTTACTACAGTACCAGCATGGGCTTCCCATCGCGCTTGATACATGCACCCGCAGGTGTCTGGCATGGGCCAGCCCAGTCGCTGAGTTTCAAAATTATGTTTGTGACATTTCGAAAAATATTTGTACAATGTGAAACAAGTATTTGCATAGTTCAATTTTTTATCATTCAAAAAATATTTTGATGTGTAACTGAAATTTTTTTATGAAGTGTTTGAATTTTTTTCAAAGAATCTTTTTGTAAAAATGTTAATCATGCATTTTAAAAATATATAAATCTGTATAAAAAGTATTTTATATGTATTAAAAAATATACAACGTGTATGAATAAAGTAGTCTTTTAAACATGAAAAAGCAGTTAGTCATTTATTTCAAAATGTTAAGCATGTATAAAAACTGTCACTGATGTATATGGAAAATTTACAGCATATATGAAATAAATGTAGATATTGAAAAACAAGTTAATCATGTCTTTAGAAAATGTTAAACATGTGTAAATTAATGTCCCACTTATATACGGAAAATATACATTATGTGTGAAAAAAGTAGACACATGTTATTTTTTTTGAAAAAGGAATGAAAAACCCATGAAAATCTAAAAGAAAAAGAAACCGAGGAAAATTGACAAAAGAACAAAATAAACAAAATAAAAAAAAGGAAATCAAAGAAAGAAAAAGGAAAAAATTAAAGAGAAAAGGAGAACAGAAGGCTAAAAATACAAGAAAAAACTTACTGCAACAATGGAAAAACGAAAAATATATATTAATAATACAGCGTTGGACCGTCCCAATAGTGCCGATGTGTAGGCGATTTCTAATAGAAATAGGTACGGGCTAGACATAATTGTCGTGCTCAGAGACGCCCACTCCACACTTCTTCCTCAGACTTAATTTGTATGGGCATTTGGACTTTGCACCAGCCCAGGGATCGAAGACCTCAGGACGTAGTTATCCTCAATCAAAAAGAAAATAAAATGACTAGGCTACATTTCTTTTTTTCCTTTTTCGACAAAAAGGTGCTTTTGATTGCTCGTAATGAAGCATTAAGGTGATACAATCACAATGAGTATGCATCCGACCTGCATGAATAGAGTATGCACATCAAGGCATATGCACAAATGATCACGCTGGCAAAGAACAAAGGCACAACAATTGTAAGATGGAACTGGCAAAAATGTATAATATATCAACACCAAATGCTCTTTTGTGGAAATTGTTTGGAAACATCCCGACCCAAGTTTTAGTGCTCGACTACATTCATGACATCAGCCAGTAAAAAAAGAACAGTACCTTGTCGGCTAATCTTGCTAAGGTCAAAATGGCCAAAACTCATCCAGCTCATCCATGAAACTACTAAAAAGAAACAGTATCTTGCAGGATACTCTAGCTCGGGACAGAGGTTAACAGTAATTAATTTGATTATTATATATATATATATATATTTTGCGAAATTGATTATTATATATTGCACAGAAGAGAAGTTTTTCTTTATTTTACCAGTGATATAGAAGAGAAAGATTTAGACGTGGTAAAAAGTTGACCCTGGTTTAACAACGCGGACATCGCGAACCTTAAATTCCTCCTTCTCTATTTCCAACACATGTCTGGCCTCAAGATCAACTTTGACAAGAGTGATGTGATGGTGATGGGCTATTCTCCGGCACAGTCCCTCGAAATTGCCAACCGCCTGATCTGCCGCCTCGTTTCCTTGCCCACCTCCTACCTGGGGACGCCCATCAGTGACTCGAGGCTTACCGTTGCTGACTTGCGCCCGACTGTGACCAAGTTGCAAACGCCAGATCGAGCCTTGGCAGGGCCGGTGGATGTCGAAGGCGGCCCGAACTATCCTCATCAACTCCTCGCTCTCCAGTCTCCTCCTGTTCCTCATGAGCTTCTACAGTCTTCACGAGACCCTCCACCATGAGATTGCCAAGATCCAATCCCGGTTCTATTGGGCGGGCGACCATAACAAACAGAAATATCATATGGTCAGTTGGCCCGACATCTGCAAGCCCCGGGAGCAAGGTGGCCTCGGTATCATGTGCTCAAAACACATGAATATCGCCCTCCTTTCCCGCTGGCTGTGGCGCATCTCGCAGGGTCACGACGGGCTTTGGTTGGACATCATTAGGAATAAGTACCTCCGTCAACCTCTGGCTTTCTATCAACGTTCTGGTGGATCCCAGTTCTGGCAATCAGTCATCCAACTGCTTCCCGTCCTCCGCATTGGGATGTCCATAGCAGTCGGATCGGGTTCAGCGACCATGTTCTGGTTTGACCGCTGGGCGGGCGACACCCCCTTTGCGGCTCACTTCCCCGACCTCTTCTCCATCGCTGTCGTCCCGACGATCTCCGTGGAACGGGCTCTTATTGACTTAGGGCGCCTCGCGTTTCGGAGGCCATTTGGGCCTCCGGAAGTTGCCGCATGGCAGGAGCTTCTTGACTGCATCGCTCTCCACGAGCCGGCGGTCGATGCAGGCCCAGATGAGGTCAGGTGGCGACTTGAGCCCTCGGGCCAATTCTCCACCAAGTCCCTCTACTCGGCCATTGCCCCCTCATCCGCCCCGCCCCCCTTCCAGATGGTGTGGCCCATTCGTCTGCCCCTAAAGATCCGAATCTTCATGTGGCAATGGATCAGCGGGCGGCTCCCGTCTGGGGTCGAGGTTCGCAAGCACAATGGCCCAGGCTCTGAACTTTGCCCTCTCTGTGGTACCCCCGAGGATTCGAACCACATCTTCTTCGCGTGCGTGTTTGCTCAATTCGTTTGGAGCTGTTTTAGAGAGGCTGTGGGTGGAGATTGGTGCCATACCAACTTCCCCGACCTCTTCGCCGAACTCCAGGCCTCCCTTCTGGCCACTCGCCATATTAGGTGGCTTGAGATTGGGGCTATCGCGTGGACCCTCTGGACGATTCGCAATAAACTTGTAATTCAGCGCACTCCTCTTTGGCGGGCTACTGAGGCTCTTTTCAAACTGTCTGGTTATTTGCAGCTTTGGCGGCCGCTTAGCCACCCTCGAGACCGGGACGCCATCTCCGCCTTCATCGCCGACCTTCGCTCGATGGCCGTCCGCCTGTCGCCGCCGCCCCCGCCGCCTCCTCCTGAGCCTGATTAGTAGTCTGAGATCCCCGCGGTCCCGTGGCCCCGGCCTCGGCCGCGCCTTGTGTGTTCTTTTGTGTGTGTTGTGTTGGGCTTGTTGAGCTGTGCCCTCAGCAGTATCTTTGAACCTCTTGTTGTGTGTGACGTGGGTGTGTGTGGTCTGAACTAGTCCTTGTATGTGTGCTCTTGACGGTTTGCTTTATTTATAAAGCGGGGCGAAAGCTTTTTTTCGATAACAACGTTGTTAATTCTGCAGTGCTGATCAAGGGTGTGTGGGCGTGATGTATATAGTATTTTGCCAAGATTCAATGACGTTGGTGGCCAACGAATTAGCAAAGTGTAAACCGCGTATGGCTACTTTTCTACCAGCAGCCTTTGGACAATAGTAGATGCATCTATCAAACTACTGATATGATATAATGTAACGTTTTGGTAGGTCTAAAAGGTAAACGAAAACGAAAGGAACACCTAATGCATTTCATATGGATCATCTAAACCCACACGACTTTGCCCAAGTCATACATAGCAAAGAGATCCTGTCAATTGTTTATCTCACAATCTGACTCATCTGCTTAAGAATTCCACAAGTAACATTCACACATTCATTTACCGTTAGCTGATAATAAGACTGTTTCCGCAACGAAAGTGCTCTTCTGAGCTCGAGCTCACATGCACCCTTTACTACAGTAATTTTTTAAAAAATGCTAAAAACATTCAAATAACACGTGCGTGCAAATTTTTGTGATGAAATAATATTTATAGAGGTCTCGGCAAACAAAATTGATGCTCCAAAATGCTTTCAGAAATAGTCTTATTGGAGCATCAGTTTTTTTGCCCAGACCTCCGCGAATGTCATTCCATCGCAAAATTTTGCGCGCATGTGAAACACACATGAATGTTCGTTACCAAAAATTCAGTTTTTTTTTAAATAGTATTTTTTTCTTCAGAATTTACTGTAGCAAAGAGTGCATATGAGGTCGAACTCAGAAACTCCCTGTCCTTTCTACAAGTCATTGCGTAGCAAAATACAATGTTTGGGTAACACCAAGCTGCATAAACCATTTACTGATTGAATTTGAATATGAAAAGTTCAAAACTAGATGACCATTCTTTAACAACACTCCATGTATATTTCGGAATAGCACAATGCCGAAGAACATTGTTCGCAATTCAGTTCTCATCACAAAATAAGCATCTATAATTGTCTACTGAACTCTTCTACTCAAATTGTCCCTAGTTAGTATGCTATTTCTTAACATAGGCCAGAAAAATATATTTTATTGTTTAAAGGCAACTTCATAAACCACATCCTATATACCTAAGGGCATGGCCAATGGGTAGCCCCAAAAGTGATGCTTCATAAGCCAACTAGGCTCGGATGCCACTGCGGCAGCAGGACCGCTGCTTGCATGCGCCAGGTGAAGCTTGCAGAGGAGACGGGTTCTTTAGCAGATAAAGAAGGAAAAAGTAAGGATGGAGAAGAAAAGAAGGGGAGGAAGAATGAAAAAGATGAACACAAGGCGACCAAAGGATGGTGGGTGTGAGGCAGCACCACCATAGCCACCATTGGACTGAAAGCATGTGAGCAATAGCCTCAATCCTCCCATGCCTGTGTGTTTGAAGGAGCACCTGTCTTTTTTCCGCCTCCATTGGTCATGTCCTAAGAAGTTCATCTTAACTATCTTATTTATCTTAACATGCAGCCTATACACCTCATCACATATGTCCCACACATGTCATCTCTCATTTAAATGCACATGCAAGCTATCCATATCATCAAGCGCATGCAATCCATCAACTTTTCACTTTTCACCACATGCACGCCCTCCACATGATCAAGCGCCCATGCAATCATTCAACTTTCAAATTTCCACTTTCTACCACATGCAAGCCCTCCACATCCTCAAATAACATGAAAAGCCATCCACATAATTAGTTTTTACTTTTATGTTTCAACAATAAAAAAATTGTACTTAAATGTCACAAGGCAATATAACATGCATATGCCCTTCATTTATCTCTTGGTTAAAATATGATGTGTCACTATTATCATATATTGTAACTTTATTTTTGATAAGTTCATTGCTAAAAATTTCAGCAGCAATGGCGCGGGGCATTATCTAGTTCTCTTAAAAGGACATCACACTTGATTAGCCTTTATACTACATGCAAGGATTTTACAGTAAAGACACCTGAAGAGGTCAACATCCATCTACATCTATCTTCTTCTTCACTTAAAGTCAATTAGTACATATACTCCTTCTACATCCAGCCACGTGGCAGGGGTCTCATCTCCCAAATCTTATGTACAAAAAAAGATCATATATCTCGTTGTGCTCAATTTATTTTAAAGTTCGCATGTTAAAAAGTGTTTACGTGTCTAATTTTGTGTGTATATCTTGCCCAAAAGAAAAACAGTGAGAAAAATAAATAAATAAACAGAAATACATCCGTTTGTGTTTGCATGAATCTTGGCATGTTTTGCCAGATTTTTTGTGCCACGTAGGATTGGACTGATGTGCAGGCATTTATCCGGTCGCCCACACGTCCGTTTGACCACGCGGAGGGGCTGGTTGGGCGTTTAGCAGTTCGCCCACACGCCAGTTTTCACGCACGTGTAGGGGCTGGTGTGTGGGCGTCTAGCAGTTCGCCCACACGTCAGTCTCCTCTTCCACACCCAAAGCTGTCAGTTGTCATGTGTTTTGCAGGGTACATGGTAACTACCCCAACGTGCTTGCAAGCAGATGTCAACTCTCTCTTTTACCCGAGTTGCCATGTGTTTTTGCAGGGTACATGGCAACTGCCCTAGCGTGCTTGTAAGCAGATGACAACCCTCCCTTTACCCGAACATGTTTTTTTGTCATGCCTTTTTTGTAATTCTACATGGCAACTGCCTATTGTTAGTAGGTGGCAACTCCTAAATTTTTTTAAATCATGGCAACTGTAGTACACCAGACCATACATGGCAACAACTGCAGTTGTCAAAAATGGCTTCTGGCATTTGACCTGAGATGGTAACTGCAGTTGAGCAACCATGGCAACTGTAGTTATCAGACATGGCAACTGTAGTTCAGCAACATGGCAGCTGCAGTTAAACGAACATGGAAAATGGTCCGGACCATGGCAACTGCCGGGACACGTGGTGACTATCATATGGAGCATGCGGGACCGTTAGGACGGGCGCGTGGACGTTATCTATTTTGCTCACACGTAAGCATGTGAGAGGGACCACGAGGAAAAAAGCCGGACGTGTGGGCGTTATATTTTGCTCATACGTAGATGTGTAGGCTGGTTCTTTAGATATCACATGTAGGCGTGTGGCTAGACTCCTTAATACCCACACATGTGGATGTTATCGGGACCCTAAATAAAACAGCGTGAGCGACATGCTCTGCTTGCAACTTTGCAAGAAGCAATGTAGGGCTTCGGCTGTCAGTTTTTTCCTCACAAAAGAAGGTTAGCTGGGCTGGGCATTTATTTTCGTAAACAAGGCCGGACAGTAAGATCGAACTGAACTCCTGAAAGGCCGCAGTATATTGTCTCTCTCTCTCTCAAAAAAAAGCTATAGTATATTGTGACCAAATCCTCTTTCTGTGTTCTAAAGTGACAAAATCCTATTTTATGGAAATTGTTTGGAAACATCCTAACTCCAACTCCTTGTGCTTATTAGCGGTGCTGGTGGCGTCTTGTTGTAATTTTCTGTTCTTCCGATCAACTTGTATGAGGATTGCCTCAACACCTTATATCATTCGGCCGTGTTGTTTTATAGTATGTAAATCAGAGTAAAAAACTCTTTCAAGAAGTAGGATTTGGTACAAAAGTTGACCCTGGTTTAACAGCGTTGTTAATTTTGCAGTGTTGATCCAGTGTATGTAGGGTGATGTACATAATTCTTGGCAATATTCAATCACGTTGGTGCATCCGGCAACAGCGAATTAGCAAAGTGTAAACCGCGTATGGCTACTTTTAGAGGCAGCCTTTGGAGAATAGTACATGCATCTATCAACTAATCCCTCCGTTTCATAATATAATGCCTATAGATTTTTTCAAAAATCAAACATTACAAACTTTGATCATATTTATTAAGAAAAATAGGTACATCCAGAATACTAAATGCACATCATTGAATACATCATGAGTTATATTTTTAAAATGTACATGTTTGGTGTACATATAGACGGTTTTCTCTATACATTTGGTCAAAGTTGGTAAACTTTGACTTTCGTAAAAATCTATATGCACTATATTGTGGAATGGAGGGAGTACTACTAATGATATGATATGGTAGTATAATATTTTGGCATGCGTAAAAGGTACTGTATAAACTAAACGAAAGCAAGTCTTAAAGCATTGCATATAGATCATAAAAACCCACACGACTCTGGCCAAGTCCTACGTACATCGCAGAGACCCTGTCAATGGTTTATCTCATAATCTGACTCATCTGCCGAAGATTTCCACAAGTAACCTTCACACATCCCTTTTCTGTTAGCTGTTAATACGACTGTTTCGCGAATGATTGTGTTGCAAATGCAAAATTTGGTCGGATAGATAGTGACAGGACACATGCGTAATGTCGGCCACCATATATTTATATTTATATTTTGCATATTGTATATTGATCGATCGATATCCCTTCCTCGATTTTTTTTGAAACTATGATGATTTTTATAGCAAATTCCGAAACTATATATCCTAACGGAGAAAAATCAAAAGTATCACCCTGTCGGCCTCCTGTTGGCTGAAAAGGGACTTTTCGGCCTCCTGTTGGCCGAAGAGGGACTTTTCGGCCAACCGTTGGCCAAAAAGTACTTTTCGGCCAACAGTTGGCCAAAGAGTCCCTCTTCGGCCAACACCTGCTCTACTGTTTTTCAAAATTCATATCAATTAGAATTTTTAGTATTTTAATTTGATTCTTTTTGCATTAGGTTAGAAATTTTATGAAGTTTCTGTAGATATCAAGTTTGACTAGATTTGAAAGTTTGAATTTGAATTTTTCATGAATTTGCTCAAATAACTAGATTGCCTATAATTTGAGCTAGGAGTATTTTTTTAAGATGATTCTTTTTGCTACTGGTTCTTTGTGAATTTGTTTATCAGTAGTAATTAATTGGTGAATTTTATAATTATTTAAAATTAGGTTTTTATGAAAACAGTTCTGTTTTAGTGCTTTATAGGTTTTATGCTATTTCTTTTAATTTTAATTGCTTTAAATTTTTTTATTTAGTTTTTTGACATATTCTTTTTGTTTCTGTTTAGTTATCAGTAGCTATTTTATTTGTAGTATTTTTTTGTATTTTATTTCTTTTATCCTACTAGAAAACTTGTTTTGAGCTTCAAAGGAGTTTATATTTAAAAGTGCCTTGTAAATCCTGTACAACCATTGCCGTTTTATACATGAAAAAAAAATACTTTTCCGCAATCTTTTTCCCTCCATTTTCTTTGCCGCCATTCTCTCCCGCCACACTAAGGAGTGTTGCATCGACGGAGGATGACGATGATGCCTTCATGTGGAGTGTGAAACACTGTGTGAGAGAAGTCATAAGTGTGAAACACTCTCCGATGATGATGACGAAGCTGCAAACACTTATGACTTCTCTCAGACAGTGTTTACCAGTAGCACCGACGCAGAAGACACATACCGTGTCAGACGATGTTATCTACGATCGTGGACACCGTGAGGCTCGTTTTATAAGTTGAGAAGTGAAGATGGCGGGAAAGAAGATGGCGGGAGAGAATGACGGGAAAGAAAATGGAGGGAGAGAATGGCGGGAAATAAAATGGAGGGAGAAAATGGAGGGAGAGAATGTCGTAAAAACCTAATTTAAATAATCCTAAAATTCACCAATTAATTACTACTGATAAACAAAGTCACAAACAACCAGTAGCAAAAAGAATCATCTAAAAAGAATACTCCTAGCTTAAATTATAGGCAATCTAGTGATTTGAGAAAATTCATGAAAATTCAAATTCAAACTTTCAAATCTAGTCAAACTTGATATCTACAGAAACTTCATAAAATTTCTAATCTAATGCAAAAAAAATAAAATTAAAATACTAAAAATCTTATTTGATATGAATTTTCTAAAAAGTAGAGCAGGTGTTGGCCGAAGAGGGACTCTTTGGCTAACCGTTGGCCGAAAAGTACTTTTTGGCCAACGGTTGGCCGAAAAGTCCCTCTTCGGTCAACAAGAGGCCGAAAAGTCACTTTTCCTTTTCGGCCAACAGGAGGCCGAGGGGATGATACTTTTGATTTTTCTCCATTAAGATGTATAGTTTCCGAATTTCTATAAAAATTATCATAGTTTCAAAAAAAATCCCCCTTCCTCGCCGTGGAGTACGGACAATGGGAAGAAAAGACGTTGATTTGCTCCACCATGCATGATTCGTGCATCATACACCGTCCTTCAGCGCCTTGAGATGCGTGCAGCTTGTCGTGATGCATGCATGCGTGGACTAGGGGCAGGGTTTCCGCTGCATGAGTACAGAGTACGTATGCCACGCTTAAGAAAAGGCCCGGTTTGATTATTTGCCGTTTGGTGAAAAGAAGCAAAACTTTATTAAAGCCATGCATGCAGCGACGATCTGGTCTTGTTGACACGGTACACACAACACGCGGTGCCATTTTTCTCAACTACTACAAGGTGCATGCATATATAAACACCAAGCCATATACTCATTTGGCCATCAACTCATCTCCACATCAACCAATTCCATCACGCAATTCCGATCAATCTCTTAAGCTTAATTAGCTTTCGAGAGCTACAGGCGATCGAACTCAACCTAGCTAGCGAGCACCTGCCATAAGAAACAGGCCATTAGTGAACCTTCGGCCATGAGGTCGTCCCCATGGATGTTGTTCGCGTGGGCAGCGGCGGTGCTGCTCGCCTTGGCCGCCTCTTCGGCGGTGGTGGGCGCGTCGCCGTCGTCGAAGTCTTTGGAGGTCGGGTTCTACAAGCACACATGCCCGCAGGCCGAGGACATAGTGCGTAACGCCGTCCGCCGCGCCATTGATCGGAACCCCGGCCTGGCCGCCGGCCTCATCCGCATGCACTTCCACGACTGCTTCGTCAGGGTAATCAAGAAAACCTACTCTCATATACAGTGCACCGTTAATCCATTCAACCTCTGATCTAACCGTTGGTCCCTTTATTTGACAACACGTGTAGGGCTGCGATGCATCAGTGCTGATCAACTCGACGCCAGGGAACACGGCGGAGAGGGACTCGGTGGCGAACAACCCCAGCCTACGTGGCTTTGAGATCATCGACGAGGCCAAGGCCGCACTGGAGGCGTTCTGCCCGCGCACCGTCTCCTGCGCCGATGTGCTCGCTTTCGCGGCGCGTGACGGGGCCTACCTCGCTGGCGGCATCGAGTACGGCGTACCCGCCGGCCGCCGCGACGGCCGCGTGTCCATCTCCGACGAGGTGCTTGTCAACAACGTGCCGTTCCCTACCGACGGGGTCGATGAGCTCGTGGCCAGCTTCAATCGCTAGGGCCTCTCCGCCGACGATATGGTCACCCTCTCGGGCGCGCACACCATCGGTCGCTCCCACTGCTCCTCCTTCACGCAGCGGATCCACAACTTCTCCGGCGAGGTCGGCCAGACCGACCCGTCCATCGACAGGTCTTACGCGGCGGAGCTGAGGCAGCAGTGCCCGCCGTCCACAGACAACATGAGCGACCGCACCACGGTGCCGCTGGACCCGGTGACGCCGGGGGAGTTCGACAACCAGTACTTCAAGAACGTACTGGCGCGCAAGGTGCCGCTCATCTCGGACCAGACGCTGCTTACGAGCCCCTGGACTGCTGGCATCGTTGCGTTCCACGCCGCCGTGGACAGGGTGTGGCAGGCCAAGTTTGCTGCGGCCATGGTCAAGATGGGCAACATCGAGGTACTCACCGGCGATGAAGGGGAGATCAGGGAGAAGTGCTTCGTCGTCAACCACCACTAGACCATCACCACCAATTTATTCATTTGATGGGAGACTGTCAGTTAATGTTGGTGCCTCAATATCTTGTAATTTAAGTTCCCGAAGCGATTTTTCGTTGTTCTTACTTCTTAGTGTATGTCAAAACACACGAGTGTATAATTCAGAAAAACAAAATGTACATGGATAATATTTCTTGATTTTCTGAAAAGAATTTTCTAGTTCTTTCATTTGCAACATCGAGCAATATTGGAGAACATCATAAGAAAGAAAATAGTTGTCTAGTTGAAAACCCTAGTTTTTTCTTGATAGAAACACATGTAAATTTATTCATACTCGGAACCATTACATGCTCACAACTTACCGAAAAAGGCTTTCGCCTCGCTTTATATATAAAGCAATGACCGACAACAATCTGGTAAAAACGCACGCCACCACAACACATACCCAAGGCAGGATACATAGGCGCTAAGCACAACAACATGACCCCTAACACTACAAGAGCAACCAGAGACTCTAACAGTGACCACGCCACCGCGAAGAAATGAAGCCACACACGATGAACCGTGAGCTCCAAGACGATGTCTTCAAGAAGGTTACGACACCGGAACGCCGCCACCGCCCGATCCGAGGATCAGAGCTTCCCCAGGAGCCACACGACAGGCAATGAGAGCCGCGACGATGCCTTCAAGAAGGGAACTAGCAACACCACCGCCGGTCCATCCAAAGAGAACAGGCTTTCGCCCCGGCCAACACTCATCGTCACCGAACGCCACACCCCGGCTACCACGCCGCCCACACGGCCATGGCCGCCGGGCAGCACCGAGCGACGGGCTCTGCCCATGAGCACCACGCTACCACCACCAGGGCCGCTGCCCCGGCATCCAAGACCTCGACACCACCTCACTTGAAACCCACCACTACCCCAACAGAAGAGACGATCGAACCCTGTGGCAAACTAGCTTCCATCGACTCGTCCTGCCGCATCGGGCGCGAGATGGGCGCGGTTCCGCTGCCGGGCGCGAGACGGGCACAGTCCTGCTGCCCTAGCGCAAGACTAACGATGGGCCGCAGCTGGGAGAGGGCCATTACTTCAACGGAAATAGCACCCTGAACGGCGAGGAGACAGATCGAAGGCCGACGCAGGCGGCCAACGGACGAGCCGACGCCGGGACAAGCCAGCCGCCGCCGTAGCCGACTTGCCAAGCCGCCGTGGAGCCATCCATGGCTGGAGCAGCAGCCACACCGGGCCACTGCCCAACCGCGCCGACCGGCGAGCTCCAAGCATCGGAGCCGCCGGGCACGCACCCGCGCCACTAGCCGCCATGGCCACCGACTGCACCAAAGTCACGGCACAGGCCCGCGCAGCCTCCGCACCACTACCAGCCAACCCGCCGCCCGCGCCACCACATGCACGCCGCCGGATCTCGGACTAGTCGCCGCGCCACCAAGCCCGCGGTCGAAAGCCCCCGACTTGACCCAGAAGAGGCCAAACAGGGTCCGTCACGGGGAGCCACACGGTCAAGGAGGAATGGCGCCGACTCACAGCCGCGACCAGCCCCCACAAGACACGCCCACCAGCAGGCGGGACCACCACCGCCAACACCAGCCGCGCCGCCCGCCGCAGATCGGGATCCAGATCAGGGGTAGCCCGTGAAGGAAATATGCCCTAGATGCAATAATAAAGTTGTTATTTATATTTCCTTATATCTTGATAAATGTTTATTATTCATGCTAGAATTGTATTAACCGGAAACTTAGTACATGTGTGAATACATAGACAAACAGAGAGTCCCTAGTATGCCTCTACTTGACTAGCTCATTAATCAAAGATGGTTAAGTTTCCTAACCATAGACATGTGTTGTCATTTGATGAACGGGATCACATCATTAGAGAATTATGTGATGGACAAGACCCATCCATTAGCTTAGCATAATGATCATTTAGTTTTATTGCTATTGCTTTCTTCATGACTTATACATGTTCCTCTGACTATGAGATTATGCAACTCCCGAATACGGGGGAACACTTTGTGTGCTATCAAACATCACAACTTAACTGGATGATTATAAAGATGCTCTCCAGGTGTCTCCGATGGTGTTTGTTGAGTTGGCATAGATCAAGATTAGGATTTGTCACTCCGAGTATCAGAGAGGCATCTCTGGGCCCTCTCGGTAATGCACATCACTATAAGCCTTACAAGAAATGTGACTAATGAGTTAGTTGCGGGATGATGCATTATGGAACGGGTAAAGAGATTGCCGGTAACGAGATTGACGATCAAATCTCGGGCAAGTAACAAACCGATGACAAAGGGAATAACGTATGTTGTTATGCGGTTTGACCGATAAAGATCTTCGTAGAATATGTAGGAGCCAATATGAGCATCCAGGTTCCGCTATTGGCTATTGACCGGAGATGTGTCTCGGTCATGTCTACATAGTTCTCGAACCCGTAGGGTCCGCACGCTTAATGTTTGATGACTATTTGTATTATGAGTTATGTGATTTGACGACAAAGTTTGTTTGGAGTCCCGGATGAGATCATGGACATGACGAGGAGTCTCAAAATGGTCGAGAGGTAAAGATTCATATATTGGAAGGTTTTATTCGGACATCGGAATAGTTCCAAGTGATCCGGGTATTTTTCCGGAGTACCGAGGGGTTACCGGAATCCCCGGGGAAGTTAATGGGTCTTAGTGGGCTTTAGTGGAGAGACAGAAGAAGGGCCACGAGGTGGCGTCCGCCTCCCCCGTGCCCAAACCGAATTGAACAAGGGGTGGGGGCGCGGCCCCCTCCTTCCTTCTCCTTCTCCCCTCCTTCCTTTCCCTCCGGTGGAAGAAAGGAAGGGGGGGGGGGGGGCGAATCCTACTTGGACTGGGAGTCCAAGTAGGACGCCCCCCTTGGCGCGCCCCTCCTAGCTGCCGGCCTCTCTCCCTCTCCCCTTTATATACGTGGCCAGGGGGCACCCCAATAGCACAACAGACAATCTCTTAGCCGTATGCGGTGCCCCCTCCACAGTTTAAACACCTCGGTCATATAGTCCTAGTGCTTAGGCGAAGCCCTGCCCCGGTAACTTCATCATCACCGTTGCCATGCCATCGTGCTGACGAAACTCTGATACGTCTCCAACGTATCTATAATTTTTTATTGTTCCATGCTATTATATTATCCATCTAGGATGTTTTATATGCATTTATATGCTATTTTATATGATTTTTGGGACTAACCTATTAACCTAGAGCCCAGTGCCAGTTTCTATTTTTTCCTTGTTTTTGAGTATCGCAGAAATGGAAAACCAAACGGAGTCCAATTGACCTGAAACTTGACGAAGGTTATTTTTGGACCAGAAGAAGGCCATGGAGTAAAAGAGTTGGGCCAGAAGAGTCCCGAGCTGCCCACGAGGGTGGGGGGCGCGCCCACCCACAGGCGCGCCTCCTACCTCGTGGATAGCAGGAGACCCCCGACTTGTTCTCGACGCCAAAACCTCGTATATATACAGAAACCCCCAGAACATAACCTAGATCGAGAGTTCCGCCGCCGCAAGCCTCTGTAGCCACCAAAAACCAATCGGGACCTCATTACGGCACTGCCTGAGGGGGGGAATCCGTCACCGGTAGCCATATTCGTCATCCGGTGCTCTCCATGACGAGGAGGGAGTAGTTCACCCTCGGGGCTGAGGGTATGTACCGGTAGCTATGTGTTTGATCTCTCTCTCTCTTGTGTTCTTGAGGTGGTACGATCTTGATGTATCGCGAGCTTTGCTATTATAGTTCGATCTTATGATGTTTCTCCCCCTCTACTCTCTTGTGATGGATTGAGTTTTCCCTTTGAAGTTATCTTATCGGATTGAGTCTTTAAGGATTTGAGAACACTTGATGTATGTCTTGCATGTGCTTATCTGTGGTGACAATGGGATATCACGTGATTCACTTGATGTATGTTTTGGTGATCAACTTGCGAGTTCCGTAACCTCGTGAACTTATGCATAGGGGTTGGCACACGTTTTCGTCTTGACTCTCCGGTAGAAACTTTGGGGCACTCTGAAGTTCTTTGTGTTGGTGAATAGATGAATCTGAGATTGTGTGATGCATATCGTATAATCATACCCACGGATACTTAAGGTGACATTGGAGTATCTAGGTGACATTAGGCTTTTGGTTGATTTGTGTCTTAAGGTGTTATTCTAGTACGAACTCTAGGATAGATCGAACGGAAAGAATAGCTTCGTGTTATTTTACTACGGACTCTTGAATAGATCGATTAGAAAGGATAACTTTGAGGTGGTTTCGTACCCTACCATAATCTCTTCGTTTGTTCTCCACTATTAGTGACTTTGGAGTGACTCTTTGTTGCATGTTGAGGGATAGTTATATGATCCAATTATGTTATTATTGTTGAGAGAACTTGCACTAGTGAAAGTATGAACCCTAGGCCTTGTTTCAACACATTGCAATACCGTTTTCGCTCACTTTTATCATTAGTTACCTTGCTGTTTTTATATTTTCAGATTACAAAAACCTATATCTACTATCCATATTTCACTTGTATCATCATCTCTTCGCTGAACTAGTGCACCTATACCATTTACCATTGTATTGGGTGTGTTGGGGACACAAGAGACTCTTTGTTATTTGGTTGCAGGGTTGATTGAGAGAGACCATCTTCATCCTACGCCTCCCACGGATTGATAAACCTTAGGTCATCCACTTGAGGGAAATTTGCTACTGTCCTACAAACCTCTGCACTTGGAGGCCCAACAACGTCTACAAGAAGAAGGTTGTGTAGTAGACATCAAACTCTCCCTCGTCCTCAACTGGATCATGAGTTCGAGGGACGTCATCGTGCTGAACGTGTGCTGAACATGGAGGTGCCGTACGTTCGGTACTTGGATCGGTTGGATCGTGAAGACGTTCAACTACATCAACTGCGTTACTAAACGCTTCCGCTTTCAGTCTACGAGGGTATGTGGAAACACTCTCTCATGTCGTTCCTATGCTTCTCCTAGATAGATCTTGCGTGATCGTAGGATTTTTTCTGAATTACTACGTTCCCCAACAGTGGCATCAGAGCCATGTCTATGCGTAGATGTTATATGCACGAGTAGAACACAAAGAGTTATGGACGATAATAGCCATACTGCTTACCACCAACCTCTTACTTTGATTCGGCGGTATTGTTGGATGAAGCGGCCCGGACCGACAATACATGACCGCGTTCATGAGACTGGTTCTACCGACGTGCTTCGCACACAGGTGGCTAGCGGGTGTCTGTTTCTCCAACTTTAGTTGAATCGAGTTTGACTATGGTCGGTCCTTGTTGAAGGTTAAAACAGCACACTTGACGAAAAATCGTTGTGGTTTTGATGTGTAGGTAAGAACGGTTCTTGCTAGAAGCCCGTAGCAGCCACATAAAACTTGCAACAACAAAGTAGAGGACGTCTAACTTGTTTTTGCAGGGCATGTTGTGATGTGATATGGTCAAGATGTGATATAAATTGTTGTATGAGATGATCATGTTTTGTAAAAGTTATCGTCAACTAGCAGGAGCCTTATGCTTGTCGCTTTATTGTATGGAATGCAATCGCCATGTAATTGCTTTACTTTATCACTAAGCGGTAGCGATAGTCGTAGAAGCAATAGTTGGCGAGACAACAACGATGCTACGATGGAGATCAAGGTGTCAAGCCGGTGATGATGGAGATCATGATGGTGCTTTGGAGATGGAGATCAAAGGCACAAGATGATGATGGCCATATCATGTCACATATTTTGATTGCATGTGATGTTTATCCTTTATGCATCTTATTTTGCTTAGTACGGCGGTAGCATTGTAAGATGATCCCTCACTAAATTTCAAGGTATAAGTGTTCTCCCTAAGTATGCACCATTGCTACAGTTCGTCGTGCCGAGACACCATGTGATGATAGGCTGTGATAAGCTTAGCATATGCAGATATGGCCTCATAACACTGAGACCGAAAGGTCGAACATGAATCATATAGTAGATATGATCAACATAGTGAGGTTCACCATTGGAAACTACTCCATCTCACTGATACGTCCATTTTGCATCATGTTTCCTTGTTGTTATTTATATTGTTTTTGTCCATAATAATGCTTTCTGGAGTAATTCTAATGCCTTTTCTCTCATAATTTACAAGGAACACACCAAGAGGGAGAATTCTGACACCTGGAAAAGCTACGCCAGGCCAGCTATTCTGCACAACTCCAAATGAGATGAAACTTTACAGAGATTTTTTATGGAATATGTAAGAAATACTGGAGCCAATAAGTACCAGAGGAGGGCTACCAGGTGGGCACAACCCACCTGGGCATGCCAAGCCCCTCTGGCGCGCCCTGGTGGGTTGTGGCCCACTCAGCCCACCTCCGGTGCCCATCTTCTGGTATATAAGTGATTTTGACCTAAAGAAATCATAAGAATACTATGGGGTCGGAGCGCCACCGTCTCGAGGCGGAACTTGGGCATGAGCACTTTTGCCCTCCGGTGGAGCGATTCTGCCGGGTGAACTTCCCTCCCGGAGGAGGAAATCATCGTCATCATCATCACCACCAACTCTCCCATCTTGGGGAGGACAATCTCCATCAACATCTTCACTAGCAACATCTCATCTCAAACCCTAGTTCATCTCTTGTATTCAATCTTGTTACCGGCACTATAGATTGTTGCTAGGGGGTGACTAGTAGTGTTGATTACATCTTGTAGTTGATTACTATATGGTTTATTTGGTTGAAGATTATATGTTCAGATCCATTATGCATATTAATACCCCTCTGATCATGAGCATGTTTGTTGTTTGTGAGTAGTTATTTGTTCTTGAGGTCACGGGAGAAATCATGTTGCAAGTAATCATCTGAATTTTATATGTGTTCGATATTTTGATGGTATGTATGTTGTGATTCCCTTAGTGGTGTCATGTGAACGTCGACTACATGACACTTCAGCATATTTGGGCCTCAGGGAATGCATTGTGGAGTAGCAATTGGATGGTGGGTTTGCAAGAGTGACAGAAGCTTAAACCCCAGTTTATGCGCTATTCCGTAAGGGACCGATTGGATCCAAAAGTTTAATGCTATGGTTAGAATTTATTCTTAATACTTTTCTCATAGTTGCGGATGCTTGCGGGAGGGTTAATAATAAGTAGGAGGTTTGTTCAAGTAAGGACAACACCAAAGTACCGATCCACCCACATATCAAATTATCAAAGTAGCGAACACAAATCAAACCAATATGATGAAAGTGACTAGATGAAATTCCCGTGTACCCTCAAGAACGCTCTGCTTATCATAAGAGACCGTTTTTTCATGTACTTTGCCTCAAAAGGATTGGGCTACCTTGCTGCATACTTGTTACTCTTATCATTACTTGCTCATTACAAATTATCTTGCTATCGAACTACTCGCTACTTACAATTTCAGCACTTGCAGACATTACCTTACTGAAAACTACTTGTCATTTCCTTCTGCTCCTCGTTGGGTTCGACACTCTTACTTATCGAAAAGAGCTACAATTGATCCCCTATACTTGTGGGCCATCAAGGATATTTTCTGGCGCCGTTGCCGGGGAGTGAAGCGCCTTTGGTAAGGAAATATTTATATAGTGTGCTGAAATTTATTGTCACTTGTTACTATGGAAAACATTCCTTTGAGGGGTTTGTTCGAGGTATCTTCACCTCGTCCGGAACCACAATTAATTGCCCCTCAACCTACTGCACCTACTGAAAATATTGAATATGAAATTCCTTCGGGTATGATAGAACAACTGCTATCTAATCCTTATGCAGGAGATGGAACCGAACATCCTGACATGCACTTGATACATGTAGAACAAATTTGTGGATTGTTTATGAAAAAGGTTTTCCCTTTATCTTTGAAGGGAAAAACATTGGCGTGGTATAGGCTATGCAATGATATTGTATCATGGAATTGGAATCGTTTAAAATTGGAGTTCCACCAAAATTTTATCCTATGCATCTTGTTCATCGTGATCGGAATTATATATATAATTTTTGGCCTCATGAAGGAGAAAGCATCGCTCTAGCTGGGGGAGGCTTAAGTCAATGTTATATTCATGCCCCTATCATGAGCTCTCAAGAGAAATTATTATTCAGAACTTTTATGCTTGGCTTTCTCGTAATGATCAAACCATTCTAGATACTTCTTGTGCTAGTTCTTTTATGAAGAAAACTATTGAATTCCGGTGGGATCTTCTGGAAAGAATTAAACGCAACTCTGAAGATTGGGAACTCGAGAAGGTAAAGAGTCCGGTATAAAGCTGAAGTATGATTGTGTTAAATCTTTTATGGATACCGATGCTTTTCAAAAGTTTAGCACTAAATATGGACTTGACTCTGAGATAGTAGCTTCTTTTTGTGAATCATTTGCTACTCATGTTGAACTCCCTAAAGAGGAATGGCTTAAATATCACCCACCTATTAAGGAACCGGTATAGTTAAAGAAGAAACCATTCTCTATAATGTTGATCCAGTTGTTCCTACTGCTTATATTGAAAAAACCCCTTTTCCTGTTAGGATAAAGGAACATGCTAAGGTTTCAACTATGGTTAACAAAAGCTCTGTTAGAACACCTAAACCAGATGAACAAATTAGAGTTGAGCCTAATATTGCTATTGTTAAAGATCTCTTAGAAGAAGATGTGGATGAGCATGTTATTTACTTCTGCAAGGAAGCTGCTAGAATTGCTAAACCTGATATACAAGATAAACATAGACCTGTTGTTGACATGCCTGTTATTTCAGTTAAAATAGGAGATCACTGTTATCATGGTTTATGTGACATGGGTGCTAGTGTGAGTGCTATTCCTCACAAGTTATATTAAGAAATTAGGGAAGAGATAGCACCTGTTGAGATAGAAGACATAGATGTTACTATTAAGCTTGCAAATAGAGACTCAATATCACCAGTTGGGATTGTTAGAGATATTGAAGTCTTGTGTGGAAAGATAAAATATCCTACTGATTTTCTTGTTCTTGGTACCCCTCAAGATGACTTATGTCCCATTATCTTTGGAAGACCTTTCCTAAACACAGATAATGCTAGGATAGACTGCCAGAAACAAACCGTGGAGGTTAGCTTTGGTGATGAGTCTCATGAGTTTAATTTCTCCAAGTTTAGTAGAAACCATCACGAAAAAGAATTGCCTAGTAAGGATGAATTAATTGGTCTTGCTTCTATTGTTGTGCCACCTACTGATCCTTTAGAACAATACTTGCTAGACCATGACAATGATTTACATATGCATAAAATAAATGAAATAGATAATATTTTCTTTGAACAACGCCCTCTGCTTAAACACAATTTTCCTATTGAAACTCTTGGAGGTCCTCCTCCACCTAAGGGTGATCCTGTGTTTGAATTAAAACAACTGCCAGACACTTTGAAATATGCTTATCTTGATGAAAAGAAGATATATCTTGTTATTATTAGTGTTAACCTTTCAGAACATGAAGAAGAAAGATTATTGTAGGTTCTAAGGAAGCACCGAGCTGCTATTGGATATACTCTTGATGATTTAAAGGGCATTAGTCCCACTCTATGTTAGCACAAAATTAATATGGAACCTGATGATAAACCAGTTGTTGTTCACCAACGTTGGTCAAATCCGAAGATGAAAGAGGTGGTAAGAATGGAAATGTTAAAACTACTGGAAGCAGGTATAATCTATCCTATAGCTGATAGTAGATGGGTAAGCCCTGTTCATTGTGTCCCTAAGAAAGGAGGTATTACTGTTGTTCCTAATGATAAGAATGAACTTATTCCACAAAGAATTGTTACAGGCTATAGAATGGTAATTGATTTCAGAAATTAAATAAAGCTACTAGGAAAGATCATTACCCTTTGCCTTTTATTGATCAAATGCTTGAAAGATTATCTAAGCACACACACTTTTGCTTCCTAGATGGATACTCTGGCTTTTCATAAATACCTGTTTCTCAAACTGATCAAGAGAAAGACTACTTTTACTTGTCCTTTTGGAACCTATGCTTATAGACGTATGCCTTTTGGTTTATGTAATGCACCTGCTACCTTTCAAAGATGCATGATGGCTATATTCTCTGACTTCTGTGAAAAGATTGTTGAGATTTTCATGGATGACTTCTCTGTTTATGGGAAGTCTATTGATGATTGTTTAAGCAATCTTGATCGAGTTTTGCAGAGATGTGAACAAACAAATCTTGTCTTGAATTGGGAGAAGTGCCACTTTATGGTAAATGAAGGCATTGTCTTGGGTCATAAAATTTCTAAGAAAGGTATTGAAGTGGACCAAGCTAAGGTTGATGCAAAGCCATGTCCCAAGGACATCAAAGGTATTCGTAGCTTCTTAGGTCATGCTGGTTTCTATAGGAGGTTTATCAAAGACTTTTCTAAAATTTCTAGGCCTCTTACTAATCTTTTGCAAAAGGATATTCCTTTTGTTTTTGATGATGATTGTCTTGAAGCCTTTGAAACACTCAAGAAAGCCTTAATCACTGCACCTATAGTTTAACCACCTGATTGTAATTTGCCTTCTGAAATTATGTGTGATGCTAGTGATTATGCTGTTGGTGCTGTTCTAGGACAAAGAGTTGACAAAAAGTTGAATGTTATTCACTATGCTAGTAAAACTCTAGACAGTACTCAAAGAAATTATGCTACTACTGAAAAATAATTCTTAGCAGTGGTGTTTGCTTGTGACAAGTTTAGACCTTATATTATTGATTCAAAAGTAACTGTTCACATAGACCATGCTGCTATTAAATATCTTATGGAAAAGAAAGATGCTAAACCTAGACTTATTCGATGGGTTCTTTTGTTACAAGAATTGGATTTTCATATTATTGATAGAAAAAGAGTTGAGAACCCAGTAGCTGATAACTTGTCTAGGCTTGAAAATGTGCTTGATGACCCACTACCTATTGATGATAGTTGTCCTGATGAGCAGTTAGCTGCAATAAATGTTGGTAATAGTACTCCTTGGTATGCTGACTATGATAATTACATTGTTGCTAAATATTTACCACCTAACTTTACATACCAACGAAATAAAAAAATTCTTTTATGATTTAAGACATTACTTTTGGGATGACCCACATCTTTGTAAAGGAGTAGATGGTATTATTAGACGTTGTGTACCTGAGCATGAACATGGACAAATCCTACGAAAATGTCACTCCGAAGCTTATGGAGGGCATCATGCTGGAGATAGAATTGCTCACAAGGTACTTCATTCTGGATTTTATTGGCCTACTCTCTTCAAGGATGCTCGTAAGTATGTCTCATCTTGTGATGAATGCCAAAGAATAGGTAATATCGGTAAGCGTCAAGAAATGCCTATGAACTATTCTCTTGCTGTTGAACCATTTGATATTTGGGGATTTGATTACATGGGACCTTTTCCTTCCTCTAATGGGTATACACATATTTTGGTTGATTATGTTACTAAATGGGTAGAAGCTATTCCAACTAGTAGTGCTGATCACAACACCTCTATTAAAATGCTCAAGGAAGTTATTTTCCCAAGGTTTGGAGTCCCTAGATATTTAATGACTGATGGTGGTTCACACTTTATTCGTGGTGCTTTCCGTAAAATGCTTGCTAAGTATGATGTTAAACATGGGATTGCATCACCCTATCATCCTCTGTCTAGTGGTCAAGTTGAACTTAGCAATAGAGAAATAAAATTAATTTTGCAAAAGACTGTTAATAGGTCTAGGAAGAATTGGTCTAAGAAATTAGATGATGCACTTTGGGCTTATAGAACAGCATATAAAAATCATATGGGTATGTCTCCTTACAAAATGGTTTATGGAAAAGCTTGTCATTTATCTCTTGAGTTAGAACATAAAGCATATTGGGCAGTTAAAGAACTCAACTATGACTTCAAACTTGCTCGTGAAAAGAGGTTATTTGATATAAGCTCATTAGATGAGTGGAGAACCCAAGCTTACGAGAATGCAAAGTTATTCAAAGAAAAAGTTAAAAGATGGCATGACAAAAGAATTCAAAAACGTGAGTTTAAAGTTGGAGAATATGTTCTTTTGTACAACTCTCGTTTTAGATTCTTTGCAGGCAAACTCCTCTTGAGATGGGAAGGCCCATATGTCATCGAGGAGGTTTACCGGCCAGGCACCATCAAAATAAATAATTTCAAAGGCAACGAATAAAGCATTATATCTCAAATACGCCTATTAATGTTGAAAGCAATATTATCCAAACTTTGACACCGGAAGAACACTTAAAAGAGTCCTTCTGGAACACTCCAGAATCGTCAAAATAAGGAGGTACCTGATACAGTAAGTAAACGGACTCCAAAAAATCTGCAAAAATATATTTTATCAGTTTTGGAATATTTTTTAATTTTGCAAATAAAGAAATTCCTAGGAAGCGTCCCCTTGTGGGCACAATACACCAGGGCGCGTGCTACCTCTTGAGCACTGCGTTGGATTTCCCCGAAGAGGAGAGGATGATGCAGTAAAGTAGCGTAAGTATTTCTCTCAGTTTTTGAGAACCAAGGTATCAATCCAGTAGGAGACCACGCACAAGTCCCTCGTACCTGCACAAAACAATAGCTACTCGCAACCAACGCGATTAGGGGTTGTCAATCCCTTCACGGTCACTTACAAGAGTGAGATCTGATAGAGATGATAAATAATATTTTTGGTATTTTTGGTTTAGAGATGCAAAGTAAAAAATAAAAGGCAAAGTAAAAACAAAGCAAGTATTAAAAGTGATGGAGATTGATATGATGAGAATAGACCCGGGGGCCATAGGTTTCACTAGTGGCTTCTCTCAAGAGCATAGATATTCTACGGTGGGTGAACAAATTACTGTTGAGAAATTGACAGAATTGAGCATAGTTATGAGTATATCCAGGTATGATCATGCATATAGGCATCACGTCCATGACAAGTAGACTGACACGATTCTGCAACTACTACTATTACTCCACTCATCGACCGCTATCCAGCATGCATCTAGAGTATTAAGTTAAAAACAGAGTAACGCCTTAAGCAAGATGACATGATGTAGAGGGATAAATTCATGCAATATGATAAGAACCCCATCTTGTTATCCTCGATGGCAACAATACAATACGTGCCTTGCTGCCTTCTTCACATCGGGAAAGGACACCGCAAGATTGAACCCAAAGCTAAGCACTTCTCCCATTGCAAGAACTACCAATCTAGTTGGCCAAACCAAACGGATATTTCGAAGAGACTTGCAAAGATAACTCAATCATACATAAAATAATTCAAAGAAGATTCAAATATTATTCATAGATAAGTTGGATCATAAACCCACAATTCATCGGTCTCAACAAACACACCGTAAAAAGAAGATTACATCAAATAGATCTCCACAAGAGAGGGGGAGAACATTGTATTGAGATCCAAAAAGAGAGAAGAAGCCATCTAGCTACTAACTATGGACCCGTAGGTCTAAGGTAAACAACTCACACTTCATCGAAGAGGCTTTGATGATGATGTAGAAGCCCTCCGTGATGGATGCCCCCTCCGGCGGAGCTCCGGAACAGGCCCCAAGATGGGATCTCGTGGATACAGGAAGTTGCGGCGGTGGAATTAGGTTTTTGGTTCATGTTTTGATCATTTGGGGATACGTAGGTATATATAGGACGAAGGAGTATGTCGGTGGAACAACAGGGGGCCCACGAGGCAGGGGGGCGCGCCCAGGGGGGCGCCCCCACCCTCGTGACCGCCTCTTTTGTTCCTTGGAGTAGGGTCCAAGTCCCCTGGATCACGTTCGGTGAGAAAATCACGTTCCTGAAGGTTTCATTCCGTTTGGACTCCGTTTGATATTCTATTTCTTCGAAACACTGAAATAGGCAAAAAAAACAGCAATTCTGGGCTGGGCCTCCGGTTAAAAAGTTGGTCCCAAAAATAATATAAAAGTGGAAAATAAAGCCCAATATAGTCCAAAACAGTAGACAAAGTAGCATGGAGCAATCAAAAATTATAGATACGTTGGAGACGTATCAGGCATCCCCAAGCTTAATTCCTGCTCGTCCTCGAGTAGGTAAATGCTAAAAAAGAGAATTTTTGATGCGAAGTGATACTTTGGCATAATTTCAATGTAAATCATCTTAATTGTGGTATGAATATTCAGATCCGAATGAATACAAAATAAAAGTTCATATTGATAAAAGAAATAGTAATACTTCAAGCATACTAATCAAAGTAATCATGTCTTCTCAAAATAGCATGGCAAAAGAAAGTTCATCCCTACAAAATCATATAGTTAGGCTATGCTTCATTTTCATCACACAAAGATGTTCCTAACTTCTATATCCCCGATGACAAGCCATGCAATTGTTTCATACTTAAATAATCTCAAACTTTTTCAACCTTCACGCAATACATGAGCGTGAGCCATGGATATAGCACTATGGGTGGAATAGAATATGATGATGGGGATTGTGTGGAGAAGACAAAAAAGGAGAAAGTCTCACGTTGATGAGGATAATCAACGGGCTATGGAGATGCCCATAAATTGATGTCAACATGAGGAGTAGGGATTGCCATGCAACTGATGCACTAGAGCTATAAATGAATGCTCAACAAAAGAAAACTAGTGGGTGTGCATCCAACTTGCTTCCTCTTGAAGACCTAGGGCATTTGAGGAAGCCCATCGTAGGAATATACAAGCCAAGTTCTATAATGAAAAATTCCCACTAGTATGAAAAAGACAACTTATGAGACTCACTATATGAAAAACATGGTGCTACTTTGAAGCACAATAAATGAGACTCACTACATGAAGAACAAGGTGCTACTTTGAAGCACAAGTGTGGAAAAAAGAGATAGTAACATTGCCCTTTTTATTTATTTTCTTTTTTTGGGATTTTTTTTATTTTTGGCCTTTCTCCCTTTTTTTGGGCAATGCTCTAATAATGATGATCATCACACTTCTATTGATTACAACATAAGGATTACAACTCGAAACTAGAACAAGATATGACTCTATATGAATGCCTCCGACGGTGTACCGGGATGGTGCGATGGATCAAGAGTAACATGTATGAAAAATAATGCATGGTGGCTTTGCCACAAATACGATGTTAACTACATGATCATGCAATGGCAATATGACAAAAGTAAGGTATGTCATGATGATGATGAACGGAACGGTGGAAAGTTGCATGGCAATATATCTCGGAATGGCTATGGAAATGCCATAATAGGTAGGTATGGTGGCTGTTTTGAGGAAGATATAAGGAGGTTTATGTGTGATAGAGCGTATCATATCACGAGGTTTGGATGCACCGTGAAGTTTGCACCAACTCTCAATGTGAGAAAGGGCAATGCACTGCATCAAGAGGCTAGCAATGGCGGAAAGGTAAAAGTGCGTATAATCCATGGACTCAACATTAGTCAAAAGAACTCATATACTTATTGCAAAAATTTAGAAGTCATCAAAAATCAAGTACTACGGGCATGCTCCTAGGGGATAGATTGGTAGGAAAAGACCATCGCCGTCCCCGACCGCCACTCATAAGGATGCACAAGCCAGGTACACTTCATGTTTCAAATTTGTTACACAACTTTAACCATACGTGCATGCTAGGGATTTGCTAACTTCAACACAAGCATTCTTTAAATTCATAATCACCCAACCAGCATGACTTTAATATTACCACCTCCATATCTCAAAACAATTATCAAGTATCAAACTTTTCTTAGTATTCAACGCACTCAAAAGAAAGTTTCACATATCTTGAATACCAAGTATATTAATTTTAAACAAATTACCATGCTATTAACGACTCTCAAAATAATCTAAGTGAAGCATGAGAGATCAATAGTTTCTTTAAAACAAATCCACCACCATGCTCTAAAAGATCTAAGTGAAGCACTAGAGCAAAAATTATCAAGCTCAAAAGATATAAGTGAAGCACTATGAGCATAACTATCAAACTCAAAAGATATAAGTGAAGCACTATGAGCATTCTATCAAATTCCAATTCATGTATGGCTCTCTCAAAAGGTGTGTACAGCAAGGATGATTGTGGTAAACTAACAAGCAAAGACGCAAATAATACAAGACGCTCCAAGCAAAACACTTATCATGTGGTGAATAGAAATATAGCCCCAAGTAAATTACCGATGGAAGTAGATTTAAAGAGGGATGCCTTCCGGGCATCCCCAAGCTTTGACTTTTGGTGTCCTTGGATTATCTTGGGGTGCCATGGGCATCCCCAAGCTTAGGCTCTTGCCACTCCTTGTTCCATAATCCACCAAAAGAATTCACCCAAAACTTGAAAACTTCACAACACAAAACTCAATAAAAATCCCGTGAGCTCCGTTAGAGAAAGAAAACAAAAGACTACTTTAAGGTACTGTAATGAACTCATTATTTATTTATATTGGTGTTAAACCCACTGTATTACAACTTCTCTATGGATTATAAACTATTTTACTAGCCATAGATTCATCAAAATAAGCAAACAACACACGTAAAACAGAATCTGTTAAAAACAGAACAGTATGTAGTAATCTGTAACTAACGCAAACTTCTGGAACTCAAAAATTTTACAAAAATTAGAAGACCTAGACAATTTGTTTATTGATCAGCAGCAATTGGAATCAGTATTTTATACGTTCTGGTGATTTTTAACAATTCGGGCATTGAGCGCAAAGTTTCGGAAATTACAGCAAGATCAAATAACTATCATCCAAGAAGATCCAATAGGTCTAGCTTGGCACAAACACTAATTAAAAGATAAAACCACATCTAAACAGAGGCTAGATGGATTATTTATTCCTAAACAGGAGCAAAAACAAAAAACAAAAAATAAAATTGGGTTTCCTCCCAACAAGCGCTATCGTTTAACGCCCCTAGCTAGGCATAAAAGCAAGGATAGATCTAACGAGTGCCATCTTTGGCACTAAAGGAGGAGGATTTACTCTCTATAGCATTCATTCTTTTATTTAAGGTAAGCACATGGCCATTAATGGCAGAAGTAAGATTAAGCACATTACGGAAGTTTGCCTCAAGACTAGACTTCATCTCTTTAATAATTTCATTTTGATAGAAGCACAACAGAGTAGTTGATTCAACCTTATCATTAATAGGGTGCCCAAATATGGTTTTCATTTTTTCACAAGTATCTATAGCATCCCCTTCAAGAAAACCCTCTTCAAAGATGGAATCTAAAACTTGTTTGAAGGAAGCGGGCAAGCCAGCTTAAAAACTTCTTAAGTAAATTTCAATTTGATATTATGGCACATAGCTAGCCCGAATCCTTAATAACCTATCCCAAGCATCTTTTAAAGACTCATCAAGTAAATAGCGAAAAAATTCGGAGTCATCCTCATCAAAATTATTCAAGCTCTCATTGGAGACCCCGGTGGGTCTTTCTATAGCATCATTATTCATGAGCTTAGAGAGGATAGAGGGGTCATCCAAGGTAGAACCTAGGAAAGGGCCCTTAGTTCTTTTTGATTCGGCCATAGCAACGAAAAGGCAAACGAAAAGGAGGAGGAGATTGGGAAAGAGAGAGTGAATAAAATGGCAAGGGTGAAGTAGGGGAGAGGAAAACGAGAGGCAAATGGCAAATAATGTAATGCGAGAGATAGGGATTGTGATTGGTACTTGGTATGTCTTGACTTGCTCTTGCGTGAGCCTCCCCGGCAACGGCGCCATAAATTCTTCTTGCTACCTCTCGAGCACTGTGTTGGATTTACCCGAAGAGGAGAGGATGATGCATTAAAGTAACGTAAGTATTTCCCTCAGTTTTTGAGAACCAAGGTATCAATCCAGTAGGATACCACGCACAAGTCCCTCGTACCCGCACAAAACGATAGCTACTCGCAACCAACGCGATTAGGGGTTGTCAATCCCTTCACGGTCACTTACGAGAGTGAGATCTGATAGAGATGATAAATAATATTTTTGGTATTTTTGGTTTAGAGATGAAAAGTAAAAATAAAAGGCAAAGTAAAAACAAAGCAAGTATTAGAAGTTATGGAGATTGATATGATGAGAATAGATCCGGGGGCCATAGGTTTCACTAGTGGCTTCTCTCAAAAGCATAGATATTCTACGGTGGGCGAACAAAATACTCTTGAGCAATTGACAGAATTGAGCATAGTTATGAGTATATCTAGGTATGATCATGTATATAGGCATCACGTCCATGACAAGTAGACCGAAACGATTCTGCATCTACTACTATTACTCCACTCATCGACCGCTATCCAGCATGCATCTAGAGTATTAAGTTAAAAATAGAGTAACGCCTTAAGCAAGATGACATGATGTACAGGGATAAATTCATGAAATATGATAAGAACCCCATCTTGTTATCCCCGATGGCAACAATACAATACGTGCCTTGCTGCCCTTACATCCTTTGGGAAAGGACACCGCAATATTGAACCCAAAGCTAAGCACTTCTCCCATTGCAAGAACTACCAATCTAGTTGGCCAAACCAAACGGATAATTCGAAGAGACTTGCAAAGATAACTCAATCATACATAAAATAATTCCGAGAAGATTCAAATATTATTCATAGATAAGTTGGATCATAAACCCACAATTCATCGGTCTCAACAAACACACCGCAAAAAGAAGATTACATCGAATAGATCTCCACGAGAGAGGGGGAGAACATTGTATTGAGATCCAAAAAGAGAGAAGAAGCCATCTAGCTACTAACTATGGACCCGTAGGGTCTAAGGTAAACTACTCACACTTCATCGGAGAGGCTTTGATGATGATGTAGAAGCCCTCCGTGATGGATGCCTCCGTGAGCTCCTAACAGGCCCCAAGATGGGATCTCGTGGATACAGGAAGTTGTGGCGGTGGAATTAGGTTTTTGGCTCCTGTTCTGATCATTTGGGGATACATAGGTATATATAGGAGGAAGGAGTACGTCGGTGGAACAACAGGGGGCCCACGAGGCAGGGGGGCGCCCCCCACCCTCGTGACCGCCTATTTTGTTCCTTGGAGTAGGGTCCAAGTCCCCTGGATCACGTTCGGTGAGAAAATCACGTTCCTGAAGGTTTCATTCCGTTTGGACTCCGTTTGATATTATGTTTCTTCGAAACACTGAAATAGGCAAAAAAGCGACAGTGCAAATTTGGGCCTCCGGTTAATAGGTTAGTCCCAAAAATAATATAAAAGTGGAAAATAAATCCCAATATAGTCCAAAACAGTAGATAAAGTAGCATGGAGCAATCAAAAATTATAGATACGTTGGAGACGTACCAGGCATCCCCAAGCATAATTCCTGCTCGTCCTCTAGTAGGTAAATGATAAAAAAGAGAATTTTTGATGCGGAGTGATACTTTGGCATAATTTCAATGTAAATCTTCTTAATTGTGGTATAAATATTCAGATCCGAATGAATACAAAATAAAAATTCATATTGATAAAAGAAATAGTAATACTTCAAGCATACTAATCAAAGTAATCATGTCTTCTCAAAATTGCATGGCAAAAGAAAGTTCATCCCTACAAAATCATATAGTTAGGCTATGCTTCATTTTCGTCACGCGAAGATGTTCCCAACTTCTATACCCCCGATGACATGCCAAGCAATTGTTTCATACTTAAATAATCTCAAACTTTTTCAACCTTCACGCAATACATGAGCGTGAGCCATGGATATAGCACTATGGGTGGAATAGAATATGATGATGGGGATTGTGTGGAGAAGACAAAAAGGAGAAAGTCTCACGTTGACGAGGATAATCAACGGGCTATGGAGATGCCCATCAATTGATGTCAACATGAGGAGTAGGGATTGCCATGCAACGGATCCACTACAGCTATAAATGAATGCTCAACAAAAGAAAACTAGTGGGTGTGCATCCAACTTGCTTCCTCTTGAAGACCTAGGGCATTTGAGGAAGCCCATCGTAGGAATATACAAGCCAAGTTCTATAATGAAAAATTCTCACTAGTATGAAAAAGACAACTTATGAGACTCACTATATGAAAAACATGGTGCTACTTTGAAGCACAATAAATGAGACTCGCTACATGAAGAACAAGGTGCTACTTTGAAGCACAAGTGTGGAAAAAAGAGATAGTAACATTGCCCTTTTTATTTATTTTCTTTTTTTGGGAATTTCTTTTTTTTCTTTTTTGTCTTTCTCCCTTTTTTTTGGGCAATGCTCTAATAATGATGATCATCACACTTCTATTGATTACAACATAAGGATTACAACTCGAAACTAGAACAAGATATGACTCTATATGAATGCCTCCGGCGGTGTACCGGGATGGTGCGATGGATCAAGAGTAACATGTATGAAAAATAATGCATGGTGGCTTTGCCACAAATACAATGTCAACTACATGATAATGCAATGGAAATATGACAAAAGTAAGGTATGTCATGATGATGATGAACGGAACGGTGGAAAGTTGCATGGCAATATATCTCGGAATGGCTATGGAAATGCCATAATAGGTAGGTATGGTGGCTGTTTTGAGGAAGATATAAGGAGGTTTATGTGTGATAGAGCATATCATATCACGGGGTTTGGATGCACCGTGAAGTTTGCGCCAAATCTCAATGTGAGAAAGGGCAATGCACGGTACCGAAGAGGCTAGCAATGGCGGAAAGGTAAAAGTGCGTATAATCCATGGACACAACATTAGTCAAAAGAACTCATATACTTATTGCAAAAATTTAGAAGTCATCAAAAATCAAGTACTACGGGCATGCTCCTAGGGGATAGATTGGTAGGAAAAAGACCATCGCCGTCCCGACCGCCACTCATAAGGATGCACAAGCCAGGTACACTTCATGTTTCAAATTTGTTACACAACTTTAACCATACGTGCATGCTACGGGATTTGCTAACTTCAACACAAGCATTCTTTAAATTCATAATCACCCAACCAGCATGACTTTAATATTACCACCTCCATATCTCAAAACAATTATCAAGTATCAAACTTTTCTTAGTATTCAACGCACTCAAAAGAAAGTTTCACATATCCTTAATACCAAGTATATTAATTTTAAGAAAATTACCATGCTATTAACGACTCTCAAAATAATCTAAGTGAAGCATGAGAGATCAATAGTTTCTTTAAAACAAATCCACCACCGTGCTCTAAATGATCTAAGTGAAGCACTAGAGCAAAAATTATCAAGCTCAAAAGATATAAGTGAAGCACTATGAGCATAACTATCAAACTCAAAAATATAAGTGAAGCACTATGAGCATTCTATCAAATTCCAATTCATGTATGGCTCTCTTAAAAGGTGTGTACAGCAAGGATGATTGTGGTAAACTAACAAGCAAAGACGCAAATAATACAAGACGCTCCAAGCAAAACACTTATCATGTGATGAATAAAAATATAGCCCCAAGTAAATTACCGATGGAAGTAGACGAAAGAGGGGATGCCTTCCGGGGCATCCCCAAGCTTTGACTTTTTGGTGTCCTTGGATTATCTTGGGGGTGCCATGGGCATCCCCAAGCTTAGGCTCTTGCCACTCCTTGTTCCATAATCCATCAAAAGAATTCACCCAAAACTTGAAAACTTCACAACACAAAACTCAATAAAAATCCCGTGAGCTCCGTTAGAGAAAGAAAACAAAAGACTACTTTAAGGTACTGTAATGAACTCATTATTTATTTATATTGGTGTTAAACCCACTGTATTACAACTTCTCTATGGATTATAAACTATTTTACTAGCCATAGATTCATCAAAATAAGCAAACAACACACGTAAAACAGAATCTGTTAAAAAAACAAAGATGTAGTAATCTGTAACTAACGCAAACTTCTGGAACTCAAAAATTTTACAAAAATTAGAAGACCTAGACAATTTGTTTATTGATCAGCAGCAATTGGAATCAGTATTTTATACGTTCTGGTGATTTTTAACAATTTGGGCATTGAGCGCAAAGTTTCTGGAAATTACAGCAAGATCAAATAACTATCATCCAAGAAGATCCAATAGGTCTAGCTTGGCACAAACACTAATTAAAAGATAAAACCACATCTAAACAGAGGCTAGATGGATTATTTATTCCTAAACAGGAGCAAAAACAAAAAACAAAAAATAAAATTGGGTTTCCTCCCAACAAGCGCTATCGTTTAACGCCTAGCTAGGCATAAAAGCAAGGATAGATCTAACGAGTGCCATCTTTGGCACTAAAGGAGGAGGATTTCCTCTCTATAGCATTCATTCTTTTATTTAAGGTAAGCACATGGCCATTAATGGCAGAAGTAAGATTAAGCACATTACGGAAGTTTGCCTCAAGACTAGACTTCATCTCTTTAATAATTTCATTTTGATAGAAGCACAACAGAGTAGTTGATTCAACCTTATCATTAATAGGGTGCCCAAATATGGTTTTCATTTTTTCACAAGTATCTATAGCATCCCCTTCAAGAAAACCCTCTTCAAAGATGGAATCTAAAACTTGTTTGAAGGAAGCGGGCAAGCCAGCATAAAAACTTCTTAAGTAAATTTCAATTTGATATTGTGGCACATAGCTAGCCCGAATCCTTAATAACCTATCTCAAGCATCTTTTAAAGACTCATCAAGTAAATAGCGAAAAATTCCGGAGTCATCCTCATCAAAATTATTCAAGCTCTCATTGGAGACCCCGGTGGGTCTTTCTATAGCATCATTATTCATGAGCTTAGAGAGGATAGAGGGGTCATCCAAGGTAGAACCTAGGAAAGGGCCCTTAGTTCTTTTTGATTCGGCCATAGCAACGAAAAGGCAAACAGAAAGGAGGAGGAGATTGGGAAAGAGAGAGTGAATAAAACGGCAAGGGTGAAGTGGGGGAGAGGAAAACGAGAGGCAAATGGCAAATAATGTAATGCGAGAGATAGGGATTGTGATTGGTACTTGGTATGTCTTGACTTGCTCTTGCGTGATGTAGGGCAACGGCGCCATAAATTCTTCTTGCTACCTCTTGAGCACTGCGTTGGATTTCCCCGAGGAGGAGAGGATGTTGCAGTAAAGTAGCGTAAGTATTTCCTTCAGTTTTTGAGAACCAAGGTATCAATCCAGTAGGAGACCACGCACAAGTCCCTCGTACCTGCACAAAACGATAGCTACTCGCAACCAACGTGATTAGGGGTTGTAAATCCCTTCACGGTCACTTACGAGAGTGAGATCTGATAGAGATGATAAATAATATTTTTGGTATTTTTGGTTTAGAGATGCAAAGTAAAAATAAAAGGCAAAGTAAAAACAAAGCAAGTATGAAAAGTTATGGAGATTGATATGATGAGAATAGACCCGGCGGCCATAGGTTTCACTAGTGGCTTCTGTCAAGAGCATAGATATTCTACGGTGGGCGAACAAATTACTCTTGAGCAATTGACAGAATTTAGCATAGTTATGAGTATATCTAGGTATGATCATGTATATAGGCATCACGTCCATGACAAGTAGACCGAAACGATTCTGCATCTACTACTATTACTCCACTCATCGACCGCTATCCAAAGATGCATCTAGAGTATTAAGTTAAAACAGAGTAACGCCTTAAGCAAGATGACATGATGTAGAGGGATAAATTCATGCAATATGATAAGAACCCCATCTTGTTATCCTTGATGGCAACAATACAATACGTGCCTTGCTGCCCTTATACATCGGGAAAGGACATCGCAAGATTGAACCCAAAGCTAAGCACTTCTCCCATTGCAAGAACTACCAATCTAGTTGGCCAAACCAAACGGATAATTCGAAGAGACTTGCAAAGATAACTCAATCATACATAAAATAATTCAGAGAAGATTCAAATATTAGTCATAGATAAGTTGGATCATAAACCCACAATTCATCGGTCTCAACAAACACACCGCAAAAAGAAGATTACATCGAATAGATCTCCACGAGAGAGGGGGAGAACATTGTATTGAGATCCAAAAGAGAGAGAAGAAGCCATCTAGCTACTAACTATGGACCCGTGAGGTCTGAGGTAAACTACTCACACTTCATCGGAGAGGCTTTGATGATGATGTAGAAGCCCTCCGTGATGGATGCCTCGGCGGAGAGCTCCGGAACAGGCCCCAAGATGGGATCTCGTGGATACAGGAAGTTGCGGCGGTGGAATTAGGTTTTTGGCTCCTGTTCTGGTCGTTTGGGGATACGTAGGTATATAAAGGAGGAAGGAGTACGTTGGTGGAGCAACAGGGGGCCCACGAGGCAGGGGGCGCGTAGTGACCGCCTCTTTTGTTCCTTGGAGTAGGGTCCAAGTCCCCTGGATCACGTTCGGTGAGAAAATCACGTTCCCGAAGGTTTCATTCCGTTTGGACTCCGTTTGATATTCTGTTTCTTCGAAACAGTGAAATAGGCAAAAAACAGCAAATTCTGGGCTGGGCCTCCGGTTAATAGGTTAGTCCCAAAAATAATATAAAAGTGGAAAATAAAGCCCAATATAGTCCAAAACAGTAGATAAAGTAGCATGGAGCAATCAAAAATTATAGATAAGCTGGAGACGTATCAGCGCGCCAGGCTTGCCTCGCGCGCCCAGGTGGGTTGTGCCCACCCGGGACACCTCTCGTACTACGTTTTTCTTCCATATGCTTGTCCTGCAAAAAAAGTTCTATATATACTTTCTAAACCTGTTAACCACCGTACCGCGGAGAAAATCCTCTGCTCTCTTTCCTTGCTGTTTCTGGTCAGAACTATCAAGCTAAGCATCAAGTCTTCCTGCTCCCCCAACCACATGGAAGAAGATGTTTAGCTGATTGTAGCGACCCGACCTCAGATGGTCAAGTCTCTGTGTTCCAGTGTCATCCCTGGATCAGTAATGCTGACACACACAATACTCGAAGGATTTATAACAGAGTAGCAATCACACACTTATTACATCGAATGTCTCAGAAGAGAACTTATTACAATAATATGGTTTAAGGCCATCTAATGCGATAACAGCGGAAGGCTTGGAAGATAAAGTGAGTCCATCAACTCCAACGGCATAGCTGAGATGCACGGCAACGACCTAACGAACCTTACTCCTCGTCTGAAAAGTCTGCAACATAATACATTGCAGCCCGAAAACGGGTCAACACATGGAATATGCTGGCAATATAACACAGTAGAGCAGGAACAGAATAATGCTATCACTACATGCATATTTGGCTTGTGGAAAGCTCTATGGTTATAGTTTTGCGAAAAGCCAATTTTTCCCTACAACAAAGGAATAGATTTTTTTACTATCATGGTGGTTGAAACATTGAGAAGGTATAACCCCAACTCAATCCCAATTAAAGTAGTTAACATCCCAACAATATTAATTAAGAGTGATGAGATACATGTGATAACTCAAGTACTAGATACTCAAAATTGTCCATAACCGGGGACACGGCTAACCATGATTAGATTGTACACTCTGGAGAGGTTTGCGCACTTTTCCCCACAAGACTCGATCACCTCCGCTGATTTCTTGCACTACATGGTGTTTGAGAAACGGATGACCGAGACATAGTCTTTCAGAAACATTAACTCTCTACTCCGGGTAGACCATACCAAACCTACAAAACCCACTACCTGCTGATCTACCTCTTCAAGAGCTTCACGTAACTTACTCAACTATGCTAGAGCCCATAGTAGCTTGTGGCTGCACACGGAAGTTTCTAGCATGAATAATCTCGATTCCCTTTGAGCCTAGGGTGGCGGTCCATAGGAAGATCACACGGTACCCGGGATTTCCAAAAATAAAGCAGACAACACGGGTTCCCAGTGCCTCAATCCACCCAGATGTGTATTAAAGTTGCCACCTTAAATTAAACCATTAATTAACAATCTCACATCTGTCATGGATTCACTCAAACCCAACCACGCTTCACGAGCATAGCATAGCAATATAAGCAACACGTAGAAGTAACTCCCAAGGGTTTAATAGTAACAGGGCAATAGGTTCTACCTCATCTACTACTTCCCAACCCACAAGTTAATGACATCCTAACCATGCAATGTTTGAGGATTGAGCTAATGCATAAAAACCGGGCATGAAAAGAGTATGATCAAAGTTTTACTTGCCTTGGTCGAATCGCGAATCCTAGAGACTCAGAGTAACACGCTCAGACTCCGGGAATTCTATCGCAAGCAAACAATAACATACATAAGCAACAAGCAAAGATGCACAAGCAAAACTCAATTAAACGAGGCTGACCAGAAAGTTCGACTTAAGAACTCCGGTTCGCAAAAGAATCAAACCAAACGGAGCAACGAAACTCAAACGGCGAAAGAAACAAGATCCGTTTACTAATCTGAACTAAGGTCAAATTTTACAGTATCAAAATCTTGTTTAAGTTGTTTAAACAGAAAGAGGGTCTCGAGATGAAGATCTAGGCCCTTGAATCGCCTGATTCCGACTAACGAGCGGAAAGATAAACAAAAACTAAGATCGGATCAGAAATCGCGATCAGAAAAACCGCGGAATAAATCCGAGAAAAAGAAAAACTGACGAACAGACTAACAAACGAAGGTTCGTTATCTGGATCTAAACGAAGAACGCGTTCGTTAAAACGAACGAACGAGCGAACGCTCGCTAAATAAATAAATTGGAGAAAAACCGATCTATTTTATAAAAACAAAAACTAGGGTTTCTAAAAAAAATCGAAACGGTTTTTCTCAGAAAACCGGCAACGGCGGGCGGCTACCTCGGCTTGGCTCGGGGGCTCCGGCGTGAGGTTCAGTCTTGGGCGGGGCTCGGGCGGCGGCTCGGCGTGGCGGGCGGGGCGGTGGCTCGGGCGGCGGCGAGGCTCAGTGGCGGCGGTGGGCTCTGGCGAGGCTCAGGCTCAGCTCGAGGCGGCGCTCCGGCGGTGGCGGGCGTGGTGGTGGGGGTGTGTGCCGGCGGGGGTGGCGGCTATTTAAAGAGAGGGGGGCGGCTTGGAGGAGGGGGCAAGGCGGCGGCGAGGCGGAGTCCGGCTCAGACTCCGGTCCGAGTCGGCGGCGGTGGCGGCTGCCCTCGCGCGTGGGAGGCGGTGGCGGCTGGGCCTTAGGCCCAGTCGGGAGCGCGGGGAAACTTTTTTTAAATAGTTCCGCCGACAGAAAAAAATCCTATAAAATAAAATAAAAATCTAAAAACGCCAAAACAAATTTTCACTGTCTAAATGAAATATTTAGAACGAGATGAACATTTTCTTGGCCCTAAAATGCAATTTTTTTAAAACATGCAATTTTTGTAATGCAAATAGAATCCAAACAAAAATCAAATAAAATCCAACAAATGATTTTAATATTTTTCCTCCAATATTTCAATTGTTTTGAAGAAGTCATATTATCTCCCCTCATTTATTTTATTATGAAATATTTTTCGGAGAGAAAAATAAAAATAAAAATCCTCGTTTTCGCTATTTGATAAAAAACAAATATGAAAACCAGAAAATCCCCAACTCTCTCCGAGGGTCCTTGAGTTGCTTAGGATTTCGAGGATTGCGGAACGAAGATGCAATAAAATATGATATGCATGGATGACCTATGTATAACATTCCAAATTGAAAATTTGGGATGTTACAAACCTACCCCCCTTAAGATGAATCTCGTCCTCGAGATTCGGGTTGGCTATAAAATAGGTGCGGGTGGTCCTTGCGAATATCATCCTCTCGGTCCCAGGTGGCTTCCTCCTCGATATGGTGGCTCCACTGAACTTTGCAAAACTTAATAACCTTGCTGCGGGTGACTCGGCTGGCAAAGTCAAGAATCTTCACTGGCTTCTCCTCATAAGTCAAATTACTGTCCAACTGAATCGCCTCCAGGGGTACTGTATCTCTTAATGGTATATCGGCCATCTCAGCATGACACTTCTTCAACTGTGAGACGTGGAACACATCGTGAACTCCTGACAATCCTTCAGGTAACTCCAGCTTGTAGGCAACTTCTCCCATCCGTTCCAAAACACGATACTGTCCTACAAATCTCGGAGCTAATTTTCCCTTAACTCCAAAATGTTTCACTCCTCGCAAGGGTGATACTCGCAGATATGCTCTGTCTCCAATTTCATAGGTTACCTCTTTGCATTTTGTGTCTGCATAACTCTTCTACCTGGACTGAGCAATCTTCAGTCTATCTCGTATCAGCTTAACTTTCTCTTCAGACTCCTTGATCAGGTCTGGTCCAAACAGCTATCGGTCTCCTACCTCATCCCACATCAGTGGTGTTCTGCATCTGCGTCCATATAGAGCTTCAAACGGTGCCATCTTCAAACTGGCCTGGTAGCTATTGTTGTATGAGAATTCTGCGTAAGGCAAATTGTCATCCCAACTATATCCATAATCTAGCGCACAGGCTCTCAACATGTCTTCCAGAATCTGGTTGACTATCTCTGTCTGTCCATCTGTCTGCCGGTGAAATGTTGTACTGAACTCCAATCTCGCACCTGTGGTCCGTGTAATCGATGCCAAAACTTTGAGGTAAACTGTGTTCCTCTATCTGATACGATGGTCCTCGGAACTCCATGCAAACATACGATCCTGGACATATATATCTTGGCCAACTTTGCACTTGTATAAGTTGTTTTCACTGGGATGAAGTGAGCCACTTTGGTCAAGCGATCCACTACTACCCATATTGAGTCATATCCTGCCTTGGTCCTGGGTAGTCCAGTGATAAAGTCCATGCCAAGTTTATCCCACTTCCATTCGTGTATCGGCATAGGCTGTAACAGTCCTGCTAGCTTCTGATGCTCTGCCTTCACTCTCTGACATACATCACATACGCCTACATACTCGGCAATATCCTTCTTCATACCGGTCCACCAAAAACGCTCTTTCAAATCCAAGTACATCTTGGTGTTTCTGGGGTGTATCGAGTATGGTGAGTCATGAGCCTCCTGAAGTATTAACTTTATGATCTCTGGGTTATTGGGCACATAAACTCAGTCCTCAAACCATAAGGTGTCGTGCTCGTCCTCACAAAAACCTTTGGCCTTTCCTTTGCTCATCTTCTCCTTTATCTCAGCAATCTCTTTGTATTCCTTCTGAGCTTCTCAAATCTTGTCCAACAATGTAGACTGAACTTCCATTGTTGCAATGAAACCTCTTGGAACAATCTCCAACCGAAGTTCCATGATATCGTCAGCTAACTCCTTCGGCAATCCCTTACTTTCAAGGACATTAGCGTAACTCTTCCGGCTCAAAGCATCTGCTACGACATTGGCCTTTCCTGGATGATAGTGCAGCTTCATGTCATAATCCTTTATAAGCTCCAACCATCTCCTCTGCCTAAGGTTCAACTCCTTTTGCGTGAAAATGTACTTCAAACTCTTATGATCCGTGTACACATCACAACGGTTCCCAATAAGGTAATGTCTCTGTGTCTTGATTGCATGCACTACGGCTGCTAGCTCCAAATCATGTGTGGCATAGTTCAACTCATGGGGCTTCAGTTGTCGTGAGGCATACGAAACAACCTTTCCGTCCTGCATAAGCACACATCCAAGTCCCAAGCGTGAGGCGTCACAATACACTTGAAACTCCTTATGTATATCTGGTAGTGTTAGCACTGGGGCTGTAGTCAAACGTTTCTTCAACTCCTAAAAACGTGCCTCGCAATATTTTGTTCATTTAAACTTAGTATCCTTGTTCAGCAATTCAGTCATTGGCTTAGCAATCTTGGAAAAATTCTCAATGAATCTCCGATAATATCCTGCGAGTCCAAGGAAACTGCGGATCTCGCCAACTGAAGTGGGTGCCAACCATTCAGTGACGGACTGAACCTTGCTGGGGTCCACTGCTATACCTTCTCCTGATATAACATGCCCAAGAAATCCAACTTCCTTCAACCAAAACTCGCACTTGTTGAATTTGGCGTATAACTGGTGTTCCCTGAGTTTCTCGAGAACTAAACGCAAGTGCTCCTTGTGCTCCTCTTCGTTCTTCGAGTATACCATAATGTCATCAATAAACACCACAACAAACTTGTCCAAATACTCCATGAACACCTTGTTCATCATACTCATGAAATAGGCAGGGGCGTTAGTCTCCAAACGACATGACCGTATACTCAGATAATCCATACCGCATGGTGAACGCTGTCTTTGGTATATCCTTCTCTCGAATCTTCAACTGATGGTACCCCGATCGTAGATCGATCTTCGAAAACACCTTGGCTCCTTGCAGCTGATCAAACAGATCATTGATCATCGGCAGTGGGTACTCGTTCTTAATCGTTACTTTATTCAAGGCTCGGTAATCAACAACCATCCTTAGGGATTTATCCTTCTTCTCAACCAAAAGCAATGGGGCTCCCCAAGGTGATGAAATCCTTCGAATGTAACCTTTCTCCAACAACTCCTTGATCTGTTTCTTAATTTCCTCCAGATCATTTGCGGGCATCCGATAGGGTCTCTTGGATATTGGCCTGCACTGCAATAGCTCTATCAAAAACTCGATTTCTCGATCCGGTGGCATGCCTGGTAACTCCTCTGGGAAAACATCCGGAAAATCCTTTACTACCGGTACTTCCTCCTGAACAACTCCCGTGAGGGCACTCACTTCGCTCCTCCTAGGCACATGCCTAGATACATACTTAATCCATTTTCCCTCCAGGGTGGTAAGATAAATTGATTTGCTAGCACAGTCAATGCTCCCTCCATATTTTGACATCCAGTCCATACCTAATATCACATCCAATCCTTGCGACTCCAAGATAATTAGGTCAGGCGGAAAAACATGTGTGCCAATGGTTAGGGGTATCTGGTTGCACCATCGGCTAGCCATGTACTCGCCTCCAAAGTAGCTCACTAAAGAGGGGTCCTAAGGGTTTGGGTTGGTAGCTTAAACTTATCCACAAATCCCCTTGATATGTATGATGCGATGCACCAGTATCGAAAAGAACAAGAGCGGCAAATGACTTAACCAAAAACTCACCTATCACCGTGTCCGGCTACTCTTCAACTTCCTCCACATTAACGTGGTTCACTTGTCCTTTGTTGAATGGATTGGGCTTCTTCCCAGCGCTCCCATTTCTGTTTCCATTCCTTCCTTCAGGGCAATCATTGGCATAGTGCTCTGTCATCCCGCACTTAAAGCAAGTAACGTGACTTAGGTCCCTTTTGGCATAGTGCTCCACATTAACGTGGTTCACTTGTCCTTTGTTGAATGGATTGGGCTTCTTCCCAGCGCTCCCATTTCCGTTTCCATTCCTTCCTTCAGGGCAATCATTGGCATAGTGCTCTGTCATCCCGCACTTAAAGCAAGTAACGTGACTTAGGTCCCTTTTGGCGGGTGTAGCTGGATTGGAGCGGTTCTGATTGTTATTAACTCCGTTCCCATTTCCATTCTTAGCACCATTGTGGTTATGCGATCCTCCTCCAAAGGTGGTTGTGACCTCCATGGTTATGAACAAGTCCTACCGAAGTTCGGGGTTAAGCGGGCTTCGTTGAGCTCTGAATTATACTTCCCTTGTCCATACTTCCTCTTACGGCTCTCAATTTGATGTCGCTTCCTTCAATCATAAGGGCCTTGTCTACCAACTCTGGTAGTTGTTGAAAGTTGCCACCATCAACTGCATGCTCATCTCATCATTCAGCCCTTCCATAAACTTCTCCGCTTCGCGGCATATGTGGCCACATCATCAGGGGCATAGCGTGATAACTTGCTAAAATCATCCACGTACTGAGCTACAGTACGGTTCCCCTGGCATAAGTTGTGAAACTCGCGCTTCTTCATCTGCATGGCTCCAGTTGAGACATGGGCCGTGTGAAAAGCTTGCTGAAACTGGTCCCAAGTGACGTTTGCTATATGAAAAGTAGTCGTGTAATTCTCCCACCATGCGGCTGCTGGTCCATCCAATTGATGTGCGGCAAAGCGCACCTTCTCAAAGATCTGTGCATCCCGCGGTGGTTAACTCCTTCCAATACGGCGTAGCCAATCATGACAATTATTGGCTCGGTGCTCTTTGGAAAACACCGGCGGCTGTAACCTCGTGAAACAGGCTAAATTGTCCTTGGCGGCGGGTTATTGTTGTTGTTGTTGCCCTGGTTCTGAACTAGCAATTGCATCAAAGCATTCTGCTGCTGGATCAACTGGGTGAGCTCCGGTGGAAAAACCAAAACCGGTGTCACGTCTCGGAGGCATCTGATGGGTTTAGATGGAAGAGATTAGATTATAAAAAGGTCTAATGAGAAAACACTACCCATATGCACATGAGGCAAACACAATCATTTCACTCAATCAATCAAGCAAGGGCATACAAACGGTCTAGGACTATCGCAAAAGTGCTCAACTACTATTAGATACATGGGGGAAAATACTACTAATATATGGTGGTCATCTAGAAATTTTGATCGGTGGAGGACTCCATGATGTCTGCTCCAGCTTCATCTTTGTAGTCATCATCACTTGGATCCGAATCGGTGTCGTCGATGATGATGTAGTTGTCCGGGCAAATGGGGTCATCGTCTTCTTCTTCCGGTGCTGGTCCTCCCATGAATACTCCGATCTTGTTAACTAGGTCGTCGTTCTTCTCTAGTAGTGTCTTGATTTCCTCCTCATATCCATCGCGTGTAAACTTGAGTTCTTCCTCCAGATCATTGATCCTGGTCTTCGCCTTCTTCAACTCCATCATGTCTGCGCACATCTGGTTCTCCTGACATCGAATGTGCTGGTTTAGCTCCTGGATGAAAGCTGCAATGGATCTATCCTTCTTGGTGCTGATTACTTCCCATTGCTCGTCTCGGCGCCCACATATTTGATAGATGGTGTCCTTAAGCTCCCTGTTGTAGACTTCTACAATGCGTCCCATGGTAATGTGGGCTTCCATGCTCTTGCCTAGACTCCAGGTGGGTGCTTCGAAAGAAAATTCTATGGGTTTAGAAGTTGGCGAACGTCCTTCCTGGAACTTGTACTTGAATCATCCAGCGCTCCTCTTCTGGTAAGGTGGCATTGTACGTCCCGGTGAAGCTTGGTATTCCAATGTTCAAGTACCTAGTGACTTCCTTAAAGTGGCGTCCAAAAGGTGTGTCTTCATCTGGTTGTGCAAACTTGTTCTTCATCTCCGTCATCCTAAAGAGTGAAAAAATGGAGAGGAGTCAGAAATGAGTAGAGAAGAGTGACCTATGGTTTATCTTAGTGGTCGTGTCCTACACTCACTGCCTTTCGATACCAACTTGTAGCGACCCGACCTCAGATGGTCAAGTCTACGTGTTCCGGTTGTCATCCATGGATCGATGTCTTGACACACACAATACTCGAAGGATTTATAACAGAGTAGCAATCACACACTTATTACATCGAATTTCTCAGAAGAGAACTTACTACAATAATATGGTTTAAGGCCATCTAATGCGATAACATCGGAAGGCTTGGAAGATAAAGTGAGTCCATCAACTCCAACGGCATAGCTGAGCTGCACGGCAACGACCTAACGAACCTTACTCCTCGTCTGAAAAGTTTGCAACATAATATGTTGCAGCCCGAAAACGGGTCAGCACATGGAATATCCGGCAATATAACTGAAGAGAGCAGGAACAGAATAATGCTATCACTACATGCATATTTGGCTGGTGGAAAGCTCTATGGTTATAGTTTTGCGAAAAGCCAATTTTTCCCTACAACAAAGGAATAGATCTTTTTTTACTATCATGGTGGTTGAAACATTGAGAAGGTATAACCCCAACTCAATCCCAATTAAAGTAGTTAACATACCAACAATATTAATTAAGAGTGATGAGATACATGTGATAACTCAAGTACTAGATACTCAAAATTGTCCATTACCGGGGACATGGCTAACCATTATTAGATTGTACACTCTGCAGAGGTTTGCACACTTTTCCCCACAAGACTCGATCGCCTCCGCTGATTTCTCGCACTACATGGTGTTCGAGAAACGGATGACCGAGACATAGTCTTTCAGAAACATTAACTCTCTACTCCGGGTAGACAATACCAAACCTACAAAACCCACTACCTGCTAATCTACCTCTTCAAGAGCTTCACGTAACTTACTCAACTATGATAGAGCCCATAGTAGCTCGTGGCTGCACACGGAAGTTTCTAGCATGAATAATCTCAGTTCCCTTTGAGCCTGGGTGGCGGTCCATAGGAAGATCACACGGGTACCCGGATTTCAAAAATAAAGCAGACAACACTTTGGGTTCCCCAGTGCCTCAATCCACCCAGGATGTGTATTAAAGTTGCCACCTTAAATTAAACCATTAATTACCAATCTCACATCTGTCATAGATTCACTCAAACCCAACCACGTCTACGAGCATAGCATAGCAATATAAGCAACACGTAGAAGTAACTCCCAAGGGTTTAATAGTAACAGGGCAATAGGTTCTACCTCATCTACTACTTCCCAACCCACAAGTTAATGACATCCTAACCATGCAATGTTTGAGGATTGAGCTAATGCATAAAAACTGGGTATGAAAAGAGTACGATCAAAGTTTTACTTGCCTTGCTGACCGCGAATCCTAGAGACTCGTAGTAACACGCTTCGCACTCCAGGAATTCTATCGCAAGCAAACAATAACATACATAAGCAACAAGCAAAGATGCACAAGCAAAACTCAAATAAACGAGGCTAACCAGAAAGTTCAACTTAAGAACTCCGGTTCGCAAAAAGAATCAAACCAAACGGAGCAACAAAACTCAAACGGCGAAAGAAACAAGATCCGTTTACTAATCTGAACTAAGGTCAAATTTTACAGTATCAAAATCTTGTTTAAGTTGTTTAAACAGAAAGAGGGTCTCGACACGAAGATCTAGTCCCTTGAATCGCCTGATTCCGACTAACGAGCGAAAAGATAAACAGAAACTAAGATCGGATCAGAAATCGCGACCAGAAAAATTGCGGAATAAATCCGTGAAAAAGATAAACTGACGAACAGACTAACGAACGAACGTTCGTTATCTGGATCTAAACGAAGAACGCGTTCGTTAAAACGAACGAACGAGCGAACGCTCGCTAAATAAATAAACCGGAGAAAAACCGATCTATTTAAAAAAAATGAAAACTAGGGTTTCTAAAAAAATCAAAACGGTTTTTCTCAGAAAACCGGCGATGGCGGGCGGCTACCTCGGCTTGGCTCGTATTCCGGTCTGTGGGGCGGGGCTCGGGCGGCGGCTCGGCGTGGGGCGGCGGGCGGTGGCTCGGGCGGTGGCGGGCTCGGGCTGTGGCGGGGCTCGGGCTCGGGCGGGACTCCCGGCTCGGCGGCAGCGTGGTGGTGGTGGTGTGTGGCGGGGTGGCGGCTATTTAAAGAGAGGGGGGCTTGGAGGAGGGGGCAAGGCGGGCGAGAGGCGGAGTCCGACTCGGATTCCGGTCCGAGTCGTGGCGGCACTCAAGGCTGGAGGCGGTGGTTGTGCCGCTTGGTTGGGCCTTAGGCCCGCCAAGTAGGGAAACTTTTTCTTAAAGTTCCGCCGGCAGAAAAAAAAATCCTATAAAATAAAATAAAATTCTAAAAATGCCAAAACAAATTTTCACCGTCTAAATGAAATATTTAGAACGAGATGAACATTTTCTTGGCCCTAAAATGCAATTTTTTTAAAACGTGCAATTTTTCTAATGCAAATAAAATCCAAACAAAATTCAAATAAAATCCAACAAATGATTTTAACAGTTTTCCTCCAATATTTCAATTGTTTTGAAGAAGTCATATTATCTCCCCTCATTTATTTTATTATGAAATATTTTTCGGAGAGAAAAATAATTAAAATAAAAAATCCTCGTTTTCGCTATTTGATAAAAATCAAATATGAAAACCGGAAAATCCCCAACTCTCTCCGAGGGTCCTTGAGTTGCTTAGGATTTCGAGGATTGCGGAACGAAGATGCAATAAAATATGATATGCATGGATGACCTATGTGTAACATTCCAAATTGAAAATTTGGGATGTTGCACTGATGAAGATCGAAATGATGCTGAAGGAAGCAAAGGGCAATTTACCATCATCTCACCACCAAAGGAGAACTGAGTGTCGGGTATGGGCACTCCCCTTGGCTTCTGCCAAGCTTGGGGGAGGTGCCCCCGATATCGTATCACCCCACCGTATTTTGCTTTTACTTATCTCAGTTCAATCTTTTGCCTAGAAGAAATAAAGTTTAGTTCAACCCTTTCCTTCTTTGAGAGTTTGCTTAGTGATCTATCATTATAAACATGTGCAAAGTTATATAATAAAGTTAGTTTGAGTTTTTACTTTCTTTACTTTCATGTTGCGAATAAAGAAAAGAAATAAGAAAGAAAGAAAAAGAGAAAGGAAGCAAATAAAATAAAGGAAGTAAATCAATAAGATCATATACTAATCCTATGGTAGGTGATAGCACTACATAAGGAAAAGTATAAGTAAGAAAATTTTATTAGAGATTGACAAACACAGCATTAGTCAATGATGCAACTCATGAAAGAACTAACAAGGGAAGGGAAGATTCACATATAAATATACTATCCTAGAAATCTTTTGTGATTGTGAGTCCTCATCAAAATATTATATGCCAAAATTGTTGACGTTGGACAAGTAAGACAACGTAAAGGTTTATGTATGTTTATATTCACATAGAAGTCATATTGTCATAGATCCTTTAACATGTGATGCTTGCCCTTATCTTTGCTAGCCAAAAACTCCGCACTAAGTAGAGATACTACTTGTGCATCCAAAAACACTTAAACCCAAACCTTTTTCAAGTGTCCACCATACCTACCTATGGATTGAACAAGATCCTTCAAGTAAGTTGTCATCGGTGCAAAAAGGCAATAAAAATTGCTTCTAAATATGTAAGATCATTTAATGTAAGAGAAAATTGAGCGTTTTACGAACTTGGATGACAAAGAATAAAAGCGACAGACTGCATAATAAAGGTTGTCATCTTAAGGGGCAATAGAACGTGACATTCTCTTGCACTAAGGGATTGAGCATGCAAACAAATAAGCGCATGGCAACCTCTACTTCCCTCTGCAAAGCGCCTACCTTTTAATTTTATGTATTTACTTTTATGCAAAGATTCAAAGTTTTCCTTCTATTCCTTTTTATTTATTCTTTTGGCAAGCATCATGTGGTAAGGAAAGATCTAGGCACATATGTCCAGTTGAATATAGATAGCATGAGTTATTATTGTTGACATCACCCTTGAGGTGAGTAAGTTGGGAGGCGAAACTATAAGCCCCTATCATTCTATGTGTCTGGCTGAAACGTTTTGCTCATGGGTACAAGGTGAGTGTTAGCAATCATAAAAGACTATAGGATGGTTGAGTATGTGGACTAGCTTAAGAGCTCCGATACGTGACCCATCCTGAAAAGATGATGAATTGTAGTTGCAAAGTTGACTGAGAACATAGTTTGTTGGTTTCTAATAGAGTTTTTGGTTTATACTTTGATTGTGTGATGAACTATTACTTATTCATAGGAAGTATATGATGCAAGTTCTATGATAAAAGTCTTATGTTAAATTTTGTTGCTGTTATAATAATCAACATGATGCTTCTATGTTCGTATTTTGTTTTTATCGACACCTCTTTCTCAAAGCATGTGGACATGTTTCTCGATTTCGGTTTTTGCTTGAGGACAAGCGAGGTCTAAGCTTGGGAAGTTGATATGTCCATTTTGCATCATGTTTCCTTGCTGTTATTTATATTATTTTTATCCATAATAATGCTTTTTTGAGTAATTCTAATGCATTTTCTCTCATAATTTACAAGGAACACACCAAGAGGGAGAATTCTGGCAGCTGGAAAGCTACGTCGGGCCACCTATTCTGCACAACTCCAAATGAGCTGAAACTTTACGGAGATTTTTTATGGAATATTTAAGAAATACTGGAGCCAATAAGTACCAGAGGGGGGCTACCAGGTGGGCACAACCCACCTAGGCCCGCCAGGCCCCTCTGGCGCGCCCTGGTGGTTGTGGCCCACTCAGCCCAGCTCCGGTGCCATCTTCTGGTATATAAGTGGTTTTAACCTAAAAAAATATGAAGAATACTTTGGGGAGGAGCGCCGCCGTCTCGAGTCGGAACTTGGGCAGGAGCACTTTTGCCCTCCGGCGGAGCGATTCTGCCGGGGGAACTTCCCTCCCGGAGCGGGAAATCATCGTCATCATCATCATCACCAACAACTCTCCCATCTTGGGGAGGGAAATCTCCACCAACATGTTCACCAACACCATCTCATATCAAACCCTAGTTCATCTCTTGTATTCAATCTTGTTACCGGAACTGTGGATTGTTGCTAGGGGGTGACTAGTAGTGTTGATTACATCTTGTAGTTGATTACTATATGGTTTATTTGGTGGTAGATTATATGTTTTGATCCATTATGCATATTAATACCCCTCTGATCATGAGCATGTTTGTTGTTTGTGAGTATTTACTTTTGTTCTGGAGGTCATGGGAGAAATCATGTTGCAAGTAATCATGTGAATTTTATATGTGTTCAATATTTTGATGGTATGTATGTTGTGATTCCCTAGTGGTGTCATGTGAACGTCGACTACATGACACTTCACCATATTTTGGCCTAAGGGAATGCATTGTATAGTAGCAATTAGATGGTGGGCTGCGAGAGTGACAGATGCTTAAACCCCAGTTTATGCGCTATTCCTCAAGGGACCGATTGGATCCAAAAGTTTAATGCTATGGTTAGAATTTATTCTTAATACTTTTATCGTAGTTGCGGATACTTGCGGGAGGGTTAATCATAAGTAGGAGGTTTGTTCAAGTAAGGACAACACCTAAGCACCGGTCCACCCACATATCAAATTATCAAAGTAGCGAACATAAATCAAACCAACTTGATGAAAGTGACTAGATGAAATTCCCGTGTACCCTCAAGAACGCTTTGCTTATCATAAGAGACCGTTTTGGCATGTCCTTTGCCTCAAAAGGATTGGGCTACCTTGATGCATACTTGTTACTATTATCATAACTTGCTCGTTACGAATTATCTTGCTACCAAACTACTCGCTACTTTCAATTTCAGCACTTGCAGACATTACCTTACTGAAAACTACTTGTCATTTCCTTCTGCTCCTCATTGGGTTCGACACTCTTACTTATCGAAAAGAGCTACAATTGATCCCCTATACTTGTGGGTCATCACTCACGTGATGATCGGACATGGTTTAGTTGATTTGGATCACATGATCATTTAGATGACTAGAGGGATGTCTATCTAAGTTGGAGTTCTTAAGTAATATGATTAATTGAACTTTAATTTATCATGAACTTAGTACCTAATAATTTTTTGCATATCTTTGTTGTTGTAGATCAATGGCCCGTGCTACCGTTCCCTTGAATTTTAATGCGTTCCTAGAGAAAGCTAAGCTGAAAGATGATGGTAGCAACTACACGGACTGGGTCCGTAACTTGAGGATTATCCTCATTGTTGCACAGAAGAATTACGTCCTGGAAGCACCGCTAGGTGCAAGACCCGCTGCAGGAGAAACTGCAGACGTTATGAACGTCTGGCAGAGCAAAGCTGATGACTACTCGATAGTTCAGTGTGCCATGCTTTACGGCTTAGAATCGGGACTTCAAAGACATTTTGAATGTCATGGAGCATATGAGATGTCCAGGAGTTGAAGTTAATATTTTAAGAAAATGCCCGAGTTGAGAGATATGAAGTCTCTAACATGTTCTATAGCTGCAAAATGGAGGAGAATAGTTCTGTCAGTGAACACATACACAGAATGTCTGGGTACCATAACCACATGACTCAACAGGGAGTTAATCTTCCTGGTGATAGTGTCATTGACAGAGTTCTTCAATCACTGCCACCAAGCTATAAAGGCTTTGTGATGAACTATAATATGCAAGGGGTGAACAAGACAATTCCCGATCTCTTCGCGATGCTAAAGGCTGCGGAGGTAGAAATCAAGAAGGAGCATCAAGTGTTGATGGTTAACAAGACCACTAGTTTCAAGAAAAAGGGCAAAGGGAAGAAGGGGAACTTCAAGAAGAACGACAAGCAAGTTGCTGCTCAAGGGAAGAAGCCCAAGTCTGGACCTAAGCATGAGACTGAGTGCTTCTACTGCAAAGGGACTTGTCACTGGAAGCGAAACTGCCCCAAGTATTTGGCGGATAAGAAGGATGGCAAAGTGAAAGGTATATTTGATATACATGTTATTGATGTGTACCTTACTAATGCTCGTAGTAGCGCCTGGGTATTTGATACTGGTTCTGTTGCTCATATTTGCAACTCGAAACAGGGGCTACAGATTAAATGAATATTGGCTAAGGACGAGGTGAAAATGCGCATGGGAAATGGTTCCAAAGTCGATGTGATCGCCTTCGGCACGCTACCTCTACATCTACCGTCGGGATTAGTTTTAGACCTGAATAATTGTTATTTGGTGCCAGCGTTGAGCATGAACATTATATCTGAATCTTGTTTGATGCGAGACGATTATTCATTTAAATCAGAGAATAATGGTTGTTCTATTTATATGAGTAATATCTTTTATGGCCATGCACCCTTGATGAGTGGTCTATTTTTGTTGAATCTCGATTGTAGTGATACACATATTCATAGTATTGAAGCCAAAACATGCAAGGTTAATAATGATAGTGCAACTTATTTATGGCACTGCCGTTTAGGTCATATTGGTGTAAAGCGCATGAAGAAACTCCATGCTGATGGGCTTTTGGAATCACTTGATTATGAATCACTTGATGCTTGCAAATCATGCCTCATGGGCAAGATGACTAAGACTCCATTCTCCGGAATAATGGAGCGAGCAACTGACTTGTTGGAAATAATACATACTGATGTATGCGGTCCAATGAGTGTTGAGGCTCGCGGCGGGCATCATTATTTTCTGACCTTCATAGATGATTTGAGCAGATATCGGTATATCTACTTGATGAAACATAAGTCTGAAATGTTTGAAAAGTTCAAAGAATTTCAGAGTGAAGTGAAAAATCTTCGTAAGAAGAAAATAAATTTTCTACGATCTAATCGTGGAGGTGAATATTTGAGTTATGAGTTTGGTCTTCATCTGAAACAATGTGGAATAGTTTCGCAACTCACGCCCCTTGGAACACCACAACAGTAATGGTGTGTCCGAACGTCGTAACCGTACTTTATTAGATATGGTGCCACTACTAGGGAAAACCCTAGTAGTAGCGCTTGAAATATGCATAGCAAGATGGCTGGGTCCAGCTATCGCTAGCATCTCTGACTAAGTTGTAGCAGTAGCGCTGGTATAGGCAGCGCTACTACTAAATACTGTTAGCAGTAGCGCTTCCTGTACCAGCGCTACTAATAACTATCTGTAGCGCTTGTTCATAAGAAGCACTTCTGCTAAGCCAACGCTACTGCTAGGTGCTTTCCAGCGCTACTTCTAATGTTCCTGCTTTCGCCGACCCTCACCCCCTATGTATTTGTGGTGTACTTATACAGGCTCTATACAATAGTTTCATCAGGTCATACTAAACATACACTATTCTCATCATATCATAGACATACAATAGTCTCATCATACCATCATCATCATCATCATCATTCAACACAAATATCATCACATCTTGAAAATAGCGATACACAAGTGCGATAATGTCATGTCTCGAATAAGTGCAACTGCATGGTCATGGCACACACACACAGGTTTCATCATCTCTATCTAAACCATGATGTAGAAGAGAAGAGCGATCAACATGAGCAAGAGCGCGACTATGTAGTACAGGCGGTCCCGCCCCTGCTCATGCTAGAGTGTCCACCTCAAGTAACTACTTTACCTTGGCTCTCTTGTCGAACCCACTATGGCTAGCACCCGGTACTGTGCACCGAGCACGAGTGGCTGCCCAAAGGGTCGAGACTCTGGAACCCTCCCAACGCATACATGGCGCAAAGAGCCCTTCGCCATCTCTGATCTATGTACCTGCATCGTGAGTTGATGAATTGAACGATAATATGCAACATAATGTACTTAAGAAAACAAAGAGGTAACCGGGAGAAAAATACAAGCAACCAATAGTAAACATAAATGACAGAGTTCCTCATACTCAAACTAATTAACTAGAGCGATCTACGCTAGTTCAGGACCACGGTTTAGTTACATCACATAGTTTCGCCATGCATAAATTCAAAGTTTTGCCATAGAAAGATAGTAGTGACACATTGTCATCAACAATCAGTCCTCCATGTCGGCTGTCCAATCTTCATAGTTAGGGAGGAAGCATCCGAGCTTCTTGAAAGGCTTCAGGTCCAGAAGCTGAGCGAGTAGCAGTGCTCGTACATCTTCCCGCGTGATTGGCCCATGGTAGAACATCCCTGTTGGTTCGAGGACCTGCTTCAGGATCACTTTGGCAAGTTCACACTGTACGTGATAAAACTCAGCTCTGATTCGATGATCTGGTCTCCTTCCTATGCTTGTGGCCCAGCTGACAATCTCGGCATCGTTGGTAGTAGGTGACATGCGAAGGCGTTGGTTATCCCTTCTGTACTCGAGAAGGTGATGCATGAGGTAGAATCCATCAGCCATACTGGTGTGCGGTTGCTGGATGCAGCAGAAGTCGGTCTTATGACCGAAAGCCAGCCCGTGATTCCTGTACTTTTTCACCTTGATATATCCACCAGACAGGCTGAAGGTTAACAGGGCACTATCGAGAACACTCTTTATGTGCTTGTAATCCTTTTTCCTGAGGTTCTTCGATGAGTCCAAGTACATCGCATGGGAGTATTCCGGGGACAGAACGATGAGGATGGCACCGCCTCGCCAAGCGCAAATTAAGTACACCTCAAATTAGCCTCCATGCTTGCAAAGGAATGATTAACACTTACGAAAGGATATGTGCGGATGACTTACGTGGGATGATAAGGCAAGAGAATCACTTCCTTGTCCTTATTAGCGATCATGAATTCGCCGAGGTACTTGCTCGCATAGTCACAGTGCTCTTTGCAAACTGCCGAGAAGCTCTCGTGCATATAGAACGGGTCCGCGACACAGATATATTTGATGTTCTCGACCCTGATGAAGTAGTTCAGATACAGTGCATACATGCGGATGAACTAGAAATCTAGCTTGGTCATGTGGAACATGTCGTAGATGTAGTCAAATCGCAGGATGAACTTATTCGCGGGCCATCTCTCAACGTACAACTTCCCACCTGGCACTTGAGCCGCGTAAAGCGGGTATCCTGGTTTTTCCGCGACTAGAAGGCTTTTCTCTCTGGCCAGCACATCTTCATGGAGTCTCCTTAGATCATTGCTCAGTATGTGCTCTAGCGCTTTCGCAGGTAGGATCGGCTGGCCGGCGACATGGAAGCGCTGCGCACCTTCGACAGGTATTCTGTCTACCACCCGGGGCTCCAGAGGCGGCTGGCTGCTTGAAGCAGCTCTGGCTCCTTTAGGGCCTTTCTTGTCCGGTCTCCTCCTTTGCTTCTTGGCGGGTGGCGGTAGTGAGCCCACCATACCTTCCCTAACCACCACCCCTAGTGTCGTTGGGCTAATCAGTGGACGGGCCTCGGGGGGTTGCTGGGTACAGGCGGCATCTAGAGGCGTCTCATGCGAGGATCACTTGAAGAGAGACTTTTTGCATTCCGCCTTAGGACGTTCCGGCTCCGGCAAATCAGGCAGCATCAAGTCATCATCTCCACGCTCATAGCCTCAGTCTTCGCCGTCCTGAGCCATCAATCCTCCATCATCATAGGCGGTATTGAAATACTTGTCTGGGTCATCATCATCATCCTCCATGTCATCATCAACATTTGCTTGTTTAACAGTGGGGGCTACATCATCTGGCACTAATGGAGATTCTCCCTCACGTCGTCCGCTATCACTCGCCCGACAGGTGCAGGTAATGTGGTAGGTGAAGTGGTGTTCATACCTTCTTGAGAAGGTGGCATTGGCGTGATACTGGGCGCCTTGAGACGAAGAAGAGACTTCGGCCAAGGCAAGAACCAGCCCTTGCATGTGCCAATCATCTTAGGGGTCTCGTTGTCATCGACTGGTACCGGAGGAGGCAAATCCTCGAAGCCCGCAAAGACACTGGCCACCTTGAAGACACCATCGGGCATCTCTCAGTTGTGGAACATGCGGTCCTTCGGCTTCACAATCGTTGCCTTTCCCACGACCACCTTCTGGCCCTTGATGTCGTAGAGTACGGTGCACGGGGTGTCGTCGGCCTACGAAGGAGACATGTCTGTGACGTCAAACATCCGAAAGGCAACTGAAACGGAAGACTATAGACATGCTGGTGAAAAGGGTATGATGCGTAATTACCGTGAGGGCATCGAGCTCAGACAGCGATGAAGGCCCACCAAGCATGCAAGATACGGAGGTTGGGATGCTATGAACAGGAGCGGGACCTTTTGCGGTTGCTTGAGCAGGTGTTGGTGCTCTGGTGTTCACCGAATTGCTCCCGACAAAGCTGGTAATGGGAAAGTCCTTCGGCCGTGCATTTGGATTGTTCTTAGTGAAATTGAAAAGCGCCGGAATCAAGATGACCACCGCATCAGTGACCGCTGCATTGACGGCCCCGAGCAACTCTTCTTTGGTCTCAGCTTTGGTCCTATCGATCGCAATCTTGACCTTCTCGTCGATGCTCACCTGAGTGACGATCGAGCGTCTCTTCTTTCTTTCCTCTGGCTCCTCGTGGTAGCACGTCTACCACGAGGCGCCATCTCCGACGTCGTGCACACGTCCATATGACGGCGGCTTGTCCACCTGGACCTTCTTCAGTATGTTCAGGGCCCGGTTGAATGGGGTGTCCCACTTGGGCCTCGCCGACGACTCTGACGACTCGTCGCTTTCGGCTGCCTTTTGGAGCTGCTCTTTCTGCAAAAGGAACGTGGATGGTTTACTAATGTGACAAAAATTGCTGTCGAATTGATTGGAAGCTATAATATGATAATGTGGTAATATAACAATTACCAAGATTCTCATGAACTCCCTTGTGTTCGGGTCCGTGTAAAAGAGCTTTTTGTCTTTGTCCCACTTGTACCGGGCCCTAATCTAGTCATGCTCCATCAGGTCGGTGAACTCCGCCAAGGGGTCTGGGATTCCGTGAATTTCATGTTCGGCATCCTCCTTGGCCCATACGTTCCGCTTCCCCTCGTAACCACGGCTTCTGAGGTGGTGGGGAGGCGTGTTCCTGGCCTGGAGAGCCTTCATTTTCTTCGACCTTGCCTTGACACTTTCTTTACCGCAATTCTCCTTGAATTTTGCAAAGCCCTCTTCCATTATTGACGGATTATCAGCATGAATCTTGGACCATGGTTCATTCTTCGCAATCGTTTTTTTCACCCGAACTTTCCAGGCGGACAAGTCGTTGCTGAACGTCACTATCGCCTTGTTGTTTATCTTTGTCATGGCGATGTCTTCCCACAGATCTTTATATTTTTCTTCATTCCGGTCGGGGAACAAGAACATATTGTGCAACTTCTTTAGGAGCATGTTCTCCATATGTGGTATCTGCCTCAACCTCTCGTCGTTGATGTTGGCAGTTTCCCTGAGGATGCATCCAAGTTGATTGCCCGAGCACAAGCGTGCTTCCTTCGGCTCTGTTGGCTCTAACTTCTTGGGGTGCATCTCCGTGACCACAATTTGTCCGATGCTAAGCTCGTTTCGTCTTCGTGTCCTCTTCTTCTTTGGTGCTTTACCGGCTATGACAGCATCATTGCCGGTCTCGGGGGTGTTGTCGGTGCCGGTGCCAGTGTTAGTGTTGGTGTCGGGGTTGGTGCCACAACTGCCACCATGCAACCCCATCTGGTGTTCGTCCAGGTAATCGAAATAGTGATTTGCTCCCTCGATGGGGTCTTCGAGGCGAGTAGAACCACCCACGACTTCGGCGTCGGTAGACAAGTTTCCTATTGATCAACAATTGTAACTAAAGGATATAATGAAGAGGAAAAAGGGGCCTATGTTTGGTTGGAATGTTGATTCATTCCCCTTTCGGCAAATCCCAGGTACTCCATATGTTCTAGTTTCTAGCACAAGTCATGCCGAAAATCACGGAAATTTTCGGCATGACCTTTGCTAAAAAGTGGACATATGGAGCACCTGAAATTTGCCAGAACAGAAATGAATCAACATTCCAGCAAAACATAGGCCACTCAGATATTTTTCGACAATTGGCACAAGTTTATATAACAGATTTGATGCCATCTCAAGAGAACATGGCAACATTATATGACAGTTTTCCAGGACTTAGCAAATTAACCATTAGCTACTGCACTAAACAAATTTACCCTAGCTAAATTTTCTCATTTGCTAAAAAAAATTGGCCCTAGCTATATTTGCTACTGCCCTAATTAGCTAAAGTTTTTAATTTGCTACAGTTTTTTTTATTTGCTACTGTTTTTATACCTAATTTTTGCTACTGTTTTATACCTAATTTTTTGCTACTGTTTTTATACCTATTTTGTTGCTAACTTGCTACAAAATTTTGCTAACTTGCTAAAAAAACAAAAATTTGCTAATCAGCTACTGCCCTAATTTCCTATTATTGTTAACTTGCCCTAAATTTTGCTAAATTTTCCCTAAACAGAGGCTAAATTTGCCCTAAACAGAGGCTCGGGTAGGGGAGAGGACAGGGAGAGGAGGGCAGGGGAGAGGAGAGACTTACGGCGAGGGAGCTCAGGCTCGGACGACGGCGGTCGAGGGCGGCAGACGGCGGTGGCGGCGGTGATAATCCACAAGTATAGGGGATCGCAACAGTTTTCGAGGGTAGAGTATTCAACCCAAATTTATTGATTCGACACAAGGGGAGCCAAAGAATATTCTCAAGTATTAGCAGTTGAGTTGTCAATTCAACCACACCTGGATAACTTAGTATCTGCAGCAAAGTATTTAGTAGCAAAGTAGTATGGAAGTAACGGTAACGGTGGCAAAAGTAACAGTGATAGTTTTGTAGTAATTGTAAAAGTGTCAATGGTGAGGTAACTAAGCGAAGAACAATATGTGAAAAGCTCGTAGGCATTGGATCGGTGATGGAGAATTATGCCGGATGCGATTATCCATGCAACAGTTATAACAAAGGGTGACACAGAACTAGCTCCAATTCATCAATGTAATGTAGGCATGTATTCTGAATATAGTCATACGTGCTAAAGGAAAAGAACCTGCATGACATCTTTTGTCCTACCCTCCCGTGGCGGCGGGGTCCTATTGGAAACTAAGGGATATTAAGCCCTCCTTTTAATAGAGTACCGGACCAAAGCATTAACACTTAGTGAATACATGAACTCCTCAAACTATGGTCATCACCGGGAGTGGTCCCGATTATTATCACTTCGGGGTTGCCGGATCATAACACATAGTAGGTGACTAATGACTTGCAAGACAGGATCAAGAACTCACATATATTCATGAAAACATAATAGGTTCAAATCTGAAATCATGGCACTCAGGCCCTAGTGACAAGCATTAAGCATAGCAAAGTCATAGCAACATCAATCTCAGAACATAGTGGATACTAGGGATCAAGCCCTAACAAAACTAACTCGATTACATGATAAATCTCATCCAACCCATCACCGTCCAGCAAGCCTATGATGAAATTACTCACGCACGGTGGTGAGCATCATGAAATTGGTGACGGAGGATGGTTGATGATGATGATGGCGACGGATTCCCCTCTCCGGAGCCCCGAACGGACTCCAGATCAGCTCTCCCGACAGAGATTAGGGCTTGGCAGCGGCTCCGTATCGTAAAACGCGATGAATCTTTCTCTCTAATTTTTTTCTCCCCGAACGTGAATATATAGAGTTGGAGTTGCGGTCGGTGGAGCTCCAGGGGACCCACGAGGCAGGGGGGCACGGCCAGGGGGCAGGCGCGCCTCCCACCATCGTGGACTGGGTGTGGGCCCCCTGGACTTGATTCTTTCGCCAATATTTTTTATATATTCCAAAATAATTCTCCGTTGATTTTCAGGTCATTCCGAGAACTTTAATTTCTGCACAAAAATAACACCATGGCAATTCTGCTGAAAACAACGTCAGTCTGGGTTAGTTCCATTCAAATCATGCAAGTTAGAGTCCAAAAAAAGGGCGAATGTGTTTGGAAAAGTAGATACGATGGAGACGTATCAACTCCCCCAAGCTTAAACCTTTGCTTGTCCTCAAGCAATTCAGTTGACATACTGAAAGTGATAAAGAAAAACTTTACAAACTCTGTTTGCTCTTGTTGTTGTAAATATGTAAAGGCAGCATTCAAGTTTTCAAAGAAAGATTATGACTAACCATATTCACAATAACATTTAGGTATCATGTTTACTCATATCAATGGCATAATCAACTAGCGAGCAATAATAATAAATCTCGGATGACAACACTTTCTCAAAACAATCATAATATGATATAACAAGATGGTATCTCGCTAGCCCTTTATGAGACCGCAAAACATAAATGCAGAGCACCTTTGAAGATCAAGGACTAACTAAACGTTGTAATTCATGGTAAAAGAGATCCAGTCATACCCAATATAAATTAATAGTAATGGATGCAAATGATAGCGGTGCTCTCCAGCTGGTGCTTTTTAATAAGAGGGTGATGACTCAACAAAAAATAAATAGATAGGCCCTTCGTAGAGGGAAGCAGGGATTCGTAGAGGTGCCAGAGCTCAATTTTTGAAATAGAGATAAATAAAATTTTAAGCAACATACTTTCATTGTCAACATAACAACCGAGAGATCTCGATATCTTCCATGCTACACACATTATAGGCGGTTCCCAAACAGAATGGTAAAGTTTATACTTGTAGCGACCCGACCCGAATGGATCAAGTCTCTGTGCTCAGGTGTCATCCTCGGATCAAGAATGTCGACACCACACAAGATTTCAAGGATTTATAGCAGAGTAGCAATCACACACTCATTACAACGTTGTCCAAAAGAGGACTTATTACAATAAATATGGTTTAAGGCCATCTAATAACGATAACAATGAAGACTTGGAAGATAAGTGAGTCCATCAACTCCATCGGCATCACCGAGTATAGAACCACGACCTAAAACACCTTACTGTGCGTTGAAAAGTCTGCAACATGAAAGTTGCAGCCCGAAAACGGGTCAAGACATGGAATATCTTTGGCAATGTAACACATAGAGAGAAATGAAACATAAGCCTATACTACATGCATATATGGCTGGTGGTAAAGCTCTCTGATTTACAATTTTGCATAAAGTTAGTTTTTCCCTACTACAAAGGAATAAATTTGTTTAACTATCATGGTGGTTGTTAAACATTGAGAATGGTTGACAGCATCCTCAATCCCAATTAAAAGTACTCATTCAAAACCCAATAATATTAATTAGAAGTAACATGATGAGATTCACATGATATCCAGGTACTAGATACTCAAGATGTCCATAACCGGGGACACGGCTAATCATGATTAGTTTATACACTGCAGAGGTTTATGCACTTTTCCCCACAAGACTCGATCGCCTCGCTTGGTTTCTCAGACCGCATGGTGTTTGAGAGATGGATGACCGAGACACGCCTTTCGTAAGCACTAGCACCTTACATGTGGGTAGACCGTACCAACCTACATCCCCTACATCAGCTAGCCTACCCGTAAGAGTTCGCACAACTTAGTCAACTATGCCAGAGCCCATAATGGCTTGTGGCTGCACACGGAAGTTTCTAGTTTGAATAATCTTATGATCCCTTTGAGCACGGGTGGCGGTCCGAAGAAATATGAGCAAGTCCTCGATAGAAACCAGGTGCCTCAATCCACCCGGATGTGTGTTTAAGTTGCCACCTTAGATAAACCATTAATTAACAATCTCACATCTGTCATGGATATCACTCACCCAATCCACGTCTACTAGCATAGCATGGCATAATAAGCAAACGTAGAAGTAACTCCCAAGGTTTCATAAGTAAAACAGGTAATAGGTACTACATCAATCTACTTCCCATCCCACAATTTAATTAGATCCTAATCATGCAAGTGTTTGAGGATTGATCTAATGAATAAAAACTGGGTAGTAGAAGAGATATGATCAAGTGTTACTTGCCTTCCGACGATCCATGAAACCTAGAGACTCAAGTAACAAGCGGCGCACCGGTGATCTAACGCAGACAAACAACAAGCATACAATAAGTACTCATCTAATGCACAGGGAAATCTCGGATAGAAGATCTAACCAGAAAATTCAACTTAAGAACCCTGGGTGCAAAAAGAATCGAATCAAATAAAGCAATGAAAGTCAAACGTCGAAAGAAAACGACTCGGTTCTAGCAATTTGAAACTAGGTCAAATTTTACAGTAGCAAAACTTTGTTTAAGTGGATTAATCGGAACGGCGGTTTCGAAACGAAACTCCAGGCGCTTGAATCACCTGATTCCGATAAACGAGCGAGAAGATAAACAGATTCGAAGATTGGATCTGAAATTGAAATCGGAAAATAACGGATTAAATCCGATTTGAAAGAAAGACGACGAACAGTTAAACGAACGGACGTTCGTTAACAGAAACTAACCGGCGAACGCGTTCGTTAAAACAAACGGATCGGTGAACGTTCACTAATTAACTAAACCGAAAAAAATAAACCAATCTAGGTTTAAAAAAACGAACAACGAAAAGAAAACCGGACGGTTTTTGAAACAAAACCGGACCAGGGAGGGGCGCGGTGGATACCTCCGGCGAGGTCGCCGGCGGGGCTCCGGCTCCGCTGGGTCGGGTGGGCTGCGGGCGGGTCGGCGACGGGCAAGACGGCGACGGCGACGCCGGGCGACGGCGGCATGGGCGGGCAAGGCCAAGTGGCTGGGTTGGGCGGGCGGGCACTGGTGGGAGGAGAGAGGGGGGGCGTCGGCTTATAAGGAGGGAGGGGTGGGGTTGCTTGGGAGGGGGCAACGGCGGCGGTGGCGTGGCCGAGCCGGACTCGGGCGGCGGCGGGACTCCTCCCAAGGGGAGCGCGAGGAGGGGGGCGCCGGGTCAAGGCGGTTGGCTGGCCTTGCCCAAAGGGCGCTGGGTTTTTTTTAAACCGAAAACTAATTAAAATAAATCTAAACGAACTCCAAATTTAATAAAATAAATTTTCCCGACTCCTAAAAATGAGTCGAACAAAATGAACTTTAATACGGGCCAAAATGCATATTTTTAAAATACTCATTTTTTCCTAAAGCAAATAAACCTCGAAAACCCAAAATTTGATTTATTTATTAAATCTTCATTTTTCCTAAATTTTGGGAAAGTCATATTATTCCCTCTCTTATTTTTTATTGTAAAAATATTTGAAGATAAAATAAATAAATCCAAATGATCCTATTTTCAAAATTTGAGAAAACCCAAATATGAAAATAATGAAATCTCCAACTCTCTCCGAGGGTCCTTGAGTTGCGTGAAATTTCTAGGATCGACAAAATGCAAGAAAATATGATATGCATGATGACTTAATGTATAACATTCCAAATTGAAAATTTGGGATGTTACAAACCTACCTCTTAAGATGAATCTCGCCCTCGAGATTCGGGTTGGCTAGAAAATAGGTGAGGGTGGTCCTTGAGCAAATCTTCCTCTCTTTCCTGTGTGGCTTCATCCTCGGTGTGGTGGCTCCAATGAACCTTGCAAAACTTGATAACCTTGCTGCGAGTAACTCACTGGCATAATCGAGAATCTTGACCGGTCTTTCCTCATATGTCAAATCATCCCGCAATCGAATTGCTTCAAGCGGCCGTATCTCTTAACGGTACTTCCGCCATCTCGGCGTGACATTTCTTCAATCGAGAAATATGGAATACATCATGAACTCTGATACCCCTCTGGCAATTCCAGTTTATAAGCAACTTCTCCCATGCGTTGCAAAATCTTATACGGTCCAACGAAACGTGGTGCTAATTTTTCCTTTAACTCCAAAACGCTTAACTCCTCGAAGCGGGGATACTCTAAGATATACTCTGTCTCCAACTTCATATTCTATCGCCTTGCATTTTGAATCCGCATAGCTCTTCTGTCTGGACTGGGCTACCTTGAGCCTACCGCGAATCAACTTAACCTTCGCTCGCACTCCTTAATCAAATCTGGTCCAAACAACCGACGATCTCCGGTTTATCCCATGACAACGCCGTTCTGCATCTCCTTCCATCTGAGCCTTGAAAGGTGCCATCTTCAAGCTGGTTTGGTAATCGTTGTTATAAGAAAACTCTGCATACGGCAAGTTATCATCCCAACTAGATCCATAATCTAGTGCACAAGCTCTCAAAGATATCCTCCAAAATCTGATTGACTCTCTCACCATTCATCTGCTCATGGGTGAAAAGCTGTACTAAATTCCAGCCTGGTTCCCAATGTTTCGTGTAACCGATTCCAAAACTTTGAGGTAAATTGGGTTCCTCTATCCGACACGATACTCCTCGAACTCCGTGTAAACACACAATTCTGGTCATGTATATCTTTGCCAACTTAGCACGCTATAGGTAGTCTTGACTGGAATGAAATGAGCTACCTTAAATCAAGCGGTCGACTATAACCCAAATCGAGTCATATCCTCGAACGAGTCTTTGGCAAACCTGTGATGAAATCCATGCCTAGTTTATCCCACTTCCATTCGGGTATTGGCAATGGCTGCAACAATCCTGCCGGCTTCGATGCTCGCCTTCACTCTCGACATACATCGCAAATTGCTACATACTCGCAATATCCTTCTTCATTCGGTCCACCGTAACGCTTTCCTTCAAATCCAAATACATCTTGGTATTTCCTGGGTGAATCGAATAGGGTGAATCATGGGCTTCTTGCAAAATCAACTTCCTGATCTCCGGGTTATTTGGCACATAAACACGGTCCTCAAACTATAGGGTATCGTGCTCATCCTCACGAAATCCCTTATCTTTTCCTTCGCTCATTTTCTCCTTTATAGAGGCAACTTCCTTATCTGCCTTTTGGGCTTCTCTGATTTTGTCCATTAGTGTAGACTGAATCTCCAATGCTGCTACATAGCCTCTCGGAACTATTTCCAAACATAGCTCTCGAAGGTCCTCGGCTAACTCCTTGGGTATTCCTCCCATCATTAGGGTATTGACGTGGCTCTTACGGCTCAATGCGTCTGCTACAACGTTAGCCTTCCGAGGTGATAATGCAATCTCATATCATAATCCTTGATAAGGTCCAACCATCTCCTCCGTCTCGAGATTTAATTCCTTCCGTGAAGATGTACTTCAAACACTTGTGATCCGTGGTACACCTCACAATGATTTCCAATGAGAAAATGTCTCCGTGTTTTCAATGCATGCACAACGGCTGCTAACTCCAAATCATGTGTGGCATAATTCAACTCATGAGGCTTAAGCTATCGTGAAGCATACGAAACAACTCTTCCTTCCTGCATAAGCACTGCTCCAAGTCCTCGACGTGAAGTGTCGCAATACACCTCATAATCCTTGGTCTGATCCGCAAAATTAACACCGTGAGGTAACCAATCTTTTCTTCAGCTCACGAAAACTTGCCTCACAATCCTCACCCATATGAACTTGGTATACTTCTTCAACAATTCCGTCATAGGCTTGGCAATCCTTGAGAAATTCTCAATGAATCTTCGGTAGTATCCTGCGAGTCCAAGGAAACTCCGAATCTCTCCAACTGTCGTGGGTGCTTCCCATTTGGTTACGGTCTCAACCTTTGTGGGGTCAACTGCTATTCCTTCTCCGGATATAACATGTCCAAGAAATCCAACTTCCTTTAGCCAAAACTCACATTTGCTGAACTTGGCATATAACTGATGTTCCCTTAGTTTCTCCAAAACCAATCGCAAATGTTCATTATGTTCCTCTTCATTCTTCGAGAAAATCAAAATATCATCTATGAACACCACGACGAACTTATCCAAAAACTCCATAAACACTTTGTTCATCAGGTTCATGAAATAGGCTGGCGTTAGTCAGTCCAAATGACATAACGGTATACTCATACAGTCCATATCTCGTGGTAAATGCTGTCTTAGGTATGTCCCGCTCTCGAATCTTCAATCGATGGTACCACGATCGCAAATCGATCTTGGAAAACACTTTAGCTCCTTGCAAACGATCAAACAGATCATTTATCATTGGTAGTGGGTACTTGTTCTTGATTGTTACTTCATTCAATCCACGATAATCAACAACCATCCTTAATGATCCATCCTTCTTCTCCACTAACAGTACGGGTGATCTCTGGCGGGAAAACAAATCCAGGGTCGCGTCTCGGAGGCATCTGATGGGTTTAGAAAAGACGAGAAATTAAGAATAGAGTGGGGTCTAAGGAGAAACACTACCCAAATGTATATGAGCAAAAGCACACAAAATCACTTCATTCAATTCAAACAAAGGGCTTACAACGATCTAACTATCGCAAAAGTGTGTGTACTAAATTGTTACATGGAGGAAATACTACTAATATGTGGGGGTCATCTACTAATTTGAACCGGTGGAAGACTCCATGATGTCTGCTCCAGCTTCATCTTCAAAGTCGGGTTCACTTGGATCCGAATCGGTGTCGTCGATGTTGATGTAGTCGCTTGGGCAACCGGCGTACGGGTCTTCATTCTTGAGCGCCAATTTCTTCTTGAGTTCTTCAATCTCATACTTAAGATCGTTATTGTGTCTTGCTAACGCTACGATCTCGTCCCATGTAGTCCTTACGTAGACTTTAGTTCTCCTTCAAGTTCGATGATCCTTCCCTTCGCATCCTTCAATTCGATCATATCATTGCACATCTAGTTCTCCTGGCGTCGAATGTGCTGGTTTAACTCCTGGATAAAAGCTGCAATGGATCTATCCTTCTTGTTGCTGACTATCTCCCATTGTTCATCTCGGCGTCCGCAAATCTGATAGATGGTGTCTTTGAGGTCTTCTTGATAAACTTCTCCAATGCGTCCCATGGTGATGTGAGCTGCCATGCTCTTTCCTGCACTCGAGTTGGTGCAATCGAAAACACTATCTATAGGCTTGGTGATTGGGGCTAACGTCCTTCCCGGTACATGAGCTTGAATCTTCCAGCGCTCCTCTTCGTGCAGAGTGGCGTTGAAAGACCCGGTGAAACTTGGTAGTCCCATGATCAGGAACTTGGTGACTTCCTTCAAGTGAAATCCAAAAGGTGTGCCTTCATCCGGTTGGGTGTACTTGATCTTCGCGTCCTTCATCCTAAAAGAGTAGAAAAGATGAGGAGTTTAGAAATTGAGAAGAGAGTAGTGATCTATGGCTTTAACTTAGTGGTCGTGTCCCATGATCGGCGTGTGCTCCGATACCATCTCTGTAGCGACCCGACCCGAATGGATCAAGTCTCGTGCTCGTGTGTCATCCTGGATCAAGAATGCCGACACCACACAAGATTTCAAGGATTTATAGCAGTAGCAATCACACACTCATTACAGCGTTGTCCAAAAGAGGACTTATTACAATAAATATGGCTTAAGGCCATCTAATAACGATAACAGCGGAAGACTTGGAAGATAAGTGAGTCCATCAACTCCATCGGCATCATCGAGTATAGAACCACGACCTAAAAACACGTTACTCGTCGTTGAAAAAGTCTCGCAACATGAAAGTTGCAGCCAAAACGGGTCAAGACATGGAATATGCCGGCAATGTAACACATAGAGAGAAATGAAACATAAGCCTATACTACATGCATATATGGCTGGTGGTAAAGCTCTCACGGTTACGCTTTTGCATAAAGCTAGTTTTTCCCTACTACAAATGAATAAATTTGTTTAACTATCATGGTGGTTGTTAAACATTGAGAATGGTTGACAGCATCCTCAATCCCAATTAAAAGTACTCTTTAAAAACCCAATAATATTAATTAGATGTAACATGATGAGATTCACATGATATCCGGTACTAGATACTCAAGATGTCCATAACCGGGGACACGGCTAATCATGATTAGTTTATACACTCTGCAGAGGTTTCATGCACTTTTCCCCACAAGACTCGATCACCTCCGTTTGGTTTCTCGTGACTGCATGGTGTTTGAGAGACGGATGACCGAGACACAGTCTTCGAAGCACTAGCACCTTACATGTGGGTAGACCGTACTCAACCTACATCCCCTACATCAGCTAGCCTACCCGTAAGAGTTCGCACAACTTAGTCAACTATGCGAGCCCATAATGGCTTGTGGCTGCACACGGAAGTTTCTAGTTTGAATAATCTTATGATCCCTTTGAGCCTGGGTGGCGGTCCGAAGAAATCTGAGCAAGTCTGATAGAAACCAGTGCCTCAATCCACCCGGATGTGTGTTTAAGTTGCCACCTTAGATAAACCATTAATTAACAATCTCACATCTGTCATGGATATCACCCACCCAATCCACGTCTACTAGCATAGCATGGCATAATAAGCAAACGTAGAAGTAACTCCCAAGGTTTCATAAGTAAAACAGGTAATAGGTACTACCTCAATCTACTTCCCATCCCACAATTTAATTAGATCCTAATCATGCAAGTGTTTGAGGATTGATCTAATGCATAAAAACTGGGTAGTAGAAGAGATATGATCAAGTGTTACTTGCCTTGTTGACGATCCATGAAACCTAGAGACTCAAGTAACAAGCGGCGCACTCCGGGTGATCTAACGCAGACAAACAACAAGCATACAATAAGTACTCATCTAATGCACAGGGAAATCTCGGATAGAAGATCTAACTAGAAAATTCAACTTAAGAACCCTGGGTGCAAAAAGAATCGAATCAAATAAAGTAATGAAAGTCAAACGTCGAAAGAAAATGACTCGGTTCTAGCAATTTGAAACTAGGTTAAATTTTACAGTAGCAAAACTTTGTTTAAGTGGATTAGTCGGAACGGCGGTTTCGAAACGAAACTCCAGGCGCTTGAATCACCTGATTCGATAAACGAGCGAGAAGATAAACCGATTCAAGATTGGATCTGACATTGAAATCGGAAAATAACGGATTAAATCCGATTTAAAAGAAAGACGACGAACGGTTAAACGAACGGACGTTCGTTAACAGAAACTAACCGGCGAACGCGTTCGTTAAAACGAACGGATCGGTGAACGTTCACTAATTAACTAAACCGAAAAAAATAAACCAATCTAGATTTAAAAAAAACGAACAACGAAAAGAAAACCGGACGGTTTTTGAAACAAAACCGGACCGGGGAGGGGCGCGGTGGCTACCTCCGGCGAGGTCGCCATGGGGCCCGGGCTCCGCGGGTCGGGTGGGCTGGGCGACGGCGGGTCGGCGACGGCGGCAAGACGGTAACGGCGACGACGACGGGCGGCGCGGGCGGCTCGGGCGGGCGCCAAGGGCTGGGTTGGGCGGCGGCGCTGGGTGGGGAGGAGAGGGGCGTCGGCTTATAAGGAGGGAAGGGGTGGGGTTGCTTGGGAGGGGGCAACGGCGGGTGGCGTGGCCGAGCCGGACTCGGTCGGCGGTCACAAGGGGACTCCTCCCAAGTGGGAGCGCGAGGAGGGGGGCGCCTGGGCGGCGGTTGGCTGGGCCCTTGGCCCAAAGGGCGGGGTTTTTTAAACCAAACTAATTAAAATAAATCTAAACGAACTCCAAATTTAATAAAATAATTTTTTCCCGACTCCTAAAAATGAGTCGAACAAAATGAACTTTAATACGGGCCAAAATGCATATTTTTAAAATACTCATTTTTTCCCTAAAGCAAATAAACCTCGAAAACCCAAAATTTGATTTATTTATTAAATCTTCATTTTTTCCTAAATTTTGGGAAAGTCATATTATTCCCTCTCTTATTTTTTTATTGGAAAAATATTTGAAGATAAAATAAATAAATCCGAATGATCCTATTTTCAAAATTTGAGAAAACCCAAATATGAAAATAATGAAATCTCCAACTCTCTCCGAGGGTCCTTGAGTTGCGTGAAATTTCTAGGATCGACAAAATGCAAGAAAATATGATATGCGTGATGACTTAATGTATAACATTCCAAATTGAAAATTTGGGATGTTACAATACTCCCCCTCCACCAACAAGCATCAATCCATGGATGGCTCGAAACAATGAGTGCCTCCAACTAACAAGAGTCCCGGGGGAGTTTTGTTTGTAATTATTTCGATTTGAGTTGCTTAGAGCATGGGACTGGGCATCCCGGTGACCAGCCATTTTCTCGTGAGTGAGGAGCGGAGTCCACTCCTCTTGAGAATAACCCGCCTAGCATGGAAGATACAGACAGCCCTAGTTGATACATGAGCTATTCGAGCATACAAAACAGAATTTCATTTGAATGTTTAGAGTTTGGCACATACAAATTTACTTGGGACGGCAGGTAGATACCGCATATAGGAAGGTATGGTGGACTCATATGGAATAACTTTGGGGTTTATGGAAGTGGATGCACAAGCAGCATTCCCGCTTAGTACAAGTGAATGCTAGAAAAAGACTGGGAAGCAACCAACTAGAGAGCGACAACATTCATGAACATGCATTAAAATTAATGAACATTGAGTGCAAGCATGAGTAGGATATAATCCACCATGAACATAAATATCGTGAAGGCTATGTTGATTTGTTTCAACTACATGTGTGAACATGTGGCAAGTCAAGTCACTTGAATAATTCAAAAGAGGATACCACCTTATCATACCACATCACAACCATTTTAATAGCATGTTGGCATGCAAGGTAAACCATTATAAACTCTTAGCTAATTAAGCATGGCATAAGCAACTGTAATCTCTAATTGTCATTGCAAACATGTTTATTCATAATAGGCTGAATCAGGAACGATGAACTAATCATATTTACAAAAACAAGACAGGTCGTACCAGCTTCTCTCATCTCAATCAGCCCATCATATATCGTCATTATTGCCTTTCACTTGCACGACCGAACAGTGTGGATAATAATAATAGTGCACGTGCATTGGACTAAGCTGTAATCTGCAAGCATCTGACATACATGAGAAGACAAGATAATATGGGCTCTTTGTTAAATCAACAATAATGCATATAAGAGCCACTTCAACATTTTCATTATGATCTTCTCCTCTCGACCCCCAAAGAAAAGAAAAGAAATAAAACTATTTACACGGGAAAGCTCCCAACAAGCAAAAGAAGAACAAGAAATCTTTTTGGGTTTTTTTAATTATTACTACTTCAGGCATGGAAAGTAAACTAGCTAAAAGCTACAACTAAATTTTTTGTTTTTTCTTAAGGTTTTTCAAACACACAAGAAGAAAGCATAAAAAGGAGAATAAACTAGTATGGATAATACAATGAAAAAGTATGAGCACCGACAACTAGCATGAGTGTGTGAACATGAATGTAATTTCGTTGAGAAATACGTACTCCCCCAAGCTTAGGCTTTTGGCATAAGTTGGTCTACTGCCACGTCTGGTGATACGTCTCCAACGTATCTATAATCTTTTATTGCTCCATGCTACTTTATCTACTATTTTGGACTATATTGGGCTTTATTTTCCACTTTTACATTATTTTTCGGACTAACCTATTAACAGGAGGCCCAGCCCAGAATTGCTGTTTTTTTGCCTATTTCAGTGTTTCGAAGAAACGGAATATCAAACGGAGTCCAAACAGAATGAAACCTTCGGAAACGTGATTTTCTCACCGAACGTGATCTAGGGGACTTGGAACCTACTCCAAGGAAAAAAAGAGGCGGTCACGAGGGTGGGGGGCGCCCCCCCTAAGACGCGCCCCCTGCCTAGTGGGCCCCCTGTTGCTCCACCTACGTACTCCTTCCTCCTATGTATACCTACGTACCCCCAAACGATCAGAACAGGAGCCAAAAACCTAATTCCACCGCCGCGACTTCCTGTATCCACGAGATCCCATCTTGGGGCCTGTTAGGAGCTCACGAGGGGGCATCCACCACGGAGGGCTTCTACATCATCACCATGGCCCCTCCGATGAAGTGTGAGTAGCTTCCTTCAGACCTACGGGTCATAGCTAGTAGCTAGATGGCTTCTTCTCTCTTTTTGGATCTCAATACAATATTCTCCCCCTCTCTCATGGAGATCTATTCGATGTAATCTTCTTTTCGCGGTGTGTTTGTTGAGACCGATGAATTGTGGGTTTATGATCCAGCTTATCTATGAATAATATTTGAATCTTCTCTGAATTCTTTTATGTATGATTGGTTATCTTTGCAAGTCTCTTCGAATTATCCGTTTGGTTTGGCCAACTAGATTGGTAGTTCTTGCAATCGGAGAAGTGCTTAGCTTTGGGTGCAATCTTGCGGTGTCCTTTCCAAAGGATGTGAAGGGCAGCAAGGCACGTATTGTATTGTTGCCATCGAGGATAACAAGATGGGGTTTTTATCATATTGCATGAATTTATCCCTCTACATCATGTCATGTTGCTTAAGGTGTTACTCTGTTTTTAACTTAATACTCTAGATGCATCTTTGGATAGCGGTCGATGAGTGGAGTAATAGTACTAGATGCGTAATCGTTTCGGTCTACTTGTCTCGGACGTGATGCCTATATACATGATCATACCTAGATATACTCATAACTATGCTCAATTACATCAATTGCTCAACAGTAATTTGTTCACCCACCGTAGAATACTTATGCTCTTGAGAGAAGCCACTAGTGAAACCTATGGCCCCCGGGTCTATTCTCATCATATCAATCTCCATCACTTTAATACTTGCATTGTTTTTACTTTGCCTTTTACTCTTTTACTTTGCATCTCTATACCAAAAATATTATTTATCATCTCTATCAGATCTCACTCTCGTAAGTGACCGTGAAGGGATTGACAACCCCTAATCGCGTTGGTTGTGAGGAGCTATCGTTTTGTGCAGCTACGAGGGACTTGTGCATGGCCTCCTACTGGATTGATACCTTGGTTCTCAAAAACTAAGGGAAATACTTACGCTACTTTGCTGCATCATCCTCTCCTCTTTGGGGAAATTCAACGCAGTGCTCAAGAGGTAGCAAGAAGAATTTCTGGCGCCGTTGCTGGAGAGGCTCACGCAAGAGCAAGTCAACCATACCAAGTACCCATCACAATCCCTATCTCTCGCATTACATTATTTGCCATTTGCCTCTCGTTTTCCTCTCCCCCACTTCACCCTTGCCGTTTTATTCGCCCTCTCTTTCCCAATCTCCTCCTCTTTTTCCCGTTGCCTTTTCCTCGTCCGTTTGTTTGCTCGTGTGCTTGTCATCATGACTAGTCTTATATCTTCTCTGTTATATCCCGAGAATGAAGTTCCAAATTTTAAGCAAAGGGAGGGAGAAAATTTAAATGACGCTTGGTATAGAATTTGCAATGCTCAAAATAGATCTACCAGGAAGCAATCTACTTCACTTCTTCTTCGTAATTTTTATGTAGGTGCTAACCCTTGGTATAGATATATCCTTGATACCATTACCGGAGGGAATTTCTTGGGTAGCCATACTTTTGATTCTTATAATGCTTTAATAGATTTATTTGGCTCACCACCTCTTTTGGTTAATGGAACTATGTTAACTTTGGAGCATGTTATGCAAAGACTTGAAATTATTGAGAATAAAGTTGCTACCATTGAATCAATTGAAAATCTTGATAAAAAGATCCACAATCAAAATACCCAATATGTATCTAAGGTAGGAATGACTTTGAAAAATATTAAAGAAAAGGAACCCATAGTTAATGAGAAAATAAATTTAGATTCCACTAGAATCGATAAACTTGAGGGTATCCTTACCAACTTGGGATCCGTTTTTTTCTGTAAAAAACACTCCAAGTTCGTCTACTAAAAATACTAAGTTTATTTATGTTCCTAAGAATAAGGGTGAATCATCTAATAAGAAAACTGCGGATCTTAAATCTATAAGTGTTCATCCCAATCTTTTTGCCATCATTAAGGAAGCATTTGCTATGAATGAATCTTTCGATCTTTTGCCTAAAAATTTGATAATTACTAGAAAGAAAGAAAATTCTAAAGAAGGTATATGCTTCATTGAAGAATTGCCTACCAAAGATGGCAATACCTAGATCTATCCTTGATTTTGTGCCTAGCTAGGGGCGTTAAACGATAGCGCTTGTTGGGAGGCAACCCAATTTTATTTTTAGTTTTTTTTGTTTTTTATTCTGTTTAGGAATAAATAATCCATCTAGCCTCTGTTTAGATGTGGTTTTATGTTTTAATTAGTGTTTGTGCCAAGCTAGACCTATTGGATCTTCTTGGATTATATTTATTTGATCTTGCTGTAATTTCCTGAAACTTTGCACTCAGTGCCCGAATTATTAAAACTCCCCAGAACGTGATAAAATACTGATTACAATTGCTGCTGATCAATAAACAAATTGTCTAGGACTTCTAATTTTGGTAGATTTTTTTGAGTTCCATAAGTTTGCGTTAGTTACAGATTACTACAGACTGTTCTGTTTTTGACAGATTCTGTTTATCGTGTGTTGTTTGCTTATTTTGATGAATCTATGGCTAGTAAAATAGTTTATAATCCATATAGAAGTTGTAATACAGTAGGTTTAACACCAATATAAATAAAGAATGAGTTCATTACAGTACCTTAAAGTAGTCTTTTGTTTTCTTTCTCTAACGGAGCTCACGAGATTTCTATTGAGTTTTGTGTTGTGAAGTTTTCAAGTTTTGGGTAAATTCTTTTGATGGATTATGGAATAAGGAGTGGCAAGAGCATAAGCTTGGGGATGCCCATGGCACCCCCAAGATAATCCAAGGACACCAAAAATTCAAAGCTTGGGGATGCCCCGGAAGGCATCCCTCTTTCGCCTACTTCCATCGGTAATTTACTTGGAGCTATATTTTTATTCACCACATGATATGTGTTTTGCTTGGAGCGTCTTGTATTATTTATGCCTTTGCTTGTTAGTCTACCACAATCATCCTTGCTGTACACACCTTTTGAGAGAGCCATACATAAATTGGAATTTGATAGAATGCTCATAGTGCTTCACTTATATCTTTTGACCTTGATAGTTTTGCTCATAGTGCTTCACTTATATCTTTCGAGCGTGATAATTTTTGCTCTAGTGCTTCACTTAGATCTTTTAGAGCACGGTGGTGGATTTGTTTTAAAGAAACTATTGATCTCTCATGCTTCACTTAGATAATTTTGAGAGTCATTAATAGCATGGTAATTTGCTTAAAATTAATAAAGTCGGTATTCAAGATATGTGAAACTTTCTTTTGAGTGCGTTGAATACTAAGAAAAGTTTGACACTTGATAATTATTTTGAGATATGGAGGTGGTAATATTAAAGTCATGCTAGTTGGGTGATTATAAATTTAAAGAATGCTTGTGTCGAAGTTAGCAAATCCCGTAGCATGCACGTATGGTTAAAGTTGTGTAACAAATTTGAAACATGAAGTGTACCTGGCTTGTGCATCCTTATGAGTGGCGGTCGGGGACGAGCGATGGTCTTTTCCTACCAATCTATCCCCTAGGAGCATGCCCGTAGTACTTGATTTTTGATGACTTCTAAATTTTTGCAATAAGTATATGAGTTCTTTTGACTAATGTTGAGTCCATGGATTATACACACTTTTACCTTTCCGCCTTTGCTAGCCTCTTGATGCACTGCATTGCCCTTTCTTACCTTGAGAGTTGGTGCAAACTTCACGGTGCATCCAAACCCCGTGATATGATACGCTCTATCACACATAAACCTCCTTATATCTTCCTCAAAACAGCCACCATACCTACCTATTATGGCATTTTCATAGCCATTCCGAGATATATTGCCATGCAACTTTCCACCGTTCTGTTTATCATCATCATGACATACTTTACTTTTGTCATATTGCCATTACATGATCATTTAGTTGACATCGTATTTGTAGCAAAGCCACCATGCATTATTTTTCATACATGTCACTCTTGATTCATTGCACCATCCTGGTACACAGCCGGAGGCATTCATATAGAGTCATATCTTGTTCTAGTTTCGAGTTGTAATCCTTATGTTGTAATCAATAGAAGTGTGATGATCATCATTATTAGAGCATTGCCCAAAAAAAGAGAAAGGCCAAAAAAAAGAAAGGCCCAAAAAAGAAGAAAATAAATAAAAGGGGCAATGTTACTATCTCTTTTTCCACACTTGTGCTTCAAAGTAGCACCTTGTTCTTCATGTAGTGAGTCTCATATATTGTGCTTCAAAGTAGCACCATGTTTTTCATATAGTGAGTCATATAAGTTGTCTTCTTATACTAGTGGGAATTTTTAATTATAGAACTTGGCTTGTATATTCCTACGATGGGCTTCCTCAAATTCCCTAGGTCTTCGTGAGCAAGGAAGTTGGATGCACACCCACTAGTTTTCTTTTGTTGAGCATTCATTTATAGCTCTAGTGCATCCGTTGCATGACAATCCCTACTCCTCATGTTGAAATCAATTGATGGGCATCTCCATAGCCCGTTGATTATCCTCGTCAATGTGAGACTTTCTCCTTTTTGTCTTCTCCACACAATCCCCATCATTATATTATATTCCACCCATAGTGCTATATCCATGGCTCACGCTCATGTATTGCGTGAAGGTTGAAAAGGTTTGAGATTATTTAAGTATGAAACAATTTCTTGGCTTGTCATCGGGGGTATAGAAGTTGGGAACATCTTTGTGTGACGAAAATGAAGCATAGCCTAACCATATGATTTTGTAGGGATGAACTTTCTTTTGCCATGCTATTTTGAGAAGACATGATTACTTTGATTAGTATGCTTGAACTATTACTATTTCTTTTATCAATATGAACTTTTATTTTGTATTCATTCGGATCTGAATATTCATACCACAATTAAGAAGATTTACATTGAAATTATGCCAAAGTATCACTCCACATCAAAATTCTCTTTTTATCATTTACCTACTCGAGGACGAGCAGGAATTAAGCTTGGGGATGCCTGATACGTCTCCAACGTACCTATAATTTTTGATTGCTCCATGCTACTTTATCTACTGTTTTGGACTATATTGGGCTGTATTTTCAACCTTCGGAAACGTGATTTTCTCACCGAATGTGATCCAGGGGACTTGGACCCTACTCCAAGGAACAAAAAAGGCGGTCACGAGGGTGGAGGGCGCCCCCCCCCTAGGGCACGCCCCCCTGCATCGTGGGCCCCCTGTTGCTCCACCGACGTACTCCTTCCTCCTATATATACCTACGTACCCCAAAACGATCAGAACAGGAGCCAAAAACCTAATTCCACCGCCACAACTTCCTGTATCCACGAGATCCCGTCTTGGGGCCTGTTCGAGTTCACGAGGGGGCATCCACCACGGAGGGCTTCTACATCATCATCGTAGCCCCTCCGATGAAGTGTGAGTAGTTTACTTCAGACTCCACGGGTCCATAGCTAGTAGCTAGATGGCTTCTTCTCTTTTTGGATCTCAATACAATGTTCTCCTCTCTCGTGGAGATCTATTCGGTGTAATCTTCTTTTGCGGTGTGTTTGTTGAGATCGATGAATTGTGGGTTTATGATCCAGCTTATCTATGAATAATATTTGAATCTTCTCTGAATTCTTTTATGTATGATTGGTTATCTTTGCAAGTCTCTTGAATTATCCATTTGGTTTGGCCAACTAGATTGGTAGTTCTTGCAATGGGAGAAGTGCTTAGCTTTGGGTGCAATCTTGCGGTGTCCTTTCCCAAAGGATGTGAAGGGCAGCAAGGCACGTATTGTATTGTTGCCATCGAGGATAACAAGATGGTTTTTTATCATATTGCATGAATTTATCCCTCTACACCATGTCATCTTGCTGGATAGCGGTCGATGAGTGGAGTAATAGTAGTAGATGCAGAATCGTTTCGGTCTACTTGTCTCGGACGTGATGCCTATATACATGATCATACCTAGATATACTCATAACTATGCTCAGTTCTATCAATTTCTCAACAGTAATTTGTTCACCCAATCAGAGAATACTTATGCTCTTGAGAGAAGGCACTAGTGAAACCTATGGCCCCCGGGTCTATTCTCATCATATCAATCTCCATCACTTTAATACTTGCTTTATTTTTACTTTGCCTTTTACTTTTTACTTTGCATCTCTATACCAAAAATACCAAAAATATTATTTATCATCTCTATCAGATCTCACTCTCGTAAGTGACCGTGAAGGGATTGACAACCCCTAATCGCGTTGGTTGCGAGGAGCTATCGTTTTGTGCAGGTACGAGGGACTTTGCGTGGCCTCCTACTGGATTGATACCTTGGTTTTCAAAAACTGAGGGAAATACTTACGCTACTTTGCTGCATCATCCTCTCCTCTTCGAGGAAATCCAACGCAGTGCTCAAGAGGTAGCAGCTGGTCTGGCGGATATCCAAAGTTGTAGTTGGGGTCGTACTGAGATGCAGCGGCTATTGCATCGTGGGTTGCAGCTTGGAGGCAAGCTGCCCTCATCCTCCTCTCGTACTCATTTGCCTCCTCCCTGGTTATGACATATCTCCCTTTGCCTGAAAGTCAAAGAGAGTAGGAGCAGGGAGAACAATATTAACAGCGTGACGCCTGTCAAAGATTAGTCGGTACTGGAGAGGTGGTTCATTCCTCTCAACAAACTGATGGCGAACCATGGCATTAAAATCTAGACAAGCAGGAGGAAATTCCATATCATAATCACGAATAGGTATCTCAAGATAATTAGCTAAACGGGTTGCATAAATTCCCCCAAACAAATACCCGTTTATACTGTTATTATGCACCCCACGCGCCACCATAGCTCCCAAATTATAATGTTTATCTCCTAATACATCACTCCTGAGAACACTGAGATCAGGAGCACACATGTGTCATGCCTCATCCTTACCGTTTATGCATCGACCTATAAAGAGAGCAAAATAATGTATAGCAGGAAAATGAATGCTCCCTTTGGTAGCTTGCGTTATTTCTCTAGATTCCCCCACTGTGATACTAGCAAGAAAATCTCTAAACTCAGATTTGCGAGGTTCACTAGGACTACCCCATTGTGGGAGTTTACAAGCAATACTAAAATCCTCTAGGTCCATGGTATAGGATTTATCATAAAGATCAAACAGGACCGTGTGAGAGTTGCGTGAAGATGAAAATCTAAATCTTCTCACAAAGGAATCAGTAAGGTAATAATGTTGGAGGCACTTATCTGACATGAAGCCCTCCAAATCAGTGTTACGCACATATGCATGAAATTCCTCTTTAATTCCTGCTTGGACCATGAAATCTTCTGACGGCCATTCACAGGGCCGCACTTGAGCGTCCCTTGGTGGTTCATCGTCCGCATCGCATATTGCGGGCCTGGGTCCTTGCTTCCCTGAAGAACCACCTTGGTACATTTTCCTAAACATATTTCTTCCTCCAAAAAATTTCTGAAAATTTTAGTAACTTAAAATAAAAGTGAACCAAACTCAACAAAATTAATAGTAACTACTCCCACAAGTGCCTAGAGACTATATCATGCATTAGAACTACTTGGGACCATATAAATTTGATATGCAAGCTCAAGAACAGGGTCACCTAGGCAGCAAAAATTAGCAATGAATAAAGCACTAGAACAAAAACTAATTGGACCATTGGAGGAGTCACATACCAAAGGACAATCCCCTAAAGCAGCTTTGTGAATGGAGCTTTGAGCAAGGAGATCGAAAATGGCAGCAAGATGAGCTAGAGCTCGTGCTTGAGCTAGTTTGTGAGTTTTTTGGGAGGAAGAAGGAGTGTGTGGTGGCTGGAATAAGTGGAGGGGGGCAACGAGGGGCCCACGAGGTAGGGGGACGCGCCCAGGGGGTGGGCGCGCCCTGGACCCTCGTCGCCAGGTGCTTGCTCCCCCTCATGTGTTCTCAGTGCTAGATATTCTCAAATATTCCAGAAAAAAATCATATGTCATTTTCAGGGCATTTGGGGACCTTATATTTTCGTGGTTTTTTTTATTGCACGGATAATTCAGAAAACTGATAGAAAATACTATTTTTGCTTTATTTATCCTAAATAACAGAAAGTCAAAGGAGGGCACAGAGAGTTGTGCTTTCTAACTTCATCCATCTCATGCTCATCAAAAGGAATCCACTAACAAGGTTGATCAAGTCTTGTTAACAAACTCATTCCGAATCACATGAAACCGGAGAATTTTCGAATTGCACTAGGTTACCTCAACGGGGATATGCACGTCCCCAATAATAAGAATATCATATTTTTTCTTGACAGTGGGTAGAGGAAATTCAAAACCTCCAAAAATAATCGATGGAATTTTTCCAATAGAGTTTATATTATGAACTTGAGGTTGTTTCCTCGGAAAGTGCACCGTATGCTCATTACCATTAATATGAAAAGTGACATTGCCTTTGTTGTAATCAATAACAGCCCCTGCAGTATTCAAAAAGGGTCTTCCAAGAATAATAGACATACTATCGTCCTCGGGAATATCAAGAATAACAAAGTTCGTTAAAATAGTAACGTTTGCAACCACAACAGGCACATCCTCACAAATACCGACACGTATAGCAGTTGATTTATCAGCCATTTGCAAAGATATTTCAGTAGGTGTCAACTTTTTCAAATCAAGTCTACGGTATAAAGAGAGAGGCATAACACTAACACCGGCTCCAAGATCACATAAAGCAGTTCTAACATAGTTTCTTTTAATGGAGAATGGTGAAGTTGGTACCCCTGGATCTCCAAGTTTCTTCGGTATTCCACCTTAAAAGTATAATTAGCAAGCATGGTGGAAATTTCAGCTTCCGGTATCTTTCTTTTATTTCTAACAATTTCTTTCATGTACTTAGGATAAGGATTCATTTTTCTTTTTCTTCTTTTTAGAAGGACTAGGTGTATCAAGATTATTTCTCTGAGAATCCTGCTCAATTCTCTTAGGGTGGACCTCATGATACAAAGGTTCCTGAGTCACTTTACCCCCTCTAGTTGCAACTCTAACAGCAAAGTCATTATTCTTACTATTCAATTCATTGAGCAAATCATTCTGAGCTAAGTACTTGTTCTACTTGAGTGGTAACCATAGAAGCATGTTTACTAATGAGTTTTAGTTCACCTTTAACTCTATACATATAATCACCCAAGTGTTCAATCATATAAGCATTGTGTTTCAGTTGTCTACCAAAATAAGCATTAGATCTTCTTGCTTAACCATAAAGTTATCAAACTCATCCAAACATTGGCTAGCAAACTTAGCAGGAGGGATTTCAGCTTTATCATATCTATAGAGAGAGTTTACCTTTACTACTCGTATCGGGTTACCTAGACCGTGTGTTTCTTCAATAGGTGATGAATTAAGACCATGTATTTCTTCAACAGGAGGTAAATTCTTAACATCTTCAACTTTTATACCTTTTTCTTTCATAGATTTCTTTGCCTCTTGCATATCTTCGTATTTGAGAAATAGAATACCCCTTTTCTTCGGAGTTGGCTTAGGAGTTGGTTCAGGAAGTGTCCAATTATTTTCATTGGTCAAAATATTATTCAATAGAATTTCAGCTTGATCAACAGTTCTTTCCCTGAAAACACAACCAACACAACTATCCAGGTGGTCTCTGGAAGCATCGGTTAGTCCATTATAAAAGATATCAAGTATTTCATTTTTCTTGAGAGGATGATCGGGCAAAGCATTAATTAATTGGAGAAGCCTCCCCCAAGCTTGTGGGAGACTCTCTTCTTCAATTTGCACAAAATTATATATTTCCCTTAAAGCAGCTAGTTTCTTATGAGCAGGGAAATATTTAGCAGAGAAGTAATAAATCATATCCTGGGGACTACGCACACAACCAGGATCAAGAGAATTAAACCATATCTTAGCATCACTCTTTAATGAGAATGGAAATAATTTAAGGATATAATAGTAGCGAGTTTTCTCATCATTAGTGAATAGAGTGGCTATATCATTTAATTTAGTAACATGTGCCACAACAGTTTCAGATTCATAGCCATAGAAAGGATCAGATTCAACCAAAGTAATTATCTCAGTATCAACAGAGAAATCATAATCCTTATCAGTAACAAAGATAGGTGAAGTAGCATAAGCAGGATCATATTTCATTCTAGCATTCAGAGATTTAGCTTTAAGCTTAACTAATAATTTCTTAAGATCACTTCTATCATTGCAAGCAAGAAAGTCTCTAGAAGTTTCTTCATCCATAACATAACCCTCAGTCACAACATGCAATTCATATCTAGGGGGAGAATCTTCATCATCACTTTCATCAATATTATCAGTTTCAATAATTTCATTCTCTCTAGCCCTAGCAAGTTTTTCATCAAGAAATTCACCTAGTGGCACAGTAGTATCAAGCATAGAAGTAGTTTCATCATAAGTATCATGCATAGCAGAAGTGGCATCATCAATAACATGCGACATATCAGAATTAATAGCAGAAGCAGGTTTAGGTGTCGCAAGCTTACTCAAAACAGAAGGTGAATCAAGTGCAGAGCTAGATGGCAGTTCCTTACCTCCCCTCATAGTTAAGGGAAAATCTTAGTTTTCTCGTCTTTCAAGTTCCTCATAGTGACCAGAAGATATAAATCCCAAGTGACTCAAAGAATAGAACTATGCTCCCCGGCAACTGCGCCAGAAAATAGTCTTGATAACCCACAAGTATAGGGGATCGCAACAGTTTTCGAGGGTAGAGTATTCAACCCAAATTTATTGATTCGACACAAGGGGAGCCAAAGAATATTCTCAAGTATTAGCAGTTGAGTTGTCAATTCAACTACACCTGGATAACTTAGTATCTGCAGCAAAGTATTTAGTAGCAAAGTAGTATGGAAGTAATGGTAACGGTGGCAAAAGTAACAGTGATAGTTTTGTAGTAATTGTAAACGTGTCAACGGTAAAGTAACTAAGCGAAGAACAATATGTGAAAAGCTCATAGGCATTGGATTGGTGATGGAGAATTATGCCGGATGAGATTATTCATGCAATAGTTATAACATAGGGTGACACAGAACTAGCTCCAATTCATCAATGTAATGTAGGCATGTATTCCGAATATAGTCGTACGTGCTTATGGAAAAGAACTTACATGACATCTTTTGTCCTACCCTCCCGTGGCAGCGGGGTCCTATGGGAAACTAAGGGATATTAAGGCCTCCTTTTAATAGAGTACCGGAACAAAGCATTAACACTTAGTGAATACATGAACTCCTCAAACTACTGTCATCACCGGGAGTGGTCCCGATTATTTTCACTTCGGGGTTGCCGGATCATAACACATAGTAGGTGACTAATGACTTGCAAGATAGGATCAAGAACTCACATATATTCATGAAAACATAATAGGTTCAGATCTGAAATCATGGCACTCGGGCCATAGTGACAAGCATTAAGCATAGCAAAGTCATAGCAACATCAATCTCAGAACATAGTGGATACTAGGGATCAAACCCTAGCAAAACTAACTCGATTACATGATAAATCTCATCCAACCCATCACCGTCCAGCAAGCCTACGATGAAATTACTCACGCACGGCGGTGAGCATCATGAAATTGGTGATGGAGGATGGTTGATGATGACGATGGCGACGGATTCCCCTCTCCAGAGCCCCGAACGGACTCCAGATCAGCCCTCCCGAGAGAGATTAGGGCTTGGCGGCGGCTCCGTATCGTAAAACGCAATAAATCTTTCTCTCTGATTCTTTTCTCCCCGAACGTGAATATATAGTGTTGGAGTTGAGGTCGGTGGAGCTCTAGGGGGCCCACAAGGCAGGGGTACGCACCCAGGGGGCAGGCGCGCCTCCCACCCTCGTGGACAGGGTGTGGGCCCCCTGGCCTTGATTCTTTCGCCAATAGTTTTTATATATTCCAAAATAATTCTCCGTTGATTTTCAGGTCATTCCGAGAACTTTAATTTCTGCACAAAAATAACACCATGGCAATTCTGCTGAAAACAGCGTCAGTCCGGGTTAGTTCCATTCAAATCATGCAAGTTAGAGTCCAAAACAAGGGCAAAAGTGTTTGGAAAAGTAGATACGATGGAGACGTATCAGGCGGCGAGGTCGAGGTCGCGCGGGCAGGGGAGAGGTGGGGGCGGCGTTGTGGTCGAGGGCGGGCAGGGGAGACGCCATTGAGGTCGAGGGCGGGCTCGGGAGACGGCAGGCGACCAGGTTGACGGCGGCCAAGGGTGACGGCCGGCGGTCGAGGGCGACGGACGGCGCGCGAGGGCGGCTGCACGGGCGGGCGACAGAGTGAGGGAAGAGGGTGTGGGGAGAGTGGGGTCGGGACTTGGCGGACCTGGCAAAATTTGAGCCCTCTCGGTGGTTAACTCAAAATAGCAGTAGCGCTAGTTTAGGATCCAGCGCTATAGCTATATTAGCTATAGCGCTGGGTTGTAAAGCAGCGCTACTGCTAATGGCACATAGTAGTAGCAATTTTTTAGGATCCAACGCTATAACTAAGATAGCTATAGCGCTGGATCGTAAAAAAGCGCTACTGCTAACTGTTCCAATTTTTATTATTTTCTTTTTATTATTTTCCTTTTCTAGTTTTTAGTTTTCTTTTCTTTTATTATTTTCCTTTTCTTTTCTGTTTACTTTCCTTTTTCTTTTGTACTGCTTTCTCCCTTTTTTTTGTTTTTTTGTTTTTTTCCCAACGACGGCGTCTCCCTCTCCCCCACTGAGCGAATATCACCGGAACCATGCATGTGGTGGTAACATATAAGTTGACCGATAACGGTTACTCTAGTGCATACACAAAATAGATACATATATATAGATGTAGGTTTCTGGTCAGCTACGTCGACGACGTTTCACATTGAGCTTCTTCCCTTTCTTGTTCGTTCCCGAGTAATTGAGCCCCTCCTTGTGACTTTTCCGGAGCCATGGGTTACGATCTTTCTTAGGTAATGTATGATGACCCACAAGTATAGGGGATCTATCGTAGTCCTTTCGATAAGTAAGAGTGTCGAACCCAACGAGGAGACAAAGGAAAGGATAAGCGGTTTTCAGCAAGGTATTCTCTGCAAGCACTGAAATAATAGGTAACAAATAGTTTTGTGATAAGATAATTGGTAACGAGCAACAAGTAACAAAAGTAAATAAAGTGCAGCAAGGTGGCCCAATCGTTTTTGTAGCAAAGGTAAATCCTAGACAAACTCCTATATGGAGAAAAGCGCTTTCGAGGACACATGGGGATTATCGTCAAGCTAGTTTTCATCACGTTCATATGATTCGCGTTCGGTACTTTGATAATTTGATATGTGGGTGGACCAGTGCTTGGGTGCTGTTCTTACTTGAACAAGCATCCCACTTATGATTAACCTCTATTGCAAGCATCCGCAACTACAACAAAAGTATTAAGGTAAACCTAACCATCGCATGAAACATATGGATTCAAATCAGCCCCTTACGAAGCAACACATAAACTAGGGTTTAAGCTTCTGTCACTCTAGCAACCCGTCATCTACTTATTACTTCCCAATGCCTTCCTCTAGGCCCAAATAATGGTGAAGTGTTATGTAGTTGGCGTTCACATAACTTTACCACTAGAGGATAAACAACATACATCTCATCAAAATATCGAGCTAATACCAAATTCACATGACTACTAATAGCAAGACTTCTCCCATGTCCTCGTGAACAAACGTAACTACTCACAAAGCATATTCATGTTCATAATCAGAGGGGTATTAATATGCATATAGGATCTGAACATATGATCTTCCACCAAATAAACCAACTAGCATCAACTACAAGGAGTAATCAACACTACTAGCAACCTACTAGCACCAATCCCTGACTTAGAGACAAGAATTGGATACAAGAGATGGACTAGGGTTTGGAGAGGAGATGGTGCTGGTGAAGATGTTGATGTAGATTTCCCTCTCCCGACGAGAGGAGTGTTGGTGATGATGATGGCGATGATTTCCCCCTCCCGGAGGGAAGTGTCCCCGGTATAACAGCTCTACCGGAGCCCTAGATTGGTTCCGCCAAGGTTCCGCCTCGTGGCGGCGGAGTCTCGTCCCGAAAGGTTGCTTATGAATTTTTTCTTGACGAAAGACTTCATATAGCAGAAGATGGCCACCGGAGAGCCAACAGGGGGCCCACGAGGCAGAGGGCGCGCGCCTTGGGGGGTAGGGCGCGCCCCCCACCCTCGTGGGCAGGTGGTGGCCCCCTTGACGTATTTCTTCCGCTCAGTATTTTTTATTATTTCCAAAAAAAACTTTCGTGGACTTTCAGGACTTTTGGAGTTGTGCAGAATAGGTGTCTAATATTTGCTCCTTTTCCAGTCCAAATCCCAGCTGCCGGCATTCTCCCTCCTTATGTAAACCTTGTAAAATAAGAGAGAATAGGCATAAGTATTGTGACATAACGTGTAATAACAACCCATAATGCAATAAATATCGATATAAAAGCATGATGCAAAATGGACGTATCAACTCCCCAAGCTTAGACCTCGCTTGTCCTCAAGCGGAAGCCGATAATGATAAATATGTCCACATGTTTAGAGGTAGAGGTGTCGATAAAACAAAATACGGACATGAGGGCATCATGATTATTCTTATAACAGCAACATAGATGGATATTGTCATCTGATTTCTTATATTCAAGTAATAATCTATTCACAATGCAAAGTATGAATCCAAAACTTTATTGAGAACTAACAAACTATAATCTCAGTCATTGAAGCAATTGCAATTTATCATAACATCAGAAAGAGTCTATGGCAGAGCTTTCTAGCAAGTACACATACTCAACTATCATTTAGTCTTTCATAATTGCTAACACTCACGCAATACTTGTGGTTACGGAGTTTTAATCGAACCACGAGAGAAAGATAGGGGCTTATAGTTTCGCCTCCCAACCTTTTACCTCAAGGGTAATGTCAACAATAATAGTTCATGCTAACCCATATCCAATTAGATATATCTATCAGGATCTTTCCAACACCCTGTGCTTGCCAAAGGATACAATAAAAAGGAAAGGTGAAGATCACCATGACTCTTGCATAAGGTAGAAGGTAATAGTAACATATAGGCCCTTCGCAGAGGGAAGCAGAGGTTGCCATGCGCTTTTATGGTTGGATGAACAAAATCTTAATGCGAAAGAACGTCACTTTATATTGCCACTTGTGATATGAACCTTTATTATGCAGTCCGTCGCTTTTATTTCTTCCACATCACAAGATCGTACAAAGCTTATTTCCTCCACACCAATCAATCATACATATTTAGAGAGCAATTTTATTGCTTGCACCGATGACAACTTACTTGAAGGATCTTACTCAATCCATAGGTAGGTATGGTGGACTCTCATGGCAAAACTGGTTTAAGGGTTTTTGGAAGCACAAGTAGTATCTCTACTTGGTGCTAAGAATTTGGCTAGCATGAGGGGGAAAGGCAAGCCCAACATGTTGGATGATCCATGACAACATACTTTATCTCGAATATAAGAAAACATAACCCATTACGTTGTCTTCCTTGTCCAACATCAACTCTTTAGCAGGTCATATTTTAATGAGTGCTCCCAATCATAAAAGATGTCCAAGATAGTATATTTATATGTGAAACCTCTCTTTCTTTGTTAGTTCCTATTAATTGCAACAATGACCAAAACTATGTTTGCCAACTTCCAACAACTTTTAATCATCATACTCTTTCTATGTGAAGTCATTACTCTCAATAAGATCAATATGAACTATTTTATTTCTTTTTCTCTTTATCATAGCAAAATAATCAAGCCCTTGACTCAACACTAATCTTTATTATAAGCTCACGGACTCGATTACATAGAGAGATCATAAAGCAAAACTCAAAACTAGATCATGCCATAAACTTTCATTCTACTAGATCAAGATACTACTAATAGGATCGAACTAAGAAAACGGTAAAGATAGGAGTGTGATGGTGATACGATACCGGGGCACCTCCCCCAAGCTTGGCAGTTGCCAAGGGGAGTGCCCATACCATGTGATTATGTCTCCTTCTTTGGTGATGGTGATGTGATATTCTTGGCGATAATGCCCCTCAGGATACGATTATCTTCCTCGAGCTTATTGAGTTGCCGGTTGAGATCCATTATCTCCTTACGAAGCTTTCCTGTAACGGCCAAAGCTCCTTGCACCCAATGGTGGTGCATAGCTGCGGGAGAACAAGTGACACTCTTCTTCATATTTTCATAAGAAAGAAATCTAACATTGGAAGGGATAACCGAGTTTGGAATGGCTGGGCTCTGTAGTTCCCCCATGGTGAACCCAGCTTGGAAGCGAGAAGTGACTTCTTGATCATCCATGGCATCTATCCTCATCAAATCAGCCTCCATCTCTTCCTCCGTTGCTGGCCCAAAGTGGTCAGCATCGCTGTTTGTCCTTGGTCTCGATGCCGGGTGAGACACCCGGCTCTCCCCGACTAACTCTAGAGAAGACATCTTGCTCTAATCTACAATAGCACTAGCTCGAAACAAGAACAAAGGATAATTGCGTGATACGGTGGTCAAAACCTTCGGGAGAATATATAATGAATTTTTATCGACTAAAATACATATCGTGCAAGAAAACGGAGTCCGGAGAGCACACGAGGTGCCCACGAGGTAGGGGGGCGCGCCCTCCACCCTCGTGGAGGCCTCGTGTCCTTTCCGGACTGCATCTTATTTTTCTATTTTTCTAAATATTCCAAAACGGAGAAATATTGCCTTAAAAACTGTTTTGGAGTCGGTTTACTCACCGTACCACATACCTATTCCTTTTCGGGGTCCGAAACATTCCGGAAAGTGTCTGTCGGTGTCAAAACCGGCGGATCTTGGGTAGGGGGTCCCGAACTGTGCGTCTAGGCGGATGGTAACAGGAGACAAGGGACACGATGTTTTTACCCAGGTTCGGGCCCTCTCGATGGAGGTAAAAACCCTACTCCTGCTTGATTAATATTGATGATATGGGTAGTACAAGAGTTGATCTACCACGAGATCAGAGAGGCTAAACCCTAGAGGCTAGCCTATGGTATGATTGTTGTATATCTATCGACTAGCCTAGCCGTTTATATAATGCATCAGAGGCCTAGGATAACAAGAGTCCTAGCCGAATACGCCGGTGGGGGAGGAGTCCTTGTCTTGATCGCCAAGTCTTGCGGAATCTTCCTTGTATGCGGCAGCTGTCCGGACTGGCCCATGAGTATACGGCCATGGGGTCCTCGGCCCAATCTAACAGATCGGGAGATGACGTGGTGAGTACCCCTAGTCCAGGACACCGCCAAGAGCCCTCGAACCGGTCTTCAAGTTTAGGGGCGCTCCTCGATTCTTCCGAACCGTTCTTCATCTTGATCGCCGGTCTTGAAAACTGGTTCAACAAATCTTCTCATCTTCGACCTTGAGGATCGCCGAAATGCATTCGACGAGTTTACACGTCGGGTATCCGAGGAGCCCCTTTAAGTTTCTGGCCTTTATCAATGCCTTGTTATTTTTATGCCACACCTCGGGTTTGAAGTTGTTCCCGGGCGGCAGCGTCCTCTTGCGTCCGAGCTCCAACGCCGGACTGCATTCGAGGTATCTTTTGCAGCCGAGCACCGACGCCGGACCGCTTCCCAGCTCTAACGTCGGAATGTATCCGAGCTCCAACGCCGGACTATGTATCCGAGCTCCAACTCCGGACTGTATCCGAGGTGTCGTAAATCACCTTGGTTCACAGAAGTTTGAAGGAGTTTAGCCGAGCTTAATGCCGGAAATGCCCTCTATGGAGCCAGCCACTAGCGCCCGAGCTTTATGCCGGACTGCTTTCGAGGTGGTGCACCACCCGAATGTGGGCGATTTTTGTCAATATTTTGATTGGTGCAATTTATTCTCTGCCTAGATACATAGCCGTAGCCCTCAAGGTGGGTATCGGTCTAAAACCCGAGATGCACATGAAGGATGACATAAGACCGCTGATCCTCAGAGTGGCCGAGACTCAAAGTTGATTTGCAAAATCGGATCGAGGATCAAGTCCTAGCTCGGCAGAATACTTCGGGACACAAAAAGCGACGTGCTCAGTCCTCAAGACTCAGGTTGAGTGCGGCCGACCAACCTGAGGATCAAAATCTCCTTGGAGACTGCATTACACTTAAAATTTTCTGCATTGGACAGTGCAATGCAAGAGCCCATTTAGACACCGGGTCGGGTGGCAACACGAGATAAGGGGATCGATGTGCCTTTAATATTTGTAAATAATAAGCCCGAAGCCCAAGAGCCCCGAGCCTTAATGCGGGCACGGGTGGCCAAATTAAGGATCGATATCCATAGTAAAATCACAAATTATGTGTAATGACTCAATGTATCCAAGTACTTTATGTCATTAATGCTCGGATCCGCATTGTACAAAACTTTGTTGACCGACCATCGGCTAACCTCCTCGCCAAGAGTCGAGGAGTGTTTGTCCTACTTTATAAAGCCTTTATGAGGGCAAAGATTTACAACAAACAAGGCAATCTGGCCATTCGGTTTTATAAAAAGGTACGCAGAGAGATATGTTATATTACTGTTTATGTAAGAAATGTCTTCCAAAGAAAATAGTCCCGCTTATCGGTTCCTTTCTTTGGGTTGTCATGCTAAGCATGATCATGAAACCTCAGCTCTAATGTAAGAGCAAAATATTGAGGATTTAGTTTGGGAGGCGATTACTAGCCCCGGTAGTGTTCATGACGATCGAGGTCAAGCCGAAACACTTCGCCAATGTTATGAATGGCTCAATATTTAATATAGTCATCGGATCGCTGACCAGTTTACACCTATTGTGACAATCAGTTTTGGCTTTCTCCATCGAGGTGCTTGACCATGAAATGGAAGCACAATCGCGATGGTTCTCCTTTGCACACCTAGCCGAACAAAGAGAAACGTAGGAGGCAAGCGCAGAGCCGGGCAACCCAACTATTGATCAAGACACAATTGAAACCGATGCATATATAGCAATATCCGGGAATGTTTTTGCGAATCTCTAAAGGTGTCCGCGTTGCCCGCGAGACTTGTGCTGAAACACACAAATAGTTTAAAAGTGCCAAAAGCTTGGAAAACCAAAAACGTCGATAAAAACATGACGCCGTAACAAGATCAAGTGCTCGGTGCCAATCCGAAAATTGGACTTTAGAAAGAAAAAAAGTGCTTCTGTCGTGCTTTAACATGACACATCCTATCTCAAGACTTCAAGCGGGTCAGCCTACGGCTTCAGTCTCCCATCCTGAGTCTTGAGGACTGAGCACGCCGCTTTTCATTAGGCCAGTTTAGAAAACTAAACTCTAGCGGTTTTGAGAGAGAAATTAGGCTCCCCGGCTAGTGACCGCACACTCGTGTCGAGAAAATGAGTGATAAATAATAATAAAAACTTTGCAATGACTAAGAAGAAAAACACTTATTATAAAACGGCTGAAATAAACATAAGAGCCCCCAAGTGACTTGGGTAAAAGAATGATTGTATGTACCGAAGTACTTATATCATATCTATGTTCAACCGAACTTTAAACGCGTCTTAACGGATCGTCGGCTTCTCCCTCTTCGGTCAAGGACCGAAAAGTGTTATGTACTCCATCCGTCGGGAATATCGACGGTGTTTCCAATAACCAGCAATCAGGCCATAAGACTGTAATGCATAAAGCGCTCAGGGAACTTATGCTATATTACTGCGAAGTGTAAAAAGCATCTTCGAAGAAAATAGTACCCCCACCGATACCTTTCTTCAGTGCTCATTGTTATTATGAGACTTGTGCAATTGATTTTTTGTACTCATGAGTTCTGTTGTGTGCCGACCATGATTGAAAGCAATAAGAGCGCTAGCTTTCGGCTTCACCCAGTCTGAGGTCAGAGCTCGGAGGACCCGGTCGTGACAATCGCAGAGGTGCTCCCTTTACTCCCTAGCCATACAATCGGGAACGTAGGGGTAAGCACAGGAGCCAGGCAACCCAGCTTGCAAATCGCTTAAGTCAATATGGTGCATATTGTGGCGTAATACACGAACAAGGAACGAAGCTTGTACAAGTATAATCATATGCAAGAGGAAAAGCTTCATGAAGGAAGCCCCCAAATGAATTGGGTATTTGAATTTGCGCGTCACAAACAAAGTTTGGACAAGGAAAAATTTTACAAGCAACTTTTTCCCAAAAAAGTATAATGCTTGGTCGAGCCGAACACAAGTTAAAAATTTAAAACTTTGAGCATGAAAGCGACTTAGCTGGTTAATGTGTTCGGTATTGATGACGCGGTCCGAGCTTGATACGGGACAAGGTTCCATCCCCCAAGCTGGTCCCTGTGTGGCGGAGCAAAGAGCTCGGCACTCAAGTAGTGACATAGCACGGTCAATGCAGGCCGGCAGAGTGATGTCGAGGTCATCGGCATGGGGTAATGAAGTGTTGACGAAGCCCCCGTCTTTGAGGTGATGCCAAAGGATATAGTCAATTTGGATCATTTCTGTGCACAAAAAATAGTGCAAACCGGAGATAATAGTAATAATGACAATTAAAAAATCGTTGCATAATAAATAATTTATGCAAAGTGAGTAATAAAAGAAATATGGCTCGCGCTGAAGTCAATGTCGATGCAGGCGCCGGCGTGATGCGGTAAAGGCATGGCAAAGCCTCGAATTCGCAGGTCGGTCCGAAGCCCGGATGCGGCGTCACGGACTATGTACGAAAACTGACCGAACCACCATGTGACTGTCGTTAATGCGGCCATCATTTGATAGAACTGTGTACATATGATGGATAAACCAGAGTAATAATTCCTTGGGAAAAATGCACCCAAACAAGCAAAAAATACTGGGATTAATAGCACCTGGTTTATTTGTTGTAGCAATCCGAAGGAAGGTGATTCCCAAAATTGGGACTCGATCCGCGCACCCATTGCCTGATGGGCGATAAAACGACGGCATGGCAATGCTGGCAAAGGTTGGCTCGCCGAGGCAAAGCCCTCGGGCCAGCTAACGTGACGGAGCTGGTCGGCTAGCGACGTCGAAGCGTCCAGAGTAGGTTGATGAAGAGATGGCGAAGCCACCGGTCCAGCCGAGATGTCAAAGTAGGTCGGCGTGATGGACACCAGCTTGAAGAAGTAATAGTGCGGCCCTGCCGATGCAGGTCGTGACGTGGTCGATGCCGGCTTGATGAAGCGACCGCGGCGGCGATGCCGATATGCTCGCTCCGTGTAATCCGTGGGGCGGCGATGTTGGTGATGATTTATCCTTCGCGATGCCGGACTCTTGTTCGGCTTGCCGAGATGATGATCCGAAGAAGTTGAGCTCGGCTCAACAAAGTGATGACGTGACTAGCATAGGTCGGCAGCCGTGAAGCAATATTGCCGGACAGGTTTGACCCCAGCATGATATTAAAGATCATGTTCAAAAGATTTTGAAGTTAGTGGGATGTGTTCGGGAACAAAACACAATACCCCATACAAAACTTCCTTCAAAAAGGATGTCCGAAATCCCGCTCAGAAAAGGACGAACTCGGGTCGGATTTGTTTTCGCGCAGAAAACATATCCGAAAAGTGAGGCACTAATCGGAAGGTTCCTGGAGTTTGGACAGTCGGATCGAGCTGAAATTTTGAGGGGTGGTAGATATAGGAATTCCGCAGTCGACCAACGGTTGGATCTTCCAAAGGAGGTTCGAGCTAGAAGCTGGACACCACGTCCTAATCTCGTCCGGATTCTCGTCCAGATTCAATGCGGCTCCGGTATATCGGAGATTGCCAGAGATTCCTCCATCGAAATTCGACGAAATTTTCGAGGGTTGTTATAGACTCAATTCCGCAAAATTCCACCGAAGCAATCGTCAAACCGACGCTCGAGGAGGCGGTGACAGCGGATACAAGTTCGCTGTCCAGAAAAACAGCACGGTTGCCCGAGGGCAATGTTGACGTTGAGCCCCCGGGCTCCCTGGATGATTCCTCCATGGTCTTGATATAGATCGGAGCTGATGTTGATGAAGGCCCCCATCCGAACATGACGATCGGAGGTAGGGCGCGGTCCTTGGTCGAACCAAGGTGACCAGTCGAGCTGGTGACGAAGATGCCGAAGTCGCAGTTGATCTGCAGGCGAGCCATCGACCTTTTGCCGAACACACAGCAGAACTCGCAATGAAAGCACCAATGTCGGTGTCAAAACCGGCGGATCTCGGGTAGGGGGTCCCAAACTGTGAGTCTAGGCGGATGGTAACAGGAGACAAGGGACACGATGTTTTTACCCAGGTTCGGGCCCTCTCGATGGAGGTAAAACCCTACTCCTGCTTGATTAATATTGATGATATGGGTAGTACAAGAGTTGATCTACCACGAGACCAGAGAGGCTAAACCCTAGAGGCTAGCCTATGGTATGATTGTTGTACATCTATCGACTAGCCTGGCCTCGGTTTATATAATGCACCAGAGGCCTAGGATAACAAGAGTCCTAGCCGAATACGCCGGTGGGGGAGGAGTCCTTGTCTTGATCGCCAAGACTTGCGGAATCTTCCTTGTATGCGGCAGCTGTCCGGACTGGCCCATGAGTATACGGCCATGGGGTCCTCGGCCCAATCTAACAGATCGGGAGATGACGTGGTGAGTACCCCCTAGTCCAGGACACCGTCGGTGTCCCTTATGTAATCCTCCGGGGTTACAGTTTCAATAACATTGGTTTCAACATTTATAGGATTACCTGAGATATAATGTTTGATTCTTTGACCGTTCACCACCTTCGGATTTGTGCCTTCGAAGTTGTTAATTTTTATGGCACCGGAACGATAGACCTCCTCGATAACGTAAGGGCCTTCCCAATTAGAGAGAAGTTTTCCTGCAAAAAATCTTAAACAAGAGTTGTATAGCAATACATAATCACCTACATTAAACTCACACTTTTGTATCCTTTTGTCATGCCATCTTTTAACTTTTTCTTGAAACAATTTGGCACTTTCATAAGCTTGGGTTCTCCATTCATCAAGTGAGCTAATATCAAATAACCTCTTCTCGCCAGCAAGTTTGAAATCATAATTGAGCTCTTTAATAGCCCAATAAGCCTTATGTTCTAGTTCGAGAGGTAAGTGACATGCTTTTCCATAAACCATTTTATATGGAGACATACCCATAGTATTTTTATATGCAGTTCTATAGGCCCATAATGCATCATCAAGTTTCTTGGACCAATTCTTTCTAGACCTATTGACAGTCTTTTGCAAAATTAATTTGAGCTCTCTATTACTCAATTCTACTTGACCACTAGACTGTGGGTGATAAGGAGATGCAATTCTATGATTAACATCATATTTAGCAAGCATTTTTCGGAAAGCACCATGAATAAAATGTGAACCACCACCAGTCATTAAATATCTAGGGACTCCAAACCTCGAAAAAATAACTTCTTTAAGCATCTTAATGGAAATGTTATGATCAGCACTACTAGTTGGAATAGCTTCTACCCACTTAGCAACGTATCAACAGCAACTAAAATATGTGTATATCCATTAGAGACAAGAAAAGGTCCCATGAAATCAAAGCCCCAAACGTCAAATGGTTCAATAACAAGTGAATAATTCATAGGCATTTCTTGAGATCTACTAATATTACCAATTCTTTGACATTCATCACAAGATAGGACAAACTTACGGGCATCCTTGAAGAGAGTAGGCCAATAAAAACCGGATTGCAATACCTTATGTGCAGTTCTATCTCCAGCGTGGTGTCCTCCATAAGCCTCGGAGTGACACTTGCGTAGGATCTTTTCCTGTTCATGCTCAGGTACACAACGTCTAATAACACCATCTACTCCTTCTTTATAAAGATGTGGGTCATCTCAAAAGTAATATCTGAAATCATAGAAAAACTTTTTCTTTTGCTGGTATGTGAAACTAGTTGGTATAAATTTAGCAATGATGTAATTAGCATAATCAGCATATCATGGAGTAGTACGAGAAGTATTTATGACATTTAATTGCTCATCAGGAAAGCTATCATCAATAGGTAGTGGGTCATCAAGAACATTTTCTAACCTAGACAAGTTATCTGCAACGGGGTTCTCAGCTCCCTTTCTATCAACAATATGCAATCAAACTCTTGTAGCAAGAGAACCCATCTAATAAGTCTAGGCTTAGCATCTTTCTTTTCCATAAGATATTTAATAGCAGCACGATCCGTGTGAATAGTTACCTTAGAATCAACAATATAAGGCCTGAACTTATCACAAGCAAATACAACTGCTAAGAATTCTTTTTCAGTAGTAGCATAATTTCTCTGAGCATTGTCTAGAGTTTTAGTAGCATAATGAATAACATTTAATTTCTTATCCACTCTTTGCCCTAGAACAGCACCTACAGCATAATCACTAGCATCACACATAATTTCAAAGGGTAAATTCCAATCAGGTGAATGAACAATAGGTACAGAGATCAATGCTTTCTTAAGTATTTCAAATGCTTCTACACAGTCATCATCAAAGACAAATGGTATATCTTTCTGTAATAAATTAGTTAGAGGCCGAGAAATTTTGGAGAAGTCCTTAATGAACCTCCTATAAAAACCGGCGTGACCAAGGAAGCTTCTTATACCTTTGATGTCCTTGGGACATGGCATCTTTTCAATAGCATCAATCTTGGATTTATCAACTTCAATACCTCTTTCAGAAACTTTATGCCCCAAGACAATACCTTCATTAACCATAAAGTGGCACTTTTCCCAATTCAAGACAAGATTAGTTTCTTCACATCTCTGCAAAACTCGATCAAGGTTGCTCAAGCAATCATCAAAAGAGGATCCATAGACGGAGAAATCATCCATGAAAGCCTCACAAATCTTTTCACAAAAGTCAGAGAATATAGCCATCATGCATCTTTGAAAGGTAGCAGGTGCATTACATAAACCAAAAGGCATACGTCTATAAGCAAAAGTACCAAAATGGCAAGTAAAAGTAGTCTTTGATTGATCATTGGCTGACACAGGTATTTGAGAGAAACCAGAATAACCATCTAGAAAGCAAAAATGTGTATGTTTGCATAATATTTCTAGCATTTGATCGATAAAAGGTAAGGGGTAATGATCCTTTTCAGTAGCATTATTTAATTTGCGGAAATCAATTACCATCCTATAACCTGTAATAATTCTTTGCGGGATCAATTCATCTTTATCATTAGGAACGACGGTAATACCTCCTTTCTTAGGGACGCAATGGACAGGACTTACCCACTGACTATTGATACGTCTCCAACGTATCTATAATTTTTGATTGCTCCATGCTATATTATCTATTGTTTTGGACCATATTGGGCTTTATTTTCCACTTATATATTACTTTTGGGACTAACCTATTAACCGGAGGCCCAGCCAGAATTGTTCTTTTTTGCCTATTTCAGTGTTTCGAAGAAACAGAATATCAAACGGAGTCCAAACGGAATGAAATCTTCGGGAACGTGATTTTCTCATCGGATAAGACCCAGGAGACTTGGACCCTCCGTCAAGAAAGGCACGAGGCGGTCATGAGGGTGGAGGGTGCCCCCCCTAGGGCACGCCCCCTGCCTCGTGGGCCCCTTGGAGCTCCACCGATGTACTTCTTCCTCCTATATATACCTACATACCCCCAACAGATCAGATACGGAGCCAAAAACCTAATTCCACCGCCAAGAACTTTCTCAGATCCACGAGATCCCATCTTGGGGCCTGTTCTGGAGCTCCGGCGGAAGGGGATTCCACCATGGAGGGCTTCTACATCAACATCATAGCCTCTCCAATGAAGTGTGAGTAGTTTACCTTAGACCTTCGGGTCCATAGTTAGTAGCTAGATGGCTTCTTCTCTCTTTTTGGATCTCAATACAATGTTCTCCCCCTCTCGTGGAGATCTATTCGATGTAATCTTCTTTTTGCGGTGTGTTTGTTGAGATCGATGAATTGTGGGTTTATGATCAAGATTATCTATGAGCAATATTTGAATCTTTCCTGAATTCTTTTATGTATGATTGAGTTATCTTTGCAAGTCTCTTTGAATTATCTGTTTGGTTTGGCCAACTAGATTGGTAGTTCTTGCAATGGGAGAAGTGCTTAGCTTTGGGTTCAATCTTGTGGCGTCCTTTCCCAGTGACAGTAGGGGCAGCAAGGCACGCATTGTATTGTTGCCATCGAGGATAACAAGATGGGGTATTTATCATATTGCATGAATTTATTCCTCTACATCATGTCATCTTGCTTAAGGCGTTACTCTGTTTTCATTAACTTAATACTCTAGATGCATCTTTGGATAGCGGTCGATGAGAGGAGTAATAGTAGTAGATGCAGGCGTGAGTCGGTCTACTTGTCTCGGACGTGATGCCTATATACATGATCATACCTAGATATTCTCATAACTATGCTCAATTCATCAATTGCTCAACAAGAATTCGTGCACCCACCGTAAAATACCTATGCTCTTGAGAGAAGCCACTAGTGAAATCTATGGCCCCCGGGTCTATTTTCATCATATTAATCTTCCTACGCTTTATTATTGCTTTGCTCTTTACTTTGCCTTTTTATTTTACTTTGCATCTTTATACCAAAAATACCAAAAATATTATCTATCATCTCTATCAGATCTCACTCTCGTAAGTGACCATGAAGGGATTGACAACCCCTATTCGCGTTGGTTGCGAGGAGCTATTTGTTTTGTGTAGGTACGAGGGACTTGCATGTGGCCTCCTACTGGATTGATACCTTGGTTCCAAAAAACTGAGGGAAATACTTACGCTACTCTGCTGCATCATCCTCTCCTCTTCGAGGAAAACCAACGCAAGCTCAAGACGTAGGAAGAAGGATTTCTGGCGCCGTTCTTGGGGGAGTCTCATAAAAAGTCAACATACCAAGTACCCATCACAATCCCTTATCTCTCGCATTACATTATTTGCCATTTGCCTCTCGTTTTCCTCTCCCAACTTCACCTTTGCCGTTTTATTCGCCCTCTCTTTCCCAATCTCCTCCTCTCTTTTTCGCTTGCCTTTTTCTGTTTGCTCGTGTGTTGGATTGCTTGCTTGTCACTATGGCTCTACCTAGATTTGGTGATCTCCACCTTAAAAGGTTGGAAGAGATCGAAAGCAACGTCAGGAGTTTTATGGTTTTGCAATTTGAGCATAATAATTTCTTCAGAAACGAGCTTAAGGAACAAAAAAATTTTACGAGTTATTTGAATAAAGAGATCGATGATATGTCTAAAGAATTTGAAGGTTTAAGATCCCAAATTTCTCGTCTTGAGAAATTGACTACTGAATTATCTGATAAGCAAGCTACCTTGGTCAATAAGATGGCTGCTAAACCTGATTTTCATGAAAATCAAGATGAAGATCTAAAAGTTATTGATGTGTCTCCCATTAAATCCTTGTTTTGCAATATGAATCTTGATAATGATGAGATTGAATATGAGTCACCTTTACCTAGAAGGTGTTCTAAAATTCGAGCTTTTAGATTATGATGCTAAAATTGATAAAAGTGGGATTGAAGAAAGTAAAACCTTAGATGTTGCTAAACCCACTATTTTGGATCTCAAGGAATTTAATTATGAAAGTTGCTCTTTAATTGATTGTATTTCCTTGTTGCAATCCGTGCTAAATTCTCTGCATGCTTATAGTCAAAATAAAGCGTTTACTAAACATATCATTGATGCCTTGATGCAATCTTATGAGGAAAAACTTGAGTTGGAAGTCTCTATCCCTCGAAAAATTTATGATGAGTGGGAAAAAACTATTAAAATTAAGATTAAGGATCATGAATTTTATGCTTTATGTGATTTGGGTGCTAGTGTTTCCACTATTCCCAAAACTTTGTGTGATTTGCTAGATTTCCGTGATTTTGATGAATGCTCTCTAAACTTGCACCTTATGGATTCCACTATTAAGAAACCTATGGGAAGAATTAATGATGTTCTTATTGTTGCAAATAGGAATTATGCGCTCAGAGACTTTATCGTTCTTGATATAGATTGCAATCCTTCATGTCCTATTATTCTTGGTAGACCTTTCCTTAGAACGATTGGTGCAATTATTGATGTGAAGGAAGGGAATATTAGATTCCAATTTCCATTAAAGAAAGACATGGAACACTTCCCTAGAAATAAAATAAAATTACCATATGAATCTATCATGAGAGCCACTTATGGATTGCCTGCCAAAGATGGCAATACCTAGATCTATCCTTGCTTTTATGCCTAGCTAGGGGCGTTAAACGATAGCGCTTGTTGGGAGGCAACCGAATTTTATTTTTAGTTTTTTTTTGTTTTTGTTTATGTTTAGGAATAAGTAATCCATCTACCTTATGTTTAGATGTGGTTTTATGTTTTAATTAGTGTTTGTGCCAAGTTAAACCTATAGGATCTTCTTGGATGATAGTTATTTGATCTTGCTGTAATTTCCAGAAACTTTCAGTTCACGAAAACAATTGTTAAAAACCACCAGGACGTGATAAAATAGTGATTCCAATTGCTTATGATCAATAAAAAAATTGCCTAGGTCTTCCTATTTTTGCTGAATGTTTGGAGTTCCAGAAGTTTGCGTTAGTTACAGATTACTACAGACTGTTCTGTTTTTGACAGATTCTGTTTTTTGTGTGTTGTTTGCTTATTTTGATGAATCTATGGCTAGTAAAATAGTTTATGATCCATAGATAATTTGGAATACAGTAAGTTTAACACCAATATAAATAAAGAATGAGTTCATTACAGTACCTTAAAGTGGTCTTTTGTTTTTTCTTTCGCTAACGGTGGTTACGAGATTTCTGTTGAGTTTTGTGTTGTGAAGTTTTCAAGTTTTGGGTGAATTTTTTTGATGGATTATGGAACAAGGAGTGGCAAGAGCCTAAGCTTGGGGATGCCCATGGAACCCCCAAGATAATCCAAGGACACCAAAAATTTGAAGCTTGGGGATGCCGCCGGAAGGCATCCCCTCTTTCGTCCACTTCCATCGGTAACTTTACTTGGAGCTATATTTTTATTCACCACATGATATATGTTTTGCTTGGAGCGACTTGTATTATTTGCGTCTTTGCTTGTTAGTTTACCACAATCATCCTTGCTGTACACACCTTTTGAGAGAGCCATACATGAATTGGAATTTGTTAGAATGCTCTATGTGCTTCACTTATATCTTTTGAGCTTGATAGTTTTGCTCTATGTGCTTCACTTATATCTTTTGAGCTTGATAGTTTTGCTCTAGTACTTCACTTATATCTTTTAGAGCACAGTGGTGGATTTGTTTTAAAGAAACTATTGATCTCTCATGCTTCACTTAGATTATTTTGAGAGTCTTAAATAGCATGGTAATTTGCTTAATAATAATATGCTTGGTATTCAAGATTTGTAAAACTTTCTTTTCAGTGCGTTGAATACTAAGAAAAGTTTGATGCTTGATAATTGTTTTGAGATATGGAGGTGATAATATCAATGTCGTGCTAGTTGAGTAGTTGTGAATTTGAGAAATGCTTGTGTTGAAGTTTGCAAGTCCCGTAGCATGCACGTACGGTAAACGTTATGTAAATTTTTTGAAACATGAGGTGCTATTTGATTATCCTCCTTATGAGTGGCGGTCGGGGACGAGCGATGGTCTTTTCCTACCAATCTATCCCCCTAGGAGCATGCACGTAGTGCTTTGGTTTTTGATGGCTTGTAGATTTTTGCAATAAGTATGTGAGTTCTTTATGACTAATGTTGAGTCCATGGATTATACGCACTCTTACCCTTCCATTATTGCTAGCCTCTTCTGCACCGTGCATTGCCCTTTCTCATATTGAGAGTTGGTGCAAACTTCGCCGGTGCATCCAAACCCCGTCATATGATACGCTCTTTCACACATAACCCTCCCTATATCTTCCTCAAAACAGCCACCATACCTACCTATTATGGCATTTCCATAGCCATTCCGAGATATATTGCCATGCAACTTTCCATCATACCGTTCTTCATGACACATTCATCATTGTCATATTGCTTAGCATGATCATGTAGTTGACATAGTATTTGTGGCAAAGCCACCGTTCATAATTCTTGCATACATGTCACTCTTGGTTCATTGCATATACCGGTACACCGCCGGAGGCATTCATATAGGGTCATACTTTGTTCTAGTATCGAGTTGTAATCATTGAGTTGTAAATAAATATAAGTGTGATGATCATCATTTTCTAGAGCATTGTCCCAAAAAAAAGAAAGGCCAAAAAAAAGAAGGCCCAAAAAAAGAGAAATAAAAGGGGGCAATGTTACTATCTATTTTTCCACACTTGTGCTTCAAAGTAGCACCATGTTCTTCATATAGCGAGTCTCATATATTGTGCTTCAAAGTAGCACCATGTTTTTCATATAGAGAGTTCCATATGTTGTCACTTTCATATACTAGCGGGAATTTTTCATTATAGAACTTGGCTTGTATATTCCAACGATGGGCTTCCTCAAATGCTCTAGGTCTTCGTGAGCAAGCAAGTTGGATGCACACCCACTTAGTTTCTTTTGTTGAGCTTTCATACATTTGTAACTCTAGTGCATCTGTTGCATGGCAATCCCTACTCCTTGCATTAACATCAATTGATGGGCATCTCCATAGCCCGTTGATTAGCCTCGTTGATGTGAGACCTTCTCCTTTTTTTCTTCTCCACATAACCCCCATTATTATATTCTATTCCACCCATAGTGCTATGTCCATGGCTCGCGCTCATGTATTGCGTGAAGGTTTATAAGTTTGAGATTACTAAGGTATGAAACAATTGCATGGCTTGTCATCGGGGTTGTGCATGATGAGAGCATTCTTGTGTGACGAAAATGGAGCATGACTAAACTATATGATTTTGTAGGGATGAACTTTCTTTGGCCATGTTATTTTGAGAGGACATAATTGCCTAGTTAGTATGCTTGAAGTATTATTATTTTTATGTCAATATGAACTTTTGTCTTGAATCTTTCGAATCTGAATGTTCATACCACAATTAAGAAGAATTACATTGAAATTATGCCAAGTAGCACTCCGCATCAAAAATTCTCTTTTTATCATTTACCTACTCGAGGACGAGCAGGAATTAAGTTTGGGGACGCCTGATACGTCTCCAACGTTTCTATAGTTTTTTATTGCTCCATGCTATATTATCTATTGTTTTGGACTATATTGGGCTTTATTTTCCACTTTTATATTACTTTTGGGACTAACCTATTAACCGGAGGCCCAGCCCAGAATTGCTGTTTTTGCCTATTTCATTGTTTCGAAGAAACGGAATATCAAACGGAGTCCAAACGGAATGAAATCTTCGGGAACGTGATTTTCTCATCGGATAAGACCCAGGAGATTTGGACCCTCTGTCAAGAAAGCCACGAGGCGGTCACGAGGGTGGAGGGCGCCCCCCTAGGGCGGGCCCCCTGCCTCGTGGGCCCCTTGAAGCTCCACCGACGTACTTCTTCCTCCTATATATACCTACGTACCCCCAACTGATCAGATACAGAGCCAAAAACCTAATTCCACCGCCGCAACTTTCTGTATCCACGAGATCCCATCTTGGGGCCTGTTTCGGAGCTCCACCGGAAGGGGATTCCACCACGGAGGGCTTCTACATCAACATCATAGCCTCTCCGATGAAGTGTGAGTAGTTTACCTCAGACCTTCGGGTCCATAGTTAGTAGCTAGATGGCTTCTTCTCTATTCTGGATCTCAATACAATGTTCTCCCCCTCTCTCGTGGAGATCTATTCGATGTAATCTTCTTTTTGCGGTGTGTTTGTTGAGATCGATGAATTGTGGGTTTATGATCAAGATTATATATGAGCAATATTTGAATATTTCCTGAATTCTTTTATGTATGATTGAGTTATCTTTGCAAGTCTCTTCGAATTATCCGTTTGGTTTGGCCAACTAGATTGGTAGTTCTTGCAATGGGAGAAGTGCTTAGCTTTGGGTTCAATCTTGCGGTGTCCTTTCCCAGTGACAGTAGGGGCAGCAAGGCACGCATTGTATTGTTGCCATCGAGGATAACAAGATGGGGTATTTACCTCTACATCATGTCATCTTGCTTAAGGCGTTACTGGATGCATGCTGGATAGCGGTCGATGAGTAGAGTAATTGTTGCCATCGAGGATAACAATATGGGGTATTTTTCATTAACTTAATACTCTAGATGCATGCTGGATAGCGGTCGATGAGTGGAGTAATAGTAGTAGATGCAGGCAGGAGTCGGTCTACTTGTCTCGGACGTGATGCCTATATACATGATCGTACCTAGATATTCTCATAACTATGCTCAATTCTGTCAATTGCTCAACAAAGAATTGCTCACCCACCGTAAAATACCTATGCTCTTGAGAGAAGCCACTAGTGAAATCTATGGCCCCGGGTCTATTTTCATCATATTAATCTTCCTACGCTTTATTATTGCTTTGCTCTTTACTTTGCCTTTTATTTAACTTTGCATCTTTATACCAAAAATACCAAAAATATTATCTATCATCTCTATCGGATCTCACTCTCGTAAGTGACCGTGAAGGGATTGACAACCCCTATTCGCGTTGGTTGCGAGGAGCTATTTGTTTTGTGTAGGTACGAGGGACTTGCACGTGGCCTCCTACTAGATTGATACCTTGGTTCTCAAAAACCGAGGGAAATACTTACGCTACTCTGCTGCATCATCCTCTCCTCTTCGGGGAAAACCAACGCAAGCTCAAGACGTAGCAACTATCAGCAACGGGATAAATTATACGTGCCTCAAGGAGCTTTAGTATTTCCTTTCTTACCACTTCTTTCATTTTAGGATTCAGCCGTCGTTGATGATCACGAACTGGTTTGGCATCTTCTTCCAAATTTATTTTATGTTGACATAGAGTGGGACTAATGCCCTTAAGATCATTAAGAGTATATCCAATAGCAGCACGATGCTTCTTCAGAGTTTTCAATAATCTCTCTTCTTCATGCTCTGAAAGGTTAGCACTAATAATAACAGGATATATCTTCCTTTCATCAAGATAAGCATATTTAAGAGTATCAGGCAATGGTTTAAGCTCAAACACGGGATCACCCTTGGGTGGAGGGGGGTCCCCTAGGATTTCAACAGGCAAATTGTGTTTCAGGATAGGTTCCTATTTAAAGAATACTTCATCTATTTCCCTTCTTTCATTCATAAACATATCATTTTCATGGTCTAGCAAATATTGTTCTAAAGGATCACTAGGAGGCACGGCAATAGAAGAAAGACCAATAATTCCATCCTTACTAGGTAATTCCTCTTCACGGTGTTGTCTACTACATTTAGAGAAATTGAACTCATGAGATATAGCACCCAAACCAATAGTAACTACATTCTTTTCGCAGTCTATCCTAGCGTTAATAGTGTTCAAGAAGGGTCTACCAAATATAATGGGACAAAAGCTATCTTGTGGGGAACCAAGAACAAGAAAATCAGCATGATATTTAGTTTTCCCACACAAGACTTCAACATCTCTAACAATTCCCATTGATGAAATAGTATCTCTATTGGCAAGTTTTATTGTGACATCAATATCTTTTATCTCAGCAGGTGTAATATCATGCATAATTTCTTTGTACAAGTCATAAGGTATTGCACTAGCACTAGCACCCATGTCACACAAGCCATGATAACATTGATCTCCTATTTTAACAGAAATAACAGGCACGCCTACCACAGGTCTATGTTTATCTTTAGCACAAGGTTTGGCAATTCTAGCAGTTTCACCGCAGAAATAAATAACATGCCCATCAATATTATCAGCTAAGATATCATTAACAATAGCAATATTAGGTTCAACTTTAACTTGCTCAGGAGGTGTATAAGTTCTAATATTGCTTTTACGAACAACAGTTGAAGCTTTAGCATGATCCTTTATCCTAACAGGGAAAGGTGGTTTCTCAACATAAGAAGTAGGGACAATAGGATCATTATAAGTGTTAGTCTTTTCTTCAACTTTAACAGGTGCAGTTACTTTTACTTCTATGGGAGGATGATATTTAAACCACTTCTCCTTGGGGAGATCAACATAAGCAGCAAAAGATTCACAGAAAGAGGCTGTTATATCAGAGTCAAGTCCATATTTAGTGCTAAACTTACGGAAAATGTCGGTATCCATAAAAGATTTAACACAATCAAATTTAGGTGTCATACCTGACTCCTTACCTTCGTCGAGATCCCAATCTTCAGAGTTGCGTTTAATTCTATCCAATAAATTTCATTTGAATTCAATAGTCTTCATCATAAAAGAGCCAGCACAAGAAGTATCGAGCATGGATTGATTATTACGAGAAAGCCGAGCATAAAAACTTTGAAGAATTATTTCTCTTGAGAGCTCATGATTGGGGCATGAATATAACATTGATTTAAGCCTCCCCAAGCTTGAGCGATGTTTTCTCCTTCATGAGGCCAAAATTATATATATAATTGCGATCACGATGAACAAGATGCATAGGATAAAATTTCGATGAAATTCCAATTTCAATCGCTTGTAGTTCCATGATCCCGTATCATCACATAGCCTATACCATGTCGATGCATATCCCTTCAAAGATAAAGGAAGACCTTCTTCTTAACAACATCATCGGGTATACCGCAAGCTTAAATAATCCACAAACTTCATCCACATATATTAGGTGCACATCAGGATGCTTTGTTCCATCTCCTGCAAAAGGATTAGCTAGCAGTTTTTCTAACATACCCGAAGGAACTTCAAAGGGAACATTTTCATTTTCATTTTCATTTGCAATAGGTTCAGTAGGTTGAGTAGCAACTCTTTGCTCTACTGGTCGGGGTGAAGATACCCCGAACAAGCCCCTCAGAGGATTACTTTCCATAGTAACAAGTGACAGTAAATTTCAGCACACTATATATATTTTTCCTTACCAAATTCCACATACCAAAGGCGCTTCACTCCTCGGCAACGGAGCCAGAAAAGAGTCTTGATGACCCACAAGTATAGGGGATCTATCATAGTCCTTTCGATAAGGAAGAGTGTCGAACCCAACGAGGAGCAGAAGGAAATGATAAGCGGTTTTCAAAGAAGGTATTCTCTGCAAGCAATCAAATAATAGGTAATGAGATAGGTTTGTGATAAGATAATTGGTAACGAGCAACAAGTAACAAAAGTAAATAAAGTGCAGCAAGGTGGCCCAATCCTTTTTGTAGCAAAGGACAAGCCTGGACAAACTCTTATATGGAGAAAAGCGCTCCCGAGGACACATGGGAATTATCGTCAAGCTAGTTTTCATCACGTTCATATGACTCGCGTTCGGTACTTTGATAATTTGATATGTGGGTGGACCAGTGCTTGGGTGCTGTTCTTACTTGAACAAGCATCCCACTCATGATTAACCTCTATTGCAAGCATCCGCAACTACAACAAAAGTATTAAGGTAAACCTAACCATAGCATGAAACATATGGATCCAAATCAGCCCCTTACGAAGCAACGCATAAACTAGGGTTTAAGCTTCTATCACTCTAGCAACCCATCATCTACTTATTACTTCCCAATGCCTTCCTCTAGGCCCAAATAATGGTGAAGTGTTATGTAGTCGATGTTCACATAACACCACTAGAGGATAGACAACATACATCTCATCAAAATATCGAACGAATACCAAATTCACATGACTACTAATAGCAAGACTTCTCCCATGTCCCCAGGAACAAACATAACTACTCACAAAGCATATTCATGTTCATAACAGAGGGGTATTAATATGCATATAGGATCTGAACATATGATCTTCCACCAAATAAACCAACTAGCATCAACTACAAGGAGTAATCAACACTACTAGCAACCTACTAGTACCAATCCCAGACTTAGAGACAAGAATTGGATACAAGAGATGAACTAGGGTTTGGAGAGGAGATGGTGCTAGTGAAGATGTTGATGGAGATTGCCCTCTCCCGATGAGAGGAGCGTCGGTGATGACGATGGCGATGATTTCCCCCTCCCGGAGGGAAGTGTCCCGACAGAGCAGCTCTGCGGAGCCCTAGATTGGTTCCGCCTCGTGGCGTGGAGTCTCGTCCCGAAAGGTTGCTTATGGATTTTTTCTCGACGAAAGACTTCATATAGCAGAAGATGGTCACCGGAGAGCCAACAGGGGGGCCACGAGGCAGGGGGCGCGCCCTGGGGGGTAGGGCGCTCCCCCCACCCTCGTTGGCAGGTGGTGGCCCCCCTGACGTATTTCTTCCGCTCAGTATTTTTTATTATTTCCAAAAATAAATTTCGTGGAGTTTCAGGACTTTTGGAGTTGTGCAGAATAGGTCTCTAATATTTGCTCCTTTTCCAGCCCAGAATCCCGGTACGGCATTCTCCCTCCTTATGTAAACCTTGTAAAATAAGAGAGAATAGGCATAAGTATTGTGACATAACGTGTAATAACAGCCCATAGTGCAATAAATATCAATATAAAAGCATGATGCAAAATGGACGTATCAATGTAGTATTGATTCTTCTTTTCACGTATGCTTCATCGTCATCGTCATCTTCCCTCATCGGGTTGCCATATTGGTCGTAGTCTTCCTCGTTGGCTACTCCATCCATTCAGACGATGCTCCTTTTGGATCTCCTCACGACAACACGACTGGGATTGGCTTGGTCAGTTATGAAGAAGCATTGTGCCACGTGCTTAGCGTGTACCCATGGCTCATTTTTGGCAATGACGTTAACGTTCACGGGAGTGCTCTTCACGCCAGGTATATACATGGTGGTGAAATACTGGTTTTCTCTTACGACGTCCTTAGCCCATCTGACACGGAACATCATCACATCGTGCATTCCAGCATAGTCAAGCTCCCAGATCTCTTCGACCCTTCCAAGGAATCTCTCAGTTGTGCCGTTGGCGTCAGTCACGCATTGAATTGTCACCCCAGAGTTCTGGTAATCACTATCCATGTCTTTGGCCTCTGTGTAGAACGTGTACCCATTGATATCGTAGGACTGATAGGTCGCGAGCTTGGGCGCGAGGCCATGTGCTAAGGCGTGTACGAGCAATCCGTCCGAACTGCCCTCTTCCGGGGGATTTTCAAGAACTTGTTGTTTAAACCAGCGCAAGAAAGTGGCGTTGTGCTCTACAGTAACTTCATCGTCCGTCTTGAGCATCCCCTTATCATGGTACTTCTTTTTGATGGTTTCTTTGTGATGTACCACATAATCATCTACCACATCTAGGTGTTGTAGCACTACTAAGTTAGCCCTATCAAAGTCGTTCCATCTATCCGAGTAGTCCATGTGCAATTCCCTCCGGCCGTTGTTGTGACCATCTCCTTCGAGCTTCCCATCGTGCTTCTTGACGGGCAAACCAACAGCACGGTCTCCAACGCTTATATAATTCTCGCAAAAGGAGACGCACTCATGCGTCAGATATCCCTGGACGATGCTCCCTTCCGGACGGGACATGTTACGAACGAATCCTTTGATGACCCCATTCATCCTCTAGAACGGCATCATGCTGTGAAGGAATGTCGGCCCGAGGTCGATGATGTCGTCCATGATGTGGACACACAGATGCACCATGACGTCAAAGAACGCGGGCGGGAAGTACATATCAAGCTCACATAGTATGACAACGATCTCTTCCTGTAGCCTTCGAAGCTGCTTCACACTTATGGACTTTTGAGATATAACGTCGAAGAAGTTGCAGAGACCAGTAAGCGTGTCACGGACGTGCTTCTCCATTATCCCTCTAATGGCAATTGGGAGTATCTGCGTCATCTTCACGTGACAGTCATGAGACTTCATCCCGCTGAACCTTTTCTTCTTGGGGTCTAGAAATCAGCTTATCTTTCCATAGTAACCAGAACTGACTTTGATTCCCATAAGGCACTTGATGAATTGATCGATCTCCTTCGCACTTAAGGTGAAGCAAGAAGGGGGCAATAATTATCCTCCTTCTTGTTGACTTTTCTTCCCCTTTCCCCCTCCTCCGTCTCCGTCTCCTCCATCAACTTTTTACGGTGGAGAGCTTTCCTGATCTTCAAATCTTCCAAGTCTTTCCTTGCCTTCGGCCCATCCTTGGTCTTCTCCGGCATGTTTATCAGTGTATCAAGCAAGCTCTCGAGGACATTCTTCGTGATATGCATTGGATCACGGCAATGAGGTGTGTCATGATTGGGCCAGTACTCCAAGTCCCAGAAAACAGACCTCGTTTTCCATACCTTCAGCAGCGGCTCCGACGCCTTTTTGATCTTTCCCGGCCCGGGGCATTGTTCCCAGTTTCTCAACAGCTCATCGATTTCGGCGCCGCTCCTCTTACGTGGAGGTCCTCGAATCTCAGCCAACCCATTGAATAGATCTCCATGCTTTCTCCATGGGTCATCCTTCTCGAGCCATCTATGATGCCCCATGTACACGATTTTCCCGGACCCGCCATCTTTCGTTGACATAAGTTGTTGAGACATTGTATCATCCATGCACCTCGTGCATCCGTAGTATCCGTGGCACACCTAGCCTGAGGTGTACCCATAACCGAGATAGTCGTGCACCGTCATCATTAGCGCGGCTCTCATATGGAAATATTCTCCTTTGCTGGCGCCCATGTCCATGCCGGTGTTTTTCGTAACGTGTCTAGATCCTCTTGCAGAAGCCCCATATACAAGTTAATACTATTTCCCGGTTGTTTTGGCCCTTGAATCAGCATGCTCATGTGTATGTACTTTGTCTTCATGCACTTCCATGGGGGGAGGTTGTACATCCATACAAACACGGGCCAATTGTTGTGGTTGGTGTTCTGGTTTCCAAACGGATTCATGCCATCGGTACTCGCACCAAGCACGATGTTCCTTGGATGTTCTGCAGCAAATCCATATACGGCGTTGAATGCTCTCCACTGGCTACCATCTACGAGGTGTCTCAGCCCCGAATCATCTCCATCGTCGGGCTTCTTCCTCTCCGTGTGCCAGTGCATGAGCTTTGCTTCCTTAGGATCTATGAAATACCGCTGCAAACGGGGAGTGGTCGGAAAGTACCATACAACTTTCTGAGGAGCTTTCTTTCCTGCCTTCTTGTATCGAGAAGCATTGCACACTGGACAACTGGTTTTTTCCGCGTGCTCCCCCCGATAAATGATGCAATCGTTGATGCATGCGTGGTACCTAATGTGCGGCAAATCAAAAGGGCAAACGATTTTCTTGGCCTCCTCGACACTAGTAGGACACAGGTTCCCCGCGGGAAGAACTTTATTGTGTAGAAATTTCAAATGCTCATCGAGGCTTTTGTCTGTCCATTTGTTTTTGTCCTTTGTCTTTAGAAGTTCGAGCGTGAAACTCAAGCAGGTCACCTCGGGATCGCAACCGTCATACAATGGAGTCCTCGAGTCTACTTCAAGTTGCGCCAGCTTGGCCTCCTCTCTAGAAGCAGCTCTCTCGCTAGTCGTACTCTTGCGAAGGAGGTCTCGAACATGAGGGTCCTGCACGACTGCACTTAGTAGCGTCAAAGACTACGGTGTGACCACGACCTCTTCTCCGCCATGTCCGGACTCTTCTTCGCTGTGTCTGGAATCTTCTCCGCCGCTGTCGTCATTTCCGGACTCTTCCCCGCCGACATGTCCGGCGGCATCGTCTTCTTGTCGATCGGTCATCTCTTCGTCTAGCCCCATGTCATTATTCCCTACCATGTGGACGTCCTCATCATCATCTTCTTCTTCACTTATCAGCAGGTGCGCCTTCAAAGTGCCACGATCAAAAGGGTCCAAAAGGACTCCTTCCTTGCATCTTGCACACGGACATCTAATCCTAGTCCGATTATTTGCATACATGTCCATCATCGCGGATTGCATGTACTGCTCCACCTTCCATCCACTCACCTTCATGACTGACTGCACGGTATAACAAGCAAAAGGGTTATGAAATAAATAATGCATGCTTCAAAGTAATATATATAATTTTTTTGCATGACCTTGCCTAAAAATAGGACATATGAGTTTGCTCGAAATTCACCGAAACGGAAATAAATCGACATTTCGGCAAAACATAAGCAACTCGAGGGCATGTCACTAGCACAAATATCTCCATATATATATATATATGTATATATATATATATATATATATATATATATATATGTCCCAAACACACATATTCTCATTCACACACATATTCCCATTCTTGAAATGAACAACTTTTTACTCACCTATATATATCTCCCGAGAGAGACCGAGAGCACGCGGTTAATTAGATGATGAGAGAGAATGATCGACAGAGCACGTGTGGTTGGCTAAATAGCTAGCTAAATCTAGTTGTTGGGGAGGAGAGGTGAATCCAGCTAGCTAACTAATGGAGAGGGGTTATGGTGGATGGGGGCATTAATGGGGGAGAGAAGAGAGGTGTAGGAGAAAGAGCGAGGCCATTTATGGAGGAGGGTGCCATTAATGAGGAGAGAAGAGAGGTAGGAGGAAGAGAGAAGAGAGAAGAAGAGCAACAATGGTGGAGAGTGGAGAGTGAAGAGGGGAGAGGGGAAAGGAGGGGGAGAGAGGGAAAAGTGGGGGAGAGAGGAGGGGGAGGGGGCGGGAAAGGTGGCACCAGCCGCAACTACCAGTAGCGCTGCCTAGCAAAACGCGCTGCTGCTAACAGACTTAGTAGTAGCGCTTTCCAGGAAAAGCGTGCTATCTCTTGAGCACTGCGTTGGTTTTCCCTTGAAGAGGAAAGGGTAATGCAGTAAAGCAGTGTAAGTATTTCCGTCAGTTTTTGAGAACCAAGGTATCAATCCAATAGGAGGCTACGCACGAGTCCCTCGCACCTACACAAACAAATAAATCATCGCAACCAACGCAATAAAGGGGTTGTCAATCCCTTCACGGTCACTTACGAGAGTGAGATCTGATAGATATGATAAGATAATATTTTTGGTATTTTTATGATAAAGATGCAAAGTAAAATAAAAGGCAATAAAAATAGCTAAGTGTTGGAAGATTAATATGATGGAAGATAGACCCAGGGGCCATAGGTTTCACTAGTGGCTTCTCTCAAGAGCATAAGTATTACGGTGGGTGAACAAATTACTGTTGAGCAATTGACAGAATTGAGCATAGTTATGAGAATATCTAGGTATATATGATCATGTATATAGGCATCACGTCTGCGACAAGTAGACCGACTCACCTGCATCTACTACTATTACTCCACACATCGACCGCTATCCAGCATGCATCTAGAGTATTAAGTTCAAAAGAATAGAGTAACGCTTTAAGTAAGATGACATGATGTAGAGGGATAAACTCATGCAATATGCAATAAACCCCATCTTGTTATCCTTGATGGCAACAATACAATACGTGCCTTGCTGCCCCTCATCCTTTGGGAAAGGACACCGCAAGATTGAACCCAAAGCTAAGCACTTCTCCCATTGTAAGAAAGATTAATCTAGTAGGCCAAACCAAACTGATAATTCGAAGAGACTTGCAAAGATAACCAATCATACATAAAAGAATTCAAAGAAGATTCAAATATGCTTCATAGATAAACTTGATCATAAACCCACAATTCATCGGTCTCAACAAACACACCGCGAAAGAAGATTACATCGAATAGATCTTCACAAGAATCATGGGGAACTTTGTATTGAGATCCAAAAAGAGAGAAAAAGCCATCTAGCTAATAACAATGGACCCGAAGGTCTGAGGTAAACTACTCGCACATCATCGGAGAGGCTATGGCGTTGATGTAAAAGCCCTCCGTGATTGATGCCCCCTCCGGCGGAGCTCCAGAAAATGCCCCAAGATGGGATCTCACGGGTACAGAAGGTTGCGGCGGTGGAATTAGGTTTTTGGCTCCGTATCTGGTAGTTTGGGGGTACGTAGGTATATATAGGAGGAAGAAGTACATCGGTGGAGCAACATGGGGCCCATGAGGGTGGAGGGCGCGCCTGGGGAGGGGGGTAGGCGCGCCCCGTCCCTACCTCGTGCCTTCCTGGTTGATGTCTTGATGTAGGGTCCAAGTCCTCTGGATCACGTTCGTTCCGAAAATAACGTTCCTGAAGGTTTCATTCTGTTTGGACTCCGTTTGATATTCTTTTTCTGCGAAACTCTGAAATAGGCAAAAAACAGCAATTCTGGGCTGGGCCTCCGGTTAATAGGTTAGTCCCAAAAATAATATATAAGTGTATAATAAAGCCCATTAATGTCCAAAACAGAATATAATATAGCATGGAACAATAAAAAATTATAGATATGTTGGAGACGTATCAAGCATCCCCAAGCTTAATTCCTGCTCGTCCTCGAGTAGGTAAATGATAATAACAGAATTTTTGATGTGGAATGCTACTTGGTATAATTTCAATGTAATTCTCTTGATTGTGGTATGAATATTTAGATCTGAAAGATTCAAGATAAAATTTTAATATTGACATAAAGTAATAATACTTTAAGCATACTAACTAAGCAATTATGTCCTCTCAAAATAACATGGCCAAAGAAAGTTCATCCCTACAAAATCATGTAGTTTATTCATGCTCCATTTTCGTCACACAAGAATGCTCTCATCATGCACAACCCCGATGACAAGCCAAGCAATTGTTTCATACTTTAGTAATCTCAAACTTTTTCAACCTTCACGCAATACATGAGCGTGAGCCATGGATATAGCACTATGGGTGGAATAGAATATAATGATGGGGGTTATGTGGAGAAGACAAAAAAGGAGAAAGTCTCACATCAACGCGGCTAATCAATGAGACATGGAGATTCCCATTGATTGATGTTAATGCAAGGAGTAGGGATTGCCATGCAATGGATGCACTAGAGCTATAAATGCATGAAAGCTCAACACAAGAAACTAAGTGGGTGTGCATCCAACTTGCTTGCTCACGAAGACCTAGGGCATTTGAGGAAGCCCATTGTTGGAATATACAAGCCAAGTTCTATAATGAAAAATTCCCACTAGAATATGAAAGTGACAAAATAAGAGACTCTCTATCATGAAGATCATGGTGCTACTTTGAAGCACAAGTGTGGAAAAATTATAGTAGCATTGCCCCTTTTTTCTCTCTTTTTTTTCTTTTTTGGGCCTTTTTTTATTTGGCCTTTCTCTCTCTTTTTTTTATTGGGACAATGCTCTATGAATGATGATCATCACACTTCTATTTATTTACAACTCAGTGATTACAACTCGATACTAGAACAAAGTATGACTCTATATGAATGCCTCCGGTGGTATACCAGGTTAGCAATGAATCAAGAGTGACATGTATGAAAAATTTATGAACGGTGGCTTTGCCACAAATACGATGTCAACTACATGATCATGCAAATCAATATGACAATGATGAACATGTCATGATAAACGGAATGGTGGAAAGTTGCATGGCAATATATCTTGGAATGGCTATGGAAATGCCATAATAGGTAGGTATGGTGGCTGTTTTGAGGAGGATATAAGGAGGTTTATGTGTGAAAGAGCGTATCATATCACGGGGTTTGGATGCAGCGCTAAGTTTGCACCAACTCTCAATGTGAGAAAGGGCAATGCACGGTACCGAAGAGGCTAGCAATGATGGAAGGGTAAGAGTGAGTATAATCCATGGACTCAACATTAGTCATAAAGAACTCACATACTTCTTGCAAAAATCTACAAGTCATCAAAAACCAAGCACTACGCGCATGCTCCTAGGTGGATAGATTGGTAAGAAAAGACCATCGTCATTCCCCGACCGCCACTCATAAGGAGGACAATCAAAGAACAACTCATGTTTCAAATTTGTTACATAACATTTACCATATGTGCATGCTACGGGACTTGCAAACTTCAACACAAGTATATTTCAAATTCACAAATACTCAACTAGCACAACTTTAATATCACTACCTCCATATCTGAAAACAATCATCAAGCATCAAACTTCTCTTAGCATTCAGCACACTCATAAGAAAGTTTTTTACTAGTCTTGAATACCTAACATATTAGGATTAATTTTCCAATTTAAGCAAATTACCATGCTGTTTAAGACTCTCAAAATAATATAAGTGAAGCATGAGAGAATAATAGTTTCTATAAAACAAAACCACCGCCGTGCTCTAAAAGATATAAGTGAAGCACTAGAGCAAAAACTATATAGCTCAAAAGATATAAGTGAAGCGCATAGAGTATTCTAATAAATTTCGAATCATGTGTGTCTCTATCAAAAGGTGTGTACAGATAAGATGATTGTGTTAAACTAAAAAGAAAGACTCAAATCAACAAGACGCTCCAAGCAAAACACATATCATGTGCTGAATAAAAATATAGCTCCAAGTAAAGTTACCGATGGAAGTAGACGAAAGAGGGGATGCCTTCCGGGGCATCCCCAAGCTTTGGCTTTTTGGTGTCCTTAGATTATCCTTGGGTGCCATGGTCATCCCCAAGCTTTGGCTCTTGCCACTCCTTGTTCCTTAATCCATCAAATCTTTTACCCAAAACTTGAAAACTTCACAACACAAAACTTAGCAGAAAATCTCGTGAGCTCCGTTAGGGAAAGGAAAAAAAACACCACTTCAAGGTACTGTAATGAACTCATTATTTATTTATATTGGTGTTAAATATACTGTATTCCAACTTCTCTATGGTTTATAAACTATTTTACTAGCCATAGATTCATCAAAATAAGCAAACAACACACGAAAAACAGAATCTGTCAAAAATGTAATAAATCTGTAGTAATCTGTAACTAACGCAAATTTATGGACCCCAAAAATCTACCAAAATAGGACGACCTAGAAAATTTGTTCATTGATTTCTGCAATTGGAATCAATATTTTATCACGTTCTGGTGATTTTCAACAATTGTTTTCGTGAATGTAAAGTTTCGGAATTTTCAAAGAAGATCAAATAACTATCATCCAAGAAGATCCTATAGGTTAAACTTGGCACAAACACTAATTAAAACATAAAAACACATCTAACCAGAGGCTAGATCAAATGTTTATTCCTAAACAGAAGCAAAAAGCAAAAAACTGAAAATAAAATTGGGTTGCCTCCCAACAAGCGCTATCGTTTAACGCCCCTAGCTAGACATAAAAGCAAGGATAGATCTAGGTATTGTCATCTTTGGCTTTCAATTTTTTAGCGGAATCATGCTCGAATCCGGGAGGTTCTTTACGTTTCCCTTCATATTCGGAAAATTTTAACCGCTTATTGCAAAGGGTAATCAACATATTCATGTGGTGAATATTTCCGCTAATGCTCTTAAGAGGTTCAAGAGACTTCTGTAAGATCTTAGTTACTTCGCAAATCTTTTCAAAAACTTGTGTCTCTTCCTGGGTATGTTGTGGCCCCTTTTGTTGAGGTAGTGTTCCCACTACCCCCTCTATGATCTCATGCGCAACACTGGGATAAATTTCAATAAAAATTCCTTTGGCAACACAATCCAAGAGTTGTCTATGGGACATATTTAGTCCAACGTAAAAACTGCAAAGCAAAATTCTAAAACTCACCTCTAAGGTGCAATTACGATAACACTAGTAGAAAAACACCTATTAGTCCCGGTTCGTAAGGGCCTTTAGTCCCGGTTCATGAACCGGGACTAATGGGTCGTTACTAATACCTCCCCCCTTTAGTCCCGGTTCTAACACGAACCGGGACAGATGGTCCTCCACGTGGCCGGTGGGCCGAGCCCAGTAGGGCCTTTGGTCCCGATTGGTGGCATCAACCGGGACCAAAAGGCATCCACGCCACAAGATTCCAAAGGGCTGGGGTTTTTGTTTTTTAAAGGGGGGTTGGGGGTTTTGGGGTTAATTTAGGTGTTTCATATATTGTGTTAGCTAGCTAATTAATAGAGAGAAGTGTCCTCTCTTATGTCCGTGCTTGGTCGACGCCACGTACTATATACATATAGCCCTCGACACGCTAGCTAGTAAGAAAATGAAGGGAACCATCGAGTACGTAAGTTCGTCATCATACCGAGAGAAATGATCGATCGACCTCTCCTTCTCCGAGAGATTGGTCGAACAACAAGTTTTTGTATCATGTACGTCCGACGCTACTGGCTACATACATGTACAATATATAAGATCTCTAAATTACAATCCCCTAGCATTTGAAATCAACTTCCACATGGTATTCTCCGGCTTTATTGATGACGTGGTCAAGAAAGAATCCCGCCAATTCCTCTTGAATTACTTTAATGCGATCTGGTTCTAGGAGTTCATTCGCGATCCGCCACGCCTAATTTGAAGAAGGGGGTTAATTAATACATATATATGAATGAAACTCAACAGAAATGATGGTGTAATAAAATGAAATTGTGAATATTATTAATTTCTTACGCACTTCATATTGTCTTTGAGAGTAGCCCCGCTTATTTTTCAAAGTCGCGTTGTAGATGAACTCGCACACGTAGTATCCACAGTAAATCATTCCCTTGTTCCTGCCACAAGCACTTTACGAGAAATAGAGGTCAATCAAACTAATAATGAAGCATTATAAATGGCATTGATGAAAGTATAGCTATAGAATCAACGGAGATGCGCACAACTAGCTAGCCAAGAGTACTTACTTTCGGGTATGTATATCGCAGCTCCTTCGGCAGTCCCGAGCTTTTATGGTGAACTGTTTCCAAACCCTGCAAGACAAAGAAAATAATTATTATTACTTGAGATATCAGGAAATGAACAAAAGTTGCCGCTATGGTGCGATAATGATCGATTAATTGAACTTACTTGCTGAGCATTTCAGTCATGTCCGCATAGGTGTCGGGATCTTTCCGTCTCGAGTCTAAGACGGTTACTAGTCCACGCCAAGCTTAATCTCTATAAGAATATAGTGGAACCTGCACACGCATGCATAACTCATCAATTACATTACTATAACCTCGCCGAGTAATAAGGGAAACCGAATATGCAAACGATCAAGAACACTCACTTGCCGTTGTAAGGAAAGAGTATGGTATCTTTGTTTTGATTTTTGATCAACGATTGTAGCAAGTTGTCCTCGGCCTCTTTGACGCGTGCTTTTCAACCAGAAATACATCTGTGATATTTGTGTTAATGAACCCAATATCATAGATTTCATTTTTTTGCACTCGACGATCTTCAATCTGCATAATATATTGAGGATAATTAATTATAAATACATGCAATGAAAGAGCCGAGCTATATATAGAGACTTAATGACAGAAATAGTACTTACAGGTAGTAGCAAAAGACCGTTAATTTATCGAGGGCCTTTTGATTGAAGAACGCGAAGAACTCCTCAAATGGAACACACAATGTATCAGTTCCAACGAGGTCGTGCTCCTTTTTAATGTTCAGATACAAACAATTCGTCCCCAGGACTCTCCGCAGGTTTTCATGTACCAAGTATGGAATCTTCGCATCATCGTTGTTAGAGATTTTTCATCTTTGACGAGAGGCTTCCAGACGCAGATCTGTGTGTTCTTCCACCTTCATGTATTCAGGAAGTGCATCGTCGAGTGTAATCTTGTAGATTGCCATAACCGCCACCATCCTCGGAACATTAGCGATTTATGTTGCCGCTTAGACACATTGAGCGGGGCACGATTGGTTTGCTTGTTCGCCGAGCTGTTCAATTTTTTCGCAGCTGCTCGTTCTTTTGCTCTTTGATGTGTGACAAGATTTCCCGACCGCTCCGCTTGGAGATATGTCTATTCGAATGCGCTCATAGTTGGTTCTCGGCGGAGACTTTGCCGGTTTCCTCGGGGCAGCGAGTGCGCTTCGCTTTCACTGGATCTACCTTCTCCTCTGGAGGTGGACGTCTCTTTGCTTTCAACCCTGCAAACCATTCATCCACTTCGGTCTGCGCGATCTTCGCGTTTTCCTCCTCGGTCCTCTCGTACGGTAACTTCTCTGGAGTCTTCAGACAAGGACCAAATCTGTATTTCCTCCCGCCTTTGGCTGTCTTCTTTGGGACGCCGGTAGAGAGCGAGCGGAGCGGATGTCCTCTTTTTGCTTGCTTACGAGGCGGAGGAGAAGGACTATGACGCCACGGAGCAGCCGAGCGGGCGGCGGGTCTCTTCCGCCCTTGCCGACGAGGCGGAGAAGGAGGAGGCTGGCTGCTCGGCGCCACGGCCAGCGGAGAAGGAGGCAGTGCCGCCACGCCACGGAGAAGGAGGCGGAGTGCCGCCACGCGTGCCCTGATCGCCACTCGCCGGAGGAGGAGGCGGTGGAGGAGGCGGAGTGCCCTGACTCGTCGGAGGAGGAGGAGGAGGCGGAGGCGTCCAGTTCGGAAGGTTGATGAGCTCCTTCCGCCATAGGCATGGAGTCTTCAGAGCAGAACCCAGCCTAGTCTCCCCTTCACCGGTAGGGTGGTCAAGCAGGAGGTCCTCAAATCCCTCCGTTATTTCATCCACCATCACCTTAGCATATCCTTCCGAATCGGTGGCGGTGATAAGTTGTGCCGGTCCACTAGGATAAACTTGGCCAACAGCCGCCTTGACCTTCAAATTCATACATCGCGCCATAATGTCGCAATTTTGAGACTCCGTGATACCATCCACAGGATAGCTGGCAGGAGCCGTCAAGACATGCTCCGACTGAAGCAGCTCGGTGGAAGCCACGCTGCTTCTCCGCTGAGATGGCGGGGTAGCTTCGGGGGAAGCTTCGGCAGGTCGTTTGCTGCGATCTGCTGCTTCTCGTTCCTCTTCTTGTTCTTCTAGCCCCATTACCCTTTTGTGCAGCACCCGCAGTTGGTCCTGCTCCAGTTTCTTCCTCCTCTCGTGGGTTTTGTAACCCCCTGCGTCTGGAAAACCAACCTTCCACGAAAGGGAGCCTGGCTTGCCTCGTGTCCGCCCATGGTGCTCTGTGGATTCCCAAGGGCCATTGTGAGCTCGCCCTTCTCCTCGCTTTGGAAGGAACGTCCCTCGCCAAGGCTGCATTGATATAGTGTTGAAGCTTCCGACCGGTATTTGCAGCTTGCTCGTCTGGCCCATCGGCACTTCCTCACATAGGTCCAAGGTTCCGCCAGCTCAAGAACCAAGTCCGCAACGGTCCGCCAAGACATTGTCTCTGGTTCGATCCTTTTTCAAGCAGATCATGCTCAGCCTTGGACCACTTAGGCCGGGCTTTGAGGTAGCCACCGAATTTCGCGGCGATGGTGAAGCTTCTTCTTCGCAGCATTTTGCTTGTTTGTCACCGACATCTTCTTACTCTTTTCCGATGTCTTGTGGGCCACAAATGCGGGCGAGTGATCTTTGATCTTCTCATATTTGTCGATGAATTCTGGTGTCTTTTCTTTCTCGAAAAACTGGTTCAGCTCTTTCCTCCACCTCCTCATTAGGGTTGCCATCTTCTTAAGAGCACAAGGCTTGATTAATTGCTCTTTAACTGGCTTCTCCGGATCCTCCTCTGGCGGTAGGGTGAAATTTGCCTTCAGCCTACCCAAAGATCTTCTTTCTGCATATCATTGACATAAGACACCTCAGGGTCTTCCTCCTTAGGCTTATACCATTGATGGATGCTGATCGGGATCTTCTCCCTGACAAGAACCCCGCACTGAGCAGAAAATGCCTTCCTTGTTCGGATGGGTTCAATCGGTTCGCCGTCGGGCGCGATTTCTATGATCTCAAACTTTTCATCCGAGCTCAACTTTTTCTTCGGGCCTCGTCTCCTTACCGAAGTTGTGCTTGATCCGAGGGCTAGAAATTATAAGGAAGAAAGACGAGAGTAATTAATATGTGTACATATACCAAAACAATGGATGCATCAATTAACTAGTCAAGACGGGCTTAACTAATATATATATACCTGGCCGGACTCGGTTCGGTCACCGGAGCAACAAGACGGTCTCCTTCTTGTACCTCCATTGTGTCACCGGAGCCATCATGAACATAGTCCTCTTCTTGTACCGGCATTAATGGGTCGAAGCCATCATGAACATAGCCCTCTTCTTCAGCCAGTCCTTCGGGACCATCGGTGTCGTTGAGAAATGATGCAACTTCATCACTTCCTTGTGCAATTATGTGCCCCAACTTCGCTTCTGTTTCTTCATCTCGGGAGTGCTCCATAATTTCTGCAAATATTTACAACATGTCAATTATTATTCAAACATGGTACAGATGGATATATATATATATATATATATATATATATATATATATATATATATTAGTGGCAAACAAAGAACTATCTAGCTAATCATAATAAGGAATCATGTTAGTGGCCTCGACTGCTTCTCTAGGGTTTGGGGTCGCCTCGACACAATGCTTCAAGGGTTAATTTGGGTGCCCTCGAGAGTTAATTTGTCGGGTAGGGGCGCCAAGGGAGGGGTAGGAGACCAACATCATTTTCTCTCTAGGGTTTGGGTGTCCTCGAGAGTTTTGGTCGAGCGAGAGGGCCGAGGGGGGTGCTGCCGTTGTATAAGTTATCACGGTCGAGAGGGGGTATATATATCGACCGCCATCATGTCGAAGTTATCTCGCGGGGGTTATATCGACAACGACGCGACATACATATACATGGGAAAATAATGTTATCGGGGAGGGGGTATCGGTACGCCCCCCTCGTGTTGAAGTTTCTTCTTTCTCCTCTAACGTTCTTCTTCTTCTACTCTACTTTTTCTTCTTCTCCCTCGAGAAAGGAAAATAAGGAAAAGGAAGAAAAGAGGAAGAAGGAAGAAGAAAAAAAAGAAGAAAAAAAAGAGGAGAAGAAGAAAGGACTAGAGGAGAAGAAGAAAAATAGAAAATTTCTATTTTTCTGGTTCTCCTCTATTCCTTTCTTCTTCTCCTCTTATTTTTCTTCTTATTTCCTCTTCTTATTTATTTATCCTCTTCTTCCTCTCCTCTTCTTCTCCTTTCTTCTTCTTCTTATTTTCCTTTTTCCTCTCATTCTTTTAGTATTGCTTGTTTAAAAAAAATGTTCAAATAGAAAATTTTGAAAAAACAAAGGTTTTGCCTAATGCATTGTTCATATGAATATACAATCATTTGCATATTCTACAATAATTAATATCACCAAAAAATCTATGAATAGAAAAAAACTAACTTTTCTAAAAATCTATCTTTTGCATATATGAAAACATTAATACACATATGAACAAAAATACATATATGAAGAAAAACATGCTCGAACAATTTTTTATACATTTTGAACATCTACATACACATAGCCACATACATACACATATACATTATATATATATATATATGAACAAAAAATTAAACTAATAAAAAGAAAAAACAGAGCCGGTGTGTGGCCAGGCTCACAGCAAGGCTAGATGACGATGGCGACGGTGGGCGGGCGAGGGCGCCTGAGCGAGGGCGGGACGACGGGCAGGGGCTCGAGGCGTGGGGGGCAGACGGGCGCTGGCTCAGGAGGCCGGCGATGAGGACGGCGGGTTGGGGGGCGACGGCCTTGGCGGTGGCGGGGCGACGGCGAGGTGGAGCAGCCAAGGCCGAGGAGGGTCGGCGTCGTGGGGCAATCATGGCGATGAGATTCTGAATTTTTGCAAAGTGTTTGCTTATATAGCAAAGTTTTGGTCCCAAGTTAGTGAAACCAACCAGGACTAATGCATTTTTAGTCCCGGTTGGTGCCACCAACCGACCAAAGGCCTCTTTTTCGGCAGCCCAAAGGGCGGGAAGCGGCGGCCTTTGGTACCGGTTGGTGCCACGAACCGTTACTAATGCCTCTTTAGTCCCGGTTGGTGCCACCAACCCGACCAAAGGCCCTATGCTGCACGCGTCGGGGCCAAAGTTTAGTCCCACCTCGCTAGTTGAGAGGGGTGCAGTGGTTTAAAAGCCCCACCGCCGCACCCTCTCGAGCTCCTCTCCACCGCAGGCTTCGGGCCTACTTGCTATTGCTATGCACGATGGGCCTTCTAGGTTTATCAAGGGCCTGAATCCCGCCCATGGTAGGGTTTCATGTCGTATTCAGGCCGTGGGGGCCCAGTAGGAGGCATTTTTTGTTTTCTTTACTTATTGTTGCTATTTTTATTTTTTCCAGTTTTTTGTTTTGTTTTCTGCATTATTTATTTTCTTTTGTTTTTTGCTTTATTTTTTAATTCTTTTTTGCTTTTAGTTTTAGGAAAATTATAAACTTTGTGTTAGTGCCATTACTTTTCAAATTTGAAAACACTTTTTTTGTTTTTTTGTTTTCTTTCTTGCTTTATTTATTTTATTTTGTTTCTACTTACAACAAAATACTTATTGTTGTTTTTTTGTTTTGATTTCTGCATTATTTATTTTCTTTTGCTTTTTGCTTTATTTTTCAATTCTTTTTGCTTTTAATTTTAGGAAAATTATAAACTTTCTGTCGGTGCCATTAGTTTTCAAATTTGAAAACACTTTTTTGTTTTTTTGTTTTCTTTCTTGCTTTATTTATTTTATTTTGTTTCTACTTACAACAAAAACTTATTGTTGCTATTTTTAATTATTACGAGGCGAACCATAAGACATTAAAGCATTTCAAATGAACTCTGAAAAAGTTGAAAGTTGGCATGGTATCATACTAAATCGATTACAAAGTTGGCATGGTATCATCATAATAGTTGCGGAGAAAGTCTTCACTTTTTCTTCGCTTGTGTCATTTGCTTATTGCGCTGTAACCATGGATAATCTTCCTCGTTTATTAGGATCTTTGGGTCAGCCTTGACTTTGAAGGGAGGAATTTCATGAAACTTTTCATAATCTTCGACATATGTCTGCCTTTGTCCTCCACTCCCACGATGTCCCTTTTTCCGAAAAGAACTATGTGGCGCTTTGGTTCATCGTATGATGTATTCGCTTCCTTATCATTTCTCTTTCTCGGTCCGTAGACATGTCCTTCACATAGATAACCTGTGCCATATCATTGGCTAGGACGAACGGTTCGTCGGTGTACCCAAGATTTTTCAGATCCACTGTTGTCATTCCGTACTATGGGTCTACCTGTACCCCGCCTCCTGACAGATTGACCCATTTGCACTTAAACAAAGGGACCTTAAAATCATGTCCGTAGTCAAGTTCCCATATGTCCACTATGTAACCATAATATGTGTCCTTTCCCCTCTAGGCTGTTTTGGTTGGTGCTCTTTTGATCTTGGTCAATCGTGTAAAATGTATTCCCATTTATCTCGTATCCTTTCCAAATCAATACAGTCAAAGATGGTCCCCTGGACAACAAGTACAACTCATCACAAACAGTGTTGTCACCTCCGATACGTGCTTCCAACCAACTGCTGAAAGTCCTGATGTGTTCACATGTAATCCGATCGTCGCCTGCCCGGGTGTTTGGAGCGCAGATCGTTCTTGTGTTCATCGACATACGGGTCACCAAGGTAGAGTTCTCAGAGAATCGTAGTGTGCTTGAGACCAAGAATATCCGTCCCCTGCATATTATTGAGTCCCTTCAAGCGCGTTTTTCCAAGTCTCCCCTCATACCACGATTTAGGGAGACCTATCTTCTTAAGGCCAGGAATGAAGTCAACACAAAACCCGATGACATCCTCTCGTTTGATGGCCCATGGAGATGCTTCCTTACGGCCTAGCGCGGTTACGGACATATTTCTTTAGGACTCCCATGAACCTCTCAAAAGGGTACATATTGTGTAGAAATATGGGGCCCAGAATGACAATCTCGTCAACTAGATGAACTAGGACGTGCGTCATGATATTGAAGAAGGATGGTGGGAACATCAGCTCGAAACTGACAAGACATTGCCCCACGTCACTCCTTAGCCTTGGTATGATTTCTCGATCGATCACCTTCTGAGAGATTGCATTGAGGAATGCACATAGCTTCACAATGGCTAATCGGACGTTTTCCGGTAGAAGCCCCCTCAATGCAACCGGAAGCAGTTGTGTCATAATCACGTGGCGATCATGAGACTTTAGGTTCGGAACTTTTCTCCGGCATATTTATTATTCCGTTTATATTCGACGAGAAGCGGTCGGGACCTTCATCTTGAGTAGGCATTCATAGAAGATTTCTTTCTCTTCTTTAGTAAGAGCGTGGTGGCGGGACCTTCATATCGCTCGGAGGCATGCCCTCTTTTTCGGTACAAGCGTTGCAGGTCCTCCGTGCCTCGTGTGTATCTTTTGTCTTCCCATACACGCCCAAGAAGCCTAGCAGGTTCACGCAAAGGTTCTTCGTCATGTGCATCACGTCGATCGAAGAGCGGACCTCTAGGTCTTTCCAGTAGGGTAGGTCCCAAAATATAGATTTGTTCTTCCACATGGGTGCGTGATTCTCAGCGTCATTCGGAACAGCTAGTCCGCCGGGACCCTTTCCAAAGATTACGTGTAAATCATTGACCATAGCAAGTACGTGATCACCGGTACGCATGGCGGGCTTCTTCGGTGATCTGTCTCGCCTTTGAAATGCTTGCCTTTCTTTCGGCGATGATGGTTGGTCGGAAGAAATCGGCGATGGCCTGTGTACACATTCTTCCTGCAGCTTGCCGGTATATACTATCGGTGTCAAGTAAACAGTGCGTGCATGCGTGGTATCCCTTGTTTGTCCGTCACGAAAGGTTACCGAGCGGGCCAATCGTTGATGGTCACGAACAGCAACACCTTTAGGTTAAATTCCTCTGTTTGTGCTCATCCCACGACGTACACCGCTTCCATTCCACAGCTGTAAAAGTTCTACAACTAATGGCCTTAGGTGCACATCAATGTCGTTGCCGGGTTGCTAAGGGCCTTGGATGATAACTATCATCATAATGAACTTCCGCTTCATGCACATCCAATGAGGAAGGTTATACATACATAGAGTCACGGGCCAGTCTTTGTGATTGCTGCTCTGCTCCCCGAATGGATTAATGTCATCCGCGCTTAAAGCAAACCATACGTTCCTTGGCTCACTTGCAAACTCATCCCAGTACTTTCTCTCGATTTTTCTCCACTGCGACCCGTCGGTGGTGCTCTCAACTTCCGTCTTTCTTACGGTCCTCAACGTGCCATCGCATCAACTTGGCATGCTCTCCGCTTACGAGCAGACGTTTCAACCGTGGTATTATAGGAGCATACCACATCACCTTCGCAGAACCCTCTTCAGGAGGCTCGCCGTCAACATCACCGTGGTCATCTCGTGCGATCTTATACCGTAATGCACCGCATACCGGGCATGCGTTCAGATCCTTATGCGCACCGTGGTAGAGGATGCAGATCATTAGGTCATGCATGTATCTTACGCACCTCCAATCCTAGAGGGCATACGACCTTCTTTGCTGCGTATGTCTTGTCGGGCAATTCGTTATCCTTTGGAAGCTTCTTCTTCAATATTTTCGTAGCTTCTCAAATCCTTTGTCGAGCACAGCATTCTCTCGCCTTCCACCGCAGCAATTCCAAAGACAAGTACCGAGCTTTGTGTTGCCATCTTCGCAATTGGGGTACAACCCTTTTTTATGGTCCTCTAACATGCGATCGAACTTCAGCTTCTCCTTTTGACTTTCGCATTGCGTCCTTGCATCGACAATGACTCGGCGGAGATCATCATCATCGGGCACATCGTCTGGTTCCTCTTAATCTTCAGCAGCTTCGCCCGTTGCAGCATCATCGTGCACATCGTCTGGTTCCTCTTGATGTTCAGTAGCATCACCGTATTCAAGGGGCACATAGTTGTCATCGTACTCTTCTTCTTCGCCGTCTTCCATCATAACCCCTATTTCTCCGTGCCTCGTCCAAACATTATAGTGTGGCATGAAACCCTTGTAAAGCAGGTGGGTGTGGAGGATTTTCGGTCGAGTAAGACTTTGTATTCCCACATATAGGGCATGGACAACACATAAAACCATTCTCGCTTGTTTGCCTCAGCCACTTCGAGAAAATCATGCACGCCCTTAATGTACTCAGAGGTGTGTCTTGAACCGTACATATCCATTCCCGGTTCATCTGCGTGCATTATATATAATTAAGTGTGTCAAAAATCATTACGTAACATCATGAATAGATAATTAAGTGACCAAATTAATAGAAGTTCATCATCACATTAAAACCAAAGTACATACATAGTTCTCATCTAACAACATAAAGCTCTGCAGAGCATCTAAATTAATTAAACCATACACTTTGAAACTATGTAAAACATTTCAATGCGAAAAAATGCGATCATAATCGCAACCAATGTAACAACCGATCCAACGGCATAATGATACCAAGCCTCGGTATGAATGGCATATTTTCTAATCTTTCTAATCTTCAAGCGCATTGCATCCATCTTGATCTTGTGATCATCGACGACATCCGCAACATGCAACTCCAATATCATCTTCTCCTCTTCAAATTTTCTAATTTTTTCCTTCAACAAATTGTTTCCTTCTTCAACTAAATTTAACCTCTCGACAATAGGGTCGGTTGGAATTTCTGGTTCAACAACCTCCTAGATAAATAAAATCTATGTCACGTTGGTTGGCATAATTGTCATAAACAATAAATGAACCAGTAGTTATGAAAAGATAATATATACCACATCCGAATCATAGACAGGATGAGGGCCGACGGGGGCGGATACCAAAACCATCGCACTATACAAGATGCAATAATAAAAGTAAGAAAATTATACAAGTATCTATCTAACATACAAGTAAGAATTTATCCTTTCAAAAAGAAGATAAGAACAAGAGGCTCACCATGGTGGTGCCGGCGACGAGATCGGCGCAGGCGATCAACGGCGGTGAAGACGGGGACGGGATGTGACGGACCGCTAAACCTAGACAAATATTAAGGAAAATGGAGCTTGGAGGTCGAGCTTGGAGAGGAGAAAGCTTAAGTAGTGTGGCTCGGGCATTCCATCGAACACCTCGTGTGCATAGGAGGTGAGCTAGAGCACCACAAAGCTCTCCCCTCGCCGGCCACGATAAACAGAGCACCGGGAGTGCTCTGCTCGCGGGCGAGGGGTATATATAGGCAACTAATTGGTCCTGGTTGGTGACTTGAACCAGGACTAAAGGGCAGCCTTTGGTCCCGGTTCGTCCCACCAACCCGGACCAATGGTGGTGGGCCAGGAGCGAGGCCCATTGGTCCCGGTTCGTCCCACCAATCGGGACCAAAAGGTCCAGACGAACCGGAACCAATGGCCCACGTGGCCCGGCCGGCCCCCGGGGCTCACGAACCGGGTCCAATGCCCCCATTGGTCCCGGTTCTGGATTGAACTGGGACTAATGGGCTGGCCGGGCCTGGACCATTGCCCCCTTTTCTACTCGTGTAAGATTCCATCATCCAATACCAAGCATCTTTTAAATTTTCTCCTTGTCTTTGTTTAAAGTGAAGAACTTCAAACTCAGGAGACAAAGGAGCAGATAGGGGACTAGCCATAACGACAAGCAAGTGAAAAAGAGGCGAACGGAAAAGAGAGGGTGAATAAAATGGCAAGGGTGAAGTGGAGGAGAGGAAAACGAGAGACAAATGGAAAATAATGTAATGCGGGAGATAAGGGTTTGTGATGGGTACTTGGTGTGTTGACTTTTGCGTAGACTCCCCGGCAACGGCGCCAAAAATCCTTCTTCCTACCTCTTGAGCACTGCGTTGGTTTTCCCTTGAAGAGGAAAGGGCGATGCAGTAAAGCAGCGTAAGTATTTCCCTCAGTTTTTGAGAAGCAAGGTATCAATCCAGTAGGAGGCCACGCACGAGTCCCTCGCACCTACACAAACAAATAAATCCTCGCAACCAACGCAATAAAGGGGTTCTCAATCCCTTCACGGTCACTTACGAGAGTGAGATCTGATAGATATGATAAGATAGTGTTTTTGGTATTTTTATGATAAAGATGCAAAGTAAAATAAAAGGCAATAAAAATAGCTACGTGTTGGAAGATTAATATGATGGATGATAGACCCGGGGTCCATAGGTTTCACTAGTGGCTTCTCTCAAGAGCATAAGTATTACGGTGGCTGAGCAAATTACCGTTGAGCAATTGACAGAATTGAGCATAGTTATGATAATATCTAGGTATGATCATGTATATAGGCATCACGTCCGTGACAAGTAGACCGACTCCTGCCTGCATCTACTACTATTACTCCACACATCGACCACTATCCAACATGCATCTAGAGTATTAAGTTCAAAAGAACAGAGTAACGCTTTAAGTAAGATGACATGATGTAGAGGGATAAATTCATGCAATATGATATAAACCCCATCTTGTTATCGTCGATGGCAACAATACAATACGTGCCTTGCTGCCCCTCATCACTGGGAAAGGACACCGCAAGATTGAACCCAAAGCTAAGCACTTCTCCCATTGCAAGACAGATCAATCTAGTAGGCCAAACCAAACTGATAATTCAAGAGACGTGCAAAGATAACCAATCATACATAAAAGAATTCAGAGAAGATTCAAATATTGTTCATAGATAAACTTGATCATAAACCCACAATTCATCGATCTCAACAAACACACCGCAAAAGAAGATTACATCGAATAGATCTCCACGAGAATTGTGGAGAACTTTGTATTGAGATCCAAAAAGAGAGAAGAAGACATCTAGCTAATAACTATGGACCCGAAGGTCTGAGGTAAACTACTCACACATCATCGGAGAGGCTATGGCGTTGATGTAGAAGCCCTCCGTGATCGATGCCCCCTCTGGCGGAGCTCCAGAAAAGGCCTGAAGATGGGATCTCACTGGTACTGAAGGTTGCGGCGGTGGAATTAGGTTTTTGGCTCCGTATCTGGTAGTTTGGGGGTACTTAGGTATATATAGGAGGAAGAAGTATGTCGGTGGAGCAACATGGGGCCCACGAGGGTGGAGGGCGTGCCTGGGGGGTAGGCGCACCCCCCTACCTCGTGCCTTCCTGGTTGATGTCTTGACGTAGGGTCCAAGTCCTCTGGATCACGTTTGTTTCGAAAATCACGTTCCTGAAGGTTTCGTTCCGTTTGGACTCAATTTGATATTCTTTTTCTGCGGAACTCTGAAATAGGCAAAAAACAACAATTCTGGGTCGGGCCTCCGGTTAATAGGTTAGTCCCAAAAATAATATATAAGTGTATAATATAGCCCATTAATGTCCAAAACAGAATATAATATTGCATGGAACAATAAAAAATTATAGATACGTTGGAGACGTATCAAAGCGCTACTACGAAGTGGGGCCCATTAGCAGTAGCGGTGCAAAAAAAGCGCTACTACTAAACTTTTAGTAGTAGCGCCGATTCTCAGACGCTACAACTCCACCTACCGTCGGTGGCCTCGTCTGGTCCCACATAGTAGTAGCGTGTTTTTGTTACCCAGCGCTACTACTATGGACATACTAGTAGCGCTTGCTAGGAAAAGCGTTACTGCTAATTAGCAACAACACTTACTATTTTACATCGCTACTACTAAGCTACTGTTTATAAGCATTTTCCTAGTAGTGTGCGATCTATGATGTTTCTTACTGATTTACTGCTATCGTTTTGGGGTTATGCTTTAGAGATGGCTGCATTCACGTTAAATAGGGCACCATATAAATTCATTGAGACGACACCATATGAACTGTGGTTTAGCAAGAAACCGAAGTTGTCGTTTCTTAAAGTTTGGGGCTGCGATGCTTATGTGAAAAAACTTCAACCTGATAAGCTCGAACCTAAATCAGAGAAATGTATCTTCATAGGATAGCCAAAGAAGACTGTTGGGTACACCTTCTATCACAGTTCCGAAGGCAAGATATCCGTTGCTAAGAATGGATCCTTTCTAGAGAAGGAGTTTCTCTCGAAAGAAGTGAGTGGGAGGAAAGTATAACTTGATGAGGTAATTGTACCTTCTCCTCAATTGGAAAGTAGTTCATCACAGAAATCAGTTCCAGTGACTCCTATACCAATTATTGAGGAAGCTAATGATGATAATCATGAAACTTCAGATCAAGTTACTACTGAACCTCGTAGGTCAACCAGAGTACGATCCGCACCAGAGTGGTAAGGTAATCCTGTTCTGGAGGTCATGTTACTTGACCATGACAAACCTACGAACTATGAGGAAGCGATGATGAGCCCAGTTTCCGCGAAATGGCTTGAGGCCATGAAATCTGAGATGGGATCCATGTATGAGAACAAAGTGTGGACTTTTGTTGACTTGCCCAATGAACGGCAAGCCATAGAGAATAAATGGATCTTCAAGAAGATGACTGATGCTGGTGGTAATGTTACTGTCTACAAAGCTCGACTTGTTGCGAAAGGTTTTCGACAAGTTCAAGGAGTTGACTATGCTGAGACTTTCTCACCCGTAGTGATACAAAAGTCCGTCCGAATCATGTTAGCAATTGCCGCATTTTATGATTATGAAATTTGGCAAATGGATGTCAAAACTGTATTCCTTAATGGATATCTTAAAGAAGAGTTGTATATGATGCAACCAGAAGGTTTTGTCGATCCTAAAGGTGCTAACAAAGTGTGCAAGCTCCAGCGATCCATTTATGGACTGGTGCAAGCCTCTCGGAGTTGGAATATATGCTTTGATAGGGTGATCAAAGCATATGGTTTTATACAGACTTTTGGAGAAGCAAGTATTTACAAGAAAGTGAGTGGGAGCTCTGTAGCATTTCTAATATTATATGTGGATGACATATTGTTGATTGGAAAATAATACAAAATTTCTGGATAGCATAAAAGGATACTTGAATAAGAATTTTTCAATGAAAGACCTTGGTGAAGCTACTTATATATTGGGCATCAAGATCTATAGAGATAGATCAAGACGCTTAATTGGACTTTCACAAAGAACATACCTTGATAAAGTGAAGAAGTTCAAAATGGATCAGTCAAAGAAAGGGTTCTTGCCTGTGTTACAAGGTGTGAAGTTGGGTCAGACTCAATGCCCGACCACTACAAAAGATAGAGAGAAAATGAAAGGCATTCCCTATGCCTCAGCCATAGGTTCTATCATGTATGCAATGCTATGTACTAGACCTGATGTGTGCCTTGATATAAGTTTAGCAGGGAGGTACCAAAGTAATCCAGGAGTGGATCAATGGACAACGGTTAAGAACATCCTGAAATAACTGAAAAGGACTAAGGATATATTTCTCGTTTATGGAGGTGACAAAGAGCTTGTCGTAAATGGTTACGTTGATGCAAGCCTTGACACTGATCCGGATGACTCTAAGTCGCAAACCGGATACGTATTTATATTGAATGGTGGAGTGATACGTCTCCAACGTATCTACTTTTCCAAACACTTTTGCCCTTGTTTTGGACTCTAACTTGCATGATTTGAATGGAACTGACCCGGACTGACGTTGTTTTCAGCAGAATTGCCATGGTGTTATTTTTGTGCAGAAAAAAAAATTCTCGGAATGACATGAAACTTCACGGAGAATATTTTTGGAATTAATAAAAAATATTGGCGAAAGAATCAATATAAGGGGGCCCACACCCTGTCCACGAGGGTGGAGGGCACGCCCCCCTACCTCGTGGCCCCCCTGAGGCTCCACCGACCTCAAATCCAACTCTATATATTCACGTTCCGGGAGAAAAAAATCAGAGAGAAGGATTCATCGCGTTTTACGATACGGAGCCGCCGCCAAGCCCTAATATCTCTCGGGAGGGCTGATCTGGAGTTCGTTCGGGGCTCCGGAGAGGGGAATCCGTCGTCGTCATCATCATCAACCTTCCCCCATCACCAATTTCATGATGCTCACCGCCGTGCGTGAGTAATTCCATTGTAGGCTTGCTGGACGGTGGTGGGTTGGATGAGATTTACCATGTAATCGAGTTAGTTTTGTTAGGGTTTGATCCCTAGTATCCATTATGTTCTAAGATTGATGTTGCTATGACTTTGCTATGCTTAATGCTTGGCCCTAGGGCCCGAGTGCCATGATTTCAGATCTGAACCTATTATGTTTTCATGAATATATGTGAGTTTTTGATCCTATCTTGCAAGTCAATAGTCACCTACTATGTGTTATGATCCGGTAACCCAGAAGTGACAATAATCGGGACCACTCCCGGTGATGACCGTAGTTTGAGGAGTTCATGTATTCACTAAGTGTTAATGCTTTGGTCTGGTACTCTATTAAAAGGAGGCCTTAACATCCCTTAGTTTCCAATAGGACCGCGCTGCCACAGGAGGGTAGGACAAAAGATGTCATGCAAGTTCTTTTCCATAAGCACGTATGACTACATTCGGAATACATGCCTACATTACATTGATGAACTAGAGCTAGGTCTGTGTCACCCTATGTTATAACTGTTGCATGAGGAATCACATCTGACATAATTATCCATCACTGATCCGTTGCCTACGAGCTTTTCACATATTGATATTTTCTTAGTTACTTTTTCGTTGCCACTGTTACGATTACTACAAATCTACTACTGTTACTTTTACCACCATTACCGTTACTTCCATACTACTTTGCTACTAAATACTTTGCTGCAGATATTAAGTCTTCCAGGTGTGGTTGAATTGACAACTCAGCTGCTAATACTTGAGAATATTCTTTGGCTCCCCTTGTGTCGAATCAATAAATTTGGGTTGAATACTCTTCGAAAACTGTGGCGATCCCATATACTTGTGGGTTATCATGGAGCTGTAAGTTGGTGTAGTTCCAAGCAGATCGTCCAGCGGGATCTACGTGTGAAGCGGAGTACATAGCTGCTTCGGAAGCAGCAAATGAAGGAGTCTGGATGAAGGAGTTCATATCCGATCTAGGTGTAATACCTAGTGCATTGGGTCCAATGAAAATATTTTGTGACAATACTAGAGCAATTGCCTTGGCGAAGGAATCCAGATTTCACAAGAGAACCAAACACAACAAGAGACGCTTCAATTCCATACGCGATCTAGTCAGGGAGGGAGACATAGAGATTTGCAAAATACATACGGATCTGAATGTTGCAGACCCGTTGACTAAGCCTCTTCCACGAGAAAAACATGACCAGCACCAAGACTCCATGGGTGTTAGAATCATTACTATGTAATCTAGATTATTGACTCTAGTGCAAGTGGGAGACTGAAGGAAATATGCCCTAGAGGCACTAATAAAGTTGTTGTTTATATTTCCTTATATCATGATAAATGTTTATTATTCATGCTAGAATTGTATTAACCGGAAACTTAGTACGTGTGTGAATATATAGACAAACAGAGAGTCCCTAGTATTCCTCTACTTGACTAGCTCGTTAATCAAAGATGGTTAAGTTTCCTAACCATAGACACATGTGTTGTCATTTGATGAACGGGATCACATCATTAGAGAATGATGTGATGGACAAGACCCATCTGTTAGCTTAGCATAATGATCGTTTAGTTTTATTGCTATTGCTTTCTTCATGACTTATATATGTTCCTCTGACTATGAGATTATGCAACTCCCGAATACCGGAGGAACACTTTGTGTGCTATCAAACGTCACAACGTAACTGGGTGATTATAAAGATGCTCTACGGGGTTGTTTGGATAGGTGGAATATATAGAATCCATTCTCTATAAACTAGGGAAACGGTTTAACAGAATAAAACTCTGTTTGGCTACCCTAACAAATTCGTGGATTCAGGAAACTTGTTTCCCGTAAACCCAGAATTCCGGGTTTATGGAAAAACGACTCTTACTCATTTTTCTAAAAACGCGATTTGCATATTCCCAGTACTCATCCAAAGAGGAGCCATGGCGTCGCCATGGAGTTCATCCTCCATTATTCTAGCGATGCGACGACGTCGGGGACCAGTAGGAGCACCCGCCGACGGCCTTGCTCGGAGTCGTTGAAACCGAAGGAGAGGCGAGAAGTAGCCCGAGGCAAAGTCTGTGACGGGGCGACGACCTCGCTTACTAGGGAAGCGCCCGCCGGCGACCGCGCGGAGTCATGAAGGCCGGAAGGAAGGCCAGCAGCGGCCCGGGGCAGAGTACGTACGGTGGCGACGATCTCGACAACTAGAGAAAGCGCCCGACGAAGGCCGCGGCCTGAATCAAGGTGAGGAGCAGCGAGGGGTAGAGTCTATTCGGGAGCGGCCACCTCTGCAACCAGAGGAAGAGCGCTGCCAGCGGCCGCACGCGCAGCCACGATGGCTGGTGAGAAGGCGAGCAGCAGTCAGCGACGAGATAATGCCGGGACGACGACCTCGCGGCCACCAGGGGAAGCTCCCACCTACAGCCGCACGCCGACTCGCCGGGCTCGAGGTCAGGCGAGATGCAATCTGACCACCATGGGAATCGCTCACCGGGGCCGCGCTCGGAATCATGGTGGCTGGAGGGAAGGTGGGGCAGAGGAGTCGGTCACTCTTGGGAAGACCTGATGCGTGATATATGACAGGTTTCCAAACAAAGAATTACAAAGACCCAATTAATTAATTCCCCAATACAAACATGATTTTGCATAAACACGTTATTGATAAAAAATGGTATTAAAACAGGTTTTGCAAAAAATCTGCTAAAAACTCGTTTTGTATATTCCCATGACTAACGCCCGGTATCCAAACAACCCCTACAGGTGTCTCCGATGGTATTTGTTGAGTTGGCATAGATCAAGATTAGGATTTGTCACTCTGAGTATCGGAGAGGTATCTCCGGGCCCTCTCGGTAATGCACATCACTATAAGCCTTGCAAGCAATGTGACTAATGAGTTAGTTGTGGGATGATGCATTAGGGAACGAGTAAAGAGACTTGCCGGTAATGAGATTAAACTAGGTATGATGATACTGACGATCGAATCTCGGGCAAGTAACATGCCAATGACAAAGGGAATAATGTATGTTGTTATGCGGTTTGACCGATAAAGATCTTCGTAGAATATGTAGGAGCCAATATGAGCATCTAGGTTCCGCTATTGGTTATTAACCGGAGATGTGTCTCGGTCATGTCGACATAGTTCTCGAACCCGTAGGGTCTGCACACTTGACGTTCGATGACGATTTGTATTATGATTTATGTCATTTGATGACCGAAGTTTGTTTGGAGTCCCGGATGAGATCACGGACATGACGAGAAGTCTCGAAATGGTCGAGAGGTAAAGATTCATATATTGGAAGGTTATATTCGGACATCGGAATAGTTCCAAGTGATCCGAGTATTTTTCTGGAGTACCGAGGGGTTACTGGAACCCCCGGAAACTTAATGTGTCTTAGTGGGCTTTAGTGGAGAGAGGGAAGAAGGGACAGGAGGTGGCGCGCGCCTCCCCCCTGCCCAAACCGAATTGGACAAGGGGTGGGGGCGCGACCCCCTCCTTCCTTCTCCTTCTCCCCTCCTTCCTTTCCCTCCGGTGGAAGAAAGGAAAGGGGGGGGGGGAATCCTACTTGGACTGGGAGTCCAAGTAGGACTCCCCCCTTGGCGCTCCCCTCCTGGCCGCCAGCCTCTCTCCCTCCCCCCTTTATATACGTGGTCAGGGGGCACCCCAATAGGACAACAAAGAATCTCTTAGCCGTGTGTGGTGCCCCCCTCCACAGTGTAAACACCTCGGGCATATCGTCGTAGTGCTTAGGCGAAGCCCTGCGCCGCTAACTTCATCATCACCGTCACCACGCCGTCATGCTGACGGAACTCTCCCTCGTCCTCAACTGGATCAAGAGCTCGAGGGATGTCATCGTGCTGAACGTGTGCTGAACATGGAGGTGCCGTACGTTTGGTACTTGGATCGGTTGGATCATGAAGACGTTCGACTACATCAACTGCGTTACTAAATGCTTCCGCTTTTGGTCTACGAGGGTACGTGGACACACTCTCCCGTCTCGTTGCTATGCTTCTCCTAGATAGATCTTGCGTGATCGTAGGAATTTTTTTGAATTACTGCGTTCCCCAACAGCCCGACCAACATTTCAGTGTTTCGAATTTTTGATTGCTCCATGCTACTTTATCTACTGGTTTGGACTATATTGGGCTTTATTTTCCACTTTTATATTATTTTTGGGACTAACCTATTAACCGGAGGCCCAGCCTGTAATTGCTTTTTTTGCCTATTTCAAAGTGTTTCAAGAAACGGAATATCAAACGGAGTCCAAACGGAATGAAACCTTCGAACGTGATTTTCTCACCGAACGTGATCCAGAGACTTGGACCCTACTCCAAGAAGTGTGAGGCGGTCACGAGGTGGGGGCGCCCCCCTAGGGCGCGCCCCTCTGCCTCGTGGGCCCCCTGTTGCTCCACCGACGTACTCCTTCATCCTATATATACCTACGTACCCCCAAACGATCAGAAGAGGAGCGAAAAACCTAATTCCACCACCGCAACTTCCTGTATCCACGAGATCCCATCTTGGGGCCTGTTCCGGAGCTCCACCGGAGGGGGCATCCACCACGGAGGGCCTCTACATCATCACCATAGCCCCTCCGATGAAGTGTGAGTAGTTTACTTCAGACCTTCGGGTCCATAGCTAGTAGCTAGATGTCTTCTTCTCTCTTTTTGGATCTCAATACAATGTTTCCAAGCTCTATCGTGGAGATCTATTCGATGTAATCTTCTTTTTGCGGTGTGTTTGTTGAGACCGATGAATTGTGGGTTTATGATCAAGATTATCTATGAACAATATTTGAATCTTCTCTGAATTCTTTTATGTATGATTGGTTATCTTTGCATGTCTCTTCGAATTATCCGATTGGTTTGGCTAACTAGATTGGTAGTTCTTGCAATGGGAGAAGTGCTTAGCTTTGGGTTCAATCTTGCGGTGTCCTTTCCCAGTGACAGAAGGGGCAGCAAGGCACGATTGTATTGTTGCCATCAAGGATAACAATATGGGTTTTTTTTATCATATTGCATGAATTTATCCCTCTACATCATGTCATCTTGCTTAAGGCGTTACCCTGTTTTTTAACTTAATACTCTAGATGCATGCTTTGGATAGCGGTCGATGAGTGGAGTAATAGTAGTAGATGCAGGTGAGTCGGTCTACTTGTCTCGGACGTGATGCCTATATACATGATCATACCTAGATATTCTCATAACTATGCTCAATTCTTTCAATTGCTCAACAGAATTTGTTCACCCACCGTAGAATACTTATGCTCTTGAGAGAAGCCACTAGTGAAACCTATGGCCCCGGTCTATTCTCATCATATCAATCTCCATTACTTTAATACTTGCTTTGTTTTTACTTTGCCTTTTACTTTTCACTTTGCATCTCTATATCAAAAATACGAAAAATATTATTTATCATCTCTATCAGATCTCACTCTCGTAAGTGACTGTGAAGGGATTGACAACCCCTAATCACGTTGGTTGCGAGGAGCTATTGTTTTGTGCAGGTACGAGGGACTTGTGCGTAGCCTCCTACTGGATTGATACCTTGGTCAAGAGGAAATCCAACGTAGTGGTCAAGAGGTAGCAAGAAAAATTTCTGGCGCCGTTGCCGGGGAGGCTTACGCAAGAGCAAGTCAAGACTTGGACTCCTAACAACAAGCCACTTCTGGCGCCGTTAAAGTCTACATACCAAGTACCCATCACAATCCCTATCGCCTGCATTACATTATTTGCCATTTAACTCTCGTTTTCCTCTCCCCCACTTCACCCTTGCCGTTTTATTCGCCCTCTCTTTCCCAATCTCCTCCTTTTTTCCCGTTTGCCATTTTCTCGCTTGCCTTTTGTTTGCTCGTGTGTTGGATTGCTTGTTTGTCGCGATGGCTCAAGATACTACCAAATTGTGTGACTTAACCAATACCAATAATAATGATTTCCTTAGCACTCCAATTGCTCCTCTTGCCAATACTGAATCTTGTGAAATCAATACTGCTTTGTTCAATCTTGTTATGAAAGATCAATTCGCCGGCCTTCCTAGTGAAGATGTCGATACTCATCTGAATAGCTTCGTTGATTTATGTGATATGCAAAAGAAAAAAAGATGTCGATAATGATGTCGTTAAGTTGAAGCTATTTCCTTTTTCGCTTAGAGATCGTGCGAAAGCGTGGTTTTCATCTCTGCCTAAAAATAGTATTGATTCTTGGAACAAGTGCAAAGATGCTTTTATCTCTAAGTATTTTCCTCCCGCTAAGATCATCTCTCTTAGGAATGATATTACGAATTTTAAGCAACTTGATCATGAACATGTTGCACAAGCTTGGGAGAGAATGAAATTAATGATACGTAATTTTCCTACTCATGGTTTGAACTTGTGGATGATTATACAGAACTTTTATGCCGGATTGAATTTTGCTTCTAGAAATCTTTTAGATTCGGCCGCGGGAGGCACTTTTATGGAAATCACTCTAGGAGATGCTACTAAACTTCTAGATAATATTATGGTTAATTATTCTTAATGGCATACCGAAAGATCTACTAATAAAAAAGTACATGCGATAGAAGAAATTAATGTTTTGAGTGGAAAGATGGATGAACTTATGAAATTATTTGCTACTAAGGGTGTTTCTTCTGATCCTAATGATATGCCTTTGTCTACTTTGGTTGAGAACAATAATGAATCTATGGATGTGAATTTTGTTGGTAGGAATAATTTCGGTAACAACGCGTATAGAGGGAATTTTAATCCTAGGCCTTATCCTAGTAATTCCTCTAATAATTATGGAAATTTCTACAACAATTCTTATGGAAATTTTAATAAGATGCCCTATGAATTTGAGACTAGTGTTAAAGAATTTATGAGTTCGCAAAAGAATTTTAATGCTTTGCTTGAGGAGAAATTGCTTAAAGTTGATGATTTGGCTAGGAACGTTGATAGAATTTCTCTTGAAATTGATTCTTTAAAGCTTAGATCTATTCCTCCTAAGCATGATATCAACGAGTCTCTCAAATCTATGAGAATTTCCATTGATGAGTGCAAAGAGAGAACCGCTAGGATGCGTGCTTCCAAAGATGCCATTATTAAAGCGTGTTCTTCCAATTCCTATGAAAATCAAGATGAAGATCTAAAAGTTATTGATGTGTCCCCATTAAATCTTTGTTTTGCAATATGAATCTTGATGAAACTGAATATGATCTTCCTTTACCTAGAAGGCGTTCTAAGAATTCAGAGTTTTTAGATCTTGATGATGAAATTCATAAATGTGGGATTGAAAGAAATAAAAACCCAGATGTTGCTAAACCCACTATATTGGATCTCAAGGAATTTAATTATGAAAATTGCTCTTTAATTGATTGTATTTCCTTGTTGCAATCCGTGCTAAATTCTCCTCATGCTTACAGTCAAAATAAGGCCTTTACCGAACACATTGTTGATGCCTTGATGCAATCTTATGAAGAAAAACTTGAGTTGAAGGTCTCTATCCCTAGAAAGCTCTATGATGAGTGGGAACCTACTATTAAAATTAAAATTAAAAATTATGAGTTTCATGCCTTGTGTGATTTGGGTGCTAGTATCTCTACTATCCCCAAAACCTTATGTGATTTGCTAGATTTCCGTGACTTTGATGATTGCTCTCTAAACTTGCATCTTGCAGATTCCACTATTAAAAAGCCTATGGGAAGAATTAATGATGTTCTTATTTTTGCAAATAGGAATTATGTGCCCGTAGATTTTATCGTTCTTGATATAGATTGCAATCCTTCTTGCCCTATTATTCTTGGTAGACTTTTCCTTAGAACGATTGATGCAATTATTGATATGGAGGAAGGGAATATTAGATTCCAATTTCACTTAAAGAAGGGCATGGAACATTTTCCTAGAAAGAAAATAAAATTACCATATGAATCTATCATGAGAGCCACCTATGGATTGCCAACCAAAGACAGCAATACTTAAATTTATCCTTGCTTTTATGCCTAGCTAGGGGCGTTAAACGATAGCGCTTGTTGGGAGGCAACCCAATTTTATTTTTAGTTTTTTTTTTGCTTTTGCTTCTGTTTAGGAATAAATAATCCATCTAGCCTCTGTTTAGATATGGTTTTATGTTTTGATTAGTGTTTGTGCCAAGTTAGACCTATAGGATATTCTTGGATGATAGTTATTTGATCTTGCTGTAATTCCCAGAATCTTTCTGTTCACGAAAACAATTGTTAAAAATTCACCAGAACGTGATAAAATACTGATTCCAATTTCTGCTGATTATTAAACAAATTTTCTAGGTCGTCCTATTTTGGTAGAATTTTTGGAGTTCCAGAAGTTTGCGTTAGTTACAGATTACTACAGACTGTTCTGGTTTTGACAGATTCTGTTTTTCGTGTGTTGTTTGCTTATTTTGATGAATCTATGGCTAGTAAAATAGTTTATAATCCATAGAGAAGTTGGAATACAGTAGATTTAACACCAATATAAATAAATAATGAGTTCATTACAGTACCTTAAAGTAGTCTTTTGTTTTCTTTCTCTAAAGGAGCTCACGAGATTTCTATTGAGTTTTGTGTTGTGAAGTTTTCATGTTTTGGGTAAATTCTTTTGATGGATTATGGAACAAGGAGTGGCAAGAGCCTAAGCTTGGGGATGCCCATGGCACCCCCAAGATAATCCAAGGACACCAAAAAGTCAAAGCTTGGGGATGCCCCAGAAGGCATCCCCTCTTTCGTCTACTTCCATCGGTAATTTACTTGGAGCTATATTTTTATTCACCACATGATATGTGTTTTGCTTGGAGCGTCTTGTATTATTGGCGTCTTTGTTTGTTAGTTTACAACAATCATCCTTGATGTACACACCTTTTGAGAGAGCCATACATAAATTGGAATTTGATAGAATACTCTATGTGCTTCACTTATATCTTTTGAGCTTGATAGTTTTGCTCATAGTGCTTCACTTATATCTTTTGAGCGTGATAATTTTTGCTCTAGTGCTTCACTTAGATCTTTTAGAGCACGGTGGTGGATTTGTTTTAATGAAACTATTGATCTCTCATGCTTCACAGATTATTTTGAAAGTCGTTAATAGCATGGTAATTTGCTTAATATTAATATACTTGGTATTCAAGATATGTGAAACTTTCTTTTGAGTGCGTTGAATACTAAGAAAAGTTTGATGCTTGATAATTGTTTTGAGATATGAAGATGGTGATATTAGAGTCATGCTAGTTGAGTAGTTGTGAATTTAAAGAATACTTGTGTTGAAGTTTGTGATTCCCGTAGCATGCACGTATGGTGAACCGTTATGTGATGAACTCGAGCATGATTTATTTATTGATTGTCTTCCTTATGAGTGGCGGTCGGGGAATGAGCGATGGTATTTTCCTACCAATCTATCCCCCTAGGAGCATGCACGTAATACTTTGCTTTGATAACTTCCAGATTTTTGCAATAAGTATATGAGTTCTTTATGACTAATGCTGAGTCAATGGATTATACACACTTTTTCCCATCCTTCCACCATTGCTAGCCTCTCTAATACCGCGCACTTTTCGCCGGTATCATACACCCACCATATATCTTCCTCAAAACAGCCACCATACATACCTATCATGGCATTTCCATAGCCATTCCGGGATATATTGCCATGCAACTTTCCACCGTTCCGTTTATTATGACACGCTCCATCATTGTCATATTGCTAGCATGATCATGTAGTTGACATCGTATTTGTGGCAAAGCCACCGTTCATAATTCTTTCATACATGTCACTCTTATTTCATTGCATATCCCTGTACACCGCCGGAGGCATTCATATAGAGTCATACTTTGTTCCAAGAATCGAGTTGTAATTGTTGAGTTGTAAGAAAAATAAAAGTGTGATGATCATCATTCTTTAGAGAATTGTCCCAAGTGAGGAAAGGACGATGGAGACCATGATTCCCCCACAAGTCGGGATGAGACTCCGGAAGAAAAATAAAAAAATGAAAAATGAAAAAAAGAAAGCGGCCATAAAAAAAGAAGAGAAAAGGCCCAAATAAAAAAAATTGAGAGAAAAAGAGAAAAGGGACAATGCTACTATCCTTTTACCACACTTGTGCTTCAAAGTAGCACCAAGATCTTCATGATAGAGAGTCTCTCATTTTGTCACTTTCATATACTAGTGCGAATTTTTCATTATAGAACTTGGCTTGTATATTCCAATGATGGGCTTCCTCAAATGCCCTAGGTCTTCGTGGAGCAAGCGAGTTGGATGCACACCCACTTAGTTTCTTTTGTTGAGCTTTCATATACTTATAGCTCTAGTGCATCCGTTGCATGGCAATCCCTACTCACTCACATTGATATCTATTGATGGGCATCTCCATAGCCTGTTGATACGCCTAGTTGATGTGAGACTATCTTCTCCCTTTTTGTCTTCTCCACAACCACCATTCTATTGCACATATAGTGCTATATCCATGGCTCACGCTCATGTATTGATTGAATATTGAAAAAGTTTTGAAAATGTTAAAGTATGAAACAATTGCTTGGCTTGTCATCGGGGTTGTGCATGATTTAAATATTTTGTGTGGGGAAGATGGAGCATAGCCAGACTATATGATTTTGTAGGGATAACTTTCTTTGGCCATGTTATTTTGAGAAGACATAATTGCTTAGTTAGTATGCTTGAAGTATTATTATTTTTATGTCAATATGAACTTTTGTCTTGAATCTTTCGGATCTGAATATTCATACCGCAATTAAGAAGATTTACATTGAAATTATGCCAAAGTATCACTCCGCATCAAAAATTCTCTTTTTATCATTTACCTACTCGAGGACGGGCAGGAATTAAGCTTGGGGATGCCTGATACGTCTCCAACGTATCTATAATTTTTGATTGCTCCATGCTACTTTATCTACTGTTTTGGACTATATTGGGCTTTATTTTCCACTTTTATATTATTTTTGGGACTAACTGAAAGGAAATGCGGTGCCCCCATGTGTGGTTTTGGTAATTGATGACATTTTCTATGGACTAATGGTTGCATTGAGTTACATTTGAAGGATTTGTCCATAGGCATTTCTTGAAGTCCATGTGTTGGTTTCAAGGAGTTTATGTGTTGACCAAGGTGCTATTAAGGAATTATCCAAAGATTGGTCATACATCATCCATATGAAGAGAGTTGGAAAGAATCAAGGTTGATCAAGACTAAGTCAAGAGTGAATCAAGTTGATCAACACACAAAGCGTACAAGATGTACAGAGGGATCAAGTGATCCCATGGTATGGTAAGCATTGTCCATTACGCTTTGTGTACTAACCCATGGTCTTCGTGAGAGTTCTTTGTGGGGTTAGGTTGCGGTGTGCAAATTCAAGTGAAGCATCAGGAAGAGATCAAATGCTTGAAGCTTGCCGTCCATTGTGGTGACAATTGACTTGTGAAGATGAGCGGAAGAGTGGCTCACCCATAGTGCAGTATGGGGGAGAAATCAACTAGTCTTCATCGAGCCAACGCAATCAAGAAAGGTGGTCCAACTTGAGGGAGTCAAGATCGTCATCATCTAGCTCAAGTGGACTTTGTGCAAGGCAAAGGTTTGCCCTTGATAGGTTTTCTATTTTACCGGTCTCATGGTAGTTGTGGGAGACCGGGTTATAGGATCGATTGTCGTACTATCAAGGGGGGCTCTCGATGAGTTGCTTGATCGTATCGTTCGTAGAGAGCTCAAACCATTGCATCCTTGCATCATCTTTATTGGTTCTTGTTTGGTTCTTCTCCTTGCGAGTTTTGGAGCTTATGGTAATTTTTATGACAAGCTCGAGTCCATCGAAAACGGAGTTCACATGCGTCTTCTATGATGTTTTCGATGTTGGAGGGTATGCTGGTTCTTCTCTATTGGAGTTTCACTCTTTTGCTTGTTAGGTATACCTCCTCTGCCTATTCTTACTATATCCCTCTGCCTCTTCGATGTTGGAGAGTCGCTGTTTCGATGCTACTCGTTGTCTTGTTTCCAACAAGCTTGAGTTTGCTCAATTCGGAGCTCATTTGTAGAAGTTATGGCAGTTCTGGTTTTATTGTTTCCCTCTGTTGTCTTCTCTCGAAAAATGAAGGACTCCTAGTGTTGCTAATCTGGGGCATGCGGTAGTACTGCTCTCCGGAGCGGTAGTACCGCAGGCCCTTGCGCTAGTACCGCAGTTCACCGCGGTAGTACTGCAGGTGCTCACGGTAGTACCGTTCTGTGGGAGCGGTAGTACCGTGGCCTCAGGCCAGGCGCAGCTACTCGAGCGGTAGTAGGGGCGGATGTAATTTTTTACATCCGTACCCTACGCGGTAGTACCGTGGGCTCTGGCCAGGCTTAGCAGCATGAGTGGAAGTAGGGGCGGATGTAATTGTTACATCCGCGCCCTCTGTGATAGTACCGCTCTTAGGTGTGCGGTAGTACCGCGTGCGGATTTTCTTGCGCAGTCCTCCCTCGGCGGATGTAGGTACGGAAGTAATTTTTACTTCCGTGCTTTCTCTGCGACTAGTGCTGCCTGCCTTACGGTAGTACCGTAGGGCCGCGCAGTAGTACCACTCCGGCGGTTCTACCGCTCGTTTCCCTGTGCAACAGGCCTTCATCGGCGATCTTGCACTTGCGGCGATCAAGAACCGTCATGTGGTAGTACCGCAGCCGATCATGTAGTACCGCAGCTCCATGCGGTAGTACCGCGTCGTAAGGCTGAGTGAGGGGATAACGGTAGGATTTTCTCCCAACCTATAAAAGGGGTCTTCTTCCCCTTGAGATCTAATCTTTTGAGCTCGTGTTCTTCCCCATTGTTGACCTTCTTCGAGCTTGCTAACTCTCAATCCCTCCAATGATTCTTGCTAGTTCTTGAGGGAAAGAGAGAGGAGATCTAGATCCACGATTCCACCAATCACTTTCTCCTCTTAGTGAGGGGAACCCCTTGGATCTAGATCTTGGAGTTCTTCGTGTTCTTCTTTCGTTCTTCCTCTCATTTTCCTCCCTAGCATTAGTTGCTTTGGTGGGATTTGGGAGAGAAGGACTTGGGCACTCCGGTTGCCCTTGCCATTGCATTTGGTGCATCGGTTTGAGTTCTCCACGGTGATTCGTGGAAGTTACAAGTTGAGAAGCTTATTACTCTTGGGTGCTTGGCGCCCTTGAGCTTGTTCCTCTTGGGTGCTTGGGCGCCCTAGACGGTTGGTGGTGTTCGGAGCTCAATCATTCTGGTGCAAATCTCCGGGCAAGCGTCGGGGTCTCCAATTAGGTTGTGGAGATCGCCCCGAGCAATTTGACGGGTACCGGTGACCGCCCCCAAGGGTTGCCAAAGTGTACGGGTTCGGTGACCGCCCCAAGGGTTGCCATTTGTACGGGTTCGGTGACCGCCCTCAAGGGTCCCTTAGTGGAATCACGGCATCTTGCATTGTGCGAGGGCGTGAGGAGATTATGGTGGCCCTAGTGGCTTCTTGGGGAGCATTGTGCCTCCACACCGCTCCAAACGGAGACTAGCATCCGCAAGGGTGTGAACTTCGGGATACATCGTCGTCTCCGCGTGCCTCGGTTATCTCTTACCCGAGCCCTTTACTTATGCACTTTACTTTGTGATAGCCATATTGTTCTTGTCATATATCTTGCTATCACATAGTTGCTTATCTTGCTTAGCATAAGTCGTTGGTGCATATAGGTGAGCCTAGTTGTTGTAGGTTTTGTGCTTGACAAATTAACCGCTAGGTTTATTCCGCATTTGTTCAAGCCTCAACCGTAATTATTTTAAAGCGCCTATTCACACCCCCCCCCCTCTAGGCGACATCCACGATCTTTCACTAACCTATTAACCGGAGGCCCAGCCCAGAATTGCTGTTTTTTTGCCTATTTCAGTGTTTCGAAGAAACGGAATATCAAACGGAGTCCAAACGGAATGAAACCTTCGGGAACGTGATTTTCTCACCGAACGTGATACATGAGACTTGGACCCTACTCCAAGAAGTAACAAAGGCGGTCACGAGGGTGGGGGGCGCCCCCTAGGGTGCGCCCCCTTGCCTCGTGGGCCCCTTGTTGCTCCACCGACGTACTCCTTCCTCCTATATATACCTACGTACCCACAAACGATCAGAAGAGGAGCCAAAAACCTAATTCCACCGCCGCAACTTCCTGTATCCATGAGATCCCATCTTGGGGCCTGTTCCGGAGCTCCGCCGGAGGGGGCATCCACCACGGAGGGCTTCTACATCATCACCATAGCCCCTCCGATGAAGTGTGAGTAGTTTACTTCAGACCTTCGGGTCCATAGCTAGTAGCTAGATGGCTTCTTCTCTTTTTGGATCTCAATACAATGTTCTCCCCCTCTCTCGTGGAGATCTATTCGATGTAATCTTCTTTTTGCGGTGTGTTTGTTGAGACCGATGAATTGTGGGTTTATGATCAAGATTATCTATGAACAATATTTGAATATTCTCTGAATTCTTTTATGTATGATTGATTATCTTTGCATGTCTCTTCGAATTATCCGTTTGGTTTGGCCAACTAGATTGGTAGTTCTTGCAATGGGAGAAGTGCTTAGCTTTGGGTTCAATCTTGCGGTGTCCTTTCCCAGTGATAGAAGGGGCAGCAAGGCATGTATTGTCTTGTTGCCATCAAGTATAACAAGATGGGGTTTTTATCATATTGCATGAATTTATCCCTCTACATCATGTCATCTTGCTTAAGGCGTTACTCTGTTTTTAACTTAATACTCTAGATGCATCTTTGGATAGCAGTCGATGAGTGGAGTAATAGTAGTAGATGCAGGCATGAGTCGGTCTACTTGTCTCGGACGTGATGCCTATATACATGATCATACCTAGATATTCTCATAACTATGCTCAATTCTTTCAATTGCTCAACAGTAATTTGTTCACCCACCGTAGAATACTTATGCTCTTGAAAGAAGCCACTAGTGAAACCTATGGCCCCCGGGTCTATTCTCATCATATCAATCTCCATTACTTTAATACTTGCTTCGTTTTTACTTTGCCTTTTACTTTTCACTTTGCATCTCTATATCAAAAATACCAAAAATATTATTTATCATCTCTATCAGATCTCACTCTCGTAAGTGACCGTGAAGGGATTGACAACCCCTAATCGCGTTGGTTGCGAGGAGCTATTGTTTTGTGCAGGTACGAGGGACTTGTGCGTAGCCTCCTACTGGATTGATACCTTGGTTCTCAAAAACTCAGGGAAATACTTACGCTACTTTGCTGCATCATCCTCTCCTCTTCGGAGAAATCCAATGCAGTGCTCAAGAGGTAGAACACCCCGCCACCAACGACGCAACGGCGCACCACCACTCCCGGCCTAACGGCCTATGAAGCCCGACGTCCCCGCCGTCGAGAGCCCCGCCGAGCTCCGCGCCGCATGAGCGGCTAACCCGCGCCGCTGCTGCCTCAAACTGGGGAGGAAAGAAAAGGCCCGGCCGCCGCCCGCATTGCACGGGCTTCGCCCGAGGATGCCCTCCGGTGGTAGCAAGGGGGAGCAAAGGCTGGAGGGGAGGAGTTCGCCGGCGGCAGATCGGGGGCCCCCGTGATGCACGCGCGGGGTGCGTCGCGGGAGCGGTTCAGGGGGCCTGCCGATAGAGAATCGGACCCATGCTCACAACTTTGGGAACCAAGAACTTTGACACTACATTACTCCCTCCGTCCCAAAATGTAAGACCATTTTGACACTATATAGACAGTGCATAGTGTCAAAATGGTCTTACATTTTAAGATGGAGGGATTAACTCCTATAACTAAGAATTGCAATTAGATCTCTTGAAGTCATCTTCTTCGTAGTATCAACCTTTGCAAGACGAAAAATTGTCAAGACTTCAGAAGATAACTACAGTTGGACTGGAGCAGCGATATTGCCACTCGTTCACTTGCACAAACTCGATTACTAATAAAGGTCTTTAAAGCTCCTTGAGTTGCCCATCAAAAATATGAGAAGCTGTGAGCGATGAACTACTTGGGCCCGGGACAATCCCCTAGAAGTGAGACTATCGAACAACAAAATCTTGTGGAAAAAAGAGAGAAGTATAGGTAAATACCATTTTCATAATATTCATTTATGCCATGTTTTTTGTGTAGGGCACGAATGATCAAACATCCGGATCCAGATCCCTCTGCCCTTGCCTTTTGTTATTCCATACCACAGGAGTATGGATTGAAGTAATCACTAATCCAAGAAAGATAGATATTTTTTGTGAAATATTAAAAGGTTGTTAATATGTGGATTTCCAGCAGATTTAGCACTTAAAATGGTATTCATGGAAAAACGGAGGAACGAACTCGCTAGCTTTTGCCTCCATGCCGAAATCTTGGTAAATTCACGCCTTAGAAAAACCTATCAACTTTGTTCAGAGTTATACGTTGTATATTTTAATACGGACTACATACAAAGTAAAATGAGTGAACAAACACACTAAAACACGTCTATATACATCCAATTCAGAAAAAAAAAACATCTTATAATTTGGAACGGAGGGGTAGTACATTTTGTACTACCTTGGAGGCTACTCTAGCTACGGCCTAGAAGGTAACTTATATAATCAAGACTCCAGTTGATTTAATCAATTATTGGAGCAGGGAAAGAATTTGACGTGGTAAAAAAGTTGACATGTTTCACGGTGTTGTTAATTGTGGGCAGATAAATTAGCAAGCTAAGACGTGTATGTGTGTGTACTGTGTACTCTTCTAGCTGATGCCACCTTTGGAGAATAGGAGCTGCATTTATACAATATATATCCATCTACGTAATCGATCAATCAATGCAGCTACAGGGGAGATGATGTTATGGATTTTGACTAATGTGCATGCAAGCTCAAGGATAAACTAAAACGAAAGAGATCCACTCATAAACAACTCATGTCGCTATAAAGAAGGGCAAAACTTCTAGAAGAAAAACATAACGATTCCTGTAGATCATCCAAACTAGCACGACTTTGCCTCGGGCAGCCAGCGTGGTTAAAAAGACCGTGTCAAGAATTAGTCTCAAAAGCTTTTCTGTTTTGCTGAAGAAGTCTACACATGTAACATGCATTCCCACATCCCTTTACTTTTGGTTGTTGACAACACTGTTGTGCGTGAGATGATTAATTGTGTTGATAATACAATGTTTGGGTACCATTAAGCAGATAGTGACACACCTGAATATTCCTAGAAAATATTGTACATAAGTGTATGTCGGTTGACAACACTTGGTTAATCATTCTACTCACATGTGAAGCTCCGTGAAGGAATGACAACCGTGGTGTTCTTAATAAAGAAAAACACAATTTAGACATTACAATTCATTCAAATAACGTGTTTTTGATCGCATCAATTCTAAATCTTTATTACCAAAATACCACCGATATCATTTCTCTATGAAACTTCACATGTGAGTAGATAGTCGTTCAAGTTTGATACCCTAAATTTTCAAAGAGAAAAAGAACTTGTAATTTTCTTGATTTTACTGTTCTAGCGGGTGTGCATGGAACCATGTTCCAAACATTCCTGTTCGCTTAGATTAGTTGCTATACGAGTAAGCAAGAACAGTTTTTGCTGCGGTTTGGTGGATGAGTTCATGGAAGCAGATATTACAGCCACGTGACGACGATCTAGTATTTGTTGTTGACCCAGTATTATAACACACGGCAGCGCCATCAATTTTTCCCAACTGCTACGCACTGACTGCATACATAAACACTCAGTGGAGCCGTGTACCGATCTCCATATGGACCAATGATATGATCACCCATTTCCTCGTGCATAGCTAGCTCATTAATTTGCTTAAGCATTGCACAAGTAACCCTTTTTTCGAGAATGTTGCACAAGTAACCTTCACACAATGACACAATCAGTTACGCTAGTGATTGCGTTCTGGATGCAAACTTTGAGTAACATTAAGCAGATAGTGACAGTTCAGGCACATTGTCGACGACAAAGTATTTATGTTTCAGATGGAACGCGCTGTCAGGGAGACATGATACTCTACTTTTTTGTACGTAAAGCTTCATGGTACAAGGTATACTTCGCACTGACCGTTAGTACGTATAGACATTTTCTTTGTCCTTGGGATTGTTTTTTTTTGTTATGGAAAGAATTGTGTTTATGAGCACACTTATGTTACCTGCTGGAATTGTGGAATATATCAACAAATACCTGAGACGTTGCTTCTGGAGTAAATATGGTATGGAAGACAGAAGTACAGCTTTAATCTCCTGGGATAAAGTATGTGTGCCAAAGGATCAAGGTGGATTGGGAGTTCTTGACATTGCTACTCACTATAAATGTCTTCTCATGAAACATCTGCATAAATTTTTCCATCACCATGACCTTCCCTGGGTGAATTTGATTTGGGAATCTTACTATCCTCAAGGGATTATCACCTGTGGACCATTGGGTTCCTTCTGGTGGAGAAGCATTATCAAACTGTTACCTCAATACAAGAGCTGCACAAAAGGAATAATTGGCCAAGGCAACAATATTTCATTTTGGGAAGACAGCTGGGGCCTTGGCCCTGTTCAGCAAAAATATCCAAAACTATACTTTTTCTCCAGCAAAAACAACTTAACAATGCAAAAGCACCTGCAGAGTGTCAATACACTGGATTTCTTCCACGCGCCACTGTCTACACAAGCATACCAACAATTACTGGAGCTACAAAATAGCACACAGAACATTCAGATGGATGACAGTATTGACAGATGGATATATCCCTGGGGACATGACTTCTCTTCAATTAAGATGTACAAGATCCTGATTCAAGGAGATTTGGCCCCACCTATTTTTCCAAAAATTTGGAAAAATGCCACCATGCTTAGATACAAGATCTTCTTCTGGCTACTTATGCATGACAGGGCAAATACAAGGAATCTCCTTCACAGAAAATATTTCAATTTCCCTTCATACAATTGTGCTCTTTGCAACTCAAACACGGAGGAAACAGCAATGCATCTGTTCTGGGACTGCAATTTTGCCTCCATCTGTTGGGACTCAATTCAGAGTAACAGACACAGGGGCATTTCTGTATATGATGAGGTTTTGCGCTCTTATCACAAGCCCTACCAACCCCCATTGTCATGGAAATCATTATTATGGGTTGCTGGAATATTTGGATGCAGAGAAAAGGGAAGATCTTCAACTCCAAGCCTTTCTCTCTACAATCATGGAAGTGTATGTTGAAAAAAGACCTTCTGCTACTCAAGCACAGAATCAAAGATAAATATGAAGCTCTCCTCTCAAGTTGGATTGATCAAGCCTTAGATTGCAACTAATTTATCATGATGGGTTTTTCTAGAGCCGGAATTGGATAGATGTTCCTTGTTTCCCTTGTTTTTTTCTCTTATACTTGTACATAAACTTCTTTCTATTTAGACATATATATATATACCATAGAACGATTGTTCTACAGGTTTTCGGTTAAAAAAGAAAGAATTGTCTGAGGTCTCTTGAACCTCAGTTATACATTTACACACATCGGCAAACAATTCGCATTCCCTTCTCCTCAGTATTTTGTGGCTCGACAAGATGCGTTGCATTGCATGCCGTCCAATCGATCATTCCATTACTTAACATGGCCTTATGCAACACATCATGGGCTGTCAGAAGAGTGTCGTGTGTTGCACCTAATTAAGGCGCCATGTTGCGCTACAAGCGCATCCATATTCTTTTGAAGACAAAAGTTAGAGGACATTTTTATTTTGGCAAAGATAATTACAAACACTTCTTGTACTACAGTTCTAGATAAGATGCAGACGTAATATCAAGTTATTGAGAGATTTATTAAACATGTGTTCTACTTGAGAGATGTGGAGCCTGTCGTGGCGAATAGATGTACGGAGAAACATTAGTTAGTATGTGTGTGATGCATGCAGCACTGTAAGAGCTATTTGTAACTTGGCTGAATTTGCAATTAGGGTAAATCGATCGATTCCGTGGGAGAAGAAAGTATGAGGCGATACGAAGCTGTGAAGGCCAAGCCAAGAACAAGCCGAAGTCGGCGCTGCGAGCGGAGCCGAACACCGGAGGATGAACGATTTCAAGAGGAGGCGTTGTATCTTAGTCCAACGATCCAAAAATTTGACTTTTACCCAAAGAAAGCAGGCGACTTATCAATAAATAGTCGATCCCATAATCACAAGATTTGTTACTCCAGTTCCTTGACGAGTAAGCGAGTTTACTTTAGCTGCTGTTAGGTGGATGTAAGCCACCCTTAACGACGATCTGGTCTTCAAGTTGACTCCGTAGTCGGGTATATATAACGCCCGGAGCCACATTTTTCCCAACTGCTACGAGGTGATGAATGTTATATAAACACCAGTTCACCCAGCCATCAACGCATCACCACAGCAATCTCTAGCACTGCACCCCACGAACTAATCCATAATTAGTTGCTTCGAGAATAGGCTTCCGACCATGAGGTTCCCCACTTTAGTGTTTGCGTGGGCTGTGGCCGTGCTGCTCGCGGTGGCCGCCTTCTCGGCGGTGGCAGACGCGTCGCCTCCGCCGTCGAAGTTTTTGAAGGTTGGGTTCTACAAGCACACGTGCCCACAGGCCGAGTACATCGTGCGCGACGCCGTCCGCCGCGCCTTCGCCCGCAACCCAGGCCTCGCCGGTGGCATCATCCGCATGCATTTCCATGATTGCTTCGTCAGGGTAAGCAATGGCCATCATGCACCCATGCACCCCTACTCCATTCCCGGTTCATTCAACCTTGTGAGTGCCACGTGTACATTCATGTACCTGATCTGACCATTGATTTTCCTGTTGCTCCACACGTGTAGGGCTGCGATGGCTCCCTGCTGATCAACTCGACACCTGGGAACTCGGCGGAGAAGGATTCGCAGGCGAACAACCCAAGCATGCGTGGCTTTGAGGTCATAGACGAGGCCAAGGCAGCCCTAGAGGCGAGCTGCCCACGCACCGTCTCCTGCGCCGACGTGCTCGCCTTCGCGGCGCGCGACGGGGCCTACCTTGCCGGCGGCATCAACTACCGTGTGCCGTCTGGTCGCCGTGACGGCCGCGTGTCTATCGCCGACGAGGTGCTCAACAACAACGTGCCATTCCCGACCGACGAGGTCGCGGAGCTCGTGGCCAGCTTCAAGCGCAAGGGGCTCTCCGCAGACGACATGGTCACGCTCTCCGGTGCACACACCATCGGTCGATCCCACTGCTCCTCCTTCACGCAGCGGATTCACAACTTCTCGGGTGAGGTCGGCCGGACCGACCCGTCCATCGACAGGTCCTACGCGGCGGAGCTGAAGGGTCGGTGCCCTCCGTCGACTGACGACGTGAACGACACCACAGTGGTACCGCTGGACCCCGTCACGCCGGGGGAGTTTGACAACCAGTACTTCAAGAACGTACTGGCGCGCAAGGTGCCGCTCACCTCCGACCAGACACTACTCACCAGCCCCCGGACCGCCGGTATCGTTGCCTTCCACGCCGCCGTGGAGAAGGCATGGCAGGCCAAGTTCGCTGCCGCCATGGTCAAGATGGGCAAGGTGGAGGTTCTCACCGGTGAAGAGGGGGAGATCAGGGAGAAGTGCTTTGTCGTCAACCACCACTAGTCAATCATTCCAAAGTCATTCAAAGCATAGCTATATATTTTGTGTGTCCGTCAATCGCAGATCATACTGTTAGTTGTCATTGTATGTAATTTGACTTTCCAAAGTGATTTCTTTGTTAGTTGTTTGTGTATGTCAAAAAGAGTTTTTCTTCCACCCGTCAATGTAAAGATGATGTTATGAGTTCTGACTAATGTGCATGCAAGCTCAAGGACAAACTAAAACGAAAGAGATCCACTCATAAACAATTCACATCGCTACAAAAGGGCGGAACTTCTAGAAGAAAAACATAACACTTTTATTTCGATACACTTCCCTTAAACACATCAAAAGCGGAGATTTGCCTATACCCCTTTGCGGCCAGGGCTATGATCGTCTTATTTTTAAAACTTACCCACGCTTGTCCACGTGGATACCCCCGTACCCCCGTGTATACGGGGCTGCCGAGCGAGCCGCGCTGCGCAGCAGCCGACAGTATTCGAGCTGAGCCGCACGCCATGGGCCCACAATGTTGGGTCAAGGTTTTTTTTTTCTAAGGCTGCATCGACCGACAGTGGGGCGAGCATGTGGGCGTGGGCGTGGCGCGTGTGTTCGTGGGGCACTAACTCCCCTCCTGCATGTCCACAGTAAATGCGGCATGCATGCAGGCGCCACCTCATGGCGCTGAGGGCCACCGTTTGAAACCACCGGTTGCCTACCGCATCTGCCGCGCCTGCGCCCGCCTTCCGCGTCTGTCGCGGTTGCCCGCGACCGCCGCCCGCCCGCATCGGGCGCCCGCCTGATGACCTCGTCCGCCGCGCTGTCCGCTGTCGCGCGTGCGGCGACCAACCACCTTCCGCCTTGGGCCGCCCGCCTTCCATCGACGTCTCCCACCAGCCCTCCCACTCCCCCCCCGCTATAAAAGGCGACCCCCGCGCCGGCCTTCTCCACCCCACCAACCCACCTCTTCTTCGCGCCACCCACCTTTTCTCCACGCCACCGGCGAGTCCCTCCGGCATGTCTTCGAGCGACTCCGACGAGTCTGTCCAGCCTCACGATCGGCAACACCGAGGACCTCGCGCGCTTCGTCCTGATGGTGCCGCCGGCGAGCAAGGTGTCGGGGCCATGGAGGATCGGCGCCGACGGCAGACCCACCCTTGGCCCGCTGCCGACGAGGGTGGAGCTCCGCGCCTTCCCTAGCGGCCAGTACAATAGAAGGGCCCGCCGTGACTTCTGGCGGGGCAAGAACTTCGACGTCATCCTCGGCGCTATCAGGGACGCGGCAGCCGGCCGCCCCGTCGGAGACATTACCGGCGAGGTAGGGTCTTCTAGCCGCCGCCGCCACGCTGCACCTGCTCCCGCCCCATGGGCCTCGACACAGCAGCCGCCCCCTGTCCCGGCGCTGGTCCCCATCCCGTCGGAGCAGGCCGCCCTCTTGCAAGATGGTGACCCCGACGACACGCCGGGCTGCTTATGTGCTGGCCTGGGCCGGCAGACAAGGCGGCAGCGCGGCGGCGCGAGGTCATGGACTGGCAGGCGCCCTGGCGGCAGGCGCTGCAGGCGCGGGAGGAGGCAGACTTGTGGGGATCCGACGACGACTTCGGTGGCAACGACAGCAACGACGGTGGCAACGGCGGCATGGCGTCGGTCATCGACCTCATCGGCGACAACGACAAGGAGTAGCTAGTTTAGGTTTAGGTTTAGGTTTATGTTTAAATTTATATTCGGTTCTAAGTTATGTAGAATGCTCTATCTTCAAATATGAATGAAGTCCGATCGGTTTATCTAGAAAAAAAAATGTTATGTTTCATTTGATGATGTATGAATTGTCGTGCTATTCGAACATTATGAAAATTGTTGAAATATTTTAACCCAAAAATTATAGAAAAAATAAACGAAAAGACGCAAAATAAACGAAAGACTGTCCGGACAGACGCCCCGTGTCATATTTTATATTTTTTTGTTTTTTAATTAATATTTGGAAAATATCTTTTACTAATGTGTTTGTTTATACTTTATAAAAAATTATGAAATATAAAAAAACTCACAATTGTTTATACATATGTACCTTTATTTATACTTTATAAATTATGTATATATAAAAAAATTATGAAATATAAAAAAGCACCCTTCAGAATGACCTCAATTTTTGCAAATGAGTTGATATGCCCACCCCCACACTCAACTAAAAAATTGAACGTATTTCGACACAAAACGTACGTTGCAGCATGTCCGAGGAGTAATTTACTGTGTTTTCTCCGGAAAAATCATACAAAATGTCTTAACTGACAGAAAGACATGAAACTTGTCATTCATGCTTTTCATGATGGTAGAAGACTATGAAAAAAGTGTGGGTTCAATTGAAGGATGTCGAAAAAGAACTTCTTTCGGACGAGGCCTTCTCTCCTACCGGAACGGTCTCCGGAGAAGGAGGTCAATTATTTGACATCTTCAGAATGACTCCATTTTTTGCAAATGAGTTGATATGCCCACCCCCACACTCAATTAAAAAATTAAACGTACTTGGACACCAAAAACATGTTGCGTCACGTACGGGGGTGCTATGTGGTGTTTTCATCAGAAAAATTATAAAAAAATCATAAAGTGGCAAAAAGCCACGAAACTTGTCATGCATCCTGCACTATGAAAAAAAATTGGGTTCATTTGAAGGATGTCGAAAAAAAACTCCTTTCAGACGGGGCCTTCGCTCCTACCCGAACGGTCTCCGGAGAACGAGGTCAATTTTTTGATATCTTCGGAATGACCTCAAAATTTGCAAGTGAGTTGGTATGCCCATCCCCACACTCAATCCAAGAATTGAACGTATTTGGACACCAAAAACATGTTGCGTCACGTCCGGGGGTGCTATGTGGTGCTTTCACCGGAAAAATTGTAGAAAATTCATAAAATGGCAAAAAGCCACGAAACTTGTCATGCATCCTAGTCATGATGGTAGAACACTATGAAGAAAAAATTGGGTTCTGAAAGGATCGAGAAGAGGTGTCTAGAGGGGGGTGAATAGACTCGTAGCAAGAAAAGTTACATTTTTTAAAATCTTTAAGTTGAAGTGGAGTTTTAGCACAAGTTCAAACATTACAATACATATCAAGCAAGCATGGCAAGAGAATATGAGCAGCGGAAGGTAAAGCATGCAAATCGCAAGAATGTAAAGGAATGGGATTGGAGTGTGCAAACGCAACTCGAGACACGGAGATTTTTTATCCGTGGTTCCGATAGGTGGTGCTATCATACATCCACGTTGATGGAGACATCAACCCATGAAGGTTAACGGTTGCGCGAGTCCACGAAGGGCTCCACCCATGAAGGGTCCATGAAGAAGCAACTTTGTCTATCCCACCATGGCCATCGTCCATGAAGGACTTGCCTCACTAGGGTAGATCTTCACGAAGTAGGCGATCTCCTTGCCCGTACAAACTCTTTGGTTCAACTCCACAATCTTGACGGACGCTCCCAAGTGACACCTTACCAATCTAGGAGACACCACTCTCCAAGAGGTAATAGATGGTGTGTTGACGATGAACTCCTTGCTCTTGTGCTTCAAATGATAGTCTCACCAACACTCAACTCTCTCTCATATGATTGGATTTGGTAGAAAGATGATTTGAGTGGAAAGCCACTTGGGGAAAGCTAGAGATCAAGATTTATGTGGTTGGAATGGAATATCTTGGTCTCAACACAAGTGTAGGTGGTTCTGTCTCAGAAAATGTATGTTGGAAGTATAGGCATGTTCTGATGGCTCTCTCCACGAATGAAGAGTTGGTGGAGGGGTATATATAGCCTCCACTCAAAATCTAACCGTTACACACAAATCACCAAACTCGGTGGGACCGAATCAGAAAACTTGGTCAGACCGATTTAGTTCAAATTGTGAACGTTAGGATTTTCGGTGGGACCGATGTGCTTGGGTTAGGGTAAAGCCTCATATCGGTTTGACCGATTACACAAACTCGGTCGGACCAGTTTGGGTAATAAGAAAAACAGAGAGTTTGCTAGGCAAACTCGGTGGTACCGATTTCTTATTTTAGTGAGACCGAAATTAGTGCAATAGGCAACAGAGAGTTTGCAAGCCCATCTCGGTGAGACCGAGATCCCATCAGTGAGACCAAATTGATTAGGGTTTCTGGCAGTGGCTATGTCAAGAGAACTCGATGGCGCCGGATAGAAAGTTTCGGTGGGGCCGAGTTTGACTTTTGGTTTGGGACATATGTGGATATGAGAAAGTGGTTGAGGGTTTTGGAGCACATCACTAAGCACTTTGAGCAAGCAAGCCATTAAGCAACACCTCATCCCCTCTTAATAGTATTGGCTTTTCCTATGGACTCAATGTGATCTTGGATCACTAAAATGAAAAATGTAGAGTCTTGAGCTTTGAGCTTGAGCCAATCCTTTGTCCTTATCATCTTGAAGGAGTTCCACATCCTCTAGTCCATGCCACTCCACTGTTGGACTTATCTGAAATATACTAGATGAAAGTATTAGTCCAACAAGAGATATGTTGATATTAATTACCAAAATCACCCAGGGAGCACTTGTGCTTTGAGGTTCATTTGAAGGATGTCGAAAAAAAAACTCATTTTAGACGGGGCCTTCACTCCCTACCCGAACGGTCTCCGGAGAATGAGGTCAATTTTTTGCCATCTTCAGAGTGGCCTCAAATTTTGCAAGTGAGTTGGTATGCCCACCCCCACACTCAATCCAAAAATTGAACGTATTTGGACACCAAAAGCATGTTGCGTCACGTCCGGGGAGTGCTATATGGTATTTTCACCAAAAAAATTGTAGAAAATTCATAGAGTGGCAAAAAGCCACGAAACTTATCATGCATACTAGTCATGATGGTAGAGCACTATGAAAAAAAATTGATTCATTCGAAGTTGTCGAAAAGTGGATGGAGTGAAAAAATGATACAAAAAAATAAGATAAGATAGTAATAAACTAATCTGACTTTACACAACTATCCAGGCTGCAGACTGCTGCCCGGACAGTTGGGTAAAGTCAAATCACATTATTACTATCTTATGTGGCAGAGTGCATGAACATGGCTATTTAAGCCGGTCGGGGGGTCCTTCGGCGCGCGAGGTGGGACTAAACAAGCGCCCTTCCCACCTCCCCCCGCGTCGTGACCGGCTAACGAGGCAAAAAAATGCCCATCAATCCTTGCAGGCCGCATCTGTACGTAATCGGTCCGGCACGATCAAGCCGGGCGGCGAAAGAGCCGTCCTTTCGGCCCAGGTACGGCCTGCAAGACGGTCACAATGGGGCAGTGGCGGGACGCGGCGAGTTTCAAATGAATTTGAATCGATGGTGGGAGGCAGCTATTTAAGCTGGTCGCGGCGTCGTTCGGTAGGCGAGGTGGGACTAAACTTTAGTCCTGACCCCCGCCGACCCTGCCCCCGCACCACCGGGACCTATAATGGGCCGGCCCACACGCGTCGTCCATCGCAAGGCGCACTGTCAGTGAGCCAGCCAACGCGCCGTCTAGGACATTTATTAGTTTTTTAGTTATTTGTGTCAAAAATAATAATGAGTTTTTTGTTATAATTTAGAAGTAAGAACTAACATATTTCAGTTTACTAAAAAATAATAATGAGGTTTTTGCTATAACTAATAATTTATGAAATGCTTAATAATTATTCGGAAAACACCATTAATAATTGTACATATATCTAAAGTTTACTACTGTTATGTGCATTTTGTTATTGTTTAAAAAATGTTTCATAATTATGAAAAACACTATTTAATCTAGAATTTATTAAGTATCTAAGTTATAATTTTAATTCTTTTTATTATTTTTGACTACATCAACCGCGTTACTAAGCGATTCCGCTTTCGGTCTACGAGGATACGTGGACACACTCTCCCCTCTCGTTGCTATACTTTTCCTAGATAGATCTTGCGTGATCGTATGAATTTTTTTGAAATACGACGTTCCCCAACAGTGGTATCAGAGCCAGGTCTATGCGTAGATGTTATATGCATGAGTAGAACACAATGAGTTATGGGCGATATAGTCATACTGCTTACCACCAACATCTTACTTTGATTCGGCAGTATTGTTGGATGAAGCGACCCGGACCGACATTACATGACCGCATTCATGAGACAGGTTCTACCGATGTGCTTTGCACATAGGTGACTGGCGGGTGTCTGTTTCTCCAACTTTAGTTGAATCGAGTTTGACTACGGCCGGTCCTTGTTGAAGGTTAAAACAACATACTTGATGAAAAATCGTTGTGGTTTTGATGCGTCAGTAAGAACGATTCTTACTAGAAGCCCGTAGCAGCCACGTAAAACTTGCAACAACAAAGTAGAGGACGTCTAACTTGTTTTTGCAGGGCATGTTGTGATGTGATATGGTCAAGACGAGATGAGATATAAATTGTTGTATGAGATGATCATGTTTTGTAAAAGTTATCGGCAATCGGGGAGCCTTATGGTTGTCGCTTTATTGTATGAAATGCAATCGCCATGTAATTGCTTTACTTTATCACTAAGCGGTAGCGATAGTCGTGGAAGCAATGGTTGGCGAGACGACAACGATGCTACGATGGAGATCAAGGTGTCAAGCCGGTGACGATGGAGACCATGACGGTGCTTTAAATATGGAGATCAAAGGCACAAGATGATGATGGCCATATCATGTCACATATTTTGATTGCGTGTGATGTTTATCCTTTATGCATCTTATTTTGCTTAGTACGGTGGTAGCATTATAAGATAACCCCTCACTAAATTTTAAGGTATAAGTGTTCTCCCTGAGTATGCACCGTTGCTACAGTTCGTCGTGCCGAGACACCACGTGATGATCGGGTGTGATAAGCTCTACATTCACATATAACGGGTGCAAGCCAGTTTTGCACGTGCAGAATACTCTGGTTAAACTTGACGAGCCTAGCATATGCAGATATGGCCTCGCAACACTGAGATCGAAAGATCGGACGTGAATCGTATAGTAGATATGATCAACATCATGATGTTCACCATTGAAAACTACTCCATCTCACGTGATGATCGGGCATGGTTTAGTTGATATGGATCACGTGATCATTTAGATGACTAGAGGGATGTCTATCTAAGTGGGAGTTCTTAAGTAATATGATTAATTGAACTTTAATTTATCATGAACTTAGTCCTGATAGTTTTTGCATATCTATGTTGTAGATCAATAGCTTGCGATATAGCTCCCTGTTTATTTTTGATATGTTCCAAGGGAAAAATAAGTTGAAAAATGATAGTAGCAATGATGCGGACTGGGTCCGAGATCTGAGGATTATCCTCATTGTTGCACAGAAGAATTATGTCCTTGATGCACTGCTAGGTGACAGACCTATTGCAGGAGCAGATGCAGACGTTATGAACATTTAACAAAGCTCGATATGATGACTTGATAGTTTAGTGCACCATGCTTTACAACTTAGAACCGGGACTTAAAAACGTTTTGAATGCCATGGAGCATATGAGATGTACCAAGAGATGAAATTGGTATTTCAGTCTCATGCCCGTGTCGAGAGGTATCAAACCTCTGGCAAGTATTTTGCCTACAAGATGGAGGAGAATAGCTCGACCAGTGAGCATGTGCTCCGAATGTCTGAGTACTACAATTGCTTGAATAAAGTGGGAGTTAATCTTCCAGATAAGATAGTGATTGATAGAGTTCTCTAGTCACTATGACCAAGTTACTGGAACTTCGTGATAAACTATAATATGCAAGGGATGAAGAAAACGATTCCCGAGCTCTTCGTGATGCTAAAATCGGCCAAGGTAGAAATCAAGAAAGAGCATCAAGTGTTGATGGTTAACAAGACCACTAGTTTCAAGAAAAGGGGAAATGAAAAGAAAGGGAACTTCAAGAAAGAATGGCAAGCAAGTTGCCACTCCCGTGAAGAGACCCAAAGCTTGACCTAAGCCTGAAACTAAGTGCTTCTACTGCAAAGGGAATGGTCACTGGAAGCGGAACTACCCCAAATAATTGGCGGATAAGAAGGATGGAAAAGTGAACAAAAATATATATGGTATAGATGTTATTGATGTGTACTTTACTAGTGTTCATAGTAGCCCCTCGGTATTTGATACTGGTTCAGTCGCAAAGATTTGTAACTCGAAAGAGGAGTGGCAAAATGAACAGATACTAGTTGAGGGTGAGGTGACGGTATGTGTTGGAAGTGATTCCAAGGTTGATAAGATCACCATCGCACACTCCCTTTTTGGGATTAGTTTTGAACCTAAAATAAATGTTATTTGGTGTTTGCGTTGAGCATAATATGATTGGATCATGTTTATTGCAATATGGTTATTCATTTAAGTCAAAGAATAATTGTTATTCTGTTTACATGAATAAAACATTATGTGGTCATACACCCAAGGTGAATGGTTTATTGAATCTCGATCGTAGTAATACACATATTCATAATATTGATGCCAAAAGATGCAAAGTTGATAATGATAGTGCAACATACTAGTGGCACTACCGTTTTGGTCATATTGGTGTAAAGCGCATGAAGAAACTCCATGCTGATGGGCTTTTGGAATCACTTGATTATGAATCACTTGATTCTTGCGAACCATGCCTCAAGGGCAAGACGACTAAGACTCTGTTCTCCGGAATAATGGAGCGAGCCACTGCCTTATTTGAAATAATACATATCGATGACTGCGGTCCGATGAGTGTTGACACTTGCGGCGGGTATCATTATTTTCTGACCTTCACAGATGATTTGAGCAGATATGGGTATATCTACTTAATGAAACATAAGTCTGAAACATTTGGAAAGTTCAAAGAATTTCAGAGTGAAGTAGAAAATCATCGTAACAAGAAAATAAAGTTTCTACGATCTGATTGCAGAGGCGAGTATTTGAGTTACGAGTTTGGTCTTTATTTGAAAACAATGTGGAATAGTTTTGCAACTCACGCCACCTGGAACACCACAGCATAATGGTGTGTCCGAACGTCGTAACCACACTTTATTAGATATGGTGCGATCTATGATGTCTCTTATCAATTTACCACTATCGTTTTGTGGTTATGCATTAGAGACAGCTGCATTCATGTTAAATAGGGCACCATCTAAATCCGTTTAGACGACACCATATGTCGGTGTACTAGAGTAGGGGTACCCTAGTATCCCGAACTTGTGCACGGGCAGTTGCAGCCCTCCGCGGCAAGGCTTGCCGGGGTGACCGCCAAGGTCCTCCGTGGTTCCTTTGGAGCCATTCAAGAACAAAGTATTCAAGCCAAGGAGACAAGGCCCCGGCAAGAGGAGCTTGCCGGGAAGGCCACCCAAGGTACCTAGGAGGCAAGGCCACGCAAGAGGAGCTTGCCGGGAAGGCCACCCAAGGCACCTAGGAGACAAGGCCCGGCAAGAGGAGCTTGCCGGAAGGCCCGTGAGCGACAAGCTTCCGGACGCGACAAGACAACAACCGCGGCAAGGCGCTTGTCAGCAGACCACCACTCAGACCTGCGCTTCCAAAGACATCCACTAACGTGTCGCATACAGGACATTTCAGCGGTAGCGTGGCGAGAGGTCAGGCAGCCAGCGCTGTGGCAAGCGGCGCCGACAAGATTGCCATCCGGCAAGCGGTGGCGCCCGACGGTCCCTGTTTGCACCGTTAGGGCGACGAGACGGGCATTTAATGCCTTTGTCCCCGCCGCCGTGGTTAGGTATGATACACTGTACAAGTAGATGTACCAAACACTCCTTTTCCATTTTTACCCTTGTCTACGTTGCCACCTGTCGGAGACCCCTTTAGCATATAAAAGGAGGCCCATGCGCAACGTAGAGAGGGGGGAGGGGTTCGTAGGCTCGAGAGGTTCGAAGCCAGAGAACACCCACGCTCGGTCTCGCTAGCAGCTTGTGTGTACTGTAGCACTCAAGCGCTCCTGAGCAAGAACTCAATACACTCAGACATGCAGCAGTAGGAGTGTTATCTCTCCGGAGAGCTCCGAAGCTGGGTAAACCGCTCGTGTGTTTCGCCTCGATCTGCTCTTCGTGCGACCTCCGCCCCCCGCCGAACCGAAAGGGGCTCGGTCCGCCGGTCCCCATATGTGTTCGTGGGCCAGATCAGCCTGCCCCGACACCATATGAATTGTGGTTTAGCAAGAAACCTAAGTTGTCATTTCTTAAAGTTTGGGGCTGCGATGCTTATGTGAAAAAGCTTCAACCTGATAAGCTCGAACCCAAATCAAAGAAATGTGTCTTCATAGGATACCCAAAGGAAACTGTTGGGTACACCTTCTATCACAGATCCGAAGGCAAGATATTCGTTGCTAAGAATGGATCCTTTCTAGAGAAGGAGTTTCCCTCGAAAGAAGTGAGTGGGAGGAAAGTAGAACTTGATGAGGTAATTGTACCTTCTCCCGAATTGGAAACTAGTTCATCACAGAAATCAGTTCCAGTGATTCCTACACCAATTAGTGAGGAAGCAAATGATGATGATCATAAAACTTCAGATCAAGTTACTACCGAACCTTGTAGGTCAATCAGAGTACGATCCGCACCAGAGTGGTACGGTAATCCTGTTATGGAAGTCATGTTACTAGACCATGATGAACCTACGAACTATGAGGAAGCGATGATGAGCCCAGATTCCGCAAATTGGCTTGAGGCCATGAAATCTGAGATGGGATCCTTGTATGAGAACAAAGTGTGTACTTTGGTTGACTTGCCCGATGATCGGCAAGCCATTAAGAATAAATGGACCTTCAAGAGGAAGACAGACACTGATAGTAGTGTTACTATCTACAAAGCTCGAATTGTCGCAAAAAGTTTTCGACAAGTTCAAGGTGTTGACTACGATGAGATTTTCTCACTCATAGCGATGCTTAAGTATGTCCGAATCATGTTAGCAATTGCCACATTTTATGAAATCTGGCAAATGAATGTCAAAACTGCATTCCTTAATGGATTTCTTAAAGAAGAGTTGTATATGATACAACAAGAAGGTTTTGTCAATCCTAAAGGTGCTAACAAAGTGTGCAAGCTCCAGCGATCCATCTATGGACTGGTGCAAGCATCTCGGAGTTGGAATATATGCTTTGATGATTTGATCAAAGCATATATAGTTTTATCTGAACTTGCGGTGAAGCCTGTATTTACAAGAAAGTGAGTGGGAGCACTACAGCATTTCTGATAAGTATATGTGAATGACATATTGTTGATCGGAAATAATGTATAATTTTCTGGAAAGCATAAATGAGTGTTTGAAAGGAGTTTTTGAAAGAAATACCTCGGTGAAGTTGCTTACATATTGAGCATCAAGATCTATAGAGATAGATCAAGACGCTTGATAATTTTTTTCAATGAGTACATACCTTGACAGGTTTTTAAAGTAGTTCAAAATGGAACAGTCAAAGAAGGAGTTCTTTCCTGTGTTGCAAGGTGTGAAGTTGAGTAAAGACTCAAAACCCGACCACGGCAGAAAATAGAAAGAGAATGAAAAGTCATTCCCTATGCCTCAGTCATAGGTTCTATAAAGTATGCTATGTTGTGTACCAGACCTATTGTGTACCTCACCATGAGTTTGGAAAGAGGGTACAATAGTGATCCAGGAGTGGGTCACTGGACAGCGGTCAAAATTATCCTTAGTGGAATAAGGAAATGTTTCTCGGTTATGGAGGTGACAAAGAGTTCATCGTAAAGAGTTACATCAATGCAAGCTTTGACACCGATCTGGATGACTCTAAGTCTCGATCTAGATACATATTGAAAGTGGGAGCAATTAGCTAGAGTAGCTCTATGCAGAGTATTGTAGACATAGAAATTTACAAAATACATACGGATCTGAATGTTGCAGACCCATAGACTAAAATTTCTCTCAGAGGCAAAACATGATCATACCTTATTACTCTTGGGTGTTAATCACATAGCGATGTGAACTAGATTATTGACTCTAGTAAACCTTTTGACTGTTGGTCACATGGCGATATGAACTATGGCTGTTAATCACATAGCGATGTGAACTAGATTATTGACTCTAGTGCGAGTGGGAGACTGAAGGAAATATGCCCTAGAGGCAATAATAAAGTTGTTATTTATATTTCCTTATATCATGATAAATGTTTATTATTCATGCTAGAATTGTATTAACAGGAAACTAAGTACATGTGTGAATACATAGACAAAACAGAGTGTCCCTAGTATGCCTCTACTTGACTAGCTCGTTAATCAAAGATGGTTAAGTTTCCTGGCCATGGACATGTGTTGTCATTTGATGAACGGGATTACATCATTAGAGAATGATGTGATGGACAAGACCCATCCGTTAGCTTAGCATTATGATCGTTAAGTTTATTTCTATTGCTTTCTTCATGACTTATACATATTCCTCTGACTATGAGATTATGCAACTCCAAAATACCGGAGGAACACCTTGTGTGCTATCAAACGTCACAACGTACCTGGGTGATTATAAAGATGCTCTCCAGGTGTCTCCGATGGTTTTTGTTGCGTTGGCATAGATCGAGATTAGGATTTGTCACTCTGTGTATTGGAGAGGTATCTCTGGGCCCTCTCGGTAATGTACATCACTATAAGCCTTGCAAGCAATGTGACTAATGAGTTAGTTACGGGGTGATGCATTGCAGAACGAGTAAAGATACTTTCCGGTAACGAGATTGAACTAGGTATGATGATACCGACGATCAAATCTCGGGCATTAACATACCAACGACAAAGGGAATGACGTATGTTGTTATGCGGTTTGACCGATAAAGATCTTCGTAGAAAATGTAGGAGCTAATATGAGCATCCAGGTTCCGCTATTAGTTATTGACCGAAGATGTGTCTCGGTCATGTCTACATTGTTCTCGAACCCGTAGGGTCTGCACGCTTAACGTTCGATGACGATTTGTATTATGAGTTATGTGATTTGATGACAAAAGTTTGTTCAGAGTCCCGGATGAGATCACGAGCATGACGAGGAGTCTCGAAATGGTCGAGAGGTAAAGATTCATATATTGGAAGGCTATATTCAGACATCGGAATGGTTTCGAGTGATTCGGGTATTTTTCGGAGTACCAGGGAGTTACGGGATTCGCCGGGGGAAGTTAATGGGCCTTATTGGGCTTTAGTGGAGAGAGGGAAGAAGGGCCAAGGTGGCGCGCGCCTCCCCCCTGCCCATACTGAATTGGATAAGAGGTGGGGCGCGGCACCCCCTTTCCTTCTCCCTCTCCCTCCTTTCCTTCTTTCCCACTCCGAAAAGGAAGGGAATCCTGATACGTCTCCATCATATCTACTTTTCCAAACACTTTTGCCCTTGTTTTGGACTCTAATTTGCATGATTTGAATGGAACTAACCCGGACTGACGCTGTTTTCAGCAGAATTGCCATGGTGTTATTTATGTGCAGAAACAAAAGTTCTCGGAATGACCTGAAACTCCGGGGAACGTATTTTCAGAAATAATAAAAAATCCTTGTCAAAGATGAAGACTAGGGGGCCCACACCCTGTCCACGAGGGTGGGGGGCACGCCCTCCCCCCTAGAGCGTGCCCCCTACCTCGTGGGCCCCCTGGAGCTCCTCTGATGCCAACTCCAACTCTATATATTTGCTTTCGGGGAGAAAAAAATCAAGGAGAAGAATTCATCGCGTTTTATGATATGGAGCCGCCGCCAAGCCCTAAAACCTCTCGGGAGGGCTGATCTGGAGTCCATTCGGGGCTCCGGAGAGGGGGATTCGTCGCCGTCGTCATCATCAACCATCCTCCATCACCAATTTCATGATGCTCACTGACATGCGTGAGTAATTCCATCGTAGGCTTGCTGGGCGGTGATAGGTTGGATGAGATCTATCATGTAATCGAGTTAGTTTTGTTAGGGTTTGATCCTAGTATCCACTATGTTCTGAGATTGATGTTGCTATGACTTTGCTATGCTTAATGCTTGTCACTAGGGCCCGAGTGCCAGGATTTCAGATCTGAACCTATTATGTTTTCATGAATATATGTGAGTTCTTGATCCTATCTTGCAAGTCTATAGTCACCTACTATGTGTTATGATCCGGCAACCCCAAGTGACAATAATCGGGACCACTCCGGTGATGACCATAGTTTGAGGAGTTCATGTATACACTATGTGCTAATGCTTTGTTCGGTTCTCTATTAAAAGGAGGCCTTAATATCCCTTAGTTTCCATTAGGACCCCGCTGCCACGGGAGGGTAGGACAAAAGATGTCATGCAATTTCTTTTCCATAAGCACGTATGACTATATTCGGAATACATGCCTACAATACATTGATAAATTGGAGCTAGTTCTGTGTCACCCTATGTTATGACTGTTACATGATGAACCGCATCCGGCATAATTATCCATCACCGATCCAATGCCTATGAGCTTTTGTTGGGGACCGTAGTAATTTCAAAAAAATTCCTATGCACACACAAGATCATGGTGATGCATAGCAACGAGAGGGGAGAGTGTGTCCACGTACCCTCATAGACCGAAAGCGGAAGCGTTAGCACAACGCGGTTGATGTAGTCGTACGTCTTCATGGCCCGACCGATCAAGCACCGAAAGCACGGCACCTCCGAGTTCTTGCACACGTTCAGCTCGATGATGTCCCTCGAACTCCGATCCAGCCGAGTGTCGAGGGAGAGTTCCATCAGCACGACGGCATGGTGACGATGATGATGTTCTACCAACGCAGGGCTTCGCCTAAGCACCGCTACGATATTATCGAGGAGGACTATGATGGAGGGGGGGCACCGCACACGGCTAAGAGATCAATGATCAATTGTTGTGTCTCCAAGGGGTGCCCCCCTCCACGTATATAAAGGAGTGGAGGAGGGGGAGGGCCGACCCTCTCTATGGCGCGCCCTAGGAGGAGTCCTACTCCCACCGAGAGTAGGATTCCCCCCTTCCAAGTAGTAGGAGTAGGAGTCACGGAAAGGGGAGAGAGAAGAGAAGGAAGGAGGGGGCGCAGCCCCTCCCCCTAGTCCAATTCGGACTAGGCCTTGGGGGCACCCAACCTCTCTTCTCTCTTTCCCCTAAAGCCCAATAAGGCCCATATACTCCCCGGCGAATTCCCGTAACTCTCCGGTACTCCGAAAAATACCCGAATCACTCGGAACCTTTCTGATATCCAAATATAGTCGTCCAATATATCGATCTTTACATCTCGACCATTTCGAGACTCCTCGTCATGTCTCCGATCTTATCCGGGACTCCGAACTACCTTCGGTACATCAAAACACATAAACTCACAATATAACCGTCATCGAACTTTAAGCGTGCGGACCCTACGGGTTCGAGAACAATGTAGACATGACTGAGACACGTCTCCGGTCAATAACCAATAGCGGAACCTGGATGCTCATATTGGCTCCCACATATTCTACGAAGATCTTTATCGGTCAAGCCGCATAACAACATATGTTGTTCCCTTTGTCATCGGTATGTTACTTGCCCGAGATTCGATCGTCGGTATCTCAATACCTAGTTCAATCTCGTTACCGGCAAGTCTCTTTACTCATTATGTAATGCATCGTCCCGCAACTAACTCATTAGTCACATGGCTTGCAAGGCTTATAGTGATGTGCATTACCGAGAGGGCCCAGAGATACCTCTCCGACAATCGGAGTGACAAATCCTAATCTAGAAATACGCCAACTCAACATGTATCTTCGGAGACACCTGTAGAGCATCTTTATAATCACCCAGTTACGTTGTGACGCTTGGTAGCACAGAAAGTGTTCCTCCGGTAAACGGGAATTGCATAATCTCATAGTCATAGGAACATGTATAAGTCATGAAGAAATCAATAGCAACATACTAAACAATCAAGTGCTAAGCTAACGGAATGGGTCAAGTCAATCACATCATTCTCCTAATGATGTGATCCCCTTAAAAATGACAACTCATGTCTATGGTTAGGAAACACAACCATCTTTGATCAACGAGCTAGTCAAGTAGAGGCATACTAGTGACATTATGTTTGTCTATGTATTCACACATGTATTATGTTTTCGGTTAATACATTTCTAGCATGAATAATAAACATTTATCATGAAATAAATAAATAAATTATAACTTTATTATTGCCTCTAGAGCATATTTCCTTCAGTCTCCCACTTTCACTAGAGTCAATAATCTAGTCCACATCGCCATTGTCGGATTTCGGGTTCCGGCAGACCCTCTAGGTTCGAACACTGGGGTGCGCGCGGAGATTTCGCCCTCTACCTACCTGCACCTCGCCGCCTCGCTAGGATCTAAGCTATGAAAAGAACAACACAAGAGACACAGGGTTTATACTAGTTCGGGCCACCATTGTGGTGTAATACCCTACTCTAGTTTGTGGTGTGGTGGATTGCCTCTTGGGCTGATGATGAACAACACAAGGAAGAACAGCCTCGTGAGGGTCTGTGCTGGTGCGATGAACTGCTAGGGGAGTTCAGTCGCTCTCTCTCTCTCTCTCTTTCTCTATGTGATCTCCAAGATTTCTAGATGCCTCTACCCTGTGGGTGGCTAGTCCTATTTATAGGCAAGGGCCCTAGGCCTCTTCCCAAATATCGAGCGGGAAGGGCGCCAACAATTGGCCATTTTGAAGGGGAACATCTAGTACACTTATCCTGACTAAAGTTGGTCCTCGCCTGTCAAAGGCTCTGGTTGTGACGCCGACTTGGGCTCCACGATGACTTCCTTCCTGCCGTTGCGACGGTCTTGGTCTTGTTGCACCGAAACGGATGCCTTTGCTTGATGCTCTTGCCTGCGCTTTCTCCCTTTGCACCAAAGAGGAAAGGAGGACACGGTGCGGGCTGGCGCCCGCCTGGCGCCCTTGGTCGTCATGGCTTGCGTCATGGGCACCTCGTGAGGTACCCCGCCTTGATCTCTTTGCCTCCTCGCGAGCCAGCCTGACGAGGCCGTGCCTGAGGAGGCTTCCTGTCATCCGCCCCGCGAGGCTTGGCCCCTCGCGAGGGTCTTGAGCTTGTGCTGATGAAGATGGGTTGTGCTGGGCCACCCCTTGAGCAAAGCCGCAGGCCGCAGGCAGGCAAGTCTGGGGACCCCCGTTCCCAGAACGCCGACAGTCATGTGATCAACACCCAAAGGGTTACTAGAGTCAATAATCTAGTTCACATTGTTATGTGATAACAGCCAAAGAGTACTAAGATATGACCATGTTTTGCTTGTGAGAGAAGTTTAGTCAACGGGTCTGTCACATTCAGAGCCGTATGTATTTTGCAAATATTCTATGTCTACAATGCTCTGCATGGAGCTACTGTAGCTAATTGCTCCCACTTTCAATATGTATCCAGATTGAGACTTAGAGTCATCTGGTTTGGTGTAAAAGCTTGCATCGTTGTAACTTTTTACGATGAGCTCTTTATCACTTCAATTATCGAGAAATATTTACTTAGTCCTCACTAAGGATATTCTTGACCGTTGTCCAGTGATCTACTCTTAGATCAAAATTGTACTCCCTTGCCAAACACGGAGCAAGGTATACAATAGGTCCGCACACAAAGATAGCATACTTTATAGAACCTATGACTAAGGCATAGGGAATGACTTTTCATTCTCTTTCTATTTTCTGCCATGGTCGGGTTTTGAGTCTTACTCAACTTCACACCTTGGAATACAGGCAAGAACTCCTTCTTTGACTGTTCCATTTTGAAATACTTCAAAATCTTATCAAGGTATGTGATACGTCTCCGTCGTATCTATAATTTTTGATTATATTATTTTTGGGACTAACATATTGATCCAGTGCCCAGTGCCAGTTCCAGTTTGTTGCATGTTTTATGTTTCGCAGAATATCCATATCAAACGGAATCCAAACGGGATAAAAACAGACGGAGCTTATTTTTGGAATATTTGGAAAATTCCGGAAGAAAAATCCACGCGAGACAGTGCCTGTGTGGCCACGAGGTAGGGGCGCCGCCCCTGTGGCACGCCACGATCCTCGTGGGCCACTCATAAGGCGGTTGATGCCCTTCTTCGGCCACAAGAAAGCTATTTTTGGTAAAAAATCATGGCGAAAGTCCAATCGGAGTTACGGATCTCCATATATATACGAAACGGTGAAAGGGCACCAGAACAAAATGCAGAAACAGAGAGAAACAAAGAGATAGATCCAATCTCGGAGGGGCTCTCGCCCCTCCCACGCCATGGAGGCCAAGGACGAGAGGGGAAACCCTTCTCCCATCTAGGGAGGAGGTCAAGGAAGAAGAAGACGAAGGGGCCCCCTCTCCCCTTCTCTTCCGGTGGCGCCAGAACGCTGCCGTGGCCATCATCATCACCGCAATCTTCACCAACTTCACCGCCATCATCACCAACTCTTCCCCCCTCTATGCAGTGTTGTAAACTCTCTCTTACCCGCTGTAATATCTACTTAAACATGGTGCTCAATGCTATATATTATTTCCCAATGATGTGTAGCTATCCTATGATGATTGAGTAGATCCGTTTTGTCCTATGGGTTATTTGATGATCAAGATTGGTTTGAGTTGCATGTTTTATTATTGTTGCTGTCCTATGGTGCTCTCCGTGTCGCGCAAGCGTGAGGGATTCAGCTGTAGGGTTTGCAATATGTTCATGATTTGCTTATGGTGGGTGGCGTGAGTGATGTAAGCCTTGACCGAGTAAGTAGGTTGTTTGCGTATGGGATAAAGAGGACTTGATACTTTAATGCTATGGTTGGGTTTTACCTTAATGATCTTTAGTAGTTGCGGATGCTTGCTAGAGTTCCAATCATAAGTGCATATGATCCAAGTAGAGAAAGTATGTTAGCTTATGCCTCTCCCTCAAATAAAATTGCAATAATGATTACCGGTCTAGTTATCGATTGCCTAGGGACAAATAACTTTCTCGTAACAAAAAGCTCTCTACTAAAACTAATCTAGTTGTGTCCTCATCTAAACAGCCCCTACCTTTTATTTTCGTGCTCTTTACTTTCTTGCAAACCTATCCAAAAACACCTACAAAGTACTCCTAGTTTCATACTTGTTCTAGGTAAAGCGAACGTCAAGGGTGCTAGAGTTGTATCGGTGGTCGATAGAACTTTAGGCAATATTTGTTCTACCTTTAGCTCCTCGTTGGGTTCGGCACTCTTACTTATCGAAAACTGTTGCGATCCCCTATACTTGTGGGTTATCAAGACCTTTTTCCGCGCCGCTGTCGGGAGTCATAGCGTGGGGTGAATATTCTCGTGTGTGCTTGTTTGCTTTATCACTAAGTAATTTTTATTTGTTGTTCTTAGTTGTTCTCTATCTTTAGTTATGGATATGGAACACGAAATACCAAAACAATTAGGTGTACTTGCTGCTCATGGAGATGGGGAACCTCCTAAAACCCTCGATGCTGGTTATGTGAAAGATATTACATACTACTTTAATAATCCTGAGAAAACCCCATTCAATTATGTAATGGGAGTAACGTTGGATCAACGTGAATACTTTAGGTATTACCGCTTGACACAAAAAGTGAAACTATTATGGGATCAAATTCATATATTGAAGTGGTATGCTAGAAAACTATGCTTGGAATATGATTATACTTGTTGCTCTAGGATGAAGGCTCCACACCTTCCCTTTTCATGCAAATTTAATGATAATAAAACCTTAGCTTCTTATGCTAATGGTATATATGATTACTATGATGTGGAGAAAATAGAAGAATTTGTTGCTTTTATGGGTGCTTATGAAATTGAATCTATGTTTAAAGAGTTTGAAGATTTTTATGATGCTGCTTATAGAACTGGAAATTTAGCTATCCTCAAATATTGTTATGAGAATTATGAATACAATGCCGATATTAATGCACTCATTGAGAAAGTCTCCGCTGTCCAAGAAGAGACTAATATTTTGCAGGAGTCTATGGAAAAATAAATTGATAAAACTATGAGCTCATTGGATGAAAAAGATGATGAGGAGAGCGAAGAACAAAAGGAGGAAGAGCGGATTAGCTACTCGTGCCCACCTTCTAATGAGAGTAACTCTTCAACTCATACATTGTTTAATTCCCCTTCGTGCTTACCGAAGGATGATTGCTATGATGACTGTTATGATCCCTTTGATTCCTTTGAAATATCCCTTTTTGATGATGCTTGCTATGCTTGTGGCCAAGATGCCAATATGAATTATGCTTATGGAGATGAACTTGCTATAGTTCCTTATGTTAAACATGAAATTATTGCTATTGCACCCACACATGATAGTCCTATTATCTTTTTGAATTCTCCCAATTATACTATATCGGAGAAGTTTGCTACTATTAAGGATTATATTGATGGGTTGCCTTTTACCGTTGCACATGATGATTTTAATAGATATAATATGCATGTGCTTGCTGCTCCTACTTGCAATTATTATGAGAGAGGAACTATATCTCCACCTCTCTATGTTTCCCACACGATAAAAATGCAAGAAACTGTTTATACTATGCATTGGCCTTTACTATGTGTGCACGAATTGTTCTTTTATGACATGCCGATGCATAGGAAGAGAGTTAGACTTCGTCATTGCTTGATATATGTTGCTTTGTGCTCACTACTAAATGCTAAACCATTGCTAATTAAAATTGGCTGTTACATACCTTGGGATCCGGGTGGATTCACTACTTGAGCACTATATGCCTAGCTTAATGGCTTTAAAGAAAGCGCTGCCAGGGAGACAACCCGGAAGTTTTAGAGAGTTATTTATTTCTGTTGAGTGCTTTCATATAGTTTAAAAACAACAAAATAAAAGAGGGGAACCCAAAACTTTTTCAAAAAGAAAAGTGAAGGTGAGAGAGACGAGCATTGTGAAAGTGGGGGACGTCCTTGAACTTTGTTCATGCCCATGGGAACTTTGTGAATATTAATTACAGAAAATTTTAAATAAAAATAATTATCCCCTTGTACAATTCCATTGTATTATAAAAATAATGTGCCAAGGTTTGCCTTTAGGATGTTTACAACGCTTGTTGGTTTGTACGGTGCAGGACAGAAACTTTGGCTGTAGTGCGCGAATTTTAGTTTTTTACTGGAACGTAAAATGGTTCTGATTCTTTTTGCACTGTCTTGCTGTAAAAATTGTTTAGTTTTCATAATTTTGGCAGAATTATTCGAGTATAAGAAGTATGGTGAATGTTCAGATTGCTACAGACTGTTCTGTTCTAGACAGATTCTGTTTTTGATGCATAGTTTGCTTGTTTTGATGAAACTATCGATTTATATCAGTGTATTAAGCCATGAAAAAGTTATACTAAAGTAGACACAATGCAAAAACAAAATATGAATTGGTTTGCAACAGTACTTAGAGTGGTGATTTGCTTTATTATACTAACAGATCTTACCGAGTTTCCTGTTGGAGTTTTGTGTGGATGAAGTGTTCGATGATCGAGAAGGTCTCGATGTGAGAAGAAGGAAGAGAGGCAAGAGCTCAAGCTTGGGGATGCCCGAGGAACCCCAAGTAAATATTCAAGGATACTCAAGTGTCTAAGCTTGGGGATGCCCCGGAAGGCATCCCCTCTTTCTTCAACAAGTATCGGTATGTTTTCGGAGTCGTTTCGTTCATGCGATATGTGCAAATCTTGGAGCGTCTTTTGCATTTAGTTTTAATTTTTTTCTTTTATGCACCATGCTGGTATGAGATAGTCCTTGGTTGATTTATAGAATGCTCTTTGAACTTCACTTATATCTTTTGAGTATGGCTTTATAGAATGCTTCATGTGCTTCACTTATATCATTTGAAGTTTGGATTGCCTATTTCTCTTCACTTAGACAACCGCCATTTGTAGAATGCTCTTTTGCTTCACTTATAATTGTTAGAGCATGGGTATATCTCTTGTAGAAATAATTAAACTCTCGTGCTTCACTTATATCTATTTAAAGAGATGACAGGAACTGGTCATTCACATAAACTTGTAGATCGCTGAATATGATATGTTTGATTCCTTGCAATAGTTTTGCGATATAAAGATGGTGATATTAGAGTCATGCTAGTGGGTAGTTGTGGATTGTAGAAATACTTGTGTTGAATTTTGTGTTTCCGTAGCATGCATTATGGTGAACCGTTATGTGATGAAGTCGGAGCATGATTTATTTATTGATTGTCTTCCTTATGAGTGGCGGTCGGGGACGAGCGATGGTCTTTTCCTACCAATCTATCCCCCTAGGAGCATGCGCGTAGTACTTTGTTTTGATGAATAATAGATTTTTGCAATAAGTATGTGAGTTCTTTATGACTAATGTTGAGTCCATGGATTATACGCACTCTCACCCTTCCATCATTGCTAGCCTCTTCGGTACCGTGCATTGCCCTTTCTCACCTCGAGAGTTGGTGCAAACTTCGCCGGTGCATCCAAACCCCATGATACGATACACTCTATCACACATAAACCACCATATACCTTCCTCAAAACAGCCTCCATACCTACCTATTATGGCATTTCCATAGCCATTCCGAGATATATTGCCATGCAACTTCCATCATCATCATATACATGACTTGAGCATTCATTGTCATATTGCTTTGCATGATCGTAAGATAGCTAGCATGATATTTTCATGGCTTGTCTGTTTTTTTATATCTTTGCTATGCTAGATCATTGCACATCCCGGTACACCACCAGAGGCATTCATATAGAGTCATATCTTTGTTCTAGATATCGAGTTGTAATATTGAGTTGTAAGTAAATAAAAGTGTGATGATCATCATTATTAGAGCATTGCCCCAGTGAGGAAAGGATGATGGAGACTATGATTCCCCCATAAGTTGGGATGAGACTTCGGACTTTATGAAAAATAAAAGAGGCCAAAGAAGCCCAAATAAAAAAGGAGGCCAAAGAAGCCCACCAAAAAAAGGAAAATAAAAAAATCAGAGAAAATGAGAGAAGGGGCAATGTTACTATCCTTTTACCACACTTGTGCTTCAAAGTAGCACCATGTTCTTCATATAGAGAGTCTCTTGAGTTATCACTTTCATATACTAGTGGGAATTTTCATTATAGAACTTGGCTTGTATATTCCGATGATGGGCTTCCTCAAGCGCCCGAGGTCTTCATGAGCAAGCAAGTTGGATGCACACCCACTTAGTTTCCAGTTTGAGCTTTCATACACTTATAGCTCTAGTGCATCCGTTGCATGGCAATCCCTACTCACTCACATTGATATCTATTGATGGGCATCTCCATAGCCCGTTCATACGCCTAGTTAATGTGAGACTTTCTCCTTTTTGTCTTCTCCATACAACCTCCACCATCATATTCTATTCCACCTATAGTGCTATGTCCATGGCTCACGCTCATGTATTGCGTGAAAGTTGAAAAGGTTTGAGAACATCAAAAGTATGAAACAATTGCTTGGCTTGTCATCGGGGTTGTGCATGATGTGAATATTTTGTGAGGTGAAGATGGAGCATAGCCGGACTATATGATTTTGTAGGGATAACTTTCTTTGGCCATGTTATTTTGAAAAGACATGATTGCTTTATTAGTAGGCTTGAAGTATTATTGTTTTTATGTCAAAGGATAGACTATTGCTTTGAATCACTCGTGTCTTAATATTCATGCCATGATTAGACATATGATCAAGATTATGCTAGGTAGCATTCCACATCAAAAATTATTTTTTTCTCATTTACCTACTTGAGGACGAGCAGGAATTAAGCTTGGGGATGCTGATACGTCTCCGTCGTATCTATAATTTTTGATTGTTTCATGCCAATATTATTCAAGTTTCATATACTTTTGGCAACTTTTTATATTATTTTTGGGACTAACATATTGATCCAAAGGCTCAGTGCAGTTCTGTTTGTTGCATGTTTTATGTTTCGCAGAATATCCATATCAAACGGAATCCAAACGGGATAAAAGCGGACGGAGCTTATTTTTGGAATATTTGGAAAATTCCGGAAGAAAAATCCACGCGAGACAGTGCCCCAGGTGGCCACGAGGTAGGGGGCGCCCCTGCCCCCCTAGGGCGCGCCCCTGACCCTCGTGGGCCACCCGTAAGGCGGTTGATGCCCTTCTTCGGCCACAAGAAAGCTAATTTTTGGTAAAAAATCACGGCGAAGGTTTTGATATCTACTACGCAACCTTCTTCCTGTAGACGTTGTTGGGCCTGCAAGTGCACAGGTTTGTAGGACAGTAGCAAATTTCCCTCAAGTGGATGACCTAAGGTTTATCAATCCGTAGGAGGCGTAGGATGAAGATGGTCTCTCTCAAGCAACCCTGCAACCAAATAACAAAAAGTCTCTTGTGTCCCCAACACACCCAATACAATGGTGGTGCACTAGTTCGGCGAAGAGATGGTGATACAAGTGCAATATGGATGGTAGATATAGGTTTTTGTAATCTGAAATAATAAAAACAGTAAGGTAATAATTGGTAAAAGTGAGCGTAAATGGTATTGCAATGATAGGAAACAAGGCCTAGGGTTCATACTTTCACTAGTGCAAGTTCTCTCAACAATAATAACATAGATAGATCATATAACAATCCCTCAACATGCAACAAAGAGTCACTCCAAAGCCACTACTAGCGCAGAACAAACATAGAGATTATGGTAGGGTACGAAACCAGCTCAAAGCTATTCTTTCGGATCAATCTATAAAAGAGTTTGTACTAGAATAACATCTTAAGACACAAATCAACCAAAAACCAAATGTCGCCTAGATACTCCATTGTCACCTCAAGTATCCATGGGCATGATTATACGATATGCATCACACAATCTCAGATTCATCTAACCAACACAAAGTACTTCAAAGAGTGCCCCAAAGTTTCTGGGAGAGTCAAGAACGTGTGCCAACCCCTATGCATAGGTTCATGGGCGGAACCCGCAAGTTGGTCACCAAAACATACATCAAGTGGCACATGATATCCCATTGTCACTACAGATAAACACGGCAAGACATACATCAAGTGTTCTCATAAAAGACTCAATCCGATAAGATAACTTCAAAGGGGAAACTCAATTCATCACAAGAGAGTAGAGGGGAGAAACATCATAAGATCCAACTACAATAGCAAAGCTCGGGATACATCAAGATCATGCCATAGAGGGAACATGAGAGAGAACACGAGAGAGAGAGATCAAACACATAGCTACTGGTACATACTGTCGGTGTCAAAACCGGCGGATCTCGGGTAGGGGGTCCCGAACTGTGCATCTAAGGATGATGGTAACAGGAGACAGGGGACACGATGTTTACCCAGGTTTGGGCCCTCTCTATGGAGGTAATACCCTACTTCCTGCTTGATTGATCTTGATGACATGATTATTACAAGAGTTGATCTACCACGAGATCGTAGAGGCTAAACCCTAGAAGCTAGCCTATGGTATGATTGTTGTATATATCCTCTATCGACTAGCCTGGCCTCGGTTTATATAATGCACCAGAGGCCTACGATAACAAGAGTCCTAGCCGAATACGCCGGTGGGGAGGAGTCCTTGTCTTGATCGCCAAGTCTTGTGGAATCTTCCTTGTATGCGGCAGCTTGTCCGGATCGCCCATGAGTATCTGACCATGGGGGTCCTCGGCCCAATCTAACAGATCAGGAGATGATGTGGTGAGTACCCCTAGTCCAGGACACCGTCAAGAGCCCCTGAACCGGTCTTCAAGTTAGGGACGCTCCTCGATTCTTCCGAACTGTTCTTCATCTTCGGTCGTCGGTCTTGAAAACTGGTTCAAGAAATCTTCTCATCTTCGATCTTGAGGATCGCCGAAGTGCATTCGAAGAGTTTACACGTCGGGCATCCGAGGAGCCCCTTTAAGTTTCCGGCCTTTATCAATGCCTTTTATTTTTATGTCATGCCTCGGGTTTGAAGTTTTTCCCGGGAGGCAGTGTCCTCTTGCGTCCGAGCTCCAACACCGGACTGCATTCGATGTATCTTTTGCAGCCGAGCACCAATGTCGGGCCGCTTCCGATCTCCAACGCTGAAATATATCCGAGCTCCAACGCCGGACTGTGTCCGAGCTCCAACGCCGGACTGTGTCCGAGCTCCAACGCCGGACTGTATCCGAGCTCCAACGCCGGACTATATCCTAGATGTCATAGATCATCTTGGTTCAAAAATGTTGAAGGAGTTTAGCCGAGCTTAATGCCGGAAATGCCCTTTATGGAGCTAACCGGCTGGCGCTAGAGCTTTATGCTTGGACTGCCTCGAGGTGGTGCACCACCCCGACCGCGGACTGATTTTTTGTGAATATTTTTAACTGGTGCAGTTTATCCTCTGCCGAGATATATAGCCAATATCCCTGAAGGTGTGTATCAGTCTAAAACCCGAGACGCACCTGAAGTAAAGCATAAAACCGTTGTTCCCAGTAGCCCCTGAGACTCATGTCGATGCGGGAAATCGGCCTGAGGATCAACTCCTAGCTCGGTAGCACACATAGGAATAAAAACGCAGTGTAATATATTAGAGACAATAGTGATCGGCGAACGGACCCCTGAGGGAGGGTCGTGAGAAGTCGCTGCAGTATACTAGCTTGACGCCGGATAGGTCCATATGGTACCTATTATTGTCCGAAGACATGTATGCGCATAGTTCGGTCAGGCCGAGCACTGAGCACTTTGAATTCTCTGCATTGAATAAGAAATGCAGTAGCCCTTGAGACAACGGTCGGGTGGCAACACCGGATCGGGGATCGATGTGCCCTTTAATATTTGTAAATAATGAGAGCAAAGCCAGTAGCCCCGAGCCTTAATGTGGGCACGGGTGGCGAATTAAGGATCGATATCCAGCAGTAAAATCACAGATTATGTGTAATGATTCTATGTATCCAAGTACTTTACATCATTATTTTGACTCCATTGCGACCGTTTATCAGTTGAAAGTGGCCCATCGTCGGCCTCTACCCCTTGGTAGATACTATGTAGGGTGTTTCCGCACTAACAAAACAACGCTTAGCCGACATCTCGGTGCCCGAAGGCGGTTGTGTTAGCGGAAACGAGGCAATCAGATATGCAGGCTTTATAACCTTCGCTTAGTCATAGGAGCTTTAAACTGGGGAAGCTAGCTATGAGCCCCCGGTTAGTGTTCGGCGACATCCGAGGTCAAGCCGTAAACACTTCGGCCAATGTTATGAACAACCCGTCATTCAACATAGTCATCGGATCGCTGACCAGTTTATGCCTATTGTGACAGTCAGTCTTCCGCTTTCTCCACTGAGGTGCTTAACCATGCGAGCTGGAAGTACAATCACAGTGGTTCTCTCTTTGCACGCCTGGCCGAACAAAGCGGAACGTAGGGGGCAAGCACAGGAGCCGGGCAACCCAAGTATTGACCGAAGACACAATTCGAAACTGATGCATATATGGAAATATGCGAGAATGTTTTTGCCGAATCCCTAAAGGTGTCCGGCGTTGCACTGCGAGACTAATGCTAGAAACGCACAAATAGTTTAAAAGTGCCATAGGCTCGAAAAGCCAAAAAACTTATTCAAAAGTTTAATGTCCGAACTAGATCAAGTGTTCGGTACCAATCCGAAAATTGGACTTTAAAAAAAAGGTGCTTCTGCCGTGCTTTAACATTACACATCCTATATCAAGACTTCAAGCGGGTCAGCCTATGGCTTCAACCTCCTTATCCCGGAAGCGGAGTGCTTCTCCGAGGCTAGTTTAGCAAACTGCACTCGAGCGGATTTAGAGAGAAACAAGGCTATCCGGCTATTGACCACACACTTGCTTCGAGAAAGGAGTGATAGAAAAAGACTTCGCAACGACTAATAAGAAGAACACTTATTATAAAACAGCTCACATAAATTTAAGAGCCCCCGAGTGACTTGGGTAAAAGAATGATTGTATGGACCAAAGTACTTATATCATATCTATGTTCACCCGAACTTTAAACGCGTCTTAACCGACCGTCGGCTTCTCCCTCTTCAGCCAAAGACCGAAAAGTGTTATGTGCTCCACCTGTCGAGAATATCGGCGATGTTTCCGATAACCAGGCAATCAGGTCATAAGGCTATAACAGACAAATCGTGCTCAGGGAACTTATGCTATATTACTGATAAAGTGTAAGAAGCATCTTCGAAGAAAATAGTACCCCCACCGATACCTTTCTTCGGTGCTCATTGTTAATATGAGACTTGTGCAATAGATTTTTGTACTCATGAGTTCCGTTGTGTGCGAACATTATTGAAAACAGTAAGAGCGCTTAGCTTCGGCTTCACCAGTCGAGGTCCGGCTCGGGTGACCCGATCAATTGCAGAGGTGCTCCCTTTACTCCCTAGCCGAACAATCGGAAACGTAGGGGTAAACACAGGAGCAAGGCAACCCAGCTTGCAAATCACTTAGGTCAATATGGTCCATATTGTGGCGTAATGCACGAACAAGGAACGAAGCCGTACAGGTATAATCATATGCAAGAGGAAAAGCTTCATGAAAGAAGCCCCCAAGTGAACTGGGTGTTTGAATTTGTCCGTCACAAACAAAGTTTGGACAAGGAAATTTTTTACAAGCAACTTTTTTCCAAAAAAGTATAATGCTTGATCGAACCGAACACAAGTTGAAAATTTAAAACTTTGAGCATGAAGGCGACTTAGCTGGTTAATGTGTTCGGTATTGATGATGCGGTCCGAGCTTGATGTGGGACAAGGTTCCATCCCCCAAGCCGGTCCCGAGGTGGCGGAGCAAAGAGCTCGGCACTCCGAAATGGTGACATAGCACGGTCAGTGCAGGCCGGCAGAGTGATGTCAAAGTCCCCAGCATGGGGTAATGAAGTGTTGACGAAGCCCCCCGTCCAGCCGAGGTGACGCCAAAGGATATAGTCCGGCTGGATCATTTTCCTGTGCACAAAAAATAGTGCAAACCAGGGGTAATAGTAATAATAATAATAATAAAATGTTGCATAATAAATAATTTATGCAAAGTGAGTAATAAAAGAAATATGTCCTGGCGCCGAAGTCAATGTCAATGCAGGGCATCGGCGTGACGCAGTGAAGGCGTGACAAAGCCTGAATTCACAGGTCGGTCCGAGTTCCGGAGGCGGCGTTCGCCGGACTATGTACAGAAACTGACCGAACCAGCATGCGACCGTCGTTAATGCGGCCACCCTTTGATAGACCTGTGTGCATATGATGGACAAACCGGAGTAATAATTCCTTGGGAAAAATGAACCCAAACAAGCAAAAAATACTAGGATTAATAGCACCTGGTTTATTTGTTGTAGCAATCCGAAGGAAGGGGATTCCCAAAATCGGGACTCGATCCGCACACCCATTGCCTGACGGGTGATAAAGCGACGACATGGCAATGCTGGCAAAGGTTGGCTCACCAAGGCAAAACCCTCGGTCCAGCTAACGTGACGGAGCTGGTCGGCTAGTGACGCCGAAGTCTGCGGAGTAGGTTGATGAAGAGATGGCAAAGCCCCCGGTCCAGCCGAGATGTCGAAGCCTCGATGTCAGCCGCTGAGTCGGAGTAGGTCGGCGTGATGGACACCGGTTTGAAGAAGCAACAGGGTGGTCCTGCCGACGCAGGTCGTGACGTGGTCAATGCCGGCTTGATGAAGTGGCCGTGCGGCGATGCCGGTGTGCCCGTTCCGTGTAATCCGTGGGGCGGCGATGTTGGTGATGATTTATCCTTCGCGATGCCGAACTCTTGTTCGGCTTGCCGAGATGATGATCCGAAGAAGTTGAGCTCGGCTCAACAAAGTGACGACGTGTCTAGCGCAGGTCGGCAGTCGTGGAGCAATATTGCCGGACTGGTTTGACACCAGCATGATGTTGAAGATCATGTTCAAAGGATTTTAAAGTTAGTGGGATGTGTTCGGGAACAAAACACAATACCCCATACAAAACTTCCTTCAAAAAGGATGTCCGAAATCCCGTTCGTAAAAAAGGCGAACTCGGGTCGGATTCGTTTTTGCGTAAAAAACGGATCCGAAAAGTGATGCACTAATCGGAAGGTTCCCGGAGTTCGGACGGTCGGATCGAGCTGAAATTTTGAAGGGTGGTAGATATAGGAATTCCACATCCGATCAACGGTTGGATCTTCCAAAAGATGTCCGAGCTAGAAGCTGGACACCACGCCCTAAACTCGTCCAGATTTCCGTCCAGATTTGACATGGCTCCGGTATATCGTGGATTGCCAGAGATTCCTCCATCGGAATTCGACGAAATTTTCCAGGGTTGTTATAGACTCAATTCCGCACAATTCCACCGAAGCAATTGTTAAAACGATACTTGAGGAGGCGGTGGCGGCGGACACAAGTCCGCTGTCCAGAAAAACAGTACGGTCGCCCGAGGGCAATGTTGACGTTGAGCCCCCTGGCTCCCTTGATGATTCCTCCATGATCTTAATAGAGATCGGAGTTGATGTTGATGATGGCCCTCATCCGAACATGACGATCGGAGGTAGGGCGCAGTCCTTGGTCGAACCAAGGTGACCAGTCGAGCTGGTGACGAAGATGCCGAAGTCGCAGTTGATCTGCAGGCGAGCCATCGACCTTTTGCCGAACACACAGCGGAGCTCTCATTGAAAGCACCAATGTCGGTGTCAAAACCGGCGGATCTCGGGTAGGGGGTCCCAAACTGTGCGTCTAAGGATGATGGTAACATGAGACAAGTGACACGATGTTTACCCAGGTTCGGGCCCTCTCTATGGAGGTAATACCCTACTTCCTGCTTGATTGATCTTGATGACATGATTATTACAAGAGTTGATCTACCACGAGATCGTAGAGGCTAAACCCTAGAAGCTAGCCTACGGTATGATTGTTGTATATATCCTCTATCGACTAGCCTGGCCTCGGTTTATATAATGCACCAGAGGCCTACGATAACAAGAGTCCTAGCCGAATACGCCGGTGGGGAGGAGTCCTTGTCTTGATCGCCTGGTCTTGTGGAATCTTCCTTGTATGCGGCAGCTGTCCGGACTGGCCCATGAGTATACGGCCATGGGGGTCCTCGGCCCAATCTAACAGATTAGGAGATGACGTGGTGAGTACCCCCTAGTCCAGGACACCGTCACATACCCTCAGCCCCGAGGGTGAACTACTCACTCCTCGTCATGGAGAGCGCCGGGATGATGAAGATGGCCACCGGTGATGGGTTCCCCCTCTGGCAGGGTGCCGGAACGGGCTCCCGAGAGGTTATTGGTGGCTACATAGGCTTGCGGCGGCGGAACTCCCGATCTATCTTCTCCGTGGATGTTTTTAGGGTACGTAGGCATATATAGGTGAAAGAAGTCGGTCGGGGGTGCTCGAGGGGCCCACGAGACAGGGGGCGCGCCCAGTAGGGGGGCGCGCCCCCTATCTCCTGGCCTCCTCAAGGATCTTCTGATGTGAACTCCAAGTCTATAGGATGATATTCTTCCCAAAAATAACGTTGTCGAAGGTTTCATTCCGTTTGGACTCCGTTTGATATTCCTTTTCCTCGAAATACTGAAACAGGCAACAAAACAACAATATGGGCTGGGCCTCCGGTTAATAGGTTAGTCCCAAAAGTAATATAAAAGTGTATAATAAAGCCCATAATCATTCAAAACAAGTAATATAATATCATGGAACAATCAAAAATTATAGATACGTTGGAGACGTATCAAGCATCACCAAGCTTAATTCCTGCTCGTCCTCGAGTAGGTAAATGATAAAAAAGAGAATTTTTGATGTGGAATGCCACCTAGCATAATTCATAATGTAATTTTCTTTATTGTGGCATGAATGTTCAGATCCAAATGATTCAAAATAAAAGTTCATATTGATAAAAGAAATAGTAATACTTCAAGCATACTAATCAAAGTAATCATGTCTTCTCAAAATAACATGGCAAAAGAAAGTTCATCCCTACAAAATCATATAGTTAGGCTATGCTTCATTTTCGTCACACAAAGATGTTCCCAACTTCTATACCCCCGATGACAAGCCAAGCAATTGCTTCATACTTAAATAATCTCAAACTTTTTCAACCTCCACGCAATACATGAGCGTGAGCCATGGATATAGCACTATGGGGGGAATAGAATATGATGATGGGGATTGTGTGAAGAAGACAAAAAAGGAGAAAGTCTCACATTGACGAGGATAATCAACGGGCTATGGAGATGCCCATCAATTGATGTCAACATGAGGAGTAGGGATTGCCATGCAACGGATGCACTAAAGCTATAAATGAATGCTCAACAAAAGAAAACTAGTGGGTGTGCATCCAACTTGCTTGCTCACGAAGACCTAGGACATTTGAGGAAGCCCATCGTAGGAATATACAAGCCAAGTTCTATAATGAAAAATTCCCACAAGTATGAAAAAGACAACTTATGAGACTCACTATATGAAAAACATGGTGCTACTTTGAAGCACAATATATGAGACTCACTACATGAAGAACAAGGTGCTACTTTGAAGCACAAGTGTGGAAAAAGAGATAGTAACATTGCCCTTTTTATTTATTTTCTTTTTTTTGGGCCTTTCCTTTTTTCTTTTTGGCCTTTCTTCTTTTTTGGGCAATGCTCTAATAATGATGATCATCACACTTCTATTGATTACAACATATGAATTACAACTCGAAACTAGAACAAGATATGGCTCTATATGAATGCCTCCGGCGGTGTACCGGGATGGTGCAATGAATCAAGAGTGACATGTATGAAAAATAATGCATGGTGGCTTTGCCACAAATATGATGTCAACTACATGATCATGCAATGGCAATATGATAAAAGTAAAGTATGTCATGATGATGGTGAATGGAACGGTGGAAAGTTGCATGGCAATATATCTCGGAATGGCTATGGAAATTCCATAAATAGGTCGGTATGGTGGCTGTTTTGAGGAAGATATAATGAGGCTTATGTGTGATAGAGCATATCGTATCACGGGGTTTGGATGCACCGGCGAAGTTTGCACCAACTCTCAAGGTGAGAAAGGGCAATGCACTGCATCAAGAGGCTAGCAAAGGTGGAAAGGTAAAATGCGTATAATCCATGGACTCAACATTAGTCAAAAGAACTCATATACTTATTGCAAAAAATTAGAAGTCATCAAAATCAAATACTACGCGCATGCTCCTAGGGGATAGATTGGTAGGAAAAGACCATCGCCGTCTCCGACCGCCACTCATAAGGATGCACAAGCCAGGTACACTTCATGTTTCAAATTTGTTACACAACTTTAACCATACGTGCATGCTACGGGACTTGCTAACTTCAACACAAGCATTCTTTGAATTCATAATCACCCAACTAGCATGACTTTAATATCACTACCTTCATATCTCAAAACAATTATCAAGTATCAAATTGATCATAGCATCCATCGCACTCATAAGAATTCTTACAATTCTTGTATGCTTAGCATATTAGGATTATTTAAGAAAATTACCATACTATTTAAGACTCTCAAAATAATATAAGTGAAGCATGAGAGTTCATATATTTCTTCAAAATAAAACCATCATTGTGCTCTAAAAGATATAAGTGAAGTACTAGAGCAAATGACAAACTACTCCGAAAGATATAAGTGAAGATCAATGAGTAGTCGAATAATTATACAACTATGTGAAGACTCTCCCATTTAATAATTTCAGATCTTGGTATTTTTATTCAAACAGCAAGCAAAGCTAAAGAAAATGACATGACACTCCAAGCAAAACACATATCATGTGGTGAATAAAAATATAGCTCCAAGTAAAGTTACCGATGAACGAAGACGAAAGAGGGGATGCCTTCCGGGGCATCCCCAAGCTTAGGCTCTTGGTTATCCTTGAATATTACCTTGGGGTGGGCATCCCCAAGCTTAGGCTCTTGCCACTCCTTATTCCATAGTCCATCGAATCTTTACCCAAAACTTGAAAACTTCACAACACAAAACTTAACAGAAAACTCGTGAGCTCCGTTAGCGAAAGAAAACAAAACACCACTTCAAGGTACTGTAATGAACTCATTCTTTATTTATATTGGTGTTAAAACTACTGTATTCCAACTTCTCTATGGTTTATAAACTATTTTACTAGCCATAGGTTCATCAAAATAAGCAAACAACACAATGAAAACAGAATCTGTCAAAAACAGAACATTCTGTAGTAATCTGTAACTAATGCGAACTTCTGGAACTCCAAAAATTCTAAAATAAATTGTTGGACCTGAGGAATTTGTCTAGTAATCATCTGCAAAAAGAATCAACTAAATAGCACTCTCCAGTAAAAAGTTGAAGCTAATCTCGTGAGCGCTAAAGTTTCTGTTTTTTACAGCATGATCATAAAGACTTCACTCAAGTCTTCCCAAAGGTTCTACTTGGCACAAACACTAATTAAAACATGAAAACAGATCTAACCAGAAGCTAGATGGATTATTTATTACTAAACAGAACCAAAAAGCAAGAAACTAAAATAAAATCGGGTTGCCTCCCAACAATCGCTATCGTTTAACGCCCCTAGCTAGGCATGATGATTTCAATGATGCATACATAAGAGATAAGAATAGAAACATAAAGAGGGCATCATGAAGAATATGACTAGAACATTTAAGTCTAACCCACTTCCTATGCATAGGGATTTTGTGAGCAAACAACTTATGGGAACAATAATCAACAAGCATAGGAAGATAAAACAAGCATAACTTCAAAAATTTAAGAACATAGAGAGGAAACTTGACATTATTGCAACTCCTACAAGCATATGTTCCTCCCTCATAATAATTTTCAGTAGCATAATGAATGAATTCAACAATATAACCAGCACCTAAAGCATTGTTTTCATGATCTACTAGCATAGAAAATTTACTACTCTCCACATAAGCAAATCTATTCTCATCAATAGTAGTGGGAGCAAACTCAACAAAATAACTATCATGTGATTGAAAATTAAGATCAAGATGACAAGTTTCATGGTTATAATTATTATTAATAGCATACAAGTCATCACAATAATCATCATCAATAGCAACTTTGTTCTCATAATCAATTGGAACCTCTTCCGAAATAATGGAATCATCACTAAATAAAGTTGACACTCTTCCAAATCCACTGTCATGTTCATCACAATAAGATTCAACATCCTCCAAAATAGTGGGATCATTACTTCCTAAAGTTGACACTCTTCCAAACCCACCTTCAACAATATAATCATCATAAATAGGAGGCATGCTTTCATCATAATAAATTTTCTTACCAAAACTTGGGGGACAAAAAATATCATCTTCATCAAACATAGCTTCCCCAAGCTTGTGGCTTTGCATATCATTAGCATCATAGGTATTCAAAGAATTCATACTAACAACATTGCAATCATGCTCATCATTCACATATTTTATGCCAAGCATTCTATGTAATTCTTCTTCTAGCAATTGAGCACAATTTTCCTTTCCATCATTCTCACGAAAGATATTAAAAAGATGAAGCGTATGAGACAAACTTAATTTCATTTTTTTGTAGTTTTATTTTATGAACTAAACTAGTGATAAAACAAGAAACAAAAAGATTCAATTGCAAGATCTAAAGATATACCTTCAAGCACTCACCTCCCCGGCAACAGCGCCAGAAATTAGCTTAGTTGACGGGGTGTGAGTGAGCGCCCTTTACCTAGCCTCCCCGGCAACGGCGCCAGAAATTGCTTGATGTCTACTACGCAACCTTCTTCTTGTAGACGTTGTTGGGCCTGCAAGTGCACAGGTTTGTAGGACAGTAGCAAATTTCCCTCAAGTGGATGACCTAAGGTTTATCAATCCGTAGGAGGCGTGGGATGAAGATGGTCTCTCTCAAGCAACCTTGCAACCAAATAACAAAAGTCTCTTGTGTCCCCAACACACCCAATACAATGGTAAATTGTATAGGTGCACTAGTTCGGCGAAGAGATGGTGATACAAGGGCAATATGGATGGTAGATATAGGTTTTTGTAATCTGAAATAATAAAAACAGCAAGGTAAAAATTGGTAAAAGTGAGCGTAAATGGTATTGCAATGATAGGAAACAAGGCCTAGGGTTCATACTTTCACTAGTGCAAGTTCTCTCAACAATAATAACATAGATAGATCATATAACAATCCCTCAACATGCAACAAAGAGTCACTCCAAAGCCACTAATAGCGGAGAACAAACGTAGAGATTATGGTAGGGTACGAAACCACCTCAAAGCTATTCTTTCGGATCAATCTATAAAAGAGTTCGTACTAGAATAACACCTTAAGACACAAATCAACCAAAACCCTAATGGCACCTAGATACTCCATTGTCACCTCAAGTATCCGTGGGCATGATTATACGATATACATCACACAATCTCAGATTCATCCAACTAACACAAAGTACTTCAAAGAGTGCCCCAAAGTTTCTACCGGAGAGTCAAGAACGTGTGCCAACCCCTATGCATAGGTTCATGGGCGGAACCCGCAAGTTGGTCACCAAAACATACATCAAGTGGCACATGATATCCCATTATCACCACACATAAACACGGCAAGACATACATCAAGTGTTCTCATAAAAGACTCAATCCGATAAGATAACTTCAAAGGGGAAACTCAATTCATCACAAGAGAGTAGAGGGGGAGAAACATCATAAGATCCAACTACAATAGCAAAGCTCGGGATACATCAAGATCGTGCCATAGAGGGAACACGAGAGAGAACACGAGAGAGAGAGAGAGAGAGAGAGAGAGAGAGAGATCAAACACATAGCTACTGGTACATACCCTCAGCCCCGAGGGTGAACTACTCCCTCCTCGTCATGGAGAGCGCCAGGATGATGAAGATGGCCACCGGTGATGGGTTCCCCCTCCGGCAGGGTGCCAGAACGGACTCCCAAGAGGTTTTTGGTGGCTACAGAGGCTTGCGGTGGTGGAACTCCCGATCTATCTTCTCCGTGGATGTTTTTAGGGTACGTAGGCATATATAGGTGAAAGAAGTCGGTCGGGGGGTGCTCGAGGGGCCCACGAGACAGGGCGCGCCCGATGAGGGGCGCCCCCTATCTCCCCGGCCTCCTCGAGGATCTTCCGACGTGAACTCCAAGTCTCTGTGGATGATATTCTTCCCAAAAATAACGTTGTCAAGGTTCCATTCCATTTGGACTCCGTTTGATATTCCTTTTCTTCGAAATACTGAAACAGGCAATAAAACAGCAATATGGGCTGGGCCTCCGGTTAATAGGTTAGTCCCAAAAGTAATATAAAAGTGTATAATAAAGCCCATAATCATTCAAAACAAGTAATATAATAGCATGGAACAATCAAAAATTATAGATACGTTGCAGACGTATCAGGTTTCAGTCCAATCAGAGTTACGGATCTCCATATATATACGAAACGGTGAAAGGGCACCTAAACAGAACGCAGAAACAGAGAGAAACAGAGAGATAGATCCAATCTCGGAGGGGCTCTCGCCCCTCCCATGCCATGGAGGCCAAGGACCAGAGGGGAAACCCTTCTCCCATCTAGGGAGGAGGTCAAGGAAGAAGAAGACAAAGGGCCCCCCTCTCCCCTTCTCTTCCGTTGGCGCCGGAGCAGCTGTGGCCATCATCATCACCGCAATCTTCACCAACAACTTCACCGCCATCATCACCAACTCTTCCCCCCTCTATGCAGTGGTGTAACCTCTCTCTTACCCGCTGTAATATCTACTTAAACATGGTGCTCAACGCTATATATTATTTCCCAATGACGTGTGGCTATCTTATGATGTTTGAGTAGATATGTTTTGTCCTATGGGTTATTTGATTAAAGATTGGTTTGAGTTGCATGTTTTATTATTGGTGCTGTCCTATGGTGCTCTCCGTGTCGCGCAAGCGTGAGGGATTCCCGCTGTAGGGTTTGCAATATGTTCATGATTTGCTTATGGTGGGTGGCGTGAGTGACATAAGCACTGCACCCGAGAGTAAGTAGGTTGTTTGCGTATGGGATAAAGAGGACTTGATACTTTAATGCTATGGTTGGGTTTTACCTTAATGATCTTTAGTAGTTGCGGATGCTTGCTAGAGTTCCAATCATAAGTGCATATGATCCAAGTAGAGAAAGTATGTTAGCTTATGCCTCTCCCTCAAATAAAATTGCAATAATGATTACCGGTCTAGTTATCGATTGCCTAGGGACAAATAACTTTCTCGTAACAAAAAGCTCTCTACTAAAACTAATTTAGTTGTGTTCTTATCTAAACAGCCCCTACCTTTTATTTTCATGCTCTTTACTTTCTTGCAAACCTATCCAAAAACACCTACAAAGTACTTCTAGTTTCATACTTGTTCTAGGTAAAGCGAGCGTCAAGCGTGCATAGAGTTGTATCGGTGGTCGATAGAACTTTAGGGAATATTTGTTCTACCTTTAGCTCCTCGTTGGGTTCGACACTCTTACTTATCGAAAACTGTTGCGATCCCCTATACTTGTGGGTTATCAGTATGTACTCATTGAAAAAACTTATCAAGCATCTTGATCTATCTCTATAGATCTTTGATGCTCAATGTGTAAGCAGCTTCACCGAGGTCTTTCCTTGAAAAACTCTTATTCAAGTATCCTTCTATGCTTTCCAGAAAAATTCTACATTATTTCCGATCAATAATATGTTATTCACATATACTTATCAGAAATGTTGTAGTGCTCCCACTCACTTTCTTGTAAATACAAAGCTTCTCCAAAAGTCTGTATAAAACCATATGCTTTGATCAACTCATCAAAGCGTATATTCCAACTCCGAGATGCTTGCACCAGTCCATAAATGGATCGCTAGAGCTTGCACACTTTGTTAGCACCTTTAGGATTGACAAAACCTTCTGGTCGCATCATATACAACTCTTCTTTAATAAATCCATTAAGGAATGCAGTTTTGACATCCATTTGCCAAATTTCATAAAATGTGGCAATTGCTAACATGATTCGGACAGACTTAAGCATCGCTACGAGTGAGAAAATCTCATCGTAGGCAACACCTTGAACTTTGTCAAAAAAAACCTTTTTCGACAAGTCTAGCTTTGTAGATAGTAACACTACTTATCAGCGTCTGTCTTCCTCTTGAAAATCCATTTATACAATATGGCTTGCCGATCATCGGGCAACTCCACCAAAGTCCACTCTTTGTTCTCATACATGGATCCCGTCTCAGATTTCATGGCCTCAAGCCATTTCGCGGAATCTGGGCTCATCATCGCTTCCTCATAGTTCGTAGGTTTATCATGGTCTAGTAACATGACTTCTAGAATAGGATTATCGTACCACTCTGGTGCGGACCGTACTCTGAAAGACCTACGAGGTTCTGTAATAACTTGATTTGAAGTTTCATGATCATCATCATTAGCTTCCTCACTAATTGGTGTAGGCATCACTGGAACTGATTTCAGTGATGAACTAGTTTCCAATTCGGGAGAAGGTACTATTACCTCATCAAGTTTCTACTTTTCTCCCACTCACTTCTTTCGAGAGAAACTCCTTCTCTAGAAAGGATCCATTCTTAGCAACGAATATTTTGCCTTCGGATCTGTGATTAGAAGGTGTACCCAACAGTCTCCTTTGGGTATCCTATGAAGATGCATTTCTCCGATTTGGGTTCGAGCTTATCAGGTTGAAACTTTTTCACATAAGCATTGCAGCCCCAAGCTTTTAAGAAACGACAACTTTGGTTTCTTGCCAAACCACAGTTCATAAGGCGTCGTCTCAACGGATTTTGATGGTGCCCTATTTAAAGTGAATGCAGCTGTCTCTAATGCATAACCCCAAAACATAGTGGTAAATCGGTAAGATACATCATAGATCGCACCATATCCAATAAAGTGCGGTTACGATGTTCGGACACACCATTACGCTGTGGTGTTCCAAGTGGCGTGAGCTGTGAAACTATTCCACATTGTTTTAAATGAAGGCCAAACTCGTAACTCAAATATTCTCCTCTACGATCAGATTGTAGAATCCTTATTTTCTTGTTACGATGATTCTCCACTTCACTCTGAAATTCTTTGAACTTTTCAAATGTTTCAGACTTGTGCTTCATTAATTAGATATACTCATATCTGCTCAAATCATCTGTGAAGGTCAGGAAATAATGATACCCGCCACGAGCATCAACACTCCTTGGATTGCATACATCGGTATGTATTATTTCCAACAAGTCGAGCTTTCGTTCCATTGTTAGGAGATCGGAGTTTTAGTCATCTTGCCCAAAAGGCACGGTTCGCAAGCATCAAATGATTCATAACCAAGTGATTCCAAAAATCCATCTTTATGGAGTTTCTTCATGCACTTTACACCGATATGACCCAAACGGCGATTACCACAAATAAGTTGCACTATCATTATCAACTTTGCATCTTTTGGCATCAATATTATGAATATGTGTATCACTACGATCGAGATCCAACAAACTATTTTCATTGGATGTATGACCATCGAAGGTTTTATTCATGTAAACAGAACAACAATTATTCTCTGACTTTAAATGAATAACCGTATTGCAATAAACATGATCAAATCATATTCATGCTCAATGCAAACGCCAAATAACATTTATTTTGGTTCAACACTAATCCCGAAAGTATAGGGAGTGTGCGATGATGATCATATCAAACTTGGAACCACTTCCAACACACATCATCACTTCACCCTCAACTAGTCTCTGTTTATTCTGTAACTCCTGTTTCGAGTTACTAACTTTTAGCAACCGAACAAGTATCAAATACCCAGGGGCTACTATAAACACTAGTAAGGTACACATCAATAACCTGTATATCAAATATACCCTTGTTCACTTTGCCATCCTTCTTATCCACCAAATATTCATGGTATTTCCGCTTCCAGTGACCATTTCCTTTTGCAGTAGAAGCACTCAGTTTCAGGCTTTAGTCTAGCTTTGGGCTTCTTCACGGAAGTGACAACTTGCTTGCCATTCTACTTGAAGTTCCCTTTCTTTACCTTTGCCTTTTTCTTGAAACTAGTGATCTTGTCAATCATCAACACTTGATGTTCTTTCTTGATTTCTACCTTCATTGATTTCAACATTACGAAGAGCTCGGGAATCGTTTTCGTCATCCCTTGCATATAATAGTTCATCACGAAGTTCTAGTAACTTGGTGATGGTGACTAGAGAACTCTGTCAATCACTATCTTATCTGGAAGATTAACTCCCACTTGATTCAAGCGATTGTAGTACCCAGACAATATGAGCACATGCTCACTAGTTGAGCGATTCTCCTCCATCTTTTAGCTATAGAACTTGTTGGAGACTTCATATCTCTCAACTCGGGTATTTGCTGAAATATTAACTTCAACTCCTAGAACATCTCATATGGTCCATGACATTCAAAACGTCTTTGAAGTCCCGATTCTAAGCCGTTAAGCATGGTGCACTAAACTATCAAGTAGTCATCATATTGAGCTAGCCAAACGTTCATAACGTCTGCATCTGCTCCTGCAATAGGTCTGTCACCTAGCGGTGCATCAAGGACATAATTCTTCTATGCAGCAATGAGGATAAACCTCAGATCACGGATCTAATCCGCATCATTGCTACTAACATCTTTCAACACAATTTTCTCTAGGAACATATCAAAATAAACATGTGAAAGCAACAACGTGAGCTATTGATCTACAACATAATTTGCAAAATACTATCAGGACTAAGTTCATGATAAATTAAAGTTCAATTAATCATATTACTTAAGAACTCCCACTTAGACAGACATCTCTCTAGTCATCTAAATGATCACGTGATCCAAATCAACTAAACCATGTCCGATCATCACGTGAGATGGAGTAGTTTCAATGGTGAACATCACTATGTTGATCATATCTACTATATGATTCACGTTCGTCAAGTTTAACCTGAGTATTCCGCGTGTGCAACTGTTTTGCACCCATTGTATTTGAACGTAGAGCCTATCACACCCGATCATCACGTGGTGTCTCACCACAAAGAACTTTCGCAACGGTGCATACTCAGGGAGGACACTTATACCTTGAAATTTAGTGGAGATCATCTTATAAAGCTACTGTTGAACTAAGAAAATAAGATGTATAAAAGATAAACATCATATGCAATCAAAATATGTGACATGATATGGCCATGGTCATCTTGCGCCTTTGATCTCCATCTCCAAAGTATTGTCATGATCTCTATCGTCACCGCTACGACACCATGATCTCCATCATCTTGATCTATATCAATGTGTCGTCACATGGTCGTCTCACCAATTATTGCTCTTGCAACTATTGCTATCACATAGCGATAAAGTAAAGCAATTATTTGGCGCTTGCATCTTATGCAATAAAGAGACAACCATAAGGCTTCTGCCAGTTGCCGATAACTTCAACAAAACATGATCATCTCATACAACAACTTATATCTCATCACATCTTGACCATATCACATCACAACATGCCCTGCAAAAACAAGTTAGACGTCCTTTACTTTGTTGTTGCAAGTTTTACGTGGCTGCTATGGGCTGAGCAAGAACCGTTCTTACCTACGCATCAAAACCACAACGATAGTTCGTCAAGTTAGTGCTGTGTCATCCTATGTTATGACTGTTACATGATGAACCGCATCCGGCATAATTATCCATCACCGATCCAATGCCTACGAGCTTTTGTTGGGGAACTAGTAATTTCAAAAAATTCCTACGCACACACAAGATCATGGTGATGCATAGCAACGAGAGGGGAGAGTGTGTCCACGTACCCTTGTAGACCGAAAGAGGAAGTGTTAGCACAGCGCGGTTGATGTAGTTGTACGTCCTCACGGCCCGACCGATCAAGCACCGAAAGCACGACACCTCCGAGTTCTTGCACACGTTCAGCTTGATGACATTCCTCGAACTCCGATCCAACCGAGTGTTGAGGGAGAGTTTCGTCAGCACGACGGCGTGGTGACGATGATGATGGTCTACCGACGCAGGGCTTCGCCTCAGCACCGCTACGATGTTATCGAGAAGGACTATGGTGGAGGGGGGCACCGCACACGGCTAAGAGATCAATGATCAATTATTGTGTCTCCAAGGGGTGCCCCCCTCCCCGTATATAAAGGAGTGGAGGAGGGGGAGGGCGGCCCTCTATGGCGCCGCCCTAGGAGGAGTCCTACTCCCACCGGGAGTAGGATTCCCCCCTTCCAAGTAGTAGGAGTTGGAGCCAAGGAAAGGGGAGAGAGAGAAGAAGGAAGGAGGGCAGCCCCTCCCCTAGTCCAATTCGGACTAGGCCTTGGGGGCGCCCAACCTCTCCTCTCTCTTTCCCCTAAATCTCCATATGTCCCATATACTGCCCGGCGAATTCCCTGAACTCTCAGGTAATCCGAAAAATACCCGAATCACTCGGAACCTTTGCGATGTCCGAATATAGTCGTCCAATATATCGATCTTTACATCTCGACCATTTCGAGACTCCTCGTCATGTCCCCGATCTCATCCGGGACTCCGAACTACCTTCGGTACATCAAAACACATAAACTCATAATATAACCGTCATCGAACTTTAAGCGTGCGGACCCTACGGGTTCGAGAACAATGTAAACATGACCGAGACACGTCTCCGGTCAATAACCAATAGCGGAACCTGGATGCTCATATTGGCTCCCACATATTCTACGATGATCTTTATCGGTCAAACCGCATAACAACATACGTTGTTCCCTTTGTCATCGATATGTTACTTGCCCGAGATTCGATCGTTGGTGTCTCAATACCTAGTTCAATCTCGTTACCGGCAAGTCTCTTTACTCGTTATGTAATGCATCGTCCCGCAACTAACTCATTAGTCACATGGCTTGCAAGGCTTATAGTGATGTGCATTACCGAGAGGGCCCAGAGATACCTCTCCGACAATCGGAGTGACAAATCCTAATCTCAAAATACGCCAACTCAACATGTACCTTCGGAGACACCTGTAGAGCTCCTTTATAATCACCCAGTTACGTTGTGACGTTTGGTAGCACACAAAGTGTTTCTCCGGTAAACGGGAGTTTCATAATCTCATAGTCATAGGAACATGTATAAGTCATGAAGAAAGCAATAGCAACATACTAAATGATCAAGTGCTAAGCTAACTGAATGGGTCAAGTCAATCACATCATTCTCCTAATGATGTGATCCCATTAATCAAATGACAACTCATGTCTATGGTTAGGAAACACAACCATCTTTGATCAACGAGCTAGTCAAGTAGAGGCATACTAGTGACACTGTGTTTGTCTATGTATTCACACATGTATTATGTCTCCGGTTAATACAATTCTAGCATGAATAATAAACATTTATCATGAAATAAGGATATAAATAATAACTTTATTATTGCCTCTAGAGCATATTTCCTTCAGCTTTTCCTATATTGGTTCTCGCTTATTTACTTTCCCGTTGCTATTATTACAATCACTACAAAATACCAAAAATATTACTTTTGCTACCGTTACCTTTTATTACCGTTACCACTATTGTCATATTACTTTGCTACTAAATACTTTGCTGTAGATACTAAGTTATCCAGGTGTGGCTGAATTGACAACTCAGTTGCTAATACTTGAGAATATTCTTTGGCTCCCCTTGTGTTGAATCAATAAATTTGGGTTGAATACTCTACCCTCGAAAACTGTTGCGATCCCCTATACTTGTGGGTTATCAAGACTATTTTCTCAAGGCCATGTCGGGGAGCATAGCTCCATTCTTTGAGTCACTTGGGATTTATATCTCCTGGTCACTATGAAGAACTTGAAAGACGCTAAGACAACAATTTATCCCTCAACTACGAGGGGAGGTAAGGAACTGCCATCTAGCTCTGCACTTGATTCACCTTCTGTTTTGAGTAAGCTTGCGACACCTAAACCTGCTTCTGCTATTCGTTCTGATATGTCGCATGTTATTGATGATTCCACTTCTGCTATGCATGATACTTATGATGAAACTACTTCTATGCTTGATACTACTGTGCCCCTTAGTGAATTTCTTGATGAACAAATTGCTAGGGCTAGAGAGAAAGAAATTATTGAAACTGATTATATTGATGAAAGTGATGATGAAGATATGACTTTTATTCCTGAGGGTTATATTTTTGATAAAGAATCTTCTGCAGCTATTTTAGCTTACAAAGATAGATATGAACTCAAGAGGTTATTAGTTAAATGGAATCAGCAATCTCTTAATGATAGAATGAGACCTAACCCTGCTTTCGCAACTTCACCTATCTGTGTTGCCGATAAGGATTATGAATTCTCCGTTGATCCTGATATAATTACTTTGGTTGAATCTGATCCTTTTTATGGCTATGAATCTGAAACTGTTGTGGCACATCTTACTAAATTAAATGATATAGCCACCCTGTTCACTAATGATGAGAGATCTCGCTACTTTTATATCCTTAAAATATTTCCGTTCTCATTAAAGGGTGATGCTAAGATATAGTTTAATTCTTTTGATCCTGGTTGTGTGCATAGTCCCCAGGATATGATTTATTACTTCTCTGCTAAATATTTCCCTACTCATAAGAAACAAGCTGCTTTGAGGGAAATATACAACTTTGTGCAAATTGAAGAAGAGAGTCTCCCACAAGCTTGGGGGAGGCTTCTCAAGTTACTTAATGCCTTGCCTGGTCATCCTCTTAATAAAAATGAAATACTTGATATCTTTTATAATGGACTAACCGATGCTTCCAGAGATTACCTAGATAGTTGTGCTGGTTCTGTTTTCAGGGAAAGAACACCGGATGAAGCTGAAATTCTATTGAATAATATGTTGACAAATGAAAATAATTGGACACTTTCTGAGCCAGCTCCTGAGCCAATTCCTGAACCTATTCCTAAACCAACTCCGAAGAAGAGAGGTGTTCTATTTCTCAGTCGTGAAGATATGCAAGAGGCAAAGAAATCTATGAAAGAAAAAGGTATTAAAGCTGAATATGTTAAGAATTTACCTCCTATTGAAGAAATACATGGTCTTAATTTACCGCATGTTGAAGAAACATATGATCTTAATCCATTAACTATTGAAGAAACTCATGGTCTTGATAACCCGACACAGGTAGTAAAGGTAAATTCCCTCTATAGATTTGATGAAGGTGATATTCCTCACTATAAGTCTGCTAGACAATGCTTAGAAGAGTTTGATAATTTCATTGTCAAAAAAGAAAATTTAATGCTTATTTTGGTAGACAATTGAAATACAATTCAGATATGCTTAAACACTTGGGTAATTACATGGCTGATGTTAGAGGTGAACTTAAACTCATTACTAAACATGCTTCTATGGTTACTACTCAAGTAGAACAAGTACTTAAGGCTCAAAATGATTTGCTCAATGAAATGAATAGTAAGAAAAATGATTATGTTGTTAGAGTGGCTACTAGAACTGGTAGGATGACTCAGGAACCTTTGTATCCTAAAGGCCACCCTAAGAGAATTGAGCAAGATTCTCAGAGAAATAATATTGATGTACCTAGTTCTTCTAAAAGGAAGAAAAAGAAAAATGATAGGACTTTGCAAACTTCTAGTGAACCTATTGCTGAACCACCTGAGAATCCCAATGATATCTCTATGTCTGATGCTGAAACACAATCTGGTAATGAACATGAACCTAGTGAAAATGTTGATGATGACGTTCATGATGATGCTCAACCTAGTAATGATAATGATGTAGAAATTGAACCTGATGTTGATCTTGATAACCCACAATCAAAGAATCAACGTTATGATAAGAGAGATTTTGTTGCTAGGAAACATGGTAAAGAAAGAGAACCATGGGTTCGTAAACCCATGCCTTTTCCTCCCAAACCATCCAAGAAAAAGGATGATGAGGATTTTGAGCGCTTTGCTTAAATGATTAGACCTATCTTTTTGCGTATGCGATTAATTGACATGCTCAAAATGAATCCTTATGCTAAGTATATGAAAGAAATTGTCACTAATAAGAGAAAGATACCGGAAGTTGAGATTTCCACCATGCTCGCTAATTATACTTTTAAGGGTGGAATACCAAAGAAACTTGGAGATCCAGGAGTACCTACTATACCATGCTCCATTAAAAGAAACTATGTTAAAACTGCTTTACGTGATCTTGGAGCCGGTGTTAGTGTTATGCCTCTCTCTTTATATCATAGACTTGATTTGAATAAGTTGACACCCTCTTTGAAATATCTTTGCAAATGGCTGATAAATCAACTGCTACAACTGTCGGTATTTGTGAGAATGTGCCTGTTGTGGTTGCAAACAGTACTATTTTAACGGACTTTGTTATTCTTGATATTCCCGAGGATGATAGTATGTCTATTATTCTTGGAAGACCTTTTTTGAATACTGTAGGGGCTGTTATTGATTGCAACAAAGGCAATGTCACTTTACATGTTAATGGTAATGAGCATACGGTACACTTTCCGAGGAAACAACCTCAAGTTTATAGTATCAATTCTATTGGAAAAGTTACATCAATTATATTTGGAGGTTTTGAATTTCCTCTTCCTACTGTCAAGAAGAAATATGATATTCTTATTATTGGGGATGTGCATATCCCCGTTGAGGTAACATAGTGTTATTCGAAATTTCTCCGGTTCCATGTTATTCGGAACGAGTTTGTTAACAAGACCTGATAACCCTTGTTCGTGGATTCCTTTTGATGAGCATGAGATGGATGAAACTAGAAGGCACAACCTTCTGTACCCTCTTTATACTTTCTGTTATTTAGTTGAAATAAAGTAAAAATATTATTTTTACATGCATTTTTTCTGATTTATCTGTGCAATATAAAAATACCCCGAAAATAAAAGTTCTCCAAATGCCCTGAAAATGAAATATGATTTTTTCTAGAATATTTGAGGATTTATGGAACTGAGAACACAGCAGGGGGGTCAACCACCTGGCCACGAGGGTGGAGGGCGCGCCCTACCACCCAGGGCGCGCGCCCATGCCTCGTGGGCCCATGGTGGCCCTGAACCTATTATGTTTTCATGAATATATGTGAGTTCTTATCCTATCTTGCAAGTCTATAGTCACCTACTATGTGTTATGATCCGGCAACCCCGGAGTGACAATAATCGGGACCACTCCCGGTGATGACCATAGTTTGAGGAGTTCATGTATTCACTATGTGCTAATGTTTTGTTCCGGTTCTCTATTAAAAGGAGGCCTTAATATCCCTTAGTTTCCATTAGGACCCCGCTGCCACGGGAGGGTAGGACAAAAGATGTCATGCAAGTTCTTTTCCATAAGCACGTATGACTATATTCGAATACATGCCTACATTACATTGATGAATTGGAGCTAGTTCTGTGTCACCCTATGTTATGACTGTTACATGATGAACCGCATCCGGCATAATTATCCATCACCGATCCAATGCCTACGAGCTTTTCCTATATTGGTTCTCGCTTATTTACTTTCCCGTTGCTATTGTTACAATCACTACAAAATACCAAAAATATTACTTTTGCTACCGTTACGAATACTGTCATATTACTTTGCTACTAAATACTTTGCTGCAGATACTAAGTTATCCAGGTGTGGCTGAATTGACAACTCAGTTGCTAATACTTGAGAATATTCTTTGGCTCCCCTTGTGTCGAATCAATAAATTTGGGTTGAATACTCTACCCTCGAAAACTGTTGCGATCCCCTATACTTGTGGGTTATCAAATCGTACTATGACTTGGGAGTCCTAGTAGGACTCCCTACACTTGGCGCGCCCCTAGGAGGGTCGGACTCTCTCTCTCCCTCCTTTATATACGTGGGGAGGGGTCACCCCAAAGGGACCCCAAGATTTGTCTTAGCCGTGTGCGGTGCCCCTCTCCACAGTTACACACCTCGGTCATATCATCGTAGTGCTTAGGCGAAGCCCTGCACTGGTAACTGAAGGAAATATGCCCTAGAGGCAATAATAAAGTTATTATTTATTTCCTTACATCATGATAAATGTTTATTATTCATGCTAGAATTGTATTAACCGGAAACATAATACATGTGTGAATATATAGACAAACAGAGTGTCACTAGTATGCCTCTACTTGACTAGCTCGTTAATCGAAGATGGTTATGTTTCCTAACCATAGACATGAGTTGTCATTTGATTAACGGGATCACATCATTAGGAGAATGATCTGATTGACATGACCCATTCCGTTAGCCTAGCACTTGATCGTTTAGTATGTTGCTATTGCTTTCTTCATGACTTATACATGTTCCTGTAACTATGAGATTATGCAACTCCGTTTACGGAGGAACACTTTGGGTGCTACCAAACGTCACAACGTAATCGGGTGATTATAAAGGAGTACTACGAGGTGTTTCCAAAGGTACATGTTGGGTTGGCGTATTTCGAGATTAGGTTTTGTCACTCCGATTGTCGGAGAGGTATCTCTGGGCCCTCTCGGTAATGCACATCATTATAAGCCTTGCAAGCAATGTGACCAATGAGTTGGTTACGGGATGATGCATTACTGAGCGAGTAAAGAGACTTGCGGTGGCGAGATTGAACTAGGTATTGGATACCGACGATCGAATCTCGGGCAAGTAACATACCGATGACAAAGGGAACAACGTATGTTGTTATGCGGTCCGACCGATAAAGATCTTCAGAGAAAATGTAGGAACCAATATGGGCATCCAGGTCCCGCTTATTGGTTATTGACCGGAGATGTGTCTCGGTCATGTCTACATTGTTCTCGAACCGTAGGGTCCGCACGCTTAAGGTTTCGATGATGCTTATATTATGAGTTTGTGTATTTTGATGTACGAAGGTTGTTCGAGTCCCGGATATGATCACGGACATGACGAGGAGTCTCGAAATGGTCGAGACATAAAGATTAATATATTGGACGGATATATTTGGACACGGAAAGGTTCGGAGAAGTTTGGAGCTCCGGAGGTTACCGGAACCCCGGGAGGTATATGGGCCTTATTGGGCCCATGTAGGAGGAAGGAGAAGGAACAAGGGAGGCGCCCCCCAAGCCCAATCCGAATTGGGGAAGGGGCGGCCCCTTTCCTTTCTCCTTCCCCTCTTCCTATTCCTACTACTAGTACTACTTCCTAATACTAGTACTCCTTCCTTCCCCTTCAAATAAGATAAGGAAAGAGAGGGAAACCTACTTGGAGTAGGTTTCCCCTCCTATGGTGCGCCCCCTTGGGCGGCCACCTCCTCCCTCCCTCCTTCATATACGGGGAGGGGGCACCTAGGACACACAAGTTGATCCTTGAGATCGTTCCTTAGCCGTGTGCGGTGCCCCCTCCACCATATTCCACCTCGGTCATATCGTAGCGGTGCTTAGGCGAAGCCTGCGTTGAGTGAAACATCAAGGTCGTCACCACGCCGTCATCTTGTGGAACTCCCTCTCCCGGAGCTTTCTTTGGATCGGAGCCCGTGGAGCGTCATCGAGCTGAACGTGTGCCAAGAACTCGGAGGCGCCAGAGTAACGGCGCTAGGATCGGCTGGATCGTGAGGAGAACGTTCGACTACTTCCTCTACGTCATCATCGACTTGGAGGTGCCGGAGTAACGGCGCTAGGATCGGCAGGATCGCGAGGAGAACGTCGACTACTTCCTCTACGTTGTGATCGCTTCCGCCACGGTCTCACGAGGGTACGTAGACAACACTCTCCCCTCTCGTTGCTATGCCATCACCATGGTCCCGTAAAAGCGAGGAAATTTTTTGAAATTACTGCGTTCCCCAACAGTGGCATCCGAGCCTAGGTTTTATGCGTTGATGTCATATGCACGAGTAGAACACAAGTGAGTTGTGGGCGATACAAGTCATACCGCCTACCGGCATGTCATACTTTGGTTCAGCGGTATTGTGAGATGAAGCGGCCGGACCGACATTACGCCAGACGCTTACGGCGAGACTGGTTTCACCGTTACGAGCATTCGTGCTTAAAGGTGGCTGGCGGGTGTCTGCCTCTCTCACTTTAGTTGAACTGAAAGTGGCTACGCCCGGTCCTTGAGAAGGTTAAGCGGAGTCTATTTGACGAAGTATCGTTGTGGTTTTGATGCGTAGGTAAGAACGGTTCTTGCTCAGCCCGTAGCAGCCACGTAAAACTTGCAACAACAAAGTAGAGGACGTCTAACTTGTTTTTGCAGGGCATGTTGTGATGTGATATGGTCAAGACGTGATGCTATATTTTATTGTATGAGATGATCATGTTTTGTAACCGAGTTATCGACAATCTGGCAGGAGCCATATGGTTGTCGCTTTATTGTATGAAATGCAACGCTGTAATTGCTTTACTTTATCACTAAGCGGTAGTGATAGTCGTAGAAGCAATAGACGGCGAAACGCATAAACGATGCTACGATGGAGATCAAGGTGTCGCTACCGGTGGCGATGGTGATCATGGCGGTGCGGAGATGGAGATCACAAGCACAAGATGATGATGGCCATATCATATCACTTATATTGATTGCATGTGATGTTTATCCTTTATGCATCTTATTTTGCTTTGTTTGTGGTAGCATTTTAAGATGATCTCTCACTAAAATTATCAAGTAGTGTTCTCCACGAGTATGCACCGTTGCCAAAGTTCGTCGTGCCCGGACACCACGTGATGATCGGGTGTGATAAGCTCTCGTCCATCTACAACGGGTGCAAGCCAGTTTTGCACACGCGAATACTCAAGTTAAACTTGACGAGCCTAGCATATGCAGATATGGCCTCGGAGCACGGAGACCGAAAGGTCGAGCGTGAATCATATAGTAGATATGATCAACATAGTGATGTTCACCATTGAAAACTACTCCATCTCACGTGATGATCGGTTATGGTTTAGTTGATTTGGATCACGTGATCACTTAGATGACTAGAGAGATGTCTGTCTAAGTGGGAGTTCTTAAGTAATATGATTAATTGAACTTAAATTTATCATGAACTTAGTCCTGGTAGTATTTTGCAAATTATGTTGTAGATCAATAACTCGCGTTGTTGCTTCCCTATGTTTTTATATGTGTTCCTAGAGAAAATTGTATTGAAAAATGTTAGTAGCAATGATGCGGATTGGATCCGTGTTCTGAGGTTTATCCTCATTGCTGCCTGTAAGAATTATGTCCTTAATGTACCGCTAGGTGATGACCTATTGCAGGAGCAAATGTAGGCGTTATGAGCGTTTGGCTAGCTCAATATGATGACTACTTGATAGTTTAGTGCACCATACTTAACAGCTTAGAATCGGGACTTCAAAGACGTTTTGAACGTCATGGACCATATGAGATGTTCCAGGAATTGAAGTTAATATTTCAAGCAAATACCCGAGTTGAGAGATATGAAATCTCCAACAAGTTCTATAGCTAAAAGATGGAAGAGAATCGCTCAACTAGTGAGCATGTTCTCAGATTGTCCGGTACTTCAATCGCTTGAATCAAGTGGGAGTTAATCTTCCAGATAAGATAGTGATTGATGTAATTCTCTAGTCACCAACACTAAGTTACTAGAACTTCGTGATGAACTATAGTATGCAAGGGATGACCAAAACAATTCCCGAGCTCTTCGTGATGTTGAAATCGACGAAGGTAGAAATCAAGAAAGAGCATCAAGTGTTGATGATTGACAAGACTGCTAGTCTCAAGGAAAAGGGCAAAGGGAAGAAGGGGAACTTCAAGAAGAACGGCAAGCAAGTTGCTGCTCGAGTGAAGAAGACCAAGTCTGGACCTAAACCTGAGACTAAGTGCTTTTGCTGCAATGGAACTGGTCACTAGAAGCGGAACTACCCCAAGTATTTGGCGGATAAGAAGGATGGCAAAGTGAACAAAGGTATATTTAAGATACAGATTATTGATGTGTATTTTACTAGTGTTCGTAGCAACCCCTCGGTATTTGATACTGGTTCAGTTGCTAAGAGTAGTAACTTGAAACGGAGTTGCAGAATGAATGTAAACTAGTTGAAGGGGAAGTGACGATGAGTGTTGGAAGTAGTTCCAAGATTGATATGATCATCATCGCACACTCCCTATACTTTTGGGATTAGTGTGGAACCTAAATAAGTGTTATTTGGTGTTAAGCATAAATATGATTTGATCATGTTTATTGCAATACGGTTATTCATTTAAGTAAAAAGAATAAATTGTTGTTCGCTTTACATGAATAAAACCTTATATGGTTACACACCTAATGAAAATGGTTCATTGGATCTCGATCATAGTGATACACATATTCATAATATTGAAACCAAAAGATGCAAAGTTAATAATGATAGTGCAACTTATTTGTGGCAATCGCCGTTTAGGTCATATTGGTGTAAAGCACATGAAGAAAACTCCATGTCGATGGATTTTGGAATCACTTGATTATGAATCATTTGATGCTTGCGAACCGTGCCGTTTGTGCAAGATGACTAAAACTCCGTTCTTAACAATGGAACAAGCTCTTGACTTATTGGAAATAATACATACCGATGTATGCGATCCAATGAGTGTTGATGCTCGTGGCAAGTATCGTTATTTTCTGATTTTCACAAGATGATTTGAGCAGATATGGGTATATCTACTTGATGAAACATAAGTCTGAAATAGTTGAAAGGTTCAAATAATTTCAGAGTGAAGTGGAAAAATCATCGTAACAAGAAAATAAAAGTTTCTACGATATGATCGCAGATGTAAAATATTTGAGTTACGAGTTTGGTCTTCAATTAAAACAATGTGAAATAGTTTCACAAATTCATGCCACCGAACACCACAACATAATGGTGTGTCCGGACATCATAACCGTACTTTATTGGATATAGTGCAACTATGATGTTTCTTACCGATTTACCGTTATAGTTTTGGGGCTATGCATTAGAGACAGCTGCATTCACGTTAAAAAGGGCACCATCTAAATCCGTTGAGACGACACCGTATGAACTGTGGTTTGGCAAGAAACCAAAGTTGTTGTTTCGGAAGTTTGGAGTTGCGATGCTTATATGAAAAAGTTTCATCCTGATAAGCTCGAACCCAAATCGAGAAATGCGTCTTCATAGGATACCCAAAATGTTGGGTACACCTTCTATCACAGATCCGAAAGGCAAGACATTCGTTGTCAAGAATGGATCCTTTCTAGAGAAGGAGTTTCTCTCGAAAGAAGTGAGTGGGAGGAAAGTAGAACTTGATGAGGTAATTGTACCTTCTCCCTTATTGGAAAGTAGTTTATCACATAAATCAGTTCCTGTGACTACTACACCAATTAGTGAGGAAGCTAATGATGATGATCATGTAACTTCAGATCAAGTTACTAACGAATCTCAGAGGTCAACCAGAGTGAGATCCGCACTGAGTGGTACGGTAATCCCATTCTGGAGGTCAGGTTACTTGACAATGACGAACCTGCGAACTATGAGGAAGCGATGATGAGCCCAGATTCCGCAAAATGGTTTGAGGCCATGAAATCTGAGATGGGATCCATGTATGAAAACAAAGTGTGGACTTTGGTTGACTTGCCCGAGGGTCGGCAAGCAATAGAAAATAAATGGATCTTCAAGAGGAAGACGGACGTTGATAGTAGTGTTACTATCTACAAAGCTCGACTTGTCGCAAAAAGGTTTTTGACAAGTTCAAGGTGTTAACTACAATGAGATTTTCTCAAGTAGCGATGCTTAAGTCTGTCCGAATCATGTTAGCAATTGCCACAATTTATGAAATTTGGCAAATGGATGTAAAAACTGCATTCTGAATGGGTTTTGGAGGAAGAGTTGTATATGATGCAACGAGAAGGTTTTATCGATCCAAAGGAGCTAACAAAGTGTGCAAGCTCCAAATGATCCATCTATGGACTGGTGCAAGCATCTCGGAGTTGGAATATACGCTTTGATAAGTTGATCAAAGCATATAGTTTATCTGAGACTTACAGTGAAGCCTTGTATTTACTAGAAAGTGAGTGGGAGCACTACAAAGATTTCGATAAGTATATGTGAATGACATATTGTAGATCGTAAATAATGTAGAATTATTACGCAAAGCATAAAGGAGTATTTGAAAGGAGTTTTTCAAACAAAGACCTCGGTGAAGCTGCTTACATATTGAGCATCAAGATCTATAGAGATAGATCAAGACGCTTGATAAGTTTTTTCAATGAGTACATACCTTGACAAGATTTTGAAGTAGTTCAAAATGGAACAGTCAAAGAAAGAGTTCTTGCCTGTGTTACAAGGTGTCAAATTGAGTAAGACTCAAAACCCGACCACGGCAGAAGATAGAAAGAGAATGAAAGTCATTCCCTATGCCTTGGCCATAGGTTCTATAAAGTATGCCATGCTGTGTACCAGATCTATTGTATACTCTACACTGAGTTTGGCAAGGAGTACAATAGTGATCTAGGAGTAGATCATCGACAGCGGTCAAAATTATCCTTAGTGGAATAAGGATATGTTTCTCGATTATGGAAGTGACAAAAGGTTAAATGCGTAAAGGGTTACGTCGATGCAAGTTTTGACACCGATCCGGATGACTCTAAGTCTCGATCTAGATACATATTGAAAGTGGGAGCAATTAGCTAGAATAGCTCCTTGCGGAGCATTGTTGACATAGAAATTTAAAATACTTACGGATCTGAATGTGATGGACCCGTTGACTAAAAATATCTCACAAGCAAAACATGATCACACCTTAGTACTCTTTGGGTGTTAATCACATAGCGATGTGAACTAGATTACTGACTCTAGTAAACCCTTTGGGTGTTGATCACATATCGATGTGAACTATGGGTGTTAATCACATGGTGATGTGAACTATTCTGTTAAATCACATGGCGATGTGAACTAGATTATTGACTCTAGTGCAAGTGGGAGACTGAAGGAAATATGCCCTAGAGGCAATAATAAAGTTATTATTTATTTCCTTACATCATGATAAATGTTTATTATTCATGCTAGAATTGTATTAACCGGAAACATAATACATGTGTGAATATATAGACAAACAGAGTGTCACTAGTATGCCTCTACTTGACTAGCTCGTTAATCGAAGATGGTTATGTTTCCTAACCATAGACATGAGTTGTCATTTGATTAACGGGATCACATCATTAGGAGAATGATCTGATTGACATGACCCATTCCGTTAGCCTAGCACTTGATCGCTTAGTATGTTGCTATTGCTTTCTTCATGACTTATACATGTTCCTGTAACTATGAGATTATGCAACTCCCGTTTACGGAGGAACACTTTGGGTGCTACCAAACGTCACAACGTAATCGGGTGATTATAAAGGAGTACTATGGTGTTTCCAAAGGTACATGTTGGGTTGGCGTATTTCGAGATTAGGTTTTGTCACTCCGATTGCTCGGAGAGGTATCTCTGGGCCCTCTCGGTAATGCACATCATTATAAGCCTTGCAAGCAATGTGACCAATGAGTTGGTTACGGGATGATGCATTACAGAGCGAGTAAAGAGACTTGCGGTGGCGAGATTGAACTAGGTATTGGATACCGACGATCGAATCTCGGGCAAGTAACATACCGATGACAAAGGGAACAACGATATGTTGTTATGCGGTCTCGACCGATAAAGATCTTCGTAGAAAATGTAGGAACCAATATGGGCATCCAGGTCCCGCTATTGGTTATTGACCGGAGATGTGTCTCGGTCATGTCTACATTGTTCTCGAACCGTAGGGTCCGCACGCTTAAGGTTTCGATGACAGTTATATTATGAGTTTGTGTATTTTGATGTACGAAGGTTGTTCGAGTCCGGATATGATCACGGACATGACGAGGAGTCTCGAAATGGTCGAGACATAAAGATTAATATATTGGACGGATATATTTGGACACCGGAAAGGTTCGGAGAAGTTTGGAGCTCCGGAGGTTACCGAACCCCGGGAGGTATATGGGCCTTATTGGGCCCATGTAGGAGGAAGGGAGAAGGAACAAGGGAGGCGCCCCCAAGCCCAATCCGAATTGGGGAAGGGGCGGCCCCCTTTCCTTTCTCCTTCCCCCTCTTCCTATTCCTACTACTAGTACTACTTCCTAATACTAGTACTCCTTCCTTCCCCCTTCAAATAAGATAAGGAAAAAGAGAGGGAAACCTACTTGGAGTAGGTTTCCCCCTCCTATGGTGCGCCCCCCCTTGGTCCGGCCACCTCCTCCCTCCCTCCTTTATAACGGGGGAGGGGGGCACCCTAGGACACACAAGTTGATCCTTGAGATCGTTCCTTAGTCGTGTGCGGTGCCCCCCTCCACCATATTCCACCTCGGTCATATCGTAGCAGTGCTTAGGCGAAGCCTGCGTCGGTGAAACATCAAGGTCGTTACCACGCCTGCCGTCATCTTGTGGAACTCCCTCTCCCCGGAGCTTTGCTGGATCGGAGCCCGTGGAGCGCCATCGAGCTGAGCGTGTGCCAAGAACTCAGAGGCGCCGGAGTAACGGGCGCTAGGATCGGCTGGATCGTGAGGAGAACGACGACTACTTCCTCTACGTCATCATCGACTTGGAGGTGCCGGAGTAACGGCGTTGGGATCGGCAGGATCGCGAGGAGAACGTCGACTACTTCCTCTACGTTGTGATCGCTTCCGCTTACGGTCTACGAGGGTACGTAGACAACACTCTCCCCTCTCGTTGCTATGCCATCACCATGGTCCTGTGTGTGCGTAGGAAAATTTTTGAAATTACTGCGTTCCCCAACAGTAACATCATCATCACCGTTGCCACGCCGTCGTGCTGACGGAACTCTCCCTCGTCATCAACTGGATTAAGAGCTCGAGGGACGTCATCGTGCTGAACATGTGCTGAACACGGAGGTGCCGTACGTTTGGTACTTGGATCGGTTGGATTGTGAAGACGTTTGACTACATCAACCGTGTTACTAAACGCTTCCGCTTTCGGTCTACGAGGGTACATGGACACACTCTCCCCGCTCATTGCTATACTTCTCCTAGATAGATCTTGCATGACTGTAGGAATTTTTTTTGAAATACTACATTCCCCAGCAACTGCATCAACTCATCCAAGACGAATGGATCATTTGATGCAACATGGAAAGCTTCTGCTCCTGTTATACTGAGTTGACTATAGCGAGCACGCTCCTCTGCCCATGTCCAACCCCATCCAAACATGTCACTCTTTCGTTATGCAGACAGCCCACCTCTCGCAACTTTCGACATCCTCTTAAGGATGCAACACTTAGGTATTTCAGATATTTTTAGATGAACCAACACATACAGAATGTGTTTGCAAGGCAACCCTTTCCGAAGCATTCGTCCCACAACTGCAGTCTATAGTATTCTCGAGTTTTCAGCTCGATAATTCACGCTGAACTGAAATTTACGGTTATTTCTCCATGTCACGATGAAGGTGTGACAGTCAACTCCACTAAGCGTCTCAAAAATCTCAAGCTCTCCCATCTTCTTCAGACCTTGTTGAAGAATATAAAAATTGGCATGAGTGAATACTTTGGCAACATGCTTCTCAATGTCCTTACATTCAGTGACTGCTGGTGGCAATGACTGATTAGAAACACAGTCATCATGCACCTCGTTCTCACGTAGTTGAACTATGCAATTCTCATAATGCACAACTAGATCAACAATAGTCATACCGTCGTCCAGATGAAGGTGAAGACAAGAGCTAAGGTTTTCACTCCTCTGATTACTGCGCATACCCAGAAAAAAATCATCTGACAGATATGATGATGCCCACTCCTCTTCCTGTACATCCTACGCAGCCACTCTTTTGTTTTATGAGTTCCATTTTAAGGACAAAAGCATTCCATCTCACCTCAAAGTTGGCAGGAGAGGTGGAGTAGTACAAGAGTGCCCTGAACTCATTTAGTGATTTGTAATTAAGGTGCTTCTGCATATTTTTTTCCACGTGCCATGAGCAGAGACGGTGCAACACACCAGCCATAACCAACCGAATAGCTCATATCATTTCAGCGTCTCCATCTGTGATGATTGACCTCGGCTTCTTCTGGCAATTGGCCTTTAGGAATGTCTGGAGCAGCCACACGTACGTCGCTTCGGTCTCGTTGGATACAATGGCACAACCAAACACTGTGGTGCAACGGTGATTATTTACATCAACAAAGGGGACGAACGACATACCATATCTGTTCATCTTATACGTGATGTCAAACACAGTCACATCTACATACAACTAATAGTCCCGCCGCGAGTGTGCATTGCACCAGAACATGCTCTTTAAACGGCCCTCCTTATCGAGCACGTACTCAAACAAGAAGTCTGGATCATTCTCCTTTCTGCTCCTCATAATCCCGATTGCCGTGTTAGCATCATCCTTCGCAATCAAATTCATTTTTTCTCGGCAACATAGGTTGTAGATGTCTCATCTCAAAATCCCACACTTATCGTACGAACCTTCTACATCTTGAGCACTGCGTTGGTTTTCCCTTGAAGAGGAAAGGGTGATGCAGCAAAGTAGCGTAAGTATTTCCCTCAGTTTTTGAGAACCAAGGTATCAATCCAGTAGGAGGCTACGCGCGAGTCCCTCGCACCTAAACAAACAAATAAATCTTCGCAACCAACGCGATAAGGGGTTGTCAATCCCTACACGGTCACTTACGAGAGTGAGATCTGATAGATATGATAGGATAATATTTTTGGTATTTTTGTGATAAAGATGCAAAGTAAAATAAAAGGCAAAGTAAAAGCAACGGAAATAAGTAAGTGTTGGAAGATTAATAAGATAAAGATAGACACGGGGGCCATATGTTTCACTAGTGGCTTCTCTCAAGAGCATAAGTATTCTACGGTGGGTGAACAAATTACTGTTGAGCAATTGACAGAATTGAGCATAGTTATGAGAATATCTAGGTATGATCATGTATATAGGCATCACGTCCGAGACAAGTAGACCGACTCCTGCCTGCATCTACTACTATTACTCCACTCAACGACCGCTATCTAGCATGCATCTAGAGTATTAAGTTCATGAAAACAGAGTAACGCCTTAAGCAAGATGACATGATGTAGAGGGATAAATTCATGCAATATGATAAAAAAAAACCATCTTGTTATCCTCGATTGCAACAATACAATACGTGCCTTGCTGCTCCTACTATCACTAGGAAAGGACACCGCGAGATTGAACCCAAAGCTAAGCACTTCTCCCATTGCAAGAAAGATCAATCTAGTAGGCCAAACCAAACTGATAATTCGAAGAGACTTGCAAAGATAACCAATCATACATAAAAGAATTCAGAGAAGATTCAAATATTGTTCATAGATAAACTTGATCATAAACTCACAATTCATCGTTCACAACAAACACACCAAAAAAAGAAGATTACATCGAATAGATCTCCATGAGAGGGGGAGAACATCGTATTGAGATCCAAAAAGAGAGAAGAAGCCATCTAGCTAATAACTATGGACCCGAAGGTCTGAGGTAAACTACTCACACTTCATCGGAGGGGCTATGGTGTTGATGTAGAAGCCCTCCGTGAACGATGCCCCCTTCGACGGAGCTCCGGAACAGGCCCCAAGATGGGATCTCGTGAGTACAGAAGGTTGCGGCGGTGGAATTAGGTTTTTGGCTCCTACTCTGATCGTTTGGGGGTACGTAGGTATATATAGGAGGAAGGAGTGCGTCAGTGGAGCAACAGGGGGCCCACGAGGGTGGAGGGCGCGCCCTGGGGGGATAGGCGCGCCCCCCTACCTTGTGGCCTCCTCCTTTGTTTCTTGACGTAGGGTCCAAGTCTCCTGGATCTTGTTCGTTCAAAAAATCATGTTCCCGAAGGTTTCATTCCGTTTGGACTCCGTTTGATATTCTTTTTCTGCGAAACTCTGAAATAGGCAAAAAACAGCAATTCTGGGTTGGGCCTCCGGTTAATATGTTAGTCCCAAAAATAATATAAAAGTGAATAATAAAGCCCAATAATGTCCAAAGCAGAAGATAATATAGCATGGAGCAATCAAAAATTATAGATACGTTGGAGACGTGTCAAGCATCCCCAAGCTTAATTCCTGCTCGTCCTCGAGTAGGTAAATGATAAAAACAGAATTTGATGCGGAGTGCTACTTGGCATAATTTCAATGTAATTCTTCTTAATTGTGGTATGAATATTCAGATCCGAAAGCTTCAAGATAAAAGATAATATTGACATAAAAATAATAATACTTCAAGCATACTAACTAAGCAATTATGTCCTCTCAAAATAACATGGCCAAAGAAATTTCATCCCTACAAAATCATATAGTTTAGTCATGCTCCATTTTCTTCACACAAGAATGCTCTCATCATGCACAACCCCGATGACAAGCCAAGCAATTGTTTCATACTTTAGTAATCTCAAACCTATAAACTTTCACGCAATACATGAGCGCGAGCCATGGATATAGCACTATGGGTGGAATAGAGTATGATGATGGGGGTTATGTGGAGAAGACAAAAAAGGAGAAAGTCTCACATCAACGAGTCTAATCAATGAGCTATGGAGATGCCCATCGATTGATGTTAATGCAAGGAGTAGGGATTGCCATGCAACGGATGCACTAGAGCTATAAATGTATGAAAGCTCAATCAAAAGAAACTAAGTGGGTGTGCATCCAACTTGCTTGCTCACGAAGACCTAGGGCATTTGAGGAGGCCCATTGTTGGAATATACAAGCCAAGTTCTATAATGAAAATTCCCACTAGTATATGAAAGTGCAAAACAAGAGACTCTCTATCATGAAGATTATGGTGCTACTTTGAAGCACAAGTGTGGTAAAGGATAGTAGCATTGTCCCTTCTATATTTTTCTCTCTCTTTTTTGGGGCCTTCTCTTTTTTTATGGCCTTTCTCTTTTTTTCATTCCTCACTTGGGACAATGCTCTAGAAAATGATGATCGTCACACTTCTATTTATTTACAACTCAATGACTACAACTCGATACTAGAACAAAGTATGACTCTATATGAATGCCTCATGTGGTGTACCGGGATATGTAATGAACCAAGAGTGACATGTATGAAATAATTATGAACGGTGTCTTTGCCACAAATACTATGTCAACTACATGATCATGCTAAGCAATATGACAATGATGAACGTGTCATGATAAACGGAATGGTGGAAAGTTGCATGGCAATATATCTCGGAATGGCTATGGAAATGCCATAATAGGTAGGTATGGTGGCTGTTTTGAGGAAGATATAAGGAGGTTTATGTGTGAAAGAGCGTATCATATCACGGGGTTTGGATGCACCGGCGAAGTTTTCTCCAACTCTCAATGTGAGAAAGGGCAATGCACGGTACCGAAGAGGCTAGCAATGATGGAAGGGTGAGAGTGTGTATAATCCATGGACTCAACACTAGTCATAAAGAAATCACATACTTATTGCAAAAATCTACAAGTCATCAAAAACCAAGCATTACGCGCATGCTCCTATGGGGATAGATTGGTAGGGAAAAGACCATCGCTCGTCCCCGGCCGCCACTCATAAGGAAGACAATCAAAGAACACCTCATGTTTCAAATTTGTTACACAATGTTTACCATACGTGCATGCTACGGGACTTGCAAACTTCAACACAAGCATTTCTCAAATTCACAACTACTCAACTAGCACGACTTTGATATTATTACCTCCATGTCTCAAAACAATCATCAAGCATCAAACTTCTCTTAGTATTCAAAACACTCATAAGAAAGTTTTTACTAATCTTGAATACCTAGCATATTAGGATTATTTAAGCAAATTATCATGCTATTTAAGACTCTTAAAATAATCTAAGTGAAGCATGAGAGACCAATAGTTTCTATAAAACAAATCCACCATCGTGCTCTAAAAGATATAAGTGAAGTACTAGAGCAAAGCTATATAACTCAAAAGATATAAGTGAAGCACATAGAGTATACTAATAATTTCTGAATCATGTGTGTCTCTCTCAAAAGGTGTGTACAGCAAGGATGATTGTGGTAAACTAAAAAGCAAAGACTCAAATCATACAAGACGCTCCAAGCAAAACACATATCATGTGGTGAATAAAAATATAGCTCCAAGTAAAGTTACCGATGGAAGTAGATTTAAAGAGGGGATGCCTTCCGGGGCATCCCCAAGCTTTGGCTTTATGGTGTCCTTAGATTATCTTGGGGGTGCCATGGGCATCCCCAAGCTTAGGCTCTTGCCACTCCTTGTTCCATAATCCATCAAATCTTTCACCCAAAACTTGAAAACTTCACAACACAAAACTTAACAGAAAATCTCGTGAGCTCCGTTAGCGAAAGAAAACAAAAGACCACTTCAAGGTACTGTAATGAACTCATTATTTATTTATATTTGTGTTAAACCTATTGTATTCCAACTTCTCTATGGTTTATAAACTATTTTACTAACCATAGATTCATCAAAATAAGCAAACAACACACGAAAAACAGAATCTGTCAAGTCTGTAGTAATCTGTAACTAACACAAACTTCTGGAACTCCAAAACATCAGCCAAAATAGGACGACCTAGACAATTTGTTTATTGATCAGCAGAAATTAGAATCAGTATTTTATCACGTTCTGGTGATTTTTAACAATTATTTTCGTGAACAGAAAGTTTCTGGAAATTTCTACAAGATCAAATAACTATCATCCAAGAAGATCCTATAGGTTTAACTTGGCACAAACACTAATTAAAATATAAAAACACATCTAACCAGAGGCTAGAACAAAGATTTATTTCTAAACAGAAGCAAAAAGCGAAAAACTAAAAATAAAATTGGGTTGCCTCCCAACAAGCGCTATCGTTTAACGCTCCTAGCTAGGCATAAAAGCAAGGATAGATCTAGGTATTGCCATCTTTAGTAGGCAATCCATAAGTGGCTCTCATAATAGATTCATATGGTAATTTTAATTTCTTCCTAGGGAAGTGTTCCATGCCTTTCTTTAATGGAAATTGGAATCTAATATTCCCTTCCTTCATATCAATAATTGCACCAATCGTTCTAAGGAAAGGTCTACCAAGAATAATAGGACATGAAGGATTGCAATCTATATCAAGAATGATAAAATCTACGGGCACATAGTTCCTATTTGCAACAATAAGAACATCATTAATTATTCACATAGGTTTCTTAATAGTGGAATCCGCAAGGTGCAAGTTTAGAGAGCAATCATCAAAATCACGGAAACCTAGCAAATCGCACAAAGTTTTGGGAATAGTGGAAACACTAGCACCCAAATAACATAAAGCATAGAACTCATGATCCTTAATCTTAATTTTAATAGTAGGTTCTCACTCATCATAGAGTTTTCTAGGGATAGAAACTTCCAACTCAAGTTTTTCTTCATAAGATTGCATCAAAGCATCAACGATATGTTTGGTAAAGGCTTTATTTTGACTATAAGCATGAGGAGAATTTAGCACGGATTGCAACAAGGAAATACAATCAATCAAAGAACAATTTTCATAATTAAATTCCTTGAAATCCAAGATAGTGGGTTTATTAACATCTAGGGTTTTGATTTCTTCAATCCCACTTTTATCAAATTTAGCATTAAGATCTAAAAACTCTGAATTTTTGGAACGCCTTCTAGGTAAAGGTGGATCATATTTAGTCCCATCATTATCAAGATTCATATTGCAAAACAAAGATTTAATAGGGGACACATCAATACCTTTTAGATCTTCATCTTTATTTTCATAGAAATCCGGTTTAGCGGCCATCTTATTAACTAAGGTAGCCTGCTTATCCGATATTTCAGCTATCAACTTCTCATGACGAGCAACTTGGGATCTCAAACCATCAAATTCTTTAGACATATCATCGAGCTCTTTATTCACATAACTCATAAAGATTTTTTGTTCCTTAAGCTCGTTTCTGAAGAAATTATTATGCTCAAATTGTAAAACCATAAAACTCCTGACGTTGCTTTCGATCTCTTCTAATCTTTTAAGGTGAAGATCACCAAATCTAGGTAGAGCCATCGTGACAAACAAGCAATCCAACACACGAGCAAATGAGAAGCAAGCAAAAAAGAGGCGAATGGAAAAAGAGAGGGCGAATAAAACGGCAAGGGTGAAGTGGGGGAGAGGAAAACGAGAGGAAAATGGCAAATAATGTAATGCGGGAGATAAGGGTTTGTGATGGGTACTTGGTATGTTGACTTTTGCATAGACCTCCCCGGTAACGGCGCCAGAAATCCTTCTTACTACCTCTTGAGCACTGCATTGGTTTTCCCTGGAAGAGGAAAGGGTGATGCAGCAAAGTAGCGTAAGTATTTCCCTCAGTTTTTGAGAACCAATGTATCAATCCAGTAGGAGGCTACGCGCGAGTCCCTCGCACCTACACAAACAAATAAATCCTCACAACCAACGCGGTAAGGGGTTGTCAATCCCTACACTGTCACTTACGAGAGTGAGATCTGATAGATATGATAGGATAATATTTTTGGTATTTTTGTGATAAAGATGCAAAGTAAAATAAAAGGCAAAGTAAAAGCAACGGAAATAACTAAGTGTTGGAAGATTAATATGATGAAGATAGACCCGGGGGCCATAGGTTTCACTAGTGGCTTCTCTCAAGAGCATAAGTATTCTACGGTGGGTGAACAAATTACTGTTGATCAATTGATGAATTGAGCATAGTTATGAGAATATCTAGGTATGATCATGTATATAGGCATCACGTCCGAGACAAGTAGACCGACTCGCCTGCATCTACTACTATTACTCCACTCATCGACCGCTATCCAGCATGCATCTAGAGTATTAAGTTCATGAAAACAGAGTAACGCCTTAAGCAAGATGACATGATGTAGAGGGATAAATTCATGCAATATGATAAAAACCCATCTTGTTATCCTCGATGGCAACAATAAAATACGTGCCTTGCTGCCCTTATACATCCTTTGGGAAAGGGCACCGCAAGATTGAACCCAAAGCTAAGCACTTCTCCCATTGCAAGAAAGATCAATCTAGTAGGCCAAACCAAACTGATAATTCGAAGAGACTTGCAAAGATAACCAATCATACATAAAATAATTCAGAGAAGATTCAAATATTGTTCATAGATAAACTTGATCATAAACCCACAATTCATCGATCTCTACAAACACACCGCAAAAAGAAGATTACATCGAATAGATCTGCACGAGAGAGGAGGAGAACATTGTATTGAGATCCAAAAAGAGAGAAGAAGCCATCTAGCTAATAACTATGGACCCGAAGGTCTGAGGTAAACTACTCACACTTCATCGGAAGGGGCTATGGTGTTGATGTATAAGCCATCCGTGATCGATGCCCCCTCCGGCGGAGCTCCGGAGCAGGCTCCAAGATGGGATCTCGTGGGTACAGAAGGTTGCGGCGGTGGAATTAGGTTTTTGGCTCCTGCTCTGATTGTTTGGGGGTACGTAGGTATATATAGGAGGAAGGAGTACGTCCGTGGAGCAACAGGGGGCCCACGAGGGTGGAGGGCATGCCCTGGGGGGTAGGCGCACCCCCCTACCTCGTGGCCTCCTCCTTTGTTTCTTGACGTAGGGTCCAAGTCTCCTGGATCTTGTTCGTTCCAAAAATCACGTTCCCGAAGGTTTCATTCCGTTTGGACTCCGTTTGATATTCTTTTTCTGCGAAACTACGAAATAGGCAAAAACAAGAATGCAGGTTGGGCCTCCGGTTATGAGTTAGTCCCAAAAAAAATATAAAAGTGAATAATAAAGCTTAATAATATCCAAAACAGAAGATAATACAGCATGGAGCAATCAAAAATTATAGATACGTTGGAGACGTATCAGAACCATACCTGCTAATGAAGTTGTCGACGATGATATGCTTTATGATCCTAGCTCCTTCCATCGCCAAGATCTCAGCTATCTAGTGATCTCCCATCACTCTATGTGACCGTAGAAATACCACCGCATCTGCTCTAGCCAACAAATGGTTGTGATCATCCATAAAAGCTGCCACGAACCAAACTCCATGTCCTTTGTCCAACTTCACGGCCAAATGTGCGCCACACTCGCAACAAATCTCAGGTCTTAGCCTGCGGGTACGGCCCTCCGGGTTTAAAAATTTACTCAGTCGTTTCCCTACCCTCGAGCAAATGTACCACCTATACCAAATAGTGGTTGAAAGACCTTTTCCTCGTTTCACCTTATCTTTTCTGGTACCGAATCCACGGTCTCTGGCATAGTTATTGTAGAACGTGTAAGCCTCCCATTATGATGCAAAGGTCATACCCATAACCTTCAACTGTGTCTCCAGCGCCCGTTGCTGGATTTCAGCCTCCTCAATGTCCATATTAGCTGCATCCTCATGCTCATAGCTATCATCACCACTCCAACCATCGAAGTTAGCCTACAATATTACACATAAGCAAGTGTAAGTTGTCATTAATAAATTTGTATTATTGTATGACATCTAAAAGTTTGGACCGAACCTGACTTATGTAATCCGTGAAAGATTCCACACCATGATTTTCCTCGTTTTGGACGTCAATATCCTCCTGCACATAAAAAATCATATGCACATGTAAGTACCTATATGGTTCTTCGTCCGACAAATGAATGTACACGTCACTTACGTTTTCACTACAAGCACCATCCTCCTTCTTTTGAAATCCTCCTCGGGTAAATTATCGTACGACAACCAGGATTCGTTGTCGCTGCTATCATCATCATTTTTACTTCCATCTTCATTCGTACGATCAACACTATCGATACCATACCACTCACTCGTCTCTAACCGTAAATCCAGTTTCTTTCTTCATTGAATGACCTCACTACCAACACTGCAACATTTAAAATAAAAATTTATCTATCAATTCAAAATCAAACTATATGTACTACGGTCATACCAATGAATAGTTCATAACAAACAAATGATTGTAAATAATTATTTGCAGCTACCAATTTTTTTTGACAAATTAGACGGCTTACATGGAAAACCTAGACGCTGGCGGGTCCCAATGTCCGGCGTTCAGGGACGTGCACTCCAGCCTGCCTGCGGATGGGGAGGACGTGCCCGGAGAGGTTGATCACGTCGTTGCGGACGGCGACGCGTCAGCGTAGGCCACGTCACTGCGACGACCTACACGGAGGCCAGATCGTGTACGGCGGCGACTCCAACAACGTCCACGGTGGCCAGGTCCCGGGTGAAGACGGGGAGAAAACTGAGATGGTCGGCGATCAGCGGGGAAGGGCGGGGATCGGCCGGACGGGGCGACGTTGGAATGGGCCGCGTGATCGCGGCTAGGTCGTGAGAAAACTGAGATGGCCGCCGATCGGCGGGGAAGGGCGGCGATCGGCCGGACGGGGCGACGTTGGAATGGGCCGCGTGATCGCGGCTAGGTCGTGGGTCTTTTTTCGCGCGAGGGGCGCGGGGTAGATGCGAGTCGGCCGTATCGGCGAGAGCCGTGCGCTCTGCTCTACGTGTATGCGCACGCTGCATACGGCGCGGGATACGTTAAGCACCATATGATCAAAATGCCCTTACACGTTAAACGGTGGGGGGGGGGGGGGTGTACCGAAGCATAGCTCAAAACATAAACGATTCATGTAGATCATTCAAACTAGCACGGCTTTAGCCCCGGGCATCCAGCGCGATTAAAAAGACCGTGTAAAGAATTAGTCTCAAAAGCTTTTCTGTTTTGTTGAAGAAGTATACACAGGTAACATTCATTCCCACATCCCTTTACTTTTGGTTGTTAACAACTCCGACGTGTGTCAGATGATTAATTGTCTTGTTAATACAAAGTTTGAGTACCATTAAGCAGATAGTGACGCGCATCACATCAATATTGCTGGTAAATACTGTATATATTTGCATGTCGGTGGAGATGCGCCGGAGCTAGAGATCATATTAGATTTGCATGCATACACACTCGTACCTTCCTCAGAATTTACAACCCGGAGCAAAGACATTTTCTTCGGTGCAGGAATTGTTCTCGTCATCAGGATAGATAAGCTTACTGAACACTCGGTCGCACTTATAAACTTACGTAGAGAGATACGTACTATTCTCATCCTCGCATGACTTCATATATTCTCACTCCGTTCACAAATATAAGATGTTCTAACTTTTCCTAAATCAGGTGTATACAGACACGTGTTAATGTCTTTATTGAAAAAAACACGAGTTAATATGTTTGTTCACCCATTTCAGTCTGCATATAGTCTATATTAAAATATCCAAACATTTTGCATTACTGAACGGGGGAGCTACACTTTTTTCTCCATATAATCCAAAAAAGGATCGAGTTCGACTATCAAACTAAAGTGCACATTCCTAGTTACTACCGCATCCAGTTTTAGGCTAAGTAACCTGTGATTCCGGATGGATGGGGTTTAAGAAATATTTAAACAATTGAGAATGAACAAGGAACACCGTGTGCTTTGTTACATGCATGTACGGAGTAGGGCAGATTCATGTGTGCTGCGTGCCAATGAAGCTATTATATAATAACACGCCTGATTAATAGCTATATACGAGTACTAGTTTTGCTGCGGTTAGATAGATCAGTTCATGGAAGCAGCTATTAAAGCCACACGACGACGATCTAGTATTTGTTCTTGACTCGGTATAACCCGCGGCGGCGGCACCATTTTTCCCAACTGCTACACGGTGTGATTGCATGCACAAACACCAGTCGGTCAGTCCGTCAACCCATCTCCATATCGACCAATTATATATGATCACCCATTTCCATCTCGAGCATAGCTAGGTCACTAATTTGCTTAAGAATCGCACAAGTAACCTTCACACAATGACACAATCTGTTACGCTAGTGATTGCGTTGCAGATGCAAATTTTGAGTAACATCAAGCAGATAGTGACAGTTCAGGCACATTGTTCGCGACCATATATTTATGTTCCAAACGGAGACCCAGTCAGAGAGACATGATACTCTACTTTTTTTACGTACAGCTTCGTGGAGTACAAGGTATACTTTGCACTAACCGAAAGTATAGACATTTTCTTCGTCCTCGTGATTGTTTATTATAGAAAGTATTGTCTGAGCTCTCTGTGAACCCCAGTTATGCTTACATGCATCGACAAACAATTCTCATTCCCTTCTCTCTCGGTAATTTGTCATCCGACACGACGCGTTGCATTGCATGATGCATGCCATCCGATACGGCTTGGTCCGTTTATTAACATCACCGGATGCAACGCGGTTCATGCATGGCTGTCAGAAGAGTGTCGTGTGTTTCACCTAATTTAAGGCGCCATGTCGCTCTACAGGCACGTCCACGTTCTTTGAAGACATAGGAGTGTCAAGCATGCCCATGTAGACTAAAGTTGGAGAAACATGTTGCTATAAATCAGAGGGTATTTTTGGCAATTACAGACACCTGTACTAGAGTTCTAGATCATGCGCAATCTAATTTCAAGTTGTTGAAAGATTTATAATATTGTGTGTTCCGCTTGAGATATGTGATGCTTGTGTGTGTTGCATGCATCACCGCAACAGCAATTTGTAAGTTGCTGAATTTGCAGTTTAGGTAAGTCGATTTCGTGGGAGAAGAAAGAGTAGGCGAGGCGGAGCTTTAAGGCGAGTCAGGAACAAGCTGGAGTCAGAGACGATGCGGCTTGTGTGGATTGACAATGTCCTCGCCCAAGGTTGGGACGGGGCGGCGAGCGGAGCGGGACACTGCAGGAGGAATAGCTTGTTGGCGCCGCCTCTCCTTGCAGCGCCGCTTCTTCTTCTATCTCGAGCTGCCTCACACAACTCTCTTGTTCTCTCATGAACACACACACATCCACGTGAAAACCTCTGCACACACACACGCATACACCAAGGAGAAGCACAAGAGCTTTGCCGAGGCACTCTCTCCTTGATGAATACATTGGCTACATCTTTGGTGCTCAGCCCTCACGGCTTCATCTTTTCTCATTCCACATGCAAAGTATAAATACATCAGCTAACACGCCCAGGCAAAACACCCTGGTCCACTTCCTACCCCCACGTCCAGGACGTGGCCAACTACTCTACCTTTGCGGGCTGCATGCAACCTCCATCGCCTAATGTTATGCACGTACTAATCGATTTGACTGAATCACCCAGCCATATCCCAACTAACTCATGCATCGACGGCTACGTCAACAAACTGAGCCACGGTTCACCCGGCCCAAACTGATGTCGGTCATGCTCAACCTCACGCCTATCCGCTTCACACGGCATCGCCGTATCACACGGCATTATCGGCATCTCACCGTCCTCGCACGGCACTCCGGCATCCCGCCTTGCTCGCCGCTTCACACGACGTCTCCGGCAGCTTCCTTTGCACACCTCCGGCCGACGACTTACCAGCCCTATACGCATCGCACGTACACCTTCCGGGCTACAGCAGACCACACCTAAAACATCTAACTGCGTGAAGATACATGAGTCAAGATTAAACCTAACATAGCTCAAGGAGGCCGATCCAAAAATTTGACTTACACAAAAGATATCAGGCGACTTACCAAATGTGGGTCCCATAATCCACCGGAGTTGTTAGTTCATAGACAAGTAAGCGATTTACTTTACTCCCTCCGTCCATATATATGTAGGGTCTAATGCGTATTTTGAAAGTGCCTTTGACTATTGATAAGATTGGAAGAAAGGATATATGCTTTTGTTCTCGTATCCTTATCCCTTGCAATCACGAGAACCTAGCAATAAGATTTTGTCTTTCCACTTCAATCATAAAAACATGGTAATAATAAGAAAAGAAAAATTAGAGAGCACAACTACGTGACCACTTGCGGCATTGTCTACCACCACTACAACTCTCACATCGTTTCACTAGTTCTCTTGCTCCATCCATGCTCAGACGATCAGACCCATAAACAGTAGGAGTACTTGGCCATCCAAACCATAGCCGACTCTTCTCAGAAATGCAACGAGTAGGCCATCCAAACCAAGCCTTCAGACACAAATGATGGCAATAAGGTTTTTCGCACCATGCAAATGCATACCACTATCCTGAACTGTCTACCTCCACTACGCTGTCCTGCTCTATAACTGCATCCTACACGGCTACATCGATGAGCCACTGCTGCCATTGTTCACCGACACCAGCAAAACTATGTGTATGTCTTACAAGAGAACCTGTTTTGGATGTGTTGGCCGAACTATGCACAAGGTACGGTGTTCATATGTACTGCCTTATACCGTCTTGTTTGGAATGCTTTAGACCTTTTGTGCTGCTAGGAAAATTTATGACGTATTATGCCCCATGTTAATTCCTCGAATTAAATATCGCTCACATCCTGCAACTTCATAAAACCGAGGATGCAAATGGCTTCGATTGTGAATATTTCAGCCGTTACTGAGGCATGACAACACCGAGCTGGAACTACAAAAATAATGGACCCTTCTACGGCATGTGTTCTCATTGATCCGGTGAGCTCTGCAAGGCAGGAAGACAATACCATTAGAAAACCGAAGTATCTCAATCTAAGAATGCCATTCTGGCTAAAGCTTAACAAAGTTGCCATTCCTATCAACCATCGAAAATTTCCATATAAAATTTCCTCCTACACTTCCTTTTTAGATAAGACACCCAAAGGGCATCTTATATCTGATAAGTATCAAGGAAAACAGTAGCTAGTACAATGGAAAAACGAGAAGACACAAAATGACCAGTAAAAGTTAAAACTACATACAAAAAACCATATAGGTCGTCTTCTTCCTTCAACTTTACACCGCCAGCTGGAGCTGAAATTTTTCACTGAACCAGCAGTAAGAAACGCCCTTGCCATACCCTCACAGACCTTTTGCTGATGGCGGATCAGACGTCGTCAAGGTAGACTGGTAGAGGGACACTGGAGAAACCTTATTCCAATGCGCCAGCGCCATCACCTCCTCGCAGATGCGACGAGGGAACCAAAACCTAAGGGGAACATGGACCTACTAGAACCAAGAAAAAAGGAAGGGACGGGTCACCACTCCTCTGGCCGCTGACGAGGCTGCCATACGAGAGAGGATGACCAAGGAGACCTTGGGTGGCGTCCAGGGTTTGGAAGAAATGTAAGTCCTTTTTTTAGTGTAAACGTGCTCATCTTTTACTATTTACTTTTAGTATGACTCAGAAGTGGAAAAGGTTATGCAGCTGGAGACGGTGGCCTCCCCGGTCTTTCCGGCGAGACCTGCTGGCAATGCGATGCTGTGATGTGGGCTGCAGCATAGAGCGTGGGCGTCCGGGGCACCATGTACGCCGGCGCCGGAATGTCCAAAAAGATTGCTTCACTAGTTCTGGCTGGGCCCTGCCATCCACCTGCTGACACCTAGGCACATATGGGCGGAAGGTACGTTGGCCCGCACAGCCCTAGAGATGTGGTCTTCTTCGGAGGCGCCTGGCAACGGCTGTGACGCGACCTTGAGGCCCTGAGTCTAGCTACCTCGGCATTTATGGTTGGAGGCTGGACAACGCGAGACCTTTCGTTGCGGTCTGTAGTTGGTGGCACCTATACCTGCTTGTTCGGTGAGGACGGTGGTGTGTATGCGCGTCCCTCCTCCTGGGAGGTTGTACCTGTACTGTTGTTCTGGGAGGTTGTACCTGTACTGTTGTTCTCTTCCTGTTCAATGAAATGAAACGCAAAGTCTTTCGCGTTTTCTCTAAAAAAAAGTGCAAAAGGTTAAGTGCTTCCAGAAAGCCAAAGCCTTCAGAATCATATCCAGTAATTTTGTTCTGGTTCAATTCATCTAAAGATGTTGGTTTCCAAAAAAAATCATCTAAAGATGTTTGATGCGGAGACCTTGTTCGCATACATACACAGGTCCATACACGAATCCTAGAAGTATACCATACTAAGTTAAAATTGAGGAGCATGTCTCTTATATTGTTGTGAAGGAAAACTGGGTTCTGTGCTCACGTTTCTAGGATGTCATTTTCATTGGAATAATCTCGCACATCCTGGGAACTCTGGTTTCCTTAAAACAGACTAAGATAAACTGACTTAGTATTTAGGTGTGCAATTTTCACGAACAACAACACAACATACACATTTTAATGTTGCAAAGTACTCCCTCCATCCCACAATATAAGATGTTTTTGCAAGCTTTGTTAGCTTGTAAAACCGTCCTATATTGTGGCACGGAGGGAGTAGATCACAGGTCATTGGCAACTCCTTACCAGGCCAAGAGCTTCTGCAGCGGTTTTGACACCGGTAGTACATGCGCTCCTGTATAGAGAGAGAAGGTGAACCCTCTCTGCAACTTCCAAATTCTTTTTAAGTCCACCAGCAACCATTTCCATTTCTGCCTGCAAGAGACAAAAAAAAGAGCTTGTATGATCATGTTTTTTCTCACCAATAGGAGGATATATCATAATAACATTGAACAATGCCCGAAGAATATCCCCTAGGTTTTTTAAGTTTAAGTTATTTGCATGCGTAGCCATAGAGTGAGACAACTCAGGTAGTCTAAGCTAAATATTACCGATGGAAATAGCAGCATGCCACAGTATTATGTACAAGAAACCTAGTCTTCGTTGCTACAGACATGCAATCACCTAGTATTCACACTACAGCCAGCCCCCAAGTGGGATAAACCATGGAAAACCATAGCAACCCAACTCGTCTTTCTTCCCTTAGCTCAAAAGTTTAACTTGGTCTAAGAGTTTCAATACAGCTGTCTCCCTTGGATTCAGACGCTGTGAAAACGTAAATAAATCATATAGGACAACGTATGGCCGTATGCACTCGAGGGAATCACAAGTTTGCAACTCTTGAGAAACTAAAGGATGAAAATGGATCACAAAAGAGAACAGTAACACTGAGAAAGAAATTGCCAAGCTCAAAAACAAAAACATACAGAATTTTCTTCTGGAGGGAATACACGATGAATTCTACAGATTTTTACAAGCTCATCCAATGCCTCCGCTCGTTTTCCCTGAATCTCTAGAGCTCATGGACAATGACACATAGAATCAACATAATTGATACATATGCAAGATCATAAACAAGTCTAAAATCCTAAAAAAATCCATACCCAGCATTGCAAGAGACACGCACGAGTGCGAGCAGCAACTGATGCACAAACAAGTGTGGCAGCACGGAACTTGTCCAACCCAATATTCATAGAAAGACCAGCAAGAAAATCTCTTGGATTCTCTCCATTGATTTGTGCTGTCCCCATGTCTTCTGCTGTCCTTTAGTAAGAATAAAATATCAGGAACATGCGTACCAAATAAGCAATAAAATTAAAATAATACAACAATTTCTTTACAGTAGATAGTTGCCATGAAGAGCTGAATGTGACGTGAAATACACAAAAAATGTTGTCCTGCAACAGAACACACCTGCTGCAATCGTCCAGAACAAAGCCTGTTGTTGCCCTATAGAAAGAATCGCGTGCATTTTCTGTGTCAAATGAGACCTTTACTCCTGATATCTTGCATAACTGCCTTAGCTGCATTAAAAAACAAGGAATAGTTAAGGAACAGCAAGATGGCATGTTTGACAAACTGTTAATATTCCTACAATATTTCTGGTGCTCCGAAGATTGGGAGATTTATTCAACACAAAGTAAATCTTAAATCATTACATAATGATATTTCCAATAAGATATGTAAGAATCATGCCTATAAAGGACATTACTAGAATAATTAGGCTAATTTATGTAAACAAATCAATGTGGTGACCAACACACGTGCCGTCAAGTCCTAAATCCATACAAGGAAGCAGGGTTGTGATGAATTTCTAATCAATATTACTCCAGTCGCATACAGATTGCTTTTAGTTCACAGTTAGTGATGCGGCTTCAAAATCAAAATTACAGTAGGGAATAAAATATCAGAATTAAAATTCTATGTGTAAGGTGCCCAACAAGAAAATATTATTTTGTGCAATTATGTGACTATGCCAGGCTGCAGCTCCTGGCTTCTAGCTTCTGGGAACAAGCTGGAGCCGGTTAGTACAACTCTCCAAGTTCCACCAATGCTTAAGCCAGAGCCAGAAAAGCTTAATGTGCATTTTTTTATAAGCTGGAGCAAGCAACCTCTGGCCAGCTGCACGTCTCCTTACTTCTACCAAAACAGTAAAACTAGATTGTTCCATAGCTAGCTTTTCAGAGCTCAAATTTTGAAGCCGGAGCTCGGCCAAACAGAGACCAAGATCTAGAAAGAGGTAGATGTTAACAAAACAATCCAATAGAAATGGTTAAATCCATAGGGATATTGCAGTATTAAACAGTAAGTACGTAATCTAGAGGACCATGTCGTTCTATCAGATTGCGAATTTGTGTGTCGACATACTTCCATGGAAAAAAAAACATAACTGCCTGCTACAGAAGGTTATATAGCAAGAAGGGCATGCCAGCACTTCTCAAATTCAAGGAAAGGAGGTGATACAAATTTGCAAAAATAAATAAATTATAACATCATAATGTTAAAGGTACGAAGACTAACTTGAACTGCATCATCGTATCTGTAATCCCTCCCCGCAACCCTATTGTCAACGATTGCTGGAACATGGAAAGATTTAAGGTTTTGATAAATGAAGCAGCATGGAAGTTCTCACGAGTATGATAAGATGGCCTACATTACCTGCCAATGAAAAAGGGTAACACTATTAGACTATTAGTTATCTAGTACTTTGCATCACCTCCTGTTATGTGAAGGAAAGTGGCAACAATAATAAGAGGTAATTTGATCTTCCATGAGCAACCTAGACCTCAAGGATCCGTATTTGGAGTTTGGACTACCACAATGAAGACACACAAGTTACATGTGCTAATCAATACCAAGAAACTAAGACTGAGGCCAGACACCATTCAAATGTTTGGGTTTAATTTGTAATAAGGATGTTACTCCTCTTTTTGGGATACTATATGCTACTGGGTCAAACCAAAATTCAGCCAAATCTCACACATGGCAGTGATAGTAGAAAAAAATCTGCATCCATCTAGACTCAAGAACAAAAGTTGGTTTTGCCTATTAGTGAAAGAAATGCTGAGAACAAATAAAACAGTGCTACTAGCACAGTTCTACTATTGTTCGCCAGGCATTCAAAATGATACTACACTAATATTTCTGAGTTCCGACGAGAATAAATGAACCTAGAAAGCTCATATTATCCTATTTCCCGATTGATATAGTTGTTCTATATGCAATCTGGTTATGTGCAGTATTCCTATTGACTCCATATTTGAAGTAGAAACAGAACAAGATAGTTTGAGATATATACAGGCATTCACCTCGGACCAATCTATTGGCCAATATCGCCCACTTCTCCGCTTCTTGCCCCAGTTCCACCAACTCGGTTTCTATCTCCGGCCACCACTCCGGGAGCCTTCCCTGTGGTTCCTTCTTCCTGACCTTCCTTGCGGGCTCCTTGACGTGGCTGACCGGAGGTAGCACAGGAGACGATACAGCCACCACCACCTCCTTCCCACCCATGCTCCGGTCCCTCTTCGTCACCACAGCTGCGCCTTCCTGTCGTTCCCACCAGCCCCGCCCCCATAGCTGGCGCCAAGCCCGCAAGGCCAGCCCCAGCGACGCCCAGGCCGCGGCGGAGAGAGCGAGGGACCAGAGAAGGACGAATGCGGCGAAGCGCAGCGACGAGCGGCGGAAGGTCAGCACCAAGCGGTCCCCGCCGACGACGCGGACGCAGTAGCGGAGGTCGCTGTATGCCTCGTCGGCCTCCGCGGCGAGGCGCTGGAAGCGCAGCTCCGCGCGGCGGCGGAGGCGCCAGAGCTCTCCCTCGAGGCCGCCGAAGTCGTCTTCGGGGGCGGGGGCGAGGGCCGGGGTCGGGGCGGCGGCCTTGCTGCCGGAGCGGAAGGGGCTAGGGTTTTTGCTGCGGAAGCGCCGCGTGAAGGCTAGGGCTGTGACCGTTCGGCGGCTGCCGGGTGAGTGGTGTTGGAGGAGAGATGGGAACGACGTCGAGGTGGCCGCTGCTATCGCCGGCGGGGCGGCGGCGGTGGCTAAGGCCATCGCATCAGGATTCAGGCTGTGTTAGATGAGGGGTTTGGAGCGCGTCCGTGGTTGGATGGAGATGATTACCTGAACCCGCAGCTGCAGGGAGGCAACTCAAAACGCGAATCATCAAATTGACCTCAAACCTCAAATGTTCGGACCAGGCGACCGGACAATTTTAGGCAAACCTGACCCTGTGGGTCGGGTCAACATGGCACGGCCTGTGTGTCTAGATGTGCTTTAGTTATTGCACATCTAAGTAAGTGAATTAAGTATAGAGAGAAAGAGAAAAAAAATATCTACACGAATCTCAACATAAGATCAATGACATAGACTTGGGACAAGACACTTATAAAGACATCTAGATGTGCTTTAGCAAAATTGATGAAAATAATGAAATTTGTTTTTTTAACACATGACAGACGCAAATGCATACATACACATACAATGTACACTCACCCAGTGACAAAGAAATCATGTGAAGGGGGGCAAACGTTGTTAAATCTTGTTTGGAGGATCAGTCTATCAGGGTAAACCAATTTAGCGGCAAAATAACCAATATTTATGTGTATACTAGGCACGAATCAGTGTTGTTAGGGGTCAGGGCTCTCTTGCCCCTTGTCTCCGCCACTACACTTACCCCTATAAACGCACGCACGCATGCACAATATCCCTATGAGCACATCATCTTTAAATTGATGAAGTCGCCACAGACGCCTTTGTAAAAGAATCAAGAAAGGCGGCCAAAAAAAATTTGTCGCCGCGCTTCCAGAGCAAAAGACGGCGTTCCATACAACCTTGCCCGCTCGTATGAGCAACCGTATGGAGTGACATCGCCGCCGCCAGATCGACTATTTCCACCCCGTGAAATCAGATCGTGGATCAGATGCCCAAAGAGACCAGAAACTCGACAAGGTAGAACCCTAGCCTCCGGAGTTCATCCGGAGGGGAGATTGGCAAGGAGAAGAGGGGGATCTTCCTCATCGCGCACAAGGGGGCTACATCATCACCACTGTCATCATCGTCGTCATCATCATCATCATCATCATCATCATCATCATCATCATCATCATCATCCACATCCTTACTCACTGTAACATCAGGAACCCTAGTGGATCATCTTGTGTGTTATTTAAATCATTCATCCATGTATGCCATCACCCTTGTCATGATGATCATTGTCTACATGTGTGAGTAGACCCCTGGTTCTCAGAGATATAGATGAACCTTGGTATGTGTAGGATCTGGAATGTTATTTTGGATATGAGATTCCCTGTTGAATGCTTAGTTTAATAACTTCATGAATGTTGTGAAGAGGCCCCACTCAACATTTGTGCTTTATGCCCATGAAGTATACTCTCTTTGTAAAGGGCTAGGATGTGAAGGTAATTCGAGGTGACAGTAAAAGTCTTTTGCTTCTAACAATTGCAATTGATAGGGGAATTATGGGGAACCCTTAGAGAGGTCGCGTCCACGGGGTAAACCCTCAATTATCATGAGTTGTAACCCTATGGGGGAGACTATGATGGTGTCGTGCGTGACACGGAGTCTACTTCGAGTAGAACATGTATTGTACCCGCTCCGCCCAGCACAATCGTCAACAGTGGCTCAAGTATCCATCTCATACTATGCCCATGCATAGATGCGTTAGGAACATACCAATGGGGATTCCGTACTCCCTGAAAACGCCTTACTACTCTGTTGTTTCACCAGTCACTCTAGTCATTGTTCTCTATTTACTTTTATGTTATTTACTTTAAAGTTCGTTTCACTACTCAATCATAATTTATTACCGCCTTCACTTTGCTTTAAGTTTACAATTATCTGCAGGCATAAAGATACATGATTCACTAGAAGAGGCAAAAGTCTGAATCATGTGCTCTCTGTGGGATCGATACTCTTACTTCAAAAAGGCTACAACTAAACCATGTGCACTTGCAGGCCATCAAGCTTTTTCTGGCACCGTTGCCAGGGAGCTAGGCGCTTTTGGGCTTTGCCTTGAGTTTTGAATTATTTTGTGTTCTAACGGTTTTTGTAGATTGCGAGCAACCATGGTCCTTCAAGAACAAATTTATCAGATATGTGTGCAATTAGTAGCAAGACCGGCTCGAGGAGAGAACTTTATATCTATTGGTCCTGACCTATCTGTTGGGAAATGTAGCATGCAATTTGAAAAAAATTCCTACGCTCACGCAAGATCTATCTAGGAGATGCATAGCAACAAGAGGGGGAGAGTGTGTCCACGTACCCTTGTAGACCGAAAGCAGAAGCGTTTGATAACGTGGTTGATGTAGTCGAACTTCTTCTCGTTCCGACTGATCAAGCACCGAACGTACGGCACCTTCGAGTTCTGCACACGTTCAGCTCGATGACGTCCCTCGAACTCTTGATCCATCAAAGTGTCGAGGGAGAGTTCCGTCAGCACGATGTCGTGGTGACGGTGATGGTGAAGTGATCCGCGCAGGGCTTCGCCTAAGCACTACGTGAATATGACCGGAGGCGTAAACTGTGGAGGGGGCGCCATACACGGCTAACAATGGTTGGTGTGTGTGTTCTAGGCGCCTCCTCCCCACGTATATAAAGGAGGGAGGGGAGAGAGGCAGCCTAGGGCGCGCCCAAGTAGGAGGAACCCCTAGTCCAATTCGCCCCCCCCTTTCCTTTTACCGGAGGGGGAAAAGAGGGAAGGAGGAAGGAAAGGGGAGCCGAACCCCCACCTCCTTCTCCTATTCGGCCTCCTACCATAAGGGGGGGTGCCACCCCTTGTGAGCTGGTGTGCTCCCCTCCTATGGCCCATATCTTCCCCCGGGGGGTTCCGGTAACCCCCCCCCCCCGGTACTCCGATATGTACCCGATACAACCCGGAACACTTCCGGTGTCTGAATACTATCATCCTATATATCAATCTTTACCTCTCGACCATTCCGAGACTCCTTGTCATGTCCGTGATCTCATCCGGGACTCTGAACAACATTCGGTCACCAAATCACATAGCTCATATAATACAAAATCGTCATCGAACGTTAAGCGTACGGACCCTACGGGTTCGAGAACTATGTAGACATGCCCGGGACACCTCTCCGGTCAATAACCAACAGCAAAACCTGGATGCTCATATTGGTTCCTACATATTCTACGAAGATCTTTATCAATCATACCGCAATGACAACATACGTAATTCCCTTTGTCATCGGTATGTTACTTGCCCGAGATTCGATCGTCGGTATCTTCATACATAGTTCAATCTCGTTACTGGCAAGTCTCTTTACTCGTTCTGTAATACATCATCCTGCAACTAACTCATTAGTCACATTGCTTGCAAGGCTTATTATGATGTGCATTACCGAGAGAGCCCAGAGATACCTCTCCGATACTCAGAGTGACAAATCCTAATCTCGATCTATGCCAACCCAACAAACACCTTCGGAGATACACCAGAGCATCTTTATAATCACCCAGTTACGTTGTGACGTTTGATAGCACACAAGGCATTCCTCCGGTATCCGGGAGTTGCATAATCTCATAGTCAAAGGTATATGTATATGTCATGAAGAAAGCAATAGCAATAAAACTTAACGATCATTATGCTAAGCTAACGGATGGGTCTTGTCCATCACGTCATTCTCCTAATAATGTGATCCCGTTCATCAAATGACAACACATGTCTATAGTTAGGAAACTTAACAATCTTTGATTAACAAGCTAGTCTAGTAGAGGCTTACTAGGGACACTGTGTTTTGTCTATGTATCCACACATGTATCAAGTTTCCGGTTAATACAATTCTAGCATGAATAATAAACATTTATCATGATATAAGGAAATATAAATAACAACTTTATTAGTGCCTCTAGGGCATATTTCCTTCAGTCTCCCACTTGCACTAGAGTCAGTAATCTAGATTACAATGTAATGATTCTAACACCCATGGAGTCTTGGTGCTGATCATGTTTTGCTCGTGGAAGAGGCTTAGTCAACGGGTCTGCCACATTCAGATCCGTATGTATTTTGCAAATCTCTGTGTCTCCCTCCTTGAATTGATCACGGATGGAGTTGAAGGGCCTCTTGATGTGTTTGGTTCTTTTATGAAATATGGATTCCTTCGCCAAGGCAATTGCTCCAGTATTGTCACAAAATATTTTCATTGGACCCGATGCACTAGGGATTACACCTAGATCAAATATGAACTCCTCCATCCAGACTCCTTCATTCACTGCTTCCGAAGCAGCTATGTACTCCGCTTCACACGTAGATCCCGCCATGACGCTTTGCTTGGAACTGCGCCAACTGACAACTCCACCATTCAATATAAATATGTATCCGATTTGTGACTCAGAGTCACCCGGATCAGTTTCAAAGCTAGCATCGACGTAACCATTTACGACGAGCTCTTTGTCACCTCCATAAACGAGAAACATATCCTTTGTCCTTTTCAGGTACTTCAGGATGCTCTTGACCGCTGTCCAGTGATCTACTCCTGGGTTACTTTGGTACCTCCCTGCTAGACTTATAGCAAGGCACACATCAGGTCTGGTACACAGCATAGCATACATGATAGAACCTATGGCTGAGGCATAGGGAATGACTTTCATTTTTCTCTCTATCTTCTGCAGTGGTCGGGCATTGAGTCTGACTAAACTTCACACCTTGTAACACAGGCAAGAACCCTTTCTTTGACTGATCCATTTTGAACTTCTTCAACACTTTATCAAGGTATGTGCTTTGTGAAAGTCCAATTAAGCGTCTTGATCTATCTCTATAGATCTTGATGCCCAATATATAAGCAGCTTCACCGAGGTCTTTCATTGAAAACTCTTATTCAAGTATCCTTTTATGCTATCCAGAAATTCTATATCATTTCCAATCAATAATATGTCATCCACATATAATACTAGAAATGCTCTGAGCTCCCACTCACTTTCTTGTAAATACAAAGCTTCTCCGAAAGTCTCAGATAAAACCATATGCTTTGATCACCTCATCAAAGCGTATATTCCAACTCCGAGATGCTTGCACCAGTCCATAAATGGATCGCTGTAGCTTGCACACTTTGTTAGCACCTTTAAGATCGACAAAACCTTCTGGTTGCATCACATACAACTCTTCTTTAAGAAATCCATTAAGGAATGCAGTTTTGACGTCCATTTGCCAGATTTCATAATCATAAAATGCGTCAATTGCTAACATGATTCGGAAAGACTTAAGCATCGCTACGGGTGAGAAGGTCTCATCATAGTCAACTCCTTGAACTTGTTGAAAACCTTTCGCAACAAGTCGAGTGTCTGTGTACAAAAGTAGGGGCCTTTCTGTACCCCTTTACTTGTGCACGGGCAGTAGTAGCCACACCTACGGCCATGCTTGGTGGGGCAGAGGAAGGAAAGGTACGAGACTGCTCAAGCCAGAGGCATGAAGAGCAAAGGGGCAAGATGGATTTCCCAAGAACGCCCTTTGCCGGGAAGCCTACATAGCCCCAAAGAAGAGCCTTGCCGGGGCGACTTGCCCAACACCAGCAAGGCCGCCACCCTTGAGCCTGAGAGTTCTGACACCATCGACAACGTCGAAACCAAGACTCAGGGGCGCCTGCGTGGTGGCATGCAGATCTTTGTCAAGACCAAAGGCCTGCGAATCTATATAAGAATCAGAAGACAAAGACCCCCCGGCAAGATCCTTGCCGAGGCGGCCGCGAGACTTGCCTGCAAGACCCTTGCCGGGGGCATCTGCGGGGCCACGGCCAGGCCCGCACCTACCAAAGCTTCACTGCCCCGCGGCCGTTCCGATGCGGCAACCAACCCGCCAATCAGGCAAGCACCTGCGTGGCAGCATACAACTTCTAGGCCAACTAGTCAAGCACCTGCGTGGTGGCATGCATATCATCGTGAAGGCCACATCAAGACCAAAGACAAAGAACCAGCCGGCCAAAGATGGCGCTGCTTGCCTTGTCAGTTTGGACGCACGTCGAAGCAAGGCAAGGCGGCGACGGACGGGACGAGCTTTGTTGTCGTCCCCGATAAAGCAAGAGGGCAGGTAGGAAGCGCATTAAATGCGTTTGTCCTACGGTGTCAGGCGAGAAACTTGTACACTGTAGATACTTTCCACCTCCTGTGTGCCACTGTGGTGACCCCTTTGACATATAAAAGGAGGCCCGGGGCGTACTGTGGAAGGATTCAGACTTTTTGTACTGGGTACGCATAGTAGCTACTCCAAGAACTGAAGACACAAGATAAACACAGACAAGCAGGACTAGGGTTTTACGCATCATTTGCGGCCCGAACCTGGGTGAAAATCCCCTCGCGCTAATCGCTAGACCTGCTCTTTGCACAACTCTTCGCCCCCGCCAACCGTAGTAGGGGTCCTCAGGATCCCATAGGTGTCATTTTCCCCGACATCTTTGGCGCGCCAGGTAGGGGCGCTGAGGCTGTGAAAATCCGGTCTAGAAGTTAGCGCATCGACTTCTTCATCGCCATGGCTCCCAAGAAGAAGGGGATCACTGCGATCGGTTCGTCTGGAGCCGAACCGCCTGCATTGAAGGCAAAGCGGGCTGGCTGTGGCGGCTCGGATGGCGGCGGAGGCGTGGGCAGCGAGCCTCCACGATACCCTTGCAATCGGAGCTGGCGAAGCGGGCGCCGTTCGGTTCGAACGACGAGCCTGCACGCTGGGTCTGTGGGCGGGCCGTGCTGCCACGGGCGGCGCAGAACCTCCAGACGCTTCTACCGGCGCCAAGCGCCATGTCTTCCTGTGTCGCGATGACGAAGCAACGCCGCGACGTCGGTGCCCCCGGGCGCCGCCGCGAGAAGAGCCCTTTATGTCACTCTCGAGATGCACCGGGCCAACATGTGCGCCCAGACGCCGGGGGAAACGTCGCACGACCGTGAGACCGTGATAGAGCTCCTTCTAACGTGGTTAGAAGTCAGAGCGCGTCACGGTCCATGCAGCTTTCGCCACCACCCACGCCAGCAGAAGAGTTGGCGCGCGTGCAACTGCTCCTCGACTTTCCTCCTGTTGCGGAGAAGCTCGACGAGTGGAGAGCCACCATCCGGAGCTTCATCAGCTTCGCCAATAAAGATGAACTGCGACCAGCGGGACCCTCGTGCCGGCGCTCTGTCGAGCCGGCGCATGCCAGTGGTGGAAGGACCGGAGCTGCTACGACCACGTTGCACTCTCCTCCCCCATGCCAGCAATAGCAGCCGCTGGCTCGTTGGGCCGACGCCTGTGACAACGTTTCCGCAGCATCGTCCGACCCGCGAGCCCGCTGCGACAACGTCAAGAGCGAGCCCAGGAAGACGCTCGGACCACTATCGAGCGGCAGTTGGGAAGCGCGCCATCAGTCGGATAGGCGTCCAGGGCCCACTATGGGCTGCCCAGCGCCGGGGGGTTCTGGTAACTTACCTTACAAGGTGGGTTGTCCAGCCTTTACCTGTGAGCTGTGGCAATTCCAGTGGCCCACCCACCACACATCCAAGCCTGAGGTCAGAGAAAAGTACAACGGCAAGACTCACCCGTCGGAGTTCCTCAGCATCTACACTATCGCGATGCAAGCCGCCGGGGCTCGCGACGACAAGGTGCTTGCTAACTACTTCCCGTTGGCACTTAAGCCCAACGTCATGTCATGGTTGATGCACCTGCCAGTGGATTCCATTTCTTCTTGGTCGGATCTATGCCACAAGTTTGTTGGCGCCTTTACCGGGGGCCACCAAGCTCCTAGCCAGGCAAGTGATTTGCATGTCATCCCCCAGAAGGACGGCGAAACCCTGCGCAAGTACATACAAAGGTTCAGTCGTGTGCAGTACAACATCCCAGATGTTCATCCCGCCGCTGTCATCAGTGCATTCCATCAGAATGTGCGCAACCGCAAGATGCGTGAGGAGCTGGCGATGAACAAGGTTAGGGATGTAGCCGAGCTTTATGTTCTAGCCGATAGATGTGCTCGGGTTGAAGAAGGGAGGAAGTACCCTGGCGAAGATGCCGGCGCGGAAACCGACTCCACAAACGAAGACACCGTCGCCCCGACAAAGAAGGGTCGATGATCACGATGAGGACGACGAGTCCAGCAAGCACTAGTTCCATAAAGCTACGGAGGCCATGTGCGTCGACGGTGGTGCCTCGTTGCATACCTCTCACCGCCAACTGAAACAGTGGGCGCATGACGTCACTGCGGCGGAGCCATCATTCGACCTCCAGAGGCCACTGAAGTGGTCCAGCATGCCTAACATTTTTGACACCGAGGATCACCCTGATCACACAACGGCGGTTGGGTGTTTGCCGTTGTTGGTTTCACCAACAATACGCAACCTCAAGGTGACGAAAGTGCTAGTCGACGGTGCGGCCGGTCTGAACTTGATCTCACCTGCTGTGATCAAGAGGCTGCAAATCCTCGATGGAGATCTCGAGGAGACGGGCACGTTTCAAGGGGTCAACCCAGGGAGGAGTCAACCGAAGGGTAAGATCACGTTGCCCGTTACATTTGGGGGCGAGCTGAACCATAGGACGGAGAAGATTGTTTTTTATGTTGCCAAGATCCCTTTGCCCTATAATGGGATCCTCGGCCGCCCAGCGCTGGCAATGTTATGGCAGCATCACATTACGCCTACAACACGTTGAAGATGCCCGGGCCAATGAGCATCATCACCGTCCCCTCCGACAAGAAAGACGCGCTCATCTGCACCGACCAACTCTACCGGGAGGCAGTTGCAGCAGCTGCCGCCAAGGCACTTGCTCCTACCGCTGAGACCTCGAGAGAGAAGAAAACCGGCAAGGCCCCTTCCAACAAGACTTCTGACCCCGGCAAGGACTCCTGTACCCCCTCCGGCAAACGCGCCTCTTCGGAGCGCCGCGTTCCCATTGGGGACGTGCCAGAGAGCTCCGCTAGCGGGAGCAAGAGGTCCAAGGCGGCCCCACCAGAAACCAAGAAGATGCCCGTTAGGGAGGATGGCACGGGTGGAGCTTTTACCGTAAGCTCCACCCTTGATAGCAAATAGGAAAGTGCGCTCGTCGCCTTCCTGCGGGCGAATGTCGACGTGTTTGCATGGCAAGCATCCGACATCCCCGGCGTTCTCAGGGAGGTGATTGAGCACCACCTTGCTGTCTGTCCCCATGCGTGGCCCGTCAAGAAGAAGGTCAGGAAGCAAGCTTTTGAGCGACAAGAGTTCATCATCGAGGAGATCAGGAAGTTGGAAGTGGCAGGCTTGGTTAGAGGAGTGATCCACCCCACGTGGTTGGCCAATCTAGTGGTAGTGCGTAAGGCAAATGGGAAATGGAGGCTGTGTATTGACTATACATATATCAATAAAGCATGTCCAAAGGATCCTTTCCCTCTGCCATGCATTGACCAGATAGTGGACTCCACTGCCGGGTGTGACCTGCTCTCATTCCACGACGCCTACTCAGGATACCACCAGATCTTCATGATGAAGGAAGACGAAGAAAAGACTGCGCTCATCACCCCATGTGGTACGTACTGTTTTGTACGGATGCCTTTCAGGTTGAAAACCGTTGGTTCGACATTTGCCCGAGTAGTCTAAATTGGTTTTGAGCCCCAGCTGCATAGGAATATGGAAGCTTATAAGGATGATATAGTGGTCAAAACCAAGGACAAGGCCACGCTCGTGTAGGATCTGCAGGAAACATTTGCAAACCTGCGCAAGATCAACCTCAAGCTCAACCCAGAGAAGTGTGTGTGTCCGGCATCCCATTCGGCAAACTTCTTGGGTTCTTTGTGTCTCAAGGCGAAATCAAAGCGAATCGCAACAAGATCAAAGCGATTGAGCAGATTGAGGCGTCAAGACGAGTCAAGGACGTCCGTAGGCTCGCCGGCTGCGTTGCTGCCTGAAGTAGGTTCATCTCCAAATCTGCTGAGTGCGCCCTCCCCTTTTTCAAAGTTTTGAAAAAGGCGGGTCCAATGAAATGGACTTCGGAGGCAGAGGCAGCGCTGCTAGATTTGAAGAGGTACCTCTCCTCCACGCCAATACTAGTCGCGCCTAAACCGCAAGAGCCGTTGCTGCTATATCTAGCGGCAACGAATCAAGTGGTCAGTGTTGTGCTAGTGGCACAGAGAATTTGAGGAAGAAGCGGCGGCAGCCGGGCCGTCGGATGATGGTCGAGCTCTCCCGGCAGGTCGATGCGGCAAGCGGAACCCCTGGCAAAGCCCGGTCCCGGCAAGACAGAGTCTGCGCAAGTGGCCGAAGTCGAACAGAAGAAGAAGGTGATGCAGCACCCGGTTTATTTTGTCAGTTCCCTCTTGCAGGGGGCTAGATCAAGATATTCTGGTACACAGAAGCTACTTTTCGGCCTCCTTATGGCCTCGAGAAAGTTGCTTCACTATTTCCAAGCGCATGAGATCACCGTCGTCACCCGCCTCCCTTTGCAACGAATCTTGCACAACCCGGATGCAACCAGGAGGATGTGGAGTGGGCGTTGGAACTGTCTAGCTTTGGCCTCAAGTTTGAAAGTACTTCAAAAATCAAGAGTCGAGCCTTGGCAGAGTTCATAGCAGAATGGACCTCAATGCCTGACGAAGAGATTCAAGAGACCACCCTTCCCGGCAAGGAGACGAGCCATGATTGGATTATGTACTTTGATGGAGCTTTCTCGCTGCAAGGTGCTGGTGCCGGGGTGCTACTCGTCGCACCCACCGGAGAGCACCTCAAGTACGTAGTCCAGATGCACTTTCCCCAAGAAAAATCAAAGAACAACACTGTAGAGTACGAGGGATTGCTTGGTGGTCTCAAGATCACGGCAGGCCTTGGAATCAGGAAGCTCATCATCAGGGCTGATTCGCAGCTTGTCGTCAAGCAAGTTAACAAGGATTACCAGAGCCCGTGGATGGAGGCCTATGTGGATGAAGTGAGGAAGTTGGAGGAGCGTTTTGACGGTCTACAAGCAGAGCATGTTCCCCGAGCAAAGAACAACATTGCCGACGACTTGTTGAAACGCGATGCCCTCAAGTTGCCTGTGGAACCAGGTACCTTTGTGCTTCAATTAACCCAGCCATCCGTTGAGCCATCAGTAGGACAGAACAAGCGAAGGAAGGAAGGCCCCGACAAGTACTTTCCCGCTGAGTTCCCAGGAGCCGCCGGCAAGGAAGTTGCCGGGTACCCCAAGCTTGTCGGGAGCAAGAACCTCCCAGGGCCCCAAGCCACGATCAGTAGATGCAGCTGCCCCTATGGCCGAAGATGAGCCTTTAGTCCTTGCCGTCGAGCCCCAGGCTCTGGCATGGGCGCAGCACACCGTCTGTTTCCTCCAAACAGGGGAACTCCCTGATGTCTACTATGCAACCTTCCTCTTGTAGACGTTGTTGGGCCTCCAAGTGTAGAGGTTTGTAGGACAGTAGCAAATTTCCCTCAAGTGGATGACCTAAGGTTTATCAATCCGTGGGAGGCGTGGGATGAAGATGGTCTCTCTCAAACAACCCCGCAACCAAATAACAAAGAGTCTCTTGTGTCCCCAACACACCCAATACAATGGTAAATTGTATAGGTGCACTAGTTCGGCGAAGAGATGGTGATACAAGTGCAATATGGATGGTAGATAAAGGTTTTGTAATCTGAAATAATAAAACAGCAAGGTAACTAATGATAAAAGTGAGCGTAATCGGTTTTGCAATGATAGGAAACAAGTCATAGGGTTCATACTTTCACTAGTGCAAGTTCTCTCAACAATAATAACATAGATAGATCATATAACAATCCCTCAACATGCAACAAAGAGTCACTCCAAAGCCACTAATAGCGGAGAACAAACGTAGAGATTATGGTAGGAGTCTGAAACCACCAGAAAGTTATTCTTTCATATCGATCTATAAAAGAGTTCGTAATATAATAACACCTTAAGATACAAATCAACAAAAACACTAATGTCACCTAGATACTCCATTGTCACCTCAAGTATACGTGGGCATGATTATACGATATGCATCACACAATCTCAGATTCATCTATTCAACCAACACAAAGTACTTCAGAGAGTGCCCCAAAGTTTCTCTGGGAGAGTCAAGAAAACGTGTGCCAACCCCTATGCATAGGTTCATGGGCGGAACCCGCAAGTTGGTCACCAAAACATACATCAAGTGGAACGTGATATACCATTGTCACCACAGATAAACACGGCAAGACATACATCAAGTGTTCTCAAATAAAGACTCAATCTGATAAGATTACTTCAAGAGGGAAACTCAATTCATCACAATAGAGTAGAGGGGGAGAAACATCATAAGATCCAACTATAATAACAAAGCTCGCGATACATCAAGATCGTGCCATAGAGAGAACACGAGAGAGAGAGAGATCAAAAACATAGCTCTGGTACATACCCTCGGCCCGAGGGTGAACTACTCCCTCCTCATCATGGATAGTGCCGGGATGATGAAGATGGCCACCGGTGATGGGTTCCCCCTCCCGACAGGTCTTGGGAGCGGACTCGGAGAGGTTTTTGTGGCTCTGAGAGGCTTGCGGTGGCGGAACTCCCGATCTATCTTGATATTCGATGTTTTTAGGGTACGTAGGCTTATATAGACGAAAGAAGTCGGTCGGGAGGTGCTCGAGGGGCCCACGAGACAGGGGGGTGCGCCCAGTAGGGGGGGGGGCGCCCTACTATCTCGTGAAGTCCTCGAGGATCTTCTGACGTGAACTCCAAGTCTCCAGGATCATATTCTTCCAAAAAATCACGCTGCCGAAGGTTTCATTCCGTTTGGACTCCGTTTGATATTCCTTTTCTTCGAAATACTGAAACAAGCAATAAAACAACAATATGGGTTGGGCCTCCGGTTAGTAGGTTAGTCCCAAAAATGATATAAATGTGTAAAATAAAGCCCATAAACATCCAAAATGGGTAATATAATAGCATGGAACAATAAAAAATTATAGATACGTTGGAGACGTATCGGTGGCCCAAATCTATAGTGGGCCTCTAACAGGCCGAATGTCAGACATGGCCGAATATGACACAAATCCTTCACGGTTGTTTATGGGCCGAAAGTTTTGATGGCCTGTAAATGGGCCCAAATGAAGCCGGACCTTTAACGGTAGGAAATACACCGGCCGTGATTCGCCCAATTCCATAATGAATTTGTTAACGGGCGGAAGTGACCATGGGCCGCGTTGATGACAAGTTTAGGAAAGGTCGTTGATGGGCCAATTTGACTGAGAATGTTGGGCCTTTAGCTGGGCCGGCCCATTATGGTCTGCAGAATCTTGTGGGCCTTTAGCTGGGCCGGCCCATTGTGGTCCGCAAAATCTTGTGGGCCTTTAGCTGGGCTGACCCATTATGGTCTGTAAAATCTTGTGGGCCTTTAGCTGGCCGGCCCATTATGGTCCGGTAAATTTTGTGGGCCTATAGCTGGGCCGGCCCATTATGGTCTGCTAAATCTTATGGGCCTTCGGTTGGGCCGGCCCATTTAAACTTTGTGGGCCACTGTTGGGCCGGTCCACGTGTCAACATATCATAGGCCCATCTCGACCGTTGGATGAGTGACACCTGTGCCAACGCGAGTCGACGCGTGGATCCGTCGACCAATGAGAATTTTACACGTGGAAAATCGGCATTGGTCGTGGCTGTTAACGGGTTATCGGATCCAAAATCCGACCCGATAGCTTAACGGCGTTCCGTATGGTGGATGCCACGTGTCGGTCACCCTTGACGAAAGCACTTCTGTGACGCGCGATTTATCATCATGGAACTGGACACTTCCGTGATGATAATTTTGGTAATGTCATGGAACAGTTCTCTGACGACACATGTATGACTATCTTGATTCTGTCATAAATTTGTCATGGATGTACATGCATGAAAAAAACGCGACCTACTGTGACAAACACGTATCATCACGGAAGTGTACTTTTTTGTAGTGAAAGTTGTAGTTGGGGTCGTACTGAGAAGAAGCCTCGGGTTGCCACTGGTTGGCCATCTCCTCCGGATCCCACTGGTAAACAGACTGTCGTGAAGGATCAAATCATGGTTCCAGCTCTGGCTCTGTAGCTGGTGTCGGGTTTCGGTAGGCGTGAATGGCCTCTGATGGAACAAGGTACTTGCCTGCAGATAAGTCAAACAAGGAAGGAGCAGGCAAAGTAATAGTCTCAGGGTGATTTTTATCAAATAGCAGCTTGTATTTAAGCATCTTTTCCTTATTGTCGGTGTCAAAACCGGCGGATCTCGGGTAGGGGGTCCCGAACTGTGCGTCTAGGCGGATGGTAACAGGAGACAAGGGACACGATGTTTTTACCCAGGTTCGGGCCCTCTCGATGGAGGTAATACCCTACTCTGCTTGATTAATATTGATGATATGGGTAGTACAAGAGTAGATCTACCACGAGATCAAAGAGGCTAAACCGTAGAAGCTAGCCTATGGTATGATTGTTGTTCGTCCTACGGACTAAAACCCTCCGGTTTATATAGACACCCGATAGGGTTAGGGTTACACAGAGTCAGTTACAATGGTAGTGAGATCTACATATCCGTATCGCCAAGCTTGCCTTCCACGCCAAGGAAAGTCCCATCCGGACACGGGACGAAGTCTTCAATCTTGTATCTTCATAGTCCAGGAGTCCGGCCAACGGTGATAGTTAAACTTCCGGACACCCCTAATCCGGGACTCCTCGGTAGCCCCGAACCAGGCTTCAATGACAATGAGTCCGGCGCGTAGTTTGTCTTCGGCATTGCGAGGCGGGTTCTTCTCCAAATTCCATATACTTGTCGAATAGTGTCCGGATTCTGATAAATGCTGCGCTCCTTGGCTTCTACGCCCAATAATGGCCATCTTCCACGTGTTTGAATGAATGCGAAAAGCCACGGTATTTTACACTTACCCCCTAGCTGCGCAAATGAGCCGCCTATAAAAGGGACGAGGATCTAGATCTGAGTCACACCATCCCCTCATGAGCTTTCATCGGGCGCCTCGACAAAGACCCATTCCATCATGGGCCGATCGATGCGGCTCCTCCTCTCGTGCTCGGCCCTCGGCACGAAATTGGGAGAGATGCTCAGTCCCGCATAGCGATCTAGTTATACTCCAAACCAAGGGATTTCTTCCCCCGGCCTTCATGGTTCCGGTTCGAGCCGGACATGCCACCTACAAGGGCGGAAAGCAAGCGGAGAGTGTCCCCGATCCCTCTAAAGGAGAGCGGGTATGCTTTATCTCTTATCTAGTAAGAGGACTCGGATTTCCAATCCATCCGTTTCTCCAGGGGATCTTGGAGTTCTCTGGCCTCGGTTGCACCACCTTACGCCTGCCTCCATTTCGCACATCGCGGGCTTCGGCCTGCAAACTGTTCTTGGGCATCGAGGCTCATTTTGCGTTGTGGAAGAGATTATTACGCCTAGTACCCGTTCTCATGAGAATTGATATATCAAGTGGGCGGAGCGAACTATGGCGCATCGCCGGGACGGATACTTATCCGGAACCCCAAAAGCGTCAGAGGTAGCCCTCGGAATGGTTTTACATGGAGGGCGTCCGCTGCCAGATCCTGTTCGGATCGGCCTTAGGAGTTTAGCAACGCTCCTCGAAGAAGCGCCTAAGCTGGCGCTCATGAGCCCAGAGGGAAAATGAGCAGGGCGTCCTTTACTTGATGAGCCGAATAAGATTCTTGGCTCATGCGGATTGACCATGATTGGAGTCATGTCTATACGCATTATGAGGAGTGCAGCCGTTCCAATATAGGGGCCACCCATGTGGGATTTCAACGGGAGGACGATGCCACCCGCCATGGCCGCAAAAGGGCAGGATCGGTCACCGAACCGGGTGAAGACCTTATGCGCCATGTACAAAGGGAAGAGGAGGATTTTCTTGGCGTCAATCCATCGGCGGGTTTTCTTGAATAATCCTCGAAGTTGGGTAAGCAAATATCTTTGTGGCTGTCCGATCCATGTTCCGTGGCTAAACATCTCATTTCATGGTTTCTACGCAGGAACTGCGCTGGGCCGTGGAGAAGATACACAGCCCGCCCCCACAACCCGAGGATCCGGAACGGTCCCTCGATCCGGACCCCGAAGAGGACCCAGATATAAAGGTGGAGTTGATCGATGGGGTGTTCCACCAACTTAGCATCGACAATACTTTGGTTGCCATTACGGCCAACTACCCCGGATTATTTCCGGCCTCCCAGGTAACCGTGACCGAAGTCCGGATACCATGACCCACCCATGCTTATTTTTTTGATCACCGTATACCAATGGTGTTTTAGGGGTGCCTTGAGCAGAGGCCGAGCCATGGCGGCTAGCCAACAAGGGGCGACGGCCTCAGGTTAAAAAAGAAGTCCGGTCCGGATCGAAACTCCGCCGCAACGGTATGGGGTGTCACCATATTCCCAGGATTGATTCCTGGAAGGCGTACTAACGATGGTGCTCTTTTCAGGAAAAAGAGCGCTCGCCGGACTGAGTCCGGAGAGGTTGCCAATCGAACCTCTGCCAGCTAGGCTCCAAAGCCGGGTCCGGAAGCGGAGGCGAGCACGAGGCGTGCGTCGTATGCTCCTCCGACAGAGGATGCCTACAGATTGTCCACCACCAACTCCGAGGTGGAGAGCGCCATGAATCACAGGCGCCGCCGGACAGTTCTTCGTGACGCATGTTTCTCCCAAGAGGCCTTGAATGCCTTCGATTCGGGAGATGCGCACCTCCGTGCCGCTCAAGATGGTCTAAGCGAGCCACGGGCGATATGTAAAGGACATCTGGTGAGGAAATTTGTGATTATATATGCGGTGGCCCCGAGACTTAAAATAGTTAGAATAACTGATTTAAGGATCATTTGTTATGCAAGATCTTACAAAAAAGAATACCCGACTGTCCCGGGAGCTTGAAGAATGCAAGGCCCAACTTGAGGCCAAGCACTAGCCGCTCTGAGGGGAGCCACAGAGACCCCCTCTGGTAATATATGCTTCAAAAGATAAATAGTTTATGAAGTGCGGCGGGTGTGTAAATCTGACAATAATATTGCAGATGGCACCGGACTAGATCCGGACAAGCAACAGCTCATGCGCTAGCTAAAGGCTGGTGAGAGCGTGCTTACGAGGGTGCGGCAGGAGAAAAATAACCTCCAAGATGCCAACACCCAGCTGGGTGAGGAACTAAAGGATGTTCGTGCTCAGTTGTCTGACTCCGTAAAGGAGAATCGAAGGCTTCGTCGCGGCATTTCCAGTAAGTGCTTGAACGAACTTTGAAAGAGTTCGGCGAGGAAGGCGACTAACATAAACATGTATGTAGGTTTGCTCACTGTGTCGTCTGAGGAGGAGATGCCCAGTTCTTGGGTGATCTTCTTGCCGAGCTGCGTCATTGCCTGAACGAGTTCGGCAGGTGATGAAAGGCGTCGGTCAGCCTTGTGGCCATCTATCTCCTGCCGAAGGCATTGGGGAGCTGGCGAGCGGCTTCAAGGAGCACGGCGCTTCCGACTATGGAAGATATCGGCCTGCCGTCAAAGGCGCCAGGAGGCTGGGCCATGGTAAAGACGCGGTACACGGTGACCCAAACCACATGGCCGAGGTCGGACGTGTGGGGCCTGATGGGAAGGAGATCCCTGTAAGCTTAGTGTACGGCCAAGTAGAATTGGCCGCCAAGTAGTCCCAGCAAGATTGTAAATTAGATAGCCTATTAGATGGCATCGAGGAGGAATACAATGAGTCGAGTTGACTATGTAATTGAATATGACATGAAAAATGTCTTCTAGCCGGATTGTAGACCGTTTGTCATAGCGGACCTTTTTGCTTCGACCTCGGGACCCAATAGTCCGGAGTGTGTCCGAATACCCTCAGCGGTTATATAAGAACCGGGCATGCATGGAGACAAAGGCGTAGGGGTCATTATTGCTGTATCGGACAAGTGCCCAACTAGTTATGTTATATTACATGGATAGTAAGAAACATCTTCGGGGAGAATAGTTACATTAAGGGTTCCTTTCATTTGGGAGGCAGGCCCTAAAGTGCATGTCCAAACAGCTAAGAAAGCGAAAAATCATCGGGGCAGATGGATAAATAGTTAAAATCATCTTTCAGTTCACCGACCGAATATTCCCATAAGAACGCTAGCTTTCGGCTTCACCCGGTCGAGGTACACATCCGTCGACCAGCGGTAACAATCGCAGAGGTGCTCCCTTTACCACCTAGCCGAACAATCGGGAGCGTAGGGGTAAGCACGAGCCAGCAACCCAGCTTGGCCAAAACTTAAGTCATATCGATGCATATAATGGTGAGCAAAAGGTACATGCGGAAGTTTGACACATGTGTTGGGCATAAAGCCCGTATAAATAAGCTTCTGTTAAAGAAGCCCCCAGGTATGTTGACGAGCCTCTAAAGGCTTCAAGAAGAAGGAGGAGGAAGGAGAGAAATAAAAGACAGCAAAAAAATAGAAAATGTTGACGGAGGAAGGAGACGAACTCGGAGTCCGGTGCTTAGGCGTAGAATCTTCGTAGACGGGCTGCGTTCCATGGGTTCGGCTCGAGTCGGTTATCCGATGTGTTTCGCAGACGGTATGCCCCGTCGGACAGGACCTGGTCGATGATGAAGGGACCTTCCCATTTGGGCTTGAGTTTGTCCTTTTTCTTGTCCGACAGGCGTAGAACTAGTTCGCCAACGTTGTAAGCTTTGGCCCGTACTTCTTTGCTTTGATATCTTGAGCTGCTGTTGATAAAATGCGAACGAGCTTTTGCCACGTCGCGCTCCTCCTCCAATGCGTCCAAACTGTCCTGCCGATCGAGCTCAGCTTCTCTTTCTTCATACATGCGCACGCGAGGTGAGTCATGAATTATGTCGCAGGGCAAGACTGCCTCTGCGCCGTACACCATAAAAAATGGTGTGAATCCGGTAGTACGATTGGGCGTGGTCCGCAGCCCCCAGAGTACGGAGTCGAGCTCCTCAACCCAGTGCGTGTTAGATTCCTTGAGGGACCGCACTAGTCTTGGTTTAATGCCGCTCATGATTAGACCGCTTGCTCGCTCGACTTGGCCGTTGGTTTGAGGGTGATAGGCGAGGCGTGTCGAGCTTGATGCCCATGTTTTGCACCATAATTTGACCTCATCGGCCGTGAAGTTGGTGCCGTTATCGATGATAATCTTTGTGGGGACGCCGTAACGGTGCACTACCCACGATATGAAGTCTATCACCGGCCGGATTCGCCGTTTTAACGAGCTTGGCCTCTATCCATTTGGTGAATTTATCCACCATGACCAATAGGTATGTTTGCTTGTGGGTTCCTCCCTTAAGGGGTCCAACCATGTCAAGCCCCCAAACATGACGGCCAGGTGATGGGTATAGTTTTGAGGGCGGTGGGTGGCATGTGGCTTTGGTTAGCAAAGAGCTGGCAACCGACGCATCGTTGGACTAAATCCTGCGCATCTGCCCGGGCTGTCGGCCAATAAAATCCTGTACGGAAGGCCTTGCCTACAAGGGCCCGAGCTGCGGCGTGGTGCCCACCCAGTCCGGCATGAATTTCAGCCAGGAGGTTTCGCCCTTCCTCTTCGAAGATACACCTTTGAAGGACTCCTGTTGTGCTTTTCTTATAGAGCTCTCCCTCATGGAGTTTGTAGGCTTTGGATCGCCGTACTATGCAGCGAGCCTCATTTTGGTCTTCGGGAGTTCACGCCTAGTTAGGTAGGCTAGGAATGGTTCGATCCGCAGGCGATAACCGCCATTATTTCCTGGCGGAGGGTGTTATCTCGGTGGCGAGCCTCCGATTGTGTCGAAGTGTTCGGTGTCGAGGCGGTGCGGTTGGGTCCGGATTGTTATTTCCGGACTCCTTCCCATAGTACGGATGGCTTGAACAGCCGTTCGAGAAGATGTTGGGCGGGGCGGCATCGCGTTTTGCACCGATGCGTGCCAATATGTCCGCCGCTTTGGTTGTTATCCGGGCTATATGATGAAATTCGAGCCCTTTGAACCGTGCTTGACATTTTTAGGACCGCATTGCGGTATGCTGCCATTTTCGGATCTTTGGCATCAAAGTCTCCGTTTATTTGAGATATCGCGAGGTTCGAATCGCGCACCTCTAGGCGTTTAATGCCCATGGAGATCGCCATCCGGAGGCCGTGCAGAAGGGCCTCGTATTCGGCTGCGTTGTTGGAGTCCGTATACATTATCTGAAGGACGTATTGGACTGTGTCCCCGGTTGGGGACGTCAGGACGACGGCAACCCCCAGGCTGACCAACATTTTGGAACCTTCAAAGTGCATGATCCAATTGGAGTATGCGCCGTACTCTTTAGGGAGTTCAGCTTCGGTCCATTCGGCCACGAAGTCGGCCAAAACCTGCGACTTAATAGCTCGTCGTGGCTTATAGGTTATGTCGAATGGAAGGAGCTCTATGGCCCATTTAGCAATCCGGCCCGTCGCGTCGCGATTGTTTATAATGTCGTTAAGAGGTACCGGAGGCTACCGTTATCGAACACTCTTGAAAGTAGTGTCGCAGCTTCCGGATGCCATGAACACCGCGTATGCTATCTTTTGATAATGTGGATACTGGGACTTGCATGTAGTTAGGACAGTGGACACATAGTAAACCGGTTTTGAAGAGGGAACCGGTGTCCGTCCGCTTTCGCTCGACGACGAGCACCGCTACCTGGCAACTTGATGTGTTGCGGCGATATATAATAGCATTGGTTCGCCCATGTTAAGCGCTGCCAGACCGGATTTGTTGCCAATATGGCTTTTATTTCCTCGAGTCTGGCCGTGGCGGCATCCGTCCACTCGAAGTGTTCGATGCACGGAGGAGGCGATAAAGGGGTAACGCCTTTTCTCCCAAGCGGAAATAAAGCGGCTTAGAGCCGCTACACATCGATCAATTTTTGTATTTGTTTGAGGTCTTTTGGAATATCCAATTGTGACAGAGCTCGGATCTTGGCTGGGTTTGCTTCAATTCCTCTACCGCATACACAATGAAGCCCAGGAGCTTTCCGGCTGGAACGCCAAGACGCATTTTTCCGGATTGAGCTTAATGTCATATTTTCAAGATTGTCGAATGTGAGCCTCAAGTCGTCTACTAGAGTTTCGACATGCTTGGATTTGACGACCATGTCATCTACATATGCTTCCACCGCTTTTGCCGATCTGGTTTGCGGACATGTCCGAATCATGCAATCGATATGTTGCGCGGCGTTTTTGAGCGAAGGGCATTGTGTTGAAGCGAGAATGGGCCATATGGAGTGATGAATGTTGTTGCTGCTTGGTCTGGCTCCGCCATCTTGATTTGGTGGTAGCCGAGTATGCAGCGTCGAGGAAGCACGATGAGTCGTGTCCTGTTGTAGCATCGATAATTTGATCAATGCGAGGGAGGGGGAAGGGATCCTTTGGGCAAGCCTTATTAAGTTCTTTGAAATCAACACATAGGCGCCAGGATTTGTCCTTCTTTGGTACCATCACCAGATTTGCTAGCCAGTCCGGATGTTTTATATCTCTGATGAATCCGGCTTCGGAAGTTTGGCTAGCTCCTCTCCCATGGCTTTGTCTCTTGGGTTCTAAAAGCGCCAAGAGCCTGTTTGGTGGCTTGAATTCTTTTAGGATATTCAGGCTGTGCTCGGCCAGCCGACGTGCGATTCCTGGCATGTCTGAAGGGTGCCAGGCAAAAATGTCCCAGTTTTCTCGTAGAAATTCTCGTAGTGCGACGTCTACATCAGGGTTTAATTGTGCCCCAATGGAGGTCGTCTTTGCAGGGTCCGTTGGGTGGACTTGGAATTTGACTATTTCATCCGCTGGTTTAAAAGAGGTGGACTTGGATCTTTTCAAGTATCACATCGTCCCCTGTTCACCGTGGGAGCGCATCATGATGAGTTCTCGGCCGCTAGGGCTTCGAGATAGTGCCTCGAGGGCTAGTGCGGCTGTCTTGTTTTCGGTCGAGTGCTATGTTCGGATCACTAGCGAGTGATGATTCCATTAGGTCCAGGCATTTTAAGCTTCATGTACCCATAGTGGGGTATAGCTTGAAAAATTGTGAATGCCTCTCGCCCTAATAAAGCGTGATATCCGGCCGCTGAGCAGGGCCACTTCAAATGTGACCTCCTCGGACTGTAATTGTCCGGTGAGCGAACACTACGTCCAGCAGATTTTTCCTGCGGCATGCTTCCCGGCTAGGGATTATTCCTCTAAAGGTTGTGCTGCTTCGCTCAATGCGGTTCCAGTCTATCTCCATTTTTCGGAGGGTTTCCTCGTAGATGAGGTTTAGTCCGCTGCCGCCATCCATGAGTACCTTAGTAAGGCGAAAGCCGTCCACTATTGGACTGAGGACTAGGGCTGGACCAAAAGCTCGTAGCTCGCGAGCTTAATGAGCGCTCAATAGTTTGGCTCGTTTAACTCGTAGCTCGCTTCTTAATGAACAGAGCCAATCATAGATTTCAGCTCGTTAAGCTTAACGAGCTTAATGAGTGAGCTAACGAGTTTCATGAGTAGCTCGTTAAGCTCATTAGTAACAACACAACATATATTTCCATCTGACGTGACAAACTTTTGTCGCACCTCAGCCTATCTATTCAATCTAATCGACATATGAGGTAACAAACTACTGCAATTCTTTTTATAGTCACCATATTTCATCTTGAAAACCACACCTACACATTCATTCTGTATATCATAACACATTATAATCTGTTAACGAGCGCTCGTGAGTGCTCACGAGCTTAACGAGCTTCAAACGAGCCGAGCTGAGCAGGGTTTTCTGCTCGTTAATCTTAACAAGCTTAATGAGCCGAGCCTTAACGAGCACGAGCTTAACGAGTACGAGCTTAACGAGCCGAGTTGCTCGTTAGTCCACCCCTACTGAGGACCAATGCGGCTGGTGCTCGGGCTGTTCGGAATTTGGGTTCGTCACTGGCATTAAAGGTAATAGCCGTGTCACTCCATGGATTTATTGTTGCTACTTGGTAGACTTCGGCAAGGTTGCGGAGTGTTCGTTTCCGCATGTTATTTGATGCGAAAGTCTCGAAGACTGTTAACACCATACTGGCATTGCTGGGCTGGGATTCTGAAGCTAGAAGCTCTTCGCCACTTTTGGCCACTAGTAGTATCCAACATGCCCGAAGGCTATGAGTTGGAGTGGCACCCTCTGTGCTATGAATTTTGCAGGTCCGTTTAGCCAACCCTCCAAAGACGGTTCCGCACTGCTTTAGGGGGTTTTGTTTTTGATGTTTAATCCGGTGTGCTTGGTAATGATGCACCCTTTTATGTCGGACTAGGGATGTATTCGGGGCCGGATTATCCCAAAATTTACTTTCGGTTTTCCAAGCACTCTCCATCGCACACTACTTTTGTACTATGGTCACCAAGTCAGCAAAGCGTGTAATTTATGACGACTTATGGCGTTTAGGATTCCCTTGTCCGTGCAATTATTGCGAAAAGTGAGATTGCGTCCTCCTCTCGGCAGTCCTTTATCCTGTCCATAACCGGGAGGAATCGCCCGATAATGATGTCTTGTTTCAGCGGGCTCTTGTCGAATTCGGGATAGATCGCTAATGTTTGGGTGGGCGGGTGGAACTAGATCCAGAACCCCGTCCAATTTAAGACTCAGGGGCCGAGAAGTTTCCGAACTTGGAAGTTTGGATTTTTGAATGCTATCCAGTGAATCCAATCCGCTGCTTGACTTTAAGTTCAGGGCTTGATCGACATCCGTCCCTCTACGGGAATCCGGCATGGAGGGATCGGGAATCCGGACGTAGCTAGTCCTTAAGATAGAAGAAGAATCGCCGTATTGCTCCTCTATCACAGCGACATGATGGGTAGCCTGGGGAGAGTTGATCTCTCTCAGATCGGTTTTAGGCCCGATCTGGTCGTAGTCTGTGGCGACTCCCAGGGCGGCGATGCGGTCCAAGAGCTCGTTTACGGAGGAGAGCTCGATCGGATCTAACTGCTCGGCAAGTTCCTAGTTAACGTGAAGATTGGTTTCGATGACTCGAGAAGTCATCGTCGGCGTGGTGGCCGGACTAGCGGTCATAAGAAAACCACCTAGCCGAAGAGTCTGACCAGTGTCCAAGGCTCCTTTGGCGATAGTATCGTCTTTAAAGACGGGATGAGGCATCCTTCCTGATGGTGACGGCACAGAGGAACTCTCAATGAAAGCACCAATGTCGGTGTCAAAACCGGCGGATCTCGGGTAGGGGGTCCCAAACTGTGCGTCTAGGCGGATGGTAACATGAGACAAGGGACACGATATTTTTACCTGTGTTCGCCCTCTCGATGGAGGTAATACCCTACTCCGCTTGATTAATATTGATGATATGGGTAGTACAAGAGTAGATCTACCACGGGATCGAGAGGCTAAACCCTAGAAGCTAGCCTATGGTATGATTGTTGTTCGTCCTCTGAGACTAAAACCCTCCGGTTTATATAGACACCGGATAGGGTTAGGGTTACAGAGTCAGTTACAATGGTAGGAGATCTACATATCCGTATCGCCAAGCTTGCCTTCCACGCCAAGGAAAGTCTCATCCGGACACGGGACGAAGTCTTCAATCTTGTATCTTCATAGTCCAGGAGTCCGGCCAACGGTGATAGTTCGGCTATCCGGACACTCCCTAATCCGGGACTCCCTCACTTATTCTTAACAATAATATCATGTGCTACCATACTCTTATAGTCTAGAAAAGCAGGAGGCAGCAACTTTTCTTCTTTCTCATAATGCCTAATAGGTATGTTAAAATGTGCAGCGAGGCGCGAGGCGAAGATACCTTCCAAGATGGGGCCCTTCGTACGGTTAAGATTCAACCGCTTTGCAACAATAGCGCCCATACTAAATGTGTCATCACGGAACAAGGCATGGCACAAAATAACAATATCAGGGGCACTAAGGTTGCCACAGTTTCCGTGACCAATTAAGCATCTACTAGCAAATATTGCAAAGTAACGTAGAACAGGAAAATGTATGCTAGTAATTCTTGCATCGGAAACCTTCCTCGTTTCCCCTACAACAATTGTATCAATAAACCCCTCCACATCGTTACGATGTGGTTCCTCTATGCTGCCCGAAAAGGGCAACTTGCAAATCTCACAAAATTCATAGAGGGGCATCTCCTTATACTCATCATATAAATAGAAATCCACCGAAGGTGGTGACCTCCTAGCATGGAAATGAAAATTTTGCACAAAAATATTAGTGATTAGGAGATACTATTCGCGTTGGTCGCGGAGGAAGTCGGCGAGGCCTGCATTCTCAGGCAACTCATAAAAATCATCATAAATCCCATCTGCTCTCAAGAAATCATCACAAGGCCATTCACACGGCCGAACCTCCGCGGTGCGAGGGAGATTATATTTGGGTCTCTTGTCTTCTTCACTCTGCTTATCCTTTGAGCTTTGGCTCGAAGAGCCCCTCAAAAATCTCTTCATCAATTTCTGAAAATTTCTGAAATTTTTAGTAACTCAAAATAAAAGTGAACCAAACTCAACAAAATTGATAGCAACTACTCCCAAAAGTGCCTAGAGACTATATCATGCATGAGAACTACTTGGGACCATATAAATTTGACATGCAAGCTCAAGAACAGGGTCACCTAGGCAGCAAAAATTTGCAATGAATGAAGCACTAGAACAAAAACTAATTGGACCATTGGAGGAGTCACATACCAATGAACAATCCCCAAAGCAGTTTTGTGAATGGAGCTTTGAGCAAGGAGATCGAAAATGGTAGCAAGATGAGCTAGAACTCGTGCTTGAGATGGTTGGAGATTTTTTTGGGAGGAAGAAGGAGTGTGTGGTGGCTGGAATAAGTGGAGGGGAGCCACCATGGGCCCACGAGACAGGGGCGCGCGCCCAGGGGGTGTGGGCGCGCCCTGGACCCTCATGGCCAGGTGCTTGCTCCCCCTGCTGTGTTCTCAGTGCCAGATATTTTCAAATATTCTAGAAAAATCATATTTCAATTTCGGGGCATTTGGAGAACTTTTATTTTCGGGTTTTTTTATTGCACGGATAATTCAGAAAACAGATAGAAAATACTATTTTTGCTTTATTTAATCTAAATAACATAAAGTAAAAGGAGGGTACAGAAGGTTGTGCTTTCTAACTTCATTCATCTCATGCTCATCAAAAGGAATCCACTAACAAGGTTGATCAGGTCTTGTTAACAAACTCATTCCGAATTACATGAAACTGAAGAATTTTCGAATAGCACTAGGTTACCTCAATGGGGATATGCACGTCCCCAATAATAAGAATATCATATTTCTTCCTCACTGTAGGAAGAGGAAATTCGAAACCTCCAAAAATAGTCGATGGAATTTTTCCAATAGAGTTTATGCTATGAACTTGAGGTTGTTTCCTCGGAAAGTGTACCGTATGCTCATTACCATTAACATGAAAAGTGACATTGCCTTTGTTGCAATCAGTAACAGCCCCTACAGTATTCAAAAAGGGTCTTCCAAGAATAATAGACATACTATCGTCCTCGGGAATATCAAGAATAACAAAGTTCGTTAAAATAGTAACGTTTGCAACCACAACAGGCACATCCTCACAAATACCGACAGGTATAACAGTTGATTTATCAGCCATTTGCAAGGATATTTCAGTAGGTGTCAACTTATTCAAATCAAGTGTATGATATAAAGAGAGAGGCATAACACTAACACCGACCCCAAGATCACATAAGGCAGTTCTAACATAGTTTCTTTTAATGGAGCATGGTATAGTTGGTGCCCCTGGATCTCCAAGTTTCTTTGGTATTCCACCCTTAAAAGTATAATTAGCAAGCATGGTGGAAATTTCAGCTTCCGGTATCTTTCTTTTATTTGTAACAATTTCTTTCATATACTTAGCATAAGGATTCATTTTGAGCATATCAGTTAAACGCATACGCAAAAATATAGGTATAATCATTTCTTTGCCTGGTTCTCTTTCCTCCTAAACCATCCAAGAAAAAGGATGATGAGAATTTTGAGCGCTTTGCTGAAATGATTATACCTATCTTTTTGCGTATGTGTTTAACTAATATAATCACCTTTAACTCTAGACATATAATCACCCAAGTGTTCAATCATATAAGCATTGCATTTTAATTGTCTACCAAAATAAGCATTGAAATCTTCTTGCTTAACCATAAAGTTATCAAACTCATCTAAACATTGGCTAGCAAACTTAGTAGGAGGGATTTCAGCTTTATCATATCTATAGAGAGAATTTACGTTTACTACCTGTGTCGAGTTATCAAGACCATGTGTTTCTTCAACATGCGGTAAATTAAGACCATGTATTTCTTCAACAGGAGGTAAATTCTTAACATCTTCAGCTTTTATACCTTTTTCTTTCATGGATTTCTTTGCCTCTTGCATATCTTCAGGACTGAGAAATAGAATACCCCTTTTCTTCGGTGTTGGCTTAGGAGTTGGTTCCGGAAGTGTCCAATTGTTTTCATTAGTCAACATATTATTCAATAGAATTTCCGCTTGATCGACAGTTCTTTCCCTAAAAACACAACCAACACAACTATCCAGGTGGTCTCTGGAGGCATCGGTTAGTCCATTATAAAAGATATCAAGTATTTTATTTTTCTTGAGAGGATGATCAGGCAAAGCATTAAGTAATTGGAGATGCCTCCCCCAAGCTTGTGGGAGACTCTCTTCTTCAATTTGCACAAAATTATATATATCCCTTAAAGCAGCTTGTTTCTTTTGAGCGGGGAAATATTTAGCAGAGAAGTAGTAAATCATATCCTGGGGACTACACACACAACCAGGATCAAGAGAATTAAACCATGTCTTAGCATCACCCTTTAATGAAAACAGAAATAATTTAAGGATATAGTAGTAGCGAGTTTTCTCATCATTAGTGAATAGGGTGGCTATATCATTTAATTTAGTAAGATGTGCCACAACAGTTTTATATTCATAGCCATAGAAAGGATCAGATTCAACCAAAGTAATTATCTCGGGATCAACAGAGAAATCATAATCCTTATCAGTAACAAAGATAGGTGAAGTAGCATAAGCAGGATCATATTTCATTCTAGCATTCAGAGATTTTTCTTTCAGCTTAACTAATAATTTCTTAAGATCACTTCTATCATTGCAAGCAAGAAAGTCTCTAGCAGTTTCTTCATCCATAAAATAACCCTCAGGCACAATAGGCAATTCATATCTAGGGGGAGAATCTTCATCATCACTTTCATCAATATTAACAGTTTCAATAATTTCATTCTCTCTAGCCCTAGCAAGTTGTTCATCCAGAAATTCACCTAGTGGCACAGTAGTATCAAGCATAGAAGTAGTTTCATCATAAGTATCATGCATAGCAGAAGTGGCATCATCAATAACATGTGACATATCAGAATTAATAGCAGAAGCAAGTTTAGGTGTCGCAAGTTTACTCAAAACAGAAGGTGAATCAAGTGCAGAGCTAGATGGCAGTTCCTTACCTCCCCACGTAGTTGAGGGATAAATTTTAGTTTTCTTGTCTTTCAAGTTCCTCATAGTGACCATCAGATATAAATCTCAAGTGACTCAAAGAATAGAGCTATGCTCCCCGGCAACGGCGCCAGAAAATAATCTTGATAACCCACAAGTATAGGGGATCGCAACAGTTTCGAGGGTAGAGTATTCAACCCAAATTTATTGATTTGACACAAGAGGAGCCAAAGAATATTCTCAAGTATTAGCAGTTGAGTCGTCAATTCAACCACACCTGGATAACTTAATATTTACAGCAAAGTATTTAGTAGCAAAGTAGTATGATAGTAGCGGTAACGGTGGCAAAAGTAACAGTGATAGTTTTGTAGTAATTGTAACAGTGGCAACGGTAAAGTAAATAAGCGAAGAACAATATGTGAAAAGCTCGTAGGCATTGGATCGGTGATGGAGAATTATGCCGGATGCGATTATTCATGCAACATTTATAACATAGGGTGACACAAAACTAGCTCCAATTCATCAATGTAATGTAGACATGTATTCCGAATATAGTCATACGTGCTTATGGAAAAGAACTTGAATGACATCTTTTGTCCTACCCTCCCGTGGCAGCGGGGTCCTAGTGGAAACTAAGGGATATTAAGGCCTCCTTTTAATAGAGTACCGGACCAAAGCATTAACACATAGTGAATACATGAACTCCTCAAACTACGGTCATCACCAGGAATGGTCCCGATTATTGTCACTTCGGGGTTCTTTGGATCATAACACATAGTAGGTGACTATAGACTTGTAAGATAGGATCAAGAACTCACATATATTCATGAAAACATAATAGGTTCAGATCTGAAATCATGGCACTCGGGCCCTAGTGACAAGCATTAAGCATAGCAAAGTCATAGCAACATCAATCTCGTAACATAGTGGATACTAGGGATCAAACCCTAACAAAACTAACTCGATTACATGATAAATCTCATCCAACCCATCACCGTCCAGCAAGCCTATGATGGAATTACTCACGCACGGCGGTGAGCATCATGAAATTGGTGATGGAGGATGGTTGATGATGACGACAGCGACAGATTCCCCTCTCCGGAGCCCCAAACAGACTCCATATCAGCCCTCCCGAGAGAGATTAGGGCTTGGCGGCGGCTCCGTATCGTAAAACGCGATGAATCCTTCTCTCTGATTTTTTCTCCCCAAACGTGAATATATAGAGTTGGAGTTGAGGTCGGTGGAGCTCCAGGGGGGCCACGAGGCAGGGGGCGCGCCCAGGGGGCAGGCGCGCCTCCCACCCTCGTGGACAGGGTGTGGGCCCCCTGGCCTTGATTCTTTCGCCAGTATTTTTTATTATTTCCAAAATAATTCTCCGTTGATTTTCATGTCATTCCGAGAACTTATGTTTCTGCACAAAGATAACACCATGGCAATTCTGCTGAAAATAGCGTCAGTCCGGGTTAGTTCCATTCAAATCATGCAAGTTAGAGTCCAAAACAAGGGCAAAAGTGTTTGGAAAAGTAGATACGTTGGAGATGTATCATCTGACTCAACTTCACACCTTGTAACACAGGCAATAACCCTTTCTTTGCTTGATCCATTTTGAACTTCTTCAAAACTTTATCAAGGTATGTGCTTTGTGATAGTCCAATTAAGCGTCTTGATCTATCTCTGTATGTCTTGATGCCCAATATATAAGCAGCTTCACCGAGGTCTTTTATTGAAAAACTCTTATTCAAGTATCCTTTTATGCTATCCAGAAATTCTATATCATTTCCAATCAACAATATGTCATCCACATATAATATTGGAAATGCTACAGAGCTCCCACTCACTTTCTTGTAAATACAGGCTTCTCCAAAAGTCTGTATAAAACTATATGCTTTGATCACACTATCAAAACGTTTATTCCAACTCCGAGATGCTTGCACCAGTCCGTAAATGGATCGCTGGAGCTTGCGCACTTTGTTAGCATCCTTTGGATCGATAAAACCTTTAGGTTGCATCATATACAACTCTTCTTCTAGAAATCCATTCAGGAATGCAGTCTTTACATCCATTTGCCAAATTTCATAATCATAAAATGCGGCAATTGCTAACATGATTCAGACGGACTTAAGCATCGCTACGGGTGAGAAGGTCTCATCATAGTCAACTCCTTGAACTTGTCGAAAACCTTTCACCACAAGTCGAGCTTTGTAGACAGTAACATTACGGTCAGCGTCAGTCTTCTTCTTGAAAATCCATTTATTCTCGATGGCTTGCCGATCATCGGGCAAGTCAACCAAAGTCCACACTTTGTTCTCATATATGGATCCCATCTCAGATTTCATGGCCTCAAGCCATTTCGCGGAATCTGGGCTCATCATCGCTTCCTCATAGTTTGTAGGTTCGTCATGGTCAAGTAACATGACCTCCAGAACTGGATTACCGTACCAGTCTGGTGCGGATCTTACTCTGGTTGACCTATGAGGTCCAGTAGTAACTTGATCTGAAGTTATATGATCATCATCATTAGCTCCCTCACTAATTGGTGTAGAAGTCACAGGAATAGATTTCTGTGATGAACTACTTTCCAATAAGGGAGCAGGTACAATTACCTCATCAAGTTCTACTTTCCTCCCACTCACTTCTTTCGGGAGAAACTCCTTCTCTAGAAAGGATACATTCTTAGCAACGAATGTCTTGCCTTCGGATCTGTGATAGAAGGTGTACCCAACAATCTCCTTTGGGTATCCTATGAAGACACATTTCTCCGATTTGGGTTCGAGATTATCAGGTTGAAGCTTTTTCACATAAGCATCGCAGCCCCAAACTTTAAGAAACGACAACTTGGGTTTCTTGCCAAACCAGAGTTCATAAGGTGTCGTCTCAACGGATTTAGATGGTGCCCTATTTAACGTGAATGCAACCGTCTCTAAAGCATAACCCCAAAACGATAGCAGTAAATCAGTAAGAGACATCATAGATTGCACCGTATCTAGTAAAGTACGATTACGACGTTTAGACACACCATTACGCTGTGGTGTTCCGGATGGTGTGAGTTGCGAAACTATTCCGCATAGTTTCAAATGAAGACCGAACTCGTAACTCAAATATTCTCCTCTACGATCAGATCATAGAAACTTTTTATCTCATTACGATGATTTTCCACCTCACTCTGAAATTCTTTGAACTTTTCAAATGTTTCAGCTTATGCTTCATCAAGTAGATATACCCATATCTGCTCAGATCATCTGTGAAGGTGAGAAAATAACGATACCTGATAATCCCCAAGTGCATGGAATCATCGTAGCAGTTTCCAAAGGTGGAAGTGATAAGTATGGAGTGTCGAACCCACAAGGAGCTAAAGGTAAGATCAATATTCTCTCAAGCCCTATCTTCCACTGATATGACTCTACGTGCACCGAACGTTTGCTTCCAACTAGAAACGAGAAATAAAACTACGTTGTGGGTATGAAGAGGATAAGTTTGCATGGTATCGGAGAGCTAAAATATAAAAGTAGGTGCTATTATCATAAAGTTAGAATATATTACTAAATATTATAAATAGCGAGTGTGGAGTAATGGTGGATCGGTGTGCGGAATTGTCCTAGGGAATTGTTAACAAGACCGGTAATCACTATTGCAGTTTCATATGAGGGAGAGGCATAAGCTAACATACTTTCTCTACTTGGATCATATGCACATATGATTGGAACTCTAGCAAGCATCCAAAACTACTAAAGATCATTAAGGTAAAAACCAACCATAGCATTAAAGCATCAAGTCCTGTTTATTCCCATACGCAACAATCCCTCTTACTCGGGTTTGTGTTTCAGTCACTCACCAACCCACTATAAGTGAATCATGAACGTATTGCGACACCCTACAGCGGGAATCCCTCATGCTTGCGCGACACAGAGGGCACCAAAGGACATCACGAAAGTAAAACATACAACTCATACCAATCTAGATCATCAATCAACCCAAAGACAAAAGATATCTACTCAAAACATCATAGGATGGCAACACATCATTGGATCATAATATGTGGCATAAAGCACCATGCTCAAGTAGGCATTACGGTAAAGTGCGGGAGAGTGGACTGCGTAAAGAGATGAGGATGGTGATGATGATGGTGATGTTGATGAAGATGATCACCGTGGCGATGATTCCTCCCGATGGCACTCCTGGCCATCGGAAGAGAGGAGGAGAGGTTCTCCCCTTGTGCTTCCTCCTCCATGGCCTCCACCCTCTGGTCCTTGGCCTTCATGGTGACGATGGCCCCTCAGGATACTCCTCCATGGCCACGGTGATGATGGCCCCCTCCGTGAAGTCTTGGGAGAGGGCCTAGATTGACTTCTTGTGGCTACAGAGGCTTGCAGCAGCGTAACTTCTGATCTAGGCTTCTTTCTGGAAGTTTGAGTATATATAGAAGAGTTTTGCGTTGATTTCACGTCAGGGGGCTCTCCGAGGTGTCCACGAGGTAGGGGGCGCGCACTAGTGGGGTGGGCGCGCCCCCACCCTCGTGGGCAGCCCGGGACTCTTCTGGCCTGCTTCTGGTACTCCGTGGGCTTCTTCTGGTCCAAAAATGATCTCCGTCAAGTGGCACGTCAATTGGACTCCGTTTAGTTTTCCTTTCCTGCGATACCCTAAAACAAGGAGAAAACAGAAACCGCACTTTGGGCTCTAGGTTAATAGGTTAGTCCCAAAAATCATATAAAATATCATATAAATGCATATAAAACATCCTAGAAGGATAACATAATAGCATGAATACTTCATAAATTATAGATACGTTGGAGACGTATCAATACCCACCGCGAGCCTCAACATAATAGTATGTATGATTTCCAACAAATCTGTTGCTCGCTTCATTGTTCCGGAGAACGGAGTTTTAGTCATCTTGCCCATGAGGCATGGTTTGCAAGTACCAAGTGATTCATAATCAAGTGATTCCAAAAGTGCATCAAAATGGAGTTTCTTCATGCGCTTTACACCAATATGACCTGAACGGCAGTGCCATAAATATGTTGCACTATCATTATCAACTCTGCATCTTTTGGCTTCAATATTATGAATATGTGTGTCACTACTATCGACTATCGAGATTCAACAAGAATAGACCACTCTTCAAGGGTGCATGACCATAAAATATATTACTCATATAAATAGAACAACCATTATTCTCTGATTTAAATGAATAACCATCTCGCATTAAACAAGATCTAGATATAATGTTCATGCTTAACGCTGGCACCAAATAACAATTATCCAGGTCTAAAACTAATCCCAAAGGTAGATGTAGAGGTAGCATGCCGACCGCGATCACATCGACTTTGGAACCATTTCCCACGTGCATCGTCACCTCGTCCTTAGCCAATCTTCGGCAATCCGTAGTCCCTGTTTGAGTTGCAAATATTAGCAATGTAACCATGTATCAAATACCCAGGTGCTACTGCGAGAATTAGTAAGGTACACATCAATAACATGTATATCACATATACCTTTGTTCACCTTGCCATCCTTCTTATCCGCCAAATACTTGGGGCAGTTCCGCTTCCAGTGACCAGTCCCTTTGCAGTAGAAGCACTCAGTCTCAGGCTTAGGTCCACACTTGGGCTTCTTCACTTGAGCAGCAACTTGCTTGCTGTTCTTCTTGAAGTTCCCCTTCTTCCCTTTACCCTTTTTCTTGAAACTGGGGGTCTTGTTGACCATCAACACTTGATGCTCCTTCTTGATTCCTACCTCCGCAGCCTTTAGCATTGCGAAGAGCTCGGGAATTGTCTTATCCATACCTTGCATATTATAGTTCACCACGAAGCTCTTGTAGCTTGGTGGCAGTGATTGAAGAATTCTGCCAATGACACTATCATGAGGAACATTAACTCCCAGTTGAATCAAGTGATTTTTATACCTAGACATTTTGAGTATGTGCTCACTGATAGAACTATTCTCCTCTATCTTGCAGCTGTAGAACTTATTGGAGACTTCATATCTCTCAATCCGGGCATTTGCTTGAAATATTAACTTTAACTCCTGGAACATCTCATATGCTACATGACGTTCAAAATGTCATTGAAGTCCCAGTTCTAAGCCGTAAAGCATGGCACACTGAACTATTGAGTAGTCATCAACTTTGCTCTGCCAGACGTTCATAACATCTGGCGTTGCTCCTGCAGCGGGTTTGGCACCTAGCGGCGCTTCCAGGACGTAATTCTTCTGTGCAGCAATGAGGATAATCCTCAAGTTACGGACCCAGTCCGTGTAGTTGCTACCATCATCTTTCAACTTAGCTTTCTCTAGGAACACATTAAAATTCAACAGAACAACAGCACGAGCCATCTATCTACAACAACATAGACATGCAAAATACTATCAGGTACTAAGTTCGTGATAAAATTAATCATATTACTTAAGAACTCCCACTTAGATAGACATCCTCTAATCATCTAAGTGATCACGTGATCCATATCAACTAAACCATGTCCGATCATCACGTGAGATGGAATAGTTTTCAATGGTGAACATCACTAAGATGATCATATCTACTATATGATTCATGCTCGACCTTTCGGTCTCAGTGTTTCGAGGCCATATCTGCATATGCTAGGCTCGTCAAGTTTAACCCGAGTATCCTACGTGTGCAAAACTAGCTTGCACCCGTTATATGTGAACGTAGAGCTTATCACACCCGATTATCACGTGGTGTCTCGGCACGACAAACTTTCGCAGCGGTGCATACTCAGGGAGAACACTTGTACCTTGAAATTTAGTGAGAGATCATCTTATAATGCTACCGTCGAACTAAGCAAAATAAGATTCATAAAGGATAAACATCACATGCAATCAATATAAGTGATATGATATGGCCATCATCATCTTGTGCCGTTGATCTCCATCTCAAAAGCACTGCCTTGATCACCACGTCACCGGCACGACACCTTGATCTCCATCGTAGCATCGTTGTCGTCTCGCCAACTATTGCTTCTACGACTATCGCTACCGCTTAGTGATAAAGTAAAGCAATTACATGGCGATTGCATTTCATACAATAAAGCGACAACCATATGGCTCCTGCCAGTTGCCGATAACTCCGTTACAAAACATCATCATCTCATACAATAAAATTTAGCATCATGTCTTGACAATATCACATCACAACATTCCCTGCAAAAATAAGTTAGACGCCCTCTACTTTGTTGTTGCAAGTTTTACGTGGCTACTACGGGCTGAGCAAGAATAGTTCTTACCTACGCATCAAAACCACAATGATTTTTCGTCAAGTATGTGCTGTTTTAACCTTCAACAAGGACCGGGTGTAGCCACACTCGATTCAACTAAAGTTGGAGAAACTGACACCCGCCAGCCACACGTAATGCGAAGCACGCGTCGGTAGAACCAGTCTCGGCGTAAGCGTATCGTAATGTTGGTCGGGCCGCTTCATCCAACAATACCACCGAATCAAAGTATGACATGCTGGTAAGCAGTATGACTATTATCGCCCACAACTCACTTGTGTTCTACTCGTGCATATAACATCTACGCATAAACCTGGCTCGGATGCCACTGTTGGGTAATGTAGTAATTTCAAAATTTTCCTATGCACACGCAAGATCATGGTGATGCATAGCAACGAGAGGGGAGAGTGTTTTCCATGTACCCTCATAGAAGCGGAAGCGTTATGACAAGCGGTTGATGTAGTCGTACGTCTTCATGATCGACCGATCCTAGTACCGAAAGTACGACACCTCCATGATCTACACACGTTCGGCTCGGTGACGTCCCACGAACTCACGATCCAGCAGAGTGTCGAGGGAGAGCTTCACAAGACGACGTTGTGATGACGGGTGATGATGAAGCTACTAGCAGGCTTCGCCTAAGCACCGCAATGATATGACCGAGGTGGATTATGGTGGAGGGGGCACCGCACACGGCTAAGAGATCAATGATCAACTTGTCTGTCTCATGGGGTGCCTCCCGTATATAAAGGAGTGGAGGAGGGGGAGGGCCGGCCCTCCTATGGCGCACCCCATGGGGAGTCCTACTCCCACCGGGAGTAGGATTCCCCCCCTTCCCTAGTTGGACTAGGAGTGGAAGGAAGGGGGAGAGAGGGGGAAGGAAGTGGGGGGGCGCCCCCTCACCCAATTCGGATTGGGCTTGGGGGGGGGGCGCCCCCTCCTAGGCCTCCCTCTCTTCTCTCCCACTATGGCCCAATAAGGCCCATATACCTCCCGGGGGGTTCCGGTAACCTCTCGGTGCTCCGGTATATGCCCGAACTCACCCGAAACCATTCTGACGTCCAAACATAGTCATCCAATATATCGATCTTTATGTCTCGACCATTTCGAGACTCCTCGTCATGTCCGTGATCATATCCGGGACTCCAAACTTCCTTCGATACATCAAAACACATAAACTCATAATACCGATCGTCACCGAACGTTAAGCGTGCGGACCCTATGGGTTCGAGAACTATGTAGACATGACCGAGACTCATCTCCGGTCAATAACCAATAGAGGAACCTGGATGCTCATATTGGTTCCTACATATTCTACGAAGATCTTTACCGGTCAAACCGCATAACAACATACGTTGTTCCCTTTGTCATCGGTATGTTACTTGCCTGAGATTCGATCGTCGGTATCTCAATACCTAGTTCAATCTCGTTACCGGCAAGTCTCTTTACTCGTTCTTAATGCATCATCCTGCAACTAACTCATTATTCACATTGCTTGCAAGGCTTATAATGATGTGCTTTACCGAGAGGGCCCAGACATACCTCCCCTACAATCGGAGTGACAAATCCTAATCTCGATCTATGCCAACTCAACAAGTACCATCGAAGACACCTGTAGAGCACCTTTATAATTACCCAGTTACGTTGTGACATTTGGTAGCACACAAAGTGTTCCGCCGGTGTTCGGGAGTTGCATAATCTCATAGTCATAGGAACATGTATAAGTCATGAAGAAAGCAATAGCAACATACTAAACGATCAAGTGCTATGCTAACGGAATGGGTCAAGTCAATCACATAATTCTCTAATGATGTGATCCCGTTAATCAAATGACAACTCATGTCTATGGCTAGGAAACTTAACCATCATTGATTCAACGAGCTAGTCAAGTAGAGGCGTACTAGTGACACTCTATTTGTCTATGTATTCACACATGTACTAAGTTTCCGGTTAATACAATTCTAGCATGAATAATAAACATTTATCATGATATAAGGAAATATAAATAACAACTTTATTATTGCCTCTAGGGCACATTTCCTTCAGTAAGAGCCTAAGCTTGGGGATGCCCCGACATCCCAAGATATTATTCAAGAATGAGCAACCAACTAAGCTTGGGGATGCCCCCGAGTGGCATCCCCGCTTTCTTCCAACAACCATCGGCATTTTACTCGAGGCTATATTTTTATTCGTCACATGATATGTGTTTTGCTTGGAGCGTCTTGTATGATATGTGTCTTTGCTTTTTTTTGTGTTCTAAGTCATCAATCCTTGCTGGACACACCTATTTGAGAGAGCCAAAATTATATCATGACTTGTTAGAATTGCTCTTTGTGCTTCAGTTAAATCTTTTATGAGCTAGGACTTGCTCTTGTACTTCACTTATATCTTTTTTAGCACGGTGTGCTTGTTATTTTTGAAGAAACTCTCTTGCTTCACTTAGATTTATTTGAGAGTTAGTAAAATTTTGAAGAAATTCTCTCTTGCTTCACTTAAATTATTTTGAGAGAAAGAAAATTTGTTTTGCTCATGATCTTCACTTATATTTGTTTGAGCTTATGAAAAGCAACATATGAAAATTAGTCCCAAAGTGATAGATATCCAAGAAGTATAAAGTAAAAAAATGTCATGAAGATCATTGGACAAAATAAACTTGATTCTTAGTAATATTTTTGAGATATGATGTTGTGATATGTGAGTTATGTTGATGATTAATTGTGCTTTAGTAAGAATATTGGTGTAAAGGTTTGTGATTCCCTATGCATGCACAAAAGTCAATAATCATGCAATGAAAATTATATCCTACTTGTGGTGCATTATTCGGTGTTACTTATGCTTAATGCTTGCTTCAAGAAATTATTCGTTTCTTGGTTGGCCGCTTCTAAATCTTTTTGCTAGCCTTTATTTTGCACCAAGTATGATCTCTACTTATGCATCCAAAATCCTTTAAACCAGTTTTGCCACATGAGTCCACCATATCTACCTATATGCGGTATTCTTTTGCCGTTCTAAGAAAATTTGTATGTGCCATCTCTAATTTTCAAAATAAACTTCTCTTTTGTGTGTTTGTTTTGTTCACGGAATGGTAACGGGTGGCTAATATTTTTCCATGCTGGATGTGTTATTCTCACGATGAGTATTTATTCACTTGTCATTGCACGAGAGTTAGGCAACGGTTTTAGAAATTCCCAGTCCTGAAATGCAAAAATGAATTTACTTTATGTTGTCAAATAATAAATTCCTTGGAAAGTGTTGGTATGGAGGGTAACCGTGGATACGGCTAGCCATGGAAAGTGAAAGAATGGTGGAAAAAGGAATAAACTTTATTTTCTGTTTGGGAACCGCCTATGGCATATCTAGCACGGAAAGTGTTCGTAGCTCTACGTCGTTTTCATTGGTGGGATGGATACACCTCCCAAAACGTTTTTATATCTAATTTTTCGCTTTGAGCTCTAGCACCTCTATAAATCCCTACTTCCCTCTGCGAAGGGCCTTTCTTTACTTTATGCAATTTTTATTTTTGAATTTGAGTCTCCATCTTCTCTTATAAAAGCACCAACTAAGAGGCAATATGATCGTACTTAAGTATTGGGTGTAGTTAATATTCGAGTGTGTTTCATGAATGGATCAATGTTTGTGACGTCCCCGATTCAATCATACACTATTCATGCACGCAACATAAAGTAAATTCATTTTTGCATTTCAGGACTCACGGGGAGATATCACAACACAACTCTAAAAACATAAATAAGTCATACAAGCATCATAATACAAGCCAGGGGCCTCGAGGGCTCGAATACAAGTGCTCGATCATAGAGCGAGTCGTGGAAGCAACAATATCTGAGTACAGACATAAGTTAAACAAGTTTGCCTTAAGAAGGCTAGCACAAACTGGGATACAGATCGAAAGAGGCGCATGCCTCCTACTTGGGTCCTCCTAAACTACTCCTAGTCGTCGTCAGTGGGATGCACGTAGTAGTAGGCACCTCCAGTGTAGTAGGAGTCGTCGTCGATGGTGGCTTCTGGCTCCTGGGCTCCGACATCTTGTTGCGGCAACCAGGTAGAAGGGAAAGGGGAAAAGAGGGAGAAAAGCAACCGTGAGTACTCATCCAAAGTACTCGCAAGCAAGGAACTACACTACATATGCAAGGGTATATGTGTAAAGGGGCATATCGGTGGACTGAACTGCAGAATGGCAGAATAAGAGGGGGATAGCTAATCCTGTTGAAGACTACGCTTCTAGCAGCCTCCGTCTTGCAGCATGTAGAAGAGAGTAGACTGAAGTCCTCCAAGTAGCATCGCATAGCATAGTCTTACCCGGCGATCCCCTCCCCGCGCCCTGTTAGAGAGCGATCACCGGGTTATATCTGGCACTTGGAAGGGTGTGTTTTATTAAGTATCCGGTTCTAGTTGTCATAAGGTCAAGGTACAACTCCAAGTCGATCACATTACCGAAGATCATGGCTATTCAAATAGATAAACTTCCCTGCAGGGGTGCACCACATAACCCAACACGCTTGATCCCATTTGGCCGGACACACTTTTCTGGGTCATGCCCGGCCTCGGAAGATCAACACGTCGTAGCCCCACCTAGGCCAACAGAGAGGTCAGCACGCCGGTCTAAACCTAAGTGCACAGGGGTCTGGGCCCATCGCCCTTAGCACACCTGCATGTTGCGTGGGCGGCCGAAAGCAGACCTAGCAACCCCCATTACAAAGGAAGTCATGTTACGCGGTCCAATATGGCGCGCGCCGCTCAGTCGCTGACGTCACAAAGGCTTCAGCTGATACCACGACGTCGAGTGCCCATATCTTCCCCACGTAGTTGGTTAGTGCGTATAGACCAAATGGCCAGACTCAGATCAAATACCAAGATCTCGTTAAGCGTGTTAATGATGTAACCGCGGACACCGACCAGGCAGTGCCCACCTCTCACCTAGGCGGTCTCAACCTGCCCTGTCGCTCCGCCACAAAGATCCACCCAGAGGGCCATCGGGACAAAGGTCCTTTCAGCCCCCAATCCGTGAATCACTCGCGGGTGATCCATGAGCCGACCCGACTTTAGTCACCACATGTATCATGTACAAAGTATATAGTATATACCCGTGATCACCTCCCAAGTGATCATAGCCCGATAGTATAGCACAGTAGACGGACAAGAATGTGGGGCCACTGATGGAATACTAGCATCCTATACTAAGCATGTAGGATTGCAGGTAAAGGTAACAACAGTAGTAGCAAGGACATGCTATGCATCAGGATAGGATAAATGGAAAGCAGTAACATGCTACACTACTCTAATGCAAGAAGTATAGAGAAGAGTAGGTGATATCTGGTGATCAAAGGGGGGCTTGCCTGGTTGCCCTGGCAAGAAGGAGGGGTCGTCAACACCGTAGTCGATCGGGGTACCAGCAGCAGCATCAGTCTCGTAGTCTACCGGAGAGAAGAGGGGGAAGAAACAATGAATACAATGCAAACAAATGCATATCGATGCATGACATAACAAGTAACGGTGCCAGGTGTGCCCCAACGCAAAGAGGGAGGTGATATGGCTGGGGGAAACATCCGGGAAAGTATTCCCGGTGTTTCGCGTTTTCGGACAGACGAACCGGAGGGGGAAAGTTGCGGGTTCGCTATGCTAGGGACGCGTGGCGGACGAACGAGCTGCGGATCCGGATTCGTCTCGTCGTTCTGAGCAACTTTCATGTACAAAGTTTTTCCATCCGATGTACGGTTTATTTTATATTAATTTTTAAAATTTTAATTCATTTTTAGAATTAACAGAATTAATTTAATTAGGAAATGTCATTATGACGTCAGCATGACATCAGGGTGATGTCAGCAGTCAACAGTCAGTTGACTTGGTCAAACTGACGCGTGGGTCCATTCTGTCATAGACTGATAACTAATTAACAGTTATTTAGTTTAATTAGCAGGTTAAGTAAATTCAACTAGTCAACTAATCAGGATTTAATTAATTTAGTTAATTAATTAATTAATTAATATTTGTTTTATTTATTTATTTTTAGTTCTTTTTTATATTCTTTTCTTTTGTTCCAGGGACTGGGCCCCACATGTCATTGGCCCTAGGGGCCATAACAGGGCGGGCTAACGGACGAGGGCGCCTGGGGGAGCGCTCGCCCACAAGGAGTGTGGCGGGCCAAGCCGGCTGTGGCGGCCATGGTGGCCGGGCCGACGTGGGAGACGGAGGCAGGGGCAGCGAAGAGCGGTCGGCGGGCAGAGGAGCACCAAGAGGCCGGGCGCACCAGCGCAGTAGGGGCGTGGTGAGTGGTCATGGGCGGCCTTGTGATGGCCATGAGGTGGAGCGGTGCGGTCGTGGCAAGCGTCGTCTGGTCGAGGAGGAGAAGAGGGCGGGGGCCTCACCGCGAGGCGCAGGGTCAAGGGCAGCGGGACTCGGGGAGGAGGACGGGGACGAGGTCGACGATTTAGAGGAAGAGGTCCGGCGAGGGAGCGGTCCGGCGAGTCGGCTTCGGGCGACGGCGAGGTCTAGCGGCGTGAGGAGGAGACGAGGAGGCGGCGAATCCAGCGATGGCGGAGCGGTGGCGAGCGTTGGCACCGGGGATCGGCTCGGGTGTCGATCCAGATCCAGCGGGAGCGGAAGCTCCGGCGAGGTGGTCTTCCGCGCAACGGCGACAGGGGCGACGGGCGGCGAACGACGAGGCACCAGGGTGCTGGTTGCCTGCTCCGATCCAGATCGATGGGGGGAGGAGAAGGGGATCGTGGGGGTGGGAGTGGGGTGTGGGGCGACAGGGGTTAGGGTTTCGGTCGGGTTGGGGGTTAAGGGAGTGAGTGGGGGGTTGGGCGGTGGGCGGCCGGTGAGCCATCTGGCCGAGTTGGCCAGGGGGCCTCTTGGTCCAGGGGAGAGAGGGGGGGTCCTTTTGTTTTCTTTTGTTGTCTTCTATTATTTTTCTTTTTACTTTACTTTTCTATTTTAATTTTAATTCCACATTATTTTTACTTATTAAAATATGACTATAGCTCCTAAAATAACGTTTCAAAATAATCCCTCAGCCATAAAAGGTTTTAACCCAAAATAAAATAGTATTAGTGTTTTATAAAATACCAAAGGCATTGAAATAATGTTTTTGCTACCGTTTAAATCTTTTTAGTGCATTTATTCATTATATAAAAATGTGGATTCTACATCATAATCATCTATGCATTAACTGGCACAACCAGAACATTTTGTTTTTAATATTTGAAAACTTTTGATGTTTGCCCTTATTTCGAATTTGAATTTGAATCGGTTTTGAACTAACGCGAGATTAGCAATAGTAATCGAGGTGACGTGGCATCATTAGCAGAGGTTCACTGTAGCTTAATTATCCGGGCATCACAATTCTCCTCCACTACAAGAAATCTCATCCCGAGATTTAAGCGGTGGAGTAAGGGGGAAAGGTGCTGGTAGCTAAAAACCTAACGAGTCTTCTCAGTCTTGGCTGCCCTTTCGAAAAGGTTGATCCCTTCCGTTGATGCCTTCATTTCTCTGCTTCAAGTCACCATGATCAAGTCGTCATCCTTTCTTCGGGATCTCCATCGTCCCTCTGAGCGACCAAGGGAAAAACTCGGAAGAACGCATCTCCATAAAGCTGGGCATCGGCGGTGAACTCAATGGGAAATACACAAGGTACCCCACGAGTTGTATTTCAGTTGAATTAGATTGAGTGCAATATACGATGGTACCAAAGTTTCAAACGGGTAGGCAATCGTTCGATGCCTGAAACAAAGTGTGAAAGGGGTTCAAGCAACGGGAATAAGTATTGTGTCTGATACCAGAATAGATCACTAGGAAGGTGGCTCGCGAATTACCTACGAAACCAAGAGAAAGGGATAACTTTGTCAATAAGGTGTATAGGAGAGTCAGATTTCGATCCTGTGGAATTGTGGGTTATGGGCCCACCATGTGGGTTAAAAGTAGGAAGGACGGTGACATCTTGCACGATCATGTAAGCAAGGCATGTCAGAGGATAGTCTGTCGGTTATGTCGGCAACAACATCGGTACCAAGGGCGAGGGACGAAGAGAACTATTTTCCTGCTCGTTGAACGAGGCGGACCAGTAGGCAAAGTTCTCGTCCATCGGTGGATACTAGAATGTCATCAACAAAAGTAACAGGTTCTTTCTGACAGAATTGTACACCGAGGTGCTTACAAAAGCAGGAGAATATTACTGCTTAGATCATATATATCACAAGAAAGGTTAAACCAAACAATGGAAAGGAAAATATGATTACCAGGTTAAACAGAACAATGTAAAGGAAAATGTGTTTAAACACATTTTAGGGGTATATCCTTCCCAAGGACAAGCAGAACATGGCATACAGGGTAGGAGGGCAAGTACCCAACCATTCAGATAAAGAGGCAAGGATTAATCAAGATGTTACCCATACAACGGTGTTTGGATAACTGACCAAGAAACATTTAGCATCGTGCCTCCCATGTTCTTTTTGAGGAGCGGGGTATCATAGTCATGCTTCAGGTAGCAATGATATGGTGTTTCAATCAAGGGCGGACTTTGGATACACAAATGATCCATCAGGAGTAACTTATAAAATAAGTCCTACAATTTCCTCCAGGAAGAATGGTTATCCTTGCAAAAGAAATTATAATGATAGGTCCTCTAGCCAGGGGGATGCTAGGCATGACATCATATTACCGGGTCATCAAAGGACCAACATCATAACTCCTCGAAAGTTGTCCCAACCATCATATCTGACCGAGATTCAGACCCGATTGGTGTCATGATACCTCAGACTCAGGATGTCCGAGAAGAAAAGGTGCAACACAAATCAACGAAATGACATTGCAAGATTCTCGGGAAATGAACTATGGGAGCGGGTTCCTAAACCAATAGTTCATCATTAAACCAAGGAGGGGATGAGGAGGTGGCTGATGGGCTCAGCAACAATTCATCGAGAATTCCAAACGGATGGATTTCCACAATAATGTGAACAAGAAGATGACACTTGTCAATTCAAATGATATAATGTTGTATGCTCGAGGAAAACATACACCATCAATCATTAGCTGAAAGGTGTGCCTGAAATATGACCTTAGGCAGCAAGATCAATGTTAGAGTGACGATCCAATAACCAACGATCTAAGAGCGAAATATCAACCACTAACTTCAAAGCAATAGGGTTGCTAGATGTCGGTGTACAAAAAGGGGGGTACACTTTTTGTACCCCTATAACTGTGCACGGGCAGTCTGAGCATGGGCACCACCTGACCGAAACAAGGCAAGGGAGGTGAGCCAAGGTAAGACCGAAGCTCGAAAGGAGCAGAACGACGCCAAGACCAAGACCACAAAGAGCAAAGGGGACGAAGCGGACTCCCCCGGCAAGATCCTTGCCGGGTGGCGGTTTTAGCAAACCCGACAAGAACCTTGCCGTGGCAGCTCACCCCACACCTACGGAGGGAATCACCCTTGAGTCCACTGCCCCCATGGGGCAAGGATTCGGGAAACATCCCCGTGGTGGTATGCAGATCTTTGTGAAAACATTCAAGATCAGATACACACTATAGAAGATGACGACCCTTGGCGGGATCCCAGCCACGGAGGTCCACAAGGCCCCCGGCAAGAGCCTTGCCGGGGCTTCGGCAAGACCCTTGCCGGGGCTACGGCGAGGCCCTCGCCAAGAGCACCCGTAGGGCCACCATCAGGCCCACACCAATCAAACCTCCACCGCCGTTCGCATGCAGCTGCCGACCCAACCATTTGGGCAGGCACCTGCGTGGCGGCAAGCGGATCTTCGTGGAGACCCACCGCTGCGCCACCTCAGCTGCCTACCTGCCTACGTGGCACCGCTGGCCAGGGTGCATGTCGACACGAAAGGGAGCGGCGACGGACGAGACAGGGCTCTCCCCCGTCCCTGATAAAGCGAGGACACCTAAGCAAGACGCATTAAAGGCGCCTTGTCATGTAATGTGAGGGATAAACTCACATCACTGTACCCTTTCCACCTCCTGTGTGCCACTGTGACAACCCCTTTCCCTATAAAAGGAGGCCCAAGGTGACCAGGAGGAGGATTCGGCTTTTTGGAGCTCCTCACGCCCCATTGCTAGTTCAAGAACACAGATAAACGAACCACCAAAGCAGGAGTAGGGTTTTACGCATCCTCGCGGCCCTTACCTGGATAAGGAAACCGTGTGCTATCTGTTTGATCCGTTCTTCTCACGACCCCGCACCCTGCAACCGTAGTAGGGATTCTTGTGATCCCATAGGTGTCGTCCTCACACCGACATCTTTGGCGCGCCAGGTAGGGGGCGCAGTTGTGAGAATCAGCTCTAGCAGTTAGTTCGACGCTTCTTCATCATCATGGCGCCCAAGAAGAAGATGACGGTGGCGGTTGGCCCGTCGTGTCAGGGCAGGCTGATCTGACCCACGAACACCTATGGGGCCGGCGGACCGAGCCCCTTTCGGTTCGGGGGGGGGGGGCGGAGTTCGCACGAAGAGCAGATCGAGGCGAAGCACACGAGTGGTTTACCCAGCTTCGGAGCTCTCCGGAGAGATAACACTCCTACTGCTGCATGTCTGAGTGTATTGAGTTCTTGCCCAGGAGCGCTGAGTGCTACAGTACACTCAAGCTGCTAACGAGACTGAGCGTGAGGTCGAGCCCTTCGAACCTTCTGAACCCTTCCAACCCTTCTCTACGTTGCACATGGGCCTCCTTTTATATGCTCAAGGGGTCTCCGACAGGTGGCAACGTAGACAAGGGTAAAAATGGAAAAGGAGTGGTTGGTACAGCTACCTGTACAGTGTATAGTGTTTCATACCTAACCACGGCGGGGGACAAAGGCATTAAATGCCCGCTCACGCCGCCTAACAAAGTGCAAACAGGGACTGCTGGGCGCCACCGCCGCCACGATGGCAAACTTTTCAGCGCCGCATGCCATCAAGGCTCCGTGGCCGTCAAGACGGCCTCTTGCCACGCGCTACCGAAAGGTCCTGTGGCGACACGTTAGTGGACGTCTTTGCGCCTTGGTCTGAGTGGTGGTACGCGCGGCAAAGCGCCTTGCCGCGGTTGTTGTCTTGTCGCGTCCGGAAGCTTGTCGCTCACCGGGCCTTCCCGGTAAGCTCCTCTTGCCGGGGCCTTGTCTCCTAGGTGCCTTGGGTGGCCTTCCCGACAAGCTCCTCTTGCCGGGGCCTTGTCTCCTTGGCTTGAATACTTTGTTCTTGAATGGCTCCATAGGAACCGCGGAGGACCTTGGCGGTCACCCGGTAAGCCCTGCCGCGGAGGGCTGCAACTTCCCGTGCACAAGTTCGGGATACTAGGGTACCCCTACTCTAGTACACCGACCGGAGCCCCCGGGCCTGGGTCACACACGGTGCCGAACGCAGATCTTGAGTTGAAGCTGACCACCTTGACTCAGGCGCTGGACGGCGCCAGGGAGCAGGAGGTGGCCTTGAAGGAGAAGATCAAGGCCGACGAGGCGCCTGGCAGTGCCGCCGCCGCCTGTAATGCCTTGAGGGAGAATGTGGAGCACTGGACCGAGGGTCTCGTGGATGTTGCTGCAGCCATTGATAGGGAGCTGGCGGAGCTGGGGATGGTGGATCTTGGATATTCCTCCGACGAGCACCTCCAACCTAGCGCCAAGCTCAGCTTGTTCTTCAAGGGCATGGTGACGGCCCTCCAGCGACTCCGGGAAGAAGTCCCAAAGCAGCTGGCCGAGGAGTCGCGCCCGGATCTGCTGGGAGCTCTTCAAAAGGTCTTGATGAAGGTGGCCTTCCGCAATCCAGGCCTCAACCTCACCAACGCCCTCAAGTCCTTGCCGCCGGATCTTTGATGTGGAAGCGCTCAAGACCCTTGTTGCACCCATCGTGGATAGGGTGAGCGGGATCAAGAGGGTTGAGGGCGATCGCGTGGATTAGGCCGCCCGCTTTCTCTTTTCTTGTCAGCTGCCGATCATGTTATGAGAACAATCTATTAGAGCTGCGACAAGCTATCTTGTAATATAACTCTATTTCGGTAGCAATTGCTATGTTATTTCCTTTACTTGATTCCTTCCTTTGTATGTTTTTGCCCTACGCTTTTAGGGAACTTGTCTGAGCAGCACTGGTCATGAAGTCTTGAGACGTCGGCAGCCTTTGGCGGTGCCGCTTCGACAAGTAACCTTGTCGCAACTAGTCGCAGCTCACTTAAGTTGTTGAGCGGACTCGAAACAAAGTAAGGCGCAACTAGCTACTGAGTTGGTTCCTCCAGCACATGTTTTCCATACAAAGTACGGTCGTTCGAGGAAGATAACTTAAAATTTTTAAAACTGATTGCTCAAACTTTAGCAACTTAGCTTTTCTCGTCGTTTGCTTCCGGTAAGGCTAGACTTCCTTGAGCGACGCTTGGTCCACACCATTATCTTCTCCTTTCCCCCCGGCAAACTTGTGGGCGAGGGAACCTTCCTTTCTTTGAGAAAGAGAAAGAAGAGAAAATAAAGATATGGATCCTTATGGCTCGTTATTGCTTACCGGGGGTAGGTGCTGCACAAAGTGTCAGATAACGCATGCAAAATAGAAGTAAAAAGCATGAAATTGACAAGATGTGCGAAGCACGCTAGCTTTACTCATGCACGGGGTCTGCGCCCGGCTTTGTACAAAGGATTACATGCAACATCGGCAAGACTTGTACAAAAGGTGGTTGCTTGGGAACAGGTTCCGCAACCGCATACTCTGAGTAAAACTTACGAAGATGCTCAATGTTCAGGGAGTTGCTCACCGGAATGCCATCTTCGGTCTCAAAGCGGACGGCCTTGAGCCTAGTGACTCGCTTCACCCGGTAAGGGCCTTCCCACTTCAAGGCGTCAACTTGTTGGAATTCTTGGCGGACTGAGCAGCGCCAAGAACAAGGTCGCCTTCCTCGAGACTTCTGGCATTAACTGCGGCTATGGTAGCGGCGCAAAGCTTGTCGGGTATCGAGCAGCTCGTCTGACACTGAAGACGATCCTCCTCAAGGAGCAGCGTCATCTTGTCGTAGCTGCTCTTGCTCAAGCTCATCATAAGCGAGCACTCGAGGTGATCCGTATCTGAAGTTCCGTGGGGAGAACCGCCTCTGCTCCATAGACTAGAGCGAAAGGTGTGCGGCGGTGGCTCGATTTGGCGTCGTCCTAATCGACCAAAGAACCACCGGCAGCTCCTCAATCCAGCTTCTTTCCGCACTTGTGCAGCCTGGCCGAAAGTTCTGGTCTTGAGCCCGCAGCACTTCAAAGATTTGCCCTCTCCGCTTGACCGTTACTTCTCGGGTGAGCAACGAAGCGAAGCGGACCTTGGCGCCAAGATCTTGGAGCGTCTTTGCATGAAGGTGCGGCTCGTGAATTGCGTGCCGTTGTCGGTGATGATCCTGTTAGGGATTCCAAAACGACAAACAATTGACCTGAAGAACTTGACTGCTGACTGTGTTGTCACCTTCCTCACTGCTTCCACTTCCGGCCACTTTGTGAATTTGTCGATTGCAACGTACAAGTACTCAAAGCCCCCGACAGCTCGGGGAAAGGGGCCGAGGATGTCGAGCCCCCAGACCGAAAATGGCCAGGACAAAGGGATCGTCTGGAGAGCTTGAGCTAGCTGGTGTATCTGCTTGGAATGGGCCGCACGCTTCACACTTGGTTACTTGTGCAGTTGCATCCCGGAGGGTTGTCGGCCAAAAGAAACCTTCTTGGGCAACGCTTTGCCGAAGCAAGTGCTCTGGCGCCAATGTGGTGACCACATATGCCTCCATGTATCTGCCAACAGCTTCGTCCGTCTTCCCGGTGAATACACTTCAATTTCACACCGTTGAGTCTTCTTACATGCAGTGTGTTGTCGACAAACTGGTACATACTTGACTGCCGGGCTACTCTTTCCGCTTCTTCTTGCTCTTCGGAAGTTCTCCTGTCTGAAGGAAACGGACAATCTGCTGTGCCCATGCTGGAGCTTGCGGCTCGACAACAAGGACTAAAGGCACATCTGCTGCTGCGGGAACATCCGCTTCTACGGCGAGAACCTGCGGCTCTGCCGGAGCTTGACGTTCCCCGGCAAGCTTGCCGGAGCAAAACTTGTCGGGAGCGTCTGCTTCAACGAAACAAACCCTAGGGCTTGTCGGAGCAGACTGCTCCTCAAGATTGGTGTTGAGCACAGGGACCTTTTGGCGGCTTGGGAAGCTCTGCCGGAAAATAGTCACCGTAAATCAACTTCCTCTTCTTGCTCTGTCCAGTTGATGGCGTTACAGACGGTTGAGTCAGCTTGAGCACAAAAATCCCTGGTTCCACAGGTAACTTAAGTGCAGCGCACTTCGACAGGCCATCGGCAATGTCGTTCTGAGCTCTTGGAACTTATTCCATCTGCAGGCCGTCAAAGTGCTCTTCTAGCTTTCTCACTTCATCAACATAAGCTTCCATCAACGAACTCTGATAACTCTTGTTCACTTGGCGGATGACAAGCTGCGAGTCACCCCTGATAATGAGCTTCTTGATCCCAAGGTCTCTGCGATCTCGAGACCGGCAAGCAAACCTTCATACTCTGCAGTATTGTTTGTTGCTTGCTCCTTGGGAAAGTGCATCCGGACTACGACTTGAGGTGCTCCCGGTAGGTGCAACAAGTAGCACGCCCAAGACCGGGCGCCTTTGCAGCGAGAAGGCACCATCAAAGTACATCAGCCACTCTTTGCTTGTTTCCTTGACGGGGATGCTCGTTTGGAATTTCTTCATCTTGTGTTGGCGTCCATTCTGCTATGAACTCCGCCAATGCTACGCTTTGGATAGTTGAAGTGCTCTCAAACTTGAGGCCAAAGCTTGGCAGCCCAGTGCCCACTCGACAATCCTGCCTGTTGCCTCTGGATTTTGCAAGATCCTCTTCAGCCGAAAACGAAAGTGACGATTTGTGATCTCATGTGCCTTGAAGTAATGGCGCAGCTTTCGAGGCCATGAGGAGGCCAAAAGCAATTTCTGCACACCGAGTACCTTGACCTAGCCCCCATGTAAGGGAACCGACAAAGTAAACCGGCGCTGCACCATTCTTTTCTGCATCTTCTCATGCGTCTGCAGATCCATCCTTGTCGGGACCAGAGCTTGCCGGTGAAGCCCCTGCTCGTCATTTGGATGCATCCGCCATGGTTGCTAGCTCATCATCGCCTCCCTCTCCGCTACTAACGCAGCACTAACCACTTGATTGGTTGCCGCTATATATAGCGCAACTTCTCTTGTGGCTTAGGTGCGACAAGTGATGGAGTGGAGGACAGTATCTCTTCAAGTCCCTTGTGCGCAGCCTCCGCTCGAAGTCCATTTCATCGGACCTGCCTTTTTCAAGATTTTGAAAAATGGCGGTAGCGCTTCAGAACCTAGAGATAAACTCGCCGAGAGCAGCTACGCAAACCTGCAAGCCTTCGTACATCCTTGACGCGCTTTGGTGCTTCAATCTGCTCAATGGCCTTGATCTTGTCGGGATTGGCTTCAATTCCCCTGAGACCACGAAGAACCCGAGAAGCTTGCGGAAGGGACTCCAAACACACACTTCTCGGGGGTTGAGCTTGAGGTTGATCTTGGCGCAGATTTGCAAAGGTTTCATCTAAATCTTGAATCGAGTCGTCTTGTCCTTGCTTTTGACCACTATGTCATCCATGTAGGCTTCCACATTTCGTGCATTTGCGGCTCAAAAGCATAATGGACTACTCTTGCAAATGTTGAACCAGCATTCTTTAATCCGAAAGGCATCCGTGACGAAACAGTATGTGCCACATGGGGTGATGAATGCGGTCTTCTCCTCATCGTCTTACGCCATGAAGATCTGATGATATTCTGAGTATGCATCCAGAAATGAAAGCAAATCACATCCGGCCGTGGAGTCAACAATCTGGTCGATGCGCGGCAAGGGAAATGGGTCTTTGGGACAAGCTTTATTGACATCGGTAAAGTCGATACAAAGCCTCCATTTCCCGTTCGCCTTCTTGATACAACTTCTGAGGATTGTCCAACCACGTGGGATGGAGCACTCCTCGACAAGGCTGCTGCTTCCAATTTCTTGATTTCTTACGTGATGAATTCTTGGCGCCCACCGCTTGCTTCCTCGACTTCTGCTTGACGGGCCGCGCATGAGGACAAACAGCAAGATGGTGCTCAATTACTTTCCTGGGAACACCGGGATGTCAGACGGTTGCCACGCAAACACGTTGACGTTCGCCCGTAGGAAAGCAATGAGCGCGCCTTCCTATTTAGGGTCGAGAGTGGCACTGATGGTGAAGGTACCACCAGTGCCGTCCTCCTTGGCGGACACCTTCTTGGTCTCTGGTGGAGCTGCCATCGTCTTCTTATACTTGCCGGTGGAGCTCGATGGTGCGTCCTCGACGGTAGCGCAGCACTCCGAAGAGGTGCGCTTGCCGGAGTGGGCATCAGAGCTCTTGCCGGACTTGATCTTCTTCTTCGCCCCGGGAGCTTGATGACAAGTGGCTTGCAATCTGCTGCTGCTTTGCTTCCCGGTAGATCTTGTCGGCGCAGATAAGAGCATCCTTCTTGTCGCCAAGGGCGGAGATGACACTCATCGGGCCTGGCATCTTGACATGTTGTATGCATAGTGAGAGGCTGCCATGAATTTGGCAAGTCTTTGACGGCCAAGTATCCCATTGTAAGGCAATGGAAAGTCAACAACGTCAAAAGTGACCCTCTCGATCCTGAAGTTCAACTTCGCTACCAAATGTCACCGGCAACGTGATCTTTCCCTTCGCTTGCTCCTTCCCGGATTAATTCCTTGGAATGTGCGGTCTCTTCGAGCTTCGCCATCGTGGATCCGGAGTTTTGGAGCACCACGGAGGAGATCAGGTTCAAGCCGGCCCGCCGTCAACTAGCATCTTAGTGACCTTGAGGTTGCGGATAGTTGGTGAAACCAACATCGGCAAGCACCCGACCGCGATTACGCGATCGGGGTGGTCCTCAATATCAAAGATGATAGGCGTCTTGGACCATTTCAGAGGCTTGCGTGACTCGACGGATGGTTACGCCGCATTGACTTCCGCATCCATCGCTTGAGCTGGCGGTGTGAAGTATGCGAGAAGCACCGCCGTCAATGCACATGACCTCTGTGGCTTTCTCGGAACTCCTGCTCATCGGTCTCGTCATCATCCATGTCTTCATCATCGCCGTCGTCTTCATCCTTGTCGCGGCGGCGGGAGGTCTGTCTCCTTGCCGCTGCTTGGCCTTGCCGCGGCGTCCTCCTCGGCGGGACGTTTCTTGCTAGCTCCTCGGCACCTTCCCGGCCTTCTCCTTGTCGCGTCGTTCGTATTCAGCCTTCGCTGCTCGACAAGCTGCTCGACCTTCTTGCAGCTCACGGAGGTCATGGCCCTTGGTGCGGTGGATCTTGCAAGATCTTGTTTGTTGGAGCCATCGCTTGTCGGCGACCGCCACGACTGGCAGTTGGTGCCGGTGGCAACCTCCTTGCCGGAGCTACCAGCTTTGGCTTTCTTGGCGCCACCTCCGTTGCCGGACTGCTCAACAACTAGCACATCTTTGCTTTTCTTCTTCTGTTGCTCCATGGCCGGTTTTTCTTTGCCGGGCGGTCTCCTCACTATCGAGATCCTCCTGCCTCGGTATTCTCTCCGGGAGTCTCCTCCCTTCCTCAAAGACGTGCACACTTGTCGACCAGGGCATATAGCTCAATCGACGTCTCGATCTTGCACATCGCCATCTCCTCCCGCATCCTAGTTTCGCACGTTCGATGGAGCGCTGATTACCGTGGCGCAGGTGGACATCTGGGATGTTGTCTTTGTCTGTGGCTGAATCTCTGAATGTACTTGCGCAGGGCTCTCCTTCCTTCCGGGCGCAGCGATGAAGGTCGCTTTCTTAGCCATGGGGCTTGTGGCCTCCTGTAAAAGCGCCGACAAACTGATGGCATAGATCTGCCCAAGAGGATATGGAGTTGTCCGACAAGTGCATGAGCCAGGATCGACATTGGGCTTGAGCACCGCCGGTGAAGTAGTTGGCGGGATCTTGTTGTCTCGCCCCGGCAGCTTGCACCGCGATGGTGTAGATGTTGAGGAACTCCGACGGATGCGTCTTGCCGTCGTACTTCTGCGAATGCGTCGGCTTGAAATTCTTCTTCTTTGGGCCACTGGACTTGCCGCAGCTCACGAGTGAACGCAGGGCAACCTACCGCATCTGACAAGTCGCTGGTTCCTCTAAGCGCATGCATGTCGACAGAGGGCCCAGCCGCGCTTGTCGGATTGACGCCGCTTCTCTTGGCCTTCGATGCGAGTTCGAGCGTCTTCTTGCTATCGTTTGTGAAGAACTTGGCGCTGATCGCGGCGAGCTCGTGGATCCGATGATGCGGTGGAGTCATTTGTCGAGGTGGATCCGGCGAGTCGGCGATCTTGGCCTTCGGGCGGAGAGTGCATGGTGGTTGCACCCCCACCGGTTTTCGCCGCCACCGGCTCGTGTTTAGCAGTCCTGCCACGGCGGCGATGCACTCGGCTGCCGCGGGCGTCGCCGTTAGCAAAGCCGATGAGACTACGAATGGTGGCCCTCCATTCGCCGACTTTGTCGGCTGTTGGAGGGTAATCCAGAGCGATTGAGCTCTCGCCAAAGCTTCTGCTGGAGTGGTGGGTTGCGATGGCGAACGACGCGAGGCGGGATATGCTTGGACTCTAACTATGTTAGAAGGAAGCGATATCCCGTCCGGCGACCGTACCTCGCTTCGCGCCCGGCATGTTGGCGTGCATGCTGGCCTTGAGCATCCCGAGATCCACCAGCTCGATCTTGGTCCAACGAGCGTATGGCGTTATGAATACCATGACGCTGTCGGTCCCGCGCCTCTGAGACGGGCGCGGTGCATGTCTGACGCCGAGTCTGCGCAGCCTTGTCCTTGGACTTGGCAGCACCGTGGGCTCCCCGTCGACGTCCATTCTTCTGCTGGCGTCTACCCCACCACCCGTTTGCTCCGGTGGTGGTGGGTTCGACTGGATGGAACATCTGCCGCCCGAAGCCTTCTTCTTGGTGGCATGTCGATGAAGATGATGAAGGTCGGCTTCGTGTGGACGCCGGATCAGGTTCGCACAATCTCGGCGCCTTACTGGCGCGCCAAAGATGTCGGGCAGGCTGATCGACCCACGAACACCTATGGGGCGGCGGACCAAGCCCCTTTCGGTTCAAGGGCGGAGGTCGCCTGAAGAGCGGTCGAGGCGAAGCACACGAAGCGGTTTACCCAACCGGAGCTCTCGGGAGATAACACTCCTCGCTGCATGTCTGAGTGTATTGAGTTCTTGCTCAGGAGCGCTGAGTGCTACAGTACACTCAAGCTGCTAACGAGACTGAGCGTGAGGTCGAGCCCTTCGAACCTTCTGAACCCTTCCCTGGCGCGCCAAAGATGTCGGGGCAGGCTGATCTGACCCACAAACACCTATGGGGCCGGCGAACCGAGCCCCTTTCGGTTCGGCGGGGGGCAGAGGTCGCACGAAGAGCAGATCGAGGCAAAGCACACGAGCGGTTTACCCAGCTTCGAAGCTCTCCGGAGAGATAACACTCCTACTGCTGCATGTCTGAGTGTATTGAGTTCTTGCTCAGGAGCGCTGAGTGCTTCAGTACACTCAAGCTGCTAATGAGACTGAGCGTGAGGTCGAGCCCTTCGAACCTTCTGAACCCTTCCAACCCTTCTCTACGTTGCGCATGGGCCTCCTTTTATATGCTCAAGGGGTCTCCGACAGGTGGCAACGTAGACAAGGGTAAAAATGGAAAAGGAGTGGTTGGTACAGCTACACATACGATGTCTGATGTTTCATACCTAACCCTGACGGCAGGGGACAAAGGCATTAAATGCCCGTCTACATCGCCCTAACAGTGCAAACAGGGACCGTCAGGGGCGCCACCGCTCGCCACGATGGCAAACTTGTCAGCGCCGCATGCCACCGCTCCGGGTCAGACCTCTTCTGCCACGTAGCGCTGGAAAGGTCGAGGCGACACGTTAGTGGAGCGTCTTTGGAAGCCTTGGTCTGAGTGGTGATGCCGCATGACAAGCGCCTTGCCCGGTTGTTGTCTTGTCGCGTCCGGAAGCTTGTCGCTCACGGGCCTTCCGGCAAGCTCCTCTTGCCGGGCCTTGTCTCCTAGGTGCCTTGGGTGGCCTTCCCGGCAAGCTCCTCTTGCCGGGGCCTTGTCTCCTTGGCTTGAATACTTTGTTCTTGAATGGCTCCACAGGAACCACGGAGGACCTTGGCGGTCACCCGGTAAGCCCTGCCGCGGAGGGCTGCAACTGCCCGTGCACAAGTTCGGGATACTAGGGTACCCCTACTCTAGTACACCGACACGTCGGAAGCCGGACATCCCGTCCCGACGCGGCCGAGCAGTGGACCGGTCGCAGAAAGGACCTGGGGCGCCGCTCGCGAACACCAACACCGTCCCAGCAGCCAAAGTTTGGGAGGCGGCGATGTTCGTGCGCCTGGTAACGGGCCGTACGCCGCCAAATCCAAAGACGGAGCCAGGCCCTCCGCAGGTGGCGCGGGGCCTTCCAAGATCGCTACCACCCCGCTCGCGGGCGATGCGAGGGCTTCCAAGACTCCCACGCCGGCGCCGACGGTGCGCTCTTCTCAAGCGGCGCGCGACGAACGGTGTAATCACGCCGAGGACCCCGGGCGTCGCCGCGGAAAGAGCCCCGAGCGCCACTCCCGGGATTTAGAAGACCTGTCCGCTCGCCGAAGCGCTGGTGAAGGTGGCATGCGACCGCGGGGTCGTGATAGAGCTCCTTCTGACATGGTCAGAAGTCAAAGCGCGTCGCGATCCGTGCAGGTTTTGCTGCCCCCAACGCCAGCAGGCTGGCGCGCTGGCAGCGATTGCTCTCGATTTTCCTCCCACTACGGGAAACTTCGGCGAATGGAGAGCCACTCTCCGAAGCCTTGTTGCGGTGGCCAACAGAGACGAACCGAGTCCGGTGGAGCCCCCGGGTCGACGCTCCGGCGGAGTCCCACGCACCAGTGGCAGGAGAGTCGGCGGCGCCGCGACCACGGTGCACTCGCCTCCTCCTCGCCCGTGCAGCGGGACGCCACCATCCCAGCGATGTTACGGGCGAGCAGATCTAGCATCGTCCGACCAGCGGGCCCACTGTGACCAGCGCCAAGTTCTTCGAGAACGAGAACATGAAGACGCTTCGAACCACTATCGGCGTCGGCATGAGCACGCCACCAATCAGACAGCGGCGAGGGCTGTGAGCCACCCGGCACCGGGGAGCCACAGGCCTACCTTCACGAGGTAGGCTGTCCGCCTTTACCCGTGAGCTGCGGCGGTTCCGATGGCCCACTCACTGCATCTTCAAACCCGGCGTGGCGAAAAAGTGCGATGGCAAGACCCACCCGTCCGAGGTTCGCAGCGTCTACACCATCGCGATGCAAGCTGCGGAGCCCGCGACGATAAGGTGCTTGCGAATTACTTTCCGTTGGCTCTTAAACCCAACGCCATGTCATGGTTGATGCACTTGCCGCTAGACTCTATCTCCTCTTGGTCGGATTTGTGCCATGAGTTCGTGGGCGCCTTTCTTTGGAGGCCACCAAGCCCATGGCCGTGCAAGCGACCTGCACGTCATTCCCCGAAGGGAAGCGAGAGTCTCCGCAAGTATATCTGAGAGGTTCAGCTGGATGCGATACAATATCACGATGTTCACCCCCGCCATCATCGGTAGCGTTCCATCGAGCGTGCGTAATCGCAAGATGATCTTGTGAAGAGCTGGCAATGAACAAGGTGAGAGATGTAGCAGAACTCTATGTTCTTGCTGACAAATGTGCCTGAGCTAAAGAGGGAAGGAAGTACCCCGGCGAAGATGCCGGCGTGGAAACCAACTCCTCAGATGAGGATATTGCCGCCCCGGCGAAGAAAGGCCGGTGCCGCAACAGGAAGCGCAAAGGAAAAGCCGTGCTTGCCGTCGAGGGATCTGATGACGCCGGCTCCACCAAGAAAACCAAGGCAGATGACCCCGGCAAGGAGGTTGCCGGATGTGTTGCCTGCCGGGCCTTGGCGGCTGCCGAGAAGCAAGGAAACTCCGACAAGCGATACTGCAAGATCCATCGCACCAAAGGCCATGCTCTCGGGACTCTTGACAGGTTGAGCTCCTCGGCTGAGAAGCAAAGGGATGAGTATGAGAGGCGGGACAAGGAGAAGGGCCCAGACGGTGCCGAGGGGTCCAAAGAAGAAGCGTGGCGGCCGAGCAGGCCGTCGCGGCAAGGATAAGCAACAAGAGAGGTCGCCCGGGCCGTGATGTAAAGCCGAAGACGACGATCACGTAAGAGGACGATTTAATCCAGCGACCAAGAGTTTGAAAGCTACAGAGGCCATGCGCGTCGGCGGCGCCTCGTTGCATACTTCTCACCGTCGGCTTAAACAATTAGGCGCGAGATTACAGGTAGCAGAGCCGTCGTTTGATGCCCAAAGGCGCTGAAGTGGTCCAGCACACCTATCATTTTTGACATCGAGGATCACCACGATCGCACTCTGCGGTCGGTGCTTGCCATTGTTGGTTTCACCAACAATACGCAACCTCAAGGTGACGAAGATGCTAGTCGATGGCGGGCCGGTCTGAACTTGATCTCGCATGCCGTGATCGAGAAACCGCAGATTCTGATGGAGACCTCGAAGAGACGGGCACGCGTTCAAGGGGTCAACCCGGGAAGAAGCCAACCCAAAGGGAAAGGTCACGCTGCACGTGGCGTTTGGAAGTGACCTGAACTACGGGGCCGGAGAGGATCGTGTTTGATGTTGCCAAGATCCCCTTGCCCTAGCGGGATCCTTGGCACGCAAATACCGGCCAGGTTCATGGCGGCGTCACATTACGCCTACAACACCCTGAAGATGCCAGGACCTGTGACGATCATCACCATCCCCTCCGATAAGAAAGATGCGCTGATTTACGTTGACCAACTATACCAACAAGCAGTTGCAGCAGCTGCCGCCATTAGGGCACTTGCTCCTGCCGCTGGGACCCTGGGAGGGAAGAAGAAGAAGAAGACCGGTGAGACCTGGACACCCACTCCGGCAAGCGCAGCTCTTCGGAGTGTAGCGCTGCCGTCGAGGACGTGCCAGAGAGCTCCACCAGCGGAAACAAGAAGCCAGGGCCATACCGACGGGAACCAAGAAGGTTTCTGTCAATGAGGACGGCACGAGAGGAGCTTTCACCATAAGCTCCACCCTTGACGACAAATAGGAAGACGCGCTCGTCACCTTCCTGTGGGCGAATGTCGATGTGTTTGCATGGCAAGCTTCCGAGCATCCCGGTGTTCCTGGGGAGGTGATTGAGCACCACCTTCTTGTCTGCCCTCATCGCGCGCCCGTCAAGCGAGAAGGCGAGAAAGCAAGCTTTGGAACGACAAGAGTTCATCATGTAAGAGATCCGTAAAGCTGAAGCGGCAGGTTTGGTAAGAGGAGTGCTCCATCCAACATGGTTGGCCAATCCGGTCGTGGTGCGCAAGGCAAATGAGAAGTGGAAGCGTGTATTGATTACACGAGATATCAATAAGGCTTGCCCTAAAGACCCCTTCCGTTGCGGCGCAAGATCGACCAGATTGTTGACTCCACGGCTGGGTGTGATCTGTTGTCATTCCTCGGCGCCTACTCCGGCTACCACTAGATCTTCATGACAAGAGAAGACGAAGAGAAAACAACATTCATCACCCCATGTAGTGCGTATTGTTTCATGCGGATGCCTTTCGGGTTGAAGAGTGCTGGTTCGACATTTGCAAGGGCGGTCCAGATTGGTTTTGAACCCCAGCTCCATAGAAATATGGAAGCTTATATGGATGACATAATGGTCAAAACCAAGGACAGGGCAACCCTCATACCAGATTTGCAAGAAACATTTGCAAACCTGCGCAAGATCAATCTCAAGCTGAACCCTGAAAAGTGCGTCTTTGGCGTCCCATCCGGCAAGCTTCTCGGGTTCTTGGTGTCATAGCGTGGGATAGAGGCCAATTCGGACAAAATCAAAGCTATAGAGCAGATTGAAGCACCCAAGCGAATCAAGGATGTGCGTCGGCTTGCTGGTTCTTGTCGCCGCCATGGGCGAGTTCATTTCCAAGTCTGTTGAAGCGCGCCTTCCCTTTTTCAAGATCCTGAAAAAGGCGGGCCTGATGGAGTGGACGCCAGAAGCCGAAGCAGCATTGCAAGGTTTGAAGAAGTACCTCTCCTCCGCACCAATACTAGTTGCGCCTAGGCCACAGGAGCCGTTGCTGCTATACCTGGTGGCAACGGACCAGGTGGTCAGCGTCGCACTAGTAGCGCAGAGGAAGGTTGACGACGAGGTAATGGCAGCGGCAGAGCCCGACACCACCAATGCAGAGATGACACATCCAGTTGAAGTGCCGCCGAAGAAGAAAATGATGCAGCACCCGGTCTACTTTGTTAGTTCCCTCCTGCAGGGGGCTAGATCAAGGTACTCCGGTGTGCAGAAACTGCTCTTCGGCCTTCTTATGGCCTCGAGGATGCTGTGTCACTACTTCCAGGCACACGAGATCACTGTCGTCACCCGCTTCCCTCTGCAACGGATATTACACAATCCAGATGCAACGGGAAGAATTGTGGAATGGGCACTGGAGAGTTCATTGCAGAATGGACCGCAACGCCTGACGAAGAAGTCCAAGAGACTGTTCTCCCCGGCAAGGAGGCAAGTTGTGATTGGATCATGTAATTTGATGGAGCTTTCTCCTTACAGGGCGCCGGGGCTGGCGTACTGCTTGTCGCGCCCACCGGAGAGCACCTCAAGTATGTGGTCCAGATGCACTTCCCTGGAGGTGTCAACAAACAATCTGACAGTCTGAAGGGCTGCTTGCCGGTCTTAGGATCGCGGCGGACCTCGGAATCAAGAAACTCATCGTCAGGGGGGACTCGCAGCTTGTTGTCAAGCAAGTCAACAAGGACTACCAGAGCCCATTGATGAAGGCCTACGTCGATGAAGTGAGAAAGCTGGAAGAGCGTTTCGACGGTATACAGGCTGAACACGTTCCCCGAGCGGAGAATGATATCGCCCATTACCTGTCAAAACACGCTGCCCTCAAGCTACCTGTGGAACCAGGTACCTTTGTGCTTCAGCTAACTCAGCCATCCGTTGATCCATCAATAGAGCAGAATAAGAGGAGGAAATTAGGGCCCGACAAGTACTTTCCCCCCGAGCTCCCCGGAGCCGCCGGCAAGGATGTTGCCGGGATCTTGAAACCCGCCATCACGGGGACGACCGGGCTCCGGCGGAGCGTCAAGCTCTTGCCGTCGAGACAACCGCTCCTGTAGCGGAGGAAATGCCTTTAGTCCTCACCGTCGAGCCCCAGGCTCCAGCGTGGGCACAACATACCGTCCAATTCCTCCAAACAGGGAACTTCCTGAGGAGCGGGAAGAAGCGGAAAAAGTAGCCCGTCGCTCTACCATGTACCGGTTAAATCGATGACGCCCCTGCATGTAAAGAGGCCGAATGGTGTGAAATTGAAGTGTGTCCCACGAGAGGAAGGACTAGAGCTGTTGGCGGAGATACACGGAGGCATATGTGGATCCCACATTGTCAAGGGCCCTTCCGCAAGGCATTCCGCAAGGCTTCTTCTGGCCCACCGCCCTCCAGGATGCGACGACAATAGTCACCAGGTGTGAAGCATGTCAGTTCCATTCAAAGAAGCTTCATCAGCCAGCTCAAGCCCTTCAAACCATTCCTCTCTCCTAGCCCTTCTCGGTCTGGGGGCTCAACATACTGGGCCCTTTCCCCGCGCTGTCGGGGGCTTTGAGTACTTGTACATTGCAGTCGACAAGTTCACAAAGTGGCCGGAGGTGGAGGCAGTGAGGAAGGTCACAACTCAGTCAGCCGTCAAGTTCCTCGGCAGCAAAGTCTGTTTCACTTCGTTGCTCACCCACGAAGCAACGGTCAAGCTGAGAGGGCAAATGCTGAAGTACTGCGAGGATTAAGGACCAAGACCTTTGACAGGCTGCACAAGAGTGGAAGGCACTGGATTGATCAGATGCCGGCGGTTCTTTGGTCGATCAGACGACGCCAAATCGAGCCACCGGCCGGACACTGTTGCCCTAGTATACGGGGCGAAGCAGTTCTCCCCATCGAACTCATATACGGGTCACCTCGAGTGCTCGCTTATGACGAAGCTTGAGCAAGAGCAATCAAGCGGCAAGATGACGCAATGCTCCTTGAGGAAGATCGCTCTTCGGGCGGCTGTGAGAGCGACGCTATCGGCAAGCCTTGCGCCGCTACCATAGCCGCAAGGTTCATGCCCGAAGCCTTGAGGAAGGCGACCTTGTCCTTCGGCGCGTTCAATCGCCAAGAATTCCAACAAGTTGACGCCAAAGTGGGAAGGCCCTTATCGGGTATCTGAGTCACCAGTGCCCGGCGCAGTCTGCTCGGAGATCAAGATGCCGTTCCGGTGAGTAACTCCTGGAACATTGAGAATCTCCGCAACTTTTACCCGTGAGGGCGCTTGTTGTGCCCCTGGCAAGCCACCTTTTGTACAAGCATTGCCGATGATGCATGTAACCCTTTGTACAAAGCCAGGCGCAGACCCTGAGCATAAATAAATGAAGCGCTGGCGCCCTAAGTTATAGCATGCATGCTAGGTCGAGTCTCGTCCTTGGTTAGGGTTGATAGTGCTTAGCGGCGACTAACCCCTAGCTTAGAGGTCGAGTGTGCGTCTCTTTGCCGTTCTTTTGTCTTCTTTGGTTCGCAGGACTTCAGATATCCTTGCCGGATCACTTGAGGACGAAAAAGAGAAGAGGGGCAGACCGGCATCTAGACCCCGACAAGCCAGTATTGCCGGGGGCTGCAAGTGCAAAGATTCACCCACGGCAAACCAGAGTTGCCGGGGGCTACAGCTTCAGATAAGTTCTTCATCCCTTATCATGCATTCCCCTATGCACTGAGGTATGTGAAACCTCATTTTTTTCCCAAAGCTACCGTGCTCCCCTAGAACTCTAGGCCCTGTGGCTCGTTCTCGGGGCAGATTTAATGATCGTGACAGCAAGAAAAGGATGAAACGAGGAGCTGAACCCACCTCATCCCTGCCTCCGCCAAAAGCGTGAGAAAGGTCGAGCGAAGTGGGAAGGCAGCGGGGCTTTGTTGCTGTGCAAGGAAATGTTTATCTTAGAGATATCAAGGATTTACTCCTTGTCGTGGGTTCTACCCGCAAACAAATGACCCCGCAAGCATCCCTTTTTCATTAAAAACATTCCACTCAGGTACAGCCCATGGGGAATGAAAAACATGAATGATGGGATTACAAGTTTTAAATTCAGCCAAGGCCCAAAGGTTTACAAGCTAAAAAGAGATAAGGTGCCCATAACCCCTTTCTTGTCCTTCTCCTCAGGAGGCAGGTCAAGGAGGCGAAAAGGGCAAAAGGGGCGCCTAGGCGAGCTACGGGTGGCAGGAGACACCAAGAGAACATCTCGGTGGCTGTCCGAAGGCTGGATGGTGATGGTGGCGCCGGAAGAAGAGCTCGAAGACGAGGCGGCAGGACGTCAGCACGCATCAAAGGCATCAGTGCCCGCGTACTCCAATTTGACGGTCCTGCCGCCCGCCCTCTTCCTCTTCTGCAGCCTCCCAACGCCAGCCGCCCAAGGAGACGACCCCGAGAAGTTCAGGAAGCCGGCGACACGGATGATGGGATCACTGGTGCCGCACAGAGCGGCGCCCGACACCTAGTCGGACCCGTCATCCTGCCGCCTGCTACCCTCGTTGTCGCTGCCGCTGTCCTCCTCGCCACTCCCGCTCGAGGAGGAGTCTTCGCTATCAGAAGAGCTCTCCACGCAGCACCTTGCCCGAGTCTCGAAGCACCCGAAGACCTTGACGGAGAGGAGGCCGCCCTCCATTAGCTTGAAATGGAGAGTGAGCCCCGCCGTCAAGCGGTGGATATGAGCGAACGTCTTCCATCTTCGACAAAGATACATCACGTGAGGGCCTGGAAAGTTGACGCGAACTCGCGTACCGCTGATCCAACAGCCCCTCATGTGCAGCCGCAATGACTCCGGCGGATCCAGCTCCATCTCGCTCGCGAATGGAGTCGGGAGACGAAGGCGACGACGAGGCGGCCGCGCGATCGATGAAGAACTCGCAAGGGTCATCCCCAACATAGCCCTCCATGGGGGAGTAACTCTTGGCGGAGGCGAGACCAGCGCCGCCGCCTGCCCCTCCTCTTCCTCGAAAGTGCCTCGGCTCGCAGCCTCGCTTCCCCCTTCCCCTCATGGTGGCTCTGCCACCGCAGGTGCAGGAGAAGGAAGGGCGCGTTGTCGAGCGGCGACCCTCGCCGCCACCGTTGAAGGGCCAGGATTCCCTCTCTCCATGGTGGATGGAGGGGGGGAGCAGAAGCTGAAGAAAGGAGGGGACGGAAGAATGCGGGACGCCATCCCCCCTCCCGCTCTTTATAAAGGAACGGGGTGGGGGCTCGGCCGCCCCGCTCAGCCAATCAAGACACGGAAGGCGCAGGGAACTGGGACCAACCCGCTGCCCCAGCCCACGACGGCCCGGTTTTCCGCCTCCACCGTTCGCCACCCCAAGCGCATGAGAGCCACGTGGCGGACGTGCGGGACCAAGACGACGGGTGAGGAGACCTCTCCCCACCCCGTGATCGTGGGGAGTGGACGCCTTGAAGACCACGCCTCGGCCCCGTTTAGTAAATGGGCCGCGCCTCCACGCCTCCCTCCGTTTATGGGGAAGGCGCGAACCGCCCCCTTTACTATGACGTGACGCATGCGCGCAGAGCTCAGCCCCACGCATGCCGCCCACGTCACGCACGCCTCCCCACGCCGAGCCACGCGCGGGAGGCATGGGAAGCGCAGTGCGCGAAGAGACTTACCGCGGTAAAAACCACCCTGCCTGCCCGCGCACCGTTTTGGGCCTAGCCCAGCAGCGATTAACGCTTTACGTGTGGCCCAGGCCCGGGGGCTCCTATTGGTGTACAAAAAGGGGGGTACACTTTTTGTACCCCTATAACTGTGCACGGGCAGTCTGAGCCACGGGCACCATCGCACTGAGCAAGGCAAGGGAGGTGAGCCAAGGTAAGACCAAAGCTCGAAAGGAGCAGAACGACGCCAAGACCAAGACCACAAAGAGCAAAGGGGACGAAGCGGACTCCCCCGGCAAGACCCTTGCCGTGGCAGCTCGCCCCACACCTACGGAGCGAATCACCCTTGAGTCCACTGCCCCCATGGGGCAAGGATTCGGGAGACATCCCCGTGGTGGTATGCAGATCTTTGTGAAGTAATTCAAGATCAGATACACACTATAGAAGATGACGACCCTTGGCGGGATCCCAGCCACGGAGGACTACAAGGCCCCCGGCAAGAGCCTTGTCGGGGATGACAGCAGGCGCCACGGCAAGACCTTTGCCGGGGCTACGGCGAGGCCCTCGCCAAGAGCACCCGCAGGGCCACCATCAGGCCCACGCCAACCAAACCTCCACCGCCGTTCGCATGCATCTGCCGACCCAACCAGTTGGGCAGGCACCTGCGTGGCGGCAAGCGGATCTTCGTGGAGACCCACCGCGCCACCTCACCTGCCTACTCGCTTACGCGTGGCACCGCTGGCACCGCTGGCTGTATGCGTGTCGACACGAAGGGAGCGGCGACAGACGAGACAGGCTCTCCCGTCCACGATAAAGCGAGACACCTAAGCAAGACGCATTAAAGGCGTCTTGTCATGTAATGCGAGGGATAAACTCGCATCATCAGAGCCTTTCCACCTCCTGTGTGCCACTGTGACAACCCCTTTCCCTATAAAAGGAGGCCCAAGGCGACCAGGAGGAGGATTCGGCTTTTTGGAGCTCCTCACGCCCCATTGCTAGTTCAAGAACACAGATAAACAAACCACCAAAGCAGGAGTAGGGTTTTACGCATCCTTGCGGCCCGAACCTGGATAAAGAAACCGTGTGCTATCTGTTTGATCCGCTCTTCTCACGACCCCGCGCCCCCGCAACCGTAGTAGGGATTCTTGTGATCCCATAGGTGTCGTCCTCACACCAACACTAGAAGTACAGAACTCAAGCAACATCGTTAGCATATTGGTATCCTGGTTAAAAACAACATGGGGACCAAGGAAGAATGGTGATGGTGAGAAGTATCATCATACCGGGAATTTCTAAGAGGTGGAGCAATCCCCACAACATTCTCGACAGAAAAGACGGTAATACTTCAAGGCGGAACACAACACTAGCTGGAGAGCAAGTTTTATTCATAATGTGGACAAGTTCGCGATGAAAGGAAGTCAAGGGTGTTGTCGATGATAATAAAAATCATTGAGGGCAAGGAGAGTATTTCTCATCATGAGCACAATTGACATCTCGGAAGAAGTCAAAGTGTTGAAGGTGATCCGACACATTTGCCGGGAGGTTTCAAGAGGATGCAATCAATCAACAACGGCAACAAGCAAGGAAATGACGAAGTGGAAAGTTATAGGATCAATATATAAGATGCAAGCTCGGAACCAAAGTTGCCTTTCAAGACAAGCAACATGACGTTGAAAGCTCGACGTAAGTCGTGCTCACACGCTGAAGAATTCGTGCGCCAGAGAAGGACGAGGTAGCACAGTTAAAGATAGCAAGACCAAGACGCAGCCGATAGTCTAGGAATGACCAGTTTGAGTTCAAAATTTCCTAGTAAAAATACTAGGGGTATTTGATTTGTAGTGTGGAATAATTTCACTAGTCGGTGTCCTCAGTTGACAACAACCCATAACCCGTAGAGTGATTACTACAAGGAAAGACATTACTTCAACAAAGTTAGTAAGATGTGGTGCAATGGCAAGACATCTTCGAGATACCAGGGGATAATACTCGAAGGTAGAACATGATGGAAGTAGAACCGGGTCATTGACCTGTGATAGTAGATACTTCAACCTTGCCAAAAAAAATAGACGAGGCACTCGAATGAATTCCCATTAGATGTATTAGATCAGGACAACATGGTCGGAACCATAACTGTAAGGAATCAATTCAAGAATACCAAAAGAATCATGCAGCTGGATAATCATTTTGCAAGAAGCTTCCGAGACGGTCTACATCATTTTCATGGGCATGAACACAAAGTTCAAGGTCGACTCCCACTTCTTTAATGCATAACCTTTCATTCACTTCTCGCCTTCAACAAAGTTGTGGTGTTGAAATTTTATCTGGCAAAAATATTAGCAGAGTATGACCCGTAGAAGTTTCCGGGTTTACACAAATTAGAAAAGGTATAGGTTCAACCCATCGGGGTATCTTAGAATCATATACCACAATCTTTAGGAGTAATTAACTCAAGCTCGAAGGCAGAGCATGGTTGAGAAAGCAGAGGATACAATTTACCAAAGTCATTATGTATCCGAGGAAAGGCTCACAAGGTTTGTCGGGGTAATGAGCCACGCGTAGGCTAACCCGAGGCCCAAAACCTTTCAAGGCATCGGGGCTGATTGCGCCCCTCAAGACGATGAGACGAAGAGCCGCCTTCTAGAAGCCAACTGAAGGTGTAGCCGGCTTCCCATAGGCGGCCGAGTCCTGGATGCAAGGCCGAGCCAAGCCGACTCCCGCCGGGCGGCTTCCTAAGAAGCCGGCCTCAGGGAGTCGGCCCGCGACACCTGCAGAGCCTGTGCCCTCGTCAGGGGGACGGGACGGGGAGTGGCTACAGTATAGCCCATCCCCTCCGCTAGATCAAGCAAGTATGGCCACGATTACCGTATCGGCGGAGATCTCCGTCCGTGGCATCGCTGCCATGGCTTCCCTGACGTCCCCTCGCATGGGCGGAGTCCTGTTCCCACGACGGCCTGTCTGCACGGCCCAAGGACGATGGGCTCCGCCAGTCAGCGAGAGTCCAGAAGACGGCGAAGAGCCCTACCAGTTGGACCTGATGGAGGTTAGCCCCTAGGAGTCGGTCGGCCCCTTCCTCGGGGCCCATGCGCCATCAACCAGACAAGATAGGGAGTGGCTACAGTAATCGCCCGCTAGGCGGCCGGGCTGTAGCCATGACCTCCCGACCAAGCCTGCGTCATTAGAGACGCGGCTACAGTGATCAGCCGCCGGCAAGCCCGGGAGCGGCGGGTACGGCCTGTCGGCCCGTACCCTACCGGTCGGCGGGACCCACCAGTCGGCGGGCCCCGGCAGTCGGCGGAGAAGCCGGCAACAGAAGAGACTGACGGCCGGGCCCTACACCCGGCCGGATTACCAATGTACCCCTGGGGGGTAGGCCTATATAAACCCCCCAGGGCACCCATGCAAAGGGTTCGGACCGAGATAGTTAGACTAGACCATAGAGGAAAGGGAAGAGCTAGCCTTGCCTTCTCCTACCTCTAGCATACAGCTCGAGGAGCACTTGTGTATTCACTTGAGCCTTAGTGATCATGCGGAGACCCCGCAGAGCACGACTAGGGGTGTTATCTCCTAGGAGAGCCCCGAACCTGGGTAAAGTACGCCGGCGTTCGTGTCTACGCCTCATCCCGCTTCCAAGCACCGGCGACGTTCTACTCGCTCCTCGATCAGCTCCACGTCTCCAGCAAGCCAGCTGCGGACTTGGAGTCTGTAGGCTCCACCGACCCGATGTTGGTTGACTCCGACACCGCGTCGCTCGACGCGTTCCCCATCAACGTGGTGGTCTACGACGAGCCGCTTATTCGCGGAGAGCGGAGGAAGCACCGTCACGGAAGTGCTGGTCATCGGGCACGGCGAGCACTCCGGTGGAGGTGCTCGCGACCCGCTCGACACGGCGCTGCCAGACCTGTCAGCGCCCATTCCCGAAGATGCCGACACCGAGACGTTGGAGGCATGCCGCCTCCAACTCGTCGAAGGCGCCAAGAAGCCGGCCGGCATGAGACGCCTGTCGGAAGCCTACCAGCGTGAAATGGACCGTGCTGTGGGCGGCACGCCGGCTCCCACTGGGCCCAGCCGCCTTGGCATAGTCTAGCAGCGCGGCGTGGCCTTCGCCAACCTGTTCGGGGCTGATCGCCCCGTCTACACGACGCCTGCGGAAAACATCCGAGCCGCCCAGGCGACGGCAGAAGAGTTGGACAAGTTCGAGGGCGAGGAGCGTCGCCAGATGGCGGAGCGCGTCCAACGACTCCTCGATGCGGCTGCCGAGCAACACGAAGCCGGCTGCCGCACCGAGGTGCCACACCGGCAAAACGATGATATGCCTCACCGCCGAGATCAAGGTGCGACCTCTCGGACACCGACTGATGGCGTCCATGCAAGAAAAGACAAGGGCTCGGCTGCAAGCCGCAGCCGGACTCGGCTCACCATAGAGCGCGACCAAGACGGCCTCCCAAGAGCAGTGGAACGGCGGGATGACTGTCCGCCTCCTCCCCCTCGCAGGGAAAGGCGCGTTTCCCCGCCGCCTGTTGATCACCCGTCACTCGGCGACCGCCTTGGCCGCCGAGAAGGAATCGGAGAAAACGATGCCCGCCACCGGATTGACCGCCTCAACCGATCCCTGGCGCTAGAAGAAGAAGATGAGTTGGGTCCGCCTTGTTTCGGTCCCCGCATACAAGACGATCCCTTCCCCAAAGGGTTCACGCTCCCAAGAGACACACCCAAATACACTGGCTTCGTGAAGCTGGAGGACTGGCTGGTTGACTATTCCACAACCGTCAGCATAGCAAATGGCAACAAGCGAGTTGCCATGAAATACGTTCCGCTCATGCTCCAAGGCACAGCCCGGACATGGCTGAACAACCTGAAGCCATGAAACATCAACAGTTGGGTCGACTTCACCGATGACTTCGTCCGCAACTTCACCAGCACGTACAAGCGGCCGCCCAAGCCCCGCCAGCTCTCCTTGTGCGTGCAAGGCCCCGACGAGTCGACTCGCGACTACCTCACGCGCTGGGCCAATCTCCGCAACTCTTGCGAGGGCGTGCACGAGGTGCAAGCCATCGAGTACTTCACCGCCGGATGCCGAGAGGGCACTCTCCTCAAGCACAAGCTTCTCTGCGACGAGACAGAAACCCTCGACGAGCTACTGATCATAGCAGACAAATACGCCACGGCCGACTCCTCCATGAAGGCGGAGATCCAAGTAAATGCATCTGGCAAGGTGGCCCCTCAGGCTCCTAGAACTCCGGCTGGAGACGCCAGTCAGCGTCAACAGCAGAACGACCGCAAGCGCTAGGCCCCGCAGCCGGCTTCCACCAGCCGGCAGGTGGCGACGGTCGAAGACCAGCGGCCAGAGGGGCAGGCTCCTTCCAACCGGAAGAAGGGCGGCAAGCCTAATTGGCTGCCGGCTTTCTCGTACGAGCAGACTCTGGATGCGCCATGCAAATTCCATAGCGGAGCGAAGCCGTCAAACCACACCACTCGGAAGTGCCATTGCCTCACCAGGATCGCCAAGGGATACGGCCTCCTACCTCCCTCGCCTGCTGGGCAGCAGCCTCCTCCTCCGCCCCAACAGCCGGCGGCCAGACCAGTCAGAGCCATACAGGACGAGTTTCCAGAAGAGCATGGGGCATACGTCATATTCACCAGTGTGGCCGATGACCAACGCAGCCGGCAGAGGCAGCAGCAAGAGGTGAACGCAGTAGAAACTAGTGGCTTCTCTCAAGAGCATAAGTATTCTACGGTGGGTGAACAAATTACTGTTGAGCAATTGACAGAATTGAGCATAGTTATGAGAATATCTAGGTATGATCATGTATATAGGCATCACGTCCGAGACAAAGAGATCAAAACGATTCTGCATCTACTACTATTACTCCACTCATCGACCGCTATCCAGCATGCATCTAGAGTATTAAGTTACAAACAGAGTAACGCCTTAAGCAAGATGACATGATGTAGAGGAATAAATTCATGCAATATGATAAATACCCCATCTTGTTATCCTCGATGGCAACAATACAATACGTGCCTTGCAACCCTTTTTGTCCTTTGGTAAGGACACCGCAAGATTGATCCCAAAGCCATGCACTTCTCCCATTGCAAGAACTACCAATCTAGTTGGCCAAACCAAACGGATAATTTGAAGAGACTTGCAAAGATAACTCAATCATACATAAAAGAATTCAGAGAAGATTCAAATATTATTCATAGATAAGCTGGATCATAAACCCACAATTCATCAGACTCAACAAACACACCACAAAAAGAAGATTACATCGAATAGATCTCCATGAAAGAGGGGGATAACATTGTATTGAGATCCAAAAAGAGAGAAGAAGCCATCTAGCTACTAGCTATAGACCCGAAGGTCTGAAGTAAACTACTCACACTTCATCGGAGAGGCTATGGTGTTGATGTAGAAGCCCTCCATGGTGGATGCCCCCTTCGGCGGAGCTCCAAAACAGGCCCCAAGATGGGATCTCGTGGATACTGGAAGTTGCGGCGGTGGAATTAGGTTTTTGGATCCTGTTTTGATCGTTTGGGGGTAATGAGGTATATATAGGAGGAAGGAATGCGTCGGTGGAGCAACATGGGGCCCACGAGGTGGGGCGCCTGGGCGCCCCACCTCGTGACCGCCTTTCCGTTGTTCCTTGGCGTAGGGTCCAAGTCTCCTGGATCACGTTCAGTGAGAAAATCACGTTTCCGAAGGTTTCATTCCGTTTGGACTCCGTTTGATATTCTGTTTCTTCGAAACACTAAAAAAGGCAAAAAACAACAATTCTGGGCTGGGCCTCCAGTTAATAGGTTAGTCCCAAAAGTAATATAAAAGTGGAAAATAAAGCCCATTATAGTCCAAACAGTAGATAAAGTAGCATGGAGCAATAAAAAATTATAGATACGTTGGAGACGTATCAGGCATCCCCAAGCTTAATTCCTGCTCGTCCTCGAGTAGGTAAATGATAAAAAGAGAATTATTGATGCGGAGTGATACTTTGGCATAATTTCAATGTAAATCTTCTTAATCATGGTATGAATATTCAGATCCGAAAGATTCAAGACAAAATTTCATATTGACATAAAAATAATAATACTTCGAGCATACTAACTAAGCAATTATGTCTTCTCAAAATAACATGGCCAAAGAAAGTTATCCCTACAAAATCATATAGTCTGGCTATGCTCCATCTTCCCACACAAAGTATTTAAATCATGCACAACCCCGATGACAAGCCAAGCAATTGTTTCATACTTTAACATTTTCAAAACTTTTTCAATCTTCACGCAATACATGAGCGTGAGCCATGGATATAGCACTATAGGTTGAATATATTGGTGGTTGTGGAGAAGACTAAAAGAGGGAAGATAGTCTCACATCAACTAGGCGTATCAACGGGCTATGGAGATGCCCATCAATAGATATCAATGTGAGTGAGTAGGGATTGCCATGCAACGGATGCACTAGAGCTATAAGTATATGAAAGCTCAACAAAAGAAACTAAGTGGGTGTGCATCCAACTCGCTTGCTCACGAAGACCTAGGGCATTTGAGGAAGCCCATCATTGGAATATACAAGCCAAGTTCTATAATGAAAAATTCCCACTAGTATATGAAAGTGACAAATGAGAGACTCTCTATCATGAAGATCATGGTGCTACTTTGAAGCACAAGTGTGGTAAAAGGATAGTAACATTGTCCTTCTCTCTTTTTCTCTCATTTTTTTTATTTGGGCCTTTTCTCTTTTTTTATGGCCTATTTTTTTTCGTCTGGAGTCTCATCCCGACTTGTGGGGGAACCATAGTCTCCATCATCCTTTCCTCACTTGGGACCATGCTCTAATAATGATGATCATCACACTTTTATTTTTCTTACAACTCAACAATTACAACTCGATACTTAGAACAAAATATGACTCTATATGAATGCCTCCGTGGTTCATCGGATGTGCAATGACTCATGAGTGACATGTATGAAAGAATTATGAACGGTGGCTTTGCCACAAATACGATGTCAACTACATGATCATGCTAGCAATATGACAATGATGGAGCGTGTCATAATAAACGGAACAGTGGAAAGTTGCATGGCAATATATCTCGGAATGGCTATTGAAATGCCATGATAGGTAGGTATGGTGGCTGTTTTGAGGAAGGTATATGGTGGGTGTATGATACCGGCGAAAGGTGCGCGGTATTAGAGAGGCTAGCAACGGTGGAAGGATGGGAGAAAGTGCGTATAATCTATGGACTCAACATTAGTCATAAAGAACTCATATACTTATTGCAAAAATCTAGAAGTTATCAAAGCAAAGTATTACGCGCATGCTCCTAGGGGGATATATTGGTAGGAAAAGACCATCGCCGCCCCCGCCGCCACTCATAAGGAAGACAATCAATAAATAAATCATGCTCCGAGTTCATCACATAACGGTTCACCATACGTGCATGCTACGGGAATCACAAACTTCAACGCAAGTATTCTTTAAATTCACAACTACTCAACTAGCATGAATCTAATATCACCATCTTCATATCTCAAAACAATTATCAAGCATCAAACTTATCTTAGTATTCAACGCACTCAAAAGAAAGTTTCACATATCTTGAATACCAAGTATATTAACATTAAGCAAATTACCATGCTATTAACGACTCTCAAAATAATCTAAGTGAAGCATGAGAGATCAAGTTTCTTTAAAACAAATCCACCACCATGCTCTAAAAGATCTAAGTGAAGCACTAGAGCAAAAATTATCACGCTCAAAAGATATAAGTGAAGCACTATGAGCAAAACTATCAAGCTCAAAAGATATAAGTGAAGCACATAGAGTATTCTATCAAATTCCAATTCATGTATGGCTCTCTCAAAAGGTGTGTACATCTAGGATGATTGTGGTAAACTAACAAGCAACGATGCAAATAATACAAGACGCTCCAGGCAAAACACATATCATATGGTGAATAAAAATATAGCTCCAAGTAAATTACCGATGGAAGTGGACGAAAGAGGGGATGCCTTCCGGGGCATCCCCAAGCTTTGAATTTTTGGTGTCCTTGGATTATATTGGGGGTGCCATGGGCATCCCCAAGCTTAGGCTCTTGCCACTCCTTGTTCCATAATCCATCAAAAGAATTCATCCAAAACTTGAAAACTTCACAACACAAAACTCAATAGAAATCTCGGGAGCTTCGTTAGAGAAAGAAAACAAAAGACTACTTTAAGGTACTGTAATGAACTCATTCTTTATTTATATTGGTGTTAAACCTACTGTATTCCAACTTATCTATGGATCCTAAACTATTTTACTAGCCATAGATTCATCAAAATAAGCAAACAACACATGCAAAACAGAATCTGTCAAAAACAGAACAGTCTGTAGTAATCTGTAACTAACGCAAACTTCTGGAACTCAAAATATTCTACCAAAATTAGACGACTTGGAATTTTTTTTTATTGATCAGCAGCAATTGGAATAAATATTTTATCACGTTCTGGTGATTTTTAACAATTCGGGCACTGAGCATAAAGTTTCTGGAAATTACAGCAAGATCAAATAACTATCATCCAAGAAGAGCCAATAGGTTTAACTTGGCACAAACACTAATTAAAACATAAAACCACATCCAAACAGAGGCTAGATGGATTATTTATTCCTAAACAGAAGCAAAAACAAAAAACTAAAAATAAAATTGGGTTGCCTCCCAACAAGCGCTATCGTTTAACGCCCTTAGCTAGGCATAAAAGCAAGGATAGATCTAAGTGTTGCCATCTTTGGTAGGCAATCCATAAGTGGCTCTCATAATAGATTCATATGGTAATTTTATTTTCTTCCTAGGAAAGTGTTCCATGCCTTTCTTTAATGGAAATTGGAATCTAATATTCCCTTCCTTCATATCAATAATTGCACCAACCGTTCTAAGGAAAGGTCTACCAAGAATAATAGGACATGAAGGATTACAATCTATATCAAGAACGATAAAATCTACGGGCACATAATTCCTATTTGCAACAATAAGAACATCATTAATTCTTCCCATATGCTTTTTAATAGTGGAATCTGCAAGATGCAAGTTTAGAGAGCAATCATCAAAGTCACGGAAATCTAGCAAATCACACAAAGTTTTGGGAATAGTAGAGACACTAGCACCCAAATCACACAAAGCATTAAACTCATGATCTTTAATTTTAATTTTGATAGTAGGTTCCCACTCATCATAGAGTTTCCTAGGGATGGAAACTTTCAACTCAAGTTTTTCTTCATAAGATTGCATCAAGGCATCAACAATGTGTTCGGTAAAGGCTTTATTTTGGCTATAAGCATGAGGAGAATTTAGCACAGATTGCAACAAGGAAATACAATCAATTAAAGAGCAATTTTCATAACTAAATTCCTTGAGATCCAATATAGTGGGTTTATCAACATCTAGATTTTTATTTCTTTCAATCCCACTTTTATCAATTTCATCATCAAGATCTAAAAACTTTGAATTCTTAGAACGCCTTCTAGGTAAAGGAAGATCATATTCAGTTTCATCAAGATTCATATTGCAAAACAAAGATTTAATAGGAGACACATCAATAACTTTTAGATCTTCATCTTTATTTTCATAGAAATTCGGTTTAGCGGCCATCTTATTGACTAAGGTAGCTTGCATATCCGAAATTTCAGCGGTCATCTTTTCAAGACGAGCAATTTGGGCTCTTATACCATCAAATTCTTTAGACATATCATCGAGCTCTTTATTCATATAACTCATAAAACTCTTTTGTTCCGTAAGCTCGTTTCTAAAGAAATTATTATGCTCAAATTGCAAAACCATAAACTTTCTGACATTGTTTTCGATCTCCTCTAGCCTTTTAAGGTGAAGATCACCAAATTTAGGTAGGGACATTGCGACAGACAAGCAAACTAACACACGAGCAAACAAAAGGCGACGAGAAAAATGGGAGGAGATTGGGAAAGAGAGGGCGAATAAAACGGCAAGGGTGAAGTGGGGGAGAGGAAAACGATAGGCAAATGGCAAATAATGTAATGCGAGAGATAGGGATTGTGATGGGTACTTGGTATGTTGACTTTTGTGTAGACTCTCCGGCCACGGCGCCAGAAATCCTTCTTGCTACGTCTTGAGCTTGCGTTGGTTTTCCCCGAAGAGGAGATGATGATGCAGCAAAGTAGCGTAAGTATTTCCCTCGCTTTTTGAGAACCAAGGTATCAATCCAAGAGGAGGCCACGACAAGTCCCTTGTACCTGCACAAAACGATAGCTACTCACAACCAACACGATAAGGGGTTGTCAATCCCTTCACAAATACTTCATTTAGAGTGAGATCTGATAGAGATAATATTTTTGGTATTTTTGGTATACAGATGCAAAGTGAAAAGTAAAAAGCAAAGTAAAAACAAAACAAGTATAAAAGTGATGGAGATTGATTTGATGAGAATAGACCCGGGGGCCATAGGTTTCACTAGTGGCTTCTCAAGAGCATACGTACTCTACGGTGGGTGAACAAATTACTGTTGAGCAATTGACAGAATTGAGCATAGTTATGAGTATATCTAGGTATGATCATGTATATAGGCATCACGTCCGAGACAAGTAGATCAAACGATTACGCATCTACTACTATTACTCCACTCATCGACCGCTATCCAGCATGCATCTAGAGTATTAAGTTAAAAACAGAGTAACGCCTTAAGCAAGAGACATGATGTAGAGGAATAAATTCATGCAATATGATAAATACCCCATCTTGTTATCCTCGATGGCAACAATACAATACGTGCCTTGCAACCCTTTCTCACATCGGGTAAGGACACCGCAAGATTGAACCCAAAGCCATGCACTTCTCCCATTGCAAGAACTACCAATCTAGTTGGCCAAACAAAACGGGTAATTCGAAGAGACTTGCAAAGATAACTCAATCATACATAAAAGAATTCAGAGAAGATTCAAATATTATTCATAGATAAGCTGGATCATAAACCCACAATTCATCGGTCTCAACAAACACACCGCAAAAAGAAGATTACATCGAATAGATCTCCACGAGAGAGGGAGAACATTGTATTGAGGTCCAAAAAGAGAGAAGAAGCCATCTAGCTACTAGCTATAGACCAAGGTCTCAAGTAAACTACTCACACTTCACCTGGACAGGCTATGGTGTTGATGTAGAAGCCCTCCGTGGTGGATGCCCCTCCGCGGAGTTTCCTAACAGGCCCCAAGATGGGACCTCGTGGATACAGGAAGTTGCGGTGGTGGAATTAGGTTTTTGGCTCCTGTTCTGATCGTTTGGGGGTACGTAGGTATATATAGGAGGAAGAAGTACGTCGGTGGAGCAACAGGGGGCCCACGAGGCAGGAGGCGCGCCCTAGGGGGGGCGCCCCCCACCCTCGTGACCGCCTCCGTTGTTCCTTGGCGTAGGGTCCAAGTCTCCTGGATCACGCTCGTGAGAAAATCACGTTTCCGAAGGTTTCATTCCGTTTGGACTCAGTTTGATATTCTGTTTCTTCGAAACACTGAAAAAGGCAAAAAACAACAATTCTGGGCTGGGCCTCCGGTTAATTGGTTAGTCCCAAAAGTAATATATAAGTGGAAAATAAAGCCCATTATAGTCCAAAACAGTAGATAAAGTAGCATGGAGCAATCAAAAATTATAGATACGTTGGAGACGTATCACATCAACATCCTGTACAAGAATACTATGGAGAAGTTAGGAATCAAGCAAAGACAGCTTCAGCCCAGCCGGACTGTCTTCCACGGCATAGTTCCTGGTCTTTCCTGCTCACCAATCGGCAAGATCCAGATAGACGTCCTCTTCGGGGATAAAGATCACTTTCGCCGAGAGCAGGTCTGGTTTGAGGTGGTGGACCTTGAAAGCCCCTATCATGCGCTGCTTGGCCGGCCTGCTCTGGCCAAGTTCATGGCAGTCCCCCACTACGCCTACCTCAAGATGAAGATGCCGAGTTTCAAGGGGATTCTGACCATAGCCTGCGACTATAAGAAGTCGTCCGCCTGCGCAGCAGAGAGCAGTCGGTTGGCAGAGTCCCTCGTGATCGCAGCTGAGAAGCGGCTCCTTTACCGGGTTGTGGCGATGGCTGGAAAGCGGCCGGAGATGTCGCCTGAACCCAAGGAGTCGGAAGCTAAGGTCTCGTTCAAACCGGCCAAAGAGACAAAGAAGATAATCTTGGACTCGGAGCACCCGGAGAGGTACTGTCATCATAGGTACAGCCTCGACAAAGAAATAGGAAGGCGAAGCTCACAATTTCCTCCGTGAGAATCGGGACATCTTTGCATGGTCCCTCAAAGACATGCCAGGTGTTCCGACAGATTTTAGCAAGCACAAGTTACACATCCGGCCCGATGCCAAGCCCGTCAGGCAGCCCTTGCGCCGCCTGTCAGAAGAGAAGAAAAGAGTCGTTGGAGAAGAGATAGCCCGGCTGTTGGCAGCCAGCTTCATCATGGAGGTGTTCTTTCCAGAGTGGCTGGCCAACCCAGTCCTCGTACTGAAGAAAAACAAGCAGTGACGTATGTGTATCGATTACACTAGCCTCAACAAAGCATGCCCGAAACACCCGTTTGCTTTGCCAAGAATTGACCAAGTGATAGACTCCACAGCCGGATGCGAGCTGTTGAGCTTTTTGGATGCATATTCAGGATACCGCCAAATCAAGCTGAATCTGACTGACAGACTGAAGACCGCCTTCATCACACCATTCGGAGCCTTCTTCTACCTGACCATGACGTTTGGCTTGAGGAATGTCGGCGCCACCTTTCAACGCTGCATGCAGAAGTGCCTCCTCAAGCAACTCAGCAGGAACACCCACGTTTATGTGGACGATGTGGTGGTGAAGACGGAGAAGCGCGGAACGCTGCTAGAGGACCTCAAAGAGACCTTTGAGAATCTGCGCCATTTCAAATCAAGCTCAACCCAGAGAAGTGCGTCTTCGGAGTACCCGCCGGCTAGCTTCTTGGATTCCTAGTCTCTGAACGCGGCATAGAGTGCAACCCTGTGAAGATCAAGGCCATCGAGAGGATGGAAGTACCCCGCTGACTATTGGATGTGTAGAAGTTCACTGGCTGTTTGGCTTCCATCAGCCGGTTCATCACCGGCCGGGAGAGAAGGCTCTTCCTCCGCATCAGCTCATGAAGAAAACCACCTTTTTGAGTGGAACGGTATGGATGAGGCTTTCCTCTAGCTCAAAAAGATGTTGACTACTCCACCTGCCTTGGCGGCCCGACTCCTAAAGAGCCCATGCTCCTTTACATCGCCGCCACCACCGAAAGTGGTCAGACAACATCGTGGTGGAGCGCAAGGAGGAAGGCAAGTCACTACTGGCCCGTAGACCGTAGACACTCGAGTGAGGTACTGTCGACCTCCAAGCAGAACTACACCCACTACCAGAAGATGTGTTACGGCGTACACTTCGCCGCCAAAAAGCTAAAGCCATATTTCCAAGAGCACCCAATCACTGTGGTCTGCACAGCTCCATTGGCCGAGATCATTGGAGGCCGAGATGCCTCGGGCCGAGTCGCCAAGTGGGCCATAGTTTTGGCCCCTACACCATCTACTACCAGCCTCGCACCGCCATCAAGTCACAAGCTACCGGCCGACTTCCTCGCCGACCGGCCGAGACCCAAGACCTACCACCAAATACCGACTCCACTCATTGGCGCATGCACTTTGATGGTTCCAAGATGCGCACCGGTTTCGAGCCGCATCGCCCTTACCTCTCCCAAAGGTGACAAGCTCAAATATGTGCTTGCAAATCCATTTTTCCGCCTCCAACAACGCCGCCGAATACGAGGCACTCATTCACGGTCTCCGGCTTGCCAAAGAGCTTCGGCATCCGCCAGATCACGTGTTATGGTGACTCGACTTGGTGGTCCAAAGATCGTCAGGTGACCGACGCCAAAGATGCAAACATGGCGAAGCTACCGCTTCTCGTGACAAAGCAACTCAAAGGATATTTTGAGGGTGCGAAGTTTCTCCATGTGCCAAGGAACGACAACGAGCAAGCAGACGCTTTGGCAAGAATCGGCTCCACCCGTCAAGCAATACCGACCGCGCCGCTTCTTCAACGCCTCCTCAAGCCGTCTGTCAAGCCATCGCCGTAATCAGATTCTATTCGCGTGCGGCTCCTCGGGCGATCGGATCGACTTAAGAGCCCCAACGGCCGGCACGGGGATTCTGGCAGGCGGCCCGGGGGCCGCGGCAATCGCACCCAGCCCGGGGACTTCAGAACCCGGCCTGGAGACTGCAGCGGCCAGCTCGGGGACTTCAGAGCTCGGCCCGGGGACTGCACCAATCGGCCCGGGGACTTCATCGACCCAGCAAGCGCTGCCGACTCCAACCCGCCGCCTCCCGGCCCAGCCGCCCTCTTCCAAGTTGCGGTCCTGACAGTCGCAGAAGTCGTAGCACCTTCTTGGGCCCATCCCATCCTCAACTTCCTAGTGAACAAGGAGATGCCGCCTGATGAGATCTCGGCCCGGCAAGTGCAACGCCGGGCCGCGGCCTACACCATAGTCAACAGGGAGCTGGTCAGGCGCAGTGTCACCGGTGTTTACCAACGCTGCGTCGAACTAGAGCAAGGCCAAGCAATTCTCAAAGATATCCACCAAGGCGAGTGTGGCCACCACGCGGCTTCAAGAGCACTTGTCGCCAAAGCTTTCCGCCACGGTTTTTTTCTGGCCGACTGCCCTAGAAGACGCCAAGGATTTGGTCCTGAAATGCAAAGGGTGTCAAATGTTCCACTCCAAGCCACATCAGCCGGCTTCTGCACTCAAGACTATCCCCATCGCCTGGCCCTTTGCCGTCTGGGGCCTGGACATGGTAGGGCCGTTCAAAACAGCACGGGTGGCATGACTCATCTGCTTGTCGCAGTGGACAAGTTCACCAAGTGGATAGAAGCCAGACCAATTAAGAAATTGAACGGTCCGACTGCTGTGACATTCATCTCCGACATCACCATCCGGTATGGCATACCGCACAACATCATCACCAACAACAGCACAAACTTCACCAAGGGCGCCTTGGCCCGTTTCTGCGCGACACACGGCATCCAACTGGACTTAGCGTCCGTTGCCCACCCGCAATCAAACGGCCAAGTTGAACGAGCAAACGACCTCATCTTGTCCGACATCAAGCCCCGGCTGGTCGAGCCTCTGGAGCATTCTGCCGGCTGCTGGCTCGACGAGCTGCCAGCCGTCCTCTGGAGCCTACGCACAACTCCAAACAACACTACAAGAAATATGTCAACTAGTGACCTTTTGTTAGTGACCCTGGAAGAATTGGTCATAAATTTATGACCATTTTAGACCTATAGGTCAAAAGCTATTGGGGGGCGTAACCTAACCTATAACGCACCATTCTGGTCGAAAGGTCATAATGTCATTACAGAAATGGTCATAAAGCGGGAAGCACCGTCCCACCGCCTCACGCCTAGCTTGATAACGACCAATATAACATGGTCACTACACTTGATTTTGAATGAATTAGGATGATTAGGCAGCCACCTCAAGAACCTCGCTTATGTGTCACTGTCTAGGTGTCATTTTTGGTTAAATATTAATATTCAACAACATACGGGGCACACACTGACATGCAGGACCCATTTGACAGGAGGGGCCGAGTGCTTAATTCTCCCAAAAAATGTGCGCTAGGGGGGACTCGAACCCACGACCTCGCGCTTGCTTCGCTCGTTCGGTACCACTGGGCTAGAGAGGGATTGTTGCTCTGGTATGGGAACTAATCTATACATTATATAAAACCACGGGTCTCTCCTATCAGTGACAAGTGGGGCCTTCCACTGTGTGGCATCGAGCAGCAACACCGACAGTGAGGGAACCATTTGACAGTGGGTGAGCCACCGATGTGGGTAAGCGAGCGTTTAATTCCCTAAAATGTGCGCTTTAATTCCTAAAAATATGCGCTGAAGGGACTAGAACCCACGACCTCATTGCTTTAACTTGTTCGCTACCACTGGGCTAGAGAGGGATTGTTGCCCATCTAGCGGAATGGCTCTATATATTATATATAGCGCCAAATCTAAGTCATTGACAAGTGGGACCAGGTGGCGGCGAGCTGCGGGCAGAGCCAACACTTAGCCAAAAATTTCTAGGTCTTCTAGGTGGCGGCGGGCTGCGGGCAGGGGCGTGGCCGGTGGACGAGGGCGGGGCCGGCCAAGCGACCAGCGAGGCGAGGCGACCCGGCGGTGGTGGGGAAGCGAGGCGAGGCGGCCTCGCCCATGAGTGACCTCGCCCACGGCCTCGCCGCCTCGCCTTTGTCCCCGGGGGCAGCAGCGTGGGCGGCGGCGAAGCAACCCGGCGGGTGTGGAGGCGGGCTGGTCAAGCGACCAGCAGGCGTGGGCCACCTACGATGGTGGGGGCGGGCGCAGAACGACGGCCACGCAAGGAGAGGCTCACGAGCATGGGGACTTCGCCGCCGCAAGCACACCTCCCAAAGATGCACCCCTCTCCTCTTCCCCCTCTCCTCTCACTATCTCGCACCTCGTCACGAGCACATGTATGAATTTTGTCGATGTTCTTCAAAGATAGATGAATTTTGTTGATGCACTGTTAGGAATTAGGAGATAGCTTGCTTGTTTGGTAGATATTGCATAGATGAATTTTCTTGATGTACCGTTGGGAGTTCTTCAGCTTGTTTGTTAAGAATTGTTCAGGCCTTGTTCGGTTAAGATTTGGGGGGAATTTCAGCTAGATGGGATTTATTCCTGCCAATATCTCGTTAACCCTTCTCATTTATCAAGGCCGTAAACAAGGCCTTGGTCTTCAATTGTTTGTCTCTGATTGTTAGGATAATTGTAATTGTAATTGATAGAAACAACATAGTATTTGTTAGGAGCTAGCTAGCTAGTTTGGTTTAATTTGAATTAGCCTTCTCTCGCAACATAAATTCATGCCAATTTCCGGTGTTGGTTTGATTTATAGTTTGGTTTGTTTCAATGTTGTGGTTAGGCAATTAGCATATAAAATTTTCTGGAATTTTAGCTTCCATTACTTCCATCCATTTTCATTAATTAATGTTGATGCACTTAGATTGATTTGCTAAGTTGCAACAATTTGTTGTCTTTGGCGAGATGGACGTAAGCTGGATTAGAAAAGGAGTTAGAAAGTTTTCGAAAGAACATATGAAAGGAGTTGATGATTTCATGGCATTTGTTCGGGCAAATTTTGCCAACGATGCTCAAATTCTTTGCCCATGCTGCGAATGCCTCAACCGTCCAAGAATGGCTCAAGGAAGAGTGGAAGATCACCTGCTTCTTAATTGGATGTCCAACACATATGATAGATGGATATATCATGGAGAACCTTTGGACAGTCAACCTCAACATTTTGAAGCTGATACAGAGGCCCCTCATATGATGGGTAGTGGTGATGCTGGCATTGATTTCATGGAAAAGGTTTTGCGAGATAATGCTGTTTTGGAGGAAGAGGATGGGCATGAAGATGATAGGATTCCTGACCTATTGAAGGATTTGTATGATGCTGAAGATCGTGCTGATGGACATAAGACTTTGTTTGCCGAGGTGTTAGAGGAGGCGAAGCACGCAGCTCATGAAGGGGGTAAATTTTCAAGATTTACCTTCATTGTGAAGTTACTCCACATCAAGTCTTTCTACCGGATTAGCAATGCCGCATTCAACGCAATACTCCGTCTTTTGAGCTTGCAATTCTCGATAGTTGTGTTCCCAGATCATATGATGAAGCATTGAGCATAATTCGCAGTCAATTTGGGGTTAGGTTATGTGTCAATACATGTGTGCCCAAATAATTGTGTCTTGTTTGGAAGGATTTAGCAAAGCATGACAACTGTCCAAAATGCAATGCATCTAGGTGGAAAGATGTCGACGGGAAGAAGTCAATACCGAGAAGGTATCGAGGCACTTTCCCTTGATACCAAGGCTGCAGCGGATGTTCATCTCGAAGGAATCATCGCGCGAGGTACAGTGGCACAAGCTGAAGCGGCAACCTGTGGACAATGAGCTGAGTCATCCAGCGGATGGAGAGGCATGGAAAGAGTTTGACATTATACATTTAGATTTTGCTGCAGATCCACGAAACATAAAACTTGGCATTGCCACAGATGGGTTTAATCCGTTTGGGAACATGAGCACGTCTTATAGCATGTGGCCGCTTTTGTGGTGCCGCATAACCCGCCACCATGGGCATGCATGGATCAGTCCAACTTCATGATGTCATTGCTTATCCCGGTCCAGAGTCTCCGGAAATGATTTTGATGTCTTTATGGAGCCCCTCGTAGAAGAATCGCTCCAGCTACGGACTGGTGTACCTACATACGATGCCTCGAGTCCGTAAGAAAAGTTCAATCTACATGCTGCAATCATATGGTCCATCCATGATTTCCCGGCTCTGCACACTCGTCTGGGAGGATCACGGGGTTATCGTGCTTGTGTCCATTGTGACAAAGACCCTTGCTCAAAGAGAATAAGGAGCAAGATCTGCTATATTGGGCACCGCCGCTTTCTTCCCCGAAACCATCATTTGGCGAAGAAGCAAAGATTTTAATGGTGAGAATGAAACCCGTGACAAGCCAGCTGAATTCACTAAAGAAGAGCCGAGCAACAACTTGAAAAGGTGAAAGATGTGAGACCAGGAAAGTGGCGAAGAAAAGAAAGCGTGAGGAAGGTCAATGTTGGGACCGGAGGTCTTGTTTGTGGGACCTGCCATCATCGGGCTGATATGAAATTAAGGCATAATCTCGATGTAATGCACATTGAGAAAAACATATGCGAGAATCTGCTAGGGACGTTTCTGAACATTGAAGGGAAGACAAAGGACACGGTTAGTTCTAGGCTTGATTTGGAGGACATGGGCATAAGAGAGGATTTGCATCTACAACACAATGAAGATGAAGATTCATTTGAAATGCCACGAGCATGGTATACAATGAGTAAAGAATAAAAGCTTGCATTCTGTGAATTCCTAAGAGCGGTGAAATTTCCAGATGGTTATGCTGCTAACCTAGCAAAGTGTGTTACTCGATGGATTCAAGCTTTGATCGAAAACCCATGATTGTCACATCCTCCTCCAAAGGATTTTACCGGCGGGCCTCCGAGGAATCATGCACAAGGATGTATATGAAGCGGTTGCTGAGCTGGGAAATTTCTTTCGAGAACTGTGTTGCAAAATACTCAAGTTAACTGTCCTGGAAAGACTTGAAAAAGAAATCCCAATTATTCTTTGCAAGCTCGAGAAGATTTTCCCTCCAGCTTTCTTCACCGTGATGGTCCATTTGGAGGTGCACTTACCAAAAGAGGCAATGCTTAGAGGCCCTGTGCAATACGGTTGGATGTACCCAATCGAAAGAAGGCTGCTTACTTGTAAGTGTTATGTGTGAAACACGGCAAGACCTGAAGGTTCTATTGCTGAAGCATATGTCGTTGATGAGTGCTTGACTTTTTGCTCTAGATACTTTGGCGATGTGGAAACAAGATGGAACCGGCCAGAAATAGAGAGCGGTCCGATTCGCAAAGTGGTGATGTCTCTGTTTTCAACCATGGTGTGAACTTTCTTGGAGCCTCACAATACTTGGAGGCTGGTGATGAGTATGACAAGATGGTTTGGTTTGTGCTCAGCAATTGCGCCGAGGTTCTACCATATATCGAGTATGTTATATCTTGTGCACTCATTATATATATATATATATTTTTTGCTTGGGTTGGCACCAGCCTAATGTTTTAATTCACATGTTTTGTTGGCATTGGCAGAAATGCAAGGAAGAGTTAAATCAGGAAGAAAGCAATATCCATGTTGATAAAAGGGTTGCCAAGGGGTTTGCTAAGTGGTTTAAGAATCATGTGAGATATTTAGCCACATGTTTTATGTTTTCTGTGTTATTCACCAATTGTTAAATACCATTGTTTGCTAAATGGTTTATTTATGCAGATTGGAAAGTTGCATGAGGAGAAGAAGTCCAGTGATGATCTATTTGCTTTGGCATGTTTACCGGATAAGCGAGTGAGAGTGTATTCAGCATGCATTGCTGACGGTGTCCGGTACCACACCGTTGACCGCGAGGAAAAAAGGAAGACACCGAATAGTGGAATCGTCACTGAGGGGTCACATGATGGTGAGATCATTGACTTCTATGGTCAGTTGAGAAGCATCGTAGAGTTGCAGTACAACTCTAGTGGAGGCATCCATCGCTCGGTAGTCTTATTTCGCTGTGACTGGTTTGAGCTTGGTAGCAAGAAGAAGAGAGAATCTTTTGTCAAGTATGATGGCCACTTCAAAAGCATCAACACTTCAAGGTGCTGGTATAAGAGTGATCCCTTTATTCTAACAACACAAGCAACAATGGTGTTTTATCTGCCAGACACTCTTTTGCACGGAAAATGGCGAGTTGTGCAAAACTTTCAAAGACAGAACACTTGTGGAGTGTGACTGAAACTGAAGTGGAAAAAGCGCCCGGTGATGGTGGACTAACATACCAAGATGATGACTCTACGGAAGTTCCGTTGCAAGCTGATGATGACTCTATGGAAGTTCCGTGCAAAGCAGAGTGCGAAGGACCGGGGAGCGATGTGATCGTTGGTGCTGCAACAGTTGAAGGCATCAAGAAAAGAAGAAAGGTGGTAGCGGATGGACATGAGAGCGAGGATGAGGAAGACCGGACTGATCATACTATGCTGCAATATTGTAGTGATGATGAGGAAAAGCGAGTGGGCATAGAGTTCCTTGTTTTCAGACGACGATTTATGAGTAGCGAATGGACATGAAGGTTATATTATTACTGCATGTTCCTTGTTTTGATTGGTGATCAACCTTCTCTGTAGTTTTTGATGATGTAGTTTTTCTACTACAATTCTCTCCAGGTAGCAAAATGCATGAGACTTTGGTGATGAAGAGGCAGATGGTGAAGATACAACGCAAAATCTGGTGCCATTTTGGTGCCATTTTGGCTGATGGTGAAGATAAATGCATTAAAACTCTGGTGCCATTTTGGCTGATACTTTGGTGCCATTTTGGTGGCATTTTTCGCTGTTTTGGCTGATGTTGTTTTGGTGCTGTTTTGGTGCCATACTTTGGTGCTGTTTTAATGCTTGAAGATTGATCTCTTAATATGGTTGCAGTGTTCATTAATTTTAGAGCAAAATATGGCTGTTATTTTTTTGTTTTGTTTCAGAAACAGGAGAAACAAAAGGGCCCACGTCTCCCCTCCAGAGTTTTCGAGGGCCCACGTCTCCCCTCCTGGACGTTTGAGTTTTCGAGGCAACTCCCCACGTCTCCCCTCCACTGGCAACTCCCCACTTCTTCCCACGTCCAGGTAACTCCCCTCCTATTCCATTGCCGCTCCATCTTCCTCCCTCCGCCTCCCTCCTCATTCCATTGCCGCTCCATCTTCCTCCCTCTACCTCCCTCCGCCTCCACCATTCTTGGCCGGGAGGGCAATGGCGGAGGAATCGTGGAGCAACTCCCCTCCGTCTCGCCAAGAGAATGGCGGAGGCATCGTGAGCAACTCCCTCCGTCGCCAAGCATCACCGTGGTGAGGCGTCTAGCAAGGAGCCGGTGGTCGACGACGACGTTACGGTCCCCGGCAGAAGCCGGACTACACCGTGCCGCTCAAGGTTGATATCCACCAAGGAGCCGCTGGATGTTGTATGCCGATTTAAGCCGACAAGAGGATCCGCCCGGATGAGGAGGAGGCTCGGCGGCATGCTTTCTCGGTCGATCGGCGTTGATGTCGAGTATACCAGGGAAGACGAACCTCCGAAAATGGCTGCAGTTCTGCAGTTATGCGTGGAGGATCTCATCCTGGTATACCACATCACCGCGGCAACCAAATGGTAAAAACATCCAGCTCAAGTTTCAAGTTCAAGTTTCGCCTAATTAGTAGTTTCTGAAGTTTCTGAAGTAGATGCAATAGTTATGAAGTTTTGAAGTAGATGCAATACTAGTTCTGAAGTTCTAAAGTTTCTGAAGTTCTGAAGTTTCTGTCTAATTAGTAGTTTATGAAGTTTCTGAAGTTTCTGAAGTGGATGCAATAGTTCTGAAGTTCTGAAGTAGATGCAATACTAGTTCTGAAATTCTGAAGTTTCTGTCTAATTAGTAGTTTCTGAAGTTTTTGAAGTAGATGAATTTGATGCACCAGATTAATTTGATGCAGGCCCAAGGAACTCCGCCCGCTCCTGCAGGAGAAGAAGCTGTACACCTTTGTTGGCTTCTGCATTGGAGGTGACAAGGAGAAGCTGAAGTTGTCTGGTTTGGAGATCAACCTCGACAAGTACATCGACTTGCAGCACAAATGGAGAGTTCCAAACAATGGAAAGAAGTGGCAGTCTTTGGCTGAGTTTGCAGCCAGCATCATCCACCCATCCTACAAGGAAATGAAGCAGAAGATCGACAAGAAATCAGACCACCTACTATGGGGGGACAACCCACTGCCAAACAAGCTCATCGAGTACGCCGCAAAAGATGCGTACGTCACCTACGAGGCATGGAAGAAAAGAGAAACCATCAAAGAAGGTTTGGAGCTCTGGCAAGAGGCGGAGGATCATTGGGATGCCCCCTACTACTGGGGATATTGAGTTGTTTGTGGTATTAGGATGACCCCTACTACTGTGTCTCAGTTTGTAGTTATGTGGTTGAACAAGTTTGCTTTTGTTATGTTGAACAAGTTTGCTTTTGTAATGATGAACAAGTTTGCTTTTCTTATGTTGAACAAGTTTGCTTTTGTAATGATGAACAAGTTTGCTTTTGTTATGTGATTGTTATGATGCTGGTGCAGAACACTTGTTATGATTGTTATGGTTGTGATGTGATGCAAAATCCTTCAAGTTTTGGTGATCAAGTTTTGGTCAGATCATACAGAATGTTGTCTAGAAGTTTTTGTGATCATTTAGTAGCTGTTATGAATGTTGTCTTGTAATGCAAAAGATTGCAAAAAAATACGGAATGCTGTTTTGATCATACAGAATGTTGTTGTGATCATTTAGTAGTTGTTGTGATCATACTGTTTAACTGAATTTTGGTCAGAACTGAAGATGCTGTTTTAACTGAATTTTGCTTCAACTGAACCCATTTTCATTGTGAGCAAAAATTATGCGCCTGGGGACTCGAACCCACGACTGCGCTTTATTTCACTGTGGTTTCACCACTTTGGGCTAGGAAGAGGTTGTTCGTTTTGTACTCTATGCCACACTTTTTAATATATCAAATCTGAGAACTTCACGACAAGTGGACCCACTCCTCCACTTGACCCACTCCTCCTCTCCATTATCCACTCGACCCACTCCTCCTCTCCGCCGCCGGCATCCCCTTCTCCTCCATCGACGGTGACAACCTCCATCAACAGCGACCCACTCCTCCATCGACGGCGACGGTGACGGCCTCCTAAGGTATGAATCCACTGACTCCTTCCTGTTCCTCTTCCTATTGATTAGATTAGGGTTCCGTGGCACTGATTAGGGTTCCTCTTCCTAAAGAACCACGAGATCCATGACATCCTTTGCAGTCGCCGTCCGTCCCTCTGCAGATTAGGGTTCTTTAGTAATGAAATGGAGTAGCTAATTGGTGTTTCTGATCTTAATTTTGGGCGCCTAGCTTGGTTTCCATGTAGTACTATACTAGTGGAGTGTAGGTTTGACTTACCATGAGGAATTTTTGTTATTTTTGGTTGGGGTTAGATGCACTAGGTTGTGTTTAATTAAAGTATCAGGAATGCTCAGTGATAGATTTGATGATGCTCAGTGACAGATTTGATGAGTGGGGCTAGATTTGATGAGTGGGGCTAGATTTGATGCACTAGGTTATGTTGATCGGTGGGGTTACATTTTGATATACCATCATGGTTTAGGTTGTCTGCTGGCACATTTTTGGTTGGGTTTATATAGGGATATTTTCTGTCATTTATGTCAGTGTTCAGATATGTTCATTTATAGATATGCAACAATGTCCATTTATAGTAGATATGCTTATATTTCTGTCCAGTCCTGTTGTTTAATTTACAATGCTGCTTTTCAGAGAAGTGAGATGGCTGGCTTGGAAGGTTTCGAGTTCTTCGAGATCGTAATTGAGAAATCTTGCAGTAGGCAGGTATGTTTATCATCACTCATTTCTTTATCATCACTCTGTTGTCTAGTGCTTGATTGCCACAATTAACCACTGCTTGACCCTCGCTCAGAGGCTGCCTGACACGTTTGCGAAGATGCTCGCCGGCCGTGGGCCCCACAAAGTGAAGCTGCGGGAGGCCGGCAGCGGGCTTCACAGGCTGTGGGACGTGTCGGTGGTGTTCGATGGTGAAGGCCACATGTACCTAGGGCCCAGATGGGAGCATTTTGCCCGCGCCCATGAGCTATAGCTCGGGTACTTCCTTGTCTTCCGCTACGACGGCGACGCCATGTTCACCGTGAAGATGTTCGACAACACCATGTGCTGCATGTACTACCAGCACGAAGACGATGCCAGTAAGCTCTCTGCCTCTCTTCTTCCTGTCCTTTTGGCTTCCTCTACCAAAGACGACGACAACACCATGTTCCACACTTTGTTGCATTTGGCGAGCAAAGGTGGAGCAGCAGTGGGATGACGAGGAGTAGAGCGGGGATGACGAGGAGCAGAGTGGGCAAGAAGATGAGCAGAGCGGGGATGACGACCTTGCTATGGTGGTGGCTGACAACGACCCTGCTATGGTGGTGGCTGACGACGACCTTGCGATTGTGGTGCCTGACGCTGACCTCGCGATGGTGGTGCCTAACGATGACCTCGCGATGGTAGTGGCGCCGGCGATTCTACAGCTGGGCGACAGGACCATGCCAATTATGGTAGAGGAGTACATCCGCGTTGGGATTCGCCACTCTGAGCGCATCAGGTTGATGAAGGAGAAGAAGGAGGAGTGAAGATGTTAAGAAAATGAAGTGCCAATGTTAAGCATGTTGGGTTTAAGCTTGTCAATGTTAAGTATGTCAGGTTTATTTTTGTGCATGCTCATGGATGCTGTATGACAGTGTCATTTAAACATGTCAATTTCTTAACAATGAATATTTAGTTTGGTAATTGATGGGAATTGAAATTTTTTATGCATGCTCATGGATGAAAGATAAAATTATGGGTTTTTGTGCATGCTCATGTATGAAACAATATATGTTTCATTTTTTGAATGCTAAAAACATGACTCAAACCCTAGCCATGGACGACCGCCGTGACGAAATCCGACGGTTTTTGAAAACACCGTAAAAAATTCAAAAACCATTTTTCATTTTTTGAATGCTAAAGACATGCGTTTTTTTCATGAAGCGGCTACAAGGTAGGCATTTCATCACAGAATCGACAACAGATTGGCATGGATGAAACCCTAGCTACGGACGACCGCCGCAACGAAATCGACCGGTTTTTGGAAACACCGTAAAAAATTCAAAAAAATTCAAAAAAATGGGAGACCTGACGCGTCACATCATCAAATGTGGCCTACCAACTAGCAAAAATACTAAACTTGCAATACGGATGTTTTTTTGAAGAAGTGTTCTAAAAAAAGACCTACCATGAACGAAGATTCATGGCTTTCAAGCCAAACTAGCAATGATATGGCCGCATCCGATGAATAGTTTCTGATAATATGCCCAAATTTGGTGCATGCCTCCGTCTTGTGATGGCAAACAATGTTGCCAAAGTGAGGTTCCAACTTGTTTAACAAGAAAAACCATTTTTCATTTTTTGAATGCTAAAGACATGCGTTTTTTGTGAAGCGGCTACAAGGAGGGTCACCCCTAACGGCGCCATTCCATGTCTATCTCAAAGTAGACCCTATTTTACGGACGGTCGCCAAAAAGCATGCATTTCCGACCCTCGTAGCTACTCCCGGCAATTCAGACCACCTTCGGCCGATTCAGCTGGAACCGGTTGGAATTTGAACTGCGGGTCCTCCATAGCTTGCCCGTTATTTTTGCCAAAAATGCTTTTTAGCTTCACAGGTAGGCATTTCATCACAGAATCGACAACAGATTGGCATGGATCAAACCCTAGCCACGGACGGCCGCCGCGACGAAATCGGCCGGTTTTTGAAAACACCGTAAAAATTCAAAAAAATTCAAAAAATGGGAGACCTCCGCGTCACATCATCAAATGTGGCCTACCAACTAGCAAAAATACTAAACTTGCAATACGGATGTTTTCTTGAAAAAGTGTTCTAAAAACGACCTACCATGAACGAAGATTCATGGCTTTCAAGCCAAACTAGCAATGATATGGCCGCATCCGATGAATAGTTTCTGATAATATGCCCAAATTTGGCGCATGCCTCCGTCTTGTGATGGCAAACAATGTTGCCAAAGCGAGGTTCCAACTTGTTTAACAAGAAAAATCGCTTTTCATTTTTTGAATGCTAAAGACATGCGTTTTTCATGAAGCGGCTACAAGGAGGGTCACCCCAAACGGCGCCATTCCATGTCTATCTCAACGTAGACCCTATTTGACGGACGGTCGCCAAAAAGCATGCATTTCCGACCCTCGTAGCTACTCCGGCAATTCAGACCACCTTCGCCGATTCAAATTGAACCTTTGGAATTTGAATCATGGGTCATCCATAGCTTGCCCATTATTTTTGCCAAAAATGCTTTTTAGCTTCACAGGTAGGCATTTCATCACAGAATCGACAACAGATTGGCATGGATCAAACCCTAGCCACGGACGGTCGCCGCGACAAAATCGGCCGGTTTTTGAAAACACCGGAAAAAATTCAAAAAAATTCAAAAAAATGGGAGACCTCCGCGTCACATCATCAAATGTGGCCTACCAACTAGCAAAAATACTAAACTTGTAATACGGATGTTTTCTTGAGCTACTCGGTATGATTTTAACCATGATTTCTACAAAGTTTACAAAAAACCTATTTTTTCTGCCTCAAAACCTCTAAAAACTGGTGAAAATTTCCCTCCTAGCACCAAAATTTCCCTCCCACCCCATGAAAATTTCCCACCACTTCTCTCCCACTACCATTCGGGACCCACCACCCCTCTCCCACTAAACACGCGGGATCCTCCCCTCCCACTCCCCAAAATTTCCCCATTCCATTCCTCCCCGCTTCTCCTCGCCCACGCCGCCCGCCGCCCCACTCCTCCCCGCCTGCCGCCCGCCGCCCCCACTCCTCCCCGCTCCGGCCACGCCCCTCCTCCCTCCTCCGTGCCGCCCGCCACCCCGCCGCCCCACTCCCTCCCTCCCTTGCTCCGTGCCGCCACGCCGCGTCGCGCCGCCCTCCCCGACGATGAATCCCCACCCCGCGGCTACATCGACAACATCGACGACGACGGCGGCTACATCGACAACAACGACTACAACGACGATGACGGCGGCTACATCGACTACATCGGCTGACGGCTGCGCTACATCGACGACGACCACCGCTGCATCATCAACATCATCCGCCCCTAGGTACTTCTCCATCTCCCCTCGATATTCGGTGGATCCATCTCCCTTCATCTGCTGGATCCATCTCCCCTCTGGTTCGGTGGATCTTCTAGGGTGAGGATCTCCATCTGGTTCATGGGGTTAGGGTTAGGGTTCATGGGGTCAGGGTTAGGTTTCATGGGGTTCGTGGGGATGATCTCCCTCTGGTTCATGGCTAGAACATGATGGGGTTAGGGTTCTTGTTGCACGCCCATCCTGATTGTTCAAGTAGAAGACTTCTTTTATGTTGTGCCCATGGGGTTTGTAGCAGTGTTCTTCTTTTATGATATGTGCATGAAGCTTGTGTTCTTCTTTCAAGTGAAAAGAGAATGCTTAGTACTTCATCGTGGTATTGGAATTCCTGGTGTGTTAAGGCAGTATGACTAGTTTTAATATATAGCATATTGGTGCTAGATAATTTTTGGTGTTTTAATATACTCTTCTAAATTGCCTGCATAAGCATGATTTCAAGGCCTACTATTATTGTTAACAGTGCTTGCTTCTTTATTCATCAACTGTTGGGCAATCAGTTGCTCTGAATGCATAAGCTTGCCTCCATTAGGGAAAACAATTGAGTAATTCATTTGCTTATAGATGATTGCAGGTACATGGATAAAATTGCAAGTTAAAACATAAAAGTAATTGTTGTAAATAGTTGTTTTGCTAATCCACATTCATCAAGTATAATTGTATTACCTTGTATTTGTATCCAACTATATATAATTGTAATACATGTGAGTTCTGTTCTTGTCTCTGGTACCACAACCTTTATTCACTTAGCTTGATGTAGTTTGCTTCACATATACTACTGCTAATGCATTGCTTCACATATATAGTTTGCTTGATTCAGCTTGCTTGCTAGCATACATATGGTTAGGGTTTGCGTCAGTGATACTACTAGCACTTTGCTTGCTTGTTGTGTACTTTATATGAGGCACTAGGAAGATTTCTTGATGTACATTACTACCTCCTGCTTGATGTAGTGAAGATATTAAGAGATGCTTCATATCTTTCCAAAGGTACATGCATGCTTGTTTAGTGCACTTACATGTTTGCTTAATTAATAACACTAGATCAGCTGTATTGTTGATCCATCAAGTTTGTTTCACATGTATTACATGTATGTGCATGATGGTCCAAATGCTTTCCTTTATTGATACAAGTGCATCATTTTACTTTATCCCTGTTGTATCTGATTGTTGTTTATTCTATTTTGCAAGCACCACCTCAAGATCATCCATGGCAAGGATGACAAGGTCAAACTTGAGGCCAACCGTTGGTATGCAACTTGCTCCTTGTGGTTATACTGTCAGTTTCATAAAATCTGTGTCTTAATATGCTAAGTGAAATGTATTGCTGCAATCTGAATAAGCTGGCTTAATTGTGTCTGTGTGTTGTTAGTCTTCCTTACCTGAATAACTAGGATTAAATGATAATAAAATTTCATAAGATATGTATTCCAAACATTCATGCATTCCAAACATTCCAAATATTCACCTAATAGTTATGTTTCCTTTATCATGCAAAGAAGAGCCTCTCACCTAGTACGAGAAGGTTAGGGCTAGAAATATCATGAGGAACAATCGGTTGTTCCAGACCATTGGCATCGGTGCAATAGCGTCGATGATTAGGAAAACAAATGATGTACGAGAAGGTAGAAGTGATGAGGTTCAAGAAGGTAGTGGAGTTATCAATGATGACCCAGTACAATCCTAAGGAGGATGAAGTTATTGATGGAGAGGAAGTGGATGATGTTGTAGTGAGAAAGACTGTTAAGGTGCAAACTCGGTCTTGCTTGGAGGGCTGGGGTTCTTTTATGCTATGTTATTCCTTGTGCTCACATATTTCTCTTGTGATCTAATGCTTTTTTCCGTCTTGTTTATACGAGGCAATCAAGGAATCTAGGACGAAGAGGCCTGGTGTTAAGAAGACAACAAGAAGAAGAAGAGCTCGAAACATCTGCTGCAATGCCTCCAGAAGGGTGATGGCCCCACTCGGGACAAAAAAGAGGATCCTGGAACTGATGAACCTGCCCTTGATAGAGTCACAAGGCAGAAAGCAAATATGGCGATCGCGACGGACCATCGAGGAAAGTCTCGCCGCATGGACTCTGAGACCTCGGTGCAAATGGGTGATGAGTTGCCGCCCATGGATGAAGGAACCACTCTCGGCATGGATGGAAGTGGCACTGCCTGCCTAGATGAAGGAGGAACCATCTGCATTGATGAAGCAGGCACTGTCCACACAGACCTCAGCCCTGTTGCACCTTCTATTGACAGGAATGATGTCATCAATGAAGAAGAACAGCAGCTTGTGCTTCAATCAGGCAAGTTGACCTTTGCAATGCTATCTTTTACTAGTGCATTTTCCAAATGGAATGATCATGTATGCTTTTGTCGATTTCTATTCTAATTTATGAGTTCAATTTCATTTTCAGATGCAATGACTACCAAGACTAGACATAGAAAGGGCAAAGGGCTAGAGAGGATCACCAAGTAGCTTGTTAGCAATGTGCCTATCAAAATTGTCAAGGGATGAAGCGCCCAGAGAAGCCTCTGCATTCAAAGAAAGCTTGCTTCGAGTGTGGACTCATTGCAAGAAGCCATCTTCGGTTCTTCCTCACTTCAAGCTATACAAAAAAAATGCTAGTCTATTGGAGAACTACATTGGGAAATTTCTTGTAAGCTACTTGTTTCATAGTTAATGTGCTATCTATTTTCTGCTACACCTATGCATGATCACTAATATTGTTCCTACCTTGTTTGCTGTCTTGGTAGGCAAATTTTGAGATGAACACGGACTGAGAGACCATCAAGACCGCGTGCAAAGATATTCTGCAGAAAAGTTCAAAGAACAGACGCCATCAGATCAAGAAGAAGTATTTTGATACCATAGCCGCAAATAAAGTCAGCACCAAGTCTCCGGTACCTGATCTGACGGATGGTGAATGGCAAGCTCTGGTGGAGATGTGGTCTACCCCAAGACACAAGGTTTGTCTCTGCTTTGTTTGATGCTTTATGTTGTACACATGATATGCTAGTGCTAGATCATGCTGACAGTATGCTTTTTTATGGGGAACCTGTGTATCGAACAAGATGAACCGAGGAAAATTCGTGTACAATCAGAGAACTGGTTCCAGGCACTACACAGCACACATTTTTGTCACTATGAGAACTTTTCTCTAGAGACCTTACCGTTTGATCCTCGTTGGATAACATTTCTGATTCTTTCTGAATAACATTTTGATTTTTGTTGAAAAACATTTCAGAAAGAAGAGCGTAAGGGTGAGGAGTCATTCTGCGATTGACTTGTTTAAGGCCACCCACAACAAAGAAGAAGCACGGGTTTTCGGAGCCAGTCAAGGCTGCTATAGTAAGTCACTCCATGCTTTGTCCATGCCCTGTTTGATTCACAGCCAGCTTTGATGCTGTTTGATGCTTTGATGATTTGATGCTATTTGATTTGGAGCCAGTTCCATGCTTTGATGCTGTTTTATAGTTCCATGCTAGGCTTAATGAAGATAGTTCCATGCTGTTTGATTCACACACGCTGTGTTCCATGCTTTGATGCTATTTGTTGCATTTTTATGACATGATGAAATTTGATCTGAATGTTAGTCGGGAAGCCATCTTATATAGAACCACCATTCAAGGCTTAATGAAGCGATCATATTGTTCCAATTGCATGTCTCCAGGTCACTAGTCATCATCTTGTATAGATTTTGTGTGCTGGTTTGGTTACTTCAAATAATCCATTTGTGTGCTGGTTTGTTTTCTCCACTAATGCCTATCATTTTCCTCCATATGCTAGCTTGAGATGGAAGAAATGAAGGACGCTTGATACCAGGAAGGTGAAGAGCCAAAGTCTCTACTGTTCAAATTGTCAAAGAAGTCTTTGTTGAAATCATCAAGCAAAGCACATTCCTCATGAATGTTGGGCTCGATCATCTAGGAACAACTCGTGCAAAGCAACTGCTGAAGTGTTTGCTCATGTTCAGGACCTTGAGCCAAGTCGGAGAGGTCCGAGCTTCAAGCTGAACTGGTGCAAGAAGAATTGACAAAGAATCAAGATGAAGGCGGAAGAATCTGAACGCGACAAGGAAGTTGAGCTGCTGCGGCAGAAGTCTCAAGAACAGGAAGAGAAGTTAGCCCACTTGATGGCTCTCTTTGGAGCTAAGGTAGTTTGATGGCTGTGCTGTGGTCGAGCTAAGGTAGTTTGATGGCTCTCTTTGTCTTTGAGTTGAGCTAAGGTTGTTGCATTTTGAATCGAAATGAGCCGAGAGCTGTTGCATTTTGTTGCATTTTGAGCACTGTGAAGTTATGTGATCTTGTGAACCTGTGAAGTTATGTGAAGTTATGTGGATCATTTTGTGGATCATTTTGTTTATTTTCTGTGAAGTTATGTGGATCACTTGTGCACCTGGGCCTTTCTGTTTATAGTTATGCAAAATAAGAACATGGGCTCTAAAAAGGCCAAGGCCCAAACAAGAATTAGACCAAAAAGGCTTGGGCCTAAAAAAAGATATGACTGTAAGAAAAAAAAATATAAAAGGCTGCATAGCAGATAATAAAAAGGCCAAGGCCCAAATTCGAACTAGACCAAAAAGGCCGTGGCCCAAAACAATAGTGGACTATAAAAAAAATTCATCAGAAAAAGGCTCCATTCCCAGAAAATAAAAGGCCAAATTATTGGGCCAGGCCTATACACATAAGCAAAATAGAGAGAAATAAATAAATTAAACGGGCCGAATTATTGGGCTTGGCCCATGTAGACGGCTGAAATGGATCGGGCTGATTCTATTTTACGACCTTTTCATTTGGTCGTAATTCTGCCACATCAGCTTGCCACGGTGGATCTGACATGGTGTGGTCGGGTTGCTAGTGACCAAAATAATTGGTCGTAAAATCTACGACCATTTTTTTGGTCATAAACGTCTACGACCATTCCAGAAGGAAGGTCGCTATAGTCAGTTAACGACCCCCAGCTTTTGACCTTATGTTTTTGCTCACAAAAAGGTCACAAATTGAAAACAGTGACCTTTCAGTGACCAATAGTGGTGGTCACTAGTTGACATATTTGTTGTAGTGCAAGTCAACCGGCTTCATGCCTTTCTTCCTTGTCTATGGTGCCGAAGCCGTCATCCCAACGGACATAGAGTTCGACTCCCCTTGAGTCACCATGTACACCAAGGAGGAGGCAGAAGAAGCACGACAAGACGACGTCGATCTGCTAGAAGAGGGACGGCTGTTGACACTCAGCCGGTCCAGCATCTACCAGCAGAGCCTACGCCGATACTACAACCGGAAGGTCAAGGCGAGATCTTTCCAAGAAGGAGACCTTGTGCTCCTACTGATCCAAATAACGATCGGCCAACACAAGCTCTCGGCACCTTGGGAAGGCCCCTTCATCATCAAGAAAGTATTGGGCAACGACTCCTACTACCGATCGACGCCGAAGCCTCGAGCACGCAAGAGGGACGACTCCGGCAAGGAGACGGAGCGGCCATGGAATGCAAATCTCCTCCGAAGATTTTACAGTTAATGCAGTATGTACCACGCTACCTTTTGTATTAAAGTACGAATACTCCGGGTCCCCCGAGAAGAGCTCGGGGACTGCCCTCTTTTATCTGTATGATAAAGGTTATGCCTACGAGTATGCTACCTTTTCATTATGCCACTTGGCACCGGGTTTGACCAGTCGGCCCGGGGACTTGCCGTCTGGAACTATGAAATGCTTCCTGCAGCCGGACAAGTAATGTGTGGCACTTAAGCCGTCTCCTGCCAGAAGCCGCAGCTCGCAGAGAACTGATTGGCGGGCAGGAGCAAGGTAGAAAGGGTGCCCATACGAAAAAATGGCTAAGGACTCAAAGCACTGCATAGTTTAAGCCGGTTTTCAGCCTCTTTTTTACAACCGACTGTTCAGCAGTCGGCTGGTCGTTTCCTATTCAACTTGCTAAAACTCTAAAGCGGCTAAGTACTTGCCTTCCCAAGGTAGCCAAGAACTTGACCCAGCAACAGACCACAGAGCGGCTGCTTGGCTGACAAGGCGGCAACCGAGGGAAGGCAGCAAAGGAAAAAGCCAAAGAGCGATAAGCAAGAAGAATCGGAACTCAGGAAAATATTTACATAATAAGGGCCCTTGGCCGATCTTCAACGAAGTTTAGATACACCCCGCGGGTGGAATTGTCGAAATTAACAAGTTCTTTGAGACTAATAAGACAGGCGAAACAAAAGATAAAGCGGCAGCCTAGGAAGCGGCAAAAGGGTTCGGAGGATCGGAGGAGTCGGCGGTGCCAGTTGCCGGAGCGGCCGGCTGGTCGGTCTCTGCTTGATCGCCTCCGGCGGTAGCTGGCTCGGTCGAACGCGGCTCGTTGCTGGAGGCGCGGTCGAGCTCAGGCTGGCCGTCTGCTCCAACCTCTGGCGCCTCCTCTTTGACTCCCTCCTCCGACTTGCCTTCCTCCTCACCGCTGGAGTCGATCACCTCCGCCGAGTCCTCGCCATCGGCCGGGTTCAGCCCGAACCATTCTGGCGGCGCCTCGTCGCCGTTTTCAGCCCGCTCCGCGACGAAGATGCTGGTGTCGGTGTACTCGGCGATCGACGCCAAGGCTGACAAGATCGTCCTCCACAGCCGCCAACTCTGCATGAGCCTCCTGCCGGAACGTGGGCTACCGGGATAACTTCAGCCTGTGGTACCACGCCTTGACGAACTCAAGGCCCGGCGCTTCACCGGGTCAAGAGCCCTTCCAGTGCCTCAAGACGGCCGATCGCTACCTCCAGCCGGTTGGCGATCGAGGCTGGGAATGGTGCCGGCATATTCGCTGCTGTGGCGGCGATCGTCAAGGCCGACATGTTGAAGCCGGCACATCATCCGGTGAGCCGGCCGAAGACGAGCCTCAATGCTCAGGATCTGCTCGTAAAGGGATCGGGGGCGTCGACGGCGATCTTTGCACTGTCCGCCCTCCACCCTTCACGGTCAGCTTCGATGGCCTGGTTGGCGGCGTCCGAGTGGCCAGGGAAGAAGTCTGCCAAAGCGTAAGCAAAGAGCAAAATTAAACGTCTAGAAGCCGATTTTGACCAACACCCGGCGGCGCAAGGAAGAAAAAATGAGGAGGACTCACCAACGACTATGTCCTCAATCTCGTGGAAGCCAGAGGTCAGCATCGCCTCCTTGTCAGACCAGGAGGAGCGCTCGCTCACGAATTCAGCAAGGAGACCGGACTCCTTGTCCTTCGCCTCCTTCTGAGCCTTCTCGAAGAGCTCCTTCTGTTCCCCCAGTTGCACGGCCAGCCGGTCGTGCTCTTTAGCCAGCTGGCTGCACTCTTTCTCCTTGGCACGGAGCGCGGTGTTGTCCTCATCCAGCTGCTCCTGTAAGGTAGCATTGGCTTTTGCGAAAGAAAGAAGAATGCGAGGCGTTAGTCGCCAGCAATGAAATACAGTCACCAGGGAGATCCAGCCCGACTACTCAGCAGTCGGCCCGAATCTCGGGGACTACAGCCCGCAGGTGCGCCAGCGCGCCCCTGCGGAAAAAAGAAGAAGACGTACTCCGGCTGTTTGACAAGTCGGCGGTCCGTTGAGCCAGCTCCTGGAGGTTGGAGTTGAAGGTGATCTCGCGGATATTGTGGTAATCCCGCGACATAAAATTCAGACGAATGTTAGTACTTGAAACTCGTCGATTAGAGTTCCGAGCCGCCGCAGAGCCGGCCCAAACTCGGGACTACACCCAAAGCGAGGCGCCGCTCACCGAAAAGTACAAGAAACAAAAATGAAGAAGAGAACGTACCCGAATGGCTTCCCGCGCTGCCAGGTGCGCCTTGTTGCAGTTCTTCAGGGCCTCGCTTTTGGCTCGGATCTTGGCTTGGACGTCCAAGAGCGCCCGATTCAGCGGGCCCGACCCGTTTCCTCGCACCCACCCAGTGGGCGCGGCACTCGTCGCCTCGGTGTCCTGGATCGAGGAGCTCGTAGTGCCGGTCTCCAGCGGGCGTGGCGCAGAAGCCGCCTTCGCAAGACAGCGACACGTTGGTGCGCCGACCCCAAGATCCAGACCCGCCGCCACTTCTCCAGTCGGAGGCATCGGCGAGTCCGCCGGCTGCCCACCCGGAGTGCTCCCAGACGGCGGCCCTGGCGGCACGAGCATGTCCGGCATGGAGGTGTCGCCGCTGTCTCGTTCCTTGATCGGGTGCTCACCGCTGGCCTCCCCGGTCTGCACAGAGAACTCCGGGGGTGGCGGAGCAGAGTTCAGAGGAACGACGAAGATCGCCGAGTGGTGATGCGCGGCTTCTTCGACCTGTTTCTTCGCCGTGTCGGCGGCTGCAGCCTCCGCCAATTTCTCCTTGGCGGCGGCCTCCCACTTCTCGGCCTCCTGCTCTTCGCGCGCCTCCCGCGCGTTCCGCTCCCTCGCGTCCTGAAGGTCGGCGGCCGGGTCAATCCGTCGAGCCGTGGCGGAAGTCTCCGCTGACCCCATGATGGAGGCGGCGACTACCTTCTCAAGAGAGAGGGGAGCCCTAGACCCAAGGAAAACAAAGAAGAAAGCTCAGAATAGATCGATGAAGAGAAGACAAAGATGCAAGGGAGGAAAGCACTTACACGAAGACCAGTTGCGGCGTCTTCACCTCCCTGCGGAAGCGGTTGACCTTCACGGCCGCCTCTTCCCGCTTGGTCACCGCAGCCGTGCCCTTGGGCTTCTTTGGTCGGCTGCCGAACAAGCTCGGCGCAGCCCTACGCTTCTTTGCGCTGCCTTGGGCGTCCGGCGCAGCAGAGGAGCTCACGCCTGGCTGGCCTGCCCCCGATTGGTGGTGCGGGGCGACTTCCCCCGGATCATCGTCAGGCCAGTCCTCGAGGCTGGCCCTGAGCCTCGCGCCGCCTGCTCTGCCACCTCCTCCCTCGGCGTCGTCTTCCAAGGCCGCCGCCCCCAAGTCGGGGTCGTCGACATCGTTTTCCGCCTGTCAGGAGGAACTTCATGCGGGCCCCGCGGTGCCGGCTGCTGGCTGGAGGAGAGGGCTCTGCCCGAAGACCGATCGGTCAGATCTGACAAGACGCTCTTCACGTAGAAGTACGACCGCTGCCACATCTTCACCGACTTTATCAGCGCGATGGGGGGAAACAGGTTTCGGCCCCCGTCCTTTGCACCGTGATGAACGCGCAGCACTGAGCCAGCACGCCTGCGACGTGGGTGCCAAGCTTGGTGTAGAAGAACTCCCCCATAGCTCGAGGGTGGGGAGGATGCCGAGGAAGCCTTCGCACAGAGTGACGAAGGCGGACAACAACACCACCGTGTTCGGGGTGAGGTGGTGCGGCTGGAGCCCGTAGAACTCGAGGAAGGAGCAGAAGAAGCCGCTCGCCGGCAGACCGAGGTCAGCAGGCGGCGGCGGAAGACGACCCGCTCGCTCTCCTCCGGCGCCGGCGAGATTTCTCTCTCCGGCGCGAGGCGGACCTTCATGAATTCCTCGCGAGGCATCCGACGCGTCTTGCGGAGGAAGTCGATGTGGTCTTCATGAACCTTGGAGCCGTCCCACTCCCTGGAGCGCACCGCGGGGGGCGTGACGGTGGATGAGGAGCTCATCGGGAATGGGTTGCCGCGACGCTCGATGTAGCTTGGGGGCGCGAGGCGAGAGGAAGAAGAAGGAGGAGGCAAGAAAGAGGAGGCAATGAGGAGGGGGGATGCGCGTGCCCTGCTGCTCCCCCTACCCCGCCTACTTATAGGCCCTGCCACGGGCTCTGGCCGAGGCGGCGTGGGATTAATCGCGCGTTACCCCACGCCCCTCACGATCCTTACCACGCGAGTTACTACACGCAGTAACTCCACGGGAATCTCAAACGCTCGCCTCGGCCGTAGCAGATCCGCTCGAGAGCCGAGGAGGGTAGTGGCAGGCCTGGCCCGAAGACGTGTCCCATCGCGTGCGTAAGTGGGAAGACTGGCTTGGCCGCACGCCACCACGTGACAGGCCCGAAATGGGCGGTGGCACGAAGGCTTTGCTAGTATGCCAGTTGGCTCCCGCCGAGGCGTTCGAAAGATTGGTCAAGACGGGTTGGGGCGAGGCCGACTCCAACCAGTCAGCTTGGCAGAAGACGGACGAAGCTCCACCTCGGAAGACGGGAGAAGGAAACTGCTGAGGCTCCTTGACCGATCACCCGCGGCGCCTCACCAGCTTCGAGGACTACTGTCGGGGTAAGGACCCACGGGTAGGCTAACCCGAGGCCCAAAACCTTTCAAGGCATCCGGGCTGACTGCGCCCCTCAAGACGATGAGACGAAGAGCCGCCTTCTGGAAGCCGTCTAAAGGAGTAGCTGGCTTCCCGTAGGCGGCTGAGTCCTGGATGCAGGGCTAAGTCAAGCTGACTCCCGCCGGGCGGCTTCCAGAGAAGCCGGCCTCAGGGAGTCGGCCCGCGACACCTGCAGAGCCTGTGCCCTCATCAGGGGGATGGGACGGGGAGTGCTACAATATAGCCCATCCCCTCCCCTAGATCAGTCAAGTATGGCCACAGTGTACCGTACCGGCGGAGATCTCCATCCGGCGCGGCACTGTTGCCATGGTTTCCCTGACGTCCCCCCGCATGGGCGGAGTCCTGTTCCCACGACGACCTGTATGCACGGCCCAAGGACGATGGGCCCCGCCAGTCAGCGAGAGTTTAGAAGACGACAAAGAGCCCTACCAGTCGGACCCGATGGAGGTCGGCCCCTAGGAGTCGGCCGGCCCCTTCCTCGGGCCCACGCGCCATCAACCAGACAAGATAGGGAGTGGCTACAGTAATCTCCCGCCAGGCGGCAGGGCTGTAGCCATGACCTCCCAACCAAGCCTGCGTCATTAGAGACACGGCTACAATGATCAGCCGCCGGCGAGCCCGGGAGCGGCGGGTACGGCCTGTCGGCCCGTGCCCTACCGGTCGACGGGACCCACCAGTCGGCGGAGAAGCCGGCAATAGAAGAGACTGACGGCCGGGCCCTACACCTGGTCGGATTACCAATGTACCCCTGGGGGTAGGCCTATATAAACCCCCGAGGGCACCCATGCAAAGGGTTCCGGACCTGAGATAGTTAGACCAGACCATAGAGGAAAGGGAAGAGCTAGCCTTGCCTTTTCCTACCTCTAGCGTACAGCTCGAGGAGCACTTGTGTATTCACTTGAGCCTTAGTGATCATGCGGAGACCCCGCAGAGCAGGACTAGGGGTGTTATCTCCTAGGAGAGCCCCGAACCTGGGTAAAGTACGCCGGCGTTCGTGTCTACGCCTCATCCCGCTTCCAAGCACCGGCGACGTTCTACTCGCTCCCACCATGATAACCCATCCTTTAGCATATGTCGCACCCAACCCCCGACAAGGTTATTGAATATGAAGGGCATTGTCAGATAAAATCCAACAAAGGATCTGGTGGTCCATAAGGAATCTGATGTGAGCATCGGTACTCAACCAGAAGAAGAAAGAATGCAAGAAGATCATATGATAGAAACAACTGACTAAATAAAAGCTCATTCGCAAAGGAATTATGAATTCCAAGACAAGGGATCAGAAGGAATGCTCTGATTAGGAATGGATAAGTTGAATAGACATTAGGGGTACGATCGACGTCAATTTGATTGGCCGATAACCAGCTCATGTTCAAAATGACATCTGAGCTAGAATGATAATTTAAAAGGATCAACCGATGATTGCATGCATTCACACTCATGTTGAATCAATAGGATCAAAATGACGGTGTCCAAAGAGACTAATTTATATTGCCAGACATATGGGAAGCATCCATAATGTAAGCAGACAAGTATTTGCAGAGCAATAAAGCTGCTAAGGATTTTCGGAGGATCGAATAGTATTTCGAAGACTTATGTGAAATACACGGATCAACTGGGGATGAGTGGATACTTGATAAGTGCGGGAACTTATTTGTAGGGGTATTCAGATGGCAAAGAACTGCAAGGCAGTAGGCACAAGTATTCTTGAAACAATAAAGAGAATTTCAGTGTATCTTGTAATAACAAGATCAATTGGGAAGCATTGTATGCATGGCGAGTATATGTGGTTATCCATAGGGGTTTATCGATGGAGGGGAATTGCAAAAGCGATGCCATAAAGTCTCAAGAGAACATCGGAGAGTATCTTCGGATTCTTCTGGTGCAGCAGACGATCATCTATAATAAGGGGCTCTCTGGGAGAAAGTATTATCGAGAACCTAGAGTCAGAGTTAGTAAAATCATTTAACCTAAATAGAAGAGATGTCAGAGTCCCAGAGTATAGGTCGAGGAATAAAAGATCCTACTACCACCCAATGGCGACGTGTGCCCGTAAGACACACAGCCATGTTAGTAAAAGTTTTGCAATGTCTAGACTCGACTTCGACCAAGGAGTTGGAAGGGGGATTCCTATAGGCAGTCGGCTCTGGTACCAACTTGTGATGCCCCCGATTCAATCATACACTAATCATGCACACAAACGTGTATGATAAAGATCAAAGACTCATGGGAAGATATCACAACACAACTCTAAAAACATAAATAAGTCATACAAGCATCATAATACAAGCCAGGGGCCTCGAGGGCTCGAATACAAGTGCTCGATCATAGAGGAGTCGTGAAGCAACAATATCTGAGTACAGACATAAGTTAAACAAGTTTGCCTTAAGAAGGCTAGCACAAACTGGGATACAGATCGAAAGAGGCGCATGCCTCCTGCCTGGGATCCTCCTAAACTACTCATGGTCGTCGTCAGCGGGCTGCACATAGTAGTAGGCACCTCCAGTGTAGTAGGAGTTGTCGTCGACGGTGGCGTCTGGCTCTTGGGCTCCGGCATCTGGTTGCGGCAACCAGGTAGAAGGGAAAGGGGAAAAGAGGGAGAAAAGCAACCGTGAGTACTCATCCAAATTACTCGCCAGCAAGGAACTACACTACATATGCAAGGTTATATGTGTAAAGGGGCATATCGGTGGACTGAACTGCAGAATGCCAGAATAAGAGGGGGATAGCTAATCCTGTCGAAGACTACACTTCTAGCAGCCTCCGTCTTGCAGCATGTAGAAGAGAGTAGACTGAAGTCCTCCAAGTAGCATCGCATAACATAATCCTACCCGGCGATCCCCTCCTCGTCGCCCTGTTAGAGAGCGATCACCGGGTTATATATGGCACTTGGAAGGGTGTGTTTTATTAAGTATCTGGTTCTAGTTGTCATAAGGTCCAGGTACAACTCCAAGTCGTCCTGCTACTGAAGATCACGGCTATTCGAATAGATAAACTTCCCTGCAGGGATGCACCACATAACCCAACACGCTTGATCCCATTTGGCCGGACACACTTTTCTGGGTCATGCCCAGCCTCGGAAGATCAACATGTCGCAGCCGCACCTAGGCCAACAGAGAGGTCAGCACGCCGGTCTAAACCTAAGCGCCACGAAGTGCCGGGCCCATCGCCCTTAGCACACCTGCACGTTGCATGGGCGGTCGGAAGCATACCTAGCAACCTCCATTACAAAGTAAGTCACGTTACGCGGTCCAATCTGGCGCGCGCCACTCAGTCCCTGATGTCATGAAGGCTTCGGCTGATACCATGACGTCGAGTGCCCATATCTTTCCCATGTAGTTGGTTAGTGCGTATAGACCAAATGGCCAGACTCAGATCAAATACCAAGATCTCGTTAAGCGTGTTAATGATGTAACCGCGGACACCGACCAGGGCCAGGCCCACCTCTCACCTAGGCGGTCTCAACTCGCCTGTTGTTCGCCACAAAGATCCACCCAGGGTCGTCGGAGAAAGGTCCTTTCAGCCCCCAATCCGTGAATCACTCATGGGTGCTCCACGAGCCGACCGACTTTAGTCACCACATGTATCATGTATAAAGTATATAGTATATACCCGTGATCACCTCCCAAGTGATCACAGCCCGATAGTATAGCACAAACAGACGGACAAGAATGTAGGGCCACCGATGGAATACTAGCATCCTATACTAAGCATGTAGGATTGCGGTAAAGGTAACAAATGAGTAGCAAGGACAGGGCTATGCATCGGGATAGGATAAACGGAAAGCGATAACATGCTACACTACTCTAATTCAAGCAGTATAGAGAAGAGTAGGCGATATCTGGTGATCAAAGGGGGGGCTTGCCTGGTTGCCCTGGCAAGAAGGAGGGGTCGTCAACACCGTAGTCGATCGGGGTACCAGTAGCAGCGTCAGCCTTGTAGTCTACCGGAGAGAAGAGGGGGAAGAAACAATGAATACAATGCAAACAGATGCATATCGATGCATGACATAACAAGTAACGGTGCCAGGTGTGCCCCAACGCAGTAGGAGGTGATACCGGCGAAGGGGGGAGACATCCGGGAAAGTATTCCCGGTGTTTCACGTTTTCGGACAGACAAACCGGAGGGGGAAGTTGCGGGTTTGCTATGATAGGGACGCGTGGCGGACGAACGGGCTGCGTATCCGGATTCGTCTCGTCGTTCTGAGCAACTTTCATGTACGAAGTTTTTCCATCCGAGGTACGGTTTATTTTATATTAATTTTTAAAGTTTTAATTCATTTTTAGAATTAACAGAATTAATTTAATTAGGAAATGTCATTATGACGTCAGCATGACATCAGGGTGATGTCAATAATAACAGTCGATTGACTTGGTCAAACCGACGCGTGGGTCCATTCTGTCATAGACTCATAACTAATGAACAGTTATTTAGTTTAATTAGCAGGTTAAGTAAATTCAACTAGTCAACTAATCAGGATTTAATTAACTTAATTAATTTAGTTAACTAATTAATTAATATTTGTTTTATTTATTTATTTTTAATTCTTTTTTATATCCTTTTCTTTTGTTCCAGGGACTGGGCCCCACATGTCATTGGCCCTAGGGGCCATAACGGGGCGGGCTAACGGACGACGGGCGCCTGGGGGAGCGCTCGCCCACAGGGAGTGCGGCGGGGCCAAGCCAGTGGCCAGGGCGGCCGCGGTGGCCGGCCGACGTGGGGGAGACTGAGCGGGGCGGCGAAGAGCGGGCAGGCGAGAGGAGCACCAAGAGGGGGCCGGGCGCACCAGTTGAGGGACGCGTGAGTGAGTGGCATGGCGGCGCCAGTGACCGCGAGGTGCAGCGGTGCAGTCGTGAGCGCATGCATACGGGGTCAGTGGAGGAGAAGAGGCCGGGGGCCTCACCTCGAGGCGCAGGGTCAAGGGCAGCGGGGCTCGGGGAGGAGGACGGGGACGAGGTCGACGACGTAGAGGAAGAGGTCCAGCGAGGGAGCGGTCCGGCGAGTCAGCTTCGGGCGACGGCGAGGTCCAGCGGCATGAGGAGGAGACGAGGAGGCGGCGAATCCAGCGAGGCGGAGTGGTGGCGAGCGCTGGCACTGGGGATCGGCTCGGGTGCCGATCCAGATCCAACGGGAGCGGAAGCTCCGGCGAGGTGGTCTTCCGCGCGGCGGCGACAGGGGCGATGGGCGGCGAACGACGAGGCACCAGGGCGCTGGTTGCCTGCCCCGATCTAGATCGATGGGGGGATGAGAAGGGGATCATGGGGGGGAACTGGGGTGTGGGGCGACGGGGGTTAGGGTTTCGGTCGGGTGGGGGGTTAAGGGAGTGAGTGGGGGGGTTGGGTTGGGTCACAATTGGGCGTCTGCCCAGATTGCCTGTGGGGGCTATTGGTCCAGGGGAGAGGGGGGTTCTTTTGTTTTCTTTTGTTTTCTTCTATTATTTTTCGTTTTACTTTTCTTTTCTATTTTAATTTTAATTCCACATTATTTTTACTTATTAAAATATGACTATAGCTCCTAAAATAACGTTTCAAAATAATCCCTCAGCCACAAAAGGTTTTAACCCAAAATAAAATAGTTTAGTGATTTATAAAATACCAAAGGCATTGAAATAATGTTTTTGCTACCGTTAAAATCTTTTTAGTGCATTTATTCATTATATGAAAATGTGGATTCTACATCATAATCATCTATGCATTAACTGGCACAACCCGAACATTTTGTTTTTAACATTTGAAAACTTTTGATGTTTGCCCTTATTTTGAATTTGAATTTGAATCGGTTTCGAACTAACGCGAGATTAGCAATAGTAATCGAGGTGACATGGCATCATTAGCAGAGGTTCACTGTAGCTTAATTATCCGGGCGTCACAATGTTTGATTATGATGGGCTAGGGATAACTTGTTTTAGCATTGATATTTTGAAAGACATGGTTGCTTGTTGATATGCTTGAGTATCTAAATTATTATGTCAGAACTAGACTATTGCTTTGAATCATATAAAAGTCCAAATGTCCATGCTATAAAGAAGAGAATATGATATGACTTGATGAACAACACTCCACATAAAAAATTCTGTTTTTATCACTTACCTACTCGAGGATGAGCAGGAGTTAAGCTTGAGGATGCTGATACGTCTCCAACGTATCTATAATTTTTGATTGTTCCATGCTGTTTTATTATCAATCTTGGATGTTTTATAATCATTTTATAGTCATTTTTTGGGACTAACCTATTGACATAGTGCCAAGTGCCAGTTGCAGCTTTTTTCCATGTGTTTACATCGCAGGAAATCAATACCAAACAGAGTCCAAATGCCACGAAACTCCATGATGATTTTTTATGGGCCAGAAGGAAGGCAATTGGCCCTGGTTGCACCTAGGGGGTGCCCCGAGGGGGGCACAACCCACCAGGGCGCGCCAGGAGGCCCAGGCGAACCCTGGTGGGTTGTGCCCACCGCGGGTGCCCCCAGACCGCCTCTTTGCTGTATAAATACCCCAAAAATCCTAGAAACCTAGAGGCGTCGACGAAATAATTCATCCAGCCGCCGCAGAGTCCAGAACCACTAGATCCAATCTAGACACCATTATGGAGGGGTTCACCACTTCCATTGGTGCCTCTCCTATGATGCGTGAGTAGTTCTTTGTAGACCTTCGAGTCCGTAGTCAGTAGCTAGATGGCTTTCTCTCTCTTGATGAATTCTCAATACAATGGTCTCTTGGAGATCCATATGATGTAATTCTTTTTGCGGTGTGTTTGTTGGGATCTGATGAACTTCGAGTTTATGATCAGTTATATCTTTTTATATCCATGAAATTTGAGTTTCTTTGATCTCTTATATGCATGATCTCTTATAGCCTCATAGTTCTTCTCCGATATTTGGTTTTTTTGGCCAACTTGATCTATTTATCTTGCAATGGGAAGAGGTGCCTGGTAGTGGGTTCGATCTTACGGTGCTTGATCCCAGTGACAAAAGGGGAACCGACACGTATGTATCGTTGCTACTAAGGATAAAAAGACGAGATCTAATATCTGCCGCAATATATAGATGGATCTTGTCTACATCATGTCATCGTTCTTATTGCATTACTCCATTTTTCCATGAACTTAATACACTAGATGCATGCTGGCTAGCGGTCAATGTGTGGAGTAATAGTAGTAGATGCATGCAGGAGTCGGTCTACTAATCTTGGACGTGATGCCTATGTAATGATCATTGCCTGGATATCATCATGATTATTTGAAGTTCTATCAATTGCCCAACAGTAATTTGTTTACCCACCGTTTGCTATCTTTCTCGAGAGAAGCCACTAGCGAAACCTATGGCCCCTGTGTATTCTTCCTCATATATTTTCCTTGCGATCTACTTTTCCTTTGGGTTTTTATTTAGATCTATTAAACCAAAAATACAAAAATACCTCGCTGCACTTTATTTTATTTGCAATCTATTACAATTTTCTCCCGTCAACTAGCCATTCCTGGCACCGTTACTCGAAAGGGATTGACAACCCCTTTAACACGTCGGGTTGCGAGTGGCTGTTATTGGTGTGCAGGTGTTGTTTACGTTTTGTTGCTTGGTTCTCCTACTGGTTCGATACCTTGGTTTCATCATCGAGCTTAAATACCTACCGTTGTTGTGCTACATCATCCTCTCCTCTTGGGGGAAATACCGACGTAGTCCTAGCAAACATCATCAGGCCACGACCCGAGTCCACTTTGTAAATGAGCAGCGCCCTTGCGGCTTCCTCTTTTTATGGGGAAGACATGGGCCGCCTCTTTACTGTTCACCACAAGGTGATGCAAGAGTGTTGCGATCGTTCCACGCACGACCCCCACGCCACGCACTCAATGCGAGTCGTGGGGAAGCGCAACTGGCAAAGAAATTACCGCAGTTAAAATTCTGCCACGCGTGCTTGCACACCATTCTGGGCCTGGCCCAACAACACTTCGCGCTTATGTGTGGCCCAAGCCCGGGGGCTCTTGTCAGTGTACAAAAGTAGGGGCCTTTCTGTACCCCTTTACTTGTGCACGGGCAGTCGTAGCCACACCTGTGGCCATGCTTGGCGAGGCAGAGGAAGGAAAGGTACGAGACTGACCAAGACATCACCCAAGCCAGAGGCATGAAGAGCAAAGGGGCAAGATGGATTTCTCGCGGCAACGCCCTTGCCGGGGTGCCCTACATAGCCCCGAGAAGAGCCTTGCCGGGGCGACTTGCCCAATACCAGCAAGGCCGCCACCCTTGAGCCTGAGAGTTCTAACACCATCGACAACGTCGAAACCAAGACTCAAGGGCGCCTGTGTGGTGGCATGCAGATCTTTGTGAAGACCAAAGCCCTGCAAATCTATATAAGAATCAGAAGACGAAGACCCCCCGGCAAGATCCTTGCCAGGGGCGGCCGCGAGACCCCGGAAGACCCTTGCCGGGGGCATCTACGGGGCCACTGCTAGGCTCACACCTACCAAAGCTTCGCTGCCCCGCGGCCGTTCTGACGCGGCAACCAACCTGCCAATCAGGCAAGCACCTGCGTGGCAGCATACAACTTCTAGGCCAACTAGTCAAGCACCTGCATGGTGGCATGCAGATCTTTGTGAAGGCCACACATCAAGACCAAAGACAAAGACCAGCCAGCCAGCATGGTGCTGTATGCCTCGTTAGTTTGGACACGTGTCGAAGAAAGGCGAGGCGGCGACGGACGGGACGAGCTCTATTGTCGTCCCCGATAAAGCAAGAGGGCACGTAGGTAGCGCAATAAATGCATTTGTCCTACGGTGTCAGGCGAGAAACTTGTACACTGTAGATACTTCCCACCTCCTGTGTGCCACTGTGGCTACCCCTTTGACATATAAAAGGAGGACCCGGGCGTACTGTGGAAGGATTCAGACTTTTTGGACTGGGCACACATAGTGGCTAGTCCAAGAACTGAAGAACACAAGATAAACACAGACAAGCAGGACTAGGGTTTTACGCATCATTTGCGGCCCGAACCTGGGTAAAAAATCCCCTCGCGCTGATCGCTAGACCTGCTCTTTGCGCAACTCTTCGCCCAAGCTAACCGTAGTAGGGGTCCTCGGGATCCCATAGGTGTCATTTTCCCCGACATCGAGCATTGTAGACAGTAACATTACCATCAACATCAGTCTTTTTCTTGAAGATCCATTTATTCTCTATGGCTTGCCGATCATCGGGCAAGTCAACCAAAGTCCATACTTTATTCTCATACATGGATCCTATCTCAGATTTCATGGCCTCAAACCATTTTGCGGAATCTGGGCTCATCATCGCTTCCTCATAGTTCGTAGGTTCGTCATGGTCAAGTAACATGACTTCCAGAATAGGATTACTATACCACTCTGGTGCAGAACATGCTCTGGTTGACCTACGAGGTTCGGTAGTAACTTGATCCGAAGTTTCATGATGATTATCATTAGCTTCCTCACTAGTTGGTGTAGGCATCACGGGAACGGTTTTCTGTGATGAGTTATTTCCAATTCGAGAGAAGGTACAATTACCTCATCAAGTTATACTTTCCGCCCACTCATTTCTTTCGAAAGAAACTCCTTCTCTAGAAAGGATCCATTCTTAGCAACAAAGATCTTGCATTCGGATCTGTGATAGAAGGTGTACCCAACCGTTTCTTTTGGGTATCCTATGAAGATGCACTTCTCTGATTTGGGTTCGAGCTTATCAGGTTGAAGCTTTTTCACATAAGCATCGCAACCCCACACTTTAAGAAATGACAGATTAGGTTTCTTGCCAAACCACAGTTCATATGGTGTCATCTCAACAGATTTAGATGGTGCCCTATTTAAAGTGAATGCAGCTGTCTCTAATGCATAACCCCAAAATGATAGTGGTAAATCTGTAAGAGACATCATAGATCGCACCATATCTAATAAAGTATGGTTACGACGTTCGGACACACCATTACGCTGTGGTATTCCAGGTGGTGTGAGTTGTGAAACTATTCCACATTGTTTTAAATGAAGCACAAACTCGTAACTCAAATATTCGCCTCCACGATCAGGTCATAGAAACTTTATTTTCTTGTTACGATGATTCTCCACTTCACTCTGAAATTCTTTGAACTTTTCAAATATTTCAGACTTGTGTTTCATTAAGTAGATATACCCATATCTGCTCAAATCATCTCGTGAACGCCGTAAAATAACGATACCCGCCGCGAGCCTCAACACTCATTGGACCGCATACATCAGTATGTATTATTTCCAATAAGTCAGTAGCTCGCTCCATTGTTCCGGAGAACGGATTTTTAGTCATCTTCCCCATGAGGCATGGTTTGCAAGCATCAAATGATTCATAATCAAGTGATTCCAGAAGTCCATCCGCATGGAGTTTCTTCATGCGCTTTACACCAATATGACCTAAACGGCAGTGCCACAAATATGTTGCACTATCATTATCAACTTTGCATCTTTTGGCATCAATATTATGAATATGTGTATCACCACGATCGAGATTCAACAAAAATAGACCACTCTTCAAGGGTGCATGACCATAAAAGATATTACTCATATAAATAGACAATAATTATTCTCTAATTTAAATGAATAACCATGTTGCATTAAACAAGATCCAGATATAATGTTCATGCTCAACGCTGGCACAAAATAACAATTATTCAGGTCTAAAACTAATCCCAAAGGTAGATATAGAGGTAGCATGCCGACAGCGATCACATCGACTTTGGAACCATTCCCGACGTGCAATGTCACCTCGTCCTTAGCCAATCTTCGTTTAATTCGTAGCCCCTGTTTCGAGTTACAAATATGAGAAACCGAACCGGTATCAAATACCCAGGCACTACTACGAGCATTAGTAAGGTACACATCAATAACATGTATATCAAATATACCTTTGTTCACTTTGCCATCCTTCTTATCCGCCAAATATTTGGGGCTGTTCCGCTTCCAGTGACCAATCCCTTTGAAGTAGAAGCACTCAGTTTCAGGCATAGGTCCAAACTTGGGCTTCTTCCCAGGAGTGGCAACTTGCTTGCCATTCTTCTTGAAGTTTCCCTTCTTCCCTTTGCCCCTTTTCTTGAAACTAGTGGTTTTGTTAACCATCAACACTTGATGCTCCTTCTTGATTTCGACCTTCGCAGCTTTGAGCATTATGCAGAGCTCGGGAAAAGTCTTCTCCATCCCTTGCATATTACAGTTCATCATGAAGCCTTTATAGCTTGGTGGTAGTGATTGAAGAACTCTGTCAATAACACTATCATCTGGAAGATTAACTCCCAGCTGAGTCAAGTGGTTATGATACCCAGACATTCTGAGTATGTGTTCACTCACATAACTATTCTCCTCCATCTTGCAGCTATAGAACTTGTTGGAGACTTCATATCTCTCAACTCGGGCATTTGCTTGAAATATTAACTTCAACTCCAGGAACATCTCATATGGTCCATGACGTTCAAAACGTCTTTGAAGTCCCGATTGTAAGCCGTAAAGCATGGCACACTGAACTATCGAGTAGTCATCAGATCGAGCTTGCCAGACATTCATAACATCAAGATTCCGCTCCTGCAGCAGGCCTTTCACCTAGCGGTGCATCAAGGACATAAATCTTCTGTGCAGCAATGAGGATAATCCTCAAGTTACGGACCCAGTCCGTGTAGTTGCTACCATCATCTTTCAACTTAGCTTTCTCTAGGAACACATTAAAATTCAAGGGAACGGTAGCACGAACCATTGATCTACAACATAGATATGCAAAAAGTATCAGGACTAAGTTCATGATAAATTAAGTTCAATTAATCATATTACTTAATAACTCCCACTTAGATAGACATCCCACGAGTCATCTAAATGATCACGTGATCCATATCAACTAAACCATGTCCGATCATCACGTGAGATGGAGTAGTTTTCAATTGTGAACATCTCTATGTTGATCATATCTACTATATGATTCACGTTCGACCTTTCGGTCACCAGTGTTTCGAGGCCATGTCTGTACATGCTAGGCTCGTCAAGTTTAACCCGAGTATTCTGCATGCGCAAAACTGTCTTGCACCCGTTGTATGTGAACGTAGAGCTTATAACACCCGATCATCACATGGTGTCTCAGCACGACGAACTTTCGCAACGGTGCATACTCAGGGAGAACACTTATGCCTTGAAATTTTAGTAAGGGATCATCTTATAATGCTACCACCGTACTAAGCAAAATAAGATGCATAAAAGATAAACATCACATGCAATCAAAATATTTGACATGATATGGCCATCATCATCTTGTGCCTTTGATCTCCATCTCCAAAGCACCATCATGATCTCCATCATCACCGGCTTGACACATTGATCTCCATCGTAGCGTCATGGTCGTCTCGCCAACTGTTGCTTCTACAACTATCGCTAACGCATAGTGATAAAGTAAAGCAATTACATGGCGTTTGCATTTCATACAATAAAGCGACAACCATAAGGCTCCTGCCAGTTGCCGATAACTTTTACAAAACATGATCATCTCATACAACAACGTATATCGCATCATGTCTTGACCATATCACATCACAACATGCCCTGCAAAAACCCCACAACTCTTTGTGTTCTACTCGTGCATATCATATACGCATAGACCTGGCTCGGATGCCACTGTTAAGAAATGTAGCATGCAATTTGAAAAAAATTCCTACGCTCACGCAAGATCTATGTAGGAGATGCATAGCAACAAGAGGGGGAGAGTGTGTCCACGTACCCTCGTAGCCCGAAAGCGGAAGCGTTTGACAATGCGGTTGATGTAGTCAAACTTCTTCTCATTCCGACCGATCAAGCACCGAACGTACGGCACCTCCGAGTTCTGCACACGTTTAGCTCGACGACGTCCCTCGAACTCTTGATCCAGCAATGTGTCGAGGGATAGTTCCTTCAACACGACGGCATGACGACGGTGATGGTGAAGTGATCCGCGCAGGCGTAGGGCTTCGCCTAAGCACTACGTGAATATGACCGGAGGCGTAAGCTGTGGAGGGGGGGCGCCGCACACAACTAACAATGGTTGGTGTGTGTTCTAGGTGCCCCCTCCCCACGTATATAAAGGAGGGAGGGGGAGAGAAGCAGCCTAGGGCGCGCCCAAGTAGGAGGAATCCTACTCTGGCCCCTAGTCCAATTCGGCCTCCCCCCTTTCCTTTTATCGGAGGGGGGCAAACCCCCATGTCCTTCTCCTATTCGGCCTCCTACCATAAGGGGGGCGCGTCACCCCTTGTTGGCTGGTGTGCTCCCCTCCTATGTCGGGAAAACTTTGTTTTTGCCACTCTACTTTTTGCCCACTTTGCTTATGCCACTCTAGAATTTGACATTTCACTTTTGCCACTCTTAGCTTTTGACAATATATCACTTTTGCCTTTCCGTGGCAAAAACAAAATTTTCCAAGTGGCAATTGTGATACATGTCAAATGCTAAGAGTGGCAAAAGTGAAATGAAAAATTATCGTTTTTGCCACGGAATGGCATTTGTGATGTATTATCAGAAGCTAACAGTGGCAAAAGTGAGATGTCAAATTCTAGAGTGGCATAAGCAAAGTTGGCAAAAACTAGAGTGGCAAAAACAAAGTTTTCCCTCCTATGTCCCATATCTTCCCCCGGGGGGTTCGGGTAACCCCCCGGTACTCCGATATGTACCCGATACAACCCGGAAAACTTCCGGTGTCCAAATACTATCACCCTATATCTCAATCTTTACCTCTCGACCATTTCGAGACTCCTCCTCGTGTCCATGATCTCATCCGGGACTCCGAACAACATTCGGTCACCAAATCATATAACTCATATAATACAAAATCGTCATCGAACGTTAAGCGCGCGGACCCTATGGGTTCGAGAACTATGTAGACATGATTGAGACACCTCTCCGGTAAATAACCAACAACAGAACCTGGTTGCTCATATTGGTTCCTACATATTCTATGAAGGTCTTTATCGGTCGTACCGCAATGACAACATATGTAATTCCCTTTGTCATCGGTATGTTACTTGCCCGAGATTCGATCGTCGGTATCTTCATACCTACTTCAATCTCGTTACCGGCAAGTCTCTTTACTCGTTTTGTAATACATCATCCCGCAACTAACTCATTAATCACATTGCTTGCAAGGCTTATTATGATGTGCATTACCGAGAGGGCCCGGAGATACCTCTCCGATACTCGGAGTGACAAATCCTAATCTCGATCTACGCCAACCCAACAAACACCTTCAGAGATACACAGAGAGCATCTTTATAATCACCCAGTTACGTTGTGACGTTTGATAGCACACAAGGTATTCCTCCGGTATCCGGGAGTTGCATAATCTCATACTCAAAGGAATATGTATATGTCATGAAGAAAGCAATAGCAATAGAACTTAATGATTATGCTAAGCTAACGGATGGGTCTTGTCCATCACATCATTCTCCTAATGATGTGATCCTATTCATCAAATGACAACACATGTCTATGGTTAGGAAACTTAACCATCTTTGATTAACGAGCTAGTCTAGTAGAGGCTTACTAGGGACACTGTGTTTTGTCTATGTATCCACACATGTATGAAGTTTCCGGTTAATACAATTCTAGCATGAATAATAAACATTTTTCATGATATAAGGAAATATAAATAACAACTTTATTATTGCCTCTAGGGCATATTTCCTTCACTATGTGGTAAAAGTATTTGAGATCAACGGGAACTATTTCCACCTATATAAGATTTATCGGTATTACCCGGTATACCCTGAAACCCTTCTGGTCACCTTGAAACACTTCTGGTTCCTCTCATAACTATTTCGAATATTAATGAAACTATTTCTTAAATATTTTCTCATTACTCCTATCCTATTAACACTCAACAGATCGTGCTTGTCTTAAACTTATGACCCTGTAGGTTCGGTAAAACATAAACATGAATAGATACCCTTTCGTTCAATGATCGATAGCGGAACCGTGAACGTCCATATCGTTCCCTACGAGTACTTGAATGGCATTTGAGTGAACCTTTGGTTATCATGTGCTATTCACTTTGCTTCGTGATACTTTACAAAACCCGAGGTGAGATATATCGGTATCCTCTTGAGTCATACACATGCTCACTATACCAGTCTCCTCGTTATAGGTTTTGTTCTTCTTTCTCATTGACATGTTTCGGGTCCCCGTGACTTAGTTACATGTGTCTAGCCAGACGATGATGGATGCCTTCATACCAAGAGGACCCTACGAATATTTCTCCATTGTCAGAGGAGCAAATCCCACTCTTGAGCTTTCTAGTACCTTGTCAAACTTTTCGATGAACCTGTAAGTCGTCGTTATGATCACTGTGTTATAGATGATGTTTGGGCAACCCCAAAGTTCATCGTACGGTAATAAGTGACTATGGTACTCTCATGCTCTAAGGAACCAATTCACACGTTAACACTACGTGTTATAACAATTGACTTCTGAGGATTGTATCTCAAAGTATAACAAGTAAGTTTGGTTCCATTCAATACGATCGTTCTTCTAACGTCATACTCTCAGGGTTGTTTTAGGACTATCGTTAGACTTAATGATATCCTAAAATTCAAAAAACATAATCACCAACAACGTTTGAGCTAGTCTTAGAGGCAAGACTAGGAATCTTATTTTTACCATTTATCATTCCACCGGTGCATATGAGTTTTCCAATGAATCACACATTCCAGGATTATAGCAGTTATAGCATAGAATATAAACTCTTAACTATGAATATGAAAACATAATAATAGAATATTATTACCTCCAGGGAATATTTCCAACACAAATTCCCCAACCCTAGCTTGGCGTACCAGCCGTCTGCTGGACCAATCCTCTCGGCCATCTTCCCCCAGCTTGCCGACGGTGGCAGCGGCCCAGATCCCATGCCTACCTGGGTGAGTACGCCCAATGGAGGTGCCATTCCAGCTCATATTCGTCTTGTCACCCCGGCCTAGCTGCACCAGCGGATCTCACTCTGTCATAAGCGAACAAGAACTTGAGGGTACTCTAATCTGGCGTCCAGAGGTCGACCTCGCCCCATCCTTTTTTCTACACCTACCCGCCATTCTCCACATGTCGCCCCCACCCCGTCGACGTTGGAGAAGAAAGCTTTAATATGAAGGTATGCTTATCTGTGAGTCTGCTACCAAATTCAGAGTTAATTATGTGGCCTTTTATTTAGCAAGTATATTGGTTTAGTTTTTACTACACTTCCATATCACATGAATAATATTTTGGTCGGAAATAGTTACTTGAGTTCCTTCACTCGAGACGAGATTTAGAAACTCTGGATGTTTGGAAGTTATATGAATGGCTACATTTTTTTTAATTTGAACATATGCACATATAGTGTAGATGATATAATTTGATCGTCACTAATAGCAGCTTGAAGCTTAGTTTTTTTGAGAAAATGTTATATTCAGATAGATATGTCTGAGCAGTGTAGTAGTTAACCCACTAGCAACACACTATGCTATACATACAGGAACTAAAGGAAATTGCTTTAGGACAGAAAAACCATCAGTCCAATGGATAACTATATTGCCAGTATAATGCTAAAAATCACCGCTGATACATGTCAAATATAGTGCAAATCCCAGTTTAGTATGTACTCACACTTTTCTGAGCCAAATTCAGTTAATTTGGAGGGACCTTTATCCAGTGTTCATTTTCCATAACAAAAAACAGAAATTCCGCCAACTTACCAAATACTATGCATGAGAAGAAAATAATCTCATCTACTTGTTAAAGTACTGAACATGAAGTGCACGTTGGCACAAAACTAAAATTTGTTACACACATGCAAATATGTGGCACCTCACTGATTTATGGGAATTCACTATCATTTTGGATAATGGGGACACAATTTCCGCTCTCAGTATGATGGATAGATCAGAGCTCATCAACTAGTACTAAGAGTGACCCTGCCATTCTGTTGTTGCATCTCAATCCAAAATGGAGGGATGTAGTGTGACGTTCGCCTTTAGGAGACCCTATAATTCCAATAATCGTAAAATGTGTACCAACACTATCAGGCGAGAACACATAATCCAAAAAGGTCATAGTATCTTGTCATTAACTAACTCTGTTAATCCCTTTTTTGATGTTGTTTGCCGATTTATTTTTGCAGTCATGGAATCGGTCAACAATGTTCAAAATAAAGATTTCAGCGATGCTACCTCATATGCAGGGATTAATTCTCCTATGCTTCTCATTGATGATTTTAGTACACCGAAAAAGAAACAATCTTTCTCTCAAGAGGTACCCACACTGGTCACAGCTGGTAATAGTCATTAAATGGCCTTGAATAAGGCCAATAGTAGTTGAATTATGTCTGTTTTGAATGTATTAGTTTTTGTGATAGAAAATGAGATCTCATAAGGGAATATCATGCAACATCTATAAGGAAGTGGTGTTCCATGATGCACGAACATGCTCTAAGAAACAAACAACACAAAAATAAAGGTTTGTGCCTTTTTGCTTCGAAGACTGGCGGTGTCCTGGACTAGGGGGTACTCACCACGTCGTCTCCCGATCAGTTAGATTGAGCCGAGGACCCCCATGGCCGTATACTCATGGGCCAGTTCGGACAGCCCATGCCGCATACAAGGAGGATTCTACAAGACTTGGCGCCCAAGACAAGGACTCCTCTAAACCCTAGGCCTACGGTGCATATATAAACCGAGGCCAGGCTAGTCAATAGACAATCTCATATTTATTACTACAATCTCGTGGTAGATACATGTACTCTGTACTACACCCATATGAATACAATCAAAAGCAACATGTAGGGTATTATCTCATCAAGAGAGCCCGAAGCTGGGTAAAACCCCGTGTCCATGTTATCATCGCTCCAAGACGCCTAGCTTAGGACCCCTACTACGAGATACACCAGATATTGAACCGACATTGGTGCTTTCATTGAGAGCTTGCTGGCGGTCACCACGGGGCGATGGGAATTCGGATCGTCTCCGGCACGATCTATGCATCGGAGCCGAGCTTCATGGTCGATGTCGGCATCTTTTGTCGGCGGCTCGACTGGCCACCTTGGCTTAACCAAGGACTGTGCCCTACCTCCGATCATCATGTTCGGACGAGGGCCTTCGTCAGCATCAACTCTGATCTCTATCATGATCATGGAAGAATCATCCATGGAGCTCGGGGGCTCAACTTCAACATTTCCCTCGGGCGACTGTGCTGTTTTTTTCCGAACAAAAAACTTGTATCCGCTGCCACCACCACCTCGAGCATCGTTTTGACGATTCCTCTGGTGGAATTGTGCGGAATTAAGTGTACAACAACCATGCCAAATTTCGTCGAGTTCCGATGGAGGAATCTCTGGCAATCTACGATAATACCGGAGCCCTGTCAAATCTGGACGGGAATCTGGATGCGTTTAGGGCGTGGTCTCCAGAGCCCAGCTCGGAGGTCCTTTGGAAGATCCAACCGTTCATCTGCTGCGGAATTCCCATATCTACCACCCTTCAAATTTCAGCTCGATCCGACGGTTCAAACTCCGGGAACCTTCCGATGAGTGGACCAATTTTCAGATCTGTTTTCTGCGCGAATACGAATCTGGCCCGACTTCATGTTTCTTCATGAACGGAGTATTGGACAACCCTTTTGAAGGAATTTTTTCTAGGGTATTGTGCGTTGTTTTTAAACACGTAGCACTACAAAAAAAATACACTTCCGTGATGATACGTGTTTGTCACAATAGGTCACGTTTTCTGTCATGCATGTACATCCATGACAAATTTATGACAGAATCAAGATAGTCATACCTGTGCTATCGTAGAAGTGTTCCATGACATTACCAAAATTATCATCACGGAAGTGTCCACTTCCATGACGATAAATCGCCCGTCTGATACGTCCATTTTGCATCATGCTTTTATATCGATATTTATCGCATTATGGGCTGTTATTTCACGTTATGTTACAATACTTATGGCTATTCTCTCTTATTTTACAAGGTTTACATGAAGAGGGAGAATGCGGCTGAAATGCAAATTTGGAAAAGGAGCAAATATTGGAGACCTATTACATGCAACTCCAAAGTCCTGAAACTCCACGGAATATTCTAAAAGAAATAAAGAAAAATCGTCACCAAAGATGAAGGCCAGGGGCCCACACCGCTCACGAGGGTGGGGCGCCCCCTACCTCGTGGGCCCTCGGTGGCTCTCTGACGTCCATCTTCTCCTATATGAAGTCTTTCGATGAGAAAAAACATTAAGCAACCTTTCGGGACGAGACTCCGCCGCCACGAGGCGGAACCAATCTAGGGCTCCGGCAGAGCTGTTCTGCCGGGGACACTTCCCTCCGGGAGGGGGAAATCATCACCGTCATCATCACCAACGCTCCTCTCATTGGGAGAGGGAAATCTCCATCAACATCTTCACCAGCACCATCTCATCTCCAAACCCTAGTTCATCTCTTGTATCCAGTTCTTGTCTCCAAGTCCGGGATTGGTGCTAGTAGGTTGCTAGTAGTGTTGATTACTCCTTGTAGTTGATGCTAGTTGGTTTATTTGGTGGAAGATCATATGTTCAGATCCTTTATGCATATTATTACCCCACGATTATGAACATGAATATGCTTTGTGAGTAGTTACGTTTGTTCCACGAGGACAAGGGAGAAGTCTTGCTATTAGTAGTCATGTGAATTTGGTATTCGATTCGATATTTTGATGAGATGTACGTTGTCTAGCCTCTAGTGGTGTTATGTGAGCGTCGACTACATAACACTTCACCATTATTTGGGCCTAGAGGAAGGCATTGGGAAGTAATAAGTAGATGATGGGTTGCTAGAGTGATAGAAGCTTAAACCCTAGTTTATGAGTTGCTTCGTAAGGGGCTGATTTGGATCCATATGTTTCATGCTATGGTTAGGTTTACCTTAATACTTTTGTTGTAGTTGCGGATGCTTGCAATAGAGGTTAATCATAAGTGGGATGCTTGTTCAAGTAAGAACAGCACCCAAGCACCGGTCCACCTACATATTAAATTATCAAAGTACCGAACGCGAATCATATGAGCGTGATGAAAACTAGCTTGACGATAATCCCATGTGTCCTCGGGAACGCTTTTCCTATTATAAGAGTTTGTCCAGGCTTGTCCTTTGCTACAAAAAGGATTGGGCCACCTTGCTGCACTTTATTTACTCTTATTGCTTGTTGCTCGTTACAATTTATCTTATCACAAAACTATCTGTTACCACTTATTTCAGTACTTGCAGAGAATACCTTGCTGAAAACTGCTTATCATTTCCTTCTACTCCTCGTTGGGTTCGAAACTCTTACTTATCGAAAGGACTATGATAGATCCCCTATACTTGTGGGTCATCAGCGTCACAGAAGTGCTTTCGTCAAGGGTGACCGACACGTGGCATCCACCGTAACGGAACGCTGTTAAGCTATCGGGTCAGATTTTGGATCCGGTAACCCATTAACAGCCCCGACCAATGGGGATTTTCCACGTGTAAAATCATCATTAGCTGGAGGAAACACGTGTCGGCTCATCATTGGGACAGATGTCATCCACTCCTTTGGATGATGGCGCCTATGATACGTCGACACGGCACGCACCCAACGATGGCCCATTCACGTGAAAAGGCGGCCCGTTTGACTTGGTCAAAAGTGGCGGGCGCCCATGGAAAGCTCGTTAACGGCCGTTAGCATATAGCCCATTTATAGCACGCTAACCTAAGGCCTGTTACGCCCTATGCGAATTAGGCCCAAGAGCGTCATCTGGGCCATCCAATATGATTCCATTGCTTTTCACTTCCGCCCAATGATGGCCCATGACATCTTCGCCCATATGAGGCCCTTTGTAACTCTTGGCCCATTAGCGGCCCATCTTTAAATCGGCCCGTAATGAGCGGTGTATTACTTTACTGACCATTAATGGCCCGCGGTGAAAGCGGCCCGTAATGAACAGTGTAACATTTTATACCCATTAATGAGTCGTTATTACGTTGGGCCGATTCCAGCCCAAGTTAACTTTCTGCCTTCTGAGGGCCCATTTATTCATGGGCTCATTTGCAGCATTCGGTTACTTACGACCATTCTTGTCATTTTCGCTTGTGGGCCAAATTTAGCCCGTCGTTACGATTGGCCCGTTTGTGGTCCGTTAGTCCATTGGGCCATTTTCATAGCATCACCAACACAGCCTATTAACGGCCCATTATGGTCAGCCCATAAAACGTACGATTTCCATTATAGGCCCGTCTACGGCCCATTAAAGGCCCGTACAAGACCCATAAATGAGTCGGCGGCCCATGGATCCCATGAGACGTAGAAGGCCCATGGATCCTACGAGACGTAGAAGGCCCATGGATCCTACGAGACGTAGAAGGCCCATGGATCCTACGAGACGTAGAAGGCCCATGGATCCTACGAGACGTAGAAGGCCCATGGATCCGACGGCCTGTGAAGGGCCATGGTCGGGCGAGTTGGCCCCCGTTTGAACGATATAGCATATTCAAAGAATTATCCTACTCAATACTATCACCTCTAAAAAGCATACACTATACAACAAAGAGATCAAGGCATAGAAAGGTAGAATAATCCTACACTATACAATAAAGAAATTACGGCCGATTATACCCACTGGGCATTATGGTTGACACGGTGATAATAAAGCATACACAAGCAGAAAATTACATACCTTTGGCAAATACAGCTCATACATCATGGACGCGCATCAACTTAACTCCATTTGAACTATAATCTCTTCAGAAAATAGGATTGGCCGGATTCATATAGCACAAATTTCAGTTTGCAAAATCTCCAATTCCTTCATGGTTACCTCAGTGTCTTGTTTCATTTTTTGAGTCCTGCATCTAATACCAGCATGTCCAGTCTCAACTTGTTGATTATACATTGACAATCATGTACACGTTGTCTTGCCACCTCTAGTTGATGCTCAAGAACGTCAGCACATTCCAATTCCAATCCATAATCATTCGGTATGACCATGCCGCCTGCTCGCAGATTTTTGTGTTGATGTCACTTCATCCTGAATGTTTCTGTAAGTACACATGACTAGGGCAAAAATATAGTTACAACACAGAAGCGAACATGACACTATTTTGTACTACATGGCAAAACAGGACTAACAATAATGTTACACGTCATTTTCACAAAAAATGTTACATGTCATGAAGCATAAGCATGTGATATTTTAAAAATTATAAAAAAGATAGTCTGTGCAGCCTGCATACAGAAATCCCTCTTAGCTCACGAGAGGAGTATGATGTTGGGGCCCAATCGAAAACACAGACAAGTTACAAATTTAGACAACACGTTGCGTATAAGTAAGCAAGCAGTTGGCCATTCTATACCTCAATTAAAGTCTTAGGGAGCATAATGAACAACAGAGGGTTTCATACAAACATACTACAGCAGGCAAAGCTATGCAATCACTAGCGTAGTATAAACTAGATTGTGAGCCTCATGCAACAATAGTTGGTTAATAGACTTCAAAGCTTCAGGAATACTTCGGCAGAGTAATTAAATGGTAAGGCCTTTAATTATGTCAACTGATAGTGATACAAGTACCGAACATCAGGCATGATTATTTGGGCATCTCATTAACTGAGGACAAATAAAGCAATTGAAAAGAGAAAATTAACTATGCCTGAAACAAACAAGGAATTGAACTGTTGAGTTGCATACAGTGACTTACCTTAGGAGGTTGAAGAGGCTCAGCACAGCTCCTACTTCTCTTGCAAGGCTCCTTCCTAACATCTTGTACTTGGAAATCCTCAATCTTATCTTCATTGCACCCCCTCTGCAAGGTGACACAAAATAGTTACTCGTTTCCTTGGAAGATAAATATGCATACTTTCCAGTCTGTGAACACAAAAGGATGAGATTATAACAAAACAACACCACATAATGAAACATGCCACATCTCTTGCACTTGCAGACAATGAAATGAGCATTTTCTATTTCTGCACTATGTAAAAGCTAGGCATACCTTCGAACTGGATCTCCAGGTACTCTTGGAGAGCCTATTGTAGTGTACAGCCAAACCTTTATGTCACCTATGAGTTAGACAAGGCCCCACTACAGCAGCCCTTAGTGTTTAAATCGTTGACAAGCTCATTAGAGTGTTAGGTCAAGAACGACAAGTAATCAAAGCAAACAGTCCTAGTATGGCTGGCTGATGCAAACAAGCAATTGAACATATGTGTGAGCAAATCTTACATATCAAGAAAAGAAGCAAAGAAGGAGGCTTAAATACCATCACTTGACTGACCAGATTTAAGGGGCATTTAAACATCATGTGCAACATATGAACTAACATAAACATTGCATATTCTAGATTCTACAATGGAATGCACATGTATTAGGTTATGCCATGTATGATGATGCCTAAATGTACAGATAGCGGCAGGAGTGATTCATCATTGCACGCACAATTGAATTGCGGTTAAGGGCCGATTCGATTCCGCCTTTTCAGGGCATATTGTCAAAATAAGCCATAAAAGATGTAAAGAAGTCATTTTGAGTTATGGGCTTGGGCTTAACTAATTTTGCTTTGGAGGGGTGTTTGGGTAGAACCTCACTAAAAATTGAAGGGAGGGAATAGTGAAATGACTACATTATCGCCTAATATTACACTCAAAATGCAAGCCGACGCCCGTGTCACACGACCCTCAAGTAAAAACAAACACGCAAGCATTCATTGCCCCGCCCACTTGCATCTCCTCTCCCTTTCCCTCTACCTCGATCCCTGCTGCAGCACTAGGGTTCCTTCTTGAGTCGTCGCACTTTGGTCCCATCTGGCCTGTTCCTCAACGATGATATGTCCAGCTAGGCTACATGGCCGCCGGGTAGGGGAAAATCTCCCTGGCTGCTCCTCCCTCTGGCGCTGCCCCTCATTCTCATGGTCTCCAGCAGCTGCTCCACTGTGGTTCGTCCAACGCCCTACTCCGGCGGGCGCTGCACAACTACGGCTGATGCCACACTGTGGCAGAAGGCACCTTATTCCCCTCCTCCTCCCGGGCCATGGCCTTGAGGTCTTGTTGAAGGATGAGCTCATCCAACAAGGTGAGGATCTCCTATGATTTTTGCCAAATTTTCATTACGATCCACTATACGATGAATTGCTATGAGCTACTTCTGCTGCTGTTATATGATGCATTGCTATGAGCTGCTCCTGCTGCTGCTATATGATGAATTGCTATGAGCTGCTGCTGCTGTATGATGAGTTGCTATGAGCTGCTGCTGCTATATGATGAATTGCTATGAGTTGCTGCTGATGCTATATGATGAGTTGCTACAAGCTGCTCCTGCTGCTGCTATGTGATGAATTGCTATGAGCTGCTCCTGCTGCTGCTATATGATAGAATTGCTATGAGTTGTTCCTGCTGCTGCTATATGATGAATTTCTATGAGATGCTGCTGGTATATGATGAATTGCAGACTGCTGCTACTGTATGATGAGTTGCTATGAGCTGCTGCTGCTATATGATGCTTTCAGGTGGTGCTGCTATATGATAATAACCAGCCACTTGGACCATCAATTTTCAATAAATAATTGTTCTTCATTTAAATGTGGGTCATGCGTTCTTCGTTTAAATTAGGCAATGGGATCTCTATGGAAAACATTGACCAAAGTAGATTGTGCCAAGTAGATGGTATCTTTGTATTTGCATTTTGAGCAAATAGTGATGGTTTGTTGTCCTATCATATTAATTACTGCACTGGGTTCAATTTGTGATGTTTGCAAGTCAAATTAATTTCCATATGGGCAGCAAAATGAAAAATATATATAATGCAATCTAGACTTTCCTTGATCATACCAAAGATAAGCTGAAAACGCAATGAAAAGAACTAGTTGGCTTATTACATGGAGCTTATATTCACAGGTGCTTATTTTCTTAGGATAACTCGTAATAACTGTCCCTAAGAAACTTGGCTAATAGAACTGGCATACAAATAACATGTCACGATGATTGCAATGGAGGAGTGACGCACCATAGCACACTATATAGGCTCACCGCTGCCTCTCCTTTTTTGCGATGTTCCATGAAATTGCCACATACACCTTGTATTTTTCATTGTGTAACCCTATCTGCAAGTTGACACGGCTAATTTTAGACATCTCTACATGATACTACATTGCATATCCCTTGCGCATATTTAAACCACCAATTAACGATTGTGTGCGTACCATAAACTAGCCATGACTCTGTATGCTGGACTAGCAGGCACTCTAAGGGAGCCTAATGTAGTGCACTGGAATTCCTACATGCCACCTACGATTTTGTGTAATGTACTGCCCCTGTTCCTAAATATATGTCTTTGTAGACATTCCAGTATGGACCACATATTTATGTATATAGATGCATTTTCGAGTGTAGATTCACTCATTTTGCTCCTTATGTAGCCTATAGTGGAATCTCTAGAAAGACTTATATTTAGGAACGGAGGTACGAAGTAGTATCATGTATGACATATACATATCTAATTTAGTAATTTAGCAGCCAGTAGTAGAAATCATTGTCTGCACAAAGGGATTACTGGTGAAAATCCTAGCAAAGCATTTGGCGAGCCTGCGAGAACAATACAAGAGAGAGAGAGAGAGAGAGAGAGAGAGACGCGCTTACAAGATCATAGCAATGCTCAGTCCAGGATCTTGGTTGGCCAAGCTGTTAGATCCAGAAGAAACATCGTCCTTGTAGTTTTTGCCAGCAGCATAACAGGTAACAAATGACGGTTAGTATATTTGAAGTACATCGAGGCGGTGATCTTTGGACGGGTTTAAAGGTGACAAGTACCTAGGCCGTGGCGGGTGCTTGGCATCTCTCCAGATGGTGGAAATCAGGTTAGAAACGTTAAGGGTGATGACGCTGCGCTTGTTGTCGGGGTCCGGTAAGGAGATCTAGAACCGTCGAGTAGGGTGTTTGTGGAGCGGCTCCGGTAGGGTGGACTACGGTGTGGGCGAAGCGGATTTGTGGCCGTGGACGAGGGCGAGGTGAAGCTTCTCCGGTGGTTGGGTTGAGGATGGTGTCGACGACGGATCTGCGGCCCGTGGACGGGGCGTCAGAAGCTGCTCCGGTGGTTGGGTTAAGGATGGTGTCGACGATGCGGATCTGCGGCCGTGGATGGGGCGTCAGAAGCTGCTCCGGTGGTTGGGTTAAGGGTGGTGTCGACGATGCGGATCTGCGGCCGTGGACGGGGTGTCAGAAGCTGCTCCGGTAGGTTGGATGAGGGTGCGAGGAAGCGGATCTGAGGCTGTGGACTTGTGAGTTGGCAAACCGGCCCCGGTAGGGTTGAGAATGGTATAGGCGAAGCTACTCCGGTAGGGTTGACGATGGTGTCGGCGAAGCGGCTCCGGTAGGGTTGAGGAAGGTGTCTCAAGCGGCTAAGAGGGTTAAGGAAGGTGTCAGCGAAGAGGATCAGAGGCCGTCGACGGGGGCGTCGGTGGGGCGGCTCCGGGGGGTGTGGACGAAGCGTCTCCGGTGGGGAGTATGAATGAGCCGCTGCAGATGCGTGGCGGTTGACGAGAGTACCGGCGAAGCAGATCCGGCGCCGTGGACAAGGCCGACACTGAATGGGCTGTGGTACAGTGGTGGATGAGCAGTCTACTTGTTTCTAGGGGAGGTGGGAGGGGTAGATGCGGCCGCAGAAGCAGATCCGGCGAGGTGGACGCCTTGTTGGCGATGAATGGGCTATGGCACGCCGGTGGATGAGCAGTCTAGGGTTTCAAGAGGGAGGGAGAAAGAGGCGATGAAATACGGACGGCGTGATGTAAGATGCTCTGGTCTTTGTGGAGTTAGTCGTTTTTATGGGAGGGGAGAGGAAATGGGGGTGCCGTGTAGTGGGGGGAACCGGAAGTTACCAAAGCATCCCTGACCTATCATGTAGATGAGGGCGGTATTGTAACTGTTGGCCTCCGTGCACCAAGGACAAAAGGGGGATTTCACATGCTAAAGACTAAGGTGGCGGAAATTTTAGAAGGAGGCAGGAGATTTTGCCGCCCGCGGGATCGTTCGTATCCAGTTTCAACTAATTTGGACCGTGCTAGCGGGAAGCTCATGCTAGACTGTGTACACGGGGCACGCGTCAGCAGTTAATAACTGGTGTGAAGTCCACCCCATAAAATAAGACAATAACTCGGGATGATGCGCCGATAACTTGGCCGTTCACACGGGCGCGACCAATCGTACGGGTGTAGTGGCGCGTTCACAAAAAAGGGATCAAACGCTCAGCCTATGTATTTCTCATGTAAATAGATAATTTAGTGCCATTGGTTATTTACTTTAAACATAATGCATTGACGTGTTACTGTAGAGGCGCACAAAAAGAAATGGATATTGTAGTTAGCTACTTAAAAGTGTTACCTCATATGATTACATAGCCTTGATACGTCTCCAACGTATCTATAATTTTTGATTGCTCCATGCAACTTTATCTATTGTTTTGGACTATAATGGGCTTTATTTTCCACTTTTACATTATTTTTGGGACTAACCTATTAACCGGAGGCCCAACCCAGAATTGTTGTTTTTTACCTATTTCAGTGTTTCGAAGAAACGAAATATCAAACAGAGTCCAAACGGAATGAAACCTTCGGGAACGTGATCTTCTCACCGAACGTGATCCAGGAGACTTGGACCCTACTCCAACGAGTGCCAGAGGCGGTCACGAGGGTGGGGGGCGCGCCTCCCTGGCGCGCCTGCCTCGTGGGCCCCCTGATGCTCCACCGACGTACTCCTTCCTCCTATATATACCTACGTACCCCCAATAGATCGGGGACGGAGCCAAAAACCTAATTCCACCGCCGTAACTTCTTGTATCCACGAGATCCCATCTTGGGGCCTGTTTGGGAGCTCCACCAGAGGGGGCATCCACCACGGAGGTCTTCTACATCAACAACATAGACCCTCCGATGAAGTGTGAGTAGTTTACTTCAGACCTTCGGGTCCATAGCTAGTAGCTATATGGCTTCTTCTCTCTTTTTGGATCTCAATACAATGTTCTCCCCCTCTCTCGTGGAGATCTATTCGATGTAATCTTATTTTTGCGGTGTGTTTGTTGAGATCGATGAATTGTGGGTTTATGATCCAACTTATCTATGGAAAATATTTGATTCTTCTCTGAATTCTTTTATGTATGATTAAGTTATCTTTGCAAGTCTCTTCGAATTATCCGTTTGGTTTGGCCAACTAGATTGGTAGTTCTTGCAATGGGAGAAGTGCTTAGCTTTGGATTCAATCTTGCGGTGTCCATACCTAGTGACAGAAGGGGTTGCAAGGCACATATTGTATTGTTGCCATCGACGATAACAAGATGGGGTATTTATCATATTGCATGAATTTATTCCTCTACATCATGTCATCTTGCTTAAAGCGTTACTCTGTTTTTAACTTAATACTCTAGATGCATGCTGGATAGCGGTCGTTGAGTGGAGTAATAGTAGTAGATGCTTGAGAATCGTTTCGGTCTACTTGTCACGGACGTGATGCCTATATACATGATCATTGCCTGGATAACATCATAACTATGCTCAATTTCGCCAATTGCTCAACAAGAATTTGTTCACCCACAAGAAAATACTTACGCTCTTGAAGCCACTAGTGAAACCTATGGCCCCCGGGTCTATTCTCATCATATCAATCTCCAACACTTAAATTATTTGCTTTGCTTTTACTCTTTACTTTGCATCTTCATACCAAAAATATTATCTCTATCAGATCTCACTCTCGTAAGTGACCGTGAAGGGATTGACAACCCCTAAGGTTGGTTGCGAGTAGCTATCGCTTTGTGCGGTCACGAGGGACTTGCGCGTAGTCTCCTCTTGGATTGATACCTTGGTTCTCAAAAACTGAGGGAAATACTTACGCCATCTTGTGCTGCATCATCCTCTCCTCTTCGGGAAATCCAACGCAAGCTCGAGGCGTAACAAGAAGAATTTACGGCGCCGTTGCGGGAGGCTTACATAAAAGTCAACATACCAAGTACCCATCACAATCCCTATCTCTCGCATTACATTATTTGCCATTTGCCTCTCGTTTTCCTCTCCCCCACTTCACCCTTGCCGTTTTATTCGCCCTCTCTTTCCCAATCTCCTCCTCTTTTTCCCTTTGCCTTTTTGCTTTGCCTTTTGTTTGCTCGTGTGTTAGTTTGCTTGTTCGTCGCGATGGCTCAAGATGCCACCAAATTGTGTGACTTCACCAATACCAATAATAATGATTTCCTTAGCACTCCGATTGCTCCTCTTGCCAATACTGAATCTTGTGAAACCAATACTGCTTTGTTGAATCTTGTTATGAAAGATCAATTCGCCGGCCTTCCTAGTGAAGATGCCGCTACTCATCTGAATGGCTTCGTTGATTTATGTGATATGCAAAAGAAAAAATATGTCGATAATGATGTCGTTAAATTGAAGCTATTTCCTTTTTCGCTTACAGATCATGCTAAAGCGTGGTTTTCATCTTTGCCTAAAAATAGTATTGATTCTTGGAACAAGTGCAAAGATGCTTTTATCTCTAAGTATTTTCCTCCCGCTAAGATTATCTCTCTTAGAAACAATATTATGAATTTTAAGCAAATTGATCATGAACATGTTGCACAAGCTTCGGAGAGAATGAAATTAATGCTACGTAATTGTCCTACTCATGGTTTGAACTTATGGATGATTATACAAAAAATTTATGCTGGATTGAATTTTGCTTCTAGAAATCTTTTAGATTCGGCATGGAGGCACTTTTATGGAAATCACTTTAGGAGATGCTACTAAACTCCTAGATAATATTATGGTTAATTATTCTCAATGGCATCTTGAAAGATCTACTAATAAAAAGTGCATGCTATAGAAGAAATCAATGTTTTGAGTGGAAAGATGAATGAACTTATGAATTTATTTGCTAAGAGTGTTTCTTCTGATCCCAATAATATGCCTTTATCTACCTTGATTGAGGATAATAATGAATCTATGGATGTGAATTTTGTTGGTAGGAATAGTTTTGGAAACAACGCGTATAGAGGGAATTTTAATCCTAGGCCTTATCCTAGTAATCCTTCTAATAATTATGGAAATTCCTACAACGACTCTTATGGAAATTTTAATAAGATGCCCTCTGAATTTGAGAGTAGTGTTAAAGAGTTTATGAATTCACAAAAGAATTTTAATGCTTTGCTTGAAGAGAAATTACTTAAAGTTGATGATTTGGCTAGGAACGTTGATAGAATTTATCTTGATATTGATTCTTTAAAGCTTAGATCTATTCCTCCTAAGCATGATATCAATGAGTCTCTCAAAGCTATGAGAATTTCCATTGATGAGTGCAAAGAAAGAACCGCTAGGATGCGTGCTTCCAAAGATGCCTTTATTAAAGCGTGTTCTTCTAATTCCTATGAAAATCAAGATGAAGATCTAAAAGTTATTGATGTGTCCCCTATTATATCTTTGTTTTGCAATATGAATCTTGATGAAACTGAATATGATCTTCCTTTAACTAGAAGGCGTTCTAAGAATTCTGAGTTTTTATATCTTGATGATGAAATTGATAAAAGTGGGATTGAAATAAATAAAAATCGAGATATTGCTAAACCCACTATTTTGGATCTCAAGGAATTTAATTATGAAAATTTCTCTTTAATTGATTGTATTTCCTTGTTGCAATCCGTGTTAAATTCTCCTCATGCTTATAGTCAAAATAAGGCTTTTACCGAACACATTGTTGATGCCTTGATGCAATCTTATGAAGAAAAGCTTGAGTTGAAAATTTCCATCACTAGGAAACTCCATGATGAGTGGGAACCTACTATTAAAATTAATAAAAATTATGAGTTTCATGCTTTGTGTGATTTGGGTGCTAGTGTCTCTACTATTCCCAAAACTTTGTGTGATTTGCTAGATTTCCGTGATTTGATGATTGCTCTCTAAACTTGCATCTTGCGGATTCCACTATTAAAAAGCCTATGGGAAGAATTAATGATGTTCTTATTGTTGCAAATAGGAATTATGTGCCCGTAGATTTTATCGTTCTTGATATAGATTGCAATCCTTCATGTCCTATTATTCTTGGTAGACCTTTCCTTAGAACGATTGGTGCAATTATCGATATGAAGGAAGGAAATATTAGATTCCAATTCCCTTTAAAGAAGGGCATGGAAAACTTTCCTAGAAAGAAAATAAAGTTACCATATGAATCTATCATGAGAGCCACTTATGGATTGCCTACCAAAGATGGCAATACCTAGATCTATCCTTGTTTTTATGCCTAGCTAGGGGCGTTAAACAATAGCGCTTGTTGGGAGGCAACCCAATTTTATTTTGTGTTTTTTGTTTTTGGTTCTGTTTTGGAATAAAATAATCCATCTAGACTCTGTTTAGATGTGATTTTATCTTTTAATTAGTGTTTGTGCCAAGTTGGACCTATTGGATCTTCTTGGGTGATAGTTATTTGATCTTGCTGTAATTTCCAGAATCTTTGTGCTCAGTGCCCGAATTGTTAAAAATCACCAGAACGTGATAAAATACTGATTCCAATTTATGCTGATCAATAAAAAAATTGCCTAGGTCTTATAATTTTGGTAGAATTTTTTGGGTTCCAGAAGTTTGCGTTAGTTACAGATTACTACAGACTGTTCTGTTTTTGACAGATTCTGTTTTGCGTGTGTTGTTTGCTTATTTTGATGAATCTATGGCTAGTAAAATAGTTTATGGTCCATAGAGAAGTTGGAATACAGTAGGTTTAACACCAATATAAATAAAGAATGAGTTAATTACAGTACTTAAATTAGTCTTTTGTTTTCTTTCTCTAACGGAGCTCACGAGATTTCTATTGAGTTTTGTGTTGTGAAGTTTTCAAGTTTTGGGTGAATTCTTTTGATGGATTATGGAACAAGGAGTGGCAAGAGCCTAAGCTTGGGGATGCCCATGGAACCCCCAAGATAATCCAAGGACACCAAAAGTCAAAGCTTGGGGATGCCCGGAAGGCATCCCTCTTTAAATCCACTTCCATCGGTAATTTACTTGGAGCTATATTTTTATTCACCAACATGATATGTGTTTTGCTTGGAGCGTCTTGTATTATTTGAGTCTTTGCTTGTTAGTTTACCACAATCATCCTTCCTGTACACACCTTTTGATAGAGCCATATATGAATTAGAATTTGATAGAATACTCTATGTGCTTCACTTATATCTTTTGAGCTTGATAGTTTGCTCATAGTGCTTCACTTATATCTTTTGAGCGTGATAATTTTTGCTCTAGTACTTCACTTAGATCTTTTAGAGCACGGTGGTGGATTTGGTTTAAATAAACTTGATCTCTCATGCTTCACTTAGATTATTTTGAGAGTCGTTAATAGCATGGTAATTTGCTTAATGTTAATATACTTGGTATTCAAGATATGTGAAACTTTCTTTTGAGTGCGTTGAATACTAAGATAAGTTTGATGCTTGATAATTGTTTTGAGATATGAAGGTGATAATATTAGAGTCATGATAGTTGATTAGTTGTGAATTTAAAGAATACTTGTGTTGAAGTTTGTGATTCCCGCAGCATGCATGTATGGTGAACCGTTCTGTGATGAAGTCGGAGCATGATTTATTTATTGATTGTCTTCCTTATGAGTGGCGGTCGGGGACGAGCGATGGTCTTTTCCTACCAATCTATCCCCTAGGAGCATGCGCGTAATACTTTGCTTTGATAACTTCTAGATTTTTTGCAATAAGTATATGAGTTCTTTATGACTAATGTTGAGTCCATGGATCATACGCACTTTTTCCATCCTTCCACCATTGCTAGCCTCTCTAATGTCAGCGCACTTTTAGCGGTATCATACACCCACCATATATCCTTCCTCAAAACAGCCACCATACCTACCTATTATGGCATTTCCATAGCCATTCCGAGATATATTGCCATGCAACTTTCCACCGTTCCGTTTATTATGACACGCTCCATCATTGTCATATTGCTAGCATGATCATGTAGTTGACATCGTATTTGTGGCAAAGCCACCGTTCATAATTCTTTCATACATGTCACTCATGTTTCATTGCATAACCCGGTACACCGCCGGAGGCATTCATATAGAGTCATATTTTGTTCTAAGTATCGAGTTCTAATTGTTGAGTTGTAAGAAAAATAAAAGGGTGATGATCATCGTTATTAGAGCATTGTCCCAAGTGAGGAAAGAATGATGGAGACTATGATTCCCCCACAAATCGGGATGAGACTCCGGACGAAAAATAAAAAAAATATAAAAATAAGAGGCCATAAAAAAAAGGGAAAGGCCCAAATAAAAAAATGAGAGAAAAAGAGAGAAGGGGCAATGTTACTATCCTTTTACCACACTTGTGCTTCAAAGTAGCACCATGATCTTCATGATAGAGAGTCTCTCATTTTGTCACTTTCATATACTAGTGGGAATTTTTCATTATAGAACTTGGCTTGTATATTCCAATGATGGGCTTCCTCAAATGCCCTAGGTCTTCGTGAGCAAGCGAGTTGGATGCACACCCACTTAGTTTCTTTTGTTGAGCTTTCATATACTTATAGCTCTAGTGCATCCGTTGCATGGCAATCCCTACTCACTCACATTGATGTCTATTGATGGGCATCTCCATAGCCCGTTAATACGCCTAGTTGATGTGAGACTATCTTCCCTCCTTTTGTCTTCTCCACAACCACCATTCTATTCCACATATAGTGTTATATCCATGGCTCACGCTCATGTATTGCGTGAAGATTGAAAAAGTTTTGAAAATGTTAAAGTATGAAACAATTGCTTGGCTTGTCATCGGGGTTGTGCATGATTTAAATACTTTGTGTGGGAAAGATGGAGCATAGCCAGACTATATGATTTTGTAGGGATAACTTTCTTTGGCCATGTTATTTTAAGAAGACATAATTGCTTTGTTAGTAAGCTTGAAGTATTATTATTTTCATGTCAATATGAACTTTTGTCTTGAATCTTTCGGATCTGAATATTCATACCATGATTAAGAAGATTTACATTGAAATTATGCCAAAGTATCACTCCGCATCAAAAATTCTCTATTTATCATTTACCTACTCGAGGACGAGCAGGATTTAAGCTTGGGGATGCCTGATACGTCTCCAACGTATCTATAATTTTTGATTGCTCCATGCTACTTTATCTATTGTTTTGGACTATAATGGGCTTTATTTTCCACTTTTATATTATTTTTGGGACTAACCTATTAACAGGAGGCCCAGCCCGAATTGCTGTTTTTTGCCTATTTCGGTGTTTCAAGAAAGCGGAATATCAAAAGGAGTCCAAACGGAATGAAACCTTGGGAACGTGATCTTCTCACCGAACGTGATCCAGAGACTTGGACCCTACTCCAAGGAGTGCAGAGGCGGTCACGAGGATGGGGCGCGCCCCTCCACTGGCGCGCCCACGCCTCGTGGGCCCCCGACGCTCCACCGACGTACTCCTTCCTCCTATATATACCTACGCACCTCAACAGATCGGGACGGAGCCAAAACCTAATTCCACCGCCGTAACTTCCTGTATCCATGAGATCCCATCTTGGGGCCTGTTAGGAGCTCATGGGAGGGCATCCACCACGGAGGTCTTCTACATCAACACCATAGCCCCTCCGATGAAGTGTGAGTAGTTTACTTCAGACCTTGGGTCCATAGCTAGTAGCTAGATGGCTTCTTCTCTCTTTTTGGATCTCAATACAATGTTCTCCCCCTCTCTCGTGGAGATCTATTCAATGTAATCTTCTTTTTGCGGTGTGTTTGTTGAGATCGATGAATTGCGGGTTTATGATCCAACTTATCTATGGAAAATATTTGATTCTTCTCTGAATTCTTTTATGTATGATTAATTTATCTTTGTAAGTCTCTTCGAATTATCCGTTTGGTTTGGCCAACTAGATTGGTAGTTCTTGCAATGGGAGAAGTGCTTAGCTTTGGGTTCAATCTTGCGGTGTCCTTACCTAGTGACAGAAGGGGTTGCAAGGCACGTATTGTATTGTTGCCATCGAGGATAACAAGATGGGGTATTTATCATATTGCATGAATTTATTCCTCTACATCATGTCATCTTGCTTAAAGCGTTACTCTGTTTCTCACTTAATACTCTAGATGCATGCTGGATAGCGGTCGATGAGTGGAGTAATAGTAGTAGATGCAGAATCGTTTCGGTCTACTTGTCACGGACGTGATGCCTATATACATGATCATTGCCTGGATAACATCATAACTATGCTCAATTCTGTCTATTGCTCAACAGTAATTTGTTCACCCACCATAGAATCCTTATGCTCTTGAGAGAAGCCACTTGTGAAACCTATGGCCCCCGGGTCTATTCTCATCATATCAATCTCCATCACTTTATTTATTTGCTTTGCTTTTACTTTGCATCTTTATACCAAAAATACAAAAAATATTATCTCTATCAGATCTCACTCTCGTAAGTGACCGTGAAGGGATTGACAACCCCTAACCGTTGGTTGCAAGTAGCTATCGTTTTGTGCAGGTACGAGGGACTTGCGCGTAGTCTCATACTGGGTTGATACCTTGGTTCTCAAAAACTGAGGGAAATACTTACGCTACTGTGCTGCATCATCCTCTCCTCTTCGGGGAAATCCAACGCAAGCTCGAGACGTAGCAAGCCTCCATTTCATAAATTGCGTACCCATTGAATTCATATATGAATATTACATATATTACTTCAAAATAGAAACTTGAATCATCCAAGACTAATGAATTTGAATGCAAGAGTAACAATGGTGCATGTACATAATAGCTACATTGGTTGTTTGAAGAAACATCACTGTAACTTTGGCATGCACAACTGAAAAGGTTTATTTAAATATAAAAAATGTGATATGTGAGTGTCCAATCTTTATAGCGTTGAATCGATATTGTACCTTTGGCCATGATACGAAGTAGATATTGACTTATGTTCAAGCGATGCACGTCCACGATCACTAGATAGTGATACGTGAACGAATTGTGCAATCTCTCTGACACGCATACATATCTCATTTCCCTGTGGGCATTGGAATCACACACGCGCACTTCGTGTATTTCTCTCCCTCCGCCAGGGTTAAATTCGTCTTCCTACCCCGTCCTACAAGTCTCTCACACAGAAACACACACACTCTCTATGTCTAACACGCCCACACCTTTAATTCCGCCCACCCACAGCCACTAATATCTCAAAGTATAATAATGTCTCTCACACATATGCTATCTACCTATCCCTTAATATAGCTAGATATGTGTCACACAAACTCTTTCTCCCTACTAGCAAGATGCCCATGCGTTGCACGGAACATCAAGATGCATTTGTATGAGAAGTTTATCTTGTGGGAGAAAAGGATGAACGAGGAATGCCTTATTTGCAAATGCGAGAGGGGTGTGGGTATCTTTTTGCCAAATTGCCATATTTTCCTTCACATGCATGGGATATAAATCGGATGGCCTATATTGCAGGATGGCAGGAACACCATCATCACCAACTCTGTTTTTTTATAAGAGTAGAGATATGTGAGTGTCACTGCCCCCCCACACGCACACACACCCACACTTCCCAACACTGAAGGAGTAGGGCGACACCTCGATCTTGATACTAATCTATCGACTGGCTTCTCTCTCAAACATACACACACACACTACCCCGCACCGAAGGAGTAGGGTGACACCTCGATCTTGATACTAATCTATCGGTGGCTTATCTCTCAAACATACACACACACACACTACCCCACATCGAAGGAGTAGGGTGACACCTCGATCTTGATACTAATCTATCATTTGGATTCTCTCTCAAACATACACACACACACACACTACCCGACACCGAAGGAGTAGGGTGGCACATCGATCTTGATAATAATCTAGCTACTCCTATTTCAAACACACACACACACACACGCACACACACACACACACTCGCTAGTTGTGCCTCTATGCCTACCGCGCACACTCTCGATACGTCTTTCTCTCCCCCCCAACAATGACAGCAGAAGGGTGACAACTCGATCTAATCATAATCTGTCAATTGGTTTCTCTCTCAAACATTGTGTCTCGGTGCCTCGCTCGGTAGCCCCCTCGATATGTAGACTTCTCACGCGCGCACAACTGTAGTGACGATGACGCTGAACCCAGTGTGCCTTGTTTTTACCGGCCTCATGTGATAGTTTTCACCCTGTTTTCTGTTAATTAACAAGGCAACCTTTTCTTTGTTATTACTAGTGAATCTGAAATCATTCGGGGCAGACATAAAATATATCACTTCAACCCAATTAAAAGAAATTAGCTAGATGCCCGTGCGTTGCACGGAACATCAAGATGCATTTGTGTGAGTAGTTTATCTTGTGAGAGAAAAGGCTGAATGAGGGAAGGCCTTATTTGCGAACATGGAGAGACGTGTGGATATATTTTTGCAAAATTGCCATAGTTTCTTTCCTATCCGTTAGATATAAATCCGACGGCCTATATTGCAGGATGGCACGCACACCATCATCACCAACTCTGTTTTCTAATCTTCCGTCAAGAATACTTGTCATCAAAATGGATAAAAGAGATGTATCTAAAACTAAAATACGTCTAGATACATTTCCTTTTATCCATTTTGATGACAAGTATTTCGATTTGAGGGAGTATTTGTCTTTTTAGAGATTTCAACAAGTGACTATGACCGGACCTTACCAACATACTCAAAAAAGTAGTCCATAATTTTGATGTTACCCTCTTTTCTTGGTGGTGCAGTGCCATCTGGATACCTCATAAATAAATCAAGGAAAAATCTGACCCCTTCCTGAAAAGACATATGTAGCAAAATGAGTGAATCTACACTCTAAAATATGTCTACATACACATCCGTATGTGGTAGTCCATTTGAAATCTGAAAAAGACAAATATTTAGGAATGGATGGAGTATATATAAGAGTAGACATGGAGATATACCTCCAGCATGGTCTACAACAAAAATGTGCTGAGCTGGTTAGCGCCGGATGCTCGCAACGCGATGACATGACTTCGAATTCTGTCTTTTCACTTTAGATTTTTATATTATATATTACTCTACTTATTTAATATGTACTTCTTTCACTACTGTACTGACAGTGGAACCCACAGAGTACTTAGAATATTAAGGATGGACTTGTTTCTTTTTAACTTTACATGCGAAGTTGTAGCCACCCTGCAAGTCACGTGTACCTTTGTACATGCAATTAACTTTTATAGAGGGACAATCATACATGCAATTAACTCAAATGGATTGGATGTCACTCTATTATTTCGAGAATAAAGAGCATCTCCAACGGTGGCAGCAAATTTCCTCCCGCTTCCTTCATGCGGAGGGCGACATCAAACGCCAATCATACATTTTTACAACTCTAACCAACCAAATGAAATTCATGCAAACACGGACTGATTTCATATAAGCATGAAGGATTTCGTATAAAAAAGTCGGATCTTCATATAAACATCATGGATTTCATTACATTTACATGAACTAAGAGGTGCCAATCCAGCTCTCTTGTATAATTAATACTCCCTCCGTCCGGAAATACTTGTCCTAGAAATGGATATATCTAGACTTATTTTAGTTCTAAATGGCCGCCAGCTGATGCCTTTGTCTTCCTCATGTACATCAGACACTTGCGTGGTCGACGAAGGTCCTCGGAAGAGGCAAGCAGCAAAGAAACCACGAATCCGCGGTCGTCGCCTCGGCGGTGGCCTTCATGGGTCCCAAGTGGCGTGGCCTCCCGTGTTCTACTTCTCCTCGATGATGGCGGCGGACACGGAGAAGCTGGCCACCGACTCGTCGCTCTCCACTCACCCGGCATCTGTCTCTGCCTGCATGGCACTGCCGCAGGCACGGGAGGCGCGTCCACATACACGGGAGGCTCGGCCACCGCAGAATGGTGGTTGGGTACGACGCGGCAGTGACGGCGCCCGTACCGGCGTGGAGCAACTCGCCACTCCTCATCGAGCTGAACTGGAGCGGCGAGTTCTTTGAACCACGCTTTGCTTAGGCGGCAAGCGCTCCGTCGGGCCAAGCGAGGTTGGTGAAGCACCGGCGGCCTCGCCCATATCCGGAGGGCTCGGCGGGCCACCCAGCGGGTAATATCTTTGGAGAACGGCTCATGGGAAGCCATCGGAAGAGTGGAGAAAATGGTGAAGGAGGAGATGGGGAGCGGCGGAGGGTGCGATTCTTGCCCATTGTCATGCGGCCTCGTGTAAATAGAGGCGGACGGTAGGAGCTTGGCGACGTCTAGCCTCGTTTAAGCGAGGCGGACGGGAGGAGCTCGGCCGATGTTGCGTTTAATTCCGGCCCGCTCATGAACGGACGTGTGGCCGAAGTAGGATTCTCGATTTGCATGCGGGTTTAACGGAGGGGTTAATGGAGGCACCGGGCGTGCGTGGTGGTCTTGATACTATTCGATTTGACAGCATTAATGAGCCGTCAAATCACAAAGGCCCTCGCCTCTCGTGAAATCGACCGAGCTAGACTGCCCCACCCTCTAGCCTTTTAAAAAATGTATATACTCCACTTTTGTACAGTAGTAGTATCGATGGATTGCGCCGAGCAAAACTTGAAATTAAAAAAAAAAGTGGTACATATAGAGAGAGCTCGTGAACTACTGTCATACATGGCAATAAATAAAGTACTACATGATACTAATATATGTAAGTGCATCTAGTGCCCCTTAGTGATTTTGGTGTATTGAAGACTTATAGGTTAAGGGACTAATGTGTTTATGAGTGTACACAGGTCTATAAGTCTATGAGGAGTTTGATATTCTGAGAGAAAGTCGACCCTAAAAATGAAGTTCTTATTTGAAGACTTTGATATTCTGAAGACTTTCTGAAGACTTTGAAAGTGAAGAAATTGGTGTGACTTGAAGACTTGGTATTCATTTGAGGAACATGAAGCGTGAGGACTTTTGTTTTCGTAGTTTCGTTTTCTCTTTCTTGAGTCATAGGAAACACCATACTGTTAAAGGGGGTCGAGGAAATACTAAGGAAAAATTTCCATGTGATGCTCAACTCAAAATCCTACACCTACCAATACCTTCGAGTGAAGCCTTTGGAAATCTCATACTGATTCAGTCAATTTCTTCAAAGGATGTAGACGAAGTTCTTACAGTCCTTGAGGAATTTGTTCTGACCGAGGAGTTAGGAATTCGCCGGTCTGGATTTCCTACGATGAGGAACATGATAGCCACGAGGAATTTGAGAGTCAAATTTCCGACCGTTCTTTGTCTTTGTCTTGACTGTCCCAAAATATCTTATCTACCTAACGGTCATATCATTGAAGGGCATTTATGTCTTATCATGTCGGGCTGCTCCCTAGGCTATAAATAGCCGCCCCCTACAACCACTAGCTGGTTGGCTGCTCAGAGAGAACTTGACACTTGTCATTTGAGAGCATCCCATCCTCCGAGGCCTTTGAGCGAAAATCATCGAGTGAGGAAAAACCCAAACCCAAACACCTACAAACCCAAAGTGATTGAGCATCACTGAAGAGATTGATCCTGCGTGGATCCGACTCTTGTTACCTTTGAAGACTGTGCTTCTTCCAGACGGTTAGGCGTCATGGTCTAGAGCATCCAAGAGGAATTGTGGATCGCCGAGTGACCGAAGTCTGTGAAGGTTTGGAAGTCGCCGAAGACTTACCACGAGTGATTGGGCGAGGTCCGTGTGACCTTAGTTCAAGGAGAATGCTGATGAGGACTTGGTGTCTGAGCTGCGTGCTTTCGGCCGGGTGTCCGGACTGTGTGTCCTCGAGTTTAAATACTCACCGCTCCAACCAGACGCATAACCGAGACAGCAGTTGGAACTGGTCTACCAAATCATTGTCTTCACCAACCTTCTTGGTTCTATTTCCTCAACTCTTTCATTTCCTCATTCTTGTGTTGAGTGTTTGTTCATATCTGTGTTTGAAGACTTTGTTGAAGACTTTCTCAATTTCCTCAATTCAATTTCTTGATCTGTTTGTCTTCATCTTGTGTTATCCTGTGTTTACGCTTTACGTACTCTGTGATTGTCTTCATTTCATCATGATGACCATGCTTGTATTCTGTTATGCTTACTTACGAGTACTTATTCATTGAAAGTAGTTCTTCACTAAGGAATTTCCTCACCGCAAATTCTGAGTGAAGAATTCATAATCGCCTATTCACCCCCTCTAGTCGATATAACGCACTTTTAATTGGTATCGAGCAAGGTACTCTCTTGTTACGTGTGATTTTAGTTTAACCACCGGAGTTTTAGTTATGTCGACCGCAGTATGATCAAGGTCTCGGTGGGTGTCCTACCTTTGATGGAACGGACTACCCCTCTTTGGAAGAACAAGATGCGAATGCATCTTGAGGCAATTGACAACGATCTACGGTATGTTGTGGAAAATGGTGTTCCCTCTGTCTCACCCTCACTGAACGCTACCGATGTGAAGAGATTCAAGCAACTCGATTCTCAAGCGAAGAATATCATATGTGGCCATATGAGAAAAGGACAGTATGGAAGAGTGAGTGCTTTGGAAACTGCTAAGCTTATCTGGGATATGCTATCCAAAGTAAATGAAGGATTCTCAACTCAGCGTGACTCTCGAGTTGATGTTCTTCGCAATCTCTTCAACCGCTTCAAAAGACTCGACAAAGAAAATGTTCAACAAACCTTCTATCGCCTCACTGACATCTCAAATGAGCTTCAAGCGCTAGGTGCCACTGACATCACCGACCATGAGGTGGTGAAGAAATTGTTGAGATCGCTTGATTCCTCATCGATACTCGCAGCGATGATACAAGAGCGTCTTGACTACAAGTCACTTGGTCCCGCCGATATCCTCGAGAGGCTAAATACTCATGAGTTCGACTTCTTTGAAAAGAGATCTCTATGGTTCTAGCTATGGCAAATCACGTGCCACGAAGGCCAAGGCGTATGCGAATCTGATTATGAAGACTCTGGTAGTAGCCTTGGTGACCCTGAAGAATTAAGCCAGGAGCTAGCACTGTTCGTGAAGAAGTTTCAGAATTACTCAAGACGTGGTCGCTTTGGAAAATCCTCAAGGAGCAGTGATTCCTCATCCAGTGACTATAAGAGAAGGCTATGCCACAAATGCAAGAAACCTGGTCACTATATTCAAGATTGTCATCAGTGGGAAAAGGAATTAAAGAACAAGAAATACAAGGATTACAGTTCTGATGACGCTAAGAAGAAGAAGAAGAAATCGTCAAAATCTTCATCATCAAAATCCTCAAAGTCTTCATCTCACAAGAAGAGCAGCTCCAAGAAGGCTCGTGCATTCATTGGCAAGGAAATGGACTCTGAAGCTGAATCTGAGAAACATGAGGAAGAGTAGGCATCAGAGGAGTCCGAGTCCGGTGTGGCGAGTCTGGCTCTCGCTACTGCATTTGTCAGCAAGTCCATCTTCAACTCTGAAGAAACTGACCTCACCAACAAGGCTGATGAAGATAATGATGACTACGCTCCCACCTATTGCTTCATGGCAAAGGGTGCCAAGGTACTCAAATATACCTCCTCTGAATCTAGTGAGAATGAATCTGATGAAGATCTCAAGTCCAGCTACTCTAAACTTGCTAAGATTGCTGTAAAACAACAAAGGGCTTTTGAAAAGGTTCAAAACATGCTAGACAAAAGTGATGATATGTTGGGTGAAGAAATGGATCGCACTAAAGCCCCGATTGAAAATCTTGAGACTTGGGTCTAGGTTTGGCGACCTTCAAGGTCATCATAACACTCTCTTATCGATCATGAGAAGCTTTCTTATGAATTTCTTCAAAGAAAGCAAGATCTTGAGAAGCTAAGAGTGAGTTATGAAGATCTTCAGAAGGAGCGTGATTCATTACTTGCTCAACAAATCAGCGCTTCTCAGGAACAATTTGTTCCTCTGTGCTTAAAGTGCATTGAACATGAATCTGCTTATTCTTCACCTGAATGTTCAAATGCTTCAACTGTTACAAATTCTTCACCTGTCCCTGCTTTCACTAATTCCTCATCTGAGGACATTGCTAGTATCACTGACAATGCAGGGATGAAGGAATTGTACATGACAGCATGTACAAAAGCCTCAAAGGGCATCAGACTCTTTGTGATGTGCTTAAAAGCAGATCCTCAACAGAAACCCTAGGAAAGAGGGTATTGCCTTTGAGAGGAAACTCAATGCTGATGGAACATATTGGAAGCTTTGGCGGTACCCCAAAACCTCATGGGTTCTTTGCAAAGGGACCTCGATTGATCCATCTAACTTATTTGGATTTACATGTGAATCTCCTCATTCTTCAGATGAGTCATTTGACTCCAACTATAAACTGTTCAAAAATCAGAATGGTGAAGTATTTGCTAGATATGTTGGCACTAACTGCAGGAACGGTTCTCCTATGAAGAAAATCTGGGTTCCCAAGAAGTGCCTTAAAAGTCTTCAGGTGAATGTCCTCATGACACCACCTGTGAAGAATAGGAACCCCAGATCAAACTCTTCCTATGGACCAAATTCTTCATATGGATCCAAGTCCTCATACGAACCAAAGTCCTCACGTGAATCAAATTCCTCAAAAGGATCAAAGTCCTCATATGATTATCATCGTGCTAACAACTCTGTTTCGCAGGGTAGAGCTAAGGGCTATGAATATGTGCATTATTCTTCAAACCATTATGTTCATAAGTCCTCGAAGAATTTCTCCGCTTATTCATATGCTTACCCTAACCCCTCTTATGTGAAACGAAATGGATTGGCTTCTATGCCACCATTCTCATATGGAGCTCGTAGAGTGATGAACTCTTTGCCACCCCTTCAGATGTGGGTGGTGAAGAAAAAGAACTAATCTCTTCTGCAGGGTCAGGTCTCTAGACGAGCTTTAACGTCTGAAGAATTTGCTGGGGACCTGACAAAATTGCCTGAAAGGACGCAGGCTAATCATGAAGAAATGAACTTTCATTTCACACGTCCTCATCTTGCTATATCTGCTTTTATCGCTTGATGAAATTCATCTGATGAATTTGATATCATATTCTTCAGCGATGAAGTATATGAGATCGTAAGTTGCACTAATTCATCTGCAGGATGATCAACCCAAAGCAAATGAGTGGGTCCTCGATAGTGGATGTACAAATCACATGACTGGTGACAAGAATCTATTGATGGATGCTCCCTTATCACCGTCACATCTGAAGCATATCATCTTCGCTGACAAAGGCAAAAGTCAGGTATTGGGTCTAGGTAAGGTTGCGATCTCTAAGGACATACACATGGACAAAGTCATGCTTGTTGAGTCCTTAGGATACAACCTCATGTATGTCTCAATGCTTTGTGATCTTGATATGGTTGTTGTCTTTGGCAAGTATCGTTGTGTTGTAATTATGGAAGCTGACAATTCCAAAGTCTTCGAAGGCTTTAGGAGAGGAGACTTGTATATTGTTGATTTCTCTCTGAGGACCACAACCAGCCGTGTGCCTACTTGCAAAAGCTTCAGAAGGCTGGCTATGGCATCGATGACTTGGTCACACAGACATGAGGAATTTGCACACGCTTGCGAAGAAGAAGCATGTCATTGGCATTGAAAATGTCAAATTCCTCAAGGATCACTTGTGTGGAGCATGTGAAGCTGAAAAAATGACCAAGGCCAAGCATCCAACGAAGACTATCATGACTACTACTCGTCCATTAAAATTGCTTCACATGGACCTCTTTGGTCCTAATCATTACTCTGCAGTCACTAATGATGCATCTCTATATGGCTTTGTTATTGTTGATGATTACTCTCGTTACACATGGGTACACATTGTTACTTACAAACATGAAATGCAGGAAGTCTTCAAACAATTTTCCTCGAGGGCTTCAACCAACTTTGGTGTGAAGATCAAGCACATCAGGAGTTCAAGAATTCCGGTCTTGATGACTATCTTGATGAACTTGGTATTACTCATGAGTTATCTGCTCCTTATACTCCTCAGCAAAATGGCGTCGTGGAGCGCAAGAATAGAACTCTTGTTGAGATGGCTCGCACTATGCTTGATGAATACAAAACGCCTCGTCTTTTTTGGATTGATGCAATTGATACCGCGTGCCACATCATCAATAGAGTATATCTTCACAAATTCTTCAAGAAGACTGCCTATGAACTCCTCACTGACAAGAAACCCAATGTGAGTTATTTAAAAGTCTTCGGTGCCAAATGTTGGATTAGAAATCCTCATCACAATGCCAAATTTGCACCGAAAGCACATGAAGGTTTTATGCTTGGTTACAGAAAGGACTCGCACACCTACAGAGTCTTCAACATCGCTCTTCACAAGGTTGTTGAAACTGTAGATGTGCGGTTCGATGAAACTAATGGCTTGCAAAGAGAGCACCTACCTTACGTGATAGATGAACCGGCACCTAAGGAATCTATCAAGTTCAAGGCAAGCGAGGATGTCATTCCCTCTTGAAGAATCTGCTTTGAAGAATTCATTCCGGAACGCGAAGAACGTCGGCTGATGCACTGAAGATAATCTTTGAAGAAAATGGTCTTTGAAGAAAATGGTCTTTGAAGAAAATCTTGATCAAATTCCTCGACAACAACCAGCTCATCCTCGCGTTGCAAAGAAGTGCAAGTTGAAAAGATCATCGATGACATTGAAGCACCAGGTCCTCTCACACGCTCAAAAGCTTCACATTTATCTAAATTTTGTGGGCACTATGCTTTTGTCTCTATCACAGAGCCCACTAAGGTACATGAAGCATTTCTGGAGCCTGAGTGGATTCAGGCTATGCAAGAAGAATTACATCAGTTCGAGCTCAACAACGTCTGGGAACTGGTCAAACGTCCAGATCCTCATAAGCATAATATCATTGGCACAAAGTGGATCTACCGCAACAAGCAAGATGAAAATGGCCTTGTGGTGAGGAATAAGGCACGACTTGTAGCTCAAGGCTACACACAGGTTGAAGGAATTGATTTCGATGAAACTTTTGCACCTGTTGCTAGACTTGAGGGCTATTAGCATATTGCTTGCTTATGCTAACCATCATAATATCACTTTATATCAAATGGATGTGAAAAGTGCATTCCTCAATGGTAAGCTTGAGGAAGAAGTATATGTTGCTCAACCCCCAAGTTTTGAAGATCCAAAGAATCCTGACAAAGTCTTCAGACTCAACAAGGCCCTCTATGGCCTCAAGCAGGCCCCTCGGGCGTGGTATGATACTTTGAAGGAATTCTTCGTGAAGAATGGCTTCACACCCGGTTCACTCGATCCTACTCTCTTTACTAAATCTTATGATGGTGAACTGTTTATGTGCCAAATATACGTTGATGATATTATCTTTGGCTGTATGACCAACGTTATAGTGATGAATTTGCGTATATGATGAGTGAAGAATATCAAATGTCTATGATGGGAGAGTTGAAATTCTTCTTAGGTCTTCAAATTAAATCAACAACACAATGGCATATTCATATCTCAGGAGAAATACCTCAAAGATGTTCTGAGGCAATTCGGCATGCAAGATTGCAAAGGCGTCAAAATTCCTATGCCCACAAATGGCCATCTATGCATTGATGAAAATGGTATTGACTTCAATCACAAGGTATACCTCTCCATAATTGGTTCTTTATTGTACTTATGTGCATCTAGGCCAGATATAATGCTTAGTGTTTGCATGTGTGCCCGATTTCAAGCTACACCAAAGGAATCACACCATAAGGTCATGAAGCATATTCTTTGATATCTAGCTCACACACCAACACTAGGATTATGGTACCCCAAGGGCTCTACTTTTGATCTCATTGGATATTACGACTCGACTATCTTTGGTGATCGTGTGGACCGCAAGTCAACATCTGGTACTTGTCATTTCCTCGACGATCTTTGGTCTGTTGGTCCTCGAGAAAGCAGTAATCTGCATATCACTATCTACTGCGGAAGCTGAGTACATTGGTGCTGGCTCTTGCTGTGCTCAATTGCTGTGGATGAAGCAAACTCTCAAGGACTACGGCATCAACGTGAAGAATGTGCCTCTCTACCGTGACAATGAGAGTGCCATCAAGATTGCTCACAACCCGATTCGGCACTTTCGAAGACAAAGCACATTCAGATTCGTCATCATTTTCTTCGTGATCATGTGTTGAAGGCGACATCTCCATCGAGTGTGTGAAGGCGAAGAACAACTAGCTGATATCTTCACAAAGCCCTTGGATGAGAAGAGATTTAGCAAGTTGCGGTGTGAGATAAATATCTTAGAACCTTTGAATGTTCTTTGAAAAGTACACTCATCCTAACACTTATGCAAAATTGATGACTTAGATGTGCAACACATGAAGAAACGTTTTTCTTTAATCAATGAAGAATAACACTCTAAGTGTGAAGAAATTAATGAAGAATTTGATTCTCAGAACCCTACGACAATTGCACGCGGTGTCTGAAATCATCATTCTTATACGGTGGGTCACGCCACCACCAAAATTTAAAATATTCGATTTGAGTTTTTCCTCAGTTTTGAAATTCTTCAGTTTTTCAAATTCTTCAACTTTGCAAAATATTCACTGTTTCCGTCATTTTTCTTCATTGGCTATATATATATATATATATATATATATATATGTGTGTGTGTGTGTGTGTGTGTGTGTGTGTGTGTGTGTGTGTGTGTGTGTGCGTGTGTGTGTGTGTGGGTTTATGTCCTCTACAGCATTCACTTATGGCTATTTCTTCAAGTTGCATTTTCTGCTAAGTGAATGTGATCGGACCCTTCCCCCTCTATGATATACTCAACCCAATCTATTCACAAATTCTTCATGTGAGTTCTATTTGACACTCGTTCAAAATCTTCACTGTTTCCTTGTCAGCTGAAGAAATTGCGAACGGAACTCTTAACTTATCTTATCCAAATTTTCGGCTTTGCCGCTCAAACCGTTCTGCTTCCTACGATAGACTTATCTATTCACCCACGATCTAACACGATCTCCACTTCTCAGTACGTGGGTGACATATGTCAAGCGAATGAGAAGGGTCAGGGGCACGTTCGTCCAAAATCTTGAGCGAACAGTTTTTCACCGTGGCTATATATACCCCCTCTCCCCTTCCTCACTTACTTTACTCCGCTCGACCGCTCTCTCTCTTGCTCGAGCTTCTCAAACCCTAGCGCCGCCGCTACTCCATCTCGCCGGTGAGGAAGAGGTTCACTGCCTCGACCTCGTCGCCGTCGTACTCGCGCCGACCGCGGAAATCTTCACTCCGCCGCCGCCGTAGCGGTCTTCCTCCGCCGAGTTAGGGCGTGGAAGATCTGAACTGACGAACTTCTAATCTACACCTCTCAGTTCGTCGTGTTCTTCACTTCGGGTAATTAAAAGTTACTTTTATTGCTCGCTTTGATTCTCAAGCCTTCCTGAAAATCTTCAAAGGTGTTTATTCTTAAAATCTTCACACATATGAACACCTCACACGTCATATGCTCTTGACCCGTTTCTCTAAGCAATGATTTTTCTTTAAGATTCCTAAATTGTGTGGATCCTCGATCTATACAACTTTGGAACCTAAGACAAAGAACGCTTAATGAAATTCTTCAAGGCTCATCTGGTCAAATTCCTCAAACTTGTTCTTTTTGAAAAACCTTCTGAGAACGCATATGACCTCTCCAAATTCCTCGCAACTATACTCTGTTCACAGATACTCATGACCGTTGCTGAATCACTAGGTTCTCATCAACTTAACTCATTTGCAGCGTTCCTTGAAGAAAAGTTGCATACTTCTTCAGAGAATTCAATTGTTCAAATTCCTCATATGAAGACTATGGCTGACGGTAAGAAGCCCCAGAAAGGAGGAAACAGGCCTGAGGTCATGATTGCTTTTGAAATACCTGAGGACATATATGCTGACTATTGCACACCTGATGAGGCCATGTTCGGAAAGGAGAACAAAAATCAGCGCAAGGTGCACATACAGAGGATTGAAAGGAGATGGGCAAGAGAATGGAGGGAGTACACGTATGTTACTCCAAAGTACATGAAGAAATTAACCTTTGAATCCTCCATGCCCAAGAGCTCCATTGGCACTGGCCAAGAAGGTGACCCCACCGACATCAAGCGTGGTGAGGATTTTCTGAAGAATGGGCCAAGCGCCAAGCCAAGTTGGCGAGACAAGCCAAAGAAAGCGGTGAGGAAATTCAATGAAGACTACGCTATTGCTGCGCCACTTGAGGTCATTTGTCAAGCCAAGAAAATCTATGGCAAAGAAGCCCGCACACAAGCCAAGTGCTTCAACAGCAATGCCCTCACGACCAGAACCTTCAAAGCCCTCACGGCCAGTTCCTCATGCTGCTCCTCCAAAATCCTCAGCTCCTCCTCCAAAGTCCTCAGCACTTGTACATCTGGCCACGTGCCAAAGGACTGCAGGCATCTCCATTGCCTCTGATGTCTCAGCAAGTTCCTCAACTGCACCAAATTCTTCATCAGGCCCCACTCTGCTGAAGAAAAAGGCAACGGCTGGTCGAGGTCCTCGGCCAAGTCCGAAGAAGAAACAGGTTGCCTTCCAAGTGCCATCTGATGATGAAGCTGATGATGATGAACTTGCAGAAATCATCAGAAACAGACAAGAAAGGGCCGCTAGAGCCAAAGGCACACCTGTGCCATTGCTTTTGGATCCAAGGGCGATCCTCGAGTACATTGATCTCTGGCACAAGGATCCAGACACCCCTATGCATGATTTTCATTTGACTCCTGGCCAAAGTCACATGCTGACCCATTTCATCACTGAAGAGAAATGGAAATTTGAGAAGGCTAGGCAGATCAAGAAGGCTCAGTTCAGGAAAGAGAAGTTCCTGAGGAAAAATGTTGTCAGAATGACACCTGATGATCTCCTCAAAATCATGTCTGAAATCAAAGCCCTCAGCGATGACTTTGATGCCTACAATGCTGATTGGCAAGGAGCCAAAGTCAGATTTGTAAACCTGACCAAGAAGTTCACAAATGTTGCAGCTCCAACGCAACAAGAAGTTCCTCAGGCTGGAGCCTCTGCTCAGCCTACTGAAGAACATGCCAGCACCGCTGATGATTTTCAGCCTGCTGAAGACAATGCTAGTTCCAAGGCTGATGACTCCATTCTAGTCATTTGAAGAAATTGCGGTGGCATCCACTAGTGGTGCGCTTGAAAAGCCGAAGAAGTCGGGCAACTACATCGATCGGCGCTGAGGAAATTCAAACAGATTCCTCAGCTCCTCCCGCGCCTACACCAACTACATCATTCATGGCGTTCCCGTCAACTTCCATGATTTCTTCATGAGGACTCTGGCAAACATTGTTATGTCACCTTTTGAGCTGAAGCCTTATGCACCATGGATTATGAGGTTCATCAGGACAAGGTCTTAACTCAATTACAAGGCTGATACTCTAAACCACTGCAGCTACTTGCCTCCAATTGAAGTCCTCAAACAGACATTTTTCTTAGCTGATGACAAAGGCAAGGCAACTGCTGTGGTAGATGAAGGCATTCGTCCATTGGATGGTCAATTTCGCAAGGCTGCATCCTACTCCACCAATGATGACTCTGCCACACATGAATCTGCCGCCAACAACTCTGCCAAGCAAAATCCTCAAGCCACAGCACCCAGAGTGATGACTGATCATGAGTTACTCCTCAGTCTTCATCAGAAGGTTGATCGCAATCATAAATGGGTCAAGCGTCAGTTTGGTTCAATTCTTCACAACATGACCTCAACACACAATACTACCTCCACCGAAGAAAAACCAATACTACCTTCACAACATGATCGCAATGCAGTGAAGAAAAACCAATACTACCTCCATGAAACCTTCAACCGTACCTGGGCTGTTCTATCTCATGTCTACAACGCAGAAGATCTGAAGAAAATGGGTCTCAAGGAAGAATTTGGTAGTACGCACCTCCACCGAAGAAATTCAAAAGGTCAAGGTTCCTTCCTTGGTGGCCAGCTCCTATTCTTCATCGCGCGACATCGATGAAAATGAAGACTTGGGCGACAACTGAGGCAGGCCCTACTATGACAACCGACCCCGACCACGCTGGCGCTCCTCCATCAACTTGATATTCTTCAGGGGCGTTAATCCTCAGTTTCGATCCTTTTGGTCATTCGATGACAAAGGGGGATAAATTTGAGTTAGTCTTCAAGCAGGTCTATTATATGGGCGTTGTTTTCGCTAAGATACAACTCTCGCTCTTCTGAAACTTTTATTGGATCGAGTTGTAATCTTAAACCCGATGGTGCTCTGATACTTTTGATGTGTTCCTCTGCATGCTTATTCTTTGTTATATGTTAATACATGCATGCTGAATTACATCAGTCACCATATTTCATCATCCATTTCAAATTCTTCATATTATATGTCAAATGCGTGTATGAATTACAAGATATAGGGGGAGATCTCCATGATTCAACTCTTCAAATGTGCATTGCCTCAAAAGCAAATTCCTCACTATGCACATCTTCATGGGGAGTTCTTCTATATCTTGCAATCAAATTCCTCAATATCAGTATTTACACTTCATATGTTTATCCCTGTTGAAAACTTAACCTATATTGTCATCAATCACCAAAAAGGGGAGATTGTAAGTGCATCTAGTGCCCCTTAGTGATTTTGGTGTATCGAAGACTTATAGGTTACCGGACTAATGTGTTTATGAGTGGACACAGGTCTATAAGTCTATGAGGAGTTTGATATTTATAGAGAAAGTCGACCCCTAAAATGAAGTTCTTCGATGAAGACTTTGATATTCGAAGACTTTACGAAGACTTTGAAAGTGAAGAAATTGGTGTGACCTTGAAGACTTGGTATTCATTTGAGGAACATGAAGCGTGAAGAATTTTGTTTTCGTAGTTTCATTTTCTCTTTCTTGAGTCATAGGAAACATCGTACTGTTAAAGGGGGTCGAGGAAATACTAAGGAAAAATTTCCATGTGATGCTCAACTCAAAATCCTACACCTACCAATACCTTCGAGTGAAGCCTTTGGAAATCTCATAAAGTTCAGTCAATTTCTTCAAAGGATGAGACAAAGTTCTTACAGTCCCGAGGAATTTGTTCTGACTGAGGAGTTAGGAATTTGCCAGTGCGGATTGCCTACACAGTGAGGAACATGATAGCCCTAAGGAATTTGAGAGTCAAATTTCCAACCGTTGCTGTGTTGTGCGCCAGCTGTCCCAAAATATCTTATCTACCTAACGGTCATATCATTGAAGGGCATTTATGTCTTATCATGTCGAGCTGCTCCCTAGGCTATAAATAGCCGCCCCCTACAACCACTAGCTGGTTGGCTGCTCAGAGAGAACTTGACACTTGTCATTTGAGAGCATCCCATCCTCCGAGGACTTTGAGCGAAAATCATCGAGTGAGGAAAACCCAAACCCAAACACCTACAAACACAAAGTGATTGAGCATCACTGAAGAGATTGATCCTGCATGGATCCGACGCTTGTTACATTTGAAGACTGTTCTTCTTCCAGACGGTTAGGCGTCATGGTCTAGAGCATCCAAGAGGAATTGTGGATCGCCGAGTGACCGAGTCTGTGAAGGTTTGGAAGTCGCCTGAAGACTTACCACGAGTGATTGGACGAGGTCTGTGTGACCTTAGTTCAAGCAGAATCTGATGAGGACTTGGTGTCTGAAATGTGTGCTCACGGCTGGGTGTCCGGACTGTGTGTCCTTGAGTTTAAATACTCGGCCGCTCCAACAGACGTACAACTGAGACAACAGTTGGAACTGGTCTACCAAATCATTGTCTTCACCAACCTTACTGGTTCTATTTCCTCTGCTCTTTCATTTCCTCATTATTGCGTGGAGTGTTTGTTCATATGTTTGTTTGAAGACTTTGACTGAAGACTTTCACAATTTCCTCAGTTCAATTTCTTCAGTCTGTTTGTCTTCATCTTGTGTTATCCTGTGTTTACGCTTTCTGTACTCTGTGATTGTCTTCATTTCATCATGATGACCATGCTTTTATTCTGTTATGCTTACTTCTGAGTACTTATTCCGCTGCAAGTAGTTCTTCGCTAAGGAATTTCCTCACCGGCAAATTCCTCAGTGAAGAACTCATAAAAATCGCCTATTCACCCCCCCTCTAGTCGATATAACGCACTTTCAATTGGTATCAGAGCAAGGTACTCCCTTGTTACGTGTGATTTTAGTTTAACCACCGGAGTTTTAGTTATGTCGACCGCAGGTATGATCAAGGTCTCGGCTGGGTGTCCTACCTTTGATGGAACGGACTACCCCTACTGGAAGAACAAGATGCGAATGCATCTTGAGGCAATTGACAATGATCTATGGTATGTTGTGGAAAATGGTGTTCCCTCTGTCTCACCCTCCTTTGAACGCTACCGATGTGAAGAGATTCAAGCAACTCGATTCTCAAGCGAAGAATATCATATGTGGCCATCTGAGCAAAGGACAATATGGAAGAGTGAGTGCTTTGGAAACTGCTAAGCTTATCTGGGAGAGGCTGTCCAAAGTAAATGAAGGAGTGTCAACTCAGCGTGACTCTCGATTTGATGTTCTTCGCAATCTCTTCAACCGCTTCAAAAGACTCGATAATGAAAATGTTCAACAAACCTTCGATCGCCTCACTGACATCTCAAATGAGCTTAAAGTGCTAGGTGCCACTGACATCACCGACCATGAGGTGGTGAAGAAATTATTGAGATCGCTTGATTCCTCATTTGATACTCTGGCACTGATGATACAAGAATGTGCTGACTACAAGTCACTTGATCCCGCTGATATCCTCGAGAGGCTAAATACTCATGAGTTCCAGCTTGCTGAAAAGAGAGATCTATATGGCTCTAGCTATGGAAAATCACGTGCCCTGAAGGCCAAGGCTGTGTCTGAATCTGATTATGAAGACTCTGGTAGTAGCCTTGGTGACCCTGAAGAATAAAGCCAGGAGCTAGCACTACTCGTGAAGAAGTTTCAGAAGTTCTCAAGACGTGGTCGCTTTGGAAAATCCTAAAGGAGCAGTGATTCCTCATCCAGTGACTATAAGAGAAGGCTATGCCACAAATGCAAGAAACCTGGTCACTATATTCAAGATTTTCCTCAGTGGGAAAAGGAATTAAAGAAGAAGAAATACAAGGATTACAGTTCTGATGACGCTAAGAAGAAGAAGAAATCGTCAAAATCTTCATCATCAAAATCCTCAAAGTCTTCATCTCACAAGAAGAGCAGCTCCAAGAAGGCTCGTGCATTCATTGGCAAGGAAATGGACTCTGAAGCTGAATCTGAGGAACATGAGGAAGAGGAGGCATCAGAGGAGTCCGAGTCCGGTGTGGCAAGTCTGGCTCTCGCTACTGCATTCGTCAGCAAGTCCATCTTCAACTCTGAAAACCGACCTCACCAACAAGGCTGATGAAGATAATGATGACTACGCTCCCACCTATTGCTTCATGGCGAAGGGTGCCAAGGTACTCAAATATACCTCCTCACGAATCTAGTGAGAATGAATCGATGAAGATCTCAAGCCCAGCTACTCTAAACTTGCTAAGATTGCTGTAAAACAACAAAGGGCTTTTGAAAAGGTTCAAAACATGCTAGACAAAAGTGATGATATGTTGGGTGAAGAAATGGATCGCACTAAAGCCCTGAATGAAAATCTTAAGAGACTTCAGTCTAGGTTTGACAACCTTCAAGGTCATCATAACACTCTCTTATCTGATCATGAGAAGCTTTCTTATGAATTTCTTCAAAGAAAGCAAGATCCATGGCGGCGATGCGCGTTAGCGGCCAGCGGCTGCGCCAGATGGTCCATGATGCCGGCTTGCGGCATGGCATCGAGGATCGTCTCCAGACGGTGTTGGAGACCGGCTGGTGGATGGCCGCCGTCGACGCCAACTACGACTCTCAGGTTGACCAGATGATCGTTGCCACCAGCAACAAGTTCACCGTCCTCAAGAAGCTCGCGGACGACATAGCCGTACTCCTCCAGCCCGCGCGCTCGGGCTCCTCATTGCCTGCCAACCTAATCGGCCTCCATGGCCGGAACCTCTTTCAAGCACTGGTGGCCCTGCGACTGCCCGCCGACGCCATGAAGAATGTCCACCTGGAGGTCGCGCTCGCCACGAGGCGCCTCGCCCTGCAAGAATTCGTCGACCTACACATCCACGTGTACGAGCAAATCATGTACATAGGTATCTACAAGGCCAGTGAGGACGCTTCTGACGTTGGCCTTCCTCAACCATTGGAAGACTTAGATGCCTTTTCTGAGAAGCACCTCGACCTCGCCACAAAAGCCGCCGCTCCTTAGCCGCCGGTCGGTGGCCCGACGCACTAAGTTGAGGAGGAGGAGGTCGTACGTTCGTGGATCCATCTTTCTTCTTGCCTTCTGTAACCACCACTGCGATCGCATCATCGTGGCCTTAATTCTTATTGTGTTGTTGTATTCTCGTTCTAGTCAATACCGACATGTGCGATCCCTTCGCTTAATTATATGCATCACTGTAACTAGTACTCCATCTGTCAATTTATAAGTTGTGCTTACCTTTTCCATTAACCCGTTACGCACGGGCATCTTGCTAGAAACACTAGAATATGTCTATATAATCCGTATGTGATAGTCCATTTGAAATCTCAAAAAAGATAAATATTTAGGTACGGAGGGAGTAATATATTAGGAGTATATAAAAACAATAGTGATTTCTTTCAAGTTTGTGAACAAATACCACTATTCTACTACATTGGATCCGTCGCAACGCACGGGCACATTGCTAGTAAAAGGAAAAGGCACATCGCGTTCGCGTTGCACCCCACACACGCTGGGAATCGAGTACAACACGGCCCGTCCGACGACACATAGCTTAGGGAAGGCGTGTTGCCTAGCATTTTCACTTTCATGTGGGACCACCGTTGAGCAAACCGACACCCGCCCGCGCGCGTTGGAAAAGCGAAGCGAGGGAAGATCTAGCTGTTGCACGGAAGCCAAGAAATTTGGTGTCAGACGGGGCTCGTTGATAGAGTAGGAGCATTCCGTACTAGTACTACTCCTACTAGTACCAAGTTTGTACTCCTAATACTATATTACTAGTACTACCACTATACAACTAGTAGGTACGTGCACGACACAACATCGTAGGAACAAAAAACGGGAATATCTTGTTTTGGGTGATTTATCTTTTTTTCAATCAACGTAGTATGAATAATATAATGTGGGGGGCACCCATGAAGCTTATGTGGCTTGGTTGCATTGCTACGGAAGGTTAGAGAAAAATAAATAGATAATGTGTTTAGAGTGCACTCCACTAAATAGATATACTTTGGATCCATTGCAACGGACCGGCACATCTATATCTATACCCCCTATATAGTGTGTGAAAAACTTTGAAAGTTGGTCGTTGGATGAAGCCAATCCGGCCAGTACAAAGATGGCAAATCCGAGCACTACTGGCCGTTGGATATCATCCACCATATTCTGCCACATGTATAATCTACAAGACTCCATGGTTGAACTTAATTCATGACTAACTTTGCCACAACTAAGCTTAGGCAAAGTTATTAGTTCTTCAAAATGAGAGCCACAAGTTGGCAAGCCTAAGGGAATCTTGCCACATTTTTTGTGTGTATGTCATGCGGGGCCTTAGTGTGGCTTGCCTAAGGTGTGGCTTGAACCAAACACTCACCTAAGTTAATCAAACTTGCCTAACCTTACATTCCACCAGATTTTGCCACATGTTAGAATCCGAGAAAACTCCACATGTAGAAGCATAATGCACAAACCACGAGAATCTCATGCGTGCAATGCCGTGTACCTTACTAGTACTACTCCAGTTGGTAGTACTAGTAAGAAACAAATTCCAGTTTTGGCACGAGCTCAGATTGGGAGCACCACAAGGCCTGCCTTGAGTTACATTTCCTCTCGGGGCCCACGGGACCGAACTTCGGTGGCTTAGTGCCCGGCCTATGAGTCAATGACATGCGGACCTTAAATGCGGCTGGCCCACATGTCATTCTCATGGTGGTGGCGTGGTTCGCGACTTACTCGTTCGAGATGAACCGGCTGGTGGTGGCGTGGCTGTGGCGAGGGTGCCACAGCTGGGCGTCGGGGCGTTACAAGGCGTAGATGGCCACACCGGCGGGTACTACCTGTAGTACGTAAGTACTCCAGCTGAGGATTGATGCCCGGGACGAAATGTGTCACAGCCGCTCGATGAAAATTCGATGGTTCGGGAGTAAAGATCGAACCTGATGGCGGAGCGAGCAAACCGTGTCCAATCGGGTGTGTCTGTGGTAGAAAGTTGATGGTCGCCGCATGATTCAGCTGGCCCGCATGTCATGCACACAAAGGCGGAAGGCGGTGGGGCGAGAGGGATGAGGGGCACGAACAATGCTACCATTACATCGCGACATGTGGGAACAATAAGCGTGGGTCCCACACATCGTGAAGGAAAGGCAGGGCAAGGCGGTGATAGCCATGTCGGAGGATCCATGTCCACGTCGGGGACGCCGTCGTGCCGTGGGTTGGAGGCGGCGTCATGGGAATCATGTGTGGGTGTGGCGATGGTAGAAACAAGAAAGCGTGATGGTCGTCGTGGTTCAACTTCCATGGACAAGCTGTGGGTTCTGGCGACACATGTATATCAAAACTAGAGTGTTTATATTTCAAGCAAGTGAACAAGTATTATTCTACTAGTTTGGATCCATTGCAACGCACGGCCGGCACATTGGTAGTAGTAGTGTCCATCTCTATCTCTAGAGGCCTTCCCTCGTTCATCCTTTTCTCTCACAAGATAAACTACTCATACAAATGCATCTTGATGTTCCGTGGAACGCACGAGGTTGTTTCCTTGGGGGTCTCTCCAGCGCGACGTGGCCGTAGTTGCAAGTTGACACCCCTTGAGATACCGATGTTGAGGGGCACTCGGATTTCCTCCGATGAGCAGGTAAGATGAGTTTGATCATGTAGTAAATGCATTCTAAAGACTACTTCCGTGTGCATTTCCTAATTCTCCCCCTGCCCACTATTTCACAGGCTAGGCTCGGTGCGAGTGGAGATTGGCTTGCATATGTACGGGAGGGTACCAACATCAATTTGCACAACATTTACAATGGTGACACCGTTCCCGTAGAACCTTTGTCCAACATTGGGATCAGCCATGCAACAGGCCACCGCATGAATTGGTACGATGGAACCACGGTGAGATTGAATAAGATAGCACGAACCTTGCACATGGCGGTCAAAGCGGACCATCTTGTCTGCTGGGCCGATTTGTTGCCGTGCAGTAGGAAGATGATGTGCTCCTTTCTAGCCGCATCTTAAATCTTGACAAACCAGGGGACTTATTTTGTATGGGACACATCCTACGATATACTCCCTCTCTCCCAGTTTATTCGTTTTATAAGTTTCAAATTCAAATTTAGAGCTCCCCATCACATATTGAGATTACAATGTCCATTAAATCGTTGCGTGCATGTATAGTAAAGAAACAAATCTCGAGTTTGGCACGAGTTCGTGCTGCGGGAGCACCACAAGCCCTAGCGCAGGGGTTACATTTCCCTCTCAGGGCCGTCGGGACTGAGCTTCAGCGCCTTACTACACCTATCTTTGAGTCAATAACATGTGCACCCGATAGGTGACTGTTCCACATGTAATGCTCCCGAAGGTAGAGGGGCAGTGGGGCCAAAAGGGTTGAGCCGCAGGTTGGGGGACGTGTGGTTTCATGGGTTCGAGCGGCGTTGTGGGAATCGCGGGTGGCTGTGGTAGAAACTTGATGCTCGCCGCATTTTAGGTGCCCACATGTCATGCACACAAAGGCAGAGGGGCGATGCGGCCGAGAGGGGTGAGGCGCACGTCGGGGGGCGTGGTGCCGTGGGTCGGAGAGGCGTCGTGGGAATCGCAAGATGAAACGGGATGGTCGCCGTAGTTGAACTTCCATGGACAAGCTGTCATGTCTACGGACACATGCACTACATATCGATCACTGGAAGGAGTAGCAGAGAAAGCTATATATGCGGATAAATAGTTCCTTATAGTCAAGCGGACCCACACTACTACTCTGTTCCAAAGACATGTACACCATCGAAATAGTCCATCTATATCAATATACACCGAGAGGGAATAATTTTTTTTACAAGAGAGGAAATAGTTCATCCATCCATAATGCCCTCCTGCCGGTGCAGCGTTTTCTTCTTCTTCTTCTTCTTCTTCTTCTTCTTATTCTCATTTTCTGTGGGAGATGGCTTCGCAACAAACTCTTTGGACCTTGCAGCTATCTCGAAACTCACACGGGCATCGAGGGCAGCATATTTTATCTGCTCGTACGTCAAGGGATAATTCTCCCATCCAGACGACCTTAATGCCACCGTCTCGTCACCCTTCTGAAGATTTGTACCGAGCACAAAATTTGCTACGTCGAATAGGGATGGTGTCTCTTTAGCACAATCTTCTACAAGAATTTTTATTCTGGTTTGTAGGTCAGCGATGCTTTTCAAATCAAGGTTGTACGGCTCCAGCTTCTGTTTGTCCCCTTCGATGGCTGCCCCATAGAAGTATACGTCCTCCCGAGACAAGAAATCGTGAAGCTCACCTGGTATGGTGGGTGAGTGTATGATGTGGCACACCAAAACATCATCTTGAGGCACAATTTGAAGGACGGTGGCGTATTTGGATCTTCCAGGGCACGCTCCGTGTACTCTGCGTCGAGACCGATGACCCTCGTCTCTACCTTTTTGAGGGAGTTGGATACATTGTTGATCCACTGCCGAACATCCCTTGGGTGGACGGTGACGGTGGCAACTATGCGCATCGAGCCTTCGACAAGAACATGTTGGACGCTAAAAACCTGCATCTCGATCTCTTTCACCATCTGGAACCGCTGGAACGGAGGGCTATAGTTTGGAGAATTAGGATTAGATGGCTAGTCTAACTGAAGTAGTAGATGATTATTTAAAGAGGTTAAAACAATGTGAACGATTGGGGTTTGGATGCAAATGAAGACGAAGGGGAGGTGAAGAAGCCGGCGAATCGGTTCCGATGGAGAAGTAAATTGGAGAAGTGGGCGTGCAGGCGGTTGATTAGATGGCTAGGTAGACTAAGCGAAAAGGCTATGCGGGTAGGCGAGGAGTCATACCTGTTAGGTATGCGTGCCCATCCTTCACGATAGGTGGGACCTATGCAAACAGATAAAAAATGTGTCGTAGCTTTTTTTTTGAGCGTGAGTGGGAGACACAACATTCTCTGGTTAAGGAATACTCCCTCCGTTTAGGTGAGTATAAGTCACCTTATGAAAATCAGGTTTTCCCAAAACCTTTAGGCATGGAGCATTAACTTCCTGCTCGATCCCCTCCTAGCCTCATTAACCAGCGTTCTCTTCCTCTACTGCCGCGTTCTACCTTTCCATTTTTCCTCTTCTCAAGTGTGGAACGATCTGCATGCCGTCCTTGATGCACCAGAACGACCACTGCATGCATCGCGGCAGGGCGTTGATTGGGCATGCACGAGAATTTGGTTACGCTGCAATATGGATGATACGAACGATGAAGTGAACAAGCATGCTAGCACGGCAGACCAATTTCCGCTATACAATACTGGAGTACTCATGTTCCTACTACTACTACTACTAGTAGTAGTAGTAGTAGTAGTAGTAGTAGTAGTAGTAGTAGTAGTAGTAGTAGTAGTAGTAGTAGTACAACTGTGGTACACTTGATGGTCAAAATACTATTCATCCGGTCCTCACAGTGAAGTGACAACACCCTGCGCCTGACACTAGTCCAGGCGAGGCGGCGTGTTCGGGTTACCAAAGTCAGCCTCACTATTCCCTCACTAGTCGCTCCAGCACCGACATCCTTCTCCCCCATAAATCAAGCCCCCTTCCAAACTCCACCATGGCCGAACGCGAACCGCGCAACATCCATAGGAGCCGCGATTGGAGCAATCTCCCCAGTGACATCCTCGACCTCTGTTGTTCGTGTATGGATATGTTGACCGCCCTACAGCTGGCTGCATGCTCGAGGGACATGCACACGGCCATCATCAAAGCGAGGCCTAAGCTTTTGAAGACACCCTGCTTGCTGCTATCTGGTCTTGCGAGATTGGCTCACCATGATATGGAGGCGTGCATGATGCCCCTCGACTTCAATCCGATCTCCATTAGCCGAAACTTCTTTGCAGGTATGTAGTGTGTCGCCGTACATCATTTCCCTTGACATCGATCTGATCACCATCGCCCGAAACTTCTTGGCAGGTATGTACTGGGTTGCATGAACTCCCACTGGATGGCTGCTGTCGGTGTCAAAACCAGCGGATCTCGGGTAGGGGGTCCCGAACTGTGCGTCTAGGCGGATGGTAACAGGAGACGAGGGACACGATGTTTTTACCCAGGTTCGGGCCCTCTCGATGGAGGTAATACCCTACTCCTGCTTGATTAATATTGATGATATGGGTAGTACAAGAGTAGATCTACCACGAGATCAAGGAGGCTAAACCCTAGAAACTAGCCTATGGTATGATTGTTGTTTGTCCTACGGACTAAAACCCTCCGGTTTATATAGACACCGGGATAGGTTAGGGTTACACAGAGTCGGTTACAATGGTAGGAGATCTACATATCCGTATCGCCAAGCTTGCCTTCCACGCCAAGGAAAGTCCCATCCGGACACGGGACGAAGTCTTCAATCCTGTATCTTCATAGTCTTGGAGTCCGGCCGTGATGATAGTTCGGCTATCCGGACACCCCCTAGTCCAGGACTCCCTCAGTAGCCCCTGAACCAGGCTTCAATGACAACGAGTCCGGCGCGCATATTGTCTTCGGCATTGCAAGGCGGGTTCCTCCTCCGAATACTTCATTGAAGGTTTTGAACACAAGGATAGTGTCCGGCTCTGCAAAACAAGTTCCACATACTACCGTCGAGAGAATAATTTTTGCACAGATCTGCTGACGTATTCCGCGGCGTGACATCACACCGCAGCCAGGTCTTTATATGAATTGTTTTTTACTGTTACACCTCAGCACGTTTAGCGAGGTAGTTTCCTTGGCACGTCTTATCAAAGCATAGATCATGCCCCCTTATTCCGGGATTCCCATCAATACGGACGTGGGTAACCCGACCGTGCCCGTCGGCACGCCTCCTCTATCAGAGGCGAGTCCTAATCGACCGCGGGGTGGGCTCTTGGTATTCAACCTCTTTATAACGAGACCAAGGCCCTCTTCTTTTTACACCCTCCATCGAGTTCACCTCGCGCTTCGAGTTCTAACACCCAAAGCTTCAGATTTAGGCGCTTCGGACCTTCGACGATGTCCGGCTCGACCAAAGACGGCCGATGGATGTCTTCCTCCGTCCACGAAGAAGATGTGCTAAAGCTGCGAGGCGCCAGTATCTAACGGCGAGATCTCGCATAGGCTGCCTGCTCGAGGCAGGTCATTCCCACTCCGAGCCCGGCGAGAACGTGGTGTCCGTGTCTCACTTCCTTCGGGGTTTAGGGTTCCCGACGGATCCCTTTGTGCGGGGCTCATGTTTTATTATGGGCTGGATTTCCATGACTTGAATCCGAGTCCATCCTCCATATCTCGTCATTCATTGTCGTATGTGAGGCCTTCCTCCATATTACCCCTCACTTTGGATTGTGGCTCAAGACCTTCAAGGTGGAGCCAAATATGATCGGGGGGCAACAAGGAGAGTGCGGAGGGGCGGTCATAAGCAAATGTGCTGATGCTCCGTGGCCCGAGGGCTCTTTTCAAGAGGAGCTTGGTTTGTGGCAACGGGAGTGGTTTTATATCACTTGCTCGCGAGGGCACCAAATGGGTGGCGCCCGCCTTCCGCCAGTCCACCACAGTGGCGTCATGGGTCAACAAGGGGCTCGACTGGGGCCGTCCCAAGGGCGTTCCTTTGCTGCAGGGCCGTATTTGAGACCTCCAAGAAAGAGAGATCAATCTGGTTGAAGTGGCGCAGTTATGTTGATCCGGCATATACGCCTACAAGCGTCGCCCCTCACTTTGTGGGAATTTAATCCGAGGGACCACGAGCTCTCCAAAGTTTTATGGGCACAACGCCTGGTGGAGATGTATAAACTGTTCTTGGATCACAAGAGAAGTGTCCGGACTGACCGAGGACGCAGGACTAAGCTGCAATTGCCCGGATACTCAAGTAAGTAGTCCTGTAAGGACAAGTTGTTCATTCATTTATCATATATATATGCCCTTTAAAGGAGCCGTTTCTTGAGCAGAGTGGATTGCCAAGGCAAAGTTAATAAGGTGTCCGGCTCCCTCCGGAGACCACGCGGATCCCATCTTGACCAAGATGTTGAAGGCCGCGCCTTTTGAAGAAGGCGAAGGGGGGAGCGGGGAAGCAACTGCCTCTACGAAGGAGGCTATCAAGGAAGGAGGGATTAAAAGTCCCGTCTTTCGAGGAGAGAAGAGGACCGCTTCGGACGATCCGGAGGTCAAGGCCTAAAAGAGGGAAAAGGAATCTTCAACGGAGAGTCCGGCGCTGGGAAGTAACCCAGCCGCACTATTTCCCCACGGGGATCAGCCCTCCAGCGAGCCATAAGTAAAAAGAAGGGGTCTTGTAAATAAGGAACATCCCTGTATTTATTTCTAAAGATAACCGAAATTGTACCTTGTAGTTTGGATCTCAGCCCTTCTCCGCTGAGCTCGTCTTGGGGTGTTCTTCTTCCTTCGATGATGGAGAGTGAAACGCCTCCACCTGTCGCACCCTCGTGCGAGGCGGACGACCCTGAGGTGTCGTCGTGGAGCGTTTCCCCAAGTCCAGCGGGGCCGGAAGGTCCGGCGCCAACTGGCATGCGGTCGGAGGAGCTGAAGGATCTGCTCGGGCGAGCGGCTATCTCAGAAGATCACCACGCTCTAATGGGTACGGTGATAGAAAGAATTGCATCCACGGAGAGCAGATTGCATGAAGCCGTCAGAAGCTTACCGACGGGGTTCGAGGTACGCAAAAATGATGTACCTTCTGACAGTTATGCATATAGAATGCGCCCTGTGTAGATAGTAGCCCCTGAGACTCGGTATGTTGTCAAAATTGACAGCATTCCGAGGATCAAAATCTCAGTTATAACATATCGCCGCTCCTAAACAGGTGGCGGGCGTCCGTGTGGCCGGACTGATGAATATGCCGAACTAAAGCGGCAACTTGACGAGGTGGATGCGGACATCGCGCTGGTTAATAAACATTTTGACGAGTCACAAGGTATGCGACTTCTACGCGGACACCTGGTAAGGGAGCTTGACGCCCATGTCTTACTATTTGTATGCTTAATGCAGATGGTGCCGCTGCTGTGGAGGAGCTGCGGGCGAAACTCGCCCGAGCGAAAGAGCAAGCCAGAAATACTAATGCGGCCGCTTTAAGGGCGGCCGAAGAGCTAAAAGCCGAACGGGCTGCTCACTGCTGAAAAGAATCCTTGCAACGGGTCCCTACTGCATGTCTGCGCCTGTGTCTCCGTTGTGCCGTATCCTGGACGGGTGTAGCACGTTGTTCATCTGTAAAAGAGAAGAACTTAGTTTAAAAGAAAAAGGATCGTGCGAAAGATGTACTTTAATTTAAATAAACAGAGTACGATTCGAAGAAGTGAATAAAATTGAGCTTTATTGTCTCTTGTTATACATGCATGCAGCCCCTTGTATGGGGGTATGCTGCTAGTAGGCACCGGACTCGTCTAGCCGTGTCCGGGGTTGAATGACCTATTCGTGTTCTTTGACTAAGCGGGCCGGATAGGTGTGGGGCTGTCAAGGAAGTCTCACGTTCTTCCGTGCTCGAGTAACACTTGATACTTCCTTTTAATGAGATGATGCCGCGTGGACCGAGCATTTTAAGTGTTAGAGATGCATAATGCGGTATTGCGTTAAAGCGGGCGAAAGCTTCACGTCCCAATAGTGCTTGATGGCTACTTTTAAATGGGGCAACATGGAAGACTAACTTTTCGCGACGGAAGTTGTCGGATGAACTGAACACAACTTCTAGCCGTAGGGAGCCCGTACAATGGGCATATGGGCCTGGCATTATCCCTTTAAAGGAGGTGTTGCTATGGCAAATTTTGGTTGGGTCTATCCCCATCTTGCGGATTGTGTCCTGATATATCAGGTTTATGTCACTGCCGCCATCCATGATGACTTGTGTAAATTGGAATCCGTCGATTATAGGATCCAATATCAAGGCAGTCCATCCTGCGTTCCGGATGCTTTCGGAATAGTCACGATGGTCGAAGGTGATTGGTTTTGACAACCGGTGTTGGTACTCTGCTAGGGTAGTTTGTGCGGTAGCGCATTCTAGTGGGCGCCGCTCTGTTTTCCCTTTGATCACGTGAAGTGAGTTTACTGTTTTAACCTCTTGTAGGAAATTATTTTGTTTTCCGGGCTCGCTTGTGGTGCTCGTCATCATCTTCACTTGGTGTGTCGAGCCCCTTGTGTTCGGCGTTGAGTCTGCGGACTGTTTGAAGACCCAACAATCTCTGTGGGTATGGTTTGCGTGCCTCCCGGAGTCTTGTGGATTTGACATATCTTGTCCAAGATTTTGTTTAAGTTGGATAGCTCATCGCTATTGTCCTTAAGGGGCAGTTTTTTATTGTTACGCCGTGAGCTTTTGAATCCGGCGTTGACTTGGCGCTCTTTGGACCGTTCCTTTTAATCCGGTATTTGGTCCTTGTTGCGCCGTGGTTTCCCATTTCCATCTCGACTTGGATGTACTTGGGTGTTGGTGCTGCATCTTGCTAGACACCTATCCTCTCCAGCATAAAAGCGGGTCATGAGGCTTGTTAACGCGGCCATTGTTCTTGGCTTTTCTTGGCGAGGTGTACGGCGAGCCATTAAATCACAGACGTTGTGTTTGAAAGCTGCTAAGGCTTCGGCGTCCGAACAGTCGACTATTTGGTTCTTTTTAGTAAGGAACATGTTCGAGAATTTCCGGGATGACTCTCCGGGCTGTTGAGTTATGTGACTTAGATCGTCTGCATCCGGAGGGCGGACATAGGTCCCCTGAAAATTTGCCCGAAACGCATCCTCGAGCTCTTCCCAGCTTCCAATGGTATTGTCGGGAAGGCTTTTAAGCCAATGCCGAGCTGGCCCTTTGAGTTTGAGGGGTAAGTATTTTATGGCGTGGAGATCATCTCCTCTAGCCATGTGTATGTGGAGGATGTAATCCTCAATCCAGAACTCGAGTCTGTTGTTCCATCATATGCCTCAATGTTTACGGGTTTGAATCCCGGAAATTCATGATCCGGCACCTCATCGGTGAAACATAGGGGATGTGCGGCGCCCCTGTATTTGGGTGTGCCGTGATGTTCGGATATTTGGCGTGTTGCATTGCTTTGAAGAGCTTGCTTTCTCGGCCCATAGACGGACCTAACTGGGCCATCCTTTTGATGTGAGTCCTTATGCGGATCGCATATCGGCTTGTGTGCGGCGCCATTTGCCGCTCTCTTTTTGCCGTGGGGTCGTCCATCCGACCGGGTGGCCTTCTTACTTTTTGATTGTGGTGGCTCTAAGGCCTCCTCGTCAAATTCGGGCAGTAGCTTTCTTTTTGGGTAGCTCTTTGTATGGCATCGTCATTTGTATTTGTCTGCAGCGTTGAATACTTTGCTCCATCTCGATCTTGAGTGCATCTTCCGCTGTTTTGAGCTTCCGCTTCGCTTTTTCAGGCTACTGTAGCGATGGCGGCGAGCCTTTTGGAGGTTATTTTGCTCCAACAATTTGTCCAGCGTGAGATCGTCCGGACTGTTGTCTTCGCCGGGGACGGGTTGTTTATCCAAGTTGTCTTGTTCGGACGATTGCTCGATAGCATGTTCGTCGTCCACCGGTTCGCCCTCCTCTATGGCTGGGTCTCTGTTGAGGCGGGACTTGGTTCGGCGTTTACGTTGCCGTTTTGACTGCTTTTCGAAGATTTATCCTTCGTAGCGTCCCGTTGTTCCTCGTCTTCATTTCCTTTAGGTGTATCCACCATGTATACATCATGGGATGAGGTGGTTGTCCAGCATCCTGTAGGCGCTGGTTCATGGTTGTCTCCTACATCATCGTCCATACCGTCGATGTCTTCGGAGTCGAAATCGAGCACGTCGTGTAAGCTTTCGACAGTGGCTACGAAGTGGGTGGTGGGTGGGCGTTGAATTTCTTCGTCGTCCGCATCCCAACCTTCCTGACCATAGTACAGCCATGGCTCTCCGGATAAAGAGAGAGACTTTAGTGAATTCAGGGTGTCGCCAAAGGGCGAGTGCTGAAAGATGTCCGCGGCAGTGAACTCCATGACCGGCGCCCAATCGGATTCGATTGGCGGTAGCGGAGGGTTGAGTCCGGAGAGGAGTCCGGCACCACAGGTCGAGGTCTTCGCCATAAAGGGCGAGGGGATGGAGTTCGGCTCAATCGCCGTAGAGATTGTAGCCCCCGAGGCGGTGTCCAACCACTCATCCTCGATCGGGGAATCCGGCTCCGGATTAAGGGTCGGAGCGGATACTGGTGCGGCCTCCAGGGCACTGTTCGGCTGCAGAGCTAGATCATGCCCATCGAGACAGTGTGGCACGCTTGGCTGCGGCTCGAATCCGTCGAAGATCAAGTCTCCGCGGATATCGGCCGTATAGTTCAAACTTCCAAATCTGACATGATGGCGGGGCGTAGCTTCGATCTGCTCCGGATGGCTGCGAATTGGCCCTGATGCAAAAGCCGCGAATACGAAGATCTGTCCGGGAGAAAAGTCTCACCTGGACCGCGTCGTTGTTGATGATCAAAGGAGCCATCGGGCCTATCGGTGACGCATACGCAGGAACTCTCAATGAAAGCACCAATGTCGGTGTCAAAACCGGCGGATCTCGGGTAGGGGGTCCCGAACTGTGCGTCTAGGCAGATGATAACAGGAGACAAGGGACACGATGTTTTTACCCAGGTTCGGGCCCTCTCGATGGAGGTAATACCCTACCTCTTCTTGATTAATATTGATGATATGGGTAGTACAAGAGTAGATCTACCACGAGATCAAGGAGGCTAAACCCTAGAAGCTAGCCTATGGTATGATTGTTGTTCGTCCTACGGACTAAAACCCTCCGGTTTATATAGACACCGGATAGGTTAGGGTTACAATGAGTCGGTTACAATGGTAGGAGATCTACATATCCATATCGCCAAGCTTGCCTTCCACGCCAAGGAAAGTCCCATCCGGACACGGGACGAAGTCTTCAATCTTGTATCTTCATAGTCTTGGAGTCCGGCCGTGATGATAGTTCGGCTATCCGAACACCCCCTAGTCTAGGATGTCAGGACCCCGATTCCAAGTCACATCGACCTAGCCGGTAACACCTCATATCATTTTGCGGCCTCACGCACGGTATTCCCACGGGCGTCGCCTTACCATGGCCCGAGACCGTTTGCGCCTTTTGGCTCACGTATATGATAGTGTCGCTAGCATCCATATGACAAAGAACCCGGGCCGACATGGCTAGTCGTGAACCCAAAGCGGCGCTAACCCATGGGGACAGGCATACATGAATCACATCGAGCATGTCGGTCATCAATGTATGACTTGGGCTGTAACCTGGCTAACAGGACTCCGGTATCCCGGGCTGTAGCAGGCTAGGCAGGACTCCAGATATCACCGCGTGACATTTCGCCGAAGGGACAGACATAGGAACGAAGTGAAACACATGCCGGCCAGTCAAGTGTCCAAGCAGTAGTGCTGGGCTAGCAGGACTTCGGTGAACCGGGCTGTAGCGGACTACTATCGCTCGGAAGCACGAGACTACATTTCCCCATATGAGAGGCTGCCAAGGATAAACAACGAGTTTGTCGGATCCCACTCATACCAAGCATTTCAATCATACACGCAATATGCCCGATATGAGTACATACAACATGGCAACACAACAAAACTCTACAACTCAAAGTACTTTATTTAAGAGGCTCCGAGGAGCCATACATAACATATCCATACAGATAGGGGTCACATGGCCCAACACTCAAGTCATACAAACATACAAGCACATGCGGAAGCAAACTAGTCTGAGTACAGACTCTAAAAAGAAAGAAAGCTTGTTGAAGCCCTTCTATCTACAGTGACCCTTCACAAGCCTTGGATCACCACCTGGGTGGCTAGTTCACTCGTCGATGCCAAGGTCTACATAAAACCCATCGGAGGGGGCGGTGTTGTCGTCTGAAAACATTAATTAAGTAAACATGAGTACGGAGGTACTCAGCAAGTCTTACAACAGAATCCTATCATACATGCACATTCTCAAGAAGGTGGTGGAGTTATTTGCGACAAGCCAGCTTTGACTCTTGGCTAAGCTATCCTGCGTGACACCACTTGAAAAGCATTTGTCGCACACGAGTCCACTAATCACCATCACAATACTCCACCGTGGATCCTCTCTCGTCAACCCACGAGAGGGCCATCCGCGGCACTCACACTTATCTTGAGGCTTTTAGTAGTATCCATTTACTTGTCTATGAACTGTATAGGTGACCAAGTAGTCCTTTATCATGGACGTGGCTATTGAATAGTTTTATACCACGGAGGTGTACTTCTTCACACGCTCTCACCACTTACCGCCGTTTACACGACATGTACTCGGCAACCTTCAAGCGAAGCCCAACGTGGGTGTCGGCCACGACGACTAAACACACGAGTCCCGAGTCCAGGTTTATCGCCTATTCGGGTTCCATCCGCAGGAGTCCGCCGAGGTTTCCACTAACGGCCCCGAACGATGTGTGCGGGGTTCCCGAGACACCAAGCAGGCGAATCGGTACAGACCCGTGCCTACCGCAACACAGCCCACCCCTAAGGTCGGGCTGCGTGCGGCACCCAGCATGCTACAAACACCAGAAACTACTTGCAACTCCTGGACTGAGGACAAGAGTGGTTAATAAGCCGAGAGGGTCCATTGGTTTCGGGCCCAATGCGTGGTAGTAGCTAAGTCTTAAATCACACACACGAGATATCAGTTCTTAGGGGCGGCTTCAATGAAACAACCCACCATGTACTCCTACATGGCCTCTCATCGATACCTTTACCAAAAGCGTGTTCAACTCGAACTGACACAACCTTTCACTCCGGTTCATCATCCCGATGAGCCAGACCTGACACAACTCTAAGCATAGCAAGCATAGCATGGTAGGAATCACAAACATGGCTCAATCAACTCCTACACATACTAGTGGGTTTCATCTAGTTACTGTGGCAATGACAGGTCATGCAAAGGAAGTGGGTTCAACTACCACAACACACAACAGTTTGGATCGCGTTGTCTTAATGCAGTAAACAAGAGCAGAAGCGAGAACATGGGTTTGTATCGGAATGATCAATGGGTTGCTTGCCTGATGTAGTGGTGGTAGGATACTGCCCTTCAGACGGATATTCGGGATTATCCTCGGAGGCAGAACCTATCACGAAAGACACACCGAAATAAACAACACATGACAATATGCAACAATATGATGCATGCTATGACATGGCAATATGAATGTGTGTTGGCCTAATGCAAGCTGGAACAAAAAGGGATGAACTCATTTGAATCAAAGATTCAAATGTTAGCTCATTTAACATAGCCATAAAGGTGCATTATCTTAATCTGCTTAAACAGCAAGGTTAACTTGTTCTATCATGCATGAAAACTTTACCAATGGATAGAATGGATTTTTCTGATCATTTTTCATATATAAATCTTTGCATTTGGAGTTACAGATTAATTTCTATGATTTTTTGAAGTTTGAATTATTTTCTGGAATTTCCTATAACAGAATAATTCCAGTAATTCATTTACTGCGTCAGCAATGCGTCAGGATGACGTCAGGGTCAACAGGGACGTCCAGGTCAAACCTGACTGGTGGGTCCCGTGTGTCAGTGTAATTAGTTTAACTAAATATTAATTAAAACTAATCCTGATTAGTTAATAGGGTTGGGCCCCACCTGTCATTGACCCAGGGGGTCAAACTGGGCCCACCCATGGTCAAACGAGGGGTTAGCGAGGTCAACTCGCCGGCGTTTAGCCACCGGCGAGGCCGAACGCGGCGGCGAGAGTGGGTTTGGCCGTTCCTGCAACCAAATGAACCGCGGAGGGTGTCTACGGGTGGCTGGGAGCAAGCCGCAGCTCTTGGTGGCGTTGGTTGAGCTCGGGGTGGCCGGAAACGGCGCCGGCAACGACCTTGGCGGTCACCGGAGTTCGGGTGATGACGAACTCGAGGCTACGATGTGCGGTGAGGTGTGTGAAGTGGCGGGTTAGATGCTACGCGGTGCGGTGAGTATGTTAGACACCGAGGGGTGACCGGTGGATGGCCGGGAGCACGTCGGCGATGAGCTCCGCGGCGGTGCGTGCGGGTGAGCTCCGTGCGGTCGCTCTGGCTTCGGGAGCGAGAAAGGAAAGGAGGGAGGTAGCTAGGCTCACGGAGAACTCGAGGAGGCAACCGTGCGGTCGGGGGGCTGGTGCGGCGGCGGCGACGTCGAAGGGGATCTCCGGCAGCGGAGTCAGGCGAGGTCGGTCAGAGGACTCGGGCCACGCTTGTGGCCTTCGGGGCTCGGCTAGCTCGAGGAAGAGGAGGGCGGCGGAGCTCCTAGACCTGACAGGATGGCGCAAGGACGACGGAGAGCGCGACTCTGGCGACAGTGCGGCTGCGGTGGCGTCGGCCATGGCATGGGAGAGCGAGGGGGAGGAGCTGGGGAGGAGGAGAGGTGTCTGAGGGCTCGAGGGGAGAGAGAGTGGGCGATTCGCGTCGGCAGCTCGGTGAGGGAAGCGGCGAGGCGGCGGCCAGCTGCGTGGCATGCATCTTTGTGCTTTCGCCGTCGAGCACACTACTGCTGGCCAAATAAGCCTTCATTGGCAGTGGAAATTTGGGCTGGGCCAGTGGGCGGTTGGGTGGTGGCGCCGAGTGAGTTTTCCATTTCCGTTTCCTTTTTCTATTTTACGTAACTTTGTGGACTTTCTAAAATACCTAAACAGCTCCAAAATTCACCAAACTGCACCTGGTCTTTAGTTGGAATATTTCAGCATGGAACATTTTAGTTTGGGATTATTTGGGCATTTGAAATATTTTATATAATTTAAATGCCCAAACTCAAATACTTATGATTTAATTCAAAAACCTTAGGATGACCTAGAAAATTGTGCACCACTTTTGGCAGAGGCTCTGAACCAAAGCAAAGGTGATGAGCATTTTAAAAGGGCATTTCAGGTTCATTGAAAATAATTTTAGTAAGCCCTAGTTGGATTCAAAGGGGGTTCTGGGGGTTCTGTCTTCCCCATTTCAAATTTCTGATGAAAGTTAAACATGATGCAACACACTAATGCATGGACTAGCTAGGATGTGACACATGACTCCCTCAGCTGCCTTCAGAGAAGACGGTAAAAAGTTGGTGCTCGTGAACTTCCAGACCTCCCATGAGATTATCCTTCCTCCGTTGGATTATATAGAGTATTACCATCGCGGTCCAAGTCATCTAGATTACTACGTCAGTTGGACGGACCTTGTTTTGCAGAAGATTGTAATCTGCCAAGTGCCCACACGAAATGCGAATTACTCAGACTTTAAGTTAATTGCCTTGTTCGACCGCGGACTCGCCTATCTTTACGCCGGTACCTTCTTTAGCTGGAGACAACTCGGCTCGTGGTGGATCATTGTCAAAGCTGATACACACTTCTTTGATGCTATTGAACACAATGGCATCAACTACGCGATCAACAAAGTAGATGGCACCACGTATTGCTGGGACGGCGCGTGTAAGTTGTTTCCATCTCATGTTAATGATGACACCATGACACTGTTTGAACTTTTTGTGATGATTGGCATATCCCTGTTTGAGCAGAATTTGAGTAGAACTATGGCAATATATTAGAGACGTTGTAAATCAGCTATATTTGGAATGAGTTAATTCATGCGATTGTGACCATGTCATTATAGCCAATTTGTACCTGAATAATCAAGCGGTTAGGAAAATATGGATATTATCCTTATTTTACGATAATCTATATACTACTATTAAATATGAGTGTGTATCAATGGCCATGTTAGTTTCCTCATTTTCATGATGTAGAAACATGCACCACACTTTGTTGGTTTCATCTAACCATACATTAGGGAAGTAAATGTGCATATGAAGAACTCTATATTTGGAAGTAGTGAAATCCTGCAATGCTTACCATGTGTACATACCTATATTAAGCCCTTGACAATCAATGGCTAGAATAATATCCTCACAAAAAATTTGCCCACAGTAACACGAGTCTATAACAATGCATGGTGCATTAGTTACCTTGAAGAATTTGTTTGTGAGGACAGAACATGATTACATAACATGCATGACATGGTAGTTTCTGTGAAGAATCGATTGCGAGATAACATGAGTATAACCATGCATGGCACTTCTATATTTTCAAATCCAGATACATTTCCTGTATTTTCCTCCCGGTTCCAACGAGGACATAGCAATCGATGTTTCTTGCATTATCCTACTCATACTCTGAACAATGCTGATCTTACATTAACAATGCATGTCCTTTTTGATATGATGCAGTGTCCCTACAGTTACTGCCCTTTGTAATCACACCACCTTTGCCAAAACAGGGAAGCACAACTGGTTCCTCGCTCGATCAGACGACGACAAAACACTGATGATCATTCGGACACATGAGCCAGAAAAGTTATATTGCAAAAACCCCACTGTATACAAGCACCGTGTAATACATGAGTATCCGGACACCGGCTATTACGTCTATGAGCAGGATACCACTTGTTGGGGCCTTTAGGATTTTTTAGTTGGAGGCGGGTAAACAGCCTTGGTTCACACTCTCTGTTTCTCGGACTCAATTATCCGATTAACCAGGAGATCACCGTTGGCAAGGACCTTGATGGCAGAGAGGCTCTGTTTGCTATGGAAAATTGTGTCTACACGGCGAGCCCTAGGAGTTCGGGAGCAAACTCCCCTGATTGTCAATGATACAGCCTGCAGCCAAAAAAGGTGAGAATGGCAAAGGCATCCGGATTAACTTTGATCCTTGGATGTCTCAATTACGACAGGCAGTGATGTGGTTCAAGCCTTGAGGTTGATAGGTAATTCGGTTGTTGCATTGAAAGGGTGGAGTACTGGTGTCTCCGGATCACTAATTGCTGAAGCGGCACTGCAAATTATGATGGTGTTGGATCATCTCTTCGAATGACTTTGTTGTCTTTGCTGCTGGTTCTGGATGGGTAGTTCTTTCTTTTGTTATGCATATTCCTTGTCATTTGGTCATCCTCGTCTATGTCACTCTTTCTATGTAATAGTTGTACATTTAGAATGTCATTCTCGTCTGGATCACGAGAGTCTGAGCGCTGCAGATGGGTGCGTTTTGGTGGTGTAGCAAGACTTCTTATGAACTATCATGTCTTGCTGTTTATGTCAGTAGTAGTCACTAGTCAGTGTTTGAATGTTGTATATATCGTTGTTTTAACTATTTATTGTCTAGAACTACTGGTGGGCTAAATGAGGGCATCACCATTCTCCAGTGTTCAGAGTATATCTCCTTTTTTCAAGTTATATAATTTGAGCTCCTTTGTCTTTTCAATGACGTACACTTGTTTGGGCCAGTGAGGTGTCGTTGAATATGGGCGAGTAGTAGCATAATGCCAAACAGGTCTAATATGACTCTCAGGCCGGGCTCTCAAAAGATCCTGAAAAAAAGGTCGGGCTCTCCAAAAAAGAAAGAATAAGGACTCTTAGGCCGACATGTGGGCGCCACCGGTATTTTTGTGTGCTTGCGCGCCGAGAGCATATTGGCGCGTGCTCGAAATTCATGCTACCTTTTCATCCCCAGTCTCCCGCCCCTCCCCCACCTCTGGAATCTCGACTCCTACTCCAGTTCCCCCAAATCCCCCTCCTGTACTCCATGTACTCAAGCGCACTATCATGTCACCGATCAACGCGGATCTCTGAGCCGGAGATCCTGAGGTCCGTCCTGCCTTCGGTCGCTGCGTGTTGTCGCTCAATAGTGGCATGGCGGCGCTTGACCGGCAGTTTGCGGCAAAGTCTTGATGGTAACCATCAACGGCGACCGCCTCCCGTCTCGCCGGACGACCTTGTCAAAGCTCTTGGCATTGCGCGCGGCATCCAAATAAGTGACTTGCTCGTCAAGTCTCTCCGCCACATGCTGATTTCTTCGAGAGTTCCGGACAACTTTCATTGCGATCGTGTGTTCGAATCTTCCGGCGTTTGTTACTGCGATGGCGCTTGGTGAGCTTTGATCGGTGGCACCGGGATGAGGCTCGGTGCCCTCTGAGCTTGAGTTTTTAACAAAGCTTACCTTCCACGGTATGCCTCGACGTGCTTGGAACAGCGAGTCCATGAACGAGCTTATCAACGACCTTGGAGGTGAGCTCGTAAGTATGTTTGTTCCTCCAGACAGCTGGGCTCTGACGGTTATGGCATGGATGAAGAAGTCGTCTACCATACCGAAGGTGATTGGTGTTGAGATACCGGTGCAGGAACCGGGGTTGTACTATTCGTTGCCACCAAGGCCGCCGCGGACCATGTTAGGGATGTACTGTCGAGTGTTCGTGCATGCCGAAGAAGGTCAATCCATCAATCGAAGTCCTGCTGCCGCTTGGTGCTGTGGTCCGTCGACGATGTCCATTACAGGAGTCAACGTCGGACTTTCCCGTGTTGCTCGGAGCGATGGATGGCACAGGGCCTACTCCATCGCTGGCGGAGGCCTTTGCTTCTTTGGGAGAAGAGGCAGGGCTGGCTGCCTGGATGTGCTCTAATTTGAGGTAACAACTGAATCTTGTCAGATAGTACTAGTTAAATCCGAGCTATGGGTCTAAAGCACTGATATGCCAGTACATTTGATTGAAACCTGTTCTAATTTTGTACCTGAACTTTTTTTAGAAAGGGTTGTAAGTCAACTTAATGTGCTAGCATAACTTATTGTGTTGTCTGTTTGTTTTCTTTGCACAACATTCAAGATATTTCCCCGTCAGTTATAAAGACGATGAACCGTTATATGCGACTTCGTTGGTTTCAACGTAGCCCTTCCCATAGCGATCCACCGCTTCCATCCTGATTGTGCCGCTGCGTGAAATTTTTGTATGCAAGTTCAGTGTGCTATGATGTTCTATATGATTGTGTCAACTATATCAGTTTTTACTAAGCATCAGCAATGCATATGGCTGAAAGATGTATTTACGAGCATCGACCGATGGGTCTCTCTCTCTATGTCTCTCTCTCACACACACACACACGCACACACACGCGCACACGCACAAGTGGGACCCGTTGAATTATTTTTTTGCCCGTGACAACTTTTAAGTAGGTTCCACTGTAATCTAACTTTTTTCTTAAGTTATTAATTGAGCTCAATGACTTCAAAAAGTTGTACAGAAGCCTTGTTTGGGCCTTTCCGGCGTCGCTGAATGTGGGCTGAGCAACCATGCTAGGTTGTACTGTACTACACAGGCCTTTTTCTTCAACATCAGCAATGCAACTGGGCTGACAGTTGTACACAATATCCGGGTCAACTTGTTATCCGCCCCGCTGGGCTGCAAAGTTTCCTAGGAGGTATGCATTAGGCTTAACAAGAAAATGGACTTTAAGAAATAATAAATGGGATGTAATTATAATAACTGGGCAATTACTATGCACCAAACACATAATTAGTTTGAAAAATATATTATTTTTGGAATTTGGAAATTTTAATTTCATTACTTGTTGCGCGCGCAATATTTCATTGGATTTTAGCGTAATACAACTTTATTTTGAAATTATATTTAATCTGACTAGAAATTTAGGATAAAAATATTTGGATCCCATCAAAATGTGGAATTTTTTTGAATTCTGTTTTGAGCGGTTGTTTGAAATTATTAATCGTTGTCCTAGCTAGAAGTTGGGCTGTACTTTTAACAAACTGTAAATGGGCTGCAGTAAATTCCATTAGAATTAAAAAATGGGCTGTACATTCTTACAAATCGCAAATGGGCTATATGTTCTCTTCCAAATCCGAGCTGTGGGCCTACTAAGTTGACGCGTACCGCGGGCTTTGTCAACTTAGTCAATATAAACGATTCTAGCTGCAGTGATCGTACGATGTCCATCCAACGGCCGTAGTGCTTCTTCAACCTCTGGTCTTCTTGCTCCAGCCGCCCAAAGCAGCGCCGGTCGTGTCGCGTGCTCCTACCTCCCGTGGCCGGCTGTGATGCCGCGGAGGCCTCACCGCCCCGTACTACTCCCACCGCTGGCCAGGCCATCCCTCTACTCACCCACACCCCCTGTTATTCTGCGGCGACGGCAGCCTCACACCGCAGCCGAACCGGTGAACCCTCGTACTCCTCTCCGCGCGGGCTTCCACTTCTGCGTCTTCCCTGGCTCTGCGTCGTCCCCTTCCTAGGCCTCGCCGTCGTCCAGACTATCGCCCTGGTGCTCTCGGCGCGGCGTGGTCAACATGGTCAACGACCGACTTCCATCGGAAGAGTATCTTGACGTGGAGAGGGACAATTTGGGTCCAGGCGGCCACAAGGAAGTGCCTCCTTATTACGCGCAAAATTATTATTCCTCCACCTGACAGCAGGGACCCACCGGACGGGCCACCTTATTTCGCGAAAAAAATGTTTCCCCCTGACAGCTGGGACCCATCGGACGGGCCAGCGTATTTTGCGAAAAAAACGTTCCCCCCGTTGTTAGCTCGGACGCACCGGAAGTGCCTCCTTATTACGCACAAAAAAATGAATACTCCCCCTGCTAGCTAGGATCCACCATGGTGGGAGGCTGACTTGTGGGCCTACTAAGTTGACTGGGATGGGGGCCTTTGTCAACTTTAGTCAATATGAACGATTCTAGCTCCAGTGACCGTACGATGTCCATACAACAGTCGTAGTGCTTCTTCAACCTGTGGTCTTCTTGCTCCAGCCGCCCAAAGCAGCGCCGGTCGTGCCGCATGCTCCTGCCTCCCTTGGCCGGGCTGTCTTTGCCAAAAGGCCTCACCGCCCCTACTATTCCCACCGCTGGCCAAGCCTGGCGGCGACGACAACCTCACACCGCAGCGAACCAGTGAACCCTCGTACTCCTCTCCGTGCGGGCTTCCACTGCCGCGTCTTCCCCGGCTCCCCGTCGTCCCCTTCCTAGGCCTCGCCGTCGTCCACCGCCCTGGTGCTCTCGGCACGGCGTGGTCAACGTGGTCAAGGAACGACTTTCATCGGACGTGGAATGTACGTGGGGAGGCTGACAGCTGGGTCCACGGCCGCAGCAAGGAAGTGCCTCCTTATTACGCGGAAAATAATGATTCCTCCACCGAGTGGGACCCACCGGACGGGCCCCTTTGTATTTCACGGAAAAAAATGTTTCCCCTGACTGCTGGGACCCACCAGCTTCATATTCGCACGCAAGGAAGTCCGTCCGAAAAAAAATGATTCGCCCCCCTGACTGCTGGGACCCACCAGCTACACCTTCGCACGCAAGGAAGTGCGTCCGGGCAAAAAAAAAACAAAACGATTCGCCCCCCTGACTGCTGGGACCCACTAGCTACATCTTCGCAGGAAAGGAAGTGCACGGCGGTCGGGACCCACCTGGTGAAGCGTGCGTGGCGTTGTCATCACGGTCGCGAATGTGTACGTACATCCCGGTCGATGTAGAGGCGCATTACGCGTCGTAGTAGAGGCGTGCACGCAGTCGTAGTAGAGGCGCACACGTAGCATGTACACGCGTGCGTCTGGCGGCGGTGCAAGAAAGAAAATACGGCCACGTATGTGTACATACGGGCGGGGTCTCGAACGCCTACTCGCGCATACATACATGGCTGGGTCGGAACGGAGAAACAACGTCGTCGTCGTGTTCATGTGGAGCCAACCGGCTGGGTCGGAACAGAATGCGTGGTCGTGTTCATCGGAAGGCTTGGACGGAACAGGCGATGGAAACGAGGCCCAGCGTACCGCACAACGGAGGAAACAGACCTCCTACGTTCGGAACGGGGTCCCGTTGATCGGGAGGGGTGTGGTGTACCGCAAAACAGAGAAAACGGACCTCCTACGGTCGAAACGGGGGTCCGGTTGCTCGAGAGGGGTGTGGCGTACCGCAAAACGGAGGAAACAGACCTCCTACGGCCGAAACGGGTGTCCTGTTGATCAGGAGGGGTGTGGCGTACCGCCAAAAGCAGGCCAAGCAGACTTGTGTTGGGCGCCACGGTCGAAACGGGGTCCTGTTCATCGGGAGGTGTGGCGTGCCAAAAGCAGGACTCCACGGGATACTGTTCATCTCCACCATCGACCTCCTCCAGCCTCCACGGGCTCCTGTTCATCCAGCCTCCACCACGCGTTACTCCACCGGCTCCTGTTCAACCACCCCTCCACGGGCACCCCTCCACCATCTACTGTTCATCCAGCCCTCCACACCACGGGGTCCTGTTCAACCACCCCTCCATCGTCTAGTGTTCATCCAGCCCTCCACACCACGGGGTCCTGTTCATCCAGAGGCAACGCCACCGCTCCTTTATTCATCCAAACCCCCCCGCAACACTCCTTTGTTCATCCTGCAGGCGGCATCGATCGACTTGATTAGTAGCGATGGCGAAGGAATCACTTTCGATCGGGTTAAGTTAACAACCATTGATCGATCGCTCGGGTTCGATAGCAGCGTAACTGCGGTGCAATCGCCGGGTTCGATTAGAGCCAACCCTCGCACACACGCGCGTACGTGTACGAGAGAAACGTGCATCGCTCGGCCCCCAACCTCCCACCGTAACCGGGAACTCCCTGAAATTTTCCTCCCCCTCGCTTCTACCATGGTTTTTACCGTCATGGACGCCCCAAAGAATGTCATGCAGCTGCGTCTCTGGCCCGCCCAGGACGAAAAGCCCATTTTCTGTCATGATTTTTTGTCATAGAAGTAGGAGCCCACCACATCTATGATGATACCGGGTTTTGTCACAATTATCGTCATAGAAGTGTCATATGTATGACAGAAAAAAATTCGTTCGGCCCAAAATGTCACGGGTGTGTCTTTTTTTTTGTAGTGTAGCCATAAAATTTTAAGCCTCCTCCGAGGTAATCTTCACCATCACGCTGGTGTCAAACCAGTCCGGCAATATTGCTCCACGGCTGCCAACCTGCGCTAGACACGTCGCCGCTTCGTTGAGCCAAGCTCAACTTCTTCGATCATCATCTCGGCAAGCCGAACAAGAGTTTGGCATCGCGAAGGATAAATCATCACCAACATCACAGCCCCACGGATTACACGGAGCAGGCACACCGGCATCGCCGCATGGTCACTTCATCAAGCCGGCATTGACCGCGTCACAAGTCACGACCTGCGTCAGCATGGCCGCACTGTTGCTTCTTCAAGCCGATGTCCATCACGCCGACCTGCTTCAACACCTCGGCTGACATGGCAGCTGCAACGTCTCCTCACCGACCTGCTCCATCACCTCGGCTGGACCAGGGACTTGGCTATTTCTTCATCAACATACTTCGGTGACTTCGGCGTCACCAGTCGACTAGCTTCGTCACGTTAGCTGGATCGGGGGCTTTGCCTCGGCGAGCCCACCTTTGCCAGCATTGCCATGCCGTCGCTTTATCGCCCATCAGGCAATGGGTGTGCGGATCGAGTCCCAATTTTGGGAGTAAACTTTCTTCAGATTGCTACAACAGATAAACCAGGTGCTATTAATCCTAGTATTTTTTCTTGCTTGGGTTTATTTTTCCCAAGGAATTATTACTCTGGTTTGTATCATCAGCTGTACACAAGTCTATCAAATGGTGGTCACATTAACGACGATCGCGTGGTGGTTCGGTCAGTCTCCGTACACAGTTCGGCGAATGACGCATCCGGAACTCGGACCGGCCTGTGAATTCAGGCTTTGCCACGCCTTCACCGCGTCGCGCCGATGCCCTGCATCGACATTGACTTCGGCGCCAGGACACATCTCTTTAAATAAATTATTTTTGCGTAAAGCAATTATGCAAGGATTATATATATATTTATACTATTATTTTTTGGACCGCAATATTTTATGTGTGTAGGTAATCGACTTCGACTGTGTCACGCCGTCACTTTGGCAAGCCGATGTCGTCGTCCCAATCGGCATAAATCGGCTTGCATGATCACCTTGTTGGTCAAATTTGTATACCAACATGTTCGGTTGCCTCGGGGACTTCGACATCATCGAGAGGGTTCTACCTCGTCGGATAAAAGGATCCGGATCGGGCAGCGCTGTCACCTCTGCGTACCGACGTACCATGTCACCTCGGCTGGACCGAGGGCTTCGTCATCACTCCATTATCCACGCCGGGGGCTTCGGCGTCACACTGCAGGCCTGCATTGGCCGTGCTATGTCGCCACTTCGGAGTGTCGAGCTCTTCGCTCCGCCACCTCGGGACCGGCTTGGGGGCTGGGACCTTGTCCTACCGTATGCTCGTATCGTGCATCGACACCGAGCGCATTAACCAGCTAAGTCGCTTTTATGCTCAGAATTTTCAATTTTAAATTTTTTTCGGTTCGACCAAGCATTATACTTTTTTGGCAAAAAGTTGTTTGTGAAAACTTCCTTGTCAAAACTTTGTTTGTGACACACAAATTCAAATACCCTGTTTTCTTGGGGGCTTCCTTTATGAAGCCTATCCTCTTGCATATGATTATACTTGTATGGCTTCGTTCCTTGTTCGTGTATTACGCCACAATATGCACCGTGTTGACTTAAGTGTTCCGCAAGCTGGGTTGCCTTGCTCCTGTGTTTACCCCTACGTTCCCAATCGTTCGGCTAGGGAGTAAAGGGAGCACCTCTGCGATTGTCACGATTGGGTCATCCGAGCTCGGACCTTAGACTAGGTGAAGCCGAAAGCTAGCGCTCCTATTGTTTTCAATTATGGTGGGCGCACAACGGAACTCATGAGTACAAAAAATCTATTGCACAAGTCCTATAGTAACAATGAGAAACCGAAGAAAGGCATCGGTGGAGGTACTATTTTCTTCGAAGATGCTTCTTACACTTCTCAGTAATATAGCATAAGTTCCCTGAGCGCGCTTTGTCTGTTACAGCCTTATGGCCTGATTGCATGGTTATCGAAAACACCGTCGATATTATCGACAGGTGGAGTACATAACACTTTTTGGTCCTTGACCGAACAGGGAGAAACCGACGGTCGGTTAAGACGCGTTTAAAGTTCGGGTGAACACAGATATGATATAAGTACTACCGTACATACAATCATTATACATAAAATTCTTTTTCCCAAGTTTCTCGGGGGCTCTTAAATTAGTATGAGCCGTTTTATAATAATTTTTTTCTTCTTGGTCATTGCAAAATCTTTTTCTATCACTCCTTTTTTCGACGTGAGTGTGTGGTCAATAGCCGGAGAGCCTAGTCTCTCTCTCAAAGCCGTTCGAGTTTAGTTAGCTAAACTGGCCTAATGAGCAGTACTCCGCCTTCGGGATAGGAGGTTACAGCCGTGGGCTGACCCGCTTGAGGTCTTGAGATCGGATGTGTCATATTAATGCATGATAGAAGCACCCTTTTTAAGACCAATTTTCGGATTGGCACCGAACACTTGATCTAATTCGGACGTTAAGTTTTTACTAAATTGTTGGGTTTTCCAAGCCTATGACACTTTCAAAATATTTGTGTGTTTCCCACATAAGTCTCGCAGTGCAACGCCGGACACCTTTAGAGATTCTGCGAAAACATTCTTGGATATTGCTATATATGCATCGGTTTCGAATTATGTCTTCGGTCAATAGTTGGGTTGCCCGGCTCCTGTGCTTGCCTCCTATGTTCCGCTTTGTTCGGCTAGGTGTGCAAAGGGAGAACCACTGCGATTGTGCTTCCAGCTCACATGGTTAAGCACCTCAGTGGAGAAAGCCGAAAACTGACTGTTACAATAAGTGTAAACTGGTCAGCGATCCGATGACTATGTTAAATGATGGGCCATTCATAACTTTGGCCGAAGTGTTTACGGCTTGACCTCGGCTGTCGCTGAACACTAACCGGGGGCTCGTATCTAGCTTCCCCAGTTTAAAGCTCCTATGACTAAGTGAAAGTTATAAAGCCCGCATATCTGATTGCCTTGTTTCCGCTAAGACAACCGCCTTCGGGCACCGAGACGTCGGCTAAGGGTTGTTTTGTTATTGCGAAAACACCCTGCGTAGCATCTACAATGGGGCGGAAGCCGACGATGGGCCACTTTCAACTGATAAACGGTCGCAACGGAGTCAAAATAAACATATCATCGGCGTTTGTATATAATATACAAAGGCTGCCTTCCGTAATCATCGTTATAAAGCCATACATATGCATCAATTTGACTTAAGATTTTGGCCAAGCTAGGTTGCCTGGCTCCTGTGCTTACCCCTACATTCCCGATTGTTCGGCTAGGCGGTAAAGGGAGCACCTCTGTGATTGTTACTACCGGGTCATCCGAGTTAGTACCTCAGACTGGGTGAAGCCGAAAGCTAGCAATCTTAAAGGATCATATTGGTCGGCAATGACGGAAGTAATAATTTTGGTTCATTAATACCATAGAGTTCGGGAACTTTCGCCAAACTCAATCCTCAATATTTTCCTCCCACATTGATCGGAGGTGAGTTTTCATGACCATGATAAGCATGATGACCCAAAGAAAGGAACCGATAGCGGGACTATTTTCTTTGGAAGATGTTTCTTACGTTAAAACGTAATATAACATATCTCTCCGTGTACCTTTGTTTATAAAACCATATGACCGGATTGCCTTGTTTGCCGTAAAACTTTGGCCTTATAACGGCTTTATAAAGTAGGACAAACACTCCCCAGCTACTGGCCGAGGAGGTTGAAGCCGATGGTCGGTCAACAAAGTATTGTACAATGCGGATTTGATCATTAATGATGAAAAGTACTTGGATACATAGAATCATTACACATGAAAATTGTGAGTAAAATCCATTTACTGCATTCCATCTTTTAAACCCCTTGGGGCCTACCTTGGCGAGCTCGGATTTCGACCAGCTCTAAACTCTTTTAAGAGATCTTTATTCTCTTTCCGAGAAGTTTGTGTTAAACACAACAAAATTTTTTGTCAAACGGATATCGATCCTTAATTCGACCACCTGTGCCACCCGACCAGTGTCTCGAGGGCTACTGCATTGCCTATTCAATGCAGAAAATTCAAAGTGCTCAGTGTTCGGCATAACCGAACTATGGACAAGCGCGTCTTCGGACGACAAGAAATACCATATGTGACTTATCCGGCATCAAGCTGATATATCACGGCGACTTCTCACAACCCTCTCTCAGGGGCCCGTCCGCCAATCACTATTACCTCTAATATATTACACTGTGTTTCTATTCCTATGTATGCTGCCGAGCTAGCAGTTGATCCTCAGGCCGATTTCATGACTTGGGTCTCAGGGGCTACCAGGATCAGTAGTTTTATGTTTTCCTTCAGGTGCATCTCGGATTTTAGGCTGATAGACACCTTGAGGGCCACTGGCAATACATCTCGTCAGCAAATAAATCTATATGCATCAGAAATAAAATCCGCAAACAATCAGCCCATGATCGAGGTGCTGAGTGTTGGGGAACGTTGCAGAAAATTAAAATTTTTCCTACGGTTTCACCAAGATCCATCTATGAGTTCATCTAAGCAACGAGCCAAGGGAGTGAGTTTGCATCTACATACCACTTGTAGATCGAGTGCGGAAGCGTTCAAGGGGATGGTGATGATGGAGTCGTACTCGTCGTGATTCGGATCACCGATGACCAAGTGCTGAACGGACAGCACCTCCGCATTCAACACACGTACGGTACGGACGACGTCTCCTCCGTCTTGATCCAGCAAGGGGGAAGGAGAGGTTGAGGAAGATGGCTCCAGCAGCACGACGGCATGATGATGGTGGAGTGACAGATTCTCGGCAGGGCTTAAGCGCCTTGCGCGGAGGAGGAGAGGTGTTGGGGAGGGAGGGCTGCGCCTTGGCTTGGGTGCGGCTGCCCTCCCTCACCCCTCTATTTATAGGGGAAGGGGCAGGGGGCGGCCTCTAGATGGCATCTAGAGGGGGCGGCGGCCAAGGGAGGGTGGCTTGCCCCCAAGCAAGGCGCCCCTCTAGGGTTCCCCCCAAACCCTAGGCGCATGGGCCCAAAGGGGGGCACCCAGCCCACCAGGGGCTGGCTGCTATCCCCACGCAGCCCATGTGGCCCCCCGGGAGGGGTGGCCCCTCCCGGTGGACCTCCGGAACCCTTCCGGTGGCCCCGGTACAATACCGGTATGCCCCCGAAACTTTCCGGTGTCCGTTTGACAACTTCCCATATATAAATCTTTACCTCCGGACCCTTCCGGAACTCCTCGTGACATCCGGGATCTCATCCGGGACTCCGAACAACATTCGGTAATCACATACAAGTCTTCCTAATAACCCTAGCGTCACCGAACCTTATGTGTAGACCCTACGGGTTCGGAAGACATGCGAACATGACCGACGGCTCTCGGGTCAATAACCAACAACGGATCTGGATACCCATGTTGGCTCCCACATGCTCCTCGATGATGTCATCGGATGAACCAAGATGTTGAGGATTCAAGCAACCCCATATACTATTCCCTTTGTCAATCGGTACGTTACATGCCCGAGACTCGATCGTCGGTATCCCAATACCTCGTTCAGTCTCGTTTCGGCAAGTCACTTTACTCGTACCGTAATGCATGATCCCGTGACCAAACACTTGGTCACTTTGAGCTCATTATGATGATGCATTACCGAGTGGGCCCAGAGATACCTCTCCGTCATACGGAGTGACAAATCCGATCTCGATCCGTGTCAACCCAACAGACACTTTCAGAGATACCTGTAGTGCACCTTTATAGTCACCCGATTACGTTGTGACGTTTGGTACACCCAAAGCACTCCTACGGTATCCGGAGTTACACGATCTCATGGTCTAAGGAAGAGATATTTGACATTGCAAAAGCTCTAGCAAAGCGAACTACACGATCTTGTGCTATGCTTATGATTGGGTCTTGTCCATCACGTCATTCTCCTAATGGCGTGATCCCGTTGTCAATGACATCGATGTCCATAGTCGAAACCATGACTATCTGTTGACCAACGAGCTAGTCAACTAGAGGCTTACTAGGGACGTATTGTGGTCTATGTATTCACACGTGTATTACGATTTCCGGATAATACAATTATAGCATGAATAAAAGACAATTATCACGAACAAGGAAATATAATAATAATGCTTTTATTATTGCCTCTAGGGCATATTTCCAACAGTCTCCCACTTGCACTAGAGTCAATAATCTAGTTACATTGTGATGAATCGAACACCCATAGAGTTCTGGTGTTGATCATGTTTTGCCCGCGGAAGAGGTTTAGTCAATGAATCTGCGACATTCAGATCCGTATGCACTTTGCAAATTTCTATGTCTCCATCTTGAACATTTTCACGGATGGAGTTGAAGCGACGCTTGATGTGCCTGGTCTTCTTGTGAAACCTGGGCTCCTTGGCAAGTGCAATAGCTCCGGTGTTGTCACAGAAGAGTTTGATCGGCCCGACGCATTGGGTATGACTCCTAGGTCGGTGATGAACTCCTTCACCCAAATTGCTTCATGCGCTGCCCCGAGGCTGCCATGTACTCCGCTTCACATGTAGATCCCGCCACGACGCTTCCGCTTGCTGCACCAAATGATCTGCTCCACCATTCAACATATACACGTATCCGGTTTGTGACTTAGAGTCATCCAGATCGTTGTCGAAGCTAGTATCGACGTAACCCTTTACTGACGAGCTCTTCGTCACCTCCATAAACGAGAAACATGTCCTTTGTCCTTTTCGTGTACTTCAGGATATTCTTGACCGCTGTCCGGTGTTCCTTGCCGGGATTACTTTGGTACCTTCCTACCAAACTTACGGCAAGGTTTACATCAGGTCCGGTACACGGCATGGCATACATAATAGATCCTATGGCTGAGGCATAGGGGATGACGCTCATCTCTTCTTTATCTTTTGCCGTGGTCGGGCATTGAGCTGAGCTCAATCTCACACCTTGCAGTACAGCAAGAACCCTTTCTTGGACTGATCCATTTTGAACTTCTTCAAAATCTTATCAAGGTATGTGCTTTGTGAAAGACCTATGAGGCGTCTCGATCTATCTCTATAGATCTTGATGCCTAATATATAAGCAGCTTCTCCAAGGTCCTTCATTGAAAAACACTTATTCAAGTAGGCCTTGATGCTGTGCAAGAATTCTATATCATTTCCCATCAAAAGTATGTCATCTACATATAATATGAGAAATGCTACAGAGCTCCCACTCACTTTCTTGTAAACGCAGGCTTCTCCATAAGTCTGCATAAACCCAAACGCTTTGATCATCTCATCAAAGCGAATGTTCCAACTCCGAGATGCTTGCACCAGCCCATAAATGGATCATTGGAGCTTGCATACTTTGTTAGCATTCTTAGGATCGACAAAACCTTCCGGCTGCATCATATATAGCTCTTCCTTAAGATGCCCGTTAAGGAATGCCGTTTTGACGTCCATCTACCATATCTCATAATCATAGTATGCGGCAATTGCTAACATGATTCGGACGGACTTAAGCTTCGCTACGGGAGAGAAAGTCTCATCGTAGTCAATCCCTTGAATTTGCCGATAACCCTTAGCGACAAGTCGAGCTTTATAGATGGTGACATTACCATCCGCGTCCGTCTTCTTCTTAAAGATCCATTTGTTTTCTATCGCTCGCCGATCATTGGGCAAGTCAGTCAAAGTCCATACTTTGTTTTCATACATGGATTCTATCTCGGATTTCATGGCTTCTAGCCATTTGTTGGAATCTGGGCCGCCATCGCTTCTTCATAGTTCAAGGTTCACCGTTGTCTAACAACATGATTTCCGTGACAGGGTTGCCGTACCACTGCAGTGCGGAGCGTGTCCTTGTGGACCTCTGAAGTTCAGTAGCTACTTGATCCGAAGTACCTTGATCATCATCATTATTTTCCTCTTCAGTTCGTGTAGGCATCACAGGAACATTTTCCTGAGCTGCACTACTTTTCGGTTCAAGATGTAGTACTTCATCGAGTTCTACTTTCCTCCCACTTACTCCTTTCAAGAGAAACTCTTTTTCCAGAAAGGATCCGTTCTTGGCAACAAAGATCTTGCCTTCGGATCTAAGGTAGAAGGTATACCCAATGGTTTCCTTAGGGTATCCTATGAAGACGCATTTTTCCGACTTGGGTTCGAGCTTTTCGGGTTGAAGTTTCTTGACATAAGCATCGCATCCCCAAACTTTTAGAAACGACAGCTTAGGTTTCTTCCCAAACCATAATTCATACGGTGTCGTCTCAACGGATTTAGACGGTGCCCTATTTAAAGTGAATGTAGCTGTCTCTAGAGCGTATCCCCAAAATGATAGCGGTAAATCTGTAAGAGACATCATAGATCGCACCTTATCCAATAGAGTGCGATTACGACGTTCGGACACACCATTATGCTGAGGTGTTCCAGGCGGCGTGAGTTGTGAAACGATTCCACATTTCCTTAAGTGTGTACCAAATTCGTGACTTAAATATTCTCCTCCACGATCTGATCGTAAGAACTTTATTTTTCGGTCACGTTGATTCTCTACCTCATTCTGAAATTCCTTGAACTTTTCAAAGGTCTCAGACTTGTGTTTCATCAAGTAGACATACCCATATCTACTCAAGTCATCCGTGAGAGTGAGAACATAACGATATCCTCCATGAGCCTCAACACTCATTGGACCGCACACATCGGTATGTATGATTTCCAACAAGTTGGTTGCTCGCTCCATTGTTCCGGAGAACGGAGTCTTGGTCATCTTGCTCATGAGGCATGGTTCGCATGTGTCAAATGATTCATAATCTAGAGACTCCAAAAGTCCATCGCATGGAGCTTCTTCATGCGCTTGACACCAATGTGACCAAGGCGGCGGTGCCACAAGTATGTGGGACTATCGTTATCAACTTTACATCTTTTGGTATTCACGCTATGAATATGTGTAACATTACGCCGAGATTCATTAAGAATAAACCATTGACCATCGGAGCATGACCATAAAACATATCTCTCATATAAATAGAACAACCATTATTCTCGGATTTAAATGAGTAGCTATCTCGCATTAAACGAGATCCAGATACAATGTTCATGCTCAAACTTGGCACCAAATAACAATTATTAAGGTTCAAAACTAATCCCGTAGGTAAATGTAGAGGTAGCGTGTCGACGGCGATCACATCGACTGAACCATTCCCGACGCGCATCGTCACCTCGTCCTTCGCCCGGTCTCCGCTTATTCCGCAGCTCTGCTGTGAGTTACAAATATGAGCAACGGCACCGTATCAAATACCGGGAGTTACTACGAGTACTGGTAAAATACACATCTATTACATGTATATCAAATATACCTTTGGTGTTGTCGGCCTTCTTATCCGCTAAGTATTTGGGGCAGTTCCGCTTCCAGTGACCCTTCCCCTTGCAATAAAAGCACTCAGTCTCAGGCTTGGGTCCATTCTTTGACTTCTTCGATGGCGGCTTATCGGCAGCAACATCTTTGCCGTCCTTCTTGAAGTTCTTCTTGCCCTTGCCCTTCTTGAACTTAGTGGTCTTATTGACCATCAACACTTGATGTTCTTTCTTGATCTCAACCTCTGCTGACTTTAGCATTGAAAATACTTCAGGAATGGTCTTCACCATCCCACGCATATTGTAGTTCATCACAAAGCTCTTGTAGCTTGGTGGGAGCGATGAAGGATTCTGTCAATGACCGCCTCATCGGGGAGGTTAATATTCATTTGGGTCATGCGGTTGTGCAACCCGGACATTACGAGTATGTGCTCCTTGTGAGAACTATTTTCCTCCATCTTACAACTATAGAACTTGTCAGAGACATCATATCTCTCGACCCGGGCGTGAGCTTGAAAAACTAGTTTCAGCTCCTCGAACATCTCATATGCTCCGTGATGCTCAAAACGCTTTTGGAGCCCGGTTCTAAGTTGTATAGCATGCCGCCCGAACGAGGGAGTAATCATCAAGACGAGTTTGCCAAGCATTCATAATGTCTTGGTTCTGCAGGGACGGGGCGTCACCTAGCGGTCCTTCTAGGACATATTGTTTCCTGGCAGCTATGAGGATGATCCTCGGGTTAGGACCCGATCTGTATAGTTGTTGCCATCATCTTTCAGCTTGGTTTTCTCTAGGAACGCGTTGAAGTTCAGGTTGACATGAGCGTTGGCCATTTGATCTACAAGACATATTTGCAAAAGTTTTAGACTAAGTTCATGATAATTAAGTTCATCTAATCAAAATTTTAATGAACTCCTACTCAGATTAGACATCCCTCTAGTCATCTAAGTGTTACACGATCCGAGTCGACTAGTGCCGTGTCCGATCATCACGTGAGACGGACTAGTCATCGTCGGTGAACATTCTCATGTTGATCGTATCTTCCATACGACTCGTGTTCGACCTTTCGGTCTCCGTGTTCGGAGGCCATGTCTGTACATGCTCGGCTCGTCAAGTTAACTCTAAGTGTTTTGCATGTGTAAATCTGTCTTACACCCGTTGTATGTGAACGTAAGGATCTATCACACCCGATCATCACGTGGTGCTTCGAAACGACGAACTTTAGCAACGGTGCACGCTTAGGGAGAACACTTCTTGAAATTGTTGTAAGGGATCATCTTATTTATTACCGTCATTCTAAGTAAACAAGATGCATAAACATAATAAACATCACATGCAATTATATAGTAGTGACATGATATGGCCAATATCATATAGCTCCATTGATCTCCATCTTCGGGGCTCCATGATCATCTTGTCACCGGCATGACACCATGATCTCCATCATCGTGTCTTCATGAAGTTGTCACGCCAACGACTACTTCTACTTCTATGGCTAACACGTTTAGCAATAAAGTAAAGTAGTTTACATGGCGTTCTTCAATGACACGCAGTCATACAAAATAAAGACAACTCCTATGGCTCCTGCGGTTGTCATACTCATCGACATGCAAGTCGTGATTCCTATTACAAGAACATGATCTCATACATCACAATATATCATTCATCATTCATCACAACTTCGGCCATATCACATCACATGACAATTGCCGCAAAAACAAGTTAGACGTCCTATAATTGTTGTTGCATCTTTTACGTGGCTGCAATTGGGTTCTAGCAAGAACGTTTTCTTACCTACGAATAACCACAACGTGATTTTGTCAACTTCTATTTACCCTTCATAAGGACCCTTTTCATCGAATCCGCTCCAACTAAAGTGGGAGAGACAGACACCCTTGACCACCTTATGCAACTAGTGCATGTCACCGGTGGAACCGGTCTCACGTAAGTGTACGTGTAAGGTTGGTCCGGCCGCTTCATCCCACAATACCGCTGAAGCAAGATAAGACTAGTAGCGGCAAGCAAGTTGACAAGATCTACGCCCACAACAAAATTGTGTTCTACTCGTGCAATAGAGAACTACGCATAGACCTAGCTCGATACCACTTTGTTGGGGAACGTTGCAGAAAATTAAAATTTTTCCTACGGTTTCACCAAGATCCATCTATGAGTTCATCTAAGCAACGAGTCAAGGGAGTGAGTTTGCATCTACATACCACTTGTAGATCGAGTGCGGAAGCATTCAAGGGAGGGTGATGATGGAGTCATTTTCGCCGTGATTCGGATCACCGATGACCAAGTCTTGAACGGACAGCACCTCCGTGTTCAACACACGTCTGATGCAGACGGCGTATCCTCCGTCTTGATCCAGCAAGGGGAAGGAGAGGTTGAGGAAGATGGCTCCGGCAGCGACGACAACATGATGATGGTGGAGTGATTCTCGTGAGGCTTAAGCGCCTGTGGAGGAGGAGAGGTGTTGGGGAGGGGAGGGGCTGCGCCTTGGCTTGGGTGCGGCTGCCCTCCCCTCACCCCTCTATTTATAGGGGGAAGGGGCAAGGGGGGCCGGCCCCTCTAGATGGCATCTAGAGGGGGGCGGCGGCCAAGGGGAGGGGTGGCTTGCCCCCCAAGCAAGGGGGGGCGCCCCCCTCTAGGGTTCCCCCCAAACCCTAGGCGCATGGGCCCAAGGGGGGGGCGCACCCAGCCCACCAGGGGCTGGCTGCTATCCCCACGCAGCCCATGTGGCCCCCGGGAGGGATGGCCCCTCCCGGTGGACCTCCGGAACCCTTCCGGTGGCCCCGGTACAATACCGGTATGCCCCCGAAACTTTCCGGTGTCCGTTTGACAACTTCCCATATATAAATCTTTACCTCCGGACCCTTCCGGAACTTCTCATGACGTTCGGGATCTCATCCGGGACTCCGAACAACATTCGGTAATCACATACAAGTCTTCCTAATAACCCTAGCGTCACCGAACCTTAAGTGTGTAGACCCTACGGGTTCGGGAGACATGCAGACATGACCGAGACGGCTCTCAGGTCAATAACCAATAGCGGGATCTGGATACCCATGTTGGCTCCCACATGCTCCTCGATGATGTCATCGGATGAACCACGATGTCGAGGATTCAAGTAACCCCGTATACTATTCCCTTTGTCAATCGATGCGTTACATGCCCGAGACTCGATCGTCGGTATCCCAATACCTCGTTCGGTCTGTTATCGGCAAGTCACTTTACTCGCACCGTAATGCATGATCCCGTGACCAAACACTTGGTCACTTTGAGCTCATTATGATGATGCATTACCGAGTGGGCCCAGAGATACCTCTCCGTCATACGGAGTGACAAATCCGGTCTCGATCCGTGTCAACCCAACAGACACTTTTGGAGATACCTGTAGTGCACCTTTATAGTCACCCAGTTACGTTGTGACGTTTGGTACACCCAAAGCACTCCTACGGTATCCGGGAGTTACACGATCTCATCGTCTAAGGAAGAGATACTTGACATTGCAATAGCTCTAGCAAAACGAACTACACGATCTTGTGCTATGCTTATGATTGGGTCTTGTCCATCACGTCATTCTCCGAATGACGTGATCCCGTTGTCAATGACATCTGATGTCCATAGTCAGGAAACCATGACTATCTATTGACCAACGAGCTAGTCAACTAGAGGCTTACTAGGGACGTATTGTGGTCTATGTATTCACACGTGTATTACGATTTCCGGATAATACAGTTATAGCATGAATAAAAGACAATTATCACGAACAAGGAAATATAATAATAATGCTTTTATTATTGCCTCTAGGGCATATTTCCAACACTGTGCCACCTCGGAAGCAGTTCGGCTTATAGCTCAGATGCACGTGGCTAGCTCCTTAGAGGGCATTTCCGGCATTAAGCTCTACTAAAACTTTTTGAACCAAGGTGATCTATGGCACCTCGGATATAGTCCGGTGTTGGAGCTTGGACATAGTCCGGCATTGGAGCTCGGACACAGTCCGGCATTGGAGCTTGGATACAGTCCGGCGTTGGAGCTTGGATACAGTCCGTCGTCAGAGCTCGAACGCAAGAGGACACTGCCGCACGGGAAACACTTCAAATCCTAGGTGTGGCATAAAAATAACAAGGCATTGATAAAAGTCGATAACTTAAAGGGGCTCCTCGGATACCCGACATATAAACCCTTCGGATTTACTTCGGCGATCCTCAAGATCAAAGATAAGAAGGTTTGTTGAACCAGTTTTCAAGACCGACGACCGAAGATGAAGAACAGTTCGGAAGAATCGAGGAGCGTCCCCAACTTGAAGCCCAGTTCAGGGGGCTACTGATGGTGTCCTGGACTAGGGGGTACTCACCACGTCATCTCCCGATCAGTTAGATTGGGCCGAGGACCCCCATGGCCATATACTCATGGGCCAGTTCGGACAGCCCATGCCGCATACAAGGAGGATTCTACAAGACTTGGCGCCCAAGACAAGGACTCCTCTAAACCCTAGGCCTACGGTGCATATATAAACCGAGGCCAGGCTAGTCAATAGACAATCTCATATTTATTACTACAATCTCGTGGTAGATACATGTACTCTGTACTACACCCATATGAATACAATCAAAAGCAGCATGTAGGGTATTATCTCATCAAGAGAGCCCGAAGCTGGGTAAAACCTCGTGTCCATGTTACCATTGCTCCAAGACGCCTAGCTTAGGACCCCTACTACGTGATACGCCGGATATTGAACCGACAAAGACTACCACCTCTTTGGTTTGCTTTGACTGTTCAACTAGGTTGAATGAACTGTTGGGAAACGTAGCATGCAATTTCAAAAAAATTCCTACGTCCATGCAAGATCTATCCAGGAGATTCATAGCAACCAGAGGGGGAGAGTGTGTCCATGTACCCTCGTAGACTAAAAGCGGAAGCGTTTGTTAACACAGTTGATGTAGTCGAACTTCTTCATGTTCCGACCGAACAAGCACCAAACGTACGGCACCTCCGATTTCTACACACGTTCAGCTCGATGACGTCCCTCGAACTCTTGATCCAACAAATTGTCGAATGAGAGTTCCATCAGCACGACGGCGTGGTGACGGTGAAGTGACCTGTGTAGGGCTTCGCCTAAGCACTACGTGACTATGACCGGAGACGTAAACTATGGAGGGGGCGCCGCACATGGCTTGGAACAATTGATGTGTCTTCTAGGCGCCCCCTCCCCATGTATATAAAGGAGGGAGGGGGAGGAGGCCGGTGATACGTCTCCAACGTATCTATTATTTATGAAGTATTCATGCTATTATACTATCCTTCTAGGATGTTTTATATGCATTTGTATGATATTTTATATGATTTTTGGGACTAACCTATTAACCTAGAGCCCAGTGCCAGTTTCTGTTTTCTCCTTGTTTTTGAGTTTCGCAGAAAAGGATTACCAAATGGAGTCCAATTGACGTGCCAATTTTTGATGATTTTTTATGGACCAAAAGAAGACCAAAAAGTATCGGAATTGGGCCAGAAGAGTCCCGAGCTACCAACGAGGGTGGGGGCGCGCCCACCCCCCAGGGCACATGGGCCTGCCTCGTGGACAGCTCGGGCACCTCCTTGACGTGAGACCGACGCCAAAAATTCCTATAAATACAGAAACCTCGGAAAATTAACCTAGATCGGAAGTTCCGCCGCCGCAAGCCTCTGTAGCCATGAGAAGTCAATCTAGGCCCTCTCCGGCACCCTATCGGAGGGGGCCGTCATCACGAGAGGCCATGGAGGAGTATCCCAGAGGGGCCATCATCACCATGAAGGCCAAGGACCAGAGGGTGGAGGCCATGGAGGAGGAAGAACAAGGGGGAGAACCTCTCCTCCTCTCTTCCGGTGGCGCCGGAGTGCCATCGGGAGGGGAATCATCGCCATGGTGCTCGTCTTCATCAACATCACCATCATCATCACCATCCTCATCTCTTTTACGCGGTCCACTCTCCCGCACCCCGTTGTAATCCCTACTTGAACATGGTGCTTTATGCCACATATTATGATCCAATGATGTGTTGCCATCCTATGATGTTTTGAGTAGATATCTTTTGTCTTTGGGTTGATTGATGATCTAGATTGGTATGAGTTGTATGTTTTATTTTGGTGCTGTCCTATGGTGCCCTCCGTGTGTCACGCATAGCGTGAGGGATTCCCGCTGTAGGGTGTTGCAATACGTTCATGATTCGCTTATAGTGGGTTGGTGAGTGGTGAAACACAAACCCGAGTGAGAGGGATTGTTGCGTATGGGAATAAAGAGGACTTGATGCTTTAATGCTATGGTTGGGTTTTACCTTAATGATCTTTAGTAGTTGCGGATGCTTGCTAGAGTTCCAATCATAAGTGCATATGATCCAAGTAGAGAAAGTATGTTAGCTTATACCTCTCCCTCATATGAAACTGCAATAGTGATTACCGATCTTGTTAACAATTGCCTAGGACAATTCCGCACACCGATCCATCATTATTCCACACTCGCTATTTATATTATTTAGTAATATATTATAACTTTATGATAACAGCACCTACTTTTATATTTTAGCTCTCCGATATCATACAAAGTTATCCTCTTCATACCCACAACATAGTTTTATTTCTCGTTGCTAGTTGGAAGCAAACATTCGGTGTACGTAGAGTCGTATCAGTGGCAGATAGGGCTTGAGAGAATATTGATCTTACCTTTAGCTCCTTGTGGGTTCGACAATCCATACTTATCACTTCCACCTTTGGAAAGTGCTACGATGATTCCTTGCACTTGGGGATTATCAAGCTCTTTTAAAGGCGCCGTTCTTGGGGAGCAATAAGCGTGGGGTTGATATTCTCGTGTGTGCTTGTTTGCTTTCTTCACTAAGTAGATTTTTTTCCTTTTTGTTTCTGTTTAGTTGTGGGTGAAACATAAAAAAAAGTTAAAAGAATGAAAATACAAAAAAATTTACTTGCCTTTCATGCCTAAAAAGTTTTTCAAAAAAAGAGAAGTGATTGGAAAGTTATGCATTGAAGAAGTTAGGGTCGACCTTGAGCACTTGCGTTCATGCTCACGGAAACAATGTAGAATTTTTCATGGAAGTTTCTCTGTAAATAAATATCCCCTTGTATATATCTATTGTATTATAAAAATAATGTGCCAAGCTTTGGTTTTAGGGTGATTAGATTGCTTGTTTACTATGTGCAGAACAAAAACAGAAACTTTGGTTGTAGTGTGTGAATTTACATTTTTTACTGGAAAATCAAATGGGTCTGAAAAAAATTTCACATTACTTATGTGCAAAATTTTCAAATTTTAATATTTATTTCATAATTTTAGGAGTTACAGAAGTTTACCAAACTTCCAGATTACTACAGACTGTTCTGTTTTAACAGATTCTGTTTTGCGTGTGTTGTTTGCTTATTTCATTGAATCTATGGCTAGTATCGGGGGGTATGAACCATAGAGAAGTTGGAATACAGTAGGTTTAGCACCAATATAAATAAAGAATGAGTTCATTACAGTACCTAATGGTAGTGATTTTCTTTATTACACTAACGGATCTCACAAGTTTTTGTTAAAGTTTTGTGTGGATGAAGTGTCCGAAGGTCGAGGAGTTATCAATATGAGAAGAATAAGGAGAGGCAAGAGTTCAATCTTGGGGATGCCCAAGGCACCCCAAGTAAATATTTCAAAGGATACTCAAGCATCTAAGCTTGGGGATTCCCCGGTTGGCATCCCATCTTTCTTCTTCAACAAATATCGGTATACCTCGGTTTTTGTTTTGTTCACATGATTTGTGTCCTTTGTGTTTTTCTTGTTCTTCAAGAACCATGCTAGTATGAGATGTCCCTTAATCAATTTATAGAATACTTCATGTGCTTCACTTAAATCTTTTAAGTATGATCTTATAGAATTGCTCTTTGTGCTTCACTTAAATCTTTTGAGTATGGTTTTATAGAATGCTTCATCTGCTTCACTTATACATTTTGAGATTGGATATTGGTTAGTTGTAGAATGATCCATGAACTTCACTTATATCCTTTGGAGTATGAGTAATACTATCATTTAAAAGTGGGTTTGTAAGAGTGTCAACTTTAGGAATTAGTGATCCCACTATTTTGGAGGTGTTGAATCTTAGTGTGATATTTATGAAAGTGGATTTGGAAGAGTGTCAACTTTAGCTAGTAATGATTCCACTATTTCGGAAGAGGTTCCAATTGAGTATGAGAACAAAGTTGCTATCCAAGATGCTGCTGAAAATTATTATGAGGGAGGAATACATGCTTGTAGGAGTGGCAATAATATCAAGTTTCCTCTCTATGTGCTTAAAGTTTTGAAGTTATACTTGTTTTTGCCTTCCTATGCTAGTTGATTCTTGTTCCCATAAGTTGTGTGCTCACAAAATCCCTAGGCATAGGAAGTGGGTTAGATTCGAATGTGCTAGTCATATTCTTCAAGATGCTCTCTTTGTGTTTCAGTTCTTACCTTTTATATGAGCATCATTGAAATCATCATGCCTAGCTAAAAGGCATTAAAGAAAAGCGCTTGTTGGGAGACAACCCAATAATTACCCTTACTGTTTTTGTGTGTTTACATGATTAAGCTACTGTAGTAATCATGTTTTATAGCTTTTGTGTCAATAAAGTGCCAAGTAGGACCTTTGGGAAGACTTGGGTGAAAGTTAATGTGATCTTGCTGTAAAAAACAGAAACTTTTGCGCTCACGAGAATAGATGTCATTTTTTACAGAAGAGATATTTTGAGTTGATTATTTTTTCATAAGATTAATAGACAAATTACTCACGTCCAACAATTTATTTCATAATTGTTTGAGTAGCAGAAGTATGGTTATTGTTCAGATCATTACAGACTGTTCTGTTTCTCACAGATTCTGTTTTCATTGCATAGTTTGCTTGTTTTCTAGTTTCTATGGCTTATATTCCTCAATATAAGTTGTAGAAATGACATGGTACAGTAGGCATTGTGTGAGAACAATTATGAACCTTGTCTTTGACAGTACCAAAGTTAATGGTTTACTCTTTATCATACTAACCTATCTCACGAAGTTTGGTTAAGTTTTGTGTGATTGAAGTTTTCCAGCTTTGGGTGAGATATCGATATGAGGAGAATAAGGAGTGGAAAGACCCTAAGCTTGGGGATACCCAAGGCACCCCAAGGTAATATTCAAGGAAGACTCAAGCGCCTAAGCTTGGGGATGCCCGGAAGCCATCCCCTCTTTTGTCTTCAAAACGGGCATCCCCTCTTTCGTCTTCAAAACTATCGGTATATCTTACTCGGAGCTATATTTTTATTCGTCACATGATATGTGTTTTGCTTGGAGCGTGTTTTCGATTTTACTTGCTGTTTGAATAAAATCATTGGATCTGAAATATTGAATGAAAAGAATCCTCCCATGGCTAGTTAATTTTTTGACTACTCAGTGTTCTTCACTCATATCTTTTGGAGTAGTTTGTCATTTACTCATGTGCCTCATGTATATCCTATGAGTAAATGGTTGAACAAATTGAATGTCATAAACCTGAATTTATATATTTTTCATATGCTTATAACATGGGGAGTAATGACTTCACACATAATAAGTATAGGTAGTAAACTTATTGAAAGTTAGCAAACATAGAATTGGTCACTTGAACAATTCATGAAATAATATTGAAGGAAGAGGGGTTTCACATATAAATATACTATTATTGACATCTTTTATGATTGGGAGCACTCACTAAAATATGACATGCTAAAGAGTTGATGTTGGACAAGGAAGACAACGTAATGAGTTATGTTTTCTTATATCTGAGATAAAGTATGTTGTCATGGATCATCCAACATGTTGAGCTTCCCTTCCCCCTCATGCTAGCCAAATTCTCAGCACCAAGTAGAGATACTACTTGTGCTTCCAAAAACCCTTAAACCAGTTTTGCCATGAGAGTCCACTATACCTACCTATGGATTGAGTGAGATCCTTCAAGTAGGTTGTCATCGGTGCAAAGCAATAAAATTGCTCTAAATATGTATGATTGATTGGTGTGGAAGAAATAAGCTTTATATGATCTTGTGATGTGGAAGTAATAGAAGTGACAGACTACATAATAAAGGTTCATATCACAAGGGGCAATATAAAGTGACGTTCTTTCACATTAAGATTTTGTGCATCCAACCATAAAAGCGCATGGCAACCTCTGCTTCCCTCTGCGAAGGGCCTATCTTTTATTATCATCTTCCACCTTATGCAAGAGTCATGGTGATCTTCACCTTTCCTTTTTCATTTTATCCTTTGGCAATCACAGTATGTTGGAAAGATCATGATGGATATATCTCATTGGATGTAGGGGAGCATGATTTATTATTGTTGACATTACCCTTGAGGTAAAAGGTTGGGAGGCGAAACTATAAGCCCCTATATTTCTCTGTGTCCGATTAAAACTCCGTAACCACAAGTATCGCGTGAGTGTTAGCAATCGTGAAAGACTAAATGATAGTTTAGTATGTGGAGTTTGCTAAATCAAAGCTCTGACATAGACTCTTCCTGAAAATAAGATGAATTGCAATTGTTTGATGACTGAGAATATTGTTTGTTAGTTTTCAAGAAAGTTTATGATCTATACTTTAACATGTGAATGGCTTGTTACTTGATCATGAAAAGTTTTATGCGATGAGCTACTGTTATGACATATAATGATGCTAGAAAAGGTGATTGAAATTATCAATGATCAAACTTATGCACTTGCTAGCATTCACACTTCATAAATTATTTCTTTTATCATTTACCTACTCGAGGACGAGCAGGAATTAAGCTTGGGGATGCTGATACGTCTCCAACGTATCTAGAATTTATGAAGTATTCATGCTATTATACTATCCTTCTAGGATGTTTTATATGCATTTGTATGATATTTTATATGATTTTTGGGACTAACCTATTAACCTAGAGCCGGTGCAGTTTCTGTTTTCTCCTTGTTTTTGAGTTTTGCAGAAAAGGATTACCAAACGGAGTCCAATTAACGTGCCAATTTTTGATGATTTTTTATGGACCAAAAGAAGACAAAAAGTATCGGAATTGGGCCAGAACAGTCCCGAGCTGCCCACGAGGGTGGGGGCGCGCCCACCCCCCAGGGCGCGTGGGCCTGCCTCGTGGATAGCTCGGGCACCTCCTTGACGTGAGACCGACGCCAAAAATTCCTATAAATACAGAAACCTCGGAAAATTAACCTAGATCGAAAGTTCCGCCGCCGCAAGCCTCTGTAGCCACGAGAAGTCAATCTAGGCCCTCTCCGGCACCCTGCCGGAGGGGGCCATCATCACCGGAGGCCATGGAGGAGTATCCCGGAGGGGCCATCATCACCATGAAGGCCAAGGACCAGAGGGTGGAGGCCATGGAGGAGGAAGCACAAGGGGGAGAACCTCTCCTCCTCTCTTCCGGTGGCGCCGGAGTGCCATCGGGAGGGGACTCATCGCCACGGTGATCGTCTTCATCAACATCACCATCATCATCACCATCCTCATCTCTTTTACGCGGTCCACTCTCATGCACCCCGCTGTAATCCCTACTTGAAATGGTGCTTTTTTCCACATATTATGATCCAATGATGTGTTGCCATCCTATGATGTTTTGAGTAGATATCTTTTGTCTTTGGGTTGATTGATGATCTAGATTGGTATGAGTTGTATGTTTTATTTTGGTGCTATCCTATGGTGCCCTCCGTGTCGTGCAAGCGTGAGGGATTCCCGCTGTAGGGTATTGCAATACGTTCATGATTCGCTTATAGTGGGTTGGTGAGTGACTGAAACACAAACCCAAGTAAGAGGGATTGTTGCGTATGGGAATAAAGAGGACTTGATGCTTTAATGCTATAGTTCGGTTTTACCTTAATGATCTTTAGTAGTTGCGGATGCTTTCTAGAGTTGCAATCATAAGTGCATATGATCCAAGTAGAGAAAGTATGTTAGCTTATGCCTCTCCCTCTGTAACATCCCAAATTTTCAATTTGGAATGTTATACATTAAATCATCATGCATTACATTTTTTCTTGCATTTTGCCGATTCTATAAATTTCACGCAACTCAAGGACCCTCGGAGAGAGTTGGAGATTTCGTTATTTTCATATTTGAGTTTTCTCAAATTTTGAAAATAGGATCATTTGATTTTATTTATTTTATCTTCAATTATTTCTACTATCAAAATATGAGAGAGGGAATAAAATGACTTTCCCAAAATAAAGAAATAATGAAGATTTATAAAAGAATCAAATAAGATTTTTATTTTGGAGTTTGTCGCTTTTATTTGCCTTAGGGAAAAATGCGTGTTTTAAAAATTACATTTTAGGCCCCGTGTTAAAGTTCATTTTGTTCGACTCATTTTTAGGAGTCGGGAAAAATTTACTTTGTAAATTTTGGAGTTCGTTTAGATTTTATTTTATTCATTTTTCTGCGCGTGATTTTATTTATAAAAAAATAAGACACGACTGGGCCAAGGGCCCAGCCAGCTGCCTAGCCAGCTCCCCTCAGCGCATGCCAAGGCCGCCGCCCGGCCGAGCCCGAGGAGGACTCCTCATCCTCCTCCTCCCTTTGCTTGCCCCTCCCCAAGCTACTCCCCTTTAAATACCCCTCACCCCCCCACTCTTCCCCAACCCACAGCCGCCGCCAACCCGCAGCCGCCGCCGCCGCTGCCGCCGCCGCCGCCGCTTGCGCCGCCGCCGCCGCCACCGTGGACGTCGTCGCCCGCCACCTAGCCGCCGCCTGAGCCCCACCTCGTCGAGGTAGCCGCGCCAGCGCCACCTCCCCGTTCGGTTTTTTCTATAAAACTGCTCCGTTTTCTTTTTCCATTGTTCGTTTTTTTTAAAACCCTAGATCGGTTTTTTTTTGGTTTTGTTGTTTAGCGAGCGTTCGCCGGACCGTTCGTCTTAACGATCGTGATCACCGGTTATTCCCGGTTAACGAACGTCTGTTCGTTTAACCGTTCGTCGTTTTTCTTTAACGGATTTATTCCGCTATTTTCCGATCTCGATTTCAGATCCAATCTTCGTTCTAGTTTATCTTCTCGCTCGTTTATCGGAATCGGGTGATTCAAGCGCCTGGAGTTTCGTTTCGAAACCGCCGTTCCGACTAATCAACTTAAACAAAGTTTTGCTACTGTAAAATTTGACCTAGTTTCAACTTGCTAGAACCGAGTTGTTTTCTTTCGCCGTTTGACTTTTGTTGCTTTATTTGATTCGATTCTTTTTTGCAACCAGGGTTCTTAAGTTGAACTTTCTGGTTAGATCTTTTATTCGAGATTTACCTGTGCATTGGATGAGTACTTATTGTATGCTTGTTGTTTGTCTGCGATAAATCACCCGGAGTGCGCCGCTTGTTACTTCGAATCTCTAGGTTTCGCGGATCATCAGCAAGGCAAGTAACACTTGATCATACTTTTTTTCTACTACCCAGTTTTATGCATTAGATCTATTCCTCGAACACTTGCATGATTAGGATCTAATTAAATTGTGGGATGGGAAGTAGTTGAGGTAGTACCTATTACCTGTTTTATTATAAACCCTTGGGAGTCACTTCTACGTTTGCTTATTATGCCATGCTATGCTAGTAGACGTGGATTGGGTGAGTGTATCCATGACAGATGTGAGATTGTTAAATTAATGGTTTATTTAAGGTGGCAACTTAAACACACATCTGGGTGGATTGAGGCACTGGTTTCCATCAGGACTTGCCTGCTTTTTCTTGGACCGCCACCCGGGCTCAAAGGGATCATAAGATCATTCATGCTAGTAACTTCCGTGGCAGCCACAAGCCATTATGGGCTCTGGCATAGTTGAGTAAGTTGTGCGAACTCTTACGGGTAGACTAGCAGATGTAGGGGTTGTAGGTTGGTACGGTCTACCCACAAGTAAGGTGCTAGCACTTCTGAAAGACTATGTCTCGGTCATCCGTTTCTCAAACACCCTGCAGTACGAGAAACCAAACGGAGGCGATCGAGTCTTGTGGGGAAAAGTGCGCAAACCTCTGCAGAGTGTATAAACTAATCATGATTAGCCGTGTCCCCGGTTATGGACATCTTGAGTATCTAGTATTTGAATATCATGTGAATCTCAACATGTTACTCTAATTAATATTGTTGGGTTTTTAATGAGTACTTTTAATTGGGATTGAGGATGCTGTCAACCATTCTCAATGTTTAACAACCACCATGTTAGTTAAACAAATTTATTCCTTTGCAGTAGGGAAAACCTGGCTTTATGCAAAATCAGAATCAGAGAGCTTTACCACCAGCCATATATGCATGTAGTATAGGCTTATTCCTTCATTACTCTCTATGTGTTACATTGCCAGCATATTCCATGTGCTGACCCGTTTTCGGGCTGCAACTTTCATGTTGCAGACGTTTCAGACGACGAGTAAGGTGCTTTAGGTCGTGGTTCTATACTCAGTGATGTCGATGGAGTTGATGGACTCACTTATCTTCCAAGTCTTCCGCTGTTATCATTATTAGATGGCCTTAAGCCATATTTATTGTAATAAGTCCTCTTTTGGACAACGATGTAATAAGTGTGTGATTGCTACTCATTATAAATCCTTGAAGTACTGTGTGGTGTCAAGATTCTGATCCAGGATGACACACGAGCACGTAGACTTGATCCCTTTGGGTCGGGTCGCTCTGAGATGGTATCGAGCACACCGACCGTAGAGACACGACCACTAAGTTAAAGCCATAGATCACTACTCTCTTCACATTTTCTAACTCCTCATCTTTTTCTACACTTTAGGATGAAGGACGCGAAGATCAAGTATGCCCAACGGATGAAGGCACACCTTTTGGATTTCACTTGAAGGAAGTCACCAAGTACCTGAACATTGGACTACCAAGCTTCACCGGGACTTTCAACGCCACTCTGCCTGAAGAAGAGCGTTGGAAGATTCAAGCTCACGCTCTGGGAAGGACATTCGCCCCAATCACCAAGCCTATAGATAGTGTTTTCAGTGCACCAACCTGGAGTCTGGGAAAGAGCATGGCAGCTCATATCACCATGGGACGCATTGGAGAAGTTTACCAAGAAGACCTCAAAGACACCATCTACCAGATTTGCGGACGCCGAGATGAACAATGGGAGATAGTCGGCACCAAGAAGGATAGATCCATTGCAGCTTTCGTCAGAGTTAAACCAGCACATTCGACGCCAGGAGAACCAGGATGTGCAATGATATGATCGAATTGAAGGATGCGAAGGGAAGGATCATCGAACTTGAAGAAGAACTAAAGTCTACACGTAAGGACGACATGGACGAGATCGTAGCTGTAGCAAGACACAATAACGATCTTAAGTATGAGATTGAAGAACTCAAGAAGAAATTGGCGCTCAAGAATGAAGACAAGTACGTCGGCTGTCCGAGCAACTACATCAACATCGACGACACCGATTCGGATCCAAGTGAACCCGACTTTGAAGATGAAGCTGGAGCAGACATCATGGAGTCTTCCTCCGGTTCAAATTAATAGATGACCCCCACATATTAGTAGTATTCCCTCCATGTAACATTTTTAGTTCACGCACTTTTGTGATAGTTAGATCTTTGTAAGCCCTTTGTTTGAATTGAATGAAGTGATTTTGTGTGCATTTGCTCATATACATTTGGGTAGTGTTTCTCCTTAGACCCCACTCTATTCTTAATTTCTCATCTTTTCTAAAACCCATCAGATGCCTCCGAGACGCGACCCCGGGTTTGTTTTCCCGCCAGAGATCACTCAGTTGATTCAGCAGCAGAACAATTTGATCCAAACATTGGTACAGAACCAAGTCAACAACAAAAACCCACCGCCACCACCACCTGCGGATCACTTGACACGTTTCTTAAGGCTGAACCCGCCGGTGTTTTCCAAAGAGCACCGAGCCGATAGTAGCAGATGATTGGCTCCGTAAGGTAGGGAGGAGTTGACCAACTGCAGGATGTACAGATGGAGAGGAGGTGAAGTTTGCTGCACACCAACTTGAAGGACCCGCAGCAGCATGGTGGGAGAATTTTACAGCCACTTACCACTGTGAATCTTGTCACATGGGATCAGTTTCAGCAAGCTTTCCGCACTGCCATGTCTCAGCAGGAGCTATGGCCATGAAGAAGCGTGAGTTTTGCAACTTACGCCAAGGAGGAAGGACTGTTGGCCAGTATGTGGATGATTTTAATAAGTTAGCACGTTATGCCCTAGATGACGTTGCTACAGATGCAACTAAGCAGGAGAAGTTTCTGGAAGGATTGAATGATGAGTTAAGCATGCAGTTGATGGTAGCAAGTTTCAATAACTACCAGGAGTTGGTAGACCGCGCCCTCATGATTGAAGGAAAGCAACAAAGAAATTGAGAATCGCAAGAGGAAGTATGGGCAGGGGAAGTATAACTCTAGAGCCCAGCAGAAGCCCCGTTATACCCCTAAACAGGGAGTTCAGTTTCAGCATACCCATGGAGGAGGTAATTCGCACAACCATAATGGCCACAAAAATGGAAATGGGAATGGAGGAAGCAACGGCCAGAACCGCACCACCCCATCAACCCCAACCAAGGTAGACCTAAGCCACATCACTTGCTTTAAGTGCCGCAAGATCGGGCATTATGCAAACGAATGTCCGAAGGCGTAATGGAAATGGCAATGGAAGCTCGGAAAGAAGCCAAACCCTTTCAATAGGGGACAGGTGAACCACATTGATGTAGAGGAGATTGAAGATTAGCCCGATGCAAGAATCGGTAAGTTTTGGTTAAGTCATTTATCGCACTAGTTCTTTTCGACATCGGTGCATCGCATTCATATATATCAAGGGATTTGTGGATAAGTACAAATTACCAACCCAAGCCCTTAGGTCACCCATGCTAGTAACCTCACCCGGAGCAGAATACATGGCTAGTATATGGTGTGATCGATCGCCATTAAGGATTGGACACTATGTTTTTCCCTCGGACCTAATAGTTACGGAATCCCAAGGATTGGATGTGATACTAGGCATGGATTGGTTATCGAAGTATGGAGGGAACATAGATTGCGCCACTAAGTCAATTTTGCTTACCACCCCAGAAGGGAGGAGAATCAAGTATGTATCACGGCATGAGCCGAGGAGAACACAAGTAAATTCCTTATCAGGAGTTGTGCAGGAAGAAGTACCAGCGGTAAGGGATTACCCAGACGTATTTCCGGAAGAGTTGCCAGGAATGCCACCGGATAGAGACATTGAGTTTTTGATTGAGCTTTTGCGGTCTGAGGCCCAATATCGAGCGACCATACAGGGATGCCCGCACAGGATTTGGCGGAAATCAAGAAGCAGATTAAGGAGTTATTGGATAAAGGTTATATACGCCCAAGTTCTTCGCCTTTGGGGATCACCGTGTACTTTTAGTAGAGAAGAAGGACGGATCATTAAGGATGGTTGTAGACTATCGTGGTTTAAAAGAAGTAACAATCAAGAACAAGTACCCACTACCAATGATAAATGATCTGTTTGATCGTTTGCAAGGAGCTAAAGTGTTTTCCAAGATTGATTTGTGATCAGGGTACCATCAGTTGAAGATTCGGGAACAGGACATACCTAAGACAGCATTTACCACGAGATATGGACTGTATGAATATACCGTTATGTCATTTGGACTGACTAACGCGCCAGCCTATTTCATGAACATGATGAACAAAGTGTTTATGGAGTTTTTGGATAAGTTCGTCGTGGTGTTCATAGATGATATTTTGGTTTTCTCGAAGAATGAAGAAGAACATAAGGAACATTTGCGATTGGTTTTGGATAAACTAAGGGAACATCAGTTATATGCCAAGTTCAGCAAATGTGAGTTTTGGCTAAAGGAAGTTGGATTTCTTGGACATGTTATATCCGGAGAAGGGATAGTAGTTGACCCCACAAAGGTTGAGACCAGAACCAAATGGGAAGCACCAACGACAGTTGAGAGATCCGGAGTTTCCTTGGACTCGCAGGATACTACCGAAGATTCATTGAGAATTTCTCAAGGATTGAAAAGCCTATGACGGAATTGCTTAAAAATTATACTATTTTAATATGTACTGAGTATTGTGAGTCAAGTTTTCAGGAGTTGAAGAAAAGATTGGTTACCTCACCGGTGTTAATTTTGCCATCGGACCAAGGATTATGAGGGTGTATTGACGCTTCACGCCGAGGACTTGGAGCAGTGCTTATGCAGGGAAGGAAGAGTTGTTTCGTATGCTTCACGACAGCTAAAGCCTCATGAGTTGAATTATGCCACACATGACTTGGAGTTAGCAGCCGTTGTGCATGCATTGAAGACCTGGAGACATTTTCTCATTGGAAATCATTGTGAGGTATACACGGATCACAAGACTTTGAAGTACATCTTCACGCGGAAGGAATTAAATCTCAGACAGAGGAGATGGTTGGAGCTTATTAAGGATTATGATTTGAGATTGCATTGTCACCCCGGGAAGGCTAACGTTGTAGCAGACGCATTGAGCCGTAAAAGCCACGTCAATACACTAATGGTGGGAGGAATACCCAAGGAGTTAGCCGAGGACCTTCGAGAGCTATGTTTGGAAATAGTTCCGAGAGGCTATGTAGCCCCAGCATTGGAGATTCAGTCTACGTTGATGGACAAAATCAGAGAAGCTCAAAAGGCAGATAAGGAAGTTGCCTCTATAAAGGAGAAAATGAGCGAAGGAAAAGCTAAGGGATTTCGTGAGGATGAGCACGATACCCTATGGTTTGAGGACCGTGTGCATGTGCCAAATGACCCGGAGATCAGAAAGTTGATTCTGCAAGAGGCACATGATTCACCATATTCGATTCACCCAGGAAATACCAAGATGTATTTGGATTTGAAGAATACTTTCTGGTGGACCAGAATGAAGAAGGATATTGCAGAGTATGTAGCAGTTTGTGATGTATGTCAGAGGGTGAAGGCAGAACATCAGAAGCCAGCAGGATTGTTACAGCCATTGCCGATACCCGAATGGAAGTGGGATAAACTAGGCATGGATTTCATCACAGGATTGCCAAAGACTCGCTCGAGCTATGACTCGATTTGGGTTATAGTCGACCGCTTGACGAAGGTAGCTCATTTCATTCGATCAAGACTACCTATAGCAGTGCTAAGTTGGCAAAGATATACATGACCAGAATTGTGTGTTTACACGGAGTTCCGAGGAGTATCGTGTCGATAGAGGAACCCAATTTACCTCAAAGTTTTGGAATCGGTTGCACGAAACATTGAGAACCAGGCTGGAATTCAGTACTGACTTTCCACCCACAGACCGATGGATGACCGAGAGAGTCAATCAGATTTTGGAGGATATCTTTGAGAGCTTGTGCACTAGATTATGGATCTAGTTGGGATGATAACTTGCCGTATGCAGTAGTTTTCTTATAACAACAGTTACCAAACCAGCTTGAAGATGGCACCTTCGAGGCTTTATGCGGAAGGAGGTGCAGGACACCGTTATCATGGGACGAAGCCGAGACCGTCGATTGTTTGGACCAGATTTGATCAAGGAGTCGAGCGAAGGTTAAGTTGATTCGCGATAGGCTCAAAGTAGCCCAGTCCAGACAGAAAAGCTATGCGGATTCAAAACGCAAGGCGATGGAATATGAAGTTGGAGACAGAGTTTATCTTAGAATATCCCCACTACAAGGAGTTAAGCGTTTTGGAGTTAAAGGAAAATTAGCACCACGTTTCGTTGGACCATATAGGATCTTGCAACGCATGGGAGAAGTTGCTTATAAGCTGGAATTGCCAGAGGGACTGTCAGGAGTTCATGATGTATTCCATGTTTCTCAGCTGAAGAAATGTCACGCCAAGATGGCAGAGATACCATTAAGAGATACAGTGCCACTTGAAGCAATTCAGTTGAAGGATGATTTGACATATGAGGAGAAACCAGTCAAGATTCTCGACTATGCCAGCAGAGTTACTCGCAACAAGGTTATCAAGTTTTGCAAGGTTCAATGGAGCCACCACATTGAGGATGAAGCCACCTGGGAAAGAGAAGAAGAATTGCTCAAGGACCACCCTCACCTATTTTCTAGCCAACCCGAATCTCGAGGGCGAGATTCATCTTAAGGGGGGTAGGTTTGTAACATCCCAAATTTTCAATTTGGAATGTTATACATTAAATCATCATGCATTACATTTTTTCTTGCATTTTGCCGATTCTATAAATTTCACGCAACTCAAGGACCCTCGGAGAGAGTTGGAGATTTCTTTATTTTCATATTTGAGTTTTCTCAAATTTTGAAAATAGGATCATTTGATTTTATTTATTTTATCTTCAATTATTTCTACTATCAAAATATGAGAGAGGGAATAAAATGACTTTCCCAAAATAAAGAAATAATGAAGATTTATAAAAGAATCAAATAAGATTTTTATTTTGGAGTTTGTCGCTTTTATTTGCCTTAGGGAAAAATGCATGTTTTAAAAATTGCATTTTAGGCCCCGTGTTAAAGTTCATTTTGTTCGACTCATTTTTAGGAGTCGGGAAAAAATTACTTTGTAAATTTTGGAGTTCGTTTAGATTTTATTATATTCGTTTTTCTGCGCGTGATTTTATTTATAAAAAAAAATGCGCAGCGCCCGACTGCCCTCACCCCCCCCCCCCTCTCCTCCCCAACCCGCAGCCGCCGCCGCCCCCAACCCGCAGCCGCCGCCGCCAGTGCCGCCGCCGCCACCCCTTGCGCCGCCACCGTGACGTCGTCGCCCCGCCACCTAGCCGCCGCCCCGCCGGAGCCCCACCTCGTCGAGGTAGCCGCGCCGCGCCACCCTCCCCTCGGTTCGGTTTTTTCTATAAAAACCGTTCCGGTTTTCTTTTCCATTGTTTGGTTTTTTTTCGAAAACCGTAGATCGGTTTTATTTATTTTTTGGTTTTGTTGTTTAGCGAGCGTTCGCCGGACCGTTCGTCTTAACAAACATGATCACCGGTTATTCCCGGTTAACGAACGTCCGTTCGTTTAACCGTTCGTCGTTTTTCTTTAACGGATTTATTCCGCTATTTTTCGATCTCGATTTCAGATCCGATCTTCGTTCTAGTTTATCTTCTCGCTCGTTTATCGGAATCAGGTGATTCAAGCGCCTGGAGTTTCGTTTCGAAACCGCCGTTCCGACTAATCAACTTAAACAAAGTTTTGCTACTGTAAAATTTGACCTAGTTTTAACTTGCTAGAACCGAGTTGTTTTCTTTCGTCGTTTGACTTTTGTTGCTTTATTTGATTCGATTCTTTTTTGCAACCAGGGTTCTTAAGTTGAACTTTCTGGTTAGATCTTTTATTTGAGATTTACCTGTGCATTAGATGAGTACTTATTGGATGCTTGTTGTTTGTCTGCGATAGATCACCCGGAGTGCGCCGCTTGTTACTTCGAATCTCTAGGTTTCGCGGATCATCAGCAAGGCAAGTAACACTTGATCATACTTTTTTTCTACTACCCAGTTTTATGCATTAGATCTATTCCTCGAACACTTGCATGATTAGGATCTAATTAAATTGTGGGATGGGAAGTAGTTGAAGTAGTAATGACACTGTTTTATTATAAACCCTTGGGAGTCACTTCTACGTTTGCTTATTATGCCATGCTATGCTAGTAGACGTGGATTGGGTGAGTGTATCCATGACAGATGTGAGATTGTTAAATTAATGGTTTATTTAAGGTGGCAACTTAAACACGCATCTGGGTGGATTGAGGCACCTGGTTTCCATCAGGACTTGCCTGTTTTTCTTCGGACCGCCACCCAGGCTCAAAGGGATCATAAGATCATTCATGCTAGTAACTTCCGTGTGCAGCCACAAGCCATTATGGGCTCTGGCATAGTTGAGTAAGTTGTGCGAACTCTTACGGGTAGACTAGCAGATGTAGGGGTTGTAGGTTGGTACGGTCTACCCACCAGTAAGGTGCTAGCGCTTCTGAAAGACTATGTCTCGGTCATCTGTTTCTCAAACACCCTGCAGTACGAGAAACCAAACGGAGGCGATCGAGTCTTGTGGGGAAAAGTGCGCAAACCTCTGCAGAGTGTATAAACTAATCATGATTAGCTGTGTCCCCGGTTATGGACATCTTGAGTATCTAGTATTTGAATATCATGTGAATCTCAACATGTTAATCTAATTAATATTGTTGGGTTTTTAGTGAGTACTTTTAATTGGGATTGAGGATGCTGTCAACCATTCTCAATGTTTAACAACCACCATGTTAGTTAAACAAATGTATTCCTTTGCAGTAGGGAAAAACTGGCTTTATGCAAAACTATAACCGTAGAGCTTTTCCACCAGCCATATATGCAGTATAGGCTTATTCCTTCATTACTCTCTATGTGTTACATTGCGGCATATTCCATGTGCTTGACCCGTTTCGGGCTGCAACTTTCATGTTGCGTACGAGCATTTGAATGCAGTAAGGTGCTTTAGGTCGTGGTTCTTTACTCAGTGATGCCGATGGAGTTGATGGACTCACTTGTCTTCCAAGTCTTCCGCTGTTATCATTATTAGATGGCCTTAAGCCATATTTATTGTAATAAGTCCTCTTTTGGACAATGATGTAATAAGTGTGTGATTGCTACTCTGTTATAAATCCTTCGAAGTACTGTGTGGTATCAGCATTACTGATCCAGGGATGACACCTGAGCACAGAGACTTGATCCCTTCGGGTCGGGTTGCTACACCCTCATATGAAACTGCAATAGTGATTACCGGTCTTGTTAACAATTGCCTAGGACAATTCCGCACACCGATCCATCATTATTCCACACTCGCTATTTATATTATTTAGTAATATATTCTAACTTTATGATAACAGCACCTACTTTTATATTTTAGCTCTCCAATATCATATGAAGTTATCCTCTGCATACCCACAACATAGTTTTATTTCTCGTTGCTAGTTGGAAGCAAACGTTCGGTGTACGTAGAGTCGTATCAGTGGCAGATAGGGCTTGAGAGAATATTGATCTTACCTTTAGCTCCTTGTGGGTTCGACACTCCATACTTATCACTTCCACCTTTGGAAAGTGCTACGATGATTCCTTGCACTTGGGGATTATCAGCCGGCCCTAGGCGCGCCCAAGTAGGAGGAATCCTACTTGGGCTCCTAGTCCAATTCGCCCCCCCCCCCCTTTCCTTTTACCAGAGGGGGAAAGGGGAAAGGAGAGAGAGGAGGAGAAGGATAGGGGGCGCCGCCCCCTCTCCTAGTCCTATTCAGACTCCTTCCATGTGGGGGGCGCGCCACCCCTTTGTGGGCTGGTGTGCCTCCCTCCTATGGCCCATATCTTCCCCCGGGGGGTTCCGGTAACCCCCCGGTACTCCGATATGTACCCGATACACTCCGGAACACTTCCGGTGTCCGAATACTATCATCAAATATATCAATCTTTACCTATCGACCATTTCGAGACTCCTCGTCATGTTCGTGATCTTATTCGGGGCTCCGAACAATATTTTGTCACCAAATCACATAACTCATATAATACAAATCGTCATCGAACGTTAAGCGGGCGGACCCTATGGGTTCGAGAACTATGTAGACATGACCGAGACACCTCTCCGATCATTAACCAATAGCGGAACCTGGATGCTCATATTGGTTCCCACATATTCTATGAAGATCTTTATCGGTCATACCGTTATGACAACATACGTTATTCTCTTCGTCATCGGTATGTTACTTGCCCGAGATTCGATCGTCGGTATCATCATACCTAGTTCAATCTCGTTACCGGAAAGTCTCTTTACTCGTTCCTTAAAGAATCATCCCGCAACTAACTCATTAGTCACATTGCTTGCAAGGCTTCTTATGATGTGCATTACCGAGAGGGCCCAGAGATACCTCTTCGATACTCGGAGTGACAAATACTAATCTCGATCTATGCCAACCCAACAAACACTTTCGGAGATACCTATAGAGCATCTTTATAATCACCCGATTCACGTTGTGACGTTTGATAGCACACAAGGCATTCCTCCGCATCCGGAGTTGCATAATCTCATAGTCGAAGGAATATGTATTTGACATGAAGAAAGCAATAGCAATAAAACTGAACGATCAATATGCTATGCTAACAGATGGGTCTTGTCCATCACATCATTCTCCTAATGATGTGATCCCGTTCATCAAATGACAACACATGTCTATGGTTAGGAAACTTAACCATCTTTGATTAACGAGCTAGTCTAGTAGAGGCTTACTAGGACATGGTGTTTTGTCTATGTATCCACACATGTATCAAGTTTCCGGTTAATACAATTCTAGCATGAATAATAAACATTTATCATGATATAAGGAAATATAAGTAAGAACTTTATTATTTCCTCTAGGGCATATTTCCTTGAGTCTCCCACTTGCACTAGAGTCAATAATCTAGTTCACATTGCCATGTGATTTAACACCAATAGTTCACATCTTTATGTGATTGACACCCATAGTTCACATCGCCATGTGACCAACACTCAAAAGGGTTTACTAGAGCTCTATGTGATTAACACCCAAAGAGTACTAAGGTGTGATCATGTTTTGTTTGTGAGAGAAGTTTAGTCAAGGGTCGTTCACATTCAGATCCGTATGTATTTTGCAAATTTCTATGTCTACAATGCTCTGCATGAGCCACTCTAGCTAATTGCTCCCACTTTCAATATGTATCCAGATTGAGACTCAGAGTCATCCGGATCAGTGTTAGAGCTTGCATCGACGTAACCCTTTATGGCGATCTCTTTGTCACCTCCATAACCGGGAAACATTTCCTTAGTCTTCTTTACGTACCTAAATTTTGACCGCTGTCCATTGATCTACTACTGGATCGCTATTGTACCCTCTTGCCAAATTCATGGCAAGGTACACAATAGGTCTGGTATACAGCATGTCATACTTTATAGAACCTATGGCTGAGGCATAGGGAATGCCTTTCATTCTCTCTCTATCTTCTACCGTAGTAGGGTTTTGAGTCTTACTCAACTTCATGCCTTACAACTCAGGCAGGAACTCCTTCTTTGACTGGTCCATTTTGAACTCCTTCAAAATCTTATCAAGGTATATACTCATCAAAAGTCATATCAAGCGTCGTGATCTATCTTTATAGATCTTGATGCCCAATATGTAAGCAGCTTCACCGAGGTCTTTCTTTGAAAAACTCCTTTCAATCACTCCTTTATGCTTTCCAGAAAATTCTACATCATCTCCGATCAATAATATGTCATTCACATATACTTATCAGAAAGGCTGTAGTGCTCCCACTCACTTTCTTGTAAAAACAGGCTTCACCGCAAGTCTGTATAAAACTATATGCTTTGATCAACTCATCAAAGCGTATATTCCAACTATGAGATGCTTGCACCAGTCCATAGATGGATCGTTGGAGCTTGCACATTTTGTTAGCACCTTTAGGATTGACAAAATCTTCTAGTTGCATCATATACAAATCTTCTTTAATAAATCCATTAAGGAATGCAGTTTTGATATCCATTTTGCCAGATTTCATAAAATGCGGCAATTGCTAACATGATTCGGACAGACTTAAGCATCGATACGAGTGAGAAATCTCATCATAGTCAACACCTTGAACTTGTCGAAAACCTTTTGCGAAAATTCGAGCTTTGTAGATAGTAACACTACCATCAGCGTCCGTCTTCCTCTCGAAGATCTATTTGTTCTCAATGGCTTGCTAATCATTGACAAGTCAACCAAAGTCCACACTTTGTTCTCATACATGGATCCTATCTCAGATTTCATGGCCTTAAGCCATTTATCAGAATCTGGGCTAATCATCACTTCCTCATAGTTCGTAGGTTCGCCATGGTCTAGTAACATGACTTCCAGAACAGGATTATCGTACCACTCTGGTGCGGAGCGTGCTCTGGTTGACCTACGAGGTTCAGTAGTAACTTGATCTGAAGTTTCATGATCATTATCATTAGCTTCCTCTCTAGTTGGTGTAGGCATCACGGAATGGTTTTCTGTGGTGAGCTACTTTCCAATTCGAGAGAAGGTACAATTACCTCATCAAGTTCCACTTTCCTCCCACTCCTTTCGAGAGAAACTCCTTCTCTAAAAAGAATCCATTCTTAGCAACAAAGATCTTGCCTTCGGATCTATGATAGAAGGTGTACCAATAGTTTCTTTTGGGTATCCTTTGAAGATGCATTTCTCTGATTTGGGTTCGAGCTTATCAGGCCGAAGCTCTTACACATAAACATCGCAACCCCAAACTTTAAAAAGCGACAACTTAGGTTTCTTGCCAAACCACAGTTCATACGGTGTCGTCTCAACGGATTTAGGTGGTGCCCTATTTAACGTGAATGCAGTTGTCTCTAATGCATAACCCCAAAACGATAGTGGTAAATCGGTAACAGACATCATAGATTGCACCATATCTAATAAAGTACGATTACGACATTCAGACACACCATTACGCTGTGGTGTTCCAGGTAGCATGAGTTGTGAAACTATTCCACATTATTTTAAATGAAGGCCAAACTCGTAACTCAAATATTCGCCTCCGCGATCAGATCGTAGAAACTTTATTTTCTTGTCACGATGATTCTCCACTTCACTCTGAAATTCAATGAACTTTTCAAATGTTTCAGACTTGTGTTTCATCAAGTAGATATACCCATATCTGCTCAAATCATCTATGAAGGTCAGAAATATGTTATTTCCAAGAAGTCATTAGCTCGCTCCATTGTTCCAAGGAACGGAGTTTTAGTCATCTTGCCCATGAGGCATGGTTCACAAGTATCAAATGAGTCATAATCAAGTGATTCCAAAAGTCCATCTGCATGGAGTTTATTCATGTGCTTTACACTAAGATGACCTAAACGGCAGTGCCACAAATATGTTGCACTATCATTATCAACTTTGCATCTTTTGGCATCAATATTATGAATACTAGATGATACCCTGCACGTTGTTGCGGGAATGCATGATGCATGCTTATTTTTCATAGATAGGGGATAAAAATATAGTATAAGTGAGAATCTCTAAATGAGTTACTGTGCCGTGGGATGTCGACAATGAAAATATGTAGTATTGTCGAAACAATCTGAGCAGGAGTTGAATCCATTGCAATGTAAGAGTCCCTTGGTTAATACATTGAACATCTTAAAGAAAAATGATTTATGATAAAGTAGTGAGAATAAATTAAGAATCCCTTGAAATTCCCTACAGGACAAAGGTAAAAAAAATGAACATCTCCACCACCTAAAAATGGAACTGCATATGACTATAATTATAATAAAAGGGGCCTCAAAATATTCCACTTTCTTAGAGCGTAGCAAAATAAAACTCAAATACCAAGTACTAACAGCTCCGGATGCGCTGGATAGATACCAGTTAATTCAATCCAAAATTGCCTCAAATCCTCGACGCGCCTCTCAACCAACAGTGATGGTCACATTGTGCTCAGCGGCCCGAATTGCACAGATAATCATTATCGATAAGATGCACCAAGCATAAACATTTTCTGTGGCTTGACTTGCCACTGCAACACTTTGAAGAAGCTAGCTAAGATACGTACCTTGTAGTTGTTTTGGCTGCCTCATAGTCGATAATGAGCAGCAAGCACACATATAATTTCTTTGATTGTCTGACTAGTAAAACTACCCTGAATGAGATATTCTTCATGGCATGTTGACACAACAAAAACTGATTCGAGTACATTGGACCTATTGTTGACACGCTACGGTTACTGACATAGCTCCGTCACGCTCCCATGACCGATACACCTCTCCGGTCAATAACCAATAGCGGAACCTGGATGCTCATATTGGTTCCCACATATTCTACGAAGATCTTTATCGGTCGAACCGTTATGGCAACATACACTACTAGGGAAAACCTTATACACAGAATCTTAGCAGCAGCGTGGTTTAAAAACAAACGCTAGTGCTAATTAGCAGTAGCGAGCTCCAGGGAACCGCGCTACTAACACAAATATAGCAGTAGCGCTCTAGGTGAAACAAGCGCTCCTACTATAATTGCCAGGCGTTGCCTCCAGGCTAGATATAGTAGTAGCGCCCTTCTTGTGGACGCGCTACTGCTAAAGTACTTAGCAGCAACGTTTTTCTTCAAAACTCACTGCTGCTAAGTAAACTAATTAAGTTTAGTCCCATACTGCTAAGCGAACAAGGTGTTTACCACCTTAAATATGTTACTTCTCAAACTATCTCGAGCACTTGGTCTTCATTGAACTATATGTGTAGGATTTGTGGCTGCAATATGAATCCTCGCCTGTACCTATACAGGTACGGTGAGGATTCATGTTGACTATTTAGATTCTACACAAAAAGATCAATGATGACCAATGTATATTTTTGATGTTTTTACATGCTTAGACTTATAGCATTTTTCCAGGGCAAAGCGGTACTGATATTGGGATAAATAGAAGAAATAAATGCTTTCTTTAGCAGTAGCGTTTTTTTCTAAAACGCGCTATAGCTAAATTAGCTATAGCGCGTTTCCTTAAGAGCGCTACTGCTAGTTCGACTTAACCACCCGCGGGCTCAAAATTTTGCTAAGTCCTCGTTCCCCCCTGTTCCCCTACTCCTCTGTCGCCGCCGCCCAAGCCCGAGCCTGCCCTCACCACCGTCGCCCGAGGCCGCCCTCAACCTCACCGCCGCCGCCCGCCGCCGCTCTCGACCTCACCGTCGCCGCCCTCGACCTCACCGCCCCCACCCTCGACCTGTAGCGACCCGACCTCAGACGGTCAAGCCTCTGTGTTCTATGCCATCCCTGGATCAGTATGCTGGCACACACAGTACATCAATGTATATATCAAAGTGCAATCACATGCATAAATAACGTAAAACTGATATATACCTCATAATACTCAGCGGAAACAATCAAGCGGGTGTGGAGTCCCATCAACGCCATCGGCGGGTTGAGTGTAGACCGTAACCACTGCACTGCACTCTTACTCGTCGAGGAAATATCTGCAACATGATACGTTGCAGCCGTGTAGGTCAAGACATTGAATGTACCGCAAGATCACGGTATGAGAAAACAGATGATAAAACTATACTATATGCAATATGGCTTTATGGCTCAGATTCGAGTTTTGTTTGCGTAAAAGCTGATTTTATTTTACCTACATCAAAGGAATAGAATGAAGTCTGCACTAAGGAGTTTTCTATCATGACATGGTTCCGCCAACCGATGTCTCACAGCCCAAAATCATCATATGTTGCCCACAATTAAGTTATCAATCCGGTGTTGAGAGTTCCGAGATAGATCCAAGTCCAGAGGCTCAAATTGTCCGTAATCGGGACACGGCTAATCGATTAGGTTATAACCCTCTGCAGAGGTTTGTACACTTTACCCGCAAGATTCGATCCCTCTCTTTACGTTCGCACTTCGTGGTGTTTGAGAACAAGATGACCGAAACATGGTCTTCCAAAGAGTTCCTCGACCACCGTCCGGTACCCATCCAATCCTACCGTCATTCTACATCCGCTAGTACCATCCCAGCCAGAGTCACAACTAAGGTCAACCAAGCCAGAGCCCATAATGACTTGCGGTTGCACAGTTAAGCTTCTAGTCATGAAGTATTCTTCCGTCTCTTTGAGTCTGGGTTAAGCTTTACGCAAGATGTCATGGCGCTTCTCCATGCATCCCGCCAACCACTGGGTTCTCCAGGTGCCCACAACCGTCCTTCACCCAAAGAGTGTGTATTGAAAATCCTGTCTCGAGTCTTGAAGTCTTGAGGTCTTGAAGATGCAGTCCTTGCAGATTCCATCATGGAGTTGTCGTCATTGACGTAGAGTTCTCCTTCTTCACACCACTCGAGCACTCATACCAAACCCGTCTACTATAGCGTAGCATTAAAATAAATAACGTCCCGGGCTTGGTAACAGGATGATGGGTTCCTACCTCATGCATACTACTCATCTACAAGAATTTCAATAACACTACTGAGGGGTGGTTGCAATGGTGCCACTAAATGCAATAAAACATAGGTAAGAAAAGCATGGTCAAAGTGAACTTGCCTGGTTGACGATCTTCGAAAAAAACTAGGGTTTTGTAGTAGCAATCTTCGCACTCCGGAAATTCTACCGAGGCAAACAATAACTATAATAAGCACATAGCAATAGGATCACATAACACAACATAACAAAAGTAACATAACACAACAAACAACCAAAACTCAATCCAAAAGAAAAACTCAAATAAAGGCCACTCAAAGTTTTCCCTACTTCAAACAATAACAAAAATAGTTTTATATAATAAAAATTTCTTAATATAACCTAATCATGGTTTTAGGTTAACTTAACAGAAAAGGTTTCACTAAGCAACTAGGAGCAAAAAGAATTAATTAAAAGCTATTATAAAACTCATTTTAGGCCTAATCCAATTTCTATTAAGAAAATAATTTAAAACTTTTATTAATTATAAATAAAAGTTCATCTACTAGAATGACAGAAACTAACCTAGAATAACTAATCACAAGTTAAGAATAAATTAATTTACTAATTAATTAATTAGGAAAACAGGAACTAGTTAATTAATTAGGATTAATAGGATTCTGTCTAAAACTAATTATTTATTAATCCTAAAATACCCAAATTAATTTCTAGGGTTTGGCAATGTCAAAATAAAGTGGTGACAAAAAGAATCATGCAAAAAATAATTTTTCTAACTAAAGTTATAGCAGATTTGCTATTCTGGCTAAAACAATATTAAAGCATTTTTAATTATTTTTAACATAGCTAAATATATATTCTACAGAAACTACATAAAATTTGCAATCCAACAAAAAAAAGAATCACTCAAAAATATTGAACAGAATAAAAGATATGAATTTTTGAAAACAGAAACTATTCTGCTAAAACAGAAAATCAAATTAAAAAGAAAAAGGCCTAATGGGCCTATACTGTGCCCTGTGCGTAATTTAGTCTAAATGGGCCTCGGGTTAAAACTAAAAACGGGCCGGCTAATTGACTAAAAACCCTAACTAATAAACCGAATGAACCGGCCGGTTTTCTAATAAAAACGTATTCTTCGGAGTTCTAATCGTGGCCGTCCGTTTGAGATCGGACGGGAGAGGTGGTTTCCGGCGACGTCGAGTCCGGCGACGGCGGCGGCGGCGAGAGTGCGTCGGGGGCTTCGAGCGTCGGGGAGGTCCGGGGAGTCGCCGTGCGGGTGCGGGGGAGGTCGGTGAGGAGTTTGGTGGGGTCGGGGGAGCTCGGGGAGCGCTAGGGCGTCGTCGGCGGCGACTTTGGCGGCGGTGAGAGCCTCGGGCTCCGGCGAGCACGAGCGGGAGGGAGAGGAGGTCCGGCGAGGGGGCGAGGGGGGAAACGGGGTGCGGGGAGGGGGTTTTATAGGGCGGGGGCCTCGTCGGGGAGGGAAGGGGATCGGGGGAGGGTATCGGCATCCCGGATCCTTCGGGATCCGGCGATCCGCGGCGGCGACGGCGTGGCGTGGGCGAGAAGGAAGAAGGGGGTGGGGTCCGCCTGGCAAGTGGGGGGAGAGGGGCGCGGTCTCGGTCGGTCCGACCGAGCCGAGAGGTTTCGGCGAGGGAGGGGTCGGCTCACTGGCTCATTGGTGGCTGGCTGGTGGGCCGCCGGTGGTGGGGGGCTTACTGGCCGGGCTGGCTGGTCAATACTGGGGTTTTTTTTTCTTTATTTTATTTTTAAATAAAACTAAAACAGAAATAAAACAATATCTATAAATATTTTATATAGGGTATATATATACCAAAATGATCGGGGAATATTCCCTTTCATTTGAACATTTTTCCAAAGGCAAAATCCAAACTTTATAAAAATCCATTTTTCAAATTCAAATAAAATTCAGATTTGAATCCAAAACTTTTGGCATTGTTTCCTCTGATATTTTTGGAGTGTCATGTTTGCTCCTCTCATACTTTTGATCAAGTATTTATCAGGCATAGTTTTTGAAATGTTTCCCACATGCCAAAGTTTGAAATTCAAATTCAAAACTCAAAATTTGAAAGAGGGTTCCAAAGCACCTTCAAATGATTTTCAACTTGATTCATTATAACTTCCAACTCCTATTTCATATAATTGAAGAAGTCATTTTATCTTCCCTCATGAAAATCATTGAGTTGCATAAAGCTTTGAATTTGAAAACTTCCCAAATGAAATTCAATTCTTTTTCCAAAACCCTATTCATTTCAAAATGGAAGAAGTCATGTCATCTTCACTCTAGGTTTTGGTGTTGCAATGAACTTGAGTTCAATTGGGATCCAAAAAATGCAAAATGGAAAGTTTGGGAAAGTCATTTCATTCCCTCTCATTCAACTTTCAAAAGTTTCAATTTCCACTCAATTCCATTCAATCAATCAGTCAAACAATCAGACAACAACCATAGTTATTTATTTATTATAACATTCCAAAATTTAAAATTTTGGGATGTTACACGACCTCACCGCCACCGCCCGAGCCCACCCAGGACCGCCGCCTCTCGATCCCGAGCCCGCCCTCGCCGCCCCTACCTCCGTCGCCAAGCACCTCCACACCACCGTCTCTCCCCTCTCTGTGTGAGCCCCCACCCCTCCCCCACCCCCTCTCTCTCTGCTTAGTTAGTAGATGTTAATTTAGGGTTCATAGATAATGATTTTTAGTAGTAGTAGATGTTAATTAGTAGTAGTGATGGTACTAGTTAACTAGGGCAGTATGGTTAATAGTAGATGTTTTTACTATTGTATAATGTAGTTTTTTTACTGTTTTTAGTAAGTGTTTAAAATAATTAGTAAGTAAATTAATAAACTAGTTGCACTAGTTTAGTTTTAGTTGAGCTAGTTTAGTAAGTAAATTAATAAACTAGTTGAACTAGTTGAATTAATAGAACTAATGTATTTTTATCAAGAAAATTAATATAACTAGTTGAACTACTTTATTTTTAGAAAGAACTAGTTTTTTTCTATTTATAGTAAGTTTATTTAGTAAGAACTAGTTGAATTAATAGAACTAGTTGAACATGTCATATTTGTTGTTATTTTTTTAGTTTAAGCAATTATTCGAGATGTATTAGTGATAGCTTATAGGGTTTTTGTTTTTGCAGAAATCAAGGAGCCCCTCCATCATCCCCGTTGTCGTCCCCGACACCGACCCCCTCCGACCTCGAGGTGAGACCAGCCAAATCTCCATGTCAATATGAGTCCTATAAGATATGATGTAGATAAAAACATATATATCTTGTGCTGCTCAAATAGGATATGTGGTTGCCCAAGTGGCCGGTCATGTTCAGGTTACACCTTCGAGTGGCCTATGTTTTGCCGGAGTGTTGATTAATTTCCATTCCGGAAAATTTCAGGCACTCAATATGTCCTTTTTTAGCAAAGGTCATGCCAGATTTTTCCGTGAATTCTGGCATGACTTGTGCTAGAATATGTAGGAAATATCGAGTGGCCTGGATTTTCTTGAAAAATAAATAAACGACATTTCGACAGACCGATAGTCAACCCATGATGAATAATAATGATCTAATTTAGGGTTTTTAGTACATATATTTAATTGTACAAGTTTAATCTTTGAATTATGAACGTAGGAAATGTCGTACTCGGACGACGAAAGTCTCCCGGGGGAGTGCAGCTGGTGCCACGACGATCGAGGTCTATGCGACAGGCCTCACTTGGACGAAGATCGACGCTTCAGCATTAAGCTCGAGGAGACCTTCGATGTTGAAACGGTACGCAACGATGACAAGTGTTTTTTTCGTAATTAAGCACGACTTCAACTATTTCAACGTCTAATTTTCATCTTTTACAATTCGACTAGCTTATCCCATGCCATGCAAGACGCTATGTCTTGGAGAGGATGGGTTTTGAAGACCATGAAAATTTTGAAACAAAGAAAATACACCTAAGGACCCATCATGATATGGATTTTGAAGTAAATCTATACAATTCTCATAGCGTAACCCTTTTTGGTTGCCAAAATTGGGAAGCACTTTGCAAAATGTATGGTTTTTATGAGGATATGATTGTCACCATGGATCTTGGTGATCCTGACATCAAGCAAGACAATATGGACATTTGGGTCCTTGTTGATATGCTTCCGATTCTACCGCTATGTGAGTTTCTCAAACATAGTTATTAACTAATTTATATTGTTTATTTCAAAATAGTTGACAGCTTATTTCCATTGACAGCTTATTTTCATTCTTCAAAGAATGTGCGGAAGATGGTAGACAAAACCCACTACACAGATGGCTCCAAATTAACTAATAAGGAGAAAAATCATCTCATCGCATTTTGTACTCATCTTGAGAATTACAATACCTATTATCGAACTCCTCCAAATTATGGTGAATACGTGCCACTAGTGCACGTGTTGAACCATGATAACTTCTATGGAGATACCCTGGTAAGATTTTTTACTATTACGACATCCGTGCATCTTTTGCATACTTCTAAAACTAGTACATCATTGCTAACCACGAAGTTATTACTATGTTTTTTCAATAGAAAATCCTGATGGATTGTGTGCCTCATCTGATGTATCAGAATGGTCGCCTTGAAGTTCTAAACATACAGCCAGGTCATCCTACGGATCTCACCTGTGCATATCGGATTTCTAAAACCGGTGAACACATGCTAATCAAAGAATGAAAAAAATGTTTGGACAGTCGTAAGAAGGTTCTTGGAAGCAACATTAAGCAAAAGGCAAGAATTGGAGATAGGATAATCTCCATTCTCCATAATGGAGAGTCAGGGGCTATCTTGTTTTTTGCTATTTTACCTTAGAGAATATAGTAGGTCCTAAGAGAATGTAGTAGGTCCTATGAGGTACATTATGTTTATAATGTGGTACAATGTGTTAGATTTGATGATGAGGAGTATTTGTGATTATGACTAGTAACCAATTTGCTATGTGATGTCTCATTGATGAAAACGATGATCATGAGGAGGTGTTATATGACAATGATGTATTATGATGATAAGTTGTTAATGATATGATGATGATGATGATATTTATTATATCATTGGGTGAAAGAACCGCGGATTAGTTTCAAGTGGATGTCCATCCACTTGGAACTAGTCCACGATTCTTTCACCTCGTGATGTAATAACTCATTATGATGTAAAAACAATCTCTAAATTCCTGTTGTATGAAAACTTGTATAAAGGTGTATGAATACAACATGAAATAAAAAAGAAATAAAATACAAAATAATAGTAGTAGCGTGGGCAGGGAGAAGCGCTACTAGTAATTACCAGTAGCGCTCTTTGGAGAAAGCGCTACTACTAAGTCGATAGAGCAGTAGCGTGGATTAACGCACGCTACTGCTAACCTTTAGTCAGAAGCGCTGCATCAAAGAGCGCTCGCCTTGGCCATCTTGATAGGCCTAAAACCCGCGCTGCTGCTAGGATTTTCCCTAGTAGTGATACGTTATTCCCTTTGTCATCGGTATGTTACTTGTCCGAGATTCGATCATCAGTATCTTCATACCTAGTTCAATCTCGTTACCGGCAAGTATCTTTACTCATTCCGTAATGCATCATCCCGCAACTAACTCATTAGTCACATTGCTTACAAGGATTCTTATGACGTGCATTGCCGAGAGGGCCCAGAGATACCTCTCCGATACTCGGAGTGACAAATCTAGATCTATGCCAACCCAACAAACACCTTCGGAGATACCTGTAGAGCATCTTTATAATCACGGAGTTATGTTATGACATTTGATAGCACACAAGGCATTTCTCCGGTATCCGGGAGTTGCATAATCTCATAGTCGAAGGAATATGTATTTGACATGAAGATAGCAATAGCAATAAAACTGAACGATCAATATGCTATGCTAACGGATGGGTCTTGTCCATCACATCATTCTCCTAATGATGTGATCCCGTTCATCAAATTACAAAACATGTTTATGGTTAGGAAACTTAACCATCTTTGATTAACGAGCTAGTCTAGTAGAGGCTTACTAGGGACACGGTGTTTTGTCTATGTATCCACACATGTATCAAGTTTCCGGTTAATACAATTCTAGCATGAATAATAAACATTTATCATAATATAAGGAAATATAAATAACAACTTTATTATTGCCTCTAGGGCATATTTCCTTTATGAACCTATCATGCTTAGATACAACATTTACCCAAGATATGTATGCCTTTCATTATGATTGGCCTCTAGTATCGCTAAAGATGTATGTTTGTGATTTAGTATCAATCCTTCTTGGATGTTGTTAGCCTATCTGGCATCTTGTTCATTATTATTTTCATGTTCTGTTGTAGTTTTCTTGTTATTACAAGACATATAATTCTTTGTTTATAATCTGCATATGTAAGACTGTCTTAAAACTCCCTTTAAATTGCTCGATGTCTTTTCCCCCCTTATCATATATGTTTTTACCAATTCCTTGAAACTGTAATCTATTGGTTGGAAGTCTATGCATGGTTGTGCAAGCTTTCACCCCTGTGAATCTGGAACCTATGTTTCATATTTTCTCAAGGTATCCAGATAGATTTTTTTCATGCCAATTTTGTTTGTATCTAATTTTCCAAGGTATTTTACATGTGCCATGGCCTATTGGAGTATCCGAACAATGACTATTGAGCTCTTTTTCAGTAAAAAAAAGCTTTTGTTGATGTCTTTCTTAAGTTAGTTGTGGAAAATGGCTTAAAGTACAACCTGGTCCTTCTATATGTTTTGACTTTATTTTGGTTGGTTACATGTGTATTGATACGTTTGAGGAATTTCATCCTAAGTTTGACATCTAGGTTATATATCCTGGGTTGGAGCGGCGAACAAAGCTGGACATAATGACTGCATCTCTTCTCAAAATGTGTTGTTTGCAATTCATGTATGTTTGTCATACTCTTATTTATTTGTTGTGCTTAACTAGGTGGATTGAGCCGATGAAGTGTATATAGAGTCCATGGAGATTGTCATATATTCTAGGCTTCTACCAGATGAAACTTGATTAGCAAGAAGCACTAAGATAGGAGGCAAAATGATAGATCGCTTCTGGCATGTACCATCAGTCCTTAATACTCGGTTTTCCTGCAAATGCACTAAAAAAGATCTATGTATGCCTCTTGTGTTGTGTTTTCATGTACTCGAATACTTGTTGAGCAGTGATAACTCCAGTCCTTTATTTCCTCATCCACTCAGATGCTTCCAGTTTGGCATGTATGATGTACATAGTTTTGCTTGATCTGGGATGGCTTAATTTCCTCATGTACTTAAATATTTGTGATATATATTGGGGGGGGGGGGGTTGTGGCAAATATGTTCAACTGTCTTGAATAACTAGGACTTTATATTATAAACTAAGAGTTGAGGGGCACCAGTGTTGTGCATATATGAAAGTGGTCTTATTTTACAAAGACTCGAGATTCTACTGCAAAAAATGAGACATCATCGATGTCAGTTTTGAAACAGTCTTGTTACCAAAGATAAAACTACTGAATGTGAGAAAATTGAGGTGGTTACTGCAAAAGTCAAGTTTTATATCTAACTAGTATTAGTTTTTTTTCACGAATTGTACATTAAGTGGCCTAGATGTCTCCACTAGAATTTGTACCATCCATGCTTGATCTGATGGCTCAGATTCATTCTTTCTATTCTTCTACCATATGCCCAGATTCTATACTAGTTGCTCCCCACTCATACCTTTACCAACAAAGTATCCACACTTAGACACTACAATCTTATTGGACTCAAACATCGGTTTATAACAATTTCTACATAAGAGAGATTCACTGACAAGATTTTTATTTTTTAGGGACGTGCTACACATTCTTCAGTCGCACTGTCTTTCCCAAAATAAACTTCAGATCAACCATACCAACACTATGAATAGTAGCATGTTTCCCATTTCCCATCAGCACGTAAGTAGTCCTTCCGACCTGATAAGATTTTTTTTAGAAATATCAGCACACACATGTATATTGGCACCCGTGTCGATCCACCATTGAGATGAATGACATATCGAAAGATTAGTAGAAACATTACCATCCCCGCCACCCTTCATCTCAGTATCACCAATAAAAAGATTAGTGGACTTTTCATTGTTCTCATGTTGACACATGTGAAAATGGTTCTTGTAGGCTGAATCCCAATGATCATCTGCACCACAAACATTCCTTACTTCTTTCTTCTTACCAGTACCTTCTTCTTGAAGTTGGTAGACAGAGAGGTCTTGTTCTTTCCTTCAAACTTATTCTTTCCCTCATGCTTATTCTTGTTCTTGAAAATGTGGGGATGAAAATTCTTCTTGTGCACCAAATTGGCACTACAATTTCCCTTGTAGACTCGAGCACATATATCTTTTGCCTCGACTTCTCTTCCTTATCAAGAGTGCCAATTAGATTGACAACGGAAAACTCTTGTCTCTTGTGTTTTAGGGAAGTGGAGAGGTTCATCCATAAAGGAGGAAGTTTGGCAATATTTCCTCCGACAATAAACTTGTCCGACAATGGACAGTTGAAATGCTCAAGTTCCTTAGTGAGCGGTTGAATATCTTGTATCATGAATATTCTCCATGACGTACAACTCACTTCCGGCGTGAGACCCCAAACATGGAGCGTATCCCACACATATCCTTGCGAACCTCAATGGTCATTAAAGTATCGACGATCTTGCCGCCAAGAGCACTCAGAATAGCACCTCTAAAGAGGGTTCCAGTATCCTAGAATACTTGCTCCTGTTCAAGAGCAAGTGATCCCTCTGGTTTGTCCTTCAAGGCGTGAAAATAGTTCATGGTGATTAGCCAATGAACTGCCCTCGCACACCATCTCTTGTAATTCACACTCTCAAATAGAGGAGGTTTGGGGGTAGCGGCGAAAGCAATTGAAGAAATTGTTTGCACATATTAGATTTTTGGATTATTGAATATTTGATCAATTTTCCATATGATCTAATCCAAAAATGTGACAAATAAATCATGACAAACAGATTGAACATGATGATCAAACGAACAATAGTTGCACGCATAGTAGACATGATGAAAGCAACATGCCCAGATCAATTGGTGGTGCTAATAATCCAGAAGCAATAAGAACACATACGTAGCGGTATCATAACCAGCGAGCGACATGTTGATGAAGAGGTCCTCGAAGTAGTCGCGCGCAACCACCGGAGAAAGAATCCAGTAGCGCTACCCAAAAAAAATTGATCGACCCTCTCTCCTGTATAGGATCACAAGAGGCGGAGGTCGGCATATGTCCTACCGCGCCTCGGCTTGATCATGAGGCATGGCGAGGTGGGTGGCGAAGGAGGAGCATGATTGTATATGCCCTCTTGTCAAGCTTTTAGTGGTGTGTGAAACACCTTATATGTTGGTCTCCAACACCTTCACTAGTATGATGAGACTAAACTTTACACTCTCTCTTATCATGCATGAATGGATCATGCGGGCCTCTCGGATTTTTCCCTATAAAATATTAAAAATAATAATGGGCCAAATCACAATAATTCCAACATTTTTGGTTTTTAATGTAGTAGTGCAGAGAAATAGTCATGCATTGAGGCAAAATCTTAAAAGGCCGTTGACATATGAATTTCCAATACATTGGACACGTAAATGGTATTTCATGCAAAAAAAGGGAGATGGATCCGCTAGCTTTTGCCTCCACACGCAAATCTCCGTAAATTCCCGCTAAATCCACACGTTGAAATTAAAAACCTAGTAACGTTCCTTGGAGACCACTCTAGGTACGGTATACAAGTTAACTGATTAGTACACCGATTGATTTGGTTAACTATTGGAGGAGGGAAGAGTTGGACGTGGTAAAAGTTGACATGTTTCATGATGTTGTTAATCTGTGGATAGATAAAATTATCATGCAAAGACGCGTCCGCGTGCGTGTACTCTTCTAGCTGCTGTCGTCTTTGGAGAATAGTAGCTGCATCAACCTCATCTTCATCTATCTGATCGATCAATCAATGTAGCTACAGGGGATATAATGTCATGAGTTTTGACTAATGTGCATGAAAGCTCAAATGTAAACGAATACAAAAGAGATACGCTCATAAACAATTCGTATCACTACATAGAAGGGCGAAACTTCTTGGAAAAGAAAATCATAAACAGTTGGTGTAGATCTAACGCGACTTTTGCCTGCCCCGGTCATGCATGCATCCACGGCCAGTAAAGAGACCGTGTCTAGAATTAGTCTCAAAACCTTTCTGTTTTGCTGAAGAACTCAACAGATACTAACCATTATTCCCGCATTGTGCGGAAGATGACTGTGTAACTAATGCAAGGTTTGGGGGGTAACATTAAGTAGGTAGTGACATACATGCATTGACGACCACAATATATACTGTAAAGGTTATATTATACTCTGCAAGCATACACGTTGACGAATCCAGGAAGTTAGCCAGGCCGAACATTTAAGCTCTCGAAATTTGTAGGTACAAATGCAAGACTGACGTACCAAAATTCTTGAAATTTAACTACTAAAAACGTGAAAAAGGCATATCTACTAACATGGAATCTTGCCACGTGAAACGTTCACTTGATGCCATTTTACTAAATTGATTCATCAATTTGCACTGTGTGTTCAACGCACTGCCTTGAGCTAGGCGAAACTTGCCGTCACGAATGGATGTCGGTTACCGATTCACTTTTCTCAGCATGCCCCATAACTTCCTCTCGTTTCTTCCTTACCCAAGGCGGTTAGTGCAGACTTTTCACTCCAGACTTCATCGGCGAGTCTATGGATTCGTCTCCCCTCTGCCTGCCGCTCCGACAGCCGGTGGCAAGGAGGGTAATCCCGATGTCTCTGCTCCGGTTAGTAGTTTAGGTTAGGGTTTTTTAGTCTTCCGAGATGCGGCGCTCGGACGGATGGCGGTGTTTCTTCTTCTACTTTAAGTTTGTCTTTCGGGTTTTGATTCTTCTCGAGTTTGTCCGCTTGGACTTGGAATCTTAAAGTGTGGTAGAAAGAACTACATATAGTTTTTTCTACGACACTTTAGAATCTTTCTATTATATTATCTTTGAATCTACATAGAATAGATTAGTAGATTGAAATAGTTAAGTGGTGTAATTTAATTTCTTTTTTCATTGCATCCACTTAATTTCAATCAGGTCAAAATAAAAAATCTAAGACAATTCTTGACCAACCAATCCATGGAAGGAAAAATAATAATATTAAGAATAGACTATAGTAAAAAGTAAAAGGAAAAGGAAAAAACTAGTGAATGTTTCATGCTTAAATACCCATGAGATGCTTCAAAAGAGCATACAAATTATTGTAAGAATAAGGAAAGAGTATAAAACAAATGAAAAATGTGTGATATGCCGTGGATAGTTCCGTGGAAGAAAGTCTAACTTTCGTATGTATAGAACTTTTTTTAACCATTTGTCATTTCTAATAGAAATTCCAACGAAGCTCCGGCATAGATTTCTTTATATTCGCAAAAAAGAATGGAGGTCGGTTCACTGGACGAGTAAGTAAGTTTACTTTAGCTGGTGTTAGGTGGACGGAAGCAGCTAATAAAGAGCCATGCTCATATAGACACGCGGATATGGTCTTCTAGTTGACTCGGTACCATGCACAACACGCGTAGCCAACTTTTTCCCCAACTGCTACATGGTGCATGACTATATAAACACCTGTCCAGCCAGCCATCAACGCATCACCACATCCATCTCTAGTTTGTAAAGAATCTGGAGAGCTAGGGCAATCAGACTGATCCATAATTAGTTGCTTCGTGAGTTAGCTTCCAGCAATGAGGTTCCCCACTTTACTGTTTGCGTGGGCTGCGGCGATGCTGCTCGCCGTGGCCACCTTCTCGGCGGTGACGGACGCATCGCCTCCGCCGTCTAAGTTTCTGAAGGTCGGGTTCTATAAGCACACGTGCCCGCAGGCCGAGGACATCGTGCGCGACGCCGTCCGCCGCGCCGTCGCCCGGAACCCCGGGTTCGCTCCTGGCCTCATCCGCATGCATTTCCACGACTGCTTCGTCAGGGTAAGCAACGATGATACATGCATTCCATCACGTGTACATGCATGTACATGATCTGACCGTTGGTTTTCTGCGGGTGCGACACGTGTAGGGTTGTGACGGCTCTTTGCTGATCAACTCGACGCCGGGGAACACCGCGGAGAAGGACTCGGTGGCGAATAACCCTAGCATGCGTGGCTTCGAGGTCATCGACGAGGCCAAGGCAGCCCTAGAAGCGAGCTGCCCCGCACCGTCTCCTGCGCCGACGTGCTAGCCTTCGCGGCGCGCGACGGGGCATACCTTGCCGGCGGCATCAACTACCGTGTCCCATCTGGCCGCCGCGACGGCCGCGTGTCAATTGCCGACGAGGTGCTCAACAACAACGTGCCGCCTCCAACTGATGAGGTCGCGGAGCTCGTGGCCAGCTTCAAGCGCAAGGGACTCTCCGCTGACGACATGGTCACGCTCTCAGGTGCACACACCATCGGTCGCTCCCATTGCTCCTCCTTCACGCAGCGTATCCACAACTTCTCCGGCGAGGTCGGCCGGACCGACCCGTCCATTGACAAGTCTTACGCGTCGGAGCTGAGGCGGCAGTGCCCTCCATCTACGGACAACCCGAGCGACCTCACAACGGTGCCGCTGGACCCAATCACACCGCGGGAGTTCGACAACCAGTACTTCAAGAACGTGCTGGCTCGCAAGGTGCCGCTCACCTCCGACCAAACGCTGCTCACCAGCCCCCGGACTGCCGGCATCGTTGCGTTCCACGCCGCTGTGGAGAAGGCGTGGCGGGCCAAGTTCGCCGCCGCTATGGTCAAGATGGGCAAGGTCGAGGTGCTCACTGGTCACGAGGGGGAGATCAGAGAAAAGTGCTTTGTCGTCAACCACCACTAGTCAATCATTCTAAAACCATTCCTATGCATAGCTAATATAAATATACATATGCTTGTGTGTACGTCAATCGCAGTGTATGTTATTTGTGTATGTGATGTCATTTGTAAAGTGATTTTCTTGTTAGTTGTTTGTGTACGTCAAAAAGAATAATACTATATGGAAAAACTATTTGTTGTGTATGGGTAATAATTTTCAAAGTGATCTATTGTTGGTTGTTTGTATATGTCAAAAAGAGTACATAGTACTATACACCAGAAAGAATAATTGTTTTCCCAGCAAAGAAAAAGAATAATTGTTTTGTATGGGTAAGATTAGTTTATTGGTTTATTTACATATTTACATAGGTAGAAGTGTCACCCGCAAAAAAAAAGAATGAAAGTGCCTAATGCTCCATTTTTTTTGTTGACCGTTACTTCTTCCATAAGAACATTGGTTTTGAGGGAGGGGGGAGGGACGCTAGACAAAGCAGAATAGCTAGCTATTTGGAATGGGGCCAGTGATTGGTGGTTTCTAATACCACCTTGGTCTATGGATATCGATGAAAACCTGCACTAGCGTACTCATCCTACAAAGGCAGACCCATTCTGGGGTTTTTCTATGTCTTTTTCCAGCCGTTCTTGAGAAGGTTCGAGAACCTTCCCAGGACCATTTTCTGTGTTTCTTTTTACCAGCATTTTATTCCATTTTGTTTTTGTTTTTATTTTTGTTTTTTAAATTTTATTTCATGAATATTTTAATGTGTATTTTTTTGGTTTTATTTTTTCTCTTTTATCTTTCCTATTTCATTTCAAATTTTCAAATTTGGGAATGATTATCGAAGATGGCAAAAAAATTAGTTCTTAAATAGTTTTTTACTTTTATGAACATTTTTTGATTCAGTAAAGACCTTATTTAATTTGCGAACATCCTTAAAAAAATTATGAACATTTTCGTGATGAATATTTTTAAAATTGAAGTTTTTTCAATTTAATAATTTTAAAAATTCATGATCATTTTTTGGATTGGTAAACAACTTATGAGTCCATAAAGTTTTTTTGAAATTCTTGAATATTTTCTAAATGGGTGAATTTTTTTTCAAATTCAAAAGTTTTTCAAATTCATGAACATTTAATAAAATTCGGGACATTTTTAAACAAAAACCTTTTGAAAATTCATTATTTTTTTGGAAACCTAATTTTCTTAAATCTTTAAAGATTGATTTTAAAATTTGAGGGAATTCTTTAAAGTTAAAAATATTTTCCCAACTTAGTGAACTTTTTTGCAATTCAGTTTTTTAAAAAAATCCAAACATTTTTAGAGAAGTAAACAATAAAGGCAAAGAAAATCTAAAATGAAACAAAAAAACATGGGTGCCTGACCGCCCACATGGTCTATGGATATCAACGAAAACCTGCACTAGCGTACGCATGCTACAAAGGCCGACCCATTCTGGGGTTTTTCTATGTCCTTTTCCAGCCGTTCTTGAGAAGGTTCGAGAACCTTCCCAGGACCTTTTTTTGTGTTTCTTTTTACCAGCCTTTTATTCAAAAAAAGTCCTTTTTATTTCTGTTATTAAATTTTTATTTCATGAATATTTTAATGTTTATTTTTTTGGTTTTATTTTTTCTCTTTTATCTTTCCTTTTTCATTTCCACATTTTCAAATTTGGGAATGATTATTGAAGATGGCAAAAAATATTAGTTCCTAAATATTTTTTTACTTTTATGAACATTTTTGGATTCAGTAATGATTTAATTTAATTTGCCAACATTCTTAAAATTTATGAACATTTTTGTGATGAATATTTTTAAAATTGCCGTTTTTAAAATTTAGGAACATTTTAACAATTCATGATAATTTTTTAGAATGGTAAACAACTTATGAGTCCATAAAGTTTTTTTGAAATTCTTGAATATTTTCTAAATGCGTGGACATTTTTGCAAATTCAAAAGTTTTTCAAATTCATGAACATTTAATAAAATTAGGGACATTTTTTAAACAAAAAACTTTTGAAAATTAATTATTTTTTGGAAACCGAATTTTCTTAAATCTTTAAAGATTGATTTTAAAATTTGAGGGAATTCTTTAAAATTAAAAGTATTTTCCCAACAAACTTTTTTGCAATTCAGTTTTTTCTTAAAATCCAAACATTTTTAGAGAAGTAAAAAAATGAAGGCAAAGAAAAGCTAAAATGGAACAAAAAACATGGGTGCCTCGCCGCCCACATGGGCCTGCAATTTCGGGTCGTGGGATGCATGTAGGGATGAAAACGAAGCGGAAACGGACGGAACTGAGTTGCGTGTTAGCTCGCTTGCCCCCACATGGGTCAGGGAACATTAGCTCGCCTTGTAATCACAGGGGCCATGTAGCAATGAGAGTGATGGCCTCTGTCGGCGTTCTGGGAACGGGGGTACCTAGACTTGCCTGCCTGCGGCCTGCGGCGTGGCTCAAGGGGTGGCCCAGTACGGCCCATCTTCATCAACACAAGCTCAAGACCCTCGCGAGGGGCCAAGCCTCAAGGCGGATGACAGAAGCTTTCAGCACGGCCTCGTCGGGCTGGCTCGCGAGGAGGCGGAAAGATCAAGGCGGGTACCTCACGAGGTGCCCATGACGCAAGCCATGACGACCGAGGGCACCAGCCAAGAAGTGTCCTCATTTCCCCTTTGGTGCAAAGGGGCAAGCGGCCGAGAGCATCGTGCAAAGGCAACCATTTCGGTGCAACAAGACCAAGACCAGCAGGACGGCAGGAAGGAGGTCATCGTGAAGCCCAAGCCAAGGCCACCGTCGAGTCTTTGTGCAAGGACCGACTTTAGTCAGATAAGTGTACTAGATGTTCCCTTCAAAATGGCCAATTGTTGGCGCCTTCCCGCTCAATATTTGGGAAGAGGCCCAGGCCTCCCACTATAAATAGAGCTAGCCACCCACAGTGGTAGAAAGAGAGAGATCGAGACCTCGATCGACCGGAAAGATAGGCAAGAGAGAGAGAGAGAGAAGCGATCGAACTCCCCCTAGCAGTTCATCGCACTGCCAAGAAATGACCCTCATGAGGCTGTTCTTCCTTGTATTGTTTATCATCACTCTGAGGCAATCCACCACACCACACACTGGAGTAGGGTGTTACACCACAACGGTGGCCCGAACCAATATATACCTCTTGTCCCTTGTGTTGTTCTTTGTGTAGTTTAGATCCTTGCGAGGCGACGAGGCGTAGGTAGGTTGGAGGTGTGATCTCCGCGTGCACCCCAGAGTTCGAACCTAGAGGGTCTGCCGGAACCCGAAATCCGACATTTGGCGCGCCAGGTAAGGGTGCGCCGGAATCCGCCGCCCTGCTCTTCGCCGCCCCTCGCATCCATGTCAGACGCTCATCGAGCCCATGCCGAGCGCTGGGCCGCTCTCGCTACTCGCGTCTGTCACATCCCTAGTTGTAGTATGCTCTAGGCTAGCCCTTCATGTGTGCATCATGTTTAAATTTCTCAGGAAGTTGAAATGGGGATGTTCAAACCCTAGCATCAAAAGTAATTCAAATAGATTCAACCAAAATATTTTTCAATGATTTCAAAATGCCCTTTAAAAATGTTCATCATTTCTGGATCAAGGTGGAAGCATCTACCAAAAATGGTTCACATTTTTGCAGGACATATTTGGACTTTGAATTAATTCAAACATATTTGAATTGGAGCTATTTAAATGCTATATATATTTCACATGCTCCAAAAATGTTGGAAATTGTTAAGGGTCACTGGAATAATTCAGAAAGCACACATAATTATTTCCAGGATTTAATGAAATGAATTAGTATTTTTACTAATTCAAAACAGAGGAATAAAATAGAAAACTGAAACAAAATAAAGAATAGAGAGAGAGAACCTCACCTGGGCCTCACCTGTGCTGGCCCAGCCCACATGGCCAGTCCACTTGGCGGCCCAGCCCACCAGGGGCACCGTTGTCTTCAACCTCTGCCTACTGGCAGAAGCGTGTCGAGGCGCCCGCGCGCCAGCCTCCACCTCCTGCTTGCCCTGACACACGCCGACGCCGCGGAGGACCACCCCATTGATGTACGGATCCGCCCGACCTCTCACTTGCCCCAGCCGCTCTCTGCCTCGCTCCCCCCTCGGACCCGAGAACACCGTCGTCACGCCGACGAGCACCACCACGGCCACAGCCACCCCCTCGCCTCCTCCTCATGACCACGACCTCCGCTGTACTCCTCTACGCCTCTCGCCGAGCCACGCCACGGAGGCCCTGAGACGTCGCCATCGACGCCGTTTCGACCTCTGCACCGCCCGCCGTCGCACGATTCGCCGCCTCCGGAGCGTCCCCGAGCCTGCTGACCACCCCCTCGAACCCGCTGTGAGCTTCTGCTCCTCTTCCCTTGCTCACCCCCTCCGTTCCCGTCCGTTAGCCGCCGTCCCCGCGAGCCCGAGCTCCGGTCACCGCCATGGCCGACGAGCTCCATGTTCCTGAACTCCTCCGCTCGCCCCAGTAGCACCCGCCTGCTCACCGTGCTCCCAGGATCCGAACGCACGCACCGGCTCCTCACGCCAGGTTCAGAGCTCCCCGCTACCAAGACACCTCCGGAAGCTCCGGCCGCCGCTTCACTCTTCACCGCTGCCGCCGTGAGGGCCACCCCAGCCAACCCCACTCGCTCACTGGACGCGGTCCGATCCAGCTACCAAACGCTGCTCGCTCAAGGCTGCTTTGATCGCCGGGCGGCGTTTTTCGAAGATCTCCGCCGCGGTTTTGGTCGCCGGTGGCAAACCGCCGGCATGTCTGACGTGGCAGCGTCATTAGCAGCTAATGGTGCCACTAATTGAACCAACACCCACTGACATATGGGCCCCACTACCTAACTAACCCTGGTTTAGTTTCTGTTTAGATTAAATTAACCCCTGGTCCCATTGTGTCGGCTTTGACTTGGCCACGCCACCGTTGACCCTACCCCACCGCTGCTGACACAAACAACGTTAGGTCATCGACTGCTGGACCCCACCGTCGAGTTTGACCCGAGGCAGCCCTATTGACTCTGCCGAGGTCAAGATGACGCCATGTCGACGCAATATTCCTTTTCTGGAATTTATTTTATTTTCTAAATATTCAGGAAATTCCAGAAAATAGTATAAACTTCTAAAAATCATAGAAATTCAACCGTAACTCCAAATGAAATAATTTATATATGAAAAATTATCAGAAAAATCCAATCTATCCATCTGTACCATTTTCATGCATGTTTGAGCAAATTGACCTCACTGTTTAGGATGAAACATGATTAGGACAAATTTGAAATTAGACTTGGAGTTGGAATTTGATCTAGCTATTAATTCCACTTCAATCAAAATGACTTTCTGTTGCATTAGCCCAAATCACAGCATATTGACATGTCATGATCATGCATCATATTGTGCATTGCATTGATTGTGTTCTTTCTGTGTTTGCCGGTGTTTGTCCCCTCTCAGTAAACGACGTACCGACGATGAGTTCGATGACACCGATGAAGAACTATACTATCTTCAAGTGCTGTGCAAGCAAAACCCCTTTGTTCATTCCGATACAATCCCACTCTCTCGCTCCTGCTCTCTTTTTACTGCATTAGGACAACAATGATTCATCTGTTACTTTGCGGTAGCTGAACCCCTTTATCCTCTACATGACTGTCATTGCCACAAGAAATAGATGAAACCCACTAGCATGAGTAGGAGTTGTTTGAGCCCTGATGTGCCTACTCATTCATGTTTGTTTGTCATGCCTGCTACTGCTTAGAGTTGAGTCAGGTCTGATTCATCGGGAATGAATTGGAGGTGTGTAAACATGTCCTACTGTGTGAGAGCTAAGCGTGTGAACACGATTTGGTAAAGGTAACGGTGAGAGGCCATGTAGGAGTACATGGTGGGTTGTCTCATTGAAACCGTCCTCAGGAACTGAGTTCTGTGTTTGTGATCCATGAACAGTTACTACCACACATTGGGTTCCGGTAACTCGCCCCTCTCGGCTTATTAATCAACTTGATCTCCGCCCGTGAGTTGCAACTAGTTTCGTGTTTGTAGGTAGTGTTAGTAGTCTACCAAGTGGCACCCTTGCATGTGGGCTTGGGACAGACTAGGCACCGTGGCACGGTGTACCAAGCGTAGATCGACCCGTCGAGGTGGGCTTGGGAACCCTGCACACACCGTTTGGGGCCGTGAGCGACACCCCGGCCGGATCTCCTTGCGGATGGAACCCGAATAGGCGATAAACCTGGACTAGAGACTTGTGTGGTTAGTCAGGTCGTGGCCGACTTTCGCCAAAGCTTCCGCTTGAAGGTTGCCGAGATACATGACGTGTACATGGCGGTAAGTGGCGAGAGCGTGTGTGAAGAAGTACACCCTTGCAGGGTTAATATGATCTATTCGAATAGCCGTGTCCGCGGTAAAGGACTTCTGGGTTGCCTGCATAGTTCATAGACAAGTGAAAGTGGATACTCTAAAATACGCAAGATAAGCGTGAGTGCTATGGATGGCGTTCTCGTAGGGAAACGGGAGCGGATCCATAGTGGTGTATTGATATGGTGAATATGTGGACTCGTAGCGCCACCTCAAAAGAGTTACTTGCGTTAAGTAGTTTAGGATAGCCACCGAGTCAAAGCTGGCTTGCCGCAGCTTAAACTCCACCACCCCCTTTGTTAATAATGATGCATATGTAGTTAGTTACGATGTAAGTCTTCTTTGGGTACATTTGTACTCACGTTTGCCTATTTTATGTTTTTTGCAGAGAGACTTGGCCTCGCTTAGTAGTTCCGCTTGGACTTGACGCTTAGCTTGTTACCTCAGCTACGATCTTGTGCCCTCGGCAGGATCTAGTAGATAGTCGGGCTTCTCGGCCTTTTTTCATTTATAGTTATGCGTACTCGGACATGTTAAGCTTCCGCTTGTGCTTTGACTTGTATGCTCACGAATGTTGGGTCATGAGACCGATGTTTGTAATATCTCGCTCCTCGGAGCCTAATGAATAAAATACTTGAGTCGTAGAGTCATGTTGTGATGCCATGTTGTATTTGCACATATCGAGCATATTGTGTGTATGTTATTGAAATGCTTGGTATGTGTGGGATCCGACAATCTAGTTGTTTATCCTTGGCAGCCTCTCTTATGGGGAGATGTAGTCTAGTGCTTCCTTGAGCCATAGTAGTCCGCTACAGCCCGGTTCACCGGAGTCCTGCTAGCCCAAAGACTACCGCTCGTGACACTTGATCGGGCCGGCATGTGTTTCACTTCGCTCGTGGTTCTGCCCTTCGGGAAATGTCACGCGGTGACATCCAGAGTCCTCGCTTAGCTCTACATGTACCCGGGTTCCCGGAGTCCTCGTTAGCCTAGTGCTACAGCCCGGATTCACACGCTGGCGACCGACATGCTCGATGTGATTCATGTATGCCTGTCCCCATGGGTTAGTGCCGCTTTGGGTTCACGACTAGCCATATCGGCCCGGTTCTTCATATATGGATGCTAGCGACACTATCATATACGTGAGCCAAAAGGCACAAACAGTCCCGGGCCATGGTAAGGCGACACCCGTGGGAATACCGTGCGTGAGGCCGCAAAGTGATATGAGGTGTTACCGGCTAGATCGATGTGACTTGGAATCGGGGTCCTGACAGCTTTGGTATCGTGAGCCCGATCATCAGAGGATTACCAAGCCAAACTGGTCGAAGTTGAGTCTAGAAATGCTTTAGTTATATAAGGGAATTGATTGTGGAAGGGAACGTAAGGCTCTTTTTACTCCTTTACCTTATGCCCTTCTGATCTGAGTCAACCTCTTCTTTTCTACGGGGATTAAGAACTAGGCCTTCTCATCTATCTATCAGGATCACGTGTTACTAATCTATAGACTCATAGGACTGTTGGATTTAAGCTTCATTTCAGTTCCTACTACTTCTGTATGTTAACTATTGATCTCGAACTCTTGATATTGTGCTTCTGAGTGGTTATGCCACCATTTTTGTAGCATGTCTCAAATCTCTTGAGCATTTACAGCCGTTATGCTGTCCCAGTCATCCCAGGTTTCTAAACTATCTGATGCATTTGCAAATTCTTCTTTCCTGTTCATGGTGTCCTTTTGGTCAGAATAAGCACACTAATTAGTGTGTTGAGGTACTCCGCTGCCTCGGCATATATGTTGGAGCTATTATTATGAACCTAGGTGTTTTAGGGAGTCATCTAGTAATCTAGCCATGATTTGTGTCCCACTGTGATGATTCTGGCCATCATTCTCGAAAGCATCCCGTGATGTTATTAGTTAGTAGGTATTCTATTCTTGGGTTCTTGAACCCGAGATTCACCCTACTTACCTCCTGTTGACAGTGTTGATAGTTCCTTTAGGACATTAGTAACTTTGCAATAGTCCTCGAGGTCCATGGTATTTCCTTCTTCCAAATACTATGAACCGCTTTTGGCAGAAGTTCTCTTGAACCGAAAGATCACAACAAAAGTGCTCTCAATGAGTTTCCTATCCTATGTTGTGAATCTGCCAATCCTACCTCTCCGCATGGGTTATCCAGAAGAAATGTTAAACTTGGTTCGACATACTAATCTATGCACCCACAACTCAGAAAATCATATGTTCCTTTGAGTTGTCCCCCTTTAGTTTGTCTTCTGACCTTCGTCTATCAATTGATAGTCAAGAGTATGCGTGCGTTCGTTCATCGATGCCTACTACTCTTGTGGTCCATCAAGCCATTCTAATCCGGAATGACTAGGAGAAACAAACTCCAGTACCTCATCCATATCTAGGATTGGGTCAAAGCAATTGTATTCCGCGGATCAAAATGCCAAACCAGCTTTTGCTCCATTGTACCTTGGAGTGTTACCATCTTTATGTCAAGAGTGTCATGAGAATTGCACCACCTCTTATGAATTCTTGACGCAGTAATACTTCTCGCCATCATTGCTTCATTCCTCGATTCCGTGTTATTGTAACCGGAATGTCGACAAGTGTACTGTGATGTGCGAAAATCAATACTCCTAGCAACTCCGTTGCTTGGTAGTTAATGGACAATAATCTCATTCTTAGTGTGTTAGTTATTGAATTATCATTCTAAGACTGATCGTGCTACCTAGTCCTTATTTCCGGTGCACTCTTCGATCAATGAGTTAGGATTGTGTCAATCCCTCGCTCCCTTGATCATATCATCTTGCCCTGAAAAGCAAGGTTGTTCTCGAGCTTAGTAACATATCGATGGTTCGTGATTTTCCGAATATCTTCTCGGAAGTATTACCAGGTTGTCTTATGTTGAGCTCGTGATCAAGTTGGTTTTCCTCTAAACCACCCCTTCTCCAAGAATCCGTGTTGGATACCCCTGAGCTAGTTGGTTAAGCTAGATGACAACTTGGAGAGTTGGAAGATAAAAGTTTACCTAACTTAGTTCGTTTCTAAGGGATATCCTTGTGTGTGTGTGCGTGTGAGTAGAAGAAAGATGATATCCTCATCAATTGATCCTCGTGATCAATTGTCGGCGCTATTGTCATATCCAATCCTTGATTTGAGTATGGGCTATAGTCAAATCAATCAGGACCAACGATATTCCTAATGTTGTCTTACTCGCGGTTGTTCCTCGATCATACACCATTATATCTTTTGGTCTGACCAATGCTATCACCTTGTTCACATAGTTGTGGAACTCCATCTATATGGAAATCCGGATGACTTGTTGTTGAGCCCATTAGCAACATCTTATCCCCTCCATGATTCATGTTGAACATTAAGCTAGCGTTGGAAACATTTATAAGAATTATCTTCGTGTCCCGCTCATGAAGCATATGTTCGGATGAAAGAAGTGATTTTCCCTAACTCATGTGCATCTGATGCAAGTTGCCGCCGTGAGTTCAAGAAAGATCGTTTTTTATTCCTCTGGAATCATCCCAGGTCAGTCATGCATGTGCGAAGTACTCTATGGTTTGATAGGTTGGCCGCCTCCATTCCATATGTGTTTCCTAGCACACCAAGCCACTAATTGATTTGTTCAAGGAGAAGAAGTTCCTTCTTAACAGCAAGACTTATGTAAGGACGTCGATATACTTGATGATGGTTCCCCACCTGAACTCGGTAGTGTTTTACTATAAGACTACTACGTGGTCATGCTTGTCTTGGACAGCGTGTTGATAGGTTTGTAGCAGAACCAACTCATGTTTTGGAGCTTGCTATCGTAGTTCATTTTCCGAGAATCTCGCATAGCGTCATCTAAATGCTTATGCGTTGCAAACTTTCTTTTCTAGACATGTTGTCTGAAATATCTTGTTACCAACCAGATCTGAATCTCAGGAAGATGTGATGGTTGGAACTTCTTCCAAGAGCTATGATATGGGTTCCAGTGAGGTGGACGCACCTAGCTGGAAGCACTGTTATTGTAGTATCTTGATTAAGCCATTTGGTCACCTCCCATGAGGATTTCACATGACTTATTCTAGAAGTTGTTCCTTATGGATTTTGTGTTCCTGAAGTCCGACCTTTGCTTGATGGCCATGTCGATGCTTTTAAGCATGATCATGGTAGCTAGAACATCAGGGAGAACATCAGAAGCGGAGTGCTAAATGTCTCTCGGTCGATCATCCAGATTTCGTTCTCTTGGCCTCGCTAAGGGGAAGTCTGAGAAGGTGTTATCTTCCTTTGTATCCGCATCATCCATCACTATTCATCATGGTAGTAAGATGTGTTGCCAGGATCCTCGGCACGGATGTTGGTAAAACCTTGATGAATATGGAAATGCTCAAGTTCTTGAGAGCACGCTCAGGCACTAGGTTATATCTTCGATATCAGTCGGATTGTGCCTTCCATTTGCCGATTGTTCTATAACCATAGTTCCATTCCAAAACCGAGTATGCCATTTCTTCGAATTCCTTCAAACGATCGTTGTGAATTGCCTTAGCCTGGTATGGAGAGTTTCAATGATCCTTTCCGTTAGAGTTTCTTTCTAACGTCATCGAGTTGGATGAAGATCTAGAAAGCAAAGATGTCAAGATCAATATGAAGCAATGAATCAACATCTTGAGAAGGACAGTTGGATCGTGAAGATCGTTTTAGCTTGTGACCCCTCTGACTTCTTACCTCACGACTTGAATCTCGGGACGAGATTCTTGTTTAGTAGGGGTGAGTTGTCACATCCCTAGTTCTGGTATGCTCTAGGCTAGCCCTTCATGTGTGCATCATGTTTAAATTTCTCAGAAAGTTGAAATGGGGATGTTCAAACCCTAGCATCAAAAGTAATTCAAATAGGTTCAACCAAAATATTTTTCAATGATTTCAAAATGCCCTTTAAAAATGTTCATCAATTCTGGATCAAGGTGGAAGCATCTACCAAAAATGGTTCACATTTTTGCAGGACATATTTGGACTTTGAATTAATTCAAACATATTTGAATTGGAGCTATTTATATGCTATATATATTTCACATGCTCCAAAAATGTTGGAAATTGTTAAGGGTCACTGGAATAATTCAGAAAGCACCCATAATTATTTCCAAGATTTTATGAAATGAATTAGTATTTTTACTAATTCAAAACAGAGGAATAAATAGAAAACTGAAACAAAATAAAGAATAGAGAGAGAGAACCTCACCTGGGCCTCACCTGTGCTGGCCCAGCCCACATGGCTTGATCCACTTGGCGTGACCCAGGGGCACATTGTCTTCAACCTCGCCATCTTGGCAGAGGCGTGTCGACGCCAGCCTTGACCTCCACCTCCTGCTTGCCCCGACACACGTCGACGCCGCGGAGGACCACCCCGTTGCTGTACGGATCCGCCCGACCTCTCACTTGCCCCAGCCGCTCTCTGCCTCGCTCCCCCCTCGGACCCGAGAACGCCGTCGTCGCGCCGACGAGGACCACCACGGCCACAGCCACCCCCTCGCCTGCTCCTCATGACCACGACCTCCGTTGTACTCCTCTACGCCTCTCCGTCGAGCCACGCTTCGCCGGAGGCCCTGAGACGTCGCCATCGACGCCATTTCGACCTCTGCACCGACGGCCGCCGTCGCACGATTCGCCGCCTCTGGAGCATCCCCGAGCCTGCTGACCACCCCCTCGAACCCGCTGTGAGCTCCTGCTCCTCCCCCCTTGCTCACCCCCTCCATTCCCGTCATAGCTTGGCCGTCCCATGAGCCCGAGCTCCGGTCACCGCCATGGCCGACGAGCTCCATGTTCCTGAGCTCCTCCGCTCGCCCCAGTAGCACCCGCCTGCTCACCGTGCTCCGAGAATCCGAACGCATGCACCAGCTCCTCACGCTGTGCTCCGTAGCCCCGCGCATGCACACCTCCGAGCTCCGGCCGCCGCCTCGCTCGTCGCCGTCGTCGTTGTAGGCCACCCCAGCCAACCCCACCTGCTCCGCTGGACGCGGGTCCGATCCAGCTACCAAACGCGTCTGCACGCGCGTCGTTTGGTCGTAGGCGGCGTTTTCAAAAGATCTCCGCGCGGTTTTGGTCGCCGGCGGCTAACCGCCGGCATGTCTGACGTGGCAGCGTCATTAGCAGCTAATGGCGCCACTAATTGAACCAACACCCACTGACATATGGGCCCCACTGCCTAACTAACCCTGGTTTAGTTTTTGTTTAGATTAAATTAACCCCGCTGGTCCCACAGGTCAGTTTGACTTGGCCACGTCACCTGTTGACCCGACCCCACCTGTCAGTGACACAAACAACGCTGGGTCACTGACCAGTGGACCCCACTGGTCAGGTTTGACCCGGGGCAGCCCTGTTGACTCTGCTGAGGTTAGCATGACGCCATGCTGACGCAATATTTCTTTTCTGGAATTTAGTTTATTTTCTAAATATTTAGGAAATTTCAGAAAATAATATAAACTTCTAAAAATCATAGAAATTCAACCGTAACTTCAAATGAAATAATTTATATATGAAAAATTATCAGAAAAATCCAATCTATCCATCTGTACCATTGTCATGCATGTTTGAGCAAATTAACCTCACTGTTTAGGATGAAACATGATTAGGACAAATTTGAAATTAGACTTCGAGTTGGAATTTGATCTAGCTTTGAATTCCACTTCAATCAAAATGACTTTCTGTTTCATTAGCCCAAATCACAGCATATTGACATGTCATGATCATGCATCATATTATGCATTGCATTGATTGTGTTCTTTCTGTGTTTGCCGGTGTTTGTCCCCTCTCAGTAAACGACGTACCGATGATGAGTTCGATGACACCGATGAAGAACTATAATATCTTCAGAAGTGCCAGGCAAGCAAAACCCCCTTGTTCATTCTGATACAATCCCACTCTCTCGCTCCTTCTCTTTTTACTGCATTAGGACAACAACGATTCATCTGTTACTTGCTGCGGTAGCTGAACCCCTTTATCCTCTGCATGACCTGTCATTGCCACAGTAAATAGATGAAACCCACTAGTATGAGTAGGAGTTGTTTGAGCCCTGATGTGCCTACTCATTCATGCTTGTTTGTCATGCCTGCTACTGCTTAGAGTTGAGTCAGGTCTGATTCATCGGGAATGAATTGGAGGTGTGTAAACATGTCCTACTGTGTGAGAGCTAAGTGTGTGAACACGATTTGGTAAAGGTAATGATGAGAGGCCTTATAGGAGTACATGGTGGGTTGTCTCATTGAAACTGTCCTCAGGAACTGAGTTCTGTGTTTGTGATCCATGAACAGTTACTACCACACATTGGGTTCCGGTAACTCGGCCCCTCTCGGCTTATTAATCAACTTGATCTCTGTCCGTGAGTTGCAACTAGTTTACGGTGTTTGTAGGTAGTGTTAGTAGTCTACCAAGTGGCACCCGGTACAGGTGGGCTTGGGACAGACTAGGCACCATGGCACGGTGTACCAAGCGTAGATCCACCCGTCGAGGTGGGCTTGGGAACCCTGCACACATCGTTTGGGGCCGTGAGCGACACCCCGGCCGGATCTCCTTGCGGATGGAACCCGAATAAGCGATAAACCTGGACTAGAGACTTGTGTGGTTAGTCAGGCGTGGCCGACTCCCTCGCCAGGCTTCCGCTTGAAGGTTGCCGAGATACATGATGTGTACATGGCGGTAAGTGGCGAGAGCGTGTGTGAAGAAGTACACCCCTGCAGGGTTAATATGATCTATTCGAATAGCCGTGTCCGCGGTAAAGGACTTACAGGTTGCACATACGGTTCATAGACAAGTGAAAGTGGATACTCTAAAATACGCAAGATAAGCGTGAGTGCTATGGATGGCGTTCTCGTAGGGAGACGGGAGCGGATCCATAGTGGTGTATTGATATGGTGAATATGTGGACTCGTGTGCGCCACCTCAAAAGAGTTACTTGCAGTCGTAGTTTAGGATAGCCACCGAGTCAAAGTTGGCTTGCTGCAGTTAAACTCCACCACCCATTTGTTGATAATGATGCATATGTAGTTAGTTCTGATGTAAGTCTTGCTGGGTACATTTGTACTCACGTTTGCCTATTTTATGTTTTTGCAGAGAGACTTGGCCTCGCTTAGTAGTTCCGCTTGGACTTCGACGTTTAGCTTGTTACCTCAGCTACGATCTTGTGCCCTCGGCAGATCTAGTAGATAGTCGCTTCTCAGCCTTTTTCATTTATAGTTGTCTGTACTCAGACATGTTAAGCTTCCGCTTGTGCTTTGACTTGTATGCTCTGAATATTGGGTCATGAGACCGATGTTTGTAATATCTCGCTCCTCGGAGCCTAATGAATAAAATACTTGAGTCGTAGAGTCATGTTGTGATGCCATGTTGTATTTGCACATATCGAGCATATTGTGTGTATGTTATTGAAATGCTTGGTATGTGTGGGATCCGACAATCTAGTTGTTTATCCTTGGCAGCCTCTCTTATGGGGAGATGTAGTCTAGTGCTTCCTTGAGCCATAGTAGTCCGCACATTCTGGCTTCACCGGAGTCCCGCTAGCCCAAAGACTACCGCTTTCAGACACTTGATTAGCCGGCATGTGTTTCACTTCGTTCATGTATCGCTTCTTCGGGAAATGTCACGCGGTGACATCCGGAGTCTGCTTAGCTCACATACCCGGGTTCCCGAGTCCTGTTAGCCCAAAGTCTACCCGGATTCACACGCTGTCAATCGACATGCTCGATGTGATTCATGTATGCCTGTCCCCATGGGTTAGTGCCGCTTTGGGTATACGACTAGCCATGTCGGCCCGGGTTCTCTGTCATATGGATGCTAGCGACACTATCATATACGTGAGCCAAAAGGCGCAAACGGTCCCGGGTTCTCTGTCATATGGATGCTAGCGACACTATCATATACGTGAGCCAAAAGGCGCAAACGGGCGATGAAGCTCCGGGGGCGCCTCAGCCGCCTCCCCCTCAAGAAGGCGCCTTGGACCCAAGGCGCGTGGCCCCTGGGCGGAACCCACTCCGTCCGGCACCGGCAAGAAGAAGAGCAGAGCTGCCAAGAGGTCCCTCGCCCCAAGAAGTTGCCCAGTGCTCCTCGCACCGGCCCACACGACCACACTCGCTTCCAAAGATGTTAAGACCCCGGCCGCTTCCTAGCGGCAGCTGCTGGGGGACCCGCAAGATCAAGCCCTCCGTCACCAAAGGCCTCCCGTGACCATCGCAGTCGCCGCGCTTTCACCGCCGAAGCTACGCAGTTGCATGGCCCGGCAAGTTCAAGCCGGACACGCCTCCACGCCACGATGGCACGGCCGATCTCGCAGAGTTCCTCCAGCTCTACGAGCCGGGCACCGGCCGCCAACGGGACGAGAAGGTCATGGAGAATCGGTTTCCCATGGCGCCAAGGGCGGTGCCGTACCTAGCTCCCCGAACACGCTCTTGGCATGATCTCCTCCTCGACGAGATGCGCACTCCGCTTCATCGCCAACTTCCAAGGCACTCATGACCGCCTCCCGCCATGAGCGACATGGGCCGCATCAAGCGTGACCAGAGAGACCTGCAGAAGTACATCCAACGCTTCAACAATGCACGCCTCAAGATTCCCAAGGTTCTTGAGGAGGCCATCGTCTCACCTTCTCCAACGATGTCTTGCGACGTCAAGATGAAGGAGGAGTGGCGATGCATGAAGACCTGTGCACATCCTCGAGTACATTCAACTTGGCGACCAAGTGCGCCGGTCGAGGAAGGATGCCTTTCCTCCTCGAGCCGCTTTGCCGACCCGTAAGAGAAGAAGCCCAAGGTCAAGGATGTGAAGCGCAAAGGGCTGCCGTGCTCGCAGTGAACCGCACACCTAGCGAGGAAGGGATCAGCCTGAGTCATCCAAGGGCAGTCGGTACTGCGTGTACCACGACCTCCATACCCACAACACCAACGAATGCCAAGATCTCAGGGCCGTGCGAGAAGGGCGAATCGGTCAATGCCCCGACTGCAGCGATCGAGGCTACGGCCGAGGAGGAGGAAGAAGCACAGGACGCTGGGAAGAGCGTGGCCCTCGCCAAGGGTGGCGTGACCGACCTCGCGAGGACCGCTGGCAGGATCAGCCTCGCGAGGGAGGTTGGAGAGACCCGCCTCGAGAGGGAGGCTGGAGGGAGGCTGGTTTTTTTTTCGTCATCCTCCCACCTCCGTTAACTCGCTACCCTCCTGCGAAAAAAACCGGTGCCAAAAAAAACCTACGATCGATCCCTCGTGCCCACAGCAGATCGTTCTCCGCCGCCAACCAGCCCTTCGCACGCCCGATCCACCCCTTCGCCCCCGCCACGGCAGATCCATCCCTGTGCCGCGGCCGATCATAACCTTCGTCGTCGCCCTCGCACATCAAAGCAGCCGCCCATCCATCGTACGATCTGCTTCAGGATCGCTGCAGGAGGCGGCGATCTGCTGTGGGATCGCTTCAGGAGACGGGGCCGCGATCCCGTTTACGAGACGCCGGCGATCACGCCCAGGATCCGACGGCGATCCACTTCTGGACAAGCACATCATCTCAGCCAGCGCTGATCCCCTTTCAGTAATACGTATTGCAAGTTCATACACAATAATCGCATAGTACCTATGTTCAAAAACTACATACATAATATAGTTCAAAATAGGGATCCAACAGAATCGCTAATGACTTCCTTTCCTGGAACATGGTAGGCCAAACACCCGTTCTGAAATTGACAAGAAAGAACTGGTTATGAAACTTGGCACAGAATCGCTTAGGATCTGCTAATTCCATACAACAACTTCATGACGAGCATGTATTATTTGCAGATCTGAGTTTGTTGCTTGTACTTACTTGGATTGCTCAATGTCGGCAACCTGGCAGTACATCCAGTATAGGGATCCAGCAGATCCGCTTAGTGTACATATACATCAACCTCATGACTTCCTTTCCTGGAGCATGGTAGGCCATACACCCGTTCTGAAAATGACAAGAAAGAACTGTTTAAGAAACTTGCAACAGAATCGCTTAGGAGCTGCTAATTCCATACATCAACTTCATGACGAGCTGTTTACGCAAGTTGCTGTACAACTTCATGCACCATTCTGAGTATACATATACATCAACTTAGGGATCCAGCAGATCCGCTTAGTGTACATATACATCAACTTCATGACGAGCACGTATTATTTGCAAAACTGAGTGTGTTGCTTCTACTTACTTGGATTGCTCACTGCCGGCAACATTCACATCCTCTATTCTTCTCACTTGACCTGCTTAGTGTGCTGCTTGTTCTTCTTACTTTGCCAGAACCAAGAAGCAGCCTGTCCAAGAAGCAGACTCCAATAGATCAAACAATAATTAAAGTTGTCTCCAAAGTCACCAAAAAAGTGCATTAAACCTCAGAATAGATCAAACAATGCAGAATAGATCAAACCACCAAGAAAGTATGATCACAGCTTATGTGAGGACTGTGTACAGTAAACCTCCCAATACGTAATTCAGGACTGTTGTATACATGCTAAAACGGGTGGAAACTTAGCAAAAGGAGTTCATGAAGTTAGGAGACAATATCAGTTCACAAGCCATCGTAAGAGTACAAAATCTGTGCTTATAGGTACGTATGGGGAATCCACAAAGCAAAGCTGCGGAACATATGACATCGTCGAATGTACCTCCAGGTAAATGTTTGACTATAATTCTTTCTATACATGTCTAGCTATATCCCGATTGTAATTTCATGTACTGACGTTGTTGCAGATAAGTTGGATGGGACAAATGATGGTGAGAACTACCCAAGTACCTTGATGGCTGACTAGGCGTTCAAAAATCTTAGTGAGAGTATAAAGGACATTGTTGATGGTGCAATAATGGAACACAACAAGTTGTGTGTGTGTGTGTGTATGTGTGTGTGTGTGTGTGTGTCGCACGACCTGGGAGTCTACATCTAAGAGTTCCTTTCAGTTTTCTATCAGAAACATTTCTTTATAAAAGTTCTGTTGGACACTTATCTTCTCTTTACTTATCGTTTCGTGGGACTACGAAAAAGTTCATCTGTGTGTAACTACAGGGTTCTCGAAGTCCGCCCTCTCATTGACAGGGTGAAAGTTGTGGAATTTTTGCTTTAACTGCCTGGAGTAAGATGACAGGACATACAAAGATGCATTCAAGGTAAGCTCCAGTGAAATTAGGTGTTCATAAGACAATTCTTTCAAGTTGCGACTTACATTGTGGTGTCTCCGTTCATCAAGTTCTGAGCACCAGCTCCAGTGAAATTAGGTGTTCATCCAGCCATACTCCTAGGTGGCTTTCTTTGGTGTGCTTATTATTGTGTAGTTAGTGGTTATGCACATGCCTCATCATCTGATATTTCTGCAGTAGTTACTGAAAGCAATCTGAGGACAAAGATTTGATTGTTGTTGTAGTTGAAGATTCAGAGTTGCAAGGCAGGCACAGTTAACAAGGATAAGAAACTATAGAAGATTTATCAAACCAGATATGGGCTTGGTTATGCACTGAATCATTGTGGAGGATCTCAGGTAATTAGGCCATACAACAAAATTAAATTTTACTTGCTTTTAAATGTTTAGGGGGCAGATGATGTTTCATATGCTAGACTGAAGTACGCACCTTTTAACAGTATCACTGATACTCCAGTCACCCATAAAAATGGAAGTACTGAAAATTAGTTTGCAAGGAAAATAACTAAATAGTGAGTCCGAGCAAACCTACTGCCTAGATTACATGAGATCATTTTAGCTCTAAGAGTTTCTTTTATCTTTTTTTTTTACATTCTGGTAAACATGTGGGTGAATAACTGTTAGAAATTGTTCTGTATGTACACGTGCATTCTACTAGAACTGATGCTTGAAAGAATAAAAAGTTCTATAATATTTGTAAGCCAAGCAGTGGAAAAGCTCACTCCTCACAGTAGATTACCATCGCTCACGATTCTGCTTTGTCGAAACAGAGTCCACAGATTTACTCATGTCATCTGTTTTTTGTTGTTTGAGGGAAGGTTTGTTAGGAGCCCATCTCTTCTGCAGCAAGCCCTGCAGAAAGAGAGCTAGATGTAATGGTACTTGCTAGCCTTTTAATGGACACTTCCTTTTGGCCTTTTTTAGTTTCTCTAATTAGGTAAGATACTTCAATGAGTGAGAATTTTTTGTTCCCTCCCTTTTTCATTGTCTTTTGAGTTTTGCTTTGTGGTGAGAGGGGGATAGAGATACCCAATTGCCGTGAGGATCAGAGATTAGGTGAGGTCACATTGTTTGTCTCGGCTTTACAGTGTGAGGTAAAGGAAGAAAATAAAGTATGTTAGAATATTACAATCATATATCTAGACATATCTCTACTCCCAATGGAACAGTTGGAAAATAAAAGCCGGGAGAAGTATGAATCCGAACACGATCCCCTCCGTCCTCCTCCCGCAACGCGCGTCACGGGAGAAACCCTAGCACCGCCGCCGCTGGGACCCCCTCCTCCTCCCTTCTCCCCTTCCCTGCCGCCATGAAAGCAGGCGAAGCCCGGTCGGCTTCGGGCGTGTGTGTGTGGGGGGGACTTCCCTTCACCGTGTGGCCGCGTGTGGTGCACGATGGCATGGCCAAGGCGTGCGCAGGCGAGGCACGGCGGCGTGGCATCTGAGTGGGCGGCGGCGCTGGCAGTGCTCGTGCGGGTGTCGCTACGGCGGGGGGTGGCTGCGATTTTGCCGGCAGCTGCGTTTGTGCGCGCCCAGATCTGGCAGCGGCTGCGCCCGCGGGTTGCGCTGGCTCAGCTGTGGCCTAGGTGGCTCGGCACGCGCGGGAGCTCGGCGGGCGGCGGCTTGGGTCGCCGCTGCACCTCGCTGTCCGGTTGTGTGGTCACTGGTGGTGGATAGCGGCCGCTGGTGAGATTCATCTCGTCCAACCACGGCGCAGGTCTGAGTGCGGCTCCAATCCAGCCCCTGCTGAGCTTGCACATGTCGCGACATAGGGCTGGACCTTTCCCGGTGATGGCCACAGTTGAGGGATGGATCCGACGCCGGGAGGGCCACGGAACCATCCTTGCCTCCTGTCCGGGTGGCGCCGGGAGCTTCGTCCTTATGCGGCCCGGGCAGACAGGCGGTGGTGGCCGAGTGCGGCCGGCCCGGGGGTGGGCCTCGGACCTGGGGACCGTCCAAGGGCAGGGAAGGAGGTGCCTTCCCGCCCGTCTCTTTGCATGTCATGGCTGCAAGCTTCGGTAGGGGATGGTGTCGGGACTATGGGTGTTGGGGCGGCGGCCCTGGAGGTGGGAGGCGTGGGCTCATGGGCGGAGCTCACGGCTCGGGTGTGAGCTAGCTGCCGTGACCGTGCGGGGGGTGTGGTGGTCAGGGTGCGACAACCAGAGGGGTAGGTCCGGCGGGCCTGGTTTGTTGTGCCTCGCCTCGGGGGCTGTGAGGACTTCCCGGGGTGAAAACCTGCTTTGGCTCTGCCAAGCCGACGGTGAAGTCGCCTATGGGCGGCGCCTCCTTCTTGAAGGAGTCGTTGCGGCTCCTATACATGCTCCGATTGCTCCGAAGGAAACCTTGATCTTGGGAACGGGCGGTGGTGATACTTCTGTGTCGTGCCCTTCTTGAAGACACCGCCTTGGAGTGTTCGGCTTGTCGTGCACAGCTCTCTCTCTCTCTCTCTCTCTCTCTCTCTCTCTCTCTCTTCACGGTGACTCGCTCACGGTTGAGGTCTGCAAAGACTACAAGTGGTGCTATCCCTACCTACATGTAGTTGCTTGGAGTGGATGGGGGTGATCTAGCAGTTCATATACACCCTTGTATCTTGCCTTGTGTCTGTTGTGGGGTGAGTTGTATGTGTTAGTTTGTATGGTGATCGTTGCTTTATGTATAAAGCAGGGCACGAGCCTTTTTCGGTAATGGAGCATTTGGTTGTCTCCGTTCCGGGTTTTTTTTCGTCCCACCTTCGTCTGGTTTTAGGTTGATTTCTTGTTCTCTAGATCCACCTTCACCGACAGCATGCGCTTGTCTGTGACCTACCACCAGCAGTGCCTTGAGGTCACCCACAAAAGCGACCAAGCAATTCCACGCTGTCACCCTCTACTACTTCGCCAACGACATCGAGGAGGTCGTGGGTGAGAGCTACTGTCCTCCTTGGAGAACACTCTCGTGCCCCATGCGTACGAAGAAGAGCTAAGACACTCGCATGGGTGCTCAAGGAAATACACCAGATTGAGCGAGGTTAGATTAAAGTTTCTTCATTCTTCACTAACTTTTCTTGTGCCTTCAGGTATTTCAGATAAGTATCGTATGCTGCCTACAACATGTAAGGGAAGCCAAAAATGATTACAAAATATTTATGCTTCTTCATAGTTGTCCATTTGGTTCTAAACTTTGTTGACTGGCAGACATATTTTACATTAATTAATAAATAATGTTGCTGCACACGTGAGTTGATTTGCAATGAAGTGGGCAGGTAGACATGTTTTTGTTGAATAAATATTTTTCATAAAATACGGGGGCATGAAGATAATCTATTCTTTCTTTACTCCATTGACAATGGGACAATGTTCTTTTTGTGACTCTAATCTGAATCTGACGAGTAAAAAAATATCGTTGTGTTTCAGAGTGTTACACAATTTATCAACAAGAGCAAAGACTCTAATCTAATGATGTAGGACAGCTTTAATGTGACAGAGGATCATGGTGGTCGATGGATTGTGCACCCGGTAGTAGACTAAGAAAGGAACATTATTTATGGAACACAATGATATTCAGAGCAGCCCTGCACTATGTGAGATTTAGAAGGTATTCAAATTAGTGTTTGTTGATAACTGCAAATTCCGTGTGTCCGAGTTTCATATTTTTCTATCCCTGTCAACGTACTGATCCGTTGTTCTTTGATGTGCAGTTGGTACTGCCGGCGGATGCATCCATCTGCTAATCTCCTGGCACCGCGTAGACGGAGCCAAACGAGTTGGGGCCTCCAACCGGCTGGTAGTGGACAACAACACTGGTTTTGTTAATTACTCAACAAGTCACAGATTGATCTCTTTTTTGATTGGTTTGGTGTGGATTATCAGGCCTGCCGCGCAATCATAGATTTATCTTTTGATTTATGTGGGTGGACAGAAACACCCTTTCTAAAGTTTTCTAGGGATTGTAATGAAGCACAGTAACACACTCCAGCATTCATTCTTTGCTTGATATTAGCAAACCATGTAAAATAACCAAGCTCACAACATTCTAAAGCGGTCTATTAGCTACTTCAGCAGACAACAGACAGAAAGAAGTAAGCAGTATTTGATTTGCTCATACCCGTGGAGGCATCGAATTCTGCCCAAAGTTTGTCGCAGCACTTGTGGTTAGCGGCGAGGATGAGCACCCACACCCGCTCCTTGTTGCCGGCCTCTGCATCCTCCTCCCTCGAAGCAGGTCTATGCGGGGAGTTGATCTAGAATATCCTATTGTTAGATATAACAAATAGGTGACAAGAAATAAACAAGAACTATGTAGTACAATATATGTGTCACACAGTATACTTTGAAAATGTGCAATTTGAGATTCTGGAATAGATGTGGGCCTGTAACACACCTTGAACATGCACTGAAAATTGTTGTTTACAGACTGATTTCTAAACCTGATGAAAACCCCTATTTAAAAAAGGATTTAATAGAATTTGTAGTGATTCTTTTGTCAGATTGATAATATATTGCAAATTATGCTTGATGGTTAATTTCTTGGCATAAAAGGTGCTTATTTGAAATTTGGTTACTACTGAAATTTTGTCAAGATACTTGGACTTGTTCATTGTTCAGTCAGGTCCCAATCAAGAGTTAACCTGAGACAATAGGAAGTACTGTCTGCGTAATTATTGATGGTTCTGGAATAAGGATTAAACCAAATCAACCAAACAAATCCTCGAGGATGCTTTTTTTGGTAGCTAGCCAGGTTAAACTTTTCAATCCGTGCTCAGCCCTGTACTCATAGGTCCATTGTTTCAATATTTATGAAGCACCACATTTCCAATACATTTGTTAAGCACACTACCAATGTCAAACTTTCAGATCTTGGGTACTTTCTTGTGGTACATGCCTACAAATTTTTGTACTGTCTATAAAAAAACGATGACTGTCCGGTCTAATCATAAACGTAGCCTAATCATAAAAAATGAAGTACACAAATAACTTCATAAACATAGTTGTTACAGTTTTTATTAACCTTTTTTTTACAATCTTTCAGATTATTCAGAAAACGAGTTACACAATTTTTTATTTAGAGAAAGAGTTACCACCATTTTTTTAGAAACAACTTTCATGTTCTTCTTTAGAAACATTTTTTACCACTATTATGAAAATATCTTCAGATTAAAGATTACAGCTGCAAAAAATATAACAACTGCATGATGGTTAATCAAATCAAGGATGGTCAAGAACTTGCAGATGCTACATTTTTTATTTTGAAGTTAAGACTCAACTTGGAGCATTGGAGCATTTGAGAAATCTCACCGCCAAGTCGGCATCCAGCAATGGCATCTGGAGCACAAAGGTCTAAAATTGAAAAGTACACAATCTGTCGAAATGCTCTCACCATCTCATGGAATTGATGTGCTCGGTGAGGCAGAGGACGATGGTGTAGTGCTGCCGAAGCTCGGTACTTCCTTCGCTGCACTGTGCTTGCTCTTCTAGGTGTCATCCAACGTTGCCCTTGCGCGCATCCGCATCAGTCTCCAACCTTGTTACAATTAATATATTAACGCCCATTGCTTCAAAGGGATATATATGAAAAGACAACAGAATAGAAAACCATAGAAACATGGTGGAAATGACTAAACAGAATTACTATATGCACATCTTTGTAGAGAAGGTAAGAAAAAAGGAAATTTCTTCCTCTGCTCCAAGTGTGACACCTCTGAATCTTTCAGTTGTAGAAGAAGACAGAATGGAGATTAGACTAATCTGCCTTCTCGTTTTGAAGATCACAACAACATTTACTACATCACAATGCACAAGAACCTAACGGTTACATCAAACAGAGTTTGGAAATCAACAATCATGAGTTGCCAGATAACAAAATAATCACATCCGACTTGGTCACTCAAAAGAACTTATGCAGGTGAGAACCCTTACTGTGCTACTGCTAACGCCATAATTTATTTGATTCAAGTGGAGAGCTTTTTTATTCCTACAAAGCCCAAAACATATAGCATTTTTAAGAGAAAGGTAACAGCCTCAACATATTCTAGATAAGAAAAGGTCACAGAAGTGCATGAAGCTGGATTTGAGAGTGAGACTGAGAAGAAAACACTACGGGGTAATCAAAGTACAACAGGTGATTCAAATAGAATGTTTAGGATACATATGTTTACATTTGAGTTTCAGTTCGTAGAAATATAAAGTTTGGTACATCTGGACTGAAACAAAGCTCAAAAAAATTGTACCTTCGCTGTGTGATTTCCCTGTCAAATACCGAGCATACTATCAGTAGGCTGTGTAGCAGGCCAACAGGCAGCAAGCCAGCAACTCAGCCTAGGTTGGCCAGACCGACGGCACGGCTCAGCTTGAGGTAGAAATCCTCAAGTCGCCCTCGGCTTCGGAAATCGCCCTGGGATGGCTAGATCCACGGCGCGGCTCGCCGACGGCCGGATCCGGCTGCTCACCGCGACACCTGGTCTCACCACTGCTCACTGGACCCGGCCGAAACAGATAACCGTGGCGGGGACCGAGGAGTTGAGGGGATGGGAGGCGGCAGGGTGTGCCAAGGTGGGGAGTTGTGGCGGCTGGGATGGCGTGGCGGAGAGGGTTGGCGGCGGCGACGATCTGGCGGAGAGAACGAGCGAGAGGGGTGAGAGAGTGTGGTCTTGCAGAGGGGTGCCATGGGGTGAGAGAGTGAGAGGGTGGCTGCCGTGAGGATAAGTCAGGATAGGTGGAAAAACTAATTTAGTTTGTCTTTTTTGTTTTACATGTTTACGTGATTAACAACTTGGTTCTTTCTTAGACCACATTACACAGTACACGTGGAGCCTGACACTACATCCAGCACCCAACATGTAACAAAGCAGGATCTAGATAGTGAGTTCAGTTTAAATTAGCATAAATTAACAAGCAAGCATGACATTATTTATACGACAGATCCACAGCAATGTTAAACTCCTAGGAGTTTGTAGTTTTAGAGAAAAACAGTACTAGCAGTTTTCACATGAGACAATGATGGATTGGGGATAGGAGGAGAAGCTTGAGGGGAAGCTAGACTATGCTCGGCGCGGCTTGGCGGGGAGAGGAGGATGTGGGTGGCGCGAGAGGTTGTCGGGCAGAGGAGGAGGTCAGCAACGACGTGGCGGAGAGAGGATGATGTACGTGACACAATCGAGGGATTAGAGAGAAAGGAGACATGACAACTGGCGTGGAGAGGAGGTGTCGAATGACGTCATGGAAGGAAGAGGAGGATGAGGACCATCGAAGTTGTGGAGGAAGGAGGAGCGGGCGGCTGACATTATGGAAGGGATAGGAGAGGTCAGGAGACGGCATGGAGCAAAGAAGAGGCGCCACTCCTGCGAATGAAGCTGACGACCACATTCCTGATATTGTGCATGAATATCATAAGCGCATCAAGCTAATCTTAATTTGTAATAGGTTATTAGTTGGATGCGCTTATCTTAATTTGTAATAGTTTATTAGTTGAATCATCGCTCTCTATGTATACATTGTCAAATTACCTTTTTTTTACCATCTTACATTGCAAGTGAAGTGGATTTTAATTATTACTTGATTGCACTCGTGCTATATTTTCTATACATGTGAAATTTAACATGCATTATGTTTATATATAACTTTAACAAAATATTCCAAAAGCCTGTGACAACGCACGGCCGTTCTACCTCTCTTAAGATAAAAATAAAAATAAATGCCAATAAAATTCTAACAATAAATGTTATCAAAGATTGATATATCTACCTATCACACGAGAGGTAGGAGTAGTATGTTCTAGAAAATGTGTGTTTCTGTAGTGTTTCTAAATGGTAAATTGTATGGTTTCAAGCACCTAAGAAAAACATCCTACACTGATTTGATCTGTTCGCTCGCTCCCCCATGGCGACATGTGAATCCCGACCCCCTCTCCTCCAATCCTCCCCGTCTTTCCCCCTACGCTTGCCGGCGTGGTCCGCTGTGTCATTCCCACGCTGATCTTGGCGAGATGTGGGCCGTTCTTTCCCTTTCGCGTTGGGGGTGTGGGGGTGATGGTGATGGTGCTCCTCGGGCGAAGGCAGGTCGTTCTTTCCCCGCTTGCGTGTTGCGGGCCGTGGGTGCCCCTGATGTGGCGGCGCGGCCGTTGGCTACAAGGCGCGTGGTGGTGCGGCTGGCTGGCGGCGTCCACTCGGCCCAGATCTGGGCCCTTTTGGGCCCCATCTGGGTTGGGCGGGCCGTCCGATGTCTTGTGATGTGGCTCCTGGTGGTGATGGCGAGGCATCGGGGTGCGGGTGGTGGCGGCTTTGTTGGCCGACGTCTTTGCGGTGTAACAGGGGCTGCTGACCCATTTGGGCTCGGTCGGGCGATGAGGGGCTGGTAGGCCCTGTCGTCATCTGGTAAACCCGGCGGCGGCTGAAGGTTGTCCCTCTCATCGGTGAGTTGTGGATGCCCCGAGCCCTTGGCTCCTCTTCCCTCCTCCAGATCTCGTGTCGGTGGCCTCAGGAGACAATGAAGTTGGTTCAGTGAACGTGGTGGCAAAGGCTGGTGGGCGGCAGGTTGGTTGGTACACTTCAGATCGTCCGGGGTGGTGGTGGTTGTGTTTGGGTTGGTGAAATCCCTAGCGGCTCGTCCAACATCGACGTGGTGCAGCCTGCAAGCGCCGCCGGACCTCCCTAAAGGTGTCGGGTATACGCCTTCCCCACTGTCCTCTACGTTGTCAATAGTCAAAGACGGTCTTGAAAAACGTACTAGACCATGTATAGATGGAAGGAGGGAGTATGTAAAATTTGACATGCAACAAATACAAATTTTCAAAAGCCCGTGGCAACGCACGGGCAATCTACTAGTTATTAATTAAGAGTAGTCTTTACAAAGGTAACTCCCACTTCCCCAGGTTGCGCCAAGTGGCGCATTGTATGTGTGCCACTTGTCACAACCTGCGAGTTTTCCTTTTTCTCATAGATTCGTTTATTCAAAATATTTTATTTCTTAAACCATGCGTCTAATCTTGAACCGTTTTCATCGTTTGATTCCTTGCGCCGAGATCTTCAAAAGTAGATCTTATGTTGATAGATTGCAATGATTTTTTTGTGAAAAAAACTGAACTGGGAGCTCTTATTTTTCCTTTCCGAGGAGACACAACTGTGTCTCTTGCGGAAGCAAATCTGTGCCTCCACAAGAAGAAAATATGCGCCTCTCGCGGAAGGAATAAAAGAAAATGCATTTTTTCCTTTTCCGAGAGACACGATTGTGCCTCTTGTGATAGCAAATCTATGCCCTCACGAGAAATAAATTTGTGCCTCTTGTGAAAGAAAAAAATCCTGAGAGGCAGTGCCTCTCACAGAAGCAAATCCGTGCCTACACGAGAAGTAAATATGTGCCTCTCGCGGAAGGAAGACAAAATAAAAATTGTTTTTTCGTTTCCCGAGAGACATGACCTTGCATCTCGCGGAAGCAAGACCGTGCTGAGGGAAATATGCCCTAGAGGCAACAATAAAGTTATTTTTTATTTCCTTATATCATGATAAATGTTTATTATTCATGCTAGAATTGTATTAACCGGAAACTGGATACATGTGTGAATACATACACAAAACAAAGTGTCCCTAGTATGCCTCTACTAGACTAGCTCGTTAATCAAAGAAGGTTAAGTTTCCTGAGCATAGACATGTGTTGTCATTTGATGAACGGGATCACATCATTAGAGAATGATGTGATGGACAAGACCCATCCGTTAGCTTAGCATTATGATCGTTGAGTTTTATTGCTATTGCTTTCTTCATGACTTATACATGTTACTCTGACAATGAGATTATGCAACTCCCGAATGCCGGAGGAACACCTTGTGTGCTATCAAACGTCACAACGTAACTGGGTGATTATAAAGATGCTCTACAGGTGTCTTCGAAGGTGTTTGTTGGGTTGGCATAGATCGAGATTATGATTTGTCACTCCGTGTATCGGAGAGGTATCTCTAGGCCCTCTCGGTAATGCACATCACTATAAGCCTTGCAAGCAATGTGACTAATGAGTTAGTTGTGGGATGATGCATTACGAAACGAGTAAAGAGACTTGCCGGTAACGAGATTGAACTAGCTATGATGATACCGACGATCGAATCGCGAGAAAGTAACATACCGATGACAAAGGGAACAACGTATGTTGTTATGCGGTTTGACCGATAAAGATCTTCGTAGAATATGTAGGAGACAATATGAGCATCCAGGCACCGCTATTGGTTATTGACTGGAGATGTGTCTCGGTCATGTCTACATAGTTCTCGAACCCGTAGGGTCCACACGCTTAACGTTCGATGACGATTTGTATTATGAGTTATGTGATTTGATGTACCGAAGTTTGTTCGATCTCCCGGATGAGATCACAGACATGACAAGGAGTCTCGAAATGGTCGAGAGGTAAAGATTCATATATTGGAAGGTTGCATCTGGACATCGGAATGGTTCCGTGTGATTCGGGCATTTTTCCGGCGTAGCGGGAGGTTACCGGAACCCCCCGTGGGAAAGATATGGGCCTTATGGGCCATAGGAGGGAGGCTAACCAGCCCACAAGGGGCTGGTGCGCTCCCCACAAGGGAGGAGGCCGAATTGGACGTGGGAAGGGGCGCCACCCCCTTTCCTTCTCCTACTCCCTCTCCTTCCCCTTTTCCCCCTCAGAGAAGGAAAAAGGGTGGGGCCGAATCCTACTAGGACTGGAGTCCTAGTAGGACTCCCCTCTCCCTGGCGCGCATCTTGTTGGCCGGCCTCCTCCTCCCCTCCTTTATATACGGGGGCAGGGGGCACCCCAAAGGACACACAAGTTGATCTTTTAGCCGTGTGCGGTGCCCCCCTTCCCAGTTTCACACCTGGGTCATATCGTCGTAGTGCTTAGGTGAAGCCCTGCGTCGGTAACCTCATCATCACCGTCACCATGCCATCGTGCTGATGGAACTCTCCCTCGGCCTCAGTTGGATCAAGAGTACGAGGGACGTCACCGAGCTGAACGTGTGCAGATCGCGGAGGTGTCGTGCATTCAGTACTTGGATCGGTTGGATCACGAATACGTTCGACTACATTAACAATGTTACTAAACGCTTCCGCTTTCGTTCCACAAGGGTACGTGGACACACTCTCCCTGCTCATTGCTACGCTTCTCCTAGATAGATCTTGCGTTATCGTAGGCAATTTTTTTGAAATACTACGTTCCCCAACAGTGGCATCCGAGCCAGGTCTATGCGTAGATGTTATATGCACGAGTAGAACACAAAGAGTTGTGGGTGATAATAGTCATACTGCTTACCAGCATGCCATACTTTGATTCGGCGGTATTGTTGGATGAAGCGGCCCAGCGATATTACATGACCGCGTTCATGAGACTGGTTCTACCGACGTGCTTCGCACACAGGACGCTAGTGGGTGTTTGTTTCTCCAACTTTAGTTGAATCAAGTTTGACTACGCCCGGTCCTTGTTGAAGGTTAAAACAACATACTTGATGAAAAATCGTTGTGGTTTTGATGCGTAGGTAAGAACGGTTCTTGCCTGAAGCCCGTAGCAGCCACGTAAAACTTGCAACAACAAAGTAGAGGACGTCTAACTTGTTTTTGCAGGGCTTGCTGTGATGTGATATGGTCAAGACATGATGATATATAAATTGTTGTATGAGATGATCATGTTTTGTAACTGTTATCGGCAACTGGCAGGAGCCATATGGTTGTCACTTTATTGTATGAAATGCAATCGCGGTGTAATTGCTTTACTTTATCACTAAGCGGTAGCGATAGTCGTAGAAGCAATAGTTGGCGATACGACAATGATGCTTCGATGGAGATCAAGGTGTCAAGCCGGTAACGATGGTGATCATGACAGTGCTTTGGAGATGGAGATCAAAGGCACAAGATGATGATGGCCATATCATATCACTTATATTGATTGCATGTGATGTTTATCCTTTATGCATCTTATTTTGCTTAGTACGGCGGTAGCATTATTAAATGATCTCTCACTAAATTTCAAGTACAAGTGCTCTCCCTGAGTATGCACCGTTGCTACAGTTCGTCGTGCCGAGACACCACGTGATGATCGGGTGTGGTAAGCTCTACGTTCACATACAACGGGTGCAAGCCAGTTTTGCCCATGCAGAATACTCGGGTTAAACTTGACGAGCCTAGCATTTGCAGATATGGCCTCGGAACACTAAGACCGAAAGGTAGAGCGTGAATCATACAGTAGATATGATCAACATAGTGATGTTCACCATTGAAAACTACTCCATCTCACGTGATGATCGAACATGGTTTAGTTGATATGGATCACGTGATTATTTAGATGACTAGAGGGATGTTTATCTAAGTGGGAGTTCTTAAGTAATATGATTAATTGAACTTTAATTTATCATGAACTTAGTACTGATAGTATTTGCATAACTATGTTGTAGATCAATAGCTCGCGGTATAGCTCCCCGTTTATTTTCGATATGTTCCTAGAGAAAAACTATGTTGAAAGATGATAGTAGCAATGATGCGGACTAGGTCCGTGATCTGAGGATTATTCTCATTGCTTCACAGAAGAATTATGTCCTTGATGCACCGCTAGGTGAAGGACCTATGTAACACCCCGGAGGTAACTTTCCATATTTGTAACTCCAACTCTTGCCATTTTTGGCGTTGTGATATGATATTCCCTCCGTGGTTGGGTTTTTGTCTTTTGTTTTGCATTTTGTTCATGTCATGCATCTCATATCATGTCATCATGTGCATCGCATTCGCATACGTGTTCGTCTCATGCATCGAGCATTTTCCCGTTCTCCGCTTTTGCAATCCGCACTCCTATGTCCCCGGCCCCTTTTACATTTTTTCGTGAGCGGGTGTTAAACGTTCTCGGAATGGATGAGGCTTGCCAAGTGGTCTTGGTACACCACCGGTAGACCACTGTCCAAGTTTCGTGCCATTTGGAGGTCGTTTGATACTCAGCAGTTAACCGCATAACCGCAAAGGCCTCTTTTAAGTTGCAGCCCAACACCCCTCCAAAACAGCCCAATAACCCATCTAAGTCACTTCCATGCTCTCCGTCGTCGGATCATGATCGTGTGGGCGAAAACTACACTCCATTTGGAGTCTCCTAGCTCCTTCTACCTATAAATATAGCCTCCCCCTGAAAATCCCGGATCATTTCCTACCCTAACCCTAGCCCCGCTCCTCTCCGCGCGACGGACACCGTCCGGACCGGGCCGGACGTCACGCCGCTGCCGCAAACCCGCGCCCATGTGGGCGTGCCCACATCATCGCCGCCGCCCGGCTGCCGAACCCTCGCGGGGCCCCGTCCGGCCACAGCGCCCGCCATGACCGTCGCCCTGATCCATGCTGCGCCCGCCATTGCCGTCTCCGCCATGGCCAGCCGCGCCGCCGCCGTCCTCGGGCGGCCCGGCCCTCCTCCGGCCTCTCCCTCCTCCGTCGCCCGTCCCCGGCCGCCGCTGCTCCCACTCCGGCGAACCTCGATCCGAGCCGGATAGGATCTGAGAAGGAGAAGGGTTGACTTCTTCTCCCCCCCGTGATTTCCTCTAAGTCAATTTATCTGTGATTATTTTGTTGCATTTTCATCATGTCGTATCTTTGCACCCGTAGCTCCGTTTTGGGCGTGTAGCATAACGAAATGTTCGACTCGAAGAGTAGATCATTTATTTCCATTGCATCATTTACTTTTGAGCTTATCTTGATGCCCGAAATGCTGTTGGAAGAAGGCTATGTGATGTTAGTTTCTGTTTCTTAACAGAACATGCACTTTTGTCATTTTTGCCATGATCAATGTGTGCATCTTATGAACTTGAGTCCTACATGTGTTTTGTAATATGCCATGCCATCTTTACAGGGGTGTATGCCATGTATTTTTGTGATATCTATGCTGACTAGCACAAGCATGCAAACTAGGCTTCATGATGTTACTGATTTCAGCCCCTGTTTTGCTGATATTTTTATGCCATGTAAACTTGATGCTACAGAGAGATCCATGCATATTTTGAGATACTTCAGTAAGGATGTTTTGAACATAGGGTTATGCTCTATCCATTCCTTCCCTTATTTGCAATTATGGAGTGCCATAGCTTGAGTCAATCGAGCTATACTTTTGCTATAAAATGTTTCCTGGCAGATTGTTTACATGTTATTCAATTTTGCCAAGGTTGTTGTAGTTGATCCGTGTATGCTATGATGTTGTTCTTGTCATGTATAGCTTCTATGCCATGTCTTCTTGATGTATGTATGCTTAGTTTATCATGAAATGCTCTGTAGTGAGTGCATCAAGCTCTTAAACATGCCTACTTGTTATCTGTTTTATGTCATGCCCTGTTTGCTGAATCTGTTAACGAAACTTGCTATATTGACATGGGTGCTATTACATTTTCTGATCCCTTTTGGCTCATGGTCAGTAAGGGATTTTTGTTCTATGCTTTGAGTATATTAATGCCATGCCTTGTTTTGCTATTATAAGTTCCTGTAGCATGTGGTTTGCTTGCTCTAAACATTGCTTCCTGATGCTGATTCTGCCATGTTCAGTATTTTCTCAGTCTGTGAAGCTGATATATTTTGCATTTTTGTCATGATTGTTTGGACCTGTTATGTTGTGATTTAGCCGTAGCTTAGTGTTCATCTTTTGTCAAGCATCTTGAGTAGATCATTGCCATATACTTTTCTGGTACGTTTGGGTGCAGTAGCTTAATTTCTTGTTGCTTGCTAAGTGGTATCATGCTGTTAATGACAGATTTGTGCCATTCTTGTTTTGCTTGTCATTTGCAAACCGTGCATCCGATTCCGGTGATCTTTATATCAATTTCAACCGAAATCATCTCACCTTTCCAGCGGCATACTTGGTTTGCCAAGTTGATGGCTGGTTCATCATTTTTCTTCCGGAGCACGCATATGCATTGCATCTCACATCTCGCATATCATGCCATGTTTTGCATCATGTTGCTTGTGCATTGCACCGTGATTTACTGTGGTTCCATTGTTTATGTTCTTGCTTTGGGTAGAGCCGGGAGACGAGTACGTGAACGAGGAACCTGTTGAGAACGCTTACGAGGATCAAGCTTTTGACAACTCTGAGAACCTTGCAGGCAAGATGACCATACCCTCGAAATCACTTCTATCTTTGCTTGCTAGATGCCCGCTCTTTTGCTATGCCTATGCTATGATGCCTATCACTTGCTTATCATGCCTCCCATATTGCCATGTCAAGCCCCTAACCATCTTTTCCTAGCAAACCGTTGTTTGGCTATGTTACCGCTTTACTCGGCCCTCTTATAGCGTTGCTAGTTGCAGGAGAAGATGAAGTTTGTTCCTTGTTGGAACATGGAGATGTTGTTCCTTGTTGGAACATGTTTACTTGTTGTGATATCACAATATGTCTGCTATAATTAATGCATCTATATACTTGGTAAAGGGTGGAAGACTCGGCCTTATGCCTGGTGTTTTGTTCCACTCTTGCCACCCTAGTTTCCGTCATACCGGTGTTATGTTCCTTGATTTCGCGTTCCTTACATGGTTGGGTGATTTATGGGACCCCCTTGACAGTTCGCTTTGAATAGGACTCCTCCAGCAAGGCCCAACATTGGTTTTACCATTTGCCACCTAAGCCTTTTTCCCCCGGGTTTTCGCGAGCCCGAGGGTCATCTTTATTTTAACCCCGGCCAGTTCTCCTTCGAAAGTGCCGGTCCAACTTGAGCGATGTCCGCGCCCTTTGGGCAATCAGGGTCTATGCCAACCCGACGTCTGGCTCATCCGGTGTGCCCTGAGAACGAGATATGTGCAGCTCCTATCGGGATTTGTCGGCACATTCGGGCGGCTTTGCTGGTCTTGTTTTACCATTGTCGAAATGTCTTGTAGTCCGGGATTCCGAGGCTGATCGGGTCTTCCCGGTAGAAGGAATATCCTTCGTTGACCGTGAGAGCTTATAATGGGCTAAGTTGGGACACCCCTGCAGGGTATTATCTTTCGAAAGCCGTGCCCGCGGTTATGAGGCAGATGGGAATTTGTTAATGTCCGGTTGTAGAAAACCCGAAGTTGACCTTAAGTAAAACATCAACCGCGTGTGTAACCGTGATGGTCTCTTCTCGGCGGAGTCCGGGAAGTGAACACGGTGTTGGAGTTATGTTTGACGTAAGTAGTTTCCGGATCACTTCTTGATCGCTACTAGCTTCACGACCGTGCCTTGCTTCTCTTCTCGCTCCCTTTTGCGAATGCAGCCACCATATATGCTAGTCGCTTGCTGCAGCTCCACCTCAAAACTCTGTCCTTCCTATAAGCTTAAATAGTCTTGATCTCGCGGGTATGAGATTGTTGAGTCCCCGTGACTCACAGATTCTACCAAAACAGTTGCAGGTGTCGACGATGCTAGTCCAGATGACGCAACCGAGCTCAAGTGGGAGTTCGACGAGGAACGTGGTCGTTACTATGTGTCTTTTCCTGATGATCAGTAGTGCAGCCCAGTTGGGACGATCGGGGATCTGTGTAGCATTTGGGGTAGTCTTCTTTTATTTTGGTTCCGTAGTCGGACCTTGAGTGTAATCTGGATGATGGATGTTTATTTATGTATTGTGTGAAGTGGCATTTGTAAGCCAACTATGTATCTTTTTTCCCTTATGTATTACATGGGTTGTGTGAAGATTACCTCACTTGCGACATTGCTTTCAATGCGGTTATGCCTCTAAGTCGTGCTTCGACACGTGGGAGATATAGCCGCATCGAGGGCATTACAAGTTGGTAATCAGAGCCATCCCCGACTTAGGAGCCCCTGCTGATTGTTTGTTTGGGCGTTGTTGAGTCTCGAAAAAAATTTTTTGAGTCTTAGGATTATATATATCGGAGAGTAGGATTCTTTGTACTCCCCAGTCCCTTCGTCGCTCTGGTGAGGTCTCCTGACGTAGAAGTTTTGACTCTCCTCTCCTCAAATTTCACTAAAAAAAATTTTAGGATCACGCGGGTATCTGGGAATCGTTCTGATGGTTTTGTGACGAGAACATTGTTCTTGGTGCCTCCTGACATTTAGGGGTTGTGGCGGTGTCCCGGGAGTTGAGCTCCGAGGTGTTGTCGTCACAATTTTATTGTTGCAGTTCTGGAATACTGAGCTTTGCCGACATCGAAAATCTCTTTTGTACAGCTTGTTGGTGAGATAACCCCGATAACCCAAAGATCATTGGGCGAGCTCGAGTATTGCCATGACTCGTATAACGGATGCTTTTCAAGGTCGAGGTACACCATTTCGAAGGTTTCTTGGTTATGTGTTGACGGATGGATACAATTTGGATCTAGGTATTGTTAGTTTGGGTGATATATTTTGTGTCCCCTGTATCCCCAACACCAGCTTTGCATAACCGTAAAGTTTCGGGAGTTTATAGGTGGGATTCAAGTAGCTCTTAGCATTTGTTCCCGCAGATATTTGGTTTGCGATTGGGTAATCCTTACCACTTATTTGTTCCATCGTACCTTGTTATTTTTTCATCAACCCTTAATCAAGTGGCTTCTCACCTTAATGGACGTGTGATGTTAGCTTTTGGAATTCATTCGTTCATCCTTGTTCGAATGTTTATTGTGAAGACTATATGTTGCAATTTCTATCCGTTGATTCAACTTGTCTATCTGTCTCATCAAAGTGCTAACGGATGTCACCCTCTTCAGGATGGCTCCGCCAACGCGTCTCAATCCGAACGCAATGATGGGAGTCGATCGAACCCTCCACCTCCACCTCCGCCTCTGGAGGCATGGCAAGCTATCATGGCAGCCACCAACGCAAATGCTCGATGATTTTGCAACTCTTGCAAGAGCGTACTCCAAGGGCAAGGCAATCAAGGAAATCAAGGTCAAGGCAACAACCAGCCGCACTTTGCTACCCTCAATCGGTTCCTCGCTAATCAGCGAAGTCTTTCGACTTTTGTGCCGAGGCCACAGACGCCGACGATTGGCTTGTGGACATCTGCAAACATTTTGAATGTAGCAATGTCGACACGAGGACTTTGTCAAGTTTGCTTCGTTTCAACTCAAGGACCAAGCTGCCGAGTGGTATCAACAATACAAAGATTCCAGAGGAGGTCGTGTCATTACAGGGATGAGTTCCGCCGAGACTTCAAAGCTCACCACATTAGAAAAGTGTTGTTGAGAGCAAGCGTGAGGAGTTCCGCAATCTCAAGCAAGGCGGCATGTCTGTGTATCAATACAATATCCAGTTCCAGAAACTCGCTCGCTTCTCTAAGCAAGACGTCCCTGATGAAAAGAGTATGATCTATCAATTCAGAGGTGGCCTCAGAGAAGATTACAATTAGCTCTCGTGCTTTTTGAGCCAGAAAAGTATGATGAATTCTACAACATGGCACTGAAGCAAGAAGCTGCCCAGCTCAAATGTGAGGCTTCTAAGAAGAGAATCAGGGATGCGATTCGGTCTTCTTCTTCCTCTCAAGTGGCAGCTAAGCAGAAGTTCTACCTTCCTCCTCCTCCTTTTCGTCACCTTACCAAAGAAGAACTCGGTGGTCGTGGATCTTCCCACCCACCCAACCCAAAGCTATCGTAACAAGTCTAATTCTCAAGCTCCAAGGTCAAATGCTCCTTATCACCGTCCGCTCTCGTGAGGTGACTTGCAACAAATGTCACAGAAAGGTCACTATGCGAACAAGTGCTTCAACCAGAGGCGCCTTCCGCCTCCTCCTCTGTGAGATCTTCCGGCAATGCGGTGGTCAAGCATAATCCCAAGTGCAAAAGCGAATATGATGAATGCAGCTCAAGCGGAGGAATCTCATCGACGTGATAATGGGTAATCTCTCGATTAATGATATTCCCGCAAAGTCTTATTTGATCTTTGGTGCATCGCCTTGTTTCATATCAAGACCTTTTGCATCTAAGCATGAGTTGGGTTATCAAGAATTGCCTAGTTCTTTATCAATTGTGTCCCCGGGTAAGCAAATGACATCTAATAATTATGTCCCGGATGTTTCTATCAAGATGGGCGACTATAGATTTCTGGCTAAACAAATTGTCCTTGGTGACTCAGATATTGATCTTATTCTCGGGATGGACTGGCTTTCTCAGCACAAAGCTCAGCTTGATTGTGCTGCCAGGGAAATTCAATTGACACACTCTTCTAATGATGTTATCATCTATGCCGCTCGTGACGAAACCATTCGGTTGTTTTCTCTCAATGAGAAGGGCGAGTTAGACGCAATCTCTCAGATTCCAATCGTTTGTGAGTACCAAGATGTCTTTCCAGAAGAGCTTCCGGGTATGCCTCCTCACCGGCCAGTCGAATTTGTTATCGATCTTGAGCCTGGCATGGAACCCGTTTGCAAGCGTCCATACAAGCTTGGACCTAATGAGCTGAAGGAATTGAAGAAGCAGCTCGATGAACAAGAGCGTCTGGGTCTGATTAGACCGAGTTCATCTCCTTGGGGTTGTGGAGTTCTTTTTGTCCAGAAGAAGGATGGCACGGACCGACTTTGCGTCGATTACCGTCCATTGAATAAGAAGACAATCAAGAACAAGTATCCACTTCCCAACATCAATGAGCTTTTCGAGCAACTCAAAGGTGCTAAAGTGTTCTCCAAGCTTGACCTTCGTATGGGTTATCATCAAATTCACATTCGTGAACAAGATATTCCCAAAACAGCATTCAGAACAAGCTTTGGTTCTTATGAATATACTGTCATGTCTTTCGGCCTTGTCAATGCTCCTCCAACATTTTCTCGAATGATGAACTTCATCTTCAACCCCTACACCAATGAATTCGTCTTGGTCTATCTCGATGATATTTTGGTCTTCTCCAAGAATAAGAAGGATCATGCCAAACATTTGCGATTGGTGCTCGACAAGCTAAGAGAGCATCAATTCTATGCGAAGTTTTCCAAATGTGAATTTTGGCTTGATGAAGTTCTTTACCTTGGTCACATCATCTCCGCCAAGGGCATCGCTGTTAATCCTGAGAAGGTGTCTGCAGTTGTGAATTGGGAACCCCTCGTATCGTCAAGCAGCTCCAGCTTTTCTTGGTCTTGCAAGCTATTGCCGAAGATTCGTTGAGAACTTCTCTAAGATTGCAAAGCCTCTTTCCAACCTCCTCCGTAAGCATGTGAAGTATGTCCGGTCTCCGAGTGTGACGTTGCTTTCAATACTCTCAAAGAGAAACTCGTCACAGCTCTGTCTTAACTCCTCTGATGAATCCAAGCCATTCAAGTTTTACGTGATGCTTCTCTTCAAGGTCTCGGTGCCATGTTAATGCAAGAGAAGAGAGTTGTGGCCTATACCTCTCGTCAGCTAAGCCCAACGAAAAGAACTACCCCACTCACGATCTTGAGTTGGCGGCAGTTGTCCATGCATTAATAACTTGGAGACATCTCTTGTTGGGAAGGAAAGTGGACATATTCACCGATCACAAGAGTCTCAAGTATATCTTCACTCAACCCAACCTCAACCTCAGTGCAAACTCGATGGGTCGAAATGATTCAAGAGTACAACCCAAGTATTGAATATACTCGGCAAGGCCAATGTGATTGCAGATGCTTTGAGCGGGAAGGCTTATCGCAACAGTTTAATCCTCAAGCCCTTCCAACGGATCTTTGTGAAGCTTTCATAGCTGAATCTTCAAGTTGTTCCTCAAGGCTTTCTTGCCAACCTCATAGTCTCTCCTACTTTGGAAGACCAAATTCGTGAGGCTCAACTCCTGGATACCATGGTGAAAAAGGTGAAACGTGGTATCGACAAGGGCATTTCCAGATACAAGTGCTTCCACATTGATGACAAAGATACTCTTTTCTTCGAGGACCGGATTGTGGTTCCTAAGGGTGATCTACGTAAAGTCATTATGAACGAGGCACACAATTCCCTTCTATCCATTCATCCTGGAAGTATGAAGATGTACCATGACCTCAAGCGGTCATATTGGTGGACTCGAATGAAGCGAGAAATTGCTCAATTCGTGAATGAGTGTGATGTCTGCAGAAGAGTGAAAGCAGAACACCAAAGACCAGCTGGTCTCCTCCAACCTCTTGCTATTCCAGAATGGAAGTTCGATCATATCGAGATGGACTTCGTGATTGGATTTCCTAAGTCCAAGCGTGGAAATGATGCTATCTTCGTTGTCATTGACAAGCTTAGTAAAGTGGCTCATTTTCTTCCTATCAAAGAATCTATCACAGCAGCTCAGTTGGCAGAGCTATACACCTCCAGGATTGTCTCATTGCACGGCATTCCACAATTGATCTCTTCAGACCGTGGCAGCATCTTTACCTCCAAGTTTTGGGATTCTTTTCAGAAGGCCATGGGCACCAACATTCGCTTTCAAAGACAGCCTTTCCATCCTCAAACAAGTGGCCAAGTCGAGCGAGTCAATCAAATCCTTGAAGATATGCTCGTGGCTTGTGTCATTTCCTTCGGTATGAAGTGGGAAGATTGTCTTCCATATGCCGAAGTTCTCCTACAACAACAGCTTCCAAGCGAGTTCTGCAAGGCCCCATTCGAAATTCTCTATGGCAGAAAGTGTCGTACTCCTCTCAATTGGTCCGAGACAGTGAACGCCAACTTCTTGGCAACGACTTGATCACGAAGTCAAGAAATGTGCAAAGTCATTCGTGAGAATCTCAAAGCCGCTGCAATCGCGCGGAAGAGCTATTATGATGACAAGCACCGTGATGTGGCTTTTGAAATCGGAGACCATGTCTACCTCGCGTCTCTCCAATGGAAGGCACTCACGCCCGGTATCAAAGGGAAGCTTGCCCCTAGATACGTGGGTCCTTTCAAGATCATTGGCAAAAGAGGCGATCTCGCCTATCAACTTGAGCTCCCGTCCAACTTTGCGAACGTGCACGATGTGTTTCACGTGTCACAGCTTCGCAAGTGCTTCAAGACTCCTGAGCGCACTATCAACTTCGAAGAAATTGACCTCCAAGAAGATCTCTCTTATCATGAGCACCCCGTTGCTATTCTTGAAGAAACCGAGCGCAAGACTCGCAACAAGTCAATCAAATTCATGAAAGTGAAGTGGTCACACCATTCCGACCGAGAAGCCACCTGGGAGCGCGAGGATCACCTCCGTTCCGAATATCCGGAGTTCTTTCTGTCCTAGATCTCGGGACGAGATCCTCTTGTAGTGGTGGAGTGTTGTAACACCCCGGATGTAACTTTCCATATTTGTAACTCCAACTCTTGCCATTTTCGGCATTGTGATATGATATTCCCTCTGTGGTTGGGTTTTTGTATTTTGTTTTGCATTTTGTTCATGTCATGCATCTCATATCATGTCATCATGTGCATCGCATTCGCATACGTGTTCGTCTCATGCATCCGAGCATTTTCCCCATTGTCCATTTTGCAATCCGGCACTCCTATGTCCCCCGGCGTCCCCTTTTACATTTTTTCGTGAGCGGGTGTTAAACGTTCTCGGAATGGACCGAGGCTTGCCAAGTGGCCTTAGTACACCACCGGTAGACCATCTGTCAAGTTTCGTGCCATTTGGAGGTCGTTTGATACTCCAACGGTTAACCGCATAACCGCAAAGGCCTCTTTTAAGTTGCAGCCCAACACCCCTCCAAAACAGCCCAATAACCCATCTAAGTCACTTCCATGCTCTCCGTCGTCGGATCATGATCGTAGGGCGAAAACTACACTCCATTTGGAGTCTCCTAGCTCCTTCTACCTATAAATATAGCCTCCCCGAAAATCCGGATCATTTCCTACCCTAACCCTAGCACGCTCCTCCTTAGCCGGACACCGTCAGATCGGGCCGGACGTGTCCGCCGCCCGCCGGCCACTCAAGGCCGCCACGTGGGCGTGCCCACATCGTCGCCGCCGCTGCCCGCCATGCTCAGCGAGGCCCCAGCCAGCGCCGCCTGGCCGTCGCCGCCAGCAAATCATGCCGCCCTTGGCCAAGGCTGTCGCCGCTGGCCGGCCCGCCGTCCTCCGGCCCGGCCCTCCTCGGCGCCCGTCCTGCCGCCGCTACTCCCGCTCCGGCGAACCTCGATCCGAGCCGGATCGGATCTGAGAAGGAGAAGGGTTGACTCCTTCCCCCCCCCCCCCCCCGATGTCCTCTAAGTCAATTTATCTGTGATTATTTTGTTGCATTTTCATCATGTCGTATCTTTGCACCCGTAGCTCCGTTTTAGGCGTGTAGCATACCGAAATGTTTGCCTCGAAGAGTAGATCACTTAGTTCCATTGCATCATTTTCTTTTGGGCACATCTTCATGTCCGAAATGCTGTTGGAAGAGGGCTATGTGATGTTAGTTTCTGTTTCTTAACAGAACATGCACTTTTGTCATTTTTGCCATGATCAATGTGTGCATCTTATGAACTTGAGTCCTACATGTGTTTTGTAATATGTCATGCCATCTTTACAGGGGTGTATGCCATGTATTTTTTTTAATCTCTATGGTGACTATCACAAGCATGCAAACTAGGCTTCATGATGTTGCTGATTTTAGCCCCTGTTTTGCTGATATTTTTATGCCATGTAAACTTGATGCTACAGGGAGATCCATGCATATTTTGAGATACTTCAGTAAGGATGTTTTGAACATAGGGTTATGCTCTATCCATCCATTCCCTTATTTGCAATTATGGAGTGCCATAGCTTGAGACAATCGAGCTCTACTTTTGCTATAAAATGTTTCCTGGCAGATTGTTTACATGTTATTCAATTTTGCCAAGGTTGTTGTAGTTGATCCGTGTATGCTATGATGTTGTTCTTGCCATGTATGGCTTCTATGCCATGTCTTCTTGATGTATGTATGCTTAGTTTATCATGAAATGCTCTGTAGTGAGTGCATCAAGCTCTTAAACATGCCTACTTGTTATCTGTTTTATGTCATGCCCTGTTTGCTGAATCTGTTAACGAAACTTGTTATATTGACATGGGTGCTATTACATTTTCTGATCCCTTTTGGCTCATGGTCAGTAAGGGACTTTTGTTCTATGCTGTGAGTAGATTAATGCCATGCCTTGTTTTGTTATTATAAGTTCCTGTAGCATGTGGTTTGCTTGCTCTAAACATTGCTTCCTGATGCTGATTCTGCCATGTTCAGTATTTTCTTTAAGTCTGTGAAGCTGATATATTTTGCACTTTTGCCATGCTTCTTTGGACCTGTTATGTTGTCATTTAGCCGTAGCTCAGTGTTCATCTTTTGTCAAGCATCTTGAGTAGATCATTTCCATATGCTTTTCTGGTATGTTTGGGTGCAGTAGCTTAATTTCTTGTTGCTTGCTAAGTGGTATCATGCTGTTGATGGCAGATTTGTGCCATTCTTGTTTTGCTTGTCATTTGCAAACCGTGCATCCGATTCCGGTGATCTTTATATCGATTTCAACCGAAATCATCTCACCTTTCCGGCGGCATATTTGGTTTGCCAAGTTGATGGCTGGTTCATCATTTTTCTTCCGGAGCACGCATATGCATTGCATCTCACATCTCGCATATCATGCCATGTTTTGCATCATGTTGCTTGTGCATTGCACCGTGATTTATTGTGGTTCCATTGTTTATGTTCTTGCTTTGGGTAGAGCCGGATACGGTACGTGAACGAGGAACCTGTTGAGAACGCTTACGAGGATCAAGCTTTCGACAACTCTGAGAACCTTGCAGGTAAGATGACCATACCCTCGAAATCACTTCTATCTTTGCTTGCTAGATGCCCGCTCTTTTGCTATGCCTATGCTACGATGCCTATCACTTGCTTATCATGCCTCCCATATTGCCATGTCAAGCCCCTAACCATCTTTTCCTAGCAAACCGTTGTTTGGCTATGTTACCGCTTTGCTCAGCCCCTCTTATAGCGTTGCTAGTTGCAGGAGAAGATGAAGTTTGTTCCTTGTTGGAACATGGAGATGTTGTTCCTTGTTGGAACATGTTTACTTGTTGGGATATCACAATATATCTGCTATAATTAATGCATCTATATACTTGGTAAAGGGTGGAAGACTTGGCCTTATGCCTGGTGTTTTGTTCCACTCTTGCCACCCTAGTTTCCGTCATACCGGTGTTATGTTCCTTGATTTCGCGTTCCTTACACGGTTGGGTGATTTATGGGACCCCTTGACGATTCGCTTTGAATAAGACTACTCCAAAGAAGGCCCAACATTTGTTTTTCCATTTGCCACCTAAGCCTTTTTCCCCCGGGTTTTCGCGAGCCCGAGGGTCATCTTTATTTTAACCCCCAGGCCAGTTCTCCTTCGAGTGCTGGTCCAACTTGAGCGATGTCCGGCGCCGCTTGGGCAATCAGGGTCCATGCCAACCCGACGTCTGGCTCATCCGGTGTGCCCTGAGAACAAGATATGTGCAGCTCCTATCGGGATTTGTCGGCACATTCGGGCGGCTTTGCTGGTCTTGTTTTACCATTGTCAAAATGTCTTGTAGTCTGGGATTCCGAGACTGATCGGGTCTTCCTGGTAGAAGGAATATCCTTCGTTGACCGTGAGAGCTTATTATGGGCTAAGTTGGGACACCCCTGCAGGGTATTATCTTTCGAAAGTCGTGCCTGCGGTTATGAGGCAGATGGGAATTTGTTAATGTCCGGTTGTAGAAAACCCGAAGTTGACCTTAATTAAAACACATCAACCGCATGTGTAACCGTGATGGTCTCTTCTCGGCGGAGTCCGGGAAGTGAATACGGTGTTGGAGTTATGTTTGACGTAAGTAGTTTCAGCATCACTTGTTGATCGCTACTAGCTTCATGACCGTGCCTTACTTCTCTTCTCGCTCCCTTTTGCGAATGTAGCCACCATATATGCTAGTCGCTTGCTGCAGCTCCACCTCAAAACTCTGTCCTTCCTATAAGCTTAAATAGTCTTGATCTCGCGGGTATGAGATTGCTGAGTCCCCGTGACTCACATATTCTACCAAAACAGTTGCAGGTGTCGACGATGCGGTCACGGATGACGAACCGAGCTCAAGTGGGAGTTCGACGAGGAACGTGGTCGTTACTATGTGTCTTTTCCCCGATGATCGTGAGTGGAGCTCAGCTTGGGACGATCGGGGATCTGTAGCATTTGGGGTAGTCTTCTTTTATTTTGGTTCCGTAGTCGGACCTTGAGTGTAATCTGGATGATGGATGTTTATTTATGTATTGTGTAAAGTGGCATTTGTAAGCCAACTATGTACCTTTTTCCCTTATGTATTACATGGGTTGTGTGAAGATTACCTCACTTGCGACATTGCTTTCAATGCGGTTATGCCTCTAAGTCGTGCTTCGACACGTGGGAGATATAGCCGCATCGAGGGCGTTACAACCTATTCCAGGAGCAGATGCAGGTGTTGTGAACGTTTCGCAAGCTCGGTATGATAACTACTTGATAGTTTAGTGCGCCATGCTTTACGGCTTAGAACCGGGACTCCAAAAACGTTTTGAATGCCACGGAGAATATAAGATGTTCCAAGAGCTGAAATTTGGTATTTCAGACTCATGCCCGAGTCGAGAGGTATGAGACCTCTGACAAGTACTTTGCTTACAAGATGGAGGAGAATAGCTCAACTAGTGAGCATGTGCTCAGATTGTCTGAGTACTACAATCGCTTGAATCAAGTGGGAGTTAATCTTCCAGATAAAATAGTGATTGACAGAGTTATCTAGTCACTATCACCAAGTTACTGGAACTTCGTGATGAACTATAATATGCAAAGGATGAAGAAAACGGTTCCCGAGCTCTTCGTGATGCTGAAATTGATGAAGGTAGAAATCAAGTAAAGCATCAAATGTTGATGGTTGACAAGACCACTAGTTTCAAGTAAAAAGGCAAGGGAAAGAAAGGGAACTTCAAGAAGAATGGTGAGCAAGTTGCCTCTCCCATGAAGAAGCCCAAAGCTAGACCCAAGCCTGAAACTGAGTGCTTCTACTGCGAAGGAAATGGTCACTGGAAGCGGAACTGCCCCAAAACTTGGCGGATAAGAAGGATGGCAAAGTGAACAAAAGTATATATGATATACATGTTATTGATGTGTACTTTACTAGTGTTCATAGTAGCCCTGGGTATTTGATACTGGTTCAGTTGCTATGATTAGTAACTCGAAACAGGAGTTACAAAATGAACAAAGACTAGTTGAGGGCAAGGTGACTATGTGTGTTGGAAGTGATTCCAAGGTTGATAAGATCACCATCGCGCACTCCCTTTACCTTCGGGATTAGTGTTGAACCTAAAATAAATGTTATTTAGTGTTTGCGTTGACAATAATATGATAGGATCATGTCTTATTGCAGTACGGTTATTCATTTAAGTCAAAGAATAATTGTTATTCTGTTTACATGAATAAAACCATCTGTGGTCATACACCCAAGGTGAATGGTTTATTGAATCTCGATCGTAGTGATACACATATTCATAATATTGATGCCAAAAAATGCAAAGTTGATAATGATAGTGCAACATATTTGTGGCACTGCCGTTTAGATCATATTGGTGTAAAGTGCATGAAGAAACTCCATGCTGATGGGCTTTTGGAATCACTTGATTATGAATCACTTGATGCTTGAGAACCATGCCTCATGGGCAAGATGACTAAGACTCCGTTCTCCGGAACAATGGAGCGAGCAACTGACTTATTGGAAACAATACATACTGATGTATGCGTTCCGATGAGTGTTGAGGCTCGCGGCGGGTATCGTTATTTTCTGACCTTCACAGATGATTTGAGTAGATATGGGTATATCTACTTGATGAAACACAAGTCCGAAACATTTGAAAAGTTCAAAAAATATCAGAGTGGAGTGGAAAATCATCGTAACAAGAAAATAAAGTTTCTACGATCTGTTCACGGAGGCAAATATTTGAGTTACGAGTTTGTCCTTCATTTAAAACTATGGAATAGTTTCACAACTCACACCACCTGGAACACCATAGCGTAATGGTGTGTCCGAACGTTGTAACCATACTTTATTTGATATGGTGCGATTTATGATGTCTCTTATCGATTTACCACTATCGTTTTGGGGTTATGCATTAGAGATAGTTGCATTCATGTTAAATAGGGCACCATCTAAATCCGCTGAGATAACACCATATAAACTGTGGTTTAGCAAGAAACCTAAGATGTCGTTTCTTAAAGTTTGGGGTTGTGATGCTTATGTGAAAAAGTTTCAACCTGATAAGCTCAAACTGAAATCGGAGAAATGCGTCTTCATAGTATATCCAAAGGAAACTATTGGGTACACCTTCTATCACAGATCCGAAGGCAAGATATTCGTTGCTAAGAATGGATCCTTTCTAGAGAAGAAGTTTCTCTCGAAAGAAGTGAGTGGGAGGAATGTAGAACTTGATAAGGTAATTGTACCTTCTCCCCAATTGGAAAATAGTTCATCACAGAAATCGGTTCCAGTGATTCCTACACCAATTAGTGAGGAAGCTAATGATGATGATCATGAAGCTTCAGATCAAGTTACTACCGAACCTCGTAGGTCAATCAGAGTATGGTCTGCACCAGAGTGGTACGGTAATCCTTTTTGGAAGTCATGTTACTAGATCATGACGAACCTACGAACTATGAGGAATCGATGATGAGCCCAGATTCCGCAAAATGGCTTATGGCCATGAAATCTGAGATGGGATCCATGTATGAGAACAAAGTATGGACTTTGATTGACTTGCCCGATGATCGGCGAGCCATTGAGAATAAATGGATCTTCAAGAGGAAGACGGACGCTGATAGTAGTGTTACTATCTATAAAGCTCAAATTGTCGCAAAAAAGTTCTCGACAAGTTCAAAGGTGTTGACTACGATGCTTAAGTCAGTCCGAATCATGTTAGCAATTGCCACATTTTATGAAATCTGGCAAATGGATGTCAAAACTGTATTCCTTAATGGATTTCTTAATGAAGAGTTGTATATGATGCAACAAGAAGGTTTTGTCAATCCTAAAGGTGCTAACAAAGTGTGCAAGCTCCAGCGATCCATTTACGGACTGGTGCAAGCCTCTCGGAGTTGGAATATACGCTTTGATAGTATGATCAAAGCATATGGTTTTATACAGACTTTTGGAGAAGGTTGTATTTACAAGAAAGTGAGTGGGAGCACCACAGCCTTTCTGATAAGTATATGTGAATGACATATTGTTGATCAGAAATGATGTAGAATTTTCTAGAAAGCATAAAGGAGTGTTTGAAAGGAGTTTTTCAATGAAAGACCTCAGTGAAGCTACTTACATATTGGGCATCAAGATCTATAAAGATAGATCAAGACACTTGATAAGACTTTCGATGAGTACATACCTTGCTAAGATTTTGAAGGAGTTCAAAATGAATCAGTCAAAGAAGGAGTTCTTGCCTGAGTTGTAAGGTGTGAAATTAAGTAAAGACTCAAAACCCGACCACGGCAGAAAATAGAAAGAGAATGAAAAGTCATTCCCTGTGCCTCAGTCATAGGTTCTATAAAATATGCTATGTTGTGTACCAGACCTATTGTGTACTTCAACATGAGTTTGACAAGAGGGTACAATAGTGATCCAAGAGTGGATCACAGGACCTCGGTCAAAATTATCCTTAGTGGAATAAGGACATGTTTCTCGGTTATGGAGGTGACAAAAAGTTTGTCGTAAAGGGTTACGTCGATGCAAGCTTTGACACTAATACGGATGACTCTAAGTCTTAATCTGGATACATATTGAAAGTGGGAGCGATTAGCTAGAGTAGCTCTGTGCAGATCATTGTAGACATAGAAAATTTGCAAAATATATACGGCTCTGAATGTGGCAGACCCGTTGACTAAAATTCTCTCACAAGCAAAACATGATCATTGTTTGGTTGTTAATTACATAGCGATGTGAACTAGATTATTGACTCTAGTAAAACTTTTGGATGTTATTCACATGGCGATGTGAACTGATCACACAGTGATGTGAACTATTGGTGTTAAATCACATGACGATGTGAACTAAATTATTAACTCTAGTGCAAGTGGGAGACTGAAGGAAATATGCCCTAGGGGCAATAATAAAGTTATTATTTTATTTCATTATATCATGATAAATGTTTATCATTCATGCTAGAATTGTATTAATCGGAAACTTGATACATATGTGAATACATAGACAAAACAAAGTGTCCCTAGTATGCCTCTACTAGACTAGCTCGTTAATCAAAGATGGTTAAGTTTCCTGACCATAGATATGTGTTATCATTTGATGAACGGGATCACATCATTACAGAATGATGTGATGGACAAGACCCATTCGTTAGCTTAGCATTATGATCGTTGAGTTTTATTGCTATTGCTTTCTTCATGGTTTATAGATGTTCCTCTGACTATGAGATTATCCAACTCCCGAATACCGGAGGAACATCTTGTGTGCTATCAAACGTCACAACGTAACTGGGTGATTATAAAGATGCTCTACAGGTGTCTCCGAAGGTGTTTGTTGGGTTGGCATCTATCGAGATTAGGATTTGTCACTCCGTGTATCAGAGAGGTATCTCTGGGCCCTCTCGGTAATGCACATCACTATAAGCCTTGCAAGCAATGTGACTAATGAGTTAGTTGAGGGATGATGCATTACGAAACGAGTAAAGAGACTTGCCGGTAACGAGATTGAACTAGGTATGATGATATCTACGAACGAATCTCGGGCAAGTAACATACCGATGACAAAGGGAACAATGTACGTTGTTATGCGGTTTGACCAATAAAGATCTTCGTAGAATATGTAGGAGCCAATATGAGCATTCAGGTTCCACTATTGGTTATTGACCGGAGATGTGTCTCGGTCATGTCTACATAGTTCTCGAACCCGTAGGGTCCGCACGCTTAACGTTTGATGACGATTTGTATTATGAGTTATGTGATTTGGTGTACCGAAGTTTGTTCGGAGTCTTGGATGAGATCACGGACATGACGAGGAGTCTCGAAATGGTTGAGAGGTAAAGATTCATATATTGAAAGGTTGCATTTGGACATCGGAATGGTTCCAAGTGATTCGGGCATTTTTCCGGAGTAGCGAGAGGTTACCGGAACCCCTCGGGGGAAAGATATGAGCCTTATGGGCCATAGGATGGAGGCTAACCAACCCACAAGGGGTTGGTGCGCCCCACACAAGGGAGGAGGCCGAATTGGACTTGGGAAGGGGCGCCACCCCGTTTTCTTCTCCTACTCCCTCTCCTTCCCCTTTTCCCCCTCCGGTAGAAGGAAAAAAGGGTGGGGCCGAATCCTACTAGGACTGGAGTCCTAGTAGTATTCCCCTCTCCCTGGCGTGCCCCTTGTTGGCCGGCCTCCTCCTCCCCTCCTTTATATAAGGGGGTAGGGGGGCACCCCAAAGGACACACAAGTTGATCTTTTAGCTGTGTGCGGTGCCCCCCTCCACAGTTTCACACCTAGGTCATATCGTCGTAGTGCTTAGGCGAAGCCCTGCGCCGGTAACTTCATCATCACCGTTACCACGCCGTCGTGCTGACGGAACTCTCTCTCGGCCTCAGCTGGATCAAGAGTACGAGGGACGTCATCGAGCTGAACGTGTGCAGATCGCGGAGGTGCCGTGCGTTTGGTACTTGGATCGGTTGGATCGCGAAGACGTTCGACTACATCAACCGCGTTACTGAACGCTTCCGCTTTCGGTCTACGAGGTACGTGAACACACTCTCCCCGCTCGTTGGTATGCTTCTCCTAGATAGATCTTGCATGATCGTAGGCAAATTTTTTAAAATACTACATTCCCCAACACGTGCCTCCACGAGAAGTAAATTTATGTCTCCCGCGGAAGGAGAAAAATAAATAAATAAATGTTTATTTTTTCTTTCCCGAGAGGCACGACCTTGACTCTCGCGGAAGCAAATCCGTACGTGTAGAAGAAGTAAATATGTTCCTCTCGCGTAAGTAAAAAAAAAAGAAAACACTTTTTTTTCTAGACGGAGAGGTACGACCGTGCGTCCGTGCCTCTCGCGGAAGCAAATCCGCGCCTTCACGAGAAGGAAATCTATGTCTGTCACAAAATAAATAAAGAAAGAAAAGAAAACGTGTTTCTTGTGTAAAAAATCTTTTTTTACCAAAACCTAAGAAAACCCGGGGAAAACCGGAAAGCGAGAGTTTAAAAAATATTTTAAAACCAAAAACATGTTAAAAAATAAAATCCGGAGGAAGTGTCCAGAGCGCGACATATGGCAACGGCTGAGAACGCGATTACATGTTCCCAAGCCAAAAAATTGAACCTTACGGAGGCTCCCAAAAGAATAGTCGCTGATTAGTTGCTTTGAAAAAGAAACCAATGAGTGACAGCCTAATGCGCCCAACAAGTATAATGCAATACGACTCAAGGAGATACACGAAACGAAAATAGTTTTTTTTAGAACAACAAGTGGTCGAATCCGATTTGCTGCTTTCAGCGGCAAATAGTAACCCAAACGCGCAGGCGTGCGCACTGATGTGCCGAACCTAATTTGTTGTTACACATTTCGATGTTCTTGGTTTTAGGAACTTTAAAGCAACTCTAGCAGACCCTTTATACTCGCGAACTATAAACACGGTATGAAGGCCGAGAAATCAAAGGTTTGAGGGGCCATTTCTACTGCGGCCGAACAGACATCGTATTTGAAACCATAAATTTCAAAAGAAAGCATTCGCGGGCAAAATTGAAGAACACATAATCCATTCATCATGGTTAGATCATGGCTACATAGGTCGATCATCACTACATTCATACTACAATGCGATACCGCCGTACCCTAACTAGGCAAAATCGGAGATCATCGGAGCTCTATGGGTGCGGCAGCGACCCTGCGGCGGCGGCGGCGCTCACTCGTCGTCATCGGAGTCGGAGGAGACAAGGTCGACGTATTTCTTGTCCTGCTCCTCCTGCTCATAGCGCTATGCGGCCCGCTTCTCGTGGAACTCGTGTTCGGCGGCGAGTGTCTGCTCGAAGAGGAGGTTGCTGAGCTCGTCGCCCCACCGGTGACGCGCGTCCTCCTGCTGCTGCTCGCGCGCAGTGCGCTCGACGAGCGCCTCAAAAGCGTTCGCGTGAGGCCCGACGAGGTAGTCCTCCAGCTCGATGTCGCCGCGGCCGCACAGGCGCTCCTCCCCTGGCTCGATCTTGAAGGTGGGGAGGTCGCTGGCCTCCCTCTCCCTCTTCACCGGAAGCAGCCCCAAGCCGGAAGAGCTCCCCGCGCCGGAGCACCGCGCATGGCGGAGGTCGTACTCCTCCGTCTCGCGGCGGAGGAGGGACTCCGGCACCGGCAGCCCATACTTCGTGTACCGCTTGGTCGGCTTGCGCCTCCGGGTCATTGTCTTTGCATCAACACCAAGTTCCACCTCACAGATTGGGGACGGGCGTACGACTTCTCACCGGGACGAGAAATTGGAATGGGGATAGGGTGAGTCGCGGCGGCAGGGGGATAGGGTTTCGGCCTCTATCCTCATGCGAAACTTGTAGATATACCGCGTGGGGAGGGGGGGCGGTTTGCTGACCACCATAAAATATTTACGGGCCGAGCGACTATATGGGCTCTGGTCTGGCCCAAAAAAGGGCCAAACCCGTAATTTGCCGGAATTTTACAGTTTTCGGGAGTGTAAGGGGTATGCTAGAGTTGCTCTTATGGAAAATTCTGCTCCATTTTTTCAATTAAAAGAGAAGTGTAGCCTAGTGGCCAGTGAGCAACTGTGTGACCTGGCCGGCGTAGGTCCATGCCTCGGACGCTCTTGTCTCATATTCTCTTCTTAATTAAAAATTAGTAGGGGTGTCCCCTCCTATTTGTCTTGTTTTTTAAGAAAAGAAAATTATTTTCTAGTATCATGGTTGGTTCTAAGAAGGTAAAGGTGGTGGGTGCTCCTGGGTGTAGGTGCACTTGGATGAACAGTAAATTAAAAAACAGCTCAAATTTTAGTTAAACATGCTCAAATATTTGATGTTCTTGCAAATTTTCCACCACAAATAACACTCGAGGAGCCCTCACCAAAACAACAAAATCACTGCTGAAAGGTGCACACAACATTGAGCACTGTTTTTTTTCGGTGCGGGTTCCTTAAAAGTTTTTTGTGGCTGAAACTTTACAAGAACATCAAATGTTTTGTGACCCCAAATATCAAGAAATCCCCGGTAAAAATCCAATTCGTGCTTGCAGGGTAGTGGTTGTCGACAGTGGGACAACACTGATGGTGTTCTTTTCCGCCGACGATGACTAGTTCGACCATGAATAAGTGGCGGTTGACGGTTCCGTGTGTTTCCCGATAGGCGAGTGGTGAAATTCCGATCAATCGGCTTGATTGGTACGGTACACGTGGTGATCTGAACCAGTTACTAGAGGAACGTGTTGCCTTAGGCTACTCATAGTGAAGAGTATCATATACTAGTATGATAGGAGTACCATTTTCATAGTGCATAATATCATAGATGATCATATTTATTATTTATTATCATGCATGACACAAATTAGTATAACATTTAACATGATACGATATCTACCTATGTTACTCTAACCCTCTCTCTTTTTTAATTCTCAACCACATCAGCGTGTTTACTATTTTCGGATACCGGTTAAGATACCATCACTATGGTCAGCCTTACTGTAGATCTTTGGTACTTCGTGATCCCGGCGGCGGTGCCTGAAGGCCTCTGATGAGTCTTTTTTATCACTTTTCACCTTTTGTTTCGCACCGTATTGATAGGATTTCCAGAGTTTGAAATTATTGGTGAAATTGAAAAAGTAGTGTCGCTGGCTCCGTTCACTCGCGCACCCTTGCATGCTCCTTTTTAGGCTTTTTTTATGTTGCTGCTTTGCTCTTTCAGGTAAAAAAAAACTATTATCAGTTTTTTAGTTTGAAAATTTTGGTGAAATTAAATAAGGTTCATGGATTAAAAAAATACATTGTTTATAATTTATTAAAAACACGAATTGAAAAAAATGGTCGTGATTTTTTAAAAACAAAATACTCACAAATTTTAGAAACTCTTTTGAATTTTAAAATTGTTCACAAGTTTTTAAACTAGAATATTCATGAATTTCTATCATGTACTATATGAATTATAGCCAATAGTTAAATGTATGGATTTAATCCAATATTTATTCTCAAGTTTTATCATGTTCTGTCACCTCTAGTTCCACCACAACACCACTATCGCATCGGGCCGACACGAGATGGGTGACTCGAGCCACCAGATGTTGGAGGGCTCTACACACAAGGTCAGATGAGACTCGCCATGCTGCAAGGAATCCGGATCCACGAGCCCGACGGTCATGCCTTCGGTCATCGAACGATTGTCTTTTCTGAAAGATCCAGCTTGGCTGGCTTCATTAGATAATAAGCATGCACGTGCAACGCACGTTTTTTAAATATAAAAGAAGTCTTATTAATTTTATTTATGTTTAATGGAGTAAATGTGTTTGTGCGTTGCAAGAGGTCTGCATAAAATTCTTGCGCCCCTTTGCGACTAATATGTGTTCTACTTATACTTTTTCAAAGCTCGCACTCTCATGAGTCGTATTCACCTGGTCACCTCGTCATCAGGTACGCGGACACATGCTTGGGGTTGTCGCGGTCGAACATGTACTTTATGAACTCTGCCTCCTTGCCGGCTCTTGTCGTGTGGCCGTCATGGACGTGCTCAAAGCAAAACTCGATTTTATGATGAAGTTGAATTCACTAAAGAAAATTTGAATAATAATAATAATTAAAAGGGTAACAAAATATGTTGTTTAGCGTAGACGGGAATGGTTGGGAGGATTTCCAAGGAGTCATGAACCGGAGTCAGAGAAACTCTCATAGGTCCCCTAAAACATTTCCCATCAATCAACACATAGACACATAGGGACTCACCTATAAAGACCCTCACTTACAATTTGTTTAACTCCAGCAGACCTCTAAACCTCAACCCCCCTACATTTCAATGTCCTATATTTTATTAAGTTTATGGAAATATCATAAATTCATCATTGTAGTACCTATTTTTTCTTCCTGCATTTTCATTTGAATGAACATTGGTACAATACAGAACTAACACATGAAACAGACAACCAAATAAAACTAAGTAATTCGAAGGCATTTCTCCTCATTCAAGGAAAATTCCACTCATCGTGTGCTGCGTTATGAACACATCCAATAGTTATTAATTATTACACTTAATAGTGAAAATACATCTCCGTTAAGTCAAAAAGGAACACAAATCAGAACAATCGAATTACCGTGGACCTACACGACCGGTAAGGGCACTCTCAAATCATCTCAAACACATATGTTTCTCCAAATTCACATAGATAGATATCTAACTAGTTAACATACATGGATTAAACTCCACTGCATATAGCCAGAATCATTGGTCCTCAACATGGCAAAAATCTACAGGATCACAAATCATAAAATTGTGAAGTTTATGCTGCCATCTTGTATCCATAATATTTGTTATCTCATATTTTGTCATGGCCGATGACCCACATTTGTGGAGTAATAAAACCGATGCCAGTGCATGATCTTGCTTTCACAGTGTGATGACCCACATTTGTGGAGTAATAAAACCGATGCCAGTGCATGGCAGTGTAATATGTTGTTCTAGTGAAAGCAAGTAGGAGTGGATAACTGCACCCAAGTCTACCTTCAGTTCTGCCTCGGAACTCCCTGCTTATGTACAGAGTATGCTGAAGTCTCACACCCCTGCAGTTGAAAACTTAAAACAGTATAAACGTGCATGTGAAACACATGTCTTACAAATATAAATGTTGATAATCACTATAGATGCCAATACGTACTATATTATTGGATATTGTATATTTTGCTAAATTTTTAAATATTTTGTTAACTACAATAACAATCAAGCAGACAATATGGTATTTTACTTCAAGAGTTCACACATGTATAGTTTTTGTATGTCAAGAACACATAGATACTGAGTGCCGATGACCTGATGTGTACATGAATTTAACCCATTTGTCAGCTAAAATGTACCACACCACATTAAAGTAGTACTACTATCTAAAATAATATAGCACATGCACTAAAATATTAGAAATATCTTTCAACAAATTTGTTTGAATAAAATGCTGCAATAAATATTTTCAGCCATTGTTTAGATCATACATGTGGAAACCCTACCGTTGCAAGGTTCAAATCATCAAATATCATCTACTCCAACACATGGATAACGGGCAGTCCATTTGTAGTTGGTTGGTTGCCTGTCCGGCCCTTTGCAATACAGTATTAGTTTGCTCCAACCAAATAAATTGTTCTTAAGCTCTGCAAAGACACCTCTTATGTAGCACTCAAGGGAATAAAATAAGTCAAAAGTAACAGATATACGGGTATAGAAGCGAGTAGGAATTTGGAGGATCACGGCGCTCTCATGCTCTACTGCTTGCTCTTCAAAAGAGAACAAGTCATTGAAGAGCGCCACACGACGAGCACTTTTTATCAAGTACCTCGTGGGAAACATCAACAACAATAAATCGTGAAAAAATTAATCGTGTGTAACGCACGTCTCAAGCGCTAACCCAGGGAGATTCAGATTGTATAAAAATAAAGCAACTGTTGAAAAAACATGTGTACTCAATGTTGTGATGCCATTCAAATAGTATTTTCAAAACAAAGACACCATTGTGGTCATGATGCTACATAGAGCAACACCCTGGATCCCTCACGTGCCTATATGGCCGGAGACCTTGGCGTGTATCCCGGCAACGCCATTTGCGGCCTGATGACTACGACAAAGAATTTGCTCCAGAAGTATAGCTAGCAGTTACTGTATTGTGGGTATGTGACTACTCCGCCACCCCGTCCGCTGTTGAGGCTCTTTTGATAGCGGGTGTTGGCCCTAGCTGTGTTAGTGAAAACTAAAGTGATTTTTGAATTTTCAGGTTTAGACAAATAGGCAGTGCCTAGCTGGCCAGACATCTGAACCTCTCTATATGCAAATTGGAGCACACAAACCAGCAAGATTCTCGGATAGGTTTTCAATTGTCCAACTTTTTCACTGTAAAAAAATATCTAGTCTATGTGATCAATGCTGAACATAAGGTAATCCAGGCCAACTTTTCAAGTGAGTTAGCTTCTAATAATATCAAGACGAAGAGGTTGGTCGAGAGACAAGCTCGCCAATGTAGGATTCAGTCAATGCCAAGCACATGCCAAGCAAGGATCAGTGCCATCAATTAATTTGTGGATGATTCTGTCAATACCAGGCAAGGATCGTTTTGAGTGACGTCGGCATCTCACTTTTCCAATGGCCCCTGGCTCCCGGCATCGCCGCCGTGCAATCCACCCGGCAACAGACAAACAAGCAACACACACACACGCCAGCAGAGAAATCATGCCATACCTCCTGGAATTGGAACCACATTTTGATTTTATGTATGAATCGAAAGATTATTCATGCCCATAGAAAATTGGGTTTTCTCAATATTTATGTTCAAGCACTCAAAGAAGTAACAAGCATGCACTAAAGATGTTTCAGTGAATGGAAGAGGAGATAAGATAAGAATAAAGTGTTGATGATTCAGTGTTAAACAACGAGTCCATCCATTGGATAGTTTCACTGAGCATTTGAATTTGATAATGAGAAAGAAGTACATGATTATTTATAGCAGATGTCCACCTGGGAGTCTTTTTTATGGGGTTAACATCAGTACAAGAAACACTTGTAAGTTGTTAAACCAAAGACATTCTGTTAGAATATAACTTGCAAGTAATAATCAGAGTATCCCGAATATAATTCAGCTTGCACTTCCATGAATCAATCAGAGATAAAGTTGATCTTTATTTGGCATTCAGTCAAATTAAATTTGAAGCAAGGTAGAAAGATGCAAGTCACGGCAGGGACAAAAGCTATCAATTGATGAATTACCTACTCAAGGGTGTGGTGACTGCATCCTCGTGCGGCATGGAGTGTGACGGAGCATACAGAGGAGATGCAAGTGACGACACTTGTGCATGGCTGCATGCGGCAAATACCTCGGTGGGAAAACAGTGGCATGATGAAATTCTTGACAACACCCTGTAATCAGGAATATAAATGTTTGATATAAACTTAAAATTTAGGACTACTTGATTACTATAAACTTGATAGTAAAGATGTGCATCACTGAAAAGTGAAAAATAAAGTTCAGAAGGTAGATGACAATAAACTTCAGAATCTAAAATGGTGATCCACGACATACTCTTGGTTACATCAATTTGGGAAGCACTGGAAGAAAAGTTGAAGCATCACATCACTGAGGAAATACCGTAAAAAAAAACAAATCTGAGATGGAAGACCTCCGGGCGGCCTCATGATCAAGCTTCTTGGCGTGTCCCCGGCTGCGGATTGGGAGATGGCGGATACGACACGGTGACGCCGGGCGAGGGCCACCGGGAGGGCGCTGGCATGTCCCCTGGCTACTGATTGAGGAGACGGCAGGTCTGGTGGCAGGCGGCGGGAGGGCTCCTGGTGCAGCCTACCGGCAACGGGTGGGCGCTCTTGGGCTGGCGGAGGAGGAAGGGAGCAGTAGCTTCCGTGGGTAGGAGAGGCAGGCGGCGGGAGCGCCGGTTCTTTGGGCAGGTGGCGAGCGAGTACAGCCATGGCCACGGGATGCGCCTGATCCAACTCCGTGCGCTAGGCGGCCGCCGGAGCCCGCTCGCCGGCGAGCACCTTAGCCGCCACCAGGCCTCTCCTTCTCCTCCCCTGTCCTCTTATCCTCCCCGGAAGATGCACCGTCGCCCCAATCATGTTGTTACCCCTGTACCGTATCTTGCCTTTTTTTTCCTCGTATAGCTGAACAAATGCGGGCCGCAGAGTTTTCGTCCGCCCACGAAAATCGCTAAACGCAGTTTGTGACGAGGCTTAGTGTAATCTTAACCGTTAGATTAAATTAAATGATCTTGATCTAAGGCTTCAATTGATCCATATTATTCTGTGTAGATTAGACTGGGTGCAATTAGCGATGAATATGTTTACTTGTTTAATAGTAGTAGAGATTTTAGGGGCAGACATGGTATAAAAGATGATCAAATGATCAGAGGCAAGTAAAAATCAGAGAGTTTCTTCAGGGGCGACAGGCCACCCCCTCTTCTTCTATATTCCCTAAAATTTCTATCTCGCAACTAAATCCCCGAACGGGGTCTCTATGGCTTTGGCTCCCGCTAAGCGCCACTGTTCCAAGTTTCGCTGTATTGCCGCGATGATGTCATCGAACTATAGTCGAACACAGTCTTCACCATGACACACTGTTTTCTTTGATCTCTGCTATTCGTCATCACTACACATCACGCCACTTACATGTCTTGCATCGTCGCCGCATATGACGACCGTCTCTCCAAGCGCTACTCGGCTACCCCCACCATGAGAAGACCCACCAACCCTCTACAAGGCAACCGGGAGGCTTCCCCCGACAGCTGCCTCTAGAGGCGGTGAGTAGAGGGAGGAGATGAGGAAGGCGGTGGTGGCGCCGATCAAGGGGCCACTCCCCCAAGTCGCTTGGACAGGCGGGTTGTTCAAGTGTTTCACCGGCAAAACCGATCGATCGTTGTGATGGACGACGATGACTACCGTAAGTTTCGATCATCTCAAATTAGCTGTCATCGTGGGGGAAGATCCAATTAGCTGTCAAGTGATTTAAATGCTTTTATATTTTTTTTATAGAGGGAGTTGTTTAGCACAGCGGTATAATCCGCTTGTAATAATATTTGTACATGTCATGCACGCGTGCACTTGGCTTGACACTTTGCGCGCCCAAGGTAGCATGTAAGAGAAACTCTAGCAGACCGCGCAAAACGCCCCGGCCCGTAAAATAACCGTCAAATTGCGGGTCGGGGCCACAAAATTTGCACGACCAGACCCCGCATCCCGCACCGACCCGCAATTTTTTTTTGCGAGGCGCGGCAAATCTTCTCCCCCAACTTCTATCTTCACGGGCTGGGAGGCCGACCCGAGCTCAACCCCTATCCGGCGCGAGATTTGGCGGGAGGGACATTTCCGCACGTCCTTTCCCGCTCCCCGCACCCTCCGCCACCATTGCCCCCCTCCGCAAGCTTCGGCTGCTCCTCCCCGGCCGTCCCTCGCCGCCATGGACGACCCCATGTTGTCCCCCGTCACCATCGAGGTCGCGCACGCCCCTTCCCCTCGGGCGGATCTCGTCGCCGGCCATGTTGGCCCCGCCGGCGTCGCCCAAGCACACGTCGTGCCTGCCCGCAAGCGGCATGGCAATGTGGTTGTGCAGGGCGGGAATCCGGCTGCCCCCGCCGCGATGGCCCGCGCTCTGGGCGCCAATGCCGCAGTGCGATCCCGGCCGGCGGCGGAGAAGGCCGGCTAGGCCGTGGGCGCAAAGCGGAGGAAGGTTCCGGCTTCAAGGAAGCCATCTTCTTCAACCTCTCACTCCATCCCCCCGCAAGGAGGTGCTCCGGCGATGCCGTTCAATGGTGCCGCTCCCCCCGCGAGCGAGGTGTTCGACGAAATGGCCGGAAGGTATATCTCTTCGGTCTTCGGCGATTCTCTTTCATTTTTCGCCATTGTTCTTAATAGCTCGTGACTTGTTATTGTTCGCTATAGCGGTGGTTCGAACAATGCAACAACCGAGTTCGTGAACTTATTGGACACGAACGCGGTTGACATTGATCAAGCCCCTTTCGAACCATTCGACTACAATGAAACGAAGGGCGGTGTGGACGATCATGGTTGTGCGGACGAGTTGGAGGAATCGAAACGGAAGCGTTTGAGCAATCACAAGCAAAAACTGGGAAAAGCCAAAGATCGAAGAACTACACGATCTTGGAAGATCAAGCTTTGATCAAAGCACAAAGTGCGGTGTCTCTTGATGCATACACGGGTACTTCTCAAACCGCCAAGAGATATTGGCAAAGGATCGAGGATCAATACTTCCGCATTATGAACTTCAAGATGGACTCCATGGCGCGGAGTGAATATCGACCCCAAAGATGATGCCGGACATGGGCGCATACTTTTGCATGCCCTCTTTTGCGTAATGATCTTCGCTTTTATTTGCGCGCAAATTATTTATGTCATTTGAATTTGAATTTGTTTGTGAAACTCTATGACAAATTTCAGATTTATAGTTTTTTTGTTTGCGGGTCGTTGCACTGGTGCCCGAACAAAACCCGCTTAGCCGACCCGTAAAAAAGCATATTTCATGAATATACTTTTTTATGGATCCGTTTGGGAGGTCTGCATCTGTCTTGGCGCTGCCGGCCAAGAAAATAGCGGTTTCTATGAATCGCAAACGCGTTTTACGGGCTGACGTTTTGCGGGGTCTGCTATGCTAGAGTTGCTCTAACAGCCACGTACCCGGATCGATGAAAACCACCGGTGCACACCAAACTGGTTGCTGCATTTCCAGGGATAGTCATGGCCTCATGGGTCAATCATATCGTAGTGGCAATGTCAGTGGCAGCGTGGAAAATGCGACCAGATCTCAGATATATGGCCGCGAAAGCTACGCACCAGCGCATTGTGTATATTGAGCTCAAAGCTTTTAGCTAGCTTGATCGATGGCGACCTCTTGACCATGCGTGCACACGTGTACACGCGTGGGTGTCCTCTCCGCCGTTGGATAGCAGGGCAGTGTGAGGTTGGTCGTCGATATTGCCCCATGTGTGCATGTCCTTTCCTTCCTTTCTTGCTTGATGAGAGCATTCGATTTTGTTTGTAGTACTTATCACATAAGTCTTGCCAGTTGGAAAGGAGAGATGCCAATTAAGCTGGTGGTGCAATCCGGCCCTTAAGCTAGCTATCTCTTGAAGTTACTATACATGCATGAAACATGCGTCACACTTCATCAAATTCAGAGTACCGAATCTATGTTTGTTGAGGTGTATTTTTCTAACTTGACCCCACTGGTAAGTGCAGGAACAATCAGTGCAATGTATCTTAATTACGGCCTCTAAAAGCCTATGAACATGAAAATCACACATATAGATTCTGTCTCGAGAATTATGTTTAGAATATTTTTTATTGGTTATTTGTTACACATATATTGCGATTGAAACCAGTGGTCAAAGTTACATTCTCTTTTTCATGTTTTTGAGAAGATAAAGGTACATTCTCTTTGTCTTGTTTTTGAGAAGATAAAGTTAAATTCTCGAAGCAATACTCTTTTGTGAATTAGAGAGGGAGTGACACGGGGTTTAGCCGTAACTATAAGGCACACTCAGAACAGGAACATCATCTCATCTGTTTACGTAACAGCTGTTGGGTAAGCCAATGGGTGACCCAGAGTTTCAGAACATCATATCATCTGTTTACGTAATATGGCATTTTTGGTTAAAGAATGACGCAGACAGGATGCAAGACGATAACATATGTTCTGTGCTTGTGGCGACCTTGGCATATTGCACACTCAAACGATACCAACTCTAGACCTCATAGCCTTATGCTAGGCAATAACCTCTTGAATCTTGATTATGTTAGTAACGCAACACGGAAAACGCGTCTATTTTGATGGAGGTTGCACACACCAACGTGCTTCCTTGGCCTCAAAGCAAGCTACTATAGCTTAGCTCGATCATGATGACCTCAGAGCTAGCTATGTCATTTTGCTTTCTTTGTAGAGGGGAGTACAACTCACTGATCTTGTCACCTTGGAAGAAAATGCCAATTGAGCATGTACTAAACAACTTTTTGCAGTATGGCAAATTTTTTTTTTGCCTTGTAAGGTAAAGCTATCCATCAAGTTTGTTTGAAGATTGTGTTTTCTCCAAAATATGAATATGATGAGGCATCTTTGTCGACTTTTTTTCTTTGCCCTGATCTGGCACGGTCAATGATGTATCACTTTTTGTAAATAAATAGTAAGAAATGACAAGGCTATCAAACTCTTCGATGTCAATTAGCTTTCTTTTCGAGCAACATTGGGAGTTCTGTGTTGCCATTAAATACAAAATAATTGATTTCTTGTGAGAAAAATAAGCCGAAAGTAAATACGGTGGGCTCAAAGCCGTCTACATAGACTAGGCCAACAACACATACATGGAAAGCATGGCAGAAGCAACAAATGGACATGACACCTAAACAACAAACCGACAAACAACTTACGACAACCAAAAGCAACTACTGCCAAATAGTCGCCACACTTGGCACTACAAAAATAAGGCAACATCAACTATTGGAAGAGCAAACTAGGGACATTTTAGTGGTGTGAAGGAAGCATGCACGCCACGAGCTACTATAGCTTAGCTTGATCATAATGACCTTAGAGCTAGCTATGTCATTTTGCTTTCTTTGCGGAGGGGAGTACAACTCACTTATCTTGTCACCTTGGAAGAAAATGCCAATTGAGCAGGTACTAAACAAATTTTTGCAATATGGCATTTTTTTTTGCCTTGTAAGGTAAAGCTAGCCATCAAGTTTGTTTGAAGACTGTGTTTTCTCCAAAATATGAATATGATGAGGCATCTTTGTCCACCTTTCTTCTTTGCCCCGATCTGGCACGGTCAATGATGTATCACTTTTTGTAAATAAATAGTAAGAAATGACAAGGCTATCAAACTCTTCGCTGACAATTAGCTTCTCTTTTCGAGCAATAGTGGGCGTTCCGTGTTGCCATTAAATACAAAATAATTTATTTTCTAGCGACGAAAATACGCCGAAAGTAAATCTAGTAGGCCCAAAACCGTCTAGATAGACTAGGAAAACAACACATACAACGAAAGTGGGGCAGAAGCAACAAATCGACAAGACACCTAAACAACAAACCGACAAACAACTTACGACAACCAAAAGTAACTACTGCCAAACAGTCACCACCCCTGGCACTACAAAAAAATGGCAACATCAACTATGGGAAGAACAAACTTGGGACATTTTAGTGGTGTGAAGGAAGCATGCACGCCACAAGAGACCTAAAGCAATCCAAGACACTGAGGGGCAACCTTCAATAAGAGCCCCACAATTCACACGACAAGGAAGTGCAAGCACCAACACCTCTACTGAGGGAAATGTGCCCTAGAGGTAATAATAAAGTTGTTATTTACATTTCCTTATATCATGATAAATGTTTATTATTCATGCTAGAATTGTATTAACCGGAAACTTAGTACACGTGTGAATACATAGACAAACAGAGTATCCCTAGTATGCCTCTACTTGACTAGCTTGTTTATCAAAGATGGTTATGTTTCCTAACCATAGACATGTGTTGTCATTTGATGAAAGGATCACATCATTTGAGAATGATGTGATGGACAAGACCCATCCGTTAGCTTAGCACCATGATCGCTTAGTTTGTTGCTATTGCTTTCATCATGACTTATACATGTTCCTTTGACTATGAGATTATGCGACTCCCGAATACCGGAGGAACACTTAGTGTGCTATCAAACGTCACAAAACATAACTGGGTGATTATAAAGATGCTCTACAGGTGTCTCCGATGGTGTTTGTTGACTTGGCATAGATCGAGATTAGGATTTGTCACTCCGATTGTCGGAGAGGTATCTCTGGGCCCTCTCGGTAATGCACATCACTATAAGCCTTGCAAGCAATGTGACTAATGAGTTAGTTACAGGATGATGCATTACAGAACAAGTAAAGAGACTTGCCTGTAACGAGATTGAACTAGGTATGATGATACCGATGATCCAATCTCGGGCAAGTAACATACCGATGACAAAGGGAACAACGTATGTTGTTATGCGGTTTGACCGATAAAGATCTTCGTAGAATATGTAGGAGCCAATATGAGCATCCAGGTTCCGCTATTGGTTATTTACCGGGGAGGTGTCTCGGTCATGTCTACATAGTTCTCGAACCTGTAGGGTCCGCACGATTAACGTTCGATGACGATTGGTACTATGAGTTTATGTGATTTGATGTACCGAAGGTTGTTCGGAGTCCCGGATGAGATCACGGACATGACGAGGAGTCTCGAAATGGTCGAGACATAAATATTGATATATTGGACCATGTTGTTCGAACACCGAAAGTCTTCCGGAGAGTTTAAGATAAAACCGGAGTGCCGGAGGTTTACCGGACCCCCCCCCCCCCCCGGGAAGTTATGAGCCTTAGTGGGCCTTAGGGGAGAGAGGGGCCGCAGCCAAGTGGTGGCGCCCCCCAAGGGGAGTCCGAATAGGACTAGGGGAGGGGGGCGCGGCCCCTCTTTCCCTCTCCCTCTCCCTCTCCTTCCATCTTCTCCTAGTTGGACTAGGAAAGGGGGGAACCTATTCCTACTTGGAGTAGGATTCCCCCCCTTGGGCGCGCCCCTTGTGGCTGGCCGGCCTCCTCCTCCCCTCCTTTATATACGGGGGAGGGGGGCACCCCATAGACACACAAGTTGATCTTTAGCTGTGTGCGGTGCCCCCCTCGACAGTTTTACACCTCGGTCATATCGTCGTAGTGCTTAGGTGAAGCCCTGCGCCGGTAACTTCCTCATCACCGTCACCACGTCGTCGTGTTGACGAAACTCTCCCTCGGCCTCAACTGGATCAAGAGTTTGAGGGACGTCACCGAGCTGAACATGTGCAGATCGCGGAGGTGTCGTGCGTTCGGTACTTGGATCGGTTGGATCGCAAAGACGTTCGACTACATCAACCGCGTTACTAAACGCTTCCGCTTTCGGTCTAAGAGGGTACATGGACACACTCTCCCTGCTCGTTGCTATGCTTCTCCTAGATAGATCTTACGTGATCGTAGGATTTTTTTTGAAATACTACGTTCCCCAACAGTGGCATCCAATCCAGGTCTACGCGTAGATGTTATATGCACGAGTAGAACACAAAGAGTTGTGTGCGATAATAGTCATACTGCTTACCAGCATGTCATACTTTGATTCGGCGGTATTGTTGGATGAAGCGGCCCAGACCGAAATTACATGACCGCGTTCATAAGACTGGTTCTACCGCCGTGCTTCGTGAAGGAAATATGCCCTAGAGGCAATAATAAAGTTATTATTTATTTCCTTATATCATGGTAAATGTTTATTATTCATGCTAGAATTTTATTAACCGGAAACATGATACATGTGTGAATACATAGACAAACAGAGAGTCACTAGTATGCCTCTACTTGACTAGCTCGTTGATCAAAGATGGTTATGTTTCCTAGCCATTGACATGGGTTGTCATTTGATTAACGGGATCACATCATTAGAAGAATGATGTGATTGACATGACCCATTCCGTTAGCTTAGCACACGATCGTTTAGTATGTTGCTATTGCTTTCTTCATGACTTATACATGTTCCTATGACTATGAGATTATGCAACTCCCGTTTACCGAAGGAACAATTTGTGTGCTACCAAACGTCACAACGTAACTGGGTGATTATAAAGGTGCTGTACAGGTGTCTCCGAAGGTACATGTTGGGTTGGCGATTTCGAGATTAGGATTTGTCACTCACGATTGTCGGAGAGGTATCCTCGGCCCTCTCGGTAATGCACATCACTTAAGCCTTGCAAGCATTGCAACTAATGAGTTAGTTGCGGGATGATGTATTACGCAACGAGTAAAGAGACTTGCCGGTAACGAGATTGAACTAGGTATTGAGATACCGACGATCGAATCTTGGGCAAGTAACATACCGATGACAAAGGGAACAACGTATGTTGTTATGCGGTCTGACCGATAAAAGATCTTCGTAGAATATGTGGGAGCCAATATGAGCATCCAGGTTCCACTATTGGTTATTGACCAGAGACGTGTCTCGGTCATGTCTACATAGTTCTCGAACCCGCACGCTTAACGTTACGATGCCAGTTATATTATGAGTTTATATGTTTTGATGTACCGAAGGTTGTTCCAAGTCCCGGATGTGATCACAGACATGACGAGGAGTCTCGAAATGGTCGAGACATGAAGATTGATATATTGGAAGCCTAAGTTTGGATATCGGAAGTGTTCCGGGTGAAATCGGGATTTTCCCGGAGTACCGGGAGGTTACCGGACCCCCCCCCCCCCGGAACTTAATGGGCCTTAGTGAGCCTAGGTGGAAGAGAGGAGAGGCGGCTAGGGCTGGGCCGCCCGCCCCTCCCCCCAGTCCGAATAGGATAAGGAGAGGGGGGCGGCGCCCCCCCCTTCCTTCTTCTCCTCCACTCCTTCCCCTCCCAAGTCCTAATCCAACTAGGAAAGGGGGGGAGTCCTACTCCCGGTGGGAGTAGGACTCCTCCCGGCGTCTCTCTCGGCCGGCCGCACCCCCTTGCTCATTTATATACGGGGTAGGGGCACCCTAGAGACACAACAATTGATCGTTTGATCTTTTAGCCGCAGCGGTGCCCCCTCCACCATAGTCCACCTCGATAACATCAGAAGCGGTGCTTAGGCGAAGCCTGCGTCGGTAGAACATCATCATCGCCACCACGCCGTCAGTCGTCTTGTGAAACTCTCCCTCAAGACTCGGCTGTATCAGAGTTCGAGGGACGTCATCGGGCTGAACGTGTGCTGAACTCGGAGGTGTCATACGTTCGGCACTTGATCGGTTGGATCGTGAAGACGTACGACTACATCAACCGTGTGGTGCTAAACGCTTCCGCTTTCGGTCTACGAGGGTACATGTACAGCACTCTCCCCTCTCGTTGCTATGCATAACCTTGATCTTGCGTGTGCGTAGGAATTTTTTTGAAATTACTACGTTCCCCAACACTTCGCACACAGGTGGCTAGTCGGTGTCTGTTTCTCCAAATTTAGTTGAATCGAGTGTGACTACTCCCGGTCCTTGTTGAAGGTTAAAACAACACACTTGATGAAAAATTGTTGTGGTTTTGATGCGTAGGTAAGAACGGTTCTTGCTAGAAGCCTGTAGCAGCCACGTAAAACTTGCAACAACAAAGTAGAGGACGTCTAACTTGTTTTTGCAGGGTTTGCCGTGATGTGATATGGTCAAGACGTGATGTTATATAATTTGTTGTATGAGATGATCATGTTTTGTAACAGTTATTGGCAACTGGCAGGAGCCATATGGTTGTCACTTTATTGTATGAAATGCAATCGCCATGTAATTGCTTTACTTTATCACTAAGCGGTAGCGATAGTCGTAGAAGCAATAGTTGGCGAGATGAAAATGATGCTTCGATGGAGATCAAGGTGTCAAGCCGGTGACGATGGTGATCATGACGGTGCTTTGGAGACGGAGATCAAAGACACAAGATGATGATGGCCATATCATATCACTTAGTTGACTGCATGTGATGTTTATCCTTTATGCATCTTATTTTGCTTATTACGGCGGTAGCATTATAAGATGATCTCTCACTAAATTTCAAGGTATAAGTGTTCTCCCTGAGTATGCACTGTTGCTACGATTAAATCGTGCCGAGACACCATGTGATGATCGGGTGTGATAAGCTCTACGTTCACATACAACGGTGCAAGACAGTTTTGCACACGTAGAATACTCGGGTTAAACTTGACGAGCCTAGCATATGCGAGATATGGCCTCGGAACCTTTGAGACCGAAAGGTCGAGCGTGAATTATATAGTAGATATGATCAACATAGTGATGTTCACCATTGAAAACTTCTCCATCTCACATGATGATCGGACATGGTTTAGTTGATATGGATCACGTGATCACTTAGATGATTAGAGGGATATCTATCTAAGTGGGAGTTCTTAAGTAATGATTAATTGAACTTTAATTTATCATGAACTTAGTACCTGATAGTATGTTGCATATCTATGTTGTTTGTAGATCAATACCTCGCGTATAGCTCCCCTATTTTATTTTTGATATGTTCCTAGAGAAAAACTATGTTGAAAGATGATAGTAGCAATGATGCGGACAAGTTTTGTGATCTGAGGATTATCATCATTGTTGCACAGAAGAATTATGTCCTTGATGCACCGCTAGGTGAGAGAACTATTGCAGGAGCAGATGCAGACGTTGTGAACGTTTGACAAGCTCGGTATGATGAGTACTTGATAGTTTAGTGCACCATGCTTTACGGCTTAGAACTGGGACTTCAAAAATATTTTGAAATGTCACGGAGCATATGAGATGTTCCAAGAGCTGAAATTGGTATTTCAGACTCATGCCCGAGTCGAGAGGTATGAGACCTCTGACAAGTACTTTGCCTACAAGATGGAGGAGAATAGCTCAACCAGTGAGCATGTGCTCAAAATGTCTGAGTACTACAATCGCTTGAATCAAGTGGGAGTTAATCTTCCAGATAAGATAGTGATTGACAGAGTTGTGTAGTTACTATCACCAAGTTACTGGAACTTCGTGATGAACTATAATATGCAAGGGATGACGAAAACGATTCCCCTAGCTCTTCGCGATGCTGAAATCAGCGAAGGTAGAAATCGAGAAAAGCATCAAGTGTTGATGGTTGACAAGACCACTAGTTTCAAGTAAAAGGGCAAGGGAAAGAAAGGGATTTTCAAGAAGAATGGCAAGCAAGTTGCCACTCCCATGAAGAAGCCCAAAGCTAGACCTAAGCCTAAGACTGAGTGCTTCTACTGCAAGGACTGGTCACTGGAAGCGGTACTGCCCCAAGTATTTGGCGGATAAGAAGGATGGCAAAGTGAACAAAAGTATATATGATATACATGTTATTGATGAGTACTTTACTAGTGTTCATAGTAAACCCTGGGTATTTGATACTAGTTCAGTTGCTATGATTAGTAACTTGAAATAGGAGTTACAAAATGAACAAAGACTAGTTGAGGGCGAGGTGACGATGTGTGTTGGAGGTGATTCCAAGGTTGATAAGATCACCATCGCACGCTCCCTTTACTTTCGGGATTAGTATTGGAACTAAATAAATGTTATTTGGTGTTTGCGTTGAGCATGAATGTGATTAGATCATGTTTATTGCGATACGGTTATTCATTTAAGTCATAAAATAATTGTTGTTCTGTTGACATGAATGGTCTTACATCCAATGTAAATGGTTTACCGAATCTCGATCGCAGTGATACACATATTCATAATATTGATGCCAAAAGATGCAAAGTTGATAATGATAGTGCAACATATTTGTGGCACTGCCGTTTAGGTCATATTGGTGTAAAGCGCATGAAGAAACTCCATGCTGATGGGCTTTTGGAATCACTTGATTATGATTCACTTGATGCCTGCGAACCATGCCTCATGGGCAAGATGACTAAGACTCCGTTCTCCGGAACAATGGAGCGAGCTATAGACTTGTTGGAAATAATACATACTGATGTATGTGGTCCAATGAGTGTTGAGGCTCGCGGTGGGTATCATTATTTTCCGAGCTTCATAGATGATTTGAGCAGATATAGGTATATCTACTTGATGAAACATATGTCTGAAACATTTGAAAAGTTTAAAGAATTTCAGAGTGAAGTGGAAAATCATCGTAACAAGAAAATAAAGTTTCTACGATCTGATCATGGAGATGAATATTTGTGTTATGAGTTTGGTCTTCATTTGAAACAATGTGGGATAGTTTCGAAACTCACGCCACCTGGAACACTACAGCATAATGGTGTGTCCGAATATCGTAACCGTACTTTATTAGATATGGTGCGATCTATGATGTCTCTTACCGATTTACCACTATCGTTTTGGTGTTATGCATTAGAGACAGCTGCATTCACGTTAAATAGGGCACCATCTAAAAATCCGTTGAGACGACACCGTATGAACTGTGGTTTAGCAAGAAACCTAAGCCGTCATTTCTTAAGGTTTGGGGTTGCGATGCTTATGTGAAAAAGTTTCAGCCTGATAAGCCCAAACCCAAATCGGAGAAGTGCGTCTTCATAGGATACCCAAAAGAAACTGTTGGGTACACCTTCTATCACAGGTCTGAAGGCAAGATCTTTGTTGCTAAGAGTGGATCCTTTCTAGAGAAGAAGTTTCTCTCGAAAGAGGTGAGTGGGAGGAATGTAGAACTTGATGAGGTAATTGTACCTTCTCCCGAATTGGAAAGTAGTTCATCACAGAAATCAGTTCGAGTGATTCCTACACCAATTAATGAGGAAGCTAATGATGATGATCGTGAAACTTCAGATCAAGTTACTACCGAACCTCGTAGGTCAAGCAGATTATTGTCCGCACCAGAGTGGTATGGTAATCCTTTCTGGAAGTCATGTTACTAGACCATGATGAACCTACGAACTATGAGGAAGCGATGATGAGCCCAGATTCCGCCAAATGGCTTGTGGCCATGAAATCTGAGATGGGATCCATGTATGAGAACAAAGTATGGACTTTGATTTACTTGCCCGATGATCGGCAAGCCATTGAGAATAAATGGATCTTCAAGAGGAAGACAGACGCTGATAGTAGTGTTACTATCTACAAAGCTCGAATTGTCGCAAAAAGTTTTCGACAAGTTCAAGGTGTTGACTACGATAAGATTTTCTCACTCGTAGTGATGCTTAAGTCTGTCCGAATCATGTTAGCAATTGCCGCATTTTATGAAATCTGACAAATGGATATCAAATCCTTAATGGATTTATTAAAGAAGAGTTGTATATGATACAACCAGAAGGTTTTGTCAATCCTAAAGGTGCTAACAAAATGTGCAAGCTCCAGCGATCCATCTATGGACTGGTGCAAGCATCTCGGAGTTGGAATATACGCTTTGATAAGTTGATCAAAGCATATAGTTTTATACAGACTTGCGATGAAGCATGTATTTACAAGAAAGTGAGTAGGAGCACTACAGCCTCTCTGATAAGTATATGTGAATGACATATTGTTGATCGGAAATGATGTAGAATTTTCTGGAAAGCATAAAGGAGTGTTTGAAAGGAGTTTTTCAAAGAAAGACCTCGGTGAATCTGCTTACATATTGGGCATCAAGATCTATAGAGGTAGATCAAGACGCTTGATAAGATTTTTCAATGAGTACATACCTTGACAAGATTTTTAAAGTAGTTCAAAATGGAACAATCAAAGAAGGAGTTCTTGCCTGTATTGCAAGGTGTAAAGTTGAGTAAGACTCAAAACACGACCACTGCAGAAAATAGAAAGAGAATGGAAGTCATTCCCTATGCCTCAGCCATAGGTTCTATAAAGTATGCTATGCTGTGTACTAAACCTATTGTGTACCTTGCCATGGGTTTGGCAAGTGCGATATTGATCCAGAGTGGATCACTTGACAGCGGTCAAAATTATCCTTAGAAGACTAAGGAAATATTTCTCGGTTATGGAGGTGATAAAGAGTTTGTCGTAAAGAGTTACGCCGATGCAGGCTTTTACACCGATCCGGATGACTCTGAGTCCCAATCTGGATACATATTGAAAGTGGGAGCAATTAGCTAGGGTAGCTCCATGCAGAGCATTGTAGACATAGAAAATTTGCAAAATACATACGGCTCTAAGTGTGATAGACCCATTGACTAAGCTTCTCTCACAAGAAAAACATGATCACACCTTAGTACTCTTTGGGTGTTAATCACATAGCGATGTGAACTAGATTATTGACTCTAGTAAAACCCTTTGGGTATTAGTCACATGGCGATGTGAACTAATCACATGGTGATGTGAACTATTGGTGTTAAATCACATGGCGATGTGAACTAGATTATTGACTCTAGTGCAAGTGGGAGACTGAAGGAAATGTGCCCTAGAGGCAATAATAAAGTTGTTATTTACATTTCCTTATATCATGACAAATGTTTATTATTCATGCTAGAATTGTATTAACCCGAAACTTAGTACATGTGTGAATACATAGACAAACAGAGTGTCCCTAGTATGCCTCTACTTGACTAGCTTATTTATCAAAGATGGTTATGTTTCCTAACCATAGACATGTGTTGTGATTTGATGAAAGGATCACATCATTAGAGAATGATGTGATGGACAAGACCCATCCGTTAGCTTAGCACTATGATCATTTAGTTTGTTGCTATTGCTTTCATCATGACTTATACATGTTCCTCTGACTATGAGATTTTGCGACTCCCGAATACCGGAGGAACACTTAGTGTGCTATCAAACGTCACAACTTAACTGGGTGATTATAAAGATTCTCTACAGGTGTCTCCGATGGTGTTTTTTGAGTTGGAATAGATCCAGATTAGGATTTGTCACTCCGATTGTCGGTGAGGTATCTCTGGGCCCTCTCGATAATGCACATCAGACATCACTATAAGCCTTGCAAGCAATGTGACTAATGAGTTAGTTATAGGATGATGCATTACAGAACGAGTAAAGAGACTTGCCAGTAACGAGATTGAACTAGGTATGATGATACCGATGATCGAATCTCGGGCAAGTAACATACCGATGACAAAGGGAACAACGTATGTTATTATGCGGTTTGACCGATAAAGATCTTCGTAGAATATGTAGGAGCCAATATGAGCATCCAAGTTCCACTATTGGTTATTGACCGGAGAGGTGTCTCGGTCATGTCTACATAGTTCTCGAACCCGTAGGGTCCTTGCAACAATGTTCGATGACGATTGGTATTATGAGTTTATGTGATTTGATGTACCGAAGGTTGTTCGGAGTCCCGGATTAGATCACGGACATGACGAGGAGTCTTGAAACGGTCGAAAGATAAATATTGATATATTGGACCATGTTGTTCGGACACCGGAAGTGTTCCGGAGAGTTTCGGGTAAAACCGGAGTGCCGGAGGGTTACCGGAACCCCCCCCCCCCGGGAAGTTATGGGCCTTAGGGAGAGAGAGGGCCGGGGCCAAGAGGTGGCGCCCCCCCCCCCCAAGGGGAGTCCGAATAGGACTAGGGGAGGGGGGTGTGGCCCCTCTTTCCCTCCCCCTCTCCCTCTCCTTCCTTCTTCTCCTAGTTGGACTAGGAAAGGGGGGAACCTATTCCTACTTGGAGTAGGATTCCCCTTGGGCGCCCTTGTGGTCAGACGACCTCCTCCTCCTCCTCCTTTATATCACGGGGAGGGGGCACCCCATAGACATACAAGTTGATCTTTAGCCGTGTGCGGTGCCCCCCTCCACAGTTTTACACCTCGTTCATATCGTCGTAGTGCTTAGGCGAAGCCCTACGCTGGTAACTTCATCATCACCATCGCCACACCGTCGTGTTGACGAAACTCTCCCTCGGCCTCAACTGGATCAAGAGTTCGAGGGATCTCACTGAGCTGAACATGTGCAGATCACGGAGGTGCCATCCGTTCGGTACTTGGATCGGTTGGATCGCAAAGACGTTCGACTACATCAACCGCGTTACTAAACGCTTCCGCTTTCGGTCTACGAGGGTACGTGGACACACTCTCCCCGCTCGTTGCTATGCTTCTCCTAGATAGATCTTGCGTGATCATAGGAATTTTTTTGAAATACTACGTTCCCCAACATCTACGACACTCTCTCGAACGTCGTCCCGACTTTCAGTTGTTCCACCATGCCCTATTTGTTGGGGAACGTAGTAATTTCAAAAAATTTCCTACGCACACGCAAGATCATGGTGATGCATAGCAACGAGAGAGGAGAGTGTTGTCTACGTACCCTCGTAGACCGAAAGCGGAAGAGTTAGCACAACGCGGTTGATGTAGTCGTACGTCTTCACGATCCGACCGATCAAGTACCGAACGCACAACACCTCCGAGTTCAACACATGTTCAGCCCGATGACGTCCCTCGAACTCCGATCCAGCTGAGTGTTGAGGGAGAGTTTTGTCAGCATGACGGCATGGTGACGATGATGATGTTCTACCAACACAGGGCTTCGCCTAAGCACCGCCACGATATCGAGGTGGACTATGGTGGAGGGGCACCAGACACGGCTAAAAGATCAAACGATCAATTGTTGCGTCTAGGGTGCCCCTGCCCCGTATATAAAGGAGCAAGGGGTGCGGCCGGCCCGGGAGGGGCGTGCAGAGGAGTCCTACTCCCACCGGAGTAGGACTCCCCCTTCCTAGTTGGATTAGGACTTGGGAGGGAAAGAGGTGGAGGAGAAGAAGAAGGAAGGGCGCCGCCTCCTCGTTGTCCTATTCGGACTAGGGGAGGGGCGCGCGGCCCTTGCCCTGGCCGCCTCTCCTCTCTTCCACCAAGGCCCACTAAGGCCCATTAAGTCCCCGGGGGGTTCCGGTAACCTCCGGTACTCCGGTAAAATCCCGATTTCACCTGGAACACTTCCGATATCTAAACATAGGCATCCAATATATCAATCTTCATGTCTCGACCATTTCGAGACTCCTCATCATGTCCGTGATCACATCCGGGACTCCGAACAACCTTTGGTACATCAAAACATATAAACTCATAATATAACTGTCATCAAAATGTTAAGCGTGCGGACCCTACGGGTTCGAGAACTATGTAGACATGACCGAGACACGTCTCCGGTCAACAACCAATAGCGGAACCTGGATGTTCATATTGGCTCCTACATATTCTACGAAGATCTTTATCGGTCAGACCGCATAACAACATACGTTGTTCCCTTTGTCATCGGTATGTTACTTGCCCGAGATTCGATCGTCGGTATCTCAATACCTAGTTCAATCTCGTTACCGGCAAGTCTCTTTACTCGTTCCGTAATACATCATCCCGCAACTAACTGATGTCTACTACACAACCTTCTTCTTGTAGACGTTGTTGGGCCTGCAAGTGCACGGGTTTGTAGGACAGTAGCAAATTTCCCTCAAGTGGATGACCTAAGGTTTATCAATCCGTGGGAGGCGAAGGATGAAGATGGTCTCTCTCAAGCAACCCCGCAACCAAATAACAAAGAGTCTCTTGTGTCCCCAACACACCCAATACAATGGTAAATTGTATAGGTGCACTAGTTCGGCGAAGAGATGGTGATACAAGTGCAATATGGATGGTAGATATATGTTTTTGTAATCTGAAAAATATAAAAACAGCAAGGTAACAAGTGGTAAAATTGAGCGTAAACGGTATTGCAATGATAGGAAACAAGGCCTAGGGTTCATACTTTCACTAGTGCAAGTTCTCTCAACAATAATAACATAATTGGATCATATAACTATACCTCAACATGCAACAAAGAGTCACTCCAAAGCCACTAATAGCGGAGAACAAACGAAGAGATTATGGTAGGGTACGAAACCACCTCAAAGTTACTCTTTTCAATCAATCCGTTGGGCCATTCCTATAAGTGTCACAAACAGCCCTAGAGTTCGTACTAGAATAACACCTTAAGACACAAATCAATCAAAACCCTAATGTCACCTAGATACTCCAATGTCACCTCAAGTATCCGTGCGCATGATTATACGATATGCATCTCACAGTCTCAGATTCATCTAGTCAACCAACACATAGAACCTCAAAGAGTGCCCCAAAGTTTCTACCGGAGAATCACGACGAAAACGTGTGCCAACCCCTATGCATAGGTTCATGGGCGGAACCCGCAAGTTGATCACCAAAACATACATCAAGTGAATCACGTGATATCCCATTGTCACCACGGATCGCCGCACGGCAAGACATACATCAAGTGTTCTCAAATCTTTAAAGACTCAATCCGATAAGATTACTTCAAGGGTAAAACTCAATTCATTACAAGAGAGTAGAGGGGGAGAAGAAACATAAGCTCCAACTATAATAGCAAAGCTCGCGATACATCAAGATCGTGTTAAATCAAGAACACGAGAGAGAGATCAAACACATAGCTACTGGTACATACCCTCAGCCCCGAGGGTGAACTACTCCCTCCTCGTCATGGAGAGCACCGGGATGATGAAGATGGCCACCGGTGAGGGTTCCCCCCTCCGGCAGGGTGCCGGAACAGGGTCCCGATTGGTTTTTGGTGGCTCTGGAGGTTTTGCGGCGGCGGAACTCCCGATCTAATCTCTGTTCTGGAAGTTTTACGATACATAGGTATATATGGGTGCAGGGGGTACGTCGGTGGAGCTTCGGGGGGCCCACGAGGCAGGGGGCGCGCCCCCACCCTCGTGGCCAGCTCCCGTATCTTCCGACGTAGAGTCCAAGTCTATCCGGTGGCTTTCCTTCCAAAAATAACTTCTCCAGTTGATTTCGTTCCGTTTTGACTCCGTCTGATATTCCTTTTCCTCGAAACACTGTAATAGGCATAAAACAACAAATCTGGGCTGGGCCTCCGGTTAATAGGTTAGTCCCAAAAATAATATAAAAGTGGATAATAAAGCCCAATATTGCCCAAAACAGTAGATAATATAGCATGGAGCAATCAAAAATTATAGATACGTTGGAGACGTATCAGGCATCCCCAAGCTTAATTCCTGCTCGTCCTTGAGTAGGTAAATGATAAAAAAGATAATTTTTGATGTGGAATGCTAGTTGGCATAATTTCAATGTAATTCTTCTCAACTGTGATATGAATATTCAGATCCGAAAGATTCAAGACAAAAGTTCATATTGACATAAAAATAATAATACTTCAAGCATACTAACAAAGCAATTATGTCTTCTCAAAATAACATGGCCAAAGAAAGTTATCCCTACAAAATCATATAGTGCGGCTATGCTCTATCTTCACCACACAAAGTATTTAAATCATGCACAACCCCGATGACAAGCCAAGCAATTGTTTCATACTTTAACATTTTCAAAACTTTTTGATCTTCACGCAATACATGAGCGTGAGCCATGGATATAGCACTATATGTGGAATAGAATGGTGGTTGTGGAGAAGACAAAAGAGGGGAAGATAGTCTCACATCAACTAGGCGTATCAACGGGCTATGGAGATGCCCATCAATAGATATCAATGTGAGTGAGTAGGGATTGCCATGCAACGGATGCACTAGAGCTATAAGTATATGAAAGCTCAACAAAAGAAACTAAGTGGGTGTGCATCCAACTCGCTTGCTCACGAAGACCTAGGGCATTTTGAGGAAGCCCATCATTGGAATATACAAGCCAAGTTCTATAATGAAAAATTCCCACTAGTATATGAAAGTGACAAAATAGAAGACTCTTTGTCGGTGTCAAAACCGGCAGATCTCGGGTAGGGGGTCCCGAACTGTGCGTCTAGGCGGATGGTAACAGGAGACAAGGGACACAATGTTTTTACCCAGGTTCGGGCCCTCTCGATGGAGGTAAAACCCTACTCCTGCTTGATTAATATTGATGATATGGGTAGTACAAGAGTAGATCTACCACGAGATCTGAGAGGCTAAACCCTTGAATCTATCCTATGGTATGATTGTTGTTCGATCCTCTGGGACTAAAACCCTCCGGTTTATATAGACAACGGAGAGGGCTAGGGTTACACAGAGTTGGTTACAATGGGAGGAGATCTACATATCCGTATCGCCAAGCTTGCCTTCCACGCCAAGGAAAGTCCCATCCGGACACGGGAGGAAGTCTTCAATCTTGTATCTTCATAGTCCAGGAGTCCGGCCAAAGGTTATAGTCCGGCCATCCGGACACCCCTAATCCAGGACTCCCTCAGTAGCCCCTGAACCAGGCTTCAATGACGACGAGTCTGGCATGCAGATTGTCTTCGGCATTGCAAGGCAGGTTCCTCCTCCGAATACTTCATAGAAGATTTTGAACACAAGGATAGTGTCCGCTCGCAAAATAAGTTCCACATACCACCGCAGAGAGAATAATATTTACACAAATTCAACCTTTGACGTATTCCGCAGCGTGACATCACACCTACGACCAAGCCTTTATTGAATCGCTTTTCTTGTCCCACGTCAACAAGACTTAGCGAGGCGGTTTCTTGGCACGTCTTGTCGAAGCAGAGATCGTGTCCCCTTATTCCGGGATTCTCATCAATACGGGCGTGGGTAACCCAACCGTGCCATTAATTGCGGCGCTTGGGAGATAAGCGGGTTTTACCAGGCTGGTGGGGGCACATAGTTTCGTCCGCCCATATAAGGGGATAAGGATCCACCTTTTTCATCTACGCCTTCTTCCTCCTTCGCTTATCCATTTTCACAAGACTTCGAGCTCCAAATACCAAGTCCGCACATCCCACCTCAACCCTCTCCAGCAATGTCCGGAGCGAGAGGCAAGTGGATGGTCTCCTCCGTCACGGAGGGACACATCAAGAAGCTGAGGGAGGCCGGATACTTGTCTAACGACATCGCGCACCGGCTCCCAGACAAGGGGCAGCTCATCCCCACCCAGTGCCCCATGAGAGGGTGGTGTTCCTCACCCATTTCCTCCGCAGACTAGGTTTCCCACTTCACTCGTTTGTCCGGGGGCTCTTGTTCTACTACGACCTGGATTTCCACGATCTGGCCCCGAATTTCGTCCTCAACATCTCGGCGTTTATCGTCATGTGCGAGGCCTTCCTCCGCATCAAGCCCCACTTCGGCTTATGGCTGAAGACCTTCAATGTCAAGCCGAAGGTAGTGGGCGGCCAGCAAGCGGAGTGCGGAGGTGCCATGGTGGGCAAAATGCCCAACGTTACATGGCTCGAGGGCTCCTTCGTGGAGACCATAAAGGGGTGGCAATCGGGGTGGTTCTACATCACCGAGCCGCGTGACCCTGAATGGGCAGCGGCCACGAATTCGATCTGGCATCCCCACACGGCTCACCTCCCGGAAAGAGAAGGGTGCATCGTGGGGTAATTCGGAAGAGCGGACCGGACTCCAAACACGCATCCAAGACACGGTGGACAAAGAGGTTAAACTTCGTCAACGTACTCCAGGTCATGCTCATTCGCCGGATCCTCCCGTGTCAACGACGGGCTTTTAACTTGTGGGAGTTCAACCCGCCCAAAGATCAAACTCGACCAGGCTCTTTGACACCACGCCGCGAGGATGCCTGGAAGGTGCTATTCAAGGGTGCCGAGGTTCCCCCTCCCATCACCGAGGATCGCAGATTCCGCGCGAAGCGCCAAGCCAGCGTAGTAAGCTTATTTTACCCTTTATGGGATACTTGTTTCTCATAGTTTAACTCTATGCGGGATCTAAGCTCCCGTTCCTTTGACAGGAATGGCAGAAGAAGACCGGACAGATCGAATGCCCGGCTCCTTTGCCCGAAGACCAGTGGACGCCCGCTTGACGGGGCTGCTGGTTCCGGCACCTAACGTGGTGCCGGAGAAAAAGGCCAAGAAGAAGGCCACGGGAACTCGAAAGAGTTCCCGGTGCCTGGTGGTGCCGGACTCATCGTCCGATGACTCCGAGGCGAACTCCTCCCGTGAAAACGAGGAGGAGGAAGAAGAGGCATCTCCCCCTCCAGCGGGGGGAGGAACGAAAAGGAAGGTCGCCCCAACTGGGGGGGGGGGGGCGGAGGGTCCAAAAAGGGAAGAACCCTTCCTCCGGACTACTCCAACAACGTCGACGACGACAAAGAGGAGTGGCCATCCAGGGCCAAGCCCCTGGCAAAATCGTAAGTATCCGGATACCAGAATAACTCACGGCATTCCTCTGTTGCACAATATCTTCTGACGCCGAATATAATCATGCAGTCCGCCCAAGGCCGGGCTCGACGCTTCGTCGAGCGGCTCCCTGGGTTCGTCGGATGTGAATAGCACTTCACTTCCGGCCGCCTCCTCCCCTCGCCCAGCGGATGATGCCGAGGGGGAGTCCTAAAAGGGTCCAAGCCAGGAGGAGGTGGTCCTAGAGGCGCGGCAAGGCGACCTCCCGGACTCCAGGCGCAAAGGGGATAAGACCCCCAAGGGCTCCAAGTCCGGCCCTGGGCCGGACACCGCACCGGAACCTTCAACGGTCCCGGAATCCGGCAGGCGGCCCCCTACTAAGAAGGGCAAGCCAACGACGCTGGTGACCTCCGTCCAACTGGAGGCACTGGATAATCTGCTGGAGGTGCTTAACGGCGCCTCCATCGACGAGGAGCACCGCACTATTATGAGTGTGGTGATCCAGAAGGTTCAGTCCGCCAAGAGCGGGCTGATCAAGCTCGTGCTGACCTTCTAACAGGCTTTGAGGTATGTATTTAAGATATGTAAAAATATTACCGCAGATAGACAATAGCCTGATGCTCGGTTTGGTGTTCGGAAGAAAAGCCGAATTGAGGATCAAAAAGATATCTGTGAGAGTCTAACGTAAGTATGTCAATATGGGAGTGCAGGCTGCGCTGCTAACCTCTGCCGCACTGACTGCAGAGGTCGATGCATTGAAGCAGAGCCTCGAGCGGTCCGAGAACGAGCTCGACCTTGCCAAGAAGCAGCTCGAAGACAAGGAAGGTAAGTAATACCTTATTTAAGTATATAAAAAGATGTGGTTGCAAAAAATGACAGGACCAACGTGAGTGTTGCAGGGGCCACAACCGAGGTGGCAACCCTGAAGGAAGCATTGTCCAAGGCCGAAAACAATGCGGTCGTGGAGCGCACCGAGCGAGAGAAGCAGGAGGCGCGGGTGGCGGAGGTGCAGCGAGAGCTCCAGGCTCTCGTGGAAAAACACGAGAGGTTGGAGCTTGACTCAAAGACTCGAGAGTCCGAGCTCGCCTCGGCTCTTGAGCGCCAAATCTGCTAAGGCGAAGCCCAAAAAGCCCTCCAGGAAATTGAGGTGATGAAGAAGATAGCGGCGGGTAAGGCATTCTTTATGCAAAGCAAGCACGTGAAAGTGAATTACTTCTTACTTACCCAAGTCCGGAGCTCTCCAGGAGCATTCGCAGATCTTCCCCGCAGTGTGTCCGAAGCTGCCGCATTCTACCGAGCCGAGAAGGGGAGCTCGATGGAGAAGGTGTTACGGTCTCGATATCTTTGAGGCGGACACCAGTGCCCTTGAGCGACCAGTGAAGCAGCTGGTCGAGCTCCATAAGGTGGCCGAACAGGCCATGAAAGGTCTCATAGTCCGGTGTGGCACGGGAAGCCATGCACAGGAGCTACTTCGGGCTGGTGGTAATTTGGTGGATGCTTGTCCATGGCTTGAAGTCATCAAGCGCTCCGTATGCATCGAAGGTGCCCGTAGGGCCTTGCCCGATGCTAAAGTGCCTTTGGGGCAAGATGGACGCCGAGAAGCTTGTGATCGACGGACCACCGCCGGGCAAGGAGCATCGCAAGCCCGAGATGTATTATGAGGGCGTCTGAAGGGTGCCCGCCTTATAGCGGATGAGTGCTCCAAAGATGTAATTTTTGAGTAAACTCGCATTTGTGATCCAAAGATTTGAAAACTTGTTCATATGCGCTTAAGCAACGCTTTTGAATTTAAAATATTACCTTCAGGCGGCCGTTTATTAAAATTGAGAGATGGTGAGTCGTAAACCGCCCCCATGTCATGTAGTCTTTGGGGTGTTCGGGATAAACTTGAGCGCTCTTTTTCCCATTATTGGGTCCTTCGAGGGAGGCGCTCAACACAACGAACAAGGCAATCGGACTATAATGCTTGAACACTCTCACTTAGCCATAGAATTCTATAATTTTAATTTCGGCGAAGCCTCTAGTATTCGGAAGACCGAGTTCGGGGCGCTATCCACGCCTAGGCCGGACAAAGCCGACTCCTCGCTCTAAGCGGCATAAGTCTTTAGGGACTCGAAAACCTCTCGAACAGCGACCAGCTCTCGCCCTATCATGACGGTCAGTTTTAGCTTTCTCCACTGAGGTGCTTAGCCCGGCTCAAACAGGGCACAATCGCAGTGGTTCTCCCAGTGCTACCTTAGCCGATATAACAGAACGTAAGGTACCAAAACATGGGAGCCGGGCAAACCCAACTATTGACCCAAGACATGATTCGGAACTGATGCATATAATGCTATAAGTTCGAGGTGCCGCACTCATGAGAGTGTTCGGACTTCTCACACCATATTACAGTGCGTAAGCCCCTGGTGTATTGGCCGTACCAAAGTGTACGGTTGCATAATGTCATAACTGAACATATATAAAAAAAGAATGCAATAATAGACAAAAGCTATGTATTGTTTATTCGAAAAGTCTACGGTAAAAACAGAACGATACAAATAGTGCGATAAGCAAGAGATGGGACTATTTGACATATCCCCCTCCAGGGGCGAGCTGCGGGATGATATGTGAAACAAGTATACTGCTCGTTATAGAGACCACCTGGACACTCGACGTAGCTTTACGCCTCCTGGCTGTTGCATCGTGTGTTCGGGCGATTATCTTGCCGGACCGGCCTTCCGGAAAGTGGAGTCACGAAAGTAAGAAAAAAGAATGACAAAATCGAGCCCCTGGTGCGGTTGAGCCGCATTTTGGGCATGCCGTGGTCGTGCCCCTCCCCCTATGCCCATGGTATTTCCAGAGCGTAGTTATGTACGCGTAGTACTGGTTCCGCAATTTCGCGAGGGCTGGGGTTGGGGCCGCATTGCTGCGCGTGCTTTCGGAGCGTGCGAGCGGTCTTGTTGTAGGTTACTCGGCGGCGGCTGACGGTGTCCGGACGTTTAATGGCCGGACTGGAGAATTGCCTTGAGAGGCTGCTTTGTACTTCCGCCGCGAGGGCCGCCGTATGCTCCTCCATTCGGAGAGAGCATTTGGTGTTTCCATTGACCGTAATGACTCCTCGAGGGCCTGGCATCTTGAGCTTGAGGTATGCATAGTGCGGCACCGCATTGAACTTTGCAAATGCGGTTCGTCCGAGCAGTGCGTGATAGCCACTGTGGAACGGGACTATGTCAAAGATTAACTCCTCGCTTCGGAAATTATCCAGGGATCCGAAGACCACCTCAAGTGTAACTGAGCCTGTATAGTTGGCCTCTACTCCTGATATGACGCCTTTAAAGTTCGTCTTTGTGGGTTTAATCTTTGAGGGATCTATGCCCATTTTTCGCACTATATCCTGATAAAGCAGGTTCAGGCTGCTGCCGCCGTCCATAAGGACTCTAGTGAGGTGAAATCCGTCAATGATTGGGTCCATAACCAATGCGGCGAATCCGCCATGGCGGATGCTAGTGGGGCGGTCCCTTCGATCAAAAGTGATCGGGCAGGAGGACCATGGGTTGAACTTTGGGGCGACTGGCTCCATCGCATATACGTCACTGAGTGCATGCTTCCGCTCCCTTTTGGGTATGTGGGTTGCGTATATCATGTTCACCGTCCGCACTTGTGGGGGGAAGCACTTCTGTCCCCTATTGTTCGGCGCACGGGGCTCCTCCTCGTCATCGCTATGCAGCCCCTTGTCATTGTTTTCGGCGTTTAACTTGCCTGCCTGCTTGAACACCCAACAATCCCTGTTGGTGTGGTTGGTTGTTTTTTCGGGGGTGCCGTGTATCTGGCACGAGCGATCGAGTATTCGGTCCAAATTGGACGGGCCCGGAGTATTTCTTTTGAATGGCTTTTTCCGCTGACGGGGTTTAGGGCCTCTAAATCCGTCATTAACTGTCGTATCCTCGGCATAGTCGCCGTTAATGCGGCGCTTTTGCTTGTTGCAACGCGACCTGCCAATGTTGTCCTTGGTATCCGAATTACCAGGGCTCTTGGTCATGTTATTACTACGAGCTAGCCAACTATCTTCTCCCGCGCAAAAGCGGGTCATGAGTGTTGTGAGGGCTACCATGGATTTCGGCTTTTCCTGTCCTAGGTGCCAGGCAAGCCACTCGTCACGGATGTTATGCTTGAAGGCTGCAAGGGCCTCTGCGTCCGGACAGTCGACTATTTGATTTTTCTTGGTTAGGAACTGTGTCCCGAATTGTCTGGCCGATTCTTCTGGCTGCTGTATTATGTGGCTTAGGTCATCGGCGTCTGGTGGTCGCACATAGGTGCCGTGAAGGTTGTCGAGGAATGCGGCTTCCAGGTCCTCCCAACAACCAATTGATTCTGCTGGCAAGCTGTTAAGCCAATGCCGAGCTGGTCCTTTAAGCTTGAGTGGGAGGTATTTGATGGCGTGTAGATCATCGCCACGGGCCATGTGGATATGAAGGAGATAATCCTCTATCCATACCGCCGGATCTGTTGTGCCATCGTATGATTCGATTTTTACGGGTTTGAAACCCTCGGGGATTTGATGATCCATTACTTCATCTGTGAAGCATAGTGGGTGTGCGGCGCCTCTGTATTGGGCTATATCATGACGTAGCTCAAATGAGCTTTCTCTACTGTGTTCGGCACGGCCGGATTTTCCATATCCAACATGACGGTTATCGTCACATGTCGTGGGGCGCCCACGCGATCCGTAGATCGACCTTGTTTGCCTTGCCTTGTCCTCCAATATATCTCGCAGGTCTGGCGTGTTTCCCCGTGCTTGGTATTTTTGGAGCGACGGCGGTTTGACTTGGCGAAGGGCCGAGAGGCCTCTCTGTCATGACCACGGGTGGCCGGTCGTCCTTGTCGTCTTGGCGCTGGTGATGTAGGTCTAGGTGCTTCCTCCTCTAATCGGGGTAGCAGCCTGCGTTTTGGGTAGCTCTTGGAGGCGTTCGAGTTCGTACTCTTTGGCTGCAAGGACTTGATCCATCTGTCGGCTAGCAAGTCTTGGTCAGCTCTGAGCTGTTGCTGTTTTTTCTTGAGGCTGCTCGCCGTGGCCATAAGCCTGCGTTTGAAACGCTCTTGTTCGACGGGATCCTCAGGCACGACAAATTCGTCGTCGTCGAGGCTTGCCTCGTCTTCGGAGGGAGGCATGTAATTATCGTCCTCTACCTCTCTGTTTGCCGCTCTCTCATGAGGGTTGGTTTCTCCATCCTCCTGCGCTGAATCCTGCTGGAGGGGATTGTCTTCGGCACTGTCCGGGGTGTTATTATCTCCCGTGCCGGAATCGCCGTTTTTGCTGTGGCGGGATTTAAATGGCGCGCCACGACGCCGGGCGCTTAGGCTGTTTCTTGGAGGGTCATCCTCCGTTGTTCCATCGTCGTTCCCTTCTTTGGGGTGTCCACCATGTATGTGTCATACGACGAGGTGGCCTTCCAGTTCCTTGTAGGCGCTGGTTCTTGGTCATCTCCTGCATCGGCGTCCATACTGTCGATGTCTTGGAGTCGAAGTCGAACATGTCGGTTAAATCATCGTCCGTGGCTACGAAGTGGGTGGTGGGTGGGCTTTGAATTTCTTCGTCGTCCGCATCCCAACCTTGCTGACCATAGTCCGGCCAGGGCTCTCCTGATAAAGAGAGAGACTTTAGTGAATTCAGAATGTCACCGAAAGGCGAGTGCTGAAAGATGTCCGCGGCGGTGAACTCCATGATCGGCGCCCAATCGGATTCGATTGGCAGGGGCGCGGAAGATTCGGAGTCCGAAGAGGAGTCCGGCACCTTGGAGTCACGAAGCCAGAAAGGACAGGTATGGTGTTCGGCTCGATCGTCGTAGAGATTGCAGCCCCGAGGCGGTGTCCAGCCACCCGTCCTCGATTGGCGCAGTCGGCTCCGAGCTAAGGGTCGGAGCGGACACCGGTGCGGCCTCCAGGGCACTGTTCGGCCGCAGAGCTAGATCATGCCCATCGTGACAGTGCGGCGCTCTTGGCTGTGGCTCAAACCCGTCGAAGATCAAGTCTCCACGGACGACGGCCGTGTAGTTCAAACTTCCAAATCTGACCTGATGGCCAGGGGCGTAGCTTTCGATCTGCTCCAGATGGCCAGCTGAATTGGCCGCATGATGCAAAGCCGCCGGATATGAAGATCTGTCCGGGGAGAAAAGTCTCGCCCTGGACCGCATCATTGTTGACGATCGGAGGAGCCATCGGGCCTAAAGACGACGACACAGAGGAACTCTCAATGAAAGCACCAATGTCGGTGTCAAAAACGGCGGATCTCGGGTAGGGGGTCCCGAACTTTGCGTCTAGGCGGATGGTAACATGAGACAAGGGACACGATGTTTTTACCCAGGTTCGGGCCCTCTCGATGGAGGTAAAACCCTACTCCTTCTTGATTAATATTGATGATATGGGTAGTACAAGAGTAGATCTACCACGAGATCAGAGAGGCTAAACCCTAGAAGCTAGCCTATGGTATGATTGTTGTTCATCCTACGGACTAAAACCTCCGGTTTATATAGACACCGAGAGGGCTAGGGTTACACAGAGTCGGTTACAATGGTAGGAGATCTACATATCCGTATCGCCAAGCTTGCCTTCCACGCCAAGGAAAGTCCCATCCGGACACGGGACGAAGTCTTCAATCTTGTATCTTCATAGTCCAGGAGTCCGGCCAAAGGTTATAGTCCGGCCATCCGGACACCCCCTAATCCAAGACTCCCTCACTCTCTATCATGAGGATCATGGTGCTACTTTGAAGCACAAGTGTGGTAAAAGGATAGTAGCATTGTCCCTTCTCTCTTTTTCTCTCATTTTTTTATTTTTTTATTTTTTTATTTGGGACTTTTCTCCTTTTTTATGGCCTCTTTTTTTTCTTTTTTTTATTTTTCGTCCGGAGTCTCATCCCGACTTATGGGGGAATCATAGTCTCCATCATCCTTTCCTCACTTGGGACAATGCTCTAAAAATGATGATCATCACACTTTTATTTACTTACAACTCATGAATTACAACTCAATACTTAGAACAAGATATGACTCTATATGAATGCCTCCGGCGGTGTACCGGGATGTGCAATGACTCATGAGTGACATGTATGAAAGAATTATGAACGGTGTCTTTGCCACAAATACAATGTCAACTACATGATCATGCTAAGCAATATGACAATGATGGAGCGTGTCATAATAAACGGAACGGTGGAAAGTTGCATGGCAATATATCTCGGAATGGCTATGGAAATGCCATGATAGGTAGGTATGGTGGCTGTTTTGAGGAAGGTATATGGTGGGTGTATGATACCCGTGAAAAGTGCGGTATTAGAGAGGCTAGCAATAATGGAAAGGTGAGAGTGCGTATAATCCATGGACTCAACATTAGTCATAAAGAACTCATATACTTATTGCAAAAATCTACAAGTTATCAAAGCAAAGTATTACGTGCATGCTCCTAGGGGGATAGATTGGTAGGAAAAGACCATCGCTCGTCCCCGACCGCCACTCATAAGGAAGACAATAAATAAATAAATCATGCTCCGACTCATCACATAATGGTTCACCATACGTGCATGCTACGGGAATCACAAACTTTAACACAAGTATTTCTCAAATTCACAACTACTCAACTAGCATGACTCTAATATCACCATCTTCATATCTCAAAACAATTATCAAGCATCAAACTTCTCATAGTATTCAACACACTCATAAGAATTCTTACAAATCTTGTATGCTTAGCATATTATGATTATTTAAGCAAATTACCATGCTATTTAAGACTCTCAAAATAATATAATTGAAGCATGAGAGTTCACATATTTCTCCAAAATAAAACTACCACCATGCTCTAAAAGATATAAGTGAAGCACTAGAGCAATAACAAACTACTCCGAAAGATATAAGTGAAGATCAATGAGTAGTCGAATAATTATGCAACTATGTGAAGACTCTCTAACATTTCATATCTTGGTACTTCATTCAAACAGCAAGCAAAGCTAAAGAAAATAAAATGACGCTCCAAGCAAAACACATATCATGTGGTGAATAAAAATATAGCTCCAAGTAAATTTACCGATGAATGAAGACGAAAAAGGGGATGCCTTCCGGCGCATCCCAAGCTTTGACTTTTTGGTGTACTTGGTTTATCTTGGGGGTGCCATGGGCATCCCCAAGCTTAGGCTCTTGCCAATCCTTATTCCATAGTCCATCGAATCTTTACCCAAAACTTGAAAACTTCACAACACAAAACTTAACAGAAAACTCGTAAGCTCCGTTAGCGAAAGAAAAAAAACACCACTTCAAGGTACTGTAATGAACTAATTATTTATTTATATTTGTGTTAAACCTACTGTAATCCAACTTCTCTATGGTTTATAAACTATTTTACTAGCCATAGATTCATCAAAATAAGCAAACAACACACAAAAACAGAATCTGCCAAAAACAGAACAGTCTGTAGTAATCTGTAACTAACACAAACTTCTGGAACTCCAAAAATTCTAAAATAAATTGGTGGACCTGAGGAATTTGTCTAGTAATCATCTGCAAAAATAATCAACTAAATAGCACTCTCCAGTAAAAAGTTGAAGCTAATCTCGTGAGCACTAAAGTTTCTGTTTTTTACAGCATGATCATAAAGACTTCACCCAAGTCTTCCCAAAGGTTCTACTTGGCACAAACAGTAATTAAAACATAAAACCACATCTAAACCATAAAAATATAGCTCCAAGTAAATTTACCGATGAACGAAGACGAAAAAGGGGATGCCTTCCGGCGCATCCCAAGCTTTGACTTTTTGGTGTCCTTGGTTTATCTTGGGGGTGCCATGGGCATCCCCAAGCTTAGGCTCTTGCCACTCCTTATTCCATAGTCCATCGAATCTTTACCCAAAACTTGAAAACTTCACAACACAAAACTTAACAGAAAACTCGTAAGCTCCGTTAGCGAAGGAAAAAAACACCACTTCAAGGTACTGTAATGAACTCATTATTTATTTATATTTGTGTTAAACCTACTGTAATCCAACTTCTCTATGGTTTATAAACTATTTTACTAGCCATAGATTCATCAAAATAAGCAAACAACACACAAAAACAGAATCTGCCAAAAACAGAACAGTCTGTAGTAATCTATAACTAACACAAACTTCTGGAACTCCAAAAATTCTAAAATAAATTGGTGGACCTGAGGAATTTGTCTAGTAATCATCTGCAAAAAATAATCAACTAAATAGCACTCTCCAGTAAAAAGTTGAAGCTAATCTCGTGAGCACTAAAGTTTCTGTTTTTTACAACATGATCATAAAGACTTCACCCAAGTCTTCCCAAAGGTTCTACTTGGCACAAACAGTAATTAAAACATAAAACCACATCTAAACAGAAGCTAGCTGTATTATTTATTACTAAACAGAAACAAAAAGCAAGAAACTAAAATAAAATTGGGTTGCCTCCCAACAAGCGCTATCGTTTAACGCCCCTAGCTAGGCATGATGATTTCAATGATGCTCACATAAAGATAAGAATCGAAACATAAAAAGAGCATCATGAAGAATATGACTAGCACATTTAAGTCTAACCCACTTCCTATGATAGGGATTTTGTGAGCAAACAACTTATGGGAACAATAATCAACTAGCATAGGAAGGCAAAACAAGCATAACTTCAAGATTTTAAGCACATAGAGAGGAAACTTGATATTATTGCAATTCCTACAAGCATATATTCCTCCCTCATAATAATTTTCAGTAGCATCATAAATGAATTCAACAATATAACCAACACCTAAAGTATTCTTTTCATGGTCTACAAGCATAGAAATTTTACTACTCTCCACATAAGCAAAATTCTTCTCATTCGGGATAGTAGTGGGAGCAAAATCAACAAAATAACTATCATGTGGTTGAAAATTAAGATCAAGATGACAAGTTTCATGGTTATCATTATTCTTTAAAGCATACGTGTCATCGCAATAATCATCATAGATAGGAGGCATGCTTTCATCATAATAAATTTTCTCATCAAAAACTTGGGGGGCAAAAAATATCATCTTTATCCAACGTAGCTTCCCCAAGCTTGTGGCTTTGCATATCATTAGCATCATGGGTATTCAAAGAATTCATACTAACAACATTGCAATCATGCTCATCATTCAAATATTTAGCACCAAACATTTTAATGCATTCTTCTTCTAACACTTTGGCACAATTTTCCTTCCCATCATACTCACGAAAGATATTAAAAAGATGAAGCGTATGAGACAAACTCAATTCCATTTTTTTGTAGTTTTATTTTATAAACTAAAGTAGTGCTAAAACAAGAAACAAAAAGATTCAATTGCAAGATCTAAAGATATACCTTCACTTACCTAGCCTCCCCGGCAACGGCGCCAAGAAAGAGCTTGATGTCTACTACACAACCTTCTTCTTGTAGACGTTGTTGGGCCTGCAAGTGCACATGTTTGTAGAACAGTAGCAAATTTCCCTCAAGTGGATGACCTAAGGTTTATCAATCCGTAGGAGGCATAGGATGAAGATGGTCTCTCTCAAGCAACCCTGCAACCAAATAACAAAGAGTCTCTTGTGTCCCCAACACACCCAATACAATGGTAAATTGTATAGGTGCACTAGTTCGGTGAAGAGATGGTGATACAAGTGCAATATGGATGGTAGATATAGGTTTTTGTAATCTGAAAATATAAAAACAGCAAGGTAACAAGTGGTAAAAGTGAGCGTAAACGGTATTGCAATGATAGGAAACAAGGCATAGGGTTCATACTTTCACTAGTGCAAGTTCTCTCAACAATAATAACATAATTGGATCATATAACTATCCCTCAACATGCAACAAAGAGTCACTCCAAAGCCACTAATAGCGGAGAACAAACGAAGAGATTATGGTAGGGTACGAAACCACCTCAAAGTTATTCTTTCCAATCAATCCGTTGGGCTATTCATATAAGTGTCACAAACAGCCCTAGAGTTCGTACTAGAATAACACCTTAAGACACAAATCAATCAAAACCCTAATGTCACCTAGATACTCCAATGTCACCTCAAGTATCCGTGCGCATGATTATACGATATGCATCACACAATCTCAGATTCATCTATTCAACCAACACATAGAACCTCAAAGAGTGCCCCAAAGTTTCTACCGAAGAATCACGACGAAAACGTGTGCCAACCCCTATGCATAGGTTCATGGGCGGAACCCGCAAGTTGATCACCAAAACATACATCAAGTGAATCACGTGATATCCCATTGTCACCATAGATACGCACGGCAAGACATACATCAAGTGTTCTCAAATCTTTAAAGACTCAATCCGATAAGATTACTTCAAGGGGAAAACTCAATTCATTACAAGAGAGTAGAGGGGGAGAAGAAACATAAGCTCCAACTATAATAGCAAAGCTCGCGATACATCAAGATCGTGCTAAATCAAGAACACGAGAGAGAGAGATCAAACACATAGCTACTGGTACATACCCTCAGCCCCGAGGGTGAACTACTCCCTCCTCGTCATGGAGAGCGCCGGGATGATGAAGATGGCCACGGTGAGGTTCCCCCTCCCGTGAGTCTTGGAACAGGGTCCCGATTGGTTTTTGGTGGCTCTGGAGGTTTTGCGGCGGCGTAACTCCCGATCTAATCTCTGTTCTGGAAGTTTTACGATACGTAGGTATATATGGGTGCAGGGGGTACGTCGGTGGAGCTTCGGGGGGCCCACGAGGCAGGGGGGCGCGCCCCCACCCTCGTGGACAGCTCCCGTATCTTCCGACGTAGGGTCCAAGTCTATCCGGTGGCTTTCCTTCCAAAATAACTTCTCTAGTTGATTTCGTTCCGTTTTGACTCCGTCTGATATTCCTTTTCCTCGAAACACTGAAATAGGCATAAAACAACAAATCTGGGCTGGGCCTCCGGTTAATAGGTTAGTCCCAAAAATAATGTAAAAGTGGATAATAAAGCCCAATATTTCCCAAAACAGTAGATAATATAGCATGGAGCAATCAAAAACTATAGATACGTTGGAGACGTATCACTAACTCATTATTTGCAATGCTTGCAAGGCTTAAGTGATGTGCATTACCGAGAGGGCCCAGAGATACCTCTCCGACAATCGGAGTGACAAATCTTAATCTCGAAATACGCCAACCCAACAAGCACTTTCGGAGACACCTGTAGAGCACCTTTATAATCACCCAGTTACGTTGTGACGTTTGGTAGCACACAAAGTGTTCCTCCGGTAAACGGGAGTTGCATAATCTCATAGTCATAGGAACATGTATAAGTCATGAAGAAAGCAATAGCAACATACTAAACGATCGTCTGCTAAGCTAACGGAATGGGTCATGTCAATCACATCATTCTCCTAATGATGTGATCTCGTTAATCAAATGACAACTCATGTCTATGGTTAGGAAACATAACCATCTTTGATCAACGAGCTAGTCAAGTAGAGGCATACTAGTGACATTATGTATGTCTATGTATTCACACATGTATTATGTTTCGGGTTAATACAATTCTAGCATGAATAATAAACATTTATCATGATATAAGGAAATAAATAATAACTTTATTATTGCCTCTAGGGCATATTTCCTTCACTATTGACACCACTCTCGACAACCACCATGTTGAGATTTATTGCTTTCCCACAAGGTGAACACACCGAATGACTTGGTTCCTCATAGCCTTAGTTGAGCATGACACGTAGCAGCGGCATCAGCAAGTGGGGGCGGCAGCACAGGCAGAGTAAAGAGTCTTAGCTTTCAGGGTGAAAACCCAAGGCCTGGCCTTAATTGGTTGTGCCTGGCAGTGACCTTGTTGAAGACATTGTTTTGAGAGCACGGATCTTCTCCAGGGTGAAAACCTAAGATCTAGGATCGGGCGATGACGGTGCTTGTGCACTGTTTCCTTCTTGGAGGTATCGCTTTTGGAGAATTTGGACTTTGGGTGGTGTCTAGGTTGTGGTCTGTGTTGCAACTACAAGGAGTTGATCACTCTAGCGGGATCTTTTTTCTTTTTTTTTCTTCTTCTTCTTCTTCTTCATTTTTGTCTTTTGGCTGTGTGCACCTATAATATCTTTACGACATTGTGTTGTTGCAGAGACTGGGTGTAATTGGTACCTCCGTGATATTAATATATTCCCCTTGTCAGAGTTGAGCATGACTATCATCAACAAACCACAAATGTTGCCACGACATACTGTCAAATTTTCCCACCAGAACTTGTCGATAAGTGACAACCCGTTGCACCCACGGTAAAGATCACCACCGATGCCATGCCAAGCAAACCGTCTTGACACCACCTTATACAACCATTGTTGCCTTGTTTTTGAGGCCAACACATCAGGGAAATCTTCTACTTGGGCGTGTCGCCCGACGCCAACCTTCTCAATCAAAGGGAGAAACCAAACACAATAGCTAGCTCACCCTCTAAAGTGATTATTTCCCTTGGTTAGCAATGTAGATGTGGTTGTCACCCGCTTTAGAAAACAGTACTCAAATTTTTCACTAAGTGGACCCAAACCCCTCTCAGTGGGAGAAGAAAGATATGCATTATGCGTCCTTGGAGGAAAACCGCAAAATTTATGGGTGCCAACATGAAAACTTCCTTCGTGATTTATAGTTTAAATAGATCTGGTCTGGTGCCTTTGTTGTTGATGTTGTCACGACAGGCCAAGGCTTTCTGAGAATTTCTTCTCAACTACAATCTAGAGGCGTTGTAGAGCATCCACACGGCCGGAGGTTAGCACATCGTGCATTGGAGCTCCTCGTTAACCGGCAAGTGCCACACATGACAGCCATGAGTGGCACCTCACACTACAATGGACTCTTTGATGGGCGGACAAAGTCCACCCACTCGATGATGTATCGCATACCCAAGCGACCGCAAGAACCCGCGTGTGGTTGTGCTTGTTCAAGGGCGGTGCCTTAGCTTCTCGACCGTGCTATGGCTATGGTCAAAGTTTCGACTACATACACGGTCACCTAGAGTCGCAACAGCCTTTGCATCACTACCGGGGCGGCAATCCTCACGACCAGCTGCCGCATTGAGCACTTGCGCTTGCACGATGCCCACTACGGTTGCCATAGAAACGACACCACGCCAGCCCATGACGTCTAGAGCTTTCCCCTTAAGTCACTGACGTGGAAGGACACATGTCAACAGTTTTTTTTTTCTGGGTGCTTAAAAAGGTATGTGTGACAATTGATATACTGCAAGTTCATGAATAGTTCAACTTACGCTTTTCTAGTATGCGCTGAATTTATTTTTTAGCATGTGTTGGCTTTAAGGTGATTATCATCTTCTGCAAAACGTGCATCCGCTTAAGGCTCGACTGAAAATGTTTTCCTTTTTTTGAAAAAAGAGGATTTCCTATGAAGTTGATCTGCAATGCTAGTACATTTATCGGCGTAATTCGAGATAAACTGGCATTATACATGTCAAAAAAGGAGAGCTATAGCTCCCGGTGCACGAAATATGCCAACCAGAAGAAAGGGACAGAAGAAAAAGCACTGTTAAGTGGCTCATCAAGAAACAGTCTCTCTCGAGTTCGAGTCTTGAGCACTGCATTACGATCCATCTATTCAATCAACGGACGTACATTAATTGATGCGATCACGCATGTTCCTAAACTTCCGGGCTTCGACCCTATGAGAAACCCCTGCAGTACGGGAACAAAAGCAACTTCGGACGGCCATGGATCACCAACCGGCCAGGACAAATGAACATATGATGAGTAATTAATCAGTCAGTAGTAGCAGTCGATCAGTTGATGATTAGACTAAAGCAAGGCGCGTGTGCATGCCGTGTTCATTTGTGTTTTGTTCGAAAACGAAGGGCGAGACCTTAAATCAATGGCCCGCGTCGTCGTCGACAAGCTCGCGCCACCCACTCCGGCAATGGCGGCAATACCACTACACGTACGTACATTTCCGCTACAAGCTTTTGATCTTTTGCTTCTATATATATAGCCATGTTGGCGTTTGTGGCTTGGCAGTAAGCACTAGCCAGCCAAGCTACTATCCTTCCTTCATTCCTCGTCCCCGGCCGGCGGGTTAACTGGTCGGTCAGCCGTCGATCACCATGGGCGGTTCGTCGACGTTCACTCTGGCGCCTGCCATGGCGACGACGCCGCTGATACTCCTCCTGGTGTTGTCGTCGTCGGTGGCGGTGGTGGCGCGGAAAGATTCCGGGCTGTCCATCGGGTTCTACAGGGAGTTGTGTCCCAAGGCGGAGAAGGTCGTCCGGCGAGTCGTCACCAAGGCATTCAAGAAGGAGCCCGGCACGCCTGGCGACATCATCCGCCTCTTTTTCCACGACTGCTTTGTCCGCGTAAGCCGCTCACTGATGTTCACTAAGTTTGAGTTGATGATGTTTTGCACGGCAGTTTTTACTTGATTTTTGCCACTGGGAGTGGACTTTATAAACCCAGTGTAGGTGCACCTTTTATCTGTGCCGTCCCTTTTTACGGGGAGATCCATGATGCTAGCTAACTAAGTTCATTCCATGCAAAAAATAATATTATTTGGAGTATTTATGGCGCACCATAAGTTCTGAAATATTTTTACACATTGTAGATATAATGATTCGTTGACCTGAAAAGTTGGCATTTGTTGACCTGAAAACTTGGAAGTTTATATGTTATTTTGTTTGCGAGAAACCAAAGTAAAAAAGAAAAAACTGCACACGCATCTCGAGGCATAAATGGATGGGTATATAGAGGATGTAGGTGGGTTCATCCACATTTTTTCCTGTGCGATCAGGAACACGGTGTGTAATTTGAACGTCTTCCGTTTGAGCATGCTAGTCATGGATCGTTCTTTTTTTTCCACACCATGAAAAGTGCTACAAATATTTGCACCATCAACATTTATTCTTTGGTCAAGCTTTCAAACAGTACAAAGACTAATAGGAATATACTGCGCACTATATTTAGTCATTGAAATTTCGATAAGTTTCTTATGTACTGGATTTGTAATTTTTATAGCTTCCCTTTAAAAAGTTATGATGTTTATGATGACAATTGAATTATGTGGATGAAGTGCGGTGCCTCCAACGGCAAATTCTGAAATCTACCACTTGTGGTATTAAAAAATTCCAGTGTTCTAACATTTTTATTACAAAATCCTTGGGAGGCTTCTTGTTAAGCTGTTTATTGCCTTTTGGGGTTAACTTGCCATGTATATTCTAGGTTTTGTCTTGCAGAAAAATATCAATACAACCATATTCTATAAATAAACTATGAACGTAATAAACAAGTACGCAAAACACATAATGACATGCAAAAAGTTAGTTGCACTGAAAATGAAATAGCGGTACATACAAGAAATGTGCAACCTTGATTAAGAAATGCTTTACGATTAGCTTGGACGTAAACTAGTAACTCAGATATCTAATTATAACATCCTAATGAAACCAATTTAATGATGTTTTTACACATTAAGGAATAATGTTATAAGAATGATACATTTTAAAAGCTCTTTATATTTATAAATGAGTAGAGTACGTTTTTAAGTTGCATGTGTGCAAGTACTTAACTTTACTCGGAGCAATATTGTATATATTTTTAGGGTTGTGACGCCTCGGTGCTACTCGAGTCAACACCAGGGAACACCGCGGAGAGGGACTCGAAGCCAAACAACCCCAGCTTGGATGGTTTCGAGGTCATAAGTGACGCCAAGGAGATTCTCGAGAAACTTTGCCCGCAAACCGTCTCTTGTGCCGACATCCTAGCCCTCTCCGCTCGTGATGGTGCCTTCCTTGCTAGCGGCCTCGACTATGCCATTCCAACGGGCCGGCGTGATGGACTCGTCTCCAAGGCAGACGAGGTTCTCCCTAGTGTTCCTCACCCTGACTTCCACCATGATCAGCTGATCGAAAACTTCACTGCAAAAGGTAACGTACATACAGACATACAGTAGTCGTGCACAACCACATAGTTTACGCGTACATACTATATTCTTTCTTAGAATGTGCATAGGTCAATCATTTCTTGGTTTTGGCATCAACATAGAAAATATTACCAACATATACAACACAAATGCATGACAGTACATCTACCTTGAAACATGCTCTTATAGTACAATACTTACTTTCTAGTGGAGCAGAATATTATTTATATAAAATTATTGATCAAAGTTTAACCGTGAAGACCTTGTAATATCTAACAGGCGTATATTGTGACACTGAGAAAAATACGTGAGCCTTCGTTTAATGTACAGGTTTTACGGCCGAGGAGCTGGTGACACTGTCCGGAGCCCACTCCATCGGCACCTCACACTGCTCATCATTCACGGACCGTTTATACAAGTACGACAACGACGGTACATACGGCACGGACCCGGCGATACCGGCGGCGTACGCGGCGCGTCTCAAGAAGAAGTGCCCGCCGGCGACGGCGGCGCACAACGACACCACAATGGTGCAGCTCGACGACGTGACACCGTTCGTGATGGACAACCAGTACTACAAGAACTTGCTGGCTGGTACGGTGGCGTTCGACTCGGACATGGCGCTCATGGACGACCCTGAGACGGCGGCCATCGTCGAGCTCTACGCCCGGGAGCCCTCCGACTACTGGACAGAGCGATTTGCCTCCGCGATGGTGAAGATCAGCAAGATGGACGTGCTCACCGGCAGCGAGGGGGAGATCAGGCTGAACTGCTCCAAGGTGAACTAGTAATTGGTTGTTGCGTTTGTCTCTGTATGTATGTGCTTTGGGGAAATTCACGATATACGTTGTTCTGTTGTGTTATTTTTCTTTGCTTTGCTTTTATATGGTGGTGTGAAATATGGACGCACATTTCCAAGAATGTGTATCACTCGATTTGTGTTGTGAATTCGACAAGAAACACTCATGTACTAGTACTACTGCGCCATGTTTGCACATTCCCTTTTAGTTATGCATTTGATTCTACTACCATCATTTTGTGAACTTCTTGATGAAATGGTTCAGATTTTACGTATTGGGATGTTTTACTGAACTGTGGTCGATCAAGTAAACATGGTTAACACCAGTGGCGGAGCCAGGAATGTAGTATGAGGAGGGCCAAGTGTAGTAAATCCTTGTTAGGGAGGGCCAGCTTATAAGAATACACCATTTTTGCAACCATTAATCATCTATTAGCATGCATATTAGGCTTAATATAACGATGTTAGGGGAGCTAGGGCCCCAACTGGCCCCCTGTCTCAGTCACTGGTTAACACAATCACAACCAAAAGCAGAGCGAGAGCCTTCCTCAACCCACGCCACCAGAAAGAAGCGAGAAGAAGGCAATGGATTACTACTATCATGAACAATGGCAAATGATGCTTAAGAATTTGCAAAATAAATAAAAAACTTGGGTTCAACTGAAACCCAATTGCTTACATGGAAAAAAGAAACGAAAATACAATAGCGACAAATCCCTCCATCTTAGCCACTTTCAGATAGAGCAAATCGTGCCCGCCCACCTTGTGTAAGATTGACCACAAAATTGACAAGTAAACTAATGAGAAAATGATTGTCTTTAAGCCACACCACACTTGGCTACACAAAACAAGTGAAGTATCTTGTATAGAAAACAACTAGCAAACAATTCCAGCAAAGGTCTCAGTTTCATTTTTGAAATTAAGGTGTCACCAAAAACCATCCATATCTCGAAAACTCTAGAAATGATGCCCTCATCCCTCCCACTCTGCTTGCGACACTTTGCTTTTTCCCCATTGTCCAATGCAGGTAAAGCTTGAGGCAATTTTAGATAAATATTTGGGCTTGCTATATTGGATATCCTTAGACGTAGTTTTAGATAAATATTCGGGCTTACCATTGTTTTAAGCATCTTCTCGACAATAACTTCTTGGAAGGAGAAGATTTTGTAAGCATGAGGTAAAAGGTGGTGTTAAAAGCAGTGGCACAAGTAATAGTGGTGTATGCAATGTCCATACTCAAGCTTCTAAAAAAATGCATAGAAATCATGGATGCAATATGACAATTCTGGTGGGAGGATGATGCCAACAAATCAAAAGATACATTGGTTTGGTTTGCCGGCTGGAAACGGTGTATCCCTAAGTTTGGGTTTTCTATATCCTCATTGCTTTAATGTGGCAATGCCGGCAAAACAAGTTTGAAAGTTGACGTGTGATTTGAAGTCACTATGTGCGTGCGAGAGTACTACGAGTAAAATACTATTCAGATGGTTGACAAAAAAAATGGCACTGAGATGAAAAGTGGATTGTCCTTTACATGGCAAAGCATACCGGCAGGCATCGAAGCTTTTAACCGTGGTTCCATATGGAGAGTGGAAAACCATACATAAATTGATATATGGGATGATAAATGGATTCCGGATAGCCCCACAACACGAATCATCACCCCCAAGAAGAGCTCGGCTACAACTCAAGAAAACATAGCTGTTAGGAAAAAGGTTTCTGACTTACCCGACAATAGACTTGTGGGACGAAGACCTCTTGCGTGATCTTGCTGTCAATGCATGGATTGAAGGATTTTGTAGCTTGAAGGTTCACAAAAGAACGTCTTGTTCTCGGTAAGGTCGGCATACCATGGTGGGTGGACACATCAGCTTGGGGACAAGGAGAGCAACTTCATAGAGCACGAGGATCATCAAATAATCTTGTATGGAAGATCATTTGGAGTCATAATAAAGAAAAATGATTTGTCTATGGCACATCTAGATAAGACTTAATTTTTTAGGGATAGATAAGACATGATCAAGTTTTATCTGGAAGGTGAGATGTTATGGTCCATTTCCTCTTATCTCCCTGGCCTTTTTTCCGTGTCCCCAATGTTTTTTGGGTAAGACGTTCTCACGATCATGAGGACACTAGGGCCTGGCTCTTGGGTGCGATGTCATGCTTTTTTGAACAAATTATGCCGTGCTTGAAGGTTGGGCCTTTGATTGTTTGCAAATTTTCTTTGTCCCGCAAGTTCAGGCTCATGGGCTTTTCTTTTTCTTTTAGTTGTTGGGTTGTTCCGTAACAAATTTCCTTAGGGGCAACACACAGATGGTGAGAATAACACGAACAAATATGGCCTTTTTAGAACAAATTCCAATCTAGACTTCATGTTTGTATAGTAGACACACATGCGCTTGCTCGCCAAGGCATTTCTGGTCTGTTTTAGTTTTTGTTAATTTTTAATTTTTGGGTGAAGTAAAGAAATCTTCGAGGATTTTTAAAAAGTTTCACAAATTTAAAAATAGTGATGAAATGAAAATTTGTTTGTGAATTCAAAGAAAATGTTAGTGAATTCTAAAAACAAAGCAAATTTAAAAAAAAAGATTGTTATTTTGGAGCTATTTACGAATCTGAAAGAATCATGAATTTAAGGATAGTTCACGATTTGTGAAAAAGATCATGCTATATTAAAAGCAAAAATGTAATAAAATCATGAACAAATTTTTGAAATTGTGGGCATGCAACTAATCAAAGTCGCATTGGGAGCCATGCAGTTGCAAGTCTAGTGGTGGACATGCAACTCACGAGGACCCCCCCCCCCCCTACATGTCGAGTTGCAGTCGTGAGTCGTGTTGAGGGCCATACTGTTGCAGTCCGGTTACGACGCTTGTAGTTGCAAGTGTAGTGGTAAATATTCAACTAGTCACACAAGATTTGCAAAAAGAAATTTACAAATTCTTTATAAGTTCATGAATTTAGAAAACTAAATATGAAAAATCATCATTAATTTGAAAAAAATAACTTGAAAAGATGTTATTTAAAAAAACCTATGAATTCTAATAACTGTCCACACACTTCAAAGTGTTCATGTACAAAAAATACCATGGATTAAAAATGGGGAAGAAAAGAAAATGAAAAAGAGAAGAAATACGAGAATGAAAATAATAAAAAAGAAAAAGATGCTCCCTTCGATCCATATAAACTGTCGTAGTTTAACTACGACACTTAAACTATGACAATTAATATGGATCAAAGGAAGTAGAAAACAATCAGTACAAAAATCACCATAAAAACAAGAGAAAAAATGGCACCTCAAAACCACCGCGTAACCATGGACGCACAAGCATATAAAAAAGCAAAAAAAGGAGGAATGAAACGAATGAACAAAGGTAATGGATCAACACAAAGATCGATAAGCCCATGCACAAATGGGTAAACAAAAAATTGGTGACTTGTAGACACGTTTGAGCGCACCTATGTCTCGGTTATAGCAAGACGTACGGAAGCCTCGCTGAAGGCGAGCGCAACATGGCCCGGCTCAGGCGCGTGGGAGGCCACAACATCGTTCTTTTTTTCTCAAAAATTTTTACACACTTTTTGTTTTGTTTTTTGCTTAATTTTTTACTTCTATAGTTCCAAATAATATAAATAAATATATGACAAAAAATAATTTACATAAAACATTGAAAAAATGTTGACCAAGCATTTGAAAAAGTTAAATATGTATAGAAAAATATTTCTCATTTACATAAGAAATATGTATAGAAATGCGTGAAAAAAATTGATCATCTATTTAATTAAATTAATCTAACATTTGAAAAAATCTTGACCATGAATACAAAAAACGTTAAACTTGTATTAAAAAAATGTTAAATGTGTAATGAAAAAAGGTTGACCATGTATTTAAAAATATTGAGCTTGTATTTGAAAATTGTTAAATGTGTATTGAAGAAATGTTGAACATGTATTCGGAAGAGGTTGAATTATATTTGAAAAATATTACTGTGTATATAAAAAATTTGACCATGCATTAAAAATATATTAATCAAGCATTTGGAGAATATGTTAAATGTGTGTAGAAAAGATGTTGACCATGTATCCGAAAAATGTTAAACTTCTTTTAAAAAAATGTTTAATGTGTATAGAAAAAATGTTGACCATGTAAGCAAGAAATGTCCAACTTGTATTTGAAGAATGTTAAATGTATATAGAAAAAATGTTGATCATGTATTAAAAGAAATTAAAACTTGTATTTGAAATCTTTTAAATGTTTATATAAAGCCTTTTGACCATGCTTTTAGAAAATGTTAAACTTGTATTCGGAAAATACTAATCAAGCAATTGAAAAAATGTTAAATATGTATATAATTTTTTTACTTTATTCAAAAAATGTTAAGATGGTATTTGAAGAATGTTAATAAAGAACCTGAAAAAAATATTAAACATATTAAAAAAATGTATTAGATATATACACGCTAAATGTGTCTAGAATATCGGTGAAACCAGAGAGAAAACAAGGAAAATCTATGAAAACGAGAAAAAGACATACAAAACCAAAGTAAAATGAATAAAAAAAGGAAGAAAAGAAAAACAACCAATGAGAATCAAGAAAATAAATAAAGAAAACCGAAGAAAAAGAAAAAAAGGAAAAAAATACGAAGAAAGAAACGAAGAAAACCCAACAAAAAACAAAGAGAAATTTTAAAACCAAAAGCACAGGGAAAAACCAATGGAAACCAGTTCTTTTGTCCTCAAGTAGGTCGTGCCCTCGTATTCACTTGAATCCCGACGCTTACCCAATGGCTAGGAGCGAGCCCATAATCTAGGAGACATAGGACCGAATCCTAGGATCTCCACCCGTTACTATAGACGCTTAAGCTGACAGCTCCTTCCGTCTTGTTATAAGCGAGATAGAGTCACTGTACACACGGGAGGAGTGCGACGTACAATAGTGCACGCGACTGGACAGGCCCATTAAAGCGCAGCGAGTTCTATTTTGTAGCGCGCAACATAAAGCTCCCAAAAAGTTAGCAACTTGTCAGGAATCGAACTCGCTACATCCTATTGAAACTGACGGAAGCATGTTAAGATTTCTTGAAAATTGTGAATAATTCTGAAATGTCAAATATTTTTTGAAAAAGAACCATTTTTAGATTACAAACTTTTTTAATAACGTGAACTATTTTTGGAATACCAATTTTTTGGAATTTCAAACTATTTTCTAAATCCCAAATTGCTTTCATAATTGCAAAAAAAATTTGAAAATTTTCAAACATTTTTTGAAAAATACGAACACTTTTTTTAGGCATGAATATTTTTTGAAAGCAGAACATTTTTTGAAATACCGAATAACACTTGGGGATTTTTTTTTGGATATGTGAACAATTTTTTGAAACACGGGGATTTTTTGAAACTCCAAATAAATTTGTAAATGTGAATTTTTTTCAATTTAGCAAACTTTTTTCTGAAATTGTGAACATCTTTAATGAATCACAAAATTTTCTGAAAATTATGAAAAAAACAAAAAACAATATGAAAAGAAAAAAGCAGAAAAGACAGTAAAAGGAAACAAACAGAAAACTCCCGGTTTTGTGAGCCTTAGAGCATCTCTAGTTGATCCGAAAAAGGGGCCATCTGACAAAATAACCATCAGTTTACGGAACGAGGCTTTTTTCCGTCCCAAATAAATTTCACAAAATCGTCCATCCGGTAAATTTGTTTGTGGAATCCTCCATATTCCGAGCCGTTTTCTTTATATCTACGGGATTGTGGGCAATTTTCACAGGTACCAAAAAAAAAAAAAACTGTTGGCAGGAAGGAACTTTCAGCTCCTACCATGGTCTTCCTTGAGCGCAACCTCGCCGGAACGCCTCGACACCGGCGACGACCGGACCCTAGCTGCCGGCCCGCGAGCTGCCGCCGCGCGAGCTAGCTAGCTACTACTGCTGCCGGCACCGCTAGCTAGCTGCTGTTGCTGCTGTCTGCTCCTCGCGTCGGCCCCCGCGGTCCTCGTCATAGATAACTTGAATGAGCATAGGTAATCTAATTTAAATGAGAATTAGCAGATCTGTAAAGAAAAATAGCTCGGAAGACTTTGCATGGTGTACTGCCATGTTATGGCGTGCTGGCAAACAGGGGGATATGTACAACATAGTGGCATACGGAACAGTTGTCTGAGTGCTGAAGGTACGCGTCAAAATTCGAGGAGAGACGCATCGACCGAACGATAATAGTACGAGAATCCGAGACGACATAGCTGATCATTCAGCAGGACTCATGCATTGCTGCTAATAATATCTGCCTCGATCTTCCCCGCGACCGCCGGTGCCACCACCGCCGTGGTGACCGTGACCGCTGCCTCCCCGCCGTTCCGCGAGACGGTGGCCGCCAGGACGGGCACGCGGTGCCGCTGGAACACCTGGAGCACGCGCGTGAGCGCGCCCGGCCTTGCCGCGCGCAGCCGGACGGCGAAGCACGACGTCTCCCCGGCCGCGACGACCTCGGCGCTGCCGTCGCGCGCGCGGCGGCTCCGCCCGGCCGACATCGCCCTGTGCGCCTCGAGCTCGGCGGCCGTGTCCTCCAGCGCCCTGACATACGCGATGGCCCCGTCGACGACGTCCGCCCTGCACGCCTGCGGCACAAATCACGGGTCCGGCCGTCCACGCGGCATGAGCTCGATGCCTCGATCGACAGTTACGAACGCCGGAGAAAACGAAAAGAATAACCGCCAAGAACGAGAACGAACGGGCAACGAACCCGATGGGGGAGGTCGGGGAGCAGCGCGCCCAGCTCGTCGAAGAGCACGGACATGGTCTGCCGGCGCGCGCGCTCCAGACGGGGTGACCTGCGCCGCCTGGACGCCCCCGAACGAGTCACCTCGACCGTCGTCGTCCCCGGCGAGCTTTCCGCTCCCAGACCCAGAGCCAACCCCAGCGCCTGCGGCTCCTCTGCCATGGCGGGGTGATCGATCTCGTCGGACCTCTCTGTTTCTGTAGAGTTGCGAGCCGGGGTACACTTTGTGTTGGGCAGCGGAGCGCAGCGCCTTTGGGGGCGGGCATGGTGCCAGCTTTTGAGTTGGTGGTGCCTGCTCCGGAAGGGAAAAAGAGCTGGGCTGGCACGTTGGCGGCAGGGGCAAAAGGAGACCAGAAATGTACCGTCCTCCTCCTCAAGAAAAACTGCGTAGAGCAAAAGGCTCTCCATGCTTGGGGTAGGGGGCATCTTTATAGTGCCAGGTACTCTAATCAGGATGCAGCTAGGTGTCGAACGACTTTAGTGAAATGCGCGTTTTTTTAGAAAAGGAGGATGCATTCACGGCCTCTGAATGCATACTGACACTTTATTAATTATTAAGCACAAAAGACCTTACAAAATAGTACATCAGTAAGCCTGAAGTTACCATTTAGGCAATAACTGTCGCTACTCCTACCCCTTGATGCAGTGGTGCTGAATATCCAAGCCTAATACCAAACAGACATCGCATCAAATCCTAACATCTAATGTCGGATGCCCCATCCTAGCCACATATCGGGACTGGGTCACACGCCGTCCGGCAGACTTCACCGAGGCTGCCACGCCTTCTTCCATCGATCCATCTCCAGAGCAGTATCGACGCGACCGACCTTGCCAGTTCGCCATCGACGCCACCATGGCGCCAGATACTCGACCACCTGCGCTCGTCCATCCGGCCCGCATCTGCCGTCGATATGTACCGCACCATGCCGCCACCACTCGTGTCAATGACGCGGTAGATACAACGCCGCACCACCGGCAACCTCCACACCATCGCCATCGCCGAGCTACTCGGAGCCCACCATCCACAACATCTCTCCCCAAATGCAGTTCCTCCCAAGACGGGCGCCTCCATGGAGGATACGACCTTGTGAGCGCCGCCACGCCCAATCCAGATGAATTTTGGACTTTCGTGGGGAGGGTTCGGGGTGGATAGGGGGGACCTCGGCTTCGCCTCCAAGAAGGGTAACAGCGTCAAGTGACGTCACCGATGCCGGGCCGAACATGCCGACCAAAGTTTCCTCCGGTCCCCATCCTATGCCACCAAACCTCCGTGTACTCCGGATCCGACAAGCCACAGTCCGAAACCCGTGAAGATGAAAGAGCCATGGGGCTCAACCCACCAGAAAGGAGGATCGAGAAGAACTCCTTGTAGATCTCCAAACGCCGAATCCAACGATCCGACGTGGCCATCGACGATCATCACCACCCCGCGGCGGCCGACGGAGTCCGAAGAAAGGATCCAGATGGATCCGATCTGGATCCGGCGGCACCCGCGACCACCGATCAGGCCAACGCAGCCACCACCGCACGACACGCAGGTCGCCACCGCCGCGCAGCGCACGACGCCGATGGGAGACCCGTACGCCGCGCCGCCGGACCCCACGTTCGCCCGGCGTTCCTCTGGATCCCGTTGTCCCGCGCCAGCCAAGACGGAGAGGATGGGGAGAGGCCCCGCCGCCGCCCAGTCGGCCAGGCTTCGTCCGGCGGCGCTATGGACGACGGCGAGGAGGGGGAGAGGAGGAGAAGACTCGAGGGGTGGCGGCTAGGGTTTTTCCCCCGGGTCGGCCGCGCGGGCGACGCGAGGGGCTCCATCTTTGATCTGAACTTGGGTGCGCATTCACATTGGTTATGAACTTGTGATGTAACGCCTCGAGCGATTTTTCGATAAAGTGCGCTTCGGCGTGCAACGTCTTTGATCTGAACCTGGGTGGACATTGGTTGTGATAGTATTATTGTTCGAAGTAATATTTCATCTAGCAAACTAGTTACCACGAAATGGCATTTCTTTTTGGAAAAAGACATATCAATCATAAAATTTATGAGAAATACAAGCACTTCAAACATAATAATAGTAATATTGAAGTCCCTGGACCACTGAACAACCTCTACCGCTGCCAGAACGTTGAGGCTACTACAATCATCATAGCCACACATTTTGATTATGAACCAAACATGCCCTTAAGCACACTTTTCTTACTAAGTAGTGGCATGCCACACAAAATGTGGTGAACAAATTGGTCACGACAAGTGTGGCATGATTTGGCAGAAGTATATGTGTATGACATGTGGGACATACGGCTAAGTAAGTGTAGCATGCCACCACTGTGGCAGTGAAACAAACAGTAGCCATAAGCAGCAGCCACACTTGTGCAAAAGTTTGACAATGCGTGGCTATGAACCAAACACACAATATGTGATCGGGTTCCTCAAGATGATGCAGTGGCAACACCTAGGGAGAATATCTGGTGCTTCCATGGCTTAGGTGCTACCATGCTTCAATGTCATAAAACTCAAATTTTGAAGTATCAAAAGCTTCTGAAAGAAACCGTGGATGTTCACAAAATAGGTGTTTACAACTCCTAAAATTTCAACTTCAACTTCAAACTACATGTAGAGATACCAACTTAGCTTTTGTCTTCTTGTGACACTGTTCATGTTAAAATTTTCCTTTTAAATATTTTTATGTATTTTAGGTTTGGAGTTAAAAGAAGAGGGAATAGACGTTGTATACATTTATCTTGTGAACATCTGTAATTTTTCGATATTTTTAAACTAGAAATCTGAGTTATTTTTTAGTTGGAGCATGGAAGCAGGAGATATTCACCCGCGTGCTCTGACATTTCTGTTCTGTCACCGCCTTCTAATAGTTTCCGGCTTATGTCAGTAAGAGCATTGGCTCCGTTTAAACGCTGATCTTCCTGTTGTCAAAGCAAATGAGGATAAACTACCACTTGCTTGCCTCCTAGTAAAACTTGATTATGAATAGCAATGATTCATTGTCAATAAAGAATTACTGAGGTCATCACATTACAGTTCATCACACCCACAGCATCCAAATTGTGTCAAAGGGACATCTGGTAATCGTTGTGAGGATCTTTAGTAGAGGCCAAGATAAGATCACCAGGTAAGTAGTCTACTTACCAGCGTCAAATGTATAAATATAAAAATTTGTTGGACTAATTAGCTCGTCAACTTTCTCTCATGACAATCAAAACCGCGCGATCATCGACCAGAATGCGCGTGCGGTTCACGTTGGTCACCTTGACCATCCTAAAATAAGGACCACGACGCCTCCATTCCGGCTCCACGGCCACCAGGCTCGCCAGGTTGACCAGGCCGTCGCCGTCTCCGACGACAACGCGGGGCGCCGCCTCGATATCGTCTCCCGGGTACACCATCCTCTCCGGCGTCGCCACCCCGACCCCCGCGATGCATGTCACCGGCACCCTCGGACAGGCCGGCAGCTCCTTGAACAGCGGCAGCACGCGCGACTCGTACAGCCCGACGCCTTCGCCGAAGCCAATGTCGACGAGGAAGTCCATCACGTCGCTGGCCAAGTAGTTCCGGTGCTTGGTGCTCACCAATGGCTACGCCGCTCCGAACACCTTCGCGCTGGGCAGCGGCCACAGGCTGCTCTGCAGGCTCCGGTACTCCTTCTGCAGGGCCCTGGGGTCGACGAAGGGGAGGGCAAGGTTGTTGCCTGAGATGAGATCCTGCATCGCGGGGGTGCCGGTGACGGCACAAGGTTGTTGCCCAGCACAAGCCCGCCCCACGGAGCGGCAACGGGGTTGAAGTGCCTCACGAACTGCCGGCGCCACGCCAGGGGCCTGAACTTGCTAAACACCGTGTGTTACGCCTACGCCGTAGCTAGTCTCTGCCCCTTATTCGTATCCCTAGTACTCATTGTCAGGATCATAACTCTGACACGCGCCTCACGAGCTCCTCCTCCTCCTTGGCCGTCATGGAAAGTGGTGGTGGAGGGGACAGCCCGCGCACCCACGCACGATCGTGCGCCTAGGCGGGCTAGGAGCGCACGCCCTGAAAGAAATATGCCCTAGATGCAATAATAAAGTTGTTATTTATATTTCCTTATATCATGATAAATGTTTATTATTCATACTAAAATTATATTAGCCGAAAACTTAGTACATGTGTGAATACATAGACAAACAGAGTGTCACTAGTATTGCTCTACTTGACTAGCTCGTTAATCAAAGATGGTTAAGTTTCCTAGCCATAGACATGAGTTGTCATTTGATGAACGGGATCACATCATTAGAGAATGATGTGATTGACATAACCCATCCGTTAGCTTAGAACTATGATCGTTTAGTCTATTGTTATTGCTTTTTCATGACTTATACATGTTCCTATGACTATGAGATTATGCAACTCCCGAATACCGGAGGAACACTTAGTGTGCTATCAAATGTAACAACGTAACGGGTGATTATAAAGATGCTCTACAGGTGTCTCCGATGGTGTTTGTTGAGTTGGCATAGATCGAGATTAGGATTTGTCACTCCGATTGTCGGAGAGGTATCTCTGGGCCTCTCGGTAATGCACATCACTATAAGCCTTGCAAGCAATGTGACTAATGAGTTAGTTACGGGATGATGCACTATGGAACGAGTAAAGAGACTTGTCAGTAACGAGATTGAACTAGGTATAGTGATACGAACGATCGAATCTCGGGAAAATACCGATGAAAAAGGGAACAACGTATGTTGTTATGCGGTTTGACCGATAAAAATCTTCGTAAAATATGTGGGAGCCAATATGAGCATCCAGGTTCCGCTATTGGTTATTGACCAGAGATGAGTCTCGGTCATGTCTACATAGTTCTCGAACCCGTAGGGTCCGCACGCTTAACGTTCGATGACGATCGGTATTATGAGTTTATGTGTTTTGTTGTACCGAAGGTAGTTCGGAGTCCCAGATGTGATCACGGACATGACGAGGAGTCCCGAAATGGTCGAGACATGAAGATTGTTATATTGGAAGGTTATGTTTGTACACCGGAAAGGTTTCGGATAGGTTCGGGCATGTCCCGGAGTACCGGGGGGGTTACCGGAACCCCCCGGGGAGTTAATGGGCCTTCATGGGCCATGGTGGAAGAGAGGAGGAGGCGGCCAGGTGTGGCGCGCCCCCTAGGCCCAATCCAATTTGGGGTAGGGTTGGGGGGGGGGGCCTTTCCTTCTCTCCCTCTTCCTCTTCCTTCTTCTCCTACTCCAACTTGGGAAAGGGGGAAATCTACTCCTACTAGGAGTAGGAATCCCCCCTGGGCGGGCCCCATGAGGCCGGCTCTCCCCCTCCTCCACTCCTTTATATACGGGGGAGGGGGGCACCCCATAGACACAAAATTTGATTCTTAGCCGCGTGCGGTGCCCCCCTCTACAGATTTCCACCTCGGTCATATTGTCGTAGTGCTTAAGTGAATCCCTGTGTCGGTAACTTCATCATCACAGTCAACACACCGTCGTGCTGACGAAACTCTCCCTCGACCTCAGCTGGATCTAGAGTTCGTGGGACGTCACCGAGCTGAACGTGTGCAGATCGCGGAGGTGTCGTGCGTTCGGTACTTGATCGGTTGGATCGCGAAGACGTTCGACTACATCAACCGCGTTACTTAACGCTTCCGCTTTCGGTCTACGAGGGTACGTGGACACACTCTCCCGCTCGTTGCTATGCATCACCTAGATAGATCTTGCGTGATCGTAGGAATTTTTTGAAATTACTGCGTTCCCCAACAGTGGCATCCGAGCCAGGTCTATGCGTAGATGTTATATGCACGAGTAGAACACAAAGAGTTGTGGGCGATAATAGTCATACTGCTTACCAACATGTCATACTTTGATTCGGCGGTATTGTTGGATGAAGCGGCCCAGACCGACATTACATGACCGCGTTCATGAGACTGGTTCTACCTCCGTGCTTCGCACACAGGTGGCTAGTGGGTGTCTGTTTCTCCAACTTTAGTTGAATCGAGTGTGACTACGCTTGGTCCTTGTTGAAGGTTAAAACAACACACTTGATGAAAAATCGTTGTGGTTTTGATGCGTAGGTAAGAACGGTTCTTGCTAAGCCCGTAGCAGCCACGTAAAACTTGCAACAACAAAGTAGAGGATGTCTACTTGTTTTTGCAGTGCATGTTGTGATGTGATATGGTCAAGACGTGATGATATATAAATTGTTGTATGAGATGATCATGTTTTGTAAAAGTTATCGGCAACTGGCAGGAGCCTTATGGTTGTCGCTTTATTGTATGAAATGCAATCGCCATGTAATTGCTTTATTTTATCACTAAGCGGTAGCGATAGTCGTAGAATCAATAGTTGGCGAGACGACAACGATGCTTTGACGGAGATCAAGGTGTCAAGCCGGTGACTATGGTGATCATAACGGTGCTTTGGAGATGGAGATCAAAGGCACAAGATGATGATGGCCATATCTTGTCACATATTATGATTGCATGTGATGTTTATCTTTTATGCATCTTATTTTGATTAGTACGGCGGTAGCATTATAAGATGATCCCTTACTAAAATTTCAAGGTATAAGTGTTCTCCCTGAGAATGCAACGTTGCGACAGTTAGTCGTGCCGAGACACCACGTGATGGCCGGGTGTGATAAGCTCTACGTTCACATACAACGGGTGCAAGCCAGTTTTGCACATGCAGAATACTTGGGTTAAACTTGACGAGCCTAGCATATGCAGATATGGCCTCAAAACACTGAGACCGAAAGGTCGAGCGTGAATCATATAGTAGATATGATCAACATAGTGATGTTCATCATTGAAAGCTACTCCATCTCACGTGATGATCGTACATGGTATAGTTGATTTGGATCACGTGATCACTTAGATGATTAGAGGGATGTCTATCTAAGTGGGAGTTCTTAAGTAATATGATTAATTGAACTTTAATTTATCATGAACTTAGTACCTGATAGTATTTGCATAACTATGTTGTAGATCAATAGCTCGCGATGTAGCTCCCCTTTTATTTTTGATATGTTCCTAGAGAAAAATAAGTTGAAAGATGATAGTAGCAATGATGCGGACTTGGTCCGTGATCTGATGATTATCCTCATTGCTGCACAGAAGAATTATGTCCTTGATGCACCGCTAGGTGACGGACCTATTGCATGAGCAGATGCAGATGTTATGAACATTTGAGAAAGCTCGGTATGATGACTACTTGATAGTTTAGTGCATCATGCTTTACGGCTTAGAACTGGGATTTCAAAAATGTTTTGAACGCCACGGAGCATATGAGATGTTCCAAGAGTTGAAATTGGTATTTCAGACTCATGCCCGTGTTAAAAGGTATGAGACCTCTGACAAAGTACTTTGCCTACGAGATGGAGGAGAATAGCTCAACTAGTGAGCATGTGCTCTGAATTTCTAAGTACTACAATCACTTGAATCAAGTGGGAGTTAATCTTCCAGATAAGATAGTAGTTTACAGAATTCTCTAGTCACTATCACTAAGTTACTAGAACTTCATGATGAACTATAATATGCAAGGGATAACAGAAACGATTCCCAAGCTCTTCGCGATGCTAAAATCGGCGAAGGTAGAAATCAAGAAAAGCATCAACCATTGATGGTTGATAAGACCACTAGTTTCAAGTAAAAGGGCATGGGAAAGAAAGGGAAACTTCAAAAGGAATGACAAGAAATTTGCCACTCCCAAGAAGAAGCCCAAAGCTAGACCCAAGGCTGAAACTGAGTGCTTCTACTGCAAAGGAAATGGTCACTGGAAGTGGAACTGCCCTAGATACTTGGCGGATAAGAAGGATGGCAAAGTGAACAAAGGTATATTGGATATACATGTTATTGATGAAGGAAATATGCCCTAGAGGCAATAATAAAGTTCTTATTTATATTTCCTTATATCATGATAAATGTTTACTATTCATGCTAGAATTGTATTAACCGGAAACTTAGTACATGTGTGAATACATTGACAAACAGAGTGTCACTAGTATGCCTCTACTTGACTAGCTCGTTAATCAAAGATGGTTAAGTTTCCTAGCCATAGACATGAGTTGTCATTTGATGAACGGGATCACATCATTAGAGAATGATGTGATTGACTTGACCCATTCCGTTAGCTTAGCACTTGATCATTTAGTATGTTGCTATTGCTTTCTTCATGACTTATACATGTTCCTATGACTATGAGATTATGCAACTCCTGAATACCGGAGGAACACTTTGTGTGCTATCAAATGTCACAACATAAATAGATGATTATAACGATGCTCTACAGGTGTCTCCGATGGTGTTTGTTGAGTTGGCATAGATCGAGATTAGGATTTGTCACTCCGATTGTTAGAGAGGTATCTCTGGGCCCTCTCGGTAACGCACATCACTATAAGCCTTGCAAGCATTGTGACTAATGAGTTAGTTGCGGGATGGTGCATTATGGAACGAGTAACGAGACTTGCCGGTAACAAGATTGAACTAGGTATTGAGATACCGACGATCGAATCTCGGGCAAGTAACATACCGATGACAAAGGGAACAATGTATGTTGTTGTGCGGTTTGAGCGATAAAGATCTTCGTAGAATATGTAGGAACCAATATGAGTTTCATTTTTTCCGCTATTGGTTATTGACCAGAGATGAGTATCGTTCATGTCTACATAGTTCTCGAACCCGTAGGGTCCGCACGCTTAACGTTCTGTGACGATCGGTATTATGAGTTTATGTGTTTTGATGTACCGAAGGTTGTTCGGAGTCCCGGATGTGATCACGGACATGACGAGGAGTCTCGAAATGGTTGAGACACAAAGATTGATATATTGGACGGCTATGTTCGGACACCGGAAGTGTTCCGGGAGGTTTCAGATAAAATCGGAGTGCCGGAGGGTTATTGGAACCCCCCCCGGGAAGTTATTGGGCCCTTAGTGGACTTTAGGGGAGAGAGAGGGCAGCAGCCAGGAGGTGCCCCCCAAGGGAGTCCGAATTGGACTAGGGGAGGGGGCGCGGCCCGTCTTTCCCTCCCCCCTCTCCTTCCTTTCCCCTCCTAGTAGGACTAGGAAAGGAGGAATCCTACTCCTACTAAGAGGAGGACTCCTCCTCCCTTGGAGTGCCCCCTAGGGCTGGCCGGCCTCCGCCTCCCCTCCTTTATATACGGGGGAGGGGGGCACCCCATAGACACACAAGTTGATCATTGTCTTAGCCGTGTGCCCCCCTCCACATATTCCACCTCGATCATATCGTTGTAGTGCTTAGGCGAAGCCCTGCATCGGTAACTTCATCAACACCGACATCACGCCGTCGTGCTGACGAAGCTCTCCCTCGACATGCAGCCGGATCGAGAGTTCATGGGACGTCACCGAGCTGAATGTGTGCAGATCACAGAGGTGCTGTACTTTTGGTACTAGGATCGGTTGGATCGCGAAGACGTTCGACTACATAAACCGCGTCACTTGACGCTTCCGCTTACGGTCTATGAGGGTACGTAGACAACACTCTCCCCTATCTTTGCTATGCATCACATAGATCTTGCGTGATCGTACGATTTTTTTTGAAATTACTGCATTCCCCAACAGTGGCATCCAAGCCAGGTTTATGCGTAGATGTTATATGCACAAGTAGAACACAAATGAGTTGTGGGCGATAATAGTCATACTGCTTACCAGCATGTCATACTTTGATTCAGTGGTATTGTTGGATGAAGCGTACCGGACCGACATTACGCGTACGCTCACGCGAGACTGGTTCTACCGACGTGCTTCGCTGCAATTGGTGGCGGGTGTCAGTTTCTCCAACTTTAGTTGAATCGAGTGTGGCTACGCCCGGTCCTTGTTGAAGGTTAAAACAACACAATTGACGAAAAATCGATGTGGTTTTGATGCGTAGGTAAGAACGGTTCTTGCTCAACCCGTAGCAGCCACGTAAAACTTGCAACAACAAAGTAGAGGACGTCCAACTTGTTTTTGAAGGGCATGTTGTGATGTGATATGGTCAAGGTATGATGCTCAATTTTATTGTATGAGATGATCATGTTTCGTAACAAAGCTATCGGCAACTGGCAGGAGCCATATGGTTGTTGCTTTATTGTATGAAATGCAATCACCATGTAATTGCTTTACTTTATCACTAAGCGGTAGCGATAGTCGTAGAGGCAATAGTTGGCGAGATGACAGCGATGCTTCGATGGAGATCAAGGTGTCAAGCCGGTGACGATGGTGATCATGACGGTGCTTTGGAGATGGAGATCAAAGGCACAAGATGATGCTGGACATATCATATCACTTATATTGATTGCATGTGATGTTTATCCTGTATGCATCTTATTTTGCTTAGTTCGGCGATAGCATTATAAGATGATCTCTCACTAAATTTCAAGGTACAAGTGTTCTCCCTGAGTATGCACCGTTGCGAAAGTTAAATCGTGTCGAGACACCACGTGATGATCGGGTGTGACAAGCTCTATGTTCACATACAACGGGTGCAAGCCAGTTTTGCACATGCAGAATACTCGGGTTAAACTTGATGAGCCTAGCATATGTAGATATGGCCTCGGAACACTGAGACCGAAAGGACGAGCATGAATCATATAGTAGATATGAACAACATAGTGATGTTCACCATTGAAAACTACTCCATCTCACGTGATGATCGGACATGGTTTAGTTGATTTGGATCACATGATCACTTAGATGATTAGAGGGATATCTATCTAAGTGGGAGTTCTTATATAATATGATTAATTGAACTTTAATTTATCATGAACTTAGTACCTGATAGTATTTTGCATGTCTATGTTGTTGTAGATAGATGGCCCGTGCTGTTGTTCCGTTGAATTTTAATGCATTCCTAGAGAAAGCTAAGTTGAAAGATGATGGTAGCAACTACATGGACTGGGTCTGTAACTTGAGGATTATCCTCATTGCTGCACAGAAGAATTACGTCCTGGAAGCACCGCTAGGTGCCAAACTCACGCAGGAGCAACACCAGATGTTATGAACGTCTGGGCAGAGCAAAGTCGATGACTACTCGATAGTTCAGTGTGCCATGCTTTACGGCTTAGAACCGGGACTTCAATGATGTTTTGAACGTCATGGAGCATATGAGATGTTCCAGGAGTTGAAGTTAATATTTCAAGCAAATGCCCAGATTGAGAGATATGAAGTCTCAAATAAGTTCTATAGCTGCAAAATGGAGGAGAACAGTTCTGTCAGTGAACATATACTCAAAATGTCTTGGTATAACAACCACTTGATTCAGTTGGGAGTTAATCTTCCTGATGATAGAGTCATTGACAGAATTCTTCAATCACTGCCACCAAGCTACAAGAGCTTTGTGATGAACTATAATATGCAAGGGATGGATAAGACAATTCCCGAGCTCTTCGCAATGCTAAAGGCTGCAGAGGTATAAATCAAGAAGGAGCATCAAGTGTTGATGGTAAACAAGACCACCAGTTTCAAGAAAAAAGGGTAAAGGGAAGAAGGGGAACTTCAAGAAGAACATAAAGCAAGTTGCTGCTCAAGTGAAGAAGCCCAAGTCTGGACCTAAGCCTGAGACTGAGTGCTTCTACTTCAAAGGGACTAGTCACTGGAAGTGGAACCGCCCCAAGTATTTGGCGGATAAGAAGGATGGCAAGGTGAACAAAGGTATATGTGATATACATGTTATTGATGTGTACCTTACTAATGCTCGTAGTAGTGCCTGGGTATTTGATACTGGTTCTTTTGCTAATATTTGCAACTCGAAACAGGGACTACGGATTAAGCAAAGACTGGCTAAGGACGAGGTGATGATGCGCGTGGGAAATGGTTCCAAAGTTGATGTGATCGTCGTCGGCACGCTACCTCTACATCTACCTTCGGGATTAGTTTTAGACCTGAATAATTGTTATTTGGTGCCAACGTTGAGCATGAACATTATATCTGGATCTTGTTTGATGCGAGACGGTTATTCATTTAAATTTGAGAATAATGGTTGTTCTATTTATATGAGTAATATCTTTTATGGTCATGCGCCCTTGAAGAGTGGTCTATTTTTGTTGAATCTCGATAGTAGTGACACACATATTCATAATATTGAAGCCAAAAGATACAGAGTTGATAATGATAGTGCAACTTATTTGTGGCACTACCGTTTGGGGTCATATTGGTGTAAATCGCATGAAGAAACTCCATTTTGATGGACTTTTGGAATCACTTGGTACTTGCGAACCATGCCTCATGGGCAAGATGACTAAAACTCCGTTCTCCGGAACAATGGAGCGAGCAACAGATTTGTTGGAAATCATACATACTGATGTATGTGGTCCGATGAATATTGAGGCTCACGGCGGGTATCGTTATTTTCTCACCTTCACAGATGATTTGAGAAGATATGGGTATATCTACTTGATGAAACATAAGTCTGAAACATTTGAAAAGTTCAAAGAATTTTAGAGTGAAGTGGAAAATCATCGTAACAAGAAAATAAAGTTTTTGTGATCTGATTGTTGAGGAGAATATTTGAGTTACGAGTTTGGTCTTCATTTGAAACAATGCGGAATAGTTTCGCAACTCACGCCACCTGGAACACCACTGCGTAATGGTGTGTCTGAACGTCGTAACCGCACTTTATTAGATATGGTGCGATCTATGATGTCTCTTAGTGATTTACTGCTATTGTTTTGGGGTTATGCTTTAGAGACGGCTGCATTCACGTTAAATAGGGCACCATCTAAATCCGTTGAAACAACACCTTATGAACTGTGGTTTGGCAAGAAACAAAAGTTGTCGTTTCTTAAAGTTTGGGGTTGCGATGCTTATGTGAAAAAGCTTCAACCTGATAAGCTCGAACCCAAATCGGAGAAATGTGTCTTCATAGGATATCCAAAGGAGACTGTTGGGTACACCTTCTATCATAGATCCGAAGGCAAGACATTCGTTGCTAAGAATGGATCCTTTCTAGAGAAGGAGTTTCTCTTGAAAGAAGTGAGTGGGAGGAAAGTAGAACTTGATGAGGTAACTGTACCTTCTCCCTTATTGGAAAGTAGTTCATCACAGAAATCAGTTCCTGTGATTCCTACACCAATTAGTGAGGAAGCTAATGATGATGATCATGTAACTTCATATCAAGTTACTACCAAACCTCGTAGGTTAACCAGAGTAAGAACCGCACCAGAGTGGTACGATAATCCTATTTTGGAGGTCATGTTACTTGACCATGACGAACCTATGAACTATGAGGAAGCGATGATGAGCCCAGATTCCACGAAATGGCTTGAGGCCATGAAATCTGAGATGGGATCCATGTATGAGAACAAACTGTGGACTTTGGTGGACTTGCCCGTTGATCGGCAAGCCATAGAGAATAAATGGATCTTCAAGAGGAAGACTGACGCTGATGGTAATGTTACTGTCTACAAAGCTCAACTTGTTGCGAAAGGTTTTAGAAAAGTTCAAGGAGTTGACTAATATGAGACCTTCTCACCCGTAGCGATGCTTAAGTCCATCCGAATCATGTTAGCAATTGCCGCATTTTATGATTACGAAATTTGGCAAATGGATGTAAAGACTGCATTCCTGAATGGATTTCTGGAAGAAGAGTTGTATATGATGCAACCCAAAGGTTTTATCAATCCAAAGGATGCTAACAAAGTGTGCAAGCTCCAGCGATCCATTTATGGACTGGTGCAAGCATCTCGGAGTTGGAATAAACGCTTTGATAGTGTGATCAAAGCATATGGTTTTATACAGACTTTTGGAGAAGCCTATATTTACAAGAAAGTGAGTGGGAGCTCTGTATCATTTCTAATATTATATGTGGATAACATAGTGCTGATTGGAAATGATATAGAATTTCTGGATATCATAAAAGGATACTTGAACAAGAGTTTTTCAATGAAAGACCTCGGTGAAGCTGCTTATATATTGGGAATCAAGATCTATAGAGATAGATCAAGACGTTTAATTGGACTTTCACAAAGCACATACCTTGACAAAGTTTTGAAGAAGTTCAAAATGGATCAAGGAAAGAAAGGGTTCTTGCCTGTGTTACAAGGTGTGAAGTTGAGTCAGACTCAATGCCCGACCACTGCAGAAGATAGAGAGAAAATGAAAATTGTTCCCTATGCTTCAGCCATAGGCTCTATCATGTATGCAATGCTATGTACCAGACCTAATGTGTGCCTTGCTATTAGTTTAGCAGGGAGGTACCAAAGTAATCCAGGAGTGGATCACTGGACAGCGGCCAAGAACATCCTGAAATACCTGAAAAGGACTAAGGATATGTTTCTTGTTTATGGAGGTGACAAAAAGTGAGGGAGTCCTGGACTAAGGGGTCCTCGGGCGTCTGGCCTGTTATCCATGGGCCGAACTGATGGGCTGTGAAGACATGAAGACCGAAGACCGTACTCATGTCCGGATTGGACTCTACTTGGCGTGGAAAGCAAGCTTGGCGACCGAAGATTCCTTCTTATGTAACCGACTCCATGTAAACCCTAGATCCCCTCGGTGTCTATATAAACCGAAGGGGATAGTCCGGAAAGGACACCATACATACACATTACCATAGTCATAGGCTAGACTTCTAGGGTTTAGCCATTACGATCTCGTGGTAGATCAACTCTTGTAATACTCATATTCATCAAGATCAATCAAGCAGGAAGTAGGGTATTACCTCCATAGAGAGGGCCGAACACAGGTAAACATCGTGTCCCCCGTATCCTGTTACCATCGATCCTAGACGCACAGTTCGGGACCCCCTACCGAGATCCGCCGGTTTTGACACCGACATTGGTGCTTTTATTGAGAGTTCCACTGTGTCGTCAGAAAAAGGCTCGATGGCCCCTTCGATCATCAGTAATGACGTTGTCCAGGGAGAAACCTTCCTCCTCGGACAGATCTTCGTATTCGGCGGCTTCGTACTGTGGGCCAACTCGCTTGGCCACCTGGAGCAGATCGACAGCTACGCCCCTGCCCATCAGGTCAGATTTGGAAGCTTCAACTACGTCACGGATATCCGTGGAGACTTGATATTCAAAGGATTCGAGCCTGCGGCAACCGCTCCCCCTCACTCCGATGAACGTGACTTAAATCTGTCATCAGATCACACCCAGGAGATAGTTCCTGTGGCTACAACGGCCTTAGAGCCAAAGCAGGCCGGGCCATCCAAGGCCACAGGGTCCGCGGCGTTGGAGCCGCACATGGGCTCAATGCCCAGCAATATCCACCCTAACGGAACTTCGGACTTGTCTCCGTCTATAAGTTCCGGACTGTGTACTCCCACAGACACCGAGCTAGATTAGTTAACGATCTTCGAGTTCAGCGCCGCTGATGTTTTCAAGCACTCGCCTTTGGGTGCTAAAGTCTTTAAAGAATTTGTCCTTAGGGAAGGACTCACTGCCGAACTATGTCCGGTTCGAGCTAGAGACGGATAGAGAGGAATTTTGCTTCCCACCCGCCACCCACTTCATAGCCATTATTGAAGATGTAACCAACACGCGCGATCCCCGCTCCGAAGACATCGATGGTGTGGACGACGATGAGGGGCAAGGCCAGAGCTTACTACCCGCTAGACACGGGACGAGTACTTCCTGGTATGACATGTGTATGATAGACACACCTTACGGCGCTCCCGACAATGAGAAGGAGGATCCAGTCGAGGATAAACCACCTGGTACACAGCCCGGACACCGGCACTCTAGGCCTCATCGCCCAAGAGAAAACACTGCCAGCACCGGAGAAGACGATACTCTGGACAATCAAGACCCTGTTGAGGTAGAATCCGAGAAGGAGGAACATGAAGACGGGCAAGACAGCCCTGATGAACAGACCACATGTGGAGACTCGGAGGACAACAGTTACCTCCCCCTCTCCGAGGATGAGGAGATCCTCAGCAACGAGGATTTTATCGTGCCAAAGGAACCTCTCGAGCAGGAGCGCTTTAAACGCCGGCTTGTAGCCACTACAAGGAGCTTAAGAAAGAAGCAGTTACAACTTCAAGCAAGCCAAGATTTGCTCAATGATAGATGGACCGAGGTCTTGGCCGCCAAAGAATACGGCCTTAGCAGCCCGGACAAAAGCCACCCCAAGAATAGGTGAGTCCCTCAATACGATGGCAGGGCGATGGAGCCCATACTGCCGTCGAACAATGCGGCGGGCTGACCGCAGTTCGGTCCAGACAAAGCAGCAACCCAAGCAAAGCACCACAACAACCTATCCGGACGTCAAAACAACACAGCTTGGGGGAACACTCGCGATATCAAACAGGACACAGAGGGTGGAGCAGGACGCACAAGAATGATGTATAGATCACGAAGATATACCCCGACCGACGATGATGGTCGCCTATTCGAACACTACAGAGCCGGAAACACCCGGTCCGAGCACCGTAAACGGAGCCCCCGGAGGTGCTTCATAGTGTGGCCCAACACAGAGGAGCCGCACACCCCCTCTGCTTCACTAATGAAACAATGGAGCACGAATTTCCAGACGGGTTTAAACCCATCAACATCGAATCATACGATGGGACAATAGATCCCGCGGTATGGATCGAGGATTATCTCCTCCATATTCATATGGCCCGCGGAGACGACCTCCACGCCATTAAATGCCTTCCTCTCAAGCTTAAAGGGCCAGCTCAGTACTGGCTCAACAGTTTGCTAGAAAATTCTATTGGCAATTGGGAAGATTTGGAAGACGCCTTTTGAGACAACTTCCAGGGAACATACGTCCGGCCATTATGCGCCGATGACTTAAGTCACATTGTCCAGGAGCCCGGAGAGTCAGCTAGGGAGCTCTGGACCAGGTTCTTAGTCAAAAAGAACCAAATTGTCGACTGTCCGGACGCAGAAGCCCTTGCGTCCTTCAAACATAGCGTCCGGGATGAATGGCTAGTACGTCACCTCGGCCAGGAAGGACCCAAATCTATGATAGCCCTTACTGCCCTAATTAACTGCTTCCGCACGGGAGAAGACTACTGGCTTGCTCGTAAAAGCAACGACGCCAGCAGCTCGGGCACTTCCGAAATCCGAGACGGCAATGGCAAGCCACAACGAACCGAACACAACAGTCGCAGTAATCTACACGACACAGTGGTGAACGCCGGATTTCACAATCCAAAGCCCGATCAACGGAAGAAGCCACTAAAGGCAAACCAGGATGAACCATCGACCCTTGACAGGATATTGGACCGACCATGTCAGATTCACGGTCACCCTGATTGGCCAGCTAATCATACCAACCGTAACTGTTGAGTCTTCAAGCAGGCAGGCAAGCTTAACGCTGATCACAAGGGGAGGAGGCCACCAGGCGATAAACACGACGGATCAGCTCGCCAGCAGAACACCAGGGGCCAGAAACAGTTCCCATCCGACGTTCGACAACTCCCGGAACGCAAATAGCAGTTCGGCTTCCGCCACCCACCTACTGCACTGGCAACATTTGCAGCACACACACACATCACTACGCACTCAAGATACCATGGGCATCGGCGGAAGCACAATACGAACAACCCTACAAGCATTCCCGTAACGTTTTTATCTGTTTTTCTCATTTTTTCTGTATCATCCTTAAAGAACAGGTGACTAACTGGAAAGCATCTACAACGGACTTTATCGGAGTTCGGATCCCTATACTCACCCAAGGGGCTACCTCCGTCAAGGATTCCCCTCCCCGAGGATAGGCAACGCAGACGTGCGACAGGAGGTCCAAAATTAGTTTTGTAGACCGCACTCTTTATTTCGAGCCTGTACTATGCCCTTTTTCCTCTGATCCCGACCACGAGCATGTCAAATAGCCGGGTCCGTGGTCTCTTTTTTTATATACATACATAAATTTATCATTGGCATATTGCTTCGCTCCCAGTAAATTTCTTCCGAACTAATCTTTCATACTCTTTCAACAATGAGTACGGCCTCAACAACTGCTTTATAGATACAACTCGGCATATCCTGCCAGGGGCTTGGTATGGGAACGAACGAGCCGCCAGTAAAAGTCCGAACAGCTCTATAGTGTACTTCGGCGTCACAAGTTTGGCCTTATATGCATCAACTCCGAATCATTGTCTTGGGTCAATAGTTGGGTTGCCCGTCTCCTGTGCTTGCTACCCTATGTTCCGCTCTATCGGCTAGGGTAGTAAAGGGAGAACTACTGCGATTGTGCCCTGGTCTAAACTGGATGAGCGCCTCAGTAGAGAAAGCCGAAAACTGACTGTCATGATGCGGCGACAGCTGGTCAACCACTTGACGACTTCTTGGAATCCTTAGTGATTCCCCGTGTCACATGAAGGATTTTTGCAGATCAAATATGCAAGGCACTACACGCCGCATACATACCAGGGGCTATGTCATAGTCTCACCATAAAAGTCCTATGGCTAAGTGAAAGTGTTAACGCCTTATAGTCCGATTGCCTGGTTCGCCGCATTATCACCTCCTTCATGGACCAAGACATTGGTTAAAGAGTGATTATATGCTTTTCCGAACACCCCCGTACTTCCTACGAGGGGGCTGAAGCCGACGACTGTAAAACTTTCAGATTATATTAAAACGTCCGCAAGGGAGGAATTCAAGCTTTTTGCGCAAATCATAAATAGACTAATTATAAAATTGTCTTTCACAATTTCAATACATCTTACTCGAACATTATGTTCTTCGAGCATTGACCCTCTATCAGGTGGGCGGCCTCCAGGACGTCTTCAAAATAATGCTCTGGCTCACCACGGTTCTTGCCCTTGGGCGGACCCTTCGCAACCACGTCGACAACCTTCATCTTCCCCCGGAACGTCTTGACTCGGGCAAAGGCCATCCGTGCACCTTCAATGCACGCCGACTGCTTCGCCGCATCAATACACGACACTGATGACCCACAAGTATAGGGGATCTATCGTAGTCCTTTCGATAAGTAAGAGTGTCGAACCCAACGAGGAGTAGAAGGAAATGATAAGTGGTTTTCAGCAAGGTATTCTCTGCAAGTACTGAAATAAGTGGTAACAGATAGTTTTGCGATAAGATAATTTGTAACGAGCAACAAATAACAAAAGTAAATAAAGTGCAGCAAGGTGGCCCAATCCTTTTTGTAGAAAAGGACAAGCCTAGACAAACTCTTATATATGGAAAAGCGCTCCCGAGGACACATGGGAATATCGTCAAGCTAGTTTTCATCACGTTCATATGATTCGCGTTCGGTACTTTGATAATTTGATATGTGGGTGGACCGGTGCTTGGGTGATGTTCTTACTTGAACAAGCATCCCACTTATGATTAACCTCTATTGCAAGCATCCGCAACTACAACAAAAGTATTAAGGTAAACCTAACCATAGCATGAAACATATGGATCCAAATCAGCCCCTTATGAAGCAACGCATAAACTAGGGTTTACGCTTACATCACTCTAGCAACCCATCATCTACTTATTACTTCCCAATGCCTTCCTCTAGGCCCAAATAATGGTGAAGTGTTATGTAGTTGACGTTCACATAACACCACTAGAGGCTAGACAACATACATCTCATCAAAATATCGAATGAATACCAAATTCACATGACTACTAATAGCAAGACTTCTCCAATTTCCTCATGAACAAACGTAACTACTCACAAAGCATATTCATGTTCATAATCAGAGGGGTATTAATATGCATAAAGGATCTGAACATATGATCTTCCACCAAATAAACCAACTAGCATCAACTACAAGGAGTAATCAACACCACTAGCAACCTACTAGTACCAATCCGGACTTGGAGACAAGAATTGGATACAAGAGATGAACTAGGGCTTTGAGAGGAGATGGTGCTGGTGAAGATGTTGATGGAGATTGCCCTCTCCCGATGAGAGGAGCGTTGGTGATGACGATGGCGATGATTTTCCCCTCCCGGAGGGAAGTGTCCCTGGCAGAACAGCTCTGCCAGGGCCCTAGATTGGTTCCGCCAAGGTTCCGCCTCGTGACGGCGGAGTTTCGTCTCGAAAGGTTGCTTATGATTTTTTCCTCGACGAAAGACCTCATATAGCAGAAGATGGCCATCGGAGAGCCAACAGGGGGCCCACGAGGTAGGGGGCGCGCACAGGGGTAGGCGCCCCACCCTCGTGGACAGGTGGGCCCTCCGTGAACTTTTCCGCTGGATATTTTTTATTATTTCCCAAAATGACTTTCGTGGAGTTTCAGGACTTTTGGAGTTGTGCAAAATAGGTCTCTAATATTTGCTCCTTTTCATTGAGAATTCCAACTGCCGGCATTCTCCCTCCTTATGTAAACCTTGTAAAATAAGAGAGAATAGACATAAGTATTGTGACATAACGTGTAATAACATCCCATAATGCAATAAATATCGATATAAAAGTATGATGCAAAATGGACGTATCAACTCCCCCAAGCTTAGACCTTGCTTGTCCTCAAGCGAAAGCCGATAACGATAAATATGTCCCCATGTTTAGAGGTAGAGGCGTCGATAAAAAATAAAATACAGACATGAAAGCATCATGATTATTCTCATAATAGCAACATGTATATGTAATGTCATATGATTGCTTATGCTAAAGTAATAATCCATTCACAGTGCAGAGTATGAATCATAAACTGTATTGAAAACCAACAAACTATAATCTCAGTTATTGAAGCAATTGCAATTTACCATAACATCAGATAGAGTCTATGTCAGAGCTTAATAGCAAGTCCACATACTCAACTATCATTTAGTCTTCCATAATTGCTAACACTCACGCGATACTTGTGGTTATGGAGTTTTAATCAGACACAGAGAAAGATAGGGGCTTATAGTTTCGCCTCCCAACCTTTTACCTCAAGGGTAATGTCAACAATAATAACTCATGCCCCCTACATCTAATTAGATATATCAATCAGGATCTTTCCAACACACTGTTCTTGCCAAAGGATAAAATGTAAAAAGGAAAGGTGAAGATCACCATGACTCTTGCATAAGGTAGAAGATAATAAATAGAAGATAGGCCCTTCGCAGAGGGAAGCAGAGGTTGCCATGCGCTTTTATGGTTGGATGCACAAAATCTTAATGCGAAAGAACGTCACTTTATATTGCCACTTGTGATATAGACCTTTATTATGTAGTTTGTCGCTTTTATTACTTCTAAATCACAAGATCGTATAAAGCTTATTTTCTCCCTCACTAATAAATCATACATATTTATAGAGCGTTTTTATTGCTTGCACCGATGACAACTTACTTGCGGGATCTTACTCAATCCATAGGTAGGTATGGTGGACTCTCATGGCAAAACTGGTTTAAGGGTTTTGGAAGCACAAGTAGTATCTCTACTTGGTGCTGAGAATTTGGCTAGCATGAGGGGGAAAGGCAAGCTCAACATGTTGGATGATCCATGAAAATATACTTTATCTCAGATATAAGAAAACATAACCCATTACATTGTCTTCCTTATCCAACATCAACTCTTTAGCATGTCATATTTTAATGAGTGCTCCCAATCATAAAAGATGTCAATAATAGTATATTTATATGTGAAACCTCTCTTTCCTTATTACTTTCTATTAATTGCAACGGTGACCAAAGCTATGTTTGCCAACTCCCAACAACTTTTAATCATCATACTATTTCTATGTGAAGTCATTACTCTCAATAAGATCAATATGAACTCTTTGTTTCTTTTTATTCTTTTTCTTCTTTTCTTTTATTCACTCAAGATCATGGCAAAATAATCAAGCCCTTGACTCAACACTAATCTTTATTATATATAGCTCACGAACTCGATCACATAGAGAGATCATAAAGCAAAACTCAAAACTAGATCATGCCATAAACTTTATTCTACTAGATCAAGATACTACTAATAGGATCGAACTAAGAAAAACGGTAAATATAGGAGATGTGATTGTGATACGATACCGGGGCACCTCCCCCAAGCTTGGCAGTTGCCAAGGGGAGTGCCCATACCCATGTGATTATGTCTCCTTTGCTGGTGAAGAAGGTGGTGTTGATGTTGATGATGCAGGCTTGTCGTCCATCTTCCATGGCATAGGCTCACCATCATAGAAGGATGATCGAGTCTCCGGAATCCTCAAATCTACAGCCAAACTCATCCTTTTGAATCTATATTCATACTCACAGTTTTGGTTTTGCAGGCCATAGATTTGGGCTTGAAGGTGTTCGATCTTCTCGTGAAGCTTGAAGATGGTTTCCCCGATGTTGTCGGCATCTAGCTTGTGTTTGTTGGTAAATTCCGTGATCATCATGTGGTTGGAGTTGAGTCCACGTTCCACCATCCCCTGGCACTTGAAAACTTTTTGCTCCATTGCTTCGAGCCTCGTCTTCATGCTTCCGGTCCCCTTGGGTCCCTCAACATCACGGATGTGCAGCAACCCATCACGCATCTCAATGGTTTGAGGGTGTCGCAGCACCTCCGCGAGGTAAGGGTTGATGACCTTCTCGAAGAACTTGTCCTTGGAGGCTCTTGGGGACGTCATTGATAATCTAGATCTGTCAGAAAAACAGCTCGAAACAAGAACAGAGGATAATTGCGTGATATAGGGGTCAAAACCTTCGGGAGAATATATAATGAATTTTTACCGACCAAAATACGTATCGTGCAAGAAAATAGAGTCCGGAAGGCACACGAGGTGCCCACGAGGTAGGGGCGCGCCAGGGGTAGGGCGCCCCACCCTCGTGGGGCCCTTTGTGTCCTTCGGACTACTACTTATTTTTCTATTTTTCTAAATGTTCCAAAACGGAGAAATATTGCCATAAAATTGTTTTGGAGTCGGTTTACTTACCGTACCACATACCTATTCCTTTTCGAGTCCGAACGCGTTTTGGAAAGTGTCCTTATGTATTCCTCCGGGTTACGGTTTCAATAACATTGGTTTCAACATTTATAGGATTACCTCAGATATAATGTTTGATTCTTTGACCGTTCACCACCTTCGGATTTGTGCCTTCGAAATTGTTGATTTTTATGGCACCGGAACGATAGACCTCCTCGATAACGTAAGGGCCTTCCATTTAGAGAGAAGTTTTCCTGGAAAAAATCTTATACGAGAGTTGTATAGCAATACATAATCACCTACATTAAACTCATGCTTTTGTATCCTTTTGTCATGCCATCTTTTCACTTTTTCTTTAAACAACTTGGCATTTTCATAAGCTTGGGTTCTCCATTCATCCAGTGAGCTAATATCAAATAACCTCTTCTCACCAACAAGTTTGAAATCATAGTTGAGCTCTTTAATAGCCCAATATGCCTTATGTTCCAGTTCGAGAGGTAAGTGACATGCTTTTCCATAAGCCATTTTATACGGAGACATACCCATAGGATTTTTATATGCAGTTCTATAGGCCCATAACGCATCATCAAGTTTCTTGGACCAATTCTTTCTAGACCTATTGACAGTCTTTTGCAAAATTAATTTGATCTCTCTATTACTCAATTCGACTTGACCACTAGACTGTGGATGATATGGAGATGCAATTCTATGATTAACATCATACTTAGCAAGCATCTTACGGAAAGCACCATGAATAAAATGTGAACCACCATCAGTCATTAAATATCTAGGGACTCCAAACCTTGGAAAAATAACTTCTTTAAGCATTTTAATAGAAGTGTTATGATCAACACTACTAGTTGGAATAGCTTCTACCCACTTAGTAACGTAATCAACAGCAACTAAAATATGTGTATATCCATTAGAGGCAGGAAAATGTCCCATATAATCAAAGCCCCAAACATCAAATGGTTCAATAACAAGCGAATAATTCATAGGCATTTCTTGACGTCTACTAATATTACCAATGCTTTGACATTCATCACAAGATAAGACAAACTTACGGGCATCCTTGAAGAGAGTAGGCCAATAAAACCAGATTGCAATACCTTATGTGCAGTTCTATCTCCAGCGTGGTGCCCTCCGTATGCCTCGGAGTGACACTTGCGTAGGATCTATTCCTGTTCATGCTCAGGTACACAACGTCTAATAACACCATCTACTCCTTCTTTATAAAGATGTGGGTCATCCCAAAAGTAATGTCTCAAATCATAGAAAAACTTTTTGTTTTGCTGGTATGTGAAGCTAGGTGGTATAAATTTAGCAACAATGTAATTAGCATAATCAGCCGAGGATACTACGAGAAGCATTTATGACATTTAATTTCTCATCAGGGAAGCTATCATCAATAGGTAGTGGGTCACCAAGAACATTTTCTAACCTATACAAGTTGTCTGCAACAGGGTTCTCAGCTCCCTTTCTACCAACAATATGCAAATCAAATTCTTGTAGCAAGAGAACCCATCTAATAAGTCTAGGTTTAGCATCTTTCTTTTCCATCAGGTATTTAATAGCAGCATGATCAGTGTGAATAGTTACTTTAGAATCAACGATATAAGGTCTAAACTTATCACAAGCGAATACAACTGCTAAGAATTATTTTTCAGTAGTAGCATAATTTCTTTGAGCATTGTCTAGAGTCTTACTAGCATAATGGATAACATTTAATTTCTTATCAACTCTTTGCCCTAGAACAGCACCTACAACATAATCACTAGCATCACACATAATTTCAAAGGGTAAATTCCAATCAGGTGGCTGAACAATGGTGCAGAGATCAATGCTTTCTTAAGTATTTCAAATGCTTCTACACAACCATCATCAAAGACAAATGTTATATCTTTTTGTAATAAATTAGTCAGAGGCCGAGAAATTTTTGAGAAGTCCTTAATGAACCTCCTATAAAATCCGACGTGGCCAAGGAAACTTCTTATACCTTTGACGTCCTTGGGACATGGCAACTTTTCAATAGCATCAACCTTGGATTTATCAACTTCGATACCTCTTTCAGAAACTTTATGCCCCAATACAATACCTTCATTAACCATAAAGTGGCACTTTTCCCAATTCAAGACAAGATTAGTTTCTTCACATCTCTGCAAAACTCGATCAAGATTGCTCAAGCAATCATCAAAAGAGGATCCATAGACGGAAAAGTCGTCCATGAAAACCTCACAAATCTTTTCACAAAAGTCAATATAGCCATCATGCATCTTTGAAAGGTAGCAGGTGCATTACATAAACCAAAAGGCATACGTCTATAAGCAAAAGTACCAAAAGGGCAAGTACAAGTGGTCTTTGATTGATCCTTAGGCGACATGTATTTGAGAGAAACCAGAATAACCATCTAGAAAGCAATAATGTGTATGTTTGCATAATCTTTCTAACATTTGATCAATAAAAGGTAAGGGGTAATGATCTTTCTTAGTGTCCTTATTTAATATATGGAAATCAATTACCATCCTATAACCTGTAATAATTCTTTGCAGAATCAATTCATCTTTATCATTAGGAACAATAGTAACACCTCCCTTCTTAGGGACACAATGGACAGGACTTACCCATTGACTATCAGCAACGGGATAAATTATACCTGCCTCCAGAAGCTTTAGTATTTCTTTTCTTACCATTTCCTTCCTCTTAGGATTCAGCCGTCGTTGATGATCACGAACCGGTTTGGCATCTTCTTCCAAATTTATTTTATGTTGACATAGAGTGGGACTAATGCCCTTAAGATCATCAATAGTATATTCAATAGCAGCACGGTGCTTCTTCAGAGTTTTCAATAATCTCTCTTCTTCATGCTCTGAAAGGTTAGCACTAATAAAACAGGATATATTTTCTTTTCATCAAGATAAGCATATTTAAGATTATCAGGCAACGGTTTAAGCTCAAACACGGGATCACCCTTGGGTGGAGGAGGATCCCCTAGGATTTCAACAGGTAAATTGTGTTTAAGAATGGGTTCCTGATTAAACAATGCTTCATCTATTTCCCTTCTTTCATTCATAAACATATCATTTTCATGGTCTAGCAAATATTGTTCTAAAGGGTCATCAGGAGGTACGACAATTGAAGCAAGACCAATAATATCATCCTTACTAGGCAATTTTTCTTCATGGTGTTGTCTACTAAATTTAGAGAAATTAAACTCATGAGTCATGTCATTCAAGCCGATAGTAACAACATTCTTTTCGCAGTCTATCTTAGCATTGACAGTGTTCAAGAAGGGTCTACCAAATATAATGGGACAAAAGCTATCTTGTGGGAAACCAAGAACAAGAAAATCGCCAGGATATTTAGTTTTCCCACACAAGACTTCAACATCTCTAACAATTCCCATTGCTAATATAGTATCGCTATTGGCAAGTTTAATTGTGACGTCAATATCTTCTAACTCAGCAGGTGCAATTTCATGCTTAATTTCTTCGTATAAGGCAATATGTATAACACTAGCACTGGCACCCATATCACATAAGCCATGATAACAATGATCTCCTATTTTAACAGAAATAACAGGCACGCCTACCACAGGTCTATGTTTATCTTTAGCACAAGGTTTAGCAATTCTAGCAGTTTCACCGCAGAATTGAATAACATGCCCATCAATATTATCAGCCAAGAGATCTTTAACAATAGCAATATTAGGTTCAACTTTAATTTGCTCAGGAGGTGTATAAGTTCTAATATTGCTTTTACGAACAACAGTTGAAGCTTTAGCATGATCCTTTATTCTAACAGGGAAAGGTGGTTTCTCAACATAAGAAGTAGGAACAACAGGATCATTATAAGTGACAATCTTTTCTTCAACTTCAATAGGTGCAGCTACTTTTACTTCTATGGGAGGATGATATTTAAACCACTTCTCTTTGGGGAGATCAACATAAGTAGCAAAAGATTCACAGAAAGAAGCTACTATCTCAGAGTCAAGTCCATATTTAGTGCTAAACTTACGGAAAACATCGGTATCCATAAAAGACTTAACACAATCAAACTTAGGTGTCATACCTGAATCCTTATCTTCGTCGAGATCCCAATCTTCAGAGTTGCATTTAATTCTATCCAATAAATTCCATCTGAATTCAATAGTCTTCATCATAAAAGAGCCAGCACAAGAAGTATCGAGCATGGTGCGATTGTTTTCAGAAAGCCGAGCATAAAAACTTTGAAGAATTATTTCTCTTGGGAGCTCATGATTGGGGCATGAATATAACATTGATTTAAGCCTCCCCCAAGCTTGAGCGATGCTTTCTCCTCCGCGAGGCTAGAAATTATATATATAATTGCGAGCACGATGAACAAGATGCATAGGATAATACTTCTGATGAAATTCCAATTTCACTCGTTTATAGTTCCATGATCCCGTGTCATCACATAGCCTATACCATGTCGATGCATCTCCCTTGAAAGATAAAGGGAAGACCTTCTTCTTAACAACATCATCGAGTATACCTGCAAGCTTAAATAATCCACAAACTTCATCCACATAGAGTAGATGTTCATCAGGATGCTTTGTTCCATCTCCTGTAAAAGTATTAGCTAGCAGTTTTTTCATCATACCCGAAGGAACTTCAAAGGGAGTATTTTCATGTTCAGTAGGTTCAGTAGGTTGAGGAGCAACTCTTTGCTCTACTGGTAGGGGTGAAGATACCCCGAACAAGCCCCTCAGAGGATTACTTTCCATAGTAACAAGTGATGAAATTTCAGCACACTATATAAAATTTTCCTTACCAAATTCCACCTACCAAAGGCGCTTCACTCCCCGGCAATGGCACCAGAAAAGAGTCTTGATGACCCACACGTATAGGGGATCTATCGTAGTCCTTTTGATAAGTAAGAGTGTCGAACCCAACGAGGAGCAGAAGGAAATGATAAGCGGTTTTCAGCAAGGTATTCTCTACAAATCTTGAAATAAGTGGTAACAGATAGTTTTGTGATAAGATAATTTGTAACGAGCAACAAATAACAAAAGTAAATAAAGTGCAGCAAGGTGGCCCAATCCTTTTGTAGAAAAGGACAAGCCTGGACAAACTCTTATATATGGAAAAGCGCTCCTGAGGACACATGGGAATATCGTCAAGCTAGTTTTCATCACGTTCATATGATTCGCGTTCGGTACTTTGATAATTTGATATGTGGGTTGACGGTGCTTGGGTGCTGTTCTTACTTGAACAAGCATCCCACTTATGATTAACCTCTATTGCAAGCATCCGCAACTACAACAAAAGTATTAAGGTAAACCTAACCATAGCATGAAACATACGGATCCAAATCAGCCCCTTATGAAGCAACGCATAAACTAGCGTTTAAGCTTCTGTCACTCTAGCAACCCATCATCTACTTATTACTTCCCAATGCCTTCCTCTAGGCCCAAATAATGGTGAAGTGTTATGTAGTCGACATTCACTTAACACCACTAGAGGCTAGACAACATACATCTCATCAAAATATCGAACGAATACCAAATTCACATGACTACTAATAGCAAGACTTCTCCCATGTCCTCAGGAACAAACGTAACTACTCACAAAGCATATTCGTGTTCATAATCGGAGGGTATTAATATGCATAAAGGATCTGAACATATGATCTTCCACCAAATAAACCAACTAGCATCAACTACAAGGAGTAATCAACACCACTAGCAACCTACTAGTACCAATCCTGGACTTGGAGACAAGAATTGGATACAAGAGATGAACTAGGGATTTGAGAGGAGATGGTGCTGGTGAATATGTTGATGGAGATTGCCCTCTCCCGATGAGAGGAGCGTTGGTGATGATGATGGTGATGATTTCCCCCCTCGAGAGGAATTGTCCCCAGCAGAACAGCTACTGCCGGAGCCCTAGATTGGTTCCATGAGGTTCCGCCTCGTGGCGGTGGAGTTTCATCCCGAAAGGTTGCTTATGATTTTTTCCTCGACGAAAGACCTCATATAGCAGAAGATGGCCATCGGAGAGCCAACAGGGGGCTCACGAGGTAGGGGGGCGCGCCCCCACCCTTGTGGACAGGTGGGCCCCCTCTGGTGAACTTCTGGATATTTTTTATTATTTCCCAAAATGACTTTCTTGGAGTTTCAGGACTTTTGGAGTTGTGTAGAATAGGTCTATAATGTTTTCTCCTTTTCCAGCCCATAATTCCAGCTGCCGGCATTCTCCCTCCTTAGGTAAACCTTGTAAAATAAGGGAGAGGCATAAGTATTGTGACATAACTTGTAATAATAGCCCATAATGCAATAAATATCGATATAAAAGCATGATGCAAAATGGACGTATCAGGCACCGCATCAACTAGACGCCGCACCAGGCCGAAGTAGCTCTCTGGAACTGGCTCATTCGGCCACAACCGGATTATGACGTTCTTCATGGTGTCGCTGGACATCCTATGCAGCTCGGCCCATTGGGACATCTGCTCATTTAGCAACAGAGGGCACTTTGATGCGCCAAACTGTGACAAAAAAAGCTTCTCCGTTGCATTTCCATCTTGTGCTTGGTAATACCGCACTGCATCGGAAGAACTCTTCGGCAAGTCCAAATACTCGTCCAGAGAGCTCCAGACCTGGCTCAGTTGAGCATAGTCCGGATCACCAAACTTAGCTTGAAGCAAAAAGGGCTTACCGGCCACTATCTCCTTAGCCTGCCGAATCTCTTCACGAGCTTCCCTAGACTCAGACCGAGCCTCACTTGCCTCTCGTACGGCCTTATCAAGTTCAGCCATTTTGGCTTTATTCTCCTTCTCAAGGTACTCACAGCGGCTGGTAGTATTCTTCAAATCAACCGCCAGTGCGGATATTTTCTCTGCATCTTGGCGTCGAGCCGCTTGTTCGGCTCACAGATCAGCCGATGCCTTCTCGGAAGCCGCATCGCTACACCGGGCCTGCTCCTTGGCCCGGACTAGCTCCGCTCGAAGAGCCTCCACGGCGGCAGCACCATCTGCATGTCATGCACATTTCATATAAAGATCTTTTCTGCGTCAAGCACACTGGTGTAAGGAATGCTCGAAATATATACCTTGTGAGTCATCAAGATGCCTATTGATCAATGCAATGTCATCTTCCGCAATATCCAGCTTTCACTGCAGTTCGGCCACTTCCCTATTTCGGGAAGCCGCAGGAGGAGAGACAGCCTATATTTCAAATTACATCAAGGTTAATACCTGAGCATATATCTTTGACCCTCCGATCGCTTCCTTCATAAGGCAATCCGAGTCTCAGGGGCTACTGCATATACAACAGGTGCATTCTGTCAGTAAAATTCAATTGACAAAACTACATCACAAACCTCAAAACCTCTTAGAAGGCTCGAGAAGGCCTCATTCAATCTGCTCTTCGCGGATAGAACCTTTTCGAACACCATAACCATCAAGGCATGGTGCTCCTCTGAAATGGACGCTTGTCGCAGCATGTCTGTCAGCATTTTCGACGCTCCGGGGTCTTCGGAAACCGCTGCCGAAGTACGACATTCCTTGGAAGGAATCCGTTCACTCGCCTCCTGAATTGTCTCCGGCCGTAAACCAGGCGGTTTGGGGCCATCATTCTTTACCTCCGAACCCTGAGTGACAGAGGTGCCGCCCTCGAGCAACGCTTTCTTCGCTTCCCGCACTACTTGACTATCAGGAGAAGCCCTTCGGGACAACACCTCGGTATCATCCCCCCTGTTGGGTGACGGGGCCGGAGAAGGCGTGTCACTCTCCATCATCTCTGGAAGAAGATCTCCCGACGAGGAGGACGATTGAGAAACACCAGGCTTTTACCTGTGTGGATGAACATATATCGATGATCACTTCACTAGTATGAAATGAATGAGGTGTGTTTAAAGTGCCCCAGCCTCACTTACGGTTTGCCTCGGGGTTCGTCCTTGTCATCAAGCTCTACGACAGCCTCACTCGCCCGGCCCAAGCCGCTCGATGATGGCGTTTTTCCTCTCTTGGAAGGTTTTCCCTCCTGCTCTTCGGAAGAGGCCCTCTTCTTGCCCTGAAGTACTCCATCTGCACCCTTGCCCTCGGGCAAAAGGGTTTCGGTTTCCCCGAATGCAGCCACCTGGTACGGTGTTGGAGTCAGCATTCTCGTCAGCAGGGCGGTCGCCGGGTCTTCGGGAAGAGGCGCCGGACATCAGATTAGCACCGCTTTCTTTATCCAGTCCTGGACAGGGACGGATTGTTCAATATCTTGTTAAAGGATGCTCAAATGGAAGGTGCTCGGATATTGAGTACTCACCGAAGTGTCTGGATGATTGCAGTCAAGGCCGACGTCTTTGGTGGTGTCCGGCCATTGCTCTCGTTCCCCAAAATATAATTTCCACATACCTTCGTGCGTAGTGCCGAAGAAGTGTTGTAGGGTCCGCCGCCCTTCTGGGTTAAACTCCCACATACGGAGAGGCCGCCACCGACATGGCAAGATCCGTCGGACCAACATTACTTGAACGACGTTCACATGATCGATGCCCTTCTTAGTAAGGCTTTGGATGTGACTTTGCAGAGTCTGCACTTCATTGACTGATCCCCAGTCCAATCCCTTATTGATCCATGAAGCGAGCTGAATTGGAGGGCCGGGTCGGAACGCTAGTGTTGCCACCCACTTGCAGCCTCTCGGCTCGTTAATGTAGAACCACCCCTGCTGCCATAGGTCGGAAGACTTGGCAAAAGATCCATCAAACCAAACCGCGCTGGCAAGCTTGCCTATTATGACGCTGCCGCACTCTACCTGCTCCTCCTCTGTCACCTGTGGCCTCACGTCGAAGGTCTTGAGCCACAAACCAAAGTGCCGAGGCATCCGGAGGAAGGCCTCACATGTAACGATAAATGTCGAGATGAGAAGAATAGAGTCCGGGGCCAGATCATGGAAGTCTAGCCCATAGTAGAACATAAGCCCCCGGACGAAGGGGTTGAGCGCAAACCCTAACCCATGGAGGAAGTGGGATACAAATACTACCCTCTCACCGGATCTGGGGGTAGGAATGACCTGCCCCTGTGCAGGAAGCCGATGGAGAATCTCCGGGGTCAGATACCTCGCTGCGCGGAGCTTCGCGATATCCTCCTCTGTGACGGAAGAAGCCACCCACCAGCCTGGACGGTTGGACCCGAACATGATTAAGGCTGGTGGCGATTAGAACCCGAGGTTTGAAACTTGGGATGGCTGAGGCTGAGGAAGGAGCAAGCGCAAGGGAAGAAGACGAGACTGGGTCTCTATATAAAGGCCCCGAATACTGGGTGTCTCCCCCTGGGTCTATGAACTTACCACCAAGGAGTTGTACCCAGGAGACGGTTGAGTTACCCATGCCAGCATTGATGAAAATCCTGTAAATAAGGGAACACGATCTCTGCCTTAACAAGACATGCCAATAAAACCGCGCCCCAAGACGTGGGGCAGCCCACTAGACGACGGTTGGAAATAGCAAACCGGGCAGGCGTGATGCGACGCCATGAATATTATCAACAAGTCGGGCTCGTGGGGTATTGTATTCTCCACAAATATATATACATACAAGTCCGGATATACTTACTTCATCCGAAGACTTCTCTGGAGTTTGGAATGAGGGAACCCGCCTTGCAATGCCGAAGACAAATCTGTGTGCCGGACTCCTCGTCATTGAAGCCAGGTTTAGGGGCTACTGAGGGAGTCCTGGACTAAGGGTTCCTCGGGCGTCCGGCCTGTTATCCATGGGCCGGACTGATGGGCTGTGAAGACATGAAGACCGAAGACCATACTCGTGTCCGGACTGGACTCTACTTGGCGTGGAAAGCAAGCTTGGCGACCGAAGATTCCTTCTTATGTAACCGACTCCATGTAAACCCTAGATCCCCTTGGTGTCTATATAAACCGAAGGGGATAGTCCGGAAAGGACACCATACATACACATTACCATAGTCATAGGCTAGACTTCTAGGGTTTAGCCATTACGATCACGTGGTAGATCAACTCTTGTAATACTCATATTCATCAAGATCAATCAAGCAGGAAGTAGGGTATTACCTCCATAGAGAGGGCCCGAACCTGGGTAAACATCGTGTCCCCCGTCTCCTATTACCATCGATCCTAGACGCACAGTTCGGGACCCCCTACCCGAGATCCACCGGTTTTGACACTGACAAAAAGCTCGCCGTAAATGTTTATGTCGATGCAAGCTTTGACACTGATCCGGATGACTCTAAGTCACAAACAGGATACATATTTATATTGAACGATGGAGCTGTCAGTTGGTGCAGTTCTAAGCAAAGCATCGTGGCGGGATCTACGTGTGAAGCGGAGTACATAGCTACTTCGGAAGCAGCAAATGAAGGAGTCTGGATGAAGGAGTACATATCCGATCTAGGTGTCGTACCTAGTGCATCGGGTCCAATGAAAATCTTTTGTGACAATACTGGTGCAATTGCCTTGGCAAAGGAATCCAGATTTCACAAGAGAACCAAGCACATCAAGAGACGCTTCAATTCCATCCGCGGTCAAGTCAAGGAGGGAGACATAGAGATTTGCAAGATACATACGGATATGAATGTTGCAGACCGTTTACTAAGGCTCTCTCATGAGCAAAACAGGATCAGCACCAAGACTCCATGGGTGTTAGAATAATTACTGTGTAATCTAGATTATTGACTCTAGTGCAAGTGGGAGACTGAAGGAAATATGCCCTAGTGGCAATAATAAAGTTGTTATTTATATTTCCGTATATCATGATAAATGTTTATTATTCATGCTAGAATTTTATTAACTGGAAACTTGGTACATGTGTGAATACATAGACAAACAGAGTGCCACTAGTATGCCTCTACTTGACTAACTCGTTTATCAAATATGGTTAAGTTTCCTAGCCATAGACACGAGTTCTCATTTGATGAACGGGATCACATCATTAGAGAATGATGTGATTGACTTGACCCATTCCGTTAGCTTAGCACTTGATCGTTTAGTATGTTGCTATTGCTTTCTTCATGACTTATACATGTTCCTATGACTATGAGATTATGAAACTACCGAATACCAGAGGAACACTTTGTGCTCTATCAAACATCACAACATAACTGGGTGATTATAAAGATGCTCTACAGGTGTCTCCGATGGTGTTTGTTGAGTTGGCATAGATCAAGATTAGGATTTGTCACTCTGATTGTCGGAGAGGTATCTCTAGGCCCTCTCGGTAATGCACATCACTATAAGCCTTGCAAGCATTGTGACTAAGGAGTTAGTTGCGGGATGGTGCATTATGGAACGAGTAAAGAGACTTGCCGGTAATGAGATTGAACTATGTATTGAGATACCAACGGTCGAATCTCGGGCAAGTAACATATCGATGACAAAGGGAACACCGTATGTTGTTGTGCGGTTTGACCGATAAAGATCTTCGTAGAATATGTAGGAACCAATATGAGCATCCAGGTTCCGCTATTGGTTATTGACCAGAGATGAGTCTCGGTCATGTCTACATAGTTCTCGAACCCGTAGGGTCCGCACGCTTAACGTTCTGTGACGATCGGTGTTATGAGTTTATGTGTTTTGATATACCAAATGTTGTTCGTAGTCCCAGATGTGATCACGGACATGACGAGGAGTCTCGAAATGGTCGATACATAAAGATTCATATCTTGGACGGCTATTTTCAGACACCGGAAGTGTTCCGGGAGGTTTCGGATAAAACCGGAGTGCTGGAGGGTTATCGGAACCCCCCGGGAAGTTATTGGGCCCTTAGTGGGCTTTAGGGGAGAGAGAGGGCAGCAGCTAGGAGGTGGCCCCCCCAAGGGAGTCCGAATTGGACTAGGGGAGGGGGGCGCGGCCCCTCTTTCCTTCTCCCTCCCCCTCTCCTTCCTTTCCCCTCCTAGTAGGACTAGGAAAGGAGGAATCCTACTCCTACTAGGAGGAGGATTCCTCCTTCGTTGGCGCGCCCCTAGGGCCGGCCGACCTCCTCCTCCCCTCCTTTATATACGGGGGAGGGGGGCACCCCATAGACACACAAGTTGATCATTGTCTTAGCCGTGTGCGGTGCCCCCCTCCACATGTTCCACCTCGGTCATATCGTTCGAGTGCTTAGGCAAAGCCCTGCATCGGTAACTTCATCAACACCGTCATCACGCCGTCGTGCTGACAAAGCTCTCTGAGGGAGTCCTGGACTAGGGGGTGTCCGGATAGCCGAACTATCATATTTGGCCGGACTCCTAGACTATGAAGATAAAAGATTGAAGACTTCGTCCCGTGTCCGGATGGGACTTTCCTTGGCGTGGAAGGCAAGCTTGGCGATACGGATATGTAGATTTCCTACCATTGTAACCGACTCTGTGTAACCCTAACCCTATTCGGGGCCTATATAAACCGAAGAGTTTTAGTCCGTAGGACGAACAACAATCATACCATAGGCTAGCTTCTAGGGTTTAGCCTCTCTGATCTCGTGGTAGATCTACTCTTGTACTACCCATATCATCAATATTAATCAAGCAGGAGTAGGGTATTACCTCCACCGAGAGGGCCCGAACACAGGTAAAAACATCGTGTCCCTTGTCTCCTGTTACCATCCACCTAGACGCACGATTCGGGACCCCCTACCGAGATCCGCCCGGTTTGACACCGACATTGGCGCTTTCATTGAGAGTTCCTCGTGTCGTCACCGATAGGCCCGATTGTTCCTTCGATCATCAACAACGGCGCGATCCGGTGGGACTTTTCTCCCGGACAGATCTTACGTATTCGGCGGCTTTGCTGCGGGCAATTAAGCAGCCATCTGGAGCAGATCGAAAGCTACGCCCCTGGCCATCAGGTCAGGTTTGGAAGTTTAAACTACACGGCCGACATCCGCGGAGACTTGATCTTCGACGAATTCAAGCTGCAGCCGAGCGCGCCGCACTATCTCGATGGGCATGATCTAACTCTGCCGCCGAACAGTGTCCTGGAGGCCGCACTATTGTCCGCTCCGAACATTGATTCGGAGCCGACCTCGCCGATCGAGGATGGTTGGTTGGACACCACCTCGGGGGCTGAAATCTCTACGGTGATCGAGCCGAACACCATCCCTGTCCTTTGCGAAGACCGTGACTCCAGGGTGTCGGACTCCTCTCCGGACTCCGAACCCTCCGCGCCCCTGCCAATCGAATCCGATTGGGTGCCGGTCATGGAGTTCACTGCCGCGGACATCTTTCAGCACTCGCCCTTTGGCGACATCCTGAATTCACTAAAGTCTCTCTCTTTATCAGGAGAGCCCTGGCCGGACTACGGTCAGGAAGGTTGGGATGCGGACGACGAAGAAATTCAACGCCCACCCACCACCCACTTTGTAGCCCGCCGATGATTTAACCGACATGCTCGACTTCGACTCAAGACATCGACGGTATGGACGGCGATCTTTGGAGACGACCAAGAACCAGCGCCTACAGGGCACTGGAAGGCCACCTCGTCATACGACATATACATGGTGGACATCCCAAAAGATGGGAACGGCGATGGAACAGCGGAGGATGACCCCTCCAATAAAGCCCAAGCGCCGGCGTCAGCGGCGCCGCTCTAAATCCCGCCACAGAAAAAATGGTGATTCCGGCACGGGAGACAATAACACCCCGGCCAGTGCAGGAGGAGGGAGAAGCAAGTCCGCACGACAGTGCGGCAGAAAGAGAGGCAGAGGACGATAATTATGCGCCCCCCTCCGAAGACGAGGCAAGCCTCGACGACGACGAATTTGTCGTGCCAGAGGACCCCGTCGAACAAGAGCGTTTTAAACGCAGGCTCATGGCCACGGCAAGTAGCCTCAAGAAAAAGCAGCAACAGCTTAGAGCTGACCAAGACCTGCTACCTGACAAATGGATTGAAGTCCTTGCAGCCGAAGAGTATGAACTTGAACGCCCCTCCAAAAGCTACCCCAAATGCAGGCCATTGCCTCGATCAGAGGAGGAAGCACCCAAGTCACCAGCGCACGACATGGCAGACCGGCCACCCCGTGGCCGCGACAAAGAAGCCTCTCGGCCCTCCGCTGAAGCCACGCCCCGACGCCGCTCAAAAAGTACCAAGGCACGGGAAAACGCGCCGGACTTGCGAGATATATTGGAGGATAAGGCAAAACATACAAGATCGATCTACAGATCGCGTGGGCGTAACGACTCGGGATGATTCTGTCACGCGGATCTGACAAACCCGGCGGGCGAACACGATGAGACAAAGCTCATATGAGCTGCGTCGTGATATAGCCCAATCTGAGGCGCCGCACACCCACTATGCTTCACAGATAAAGTAATGGATCATCAAATCCACGAGGGCTTCAAACCCGTAAACATCGAATCATACGATGGTACCACAGATCTCTTGATGCGGATCGAGGACTATCTCCTCCATATCCACATGTCCCACGGTGATGATCTACATGCCATCAAATACCTCCCACTCAAGCTTAAAGGACCAGCTCGGCATTGGCTCAACAGCTTGCCAGCAGATTTAATCGGTTGTTGGGAGGACCTGGAAGCCGCATTCCTTGATAACTTCCAGGGCACATATGTGCGACCACCAGACGCCGATGACCTTAGCTATATAATTCAGCAGCCAGTGAATCGGTCAGACAATTCTGGACGCGGTTCCTAACAAAGAAAAATCAGATCGTCGACTGTTCGTATGCAGAGGCGCTAGCAGCCTTCAAACACAACATCCGCGACGAGTGGCTAGCCCGGCTCCTAGGACAGGAAAAGCCGAAATCCATGGCAGCCCTTACCACACGCATGACCCGCCTTTGCGCGGGAGAGGACAGCTAGCTAGCTCGAAGCAACAACTTGGCCAAACACCACGGTAGTTCGGATACCAAGGACAGCAATGGTAGGTCGCGTCGCAACAAGAATAAACGCCGCGTGCGGTGATAATATCAAGATACGACAATAAATGCGGATTCGGAGGCTCTAAACCCGGTCGTGGAAGAAGCCATTCAAAAGAAATACCCAGGCCCGTCCAACTTGGACCGAATACTCGATCGCTTGTGCCAGATACATGGCACCCCCGAAAAACCAGCCAACCACACCAACAGGGATTGTTGGGTGTTGAAGCAAGCAGGCAAGCTAAGCGCCAAAAACAACGACAAGGGGGCTGCATAGTGATGACGAGGAAGAGCCCCGGCCGCCGAACAATAGAGGACAGAAGGGCTTTCCCACACAAGTGTGGACGGTGAACATGATATACGCAACCCACATACCCAAAAGGGAGCGGAAGTGTGCGCTAAGGGACGTGTACGCGATGGAGCCAGTCGCCCCGAAGTTCAACCCATGGTCTTCCTGCCCGATCACCTTCGATCGAAAGGACCACCCCACTAGCATCCGTCACGGCGGTTTCGCCGCATTGGTTCTTGACCCAATTATTGACGGATTTCACCTCACCAGAGTCCTGATGGACGGCGGTAGCAGCCTGAGCCTGCTTTATCATGATACAGTGCGCAAAATGGGCATAGACCCTTCAAGGATTAAACCCAAAAAGACGACCTTTAAAGGCGTCATACCAGGTGTAAAGGCCAATTGTACAGGCTCAGTTACACTCGAAGTGGTCTTCGGATCCCCGGATAACTTCCGAAGCGAAGAGTTAATCTTCGACATAGTCCCGTTCCGCAGCGGCTATCACGCACTGCTTGGACGAACCGCATTTGCAAAGTTCAATGTGGTGCCGCACTACGCATACCTCAAGATCAAGATGCCAGGACCTCGAGGAGTAATCACGGTCAATGGAAACACCGAACGCTCTCTCCGAACGGAGGAGCACACGGCGGCCCTCGCGGCGGAGGTGCAAAGCAGCCTCTCACAGCAATTCTCGAGTCCGGCCACTAAACGTCCGGACAGCATCCAAGCGCGCCCGGAGTAACCTACAACAAGACCGCCTGGCACGATCCAAGCACGCGTAGCAATCCGGCCCCAACCCCAGCCCTTGCGAAATTGCGAAGCCAACACTACGCGTACATAACTACGCTCTGGAGATACCATGGGCATAAGGGGAGGGGCACGACCACGACACGCCCAGAATGCGGCTCGACCGCACCAGGGGCTCCCGATTGTGTCATTCTTTTTCTTTTTTTTCTTTTTTCTTTTTTCTTACTTTCAGGACTCTGTTCTCCAGAAGCCCTGTCCGGCGTTCGCGCCAAACTCACGATGCAGCAGCCAGGGAAACAGAAAGCTACGTCGAGTGTCCAGGTGGTCTCTATTACGAGCATTATACCTGTTTTACATACCATCCCGCAGCTTACCTGAGGGAGTCCTGGACTACGGGGTGTCCGGATAGCCGAACTATCATCACGGACGGACTCCAAGATTATGAAGATACAAGATTGAAGACTTCGTCCCGTGTCCGGATGGAACTTTCTTGGCGTGGAAGGAAATCTTGGTGATACGGATATGTAGATCTCCTACCATTGTAACCGACTCTGTGTAACCCTAACCTATCCGGTGTCTATATAAACCAGAGGGTTTTAGTCCGTAGGACGAACAACAATCATACCATAGGCTAGCTTCTAGGGTTTAGCCTCCTTGATCTCGTGGTAGATCCACTCTTGTACTACCCATATCATCAATATTAATCAAGCAGGAGTAGGGTATTACTTCCATCGAGAGGGCCCGAACCTGGGTAAAAACATCGTGTCCCTTGTCTCCTGTTACCATCCGCCTAGACGCACAGTTCGGGACCCCCTACCGGAGATCCGCCGGTTTTGACACCGATACTGGTGCTTTCATTGAGAGTTCCTCTGTGTCATCACCGATAGGCCCGATGGCTCCTTCGATCATCAACAACGATGCGGTCCAGGGTGAGACTTTTCTCCCCGGACAGATCTTCAGATTCGGGCGGCTTTACCGCTGCGAGCCAATTCGCAGCCATCTGGAGCAGATCGAAAGCTACGCCCCTGGCCATCAGGTCAGATTTGGAAGTTTGAGCTATACGGCCGATGTCCGCGGAGACTTGATCTTCGATGGATTCGAGCCGCAGCCGAGCCGGATTCCCCGATCGAGGACGAGTGGTTGGACACCGCCTCGGGGGCTACGATCTCTACGACGATTGAGCCGAACTCCATCCCTGTCCTATGCGAAGACCTTGACTCCAGGGTGCCGGACTCCTCTCCGGACTCTGAACCCTCCGCGCCCCTGCCAATCGAGTCCGATTGGGCGCCGGTCATGGAGTTCACTGCCGCGGACATCTTTCAGCACTCGCCCTTTGGCGACATCCCGAATTCACTAAAGTCTCTTTCTTTATCCGGAGAGCCCTGGCCGGACTACGGACAGGAAGGTTGGGATATGGACGACGAAGAAATTCAACGCCCACCCACCACCCACTTTGTAGCCACGGTCGATGATTTAACCGACATGCTCAACTTCGACTCCGAAGACATCGATGGTATGGACGACGATGCCGGAGACGACCAAGACCCAGCACCTACGAGGGCCTTTGAAGGCCACCTCGTCATACGACATATACATGGTGGACATCCCAAAAGATGGGAACGGCGATGGAACAACGGAGGATGACCCCTCCAAGAAGCAACCGAAGCGCCGACGTCAGCGGCGCCGCTCTAAATCCTGCCACAGCAAAAACGGTGATTCCGGCACGGGAGATAATAACACCCCGGACAGTGCCGAAGACAACCCCTCCAAGAGGACTCAGCGGCGGAGGAGGGAGAAGCAAGTTCGCTGTGATGCGGCAGAAAGAGAGGTCGAGGACGATAATTATGCGCCCCCCTCCGAAGATGAGGCAAGCCTCGACGACGACGGATTTGTCGTGCCTGAGGATCCCGCCGAACAGGAGCGTTTCAAACGCAGGCTTATAGCCACGGCAAACAGCCTCAAGAAAAAGCAGCAACAGCTTAGAGCTGACCAAGACCTGCTAGCTGACAGATGGACTGAAGTCCTTGCAGCCGAAGAGTATGAACTCGAACGCCCCTCCAAAAGCTACCCGAAACGCAGGCCATTGCCTCGATCAGAGGAGGAAGCACCCAAGTCACCAGCGTACGACATGGCAGACCGGCCACCCTGCGGTCGCGACAGAGAGGCCTCTAGAGCCTCCGTTCAAGTCGTACCCCGACGCCGTTCAAAAAGTTCCAAGGCACGGGAAAACGCGCCGGACTTGCGAGATATATTGGAGGATAAGGCAAAACATACAAGATCGATCTACGGATCGCGTGGGCGCCCCACGACACGTGATGATAACCGTCACGCCGGATACAGAAACTCCGGTCGGGCCGAACACAACAGACAAAGCTCATTTGTGTTGCGTCGTGATATAGCCCAATACAGAGGCGCCGCACACCCACTATGCTTCACAGATGAAGTAAGGGATGTATATGCGATGGAGCCAGTCGCCCCAAAGTTCAACCCATGGTCTTCCTGCCCGATCACCTTCGATCGAAGGGACCACCCCACTAGCATCCGTCACGGCGGTTTCGCCGCATTGGTTCTTGACCCAATTATTGACGGATTTCACCTCACCAGAGTCCTGATGGACGGCGGTAGCAGCCTGAACCTGCTTTATCAGGATACAGTGCGCAAAATGGGCATAGACCCTTCAAGGATTAAACCTACAAAGACGACCTTTAAAGGCGTCATACCGGGTGTTGAGGCCAATTGTACAGGCTCAGTTACACTCGAAGTGGTCTTCGGATCCCCGGATAACTTCCGAAGCGAAGAGTTAATCTTCGACATAGTCCCGTTCATGGCGGCTATCACACATCGCTTGGACGAACCGCATTTGCAAAGTTCAATGCGGTGCCGCACTACGCATACCTCAAGCTCAAAATGCCAGGCCCTCGAGGAGTAATCACGGTCAATGGAAACACCGAACGCTCTCTCCGAACGGAGGAGCACACGGCGGCCCTCGCGGCGGAGGTGCAGAGCAGCCTCTCACGGCAATTCTCGAGTCCGGCCACAAAGCGTCCGAACACCGTCAAGCGCGCCCGGAGTAACCTACAACAAGACCGCCTGGCATGATTCAAGCACGCGTAGCAATTCGGCCCCAACCCCAGCCCTCGCGAAATTGCGAAGCCAGTACTACGCGTACATAACTACGCTCTGGAGATACCATGGGCATAAGGGGAGGGGCACGACCACGGCACGCCCGGAATGCGGCTTAACCGCACCAGGGGATCCCGATTGTGTCATTATTTTTTCATTTTTATTTTTTTCTTCTATTTTTTTACTTTCAAGACTCCGTTTTCCAGAAGTCCTGTCCGGCACTAGAATCGCCGAACTTACGATGCAACAGCCAGGGAAGCAGAAAGCTACGTCGAGTGTTCAGGTGGTCTCTATTACGAGCATTATACCTGTTTTACATACCATCCCGCAGCTTACCCCTCGGAGGGGACATGTTAGATAGTCCCATCCCTTGCTTATCGCACTATTTGTATCGCTCTGCTTTCATTGCAGTACCTTTTGAATAAACAATACATAGCTTTTGCTTATTATTGCACTCCTTTCTTATTCTATACATATGTTAATTTTATGACATGTTGCACCAGTACACTTTGGTACGGCCAATACACCAGGGCTTAAGTACCCGAAATTATGGTGTGATAAGTCCGAACACTTTCACAAGTGCGGCACCCGAACTTATAGCATTATATGAATCGGCTCGAATCATGTCTTGGGTCAATAGTTGGGTTTGCCCGGCTCACGTGTTTTGGTACCTTACGTTCGGTTATATCGGCTAAGGTAGCACCGGAGAACCACCGCGATTGTGCCCGGTTGAGTTGGGTTGAGCACCTCGGTGGAGAAAGCTAAAACTGACCGTCATGATAGGGCGAGAGCGATCGATGTTCGAGAGGTTTTTTCGGGTCCCTAAAGACTTATGCCACTTAGAGCGAGGAACGGAATTGTCCGGCCAAAGGCGTGGATAGCGCCCCGAATTCGGTCTTCCGAATACTAGGGGCTTCGCCGAAATTTAAAATTATAGAATTCTATGGCTAAGTGAGAGTGTTCAAGCATTATAAGTCCGGTTGCCTTGTTCGTTGCGTTGAGCGCCTCCCTAGATGGACCCAATAATGGGAACAACAGTGCTCAAGTTTATCGAACACCCCAAAGACTTTCGTGGCATGGGGGCTGAAGCCAACGACTTTCCATCTCTCAAATTTGATAAACGGCCGCACAGAAGGCAATATTTTAAATTAACAAGCGTTGCTTAGCGCATATGAACAAGTTTTCAGCGCACAGGATAACAAATGGGCGTCTATTCAAAAATTACATCTTTGGAGCACTCATCCGCTATTCGGCGGGCACCCTTCAGGAGGCCCTCATAGTACATTTCGGGCGTGCGATGCTCCGTGCCCTTCGGTGGCCCGTCCGTCACAAGCTTCTCCGCATCCAGCTTGCCCCAGTGCACTTTAGCACGGGCAAGGGCCCGACGGACACCTTCAATGCAGACGGAGCGCTTGATGACTTCAATCTGTGGACAGGCGTCCACCAGCCGCTGCACTAAGCCGAAGTAGCTCCCAGGCATGGCTTCCAATGGCCACAGCCGAACTATAAGGCCCTTCATGGCCTGTTCGGCGACCTTAGGAGCTCGACCAGCTGCTTCAGCTGGTCGCTCAGGGGCACCGGACGTTCGGCCTCAGCATACGGAGACCAGAACACCTTCTCCGTCGAGCTCCCCTCCTTGGTGCGGTAGAATGCGGCAGCATCAGACACACTTCGGGGCAAATCTGCGAATGCTCCTGGAGAGCTCCGAATCCGGTTAAGTAATAAGTAATTCACTTTCACATGCTTGCTTTGCATAAAGAATGCCTTGCCCGCCACTATCTTCTTTAATGATTCAATTTCTTGGAGGGCTTTTTGGGCCTCGGCCTTAGCAGCTTTGGCACTCTCAAGAGCCGAGGCAAGCTCGGACTCTCGGGTCTTTGAGTCACGCTCCAAACCCTTGAGTTTTTCCACGAGAGCCTGGAGCTCTTGCCGCACCTCCGCCAGCTGCGCCTCCCCCTTTCTCTCGCTCGGTGCGTTCCACAACCGCTTTGATTTCGGCCACGGACACCGCTTCCTTCAGGGTCGCCACCTCGTTCGTGGCCCCTGCAGTACCCATGTTATTCCTGTTATTTTTTGCAACAGAAACCTTTCTATAAGGTATTTCTTTAATAAGGTACTACTTACCCTCCTTGTCCTCGAGCTGCTTCTTGGCTTGGCCGAGCTCGTTCTCGGACCGCTCGAGGCTCTGCTTCAATGCATTGACCTCGGCGGTCGGTCTGGCAGAGGTCGGCGCAGCCTGCATTCCCATATTGACATACTTATGTTAGACTCCTGCGTATATCTTTTTAGATCCTTAGTCCGGCTTTTCTTTCCGAACACCGAACTAAGCATCAGGGGCTACTGTCTATGCAGTAATATTTTTCCATATTCTAAACTTACCTCAAAGCCTGTTAGAAAGCTTTTCTTTCCGAACACCGAACTAAGCATCACCGCACTCATAACAGTGCGGTGCTCCTCCTTGATGGAGGCGCTGTTAAGCACCTCCAGTAAGCTATCCGGTGCCTCCGGTTGGACGGAGGACACCGGCGTCTTACCCTTCTTACGAAGGGACTGCTTGCCGGACTCCGGAACCGCTGAAGGTTCCGGCATGGAGTCCGGACAAGGGTCGGTCTTAGAGCCCTTGGGGGTCTTGCCCCCCACGCGCTTGGAGTCCGGGAGGTTACCTTGCGGCGCCTCCTGCACCACCTCCTCTTGACCAGCCCCCCCTTGGGGCACCACCTCGGCGTCGTCCGTAGCATGAGGCGAGGAGGCGGCCGGAAGCGAAGTACTCTCCATTTCCGACAAACCCAGGGACCCGCTCGATGAAGCGGCGAACTCTCCCTTGGGCGGGTTGCATGATTGTTCGACATTAGAGAACACTATGCAATAATAAAAAGCCATGGGTATCCGGACACTTACGATCTCGCCAGGGGCTTGGCCCTTGTTGGCCAATCCTCCTCGTCATTGTCGACGTTGGTGGAGAAGTCCGGAGGAAGGGTTCTTCCCTTCTTGGACCCTCCGGCCTCCCCAATTGGGGCGGATTTCCTTTTCCTCTCCTCCCCCGCTAGGGGAGAGGCTTCTTTTTCCTCCTCTTCATCCTCAGGAGAAGATTCTGCTTCAGAATCTGACAGCACCTGGCGCCGGAGCTCCTTCGAGTTCCCGTGGCCTCCTTCTTAGCCTTTTTCTCCGGCACCACATGGTACGGAGCCAAGAGCTCCCGTCAATTCCAAGGCGTCCGCTGGGTTTTCCGGCAAAGGAGCCGGACGGTTAATCTGTCCGGACGTCCTTCAACAGATCCTGTCAAAGATTAGGGAGTTTTAGATCCCACATAGAGTCAATCTATGAAAAAAGAGTCCCGTAAAGGGTAAAATAACTTACCTCGCCGGCTTGACGTTGCGAGCTGTATCCGCGATCTTCAGTCGCGGATGAGGGAGCCTCGGCGCCCTTGAACAGCACCTTCCAGGCATCTTCGTACGTAGTGTCGAAGAGCCTTTTTAGAGTCGAGTGTTGTGCCGGATCGAACTCCCACAATTTGAAGGACCGTTGTTGGCATGGGAGAATCCGACGGATGAGCATCACCTGGATTACGTTGAGAAGCCTGAGATTCTTGTCCACCAAGTTTCGGACGCATGTTTGGAGTCCGGATGTCTCGTCCGAATTCCCCCACGTCAGGCCCGTCTCTTTCCATGATGAGAGCCGTGTGGGGAAGCCATATCTGAATTCGAGGGCCGCCACCCATTTGGGGCCGCGCGGCTCGGTGATATAGAACCACCCCGACTGCCACCCCTTTATCGTCTCCACAAAGGAGCCCTCGAGCCATAGGACTTTGGCCATCTTGCCAACCATGGTGCCTCCGCACTCCGCTTGACGGCTGCCCACTACCTTCGGCCGGACGTTGAAGATCTTCAGCCATAAGCCGAAGTGAGGCTGGATGCAAAGGAAGGCCTCGCACACGACGATGAACGCCGAGATGTTGAGGATGAAATTCGGGGCCAGATCGTGGAAGTCCAGGCCGTAGTAGAACATGAGCCCCCAGACAAATGGGTGAAGTGGAAAACCTAGTCCACGGAGGAAGTGGGGGAGAAACACCACCCTCTCATGGGGCCTGGGGGTTGGAATGAGCTGCCCCGCGTCGGGCAGCCGGTGCGCGATGTCGCCGGACAAGTACCCGGCCTCCCGCAGTCTTGTGATGTGCCCCTCCGCGACAGAGGAGGCCATCCACCTGCCTCCCGCTCCGGACATAGTTGGAGAAGGTTGAGGTGGGGTGTGCGGACTTGGGTGCTGGAGCTCGAGTGCGCAGAAATGGATGAGCAAAGGAGGAAGAAGGCGTAGGTGAAAACGGTGGATCCTTATCCCCTTATATGGACGGACGAAGCTATGCGTCCCCCACCAGCCTGGTAAAACTCGCTTATCTCCCAAGCGCCATAATCAATGGCGCGGATGGGTTACCCACGTCCGTATTGATGGGAATCCCGGAATAAGGGGGCACGATCTATGCTTTGATAAGACGTGCCAGGAAAACCGCCTCGCTAAACGCGCTGAGGTGTAACAGTAAAAAACGATTCATATAAAGGCCTGGCCGTGGTGTGATGTCACGCCACAGAATATGTCAGCAGATCTGTGCAAAAAGCTATTCTCTCTACGGTGGTATGTGGAACTTGTTTTGCAGAGCCGGACACTATCCTTGTATTCAAAACCTTCTATGAAGTATTCAGAGGAGGAACCCGCCTCGCAATGCCGAAGACAATCAACGCGCCGGACTCGTCGTCATTGAAGCCTGGTTCGTGGAGCTCTTGAGGGAGTCCTGGACTAGGGGGTGTCCGGATAGCCGAACTATCATCACGGCCGGACTCCAAGATTATGAAGATACAGGATTGAAGACTTCGTCCCGTGTCCGGATGGGACTTTCCTTGGCATGGAAGGCAAGCTTGGCTATACGGATATGTAGGTCTCCTACCATTGTAACCGACTCTGTGTAACCCTAACCTATCCGGTGTCTATATAAACCGGAGGGTTTTAGTTCGTAGGACGAACAAAAATCATACCATAGGCAAGCTTCTAGGGTTTAGCCTCCTTGATCTCGTGGTAGGTCCACTCTTGTACTACCCATATCATCAATATTAATCAAGCAGGAGTAGGGTATTACCTCCATCGAGAGGTCCCGAACCTGGGTAAAAACATCGTGTCCCTTGTCTCCTGTTACCATCCGTCTAGACGCATAGTTCGGGACCCCCTACCCGAGATCCGCCGGTTTTGACACCAACATTACCCCTGGAGGGGGACATGTTAAATAGTCCCATCCCTTGCTTATCGCACTATTTGTATCGCTCTGCTTCCATTGCAATACCTTTTTGAATAAACAATAAATAGATTTTGCCTATTATTGCACTCCTTTCTTTATCTATATATATGTTCATTTCATGACATGTTGCACCCGTACACTTTGGTACGACCAATACACCAGGGGCTTAAGTACCCCAAAAGTATGGTGTGATAAGTCCGAACACTTCCACAAGTGCGGCACCCCGAACTTATAGCATTATATGCATCGGCTCCGAATCATGTCTTGGGTCAATAGTTGGGTTTGCCTGGCTCCCATGTTTTGGTACCTTACGTTCCGTTATATCGACTAAGGTAGCACTTTGGGAGAACCACTGCGATTGTGCCCCGGTTGAGCTGGGTTGAGCACCTCAGTGGAGAAAGCTAAAACTGACCGTCATGATAGGGCGAGAGCCGGTCGCTGTTCGAGAGGTTTTTTCGGGTCCCTAAAGACTTATGCCGCTTAGAGCGAGGAGCCGACATTGTCTGACCAAGGCGTGGATAGCGCCCCGAACTCGGTCTTCTGAATACTAGGGGCTTCGCCGAAATTTAAAATTATAGAATTCTATGGCTAAGTGAGAGTGTTCAAGCACTATAAGTCCGGTTGCCTTGTTCGTTGTGTTGAGCGCCTCCCTCGAAGGACCCAAGAATGGGAACAAGAGCGCTCAAGTTTATCCCGAACACCCCAGCACTCGTGGCATCGGGGCTGAAGCCAACGACTTGCCATCTCTCAAATTTTATAAACGGCCGCACAGAAGGTAATATTTTAAATTCACAAGCGTTGTTTAGCGCATATGAACAAGTTGTCATCGTACAGGATAACAAATGAGAGTCTATTAAAAAATTACATCTTTGGAGCACTCATCCGCTATACGGCGGGCACCCTTCAGGACGCCCTCATAGTACATTTCGGGCTTGCGATGATCCTTGCCCTTCGGTGGCCCGTCCGTCACAAGCTTCTTCGCATCCAGCTTGCCCCAGTGCACTTTAGCACGGGCAAGGGCCCGACGGGCACCTTCAATGCAGACGGAGCGCTTGATGACTTCAATCCACGGACACGCGTCCACCACCGCCCGCAGACTAGCCCAAAGTAGCTCCCAGGCATGGCTTCCAATGGCCACAACCGAACTATGAGGCCCTTCATGGCCTGTTCGGGGACCTTGTGGAGCTCGACCAGCTGCTTCAGCTGGTCGCTTAGGGGCACCGGATGTCCGGCCTCAGCATACTGAGAGCAGAACACCTTTTGCATCGAGCTCCCCTCCTTGGCGTGGTAGAACGCGGCAGCATCAGACACACTACAGGGCAGATCTGCGAATGCTCCTGGAGAGCTCCGAATCCGGGTAAGTAATAGGTAATTCACTTTCACATGCTTGCTTTGCATAAAGAATGTCTTACCCGCCGCTATCTTCTTTAATGATTCAATTTCTTGGAGGGCTTTTTGGGCTTCGGCCTTAGCGGCTTTGGCACTTTCAAGAGCCGAGGCGAGCTCGGACTCTCGAGTCTTCGAGTCACGCTCCAAACTCTCGTGTTTTTCCACGAGAGCCTGGAGCTCTTGCCGCACCTCCGCCACCCGCTCCTCCTGCTTCTCTCGCTCGGTGCGCTCCGCGGCCGCTTTGCTTTCGGCCGCGGACACCGCTTCCTTCAGGGTCGCCACCTCGTTCGTGGCCCCTACAATACCCACGTTATTCCTGTCATTTTTTGCAACCGAATCCTTTCTATAAGGTATTTCTTTCATAAGGTATTGCTTACCTTCCCTGTCCTCGAGCTGCTTCTTGGCAAGGCCGAGCTCGTTCTTGGACCGCTCGAGGCTCTTCTTTAATGCATTGACCTCCGCAGTCAGTGCGGCAGAGGTCAGCAGCGCAGCCTGCATTCGCATATTGACACACTTATGTTAGACTCCTGCGTATATCTTTTTAGATCCTTAGTCCGGCTTTTCTTTCCGAACACCGAACTAAGCATCAGGGGCTACTGTCTATGCGGTAATATTTTTACATATTCTAAACTTACCTCAAAGCCTGTTAGAAGGCTGGTGCTACCTTGATCAGCCCGCTCCTGGCGGACTGAACTTTCTGGATCACCACACTCATAACAGTGCGGTGCTCCTCCACGACGGAGGCGCTGTTAAGCGCCTCCAGTAAGCTATCCGGTGCCTCCGGTTGGACGGAGGACACCGGCGTCTTACCCTTCCTATGAAGGGGCAGCTTGCCGGACTTCAGAACCACTGAAGGTTCCGGTATGGAGTCCGGACAAGGGTCGGGCTTGGAGCCCCTGGGGGTCTTGCTCCCCTCGTGCCTGGAGTCTGGGAGGCTGCCTTGCGGCGCCTCCTGCGCCACCTCCTCTTGACCAGGCCCCCCATGGGGCCCCACCTCGGCGTCGTCAGCAGCGTGAGGTGAGGAGGCGGCCGGAAGTGAAGTACTTTCCACTTCCGACGAATTCAGGGACCCGCTCGACGAAGCGGCAAGCCCGTCCTTGGGCGGGCTGCATGATTGTTCAGCATTAGAGAACACTATGCAATGAAAAAAAGCCATGAGTTATTCTGGAATCCGGACACTTACGATCTCGCCAGGGGCTTGGCCCATGTTGGCCACTCCTCCTCGTCGTTGTCGGCGCTGGTGGAGAAGTCCGGAGGAAGGGTCCTTCCCTTGTTGGACCCTCCGGCCTCCCCAGTTGGGGCGGCCTTCCTTTTCTTCCCTCCCCCCGCTGGGGGAGAGGCTTCTTTTTCCTCCTCCTCTTCCTCAGAGGAGGATTCCGCCTCCGGGTTGTCGGGCGACGAGTCCGACAGCCCCTGGCGCCGGAGCTCCTTCGAGTTCCCGTGGCCTCCTTCTTGGCCTTCTTCTCCGGCACCACGTGAGGTGCCGGAGCCAGCAACCCAATCGGGCGTCGGCTGGTCTTCCGGCAAAGGGGCGGACGGTTAATCTGTCCGGACATCTTCAACCGATCTGTCAAAGGTTAGGGAGTTTTAGTTCCCGTGACAGAGTCAAACTATGAAAAAGAGTCCATAAAGGGTAAAATAACTTACCTCATCGCTTGACGCAGCGAGCTGAATCCGCAATCTTGATGGCGGATGCGGGAGCTTCGGCGCCCTTGAACAGCACCTTCCAGGCATCTTCATACGTAGTGTCGAAGAGCCGGCTCAAGGTTTGGTGTTGTGCTGGATCAAACTCCCACAAATTGAAGGCCCGTTGTTGGCATGGGAGAATCCGGCGGATGAGCATCACCTGGATTACGTTGACAAGCCTGAGATTCTTGTCCACCAGGTTTCGGATGCAAGTTTGGAGTCCGGACAGCTCATCCGAATCCCCCCACGTCTAGCCCGTCTCTTTCCATGATGTGAGCCGTGTGGGGAAGACAGATCGGAATTCGGGGGCCGCCGCCCATTGAGAGTCGCGCGGCTCGGTGATATAGAACCACCCCGATTGCCATCCCTTTATGGTCTCCACAAAGGAGCCCTCGAGCCATAGGACTTTGGCCATCTTGCCAACCATGGCGCCTCCGCACTCCGCTTGGCGGCCGCCCACTACCTTCGGCCCGACATTAAAGATCTTCAGCCATAAGCTGAAGTGGGGCTGGATGCAGAGGAAGGCCTCGCACACGATGATTAACGCTGAGATGTTGAGGATAAAATTCGGGGCCAGATCGTGGAAATCTAGGCCGTAGTAGAACATGAGCCCCCGGACAAATGGGTGAAGTGGAAACCCTAGTCCGCGGAGGAAGTGGGGGAGGAACACCACCCTCTCATGGGGCCTGGGGGTGGGGATGAGCTGCCCTTCGTCGGGCAGCCGATGCGCGATGTCACTGGACAAGTATCCGGCCTTCCGCAGCTTTTTGATGTGCCCCTCCGTGACGGAGGAGGCCACCCACCTGCCTCCCGCTCCGGACATAGTTGGAGAAGGTTGAGCTGGGGTGTGCGGACTTGGGCGCTGGAGCTCGAGTGCACGGAAATGGATGAGCAAAGGAGGAAGAAGACGTAGGTGAAAAGGTGGATCCTTATCCCCTTATATGGACGGACGAAGTTATGCGTCCCCCACCAGCCGGGTAAAACTCGCTTATCTCCCAAGCGCCGTAATCAATGGCGCGGATGGGTTACCCACGTCCGTATTGATGGGAATCCCGGAATAAGGGGGCACGATCTATGCTTTGATAAGACGTGCCAAGGAAACCGCCTCGCTAAACGCACTGAGGTAGAATAGTAAAAACGATTCGTATAAAGGCCTGGTCGTGGTGTGATGTCACGCAGCGGAATACGTCAGCAGATCTGTGCAAAATTATTCTCTCTACGGTGGTATGTGGAACTTGTTTTGCAGAGCCGGACACTATCCTGGTGTTCAAAACCTTCTATGAAGTATTCGGAGGAGGAACCCGCCTTGCAATGCCGAAGACAATATGCGTGCCGGACTCGTCGTCATTGAAGCCTGGTTCAGGGGCTACTGAGGGAGTCCTGGACTAGGGGGTGTTCGGATAGCCGAACTATCATCTTTGGCTGGACTCCTAGACTATGAAGATACAAGATTGAAGACTTCGTCCCGTGTCCGGTTGGGACTTTCCTTGGCGTGGAAGGCAAGCTTGGCGATACGGATATGTAGATTTCCTACCATTGTAACCGACTCAGGTAACCCTAACCCTATTCGGTGCCTATATAAACCGAAGGGTTTTAGTCCGTAGGATGAACAACAATCATACCATAGGCTAGCTTCTAGGGTTTAGCCTCTCTGATCTCGTGGTAGATCTACTTTTGTACTACCCATATCATCAATATTAATCAAGCAGGAGTAGGGTATTACCTCCACTGAGAGGGCCCGAACCTGGGTAAAAACATCGTGTCCCTTGTCTCCTGTTACCATCCGCCTAGACACACAGTTCGGGACCCCCTACCCGAGATCCGCCGGTTTTGACACCGACACTCTCCCTCAACACTCAGCTGGATCGAGAGTTCGTGGGACGTCACCGAGCTGAACGTGTGCAGACCACGGAGGTGTCGTACTTTTGGTACTAGGATCGGTTGGATCATGAAGACATTCTACTATATCAACCATGTCACTTGATGCTTCCGCTTACGGTCTACGAGGGTACATAGAAAACACTCTCCCCTCTTGTTGCTATGCATCACATAGATCTTGCGTGATCGTAGGAAATTTTTGAAATTACTGCGTTCCCCAACAATTGATGTGTACTTTATTAGTGTTTATAGCAACCCCTCGGTATTTGATACTTTTTCAGTTACTAAGAGTAGTAACTCGAAACGGGAGTTGGAAAATAAACAGAGACTAGTTAAGGGCGAGGTGATGATATGTGTGTTGGAAGTCCAAGATTGATAAAATCACCATCGCACACACTCCCTTTACCTTCGGGATTAAGTTGAACCTAAAATAAATGTTATTTGGTGTTTGCGTTGAGCATGAATATGATTGGATCATGTTTATTGCAATACGGTTATTCATTTAAGTCAAAGAATAATTGTTATTCTATTTACATGAGTAAAATCTTCTATCACTACTAGGGAAAACCCTAGCAGCAGCGCGGGTTAAAAGCTGGTAGTAGCGCGGTTGCCTGCGCTACTACTACGGCGCTACAACTAACTAGTAGTAGTAGCGCGGTGCATCCCGCGCTACTAGTACGTGTGTTAGTAGTAGCGCGGGTTCGACACTCACTACTACTAACTATCTGGAGCGCGTGACTGTGACCCGCGCTACTACTATTAGTTTCAAAAACCAAAAAAATCAAATCTCGGCCCTGTGCGTGCTGTCAATGGTGTCGATGGTTCGATCCAGCGACGACAAGGGTCGCTAGAGGTGCGGACGGGCAGCGGAGACCAGATCCAGTGACGGCTGTTGTAGAGGGACCAGATCCAATGCAGAGGAGAGCAAGACAACGGTGTGAGGGTCCTCTTCACGGCCAAGGCAGAGAGCTCCTCGTTGGCCATGTCGACGACCTGCGCAGGCATGGGCATGGGAGGTGAGTAAAATCGGAGGGACATGGTGTCAGGACCGGATTTTCGGGATATTAATTTCCCAGAAAATGGCCCTTGTGCTCACCAGCCCCAGGATTACTGTTAGCTGATAAGGCACCAACTTGATACAGAAATTCCAAGCAAAGTACGAAATATGTAGTACAAGACCATTCTGGCCTATGAGTACAACAAATGGTTTCTAGTGGTTGATGGCGGAAGCGGTTTGCGGTTCATCAGCGTCTATGGGACCCCATTTCCCACAGGAACAGCTGACCTGGATAACTCCTATCTTCGCGAGGCTGCTATCACCATTGCTTAGGTTCCGGGGCTGTCATCGTAACGCTCCTCTCCAATCGAGAAATCTGGCCAAGAAAATAGCCAGGGACAAGCCAGTGAGTACTTTGAATATACTCGCAAACATTATGAACACGGGTATAATATAACAAATGATATTCATGCTCTGAAATATACTATGATCACAACGTCAGTCACGAAATAAAAATTCATGAAGCACGCAAGCAGGTTGTTCACATAAAACATGAATATGCAATCAGAGAATAGAAATAGAATGCACCGATCGGGTGTCTGAAGCGACGCCTCGAAAGGACAATAACAAAAAGTGTGCCTCAGTCGGGCGTCTGAGCGACACCACATAAATGGCTTATAAAGTAAACATATAACAAGCCTGCCACAGTCGGGCGTCTGAGCGACACCACATAAAGGGCTTATAAAGTAAACCAATAACAAGCATGCCACAGTCGGGCGTCTGTGCGACACCACATAAAGAGCTTATAAAAATAACAAGAAGGCCACAGTCGGGCGTCTGTGCGACACCACATAAATGTCTTATAAGAAAAATAATCACAATGAATATCCAGGAGGTAAAATCATCCCAGGGATACTCAATAATTAAAATAATATAAAGGGTTAGTCCATAATAATAATAATCACAATCATCATAAGTCACAAGTCATGATCCATGTTCTGGTTTAGCTGTTTCTCCTCCGAAGACCGACACTTGACCCATCCCAGACTGTAGTCCTTAACCATGGACACGGCTATTCGAATAGATTTAACCTCTGCAGAGGGTGTACTCTTTACCCACAAGTAACAGATTCCTTTAGTCCATCGGGACTAATTCCATTTATGGTCTTTTAGTTGAAAACACACCTGACCCGCATACACCAGCTTAACTTACCGGTGTCTGGAATCACCCACAACACCTATCAAGCAAAACTCTAAGTGGGGAGGCTACAACCTCGATTAGCATGGGATCAAATTTATACCGCGCGCTACTAAGGGGTGCCCCCCTCTCGGTCCCAACCGGAAACACCCATGCCCCCGGACCAGGTGGCATGCCTACCGGATGCATCCGGTATCTTCCACCATGGCCTCTCTGTACGGTGTGTGCTAGGAAGGGGTTGACAACTTACTGAATTGCACCCTACCTGCGGCAGGGACAAGTGGTAGTATGAAACAAGTATGGGGGTTACTGGAACAAGACTCGATCTATGGCCGACTCAGGAGGTTTAAGTATTCCCTGCATGATTGGCATAACAAATATATATTTCAACCAACAGACAGAATCACCCCTCATCATACCCTGTCATGCCATACCGGACACAATCGTCTCGACAAGGAACTAGGGACAAGCTCGTGTCTACCCAAGACAACGACTTTCCCAGCTTCCTTCCGGTAGGCAGGAAAGGTATACGAAGATGATTACTATCACAAGCATATCCATTTCCAACAGCAAAGAATCTTCATTATGCACTCATGCGTATGATCGTATCATCACATAAAATAATGAATTTGCTCCATGTTAAGGTGGTGTTGTAACCGTATCAAACAACACACAAAAATATTATACCAGGGTTCAGAATGCTTGCCTTCAAGTTGTGGAGAGGCAGGGTGCATTCCAAAACTTCTGAAAGTTTTCTTCTTCTTCAAAATCCTATTTTTGAAAATATCCAAATTAACACATAGTTTTAAAACAGTGCAAAAAAGTTATTTGAAATTTTTTCAAATAAATATGAAAATAAACTAGACAAAATTTTAGAAAGGTAGGTAAAAGAATCAACTCATTTGGAGTTTTATTTTAAAAGATATGTCCAATCAAAGTTTAGTCAAAGTTCTGTTTTAAAAAAATAAATAAAAGAAACAGAAAAAGAAAAAAACAGTTCGTGGGGAAAGCGTACTCTGGGCTTTACGCCTCCACTTACGCAAGCGTGGACCGGCGCGGGGTCACTGACAGTGGGTCCCTTGGGCCCACTGGTCAGGTTTGACCGGTCGCCCCCGCCTCCTTCCTCCTCCGGCCGAACAGAGGCGGGGCTCCGGCGATCGACGCCGGCGATTGGCGGCTCCTCGCGGGGTTCTGAGGGCGGGGATGGATCCGTAGGGCGGTCCTTCCGGTGCTGTTCCAATTTATATTAACTAGAAATAAGTTTTCTCCACGACCGAGAAGTCAAGTCAATATAAACAAGAGTATATTTTTTTTAAACATCAGTATAGACACAAGCGCTCATATATACGCGCATACGTTCAACATATCATCTTGAGATTTACGAAATCACCGTAGGCGTCTCATCGTCGAGGGGAACGTCTCCTCCCACTGAATGCGCATCGCCGGAAATCCTGAAATAAATGCGAACACTAGGATTTGAACCTTGGTGGGCTGGGGATATCACAGTCCCTCTAATCATTCAACCACACGTTGGTTCGCAACCAGAGTGTATACTTGTTGTATAAATGTGAATCAATTCCATGTACGCTACTAAGCGCTGTGCACACCACACTGATGGAACCCAAAGATCGATGGCTCAATTGAGCTTTTCGTCCACTCGCCAGTTCATGGCAATTCGTCTTGTGCGATGGCGAATGATTCTTCTGATGCTCGTAGCAGCAGCCGCAGCACTATGGTGGTCATCATCGCGGCCGCGGATGCATCCCGTGGTGCTGGTGCCGGGCTATGCTAGCAACGAGCTCGACGCGCGGCTCACCGAGCTCTACCGGCGGCCGGGGTGCGGCGCGCACAAGGAGAAGAAGTCTGGCTGGTTCCGCCTCTTTCTCAACTACACGGCTCTCCACGACGACCCCGCCAGCGTCCAGTGCTTCGCCGACCAGATGAGCACGGTGTACGACGCCGCGTCCGATGACTACTACAACGTCCCCGGCGTCGAGACGCGCGTCCCCTTCTTCGGTTCCACCCAGGGATTCCGCCACCCAGATCCGGACCGGAGAGATTTATCCTACATGGACAAGCTGCTAGAGAGGCTCGAAGGGGTCGGGTACCGCGATGGCGAGACCATGTTCGGCGCGCCGTACGACTTCCGCTACGCCGTCGCGCCGGCGGGACACCCATCCAGAACAGGTACCGCCTTCTTCACGAGCCTCAATAGTCTGGTGGAGAGGGTGAGCCAGCTCAACGGCGAGCGCCCGGCGATTATCGTCACCCACACCTACGACGGGACGCTGGCGCACCAGTTCCTGATTCGGCACCGAGTTAATTGCAAGTTGGTACCACACTTGCACACCTACTCACGAATCAGTATCACTACTCGTGCATGTCGCATTTCAGTACCAACTCAGGGCCTAAGTGGTGCATAACGGGCTAAGGAGCGTATAAGCGTGTATTGACCGCGTATCCGACAGGTTGAGCCCACATGTCAGGTGACATGCTGGCCGAATCGGTGCGTGGACGGGTCGCTGACTCGGACGAGTCCGACCTAACGGGCTAGGTCGAACTGAGCCGCCGGTTCGAGCCCTAACTCTCGTTCCCCTCTCACTCTCCTCCTCGTGCTCCTCTGTGTCAATGGCGACGGCGAATCCGGGCGGCGGCGGTGTAGGCGGCGGCTCGAGCAGCGGTGGTGGTGTGAGCGGGTACGGAGATCTTCCTGACCTCGGGGCCGATGCGCACCCAGGATTGGCCGGGGGCGACGGTGACAGTTCGTCGTACTACTCGAGCGGCGAGGAAGAAATGGAGGAGGCCCCGCTGACCATGGAGCAGCGCCTGCGGATGGCAGAGATCTGGGTCGCCAACCCTTTCACGAGCCATCACTGGACCCATGGATGTGGCGGGGTGCTGTAAGTCCCCCTCCCTCTTGTTCTTTCTTCCAATTTGGGGGCTAGGGTTAGTGTTAATGGAAATTTCCAAATTTGCTGGCACTTGTAGTGTGGAGGAGGCTATCTGGGATGTTAGGATTCACTTTGATGCCCTACATAATTTGGATAGAAACATATGCAGTTCTGATGTCACTTTTCTCAATCTATATGCACTATTGCATACACAAGGATTTACATTCTCTGATGAATTATATCACATGGAGAACACATGCATAGGAGAGCAGAGAGAGCATGGCCTAGACTTGATTGACACAAACATTAAATTGCAGCAAATTAAGAAGCATCATGAGCATACTTTAGTTTTGAATCTGTTAGTTAGAACAACAGCCACTGACAGTGCTGCAATTCAGAGAAATGCTGAACTACAGACCATTCTTTATGTACCACCAGTTGTGTATGATCTCAGTGAGCCAGCTGTTCTTGTTGTTGATGACCAAGGGGTTGTTTTTAATAGTCAGGGCAGTAGTAGTACCAATGTTGAAGCTAGTGGTTTTTGCACACAAAAGAGCAAAAATCTAGGTAAACAAAAGCTGAAATCTGTGATGGAGGATGAAGTTTTGTTGGAGGAGGGATATTACAGTAGTGATAATTCAGAAGGGGCATATGACAGTGACAACTACTTGGAGAAGTACATGATTTCTCAAGACACAGAGATAATAGATGGAAAGAGACAAGCATATAAGGAACAACTAGTAGATGATCAAGATGAATATTCAGATGATGAGTCAGAAGAGGAGGAACAACTGCATTATGAGGGTGACACTGAGGTTGAGGATCTGTTTGAGAGGGAGGAGGAAGAGAGTGGGGATGAAGAGAGGGAGGAGAGCTTGAATGTGGAGTTAGCTCAACAGTTGCAGGTAGAACCTCCAAAGAAGAGACAGAAGCTGCCAATTAGGAGGTGCCCCACCACTAGAACACATTCTAGTGTTTTAAAGGAGGTGAAGAAAGATTTCATTCCTTCATCAGATGAAGAAGAAACTGGTTGGCTGATGGATAGTGAAGATGATGGGCATGAGCCACTGCAATTTGTCCTAAAGAAAAGCAAGAAGAGTAGGGCACAGAAAAGAAAACCTAGGATATGGTTCAATGAAAAAATGGAGCACCCAGACCAGCAATTATGTAAGTACATGTGCTTCACAAATCAGCAGCAATTCAGAGATGCTCTGTTGAGCTTGCACATTTCACAGGCAAGAGATTTCAGATATCATAGAAACTCTGACCAAAGGATCATTGCAAGTTGCAGAAATGAGCACTGTCAGTTCCACATTGTTGCTGCTGTGATCAAAGGTGAAAAGACTTTTGCTATAAAAAAATGAACCTGGAGCACACTTGCCCTACCACTACAGAGTCTTCCAGGGTTAGTGCAAAGTGGCTTGCAAAGACATATGAGTCATTGTTCAGGTCTGATCCAACCACTAGCATACAAACTCTGATTGATGCCTGCAATGAGAAGTATGGTGTTGAGGTTCCTAAGCACATGGCCTATAGGGCCAAAAACTTAGCTGTGGAAGCTGTCTTAGGAGAGCACGAGAAGCAGTATCTAAGGTTAAGGGACTATGCAGCAACCATCATGCAGACAAACCCTGGAAGTAGGGTTGTAGTTACAACTCTAGTTCCTAAAGCAACAAAAAAAATACCACATCCAGGGCCAAGGTTTCATGCAATGTTTTTCTGCTTAAATGGAGCAAGGGAGGGATTTCTCAATGGATGCAGACCTTTCATTGGTTAGTTAGTTGTTTCTTTGCTTTACTTTCATTGCTGTGTACATGATTACACCTTTGCTATAGTTTCTTTGTTATGTACTGACTTAATTGGTTCTTTTTTTGCAAAACAGGTGTTGATGGATGCTTTATTAAGCTGACCACAGGTGCACAGATCCTTGCTGCCACTGGCAGAGATGGCAATAACAACATCTATCCAATTGCATTTGCCATTGTTGGTCAGGAGGATACATCAAATTGGTGTTGGTTTCTGCACCAACTCAAGATATTTCTAGGAGGAGAAGTTGGCCAATTTGGTCCTTATACTATCATGTCAGATAGACAGAAGGTAAGTACTTAGTTTGCTGTGTGATTTCAGTAGCATAGTTTGTTGGTTTTTTTCAACTATATTTGTAGTCAGTAGCTTAGTTTGCTATTGTAATTTCAACAGGGGCTACTCAATGCAGTGAATAGAGTACTTCCAAACTGCCACCAGAGATATTGTCTTAGGCACTTATATGCAAATTTCCAGAATGCTGGTTTTAGGGGGGAAGATCTAAAGAAATGCATGGGTAATGCCAGTTATGCTTACAATGAATATAAGTTTAATACTGCTATGAATGATTTGAGAAATGAGTGTGAGGATGCTTGGATCTAGCTTAATGCAATTCCTAAGAAAACATGGGCAAGGCATGCTTTTGACACTAACTGCAAGACAGATTTAACAACCTATTTGAGGTGTTCAACAAGTATATCCTTGATTTTAGGAAAAAACCTATTAGGACTATGGTTGATGGTATTAAGGACAAGCAAATGGTGAGGTGGCATGAGAAGAGAGAGAGAGAGAGAGAGAGAGAGAGAGAGAGAGAGAGAGAGAGAGAGAGAGAGAGAGAGAGAGGAAAGGCAGCTTTTTTGGGAGATCACACCACACTATGCTGAGAAGCTAGAGCTGGAAAAGGAGAGGGCTAGATACTGCAAACCCATTCAAGCTGGTGTTAATTTATGGCAAGTGACCAGTGGGCAGCAAACACACCCTGTGAACTTGGATAATCATACACGTGGTTGCAGAAAATGGGACCTCAGTGGCCTACCATGCAAGCATGCAATTTCAGCAATTAACAAGGCCAAGAGGTTTCCAGAGGACTTTGTTTGTAAATTCTTTAGAAAACCATTTTATGTGGCAGCATATGAACCTATGATCTTTCCTGTTCCTGGTGAACATGACTGGATAAGGACACCTGGACCAGACATAGAGCCACCAGAATTTCATGTTAGGAGAGGAAGAAAGCAAGAGAAGAGAATCAAGGGCAAGTTTGAAGTGCCAAAGCCAAAGGACAGCAGTAGAATGGCCACAATAACATGCTCTAACTGTGGTCTCCAAGGCCATAAATACACCAACTGCCTGAAACAATTGAAACCAGATTTTGCTATGAGGAAAAACAAGCATGTGGTAATACCAAATCTCACTTCTTTTGTATTAGTTGACTAGTGCATTTGTTAATATTTTAATGTTGTCTACTAATACCAATCTCACTTCTTTTTGCAAGACCAAGAGGTCAAAGCAGCAACCTACACCTGCAAGATCACAGCCCCCACCTGCAAAATCACAGCAGCGGCCTCCACCTGCAAGATCCCAGCCTGCACCAAGATCACAGCCTCCACCTGCAAGGACTGGTGCAAGATCCGGAGCAAGGTCTGGTGCAAGGACTGGTGCAAGATCTGGAGCAAGGTCTGGTGCAAGTTCACAGCCATCAACTAGTGGTGCAAGGCCATTCACTGCCCCAAGATATGCAACTCCTTCTACATCTTCTACCCCAAGAAGTCACACTGGTTGGATGACCTGGTTTTCTCCTAGTGGTAACAGATGAGTGTAATGAGTTGTTGTTTCTCAAAACTATGGTACTGACCAATGTTTTGTGTCCTGAACCATGGTTGGATGCTAAGGTTTGATTGTACTGAACCAACAAGTCAAACTGGTTGGATGATTATGTTTGAGTGTACTGAATTGCTATCAACTATCTTAGTGTTATGGGCAATGTTATGCTATCAATTTGATGATTAGTGTTATTGGCAATGTTAAGGTTTGATTATGAGATTTGATGATTAGTGTTATTGTCAATGTTAAGGTTTGATTATGAGATTTGATGATTAGTGTTATTGGCAATGTTAAGGTTTGATAATAATTTGATGATTAGTTTTGTTGGCCTTGTCAATGTTTGATGATGAGATTTGATGACTAGCCTAAATAACTAACCACTTTGGTTTAGGGGGTTCTCGACGTCGATACTAACCACTTTGGTTTAGGGGGTTCTCGACGTCGATGGAGCCTAAATGCCTAACCACTTTGGTATAGGGGCTTCTCGATGTCGACGGACCCTAAATGCCTAACCACTTTGGTTTAGGGGGTTCTCGACGTCGACAGACCCTAAATGCCTAACCACTTTGGTTTAGGGGGTTCTCGACGTCGACGGACCCTAAATGCCTAACCACTTTGGTTTAGGGGGTTCTCGACGTCGACGGACCCTAAATGCCTAACCACTTTGGTTTAGGGGGTTCTCGACATCGACGGACCCTAAATGCCTAACCACTTTGGTTTAGGGGGTTCTCGACGTCGACGGACCCTAAATGCCTAACCACTTTGGTTTAGGGGGTTCTCGACGTCGACGGAGCCTAAATGCCTAACCACTTTTGTTTAGGGGGTTCTCGACGTCGATGGACCCTAAATGCCTAACCACTTTGGTTTAGGGGGTTCTCGACGTCGACGGAGCCACAACACCATAGAGTTGAAGCAACTTTGGTTTAGGGGGTTCATAAAAGAGTTCAACCAACTAAGACAAGCAGCAACTAAGAGTTAACATACTGGTTCACAACAAACTGGTTCCCAACAACAACATATTGATTAACATAGTGGTTCACAACAACTAAGAGTTAACATAGTGGTTCACAGCAACAACATAGTGGTTCACCACAACACCATAGTGGTTCACAGCAACTTAAAGCAACAACATAGTGGTTCACAGCAACTACACATCCATAGTACATAACTTAGTTCACAACAACACCATACTTCACAAAAGGTCAGCAAAGCAAGCATTCTTCTTCTTCATGTTGATCTGGATCTTGCTCTTGCTCTTCCTCTACATCTTCATTCTGACAAGATGTCCAGGATCCCCTTCAATTTCTGCTTGTTCTTCTCCTCTGACTTCAAGTTCAGCAATCTGAATCTTTAGCTGATCCCTCATTGCTGTGAGCTTGTCATGCCCCTTCTTGAGATCACCCATGTGAAGGAGCAGCTGGGTGTTCTCCTGGGTGAGCTTTTCCTCAGATTTTTTGAGTTCATCAACCTGGAATTGCAGGTTCCTGGTGGATCTACTAAGCATTTCGTTCTCTTTTAGATGATTAAACTTCAGGTTCCTGATGCAAGTGCCTTGAGATTGTGTCAGGTTCATCAGTACTTTATACTTCTCCTGCAGCTTGAAGATCTCTGCATCTTTCTTCCCCATCTATGTCTTCATGTCAGATACAACTGAATTAGAAACATGCACATTCTGCATCTTAGCCTGCAAATAGCTGACATCTACCATCCTATCCTCTTGAGCATTGAACAGTTGGTGCACATCTTCAACCAATATGTCATAGTTGGCCTCTAGATTATTTTTTTCTTCAGTTAAATGGTGAATAGTGAGTGAACTCTCCAGGTTATCCTTCCTCCTATCACTCTTGCTGTCATGATACATTTCCCATAGCTTCAACAAGGCATTCTGCAATGTAGGAGGCCACTCTGGGTCAACCCAGATTACAATACCACAGTTGTCATCTTCCTGCAATATAAACAACCATAGCATGTGCAAAATCAATCTCCTAGGCAAATTATTTAAGCAATAAACTTTGAGCAACTGGCTTTAAAAAATGAACTTTGAGCATCTTTAAACAATGTAGGACCCTAAATGACTAGCCACTGAATAAAAAAAAATGAACTTTAAGCATCTTTGAGAAACAACTTTAATAATATAGCCAACTAAAGAATGAACCTCTGACACTAAACACTAACTGAATTTTGAGCTTCTGACATTAAATCTCTCTGACCTTAAACAATCAAATAGTTTGCAAAGTCTCCTGTGAGCTAAACAATGATTATCTGCACTGCAAACTAAGCTGTTGACCAATTATAAAATTACTGGCCAAATTAAATATACATGGCAAGCATCAACACATTTTCTAATCCACTGATTAGCATCAGTAGTACTAAATGGCTACAAAATGACCCTCATAGCTACCCATTAAACAATACAATTCCAGGTTGGTGGTGGTGTGGCTAGGCAGGCCAAACACAACTACAATATGACCATCACATGGCTAGATTAAACAATACAATTAACACAGAGTTTGGACAGAATCTTACACTCATAGGACAGACTAAGAACCTCCTGCCCGTGTTAAATGCTTCGAATGCTACACACCTCTCAGACGCCACACCATGCTGATGGCAAATAACTCTGGGTGCTATCTCAATGCCACTGTAGTCTTGCTCTTCAATGCTAGCAGGGATCTACAGGAACAAAAGGAAAACAAAATCCCCAAATCAAATCAAATCCCCCAAATCCCAAATCTGATAACCCAACCCTAACCCTAGCTCTACAACTCAGCCGGTAATGCATGGCTTCATCGTCGGAGAGGTTCATGTATTGCACGCTTGAGTCCTGGCTGCTCTCTTCCTCCATGGCGCGACGACGAGCCGGTTGAGGTGGTGGCGGCGGCGGGCGGCGGCGAATCGAAGAGAGGAGGGAGAGCAAGAGTGAGAGTGAGGTCGAGCGAGAGTGAGGCGAGTCCGATCGAGCACATGTGACCGGCCGAGCACATGTAACCGACCGCACCGGCCTCGTCCTAGTCAGCGCACCGCGCACGCACCGATTGGCCACTGTCACCTGACAGGTGGGCCCGTTCTGTCAGATACATGGTCAATACTCACTTATACGGCTGTCAGTTCGTTATGCACCACTTAAGCCCTGAGTTGGTACTGAAATTCGACATGTACGAGCAGTGGTACTGATTCGTGAATAGGTGCGCAAGTGTGGTACCAATGTGCAATTAACTCTCCGGCAGCCTTTGGCGTGGCGCCGGCGGTTCGTGTGGCACTTCATCCCCATCGCCGCTCCGTGGGGAGGGCTCGTGCTCGGCATGCAGGCCCTCATCTTAGACAACAACCTTGCCCTCCCCTTCGTTGACCCCGGGGCCCTGCGAAAGGAGTACCGGAGCCTGCAGAGCAGCCTGTGGCCGCTGCCCAGCGCGAAGGTGTTCGGAGCCGGACAGCCACTGGTGAGCACCAAGCACCGGAACTACTCGGCCGGCGACGTGATGGGCTTCCTCCGCGACATTGGGTACGGCGAAGGCGTCGGGCTGTACGAGTCGCGCATGCTGCCGCTGTTCAAGGAGCTGCCGGCCTGTCCGAGGGTGCTGGTGACCTGCGTCGTGGGGGTCGGGGTGGCGACGCCGGAGAGGATGGTGTATCCGGGGGACGATTTCGAGGCGATGCCTGGCATGGATGTTGGAGACGGTGACGGCCTGGTCAACCTGGCGAGCCTGGTGGCCGTGGAGCCGGAGTGGAGGCGTCGTGGTCCTAATTTTAGGATGGTCAAGGTGGCCAACGTGAACCACACGGCCATTCTGGTTGATGATCGTGCGCTTGGGATTGTCATCAGAGAAATTCGACGAGCTAATTAGTTCAACAAACCTTTATATTAATCCATTTGACGCCGGTAAGTAGAGTACTTACCTGATGCTAACCTCTACTAGAGCTCCCCACAACAATTACCAGCTGGCCCTTTGACACAATATGGAGGATGTGGGTGTGACGACCTCTGTAATTTTTTATTGACAACGTATCACTGCTATTCATAATCAACTTTTCCTAAGAGGCAAGCAAGTGGTCGTTTATCCCCATTTTTGCTTTGACAGGAGAGTACATCAGCGTTTAAACGGGGACGATGCTCTCACTTTTTTTTGGCAAACTAAGGGCATCCCCTGTATATTAACATCGAGGTATTGAGTTCTCTGTTACTAGATGACGTGTCGCGCCATTTGGCACGCAAGACAAACTTGAACCAAGAACTAAAAGAGATCCCTTTGCCTTTTTTTAGCATACGGTTTTGATGTATACTTGTTTATCAAGTGCTACGAATCAATATAGAAATATTTTGGATTGTTTGTTATGTAGGAAAGCAACTATTTTGATGAACTTAGGAGTGCACGTGGATTTTTATCATATAATGGCCTTGCTTTCGAGTGTATATGATATTTGAAAGAACACAAAGGTTTGATATCATAGATAGAAAAATACGCGATTCAAATAGTTTTTGACACAAGTGATACATTGCAGTTAAGTTAGTACTACATGGTAAGATAGGATGAAATGTTTGGTTTTGTTGGCAATTGATACATTGTTCTTCCACACTGAGAGATTGTGTCCATCTCTATCACTGGATTGGTAGGTCTTATGGTCTTTGATGGTTATATGAAGCCTCTTGACAACTTCTACAAGCATGTATTCTCATGTTTATTTCACCATGGATTGGTGACAGCTGAGACGCATAGGAGCAGTATAGATTAATGTCCTGGAATTTACCAAGTGACATATATGACAACACTTTTGAAGATTCTCTATGGGCAATGTAGAAGATCTAAGTCAGGCTGCTAAACTAACTACAAAAATAATAATACTAGTAGAATATCCGTGCATTGCCACAGGCTTTTTATTTATTTTTATAGGTATAGATTTTTTCTGATTGCACCTATATCCATATCAAATTTCCTATGTATAGAAAAGATATCCTGCAACAATCGAAAAGTAATTGAAATCATCTTCACTTGCAATGTAACTCAGCGATGTATACAGAGAGAAATGATCCAAATGATTATATGTTACAAATTAAGATCCATTTGATGAGAACTTTAAAAAAAGATCCATTTGATGCGCTTAAAATTTCAGTTGTATTTAGCTTCATTTGCACGGCACTTCAGCAAGTATAATAAAAAATCTTTCTAAAATGAAAACATCCTGCACAAGCAATATATATAATTAGCAGAAAGATTTCACTTGGAAAATAAAATTGCTCATGCCTTACAACATGGCATACATTAGTTTGGTTGTTTGACTTTAATCAAGTTAACGTATACCTATTAATTTCTCGTGCACATCTGAGTTTACTTTTTTTATTAAATAAATCAATAACATTCTTTTTTCACCAACTATCTCTGCAACCCCAGCCATGTTCACCACCTCATCTAGGAGGAAGCTCAGTGCATGACAATTTGTACCACAAATCATGTTTAGTACCCAAGCAACTTCATACCATGTTTCAAATAAAGAGAATGATCAAATGGGGAGGTGAACAAGATCTCTAGCTCCTACTACAAAAATATAATGTGCTCCTTACTTCAGAAAAGCATAACACTGGAAACTTTGGCTTTGTTAAAATACCATCTAAATCTTGACTTAATCTTCAGAGAACTTAACGAACCGTTAATACTTTTAGTAAATGGACATTTCTGAATCAAGATATTAGGTTTGGAATGCAACTAAAACATTTTAATCCAAACATAATTACTCCATTGCACAAAAAAAGAACGTAATATTTTAGACACGGTCAAATATAAACACAACACGTAATCTCAATAGCAGCTGAACCAAGTTTCACCCCAAACATCCGGATCAATCATGAATATAAAACTTCAACCTAAACCTAGCAAACCATGAGAACAAAATCAGGCCCTTGTCAATGCAATCCGAACCTCTGGCGAACCAAAGGAGTAAGAATGTAGTGATTCACATAGCATCCCACCAGCCCAGCGCACAAAATTATGAACATATTTTGGCACCATACCGAGTCCTGATTTTTAGCATTTAACTGCAATCAAGACCAACTAAGAAAATCGGCATCCTAAATGATTTTTAGTAAAAATGGAGTAGCATTTCACCACAACAGCGTAGACATTTGAGGACCATCGCCCCCACCCAAGATCAAAATCTAATGCCAAATTCTCCAGTAAATCTGACAAATAAAACCCATCCCAACTCCTACTAATAAATTCCCCGCACATGCACAGATCTTAAACCCCAAATCCGCACAAATGACTGAGATTGCTTGGGGTGCGTAGGGATTCAGTAAGAGAGGGGGTGAGGTGGGGGGGGGGGGGAGCTCACGGATGAAACTGGAGAAATTTCTGTTCTTGAAGATGCAAACTCCAGCGAGCACCAGACCACGAAGGTCTTGTCCAATGCGTCACTCCACCAGAACGCTGCTTTCGTCGATGGGCTGTCCACCATCTCGTACGTCTTGAGCACAACCAGCGCTGGCCCGCCGTCTCCTCCAGCTCCAATGCGCCACCACGACGCCTTTGACCTGCAGCAATAAGGGCAAGTACAATAGTCTAGATAGTATCTATCTGTAGTGGCTCTCCATATCATCTCTAGATATCGATATAGACAACTTGTACACTGGGCTGTCTTTCTAGCTGTCTATAACATTCGAAATTAGAAGAACTTCACAAGGTAGTTACTTGTTTTTCCAATATGCAGAATCAACAAGCAAGTGACTTGCAGAGACTCCTGCGACCATGCACAATGCTAGGTTCATTTCACGCTGTGGCTACAAAGAGGAAATTTCGCAAAATCAATCAAGACATGAAAATCTGAACAGAAACAGAGCAAAGAATGGATCTGTCCCAATTCCTAGCAGGCAAATGCATCGCAAGCTGAGGTGACGTGATTTCACCAATCCTTTGAATAAATTGCTAGCCAGTTTGAGATGCTGGGCATGGATCCAAGATAAATGTAGCGGATTTGATAGCAAACTCTGACCTCCTCATGCTCGGATTGTTTCTGCCCAAGCACCGCCGCCGCTGCGACCCTCGAGGATCACCGGCGCCGGCGACATCCAGAAGCTCCTCATCGACGACCACGCCAGGCTCGAACCGCCTTTCCTCAGCCACCGACAGACCAGGCCCATGTCACCTTACCACTGACGAAAAAGGCCCACAAATAGCCAACCGACACAAAGCGGACGGCCAGGTCAAAATCGTAGTCCTGGTCAATCGATGCCTGAATCGCTCCTAAGCGTTTTTCCCAAGGGAGCTTAGTGATACAGGATATATGTATGGAGAGATTTTAACAAGGTGACATTAGTATACCTCTTCTGATTCTTCTTCTTGGAGGAGTAATTATCTGTCATCATAACTTTCACTATCACTAACCATCTCAGGCAATTCTGCACAAAGAAAAACAGGATCAATTCATTTGTTTCTTTTGAAAAAACCATCACAGAAAAATGATAATGATGCATTTGTCTGAGTTGTCTGCCGGCTACAAAGGAAAGCATCGGTGCAAAGCACCGATTGGGCTAATGAAAGCTGAAAATGTTCATACAACAACTAATAAGCACTAAATGTCATTTGCTGATTCAATACACCATATATGCATGGTTATGCAAATCAAAATTGAAAGATGCACTGTTGAAAACGTGAAAAAACATGCATGGTGGTGCTGTAAGAGTGAATACTTATTTATGAGATAAATCGACACACTGTTCAAATTTCTGTCATAATCACACACACATGACAAACCACTTGCTAATTAGAGGGCTACCCCTAGAAACAGTGGCACATGAATGTGTATCGATTCAAGATAGTGCATTATATCTCTAAATACTTCAAGGACTATCTAATTAAAATTTCAGAACTACATACAAGAGAATCATGGTACCTCCAGAAACAGCGGAGGCAACGGTTGAGGATACCTAGCGTGGCTGTTGTGTGCATCCGGTGGTGGCCGTTTGGGCGGCCATGGTGCGTTGCAATGGAGCATATAAATTATAGCGGATTAACATCAGTCATGTCGAACAAATAATTTCAAATCCTCATACACATAAGATGACATTGTCAACTTTTCTAACCCTTAAATCATTACTCTTCCTCCTTGATCATCCTCCTTTTCTACCTTTTCCAGTCGACAGCTCCACCCTTGCTAATTCCCAACATCAATAAAAAAAATTCAATGTCCAAGTTATACACACTATAATAGTTCTTAGTTCAATGTAATATACATATGTCTTCTGTCTGTGCGGAATTTGCTATTTTGCTTGACAATGCCTCATTTGACTTGTATCACTGGGCATCCAACCTACTCAAGGCGTTATATTATAGACGGATCATAACCACTACATTTACCACCAAAACCGAGGGAAACATTTTGCTATCGACTACTCTTCACACGACTATTTTTTTAGTCGATCACTCTACTTGTGTTGCGGTCGACTCCTCTGCTCCCGTTGTTGTCTACCAGACAGCCGCAATAGGGCCACCACCCACCCACCCACCACCACCACCACCATCCCCGCCCAAGCCGCCACCTAAACCATCCCTCTATACACCCCTCCCCCCTTCTATGGCGCAGGCAAACCTCGCTAGCGCTGCGACGACATGTGGCAGACCTGGTTGACAGCATACATTAGAAAACATACTGCTCATCAACAACATTCGTAGTCCAGAAAACTATGGAACAGTGCAATATTCAGCTGCAAGCTAGCTTATCATCTCTCAACAATACCTACTAGGAATATTATTTCCATCCGGGTCGAGAGAGTTTTCATTTTATAACAAACCCTGGTGCTTGTGGATCAGCTTTCACAACAACTCTCCAGATTCTGCAGCCTCATCATCTTTCGCCCTCGTTGCTAACCTCATCCCCATCTAAGATCATTTACAATGAGGACTGTTCCACTGCCACCATAGACGCACAGCCGCAGATGCATATCCCCTCCCATGCATCCGCCAGATGAAATATTTGGCAAGTTAATGCAACCATCAGAGAATGAAATCAATTAGAAATAAGAAGTATGGAACATTGCAATCTATTCACTCGGTATACGTGAGCGTAACTGAAGACTGATAAATTGGAAGGCAAGGAATCTGTTTGCCTTTCGTCATCCATGATTATCTGACCACCGTTACGAGGAAACAAAAAATATGTACCATGTCAGAGACCACATGGAAATCTTTCAACCATCAGTACAGGAAGACCTTGAGATAGAGCCACCGAGATTCAAAATAGTTCTGTCAGTTCTGCTGTATGCCATAACCACCTGCAGCATACACGGGTGTTCTATACTCGATGTACTGGACTACTGGCGAACACCAACACCACCGAAAACTCTTTGGCGCGGATTCCAACTGACGAATTACCGGCTCATCTGGACTTAGAGGCAAAACATTGTGTCCCAATATACATAGTTATATATTGTGGGCTCAGTTGTCCAACTCATTTATGTTGAAATGTCTAATGTAATATTACTTTTTAGCATGATAATTATAAAATGGCATTGAATTACATATAAACTACCAATGAGACGTACCAGAACAATTGTCGCGAACCATAATAGAGAACTATTACTACATACTCATATTCTGCAAGCATAATTTTCTTTATCTCTTCATACATCATCCCACATTCCCACTACAAACTGATACATCTCAAACGTATCTATAATTTATGAAGTATTCATGCTATTATATTATGTTTTTTGGATGTTTATGGGCTTTACTAAAAACTTTTATATTATTTTTGGGACTAACCTACGAATCGGAGGCCCAACCCAGATTGTTGTTTTTTTGCCTATTTCAGTGTTTCAAAAAAAAGGAATATCAAATGGAGTCCAAACGGAATGAAACCTTCGGGAGAGTTATTTTTGGAATGGAAGCAATCCAGGAGACTTGGAGTTGAAGTCAGGGAAGCTTCGAGGTGGCCACGAGGCAGGGAGGCGCGCTTCACCCTCGTGGGCCCCTCGTGGCTCCCCTGACCGACTTCTTTCGCCTATATATGTCCATATACCCTAAAAACATCGAGGGACAGAATAGATCGGGAGTTCCGCCGTGGCAAGCCTCTGTAGGCACCAAAAACCAATCAGGACCCTGTTAAGCACCGCCGGAGGGGATCCTCACCGGTGTCCATCTTCATCATCCCGTCACTCTCCATGACGAGGTGTGAGTAGTTCACCCTCGGGGCTGAGGGTATGTACCAGTAGCTATGTGTTCGATCTCTCTCTCTCTCTCTCTCTCTCTCTCTCTCTCTCTCTCTCTCTCGTGTTTTTCAGTTGACACGATCTTGATGTATCGCGAGCTTTGATATTATAGTTGGATCTTATGATGTTTCTCCCCCTCTACTCTCTTGTAATGGATTGAGTTTTCCCTTTGAAGTTATCTTATCGGATTGTGTCTTTAAGGATTTGAGAACACTTGATGTATGTCTTACCGTGCTTATCTGTGTTGACAATGGGATATTCACGTGATCTACTTGACGTATGTTTTGGTGATCAACTTGCGGGTTCCGTGACCTCGTGAACTTATGCATAGGGGTTGGCACACGTTTTCGTCTTGACTCTCCGGTAGAAACTTTGGGGCACTCTTTGAAGTACTTTTGTGTTGGTTGAATAGATGAATCCGAGATTGTGTGATGTATATCGTATAATCATACCCATAGATACTTGAGGTGACAATGGAGTATCTAGGTGACATTAGGGTTTTGGTTGATTTGCATCTTAAGGTGTTATTCTAGTACGAACTCTATGGTAGATTGAACGGAAAGAAAAGCTTCGTGTTATTTTACAACGGACTCTTGAATAGATCGAGCAGAAAGAATAACTTTGAGGTGGTTTTGTACCCTACAATAATCTCTTCGTTTGTTCTCCGCTATTAGTGACTTTGGAGTGACTCTTTGTTGCATGTTGAGGGATAGTTATATGATCCAATTATGTTATTATTGTTGAGAGAACTTGCACTAGTGAAAGTATGAACCCTAGGCCTTGTTTCCTAGCATTGCAATACCGTTTGTGCTCACTTTTACCACTTACTACTTTGCTGTTTTTATATTTTCAGATTACAAATACCTATATCTACCATCCATATTGCACTTGTATCACCATCTCTTTGCCGAACTAATGCACCTATACAGTTTACCATTGTATTGGGTGTGTTTGGGACACAAGAGACTCTTTGTTATTTGGTTGCAGGGTTGCTTGATAGAGATCATCTTCAACCTACGCCTCCCACGGATTGATAAACCTTAGGTCATCCACTTGAGGGAAATTTGCTAGTGTCCTACAAACCTCTGCACTTGGAGGCCCAACAACGTCTACAAGAAGAAGGTTGTGTAGTAGACATCAAGCTCTTTTCTGGCGCCGTTGCCGGGGAGGTGAGTGCTTGAAGGTATATCTTTAGATTTTACGATCGAATCTTTTAGTTTCTTGTTTTATCACTAGTTTATTCTATAAAAGAAAACTACAAAAAAATGGAATCAAGGTTGCCTCATATGCTTCATCTCTTTAATGTCTTTCGTGAAGATGATGGGAAGGAAAATTGTGCTCAAGTGCTAGAAGAAGAATTACATAGAATGCTTGGCATAAAATATGTGAATGATGAGCATGATTGCAATGTTGTTAGTACGAATTCTTTGAATACCCATGATGGTAATGATATGCAAAGCCACAAGCTTGGGGATGCTATGTTTGACGAAGATGATATTTTTTGTCCCCCAAGTTTTGATGAGAAAATTTATTATTATGAAAGCATGCCTCCTATTTATGATGATTATATTGATGAAAGTGGATTTGGAGAGGTCATGACTTTATTTAGTGATGAATCCACTATTTCGGAAGAGGTTCCAATTGATTATGATAACAAAGTTGCTATTTATGATGATTATTATGATGACATGTATGCTATAAAGAATAATGATAACCTTGAAACTTGTCTTCTTGATTTCAATTTTCAATTGTACTATGCCTCACATGATAGTTATTTTGTTGAGTTTGCTCCCACTACTATTCACGAGAAGAAGTTTGCTTATGTGGAGAGTAATAATAATTCTATACTTGTGCATCATGAAAATAGTGCTTTATGTGATACTTATATTGTTGAATTCATTCATGATGCTACTGAAAATTATTATGAGGGAGGAACATATGTTTGTAGGAATTGCAATAATACCAAGTTTCCTCTCTATGTGCTTAAAGTTTTGAAGTTATGCTTGTTTGGCCTTCCTATGCTAGTTGATTATTGTTCCCATAATTTGTTTGCTCACAAAATCCCTATGCATAGGAAGTGGGTTAGACTTAAATGTGCTATTAATATTCTTCATGATGCTCTCTTTATGTTTCAGTTCTTATCTTTTATGTGAGCATCATTGAAATCATCATGCCCAGCTAGGGGCGTTAAACGATAGCGCTTGTTTGGAGGCAACCCAATTTTATTTTTTGTTACTTGCTTTTTGTTCCTGTTTAGTAATAAATAAATCATCTAGCCTCTGGTTAGATGTGGTTTTATGTTTTAATTAGTGTTTTTTGCAAGTAGAACCTTTGGGAAGACTTGGGTGAAGTCTTTATGATCATGCTATAAAAAACAGAAACTTTAGCGCTCACGAGATTAGCTGCCATTTTTTACTGGAGAGTGATTTTTGGTTGATACTTTTTGAAGATGATTAATAGACAAATTCCTCAGGTCCACCAATTTATTTCATAATTTTTGGAGTTACAGAAGTATTCGAAAGTTACAGATTGCTACAGACTGTTCTGTTTTTGACAGATTCTGTTTTCTATGTGTTGTTTGCTTATTTTGATGAATCTATGAGTAGTATCGGAGGGTATGAACCATAGAGAAGTTGGATATTACACCAATATGAATTTAGAATGAGTTCACAACAGTACCTAAGTGGTGATTTATTTTCTTATACTAACGGGGCTTACGAGTTTTCTGTTGAGTTTTGTGTTGTGAAGTTTTCAAGTTTTGGGTAAAGATTCGATGGACTATAGAATAAGGAGTGGCAAGAGCCTAAAATTGGGAATTCCCAAGGAACCCCAAGGTAATATTCAAGGACAACCAAGAGCCTAAGCTTGGGGATGCCCCGGAAGGCATCCCTTCTTTCGTCTTCGTTCATCGGTAACTATACTTGGAGCTATATTTTTATTCACCACATGATATGTGTTTTGATTTGAGCGTCATTTTATTTTATTTAGTTTTGCTTGATGTTATTTATAACAATGTTTTGAATCTTTTATTTCAAAAAAGTGTCATTGATAGCCATTACTATGCTTATTTTACAAGTCTACATGTTGCTGTTTGAAAACAGAAAGCTTACCGCTGTTGCAAAAATTCCCTAGAAAAGTAAGAATGTGATAAAATATTGTAACCTTTTGCATAATAAGCTCTAATAAATTTACTATAGTGGGATTTTTCTTTCATAATTTTTGGAGCTAGGGAAGTATGGATCTTGTTGCATTCTTTACAGACTGTACTATTTAGGCAGATTACTGTTATGTTTGCATTGTTTGCATATGTTTGCCTGTTTAATGATTCTATTAGAGGATAAGACTACTAAATATGCAGAGGCATTTAGTATGCAATGTTGAATAATATTTTTTTAGATTTGCTACAGCAGAGTATGATAAGGTTTCTGCATTGGTTCATACTAACTTATCTCACGAGTCCTTGTTGAGTTTTGTGTGGACTAGTAAGTGTGCACGTGCAACGCACGTCTATTTGGACCAATAAGTGTCCACATGCAACACACATCTATTTGGATTAACACATTATAATAACTTAATACAAGACAATTTATTCATAAATTTGAAATTTCCCTATAAAGTACACAATCTCTTATTCCCAAATCGTACAAATAATTTGAAATATCATTTCTCTTTAATTAATATTGTTTCTCCTTAATCAACATGTCTCCTGTATTAAAAGACCACTCACTTTCTCCAACGTATAAAACTCAAAATTATTTAGAAGATTCATCATGATTCTCCATATGCACACATTTATGCAAGTATAATCAAACATGAAAATGTCACTTAGGACAAGCTAAGGAACTGTTTCAGTGCCAACAAACTCCAGTCAAGAATTATTATTACAATTGAGTGTCAACCACAATAGTGGGAAGAGACCTCTATGGATTGTTGAAAAGAGGAAGCCATTGTCAAATAGAGAAGTGTAGAGATGTCTTGACTGCATAAAATTAGCTGTGAAGCAAGACAAAAAAATGCTAGTTGGACCATCCAATTCTACTATTGCACCACAAGTGTCGCAATGTCTGGAAGCAAGAAAAGTGACTTGCTTTATTATGAAAATAGAACATGTAAACCCAATAAAAATTACAGTGATGAATTGCATAATTATACTTGTTATTCACTAGACAAAAGCATTAATATGACAACTTGGAATAGTTACTTGAGTACTACACGTTTCTTTAAGGGCTCAACATGGTAAAATTTTGACAATATAACAAATATCCTCTCAGTTTGTATGATATGGAGATAAATAATTTGGAAATGGTCTTTGTCGGTGTCAAAACCGGCGGATCTCGGGTAGGGGGTCCCGAACTGTGCGTCTAGGCGGATGGTAACAGGAGACAAGGGACACGATGTTTTACCCAGGTTCGGGCCCTCTTGATGGAGGTAAAACCCTACGTCCTGCTTGATTAATATTGATGATGTGTGTTACAAGAGTGGATCTACCACGAGATCAAAGAGGCTAAACCCTAGAAGCTAGCCTATGATATGATTGTTGTTTTTTCTATGGACTACAGCCGTCCGGTTTATATAGGCACCGGAGAGGGCTAGGGTTACACAAAGTCGGTTACAAAGGTAGGAGATCTACATATCCGTATCGCCAAGCTTGCCTTCCACGCCAAGGAAAGTCCCATCCGGACACGGGACAAAGTCTTCAATCTTGTATCTTCATAGTCTTGGAGTCCGGCCGATGATGATAGTTCGGCTATCCGGACACCCCTAGTCGGAACTCCCTCAGTAGCCCCTGAACCAGGCTTCAATGACGATGAGTCCGCGCGTTGATTGTCTTCGGCATTGCGAGGCGGGTTCCTCCTCCGAATACTTCATAGAAGGTTTTGAACACAAGGATAGTGTCCGGCTCTGCAAAACAAGTTCCACATAACACCGTAGAGAGAATAATTTCCTGCACAGATCTGCTGACGTATTCCGCGGCGTGATATCACACCACGGCCAGGCCTTTATATGAATCATTTTTTATTGCCCCACCTCAGCGCGTTTAGCGAGGCGGTTTCCTTGGCACGTCTTATCAAAGCGTAGATCGTGCCCCCTTATTCCGGGATTCTCATCAATACGAACATGGGTAACCCAACCGTGCCCGTCGACGTGCCTTCTCTATCAAAGGCGAGTCCTAATCGACCACGGGGTGGGCTCTTGGTATTCAACCTCTTTATAATGAGACCAAGGCCCTCTTCTTTTTTACACCCTCCATCGAGTTCGCCTCGCACTTCGAGTTCCAACACCCAAAGCTTTAGACTTAGGCGCTTCGGACTTTCGACGATGTCCGGTTACGATCAGCACGGCCGATGGATGTCTTCCTCCGTCACAGAAGAGGATGTGCTAAAGCTGTGAGACGCCAGGTATCTAACCGGCGAGATCTCAGATAGGCTGCCCGCTCCAGGCAGGTCATTCCCACTCCTGAGCCCGGCGAGAACGTGGTATTCGTGTCCCACTTCCTTCGGGGTTTAGGCTTCCCGGCGGATCCCTTTGTGCGGGGGCTCATGTTTTATTATGGGCTTGATTTCCATGACTTGAATCCGGAGTCCATCCTCCATATCTCGTCATTCATTGTCGTATGTGAGGCCTTCCTCCATATTACCCCCCACTTTGGATTGTGGCTCAAGACCTTCAAGGTGGAGCCAAAGATGATCGAGGGACAACAAGCAGAATGCGGAGGGGCGGTTATAAGAAAATGTGCTGATGCTCCGTGGCCCGAGGGCTCTTTTCAAGAGGAGCTTGGTTTGTGGCGACGGGAGTGGTTTTATATCACCGCTCCCAGGGGCACCAAATGGGCGGCGCCTCGCCTTCCGCTCAGTCCGCCCACAGCGGCTGGCATCATGGGTCAACAAGGGGCTCGACTGGGGGCCGTCCAAGGACGTTCCCCTGCTGCAAGGCCGTATTCGAGATCTCCAGGAAAGAGGGATCAATCTGGTTGCAGTGGCGCAGGTTATGGTGATCCGGCGCCTTCAGCCCTGCAAACGTCGCCCCCCTCACTGTGGGAATTCAATCCGGAGGGACCACGAAGCTCTCCAAAATTTCATGGGCACGACGCCCGTGGAGATGTATAAACTGTTCTTCGGATCACAAGAGAAGTGTTCGGACTTGACCGAGGACGCAGGACTAAGCTGCAATCGCCCAGATACTCAAGTAAGTAGTCCGGTAACCGGACAAACTGTTTATTCATTATTTTGTATACATGCCCTTTAAAGGAGTCGTTTCTTGAACAGGAGTGGATAGCCAAGGCGAAGTTAATAAGGTGTCCGACTCCCCTCCCCGAAACCACGCCAGATCCCATGCTGAGCAAGATGTTGAAGGTCGCGCCTCTTGAAGAAGGCGAGGGGAGGAGCGGGGGAGCAACTGCCTCTGCGAAGGAGGCTATCAAGGAAGGAGGGATTAAGAGTCCCACCTTCCAAGGAGAGAAGAGGACCGCTTCAGAAGATCCGGAGGTCAAGGCCTCAAAGAAGGGAAGGGAATCTTCGGCAGAGAGTCTGGCGCTGGGAAGTAACCCAGCCGCATTATTTCCCCGAGGGGATCAGCCCTCCAGCGAGCCGTAAGTAAAAAGAAGGGGTCTTGTAAATAAGAAACATCCCAGTATTCATTCATGAAGATAACCGAAATTGTACCTTGTAGTTCGGACCTCAGCCCTTCTCGGCAGAGCTCGTCTTCGGGGGATCTTCTTCCGGAGATGATGGAGAGCGAAACGCCTCCACCTGTCGCACCCTCATGTGAAGCGGACGACCCGGAGGTGTCGTCGCGGAGGGTTCCCCCAAGTCCGGCGGGGCCGGAAGGTCCGACGCCAAGTGGCGTGCGATCGGAGGAGCTGAAGGATCTGCTTGGGCGAGCAGCTATTTCAGAAGATCACCGTGCTCTAATGGGTATGGTGATTGAAAGAATTGCATCCGCGGAGAGCGGATTGCATGAAGCCATTAGAAGCTTACTGACGGGGTTTGAGGTACGCAAAAATGATGTACCTTCTGACAGTTATGCATATAAAATGCGCCCTGTATAGATAGTAGCCCCTGAGACTTGGTATGCTGTCAAAATTGACAATGTGCCGAGGATCAAATTCTCAGTTATAACATATCGCCGCTCCTGAACAGGTGGCGGGGAGTCCAGAGGCCAGCCGGACTGCTGAATATGCCGAACTAAAGCGGCAACTTGACGAGGCGGATGCGGACATCGCGCTGGTCAATAAACGGTTTGACGAGTCACAAGGTATGCGACCTCTATGAGGACACCTTGTAAGGGAGCTTGACGCCCATGTCTTACTGTTTGTATGCTTGATGCAGATGGTGCCGCTGTCGTGGAGGAGCTACGGGCAGAACTCGCCCGAGCAAAAGAGCAAGCCAGAATTAGTAATGCGTCAGAAGGCGGCCAAGAGCTAGAAGCTGAACGGGCTGCTCACCGCCAAGCAAAGAGGAGATGGCTGATATGGCCAAAAAGTTAAGGAATACTACCGATCGCTGCGCAGTTCTTGAAAAGGAACGTCAAAGCGGAACAAGAGGGCCTAAAGAAGGCCGCCGCCCGAATCCAAGAATGCCCAATCGGCTTTGAGAGCTGCCAAGGAGGAGCTGAGTCAGCCGGGGCAATTGCGGCTCGAAAACCGTTTACAACTGCGGAGGAAATATACAGATCCAAAGTATGCTCGGTTGGATAAATTGTGGAGTTCAGAGGATGCTTATCTGGACTTGGCGGCGAGCGCCAGGACGTTGATTGAGCACTTCCGGGGCCGGAAGGGGCATGAAGGGAAGAGCTATATTGGTCGCAATTCCATAGTCCGGGCGTCCTTCCGCCACGACCGATCGGTTGGCGAATGGGCCGAGCTGAATCGATTGTCCGGATTTGCCATGAAGCATGTCTTGACTCACTTGTGGCCGGACGGACCCACCAAGAGCTATTTTGGTTTAGTGCAGCAGTTTCTTGTGCGGTGTCAGCGTGACGACGCAATGAAGCGATCGGCGTGTATTGAGGGAGCGGATGGCTCTTTCCCGTGTCAAGACATATCGGGCAGAGATGAAGGCCATCGACGTTGCATCCCGTGATTCGGACAAAGGTCGAGTACCTGCCGAGCACTACTTTGAAGAAGTCTGCCGGCGCTCATTTAATAGAGACGCAGTGCTCGAAGGATATTATGTTTAAATGACATGTATGATTTGTGAAAACAATGTTTTAATGTAATATAAGTGCTTTTTATACTTGTGCGTTCAAGTAGTAAACTACTCCTTGTGCGGCCGTTTATGCATATGTGTATATAACCTGAAAGATGGCAGTCCTTGGCTTCAGCCCCCACGCACATAGTGCGGGGGTGTTTGCAAAAAAGCGCTTTTCACACTTAATCCAATGTCTTGGTCCTGTTAAGGAGGTGATAGCGTAGCAAACCGTGCAACCGGACTATAATGCTTTATCACTTTCACTTATCCATAGGAGTTCGAGGTGGGGCTACTATATAGCCTCGGGGCACCGCACTCTCCCGAATTCGGGTGCGTATGTGCTGACCGAAAACCGGTCCTTCGTTAATGCGGAGGAATTCTAAACATTCCTGTGAGTCATCGAGTGGTTGACCAGTCTCTCGCTATATTATGACAGTCAGTTTTGGCTTTCTCTCGAGGTGCTCGCTTGACCGAACCGGGCACAATCGCAAGAGTTCTCCGGTGCCGCGTTAGCCGTGAAAGCGGAACGTAAGGCAGCAAAACATAGGAGCCGGGCAACCCAACATTTGACCAAGGACATGATTCGGAGCTGATGCATATAAGGCCTAACTCGAGACGCCGAATACTCCCTAAGGGATTCGGTCTTTATGAAAATGGGCAGAATGATGCCCTAAGACCCTGGTGTCTAGGTACGCGCAAAAATTCTGGTGCGGCTAATGCCAAAGCACCAGCCTCCTCCTCGGTTATATTAAGGAACCGGGGGGGATGTATATCAACAAGAGACAGTGAAAAAGGTTTACGCAGGTCTTAATCTGAAAAGAATCCTTGCAACGGGTCCCTACCGCACGTCTGCGCTGTGTCTCCATTGTGCCGTATCACGGACGGGTGTAGCACGTTGTTCATCTCAGAAAAGAGAGGAACTTAGTTTGAAAGAAAAAGGGTCGTGCGAAAGGTGTACTTGATATTAAATAAACAGAGTACGGTTCGAAGAATTAAATAAAATTGAGATTTATTGTCTCTTGTTATACATGTATGCGGCCCCTCGTATGGGGGTATGCCGCTAGTAGGCGCCTGACTCGTCTAACCGAGTCCGGGGTTTGAATGACCAATTCAGGTTCTTTGCCTAGCAGAGCCGGATAGCTGTGGGGCTGTCAAGGCAGTCTCCCATTCTTCCGTGCTCAAGTGACACTTAATACTTCCTCTTAACGAGATGGTGCCGCGTGGACCGGGCATTTTAAGTGTTAGAGATGCATAATGCGGTATTGCGTTAAAGCGGGCGAAAGTTATGCGCCTCGGTAGTGCTTAAGGGCTACCGCTGAATGGGGCGATGGGGAGTGAGCTTTCATGACGGGGTTATCGGATGAACCGAACACAACCTCTAGTGGTACAGAGCCTGTATAATAAAGAAGGCTGGCGTCATTCCTTTGAAGGAAGTCTTTGCTATAGCGAATTTTGGTAGGTTCTATCCCCATTATGCGGACGGTGTCCTGGTATGGCAGTGTGCAGCTGTGTGTTATCACATGAAGTGAGTTCACTGTTTTGACTTCTAGTGGGAAAGTCTTTTGTTTTCCGGAGTGCTTCTTTTGGGTTTCGTCACTTTCACTTAGTGTGTCGAGCCCCTTGTGTTCGGCGTTAAGTCGGCCGGACTGCTTGAAGACCCAACAATCTCTGTGGGTATGGTTTGCGAGCTTCCGGAGGTACCATGTATTTGGCGGTCTATCCGAATCTTGTTTAGGTTGGATAGCTCGTCCACCGTTATCCTTTAGGGGCAGTGTTTTGTTGTTCGCCGAGAGCTTTTGAATCCGGGCGTTGACCGCCGTACTATTTGGGCCATTTTCCTTATTCCGCGCCGATCTTTTCTGCGTCGTGATTTCCAATTTCCATCCCTGATTTCGGATGTACTCGGTCATTGGTCTTGCATCTAGCCAGCCAGCTGTCTTCCCCTGCGCAAAAGCGGGTTATGAGGCTTGTTAATGCGGCCATTGTTCTTGGCTTTTCTTGGCCGAGGTGTCTGGCGAGCCATTCGTCTCGGACGTTGTGTTTGAAAGCTGCTAAGGCTTCGGCGTTCGGACAGTCGACTATTCGGTTCTCTTTAGTAAGGAACCTGTTCCAGAATTTCCGGGCTGACTCTCCATGCTGTTGACTTATGTGACTTAGATCATCTGCGTCCGGAGGGCGGACGTAGGTCCCCTGAAAATTTGCCCGAAATGCATCCTCGATGTAGCGACCTGACCCGAATGGATCAAGTCTCTGTGCTCAGGCGTCATCCCTGGATCAGTAATGCTGACACCACACAAGATGAAGGATTTATAACAGAGTAGCAATCACACACTTATTACATCGTTGTCCAAAAGAGGACTTATTACAATAAATATGGCTTAAGGCCATCTAATAACGATAACAGCGGAAGACTTGGAAGATAAGTGAGTCCATCAACTCCAGCCGCATCATCGAGTATAGAACCACGACCTAAACACCTTACTGGTAAATGCGAAAAAGTCTGCAACATGAACGTTGCAGCCCGAAAACGGGTCAGCACATGGAATATGCTGGCAATGTAACACATAGAGAATAATGAAGCAATAAGCCTATACTACATGCATATATGGCTGGTGGAAAAGCTCTACGGTTACAGTTTTGCATAAAGCTAGTTTTTCCCTCATCGCAAAGGAATAAATTTGTTTAACTATCATGGTGGTTGTTAAACATTGAGAATGGTTGATGACATCCTCAATCCCAATTAAAAGTACTCATTAAAACCCAACAATATTAATTAGAGTAACATGTTGAGATTCACATGATATTCAAGTACTAGATACTCAAGATGTCCATAACCGGGACACGGCTAATCATGATTAGTTTGTACACTCTGCAGAGGTTTGCGACTTTTCCCCACAAGACTCGATCGCCTCCGCTTGGTTTCTCGCACTACATGGTGTTTGAGAGACGGATGACCGAGACATAGTCTTTCGTAAGCGCTTAGCACCTTACTTGTGGGTAGACCGCACACCTACTTTCCCTACATCTGCTAGTCTACCCGTAAGAGTTCGCACAACTTAGTCAACTATGCCAGAGCCCATAATGGCTTGTGGCTGCACACGGAAGTTACTAGTATGAATTATCTCATGATCCCTTTGAGCCTGGGTGGCGGTCCGAAGAAATACAGGCAAGTCCTGATAGAAACCAGGTGCCTCAATCCACCCAGATGTGTGTTTAAGTTGCCACCTTAAATAAACCATTAAATTAACAATCTCACATCTGTCATGGATATCACTCACCCAATCCACGTCTACTAGCATAGCATGGCATAATAAGCAAACGAGAAGTAACTCCCAAGGTTTCATAAGTAAAAACAGGTAATAGGTACTACCTCAATCTACTTCCCATCCCACAATTTAATTAGATCCTAATCATCCAAGTGTTTGAGGAGTAGATCTAATGCATAAAAACTGGGTATGAGAAAGTATGATCAAAGTGTTACTTGCCTTGCTGATGATCCGCGAAACCTAGAGATTCGAAATAACAAGCGGCGCACTCCGGGTGATCTATCGCAGACAAACAACAAGCATACAATAAGTACTCATCTAATGCACAGGTAAATCTCGAATAAAAGATCTGACCAGAAAGTTCAACTTAAGAACCCTAGTTGCAAAAGAAAACGAATCAAACAAAACAACGGAAAACATCCGGCGGAAGAAAACAGCTCGGTTCTAGCAAGTTGAAACTAAGTCAAAATTTTACAGTAGCAAAACTTTGTTTAAGTTGATTAGTCGGAACGGCAGTTTCGAAACGAAACTCCAGGCGCTTGAATCACCTGAATCCGATAAACGAGCGAGAAGATAAACTAGAACGAAGATCGGATCTGAAATCGAGATCGGAAAAATAGCGGAATAAATCCGATTAAAAGAGAAACGACGAACGGTTAAACGAACGGACGTTCGTTAACCGGGAATAACCGGTGATCACGTTCGTTAAGACGAACGGTCCGGCGAACGCTTGCTAAACAAAACCGGAAAGAAAAACCGGCGAGAAAAACCGATCTAGGGTTTCGGAAAGAAAACCGAAACGAAAAACCGATCTAGAAAACCGAACGGAAAACCGAACGACGATTTAAAAAACCGAATCGAGGAAAAGAAAGGTGACGCGGCTTGAGGCTAGTACCTCGAAGAGGCGAGGGGCTCCGGCGGGCGTAGGGCGTGGCGGCCGGTGAGGTGGCGGCGCGGCGTGGCGGGCGGTGTGGGCCAACGGAGGAGAGGAGGGGAGAGTTGATTTGATGTGTTGGCGCGGGGGGGCGGGGGGTGCTTGGGTATGGATAGTGGGGAGGGGAGGGGTTTTGCTGGGGGTAGGGAACAAGACATAGATTAGGATTAGGAATCCTAGGACTAAAAAACGGAATAACAGATCGGGAGCAAATCCTACTAGGATTTGTAATAGAATAGGAAACTTTGGCTCCTGGCTCCCCTTGGTGCGTGCGTGCGATGGCCTTGGCCTTCGGTCGGCCGGTGGCTTTGGCGGCTTGGGCCTTTGGCCCAAGGCGCTGCGCTCTTTTTTTTAAAACGGTCTCGCGCGTAGAAAAATAAATAAAAAGAATCTAAACGAACTCCAAAATTAATAAAGTAAACTTTCCCCGACTCCTAAAAATGAGTCGAACAAAATGAACTTTAACACGGGGCCAAAATGCAATTTTTGAAAACACGCATTTTTCCCTAAGGCAAATAAAATCGAAAATCTCCACAAAAAATCTTATTTGATTTTTTTATTAAATCTTCATTATTTCTTTATTTTGGGAAAGTCATTTTATTCCCTCTCTCATATTTTGATAGTAGAAATAATTGAAGATAAAATAAATAAAATCAAATGATCCTATTTTCAGAATTTGAGAAAACTCAAATATGAAAATAATGAAATCTCCAACTCTCTCCGAGGGTCCTTGAGTTGCGTGAAATTTCTAGGATCGGAAAAATGCAATAAAATTGTAATGCATGATGACTTAATGTATAACATTCCAAATTGAAAATTTGGGATGTTTGCGTGAAATTTCTAGGATCGGAAAAATGCAATAAAATATGTAATGCATGATGACTTAATGTATAACATTCCAAATTGAAAATTTGGGATGTTACAAACCTACCCCCCTTAAGATGAATCTCGCCCTCGAGATTCGGGTTGGCTAGAAAATAGGTGTGGGTGGTCCTTGAGCAAATCTTCTTCTCTTTCCCAGGTGGCTTCATCCTCAGTGTGGTGGCTCCACTGAACTTTGCAAAACTTGATAACCTTGCTGCGAGTAACTCTGCTGGCATAATCAAGAATCTTGACTGGTTTCTCCTCATATGTCAAATCATCCTTCAACTGAATTGCTTCAAGTGGCACTGTATCTCTTAACGGTACCTCTGCCATCTCGGCGTAACATCTCTTCAGCTGAGAAACATGGAATACATCATGAACTCCTAACAATCCCTCTGGCAATTCCAGCTTATAAGCAACTTCTCCCATGCGTTGCAAGATCCTATACGGTCCAACGAAACGTGGTGCTAACTTTCCTTTAACTCCAAAACGCTTAACTCCTCGAAGTGGGGATACTCTAAGATAAACTCGCTCTCCAACTTCATATTCTATCGCCTTATGCTTTTGAATCCGCATAGCTTTTACATGCAATTTGGGCTACTTTGAGCCTATCGCGAATCAACTTAAACTTCTGTTCAGACTCCTTAATCAAATCTGGTCCAAACAACTGACGGTCTCCAGTTTCGTCCCATGATAACGGTGTCCTGCACCTCCTTCCGTACAAAGCCTCAAAAGGTGCCATCTTCAAGCTGGTTTGGTGACTGTAGTTATAAGAAAACTCTGCATACGGCAAGTTATCATCCCAACTAGATCCATAATCTAGTGCACAAGCTCTCAGCATATCCTCCAGAATCTGATTGACTCTCTCAGTCTGTCCATCGGTCTGTGGGTGGAAAGCTGTACTGAATTCCAGCCTGGTTCCTAACGTTTCGTGCAACTGATTCCAAAATTTTGAGGTAAATTGGGTTCCTCTATCTGATACGATACTCCTTGGAACTCCGTGCAAACACACAATTCTGGTCATGTATATCTTTGACAACTTAGCGCTGCTATAGGTAGTCTTGACTGGAATGAAATGCGCTACCTTCGTCAAGCGGTCGACTATAACCCAAATCGAATCATAGCCTGAACGAGTCTTTGGCAAACCTGTGATGAAATCCATGCCTAGTTTATCCCACTTCCATTCGGGTATAGGCAATGGTTGCAACAATCCTGCTCGCTTCTGATGTTCTGCCTTCACCCTCTGACATACATCGCAAACTGCTACATACTCCGCGATATCCTTCTTCATTCCGGTCCACCAGAATGTTTCCTTCAAATCCAAATACATCTTGGTATTTCCTGGGTGAATCGAGTAGGGTGAATCATGTGCTTCTTGCAAAATCAACTTCACGATCTCCGGGTCATTTGGCACATAAACACGGTCCTCAAACCATAGGGTATCGTGCTCATCCTCACGAAATCCCTTAGCTTTTCCTTCGCTCATTTTCTTCTTTATATCTGCAATCTCTTTGTCCTTTTTCTGAGCTTCCCTGATTTTATCCATCAAGGTAGATTGAATCTCCAATGCTGCTATGTAGCCTCTCGGAACTATTTCCAAACATAGCTCTCGAAGGTCCTCGGCTAACTCCTTGGGTATTCCTCCCATCATTAGTGTATTGACGCGTGGCTCTTACGGCTCAATGCGTCTGCTACAACGTTAGCCTTCCCGGGGTGATAATGCAATCTCATATCATAATCCTTAATAAGCTCCAACCATCTCCTCTGTCTAAGGTTTAACTCCTTCTGTGTGAAGATGTACTTCAAACTCTTGTGATCCGTGTACACCTCACAATGATTTCCAATGAGAAAATGTCTCCATGTCTTCAATGCATGCACAACGGCTGCTAATTCCAAATCATGTGTGGCATAATTCAACTCATGAGGCTTAAGATGTCGTGAAGCATACGAAACAACTCTTCCTTCCTGCATAAGCACTGCTCCAAGTCCTCGACGTGAAGCGTCTAATACACCTCATAATCCTTGGTCCGATCCGCAAAATTAACACTGGTGAGGTAACCAATCTTTTCTTCAACTCCTGCAAACTTGCCTCACAATCCTCAGTCCATATGAACTTGGTATCCTTCTTCAACAATTCCGTCATAGGCTTTGCAATCCTTGAGAAATTCTCAGTGAATCTCCGGTAGTATCCTGCGAGTCCAAGGAAACTCCGGATCTCTCCAACTGTCGTTGGTGCTTCCCATTTGGTTACGGTCTCAACCTTTGTGGGGTCAACTGCTATCCCTTCTCCGGATATAACATGTCCAAGAAATCCAACTTCCTTTAGCCAAAACTCACATTTGCTGAACTTGGCATATAAGCGATGTTCCTTAGTTTCTCCAAAACCAATCGCAAATGTTCTTTATGTTCCTCTTCATTCTTCGAGAAAACCAAAATATCATCTATGAATACCACGACGAACTTATCCAAAAACTCCATAAACACTTTGTTCATTAGGTTCATGAAATAGGCTGGTGCGTTAGTCGGTCCAAATGACATAACGGTATATTCATACAGTCCATATCTCGTGGTAAATGATGTCTTAGGTATGTCCTGCTCTCGAATCTTCAACTGATGGTACCCTGATCGCAAATCGATCTTGGAAAACACTTTAGCTCCTTGCAAACGATCAAACAGATCATTTATCATTGGTAGTGGGTACTTGTTCTTGATTGCTACTGCATTCAATCCACGATAATCAACAACCATCCTTAACGATCCATCCTTCTTCTCCAATCGACAAGACGGGTGATCCCCAAGGTGAAGAACTTGGGCGATATAGCCTTTATCCAATAGCTCCTTAATCTGCTTCTTGATTTCCGCCAAATCCTGCGGGGCATCCTATATGGTCGCCGATATTGGGCCTGTTCGCAACAGCTCAATCAAAACTCAATGTCTCTATCCGGTGGCATTCACGGCAATTCCTCAGAAATACATCAGGAAATCCTTCACCTTGGCACCTCTTCCTGCACAACTCCTGATAAGGAATTTACTTGATTCCTATTTGGTCCATGTCGCGATACATACTTAATCCTTCTTCCTTCTGGTGTGGTGAGCAAAATCGTCTTACTTGGTTGGGGTTGATGGTGTGGTCCGGTTCTGGCCGTTGCTTCCTCCATTCCCGTTCCCATTCTTGGTGCCATTATGGTTGTGCGAACTACCTCCTCCATGGGTATGCTGAAACTGAACTCCCTGTTTAGGGGTATAACGGGCTTCATTTGGGCTCCAGAGTTATACATCCCCTTCCCATACTTCCTATTGAGATTCTCAATTTGTCGCTGCTTTCCTTCAATCATGATGGCACGGTCTACCAACTCCAGGTAGTTATTGAAACTTGCTAACATCAACTACATGCTTAAATCATCATTCAGTCCTTCCGAAACTTCTCACGCTTAGCTGCATCTGTAGTAACGTCATCCGGGGCATAATGTGCTAACTTACTAAAATCATCCACATACCGCCAATGATCCTTCCTCCTTGGCGTAAGTTGCGAAACTCAGGCTTCTTCATGGCCATAGCTCCTGCGAGACATGGGCGGTCACGGAAAGCTTGTTGAAACTGATCCCATGTGGCAGTGTCTATAGAGTAAGTGGTCAGAAAATTCTCCCACCATGCTGCTGCGGGTCCTTCAAGCTGGTGTGCAGCAAACTTCACCTTCTCTCCATCTGTACATCCTGCAGTGGTCAACTCCCTCCCTATCTTACGGAGCCAATCATCTGCTACTATTGGCTCGGTGCTACTGGAAAACACTGGCGGGTTCAGCCTTAAGAAACGAGCCAGATGGTCAACTGGTGGTGGTGGCAGTGGGTTGTTGTTGTTGTTGTTGTTGCCTTGGTTCTGTACTAGTGTTTGGATCAAAGTGTTCTGCTGCTGAATCAACTGGGTGATCTCCGTGGAAAAACAAATCCGGGTCGCGTCTCGGAGGCATCGATGGGTTTAGAAAAGACGGAAATTAAGAATAGAGTGTGGTCTTAGTAGAAACACTACCAAATGTATATGAGCAAATGCACACAAAATCACTTCATTCAATTCAAACAAAGGGCTTACAACGATCTAACTATCGCAAAAGTGCGTGAACTAAAATGTTACATGGAGGGAATACTACTAATATGTGGGGGTCATCTACTAATTTGAACCGGTAGAAGACTCCATGATGTCTGCTCCAGCTTCGTCTTCAAAGTCGGGTTCACTTGGATCCGAATCGGTGTCGTCGATGATGATGTAGTTGCTCGGACAGCCGATGTACTTGTCTTCATTCTTGAGCGCCAATTTCTTCTTGAGTTCTTCAATCTCATACTTAAGATCGTTATTGTGCTTTGCTAAAGCTACGATATCGTCCATGTAGTCCTTGCGTGTAGACTTTAGTTCTTCTTCAAGTTCGATGATCCTTCCCTTCGCATCCTTCAATTCGATCATATCATTGCACATCTGGTTCTCCTGGCGTCGAATGTGCTGGTTTAACTCCTGGATGAAAGCTGCAATGGATCTATCCTTCTTGGTGCTTACTATCTCCCATTGATCATCTCGGCGTCCACAAATCTGGTAGATGGTGTCCTTGAGGTCTTCTTGGTAAACTTCTCCAATGCGTCCCATGGTGATATGAGCTGCCATGCTCTTTCCAGACTCCAGGTTGGTGCACTGAAAACACTATCTATAGGCTTGGTGATTGGGGCGAATGTCCTTGCCGGAACATGAGCTTGAATCTTCCGGCGTTCCTCTTCAGCAGAGTGGCGTTGAAAGTCCGGTGAAGCTTCAGTAGTCCAATGTTCGTGTACTTGGTGACTTCCTTCAAGTGAAATCCAAAAGGTGTGCCTTCATCCGGTTGGGTGTACTTGATCTTGGCGTCCTTCATCCTAAAAGAGTAGAAAAGATGAGGAGTTAGAAAATGAGAAGAGAGTAGTGATCTATGGCTTTAACTTAGTGGTCGTGTCCTATAGTCAGCGTGTGCTCTGATACCATCTCTGGTGCGACCCGACCCAAATGGATCAAGTCTCTGTGCTCAGGCGTCATCCCTGGATCAGTAATGCTGACACCACACAGTACTTCGAAGGATTTATAACAGAGTAGCAATCACACACTTATTACATCGTTGTCCAAAAGAGGACTTATTACAATAAATATGGCTTAAGGCCATCTAATAACGATAACAACGGAAGACTTGGAAGATAAGTGAGTCCATCAACTCCAGCGGCATCACTGAGTATAGAACCACGACCTAAACACCTTACAAATCGTTCAAAAAGTCTCGCAACATGAACGTTGCAGCCCGAAAACGGGTCAAGACATGGAATATCCGGCAATGTAACACATAGAGAATAATGAAGCAATAAGCCTATACTACATGCATATATGGCTGGTGGAAAAGCTCTCTGATTACAGCTTTTGCATAAAGCTAGTTTTTCCCTATCGCAAAGGAATAAATTTGTTTAACTATCATGGTGGTTGTTAAACATTGAGAATGGTTAATGACATCCTCAATCCCAATTAAAAGTACTCATTAAAACCCAACAATATTAATTAGAGTAACATGTTAAGATTCACATGATATTCAAGTACTAGATACTCAAGATGTCCATAACCGGGGACACGGCTAATCATGATTATTTTGTACACTCTGTAGAGGTTTGCGCACTTTTCCCCACAAGACTCGATCGCCTCCGTTTGGTTTCTCGCACTACATGGTGTTTGAGAGACGGATGACCGAGACATAGTCTTTCAGAAGCGCTAGCACCTTACTTGTGGGTAGACCGGCACACCTACTTTCCCCTACATCTGCTAGTCTACCCGTAAGAGTTCGCACAACTTAGTCAACTATGCCAGAGCCCATAATGGCTTGTGGCTGCACACGGAAGTTACTAGTATGAATTATCTCATGATCCCTTTGAGCCTGGGTGGCGGTCCAAGAAATACAGTAAGTCCTCGATAGAAACCAGTGCCTCAATCCACCCGGATGTGTGTTTAAGTTGCCACCTTAAATAAACCATTAAATTAACAATCTCACATCTGTCATGGATATCACTCACCCAATCCACGTCTACTAGCATAGCATGGCATAATAAGCAAACGTAGAAGTAACTCCCAAGGTTTCATAAGTAAAAACAGGTAATAGGTACTACCTCAATCTACTTCCCATCCCACAATTTAATTAGATCCTAATCATGCAAGTGTTTGAGGAGTAGATCTAATGCATAAAAACTGGGTATGAGAAAGTATGATCAAAGTGTTACTTGCCTTAGCGATGATCCATGAAACCTAGAGATTCAAATAACAAGCGGCGCACTCCGGGTGATCTATCGCAGACAAACAACAAGCATACAATAAGTACTCATCTAATGCACAGGTAAATCTCGAATAAAAGATCTGACCAGAAAGTTCAACTTAAGAACCCTGGTTGCAAAAGAAAACGAATCAAACAAAACAACGGAAAACATCCGACGGAAGAAAACAGCTCGGTTCTAGCAAGTTGAAACTAAGTCAAAATTTTACAGTAGCAAAACTTTGTTTAAGTTGATTAGTCGGAACGGCGGTTTCGAAACGAAACTCCAGGCGCTTGAATCACCTGAATCCGATAAACGAGCGAGAAGATAAACTAGAACGAAGATCGGATCTGAAATCGAGATCGGAAAAATAGCGGAATAAATCCGATTAAAAGAGAAACGACGAACGGTTAAACGAACGGACGTTCGTTAACCGGGAATAACCGGTGATCACGTTCGTTAAGACGAACGGTCCGCTAACGCCATAAACAAAACCGGAAAGAAAAACCGGCGAAAAAACCGATCTAGGGTTTCGGAAGAAAACCGAAGCGAAAAACCGATCTAGAAAACCGGGCGGAAAACCGGAACGATTCTGAAAAACCGAACTGAGGAAAAAAGAAAGGTGGCGGCGCTTGAGGCTAGTACCTCGAAGAGGCGAGGGCTCCGGCGGCGGCGTGAAAGCGGCGGCGTAGAGGCGGCGGCGTATGAGGGCGGTGGCGTAGGCGGCGGTGTGGAAGGCCTGCTGCGGAGGAGGAGAGGAGGGAAGAGTTGATTTGATGTGTTGGAGGGGGGGTGCTTGGGTATTTATATTGGGAAGGGGAGGGGTTTTGCTTGGGGTAGGGGACAAGAAATAGATTAGGATTAGGAATCCTAGGAATAAAAAACGGAATAACAAAACGGGATCAAATCCTACTAGGATTTGTAAAAGAATAGGAAACTTTGGCTCCCTGGCTCCCTAGGTGCGTGCGTGCGATGGCCTTGGCCTTCGGCCGGCCGGTGGCTTTGGCGGCTTGGGCCTTTGGCCCAAGGAGCAGCGCTCCTTTTTTTAAACGGTTTCACGCGCAGAAAAATAAATAAAAAGAATCTAAACGAACTCCAAAATTAATAAAGTAAACTTTCCCCGACTCCTAAAAATGAGTTGAACAAAATGAACTTTAACACGGGGCCAAAATGCAATTTTTGAAAACACGCATTTTTCCCTAAGGCAAATAAAAGCGAAAATCTCCACAAAAAATCTTATTTGATTTTTTAATTAAATCTTCATTATTTCATTATTTTGGGAAAGTCATTTTATTCCCTCTCTCATATTTTGATAGTAGAAATAATTGAAGATAAAATAAATAAAATCAAATGATCCTATTTTCAGAATTTGAGAAAACTCAAATATGAAAATAATGAAATCTCCAACTCTCTCCGAGGGTCCTTGAGTTGCGTGAAATTTCTAGGATCGGAAAAATGCAATAAAATATGTAATGCATGATGACTTAATGTATAACATTCCAAATTGAAAATTTGGGATGTTTGCGTGAAATTTCTAGGATCGGAAAAATGCAATAAAATATGTAATGCATGATGACTTAATGTATAACATTCCAAATTGAAAATTTGGGATGTTACACTCGAGCTCTTCCCAGCTTCCAATGGTATTTTCGGGGAGGCTCTTAAGCCAATGCCGAGCTGGCCCTTTGAGTTTAAGGGGTAAGTATTTTACGGCGTGGAGATCATCTCCTCTAGCCATGTGTATGTGGAGGATGTAATCCTCAACCCAGACTCCAGGGTCTGTTGTTCCGTCGTATGCCTCTATGTTTACGGGTTTGAATCCCGCTGGAAATTCATGATCCAGCACCTCATCGGTGAAACATAGGGGGTGTGCGGCGCCCCTATATTTGGGTGTGTCGTGGTTTTCGGAATTTTGGCGTGTTGCATTGCTTTGACGAGCGTGCTTTCTTGGCCCATAGATGGACCTAACTGGGCCATCCTTTTGATGTGAATCCTTATGCGGATCGCATATTGGCTTGTGTGCGGCACCATTCGCGCTCTCTTTTTGCCGTGAGGTCGTCCATCCGACCAGGTGGCCTTCTTGCTTTTTAATTGTGGGTCTCTAAGGCCTCCTCGTCGAATTCGGGCAGTAGCTTTCTTTTCGGGTAGCTCTTTGTTCGGGCGATCGCCGCTGCATTTATTCGCGGTGCTGAATACTTTGCTCCATCTAATCCTCGAGTGCATCTTCCGCTGTTTTGAGCTTCCGCTTCGCTTTTTCAGGCTACATACGGTGGCGACGAGCCTTTTCGGAGGTCATTTTGCTCCAATGGCTTGTCCGGCGTGAGGTCGCCCTGACTGTTGTCTTCGCCGAGGACAGATTGTTTATCCAAGTTGTCTTGTTAGGACGATTGCTCGATAGCTTGTTCGTTGTCCACCGTTCGCCCTGCTCTATGGCTGGGTCTTTGTTGAGGCGGGACTTTGTTCGGCGTTTACGTTGCCGCTTTGGCCGCTTTTCAAGGATTTATCCTTCATGGCGTCGATTGTTCCTCGTCTTCGTTTCCTTGGTGTATCCACCATGTATACATCATGGGATGAGGTTGTCTGACATCCTATAGGTGCTGGTTCATTGTTGTCTCCTACATCGTCGTCCATACCGTCGATGTCTTCGGAGTCGAAATCGAGCACGTCGTGTAAGCTTTCGACAGTGGCTATGAAGTGATTGGTGGGTGGGCATTGAGTTTCTTCATCGTCCGCATCCCAACCTTCCTGTTCGTAGTCCAGCCAGGGCTCTCCGGATAAAGAGAGAGACTTTAGTGAATTCAGGATGTCGCCAAAGGGCAAGTGCTGAAAGATGTCATGGCCGTGAACTCCATAGCAGGCGCCTAATCGGATTCGATTGGCAAGGGCGGAGGATTCGAGTCCGGAGAGGAGTCCGGCACCACAGAGTCGAGGTCTTCGCAAAGCGACGGGGATGGAGTTCGGCTCGATCGCCGTAGAGATTAAAGCCCCCGAGGCGGTGTCCAACCACTTGTCCTCAATCGGGGAATCCGGCTCCGGATTAAGGGTCGGAGCGGATTCTGGTGCGGCCTCCGAGGGCCTTTGTTAATCGCAGAGCTAGATCATGCCCATCGATCTGATCTGGTGCGCTTGGCTGCGGCTCGAATCCGTCGAAGATCAATTCTCCGCGGATATCGGCCGTATAGTTTAAACTTCCAAACCTGACCTGACGGCCAGGGGCGTAGCTTTCGATCTGCTCCAGATGGCCAAGCGAATTGGCCCGCAGTGCAAAGCCGCTGAACATGAAGATCTGTCCGGGGAGAAAAGTCTCACCCTCGACTGCATCGTTGATGATGATCGAAGAAGCCATCGAGCCAATCGGTGACGACACAGAGGAACTCTCAATGAAAGCACCAATGTCGGTGTCAAAACCGGCGGATCTCGGGTAGGGGTCCCCGAACTGTGCGTCTAGGCGGATGGTAACATGAGACAAGGGACACGATGTTTTACCCAGGTTCGGGCCCTCTTGATGGAGGTAAAACCCTACGTCCTTCTTGATTAATATTGATGATGTGTGTTACAAGAGTGGATCTACCACGAGATCAAAGAGGCTAAACCCTAGAAGCTAGCCTATGGTATGATTGTTGTTTTTTCTATGGACTACAGCCGTCCGGTTTATATAGGCACCAGAGAGGGCTAGGGTTACACAAAGTCGGTTACAAAGGTAGGAGATCTACATATCCAGACGCCAAGCTTGCCTTCCACGCCAAGGAAAGTCCCATCCGGACACGGGACGAAGTCTTCAATCTTGTATCTTCATAGTCTTGGAGTCCGGCCGATGATGATAGTTCAGCTATCCGGACACCCCCTAGTCCGGAACTCCCTCAGTCTTCAACATGCGTAGGCTACCACTTGTAAGAATAACAGTGGCAAAAAAAGGCCAACAAATGCCGGTTTAGAAAGAAAAAGAAAACTGCAGACATGCTTCCAATTTTAGGAACTCTAGTGGATAAAACATACCTTACCTCTCAAGTCAGGTAATAGTCAAATGAAAAAATGTACTTCTTATAAGTAGTAGAGATGAAGTCATAAGGATCATGATTCAAGGTATTCGGAGAAACATGGTTGGTCTCTCTGTATGATGCAAACTCATCACCTCTACCAAAGTGATCGTGCGTAGTATGTAATGTAGAGTGCAATAATGAAATAAAATAAATGATATGAGAATTTACCATGACCACAAAATATCCTACATTCGTCATCATCATAATCAACATGCATTTTTTGCTTCTCTTGTATGTGGTCCAAGTTTTCTATCAGGAAAACATGTTAACTCAACTGTAGATAAGGCCGGTATGTAAATTCTCATGTAAAATTACAATTGGCATGTATCTGCTGGACAAACAAATACACTTATGCAAACTTCAGGTTTTTTAGTAAAACTTATGTGAACTTTAGTTTTTTTTTTCCACTAAAACTTATGCAAACTTCTTTTTTTTCTAGTGAAACATAATTTCATGACTGCAAGTAAGGTCTTGGTTCAGCGAATTTGTCTGTGAGTTCACTGTGTTGTCGTGAGTTGGCCATGTAATAACCGGTAGTCAGTACTTAAAAAAACAGGGATGTCTGTTGCAGGTACGCGAAAATCAGTGAAAAAAGAAAGAAAGAAAGAAAGAAGGCATTGGTTGCCTGAAACCCAACTGTGTGAGCTCCAGCGCTCCAACTTCTAGATGTGTCACCACCGGCGAGGTAGCGATGATAGTAAAAAAACAACACCCGGTACTTACCTGATTAGTGCGTGCGTGCGGTGCGTTCGCGTGAAAGCGAGCGTCTTTGTCGTTCAGGCCTGCGAGCGGCCGCGACGACCGTGTCCGCTCACCAGCTGGGCGCCGTTGTTGACGCATGTGAGTCAGTCGTCCAGCTTTGAGGCAGCGGCCTCCACGCACCGGGGGTTGGGGAGTTCCAGCGTCCGACGAAGGTAGGATGTCTTTGGACGACGTCGTCCACGCATGAGTACTGGACAAGCGTGTCCAACAGAGCAGCATGCGTCAGAGCTGAGGGAGTCGGTGGTGGCTTCGGGCGTGTGAGATGGGGCCGTGATTAGCTTCACCTGCTGCCAAGTGGCTGAGACCCGTGCCGCCCTGGGGACGACGATGGTTGGCGACCAGGCGAATCTACATGCATCGCTATGGGGGCGAATGCCCCCACTCGATTTTTTGGCGCGCTTATACCGGTCCAGGATACTCAGCGTTGCCCCCACTTGAAGGGCGTCGACGGTGGGTGGTTGTCAGCGTGGGTGTTATGAAGGGAGGTGAAGTCGACGCGGATGCCGGTGGTTCCCGGAGAGCATGCCCAGGATGTGGACGAAGTCGTTGCAGTCAGTAGAAAAGTGACCTGGCCTCCAGGCATAAGACGAAGGCGGCGACGGCATGTGTGTGTGTTCCGAGGAAGCCGCAGCTCCTCCTCACGTGTCTCCCACTGTGGCTCGCGTGGGTGGTGGGCTGGTGACGGCAGCAGACTCACGACCACGATTCCTTGATAGGGATCCGACTTGCCTCCTCCCTCCCCGTGTTCCCATCCGTGCTCCCACTTCATCCTATGGCTGTCTTTTTTTCTTTTCCCCTTCTAATCTAATCATCTCCCCCCTAATTTTAAGGGGGTGGGGTCGGGCCTTATTTTGTTCCAATCAAATCAAGCCATGTACGGGGAGCACAGATGGGTACATGTGCTGGGAGTAGGCAAGTCTCGTCCCCCTGATAGGAAACGATAGGATGCGCTCGCGATTAGTTTCCTAATAATTAGATGCGTTCGTGATTAGTTATCTAATAGGATGCATCTGTGATTAGTTTCCTAATAATTAGATGCGTCCGCGATTAATTTCCTAATAGGATGCGCTCGTGATTATTTTTCTAATAATAGGATGCGCGCGTGATTATTTTCCTAACAATAGGCTGCACCCGTGATTAGTTTCATAATAATAGGATGTGTTTGTAATTAGTTTCCTAATAATTAGATGCGCCCGTGATTATTTTCTTAATAGGATGTGTCTGTGATTATAGTTTCCTAATTGACCAGGCGTGGACTTTCATATTTTCCTCCGCGGTGGAGTACGGTCAGTCAATGTAAATTGCTAAGTGCACACAGAGAACATATTAGGTTAAGGCTAGCCGTTAGATTGAGTTTAGTGGGACTAATCATGCCGTGGTAATGTATCCGTGTACGTTTTGTGGGGTGCACTTAGAGAAGATAATGTTTGCTCTTTTATAAGTAGTATAGATGAAGCTTTTGAGATTTAAAGAGATCGTGATATGAGAAGAATTAAGGAGACACAAAAGCTCAAGCTTGGGGATGCTCAAGGCATCCCAAGATAATATTTCAAGAAGTCTCAAGCGTCTAAGCTTGGGTATGCCCCGGTTGGCATCCCACCTTTCTTCCTCAACAACTATCGGTTAATTTCGGCTGATCCTAAGTTTTTGATTCTTCACGTGATGTTTGCCATTCTTGGAATGTCATTTTATTTTGTTTTGCTTGATGTTTTAATAAAGTATCAAGATCTGAAATTATTGAATGGGAGAGTCTTCACATAGCTAAATAATTATTCAACTACCCATTGATCTCTACTTATATCTTTTTGGAGTAGTTTGTCATTTACTCGTGTGCTTCACTTATATCCTATGAGGTAAATGGTTGAATGAATTGAATATCATAAATTTGAAATTATATATGTTGCTTATCCCATGGGAGTAATGACTTTACATATAAGAAGTAGACGTGGTAAATTTATTGAAGGTTAGCAGACATTGTATTCGTCACTTGAACAATTCATGAAAGAATATTGAAGGAAGAGAGATTTCACATATAAATATACTATCTTGGACATCTTTTGTAATTGTGAGCACTCATTAAAATATGACATGCTAAAAGGTAGATGTTGGACAAGGAAGACAACGTAATGAGATATGTTTTCTTATATCCGAAATAAAGTATATTGTCATGGATCGCCCAACATGTTGAGCTTGCCTTTCCCCCTCATGCTAGCCAAATTCTCTCCACCAAGTAGAGATACTACTTGTGCTTCCAAACATCCCTTAAACCAGTATTGCCATGAGAGTCCACCATACCTACCTATGGATTGAGTAAGATCCTTCAAGTAAGTTGTCATCGGTGCATGCAATAAAAAATTCTCTCTAAATATGTATGATCTTTTAGTGTGCAGAAAATAAGCTTTATACGATCTTGTGATATGGAAGCAATAAAAGCGACATACTGCATAATAAAGGTCGCTATCACAAGTGGCAATATAAAGTGACGTTCCCTCGCATTAAGATTTTGTGCATCCAACTATAAAAGCGCATGGCAACCTCTGCTTCCCTCTGCGAAGGGCCTATCTTTTATTCTTGTCTTTTACCTTATGCAAGAGTCATGGTGATCTTCACCTTTCCTTTTACATTTTATCCTTTGACAAGCACCTTGTGTTGGAAAGATCCTGATATATATATATATATATATATATATATATATATATATATATATATATATATATATATCCAATTGAATGTAAGGCATCATGAGCTATTATTGTTGACATTACCCTTGAGGAAAAAGGTTGGGAGGCGAATCTATAAGCCCCTATCTTTCTCTGTGTCTTATTAAAACATTGAACACATAAATATCGCGTGAGTGTTAGCAATTGTGAAAGACTAAATGATAGTTGAGTATGTGAAGTTTGCTGAATCAAAGCTCTGACATAGACTCTTCCTGAAAATAAGATGAATTGTAATTATTTGATGACTAAGAGCACTGTTTGTTAGTTTTCAAGAAAGTTTATGATCGATACTTTAACATGTGAATAGCTTGTTAATTGATCATGAGAGGCTTTATGATATGAGCTACTGTAGTGACATATAATGATGCTAGAAAAGGTGATTGAAATTATCATTGATCAAACTTGTGCACCTGCTAGCATTCACACTTCATAAATTATTTCTTTTAGAATTTACCTACTCAAGGACGAGCAGGAATTAAGCTTGGGGATGCTGATATGTCTCCAATGTAGCTATAATTTATGAAGTATTCATGCTATTATATTATGTGTTTTGGATGTTTATGGGATTTTCTAAACACTTTTATATTATTTTTGGGACTAACCTACTAACTCGAGGCCCAGCCCAGATTGCTGTTTTTTTTGCCTATTTCAGTGTTTCGAAGAAAAGGAATATCAAACGGAGTCCAAACGGAATGAAACCTTCGGGAGAGTTAATTTTGGAACGGAAGAAACCCAGGAGACTTAGAGTTGAAGTCAGGGAAGCTTCGAGGTGGCCACGAGGCAAGGAGGCGCGCCCTACCCCCTTGGGCATGCCCCCACCCTCGTGGGCCCCTCATGGCTCCCCTGACCGACTTCTTTCGCCTATATATGTCCATATACCCTAAAAACATCGAGGGACAGAATAGATCGGGAGTTCCGCTGGCGCAAGCCTCTGTAGCCACCAAAAACCAATCGGGACTCAGTTCCGGCACCCTGCCGGAGGGAGGATCCCTCACCGGTGGCCATCTTCATCATCCTGGCACTCTCCATGACGAGGAGGGAGTAGTTCACCCTCGGGGCTGAGGGTATGTACCAGTAGCTATGTGTTTGATCTCTCTCCTTCGTGTTCTTGAGTTGGCACGATCTTGATGTATCACGAGCTTCGCTATTATAGCTGGATCTTATGATGTTTCTCCCCCTCTACTCTCTTGTAATGGATTGAGTTTTCCCTTTGAAGTTATCTTATCGGATTGAGTATTTAAGGATTTGAGAACACTTGATGTATGTCTTGCCATGCTTATCTGTGGTGACAATGGGATATTCACATGATCTACTTGATGTATGTTTTGGTGATCAACTTGCGGGTTCTGTGACCTCGTGAACTTATGCATAGGGGTTGGCACACGTTTTCGTCTTGACTCTCCGGTAGAAACTTTGGGGCACTCTTTGAAGTACTTTTGTGTTGGTTGAATAGATGAATACGAGATTGTGTGATGCATATCGTATAATCATACCCACGAATACTTGAGGTGACAATGGAGTATCTAGGTGACATTAGGGTTTTAGTTGATTTGAGTCTTAAGGTGTTATTCTAGTATAAACTCTATGATAGATTGAACGGAAAGAATAGCTTTGTGTTATTTTACTACAGACTCTTGAATAGATCGAGTAGATATAATAACTTTCAGGTGGTTTCGTACCCTACAATAATCTCTTCGCTTGTTCTCCGCTATTAGTGACTTTGGAGTGACTCTTTGTTGCATGTTGAGGTATAGTTAGATGATCCAATTATGTTATTATTGTTGAGAGAACTTGCACTAGTGAAAGTATGAACCCTAGGCCTGGTTTCCTAGCATTGCAATACCGTTTGTGCTCACTTTTACCACTTGCTACCTTGCTATTTTTATATTTTCAGATTACAAATACCTATATTTACCATCCATATTGCACTTGTATCACCATTCGTCGAACTAGTGCACCTATACAATTTACCATTGTATTGGATGTGTTGGGGACACAAGAGACTCTTTGTTATTTGGTTGCAGGGTTGCTTGAGAGAGACCATCTTCAACCTACGCCTCCCACAGATTGATAAACTTTAGGTGATCCACTTGAGGGAAATTTGCTACTGTCCTACAAACCTCTGCACTTGGAGGCCCATCAACGTCTACAAGAAGAAGGTTGTGTAGTAGACATCACAAACACACACCAGAATTGATCTGAGCAAGGGTAAACCACTGAGCATTGTAGAAGGCCAACAACATGGTTTAAACTATCTCGATAATAGTATTCATACATAGACAGAGGTTTGCATATATACTCACAAACTTTGATGGAACTACCTTCAGGATTCCAACAATTATAGTTGATGTATTTTTTTGCGGGGAGTTGCTCTCAAAATTGTTCTTTATGAAGCGCTAGTTCAAATCTGAACAACATCTAATTACAAATTAAAGACTTGCTCTATTAACTCACTTGACAAAGTTGGGTAGTTTATTTACACAAAAGCTCTGTTCACTGCATAATTATCACACAGGTTGAAGTGGGTTATTTTCCTGTGATTTAATAATAAGCATAGAAAAGCATCATGTGATCTTATCAGTTTTGGCAAGCAAACCTTGGCACCGTGGCACCACCAACTCTTCATCTAACATTGTATAAACTCTCTCCATGTATGACGAGTAAAATAGACTGAGTTGAAAGATGAGAAATCACCTGAAGTTGCATAATAAGAAGATATGTGTCAGTAATTAAAGCGCCTCCGTGGTAATGGGATGAACAAGGCAGAGGCTGAGCCGTTCGTGCCGCTGCGCGCTGCCACTACTTTGGATGATATAATAGCAGCAGGCAATGAGTCCATCGCCACTATCGAACTAGCTAGGTCATGCTCTTGCACCACCGCCGTCACGTCGATCGTAAGCACCCGGTGTCGACCGTTTGAAGAGAGAGGACCAGAGATGGCACAACCTAGCTTGCTTGATCTGTCATGCTACCGCAGCCGCTGCCCGAGCACCCTTGCATCTCGTCCTCCACTGCAGCCAACATAACCCCCCTTGATATTCTTGGGTTTACTCTTCGTTTTGCTGCTTGTGATGGTACACATGTGCCTGCTTGTCTTATTCCTCTTTGTGGTCTTCCAGAATCCTGATCCAGCAGAACATAGCAATCATCTTCTTCTTCTTTGGCTGTCGTCCCTTGAACAACAGCCAGCACGATCTTCTTCGATCATCATCAAGAACACACCACGTTGCCTTCCTACGAAGAAGAAAAATATGTATGAGAAATTTTCAGCAAGAAAAATATGTACGAGAACTTTGCAGCAAGAACACACCACGTTGCCTTCCTTCTCTGCATCCTTCATCATCTCCTTCTTCCAAGAAGACAAGCACCCATCCTAGAGATCTCCGCCACAGAGGAATTTGTGCAGCCACCGCGCGTCACCTCGCTGAAGGGCCGGTCGACGCAGAAGGAGAGGAAGCATTAAGGCGTGAGGCCGAAGTAGGCCGTGAAGCCCGTCGCAGTGTTGGAGAGGACCGGCGGCGGCGGTGGCGCATGAAACCCTAGCACGTACGAGGGTGTCAGGGAGAGGAGCGGCTCACGCTCGAAGAAGAGGTCAGTTTGGGGGAGCAGTAGGGGTGGCGGCAGCGGGGTGGGAGATAGGGCCGCGGCGGCGGGGCAGGAGATGGGGCGGCATCGGCGGGGCGAGAGATGGGGAGGAAGGAAAGAGAGAGCGGCCGCAGCAGGAGGGGTGGATCAAGAGAAGGGGCAGCGTACAGGTTTCTTTTAGCCTAGGGGTGATGGGAGGTGGGACGAAAGAAACCGGTGAAAAAAACCCAGATGAAAGTGGTGGGACTATTCAACCAACTCGTCCATTAGGAGTAGAGATTTAGGCAATATTTCAAGAGAATGGGTAAGGAATTAATAAGATGGAGAGCTGCACTATCATCATTAATAGAAGGAAAAAACATAGAAAATGAAGAGTATTTGGCTCAGTTCAGAACATACATGAACATGACTATAGACACACAAGATTTATTTTCCACAATATGCACAATTTAATTTAAAGAAATCCATGTTGCTTTATAGTAGGAAGAACACATCTGCATCGATAAAAATACAAAAATGTAAGATCCGAGTAACTATACATATAGGCGACACAATATAATGTAAGACATGTCAACATAGAGCACTGTGTCTAGGAGCAGTTCTTAGGAATAGCAACCAAATACATCATATAGTAATTGGATCCAACACAATCAACCCATGGTACCTTTTCTACAGAAAAAGCATACAAAAATATGATATAAATGTTTCTTCTAATCTTCTCTACCAAATATTATCAGTCTGATCTTCGTGACTATGATCAGTCTGATAAAATATGCAAGCCATATGATTACTACGAAAAAGATGGACACAAATTTGTGAGCTTCCTTGTGCACAAATCAGAACATGTGTAATGAATGTCAAAAGAAAATCAAGTTTCCAGATGAAAACTTCTAAAGTAACTCAGGATGTTGCATCAGCTGACATTTTGCTGCAACCTAGTGTTGTAATTCACTATGAGACCTCTGTTGAACCATGAAACAAAAAGAATGTTGCTCTCACAAGGCAACACTATCTTTAAAACGATGTTCAGAGACACCTTGTATGTAGTACAATTCCTTTGGATCAGTTCTGTTCAGGTTGACTTTAGAGGCAAAATGTAGCATAAAAATTCAGAAGAAGAGATATAGTTGTGAAATGGAAAAAAGATATTGATTTGATATTGCACACAACACAAAGAAGAAAATCACAAGGAAACCATATATATTCAGTTCTAGCAGAAATAGGAACTTGGGTGTATTTTAGTTCAGAGATATACAAGTGATCTAGTTCAGTTTAGTCAAGGCACGCAGTAATAAGTAGTTCCCGAAGGTAAAGGCTTCGCATTGGCTGCAGCTAGCTATGTAAAACAGCCGGATATTGGATGTCTAAGATGAATTGTTGCGCCCCTAAACCTGGAATTATGTTTCAGTTTTAGCTCTGAAGAAATGTCGGCGGAATATAGCCCCTGTTTTCTTCTTCTCTCACCTCCTCACATATTAATATATTGTATTAAATTTTATATTTAGAAACTGGAAGCATAAGAAAGCTCGACGAATAACTTCCTTCAAATAAATAAGTGACAGCTAAGTGTGGCATACATCCAAGGCAAAATCTTCATTTTTTGTATGCCTACTTTTCACTGATGGTGATGGTTACTTTAGTGTATCTCTGAATGAAAAAGCAAATAAACATGTGCCTTATCAATCAAAAGGTTACTCCCTAGACTAATTATCTAAACAAAAGTCCCCAATGGTTAATTCTAACGTGGAGGAGCAGTGCTGAATTAACTGTTTGACTTCACTATTCTATATCGTATAACAAACAATCAAAGTTCAATACTATGAATTTAGCAGCATGATGATGATGATATACTTAATCAAATACCGTTGCCGTAACAGTAAGGCCTTCTGTTATCTTCCTTCAGTAAGAAATTTGTAGAAAGAGAAGCAACCCAATAAGCCAAAGAAATACCATGCTACTTCGATTTTATCAATTTTACGGTTGGAATATGGTTTCCCCACATAAAGCTGATCCGGACAACCAAGCCAACCATCCAGAAGGTCTGCGTATGTAATTCAGAGGGAGTAGTATTTAAGAGAGTCCTTGCATACGACCTGATTCAGGAAAGTATAGTGTGGGATGCCATTATAATTTTAAGGTTGGTGTTGTTTTCCTGAGATAGAATCAAGAAATCAAGATATCCTCAGCACAAGCAAGAGAGTAAAAATTGAGGAGCCTACGATGACAAATTGAACTCGTACGTGCTGATGGTCGACAACCTCCATTGTCCACCCACCCGCGGTCGTCAGCAGTTGCACCCTTGCCCAAGCCGGGCTAGTGTCTGCCACCGCCGAGCATTATATACATTTGACTTCATTGGCACCATCACACAGTTGCGCAAATAGACATAAAAGAACAGCCAACTTATCACTATTTGGTGGAAAGTAGTCGAGACATTGCTGCCTAATGATTAGACGCAGACCTCAGTATAACCAATGCCTTATGTATAAAATTTGCCTTCTAAAAAGAAAAACATGGACAAATGGTAAGAAAATATAGTTGCTTGTATACTAAACGATGATCTTATTAATAAGCATCATAATTTTTCAGCTAATCGCTTCTATCTCCTAGAGCAACATATCAAACCCATGTTGGCATGGGAAAACAATATAATGACACAATCAACAACGACTCTAACAACATACTTTTTTGGTAAAGCATTGTCATTCTCGTTCGATAGTGGAAAATTGCAGCCCACCCAGTAGTGTTTTACTTTTTAGAGAATGAACTTCTACTTCTATCTGGTGACCGTTGCATGACCGGCTGCAAGAGTTAGAATAAAATTATTTGTTACCCCAAAAGCAGACCTCTACATATGAGAAACAACAGCGTCAACCTGATTGTTCTATTTTACAAATTTCTCTGCATATGAACAAAAATATTTCCATGTGCAAATAAATACAATTTACTTATTATTACACTACCCATTAAAATGAAGAAAACAAAAACTGACCAGATGGGAGATTCTTTACCAAACGGGAGGCAGAAGTGAATAAAGTGGCAGCTCACCTCAGTGGGTAAAGTTGAAATGCAGCCAAGAACCCTAAAACCAGCAGCAACCTCATAGATCATGAGGGGAGAAAAATACGCGTCAGGTAGGAGGGAACCCGGGCACACCAAAGGCATCAGAAAAAAAGACACGACTCCATGGAGAAGCTGAAACATATGGAGCGATCGAAGGACCGAGGGCAATGACAACAATTGAAGGAAACAACAAGCAGAACAAGTAGTCACGGCGGGCACACAAATGGGTTCTTGAACCAAGCCGTGTAAGAAAGCTATACATCCTGAGAAATTTAGTTAGTACTCAGTGCTGCATATACAACCTTCAAAGGTAAAGTGTCGTGGGTGTGTGTGTGACCACCAATTCATCCCCAACCTTGAAAGGTAAAGTGTCATGGGTGTGAGTGTGTGACCACCAATTCATCCCCAAAATATATTTTATAAGGAAATTGTCGCGCAATGTTACTTCACAAACATGGATAGAAGATGAAATTCATACCTTAAATATTATTGCATAAATGGAAAAATCTGCACCAATTGATGCTACTTCTCTTATCACAAGAAAAGACCAGATCAACTAAATACATGGGCATGAATCTGATCAACATAAGGGCTTGACTTTCCTCTTGTTGCTGCTGGTGGCCATGGAACAATCGAAGGGGCAGAAGAATAGCACAACACCTGATGGAAGTGGCCGGTGGGAGACGCCATCAGTGAGGAAGAAAGCACGGACACAACAACCACACAGCAACAAGAACGGGGGATTGGAGGGGAGCATGGATTGGCAAGAATTCACCTACTAACCATGTCTTGGGTCATGGATCCACTTTGGGCGTCGGTCACGGGGAGAGACGCCGGCAGCGGACCGCCTTCCCTCCAGCAGCGGTTTGGCCAGGCCAGATTTCACCGAAGAAACGCCAGTGGCGGACCGCCTTCCCTCCAGTAACAGCGGGGCCATGCCAGATTGCACCGCGGCTGAACCAAGCCATCCCATCCGGTCAAAGAAGAGGAGGAGAGGCAACGCTGGGTAGAGCCATAGAGGAGAAGGAGGAGACGGGTCGTGGGGGCGATCGAGAGCAGGAGGGGAGGAGAGACAAGGCATGGAGTGTGGGGATCGATGACGGGAGGGGATTGGCAGCTAGGTTTTCACCGGCTTTGACCGCACACAGAATATATGGGACCCTGAGATTTTCTCTCGGTGTAACTGTAAAATGGGCCCACGGTGAAAAGAGGCCCATCCGTCATCCACTGAAGCACAAAATAATAAAGTGTAGAGAAACGAATAGAGCGATCTTTGACAGCGCTGTAGAATTGAGCCAGCTAGGCAGTCTGTGCGACCCAGATCGCTTGCGCATCGCGAGTGCCTTAGGTGGGCGGGTTGCCTAGCGTCCTTTATATGTTCCATTCAAACATGATTTTGATGTTCAAAACCTTCATGGGTAGGTGAAGGAGTCCTGGATTAGGGGTGTCCGGATGGCCGGACTATAACCTTTGGCCGGACTCCTGGACTATGAAAATACAAGATTGAAGACTTCGTCCCGTGTCCGGATGAGACTTTCCTTGACATGGAAGGCAAGCTTGGCGATACGGATGTAGATCTCCTCCCATTTATAACCGACTCTATGTAACCCTAACCCTCTCCGATGTCTATATAAACCGGAGGGTTTTAGTCCGTAGGACGAACAACAATCATACCATAGGCTAGCTTCTAGGGTTTAGCCTCTCTGATCTCGTGGTAGATCTACTCTTGTACTAGCCTATGTAACCCTAACCCTCTCCGATGTCTATATAAACCGGAGGGTTTTAGTCCGTAGGACGAACAACAATCATACCATAGGCTAGCTTCTAGGGTTTAGCCTCTCTGATCTCGTGGTAGATCTACTCTTGTACTACCCATATCATCAATATTAATCAAGCGGGAGTAGGGTTTTACCTCCATCGAGAGGGACCGAACACAGGTAAAAAATCGTGTCCCTTGTCTCATGTTACCATCCGCCTAGACGCATAGTTCGGGACCCCCTACCCGAGATCCGCCGGTTTTGACACCGACATTGGTGCTTTCATTGAGAGTTCCTCTGTGCCGTCATCTTTAGGCCCGATGGCTCCTCCGATCATCAACAACGATGTGGTCCAGGGTGAGACTTTTCTCCCCAGACAGATTTTCGTATTCGGCGGCTTTGCATTGCGGGCCAATTCGCTTGGCCATCTGGAGCAGATCGAAAGCTACGCCCGCCATCAGTCGATTTGGAAGTTTGAACTACACGGCTGACGTCCGCGGAGACTTGATCTTCGACGGGTTCGAGGCACAGCCGAGCGCGCCGCGCTATTACGATGGGCATGATCTAGCTCTGCCGGCGAACAGTGCCCTAGAGGCCGCACCCGTGTTCGCTCCGACCCTCAGCTCGGAGCCGACTGCGCCAATCGAGGGCGTGTGGCTGGACACCGCCTCGAGGGCTGCAATCTCTACGGCGATTGAGTCGAACACCAACCTTGTCCTTTGCGAAGCTTGTGACTCCATGGTGCCGGACTCCCCTCCGGACTCCGAACCTTCCGCGCCCTTGCCAATCGAATCCGATTGGGCGCCGATCATGGAGTTCACCGCCGCGGACATCTTTTAGCACTCGCCCTTCGGCGACATTATGAATTCTCTAAAGTCTCTCTCTTTATCAGGAGAGCCCTGGCCGGACTATGGTCAGCAAGGTTGGGATGCGGACGACGAAGAAATTCAAAGCCCACCCACCACCCACTTCATAGCCACTGTCGATGATTTAACCGACATGCTCGACTTCGACTCCGATGACATCGACGGTATGGACGCCGATGCAGGAGACGACCAAGAACCAGTGCCTACAGGGCACTGGAAGGCCACCTCGTCGTATGACATATACATGGTGGACACCCCAAAAGAAGGGAACGGCGATGGAACAACGCAGGATGACCCCTCCAAGAAGAAGCCTAAGTGACGGCGTCAGCAGCGCCGCTCTAAATCCCGCAAAAGCAAAAACGGTGATTCCGGCACGGGAGACAATAACACCCCGGACAGTGCCGAAGACAACCCCCTCCAACAGGATTCGGCACAGGAGGATGGAGAAGCCAGCCCTCATGAGAGAGCGGCAGATACAGAGGTAGAGGACGATAATTACATGCCTCCCTCCGAAGACGAGGCAAGCCTCGACTGACCCATTTAATTGGTCGTGCACGAGGATCCCGTCGAACAAGAGCGTTTCAAACGCAGGCTTATGGCCACGGCGAGCAGCCTCAAGAAAACAGCAACAGCTTAGAGCCGACCAAGACTTGCTAGCCGACAGATGGACTGAAGTCCTTGCGGCCGAAGAGTACGAACTCGAACGCCCCTCCAAGAGCTACCCAAAACGCAGGCTGCTACCCCGATTAGAGGAGGAAGCACCTAGACCTACATCACCAGCGCATGATGCGGCTGACCGGCCACCTCGTGGTCGCGATAGAGAGGCCTCTCAGCCCTCCACTCAAGCCGCACCCCGGCGTCGCTCAAAGAATACCAAGGCATGGGGAAATGCGCCAGATCTACGAGATATATTGGAGGACAAGGCAAGGCGCCCCACGAGACGTGACGATAACCGTCATGTCGGATATGGTAAATCCGGCCGGGCCGAACAAAGCAGACAAAGCTCGTTTGAGCTACGTCGTGATATAGCCCAGTACAGAGGCGCAGAACACCCACTATGCTTCACAGATGAAGTAATGGATCATCAAATCCCCGAGGGTTTCAAACCCGTAAACATCGAATCATACGATGGCACAACAGATCCTGCGGTATGGATCGAGGATTATCTCCTTCATATCCACATGGCCCGCGGTGATGATCTACACGCCATCAAATACCTCCCACTCAAGCTTAAAGGACCAGCTCGGCATTGGCTTAACAGCTTGCCAGAAGGATCAATTGGTTGTTGGGAGGACACGGAAGCCGCATTCCTCGACAATTTCCGTGGCACCTATGTGCGACCACCAGACGCCGATGACCTAAGCCACATAATTCAGCGGCCAGAGGAATCGGCGGACAATTCGGACACGGTTCCTAACCCAGAAAAATCAAATAGTCGACTGTCCGGACGCAGAGGCCCTTGCAGCCTTCAAACATAACATCCATGACGAGTGGCTTGCCTGGCACCTAGGACATGAAAAGCTGAAATCCATGGCAGCCCTCACAACACTAATGTAACATCCCAAATTTTCAATTTGGAATGTTATACAAATAGATCATCATTACATATCATATTTAATGCATTTTGCTTCGGTCCTAGAAATTCTAAGCAACTCAAGGACCCACGGAGAGAGTTGGGGATTTCGATATTTTCATATTTGAGTTTTCTCAAATTTTGGAAATAGGATCATTTGATTTTATTTATTTTATCTTCAATTATTTCAATTATATAAATATGAGAGAGGTAATAAAATGACTTTCCCAAAATAAAGAAATATTGAGGATTTAATAAAAAATCAAATAAGATTTTTATTTTGGATTTTTCTCGCTGTTTTATTTGAATTTAGGAAAAATGTGTGTTTTCCAAAATTGCATTTAGGCCCAAATAAATGTTCATCTAAACTGGCTTGATTTTAGAAGCCGGGGAAAATTTATTTCGGGATTTTTGGAGTCAGTTTAGTATTTCTTTCGTTTGTTTTTCTGCGGGCCGTAACCGGCCAGGACTCCGCCTGGCCGGGTCTTTATATAGCGCGCCCCGGGCCCTGCCCCAGCCCAAATCGCCGCCGCCAGCCCAACCCGCCGCTGCCGCCCAAACCCTAACCCTACCGCCCACTTGCCGCCGCCCTTCGCCATGTAAGTCTTTACCGCCGCCGCCATCGCCGTCGACCGCCGCCGCCACCGTCGGACCCCGTCGCCGTCGCCGCCGACCACCGCCGCCCCGCCGGAGCCGCCGCCACCGTCGACCCGCACCTCGAGGTTGACCTCGCCGCTTCCGTTTTTTTAGAAAAACCGTTCGGTTTTTCCGTCAGTTTTTTTAGTTTCCGTTTTTTTGTTAGATCGGTTTTCTTCCGGATTGGATTAATTAGCGAGCGTTCACTCGTTCGTTCATTTTTAACGAACGCGTTCATCGTTTAGATCCAGATAACGAACGTTCATTCATTAACCTGTTCGTCGTTTTTCTTTTTCCCGGATTTATTCCGCGATTTTTCTGATCGCGATTTCGGATCCGATTTTTGTTTTAGTATAACTTTGCGCTCGTTTATCGGAATCAGGCGATTCAAGCGCCTAGAGTTTCATCTCGAAACCCTCTTTCTGAATAATCTACTCAAACTAGTTTCTGCTTCTGTAAAATTTGACTTAAGTCCAGATTAGTAAACGAAGCTTGTTTCTTTCGCCGTTTGAGTTTTGTCTCTTTGTTCGATTTGATTCTTTTTGCAAACCGGAGTTCTTAAGTTGAACTTTCTGGTTAGACCTCTGATTTGAGTTTTACCCGTGCATTAGATGAGTACTTATTGTATGCTTGTTTGTTTGTTTGCTTGCGATAGAGTACCCGAACTGCGTCGCTTGCTACTTCGAATCCCTAGGTTACGCGGATCATCAGCAAGGCAAGTAACACTTTGATCATACCTCTTTACTACCCAGTTTTTATGCATTAGATCAATCCTCAAACATTGCATGATTAGGATCTAATTAAATATTGGGTTTTGGAAAGTAGATTGAGGTACTACCTATTACCTGTTTTATTATCAAACCCTGGGGAGTTACTTCTACGTTTGCTTATTTTTGTCCATGCTATGCAAGTAGACGTGGATTGGGTGAGTGATTTTCCGTGACAGATGTGAGATTGTTAATTAATGGTTTATTTATGGTGGCAACATTAATACACATCTGGGTGGATTGAGGTACCTGGTTATTCCAGGACTGCCTGTTTTTTTATGGACCGCCACCCGGGCTCAAAGGGATCATAAGATTATTCATGCTAGAAACTTCCATGTGCAGCCACATGCTATTATGGGCTCTAGCATAGCTGATTAAGTCGTCTGAGCTCTTACAGGTGGTAGACTAGCAGATGTAGGGGAAAGTAGGTGTACCGGTCTACCCATCGTAAGGTGCTAAGCGCTTACGAAGACTATGTCTCGGTCATTCATTTCTCAAACACCATGTAGTGCGAGAAAACCAACGGAGAAGATCGAGTCATGTGGGGAAAAGTGCGCAACCTCTGCAGAGTGTATAAACTAATTATGATTAGCTGTGTCCCCGGTTATGGACATCTTGAGTATCTAGTACTTGGATTTTCGTGTGAATCTCATCATGTTACCTTAATCAATATTGTTGGGTTTGTTTTATGATGATTCTTAATTGGAATTGAGGATGCTGTCAACCATTCTCAATGTTTAACAACCACCATGATAGTTAAATAATTTATTCCTTTGTAGTAGGGAAAAATTGGCTTTACGCAAAAACTGTAACCATAGAGCTATCCACCAAGCCATATATGCATGCAAAGATAGCTTTACTCTTTCATTTTTCTCTATGTGTTACTTTGCCAAAGATATTCCATGTCTTGACCCGTTTTAGGGCTGCAACGTTCATGTTGTAGACTTTTAGAATGACGAGTAAGATGCTTTAGGATCGTGGTTCTATACTCGATGATGCCGTTGGAGTTGATGGACTCACTTATCTTCCAAGCCTTCCGCTGTTATCGTTATTAGATGGCCTTAAGCCACATCCATTGTAATAAGTTTCTCTTTGGAGACATTCGATGTAATAAGTGTGTGATTGCTACTCTGTTATAAATCCTTCAAGCATCTTGTGCGTGTCAAGACATCGATCGAGGATGACAACGATGCACAGAGATCGGACTGTCTCGAGGTCCGGTCGCTACAAGATGGTATCGAGCACACGCCGATCAGAGGACACGACCACTAAGCAAAGACCATAGATCACTACTCTCTCTTCTCATTCTAACTCCTCATCTCTTCTATTCTTCTAGGATGGAAAATGCAAGGAACAAGTTCATGCAACCGGATGAAGATACAGCCTTTGGACGACACCTGAAGGAAGTAACCAAGTACTTGAAGATCGGAGTACCAAGCTTCACCAGAACCTACAACGCCACCTTACCTGAAGAGGAGCACTGGATGATTCAAGTTCAAGTTCCAGGAAGGACGTTCATGCCAGTCACTGAGCCTATAGAGTTTTCCTTTGAGGCACCAACCTGGATTTTAGGGAAGAGCATGGCAGCTCACATCACCATGGGATGCATTGGAGAAGTTTATCACCAGGAGCTTAAGGATACTACCTACCAGATTTGTGGGCGCCGAGATGAGCAATGGGAGATGGTCAACACCAGGAAAGACATATCAGTTGCAGCTTTCATCCAGGAGTTAAACCAGCACATTCGACGCCGGAGAACGGATGAGTGCAGCATGATGGATCTGCAGAAAGCCATGACCAAGATCACGGAACTGGAGGAAGAACTCAAGTCTACACGCGATGGATATGAGGAGGAAATATCAACTCTAGTCGAGAAGAATGATGATCTGAAGAAGAAGCTAAGAGTGTTCATGGGATTTCCAGCAACTGGAGAAGACGAAGATCGCACTTGTCTCAAGAATTACATCATCATCGCATTTATACCGACTCGGACCCGGATGATAGTGATGATGACTATGTTGATGTAGCTGGAGCAGATATAATGGAGTCTTCATCGAGCAGTTTTTCTAGTAGACCACCATAAAGTAGTAGAATTTCCTCCATGTATCTATTATAGTCCGAGCACTTTGTAACGATAGATAGACCGTTGTATGCCCTTGGTTGTTTGAATGAAGTGTTTTGATTGCAATTTGCCTCATGTGCATATGGGTAGTGTTTTCCCTCTAGACCTCATTCTATTACGTATTCTCGTCTTTTCTAAACCCTCAGATGCCTCCGAGACGTGACAACGGATTCGCTTTCCCACCGGAGCTCACCCAGTTGATCCAGCAGCAGAATGCATTGATGCAGATACTAGTCCAGAATCAGAATTAGGGGAACAACAACAACAACAATCCACCACCACCACCACCTATTGATCACTTAACCCGTTTTCTTAGACTGAATCTGCCAGTGTTGTCCAGTAGCACCGAGCCGATTGTTGCAGATGATTGGCTTCACAAGACAGGGTGGAGTTGATCACTCGGATGCACAGATGCGGAGAAGGTGCGATTTGCCGCACATCAGCTTGAGGGACCCGCAAGATCATGGTGGGAGAATTTCACGACCACTTATCCAGCAGACACCTTTGTCACATGGGATCGATTTTGGGCTTTTCAGTCGCCCATGTTTCAAACAGGAGCTATGGCCATGAAGAAGCATGAGTTTTAACTTGCACTGTGGAGGAAGATCGGTTGGCGGTATGTGGATGATTTTAGTAAGCTAGCACGTTATGCCCCGGATAGCGTTACTACGGATGCAACTAAGCAAGAGAAGTTTACGGAAGGGCTGAATGATGAAATTTGAGCATGCAGTTGATGGTAGCAAGTTTCAACAACTACCAGGAGTTGGTAGATCGTGCTCTCATGATTGAAGGGAAGCAGCAGCAGATTGAAAACCGCAAGAGGAAGTATGGACAAGGGAAGTACAATTCTGGAGCTCAGCAGAAGCCCTATTTTACTCCGAAGTCAGGAGGACAGTTTCAGCATACCCATAGAGGAGGTAGCTCGCACAATCACAATGGTCCCAAGAATGGTACCGGGAATGGAGGAAGTAGCAGCCAGAACCGTACCAACCCCTCAACACCAGCCAAGAAAGATCTGAGTCAAGTCACTTGTTTTAAGTGCCAGAAGACCGGACATTACACCAATGAATGTCCTGAAGGCCAGACTGGAAATGGCAATGGAAACTCCGGGAAGAAGCCGAACCCTTTCAACAGAGGACAAGTGAACCATGTTAGCGTGGAGGAGGTTGAAGCTCAGCCAGATGCAGTAATAGGTAAGTTTTTGGTTGTCATTTACTGCACTCATTCTTTTGATACTGGTGCATCGCATTCATACATATAAAGGGGATTTGTGGATAAGTATAGACTGCCCACTAGGGTTCTAAAAACACCCATGCTAGTAACCTCACCAGGAGCAGAGTATATGGCCAGTCGAGGATTTTTCAAGTTCCGTTGGGTATAGGCAAGCATGTTTTTCCCTCGGATTTAATCATTTTGGAATCCCAAGGTTTGGATGTGATTCTGGGTATGGATTGGCTATCAATGTATGGAGGAAACATTGATTGCGCCAGTAAGTCGATTCTGCTTACTACCCCAGAAGGGAAAAGGATAAGGTATGTATCAAGGCATGAGCCGAGGAGGATGCACGTAAATTCCTTATCAGGAGTTGTGCAGGAGGAACTACTAGTAGTAAAGGATTTTCCGGATGTATTTCCAGAGGAGTTGCCAGGAATGCCACCAGACAGAGACATTGAGTTTTTGATCGAGCTTTTGCCAGGCATAGGGCCAATATCCAAGAGACCATACAGGATGCCCGCAAAAGATTTGGAGGAGATTAAAAGTCAGATTAAGGTGTTACTGGATAAAGTATACATTCGCCCAAGTTCTTCACCTTGGGGATCACCAGTACTTCTAGGGGAGAAGAAGGACGGATCGTTAAGGATGGTTGTTGATTATCGAGGATTAAATGCGGTTTTGCAAGATCGATGAATACTGTGCAATAAAGGAACGCCATGAGTTATTCTGGTATCCGATACTTACGATTTTGCCAGGGGCTTGGCCCTGGATGGCCACTCCTCTTCACCGTTGTTGGCGTTGGTGGAGTAGTCCGGAGGAAGGGTCCTCCCCTTCTTGGACCCTCCGCCCCCCCCCCCCGGTTGGGGCGGCCTTCCTTTTCATTCCTCCCCCCGCTGGAGGGGGAGAGGCCTCTTCTTCCTCCTCCTCGTCTTTGGAGGAGGAGTGCGCCTCGGAGTCATCGGACGATGAATCTAACACCACCGGGCGCCGGGAACTCTTTCGAGTTCCCGTGGCCTTCTTGGCCTTCTTCTCTGGCACCACGTAAGGTGCCGGAACCAGTAGCCCCGTCACCGGGCGTCCGCTGGGTCTTCAGGCAAGGAAGCCGGACAGTCAATATGTCCAGACGTCTTCCACCAATCCTGTCAAAGGTAAGGGAGTTTAGATCCCGCATAGAATCAAACTACGGAAAACAAGTAACCCGTAAAGGGTAAAATAGCTTACCGCATTGGCTTGATGCTGTGCGCTCAATCCGGGATCCTCGGTAGCGGATGCGGGGGCCTCGGCGCCCTTGAACAGCACCTTCCAGGCTTCTTCGTACGTAGTGTCGAAGAGCCTACTCAGGGTTCGGTGCTGTGCCGGATCAAACTCCCACGAACTGAAAGCCCGTTGTTGGCACGGGAGGATCCGGCGGATGAGCATGACCTGGACTACGTTGACGAGTTTGAGCTTCTTGCTCACCAGGTTTTGGACGCAGGTTTGGATTCGGTCGGCTCCTCCGAATTACCCCACCACAAGCCCGTCTCTTTCCAGGAGGTGAGCCGTGTAGGGAAGCGGATCAGAATTTGGGGCCGCTGCCCATTCAGTGGTCACGCGGCTCGATGATGTAGAACCACCCCGATTGCCACCCCTTTATGGTCTCCATGAAGGAGCCCTCGAGCCATGTAACGTTGGGCATCTTGCCCGCCATGGCGCCTCCGCACTCCGCTTGGCGGCCGCCCACTACCTTCAGTTTGACATTGAAGGTCTTTAGCCATAAGCCGAAGTGGGGCTGGATGCAGAGGAAGGCCTCGCACACGACGATGAACGTCAAGATATTGAGGATGAAGTTCGGGGCCAGATCGTGAAAATCCAGGCCGTAGTAGAACATGAGTCCCCAGACAAATGGGTGAAGTGGGAAACCTAGTCCGCGGAGGAAATGGGTGAGGAACACCACCCTCTCATGGGGCCTGGGGGTGGGGATGAGCTGCCCCTTGTCGGGGAGCCGGTGCGCGATGTTATTGGACAAGTATCCGGCTTTCCTCAGCTTCTTGATGTGTCCCTCCGTGACGGAGGAGACCATCCACTTGCCTCCCGCTCCGGACATGGCTGGAGAAGGTTGCGGTAAGATGTGCGAACTTGGGCGCTGGAGCTCGAGTGCGCGAAAATGGATAAGCTAAGGAGGAAGAAGGCGTCGATGGAAAAGGTGGATCCTTATCCCCTTAGATGGGCGGACGAAACTATGTGCCCCCACCAGCCTGGTAAAACTCGCTTATCTCCCAAGCGCCATAAATTAATGGCACGGTTGGGTTATCCACGCCCGTATTGATGAGAATCGCGGAATAAGGGGACACGATCGCTGCTTCGACAAGACGTGCCAAGGAAACCGCCTCGCTAAGTCTTGTTTGAGGTGGGACAAGAAAACGATTGAATAAAGGCTTGGCCGTGGTGTGATGTAACTGCGGAATACGTCGTGATTGGATTTGTGTAAATATTGTTCTCTCTACGGTGGTATGTGGAACTTATTTTGCAGAGCCCGACACTATCCTTGTGTTCAAAATCTTCTATGAAGTATTCGGAGGAGGAACCCGCCTTGCAATGCCGAAGACAATCTGCGCGCCGGACTCGTCGTCATTGAAGCCTGGTTCAGGGGCTACTGAGGGAGTCCTGGATTAGGGGGTGTCAGGATGGTCGGACTATAACCTTTGGCCGGACTCCTGGACTATGAAGATACAAGATTGAAGACTTCGTCCCGTGTCCGGATGGGACTTTCCTTGACGTGGAAGGCAAGCTTGGCGATACAGATGTAGATCTCCTCCCATTTGTAACCGACTCTATGTAACCCTAACCCTCTCTGGTGTCTATATAAACCGGAGGGTTTTAGTCCGTAGGACGAACAACAATCATACCATAGGCTAGCTTTTAGGGTTTAGCCTCTCCAATCTCGTGGTAGATCTACTCTTGTACTACCCATATCATCAATATTAATCAAGCAGGAGTAGGGTTTTACCTCCATCAAGAGGGACCGAACCTGGGTAAAAACATCGTGTCCCTTGTCTCCTGTTACCATCCGCCTAGACGCACAGTTCGGGTCCCCCTACCCGAGATCCACCGGTTTTGACACCGACAGCAGGGTTATGATGGGCCTAGGAATATGAGGGGAGATTTCAATGGCTTGCAAGCTCTTTTTCTCAGAGAATGTGTGTATGCGTATTATGTCCACTGCTATGTGTCTAGTGTTCACAACAAAGGTTTGTCTTGATGAGATGAGATCAGATGATGGTTACGAAGCCTTTTTTGATAGGGTTGTTGAGTTCTATGTAAATCACTACATTTTCATTCTAGATCTGGGAGAAACTTACATAATGCATGGTGGTCGTGCTCATCGCCAACCAGATCGTTTTACTAAGAAGCATTATTTTTGGGTGGAAGTATTTTGTGCAACACTTGATACTCAGCTGCATGAATTAGAATTCAGGTTCAATGAGAAGGTACTGGATATTTTGACCACTAGTGCTACCTTGACCCCCAAAAATAAATTCAGATCTTTCAAAGTTGATGATATCTGCGAGGTAGTGAAGAAATATTATCCAACATATTTCACCCAATAGGAAATCTATGGATTGGAGCATCAACTAAAACACTTTTTTGTGGATGCCTCCAATGATAAAGAGTTGAAAATGTGTCAACCAAACTTTGTCGACATCTCTTTGAGACAGAGACACATTCTATCTACAATTTGGTTGATTGAGTTTGTGATTGCTTCTAACTCTTCCAGTTTCTATAGCAAGTGTAGAGCGAGCATTCTCTACTTTGAAAATCATCAAGACAAGGCTATGTAATACTATGGAAGATGATTATCTAGCCAATAGCTTGCTAGTAAACATAGAGAATGAAATCATGGAGAAGTACATCTATGAAGATGTTCTTAGGCACTTTAAGTTTGCAAGGGCATCTGCAACGGCAACCCACAAACTTCCTCCCGCATCCGTCTGCGGATAGGGGGGACTAGTCTGTGGACACGGATGCGGGAGGCTGCCATCCAACTGTAGCCGCATACATTTCAAACTCTTTTTCAAAAAACTGGATGAAATTCATGCAAGTGCAACCGAATTTCATATAACATGACGGATTTCATAGAAACACAACGGATTTTAATTACATTTCAAACATTTAGAACACAATAGACCCGACCCTAAACCTAACCTACGGCGGTGACGCCTGGTGTCCAAGCCCACGTCTTCTTCCATCCGCCGTCTCCATGAGCACCGGCGATAAGACCCATGAAGTGAAGGTGCAGTCTCTGGCGAGGAAGAGTAGAACACGAGAGATGGACCGACCCACATGAGACAAAAGGCACCGTCACCTCCCATGGCCTACTCATTCTCGGAGGAGTCCGCGACCTATCCGTCGCCGGTGGACGTGAGTTCCACGATGGAAATGGTGGCGCTGGCATTGTCGTCATCCAACCGGGCCGCCTGATGGCTCGTCAGCGGCCCGTAGGAGGCGCAACTGGCGTTGTTCTCCTCCACGATCGCTTGTAGCTGCGCCTCCGCGGCCGGTGCTTCTTGGAGAGCGGCGACTTGAACACGGACGGCATCATACATGGCATGCACACTACTCCGCGATAAAGTTGGGGTTCGCCGCGGCCATGGCCGCCACAACCTCCTCGCTCGTGCGCTCACTGTAGATCTAGCCCACCGCCAGCCGGTGTTGCCCCAGGAGGAATAGATTGTACCACAGTTCCTCCTGCGCCTACTGAAACACCGACAAAGGCATCAGTGTAGGCTGCACATCCGCCATGGCGGTGTTGTAGTGCGCCTACGCCTACTCCATGGTGAAGCCAGCGTGCACAGGAGGCGCGGGAGCCGGGACAGTGTCATCGGAGCCCGTCTCAATCGTGGTGTCGTCCTCGTCGTCGGACACCTTGGGCGAGCTGGCCGGCAAGCCAACCTCGATCCGCCTGGCACGGCAGCTCTGCCAGGCGGCAGCAACGGCGTGCTTCATATCCGTGGAAAGGCTCTCCCACAGGGTGTCGCCGCCTACAATCATGATGGATGCAGTGCAAGGGAGGATGATGGGAGTGGCTTGTGTTGAGGTGCGGGGTTAGCCGGGTGTGGCTGCCTTTAAATAGCATATTCCGGTGAGGCGAGGCGTCCGAGTGCGTCAATGTGCGGCGTCGGAGTGGGTTTCTCAGTTGGTGAGCCCGCTTAATGGCGGCATATGGAGTTTAGTGGATTTTAATCAAATCAAGTGAAAAAAAATCCGTTCAGCACTTTGCTAAAATACAAACTCTTTTTTTCAAAATATTCAGTGGTAAAAAAAATATTTCAATACGGGATTTTTTTGCGAAAAAATAATATCTATTATAAAAATTTACCGGAAGTACAAAACACCTCAAACATAAATAAAAATTACATCGAGGTCCATGGACCACCGAACGACCATTGCCGCCGCCAGAACGAGCCGCCGACACGCCACTGTCGCAGCTCCCATACCGGAGCGGGCATGAGCTTGTCAATGCCAAGCGGGAAGTCTTCCTGCATGTGCCCCTATGGACCAGCGCCCTGGAGCGGCAGTCCTCGCCATCGAATCCTTGAATAGATCTGAAGAACCTGACACCAAATATCGCCGCTGCGTACGTATCACGAGGAACCCTAACATCGCCGCCCCCGAGGAGCTAACAGGAATCTACGCTGGAGTTCCGTCTAATCTATCCCAACGAACGAACTTGAGGAGGATCGAAGCCCAGAAGACTGACTCGAAGAAGAAGCGCCGCCATCTGTCCAAACGTCGCCCCTGCGAGGACTAAAACCCTACCTATCTACTAAAACTACTTCAGCTTGGTGCCGTAGGAAGGATTGGGTTCTCTGGTTACCAGAAGTGGACGACCGCATTACAGATGCTTGCATATGGCACGATTGCTGATTTGTGGGACGAATACATATGGATGTCTGAGAGCACGAGATGCCATGGTTTGATTTTCTATTGTTGTGGTCTCGTTATTTGGACCTTAGTACCTAAGAGAACCAACTATCATAGACAATAAGAGGATCTTGGCAATGTCCGAAGCAAGAGGATGGTCTGTTTTGCTCAGATCTCTTGACTACATGTATTGGAGATGGAATAACTGTTCAAAAGCTCTACAATGGCAATATCAGGATCACGTTAAGAAGCACACCATCATTATTGAAGCAGTTGCATCACAACATCTCTGGATTTGGCATGCTTTATTCTGCATCCCCGGGTCTCACAATGACATAAATGTGCTGTAGCAATTATCTTTGTTTGCTAGGCTGACCGAAGGAAAAGCTCGTCCTTGCAACTATACTGTCAATATATCCTCCGTGGTCAACCTTTGTGAAGAACGTCTCTGAGCCAATTGGTCAGAAAAAGTCTAATTTTGCCCAAAGACAAGAAGCCGCTCGAAAGGATGTTGAGAGGGCATTTGGAGCTCTCCAGGCCTATTTTACAGTTGTTCGTGGAACTGCTAAATAATGGGTTCCGGAGACCTTGTGGGAGGTGATGACATGTTGTGTGATCGTGATCGTGATCATGCACAACATGATAATGAAGGATGAAGGTGAGGATGCAGTCGTAGCTCTTGAATTTGAGAACATGAGTGAGCCTATTGAACTTCCGGGGCAGAATCCGACCACATTTGATGAGTTTCTGCAAATGCATCAACAAATTCAGCATCGGGCAACTCATGAACAACTAAAGAAAGATTTGATTGAACATATGTGGGTGGTTAAAAAGGACAACTAGTACATATGTGATAGTTATTCCAATTTGAACTAGTACTATAATTTCAACACTTTGATGAATTGTAATACTTAAACTAGAACTACTGCTGCATTTGAAGATATATTTTTAGCTAAACTCAAACTATATATCTGGCTATTTTGAGCGTTGGAATTATTTTGAGAGTACGCCAATGGCGTACCATATTTTTATTGAAGAAAGCAACACAATATACAAGAGGATCACAGCTAGTGCGAACAAAGGTTGGATCATACACCTACACCCACACCAACAAAAAGCAAAGACTACTCTCTTCCTAAATGATCTAGACCTCCTGCTCTAGCCATCTTCCAATCTTCAATCTCGTCGACAATTTGGGTCCTCAATTGAGTAGGGTTTAGCTGCTGAGCCAACCTCCCCAAAACCCTTGCATTTCATTGCTTCCAGAGCGACCAAGTGATGAGGGTGAAGAGTGAATCGAACCCTTTGCGCTTCCTTCTGTTAAATCTGCTCCATGCTAGATTCCAAAGGATGGCAATTTTACCCATGGGTACATGTATCCATGGACACCGCACCCGCATGGGTAGGGTATGGGCACAATTTTATACCGATGGGTAGTTGATGTCTGCTAGAACTATGTCGGTATTTCCCCAAAGAGGAAGGGATGATGCAGCACAACGACGGTAGGTATTTCCCTCAATGATGAGACCAAGATTATCAAACCAGTAGAAGAACCAAGCAACACAACGTAAACAACACCATCACAAAACTAACAAATACTCGCAACCCGACATGTTAAAGGGGTTGTCAATACCTTTCCGGTAACGGCGCCAGAAATTGGCAAACAGACGTGAGAAAGTTGTAATAGATTGATAGATCGAACGCCAAATAAAATAAGGTGCAGCAAGGTATTTTTGTATTTTTGGTTTAATAGATTTGAAAATAAAAGCAAATAAAAATAGATCGCAAAGGCAAATATAATAAAGAAGACCCGGGGTACGTAGGTTTCACTAGTGGCTTCTCTCGAGAAAAATAGCAAACGATGGCTGAACAAATTACTATTGGGCAATTGGCAGAACTTCAAATAACCATGACGATATCCAGGCAATGATCATTATATAGGCATTACGTCCAAGATTAGTAGACCGACTCCTGCCTGCATCTAATACTATTACTTCACACATCGACTGCTATCCAGCATGCATCTAGTGTATTAAGTTCATGGAGAAACAGAGTAATGCAATAGGAACGATGACATGATGTAGACAAGATCTATTTATGTAGAAATAGACCCCAGCTTGTTATCCTTAATAGCAACGATACATACGTGTCGTTTCCCTTTTTTGTCACTGGGATCAAGCACCGTAAGATCGAACCCATTACAAAGCACCTCTTCCCATTGCAAGATAAATAGATCATGCTGGCCAAACAAAACCCAAATATCATATAATAAATACGAGGCTATAAGTACTCATGCATATAAGAGATCAAACAAGACTCAAATAACTTTTATGGATAAAAAGATAGATCTGATCATAAACTCAAAGTTCATCGGATCCCAATAAACACACCGCAAAAAGAGTTACATCATATATATCTCCAAGAGACCATTGTATTGAGAATCAAATGAGAGAGAGGAAGCCATCTAGCTACTAACTACGGACCGGTAGGTCTACAAAGAAGTACTCACGCATAATCGGAGAGGCATCAATGGACATGATGAACCCCTCCGTGATGGTGTCTAGATTGGATTTGGTGTTTCTGGAACTTGCGGCGGCTGGAATTGATTGTCGTCGACTCCCCTAGGGTTTATGAAATATTGGGTATTTATAGAGCAAAGAGGCGGTTCATGGGGCACTTGAGGTGGGCACAACCCACCTGGGCGTGCCCTGGTGGGTTGTGCTCCGCTCGGAGCACCCTCCCAGGTGCTTCACCGGCCCACTAGATGTTGAGGGAGTCCTGGATTATGGGGTCCTCGGGTGTCCGGGCTATGTGATGTGGGTCGGACTGATGGGTCGTGAAGATACAAGACGAAAGACTCTTCCCCGTGTCTGGATGGGACTCTCCTTGGCGTGCAAGGAAAGCTTGGCATGCGGATATGAAGATTCTTTTCTCTGTAAACCGACTATGTGCAACCCAGCCCCCTCCGGTGTCTATATAAACCAGAGGGTTTAGTCCGTAGAGGCAATCATAATCACAATCATACTGGCTAGACATCTAGGGTTTAGCCATTACGATCTCGAGGTAGATCAACTCTTGTAACCCCTATACTCATCAAAGTCAATCAACCAGGAAGTAGGGTATTACCTCCATCAAGAGGGCCCGAACCTGGGTAAACATTGTGTCCCCTGCCTCATGTTACCTTCGATCCTTAGATGCACAGTTCGGGATGCCCTACCCGAGATCTGCCGGTTTTGACACGACATTGGTGCTTTCATTAAGAGTTCCTCTGTGGCATCGATAGCAGGGATCGATGGCTCGACTTTTCATCAAGGACAGTATCACTTCCGGAGGAGCCCTGGTTTTAGGGCAAACCCTTCGTCTCGGCAGCTTCACCTTGGGTGCCCGTTCGGCCGTTAAGCCAAAGGCAACCCCCCGAATCGCCGAAAACCATCTCTGTGTCGGCCCCGAATACTCCGACAAGATGGATCCAGCAGACCTATTGTCGGTGTCAAAACCGGCGGATCTCGGGTAGGGGGTCCCGAACTGTGCGTCTAAGATGGATGGTAACAGGAGGCAAGGGACACGATGTTTACCCAGGTTCGGGCCCTCTCTATGGAGGTAATACCCTACTTCCTGCTTGATTGATCTTGATGAATATGAGTATTACAAGAGTTGATCTACCACGAGATCGTAGAGGCTAAACCCTAGAAGCTAGCCTATGGTATGATTGTTGTTGTCATACGGACTAAACCCTCCGGTTTATATAGACAACAGAGGGGGCTAGGGTTACACAGTCGGTTACAACGGAAGGAGATCTACATATCCGTATCGCCAAGCTTGCCTTCCACGCCAAGAGAGTCCCATCCGGACATGAGACGAAGTCTTCAATCTTGTATCTTCATAGTCCAACAGTGCGGCCAAAGGATATAGTCCGGCTGTCCGGATACCCCCTAATCCAGGACTCCTTCTGTAGCCCCTGAACCAGGCTTCAATGACGATGAGTCCGGCGCGCATATTGTTTTCGGTGTTGCAAGGCGGGTTCCTCCTCCGAATACTCCATATAGGATCTTGAACACAAGGATAGTGTCCGGCTCTGCAAAAACAAGTTCCACATACCATCGTAGAGAGAATAATATTTCCACAAATCTAATCTACCGACGTATTATAGCATGACATCACACCATGGCCCGGTCATTATTCGAACCGTTTTTCACAACCAGCCACCTCACATATGGCGAGGCAGTTTCCTAGGCACGTGTTGTCGAAGAAGAGATCGTGTCCCCTTATCACGGGATTCTCATAAGTACGGACGTGGGTAACCCAACCGCGCCATCAATTATGGCGCTTGGGGATCAAGCGAGTTTTACTAGGCAAGTGGGAGTGCATACTTTCGTCCGCCTTTATAAAGGGATAAAGACTTCACCTTTTTCACCCATGCCTTCTTCCCTCTCGCATATCCATTCTTGCGCACTCAAGCTCCAACGCCCAAGCTTGCACCTTTTCTCCTCAAACCGCCCCAGTCATGTGTGGAGCGGGAGGCAAGTGGATGAAATCCTCTGTCACGGAGGAGGACATCAAGAAGCTGCGGGGAGCGGGATACTTGTCCGCAGACATCGCGCACCGGCTGCCCGACGCAGGGCAGATCGTCCCTACCCCGGAACCTTACAAGAGGGTAGTCTTCCTCACCCACTTCATCCGCGGACTGGATTTCCTCTCCACCCATTCGTCCGCGGCCTCATGTTCTACTACGGGCTGGACTTCCAAGACCTGGCCCCGAACTTCATCCTCAACATCTCGGCGTTTATCATCGCGTGTGAAGCCTTCCTCCGCATCCAGCCCCACTTCGGCCTGTGGCTGAAGACCTTCAATGTCAAGCCGAAGGTTGTAGGTGGCCAGCAAGCGGAATGCGGCGGTGCCATGGTGGGCAAAATGCCCAATGTCACATGGCTCGAGAGGCTCCTATGTGGAGACCATAAAGGGGTGGCAATCGGGGTGGTTCTACATCACCGAGCCACGCGACACTAACTGGGTGGCGGTCCCCGAGTTCTGATCCGGAATCCCCACGCGGCTCACCTCCTGGAAAGAGAAGGGCATGTCCTGGGGTAACCAGGTAGAGCTGACCGGACTCCAGACCTGCATCAGGAACACGATGAACAGGAGAATCAAGCTTGTCAACGTGGTCCAGGTGATGCTCTTCCGCCGGATCCTTCCATGTCAACAACGGGTATTCAATTTGTGGGAGTTCGACCCAGCCGAGCACCAGACGCTGCAGGAGCTTTTCGACACGACGCACAAGGACGTCTGGAAGGTGTTGTTTAAAGGCGCCGAGGTACCTCCTCCCCTTACCGAGGACCACGAACTCAGCGCAAAGCGCCGCGCCAATCCCGTAGGTTTTTACACATCACAAGATATTTAGTTTCCTCAGTTTAATCATATGCAGGATCTAAGCCCTCATGCCTTTGACAGGACCGGGTGGAGACGGCCGAGCGGATTGACTGCCCAACCCCCCTGCCCGAAGATCCAGCAAACGCTCTCCTGACGGAGATGTTGACTCCGGCACATTACGAGGTGCCAGCGAAGACGGCCAAGAAGAAGTCCACGGCGACCCGACAGGGTCTCCGACGCAAGGTTGTGTTGGACTCATCGTCCGAACACTCCGAGGCGCACTCCTCCCATGACGACGAGGAGGAAGAGGAAAGTTCTCCCCCAGTCGGGGGAGACAAGAAAAGGAAGGTCGCCCCAACCAGGGAGGCCGAAGGGTCCAAGAAAGGAAGGACCCTCCTTCCGGACGTTTCCACGACCGCCGCCTACGCCGACGACGATTTAGTGGTTGCCCAGGGACAAGCCCCTGGCGAAGTTGTAAGTATCCGGATACCATAATAATTCTTGATATATTTTATTGCATGCTTCTCATCATGCCGAACATGATTACGCAGTCCGTCCCGAGCCCATATCGACGTATCTTCGTCGGATGGTTCTTTGGACCCGTCGGACATGAATAGTGATTCACTCCCGACCGCCTCCACCCCTCGCCCTACGGGCAGCGCTGAGGTGTTGTCTCAAAGGGCACCGAGCCGGGGGGAGGTAGTCCTGGAGGCGCCTCAAGGCGATACTCTGGACCCTGGGCGCGAAGGGAGCAAGACTCCCATGGGCTCCGAGTTCGGCCTCCAGCCGAACACCGCGCCGGAACCTTCAGTGGTTCCGGACTCTATCAGACGACCCCCTGCGAAGAGGGGCAAGCCGCCCGTGCCGGTGACCTCTGTCCATCCAGAGGCACCGGACAACTTGCTGGAAGCGCTCCAAGGCGCTTCCATCGACGAAGAGCACCGCACTATCATGAGTGCGGTGATGGAGAAGGTTCAGTCTGCCAAAAGCGGACTAACTGAAGCTTGCGCCAGCCTCCTAACAGGCTTTGAGGTAAGTAATTAAATTATAGGGAAATATCACCGCATAGACAGTAGCCCCTGATGCTCTGTTTGGCGTTCGTGAAGAAAAGCCGAATAGAGGATCGAATAATAATCGCAGGAGTCTAATTATAGTATGTCTATGTGAATCAGTAGGCTTCCCTGCTGGCCGCTTCCGCACGTACTGCGGAGGTCACCGCACTATAGCAGGACCTTGAGCGATCCAAGGAAGAGCTCGGCCTTGCCAAGAGGCAGCTCGAGGAGAACAAAGGTAAGCAATACCTTGTCAATATGAAAAAAGAAAGATTTGGTTGCAAAATAATAGGATCATCATGAATTTTGCCAGGGGCCACGACCGAAGTGGCGACCCTCAAGAAGGCGTTGTCCGAGGCCGAAAACAAAGCGGCCAAGGAGCGCACTGAGCGAGAAAGACACGAAGCCCGGGTAGGTGAGGTGCAGCAAGAGCTCCAGGTGCTCGTCAAGAAGCACTAGTCCCTGGAGCTTAACTTGAGGACGTGAGAGTCCGAGCTTGCCCAGACCCTCGAAAGTGCAAAAAATGCCAAGGCCGAAGCCCAAAAGGCCCTCCAGGAAGTTGAGGCGGTGAAAAAGATAGCGGCGAGTAAGGCATTCATTATGCAAAGTAGGCATGCGAAAGAAAATTTCCTTTTACTTACCCGAGTTCGGAGCTCTCCAGGAGCGTTCGCATATCTGCCCCGTAGTGTGTCTGACGCCGCGGAGTTCTACCGGGCTGAGGAGGGAAGCTCGACGGAGAAGTTTTTCTGGTCTCGATATCGGGACCGAACACCCGATGCCCGTGAGCGACCAGCTGAAGCAATTGGTCGAGCTCCACAAGGCGGCCGAACAGGCCATGAGGGGCCTTATAGTCCGGATGTGGCCTGGCGATTCCCTTCCCAACAGCTACTTCGGCCTGGTGAGGCGGCTTGTAGATGCCTGCCCACGGCTGGAAGTCATCAAGCGGTCCGTTTGCGCATCGAAGGTGCACGCAGGGCTCTTGCTCGTGCAAAGGTGCACTGGCGTAAGATGGACGCCGAAAAGCTGGTGAAGGAGGGGCCGCCGCAGGGCAAGGAGCGTCGCCACCCCGAAATGTATTATGAAAGTGTCCTGAAGGGTGCCCGTCTCATGGCGGACGAATGTATTATGAAAATCTTTGAATGAACTTGCTCATGTGATCCTTGTGTTTATGAGAACTAGTTCATGCTCGTTATGCAACGCTTTTGTATTCAAAATATTACCTTCTGTGCGGCCGTTTATAAATTCTAAGAGTTGCTAGTCGTAAACTTACGCCCCCATGCAACTAGTCTTTGGGGTGTTCGGGATAAATCTGAGCACTCTTTTTCCCATTCTTGGATCCTTCGAGGGAGGTGTTCAGCGCAACGAACCAGGCAATCGGACTATAATGCTTTATCGCTCTCACTTAGCCATAGAAGTCTACAATTTTAAATTTTGGCGAAGACCCTAGTCTTCGGAAAGTCAATTTGGGGCGCTATACTGCGCCTAAGCCGGACAAGGCCGGCTCCTCGCCCGAAGCGGAAAAAGTCTTTAGGGACTTGAGACCTCTCGAACAGCGACCAACTCTCGCCTCATCATGACAGTCAGTTTTAGCTTTCTCTACTGAGGTGCTCGGCCGGAAGAACCGGGGCACAATCGCAGTAGTTCTCCCAGTGCTACCTCAGCCGATATAGCGGAACGTAAGGTACCAAAACATGGGAGTCGGGCAAACCCAACTATTGACCCAAGACATGATTCAGAACTGATGCATATAATGCTATAAGTTCGGGGTGCCGCACTGTCGAAAGTGTTCGGACTTCTCACACCGAATTATGGGGTATACGGAAGCCCCTGGCTTATTGGCCGTACCACAGTGTACGGATGCTGATTGTCATAGATAAGCATATATATAGAAGAATATAGGATGCAATAATAGACTAGTACTATGCATTGTTTATTTAAGAAATGCGTGAAAGCATACTGATACAAGGGGTGCGGTAAGCAAACAATAGGACTATTTGACATGTCCCATCCAAGGGCAAGATGCGGGCTGGTATCTTAAAACAGGTATTTAGCTCGTTATCAGAGACCACCTGGGGATTCCGTTGTACGACATAGCTTCCTGCCTCCTTGGGTGTTGTATCATGTGTCCGGCTACTGTACCGCCGGATAAGGCTTCTAGGAGGGAGAGTCCTGAAAGAGAGAGAGTGATGAAGGTAGTAAGCCCCTAGTGCGGTTAAGCCGCATTGTGGGACGCGCCGTGATCGTGCCCCCGCCTATACTCATGGTATCTTCAATGCATAATTATGCACGCGTGGGACGGACTTTGCAGTTGTACTAAGACTGGGGTGGGGGCCGAATTGATAGGCGAGCTCTGAGCGTGCCAGGAGATCCTGTTGCAGGTTATTCCGGACGCGCTTGACGGTGTCCGGGGGCTTGATCGCCAAACTGGTGGATTGCCTCAAAAGGCTGCTTTGTGCTTCTGCTGCGGGGGCCGCAGTGTGCTCCCCCGTACGGAGCAAGCGTTCTATGTTTCTATTGACTGTGATGACCCCCCTAGGTCCTAGCATCTTGAGCTTGAGGTATGCGTAATGCGGTACCACATTGAATCTTGCAAATGCGGTGCGCCCGAGCAGTGCGTGATAGCCGCTGCGGAACGGGACGATGTCGAAAATTAACTCCTCGCTTCGGAAGTTGTCCGGAGATCCGAAGACCACTTCCAGTGTGATTGAGCCCGTACAATCGGCCTCTACACCTGGGATAACGCCTTTAAAGGTCGTTTTGGTAGGTTTGATCCTCGAGGGGTCTATACCCTTTGCGCCTTGTATCACAGTAAAGCAGGTTGTTGCTGCCGCCGTCCATAAGGACTCGAGTGAGGTGATATCCATCGATGATTGGGTCTAGGACCAATGCGGCAGATCCGACATGACGGATACTCGTGGAGTGGTCCCTACGATCAAATGTGATCGGACAAGAGGACCATGGGTTGAACTTTGGGGCAACGGGCTCCGTCGCGTATACGTCTCTTAGTGCACGCTTCCGTTCCCTTTTGGGGATGTGGGTTGTGTATATCATGTTTACTGTCCTCACTTGTGGGGGGAACCTCTTCTGTCCTCCCGTGTTCGGCGGCCGTGGCTCCTCCTCGTCATCGATGTGCAGCCCCTTGCCCTTGTCTTCGGCATTTAACTTGCCGGCCTGCTTGAACACCCAGCATTCTCTGTTGGTGTGATTGGCTGGCTTATCGGGGGTGCCGTGTATCTGGCACGAGCGATCGAGTATGCGGTCCAAACTAGACGGGCCTGTAGTACTTCTTTTGAATGGCTTTTTCTGCTGACCGGATTTAGAGCCTCTGAATCCGGCATTGACTGTCGTGTCTTTGCCGTTATCACCGTTGCTGCGGCGCTTGTGTTTGGTGCGATGTGACCTGCCATTGCTGTCCTTAGTATCCGAAGTGCCAAGGTTCCTTGGTATGTTATTGCTACGAGCCAACCAGCTATCCTCTCCCGCGCAAAAGCGGGTCATGAGTGTCGTGAGGGCTGCCATTGATTTTGGCTTTTCCTGGCCGAGGTGCCGGGCGAGCCACTCCTCATGGATGTTGTGCTTGAATGACGCTAAGGCTTCTGCATCCGGACAGTCGACAATTTGGTTTTTCTTTGTTAGGAACCGTGTCCAGAATTGCCTGGCCGATTCCCCTGGCTGCTGAATTATGTGGCTCAAGTCATCGACGTCTGGTGGTCGCACATAAGTACCCTGGAAATTGTCGAGAAATGCGTCTTCCAGATCCTCCCAACTGCCGACGGAGTCTGCTGGCAGGCTATTCAGCCAATGCCGAGCTGGTCCTTTGAGTTTTAACGGGAGGTACTTGATGGCATGTAGATCATCACCACGGGCCATGTGGATGTGGAGGAGGAAGTCCTCAATCCATACCGCGGGATCTGTTGTACCATCATATGATTCGATATTTACAGGTTTAAAACCTTCTGGGAATTCATGCTCCATTACTTCGTTGGTGAAGCATAGGGGGTGTGCCGCGCCTCTGTGCTGGGCTATGTCGCGACGCAGCTCGTATGAGTCCTGCCTGCTGTATTCGGCCCGTCCGGAATTGCTTTTACTGTATCAGGCGAGGCGGTCACCGTCCCTTGTAGGGGCACGGCCCCGTGATCCATAGATTGATCTAGCGTGTTTTGCCCTGTCTTCCAATACGTCTCACAGGTCTCGCGTGTTTCCTGTTGCCTTGGTATGTTTGTTTGAATGGCGGTGGGGTGTGGACTGATTTTTAGGCCGTACTGCCTCTCTATCTCGGCCACGGGGTGGCCGATCAGCCGCATCGAACGCGGGGTGACCTCTGGAAGGGCGTTCGAGTTCGTACTCCTCAGCCGCAAGGACTTCAGTCCATCTATCTGCTAGCAGATCCTGATCAGCTCGAAGATGTTGCTGCTTATTCCTTAGGCTGTTTGTTGTGGCAATAAGCCGACGCTAAAAGCGCTCCTGCTCGACGGGATCCTCAGGCACGACAAATTCTTTGTCGTCGAGGCTCGCTTCATCTTCGGAGGGAGGCATATAGTTGTCGTCCTTCGTTTCTCCCTCTGACGCTCTCTTAGGAGGGCTGGCTTGTTCATCCTCCAGCTCTTGATCATTCTGGAGGGGATTGTCATCATCTTCGGCACTGTCCGGAGTACTGTTATCTCCTGTGCCGGTATCACCGCTTTTGCTGTGGCGAGACTTAGAGCGGCGCCGCTGACGTCCGCGATGGGGTTGCTTCTTGGAGGGGTCATCCTCCATTGTCTTGTCGCCATTGCCTTCTTTGGGTGTATCCACCATGTATATATCATATGATGAGGTGGTGGTCCGATTGCCACAATGGGCGATGGTTCTGTCGTCTTCGCATCGGTGTCCATACCATCGATGTCTTCGGAGTCGAAGTCGAGCATGTCGGTTAAATCGTCGACAGTGGCTACTAAGTGGGTGGTGGGTGGGGATTGAATTTCTTCATCGTCTGCATCCCACTCTAGTCGGACATAGTTCGACCAAGGTTCTTCGGACAGGGAGAGAGATTTCAATGAGTTTATTATGTCACTGAAGGGCGAGTGCTGAAAGATATCCGCGGAGGTGAACTCCATGATCGGCGCCCAATCAGATTCGATAGGTATCGGCGCGAGTGGTACGGAGTCCGTGGCCGAGGACGAGTCCAGCAGTTCGGCGACACGGCTCTCGTGAAGGGTAAGGTTAGTATTCGGCTCTATCGCCACTGAGGGTGCGGCCTCTGTGGTGGAGTCTATCCTCCCGTCCTCGGACGACGCGATCTGCTCCGGACTAGAGGCCGGAGTAGTTGCTGGCGTGATCTCCCGAACACCGTCCGACGGCAGAGCTATATCGTGCTCGTCGTGATCGTGCGACATACCTGGCATGGGCTCGAATCCGTGGAAGATCAAGTCTCCACGGATATCGGCAGTGTAATTCAAGTTTCCAAACCTGACCTGATGGCCAGGGGCGTAGCTCTCGATCTGCTCCAGTTGGCCAAACGATTTGGCCCGCAGTGCGAAGCCGCCGAACACGAAGATCTATCCGGGGAGGAAAACCTCACCCTGGACCGCATCGTTATCGATGATCAAAGGGGCCATCAAACCTTGCAGCGTTGATACAGTGGAACTCTCAATGAAAGCACCAAAGTCGGTTTCAAAACCGGCGGATCACGGGTAGGGGGTCCCGAACTGTGCGTCTAAGGCGGATGGTAACAGGAGGCAAGGGACACGATGTTTAGCCAGGTTCGGGCCCTCTCTATGGAGGTAGTACGCTACTTCCCGCTTGATTGATCTTGATGAATATGAGTATTACAAGTGTTGATCTACCACAAGATCATAGAGACTAAACCCTAGAAGCTAGCCTATGGTATGATTGTTGTTATCCTACGGACTAATTCCTTTGGTTTATATAGACACCGGAGGGGGCTAGGGTTACACAGAGTCGGTTACAACAGAAGGAGATCTACATATCAGTATCGCCAAGCTTGCCTTCCACGCCAAGAGAGTCCCATCCGGACACGAGACGAAGTCTTCAATCTTGTATCTTCATAGTCCAACAGTCCGACCAAAGGATATAGGCCGGCTGTCCGGATACCACCTTATCCAGGACTCCCTCACCTATCGTCTTTGAACGAGCTGCTGGATCGCATCACCGCCCTGGGAGTCTCAACCGACTATGATCGGATCAGGCTTAAACCCGATCAGAGAGAAATCAAATCTCCACCGATCACCCATCAGTGAGCGGTTGTGGAGTAACAAGCCAACAATGACTCTTCTCCTACGTTGAGGACAAATTATGTTCGGATTTCCAAGTCTAGAGAGCCGGACACCTATCTCCGGGAGGACACCCCTTGTCCTCCGAACACAAAATTGGATGTAAAGCCTGATAAGTCACCTGACACTCCGGTGCCCGGGCCGTTAACCCCGGAAATTCTTCAAACTCCGGATTCCACAGTGGGTCAGGGTGCGAATTTAAGCCCACTGTCGGTGTCAAAACCGGCGGATCTCGGGTAGGGGGTCTCGATCTGTGCGTCTTAGGCTGATGGTAACAGGAAGCAAGGGACACAATGTTTACCCAGGTTCGGGCCCTCTCGATGGAGGTAAAACCCTACTTATTGCTTGATTAATATTGAAGATATGGGTAGTACAAGAGTAGATCTACCACGAGATCGTAGAGGCTAAACCCTAGAAGCTAGCCTATGATGGTATGGTTGTAATTGTGATCGGCCTTCTAAGGACCAACCTCTCCGGTTTATATAGGCACCAGAGAGGGCTAGGGTTTACATGGAGTCAGTTACAAGGAAGGAAATATAATGTCCGGATCGCCAAGCTTGCCTTCCACGCCAAGGAAAGTTCCATCCGGACACGGGACGGAGTCTTGAGTCTTGTATCTTCATGCTTCGATAGTCCGAACGTTGTATATAGGCCGGCTGTCCGGATACCCCCTAATCTAGGAGTCCCTCAGTAGCCCCTGAACCAGGCTTCAATGATGATGAGTCCGGCGCGTAGTCTTGTCTTCGGCATTGCAGGGCGGGTTCCTTCTCCGAGTACTCCAAAGTACCTGTTACGACGAATAGTGTTCGGAACTCCATCAATGTTGTATTCCTTGGCTTCAGTGCCTCAATAATGACCATCTCCACGTGTTGAGCGAACGCGAGGAGCCGAGGTATTTTTCGCATTTGCCACCCTCAATCTTTTGGGCTGACCGCCTATTTGAAGAGACGGGGATTCTCAGATCCAAACCTCACTCTCCCCCCTCGAGCAAGCATCCAACAGAGCGCTTCGGAAAAACCATTCCAACATGGCCGGTCATCACAGCTCCTCTGCTCGCTCTCCTTGCTCCAAGCCTGAATAGCCACCTATAATGGTGGGGAGCAAGCGGAGAGATCTCCCAATCCATCTCCAGAGGAGAGAATATGCCTCATCCTGCATCTGCTGAGGGGCGTCGGGTTTCCTATCCACCCGTTCCTTCGCGGGCTCCTGGAGTTCTACGGCCTCTAGTTACACAATCTTACCCCTGCCTCTATACTACATATAGCAGGGTACGTTGCCCTTTGCGAGCTATTTTTAGGCTGTGAGCCTCACTTCGGGTTATGGAAGAAGTTGTTCTGCCTTGTCCCCCGCAACTAGGGAGAATCCCTATGTCAGGTGGGCGGGGCCGAAGTATGGCGCATTGCCGAGACAGGATACCTATCCGGCACTCCCAAGAAGGCACCAGAGAACTGGTCTTCAGAGTGGTTCTACATTGACGACGTTCCCCTTCCGGATCCAGTCCGGACAGGTCTCCTCTAGTTCAGTAACGCCCCGCTGAGGGCACGTCTAAGCTGGCACCCCCGAGGCCCCCAAGAGGAGGATACCAAGGAAATATATTACCTGATGAGCAGGATAAAGTTACTGGCCAACTCCGGACTGACGATAGTCAAGGTTATGTCAATATGCATAATACGGGGAGTGCAACCACTTCAATATCGGGGGAAGCCCATGTGGCACTTCAACGGGGAAGATGATGCCACCCGCTGTGGCCGTAAGGGTCCGGACTCCGCCACTGCTCTGGCAATGATATTGTCCGATTTATACAAAGGGGAAGAGGAGGAATTCCTTCACATCAAACCACGAGATGGATTCTCCATGTACAAGCCCCCAAACTGGGTAAGTTGTCATTCCTTTCCCTACGTCACTTATTGTGGCGTTCTTTGCTAAGATCATCTGGCTCGATATTCCCAAGCAGGAACTGAGGAGGGCCGTAGAAGGAATCTCCAGCCCCTCCCCGCAGCCAGAGGACCCCGGAAGGGCCCTAGATCCAGGTCTCAAAGAAGATCCGGATATTACCGTGGAGCTTGTCAACAGGATATTTTATCAAGCGAGCTGCGATGGCGCCTCAGTGGACATTACTGCCGACTATCCCGGACCGCTTCCTACGTCGCGCATAAGCCAAGTCGAAGAACCCTATCCTCCAAAGAGGACTCCCTTCAGATGTCATGCTTTACCCTTGAAGTGTCGTGTTTTTGCAGAGACGACGTTCGGAGCGTGGGGCCGAGCCTCTATGGACTCGTCAGCCAAGGGCGTCCGGATCGGGCAGGCTCAAGAGGAAGGCGGTAAGGGTCGACTCGCCGCTACAGAGGTAAGGCAAAAACTTGTGCTGTGATTATGGTACTTTTGAAGTATGACAGCACCCTTTGTGTCCTGGCAGGAAGAGGAGCAACCGGACTATATCCGGGGATCCTGCCAACCACGCATCCACCAGCCGGATTCCAAAACCGGCTTCGAGAACGAAGCCGGGAGCGGGGCTGATGCCACATAGTTCTCCAACAGAGAATGCGGATATGCTCTCGGCCACGAATTCCGAAGTAGAGAGCGCCATGAATCACCGGCGCCGACGGGCCGTACTTCGGGACAACATCTTTTCCGAAGAGGCATTTAACGCCTTCAATTCGGGAGACGCATACATACGAGCTGCTCAAGGCAGGCTTGCCCGAGCGACGGACCAGTATAAAGATATACGGGTAAGAAATTTTGATAAGCATGTGTAGCAGTAGCCCCTGAGACTTGAAACGGTTGGAACTACTGTTTTAAGGATCAATTTATACACAGGTCCTTGTAGATAAGAATGAGCAATTGTCTTGGGAGCTGGAGGAATGCAAGGCCGAACTGAGGGCCGCAGTTGCCAAGTTAGAGGAATCCCAAAAGCCCTCATCTGGTAACAGTTGTCGCAATTGTACGAAGATGCACCAGCTAGCAAATGGCTGATATAACAATTCTAACAGAAAATTCTGCAGATAATCCCGGGGTGAGTCCGGAGGGCGTAAGAGAGGACGCATCGCATCTCAAAAAGCAGCTGGAGGATAGCGAGCGCATTCTTACGCGAGTTAGGCAGGAGAAGAACAATCTTCAAGATGCCAAAGTCCAGTTGGACGGGGAGTTAAAAGATCTCCGCGCTCAGCTGGCGAACTCCGTTAAGGAGAATAAAAGGCTTCGACACGGCATTTACGATAAGTGCCTAGACGAACTGTAGTATAGTTCGGCGAGGAAGTATATTGAAAGAATTGTGCTTGCAGGAATCTTAACGGGTCGCATACGAGGAGGAGATGCCCTCATCGCAAGTGATTTACTGCAAGACCTTTTCGCGAATCGCACGCAGCGAGCTCGGCAAGTGATGCAGGTGTTGCTCGGGCTTTGTGGCCATCAAGCTTGCTGCCGAATGGCATGGGGGAGCTTGTGGATATGCTTCAAGGAGCACGGCGGCGCTTCCGATTGTGGAAGATGTCAGCCTGCCGGCAAGGTGCAAGAGAAGCCTGGGCTATGGTGAAGACGCACTACACCAAGCTGGACCCGAACCATATGACCGAAGTCGGACCGGCTGGGCCAGATGGGCAAGAAATTCCCGTGAGTCTGGTATATGACCAGGTAGCGCTAGCCGCAAAGTATTATCAACAGGATTGTAAGCTAGATAGCACATTGGATGGTATAGAGGAGGAATATAGTCAGTCCAAGTGACTGTGTAATTCAATGGACATAAGTAGTCCCTAGCCGGATTAAAATCATTTGTCATGGCGGACCTTTTCACTTCAGCCCCCGGATCCTATAGTCCGGGGTGTGTCCGAATACCCACTCAGTTATACAAAACCGGGGTATGCGTGGACACCAAAGCGTAGGGGTCATAAGTGCTTGAATGCAGACAAGTACCCAACTAGTTATGTTATATTACATGGATAGTAAGAAACATCTTCCAGGAAGAATAGTTCCGTTAGGGGTTCCTTTCCCTGGGTAAGCATGCGACAATGCACATGTCCGGACTGCGAACGATTGTGCAGGATACAAAACTTCTAGGCATTTGCGTTATAATAAACGAATACATCTTTTGTTCACCGACCGAATATTCTCTTAAGGAAGCTAGCTTTCGGCTTCACCCAGTCTGAGGTACACATCCGGCTGAACCGGCAAAGAATAATTGCAGGTAAGCCCCCTTATGCCCCAGCCGTAATTAACGGGAACATAGGGCATAAACACAAGAGCCAGGCAACCTAGCTTGGCAACATCTTAAGTCATATCGATGCATATAATGGTGAAGAAAAGGCACATATGGAAAAAGAATGCATATGTGATGGGCAGAAAGCCATGTGAGTAATTATGTTTAGCTTCCATATAGGAAGCCCCCAGGTATTTCTTACACACCTGGTGCGGCCGGAGTGATCCGGGAATCCGCACTGTATTGAATACTTTCTGTGAAGAGAGAAAAAGGTCGAGAAAGGAAAAAGGAATGGAGCATAATTAAAAAGGAGGGGTTAGGAGACAAACATTGAGTTCGGTGTTAGGCATAGAATCACCGGAGTCTGGCCGCGTTCCACGGGTTCGGCTCGAGTCTGTTATCGGATGCATTACGTAAGCGGTACGCTCCTCCGGTGAGAACTTTGTCAATGACGAAGGGACCCTCCCACTTGGGTTTGAGCTTGTCCTTCTTCTTCTCCGGTAGGCATAGAACGAGCTCGCCAATGTTGTAAGTTCTGGCCCGCACTTCTCTGCTTTGATATCGTCGAGCCTACTACTGAGAGAATGCGGAGCGGGCTTTTGCAACATCGCGCTCCTCCTCCAGGGCGTCCAAGTTATCCTGCCGATCTAACTCGGCTTCCTTCTCTTCGTACATGCGTACGCGTGGTGAATCATGTATTATGTCGCAGGGTAATACTGCTTCCGCGCCGTACACCATAAAAAATGTTGTATATCTGGTGGTTCGATTTGGCATGGTCTGCAGCCCCCAGAGTACGGAGTCGAGCTCCTCGACCCAGTGCGTATCCGACTCTGTCAAGGATCGTACTAGTCTGGGTTTGATGCCGCTCATGATGAGACCATTTGCCCGCTCTACCCGGGCCGCTTGTTTGGGGATGGTAGACTGAAGCGTAATCAAGCTTAATGCCCATTTTTGCGCGCACCAAGTTTTCACTTTGTCGGTTTGTGAAATTTGAGCCATTATCGGTGATGATGCTGTGGGGACACCGTATCGGTGTAATGCGACCCCGGATATGAAGTATATTATTGGTCCGGATTCGGCCGTTTTTTCTGGTTTGGCTTCTATACATTTGGTGAATTTGTCCACTGTCGGTGTCAAAACCCGCGGATATCGGGTAGGGGTCCCGAATCAAAGCGCCAAGGCGGATGGTAACAGGAGACAAGGACACGATGTTTTTACCCAGGTTCGGGCCCTCTCGATGGAGGGAAAACCCTACTCCTGCTTGATTAATATTGATGATATGGGTAGTACAAGAGTGGATCTACCACGAGATCAAAGAGGCTAAACCCTAGAAGCTAGCCTATGGTATGATTGTTGTTCGTCCTACGGACTAAAACCCTCCGGTTTATATAGACACCGGATAGGGTTAGGGTTACACAGAGTCAGTTTACAACGGTAGGAGATCTACATATCAATATCTCCAAGCTTTCCTTCCACGCCAAGGAAAGTCCCATCCGGACACGGGACGAAGTCTTCAATCTTGTATCTTCATAGTCCAGGAGTCCGGCCAACGGTGATAGTTCGGCTATCCGGACACCCCCTAATCCAGGACTCCCTCAGTAGCCCCTGAACCAGGGTTCAATGACGACGAGTCCGGCGCGCATATTGTCTTCGGCATTGCAAGGCGGGTTCCTCCTCGGAATACTTCATAGAAGATTTTGAACATAAGGATTGTGTCCGGCTCTACAAAACAAGTTCCACATACCACCGTAGAGAGAATAACTTTTGCACAGATCTGCTGACGTATTCCGCGGCATGACATCACACCGCGGCCAGGCCTTTATACGAATCGTTTTTACTGTTCCACCTCAGCGCGTTTAGCGAGACGGTTTCCTTGGCACGTCTTATCAGAGCGGAGATCGTGCCCCCTTATTCCAGGGTTCCCATCAATACGGACGTGGGTAACCCAACCGCGCCATTGATTACGGCGCTTGGGAGATAAGCGAGTTTTACCAGGCTGGCGGGGGACGCATAGCTTCGTCCGTCCATATAAGGGGATAAGGATCCACCTTTGCACCTATGCCTTCTTCCTCCTTTGCTCATCCATTTCTGCGCACTCGAGCTCCAGTGCCCAAGTCCGCACATCCCTCCTCAACCTTCTCCAGCCATGTCCGGAGCGGGAGGCGGGTGGATGGTCTCCTCCGTCACGAAGGGACAAGTCAAAAAGTTGCGGAAGGCCGGATACTTGTCCAGCGACATCGCGCACCGGCTCCCCGACGAGGGGCGGCTCATTCCCACCCCCAGGCCCCATGAGAGGGTGGTGTTCCTCACCCACTTCCTCCGTGGACTAGGTTTTCTACTTCACCCATTTTTCTGGGGGCTCATGTTCTACTACGGCCTGGACATCCACAATCTGGCCCCGAATTTCATCCTCAACATCTCGGCGTTCATCATCGTGTGCGAGGCCTTCCTCTGCATCCAGCCCCACTTCGGCTTATGGCTGAAGACCTTCAATGTCAAGCCGAAGGTAGTGGGCAGCCGCCAAGCGGAGTGCGGAGGTGCCATGGTTGGCAAGATGGCCAAAGTCCTATGGCTCGAGGGCTCCTTTGTGGAGACCATAAAGGGGTGGCAATCGGGGTGGTTCTACATCACCGAGCCGCGTGACTCTCAATGGGCGGCGGCCCCCGAATTCCGATCTGGCTTCCCCACACGGCTCACATCATGGAAAGAGACGGGCCTGACGTGGGGTGATTCGGAAGAGCAGTCCGGACTCCAAACCTGCGTCTGAACCCTGGTGGACAAGAATCTCAGGCTTGTCAATGTAGTCCAGGTTATGCTCATCCGCGTGATCCTCCCATGCCAACAACGGGCCTTCAAATTGTGGGAGTTCGATCCGGCACAACACCAAACTCTGAAAAGGCTCTTCGACACTACGTACGAAGATGCCTGGAAGGTGCTGTTCAAGGGTGTCGAGGCTCCCACATCCGCTACCGAAGATCGCGGATTCAGCTCGGAGCGCCAAGCTACCGAGGTAAGCTATTTTTCCCTTTACGGGACTCTTGTTTTTCATAGTTTGACTCTATGTGGGATCTAAACTCCCTTACCTTTGACAGGACTGGCGTAACACGTCCGGGCAGGTTAACTGTCCAGCTCCTTGCCGAAGACCCAGCGGACGCACGCTTGACGGGGTTGGCTCCGGCACCTCACGTGGTGCCAGAGAAGAAGGCCAAGAAGAAGGCCACGGGGACTCAAGGAGCGCCCGACGCGGTGTTGTCGGACTCATCGTCCGACGACTCTGAGGCGGAATCCTCCCCCGAGGACGGGGAGGAGTAAAAAGAAGCCTCTCCCCCAGCGGGGGGAGAGAAGAAAAGGAAGGCCGCCCCGACTGAGGAGGCCGGAGGGTCCAAGAAAGGAAGAACCCTTCCTCCGGACTTCTCCACCAACGCCGACAACGACGAGAGGAGGAGTGGCCACCAAGGGCCAAGCCCCTGGCGAGATCGTAAGTGTTCGGACTACGGAATAGCTCATGACTTTTTATTTGTCGCATAGTGTCTTCTAACGCCGAATATAACCATGTAGCCCGCCCTAATGCAGGCTTCGCCGCTTCGAGCGGCTCCTGGATTCGCTCGGACGTGAATAGCACTTCACTTCCGACCGCCTCCTCTCCTCGTGGCCTTGACGACACCGCGGTGGAGTCCCAAAAGGCCCAGCCAGGAGGAGGTGGTCTGGAGGCGCCGCAAGGTGACCTCCGGACTCGGGCGCAAAGGGGTGAGACCCAGAGGGCTATAAGTCCGGCCCTGTGCGGACTCCGCCCGAGAACCTTCAGTGGTTCTGACGTCCGGCAAGCGGCCCCTTCGTAAGAAGGGAAAAATTGCGACGCCGGTGACCTCCGTCCATCCGGAGGCACCGGATAGCTTGCTGGAGGCGCTTAACAGCGCCTCCATCGACGAGGAGCACGACACTGTTATGAGTGTGGTGATCCAGAAAGTTCAGTCCGCCAAGAGCGGGCTAACTGAAGCCTGTACCAGCCTTCTAACAGGCTTTGAGGTAAGTTTAGAATATGTAAAAATATTACCACATAGACAGTAGCCCCTGATGCTTAGTTCAATGTTCGGAAAGAAAAACCGGACTGAGGATCTAAAAAGATATACGCAGGAGTCTAACATAAGTATGTCAATATGGGAATTCATGATGCGCTACTGACCTCTGCCAAGACCTTCGCATGGAGGTCAATGCATTGAAGCAGAGCCTCGAGCGGTCCGAGAACGAGCTCGGCCTTGCCAAGAAGCAGCTCGAGGACAAGGAAGGTAAGTAATACCTTCTTAAAGTAATACCTTATACAAAGGATTTGGTTGCAAAAATGACAGGACTAATGTGGGTATTGTAGGGGCCACGAACAAGGTGGCGATCCTAAAGGAAGCGGTGTCCACGGCCTAAAGCAAAGCGGTCGCGGAGCGCACCGAGCGAGAGAAGCAGGAGGCGCGGGTGGCGGAGGTGCGGCAAGAGCTCCGGGCTCTCGTGGAAAAACACGAGAGTTTGGAGCGTGACTCGAAGATTCGAGAGTCCGAGCTCACCTCGGCTCTTGAGAGTGCCAAAGCCGCTAAGGCCAAAGCCCAAAAAGCCCTCCAGGAAATTGAATCATTAAAGAAGATAGCGGCGGGTAAGGCATTCTTTATGCAAAGCAAGCATGTGAAAGTGGATTATCTATTACTTACCCGAATCCAGAGCTCTCAGAGCATTCGCAGATCTGCCCGTAGTGTGTCCGATGCTGCCATGTTCTACCGCGCCAAGGAGGGAGCTCGGCGGAAAAGGTGTTCGTCTCAAGATATGGAGGCCGGACATCCGTGCCCTGGCGACCAGCTGAAGCAGCTGGTCAAGCTCCACAAGGTCGCCGAACAGGCCATGAAGGGCATCATAATTCGGCTGTGGCCATTGGAAGCCATGCCTGGGAGCTACTTCGGGCTAGTGCGGCGGCTGGTGGACGCCTGTCCATGGATTCAAGTCATCAAGCGCTCCGTGCGCATTGAAGGTGCCCGTCGGGCCCTTGCCCGTGCTAAAGTGCACTGGGGCAAGCTGGATGCTGAGAAGCTTGTGACGGACGGGCCACCAAAGGGCAAGGAGCATCGCAAGCCCGGAATGTATTATGAGGGCGTCCTGAAGGGTGCCCGCCTTATAGCGGGTGAATGCTCCAAAGATGTAGTTTTTGAATAGACTCGCATTTGTTATCCTGTACGCTGAAAACTTGTTCATATGCGCTAAGCAACGCTTGTGAATTTAAAATATTACCTTCTGTGCGGCCATTTATTAAACTTGAGAGATGCAAGTCGTTGGCTTCAACCCCCGTGCCTAGAGTGCTGGGGTGTTCGGGATAAACTTGAGCGCTCTTGTTGCCATTCTTGGGTCCTTCGAGGGAGGCGCTCAACGCAACGAACAAGGCAGCCGGACTATAGTGCTTGAACACTCTCACTTAGCCATAGAATTCTATAATTTTACATTTCGGCGAAGCCCCTAGTATTCAGAAGACCGAGTTCGGGGCGCTATCCACGCCTTGGCCGGACAATGCTGACTCCTCGCTCTAAGCGGCATAAGTCTTTAGGGACCCAAAAAAACCTCTCGAACATCGACCGGCTCTCGCCCCATCATGACGGTCAGTTTTAGCTTTCTCCACTGAGGTGCTCAACCCAGCTCAACCGGGGCACAATCGCAGTGGTTCTCCCAAATCATTGCCTTAGCCGATATAACGGAACGTAAGGTACCAAAACATGGGAGCCGGGCAAACCCAACTATTGACCTAAGACATGATTCGGAGCCGATGCATATTCTGCTATAAGTTCGGGGTGCCGCACTTATGAAAGTGTTCGGACTTATCACAACATATTTTTGGGGTACTTAAGCCCCTGGTGTATTGGCCGTACCAAAGTGTACGGGTGCAACATGTCATGAATGAACATATATATATAGATAAAGAAAGGAGTGCAATAATAGGCAAAAGCTATGTATTCTTTATTCAAAAAGGGACTGCAATGAAAGCAGAACGATATAAATAGTGCGATAAGCAAGGTATGGGACTATTTAACATGTCCCCCTGCAGGGGTAAGCTGCGGAATGGTATGTAAAACAGGTATAATGCTCGTAGTAGAGCCCACCTGGACACTCGACGTAGCTTTCTGCTCCCCTGGCTGTTGCATCGTGAGTTCGGCAATTCTAGTGCCGGACAGGGCTTCTGGAAAACGGAGTCCTGAAAGTAAGAGAAAAGAAGAAAGAAAAAGAATGACACAATCGGGAGCCCCTGGTCCGGTTGAGCCTCATTCTGGGAGTGCCGTGGTCGTGCCCCTCCCCTTATGCCCATGGTATCTCCAGAGCATAGTTATCTGGCTTCGCAATTTCGCGAGGGCTGGGGTTGGGGCCGGATTGCTACGCGTGCTCGGATCGTGCCAGGCGGTCTTGTTGTAGGTTACTCCGGGCGCGCTTGACGGTGTCCAGACGTTTAATAGCCGGACTCGAGAATTGCTGTGAGAGGCTGCTTTGCACCTCCGCCGCGAGGGCCACCGTGTGCTCCTTCGTTCGGAGAGAGCGTTCGGTGTTTCCATTGACCGTGATTACTCCTCGAGGGTCTGGCATCTTGAGCTTGAGGTACGCGTATTGCGGCACCGCATTGAACTTTGCAAATGCGGTTCGTCCGAGCATTGCGTGATAGCCGCTGCGGAATGGGACTATGTCGAAGATTAACTGCTCGCTTCAGAAGTTATCCGGGGATCCGAAGACCACTTCAAGTGTAACTAAGCCTGTATAGTTGGCCTCTACACCTGGTATGACGCCTTTAAAGGTCGTCTTCGTGGGTTTAATCCTTGATGGGTCTATGCCCATTTTGCGCATTGTATCCTGATAAAGCAGGTTCAGGCTGCGGCCGCCGTCCATTTGGACTCTAGTGAGGTGAAATCCGTCAATGATTGGGTCTAGAACCAATGCGGCGAATCCGCCATGGCGGATGCTAGTGGGGTGGTCCCTTCGATCCAAAGTGATCGGGCAGGAAGACCACGGGTTGAACTTTGGGTCGACTGGCCCCATCGCATATACGTCCCTTAGTGCACGCTTCCGCTTCCTTTTGGGTATGTGGGTTGCGTATTCATGTTCACCGTCCGCACTTGTGGGGGGAAGCCTCTCTGCCCTCTGTTGTCGGCAGCCGGGGCTCCTCCTCGTCATCGCTATGCAGCCCGTTGTCATTGTTTTCGGCATTTAACTTGCCTGCCTGCTTGAACACCCAACAATCCCTGTTGGTGTGGTTGGCTGGTTTTTCGGGGGTGCCGTGTATCTGGCACGAGCGATCGAGTCTTCGGTCCAGATTGGGCCGGGCCCTGAGTATTTCTTTTGAACGGCTTTTTCCACGACCGGGTTTAGAGCCTCTGAATCCGGCATTGATCGCCGTATCTTCAAAGATTATCGCCCGTTAACGCGCGCTTTGTGCTTATTGCGACGCCGACCTGCCATTGTTGTCCTTGGTATCCGAACTACCGTGGTTTTTGGTCAAGTTGTTACTACGAGCTAGCCAGCTGTCCTCTCCGCATAAAAGCGGGTCATGAGTGTTGTGAGGGCTGCCATGGATTTCGGCTTTTCCTGTCCTAGGTGCCGGGCAAGCCACTCGTCGCGGATGTTATGTTTGAAGGCTGCAAGGGCCTCTGCATCCGCACAGTCAACGATTTGATTTTTCTTGGTTAGGAACCGTGTCCGTAATTGTCCGCCGATTCTTCTGGCTGCTGAATTATGTGGCTGAGGTCATCGGCGTCTGGTGGTCGCACATATGTGCCCTGGAAGTTATCAAGAAATGCGGCTTCCATGTCCTCCCAACAACCAATTGATTCTGCTGGCAGGCTGTTAAGACAATGCCGAGTTGGTCCTTTAACCTTGAGTGGGAGGTATTTGATGGCATGTAGATCATCACCGCGGGCCATGTGGATATGGAGGAGGTAGTCCTCGATCCAAACCGCAAGATCTGTTGTGCCATCGTATGATTCGATGTTTACGGATTTGAAACCCTCGGGGATTTGATGATCCATCACTTCATTTGTGAAGCATAGTGGGTGTGCGGCGCCTCTGTATTGAGCTATATCACGACGCAGCTCAAATGAGCTTTGTCTACTGTGTTCGGCCCGGCCGAAATTGCTGTATCCGGCGTGACGGTTATCGTCACGTGTCGTGGGGTGCCCACGCGATCCGTAGATCGATCTTATTTGTCTTGCCTTGTCCTCCAATATGTCTTGCAGGTCTGGCGCGTTTCCCCGTGCCTTGGTATTTTTCGAGCGACGCCGGGATGCGGCTTGAATGGAGGGTCTAGAGGCCTCTCTGTCGCGACCACGGGGTGGCCGGTCGGTCGCATCATGCGCTGGTGTTGTAGGTTTGGGTGTTGCTTCCTCTAATTGGGGTAGCAGCTTGTGTTTTGGGTATCTCTTGGAGGGGCGTTCGAGTTCGTACTCTTCGGCTGCAAGGACTTCAGACCATCTGTCAGCTAGCAAGTCTTGGTCAGCTCTAAGTTGCTGCTGCTTTTTCTTGAGGCTGCTTGCCGTGGCCATAAGCCTGCGTTTGAAACGCTCCTGCTCGGCGGGATCCTCAGGAACGATAAATTCGTCGTCCTCGATGCTTGCCTCATCTTCGGAGGGAGGCATATAATTATCGTCCTCCACCTCCCTGTCTGCCGCTCTATCATGAGGGCTGGCTTCTCCCTCCTCCTGTGCTGAATCCTGCTAGAGGGGGTTGTCTTCGGCACTGTCCGGGGTGTTATTATCTCCTGTGCCGGAATCACCGTTTTTTCTGTGGCGGATTTAGAGCGCGCCACGACGCCGGCGCTTGGGCTGTTTCTTGGAGGGGTCATCCTCCGATGTTCCATCGCCGTTCCATCTTTTGGGATGACCACCATGTATATGTTGTATGACGAGGTGGCCTTCCAGTGCCCTATAGGCGCTGGTTCTGGTCGCTCCAGCATCGCCGCCCATACCGCCGATGTCTTCGGAGTCGAAGTCGAGCATGTCGGTTAAATCATCGCCAGTGGCTACAAAGTGGGTGGTGGGTGGGCGTTGAATTTCTTCGTCGTCCGCATCCCAACCTTCCTGACCGTAGTCCGGCCAGGGCTCTCCTGATAAAGAGAGAGACTTTAGTGAATTCAGGATGTCACCAAAGGGCGAGTGTTGAAGGATATTCGCGGCAGTGAACTCCATGACCAGCGCCTAATTGGATTCGATTGGCCGGGGCGCAGGAGGTTCGGAGTCCGGAGAGGAGTCCGGCACCATGGAGTCACGGGATTCGCAAAGGACAGGGATGGTGTTTGGCTCAATCGCCTTAGAGATCATAGCCCCCGAGGCGGTGTCCATCGACTCGTCTTAGATCGGCGGAGTCGGCTCCGAGCTAAGGGTCGGAGCGGACGCTGGTGCGACCTCTAGGGCACTGTTCGGCGGCAGAGCTAGATCGTGCCCATCGAGACAGTGCGGTGCGCTTGGCTGTGGCTCGAATCCGTCGAAGATTAAGTCTCCGCGGATGTCGGCCGTGTAGTTCAAACTCCCAAATATGACCTGATGGCCAGGGGCGTAGCCTTCGATCTGCTCCAGATGGCCAAGTGAATTGGCCCGGAGTGCAAAGCCGCCGAATACAAAGATCTGTCCGAGGAGAAAAGTCTCACCCTGGACCGCGTCGTTGTTGATGATCGAAGGAGCCATCGGGCCTAAGGATGACGACACAGAGGAACTCTCAATGAAAGCACCAATGTCGGTGTCAAAACCGACGGATCTCGGGTAGGGGGTCCCGAACTGTGCGTCTAGGCGGATGGTAACAGGAGACAAGGGACACGATGTTTTTACCCAGGTTCGGGCCCTCTTGATGGAGGTAAAACCCTACTCCTGCTTGAATAATACTGATGATATGGGTAGTACAAGAGTGGATCTACCACGAGATCAAAGAGGCTAAACCCTAGAAGCTAGCCTATGGTATGATTGTTGTTCGTCCTACGGACTAAAACCCTCCGGTTTATATAGGCACCGGATAGGGTTAGGGTTACACAGAGTCGGTTTACAATGGTAGGAGATCTACATATCCATATCGCCAAGCTTGCCTTCCACGCCAAGGAAAGCCCCATCCGGACACGGGACGAAGTCTTCAATCTTGTATCTTCATAGTCCAGGAGTGCGGCCAATGGTGATAGTTCGGCTATCCGGACACCCCCTAATCCAGGACTCCCTCATCAACCTTGTTGAGGTCTTTAAAGTCGACACATAGGCGCCAGGATTTGTCCTTCTTTGGTACCATGACCAGGTTTGCCAGCAAATCCAGATGCTTGATATCTCTGATGAATCCGGCCTCGAGTAGTTTGGCTAGCTCTTCCCCCATGGCCTGCCGTTTGGGCTCTGAAAACCTTCTTAGAGTTTGCTTGACCGGTTTGTATCCTTTTAGTATATTGAGGCTGTGTTCGGCCAATTTGCATGGGATGCCTGGCATGTCCGATGGGTGCCAGGTGAAGATGTCCCAATTCTCGCGTAAGAAGTCTCGCAGTGCGGCGTCCATCACAGGGCTCAGCTGTGTCCTGATGGAAGCTTTTTTCGTGGGGTCCGTTGGATGGACTTGGAATTTGACTATCTCGTCTGCGGGTTTAAATGAGGTGGACTTGGGTCGCTTGTCGAGTATCACGTCGTCCCTGTCCATGGTGGCCCGCAGTGTTGTTAATTCTTCGGCTGCTAGGGCCTCGGATAATGCCTCCAGGGCTAGTGCTGCGGTTTTGTTTTCGGCGCGAAGTGCGACGTCCGGATCACTGGCTAGAGTGATGATTCCATTGGGCCCGGGCATTTTAAGCTTCATATACCCGTAATGGGGTATAGCTTGAAAGCTTGCAAACGCGTCCCGCCCTAAAAGGGCGTGGTATCCGCTGCTAAAAGTGGCCACTTGGAATGTGATTTCTTCGGACCTATAATTCTCCGGGGTCCCGAATACCACGTCAAGTGTGATTTTTCCCGCACACCGTGCTTCCCCACTAGGGATAATTCCCCTGAAGGTTGCGCCACTTTGTTCAATGCGGCCTTTGTCAATTTCCATCTTGCTGAGTGCCTCTTCATAGATCAGGTTTAATCCGCTTCCGCCATCCATGAGCACTTTAGTGAGCCGAAAGCTGTCCACGACTGGGCTAAGAACCAGAGCGGCTGGTGCCCGGACAGTCCGGAGTCTAGGTTCTTCACTGGCATTGAAAGTTATAGCAGTGTCGTTCCAGGGGTTCATTTTGGCCATATGGAAAATTACCGCGGAGCTTCGATGAGTTTCGCTTGCCCTCTGTTTGAGGCAAAAGTCTCGAAGACTGTTAGTACCGTATTGTGCTCGTTGGCGGGATGTTGTTCTGTAAGAAGATCCTCGCCACTTTTCGCAACCTGCCGGAGTATCCAACATGCCCTAAGGCTATGAGTTGGTGCTGCGTCCGGAGTGTTGTGGAGTTTACATGGCCCATTGAGCCATTTTTCAATACAGTTCCCCGCCCTGGGGTGGGCTTTGGTTTCTTGGGGATTGGATCGGACGACGTACGAGAGTTCGCACGTTTAGTTCGGACAAAGGTTTTGGTGAAAGCCGGATTGTCCCAAAATTCAGCTTGAGTTTTCCAGACGCTTTCCATCGCACAGTACTTCTGTACTATGATTGCTAAGTCCGCGAAGCATACTATGTCACGGCGACTTATAGCATTAAGGATTCCTTTGTCCGTGCAGTTTTTGCAGAAGAGCGAGACTATGTCCTCCTCGTGGCAGTCCTCGACCTTGTTTAGCGCAAGGAGGAATCTGGCCCAGTAATGATGTACTGTCTCCTGGGGCTCTTGCCTGATATGGGAGAGACGATTTAAGTCCGCGTGGGTGGTTATAGCTGAATCCGGATTCTGATCCGATCTAGCACCCCGGGGCATGGAAGCTTCCGAGTTCAACAGCTCGGGATTCGGGACGGTGCCCAATTTTTCCGGCCCCATGCCTGGTTCTAAGTCCGGGACCCGGGTCATATTCTCCCCCGGGCGGGTGTCCGGCTCCGGGAGCTCGGCGATCCGGACATAATTCGTCCTCAAAATAGAGGGATACTCCTTGTGTGGTTCCTCCGATACCACTATCTCATGGGTGGCCGGCGGGGATTTAATGTCCCTTTGGTCGGGTTTAAGCCCGATCAGGTCATAGTCCGTCACGACTCCCAAAGCGGCGATGCGATCCAAGAGCTCATTAAGAGAAGAGAGCTCTATCAGATCCATCTGTTCGGCGAGTTCCGAATTGATGTGGAGTTTATGCGTGATGACCCGACAGGCCATCTGTCGGTGTCAAAACCGGCAGATCTCGGGTAGGGGGTCCCGAACTGTGCGTCTAGGCGGATGGTAACAGGAGACAAGGGACACGATGTTTTTACCCACGTTCGGGCCCTCTCGATGGAGGTAAAACCCTACTCCTGCTTGATTAATATTGATGATATGGGTAGTACAAGAGTAGATCTACCACGAGATCAGAGAGGCTAAACCCTAGAAGCTAGCCTATGGTATGATTGTTGTTCGTCCTACGGACTTAAACCCTCCGGTTTATATAGGCACCGAAGAGGGTTAGGGTTACACAGAGTCGGTTACAATGGTAGGAAATCTACATATCCATATCGCCAAGCTTGCCTTCCACGCCAAGGAAAGTCCCATCCGGACACGGGACGAAGTCTTCAATCTTGTATCTTCAAAGTCCACGAGTCCGCCAAAGGCTATAGTCCGGCTATCCGGACACCCCTAATCCAGACTCCCTAAGTAGCCCCGAACCAGGCTTCAATGACGACGAGTCCGGGCGCAAGATATTGTCTTCGGCATTGCAAGGCGGGTTCCTCCTCCGAATGCTTCATAGAAGATTTTGAACACAAGGATAGTGTCCGCTCGAAAAATAAGTTCCACATACCACCGTAGAGAGAATAATATTTACACAAGTTCAATCTGCTGACGTATTCCGCAGCGTGACATCACACCACGGCCAAGCCTTTATTCGAATCATTTTTACTGTCCCACCTCAGCGCGTTTAGCGAGGCGGTTTCCTTGGCACGTCTTGTCAAAGCAGAGATCGTGTCCACTTATTCCAGGATTCTCAACAATACGGGCGTGGGTAACCCAACCGCGCCAATGATTACGGCGCTTGGGAGATAAGCGAGTTTTATCAGGCCAGTGGGGACGCATAGCTTTGTCCGTCCATATAAGGGGATAAGGATCCACTTTTTCATGCACTCCTTCTTCCTCCTTTGCTTATCCATTTCCGCGCACTCGAGCTCCAGCGCCCAAGTCTGCACATCCCACCTCAACCTTCTCCAACTATGTCCGGAGCGGGAGGCAAGTGGATGGCCTCCTCCGTCACGGAGGGGCACATCAAAAAGCTGCGGAAGGCTGGATACTTGACCAACGACATCGCGCATCGGCTACCCGACGAGGGCCAGCGCATCCCCACCCCTAGGCCCCATGAGAGGGTGGTGTTCCTCCCCCACTTCCTCCGCGGACTAGGGTTTCCACTTCACCCATTTGTCCGGGGGCTCATGTTCTACTACGGCCTAGATTTTCACGATCTGGCCCCGAATTTCATCCTCAACATCTCGGCGTTCATTGTCATGTGCGAGGCCTTCCTCTGCATCCAGCCCCACTTCGGCTTGTGGCTGAAGACCTTCAATGTCAAGCCGAAGGTAGTGGGCGGCCGCCAAGCGGAGTGCGGAGGTGCCATGCTGGGCAGGATGGCCAACGCCCTATGGCTCGAGGGCTCCTTTGTGGAGACCATACGGGGGTGGCAATCGGGGTGGTTCTACATCACCGAGCTGCCATGACTCAAATGGGCAGCAGCCCCCGAATTCCGATCTGGCTTCCCTACATGGCTCACCTCATGGAAAGAGACGGGCCTGACGTGGGGTAATTCGGAAGAGCTGACCGGACTCCAAACCTGCGTCTGAAACCTGGTGGACAAGAAGCTCAAGCTTGTCAACGTAGTCCAGGTTATGCTCATCCGCCGGATCCTCCCATGCCAGCAATGGGCCTTCAACTTGTGGGAGTTTGATCCGGCACATCACCGAACCTTGAGCCGGCTCTTCGACACTACGTACGAAGATGCCTGGAAGGTGCTGTTCAAGGGTGCCGAGGCTCCCGCATCCGCTATCGAAGATCATGATTCAGCTCATGACATCAAGCCAGCGAGGTAAGCTATTTTACCCTTTTACGGGACTCTTTTTCATAGTTTGACTCTATGTGGGATCTAAAACTCCCTCACCTTTGACAGATCTGGCGAAGACGCCCGGACAGGTTAACTGTCTGCTCCCTTGCCGAAGACTCCACGGACGCCCGCTTGATTGCTGGTTCCGGCACCTTACGTGGTGCCGGAGAAGAAGGCCAAGAAGAAGGCCACGGGAACTCGGAGGAGTTCCCGGCGCCAGGTGTTGTCGGACTCATCGTCCGATGACTCCGAGGCGGACTCCTCCCGTGAAGACGAGGAGGTGGAAAAAGAGGCCTCTCCCCCAGCGGGGGGCGAGAAGAAAAGGAAGGCCGCCCCAACTGGGGAGGCCGGAGGGTCCAAGAAGGGAAGGACCCTCCCTCCGCACTACACCACCAACAACGACGACGGCGGAGAGGAGTGGCCACTGTCGGTGTAAAAACCGGCGGATCTCGGGTAGGGGGTCCCGAACTGTGCGTCTAGGCGGATGGTAACAGGAGACAAGGGACACGATGTTTTTACCCAGGTTCGGGCCCTCTCGATGGAGGTAATACCCTACTCCTCCTTGATTAATATTGATGATATGGGTAGTACAAGAGTAGATCTACCACGAGATCGTAGAGGCTAAACCCGAGAAGTTAGCCTATGGTATGATTGTTGTTCGTCCTACGGACTAAAACCCTTCGGTTTATATAGACACCGAATAGGGTTAGGGTTACATGTAGTCGGTTACAATGGTAGGAGATCTACATATCCATATCGCCAAGCTTGCCTTCCACGCCAAGGAAAGTCCCATCCGGACATGGGACGAAGTCTTCAATCTTGTATCTTCATAGTCTAGGAGTCCGGCCGAAGATGATAGTTCGGCTATCCGGACACCCCCTAGTCCAGGACTCCCTCAGTAGCCCCTGAACCAGGCTTCAATGACGATGAGTCCGGCGCGCATATTGTCTTCGGCATTGCAAGGCGGGTTCCTTCTCCGAATACTTCATAGAAGGTTTTGAACACCAAGATAGTGTCCGGCTCTGCAAAACAAGTTCCACATACTACCGTAGAGAGAATAATTTTTGCACAGATCTGCTGACGTATTCCATGGCGTGACATCACACCACGGTCAGGCATTTATATGAATCGTTTTTTACCGTTCCATGTTAGCGCGTTTAGCGAGGCGGTTTCCCTGGAACGTCTTATCAAAGCATAGATCGTGCCCCCTTATTCCGGGATTCTCATCAATATGGACGTGGGTAACCCATCCGCGCCCTTGATTATGGCGCTTGGGAGATAAGCGAGTTTTACCAGGCTGGCGGGGGACGCATAGCTTCGTCCGTCCATATAAGGGGATAAGGATCTACCTTTTTCACCTACGCCTTCTTCCTCCTTTGCTCATCCATTTCCGCGCACTCGAGCTCCAGCGCCCAAGTCCGCACACCCCACCTCAACCTTCTCCAACTATGTCCGGAGCAGGAGGCAGGTGGATGGCCTCCTCCATCACGGAGGGGCACATCACAAGACTGCGGGAGGCCGGATACTTGTCCGGCGACATCGCATGTCGGCTACCCGACGAGGGGCAGCTCATCCCAACCCCCAGGCCCCATGAGAGGGTGGTGTTTCTCCCCCACTTCCTCCGCGGACTAGGTTTTCCACTTCACCCATTTGTCTGGGGGCTCATGTTCTACTACGGCCTGGACTTCCATGATCTGGCCCCGAATTTCATCCTCAACATCTCGGCGTTCATCGTCGTGTGTGAGGTTTTCCTCTGCATCCAGCCCCACTTCGGCTTATGGCTGAAGATCTTCAATTCAGGCCGAAGGTAGTGGGCGGCCGTCAAGCGGAGTGCGGAGGCGCCATGGTTGGCAAGATGGCCAAAGTCCTATGGCTCGAGGGCTCCTTCATAGAGACAATAAAGGGGTGGCAATCGGGGTGGTTCTATATCACCGAGCCGCACGACCCCAAATGGGCGGCGGCCCCCGAGTTCAAATCTGGCTTCCCTACACGGCTCTCATCATGGAAAGAGACGGGCCTGACATGGGGGAATTCGGACGAGCTATCCAGACTCCAAACATGCGTCCGAAACCTGGTGGACAAGAATCTCAGGCTTGTCAACGTAATCCAGGTGATGCTCATCCGCCGGATTCTCCCATGCCAACAACGGGCCTTCAAATTGTGGGAGTTTGATCCGGCACTGACACTTTCGACTCTAAAAAGGCTCTTCGACACTACGTGCGAAGATGCCCGGAAGGTCTTGTTCAAGGGCTGAGGCTCCCTCATCCACCATCAAGATCGCGGATACAGCTCGCAGCGTCAAGCCGGCGAGGTAAGTTATTTTACCCTTTACGGGACTCTTTTTCATAGATTGACTCTATGTGGGATCTAAAACTCCCTAATCTTTGGCAGACTGGTTGAAGACGCCCGGACAGATTAAATCCGGCTCCTTTGCCGGAAGACCAGCCGGACGCCTTGGCCGACGGGCTGCTGGCTCCGGTACACCATGTGGTGCCGGAGAAGAAGGCCAAGAAGGAGGCCACGGGAACTCGAAGGAGCTCCCGACGCCAGGTGCTGTCAGATTCTGAAGCAGAATCTTCTCCTGAGAACGAGGAGGAGGAAAAAGAAGCCTCTCCCCCAGCGGGGGAGGAGAGGAAAAGGAAGGCCGCCCCAACTGGGGAGGCCGGAGGGTCTAAGAAGGGAAGGACCCTTCCTCCGGACTTCTCCACCAACGTCGACAACGAGGAGGAGGAGTGGCCAACAAGGGCCAAGCCCTTGGCGAGATCGTAAGTGTCCGGATACCCATGGCTTTTTCATTGCATAGTGTTCTCTATTGCCGAATAATCATGCAACCCGCCCAAGGGCGAGTTCATCGCTTCGTCGAGCGGGTCCCTGAGTTCGTCGGAAATGGAGAGTACTTCACTTCCGGCCGCTTCCTCGCCTCACGCTGCGTACGACGCCGAGGTGGTGCCCCAAGGGGGGCCTGGTCTAGAGGAGGTGGCGCAGGAGGCGCCGCAAGGCAACCTCCCGGACTCCAGGCTCGAGGGGGGCAAGACCCCGAGGGCTCTAAGCCCGACCTCGTCCGGACTCCATGCCGGAACCTTCAGCGGTTCCGGAGTCCGCAAGCGGTCCCTTCGTAATAAGGGTAAGACGCCGGTGTCCTCCGTCCCAACCGAGGCACCGGATAAGCATCGGGGCGCTTAACAGGCGCCTCCATCGAGGAGGAGCACCGCCTGTTATGAGTGTGGTGATCCGGACAGTTCGATCCGCCAAGAGCGGGCTGACTGAAGCCTGTACCAGCCTTCTAACAGGCTTTGAGGCAAGTTTAGAATATGTAAAAATATTACCAGATAGACAGTAGCCCCTGATGCTTAGTTCGGTGTTCAGAAAGAAAAACCGGACTGAGGATCTAAAAAGATATACGCAAGAGTCTAACATAAGTATGTCAATATGGGAATGCAGGTTGCCGCTGACCTCTGTCAGACCTTGTTGTGGAGGTCAATGCATTGAAGCAGAGCCTCGAGCGGTCCGAAAACGAGCTCGGCCAAGCCAAGAAGCAGCTCGAGGACAAGGAAGGTAAGTAATGCCTTATTAAAGAAATACCTTATAGAAAGGTTTTGGTTGCAAAAAATAACAGGAATAACATGGGTACTGTAGGGGCCACGAACGAGGTGGCGACCCTGAAGGAAGCGGTGTCCGTGGCCGAAAGCAAAGCGGCCGCGGAGCGCACCGAGCGAGAGAAGGGGGAGGCGCAGCTGGTGGAGGTGCGGCAAGAACTCCTGTGCTCGTGAAAAACACGAGGGTTTGGAGCGTGACTCAAGACCCGAGAGTCCGAGCTCGCCTCGGCTCTTGAGAGTGCCAAAGCTGCTAAGGCCAAGCCCAAAAAGCCCTCCAAGAAATTGAATCATTAAAGAAGATAGCGGCGGGTAAGGCATTCTTTATGCAAAGCAAGCATGTGAAAGTGAATTACCTATTACTTACCCGGATTCGGAGCTCTCCAGGAGCATTCGCAGATTTGCCCCATAGTGTGTCTGATGCTGCCGCGTTCTACCGCGCCAAGGAGGGGAGCTCGACGGAAAAGGTGTTCTGGTCTCCGTATGTTGAGGCCGGACATCCGGTGCCCCTGAGTGACCAGCTGAAGCAGCTGGTCGAGCTCCACAAGGTCGCCGAACAGGCCATGAAGGGCCTCATAGTTCGGCTGTGGCCATTGGAAGCCGTGCCTGGGAACTACTTTGGGCTTGTGCGGCGGCTGGTGGACGCCTGTCCAAGGATTGAGGTCATCAAGCGCTCCGTCTGCATTGAAGGTGCCCGTCGGGCCCTTGCCCGTGCTAAAGTGCACTGGAGCAAGCTGGATGAGGAGAAGCTTGTGACGGACGGGCCACCGAAGGGCAAGGAGCATCGCATGCCCGAAATGTACTATGAGGGCCTCCTGAAGGGTGCCCGCCGTATAGCGGATGATTGCTCCAAAGATGTAATTTTTGAATAGACTCGCATTTGTTATCCTGTACGCTGAAAACTTGTTCATATGCGCTAAGCAACGCTTGCTAATTTAAAATAGTACCTTCAGGCGGCCGCTTATCAAATTTGAGAGATGGCAAGTCGTTGGCTTCAGCCCCCGTACACGAAAGTCTTTGGGGTGTTCGGGATAAACTTGAGCGCTCTTGTTCCCATTCTTGGGTCCATCGAGGGAGGCGTTCAACGCAACGAACAAGGCAACCGGACTTATAATGCTTGAACACTCTTACTTAGAGATAGAATTCTATAATTTTAAATTTTGGCGAAGCCCCTAGTATTCGGAAGACCGAGTTCGGGGCGCTATCCACGCCTTGGCCGGACAATTCCGGTTCCTCGCTCTAAGCGGCATAAGTCTTTAGGGACCCGAAAAAACCTCTCGAACTGCGACCGGCTCTCGCCCTATCATGACGGTCAGTTTTAGCTTTCTCCACTGAGGTGCTCAACTGGGGCACAATCGCAGTGGTTCTCCCGGTGCTACCTTAGCCGATATAACGGAACGTAAGGTAGCAAAACACGGGATCCGGGCAAACCCAACTATTGACCCAAGACATGATTCGGAGCCGATTCATATAATGTTATAAGTTCGGGGTGCCGCACTTGTGGAAGTGTTCGGACTTATCACACCATAATTTTTGGGGTACTTAAGCCCCTGGTGTATTGGCCATACCAAAGTGTACGGGTGCGACATGTCATGAAATGAACATATATATAGATAAAAAAAGGCAATAATAGGCAACAACTATATATTGGTTATTAAAAAGAAACTGCAAATAAAAGCAGAACGATACAAATTTTGCGATAAGCAAGGTATGGGACTATTTAACATGTCCCCCTCCAGGGGTAAGCTGCGGGATGGTATGTAAAACAGGTATAATGCTCGTAGTGGAGACCACCTGAACACTCAACGTAGCTTTCTGCTTCACTGGCTGTTGCATCGTTAGTTCGGCAATTCTAGTGCCGGACAGGACTTCTAGAGAACGGAGTCCTGAAAGTAAGAAAAAAGAAAAAAAAGAAAGAAGAATGACACAATCGGGAGCCCCTGGTGCGGTCGACCGCATTCTTGGCGTGCCGTGGTCGTGCCCCTCCCCATATGCCCATGGTATCTCCACAGCGTAGTTATGTACACGTAATACTGGCTTCGCAATTTCATGAGGGCTGGGGTTGGGACCGGATTGCTACGCGTGCTTGAATCGTGCCAGGCGGTCTTGTTGTAGGTTACTCTGGGCGCGCTTGACACTGTCCGGACGTTTAGTGGCCGGACTCAAGAATTGTTGTGAGAGGCTGTTTTGTACCTCCACCGCGAGGGCCGCCGTGTGCTCCTCCGTTCGGAGAGAGCGTTCGGTGTTTGCATTGACCGTGGTTACTCCTCGAGGGCCTGGCATCTTGAGCTTGAGGTATGCGTAGTGCGGCACCGCATTAAACTTTGCAAATGCGGTTCGTCTGAGCAGTGCGTGATAGCCATCATGAACGGGACTATGTCAAGATTAACTCTTCGCCGGAAGTTATCCGGGATCCGAAGACCACTTCGAGTGTAACTGAGCCCGTACAATTGGCCTCTACACCCGGTATGACGCCTTTAAAGGTCGTCTTTGTAGGTTTAATCCTTGAGGGGTCTATGCCCATTTTGCGCATTGTATCCTGATGAAGCAGGTTCAGGCTGCTGCCGCCGTCCATCAGGACTCTAGTGAGGTGAAATCCGTCAATAATAGGGTCAAGAACCAATGCGGCGAAACCGCCGTGACGGATGCTAGTGGGGTGGTCCCTTCGATCAAAGGTGATCGGGCAGGAAGACCATGGGTTGAACTTCGGGGCGACTGGCTCCATCGCGTATACGTCCCTTAGCGCACGCTTCCGCTCCCTTTTGGGTATATGGGTTGCGTATATCATGTTCACCGTCCGCACTTGTGTGGGAAAGCCCTTCTGTCCTCTATTGTTCGGCGGCCGGGGCTCTTTCTCGTCATCGCTATGCAGCCCCTTGTCATTGAGTTCAGCACTTAACTTGCCTGCTTGCTTGAACACCCAACAATCCCTGTTGGTGTGATTGGCTGGTTTTTCGGGGGTGCCATGTATCTGGCACAAGCGATCGAGTATTCGGTCCAAGTTGGACGGGCCCTGGGTATTTCTTTTGAATGGCTTCTTCCCTGACCGGGTTCAGAGCCTCTGAATCCGGCATTGATCGTCAGATCTTCATCATTGTCGCCGTTTATGCAGCGCTTGTTCTTGTTGCGACGCGACCTGCCATTGTTGTCCTTGGTATCCGAACTACCAGGGTTTCTGGTCAAGTTGTTACTACGAGCTAGCCAACTGTCCTCTCCCGCACAAAAGCGGGTCATGAGTGTTGTAAGGGCTGCCAAGGATTTCGGCTTTTCTTGTCCTAGGTGCCGCGCTAGCCACTCGCCGCGGATGTTATGTTTGAAGGCTGCAAGGGCCCCTGCATCCGGACAGTCAACGATTTGATTTTTCTTTGTTAGGAACCGTGTCCGTAATTGTTCCGCCGATTCTTCCGCTGCTGAACTATATGGCTACGATCATCGGCGTCGGTGGTCGCACATATGTGCCTGGAAGTTATCAAGGAATGCGGCTTCCGTGTCCTCCCAACACTCAATTGATTCTCACGGCAAGCTGTTGAGCCAATGCCGAGCTGGTCCTTTAAGCTTGAGTGGGAGGTATTTGATGGCATGTAGATCATCACCGCGGGCCATGTGGATATGGAAGAGATAGTCCTCGATCCAGACCGCAGGATCTGTGGTACCATCGTATGATTCGATGTTTACGGGTTTGAAGCCCTCAGGGATTTGATAATCCATTACTTCATCTGTGAAGCATAGTGGGTGTGCGGCGCCTCTGTATTGGGCTATATCACGACGTAGCTCATATGAGCTTTGTCTACTGTGTTCGGCCGACCGGGTTTGCTGTATCCGGCGTGACGTTAATCATCCCGAGTCGTGGGGCGCCCACGCGATCCGTAGATCGATCTTGTATGTTTTGCCTTATCCTCCAATATATCTCACAAGTCCGACGCGTTTTCCCATGCCTTGGTACTTTTTGAGCGGCGTCGGGGTACCGCTTGAACGGAGGGTCTAGAGGCCTCTCTATCACTGCCACGGGGTGGCCGGTCTGCCATGTCGTACGCTGGTGACTTGGGTGCTTCCTCCTCTAATCGAGGCAACGGCCTACGTTTGGGGTAGCTTTTGGAGGGGCGTTCGAGTTCATACTCTTCGGCTGCAAGGACTTCAGTCCATCTGTCAGCTAGCAGGTCTTGGTCAGCTCTAAGCTGTTGCTGCTTTTTCTTGAGGCTGCTTGTCGTGGTCATAAGCCTGCATTTAAAACGCTCCTGTTCGGCGGGATCCTCAGGCACGACAAATTCGTCGTCGTCGAGGCTTGCCTCATCTTCTGAGGGAGGCGCATAGTTATCGTCATCTACCTCTCTTTCTGCCGCACTGTCATGCGTACTTGCTTCTCCCTCCTCCTGCGCTGAGTCCTGTTGGAGGGGGTTGTCTTCGGCACTGTCCGGAGTGTTATTATCTCCCGTGCCAGAATCACCATTTTTAATGTGGCGGGATTTAGAGCGCGCCACCGACGCCGGGCGCTTGGGCTGTTTCTTGGAGGGGTCATCCTCCGCTGTTCCATCGTCGTTCCCATCTTTTGGGATGTCCACCATGTATATGTTGTATGACGAGGTGGCCTTCTAGTGCCCTGTAGGCGCTGGCTCTTGGTCGTCTCCAGCATCGTCGTCCATACCGTCGATGTCTTTGGAGTTGTAGTCGAGCATGTCGGTTAAATCATCGACAGTGGCTACAAAGTGGGTGGTGGGTGGGCGTTGAATTTCTTCGTCGTCCGCATCCCAACCTTCCTGACCGTAGTCTGGCCAGGGCTCTCTGGATAAAGAGAGAGACTTTAGTGAACTCAGGATGTCGCCAAAGTGCGAGTGCTGAAAGATGTCCGCGGCAGTGAACTCCATGACCGGCGCCCAATCGGATTCGATAGGCAGGGGCGCGGAGGGTTCGGATCCGGAGAGGAGTCCGGCACCTTGGAGTCACAGTCTTCGCAAAGGACGGGGATGGAGTTCGGCTCAATCGCCGCCAAGATCGTAGCCCCCGAGGCGGTGTCCAACCACTCGTCCTTGATCGGGGAATCCGGCTCCGGATTAAGGGCCGGAGCGGCAATCGGTGCGGCCTCGTGGCAATCGCTCGCGGCAGAGCTAGATCGTACCCATCGAAATAGTGCGGTGCGCTTGGCTGTGGCTCGAATCCGTCGAAGATCAAGTCTCTGCGGATATCGGCCGTATAGTTTAAGCTTCCAAATCTGACCTGATGGCCAGGGGCGTAGCTTTCCATCTGCTCCAGATGGCCAAGTGAATTGGCCCGCAGTGCAAGGCCGCCGAATACGAAGATCTGTCCGGGGAGAAAAGTCTCACCCTCGACTGCGTCGTTGCTGATGATTGAAGGAGCCATCGGGCCTATCGGTGACGACACAGAGGCTCTCAATGAAAGCACCAATGTCGGTGTCAAAACCGGCGGATCTCGGGTAGGGGGTCCCGAACTGTGCGTCTAGGCGGATGTAACAGGAGACAAGGGACACGATGTTTCTACCCAGGTTCGGGCCCTCTCGATGGAGGTAATACCCTACTCCTTCTTGATTAATATTGATGATATGGGTAGTACAAGAGTAGATCTACCACGAGATCGTAGAGGCTAAACCCTAGAAGCTAGCCTATGGTATGATTGTTGTTCGTCCTACGGACTAAAACCCTTCGGTTTATATAGACACCGAATAGGGTTAGGGTTACACAGAGTCGGTTACAATGGTAGGAGATCTACATATCCGTATCACCAAGCTTGCCGTCCACGCCAAGGAAAGTCCCATCCGGACACGGGACGAAGTCTTCAATCTTGTATCTTCATAGTCTAGGAGTCCGGCCTAAGATGATAGTTCGGCTATTCGAACACCCCCTAGTCCAGGACTCCCTCAGCCACCAAGGACCAAGCCCCTGGCGAAATCGTAAGTGTCCGGATACCAGAATAACTCATGGCGTTCCATTTGTCGCACAACATCTTCTAACGCCGAATATAACCATGCAGTCCGCCCAGGGACAGGCTTGACGCTTCATCGAGCGGCTCCCTGGATTCGTCGAATGTGAATATCACCTCACTCCCGACCGCCTCGTCTCCTCCCGCTGTGGATGACGCCGAGGTGGAGTCCCAAAAGGGGCCCAGCCAGGAGGAGGTGGCCTTGAGGCGCCGCAAGGCGACCTCCCGGACTCCGGGCGCAAAGGGGATAAAACCCCAAAGGGCTTTAAGTCTGGCCCTGTGCTGGACTCCGTACCGGAACCATCAGTGGTTCCGGAGTCCAACAAGCGACCCCTTCGTAAGAAGGGCAAGACTGCGACGCCGGTGACCTCCGTCCAACCGGAGGCACAGGGCGATTTGATGGAAGCGCTTAACAGCGCTTCCATCGATGAGGAGCACCACACTGTTATGAGTGTGGTGATCCAGAAAGTTCAGTCCGCCAAGAGCGGGCTGATCAAGCCTCGTGCTGCCTTCTAATAGGCGTTGAGGTATGTATTTAATATATGTAAAAATATTACAGCATAGACAGAAGCCCTCGATGCTCAGTTTGGTGTTTGGAAAGAAATAGCCGAATCGAGGATCTAAAAAGATATACGCAGGAGTCTAACATAAGTATGTCAATATGGGAATGCAGGTTCTGCCGACCTGCCACAGACCGATCATGCGGAGGTTGATGCATTAAAGCAGAGCCTCGAGCGGTCCAAGAATGAGCTCGTACTTGCCAAGAAGCAGCTCGAGGACAAGGAAGGTAAGTAATACCTTATGGGAGTATTTAAAAGATGTGGTTGCAAAAGATGACAGGAATAACATGAATACTGCAGGGGCCATGAACGAGGTGGCGACCCTGAAGGAAGCGGTGTCCAAGGCCGAAAGCAATGCGGCAGCGGAGTGCACCGAGCGAGAGAAACAGGAGGCGCGGGTGGCGGAGGTGCGGCAAGAGCTCCAGGCTCGCGTGGAAAAACACGAGAGTTTGGAGCGTGACTCAAAGACTCGAGAGTCCGAGCTCACCTCGGCCCTTGAGAGCGCCAAAGCCGCTAAGGCCGAAGCCCAAAAAGCCCTCCAAAAAATTGAGGCGATGAAGAAGATATCGGCGGGTAAGGCATTCTATATGCAAAGCAAGCATGTGAAAGTGAATTATCTGTTACTTACCCGAATCCAGAGCTCTCCAGGAGCATTCATAGATCTGCCCTGCAGTGTGTCTCATTCTGTCGCATTCTACCGAGCCGAGGAGGGAAGCTCGACGGAGAAGGTGTTCTGGTCTCAGTATGCTGAGGCCGGACACCCGGTACCCTTAAGCGACCAGTTGAAGCAGCTGGTCGAGCTCCATAAGGTGACCGAACATGCCATGAAGGGCCTCATAGTTCGGTTGTGGCCTAAGGAAGCCATGCCTGGGAGCTACTTCGGGCTGGTGAGACGGCTGGTGGACGCGTGTCCATGGGTTGAAGTCGTCAAGCGCTCCGTCTGCATCAAAGGTGCCCGTAGGGCCCTTGCCCTTGCTAAGGTGCACTTGTGCAAGATGGACGCTGAGAAGCTTGTGACGGACGGACCACCACCATGCAAGGAGCATCGCAAGCCTGAAATGTATTATGAGGGCGTCCTGAAGGGTGCCCGCCTTATAGCGAATGAATGTTCCAAAGATGTAATATTTGAGTAGACTCGCATTTGTTTTCCTGTACGCTGAAAACTTGTTCATATGCCCTAAGAAACACTTTTGAATTTAAAATATTACCTTCTGTGCGGCCATGTATTAAATTTGAGAGATGGTGAGTCGTCGGCTTCAGCCCCCATGCCATGAGTGCTGGGGTGTTCGGGATAAAGTTGAGCGCTCGTGTTCCCGTTCTTGGGTCCTTCAAGGCAGGCGCTCAACGCAACGAACAAGGCAACCGGACTATAATGCTTGAACACTCTCACTTAGCCATAGAATTCTATAATTTTAAATTTCGGTGAAGCCCCTAGTATTCGGAAGACCGAGTTCGGGGCGGTATCCACGCCTAGGCCGGACAATGCCGACTCCTCGCTCTAAGCGGCATAAGTCTTTAGGGACTCGAAAACCTCTCGAACAGCGACCGGCTCTCGCCCTATCATGAAGGTCAGTTTTAGCTTTCTCCACTGAGGTGCTTAACCCAGCTCAGCCGGGGCACAATCGCAGTGGTTCTCCCAGCGCTACCTTAGCCGATATAACGGAACGTAAGGTACCAAACACATGGGAGCCGGGCAAACCCAACTATTGACCGAAGACATGATTCGGAGCCGATGCATATAATGCTATAAGTTCGGGGTGCCGCACTTGTGAAAGTGTTCGGACTTATCACACCATGTTGTGGGGTACTTAAGCCCCTGGTGTGTTGCCCGTACCAAAGTGTACGGTTGCACAATGTCATAAATGAACATATATATATATATATATATATATATATATAGAAAAAGAAAAAGGGGGGAATTCAATAATAGGCAAAAGCTATGTATTGCTTATTCAAAAGGGCTGCAGTAAGAGCAGAACGATACAAATAGTGCGATAAGCAAGGGACGGGACTTTTTAACATGTCCCCCTCCAGGGGTAAGCTGCGGGATGGTGTGTAAAACAGGTATACTGCTCGTAATAGAGACCACCTGGACACTCGACGTAGCTTTCTGCTTCCCTGGCTGTTGCATCGTGTGTTCGGCGAATCTACTGCCGGACAGGGCTTCGTGAGAACGGAGTCCTGAAAGAAAAAAAAGAGAGAAGAAAAGAAAAGAATGACACAATCGGGAGCCCCTGGTGTGGTTTAGCCGCTTTCTGGGCATGCCGTGGTCGTGCCCCTTCCCCTGTGCCCATGGTATTTCCAAAGCGTAATTATGTACGCGTGGTACTGGTTTAGCAATTTCGCGAGAGCTGGGGCTTGGGCCGCATTGCTATGCGTGCTCGGAACGTGCCAGGCGGTCTTGTTGTAGGTTACTCCAGGCGCGCTTGACGGCGTCCGAACATTTAATAGCCGGACTCGAGAATTGCCTTAAGAGGCTGCTTTGTACTTCCACCGCGAGGGCCGCCGTATGCTCCTCCGTCCAGAGAGAGCGTTCGGTGTTTCCATTGACCGTAATGACTCCTCGAGGACCTGGCATCTTGAGCTTGATATAGTCGTAGTGTGGCACCGCATTGAACTTTGAAAATGCGGTTCATTCGAGCATTGCGTGATAGCCGCCGCGGAATGGGACTATGTCGAAGATTAACTCCTCGCTTCAGAAGTTATCCGGGGATCCGAAGACCACTTCAAGTGTAACTAAGCCTGTACAGTTGGCCTCTACACCTGGTATGACTCCTTTAAAGGTCGTCTTCGTGGGTTTAATCCTTGATGGGTCTATGCCCATTTTGCGCACTATATCCTGATAAAGCAGGTTCAGGCTGCTGCCGCCGTCCATTTGGACTCTAGTGAGGTGAAATCCGTCAATGATTGGGTCTAGAACCAATGCGGCGAATCCGCCATGGCGGATGCTAGTGGGGTGGTCCCTTCGTTCCAAAGTGATCGGGCAGGAAGACCACGTGTTGAACTTTGGGGCGACTGGTTCCATCGCATATACGTCCCTTAGTGCACGCTTCCACTCCCTTCTGGGTATGTGGGTTGCGTATATCATGTTCACCGTCCGCACTTCTGGGGGGAAGCCTCTCTGTCCTCTATTGTTCGGCGGCCGGGGCTCCTCCTCGTCATCGCTATGCAGCCCCTTGTCATTGTTTTCGGCATTTAACTTGCCTGCCTGCTTGAACACCCAACAATCCCTGTTGGTGTGGTTGGCTGGTTTTTCGGGGGTGCCGTGTATCTGGCACGAGCGATCGAGTATTCGGTCCAAATTGACGGGCCCGAGTATTTCTTTTAAATGGCTTTTTCGCTGACCGGGTTTAGAGCCTCTAAATCTGGCATTGATCGCCGTATCCTCGCATTATAAATGCGTTAACGCGGCTCTTGTGCTTGTTGCGACGCGACCTGCCATTGCTGTCCTTGGTATCCGAATTACCAGGGCTCTTGGTCATGTTGTTACTGAGAGCTAGCCATCTGTCCTCTCCCGTGCAAAAGCGGGTCATGAGTGTTGTGAGGGCTGCCATGGATTTCGGCTTTTCCTGTCCTAGGTGCCGGGCAAGCCACTCGTCGCGGATGTAGTGTTTGAAGGCTGCAAGGGCCTCTGCATCCGGACAATCGACGATTTGATTTTTCTTGGTTAGGAACCGTGTCTAGAATTATCTGGCCGATTCCTCTGGCTGCTGAATTATGTGTCTTAGGTCATCGGCGTCTGGTGGTTGCACATATGTGCCCAGGAAATTGTCGAGGAATGCGGCTTCCAGGTCTTCCTAACAACCGATTGACTCTGCTGGCAAGCTGTTAAGCCAATGCCGGGCTGGTCCTTTAAGCTTCAGTGGGAGGTATTTGATGGCGTGTAGATCATCACCGCGGGGCATGTGGATGTGAAAGAGATAGTCCTCGATCCAAACCGCAGGATCTGTTGTGCCATCATATGATTCAATGTTTACGGGTTTGAAACCCTCAGGGATTTGATGATCCATCACTTCATCTATGAAGCATAGTGGGTGTGCGGCGCCTCAGATTGGGCTATATCATGACGCAGCTCAAATGAGCTTTGTCTCATCGTGTTCGCCCGCCGGAGTTGTTATATCCGGCGTGATTTGTTATCGTCACGTGTCGCAGGGCGCCCACACGATCCGTAGATCGATCTTGTTTGCCTTGCCTTGTCCTCCAATATATCTCGCAGGTCTGGCGCATTTCCCCGCGCCTTGGTATTTTGTGAGCGGCGCTAGGGTGCGGCTTGAGTTTACGGCCGAGAGGCCTCTCTGTCGCGGCCACGAGGTGGTCGGTCAGCCGTGTCATGCGCTGGTGATGTAGGTTTAGGTGCTTCCTCCTCTAATCAGGGTAGCAGCCTGCATCTTGGGTAGCTCTTGGAGGGGCGCTCGAGTTCATACTCTTCGACCGCAAGGACTTCACCATCCGTCTGCCTAGCAAGTCTTGGTCATCTCTAAGCTGTTGCTTTTTTCTTGAGGCTCCTTGCCGTGGCCATGAGCCCGCGCTTGAAACACTCTTGTTCGACGGGATCCTCGGCACGCATTTAATTCGTCGTCGTCGAGGCTTGCCTCATATTCGGAGGGAGGCATGTAATTATCGTCCTCTACCTCTTTTTCTGCCGCTCTCTCATGAGGGCTGGCTTCTCCATCCTCCTACGCTGAGTCCTGCCGGAGGGGGTTGTCTTCGGCACTGTCCGGGGTGTTATTGTCTCCCGTGCCGGAATCACCATTTTTGCTGTGCCGGGACTTAGAGTGGCGCCGCTGACGCCGACGCTTAGGCTGTTTCTTGGAGGGGTCATCCTCCGGTTCCATCGCCATTCCCATATTTTGGGATGTCCACCATGTATATGTCGTATGATGAGGTGGCCTTCCAAAGGCCCTCGTGGGCGCTGGTTCTTGGTCGTCTCCTGCATCGTCGTCCATAAAGTCGATGTCTTCGGAGTCGAAGTCGAGCATGTCGGTTAAATCATCGACAGTGGCTACGAAGTGGGCGGTGGGTTGGCTTTGATTTTCTTCGTCGTCCGCATCCCAAACTTCCTGACCATAATCCGGCCAGGGCTCTCCTGATAAAGAGAGAGACTTTAGTGAATTCAGGATGTCGCCAAAGGGCGAGTGCTGAAAGATGTCCACGGCGGTGAATTCCATGATCGGCGCCCAATCGGATTCGATTGGGGGGCGTGAAGGCTCGGAGTCCGGAGAGGAGTCCGCGCCTTTGGAGTAACGAAGCCGCATAAAGGGCGGGTAGGTGTACGGCTCAACCGCCGTAGAGATCGCCACCCCCGAGGCGGTGTCCAGCCACCCGTCCTCGATCGGCGCGGTCGGCTCTGAGCTAAAGGTCGGAGCGGACACTGGTGAGGCCTCCAGGACACTGTTCGGCGGCAAAGCTAGATCATGCCCCTCGTGACAGTGCGGCGCGCTTGGCTGTGGCTCGAACCCGTTGAAGATCAAGTCTCCGCGGATGTCAGTCGTGTAGTTCAAACTTCCAAATCTGACCTGGTGGCCAGGGGCGTAGCTTTCAATATGCTCCAGATGGCCAAGTGAATTGGCCCGCAGTGCAAAGCCGCCGAATACGAAGATCTGTCCGGGGAGAAAAGTCTCACCCTGGAACACATCGTTGTTGATGATCGGAGGAGCCATCAGGCCTAAAGATGACGACAAAGAGGAACTCTCAATGAAAGCACCAATGTCGGTGTCAAAACCGGCGGATCTCGGGTAGGGGGTCCCGAACTGTGCGTCTAGGCAGATGGTAACAGGAGATAAGGGACACTATGTTTTTACCCAGGTTCGGGCCCTCTCGATGGAGGTAAAACCCTACTCCTGCTTGATTAATATTGATGATATGGGTAGTACAAGAGTAGATCTACCACGAGATAAGAGAGGCTAAACCCTAGAAGCTAGCCTATGGTATGATTGTTGTTCGTCCTACGGACTAAAACCCTCCGGTTTATATAGGAATCGAAGAGGGTTAGGGTTATACAGAGTCGGTTACAATGGTAGGATATCTATATATCCGTATCGCCAAGCTTGCCTTCCACGCCAAGGAAAGTCCCATCCGGACACGGGACGAAGTCTTCAATATTGTATCTTCAAAGTCCAGGAGTCCGGCCAAAGGCTATAGTCCGGCTAACCGGACACCCCCTAATCCAGGACTCCCTCACCATCATCAGCGCGACACCCGATGGGGCGGCCATGACAAAGCCGCCTAGTCGGAGAGTTTGGCCTACAGCCAGAGCTCCCCCCGCAGTAATGTTGCCCTGACAATGAGACGAGCCATCGAGCCTTGCAGCGACGACACAAAGAATCTCTCAATGAAAGCACCAATGTCGGTGTCCAACCGGTGGATCTCAGGTAGGGGGTCCCGATCTGTGCGTCTTAGGCTGATGGTAACAGGAAACAAGGGAAACAATGTTTACCCAGGTTCGGGCCCTCTCGATGGAGGTAAAACCCTGCTTCCTGCTTGATTAATATTGAAGATATGGGTAGTACAAGAGTAGATCTACCACGAGATCGTAAAGGCTAAACCCTAGAAGCTAGCCTATGATGGTATGATTGTAATTGTGATCGGCCTTCAAAGGACCAACCTCTCCGGTTTATATAGGCACCGGAGAGGGCTAGGGTTTACATGGAGTCGGTTACAAGGAAGGAAATATAATATCCGGATCGCCAAGCTTGCCTTCCACGCCAAGGAAAGTTCCATCCGGACACGGGACGGAGTCTTGAGTCTTGTATCTTCACGCTTCGATAGTCCGGACGTTGTATATAGTCCGGTTGTCCGGATACCCCCTAATCCAGGAGTCCCTCACCCACCACCCACCAAAAGCAATATTCGCCAAGCAATTCCGGCCCTCCAGACATATGTGACCTAATGTATGTGCGGCAGCAGCCTCGAGAGACAGCCCATCACTTTTGGGCCAGATTCCTCCTTATTAAAAACAAGATAAAAGGCTGCTGCGACGATGATGCAATTTCAGTATTTCACAACAACTATACAGATGAGGGAATCCTTAATGCCCTCAACAGCCGTCGCGTACTACACTTTGTAGATTTGGCACACATAGTACAGAAGTATTGCAGAATGGAAAGCGCCTGGAAAACTCAAAGCGCTCGCTTGGAACCGCGGGCCTTTAAACCATCTCCCGGACAAGCAAAAAGGATGCCCCCTCGCGGGTCACCTGATCGTCACCCCGTAGACAAGAAAATTAAGCCCTTTATGGGACATAGAACTGTCTTTGAGGAATGGCTCGATGGGCCATGTAAAATACACACGACGTTGAATACCGAACCAACGCACAGCCTACGGGCATGTTGGATACTCCGGCAAGTGGACAAGAGCGGCGAGGGTCCTCACCAACACTACGCCGGAAAAGTACTATTCAGAGGACGATGATCCCGAAGTACTCACGGTCTTCGAGACTTCCTCATCGAATAATCGGCGCAAACGGGCACTCCACGACCTCGCTGAAGTCTGCCAAGGAGCTTCATTAAACCCTTGGAATGATACGGCGATTACTTTCAATGCCGATGACAAACCAAGATCCAGTTCTGTCCGGGAACCAGCCGCTCTGGTCCTAAACCCAATTGTGGACGGCTTTCGGCTCACTAAAGTGCTAATGGACGGTGGCAGTGGATTGAACCTCATCTATGAGGACACGCTCAATAAAATGCAAATGGACAGGAGTTGCATTGAGCAAAGCAATACATCCTTCAGGGAAATCATCCCTAGTAGGGAAGCAAGATGCTCAGGGAAAATTAAACTGGATGTGGTATTCGGCACACCAGAAAACTATAGGTCCGAAGAGATAATCTTCCAGGTGGCTCCTTTCAACAACGGATATCATGCCTTGTTAGGGAGAGATGCATTCACACGCTTTCAATTTGTACCTCATTACGGGTATATGAAGATAAAAATGCCCGGGCCCAATGGTGTTATCACTATCTCCAATGATCCAGACATTGCACTCTGCACCGAAAATAAACCGCATCCCTGGCCCTTGAGGCACTGTCCGAAGCCCTAGCGGCCGAAGAACTCACCACTCTGTGTTCCACAGTGGATAGGAACGGCGTAATTCTTGATAAAAGGCCCAAATCCACCTCTTTCAAGCCAGCTGACGAAGTAGTCAAATTTCAAGTTCGTCCGACGGATCCCAAGAAAACATCTTCCATTGGGGCACAGGTGGACCCAACGGTCGACGCCGCATTACGCGTGCTCCTGCGCGACAACTGGGACATCTTCGCCTGGCACCCCTCGGATATGCCAGGAATACCACGCGCGCTAGCCGAACATAGTCTCAATATACTGAAGGGATACAAGCCGGTCAAGCAAACGCTCCGGCGATTTTCTGAACCCAAACGACAGGCTATGGGGGAGGAGCTAGCCAAGCTACTCGAAGCCGGTTTTATCAGAGAGATCAAACATCCGAACTGGCTAGCAAACCTAGTCATGGTACCAAAGAAGGATAAATCTTGGCGCCTGTGTGTCGATTTCAAAGACCTTAACAAGGCCTGCCCTAAGGACCCCTTCCCACTACCTCGCATCGACCAGATTATTAATGCAACTACGGGACACGACTCACTGTGTTTCCTCGACGCATAATCCGGATACCATCAAATTAATATGAAGGAATCCGACCAATCCACAACGGCATTCATCACGCCGTATGGGCCTTTATGCTTCAACACTATGCCATTCGGGCTCAAGAACGCCGACACCACTTACCAACGCATGATTCAAACATGCCTGGAAAAGCAAATCGGCAAGACTGCGGAGGCATATGTAGATGACGTACTCATCAAAACCAAGCATGTTGAATCATTGGTAGACGACTTACGCCTTACATTCGACAACCTCCGAACATACGACATAAGGCTCAATCCGGAAAAATGTGTTTTCGGTGTTCCCGCCGGAAAACTGCTCGGGTTTATTGTCTTTAATAGAGGAATTGAAGCAAACCCAGCCAAAATCCGAGCCCTGTCACAATTGGCAACACCAATTGACCTCAAGCAAGTCCAAAAACTAGCCGGGTGCATGGCAGCTTTGAGCCGCTTTATCTCCAGATTAGGAGAAAAGGCATTGCCATCGTATCGCCTGCTCCGACGCACCGATCACTTCGTGTGGACGGTCACTGCAACAACCGGACTGGAGGAAATAAAAACTTTGCTAGCAAGCAACCCCATCCTGGCCGCACCAAACGTCGGCAAACCAATGTTGCTCTACATATCTGCAACTCACCAGGAGGTGAGTGCGGTGCTCGTTGTTGAGAGAGAGGAGGAGGGGCATACAGTATACTACGTATCGACGGTCCTTACACCATGCAAATCCCGATACCCGCATTATTAGAAGATAACATATGCGGTCTTTTTGGCATCCCACAAACTGCGACATTACTTTCAAGAATGCTCAATCACGGTGGCCTCAGAAGTACCACTCAACGATATTATAAACAACCGGGACGCCACCGGCCGGATTGCCAAATGGGCCATTGAGCTCTTACCATTTGAATAACTTACAAACCACAATGAGCCATTAAATCCCAGGTGTTGGCTGACTTCGTCGCCGAATGGACAGAGGCCAAACTCCCTAAAGAGTACAACATGTATTCCAACTGGGTGATGCACTTTGATGGCTCCAAAATGTTAGTCGGACTTGAGGCTGGTGTCGTTTTGACATCCCCCACAGGAGACACAGTCCGTTATGTGCTCCAAATATGGTATACAAACTCTAACAACGCAGCCGAATACGAGGCCATATTGCATGGTCTCCGGATAGCTGTCTCCATGGGCATACAATGCCTTGAGGTGCGCAGGATTCAAACCTTGCAATATCCCAAATAAATGGAGAGTTCGACGCAAAAGACCCGAAGATGGCGGCTTCCCGCAACGCCGTACTCAAAATATCAGCTCGGTGAGGGACTTGAGTTTCATCACATGGCTCGAGAGAGTAATCAAGCCGCAGACATCCTTGCTCACATGGGCGCTAAACGCGACCCCGTCCCACCCAACACCTTTGTGGAAAGGCTCTTCAAGCCATCCGTGGTGTGGCAGAACAAGAGCGGCAACAATAGTCCGGAGCCGATCATACCCCTAGATTCCGAACACAGTTCTGATATCATCGGGGGCTCGGGCACTGAAATAACACCATTGGCCCATGAAATCATGGCTGTAATTGCCCCATGGATCGAACCTTTCCTTTCCTACCTGACTAGGAATGAGCTCCTCGAGGATCAGATTGAGGCCCATCTTATCGTTCGACGCTCGAAGGCCTACAAAGTTCACGAAGGAGAAATATACAAGAAAAGTACTATCGGAGTCCTTCAAAGGTGCATCTCCGAAGAAGAGGGACGACTGCTATTGGCTGAAATACATGCTCGCATGGGCAACCATCACGCCGCAGCTCGGGCCCTTGTAAGCAAGGCCTTCCATACGGGTTTCTTTTGGCCCACGGCTCAAGCAGATGCACAGGACCTCGTACAGCGCTGCGTTGGATGCCAGCTTTTCGCTAATCAAAGCCATATGCCACCCACTGCCATATGGAAAATCCCCATCACCTGGCCCTTTGCGGTCTGGGGGCTCAACATGGTCGGACCTCTTAAAGGGGGAAGCCATAAGAAAAATTACTTATTGGTTATGGTCGACAAGTTCACTAAGTGGATAGAAGCCAAACCAGTTAAAACGGCTAAAGCCGGACCGGTGATAAACTTTATATCCGGCGTCTTACACCGTTATGGTGTCCCGCACAGTATTATTACGAACAATAGCTCTAACTTTACAGCCGATGAGGTGAAAACTTGGTGCGCCAATTTGGGCATCAAGCTTGATTACGCCTCCGTATATCACCCTCAGACAAACGGTCAGGTCGAACGGGCTAACGGCATGATAATGAGCGGCATCAAACCCAGACTAGTGTGATCTCTGCAAGAATCAGACAAACACTGGGTCGAGGAACTCGATTCCGTACTCTGGGGGTTGCGGGCCATGCCCAATCGGACGACCGGGTATACACCTTTTTTCATGGTGTACGGTGCGGAGGCGGTCTTGCCTTGTGACATTATTCATGACTCACCTCGCGTGCGCATGTACAAAGATAGAGAAGCCGAGCTCGATCGGCAGGATGACTTGGGCAGCTTGGAGGAGGAGCGCGATGTCGCGGAGGCCCGTTCCGCATTCTATCAACAGCAGGCTCGGCGATATCAAAGAAGAGAAGTACGTGCAAAGACTTACAATGTCGGTGAACTCGTTCTACGCCTACGAGAGAAGAAAAAGGACAAGCTCAAGCCCAAATGGGAGGATCCCTTCATTATAGATGAAGTCCTCACTTGAGGAGCCTATCGCCTTCGCAATGCTTTGGATAATCGCCTGGAGCCAAACCCATGGAACGCTGCAAGGCTCCGAAGATTCTACGCCTAAAGTCCACACATGTACCCCTTTTTTCCTTGTTCCTTCTTTTCTCCCTTTCACTGTTGTCCTTTTTCTCGTTTCTATGCGAATTTTAACTCGCGTTCGGATAAAGCGCACACCTGAGGGTATACATCCTTAAATGTACATATCCCACAATACCTGGGGGCTTCTTTTCACAAGAAGCTCATTATTATTTTTTGAGCATCAAGCTCACCCAATATATGTGTCGTCTACTCATATATGCGTTTTCTTCGCCATTATATGCACCTTTATGACTTAAGTTTTTGCCAAGCTGGGTTGCCTGGCTCCTATGCTTATGCCCTACGTTCCCGCTTGTTCGGCTAGGGCATAAAGGAAGCACCTCTGCGATTGTTACAATTGGGTTACCCGGACGTGTACCTCAGACGGGTGAAGCCGAAAGCTGATACGTCTCCAACGTATCTATAATTTTTGATTGTTCCATGCTATTATATTATCTGTTTTGGATGTTTAATGGGCTCTACTATACATTTTTATATTATTTTTGGGAGTAACCTATTAACCGAAGGCCCAGTGCAAACTGCTGTTTTTTGCCTATTTCAGTGTTTCGCAAAAAAAGGAATATCAAACGGAGTCCAAACAGAATGAAACCTTTGGGAGAGTTATTTTTGGAACAAACGCAATCCAGGAGACTTGGAGTGGATGTCAAGGAAGCAACGAGGCGGCCACGAGGCAGGGAGGCGCGCCCAGAGGCGGTAGGCGCGCCCCCACCCTCGTGGGCCCCTTGTGGCTCCACCGACCTACTTCTTTTGCCTATATATATTCATATACCCTGAAAAAATCTAAGAGCACCACGAAACCCTATTTCCACCGCCGCAACCTTCTGTACCCATGAGATCCCATCTTGGGGCCTTTTCCGGCACTCCACCGGAGGGGGAATCGATCACAGAGGGCTTCTACATCAATACCATAGCCTCTCCGATGAGTGTGAGTAGTTTACCACAGACCTTCGGGTCCATAGTTATTAGCTAGATGGCTTCTTCTCTCTCTTTGGATCTCAATACAAAGTTCTCCTTGATTCTCTTGGAGATCTATTCGATATAATTCTTTTTGCCATGTGTTTGTCGAGATCCGATGTATTGTGGGTTTATGATCAAGATAATCTATGAACAATATTTGGTTCTTCTCTTAATTCTTATATGTATGATTTGATATCTTTGCAAGTCTCTTTGAATTATCGGTTTAGTTTGGCCTACTAGATTGATCTTTCTTGCAATGGGAGAAGTGCTTAGCTTTGGGTTCAATCTTGCAAAGGTCCTTTCCCAAAGGATGTTAGTGGGACAGCAAGGCACATATTGTATTGTTTCCATCGAGGATAAAAAGATGGGGTTTATATAATATTGCTTGAGTTTATCCCTCTACATCATGTCATCTTGCCAAATGCGTTACTCTGTTCTTATGAACTTAATACTCTAGAAGCATGCTGGATAGCGGTCGATGTGTGGACTAATAGCAGTAGATGCAGAATCGTTTGCTATATACATGATCATGCCTAGATATTCTCATAACTATGCACTTTTCTATCAATTGCTCGACAGTAATTTGTTCACCCACCGTAGATTATGTTATCTTGAGAGAAGCCACTAGCAAAACCTATGGCCCCCGGGTCTATTTTCCATCATATTATTTTCATATCAATTTACTATTTCTGCCGCCATTTATTTTACAATCTTTACTTTCCTATCTATATAATAAAAATACCAAAAATATTTATCTTATTATCTCTATCAGATATCACTTTTGCAAGTGGCCAAGAAGGGATTGACAACCCCTTTATCACGTTAGTTGCAAGGTTCTTATTTGTTTGTGCAGGTACAAGGCGACTTGCGTGTAACCTCCTACTGGATTAATGCCTTGGTTCTCAAAAACTAAGGGAAATACTTACGCTACGTTGCGGCATCACCTTTCCTCTTCAAGAGAAAACTAATGCATGCTCAAGAGGTAGCAAGAAGGATTTCTGGCGCCGTTGCTGAGGAGGCTTACGCCAAGTCAAGTCTAGATTTGATCTCACAGCAACTAGCCATTTCTGGCGCCAAGTCAAGACATACCAAGTACCCATCACAAACTCTTATCCCTCGCATTACATTATTTTCCATTTTCCTCTCGTTTTACTCTCCCCCACTTCACCTTTGCCGTTTTATTCGCCTTCTTTTTTTGTCTGTCTCTTTTCTCTTGCTTCTCGTGTATCCGTGTGTTAGATCGTTTGCTTTGTCGTTATGGCTAGTCCTTCTGTCACTGTTAGTACTCCTGATTTTGAAGTTCTCCACTTCAAACAAAGACAAGGAGAAAGCTTAAAATATGATTGGTATAGGATGGTAGAATCTTATCGTAGTTGCACCATAGAGGGAGATTTCAAGATTTTACTTCGGAATTTTTATGTTGGGCTTTCCTTACCCCACCGACAACTCCTTGATTTTTTTGCCAAAGGGAACTTCATTGAAGTTGACCCTAATATTGCTTATGAAATTATAGAGGGCATAGTAGGAGTACTTCCCCCACAAAAGGGACTTCACCTTACACATGAAGGAACCCAAATCTTAGAGAAATTATGCGAATTGAAAATTTTTATTGAACATCTTAAAAATGTTGGTGGAAATCTTAACCGCATGAATATGTTGATTACACTCAGCAATAAGCGGTTGGATGCTCTAGATCTAAAGATCTCTGGGCATGAAGGGAAACGAAAGGAATCTCCCGGATCCGAACATAACTCCACTACAAGGATAAATACTAAACATGATAATACCAAGATTTATTCTCGCTTTTATGCCTAGCTAGGGGCGTTAAACGATAGCGTTTGTCGGGAGGCAACCCAATTTTATTTTTTTCTTGATTTTTGTTTCTGTTTAGTAATAAATAATTCATCTAGATTCTGGTTAGATGTGGTTTTATGTTTTAATTAGTGTTTTTGCCAAGTAGAACCTTTGGGAAGACTTGGGTGAAGTCTTTATGATCTTGCTGTAAAAAACAAAAACTTTAGCGCTCACGAGATTAGCTGCCATTTTTTTACTGGAGAGTGATTTTAGGTTAACTCTTTTTTAAGATGATTAATAGACAAATTCCTCACGTCCACAAATTTATTTCAGAATTTTTGGAGTTACATAAGTATACGTTTGATACAGATTACTACATATTGTTCTGTTTTTGATAGATTCTGTTTTTCGTGTGTTGTTTGCTTATTTTGATGAATCTATGGCTAGTATCGGGGGGTATGAACCATAGAGAAGTTGGAATACAGTAGGTTTAACACCAATATAAATAAAGAATGAGTTCATTACAGTACCTTAAAGTGGTGATTTTTTATACTAACGGAGCAAATGAGATTTTCTGTTGAGTTTTGTGTTGTGAAGTTCTCAAGTTTTGGGTAAAGATTTGATGGATTATGGAATAAGGATTGGCAAGAGCCTAAGCTTGGGGATGCCCAAGGAACCCCAAGGTAAAATTCAAGGACAACCAAAATCCTAAGCTTGGGAATGCCCCGGAAGGCATCCCCTCTTTCCTCTTCGTCTATCGATAACTTTACTTGAGGCTATATTTTTATTCACCACATGATATGCGTTTTGCTTGGAGCGTCTTGTATGATTTGAGTCCTTGCTTTTTAGTTTACCACAATCATCCTTGCTGTACACACCTTTTGGGTTAAACACACATGAATCTTAATTTATTAGAATACTCTATGTGCTTTACTTGTATCTTTTGAGCTAGATAATTTGCTCTAGTGCTTCACTTATAATTTTTAGAGCATGGTGGTGGTTTTATTTTATAGAAATTATTGATATATCATGCTTCACTTATATTACTTTGAGAGTCCTTTAGAACAGCATGCTAAGTTTCTTTGGCTATAAAATTAGTCCTAATATGATAGACATTCAGGATGGGTATGATAAAAACTTTCATATAGAGTGCATTAAAAACTATGATAAATTTGATACTTGATAATAGTTTTGAGATATAAAGGTGGTAATGTTAGAGTCAAGCTTGTTGGGTAATTGTAAATTGAGAAATACTTGTGTTAAAGTTGGCAAGTCCCGTAACATACACGTTTAGGAAACGTTGTGTGACAAATTTGAAGCATGGGTTGTTCTTTGAGTGCTTTCCTTATGAGTGGCGGTCGGGGACGAGCGATGGTCTTTTCCTACCAATCTATCCCTCTAGGGGCATGTGTAGTAGTATTTTGATACGAGGGCTAATAAACTTTTGCAATAAGTATATGAGTTCTTTATGACTAATGTGAGTCCATGGATCATACGCACTCTTACCTTTCCGCAATTTGCTAGCCTCTACGGTACCGTGCATTGCCCTTTCTCACCTTGAGAGTTGGTGCAAACTTCGCCGGTGCATCCAAACCCCGTGATACGATACGCTCTCTCACACATAAGCCTCCTTATATCTTCCTCAAAACAGCCACCATACCTACCTATTATGGCATTTCCATAGCCATTCCGAGATATATTTGCATGCAACTTTCCACCGTTCCGTTTATTATGACACGCTCCATCATTGTCATATTTCTTTGCATGATCATGTAGTTGACACCGTATTTGTGGGAAAGCCACTTTCATAATTTTTGCATACATGTCGCTCTTGATTCATCGCATATCCTGGTACACCGCCGGAGGCATTCACATAGAGTCATATTTTTGTTCTAGTATCGAGTTGTAACATTGAGTTATGAGTAAATAAAAGTGTGATGATCATCATATTAGAGCTTTGTCCCATGTGAGGAAAGCAAACAAAAAAAGGAGGCCAAAGAAGACCAAATAAAAAGAGAGGCCAAATAAGCCCAAAAAAAATATAAAAAAATGAGAGAAAAAAGAGAGAAGTGTCGTGGTTTTGTCACGGCAGATGTCCTCATGAAAGGACTTAGTCGTGGAGCCATCGCTACGGGTTAGCTTAAAGGGGTTAAAGGCATAAGGACGCAAGAGAGTTTTATACTAGTTCGGCCCCTTACGATGAAGGTAAAAGCCTACGTCTAGTTGTGACGGAATTGATGGAGTTTCGATGACCAGGGAGCGAATACGCTTTGCCTAAGTCTCGAGTTGTTGTCTGTTGTCTTGAACCGCTGCCGGGTCGTCCCCTTATATACATGGGTTGACTCCCGTCGGTTTACAGAGTCCCGAGGCCGGCTGATAAACGTGTCCGGCTCGGTCTCCGCTCTTTCTACCTTACAATGCAAGTTACATATCAATGCCAGTTTATAGCTACAGGCCTTAAACCGTTCTCGGGTCAGGGCCTCTACTCAGCGTCATCACCTCTGCCTTCATGGGCTTCAAGTTAATCCGGCCTCTCCTGGCCGGTTTACGCCTAGTAGTAATATCCCCAACATTAGGCCCCAGACTGTTTTGAACTGGTTCATGTCAGTCCTCAAGAAAACTTCATCTTTCAACATTTTCACATAACTTTGTAAACCGTCGTGGCGTCATCTTCCCGAATCATGGTAAACCGTCGTGACGTCATCTGTTATAAAAACTGTGTATGACATGTCTTCATTAATGGGTCTCCGACAATCGAGGCGACAACTCCACTTTCCAAATTTCCGGCTCCTTGATTTTCGTGCCTGACACTTATCCCTTGCCTTTATAAATAGGGCTGAGGGGTCATTTTCACCTTTCCCCCTCGTGCTTCTTCGCATCGTCGTCTTCCTTGCGCCGCTCAACCCTTGGAGCTCCGCTGCCACCGTCGACTGTCGCCTCTGCTTCAACTCTGGCCGCTGCATCACCCTGAACGCACCAGAAAACTGCGGCACCTCTCCGCTTCTTCATCAGCACAGGTAAGCTTTCTGCTCTTTCCGCCACAGATCTGTTCTAGGGTTTTGGTGTTCGACGGTGTTCTTTGGTGTTCGTCAGTGTCCATTGCCTACATAATAGAGTTTTTGATCCAGACCTTAATAGTTATCCTGGTCCATGATAACCGTAGTTCTTTTTTCCCATCTAATGCGCTTTGCTAAGATAGAAGATCCCATCTGAACCTTCATCCACTGTTTCGGCACCGCTCCTTAAGTCTGAATATATTTTCCTTTTCTGATATGCCGCAGATCCAAAATTGTAATACCAACTTGTGAGATCTGTTTTGCTTCACTTATACATCTACAGTCTTGACTCTTCAATGTTTAGACTAGGCAGTTTAACTTTGTAGAAAAAATGACAACCCGGTATATACCATTAGTCCCCTTGTTGAACCGCCAATGTATTTCCACTTATCACCTCCACTGGTGTACTGTTTCACTGTTCAACTCTGGTTTGTAAATAGCTGACTCCGGTTTAGCAATATACTTACGTCTTGTATCACTGTATAGCTGTCCAACATAAATCTTAAACCGGAAGTCATTATATTGTAGATCTTCATTGCCATGGCCAAACAAGTGTATGAATGCAATTGGATCCCTTCTCGAGTAACAGAGGAACAGTTAGACAATCTTGTCAAAACGGGCGCTTTAAGCAAGAAAGATGTCATTCACTGGAGGGTCCCTGGCCCGGAATGTCCTCCTACTCCCAAAGACGGAGAAGTTGTTGTTTTGCTGATCACCTAAGCCGGGTTTCAACCTCCCGGTTCAAAAATTCTTCCGGATGTACTGTCCAACTTTCAATCTGCGCCCACAAGACATCGGGCCGTAATTTCAGAACCAACATCTGCCACTTTCAAGTGTTTTGTGAGGTTTACCTTCAAGAGGAACCTTTAGTAGAGCTATTCAAGGATTTCTTTCATCTGAACCGCCGCACAGAATTCAAAGATGGGCCTAACACAGAACTGGGCGGGATGGCGATTCAGAAGAGGAAAGAAGTCACCTTTCCTCACGCCAATCTCCACAGTCACCCCAAAGATTGGAACCAAACTTGGTTTTATTGCAAGGATACGTCCCTCACCGATGAGAATCCCTCACCGGTTACCGTTCCTGAATGTTCGAGGAACACACACCCTTTTCCTCAAAGGTCGATCGCTAAAGAAAGAAGCAAATATGCTCCTCAACTATCCAAGCTTAGGGCCTTTATGGCCAACGGTTTGACAGGAGTTGATTTTGCACGCTGCTGGATAAGCTGGAGCGTTTTGCCCTTGAGCCAACGCCCCGGTTTGATGTGTGAGTACACAGGGGAATTGAATGATGCTTAGTGGCACATTGATATTCAGCTTACGGATGACGAAGTCACTGGAGCTGTAAAAAAGATGATGAATGAACCAGAGGCTACCTGTGCTCAAACCGGACTACCCCCTTTCTGCACCATCAACAAACCGCCAGCTGTAAGAATCATACTATCTGTTTTATCTGAAATTTCTTCTGTCCCGATATGTTCTGAAAATGTGATGACTTTTTGGCAGGACAATGAGCTGTTCTGGAACAAAAAACCTCCACAGGACAAACCGGTGAAGCCAACCCGCCAAAAGACCAAAGCTGTGAAAAGGCCTGCCAACCGGAAGAGAACCACTGCATCCTCCGATCCACCGGCTGACGATGATGTGGGTAACTCGGATTTTGAGGTAGAACTTGACTCACTTGGTTCATTTTTCATGCACCTTATTGATGATGATTATTGCCAAGACGACGCTGGAGCCAGTCACGCTGATGCTATAGAGGTAATCATTCTTTCCTCCGATTCAAACCCTTTGCCTTCACTTAAAATCCGTCGAGCAAACCGGAAAGTTAAACTTTCACATCCTCTTGCTTATTTGGATCCAAAATTTCTTGTGAAGACACAACAGCACGAGGCTCGCCGCACAACCCGACATAGCGGCCAGGTAGTTACCTCCGCTGGTTTACCGAATACCCGATTGGAAACGCCTATCGAGGTCTCTAATTCCCTTGACATGTCATGCCCCAAAGTAGGTTGTTTTCACAACCACTTAATCCGCTTGATTCCAATTATCGTGGCACTTCTCATTCATCCTCTGGCGAGTCGTCAGCCACCAAACTTCCACCCCTCAAAACGGTTATTGGGTAAGCTGTTCACTTGCCTTATTCTTGATATGCATTTTATACGCTATACTGACCTTCATGTTTTTTATTTTGTCAGCGCTAAGCACAGACCAAGCAAGAAAGCTCGCCTGAACAAACAGTCAGAAGAAGATACAACTGTTGAACCAGAGAAAACTCTCGATCCTGTAGAAGCCCACCTTGATGATGTGCTGAATGATCCACCGCCTCAAGACGATGACTTTGTTACTGAACCGGCAGACATTGACACCACAGGCCATGCTGACGAACCGTCCAGTTCTCTTCGAACTGACAAACCGGCAAGTCTAGCAAAGAATATCAACAAACCGGCGACCCCAGTACGAGCTGCAGCGGAAAAGGATGATGATGTTCTGATTACTAGTGTTGGCTATACAGATCCAGGGAATCCTGTCGCTTTGTCGAAGCATACCGCCAAGGAGGAATTTTCTGCAATTGGCAAAGGCAAATGGAATGCCGATCTGTCCACCTACACCCATCTGAACGCTCAAGACCTTCATTCCAGCTATCTGAACTGGCCTGCTCACGAGCCGTGACTATGAAGCCGGTCCGGTTAATATGATGAAGGAAAATTATGAGGTAACCTTATGCATACTTCTCTTTCAGATCGGTTTGCAGTTTATCAACTGTAGTAGCCCCCAAGTGACGGTTTAAGATAGCAACTTAAACTGGGACTTTAATAGCAATCTTCAAGCTTGAAACACTGCATTTAACTTCACCGATGTAGCCTCCAAACGCCGGTTTAACTGTATAGAGATGAAGCGGGACTTTATAGAAGAATGCCCTTTTTAGCATGTTACGAGCAAACACGCACTAGCCCCCAAGTGCCAAGCTTAATACTTGTACTGTGCTTTGGGACTTTGAAAAAATTGTCTGATAGAGCAAATATGCATTAGCCCCCAAGTGCCAAGGGCACAACTTGTTATGGGCTTGGTACTTCAAATATTCACTGTTACCTGACCAGATGACTGTCTCTTTGTAGGCTGAGTTGAGCAAAAAGGAGAGCCAAACCGCTGATCTTCAGGAAAACCTTAAATTGCAACAAGATGAAACCTCCAAGGCGAAGGCAGAGCTGACCAGCACTCTAGGCACGATGGAGAAACTGAAAGAAAGCTTCAACAAGGAACGGTCGGATTGGGAGAATGAAAAATACGATTTGATCAAAAGAGCTGAGAAAGCAGAAGCTGCTCTTAAACCGGTAGCTGATGAATTGACCAGCATAAAGCGGCAGGTTCATGCCACGACCGCGGGCGTGTTTGGTAAGCACTGTAACTTAAGATTTTACCATATTCTTTCATGTATCCACCGGTTTACTAACCCTTGCAATGATATAGGAACTCGTATTGGCCACTTGGGATCTGATGTTCAGAAGAAGTTAAAATAAGCTTATACTCTGATAGAGCAGCTTTATACCAGCGCGCAATGGATCAAATATACTGCTTCTCACAACAATCCTCCTCCCACCTTGATTAAAGATACTTTAGAAAGGTCTGCTGCTAGGACGGGCGCTTTGGCTGCACTGACCCGGGCAAAGGTATGGGTTCCTAACTTTGATCCAATTGAAGCGGCCCAAGGCTATCCCAGTTTGAAGGAAGACGAGACAGAATTTGGCGAAGATGATCTCCGGATCATAAACCGGGAGGTACGCCCATTGGCTTGTCAACTAGTTGAAGAAGCGGACAGGTCATACTATCAAGCAAACTATGATGATAAGAACAAGCGGGTTGCTGCACCAATCCCCGAAGCTCAGAATCTCATCCCGCCAATCCGTAAGCACACTTATGCCCCTGACATTGAACCGTTGACGTTGATATGTGATGAAGCTGTATTCCAAGCCCTAACTGGAATCGACTGGCAACTGTTGATTTCCAGCCACTGGGAAGAGAAGAAGAAGCTGATCCGGCATGAGATGACCCGCAACCGGCAGGCCAAGCTGGTGACCAGGCATGAACCAGAGGCCGGTTTAGCCTTCTACATGCTGCGACATGTATTTTGAGAAAACAATGATCATGTTGGGCACTGGAAAGCCTTGTAATAGGCTTAGTTAAAATATTTGTTCTGATATGCCTTCGCGCATACTTATCTGCAATTGGCACCGGCTTGATTCATCATACATAAGATATGATCCATACATTTATTTGTCCAAGCTCTTGCTACGTCTTGAGCTTGCCTTGGTTTTCCTCGAAGAGGAGAGGATGATGCAGCAGAGTAGCGTAAGTATTTCCCTCAGTTTTTGAGAACCAAGGTATCAATGCAGTAGGAGGCCACGCGCAAGTCCCTCGTACCTACATAAAGCAAATAACTCCTCGCAACCAACGCGAATAGGGGTTGTCAATCCCTTCACGGTCACTTGTAGAGTGAGATCTGATAGAGATGATAGATAATATTTTTGGTATAAAGATGCAAAGTAAAATAAAAGGCAAAGTAAAAAGCAAAGCAATAATAAAGCGTAGGAAGATTAATATGGTGAGAATAGACCCGGGGGCCATAGATTTCACTAGTGGCTTCTCTCAAGAGCATAAGTATTTTACGGTGGGTGAACGAATTACTGTTGAGCAATTGACAAAATTGAGCATAGTTATGAGAGTATCTAGGTATGATCATGTATATAGGAATCACGTCCGAGACAAGTAGACCGACTCCTGCCTGCATCTACTACTATTACTCCACTCATCGACCGCTATCCAGCATGCATCTAGAGTATTAAGTTAATGAAAACAGAGTAACGCCTTAAGCAAGATGACATGATGTAGAGGGATAAATTCATGCAATATGATAAAAACCCCATCTTGTTATCCTCGATGGCAACAATACAATACGTGCCTTGCTGCCCCTCATCACTAGGAAAGGACACCACAAGATTGAACCCAAAGCTAAGCACTTCTCCCATTGCAAGAACTACCAATCTAGTTGGCCAAACCAAACGGATAATTCAAGAGACTTGCAAAGATAACTAATCATACATAAAAGAATTCAGAGAAGATTCAAATATTGCTCATAGATAATCTTGATCATAAACCCACAATTCATCGGGCCTCAACAAACACACCGCAAAAAGAATATTACATCAAATAGATCTCCACGAGAGAGGGGAAGAACATTGTATTGAGATCCAAAAAGAGAGAAGAAGCCATCTAGCTACTAACTATGGACCCGAAGGTCTGAAGTAAACTACTCACACTTCATCGGAGAGGCTATGATGATGATGTAGAAGCCCTCCGTGGTGGATTCCCTTCCGGCGGAGCTCCGGAACAGGCCCCAAGATGGGATCTCGTGGATACAGAAAGTTGCGGCGGTGGAATTAGGTTTTTGGCTCCGTCTTTGATCTGTTGGGGGTACGTAGGTATATATAGGAGGAAGGAGTACGTCGGTGGAGCTTCGGGGGGCCCACGAGGCAGGGGGCACGCCCTCCACCCTCGTGGCTGTCTCCCTCCTTTCTTGACCGAGGGTCCAAGTCTCGTGGATCTTATCTGATGAGAAAATCACGTTCCCGAAGGTTTCATTCCGTTTGGACTCCGTTTGATATTCCGTTTCTTCGAAACATTGAAATAGGCAAAAGAACAACAAATCTAGGATGGGCCTCCAGTTAATAGGTTAGTCCCAAAAGTAATATAAAAGTGGAAAATAAAGCCCAATATGGTCCAAAACAGTAGATAATATAGCATGGAGCAATCAAAAATTATAGATACGTTGAAGACGTATCAGGCATCCCGAAGCTTAATTCCTGCTCGTCCTCGAGTAGGTAAATGATAAAAAGAGAATTTTTGATGCGGAGTGCTACTTGGCATAATTTCAATGTAACTCTTCTTAATATTGGTATGAATATTCAAATCCGAAAGATTCAAGACAAAAGTTCATATTGACATAAAAATAATAATACTTCAAGCATACTAACTAAGCAGTTATGTCTTCTCAAAATAACATGGCCAAAGAAAGTTCATCCCTACAAAATCATATAGTTTAGTCATTCTCCATTTTCATCACACAAGAATGCTCTCATCATGCACAACCCCGATGACATGCCAAGCAATTGTTTCATAATTTAGTAATCTCAAACCTATAAACTTTCACGCAATATATGAGTGTGAGCAATGGACATAGCACTATGGGTGGAATAGAATATGATGATGGGGGTTATGTGGAGAAGACAAAAAAGGAGAAGGTCTTACATCAACGAGGCTAATCAACGGGCTATGGAGATGCCCATCAATTGATGTTAATGCAAGGAGTAGGGACTGCCATGCAACGGATGCACTAGAGCTATAAATGTATGAAAGCTCAACAAAAGAAACTAAGTGGGTGTGCATCCAACTTGCTTGCTCACGAAGACCTAGGGCATGTGAGGAAGCCCATCGTTGGAATATACAATCCAAGTTCTGTAATGAAAAATTCCCACTAGTATATGAAAGTGACAAAACAAGAGACTCTCTATCATGATGATTATGGTGCTACTTTGAAGCACAAGTGTGGCAAAGGATAGTAATATTGTCCCTTCTCTCTTTTTCTCTAATTTTTTTCTTTTCTCTCTTTTTTTGGGCCTTCTCTTTTTTTTATGGCCTTTCTTTTTTTATTCCTCACTTGGGACAATCCTCTCGAAAATGATGATCATCACACTTCTATTTATTTACAACTCAATGATTACAACTCGATACTAGAACAAAGTATGACTCTATATGAATGCCTCATGCATGATATACGGGATATGCAATGAATCAAGAGTGACATGTATGAAAGAATTATGAACGGTGGCTTTGCCACAAATACTATGCCAACTACATGATCATGCTAAGCAATATGACAATGATGAATGTGTCATGAAGAACGGTATGGTGGAAAGTTGCATGGCAATATATCTCGGAATGGCTGTGGAAATGCCATAATAGGTAGGTATGGTGGCTGTTTTGAGGAAGATATAAGGAAGTTTATGTGTGAAAGATCATATCATATCACGGGGTTTGGATGCACCGGCGAAGTTTGCACCAACTCTCAATGTGAGAAAGGGCAATGCACTGCATCGAAGAGGCTAGCAATGATGGAAGGGTGAGAGTGCATATAATCCATGGACTCAACATTAGTCATAAAGAACTCACATACTTATTGCAAAAATCTACAAGCCATCAAAACCAAAGCACTACTGGCGCATGCTCCTAGGGGGATAGATTCGTAGGAAAAGACCATCGTCGTCCCGACCGCCACTCATAAGGAGGACAATCAAATAACACCTCATGTTTCAAATTTGTTACATAATGTTTACCATACGAGCATGCTACGGGACTTGAAAACTTCAACACAAGCATTTCTCAAATTCACAACTACTCAACTAGCACGACTTTGATATTATCACCTCCATATCTCAAAACAATTATCAAGCATCAAACTTTTCTTAGTATTCAACACACCCATCAGAAAGTTTTTACTATTTTTGTATATCTAGCATATTACTATTATTTAAGAAAATTACCATGCTATTTAAGACTCTCAAAATGACCTAAGTGAAGCATGAGAGATCAATAGTTTCTATAAAACAAATCCACCACCGTGCTCTAAAAGATATAAGAGAAGCACTAGAGCAAAACTATAAAGCTCAAAAGATATAAGTGAAGCACTAGAGTATTCTAACAAATTCCAATTCATGTATGGCTCTCTCAAAAGGTGTGTACAACAAGGATGATTGTGGTAAACTAAAAAGCAAAGACGCAAATAATACAAGACGCTGCAAGCAAAACACATATCATGTAGTGAATAAAAATATAGCTCCAAATAAAGTTACCGATGGAAGTGGATTTAAAGAGGGGATGCCTTCCGGGCATCCCCAAGCTTTGACTTTTTGGTGTCCTTGGATTATCTTGGGGGTGCCATGGGAATCCCCAAGCTTAGGACCTTGCCACTCCTTGTTCCATAATCCATCAAAAGATTTCACCCAAAACTTGAAAACTTCACAACACAAAACTCAACAAAAATCTCGTGAGCTCCATTAGCGAAAGAAAACAAAATACCACTTCAAGGTACTGTAATGAACTCATTCTTTATTTATATTGGTGTTAAACCTACTGTATTCCAACTTCTCTATGGATTATAAACTATTTTACTAGCCATAGATTCATCAAAATAAGAAAACAACACACGAAAAACAGAATCTGTCAAAAACAGAACGTCTGTAGTAATCTGTAACTGACGCAAACTTCTGGAACTCCAAAACTTCAGCCAAAATAGGAAGACCTAGGCAATTTGTTTATTGATCAGCAGCAATTGGAATCACTATTTTATCACGTTCTGGTGATTTTTAACAATTGTTTTCGTGAACCAAAAGTTTCTGGAAATTACAGCAAGATCAAATAACTATCATCCAAGAAGATCCTAGAGGTTTAACTTGGCACAAACACTAATTAAAACATAAAACCACATCTAAACAGAAGGTAGATGGATTATTTATTCCTAAACAGAAACAAAAACAAAAAAATAAAAATAAAATTGGGTTGCCTCCCAACAAGCGCTATTGTTTAACGCCCCTAGCTAGGCATAAAAGCAAGGATAGATCTAGGTATTGCCATAGTAATAGGATAGATCGGTAAATCTCATCTCATACTCTCTACGTTCGGCAGCAAGTTTTCTTTGGGGCAAGCAAAAGTAATCAAAAGGGCTAAATTTAATGGGACAGAAGTCCCCAAGATCTATTTTAGGAGGTATAGGTTCCTCTTTCGGCCTTTCGTAATGCACAACCAATTCATCATTATAAGCATTCTTTTGGCAGAACTTGGTCAGCCTATACTCCAGAGAATATCCTAGCTCATTATTTCGAATAGCCAAAGCATCATTAAGTTCAGAAATTCTATCAACTAGAACATTGGTAGGAACCTTTTTTCTAAGGTTTTCATTGAAAGCAACATAATCTAGAGATTGAAAACGCATTATTTCTTCTTGAACAAAGAGGATAGCTTCTATGGGAGGACGGCCAGCGTCAACCCTATAATGCGCAAAAATTTCTTTGGCCTCTTTTATTATAAATCTGAACTCTTTAGCCAAAAAGATAGTAGCGACACGCTTAACACAAGAATGCTCAATATTAGAGAATTCTAGGAAAATTCTTTGTATGCAAGGATGCATGTGCATAAATTGCCTTTCAAGTTCAACGATAAGTGAGGGAGTCCTGGATTAGGGGGTGTCCGGATAGCCGAACTATCATAGTTGGCCGGACTCCTGGACTATGAAGATACAAGATTGAAGACTTCGTCCCGTGTCCGGATGGGACTTTCCTTGGCGTGGAAGGCAAGCTTGGCGATACGGATATGTAGATCTCCTACCGTTGTAAACCGACTCTGTGTAACCCTAACCCTATCCGGTGTCTATATAAACCGGAGGATTTTAGTCCGTAGGACGAACAACAATCATACCATAGGCTAGCTTCTAGGGTTTAGCCTCTTTGATCTCGTGGTAGATCTACTCTTGTACTACCCATATCATCAATATTAATCAAGCAGGAGTAGGGTTTTACCTCCATCGAGAGGGCTCGAACCTGGGTAAAAACATCGTGTCCCTTGCCTCCTGTTACCATCCACCTAGACGCACAGTTCGGGACCCCCTACCCGAGATCCGCCGATTTTGACACCGACATTGGTGCTTTCATTGAGAGTTCCTTTGTGTCGTCATCTTTAGGCCCGATGGCTCCTTCGATCATCAACAACGACGTGGTCCAGGGTGAGACTTTTCTCCCCGGACAGATCTTCGTATTCGGCGGCTTTGCACAGCAGGCCAATTCACTTGGCCATCTGGAGCAGATCGAAAGCTACTCCCCTGGCTATCAGGTCAGGTTTGGGAGTTTAAACTACACGGCCGACATCCGCGGAGACTTGATCTTCGACGGATTCGAGCCACAGCCAAGCGCGACGCATTGTCTCGATGGGCACGATCTAGCTCTGTCGCCGAACAAAGGCCCTCGAGGTCGCACCGGCTCCGCTCCGACCCTTAGCTCGGAGCCGACTCCGCCGATCAAGGACGAGTGGCTGGACACCGCCTCGTGGGCTACGATCTCTACGGCGATTGAGCCGAACACCATCCATGTCCTTTGCGAATCCCTTGACTCCAAGGTGTCGGACTCTTCTCCGGACTCTGAACCTCCCGCGCCCCAGCCAATCGAATCCGATTGGGCGCCGGTCATGGAGTTCACTGCCGTGGACATCTTTCAGCACTCGCCCTTTGGCGACATCCTGAATTCACTAAAGTCTCTCTCTTTATTAGGAGAGCCCTGGCCAGACTACGGTCAGGAAGGTTGGGATGCGGACGACGAAGAAATTCAACGCCCACCCACCACCCACTTTGTAGCCACTGTCGATGATTTAACCGACATGCTCGACTTCGACTCCGAAGACATCGACGGTATGGAAGACGATGCTGGAGACGACCAAGAACCAGCGCCTACAGGGCACTGGAAGGCCACCTCGTCATACGACATATACATGGTGGACAATCCAAAAGATGGGAACGGCGATGGAACAGCGGAGGATGACCCCTCCGAGAAACAACCCAAGCGCCGGCGTCAACGGCGCCGCTCTAAATCCCGCCACAGCAAAAACGGTGATTCCCGCACGGGAGATAATAAAAACACCTTGACAAGGTGAAGACAACCCCTCTAGCAGGATTCAGACAGAGGAGGGAGAAGCCAGCCCTCATGATAGAGCGGCAGACAGGGAGGTGGAGGGCGATAATTATATGCCTCCTCTCAAGATGAGGCAAGCCTCGACGACATTTAATTTGTCGCTACCGAGGATCCCGCCAATAGGAGCGTTTCAAACGCAGGCTTATGGCCACGGCAAGCAGCCTCAAGAAAGCAACAGCAGCTTAGAGCTGACCAAGACTTGCTAGCTGACAGATGGACTGAAGTCCTTGCAGCCGAAGAGTACGAACTCGAACGCCCCTCCAAGAGATACCCAAAACGCAGGCTGCTACCCCAATTAGAGGAAGCATCACCCAAACCTACATCACCAGCGAATGATGCGGCCGACCGGCCACCCCGTGGTCGTGACAGAGAGGCCTCTAGACCCTCCATTCAAGCTGCACCCCGCCGTCACTCGAAAAATACCAAGGCACGGGGAAACATGCCAGACCTGCAAGACATATTGGAGGACAAGGCAAGGCAAACAAGATCGATCTACGGATCGCGTGGGTGCCCCACGACACGCGACGATAACCGTCACGACGGATACAGCAATTTCGGCCGGGCCGAACACAGTAGACAAAGCTCATTTGAGCTGCGTCGTGATATAGCTCAATACAGAGGCGCCGCACACCCACTATGTTTCACGACGAAGTGATGGATCATCAAATCCCGAGGGTTTCAAACCCGTAAACATCGAATCATACGATGGCACAACAGATCCTGCGGTTTGGATCGAGGACTACCTCCTCCATATCCACATGGCCCGCGGTGATGATCTACACGCCATCAAATACCTCCCACTCAAGCTTAAAGGACCAGCTCGGCATTGGCTTAACAAACCGGCCAGAATCAATTGGTTGTTGGGAGGACCTGGAAGCCGCATTCCTTGATAACTTCCAGGGCACATATGTGCGACCAGCTGACGCCGATGACCTCAGCCACATAATTCAGCAGCCAGAAGAATCGGTAGACAATTCTGGACACGGTTCCTAACCAAGAAAAATCAAATCGTTGACTGTCCGGATGCAGAGGCCCTTGCAGCCTTCAAACATAACATCCACGACGAGTGGCTTGACCGCACCTAGGACAGGAAAAGCCGAAATCCATGGCAGCCCTCACAACACTCATGACCCGCTTTTATGCTGGAGAGGACAGCTGGCTAGCTCAGTAGCAACAACCTGACCAAAAACCCTGGTAGTTCGGATACCAAGGACAGCAATGGCAGGTCGCGTCGCAACAAGCACAAGCGCCGCATTAACGGCGATAATGCTAAAGATACGGCAGTCAATGCCGGATTCAGAGGCTCTAAACCCGGTCAGCGGAAAAAGTCGTTCAAAAGAAATACTCAGGGCCCGTCCAATCTGGACCGAACACTCGACCGCTCGTGCCAAATACATGGCACCCCCGAAAAACCAGCCAACCACACCAATAGGGATTGTTGGGTCTTCAAACAGGCAGGCAAGTTAAATGCCGAACTCAATGACAAGGGGCTGCATAGCGATGGCGAGGAGGAGCCCCGGCCGCCGAACAATAGAGGACAGAAGGGCTTGCCCCCAAAGTGCGGACGGTGAACATGATATACGCAACCCACATACCCAAAAGGGAGCGGAAGCATTCACTAAGGGACGTATATGCGATGGAGCCAGTCGCCCCAAAGTTCAACCCATGGTCCTCCTGCCCGATCACCTTTGATCGAAGGGACCACCCCACTAGCATCCGCCACGACGGATTCGCCGCATTGGTTCTTGACCCAATCATCGACGGATTTCACCTCACTAGAGTCATGATGGACGGCGGTAGCAGCCTGAACCTGCTCTATCAGGATACAGTGCGCAAAATGGGCATAGACCCCTCAAGGATTAAACCCACAAAGACGACCTTTAAAGGTGTCATACCAGGTGTAGAGGCCAATTGTACAGGCTCAGTTACACTCGAAGTGGTCTTCGGATCCCCGGATAACTTCCGAAGCGAAGAGTTAATCTTCGACATAGTCCGTTCCGCAGCAGCTATCACGCACTGCTTGGACGAACCGCATTTGCAAATTTTAATGCGGTGCTGCACTATGCGTACCTCTAGCTCAAGATGCCAGGCCCTCGAGGAGTAATCACGGTCAACGGAAACACCGAACGCTCTCTCCGAACGGAGAAGCACACGGCGGCCCTCGTGGCTGAGGTGCAAAGCAGCCTCTCACAGCAATTCTCGAGTCCGGCTATTAAACGTCCGGACACCATCAAGCGCGCCCGGAGTAACCTACAACAAGACCGCCTTGCACGATCCGAGCACGCGTAGCAATCCGGCCCCAACCCCAGCCCTCGCGAAATTGCGAAGCCAGTACTACACGTACATAACTATGCTCGGGAGATACCATGGGCATAAGGGGAGGGGCACGACCACGGCACGCCGAGAATGCGGCTCAACCGCACCAGGGGCTCCCGATTGTGTCATTCTTTTTCTTTCTTCTTTTCTCTTACTTTCAGGACTCCGTTTTCCAGAAGCCCTGTCTGGCTCTAGAATTGCCGAACTCACGATGGAATAGCCAAGGAAGCAGAAAGCTACGTCGAGTGTCAAGGTGGTCTCTACTACGAGCATTATACCTGTTTTACATACCATCCTCAGCTTACCCTCGGAGGGGACATGTTAAATAGTCCCATCCCTTGCTTATCGCACTATTTGTATCATTACGCTTTCATTGCAGTACCTTTTTGAATAAACAATACATAGCTTTTTCCTATTATTACACTTTTTTTTATCTATATATATGTTCATTCGACATGTTGCACCCGTACACTTTGGTACGGCCAATACACCGAGGGCTTAAGTACCCCAAAAGTATGGTGTGATAAGTCCGAACACTTTCACAAGTGCGGCACCCGAACTTATAGCATTATATGCATCGGCTCGAATCATGTCTTGGGTCAATAGTTGGGTTTGCCCGGCTCCCATGTTTTGGTACCTTACGCCCGTTATATCTGCTAAGGTAGCGCCGTGAGAACCACTGCGATTGTGCCCGGTTGAGCTGGGTTGAGCACCTCAAGAGAGAAAGCTAAAACTGACCGTCATGATAGAGGCGAGAGCCGGTCGCTGTTCGAGAGGTTTTTCGGGTCCCTAAAGACTTATGCCGCTTAGAGCGAGGAGTCGGCATTGTCCGCCAAGGCGTGGATAGCGCCCGAACTCGGTCTTCCAAATATTAGGGGCTTCACGAAATTTAAAATTATAGAATTCTATGGCTAAGTGAGAGTGTTCAAGCACTATAGTCCGGTTGCCTTGTTCGTTGCGTTGAGCGCCTCCCTCGAAGGACCCAAGAATGGGAGCAAGAGCGCTCAAGTTTATCCCGAACACCCCAGCCCTCGTGGCATGGGGGCTGAAGCCAACGACTTGCCATCTCTCAAATTTGATAAACGGACGCACAGAAGGTAATATTTTAAATTCACAAGCGTTGCTTAGCGCATATGAACGAGTTTTCAGCGTCTGGGATAACAAATGCGAGTCTATTCAAAAATTACATCTTTGGAGCATTCACCCGCTATAAGGCGGCACCCTTCAGACGCCTCGTAGTACATTTCAGGCTTGCGATGCTCCTTGCCCTTTGGTGGCCCGTCCGTCACAAGCTTCTCAAGATCCAGCTTGCCCGGTGCACTTTAGCACGGGCAAGGGCCCGACGGGCACCTTCAATGCAGACGGAGTGCTTGATGACTTCAATCCATGGACAAAGGCGTCCACCAGCCGCCGACTAGCCCAAAGTAGCTCCTGTGCATGGCTTCCAATGGCCACAACCAATTATGAGGCCCTTCATGGCCTGTTCGGCGACCTTGTGGAGCTCGACCAGCTGCTTCAGCTGGTCGCTCAGGGCACGGATGTCCGCCTCAAAGATATCGAGACCATAACACCTTTTCCGTCGAGCTCCTCCTTGGCGCGGTAGAACGCAAAGCATCGTATACACCACGGGCAGATCTGCGAATGCTCTGGAGAGCTCCGATTCGGGTAAGTAATAGCTAATTCACTTTCACATGCTTGCTTTGCATAAAGAATGCCTTACCCGCCGCTATCTTCTTTAATGATTCAATTTCTTGGAGGGCTTTTTGGGCTTCGGCCTTAGCGGCTTTGGCACTCTCAAGAGCCGAGGCGAGCTCGGACTCTCGAGTCTTCGAGTCATGCTCCAAACTCTCGTGTTTTTTTCATGAGAGCCTGGAGCTCTTGCCGCACCTCCACCACCCGCACCTCCTGCTTCTCTCGCTCGGTGCGCTCCGCGGCCGCTTTGCTTTCGGCCGTGGACACCGCTTCCTTCAGGGGCGCCACCTCGTTCGTGTCCCCTACAATACCCACGTTAGTCCTGTCATTTTTGCAACCAAATCCTTTCTATAAGGTATTACTTTATAAAGGTATTACTTGCCTTCCTTGTCCTCGAGCTGCTTCTTGGCAAGCCCGAGCTCGTTCTCGGACCGCTCGAGGCTCTGCTTCAATGCATTGACCTCCGCAGTTAGTGCGGCAGAGGTCAGCAGCGCAGCCTGCATTCCCATATTGACATGTTTATGTTAGACTCTCACAGATATCTTTTTAGATCCTCAGTCCGCTTTTCTTTCCGAACACCGAACTAAGCATCGAGGGCTCTTGTATATGCGGTAATATTTTTACATATTCTAAACTTACCTCAAAGCTTTGTTAGAAGGCTGGTACAAGCTTTCACCAGCCCGCTCTTGGCGGATCGAACTTTCCGGATCACCACACTCATAATAAAGGCGGTGCTCCTCGTTGATGGAGGCGCCGTTAAGCGCCTCCAGCAAGCTATCCGGTGCCTCCGGATGGACGGAGGTCACTAGCGTTGCAGTCTTGCCCTTCTTACGAAGGGACCGCTTGCCGGACTTCGGAACCACTGAAGGTTCCGGTACAGAGTCCGGCACAGGGCTGGACTTAGTGCCCTCTGGGGTCTCGCCCCCTTTGCGCCCGGAGTCCGGGAGGTAGCCTTGCGGCGCCTCCAGGACCACCTCCTTCTGGCTGGGCCCCTTTTGGGACTCCACCGCGGTGTAAATGCTGCGGCCACGAGGAGAGGAGGCGGTCGGAAGTGAAGTGTTGTTCACATCCGTCGAATCCAGGAGCCGCCGACGAAGCGGCAAGCCTGCCCTGGGCGGGCTACATGGTTATATTCGGCGTTAGAAGACACTATGTGACAAATAAAAAGTCATGAGCTATTCCGAGTCCGGACACTTACGATCTCGCGAGGCTTGGCCCTTGGTAGCCCTCCTCCTAAATGTCGTTGTCGGCGTTGGTGGAGAAGTCCGGAGGAAGGGTCCTTCCTTCGTGGATCCTCCGGCCTCCCAAATGAGCGGCCTTCCTTTTCTTCTCTCCCCGCCGAGGGAGAGGCTTTTTCCTCCTCCCGCCCTCGGGGAGGATTCCGCCTCAGAGTCGTCGGACGATGAGTCCGACAACACCTGGCGTCGGGCGCTCCTTCGAGTCCCCGTGGCCTTCTTCTCCGGCACCACGTGAGGTGCCGGAGCCAGCAGCCCCGTCAAGCGGGCGTCCGCTGGGTCTTCTGGCAAGGGAGCCGGACAATTAACCTGCCCGGACGTGTTACGCCAGTCCTGTCAAAGGTAAGGGAGTTTAGATCCCACATAGAGTCAAACTATGAGAAACAAGAGTCCCGTAAAGGGGAAAATAGCTTACCTCGGTAGCTTGGCGCTGTGAGCTGAATCCGCGATCTTCGGTAGCGGATGTGGGAGCCTCGGCGCCCTTGAACAGCACCTTCCAGGCATCTTCGTACGTAGTGTCGAAGAGCCTTTTTAGAGTTTGGTGATGTACCAGATTGGACTCCCACAATTTGAAGGCCCGTTGTTGGCATGGGAGGATCCGGCGGATGAGCATAACCTGAACTACATTGACAAACCTGAGATTCTTGTCCACTAGGGTTCGGACGCAGGTTTGGAGTCCGGACAGCTCTTCCGAATCACCCCACGTCAGGGCCTTCTCTTTCCATGTTGTGAGCCGTGTGGGGAGGCCGGATCGGAATTCGGGGGCCACCGCCCATTGAGAGTCACGCGGCTCGGTGATGTAGAACCACCCCGATTGCCACCCCTTTATGGTCTCCACAAAGGAGCCCTCGAGCCATAGGACTTTGGCCATCTTGCCAACCATGGCACCTCCAAGACTGGCTTGGCGGCCGCCACTACCTCCGGCTTGACATTGAAGGTCTTTAGCCATAAGTCAAGTGGGGCTGGATGCAGAGGAAGGTTTCGCACACTGACGATGAACGCCGAGATGTTGAGGATGAAATTTGGGGCCAGATCGTGGAAGTCCGGGCCGTAGTAGAACATGAGCCCCGGACAAATGGGTGAAGTGGAAAACCTAGTCCATGGAGGAAGTGGGTGAGGAACACCACCCTCTCATGGGGCCTGGGTGGGAATGAGCTGCCCCTCGTCAGGGGAGCCGGTCTTGTGATGTCATTTGGACAAGTATCCGGCCTTCCGCAGCTTTTTGACTTGTCCCTCCATGATGGAGGAGACCATCCACTTGCCTCCCGCTCCGGAAATGGCTGGAGGAGGTTGAGGAGGGATGTGCGGACTTGGGCGCTGGAGCTCGAGTGCGCGGAAATGGATGAGCAAAGGAGGAAGAAGGCATAGGCGAAAAGGTGGATCCTTATCCCCTTATATGGACGGATGAAGCTATGCGTCCCCCGCCAGCTTGGTAAAACTCGCTTATCTCCCAAGCACCGTAATCAATGACGCGGTTGGGTTACCCACGTCCGTATTGATGGGAACCCTGGAGTAACGGGGCACGATCTCCGCTCTGATAAGACGTGCCAAGGAAACCGCCTCGCTAAACGCGCCGAGGTGGAACAGTAAAAACGATTCGTATAAAGGCCTGGCCGTGGTGTGATGTCACGCCGCGGAATACGTCAGCAGATCTGTGCAAAAGTTATTCTCTCTACGGTGGTATGTGGAACTTGTTTTGCGAGCGGACACAATCCTTGTGTTCAAAATCTTCTATGAAGTATTCGGAGGAGGAACCTGCCTTGCAATGCCAAAGACAATATGCGCGCCGGACACGCCGTCATTGAAGCCTGGTTCAGGGCTACCGAGGAGTCTGGATTAGGGGTGTCCGGATAGCGAACTATCACCGTTGGCGGACTCATGGACTATGAAGATACAAGATTGAAGACTTCGTCCCGTGTCCGGATGGGACTTTCCTTGGCGTGGAAGGCAAGCTTGGCGACGATACGGATATGTAGATCTCCTACCGTTGTAAATCGACTGTGGTAACCCTAACCCTATCCGGTGTCTATATAAACCGGAGGGTTTTAGTCCGAGGACGAACAACAATCATACCATAGGCTAGCTTCTAGGGTTTAGCCTCTTTGATCTCGTGGTAGATCTACTCTTGTACTACCCATATAATCAATATTAATCAAGTAGGAGTAGGGTTTTACCTCCATCGAGAGGGCCCGAACCTGGGTAAAAACATCGTGTCCCTTGTCTCATGTTACCATCCGCCTAGACGCACAGTTCGGGACCCCCTACCGAGATCCGCCGGTTTTGACACCGACAATAAGCATGGCAATAACGTCCGCAAGACTACTAATTCTATGGAGAATAGAACCGCCCATAGAAGGCCAAGCACCGGCACAAGTAAAGAAATCTTGAATAACTCCTTTTCCAATAATATTACCACTACCAATTCGAAATCTTTTTGTATGCAAGGTAGGGGGTTCTTCAGCAGGAGCATCAGAATTTTCTATGATATTATTATTGTCCGTATCGGCAATAATTTCCCCAATTTCAGACATAACGACAAACAAGCAAACTAACACACGAGCAAAAAAGCGAACGAGAAAAAGGCAAACGGAAAATAGAGGGCGAATAAAACGGCAAGGGTGAAGTGGGGGGGGGAGGAAAACGAGAGGCAAAGGCAAATAATGTAATGCGGGAGATAAGGGATTGTGATGGGTACTTGGTATGTTGACTTTTGCGTAGACTCCTGAAGAACGGGCGCCAGAAATCCTTCTTGCTACGCCTTGAGCTTGCATTGGTTTTCCCCAAGAGGAGAGGATGATGCAGCAGAGTAGCGTAAGTATTTCCGTCGCTTTTTGAGAACCAAGGTATCAATCCAAAGAGGAGGCCACGCGCAAGTCCCTCGTACCTACACAAAGCAAATAACTCCTCGCAACCAACGCGAATAGGGGTTGTCAATCCCTTCACGGTCACTTACTTAGAGTGAGATCTGATAGAGATGATAGATAATATTTTTGGTATTTTTGGTATAAAGATGCAAAGTAAAATAAAAGGAAAAGTAAAAAGGCAAAGCAATAATAAAGCGTAGGAAGATTAATATGATGAGAATAGACCCGGGGGCCATAGATTTCACTATTGGCTTCTCTCAAGAGCATAAGTATTTTACGGTGGGTGAACGAATTACTGTTGAGCAATTGAAAGAATGGAGCATAGTTATGAGAGTATCTAGGTATGATCATGTATATAGGCATCACGTCCGAGACAAGTAGACCGACTCCTGCCTACATCTACTACTATTACTCCACTCATCGACCGCTATCTAGCATGCATCTAGAGTATTAAGTTAATGAAAACAGAGTAACGCCTTAAGCAAGATGACATGATGTAGAGGGATAAATTCATGCAATATGATAAAAAACGCATCTTGTTATCCTCGATGGCAACAATACAATACGTGCCTTGCTGCCCCTCATCACTGGGAAAGGACACCGCAAGATTGAACCCAAAGCTAAGCAATTCTCCCATTGCAAGAACTACCAATCTAGTTGGCCAAACCAAACGGATAATACGAAGAGACTTGCAAAGATAACCAATCATACATAAAAGAATTCAGAGAAGATTCAAATATTGCTCATAGATAATCTTGATCATAAACCCACAATTCATCGGTCTCAACAAACACATCGCGAATAGAAGATTACATCAAATAGATCTCCACGAGAGAGGGGGAGAACATTGTATTGAGATCCAAAAAGAGAGAAGAAGCCATCCAGCTACTAACTATGGACCCGAAGGTCTGAAGTAAACTACTCACACTTCATCGGAGAGGCTATGATGATGATGTAGAAGCCCTCCGTGGTGGATTCCCCTTCCGGCGGAGCTCCAGAACAGGCCCCAAGATGGGATCTCGTGGATACAGAAAGTTGCGGTGGTGGAATTAGGTTTTTGGCTCCGTCTCTGATCTATTGGGGGTACGTAGGTATATACTAGCACAAATGCCCATGCGTTGCAATGGGAGAGAAAATTGATGCCTCGATATGAACACGAATGCATGCATACCAATAAGCCATGGCAGCCCACAATTTCATTTATATGCATATGCGCCGGGTCCTGCATATACGCTTTTATCATGTCCTCTCATCTCATATAATTTAATTAGAGCCAATCAGGCAATGCCAAGCCCACAAATCCTTGTAATTAGAGTCAATCGAGCATGTTTGTGTCGTGCATGTCCCCTCTTATATGGACTTTTCTCTCCTTTGGCACGTTGTTTCCTCTGTTTCTTGTTTTTTGAGGTGACTTGCCGATATTTAAGACTACTTGTAAATCTATATAAATTGGTGAGCTTTGATATAAAATATCGATGTGGGACTATTATATGGGGAACCCTTATTTTATTGCTGAAGAGCATGCTAGCTCGGTTGGCTGCGGTCCTCTCCGCGGCCGGTGAGGTCCTCCCAAAACGCCAAGAAAGTGTGCGGATTAAGCCCATGCAATTTACATATATTGATTGGCGTACGTACGACCCAAGCGAAGGAACGCGGCCAGGAACCTTTTTTAACGAAACTTCGCTCTGCGGTTTAGTACCACCTCATGTATTTCATGTAACGTAGAACTAGATGCGGGACGAAACTAAGAATATCACCTTGCTTTATTAGTAGGTATAGATAGGAGGAAGGAGTACGTCGGTGGAGCTTCGGGGGGCCCACAAGGCAGGGGGCGCGCCCTCCACCCTCGTGGCCGCCGCCCTCCTTTCTTGACCTCCGGTTAATAGGTTAGTCCCAAAATTAATATAAAAGTGGAAAATAAAGCCCAATATGGTCCAAAACAGTAGATAATATATCATGGAGCAATCAAAAATTATAGATACGTTGGAGACGTATCAGCTGTTTCTGCAGACAAGAAGCTTAAAGCGCCCTGGCGGTTTACCGCCGGGCGGGTCATGATACCCATATATATATATATATATATATATATATATATATATATATATAACCAGAGATTATAAAATAGGTTGTGACATATAACCAAAAAAGGAAATATATAATACCTGCAACTGTTATGCATGATGTTGGTCATTAACCTTGTAGCGGGCTTATAACCCCAATCTTTTTAGGAGAAAAACTACTCTGTTGAGATAAAGCCGGTTTACAATGTAAACCGTTCCGGGTTATAATAAACACCGGTTCACTCCATAATAAAATTTTAATTGAAAATCAGACCGGGCGAATAGCCTCCGGACTATGATTTGATCGTATACCGCCAATTTGTAATCGACAGTCGGACCGGGTTGTTGAACACCGTCTAAAAGCAACAAAAAAATCTTTATGAAAAAAGAGAACATAACCCAAACAAAGGCAAATAAAAACCATTGTAGGCGAGGCTTTGAACCGATCAAGAGGCGTAACCATGTTTCGGACACGACCAAGCCCCCAAGAAGTCGTAGCTATGGTTCGGGTTCGATCAGGCCCCCAAATGATGATGTGGCATTGCACCGATCAAGAGGTGTAGCTGTGGTTCGGGTTCGACCAAGCCTCCAAGTGACTCTGTGGCATTGCGCCGATCAAGAGGCGTAGCTATGGTTCAGATACGACCAAACCCCCAAGTGATGTTGTGGCATTGCACCGATCAAGAGGCGTAGCTATGGTTCGGATATGACCGAGCCCCCAAGTGATTCTGTGGCATTGCACCGATCAAGAAGCGTAGCTATGGTTCGGATACGACCAAGCCACCAAGTGATTCTGTGGCATTGCGCCTATCAAAAGGTGTAGCTATGGTTCGGATACGACCAAGCCTCCAAGTGATATAATATAAAGCCTTCGAGAAGGTAAACCAAGGGGTAAACCGGACGCCGCTTTAGAACAGAAGCTCCATGTAACCACACATGATGTAAGAAAACAACAGATACCCCGCATTAGCTGAGGTTCTGGTTTATTATATTGATCATAATATATACATAGTCATAATATGTACATAAACAGAGCCTAGAGCTCAAGTATAGTAAGGCCGAAGATGGGCAATATTCCACGGCCGGCTGGTCTCCTCCTCCGACTTACGTGAGTCTTTGCGCTCTCGAACATCGATTAGGTAGTATGACCCGTTGTGTAGATTCTTTCTGACCACAAAAGGTCCTTCCCAAGGTGGGGATAACTTGTGCATATCCGTCTGATCCTGGATGAGCCGAAGCACCAAATCTCCTTCTTGAAAGGTTCTGGTCCTAACCCGGCGGCTATGATAGCTACTATGATCTTGCTGATAAATCACCGAACGGGCGGCCGCTATGTCACGTTCCTCATCTAACAGGTCGAGAGCTTCTTGCCGTGCCTTCTCGTTGTCCGCTTCAACATATGCCGCCACAAGAGGAGAGTCATGACGGATGTCACTAGGAAGAACCGCCTCCGCTCCATAAACGATGAAGAACGGCGTGTATCCTGTCGACCTGGGCGTGGTGTTGATGCTCCATAATACTGAAGGTAGCTCCTCAACCCAACAACCCGGCGTCCGCTGCAAGGGAACCATAAGTCGGGGTTTGATGCCTCTCAAAATTTCTTGATTGGCCCTCACCGCTTGACCATTGGACTGTGGGTGAGCCACTGATGAGACATCAAGTCGTATGTGCTCACGTTGACAGAACTCCTTCATGGCACCCTTTGACAGATTGGTACCATTGTCAGTGATAATGCTATGTGGAAAGCCAAACCGGAAAATCACCTTTTTGATGAATTGAACCGCCGTGGCCGCGTCACACTTGCTAACTGGTTCTGCCTCCACCCACTTTGTGAACTTGTCAACCGCCACCAAAAGGGGGGGGGGTCTTCTTGTCTTTGGACCTCTTGAAAGGCCCAACCATATCCAGCCCCCAAGTCGCAAATGGCCAAGTAATTGGAATCGTCCTCAATTCTTGAGCTGGTACATGAGTGCGCCTTGAAAACTTCTGACAGCCATCACATCGTCTGACCAAGTCCTCGGCATCAGCATGAGCTGTTAACCAATAAAAACCGTGACGAAATGCCTTAGCTATTGGGGAACGTTGCAGAAAATAAAAATTTTCCTACGGTTTCACCAAGATCAATCTATGAATTCATCTAGCAACGAGAGAGAGAGGAGTGCATCTACATACCGTTGTAGATCGAGCGGAAGCGTTCAAGGGAACGGGGTTGAGGGAGTCGTACTTGTCGTGATCCAAATCACCGAAGATCCTAGCGCCGAACGGACGGCACCTCCGCGTTCAACACACATATGGTCAGCGTGACGTCTCCTCCTTCTTGATCCAGCAAGGGGGAAGGAGAGGTTGATGAAGATCCAGCAGCACGACGGTGTGGGGGTGGATGCAGCAGGGATCCCGGCAGGGCTTCGCCAAGCGTCTGCGGGAGGGAGAGGTGTAGCAAGGGGGAAGGGAGGCGCCAAGTGCAAGGGTGCGGCTGCCCTCCTTCCCCCCCTCTATATATAGGGTTCCCAGGGGGGGCGCCGGCCCTAGGAGATGGGATCTCCTAGGGGGGGCGGCGGCCAAGGGGGTGCCTTGGCCCCCCAGGCAAGGGGAGGCGCCTCCCTAGGGTTCCCAACCCTAGGCGCAGGGGCCTGGGGCGCACCAGCCCACCAGGGGCTGGTTCCCCTCCCACTTCAGCCCACGGGCCCCTCCGAGATAGGTGGCCCCACCCGGTGGAACCCCGGGACCCTTCCGGTGGTCCCGGTACAATACCGGTGACCCCCGAAACTTTCCCGACGGCCGAAACTCGACTTCCCATATATAATTCTTTACCTCCGGACCATTCCGGAACTCCTCGTGATATCCAGGATCTCATCCAGGACTCCGAACAACTTTCGGTTTGCTGCATACTAATATCTCTACAACCCTAGCGTCACCGAACCTTAAGTGTGTAGACCCTGCGGGTTCGGGAGACACGTAGACATGACCGAGACGGCTCTCCGGTAAATAACCAACAGCGGGATCTGGATACCCATGCTGGCTCCCACATGCTCCTCGATGATCTCATCAGATGAACCACGATGTCGAGGATTCAAGCAACCCCGTATACAATTCCCTTTGTCAATCGGTATGTTACTTGCCCGAGATTCGATCGTCGGTATCCCAATACCTCGTTCAATCACGTTACCGGCAAGTCACTTTACTGCATCAGTAATGCATGATCCCGTGACCAGACACTTGGTCACTTTGAGCTCATTATGATGATGCATTACCGAGTGGGCCCAGAGATACCTCTCCGTCATACGGAGTGACAAATCGATCTCGATCCGTGTCAACCCAACAGATACTTTCGGAGATACCCGTAGTATACCTTTATAGTCATCCGATTCACGTTGTGACGTTTGGTACACCCAAAGCACTCCTACGGTATCCGGGAGTTACACGATCTCATGGTCTAAGGAAAAGATAATTGACATTGGAAAAGCTCTAGCAAACGAACTACACGATCTTGTGCTATGCTTAGGATTGGGTCTAGTCCATCACATCATTCTCCTAATGATGTGATCCCGTTATCAATGACATCCAAAGTCCATAGTCAGGAAACCATGACTATCTGTTGATCAACGAGCTAGTCAACTAGAGGCTCGCTAGGGACATGTTGTGGTCTATGTATTCACACGTGTATTACGATTTCCGGGTAATACAATTATAGCATGAATAAAAGACAATTATCATGAACAAGGAAATATAATAATAATCCTTTTATTATTGCCTCTAGGGCATATTTCCAACATTAGCCACCTAATAATTTTAACCGGCGTGGTGACCACAATCTCCTTCGTGGATCTCGCGTAAAATTTCATAGCCTTCTTCAGGAGACACACAATGCAGAAACGCCCCTGTAACACTGCAATGATGCAGCTCTCCGTTGATAATAGTCATAGACTTGGACCGCCGGATTATCTGCTTGGCCAATGTCTCATCCTCCGTAACTTCGCCCGGTTCATGTATGCAAGATAAGGAATCGTCCAATCTGGGATAACATGCAGAGCCGCCACCAACTGAGTTTCCGGATCAGGAATAGCCAAATCCTCTTCACCAGGGAGCTTGACGGATGGATTATGCAGAACATCCAAGAAGACATTAGGCGGAACCGATTTACGTTGAGAACCCAGGTGGCTTAAAGCGTCCGCCGCTTCGTTCTTCCAATGGTCCACATGATCCACCTGATAACCTTTAAAGTGACCTGCAACAATGTCCACCTCACGACGGTATGCTGCCTTGAGTGGGTCCTTGGAATCCCAAGTGCCAGACACCTGTTGAGCCACCAGGTCCGAGTCACCAAGCACTTAACTCGGCTTAGGTTCATCTCCTTAGCCATCCGAAGACCATGGAGTAAAGCTTCATACTCAGCTGCATTGTTAGTGCAAGGGAACATTAAACGGAGAACATAACAAAACTTATCACCTTGTGGGGAAGTTAATACAACTCCAGCCCCCGAGCCTTCCAATTGCCTGGACCCATCAAAGTGAATAGTCCAATAAGTGTGATCCGGCTTCTCTTCAGGCGCTTGTAGTTCTGTCCAGTCATTGATGAAATCCACAAGTGCTTGAGATTTGATCGCCATTCGGGGTATATACTTCAACCCGTGAGGCCCGAGCTCTATGGCCCACTTTGCAATCCGGCCAGTTGCTTCCATGTTCTGGATTATATCTCCCAAAGGAGCAGAGCTGACCACTGTGATGGGATGACCTTGGAAATACTGCTTTAGCTTCCGGCTTGCCATAAAAACCCCATATACCAGCTTCTGTCAGTGTGGGTACCTCTGCTTGGACTCAATAAGCACCTCGCTGATATAATAAACCGGACGCTGAACCGGATACTCTTTTCCTACCTCCTTGCATTCCACCACAATAGCCACACTGACAGCCCGAGCATTAGCTGCCACATATAGCAACAATGGCTCCTTGTCAACTGGGGCAGCAAGAGCCGACGGATTAGCTAGCTTCCGCTTTAAATCCTCAAACGCTTCATTCGCGGCATCACTCCAGATGAAGTTATCCATTTTCTTCAGCATCTGATACAAAGGAATGGCCTTCTCGCCAAGGCGGCTGATGAACCGGCTCAACGCGGCAATCCGGCCCGCCAAGCGTTGAACGTCATTGATACACTTCGGTTTAGCCAAGGAGGTGATGGCCTTGATCTTTTTTTGATTAGCCTCAATGCCCCTGTTAGACACTAGAAAGCCCAAGAGCTTGCCTGCCGGTACACAAAAAACACACTTAGCCGGATTAAGCATCATCTTGTAAACTCGCAGATTATCAAAGGTTTCCTTTAAGTCATCAATCAATGTCTCCTTCTGCCTTGACTTGACCACAATATCATCCACATAGGCATGAACATTACGGCCGATTTGTGTATGAAGACAATTCTGCACACACCGCTGATAAGTCGCCTGGGCACTCTTGAGCCCAAAGGGCATAGATACATAGCAGAAGGCTCCAAAGGGGGTTATGAAGGCCGTCTTATCCTGGTCCTTAACCGCCATCTTGATCTAATGATAACCAGAATATGCATCCAGAAAGCTCAAACGCTTGCAACCCGCTGTAGCATCAATAATTTGATCAATACGGGGAAGGGCAAAGGGATCTGCTGGGCAAGATTTGTTGAGATCTGTGTAATCCACACACATCCGCCAAGTGTCGTTCTTCTTAAGGACCAGCACCGGATTAGCCAACCACTCAGGATGGAAGACTTCAACGATAAATCCAGCCGCTAAGAGCCTGGCCACTTCTTCTCCAATAGCCTTGCGTCTCTCTTCATTGAACCGGCAGAGAAACTGTTTGACCGATTTATACTTAGGATCAACATTAAGTGTGTGCTCAGCGAGTTCCCTCGGTACACCTGGCATGTCACAAGGCTTCCACGCAAAGATGTCCCGATTCTCACGGATCAACTCGATGAGCGTGCTTTCCTATTTCAGATCCAAGTTAGCGTTGATGCTGAACTACTTGGACGAATCGCCAGGCACGAAGTCAACAAGGCCGGATCATGCCTTGTTTGGACGAATCATCAGCTGATTTAAACTTCAAGGCCGGATCATGCTCGGTAGTTGGCTTCTTCAATGGAGTCATATCTGCCGGATCAACGTTGTCCTTGTAAAACTTCAACTCTTCTGTGGCACAAACCGACTCAGCATAAGCCGCATCATCTTCTTCACACTCCAGAGCAATCTTGCGGCTCCCATGGACAGTTATAATTCCCTTGTGACCTGGCATCTTGAGCTGAAGATAGACATAGCAAGGACGTGCCATAAACTTAGCATAAGCCGGTTGTCCAAACAAGGCGTGATACGGACTTCTGATCTTCACCACTTCAAAGGTCAAAGTTTTTGATCTCGAGTCATGCTCGTCCCCAAAAGCCACCTCCAGAGCTATCTTGCCAATAGGATACGCCGATTTACCAGGCACCACACCATGGAACACCGTACTGGACGGTTTAAGATTTTTATCTGTTAATCCCATGCGATGGAAAGTTTCATATTACAGGATATTGATACTGCTCCCTCGGTCCATGAGTACCTTGGTGAACTTATAACCTCCTACCTGAGGTGCCACCACCAACGCCAGATGAACCGGATTGTTAATCCGGGGTGGATGATCTTCCCTGCTCCACACAATCGGCTGCTCAGACCAGCGTAAGTAACGGGGCACCGCCGGTTCAACGGAGCTTAGTGCCCTCTTATGAAGCTTTTGGTTACGCTTGTCCAAGCTAGTGGTGAAGACATGATATTGCCCACTATTCAACTGCTTCGGATTGCTGGTAACTCGATCGCTAATCTTTGCTGATTGCCACGATTACCTTGGATGTTATGCCCGCCTTGATTACCATGGAAGCCTGAACCGGAATTTCCTCCGCCATAACCCAGCCCATGAGACCCGGGGCCTGAACCGTCACCCGGTCCGTGATCATACCGGAAGGCATTAGAATTTTTTAACTCTTGCATGATGTAGCAGTCCTTCCAGAGGTGTGTGGCCGGCATCTCCTTCGTCCCATGTTTCGGGCAGGGCTGGTTCAACAGGTAAGACATGCGGTTCGGGTTAGGGTTAGGTGCTCCACTGCGCCGGGGCGGTTTACCCTTGCGCCATTGGCCCTTATCCTGTGCGCTGGCATTGGCCACAAAGTCCATGCTGTGATCCGCTTTACGTTTGCTGCCGTTTCTATGACCCGTCGGGCTGTGCTGCTGCCCCTTGGCGTTGTCGCTCTTCTTTCCCTTCCTTGTCTTATCATCATCCGACTCGGGACCCTTGGTACTATCAGAGTCAGCATACTTTACTAAAGCGGCCATGAGAGTTCCCATCTCATTGCAATGGCGTTTCATCCGTCCCAACTTCAACTTCAGAGGCTTAAATCGGCAATTGCCTTCCAAAGTTAGAACTGCGGTGTCAGCGTTGATGCGGTCCGATGAATGTAAAATTTCCGAGACCCAGCGCACCCACTGGGTTGTTGATTCTCCTTCCTCCTGTACACAGGCAGCTAAGTCCACAATCGACATGGGCCCGCTTGCATGTATCCTTAAAATTCTGGATAAACCAGGTTCTCAACTCGGCCCATGATCTGATAGAGTTAGCATGTAGACTCTTTAACCAAGTACGAGCCGTCCCTTCTAGCATCATGGTGAAGTACTTCACACAAGCTGCATCATCCACATCCAGCATCTCCATGGCCATCTCATAGCTTTCAACCCATGTCTCTGGAGGTAAATCGGCGGTGTAATTTGGCACCTTGCGCGGGCCCTTGAAATCCTTGGGCAGGCGTACATTGCGTAATGCTGGGACGAGACACGGCACCCCCAAAGAGCTAGAGGTAACTCCTGGTTCTATCGACGTGGTTGGACGAACCGGAGTAAGCTGGCGTGCTTCATGTTGTCCTGCTAACTCGGCCTCCCTGCGTGCACGAGACCGGTCGACCACCTCCTGAGCATCACCAGCGCCCCCAGCCGGGTTGTGGCCACGGGGCGGTTCGCGGCTCCGCGCATTGCTTGACACGGCCGGTTCATCCATACCCTTGCTGAAACTTCGGCTTGGACGGGGGGTGGAATGAATCCGATCACGACTGTATGAATAAGCCTCCTGCTGCACCAAGGCTGTCCAAAGAAGCTCTTTAACCCGACGCGTCTCGACCGCCGCTGGAGAATTGCCTTCAATTGGGATAGCCTCCAGTCGTGAAGCAGCAGCAAAAAGATTGTCCATCGGAGTAGAGTAATGACCCGGTGGTGTTGGGACAGGCTGCGTCACAATGTTGTTCTGACGAGGCGGATCCATCAGACGGGGCTGAACCGGCGCCCCCGCCCCAGGTGCCTCCGCCCGCTTTGCTACCGGCGGGTTACTGGTCCCCGCACCTGGGGTATTAAAGAGGTTCCTAGCATCATAAACCGGAGGCAGACGAGACCGGTGCCTTCTCTTTAAGACTTCGTGCGATGCATTCTGATCCAGCATAAGCCGGTAAGCCTGTGCATCCAAAGCGGCCCGTTACGTGGCCATCCTGGCATCGTCAGCTGCCAAATCGGCCTTGGCCTGAGTAATCTGATCCCTTACTTTGGCGATTTCCGCCTTGTGCGCATCTTGATTCGCCGAGTTAGCCTCCGCCATCCGTGTTGCCAACGCATCAAATATATCGGATTAAACTTGAGCCGGCGGCCGCACAGGGCCTCCTGCCCCGGCTACCGTCGCCGCTACCGAACCGGAAGTCATTGCTGGTGCGGTCGAAGAGTGGAGCGCCGGCTGTGTACCGGCCATGAAGATTCCAACCCTGTTTGGCAGATCAGAGGGGTCCGGAATATTGTCGCCATCGGAATAGCCTCTAATCCGGCCATCTTGTATCTGATATAACGACTCGGTCTCTCCGGTGGATGACTCGTCGCCGGAATAAACGACGGTCTCACCACCAGATTTCGATCTGTCCTCGTATTCTCCTCCATGGATGACTCCCACGAAGGCACGCTTCATGGCAGGCTGGACCCGGGCAGATCACGCACGCTGAGCCGTTTCGATGAGGTCGGTGCAGATGTCCGGCTCAGGGCCCGTCTCGCCGATCTTGCCAATGAAAACGTGTATGCCACCAAAGGGGACCCGGTACCCATACTAGATTGAGCCGGCCTCGGGGCCCCACCCTGCATCGTCGATGTAGAGCTTGCCGTGACGACTTTTGGTCATCCGGCCCATAGCGTAACCCTTGAGTCCTTCGAAGCTGCCCTCCAAGAACTTGAAACCATCGTGCGATAGCCCCACGGTGGGTGCCAACTGTCGTTGTTTTGTCACGGCAGATGTCCTCATGAAAGGACTTAGTTGCGGAGCCATCGCTACGGGTTACCTTAAAGGGGTTAAAGCGGACAAGGGACGCAAGAGAGTTTTATACTAGTTCGGCCCCTTACGATGAAGGTAAAAGCCTATGTCTAGTTGTGTTGAATTGATGGGGTTTCGATGACCAGTGAGCGAATACGCTTTGCCTAAGTCTCGAGTTGTTGTCTGTTGTCTTGAACCGCCGCCGGGTCGTCCCCTTATATACATGGGTTGACGCCCGTCGGTTTACAGAGTCCCGAGGCCGGCTCATAAACGTGTCTGGCTTGGTCTCTGCTCTTTCTACCTTACAATGCAAGTTACATATCAATGCCGGTTTATAGCTACAGGCCTTAAACCGGTTCTGGGTCGTGGGCCTCTACTCAGCGTCATCGTCTGTCGTCATGGGCTTCAAGTTAATCCGGCCTCTCCTGGCCAGTTTACGCCTAGTAGTAATATCCCCAACAAGAAGGGACAATGCTACTATCCTTTTTCCACACTTGTGCTTCAAAATAGCACCATGATTTTCATGATAGAGAGTCTCTTGTTTTGTCACTTTCATATACTAGTGGAAATTTTTCATTATAGAACTTGGCTTGTATATTCCAGCGATGGGCTTCCTCAAATGCCCTAGGTCTTCGTGAGCAAGCAAGTTGGATGCACACCCACTTAGTTTTCAGTTTGAGCTTTCATACACTTATAGCTCTAGTGCATCCATTGCATGGCAATCCCTACTCCTCGCATTGACATCAATTGAGGGGTATCTCCATAGCCCGTTGATTAGCCGCGTCAATGTGAGACTTTCTCCTTTTTTGGTCTCCTCTCATAACCCCTATCATCATATGCTATACCACCTATAGTGCTATATCCATGGCTTACGCTCATGTATTGCGTAAGGGTTGAAAAGGCTGAAGCGCGTTAAAAAGTATGAACCAATTGCTCGGCTTGTGATCGGGGTTATGCATAATGGGAGCATTTTGTGTGACGAAAATGAAGCATGGCCAAACTATATGATTTTGTAGGGATGAGCTTTATTTGGCTATGTTATTTTGATAACACATAATTGCTTCGCTAGTATGCTTGAAGTATTACAATTTTTATGTCAATATTGAACTTTTATCTTGAATCTTTTGGATCTGAACATTCATGCCACAATAAAGAAAGTTACATTGAGAATTATGTTAGGTAGCATTCCACATCAAAAATTCTGTTTTTATCATTTACCTACTCGAGGACGAGCAGGAATTAAGCTTGGGGATGCTTGATACGTCTCCAACGTATCTAGAATTTTTGATTGTTCCATGCTATTATATTATCTGTTTTGGATGTTTAATGGGCTTTACTATACACTTTCATATAATTTTTGGGACTAACCTATTAACCGAAGGCCCAGTGTAAATTGTTGTATTTTTTGTCTATTTCAGTGTTTCGCAGAAAAGGAATATTAAACGGAGTCCAAACGGAATGAAACCTTGGGGAGAGTTATTTTTGGAACAAACGCAATCCAGGAGACTTGGAGTGGACGTCAAGGAAGCAACGAGGCGGCCACGAGGCAGGGAGGCGCGCCCCCACCCTCAGGGGCCCCTCGTGGCTCCACCGACCTACTTCTTTTGCCTATATATACTCATATACCCTGAAAACATACAAGAGCACGACGAAACCCTATTTCCACCGCCGCAACCTTCTGTACCTATGAGATCGCATCTTGGAGCCTTTTCCGGCGCTCCACCGGAGGGGGAATCGATCATGGAGGGCTTCTACATCAACACCATAGCCTCTCCGATGATGTGTGAGTAGTTTACCACACACCTTCGGATCCATAGTTATTAGCTAGATGGCTTATTCTCTCTCTTTGGATCTCAATACAAAGTTCTCCTCGATTCTCCTGGAGATCTATTCGATGTAATTCTTTTTGCGGTGTGTTTGTCGAGATCCGATGAATTGTGGGTTCATGATGAAGATTATCTATGAACAATATTTGGTTCTTCTCTGAATTCTTATATGTATGATTTGATATCTTTGCAAGTCTCTTCGAATTATCGGTTTAGTTTGGCCTACTAGATTGATCTTTCTTGCAATGGGAGAAGTACTTAGCTTTGGGTTCAATCTTGCGGTGTCCTTTCCCAAATGACAGTGAGGCGAAAAGGCACGTATTTTATTGTTGCCATCGAGGATAAAAGATGGGGTTTATATCATATTGCTTGAGTTTATCCCTCTACATCATGTCATCTTTCCTAATGCGTTACTCTATTCTTATGAACTTAATACTCTAGATGCATGCTGGATAGCGGTCGATGTGTGGAGTAATAGTAGTAGATGCAGAATCGTTTCGGTCTACTTGTCGCGGACATGATGCCTATATACATGATCATGCCTAGATATTCTCATTACTAAGCACTTTTCTATCAATTGCTCGACAGTAATTTGTTCACCCACTGTAGATTATGTTATCTTGAGAAAGCCACTAGTGAAACCGATGCCCCCCTCGTCTATTTTCCATCATATTATTTTCCTATCAATTGACTATTTCTACCGCCTTTTATTTTGCAATCTTTACTTTCCAATCTATATCATAAAAATACCAAAAATATTTATCTTATTATCTCTATCAGATCTCACTTTTGCAAGTGGCCAAGAAGGGATTGACAACCCCTTTTTCGCGTTGGTTGCAAGGTTCTTATTTGTTTATGCAGGTACAAGGTGACTTGCGTGTAACCTCCTACTGAATTGATACCTTGGTTCTCAAAAACTGAGGGAAATACTTACGCTACTTGGCTGCATCACCCTTTCCTCTTCAAGGGAAAACCAACGCATGCTCAAGAGGTAGAAAAAGCTAGCGTTCTTAAGGGAATGATTGGTCTGTGAGCAAAAGACGAACTCCCCTCGTTGCAGTATAAAACCCCAGATTATAACGCGTACTGTGATTTTTTAGTATCACAGCTTCGGTATGCACAAAACAAAACCGCATACTGACCCAGGGATAGGAACCCTTAACGGAACTATTCTCTTTGGAAGATGTTTCTTACAATCAAATGTAATATAACATAACTCCCCGAATATAACTTGTCTATTCAAGCAACTATGACCGGACTTCCTAGTTTCCGAACATACTTTGGTGTTTACCTATGGTATAGTATTCAGAAACACACCAAACCTAGGGATATCGAAGGTCGAAGCAGAAAGTCTGCCATGACAATTGTTTTACAAATTCGGCTGGAGACAAGTTGGTCTATAACAGTATATTGCTACTTGGACTCAAAAACTTCTTCTATGTCTAGACCCTCTAACAGGTTGTCTAGTTTACAATCTTGTTGTGAAAATTGGCGACCACCTTCACTTGGTCGTACACCAGGCTGACCAGAATTTCTTGTCCATCGGATCCTCAATGTCCGACCCGTGCCATATGATTTGGATCAAGTCCGGTGTACCGTGTTTTTACCATGGCCCAGGCTTCACGAGCACCTTCTCGGCATGTCGATATCTTCCATAGCCCAAAACAGCGCCGAGCTCCCTTGAACACTAGTTCCTCCATACTTCCTGGAGGAGAATCGGCTGGCCATAAAGCCTTAGCAATGTTTCTCATTGCCTTCCGCGCTCACTCATGCACCTTGGACAACTCTTTTAGGCAGGTCGCCTTGAAATCCGGACACCTCTTCTTCGTGCCGCCCAGTCAACACACCTACAGGAATAAAACTTGTTAGGATTCGCATTGGCGAATCGTACGACAGTAAGTTAAGGCATACTGAATATGCCGCCTCTCAACTTTCTGTTCTCCTTTATTGCGTCCGCCGGTTGGGCTCGCACGTCTTTCAGCTCTTCGCCGAGCTGGGTGTTAGCATCCTGCAGCTTGTTCTTCTCGTCCCGAGTACGTGTCAGTACACATTGACCAGCGGCCTCTTGCCTTCCGGCATGTTCTTTATCCGCCTGTGTGGCCTTTAAGTTTCTCTTCCAGCTGATCCGACGATCCTGCCATCGTAAAATACAATAGTGTTTAACTGCATAAACATTACTGGCACATGATTATATTTTCCAGACAGAAGGGGACATCACCAGTCGGTGCCTCCTTGGATTTCTCCAGTTTGACGGTAGCAGCAGTCAGCTGGGTCCGACACTGTTCTAGCTCCCGGGATAGCATGTCTTTTTTCTCCATGATTACCTGATTACACATCGATCCTTAAAATCAGTTGCTTCAACTGTTTTCAAGTCTCGGGGGCTACTGGTATATGACTATTTAATCTACACAAAATGATCTTACCCGCATATCCTTTGAAAGCTGGTAAGTGGCTCCAGCAAGCCCATCCCGAGCAGCTTGGATATATGCATCCGTCGAGCTGAAGGCATTGAATACCTCTTCAATAAAGTTGGGATCACGCATATCTGCCCTCCGGCGCCGGTGGTTAATTGCACTCTCCACTTCGGAGTTGGTGACGGATATATTATTCGAATCGTCGGAGGGAAGACAATCCGGCATTGCACCCGTATCAACTCTAGCCCTAGAGGCAGGGTCCGGGGTCGGATTAGTGGACATATGTCCGGCAGTGTCTCCGGATACAGTCCGGTGAATGCTCTTCCTGAAATATAGCACAACAGAAAACAACACAGTTCAGTATGTTTGCCGCTAGACGTATTGAAGACCGCACCATTTTGATGAAGGTAGAGGCTTGGAAGTATAGCCGTTTCCCTTTCTTTTTGAAGACACGCCTTGTGCCGGCGTCCCCTTCTTAAGGGACGATCCTGATGCGGCATGGCGAGACGAGTGCTGCCCCTTTGAAGCATGAGACAGTGCAGTGGGCGAGGCACGATGGGAAAACTCTTTTGGAGGAGACGCTCCCTGGGCACTTACATGGGAACAAGGGAGAAGGCTGGGGTAATCAGCTAAAATGGCCACTTCTGTGCCGTCGTAGCTCACCTGATAGAATACCCCTTCCTTGAGCTCCATGGATATATCCGCATCCTCCTCAAATCCGGGATCTAGGTTCCGAATGTGGTCCTCCGGTTGCGGAGCAGGGCTATAGATCCCCGCAGTGGCTTTCCTCCATTCCTATTAAAAAGTGGTCTGGTTAAGTTCAACCAGTTGTGACTCAGGAAGAGGATTGAGTGAGTTTCTGGATTAAAAGCTTACCCAGCTAGGGGGTTGTACATGGAAACGCCATCTCGGCACTTAAGGCGAGTGAATTCTTCTTTCTCCCCTTTATAAAGATCAGCCAACATGGCGCCCAGAGCGGCAAAGTTATCTGGACCCTTGCGCCCGTAGAGAGACGTATCGTCCTCCCCATTATAGTTCCACATGGGAAGTCCTCTGGATTGGAGTGGCTGAGCACCTCTCGTTATGGAAACCGCCATGACCTCAATTATGGACAGTCCGGATTGGGCGAGTATTTTTCTTTTGTCCATTAACATCTTGACCTCCGCACTATCGGCCTCCTCGAGGCTTCGGGGGCGCCAGCTGTGGGGCTTTTTTAACGGAGCATTGGAAAATTCAGGAAGGCCTCGTCGAATGGAGTCTGAGAGAATGACGTCTTCAATATAAAACCACTCTGAGGCCCACTCTTCGGATGACTTATTCGGAGTGCTGGATAGGTATCCTGTCTCGGCTATGCGCCATACTTTGGCACCGCCCACCTCGAATATGGATCCCTTTTGGGAGCGAGGGACGAGGCAGAAAAGTTTCCTCCATAGCTCAAAATGGGCCTCGCAGCCTAGGAACAATTCGCAGAGAGCGACGAAGCCCGCGATGTGCAGAATGAGCTCGGCGTGAGATTGTGAAGTTGGAGGCCATAGTACTCCAGGAGACCTTGGAGGAAGGGATGGATTGGAAATCCAATGCCTCTTAAGAGAAAGGAAATGAAACACACTCGCTTCCCGTTCTGAAGGATTCGGGAAATTTTCTGCCAAGGCTTCGCCGGTGAAAGAAGTGAATCCCACCCGAACGGGGACTAGATCCGCAGGGAGAAGATAGCCCTGTGATGTCTACTATGCAACCTTCTCCTTGTAGACGTTGTTGGGCCTCCAAGTGCAGAGGTTTATAGGACAGTAGCAAATTTCCCTCAAGTGGATGACCTAAGGTTTATCAATCCGTGGGAGGCGTAGGATGAAGATGGTCTCTCTCAAGCAACCCTGCAACCAAATAACAAAGATTCTCTTGTGTCCCCAACACACGCAATACAATGGTGAATTGTATAGGTGCACTAGTTCGGCGAAGAGATGGTGATACAAGTGCAATATGGATAGTAGATATAGGTATTTGTAATCTGAAAATATAAAAACAGCAAGGTAAATAATGGTAAAAGTGAGCGTAAACGGTATTGCAATGCATTAAAACAAGGCCTAGGGTTCATACATTCACTAGTGCAAGTTCTCTCAACAATAATAACATAATTGGATCATATAACTATCCCTCAACATGCAACAAATATTCACTCCAAAGTCACTAATAGCGGAGAACAAACGAAGAGATTATGGTAGGGTACGAAACCACCTCAAAGTTATTCTTTCTGCTCTATCTATTCAAGAGTCTGTAGTAAAATAACGCGAAGCTATTCTTCTTGTTCAATCTATCATTGAGTTCGTACTAGAATAACACCTTAAGACACAAATCAACCAAAACCCTAATGTCACCTAGATACTCCATTGTCACCTCAAGTATCCGTGGGTATGATTATACGATATGCATCACACAATCTCGGATTCATCTATTCAACCAACACAAAAATACTTCAAAGAGTGCCCCAAAGTTTCTACCGAAGAGTCAAGACGAAAACGTGTGCCAACCCCTATGCATAAGTTCGTTGAACCCACAAGTTGATCACCAAAACATACATCAAGTAGATCACGTGAATATCCCATTGTCACCATAGATAAGCATGGCAAGACATACATCAAGTGTTCTCAAATCCTTAAAGACTCAATCCGATAAGACAACTTCAAAGGGAAAACTCAATCCAATACAAGAGAGTAGAGGGGGAGAAACATCATGAGATCCAACTATAATAGCAAAGCTCGCGATACATCAAGATCGAGCCAACTCAAGAACACGAGAGAGAGAGAGAGAGAGAGAGAGATCAAACACATAGCTACTGGTACATACCCTCTGCCCCGAGGGTGAACTACTCCCTCCTCGTCATGGAGATCGCCGGGATGATGAATGTCGGTGTCAAAACCGGCGGATCTCGGGTAGGGGGTCCCGAACTGTGCGTCTAGGCGGATGGTAACAGGAGACAAGGGACACGATGTTTTTACCTGTGTTCGGGCCCTCTCGATGGAGGTAATACCCTACTCCTACTTGATTAATATTGATGATATGGGTAGTACAAGAGTAGATCTACCACGAGATCGTAGAGGCTAAACCCTAGAAGCTAGCGTATGGTATGATTGTTGTTCTGTCCTACGGACTAAAACCCTCTGGTTTATATAGACACGGATAGGTTAGGGTTACACAAAGTCGGTTACAATGGTAGGAGATCTACGATCCAGACGCCAAGCTTGCCTTCCACGCCAAGGAAAGTCCCATCCGGACACGGGACGAAGTCTTCAATCTTGTATCTTCATAGTCTAGGAGTCCGGCCGAAGATGATAGTTCGGCTATCCGGACACCCCCTAATCCAGAACTCCCTCAGTAGCACCTGAACCAGGCTTCAATGACGATGAGTCCGGCGTGTTGATTGTCTTTGGCATTGCGATGCGGGTTCTTCTCCAAATACTTCATAGTAGGTTTTGAACACAAGGATAGTGTCCGGCTCTGCAAAACAAGTTCCACATACTACCGTAGAGAGAATAATTTTTGCACAGATCTGCTGACGTATTCCGCGACATGACATCACACCACGGCCAGGCCTTTATATGAATCGTTTTTTATCGTTCCACCTTAGCGCGTTTAGCGAGGCGGTTTCCTTGGCACGTCTTATCAAAGCATAGATCGTGCCCCCCTTATTCCGGGATTCTCATCAATACGGACGTGGGTAACCCATCCGCGCCCTTGATTATGGCGCTTGGGAGATAAGCGAGTTTTACCAGGCTGGCGGGGGACGCATAGCTTCGTCCGTCCATATAAGGGGATAAGGATCCACCTTTTTCACCTACGCCTTCTTCCTCCTTTGCTCATCCATTTTTACAAGACTCGAGCTCCAAATACCAAGTCCGCACACCCCACCTCAACCTTCTCCAACTATGTCCGGAGTGGGAGGTAGGTGGATGGCCTCCTCCATCACGGAAGGGCACATCACAAGACTGCGGGAGGCCCGACGAGGGGCGGCTCATCCCAACCCCCAGGCCCCATGAGAGGGTGGTGTTTCTCCCCCACTTCCTCCACGGACTAGGTTTTCCACTTCACCCATTTGTCCGGGGGCTCGTGTTCTACTACGGCCTGGACTTCCACGATCTGGCCCCAATTTCATCCTCAACATCTCGGCGTTCATCGTCAGGAAAGTAGGCTTTCCTCCGCATCCAGCCCCACTTTGGCTTATGGCTGAAGATCTTCAATGTCGGGCCGAAGGTAGTGGGCGTCCAAGCTGGAGTCGCGGAGGCGCCATGGTTGGCAAGATGGCCAAAGTCCTATGGCTCGAGGGCTCCTTCGTAGAGACAATAAAGGGGTGGCAATCGGGTGGTTCTATATCACCGAGCCGCGACCCCAAAATGGGCGGCGGCCCCCGAAGTTCAGATCTGGCTTCCCACACGGCTCTCATCATGGAAAGAGACGGGCCCGACGTGGGGAAATCGGACGAGCTATCCGGACTCCAAACATGCGTCCGAAACCTAGTGGACAAGAATCTCAGGCTTGTAAACGTAATCCAGGTGATGCTCATCCGCCGGATTCTCCCACGCCAACAACGGGCCTTCAAATTGTGGGAGTTCGATCCGGCACAACACTCGACTCTAAAAAGGCTCTTCGACACTACGTACGAAGATGCCTGGAAGGTGCTGTTCAAGGGCGCCGAGGCTCCCTCATCCGCCATCAAGATCGCGGATCTGACTCCCAGCGTCAAGCCGGCGAGGTAAGTTATTTTACCCTTTACGGGACTCTTTTTTCATAGATTGACTCTATGTGGGATCTAAGACTCCCTAATCTTTGTCAGGATTGGCTGAAGACGTCCGGACAGATTAACTGTCCGGCTCCTTTGCCGGAAGACCCAGCGGACGCTCGACTGGAGGGGCTGCTGGTTCCGGCACCTCACGTGGTGCCAGAGAAGAAGGCCAAGAAGGAGGCCACGGGAACTCGAAGGAGCTCCCGGCGCCAGGGGCTGTCGGACTCATCGTGCGACAACCTTGAGGCGGAATCCTCTTCTAAGGAAGAGGAGGAGGAAAAAGAAGCCTCTCCCCCAGCGGTGGGAGGGAAGAAAAGGAAGGCCACCCCAACAGGGGAGGCCGGAGGGTCCAAGAAGGGAAGGACCCTTCCTCCGGACTTCTCTGCCAACGCCGACAGCGACGAGGAGGAGTGGCCAGCAAGGGCCAAGCCCCTGGCGAGATCGTAAGTGTCCGGATACCCATGGCTTTTGTATCATTGCATCATGTTCTTTAATGCCGAACAATCATGCAGCCCGCCCAAAGACGAGTTCGCCGCTTTGTCGAGCGGGTCCCTGAGTTCGTCGGAAATGGAGAGTACCTCACTTCCGACCGCCTCCTCACCTCACGCTGCGGATGAGCCGAGGTGGGGCCCCAAGGAGGGCCTGGTCGTGAGGAGGTGGCACAGGAGGCGCCGCAAGGCAGCCTCCCGGACTCCAGGCGCGGGGGGAGCGAGACCCCCAGGGGCTCTAAGCCCGACCCTTGTCCGGAATCCATTACGGAACCTTCAGCGGCCCCGAAGTCCGGCAAGAGGCCCCTTCGTAGGAAGGGTAAGACGCCGGTGTCCTCCGTCCAACCGGAGGCACTGGATAGCTTACTGGTGGCGCTTAACAGCGCCTCCATCAAGGAGGAGCACCGCACTGTTATGAGTGCGGTGATCCGGACATTTCAGTCCGCCAAGAGCGGGCTGACCGAAGCCTGTACCAGCCTTCTAACAGGCTTTGAGGTAAGTTAGAATATGTAAAAATATTACCGCATAGACAGTAGCCCCTGATGCTTAGTTCGGTGTTCGGAAAGAAAAGCCGGACTGAGGATCTAAAAAGATATACTCAGGAGTCTAACATAAGTGTGTCAATATGGGAATGCAGGCGCTGCTGACCTCTGCCAAGACCGGGATCATGGAGGTCAATGCATTGAAGCAGAGCCTCGAGCGGTCCGAGAACGAGCTCGGCCTTGCCAAGAAGCAGCTCGAGGACAAGGAAGGTAAGTAATACCTTATAGAAAGGTTTGGTTGCAAAAATAACAGGAATAACATGGTGCTGCAGGGGCATGAACGAGGTGGCGACTGAAGGAAGCGGTGTCCGTGGCCGAAGCAAAGCGGCTCATGGAGCGCACCGAGCGAGAGAAGGGGAGGCGAGGCTGGCGGGTGCGGCAAGAGCTCAGTGCTCTCGTGAAAAAACTCGAGGGTTTGGAGCGTGACTCGAAGACCCGAGAGTCCGAGCTCGCCTCGGCTCTTGAGAGTGCCAAAGCTGCTAATGTCGAAGCCCAAAAAGCCCTCCAAGAAATTGAATCGTTAAAGAAGATAGCGGCGGGTAAGGCATTCTTTATGCAAAGCAAGCATGTGAAAGTGAATTACCTATTACTTACCCGGATTCGGAGCTCTCCAGGAGCATTCGCAGATTTGCCCCATAGTATGTCTGATGCTGCCGCGTTATACCGCGCCAAGGAGGGGAGCTCGACGGAAAAGGTGTTCTGGTCTCAGTATGCTGAGGCCGGACATCTGGTGCCCCTAAGTGACCAGCTGAAGCAGTCGGTCGAGCTTCACAAGGTCGCTGAACAGGCCATGAAGGGCCTCATAGTTCGGTTGTGGCCATTGGAAGCCATGCCTGGGAGCTACTTTGGGCAAGTGCGGCGGCTGGTGGACGCTTGTCCAAGGATTGAAGTCATCAAGCGCTCCGTCTGCATTGAAGGTGCCCATCAGGCCCTTGCCCGTGCTAAAGTGCACTGGGGCAAGCTGGATGCGGAGAAGCTTGTGACGGACGGGCCACCGAAGGGCAAGGAGCATCGCACGCCCGAAATGTACTATGAGGGCCTCCTGAAGGGTGCCCGCCGTATAGCGGATGAGTGCTCCAAAGATGTAATTTTCGAATAGACTCGCATTTGTTATCATGTACGCTGAAAACTTGTTCATATGCGCTAAGCAACGCTTGTTAATTTAAAATATTACCTTCTGTGCGGCCGTTTATCAATTTTGAGAGATGGCAAGTCGGTGGCTTCAGCCCCCATGCCACGAGTGCTGGGGTGTTCGGGATAAACTTGAGCGCTCTTGTTCCCATTCTTGGGTCCTATCGAGGGAGGCGCTCAACACAATGAACAAGGCAACCGGACTTATAATGCTTGAACACTCTCACTTAGCCATAGAATTCTATAATTTTAAATTTCGGCGAAGCCCCTAGTATTCGGAAGACCGAGTTTGGGGCGCTATCCACGCCTTGGCCGGACAATTACGGTTCCTCGATCTAAGCAGCATAAGTCTTTAGGGACCCGAAAAAACCTCTTGAACAGCGACTGGCTCTCGCCCTATCATGACGGTCAGTTTTAGCTTTCTCCACTGAGGTGCTCAACCCAGCTCAACCGGGGCACAATCGCAGTGGTTCTCCAGGTGCTACCTTAGCCGATATAACGGAACGTAAGGTACCAAAACACGGGAGCCGAGCAAACCCAACTATTGACCCAAGACATGATTCGGAGCCGATTCATATAATGCTATAAGTTCGGGGTGCCGCACTTGTGAAAGTGTTCAGACTTATCACACCATAATTTTGGGGTACTTAAGCCCCTGGTGTATTGGCCGTACCAAAGTGTACGGGTGCAACATGTCATGAAATGAACATATATATAGATAATAAGGCAATAATAGGCAAGAGCTATATATTGGTTATTTAAAAAGAAACTGCAAATAAAAGCAGAACGATACAAATTGTGCGATAAGCAAGGGATGGGACTATGTAATATGTCCCCCTCCGGGGTAAGCTGCGGGATGGTATGTAGAACAGGTATAATGCTCGTAGTAGAGACCACCTGAACACTCGACGTAGCTTTCTGCTTCCCTGGTTGTTGCATCGTTAGTTCGGCAATTCTCGTGCCGGATAGGACTTCTGGAGAACGGAGTCCTGAAAGTAAGAAAAGAAAAAAGGAAAGAAGAATGACACAATCGGGAGCCCCTGGTGCGGTCGAGCCGCATTCTTGGCGTGCCGTGGTCGTGCCCCTCCCCATATGCCCATGGTATCTCCAGAGCATAGATATGTACGCGTAATACTGGCTTCGCAATTTTGTGAGGGCTGGGGTTGGGGCCGGATTGCTACGCGTGCGTGAATCGTGCCAGGCGGCCTTGTTGTAGGTTACTCCGGGCGCGCTTGACAGTGTCCGGACGTTTAGTGGCCGGACTCAAGAATTGCTGTGAGAGGCTGTTTTGTACCTCCGCCGCGAGGGCCGCCGTGTGCTCCTCCGTTCGGAGAGAGCGTTCGGTGTTTCCATTGACCGTGATTACTCCTCGAGGGCCTGGCATCTTGAGCTTGAGGTATGCGTAGTGCGGCACCGCATTGAACTTAGCAAATGCGGTTCGTCCGAGCAGTGTGTGATAGCCACTGCGGAACGGGACTATGTCAAAGATTAACTCTTCGCTTCGGAAGTTATCCGGGGATCCGAAGACCACTTCGAGTGTAACTGAGCCCGTACAATTGGCCTCTACATCCGGTATGACGCCTTTAAAGGTCGTCTTTGTAGGTTTAATCCTTGAGGAGTCTATGCCCATTTTATGACCGTATCCCGATAAAGCAGGTTCAGGCTGCTACCGCCGTCCATCAGGACTCTGGTGAGGTGAAGTCCGTCAATAATTGGGTCAAGAACCAATGCGGCGAAACCGCCATGACGAATGCTAGTGGGGACGTCTACTGTGTTCGGCCCGGCCGGGTTTGTTGTATCCGGCGTGACGGTAATCATCCCGAGTCGTGGGGCACCCACGCGATCCGTAGATCGATCTTGTATGTTTTGCCTTATCCTCCAATATATCTCGCAAGTCCGGCGTGTTTTCCCATGCCTTGGTACTTTTTGAGCGGCGTCGGGGTACGGATTGAACTGAGGGTCTAGAGGCCTCTCTGTCGCAGCCATGGGGTGGCCGGTCTGCCATGTCGTACGCTGGTGACTTGGGTGCTAACTCCTCTGATCGAGGCAATGGCCTGCGTTTGGGGTAGCTTTTGGAGGGGCGTTCGAGTTCATACTCTTCGGCTGCAAGGACTTTAGTCCATCTGTCAGCTAGCAGGTCTTGGTCAGCTCTAAGCTGTTGCTGCTTTTTCTTGAGGCTGCTTGCCGTGGCCATAAGCCTGCGTTTGAAACGCTCCTGTTCGGCGGGATCCTCAGGCACGACAAATTCGTCGTCTTCGAGGCTTGCCTCATCTTCTGAGGGAGGCGCATAATTATCGTCCTCTACCTCTCTTTCCGCCGCACTGTCGGGCGGACTAGCTTCTCCCTCCTCCTGCGCTGAGTCCTGCTGGAGGGGGTTGTCTTCGAGACTGTCCAGAGTGTTATTATCTCCCGTGCCGGAATCACCGTTTTTGCTGTGGCGGGGTTTAGAGCGGCGCCGCTGACGTCGGCGCTTGGGCTGTTTCTTGGAGGGTCATCCTCCATTGTTCCATCGTCGTTCCCATCTTTTGGGATGTCCACCATGTATATGTCGTATGATGAGGTGGCCTTCCGGTTGCCGTAGGCGCTGGGTCTTGGTCGCTCCGGCGTCGTCGTCCATACCGTCGATGTCTTCGGAGTCGAAGTCGAGCATGTCGGTTAAATCATCGACAGTGGCTACAAAGTGGGTGGTGGGTGGGCGTTGAATTTCTTCGCCGTCCGCATCCCAACCTTCCTGACCGTAGTCCGGCCAGGGCTCTCCTGATAAAGAGAGAGACTTTAGTGAATTCAGGATGTCGCCAAAGGGCGAGTGCTGAAAGATGTCCGCGGCAGTGAACTCCATGACCGGCGCCCAATCGGATTCGATTGGCAGGGGCGCGGAGGGTTCAGAGTCCGGAGAGGAGTCCGGCACCTTGGAGTCACGGTCTTTGCAAAGGACAGGGATGGAGTTCGGCTCAATCGCCACTGAGATCATAGCCCCCGAGGTGGTGTCCAACCACTCGTCCTCGATCGGGGAATCCGGCTCCGGATTAAGGATCGGAGCGGCAATCGATGCGGCCTCCAGTGGCACTGCTCGTGGCGTAGCTAGATCGTACCCATCGAAGCAGGCGGCGCTGCGCTTAGTGGCTCGAATCCGTCGAAGATCAAGTCTCCACGGATATCGGCCGTATAGTTTAAGCTTTCCAAATCTGACCGATGGCGGGGCGTAGCTTTCGATCTGCCATGAGATGGCTGCGAATTGCCATGATGCAAAGCCGCCGAATACGAAGATCTGTCCGGAAGAAAAGTCTCACCCTGGACCGTGTCTTCGTTGATGATCAAAGGAGCCATCGGGCTTATCGGTGACGACACAGAGGAACTCTCAATGAAAGCACCAATGTCGGTGTCAAAACCGGCGGATCTCGGGTAGGGGGTCCCGAACTGTGCGTCTAGGCTGATGGTAACAGGAGACAAGGGACACGATGTTTTTACCCAGGTTCGGGCCCTCTCGATAGAGGTAATACCCTACTCCTGCTTGATTAATCTTGATGATATGGGTAGTACAAGAGTAGATCTACCACGAGATCGTAGAGGCTAAACCCTAGAAGCTAGCCTATGGTATGATTGTTGTTCTGTCCTACGGACTAAAACCCTCTGGTTTATATAGACACCGGATAGGTTAGGGTTACACAAAGTCGGTTACAATGGTAGGAGATCTTCATATCCGTATCGCCAAGCTTGCCTTCCACGCCAAGGAAAGTCCCATTCGGACACGGGACGAAGTCTTCAATCTTGTATCTTCATAGTCTAGGAGTCCGGCCGAAGATGATAGTTCGGCTATCCGGACACCCCCTAATCCAGGACTCCCTCAATGAAGATGGCCACCGGTGAGGAATCCACCTCCGGCAGGGTGCCGGAACAGTGTCCTGATTGGTTTTTGGTGGCTACAGAGGCTTGCGACGGCGGAACTCCCGATATATTCTGTTTCCCGAAGGTTTCAGTATTTATAGGAATTTTTGGCGTAGGTTTCACGTCAGGGGGGCCTCCGGGCTGTCCACGAGGCAAAGTGGCGCGCCCCACCCTCGTGGGCAGCCGGGACTCTTCCCGCCCAACTCCGATGCTTCGTGGTCTTCTTTTGGTCCATAAAAAATCATCAAAAATTGGCTCGTCAATTGGACTCCGTTTGGTATTCCTTTTCTGCAAAACTTAAAAACAAGGAGAAAACAGAAACTGGCACTGGGCTCTAGGTTAATAGGTTAGCCCCAAAAATCATATAAAATAGCATATAAATGCATATAAAACATCTAAGATGGATAATATAATAGAATGAATACTTCATAAATTATAGATACGTTGGAGACGTATCACCCTGCACCTGGAGCGTGGTCAGCTGGGCATGGGATACAGAGCAACTCTCCCAATCGCCTTTTTTAGGGCCGTGGGGGTGGGAGGAAGAACTAGGAGTGCTGGCCATGATTGCGTGGTTTCTTGAGGTAAGATCGAAGGATTTTCGTCTGCTATGGAATGGCATCTGAGATCTAATCTACTTAAATAGACACCTTCCGTACGCTGTCGAGGGGTTATCTGTAAAAGCGCTTGGACCCTTCGTATTAGTTTGCCACGTGGAAGCTAAGGTGATGGAAGCACATAAGTCGAAGGGTATGAACTTTAATGTAAAACCGAGCTCTTCGAAGAATTCACCTTACCAAGACCGAAGATGTAAGGGCCGAATATAGCCCTTCGATTCAAATGCTTTGAAGTACTCGGTGGAGGAACCCGCGTTGCAATGCCGAAGACAATTTGTGCGCCAGACACGTCATCATTGAAGGCTGGTTCAGGGGCTACTGAGGGAGTCCTGGATTACAGGGTCCTCGGGCGTCCGGGCTATGTGATGTGGGCCGGACTCATGGCCCATGAAGATACAAGACGGTAGACTCTTCCCCGTGTCCGGTTGGGACTCTCCTTGGCGTGGAAGGCAAGCATGGTGTGCAGATATGAAGATTCTTTTCTCTGTAAACCGACTCTGTACAACCCTAGCCCCCTCAGGTGTCTATATAAATCGGAGGGTTAAGTCCGTAGAGGCAATCATAATCACAATCATACATGCTAGACATCTAGAGTTTAGCCATTACGATCTCGAGGTAGATCAACTCTTGTAACCCCTGTACTCATCAAAGTCAATCAAGCAGGAAGTAGGGCATTACCTCCATCAAGAGGGCCCGAACCTGGGTAAACATTGTGTCCCCTGCCTCTTGTTACCTTGGATCCTTAGACGCACAGTTCAGGACCCCCTACCCGAGATCTGCCGGTTTTGACACCGACAGATGTCTTCTGGTCCAAAGAAAATCCTCAAAAAGTTTCACTGCGTTTGGACACTGTTTGATATTGATTTCCTGCGATGTAAAAAACATGCAGAAAACAGAAACTGGCACTTGGCACTATGTCAGTAGGTTAGTACCTAAAAATGATATAAAGTGACTATAAAATGATTGTAAAACATCCAAGAATGATAATATAACAACATGGAACAATCAAAAATTATAGATACGTTGGAGACGTATCAGCATCCCCAAGCTTAATTCATGCTCGTCCTCGAGTAGGTAAATGATAAAAACAGAATTTTTCATGTGGAATGCTGCATAACATGTCATCTCATATTATTTTATTTATAGCATGGACATTTGGACATTTATATGATTCAAAGCAATAGTCTAGTTTTGACATGAGACTTAAATACTTAAGCATATCAACAAGCAACCATGTCTTTCAAAATATGAACACTAAAATAAGCTATCCCTAGCCCATCATGCTCAATCATTGATCCATTCATGAAACACACTCGCAAATTAGCTACACTCAATGCTCAAGTATGATCATAGTGCCCCCTAGTTGGTGCTTTATAAGTGAAGATGGAGACTCAAATTAAAAATAAAAATTGCATAAAATAAAAGAAAGGCCCTTTGCGGAGGGAAGTAGGGATTTGTAGAGGTGCCAGAGCTTGAAGCAAAAAACATAGAGATAAAAACATTTTGGGAGGTGTGCTTTTCCCACCAACGAAAACAACTTAGAGTTCCCAACACTTTTCATGCTAAATATATCATAGGAGGTTCCCAAACAGAAAGTAAAGTTTATTCTTTTTTCCACCATACTTTCATTTTCAATGGCTAACCGTATGAGGGAGTCCTGGATTAGGGGGTCCCCGGGCGTCCGGGCTATGTGACGTGGGCCGGACTGATGGGCTGTGAAGATACAAGACGGAAGGCTTTCCCCCGTGTCCGGAGGGGACTCTCCTTTGCGTGGATGTCAAGCTAGGCGCTTGGATACGAAGATTCCTTGCTCTGTAAACCAACTCTGTACAACCCGATGCCCCTCCGATGTCTATATAAACCGGAGGGTTTAGTCCGTAGAGGCAATCATAACATATAGGCTAGACATATAGGGTTTAGCCATTACGATCTCAAGGTATATTAACTCTTGTAACCCCTATACTCGTCAAAGTCAATCAAGCAGGAAGTAGGGTATTACCTCCATTAAGAGGGCCCGAATCTAGGTAAACATCGTGTCCCTGTCTCATGTTACCTTTGATCCTTAGACGCACAGTTCGGGACCCCCTACCCGAGATCTGCCGGTTTTGACACCGAAATCGTATCCACGGGTGCCCTCCATAGCAACACTTTCCAAGGAATTTATTATTTGATAACATAAAGTAAATTCTTATTCATTTTGGGATTGGGCATCATTAATACCTTTGCGTTACTCTCGTGCAATGACAAGTGAATGAACACTCATCGTGAGAATAACACATCTAGCATGGAAAATATTGGCCACCCATCACCGCCGCGCGAGCGGTACGAACACACAAAGAGAAGTTTATTTTGAAAATTAGATATGGTACATACAAGTTTGCTTAGAACGGCAAAACAATACCACATATAGGTAGATATAGTGTATTCATATGGCAAAACTGGTTTAAAGGGTTTTGGATGCACAAGTAGTGATCATACTTAGTGCAAAATGAAGGCTAGCAAAAGATTGAGAAGCGACCAACCAAGAAATGAATAATCTCATACGCGAGCATTAAACATAATTAACACCAAATAATGCACCACAAGTAGGATGTAATTTCATTGCATAACTATTGACTTTCGTGCTTGCATAGGGAATCACAAACCTTAACACTTATTCTTACTAAAGCATAATTACTCATCAACATGACTCACATATCACATCATCATATCTCAAAACTATTACAAGGAATCAAGTTTATTTTGTTCAATGATCTTCACGAAAGTTTTTATTATATCCTTCTTGGATATCTATCACTTTGGAACTAATTTTCATGTGTTGCTTTTGATAAGCTCAAACAAATATAAGTGAAGATCATGAGCATAAAATTTCTTTCTCTCAAATTAATTTAAGTGAATCAAGAGAGAATTTCTTAAAAAAAAGTACTAACTCTCAAATAAATCAATGAACCATAAGAGCATTTCTTCAAAATTAACAAAGCAAACCGTGCTCAAAAAGATATAAGTGAAGCACTAGAGCAATTCCATAGCTCATAAAGATTGAAGTGAAGCATAGAGAGCAATTCTAACAAGTAATGGAATAATTTTGGCTCTCTCAAATAAGTGTGTCCAGCAAGGATTCAAGACTTAAAACGAAAAGCAAAATAAGCAAAGACTCATATCATACAAGACGCTCCAAGCAAAACTCATAGTATGTGATGAATAAAAATATAGCTTCGAGTAAAATACCGATGGTCGTTAGAAGAAAGAGGTCCCCAAGCTTAGCTGCTTGCTTCTCTTTGGATAATAGCTTAGGCTCTTCTTACTCCTTATTCCTTCATCCGTCGTAACATCACCCAAAACTTGAAAACTTCAATCACACAAAACTCAATAAAACCTTCGTGAGATCCGTTAGTATAAGAAAGCAAATTACTACTATAAGTACTATAGCAAACCAATTCATATGTTATTTTTGTATTATATCTACTGTATTCCAACTTTTCTATAGCAAAAACTCATCAAAGAAAACCATAGAATCATCAAAACAAGCACACAACGCAAAGAAAACAGAATCTGTCAAAAACAGAACATTCTGTAGTAATCTGAATATTTTGAATACTTCTGTAACTCCAGAAATTCTGAAAAATTATGAACACGTGAACAATATGTATATTAATCTTCTACAAAAAAATTGGTATTTTATCATGCTCCTATTAAAAATGAGAATTATTTTCGTGAGCGCGAAAGTTTCTATTTTTCAGCAAGATTAAATCTACTATCACCCAACATGATCCTAAAGGCTTTGGTTGGCACAAACACTAATTAAACACAAAAAACACAATCATAATAGTAGCATAATTGTGCAAACACTCAATAATAGGAAGCAAAAAGCAAAAATAAATTTTATTCATTGGGTTGCCTCCCAACAAGCGCTATCGTTTTACGTCCCTAGCTAGGCATAAAGCAAGGATCTATGTTTTGTTGTCCTTCTCCTTAATTTCCTTAGAGGTGTTTTTGTCACTAGATTTTGTAAAGACATCATAAAACATATTATACATAGAAACTTTTGCATTGTTAAGTTGCCCATCATCATAACCCCTTTGATTTCCGGCAACAATCCAAGAGTAATGTTGATTAACATTGTTGAAAACTTGTTGGATTACATCTAAAATGGGGACTTCCTTTTTAAGATTCTCATCAAAGATTTGATTATCCCCAAGAAAATGTCTTAATGCATAATCACTATTGTAAAGAATTTCATCTATCACGGGCTTTTCACGATTCATACCATAAAAATCAAAGATTTCCCTAGCTTCCTGTATCATGTAGTCAAATTCATTCATAAGAACGAGAGTGCCAACTTTTTAGCTTTAGGATTATTTATAACGGGAAGCTCAAAAAAATCTTTGCAAAGTAGGATGAGTACGGATAAATTTACTTTGAAGTTTTGAAACTAGTGCTGAATTAGCTTTCGAATAAGATCTAGTCCTTCTAGTATAGGAGCATCATCAAGACTTAAATTTCCAACACAATTGAAAAATTCTTGGATACGTACTTTTCCCATAACATTCCCTTGCCCCAAGATAAAGTTTTAGCATCCAGATTGTCCGTACGTCTAATATTAGGACTTAGGCCATCATCTATTGCTGCCATACCGAAATCACTCATGATTGCAAGCAAAGGATAGATCTGACTAGAAAACGGCGAACGGAAAAGAGGGCGAATAAAACAGCAAAATTTTGTGAAGTGGGGGAGAGGAAAACTAGAGGGAAATGGCAAATAATGTAAACTGCGAGGAGATGAGATTTTTTATTAGGAACCTAGTAGATGTTGATGATGTCTCCCCGGCAACGGCGCCATAAATTCCTTTTGATGTCTGCTAGAACTATGTTGGTATTTCCCCAAAGAGGAAGGGATGACGCAGCACAACGAGGGTAGGTATTTCCCTTAGTGATGAGACCAAGGTTATCGAACCAGTAGGAGAAGCAAGCAACACTACGGAAACAACACCTGCACACAGATAACAAATACTCTCAACCTGACGTGTTAAAGGGGTTGTCAATCCCTTTCGGGTAACGGCGCTAGAAATTGGCAAACGGAGGTGAGAAAGTTGTAATAGATTGATAGATCGACCGCCAAATCAAATAAAGTGCAGCAAGGTATTTTTGTATTTTTGGTTTAATAGATCCGAAAATAAAAGCAAATAAAATAGATCGCAAAGGCAAATATAATAAAGAGACCCGGGGGCCGTAGATTTCACTAGTACCTTCTCTCGAGAAAAATAGCAAACTCTGGGTGAACAAATTACTGTTGGGAAATTGATAGAATAATCATGATGATATCCAGGCAATGATCATTACATAGGCATCACGTCCAGGATTAGTAGACCGACTCATGCCTGCATCTACTACTATTACTCCACACATCGACCGCTATCCAACATGCATCTAGTGTATTAAGTTCTTGGAGAAACAGAGTAATGCAATAAGGATGATGACATGATGTTGACAAGATCTATTTATGTAGAAATAGACCCCATCTTGTTATCCTTACCAGCAATGATACATATGTGTCGTTTCCCTTTCTGTCATTGGGATCATGCACCGTAAGATCGAACCCATTACGAAGCACCTCTTTCCATTTCAAGATAAATAGATCAAGTTGGCCAAACAAAACCCAAATATCAGAGAAGAAATACGAGGCTATAAGCAATCATGCATATAAGAGATCAAACAAGACTCAACTAACTTTAATGGATAAAATGATAGATCTGATCATAAACTCAAAGTTCACCAGATCCAAACAAACACACCGCAAAAAGAGTTACATCATATGGATCTCCAAGAGACCATTGTATTGAGAATCAAACGAGAGAGTTGGAAGCCATCTAGCTACTAACTACGGACCCGTAGGTCTACAAAGAACAACTCACGCATCATCGGAGAGGCACAAGTGGACATGATGAACCCCTTCATGATGGTGTCTAGATTGGATCTGGTGTTTCTGGAACTTGCGGCGGCTGGAATTAATTTTCGTCGACTCCCCTAGGGTTTCTGGAATATTGGGGTATTGATAGAGAAAAGAGGCGGTTCAGGGGGCACCCGAGGTAGGAACAACCCACCTGGCCACGCCTGGGCCTCCAGGCGCGCCCTGGTTGAGCTCCCCTCGGAGCACCGCCTAGGTGCTTGTTCGGCCCACTGAAAGTTTAGCTGCCTTTGGACTCTGTTTGGTATTGATTTACTGCGATGCAAAAAACATGCGGAAAACAACAACTGGTACTTGGCACTATGTCAACAGGTTAGTACCAAAAAATTATATAAAATGACTATATAAAATGATTGTAAAACATCCAAGAATGATAATATAACAGCATGGAGCAATAAAAAAATTATAGATACATTGGAGACGTATCAGTAGTACCCGTACCCTACCCGTTAAGTCATGGGTAGGGCATGGGTATAGCCCTGTACCCATGGATATACCCATACCCTGTTCATTCATACTACATGTTATTTGGTGAAGTGTGGCGTGAGCTTGTGAACTAAAGTTGTCACTCGGTGTCAATTTGTATTCAGATAATTACCATGTCTCATCTAACTGCTATTGAGTTGAGATAAATGTTTTTTTTGTCAAATGTGCTATCAATGAATGTAAAATTATGAAGAACTTGTGTACTATTGTATCTACCCATTGGGTACCCAATGGGTATGGGTACCCGTCGGGTATGGGTACGGGTAAAGTTTCGTACCCATGGGTATGGTTCTGGGTAGAATTTGTACCCATTGACTACCCGCCCCATACCCTACCCATTGTCATCCATAAGTCCACCGTTGCACCATGGTGTTCCCTGAGGAGGGGGTTTCGGTGTCCAGGTGAAAGTGGTATAGAACTAGATACCAGGTCTCCCTCGCGTGCACACACTGCAGCAGCACGTGGTCCGCATTATCCTCCCCGCGATGACAGGTATAGCACGCGGAAGATTGCTCCTGCTGTCCATGACGGGCCCAACAATCAGACGTCCAGACCCAATATTGGACTGACAACCAGATGAAGATTTTCCACTTCAACGGCGCCCAACACTTCCAGATGTATGCCGCAGGTTCGAAAGTGGTTTTCCCCACACAAAGTCTCATGTAGGTCGACTTTGCCGTGTATGACCCAGAGCTATCACACGACCGTGTGAAGATATCCTACCACTCCTCGTCCCTTTCTACCAATGCAACAACCTGTTGTAGCATGTATAGGTGCATTTGCATCGTGGAGTTCAGACTGTGAGGGATGTCTAGTTCCCATCTTATATTGCCTAGTGCCTGATGCACCGTACGAGCATTCTTTGTGTGGGTGGGGACTTCATTGACAATGGATGGGGCGATCTCAGCAGTTGTATGCTCATTAATCCAGCTATCCCTCCAGAAAAGTATTTTCCCCGTCGCCCACTGATGTCTGCTAGGACTACGTCGCTATATCTCCAAAGAGGAATGGATGATGTAGCACAGCAACGGTACACTACAAAAAAAGACACATCCGTGACATTTTGGGCCGAACGAAATTTTTTTCTATCATACATATGACACTTCTATGACGATAATTGTGACAAAACCCGTATCATCATAGATGTGGTGGGCTCCTACTTCTATGACAAAAAATCATGACAGAAAATGGGCTTTTCGTCCTGGGCGGGCCGGAGACGCAGCTGCATGACATTCTTTGGGCCATCCATGAAGGAAAAAAACCATGGTAGAAGCGAGGGGGAGGAAAATTTCGGGGAGTTCCCGGTTACGGTGGGAGGTCGGGGGCCGAGCGATGCGCTGCTTTCTCTAGACACGACGCTGCAGTGTGCGAGGGCGTTGGCTCTAATCAACCCGAAGCGAGGCGTTGGGCTCTAATCGAACCCGGCGATTCCACCGCAGTTACGCTACATCGAACCAGAGCGATCGATCGATGGTCGTTAATCGAACCCGATCGGCGATTCCTTCCCTACCGCCGCTAAATGAAGCCGATCAATTGGATGAACAAAGGAGTTGCTATGGGGTTTGGATGAATAAAGGAGCGGTGGCGTTGCCTCTGGATGAACAGGACCCGTGGTGTGGTGGAGGGCTGGATGAACAGTGAGACGGTGGAGGGTGCCCGTGGAGGGGTGGTTGAATAGGACCCGTGGTGTGGAGGGCTGGATGAACAGAGAGACGGTGGAGGGTGGTTGAGCGATGGCCGGTGGAGTAGCGCGTGGTGGAGGCTGGATGAACAGGAGCCCGTGGAGGCTGGAGGAGGTCGACGGTAGCCCATGGAGGCTGGAGGAGGTCGACGGTGGAGATGAACAGTATCCCGTGGAGTCCCGTTTTGCGGTACGCCACATCCCTCCCGATGAACAGGACCCCCGTTTCGACCGTAGCGCTCCAACACAAGTCCGTTTCGTCCGTTTTGCGGTACGCCACACCCCTCCCGATCAACAGGACCCCTGTTTCGATCGTAGGAGGTCCGTTTCGTCCGTTTTGCGGTACGCCACACCCCTCCCGATCAACAGGACCCCCGTTTCGACCGTAGGAGGTCCGTTTCCTCCGTTTTGCGGTACGCCACACCCCTCCCGATCAACAGGAACCCGTTCCGAACATAGGAGGTTCATTTCCTCTGTTGTGCGGTACGCCAGGCCTCGTTTCCATCGCCTGTTTTGTCCAAGCCCTCCCGTTGAACACGACCACGCATTCCGTTCCGACCCAGTCGGTTGGCTCCCACGCGTTCCGTTGCCTCCGGATGAACACGACGCATTCCGTTGCCTCCCCATGAACACGAGCATTCCGTTGCCTCCCCATGAACACGACGACGACGCTGTTTCTCCGTTCCGACCCAGCCATGTACACGATCCCTGGCCGTACGTATGCGCGAGTAGGTGTTCGAGACCCCGCCCATATGTACACATACGTGGTCGTATTTTCTTTCTTGCACCCTGGCCGTTGTACGTACATGTACATGCTACGTGCGCGCCTCTACTACGACACGTGCACGCCTCTACTACGACACGTATGTACGTACACGTTCGCGACCAGAATGACAACGCTACGTACGCTTCGACCAGGTGGGTCCCGACTGTCAGGCCTTCCTTGCTTGCGAAGATGTAGCTGGTGGGTCCCAGCAGTCAGGGGGGCGAATCGTTTTTTGCTCGGACGCACTTCCTTGCATGCGAAGATGTAGCTGGTGGGTCCTAGCAGTCAGGGGGCGAATCATTTTTTTGCCCGCACGCACTTCCTTGCGTGCGAAGATGTAGCTAGTGGGTCCCAGCAGTCAGGGGGCGAAACGTTTTTTTGCGAAATACGGTGGCCCACCGGTGGGTCCCCGCTGTCAGGTGGAGGAATAATTATTTTGCACGTAATAAGGAGGCACTTCCTTGCTGCGGCCGTGGACCAAGCTGTCAGCCTCTCCACGTACAGTCCACGTCCGATGGAAGCCGTTCCTTGACCAAGTTGACCACGCTGTGCTGAGAGCACCAGGGCGGTGGACGACGGCGAGGCCTAGGAAGGTGACGACGCGGAGCCGGGGAACACGCAGCAGTGGATTCCCACGCGTAGAGGAGTACGAGGGTTCACTGGTTCGCTGCGGTGTGAGGCTGCCGTCGCCGTAGAATAACAGGGGGTGTGCGTGAGTAGAGGGATGGCCTGGCCAGCGGTGGGAGTAGTAGGGGGCGGTGAGGCCTCCGCCGCATTGCAGCCAGCCACGGGAGGCAGGAGCACAAGGCACGACCGGCGCTGGTTTGGGAGGCTGGAGCAAGAAGACCAGAGGTTGAATAGCACTATGGCCGTTGGATGCACATCGTACGGTCACTGGAGCTAGAATCGTGCATATTGACTAAGTTGACAAAGCCCTTCGTCCCCGTCAACTTAGTAGGCCCACAAGTCAGCCTGCCACTATACTGGGTCCCAGCTAACAGGCGGAGTATTCATTTTTTTGTGTAGTAAGGAGGCACTTGTGTGCAAAGATATAGCTGGTCGGTCCGAGCTGTCAGCGGCGGTAACATTTTTTCGCGAAATACAGAGGCCCTTTCGGTGGGTCCCTGATGTCAGGTGGAGGAATCATTATTTTGCGCGTAATAAGGAGGCATTTCCTTGCGTGCGGCCGTGGACCCAGCTGTCGGTCTCTCCATGTACATGCCACTTCAGATGCATGTCGGTCGTTGACCATGTTGACCAGGCCGCGCCGAGAGCACCAGGGCGGTGGACGACGGCGAGGCCTAGGAAGGGAAAGACACGAAGGCAGGGAAGACTCGGCAGTTGTTTCCCACGCAGAGGGTAGTATGACTGTACGAGGGTTTACCGGTTCGTCTGCCGTCATCGGAGAATAACAGCAGGTGTGGGTGAGTAGAGGGATGGCTAGGCCAGTGATGGGAGTACGGTGGGGCAGTGAGGCCTGCACAGCAGCAGAGCCGGCCGCGGGGAGGAGGGAGCAGGCAGTCCCGTCGGCGCTTGTTTGAGCGGCTAGAGCAGGAAGAGAAGAGATTGAAGAAGCGCGACGGCCGTTGGATGGCCATCCAACAGTCACTGCTTGTGCGTCAACCTCTTTTTTAGGAAAGCCTCAACTCTGTGGAAAACAGCATACATCCCATCTGCCATTATCTCTAATAATTTATAGCCCATTTGCTAATTCTTAAGGTTTTTTGGAGCCCGTATTCTTTTTGTTAGCATTACAGCCCATATTGTGGCCACGGTTAAAAAATTATATGAAATTTTGCATATTTCGGTGTGGTCCGCACTGTTTTAATCCCGAAATTTCGACTCACATTCAAACTGATTTTAAAAATAAATGTATATCAATATAAAATCCAAGAAATTCTCCACGCATAAAAATTAATGTAATTTAAAAACTCAAAATGAAAAAAAGATATTTGAAACTAATTGCCGGTTTGATGTGTTTTAAAAATGTACAGCCCATTTCTCATTCTTGATGGGCCATTTTCTCGGCTTGACCGAATGAAAGCTCTCCTCGTCTTGAAAGATTTGCAGCCCAACAGGCCCGACAAAGCGACTTACTTGGCAAATCACAAAAACTGGGTTGTGGCCGTGGACCCACTTGTCGGCCTCTCCACGTCTGATACTCTTTCGATGGAAGTCGTTCCTTGACCATGTTGACCACGCCGCGTGGAGAGCACCACGGCGGTGGACGACGACGAGGCCTAGGAAGGGGACTACGCGGAGCCGGGGAAGACGCGGCAGTGGAAGCCCGCGCGGAGAGGAGTACGAGGGTTCACCGTTCTACTGCGGTGTGAGGTTGTCGCTGCCGCAGGCCTGGCCAGCGGTGGGAATAGTAGGGCGGTGAGGCCTCCACGGCAAAGACCTGGCCGGCCACGGGAGGCAGGAGCATGAGGCACGACCAGCGCTGGTTTGGGCAGCTGGAGCAAGAAGACTAGAGGTTGAAGAAGCACTACGGCCGTTGGATGGACATCGTACGGTCACTGGAGCTAGAATTGTTCATATTGACTAAGTTGACAAAGACCTTCGTCCCCGTCAACTTAGTAGGCCCACAAGTCACCCTCCCACCAAGGTGGGTCCCAGCTAGCAGGGGGGTATTCATTTTTTTGTCCGTAATAAGGAGGCACTTCCGGTGGGTCCGAGCTGATAGCGGGGGGAACATTTTTTTCGCGAAATACGGTGGCCCATCAGGTGGGTCCAAGCAGTCAGGGCGCAAATGTTTTTTCGCAAAATACGGTGGCCCGTCCAGTGGGTCCCTGCTGTCAGTTGGAGGAATCATTATTTTCCGTATAATAAGGAGGCAGTGGCCGTGGACCCAGCTGAGACTCTCCACGTACAGTATACTTCCGATGGAAGTCGTTCCTTGACCACGTTGACCTCGCTGCGTTCCGTTGCATGCATGCATCCATGGGCGTGGTGCGTCCCCACTGTCAGCCTCTCACATACAGTCATCTTCCGATGACTCTCGGTTGTTGACCACGTTGACCACACGGTGCGGCGCACCTGCATCGAACGACTGGAGATGGGGAAGACGGGCGGTGGAGTCGTAGATGGAGAGGTGGGAAACTTCACTTTGGTTGGTGCGTGGCAAAGACGGTAGTGCCGCCTAACGGAGACAGAAACCTAACAGAGGTTGAAGAAGGAGCACGGCTGTTGGATTAACATCCAACGGTCCAGCTGCTAGAATCATTTGTAGATTAAGTTGACAAAGCCGTGCGTACATCGCCCGCTTAGTAGGCCCACAAGTCGATCACCAACCGACGGGTCCCGGTATCAACGGGATGAATCATTTTTTCACAAAACAAGGAGGCACTTCCTTCCGTGCGAAGATACAGCCGGTGGGTCCCAGCTGTCAGGTGGAGGAAACATTTTTTTAGCTTGATAAGGAGGAACTTTCCTTGCGTGCGACCATGGACCTCGTGGGTCCCGGCCGTCGAGCTCCACGCATCTGATCCTCTTCGATGACTCTCGTTTGTTGACCACGCCGCACCGAACACAGCGAGGCGGTGGACGGCAGTGAGGCCGGACGAAACTTGACTTCGGATATGGGAAAACACGGCGGTGGAGTCGCAGATTGAGAGGAGGAGAAGGGTTATATCTGGATTACATTGTGGCGTGGGGCTGTAGTCTGTGGAGAATAACAGGAGGTGTCGAGGGGTGGAGGGATAGCCTGGCTGGCGGTGGGGTAGCGCTTCGCAGCGATGCGTGCTAAGAAGAGCCGCTAGCCGCCGGAGGCCGGACCAGGCGGCCCCGGCGACGATGGAGGAAGAAGATGAAAGATTGAAGGTGCATGCCGACCGTTGGATATAAATTCAATGGATGTGGATGACACAATCATTTGTTAACCAAGTTGACAACGCCTGCGTGAAACTTGACCTATTGGCCCACATGTCACTGCAAAAATGTGGCCGATATTTAACCCATGTTTTCTAGAATGTACGGTCCATTTGCTGGGCTGGGTGAACAAATAATTTTGCGTCAATCAGGCCCATTTATATTTTCTAAGAAATCCCAGCCCATTTGCACTTCCTTGAAATACACGTATTAGGTGGGCTCGTTATATATATAATGTTATGTTAGAAGGAGCAATTAATATCAAAGAGTAAACCGGAGAGGCACATTATATATATATATATATATATAATTAAGAAATTAGCGAGTTATTGCTCAAAATAAAAATGAGCGTGTTATTATTAAATTGATCCTTAAAATCTTACAAGCTTTTTATGCATAATCACCAGGATTTTCCTTGCTCGTGAGTCTAAAACAACCAGGATTTTCTGTTAAACATTTACTTTTATAAGTTAATAACACGTGGGATGTTTCTATAATGTATATATAAGTCTCTATAAAATATACGATAATAGTAATAATATAAATATATATGATGTGGTTAGAAGGGAAAACATAAATTGGACACAATGTTACTTTTATTAGAGACCTGCGATTTATACCCCACAGTAGGCATACTAACAAGTTCACACACAAATACAACAGAAAAGGTAAACATTCATATCAAACTCAGGTTCACAGGACACGTTCATATTCATAGCCAACATTCACTATCAACAACTCAAAAGATTCATATATACACAAGCTCAACATATCTATGCATCCAAATGATTGATAGATCACACGACAATATTCATACATAATTCACAAAAAGATTCAGATATACACATGTTCAAGTATGTTTATGCATCCAAATGATTGAGATCACAGCCAATAGGATCCATGGATCGAACTTTAATTACCTAGGGTGCAGACTGGTAAATGGTGTTCAATCGGAGGTACTTCTTGCTAAAATTAGTTCTTGTACGAGTAAACTTTCGAGTACATAAGAGGCAGCACAGACAATCTGAACTTTGCTTGTAGGTTTATCCTCAAATAGTGGCCTCGTGCCGAGGGAGGTTTGAGAAACTTGGCCACTACTTTCATCCAACTAGTTTACTGGCTCATCTTGGTCCTGTATCTCGCCAAAATTCTACATTGCAGACGAGAAAGGAGACGGTTGAGAAAATGAACCACTCAAATTTTTTGTGCAGTTCAACTGAAATGGAGCATCCTTGGTGTGCAGACTGATTAAGTGCCAGATGAATATATGCGTCAACCAACTTGTCTGGAATCTTTAGACTCCATGCCATATAGTTTGCTACCATATGTGCCGATAACCAAAAGGCACAAGTTGGGACCAAAGACTGGACTGCGTTTTTCTGGGCTATGCACCAAGCAATATTTTTGGCGTTCACTCTCCTAATACTTGGAGTTTGACAATTGGTTGACGCCGGTTGATACTCGAATGAATATAGGCACTTCTTGTCAACATCGATGCTTGTGTGAGTGAACTTTGGAGTACATAGCAGCAGCATAAGTACCTGTCCATCTGATCATTTTGTGCAGTTCTACTGAAATCACCCGATGTAATGATTTGCGTGCGAGTTCAGGATCCAAATTACTCCTTTATGGAATCGGCAAACAGTAGCACAATACCAAATTACCAATAAATATGACAGGCACAATAATCAGGATAAAGACTAGTACCAACCTGTGTGAGGTAGCATATCAATTACTATTTCCTTTGACTGGAAGCCGAGATAAGCCATAGCGATCGACAAAGAAAGGAAGAAAGCAAGCGGAGATTAGCGACTGACAGGAAAGGACGGAAGTTGTCGAGGCAATCAAGCACCCAAAGTTTTTGTGCAGTTCCACCAAAATCAAGCATCCCTGTTGGCACATATATTGAGAGAGTGAGATTACTGTAATAGTGGGACTAGTTGATGAAACATACACTAACAAATAGAAGCACCCTCATTATCTTAATGGGTAAAGTTAGCAACATAGTAGTCTTGCTTAAAGAGAGGTATTAGTTTATTTAATCAGTGCCAATTAGCTCAACTCAACCCTCAAAGCATTGCCATTTATCATAGGTTGCAAAACATAAAAGTGCAAAGATAAAGGAGTTTATCATGACAGTAGCACGATACAAATAGAGATGACAGCAAACTAATATGGATGAAGGCCTTAGGCCCGTACCAACCTGAGAAAAAATGCTTATTCATGTAGTCCCATAAGAGATGATAAAACACTCACTGGAATCACACAATAGTATATATTTTTGTGCACTTCAAATGTATGGTTGAACTCACTCTTGTTTGCCAGTGCTGAGATTATATCGAAAGATTATCAAGAACTTCCAGCAGAGTTAAAGCACTGGCTGGGATACAGTTCATTCTATTGTCTTGTGTAGTTCCACTAAAATTTATGATTGGAACAACATGATCCCTGTTTGCACAAGTAGGAACAAGGTGAAACCTTCATTAGCTTAGTGAGAAAGGATAGGAAGACATTAGCATATCACTCAAACAGTAGCATCAAATTCATGATGGATAATACGCAAAACATTGCCTCATTGAACCAATGGCAATAAATTGACATGCAAAACAATAACACTATTATGTAATGACACTAATAATATTCCCTCCCTGCTCCACCACATGATTCATCTCCATAGACAAACATTCACAGGTACATGATTCAGCATAGGGTCCTACTAAAGATTTGTTTAACTCCAGCAGGAAAATTAGGCAGTAATAAATTAGTGGTACTTAAGTACTCCTAATTAATTAAGTGAGACAGCAGAAGTGGAAGGGCTCCCTGGAGGATCGTCTCACATGTAAGGTAGTCGTTGCCGGAGCCCTTGAATGGCCTCAACTGAGGCCTCTGGCTTCAGCAAGATCGCCTTGGCACTGTTTATTCTTCTTCTTCTTCCTCTTCATGCTCTGTTTCTCTTTCTCCTCACCAGTTGGTGAAACCAAGTACATGATTGGCCTTCTAATTCAGAATTGGTTTTGTCAGTGAGGGAGTACAAGTGTACTAGTAAAAAACAGCATTATTTTCTCATGGCAGTCGGAAAATAGAGATGAACACATGCATTAAATATCATTCTTACCTAAAGGAAGGTTATGGCGCCAATATGGATGATGAGGATTGGAACACAGATCTCCCTTTGTGCAGTTCCACCAAAATGAACCAACTATTCCATTCTGACATTCCAGCTTAAACAAAGACAAAAGTCACTTCTTTTAAGAAGAGTTTTGTGCAAAGGCACCAAAAGGTCACAACAACAACCAGGTGAATTGGATATCCCTGTTTGCACAAAAAGGCACAGAGTAAACAATCAGAGTCTCAAACAATTATAGGCAAAAACATTTGGCTAAACTTGTCATGGCTTATAATAGTGGCATGGCTTCATTTTTACCAGGGACATTAGATTAAGAACAGCTAAGGCTGCGTTCGGTTCACAGGTTTGGTGCAGGATTTTCGTAGGAACACAATTCCTACGATATTCTTTCCCTTCCAACCGTTCGGAACACGGGAAAGGTGAATAGTGTTTCATAGGAAAGCTGGTCTGGTAGTACTGATTCCATAGGATTAGAAACATCCACGCGCTGCTCATTTTTTGGGCAGAAGCCCGAAAGCGGCCTTCGCTGCCATGCGTTAGACAAAGTTCTTTGTCTTTGTGTTGCCGGAATAAAAAAATCAACCTATGTGTGGTACGTGAGGTGAGGACAAGAGTAATCACTCTGCAGCTGAATAAACAAATAGCATCTCATACTGCCAAGCATGCTACTCTAAAAAAACAAATCTGTACATTTCGTAGTCCATCCGAACACATTCTCTTGAGAGTTTCCTCCGGTTTGTTGTTCCACAGTTTTATACCTACATTCCTTTCCTATTCTCTATTTTCATCAAGACCTATGTTTTCTGCCCCTTTATTCCGAGCAGAGCCTAAATATTTGGTATAAGGGCATGGGACAGTGGGTGCACCATGATCGGCACCATGTGCGTAAACAGGGGCATAAAGTGGTGATTCATAGTTCGTTGCCCGAGAAACAAACATCCAAGAAACATATCTGGGTTGGTCCCATTTTTGTTCACTCTAGCCACCTACTCCTATGTGCGGATAGCAAATCTAGTCTGGTCATACCACTTTGTGTACAGCGTTACCCGTATATTTCCCTTTTCGACCAAGGGACCGGTTGGATGACCAGTCTGTACTACTTTCACCCCATTTCCTTCCTGTTTGTACCAAGTCCGATGTACATACTAAATTCCCCCACCCCCACTTTATTTCTTGTTTGAACCAAGTAGTACAAGATTCGACTCCATGAAGTAGCTTTACCTCTAACAATAGAAGAAAAAAATATGTGACGTTGGACCATCCGATCGAGAGGGGCTGAGAGGTAGAAAATGATGCACATGCAACGACGTAGCGAGCTGGGGAAGTAGAGCTAAGGCGGTTTCGAACGAAGATATACCTGAAGGTCGTTGGGATGTGGATAGGTGGGCGGCGGGGGGCCGGATCCGCCCACAGGCAACGACGAAAGGATCGGAGGACCTCCCGCACCGGTGCTCGGCTAGAGATAACGGTGCTGCCGGCAGTGGGTCTCCTCCCTCGCTGTCGACGACGGCCTAAACGCTGCCCCTCCTTCCCTTCACCGGCGGAGGGGGATACGTCCGGATCTGTGAGGATAGAAATCCAGTGTTTTTTGAAGGGAGAAAGATAGTGTTACTACCCCTATCTTGTTTAGATCTGGAGAGGATGAGAGTGTGCGAATAGAGCAACCCTAGCAAGGAAGCACGGAGGCTCCGGCCTATATATAAGTAGTGGGGTAGTTTTCCTTTTTCACTCCATCAAAACAATCGTTTAAAATTATGTACTACTACATGCCAGGTCGCGGTTTTTTTAGTTGTTGATTGTTTTTTGAGATAGCTACCCGCTTGTTCCAAGTGGTGTTACGGTGTGCCAGGTCGCACTTTCTATCGTTCAAGTCTGTTACTACAAGTCCCTCCATTAAATGAACAACCACCCCCTGGTAAAAATTGTGAACAAGCCCACGGCTAAAATTAGCGGAAACGTGGGTTGCCCCAACATGCATTATTAATTATATTTTCTACTCCCTCCATTCCTAAAATATAATTATTTTTATTAGCCGCACCTAAGACAAGAACTTTTTTATTAGCAGTGAACCCCACATGTCATAGACACAAAAATTGTGGCAAGATTCCCTTAGGCAAGCCAAAGTGTGTCTAACAATTTGAGCAACTCAGGTTAGGCAAGTGTGGCAAGTGTGGGAAAAATAATGTGGCAACATAAGACAAACATAGTCACAATCCAAACAGCCCCGTAATTTTTTGTGACATGCATGAAAATTTGGTTAGTTAAATTTATAGTCAAAATTTGGCAAGGTGCATCAAATCAACACATGCAAGTATCAAAAGGAAAGTCACGGCATGCATGTATGCGTCGTTTCCAAATATAAGTCTTTTTAGAGATTGCAACAAGTGACTACTACATACGAAGCAGAATATGTCTACTCCTACAAGACCGAGAAATTTGATTACTATGACGCCCTCTCCCTCGTGGACTGAGCTCCGGTGCCTTAACTGCACCTGCATTTGGCTGCATGACAGGAGGGCCAACCACCTGTTGGGCCCACCTGTCATAGACGCAAAGGCAGGAGCAGTAACTAGAAGCTTTCGCTACACGCTATCCCTCCCGCACGAGGTGGACGGACATTCAGTAGTGGATTCGATACTGTAGAAGTAGGAGTAGCATCATTGTTCGTCTTCTCGAAGAGGCGAAGAGCCAAGCGCAACCCAAACGTGGCAGTTACGAACGCTCGCGTGGTGCGGTTCCTTGGAGTACTAGCCACGCTCTTGCATGAGACAAAATTGCTATTGTTTAACAATTAAACTCCATTATCCATTGGTTGATACTCATTCTGCATAGGTCCACGCGCTTAGCACCGTTTCCTCCTGGGGTCACCAATGTTTATTTGCTAATTAATAGCATTGCTGCAATGAACTAGCCATTGCAAGTCATTAAAAGCATGCACACCTCTCATCTCTTATTGGTTGACATGTCAAGAAACAAGAAACAAGGTAGAAGTTAATGCACCGCGCCTAAGTGTTTTGGGACTATTTGATTTTCGTAAGATGACTTACACACCTAGACGGAGGGAGTACCATAGCCCAGTAAACCGGAAAGGAGTATTTGCCTTTCTAGAGATTTCAACAAGTGACTAGACTACACCGTGTGCAGTACTCCCTCCCTTCCGGTTTATAGGGCTCAAATCTCAAATCTCATGAACCAAGGCATTTTGCGATTGGAGGAATGTATCTCGCACTTTACAAAACCACCCTAATTAAACTCATGCATCAATTACGTAGTTCTCTCGTTTTCCTCTCCGCCTTGGTCGTGGTGCACAATATTGAGCACTCCTATATGACTAGCCGCTCTATCTACATGCGGGACATTTCAAAGCATCCGGGCCCACGTGCCATCCACCAAATCACAACGAGGTGCTACAGTCGAGATTCACCTGTGACCCCGGTGTGGCCGTCATGACCCGTCATATCACAAAACCCACACCTTTACCAGCAGTGGTAAGGTGGCCTCCAAGTTGGACTGGACGAAGCAACCATCATTTCATCAAACGCTTCGTTCAAGCCCTTTCTTCCCTTTCTTGAAGAAAACCTCACTCCAGGCTACTCACTTCTGCCATTTTTCTTGTGTACCGACGAAGGAAAGGTGGGTGAATCAGTTATGCTGCTATATTTTCATTCCAAGAATCTTCTTTTTGCATAGCAGCGACCAATTCTCACATCCTATTCTTTTCCCGTTTTCATTGCGATTGTGGTTTCCTTTCAATTGCTTTTTGTTTGTCAGTTCATTGATGGATCCTGGATCACTAGGCAAAGAGTTGCCGACGGACAACCCACTGGAGACAGCGATCTCCAGGAAGCGAGCACCGACCAACGAGTTGACCATGTTGGTGGGCCAACCCATGGAGACGAATAACTCCAAGAAACAAGCACTTGCCAAAGAGTTGAGGACGTTGGCGGACGAACTCCTCAAAGAAAGTTGGAAGAATAGCAAGGGCCCCACCGTGCCTACCCCAGGAACTCTGATTGCCACCTATGTGAGGCTCAAGACCGAGTTTGAGGAGATAGTCGACGTTGAGAAGCGATATTCCTGGCAAGGTGATGGCCCCCATCGAGGACGAGGAGATGCCCCGGAGGATGAGATCCCCAGTGAGCTGCACAAGGTAAAAAATAATGGCTTATTACCATAGTTGTGGTTTTTGATTATTTGCAATGTGCTTGCTAATATGTTAGGGTTGTGCAGGTGCGGTGGTTGTCCTTGATGATTCGATGTCGTGGCCCGTCTGTTGGCATCGCCCGAGATCGATCCCAATGCCGCTGTCCATCCTGTGGACATCGCCCGAAGATCGATTCGATGTCGCTGATCGATCCTGTGGACATCGCCTGTAAATCGATTCCCATGCCGCTGTCCGTCTTTGTGGTCATTACCCGAGAGATCGATGACACGAAATAGTTGGTCGCGCTTAATCCTTCGTGGTAGTTTGCATTTCCTGTGTTTAATTACCGTAACGATGCGTGTTATCAAACCATCTTAGGGATAGTGCAATCGTCTTGTGTGGGCGGATCTTGCTACTTTTGTTTGATAGTGAATCATGCGATGAATCATGCAAACCCTCTCCGAGTTATGGAAACAGATGTATCCTCACCAGCTTTTGATGTAATATATGGCATGCTTAGATGTAAGTTTGAATTGTTTATTATATCAGCAAGGCTTGTTTGATGATTCTTGGTGTTAGTAGGCTAGCTACTGTGCGAGCTATAGTACTTGCAAAACACTCACCGAAGAGAAACGTTGGGGCTGATGAGCTCGTGGTACGCTTATACTTATCCCTTGTCGATCGACCAATAGCCCTAGCTCCTAAAAGTGTAGGCTTAGCGACCGATCAGACAATAGTCGACATACATTCAGGCCTCATTTGGTTCATAAGGTAGGAAAATCGTAGCAAAAGTACAGAGAACGTGCAACACAAAATCATAGCAAAGGCAGTAGACGTACTCCCTCCGTTCCAAAATAGATGACCTAGGCGGGCTAGTTTGGCCTAGTGGGTTTCAGTGATATGACGTGGTACAGTGTCGTCCAGTCTTCGCGTGTGGTAGCAGTATTGCGGGTACAGTAAGTTTTCTTGAAGAAGCAGAATTCAACGAAGTCATGATGGTTCCTTCGTCCGAACAACTTACAGTGGAAAGGTTGGGCCTACGATACGACCGGGGTAGACCAGGATAATTTTGTGCTTGGCAGATGGACCAGGATGGTCGACGTCCCACATGTCGGTGAATGAAAGTATTCTTTCCGATATAGAGGACGAGCAATGAGTATTCATTGTTTATTTTTGATGAAAGCTATTGTCTCCACTGTTACGACAGAGGAGTGTGAAACATGGCAGCCTAGTGAACTTGGCATGTGCACCACTCCCTCCTTCCTCATGTGATGCCCAGGTTACAGCTTTTTCTCACTTTCTCTCTATCTATTTCTTCTCAAATGTTTTTTACCTTTCTTTTTTGAAGACACAATTGTTTTTATGCCTTTTTTTAGATTTATTTTTTATACCTAGGAGCACATGTAGAGACGGGCTCTTGCAGAGCCCACTCCTTGACTTTGTCAATGCCTCTCTCTCCTCCACATAAGGAGTACTACTTGCTATGCATGCATGCGGCGGGCATGGGCGTCTTGAGGGCCGAGGTGGTGAGAGCGGGCTCGAAGCGGTCCGGACTCCAGCATGGCCCACCTCACATTATCACCATATATTTCTTGAGTCCGTCTTGGCGGGGCGATCTCTTCTCCCTCCCCCATTTATCTCTTCTCAGCTGACGCCCGCCGAGCGATTAGATTTCGGCTATCGACGGTTTATTCAATTACGGTCCCACATGTCAGTGAAATTGCAAGACAATGTGTGTCCCCTCTGGTGAGTGGCGTGCGAGCCGGACTGTCGGGGTTGCGACGCGTACGAGTTGTAAGTGTGCCGCCTTTTCCTTTAGAACTTGCGAAGCGTAACATTTTCGCGTGATCGATCGATAGAAATCCAGAACAAAATGACGAGGGTGGTGCTTTCCCGCTCGTTAGGCGGGCTAGTTCGAGTGGTATGACGTGCTATAGTGCCGTACACTTGCTCCATTTTTATGTAAGCAAGAGTTTACACTCTTACGCGGGAGGAGTGCGAAACACCGCGGATCTGATTTTGATCGAGGGATGACTGTTCCCTGCCAAATAATGGAGGATTGTTAGCGATTATAGCATGATAGTTAGGGCATCTCCAGCTGGCCCACGAATTTACACCGGCATCGGTCCAAGGACACCGATGGATGCCATCCGATGCTGCCCGCATACCTTTCGACAACTATATGAACTAACCGGACGAAATTCATGCAAACAAAGCAAATTTCAAATTAACCGGATGAAATTCATTACATTTCGAAAACTTTTCCTACAAACATGACGAAATTCATTACATATTTCGCACAAACCGTACTAAAACCAACTGTAAACCTAATCTAAACGGTCGCCGGCGCCCGACCACCATGTCCGGCCATGAACCCAAGAAAGACGGCCATTGCCTTTGCCTCCTCCTCATCCGCCTCGATAACCTCCTCCTCCGGAGCACATGGTTCTGAAGATTTCCGCCTCCACATTGCCGTCAAGCGGCTAACCATCCGCTGATGTTTACCCCACCAAGCTTGGCGTCGACTGAGTGGAGTAGCGGTGGCCTTCCCGGGGCCAGAGCGGCAGCGACCTACCGTGTACTACTCTTCCTCGCTGCTGGCCGCGCCCGCGCACGCACGCCGGCTTCATGGTCGTGACAGCGGAGGGCGGCCGGGGGGGTGCCGGCGATCTCCTTCGCTTGCTCCTGCGGCAGTACGTCTGAGAGAGCTTTGGAGCGCGCCCAGAGCGGAGCCACCGATGTCCCTTGTCTGCTCCTGCGACAGTACGTCCAAGAGAGCTTCGGAGCGCCAGGAGGCCATGGTTGAAGTGGTGCCGAGAGAAGGAAAGGACCGGAGGAGAATAAGTGTGGGTCTTTGGCTATGGCCGAGCTGGGGCTCAAGTTAATATAAGCGGAGAATGGCAATGAGCCGCAGCGAACGGATGGACAAGCTGGCGCGGAGTAGGTTTGTCGAGGCGTGAATGTGGGCGCTGCTTGATGACTCAACTGCAGATGCGTTTGGAGTTCTTGACATGTGGGCACAACGGGCATCCGCCCGCATGTCGCTGACACACCAATTGCACTGCAGTTAAGTCCGGTGAATGCGGCATTGGCATTACGGAGAGGCGGTGACCGTTTGAGCGGGAAGCGCGTGCTAGCGATGGAAGGGGTTTCGGTGTGTAGTGGCACTAAGATCGGTCGCTCACGATAGTACATACTCCATACCATACAACCATAGAACCCTCTCTAGCTTTAGGCTATTTTATAGATTGTCGTTGTGATGGATGATATACACGAGCAAGGCGGTCCGAGTATGACCGTTGGTGTTGAGCGGTGAATACATGCTCGGCGTTTGCGTGGGCCTCCATCAAACGCCTAAACAGTAATGTCGAGGCATCGCCGGGCGCCGCAGGTGATGGGCTCGCCCGTTATGCGTTGCGCCATGAGCAGGACTTTGATTTAGAGGGCGACGTGCATGCATTAGCATGCTTTGACAGCGTGAGCGCGAGTGTCTGACGCGAAGTATTTCATTTTCATTTGGGTGACGAGGGTGCGTTGCAGCGACGAGTCCGTGGTTTGATTCCCCTCATACGCATAATTTTGGTTTTTACAGTATTTCTTTCTCCATTGATAGGTAGGCCCACGTAGATAGATAAAGAACACGAGCTGATGAGGTGCATGCGGACTGTTTGGTGGTCAACCGGACAAATATGGAGCTATCTGTTGAGCCGATGACGATATAATCACCATATCTCGTATACAATGATCAAAGTGAGCTATCAAGACAAGTTCGATGACCGCCAATGCATTTTAATCGGTAATAAATGACCAGGATTGAAGGGGAATCCAAATTTGCTTCGTCTTCTGTCCTTGAGCTCTTGACAAACTAATGCACTATACGGTTGTCCGGACACTCCACCATAGAGCTCTCACCAAGCGTCGTTCATGCCACCATGCCGCACACTAACCGGTAAGGCAGCGATGGCATCCCGCCGCGCCGAGTTCCTCGCCGCCCACGACCGCACACAAAATGGTAGGGAAGCGATGGCATCCCGCCGTGCCGAGTTCATCGCTGCTCACGACCTCACAACTATGTGGGAGGAATTTGAAGATGCCAAGGCCGAATGGGCGGTAGAGCAAGAGGCGGCCAAAGCCTCACAGAGGGAGCGGAAAAGTCAGAAAGCACTCAAGAAAAGAGAGGCCCGCCGTCGCAAGAAAGAAAAGGACGCACGCGCTGCTACGGAGAGGTCGGCGGAGATCCAATCACGGTGGGGTGTCGCCGACAAAGCCGGGAAGGAGAACGACGGCGTCTGGCCAGCATGTGAGAAGTAGTAGTACTAGTATTTAGTGTGTGTGTTTGTGTCTGAGTACGAGCATGTACCAATACTACTAGTTACTACTGTAGTTTTTAGAGCAAATTACCAGTACATTAGCCTAGACTTAATGGACAAATTCCTATCCTAAGCATCAAATGGCATCTCTTTCTCTAGAGGAATTGAGATGAATGCCATCTCACTTCCTATGGTTTTCATATTCCTATCCTATGAACGAAAGGATGCCTCTGTTGGAGTAAATACTGTAGCTAGCGATCGCTGCATACGATAGTTTTCTTCAAGAAGCGGAATTCAACGAAGTCATGATGGTTCCTTCGTCCGAGCAACTTCAAAGTGGGAAGTGGGCCTGTGATTTGACGGCTCATTAGTCATTGTTACTGCGGCGCGATGATGTGGGTGACTCTCCCTTGGAGTTCTGCGTGCATGGCAAGTGGACCAGGATGGTCGACGTCCCACATGTTGGCGAACGAAAGTATTCTTTCCGATATCGAGGAGCAAGGAAACCGCGTGGTATAGTATCACTGCTGATTGGTTCGCAAAAAAATAGTATCACTGCCGATTTATAATTATTTTTATTTACGATGAATGCTAGCATTTCAACTCTTACGATGAAGGGTGCCAAACACGGACGCGTCGGATGTCCCACATGTCGTGAAAGGAGTGGGACATGAACAGCATGGTAGAGCCAGTAAAAAAAAAACAGCGTGGTAGAGCGTCTCCACTTCTTCCACTTACGGGTCGGAGACCACACATAGTAGTACTTAGTGGTATGAACGATACAAAGTGTGACACGGAGAGAAAGACACGTCTAGTTGGAAGGTCTCGGGGCATACACGTAAACAAATATAAAAGTTAATATGTGCCTCCAACTAATATAGTAGTAGTAGAGTACTTAGGCACGTACTCCATAACATCACCGTGCATTGCACGTACAAAATTTAGTGGTAGTACATAGTAAGAGACAAATGCCGCCCAAGCGTTCCTTTCTTGACCTACTTTTGGGTGTTTGGTAGAGTGTATGGAGGGTGCATGAGTCCACACTAGTTTAGCACAAATACACTAGAAGCATGCATGAAGAGAGCATGCATGAAGAGGGGTGTTGAGTTGAGCATGCATGAAGAGGGAACAACTATGCTAAGACGAGAACGCAACCAAACACACCCTATATGCCACGCATGTTCATACCATTTGTGCCTTTCTACTTCACTTACTGTGCTACATTACTCAGGTTCGTACGTCCACTCCTGGGTACATGTCCGTCTCGTAGTTCCAGTCCCACGTGTTCTTCATATAGATGGAATGATCCTTCCATAACACGTGCACCTTGATATTAGATGTCTCGCGTGTTGGCAAAAGGATGAACAAAGCTCACATAAAAAATAGTGGAAGAACATAGATTCCGGACGACCGAGAAGGAGCAAGGAACCTCGTGGTGGAGCGTCTGCACTCATAATATTTAATATTATTCAGCGATATAAAATTAACCAATCATCTCCACAGTGGACTTGAAGAGTACGAAACACGGCAGCCCAGTGTAGTTACATCATACTAGTACATGGCTAACCCATGCTATCACCATATTTCTTGGCTTCCTGCGACACCTATCTCTAGTAATCCAAAGCAGCTCAGACGCTTCTCCCTCCTCGTCTCTATCAAAGTGCGGTGGGCTGGCGTTTCTGATGTCTATTGAGGTCGGTTGACTATCACATGTTAGCGACATGCCAAGAGCATTCTAAAAAAAATTCCTTTCACATTCCGTTTTCAAAAAGAAAAAAATCCTTTCACGTATGAATTTGCCTGTATGCTTTGAGCAACTTGCATGTCCTATACTACTCCTATTTGATACTCTAACTTAGCTAGAGGTTAGACTAACTCATGACTAACCCTGAACTAACTGTAGCCAAAGAGGTGTTTGGGTGACAGGGTTAGATTGACAATAAATGCACTTCATGGAGAGAGAAAAGTGATTTTTCGGTTGGTCCCAATGAGAACTATCTCCGATTAGCACCTCTTGGGTGGGATAGTTTTTTGGTGGGTTCGGTGCAACTTGCTCCAATTTAAACCCTCATGCTTGGATACTTTAGGGCTATTTGAGCCCCAACTAGCTCAAACTAACTCTAACCCATGGATCCAAACAGGTTGCCTATGGCTCTCGACGCGGAGCGATCGCGTGCACCGGAAGCGGCGCTCTCTCGGCCGTCGCGCCACTTCAAAGCCGGCGCCCGGTGAGAGGTCGCCTCCGCTCTGGCCGGCATTAATTAATCGACGCTTGGCAGCTCGAGCGGCAATGACCATTTCAGCGTGAGAAGCGCAGACCGGCAAGGGAGTATAGGTTTTGAACCGTTTGGTGTAATCGGTAGTTTGCAAAACTACTCAATTATTGCACCCAGTTTCCTAAGAAATTGTGGTAAAAAAGTTACTCCACAGGCCGCTTCCCCTCTCCTTCCTCTTCCACCGCCCGCGCACGTTCGCGGGAAGCGACCGGTCAACCCTTATATAGGAGTGCTAGCACAAAAGATGCATGCGTGACCACTAAAATTTCCATATTAAAGCGCCGCTCCGGCGGGAGTATGGCGTATGTTGTTACCTTGGGCCAGCCCATGGCTACCGAGCGATGGCGACCAGAGAAGAGGCGGTGGGAGGGGAATGAATGTAGCTACTTTTTGGGTTCGCCTTCCGGCTTAAATAAATGCGCAACAACACGTGTACCCGCGGGTGCACAAATTGTAACATACGTGTCTGCTTAAGTTGGCGTCACCTAACTGGTGTGTGTGTGTGAGAGAGAGATTCTGAGAGACAGAGTGCGTGTGTGCAACTCTGCTGTTAGGACATGTACTCAACCTTTTGCATCAGGATATAAGTATAATGGTATTTACTTTAGCTAGTGATTTACGTGGCCATGTTAATGTGGTTGTGTCAAAAACTGTCACTTCACCTTTCGTGATTTGCGTTATATAATTACAAGCAAGATTCTCGTGCATTGCACGGAACATCAATATGCATTTTTTTACAAAACACCTGTTGTGATTGACCCATGCGGGAGTAATCCCATGTGTAAAAACTAATGATATCTCGAGAATTTTATCGGAAAACTGGTATCTCGAGAATGTCATCGAAAAAATGAAAGATGAGAGATAAGGCGAGGAGGAGTGGAGCATGGTGGTGACTGGTGGTCGGAATGGGCGGAAGCATGGGGATGGACGGCGCCGGCAGGCGGCAGCGGCCGCCATGCATGCTAGATTGTTCTAGAGACTTATTTCATTTTTAATTGCTGAGAAATTAGGTTGCGGGAGATAATGATGTGGAGAGAGGTGCGGGTATCTTTTGTAAAATTATCATAGTTTCCTTTCTATCCGTCAGATATAGATCATACGGTCTATATTACAAGATGGCAGGCACACCATCATCGCCAACTCATTTTTTTATAAGGGTACAGATGATAAGTTTGCTAACTACTAAAGTAAAGTGGAATTTGTCCATGTTATGCAAGTACATAAAGGTGATTGTTTATCATATGGGTAAGGTTGGATGAAGGGTGGTAGGAACAAATGTGTGTGTGAGATGGAGTCTTAGTGTGTGTGGGGTGTGTGTGTGAGAGAGAGAGAGAGATGGAGATTTAGTTTGTGTGAGAGAGAGAGAGAGAGATGGAGTCTAAGTGTGTGTGTGGGGGGGTGCGTGCGTGCGTGTGTGTGTGTGTTTGTATGTGTGTGTGCGACGGAGAGAGATGGAGTCTTAGTGTGTGTGGGGGGTGCGTGCGTGCGTGTGTGTGTGTGTGTGTGTGTGTCGCGGGGTCCTCTATGGCGGATGTAATTTAAGTGTGCATGGCTTCATCATAGAGAGGTGATGTGTATGGCAGAGGCCACCAACGATGGGGTGCGAGAGAGAAAATGCCCGTAGAGAGGGAAGAGAAGGTGTGTGCGCGTGAGGGGAGTCGACATCGAGAGAACGTGTTTGTTCGAGAGACAACAAGGAAGACTACTATATATCGATTGTGCATGTAGGCGGGAATTAAATAAAGGGATGGTCTTATTGGTTTCGGGGATATAGGGGAAGAGTGAGAGGCGCGGGGGTGGGGGTAGCTAGAAGGAGATTGTTAAGTGTGAGTGTGTTTTTACCCATCCAGGCGGAAGTTATGTGCACAAAGGAGGAGAACGAATCGATGTGGCATTAGGATTGAGGGTAATTAACTACGTATGGAGACATAGAGACCTTGAACATGCATGTGTGAGAGGTATACATGTATACGTGGAATGTGTGTGTGTGTGTGTGTGCGCGCGCGCATGATCGAGATAAAAGAAAGAAGACATAAGTCATAAGATCAACGACATGGGAGAGACGGATCGGTATGACAATATGCATGCATGTGAGAATGCAGGGAAGAAGGCCCGACAATTGAGCATGTGTTTTTGTCTTTAAGAGATAGTGGCGTGGGCTGGAGCATGCATCTATGGCGGCAGAGGGAGTGACGCATAGCGATTGTGCAAAAGAGATCAACCTATAAATTCATATGTATGGAGAGACATATATAGTGTGGGTGATAGGAAGCAAGACTCCGTGCGAGATCATATGTTGACGGAGAAACTACAGATAGATACAGAGATGGAGATGCTAGCTAGAGGGACATCCACTAGTTTGTGTGTTGGAGACGACCGTCGGGTGGTTCGAAGGGTGAAGTTATATATCTGTGTGAGAGGGCACTTGATTGCATGTAGAGAGAAACATATGTGGTGTGCGTGATAGGAATCAAGAGTGAGGGCGAGAAAGAAGGTTGATGGAGAAACAGATAAATAGAAAGATAAAGATTCTAGCTAGTGTGCGTTAGAGATAGGAGTCGAGTGGATCAGAAGGCTGGGTTATGTGTGTGGGTGTGAGAGAGATAGAGAGAGGGTGCATGTGAGTCACATACAAACAGATATCAGAGAGAAATGAGATCAGAGAGACGGAGTTTTGTGTCTCATGAGAGAGAAAGATATTTCATAACGAGAGTGATAGCTAGAGAGACATATGAGGGAACGCAAGATATCTCAAGGGAGAGAGGGTGTGTGTGAGCGACATACAAGAGAACAATGGAGAAATATGAGACCCTGGGAGACAGAGTTTGTGTTTGTGTGTGAGAAAGAGATATTGAAGAGGAAGAGTCGAGGGTTCTCATATCTAAGGAGCGAAAGACATCTCCGTATGAGGGGTGTGCGAGTGGCACACATGGGAATAGTAGAGAGAAATGAGACCCCGAGAGACAAAGTTTTGTGTTTGTGTGAGAGAAAGAGATTCCACATGGAGAATCATAGTTAGAGACACATAGCAGGGAGCGAGATATACTTAGAGAGAGATAGAGTGATGAAGGTCGAGGGAGAGAGTACCGTCAGTGTGTTACGAAGATAAAAGATCATTGTCGACATACTGGTAGCACGAGAGATACACGAGAGACGATGAACGCAAGATAGGTCCAGAGAGATAGTCCTATATAAGCATGATTGATAGCTATATGAGACGAATATCTGGATTAAAGGGGATTCAAATATTTAAACTAGAGATCACGACATCGATAATATCACAAGCAAATTGGTGTATAAAACATGCATATTCATTTGAATTTGGGCACACGTATAATGTTATATAGTTTATCAATATTGGTGATCCATAGATTCTTCAATTACAAACAGTGCATGGTTTATATGGAATTAATGTCTAAATGGGATTACACTATATGTTGCGTGTGTGAAACACATTATACATGTTTGAGAAGTTTAAAAAAACCCGCATGAAACACACATTAATTGGAGACAGTTAGCGAGGAATGCATACATTGGATTTCAACATAAAGTGGTTTCAAATATTTGAAAATCCAAATTGATGGATACAACCTTATGGATCTGAGATCATGCCATTTGTAAACCATATTTATGTATAAATGGTGTTGTGCTTTTGAAAGTATATATAAAAAATGATGTATATAGAATGTAATTCCAATTGAAAATGGATCCGCCCAAAAAATAGAATACAAACGGGATTCGAATTGAGTTGGCACGATAGCGTGCACTCTGCAAAATTTGAACGAAGCGGGGAAAGTCGCGATAACCTGAAACAAAAATATGCGAGATGGAAATCACTACTGCCTATCCCTGCCACGCAAATCCTATCTGCTGGATTTCTATAGGTTTCGATAGGAGTAGGTTTGTAATTTCACCCAAACGTGACGTAACCGCCTCTCACCCGGATTCATACACGGTGGGCGCCAAAACACAGTGTGTCCTCGGCCGAAATCGACTCCGTCCCCGATTCATATTCATACATGGTGGGCGCCAAAAACAAACTCTCATCGACAAATATTCGGTGTATGCGAGATTACCGTCCTATCCCCAACCGACTAATGTTGTTGTGATGTAGTAGAAATTTGAAACAAGGGCTAAGTTTGTAAATTTCCTCGCATTTGAGACAAGCGCGCCCTGAATACATGGTTCCCCCCTTCATCTCTACCTCCCGTTTCCCCATTCGTACTCTATGGGCGCCAAAACACCCTCTCCACCCCACCCTCCACCGTCCGCCGCCGTCCGCCACCCCATCCACCGCCGTCCTCCTCCACCATGCCGGAGCTGATACCCCGACGCCGTCGTCCATTACAAGAGATCGACCTCTCTCATCCACGCCTTCGGACCGGGATCCTTGCATCCCGTCCTCTCGCTTCATCCCCGCCGTCGTCCACCTTGCCAGCGCCGCTCCTACGACCGTCTCGTCCACCGCGCCCCGCCGCCACCGTCTACCCTCCTAGATCTGCTTCCACGCCGCCGACAGCCATCGCTACCGCAGCACCGTCAAATTCTCAGGAGACAGACATCGGCACAAGACAAGAGGCGGTACTCTTTTCAGATATCTGCTCAACTTATTTATCACAAGCAAGAAAATAGATCGCCACCGCTTTACTCTGATTTTTGTCTTGGTTGCGGTTGCCTTTGTCCGGTTTGCACCTTCAAATCCGCCATGGCACGCTCAACACTATACTCCCAATGCTTATGGTTTTCCACTTTTATATTCCACACTAGTTAAATCACAGTAGACTAAATTTCAAAATTGGGTTAGTCGATTTTTCAGAGCTCGTCGGAGTTCGCCAGTGCGATCGAAGGGGCTCGGGTGGTTGTGGGGCCTCGCCGAACGAAGAAAACTCGACGCGGGTGGGGGTTGGGGCGCGGGTGGGGGTGGGGGTGGCGGAGGAACACAGGCGGTGGGGGCCGGTGGTCCGGCTGCGGCCGATCTTGTGTTACGTATGGGAAGAATCAGGGACGAGGAAGAAGAAGGGTTAGGAGACGTAGGATCTTCATCCAACCGCCTGAATTGGTCGAGCGACAGCTGGGAGTTGCATTCTTAATGCGCTCTGGTTCATCATGTGTGGGCACTGCGCAACCAACATTTTATTATCCAAAATCTGCTTGCTCTTCTTTACCATGTTCGATAGAGCTGGCCTGTATGTGATCGATAGGCTTTCAATTACTAGCGGCAATACAACACCGTATTTTCAAGCCAATTCCACTTTCCCGATTTATATATCATGGTTATGGTGTACCCCTGTTATGTACACTATGATCTGCCTAGTTCTTTGTGTGCTCTTGTTATCATGGTTTGGCAATAAACTCTCTATACAAAGATATTATGAACCTATCATCCGCCAGCTATCCTTACTTGGAGCCTATTTTTTGTGTACTTGTGCTAGATTATATAAATTCACGCACCATATTACAGCACACATGAGCTCTCTCATCGTAATCCGGTGATAGCACATAAGTGTTCTGAGGGTGCCCCTATATTAGAATATCATCTGCATTACAAAGATAATCTCACAACTATTTATGTTTTCATGGTTCTCAGATATTATACGCAATTACAGTGAATATCAGAATTCGCGCATCAGAAGAATATTGTGGAACACTGCAATGACTTACAAAATTGGCACCAAGGCATTGAGTGCCATTCTGGAAGCAATGAAACTCGTACGCTCCCCACCCGTTGATTCTTGTTCAGAATATCATCCTAATGACTATTCTAACCTCGAGGAGTCAAAGGCAGATGGCCTGTCCTGTTCTCCCATCAAGGTGTCTGTTCTAATTTGGCAAGGTTTTATTGATTGCGCGTATCTTGCATATGTTGTCTTGCATTTCTTCTACTTTGTTGCACCGCCATCTGCTTAGTTTACTCATCATATAACTCGAGATGGCATGCCCATCCATTATCAATACATATTCCATCTGTCATCATACCATGTTTTTCCACTCAAATGTTGTTCTTGTGCATCAGACATCAAAAAGGAAGAGGGTGATTGCCGAACCTGAAGGAGCACCAACGAAGTCCTTGAAAAACATGGTGGTGCCGGAGAAATCAGACAGCGCCCCACTTATATTGGTTGTACAACCAGTGACACAAAACATAGGACCGACTCCAGCAGACTCTACCCATACGTCACTGGCCACACCACTAGCCCCACCACACAGAACCTGCACTCCAGCAAAAGGTATACCAATTTCATTTGCCATAGCACCAGCCGTACCACAGAAAAAATCCCACTCCAGCAAAAAGTACAACAAGTCCACCTAGAAGACCTATCCCAATTGCAGAGACGGCCAATTCCTGTAGATTGGAACCCCATTCCATTTATTCCCAGTTTAAAAGACAATGTTTTCAATGTTGTTAGGGACTACATGCATATATTCCCATCATGGGAAGATTATAGTGAAGACAAACACCATTTTCACATCTTCCTGTCCAACTTACGTGTAAGTGCTATTATTCATGGTTATTATTTTCCTGTTTTCTGTTGATCGAAGACATCAATGATTTACATTACATTGTTGTAACTAGGCGAGAGTCAATCTGGATAGTCATGACGAGCAAAGCTTGCTTGTGCTTTTCAAGGAAGCATTGCAGCAGTATCGGTGTTACCCGAGGAAATCACACTTTGATGGCAAGTCTATAAACGAATTTCCGGTGAAGTCTCCTGTGCTAAATTTAGAAGACATTGAATGGAAAAACCTTGTTATGCACTGGTCTCGTTCCCAGGATGAGGTATTGTCTATGAAATCACATGACAATTTGAACTTCTACTTTTCCGCATGTGCGTTTGGATATTTTTGCGTGAAATCTGCTCGAAGAAGAATTCGGTTTGAAAAGAACGACGAGGATATCGCAAATATGCTGCTGCTTTGCTCTTGTTAGTACTGTTGTCTTGTATCACTGTACTTGCATACATACCGGTTCATTATGTGATAGCAGTATGCATGATAGCTTGCTTATCAATTGTTTGCTCCAAATTATCGATCTATATGAATGGTTACATTAGTGTAGAATATATCCAATGCCAATGAATTTTTTAGCTACGCATTGTTCTTGTAAGTACATGATGTCCTTTTATCGGTGTCCTTATATTGACAGTAGTTGTTCATGTACCATCACTCTGCAGCTTATTTTCCTTTGCCCTCCATTTTCTACACATCGGATCTATATTTACTCTTACCATAAGGTTGGTCTTGAAGAAGTTTAGCTGCATTGCTCTTGGCTGTGCCTTTAGCCATGTCGCTGCACATACATTTATAGCTACTTGGTTATGTAGCATCACTCTTCATCTTATCTTAAATATTCTCCATTTTTTTCGTATATTATCACATCCATATTTACTCTTAACAAAATGTAGAATAAAGGCAATGCTTATGAATAAGATTTTGTGCTAAACTTCTTGAATTGCCCCCCCATCAGCATGGATAAGGGCTTTATAGAGCCTGTCTTCACCAGTAATGTAAGTTTGTCCTTCTCAAGCCTTCAAACTTTGTTGTGTATATTAGGTTAGGCATGACTGCAACAGCTGTTTATTTTTGGTGTTTGCATCAAACTACATGTTTAAAGTTTATTATGTAGTTCATAAACAAAAGATTGTCCTTCTCAATTTACGTTTTCAGTTGTACAACCAAGTTCCTTCTTCGTACCATGTAAATTAAACTATACAGAGCAAGTGATCTTCTTTGCACCTTTGCATGTATGCTTCTGTTCATCATCCGTAATCCAGTGGTGTGGTTAACCTACCCACTACAGCACAATGTCATATTCTGCAATGTCTTAACTATGAACAATGTCATATCATTCTACTATTATTTAAACTGTCTCTTTATTTTCCAATCTCAAATGGGATAAATTGACAAAGACACTAACCATTGATACTTATGAGTTCTTGATACGTAATCCGTGGTATCGTGAAGCTGCCAACTCCTTCACAATGTCATTTCCCGCCATGTCTTGACCGAACAATACCATATTGTGTTAATGCAATTTTAAACTGTGTCACTTTATTCGCAAGAAGAAATGTGATGAATTGTCAAGATCGATACTTTTAAGTGCAAAACATGTCATTTGTCTGATTGTTTATCTTTCAGAGTGAGGTAGATTTTAGTGTTGAACAAGCGCAGTCTCATCTTCTTGCTTTCGGTACTTGGCTGCTGACTCCCAATGAGGCTAACCTGTCTTGAACTCAATTGAAGTGTCGGTTTTGTATATTATTTTGTCGGTGTGTTTATTTGCCTTTCGGTGGCGATCTTTGATGCCCAGTGTATGTAATCTGTTGTCTGCTTGTGCTTTATTATCATAGTGGCAAACTTTGATGCCTAGTGGATGTAATATGCCGTAATTTCTTTATTGTATAGTCTAGGTTTTTTCTTATTCACAATGCTGCAGTTATTTTACTGTATATATATCCCGTCTTCGCAGTAAATTGGCCAAACCGTAAAATTACGGTACATAATGGGGCCGTCATGCAATCATGATGTATGATCCGCATCATGGGCCCCGTCAAACTGGCCCACTAGTAGATTCAGGCCTTTAATAGGCCGAGTAACCCCCGGCCCTCTTCTCGCAAAAAAAAAACTCAATGGGCTTTTAGGAGGCTGAGAAGTAGGTTGGGCCTGAAACGTGCCGAATAGCTCACGGGCCGGCAGCAGCCCGAAATGGACCCCGGCCCATGATTGTGCGAATCAAATCACGGGCTTTTAACAGGCCAAAGTTGTCTCGGTCCTTGTTTGGCCCAATCAGATATCGGTCATGAAAGCAGGGATGCAAACCGGCCGTAGTTAGGCCCAACTATATGACGGGCTTTTAATAGGCGAAATTATATATGGCCGAAATGTTAAGCAGACCCCTTAATGTGCCAAAACTAATATCGTGCTGAATTACTAAATGGGCCTTTAGCAAGTGGGCCCAAAAGCATAGCGTCCGAGTTAACGGGCGAATCTGATATGGGCCATAATTGAGCCCAAAGCCTCTTAAAGGGCGGACCTGATCTGGGCCGTGATTTGGCCCGAAAAGTGGGAGGCTTTAACGGGCGGATCTTATATGGGCCATTATTAGGCCCGGAACATGGCAGGCCATTAATGGACCGGATCAAATATGGGCCGACATTTGGCCCAAAACATGGCAGCCAGTTAATGGGCCGGCCTACTAGGGTCCTCAAAATCTTGTGGGCCTACAGCTGGGCCGACCCATTAATGTCGGCAAAATCTCGTGGGCCTTTAGCTGGGCCGGCCCATTATGATCCGCAAGAATTTTGTGGGCCTTTACCTGGGCCGGCCCATTATGGCACACAAAAATCTTGTGGGCCTTTACCTGGGCCGGCCTATTATGGCCCGTGAAATCTTGTGGGCCTTTAGCTGGGCCAGCCCATTATGGTCCGCAAAATCTCGTGGGCCTTTAGCTGGGTCGGCCCATTATGGTCCGCAAAATCTTGTGGGCCTTTAGTTGGGCCGGCCCATTTAAACTTGATGGGTCGTGCCACGTGTCGACGTATCATAGGCGCCTTCTGTCCAATGAGTGGATGGCATCTGTCGCAACGATGAGCCAACAATTGTTCCCTCCAGCCAATGATGATTTTACACGTGGAAAAATCCCCATTGGTCGGGCTGTTAACGGGTTATCGGATCCAAAACCCGACCCGATAGCTTAACGGTGTTCCGTTACGGTGGATGCCACGTGTCGGTCACCCTTGACAAAAGCACTTCTGTGACGCGCGATTTATCGTCATGGAAGTGGACACTTCTGTGATGATAATTTTGGTAATGTCATGGAAGTGGACACTTCTACGACAGCACAGGTATGACTATCTTGGTTCTGTCATAAAATTGTGATGGATGTACATGCATGACAAAAAACATGACATACTGTGACAAACATGTATCATCACGGAAGTGTATTCTTTTTGTAGTGGTAGGTATTTCCCTCGGTGAAGAAACCAAGATCATCGAACCAGTAGGAGAACCAACCAACACAACGTAACCAACCACTACACACAAATAACTACCACTTGCAACCCGACGTGTTAAAGGGGTTGTCAATCCCTTCCGGGTAACGACGCCAGAGATGGTGCATGGACGGGAAAAAGTTTTAATATATTTAATAAATAGACCGCAAATAAAATAAAATGCAGGAAAGTATTTTTGTATTTTTGGTTTAATAGATATGAAAATAAATACAAAGGAAAAGTATATCGGAAAGGCAAATATATGAAAAAGAGACCCGGGGGCCGTAAGTTTCACTAGTGGATCCTCTCGAGAAAAATAGCAAACGGTCGGTAAACAAATTGTTGTTGGGAAATTGATAGAACTTAAAATAATCATGACGATATCCAGGCAATGATCATTATATAGGCATCACATCCAAGATTAGTAGACCAACACCTACGTGCATCTACAACTATTACTCCACACATCGACCACTATGCATCATGCATCTAGTGTATTAAGTTCATGGAGAAACGGAGTAATGCAATAATAACGATGACATGATGTAGACAAGATCTATCTATGTAGAGATAGACCCCATCATTTTATCCTTAGTAGCAACGATACATACATGTCGGTTCCCCTTCTGTTACTAAGATCAAGCACTGTAAGATCGAACCCACTACAAAGCACCTCTTCCCATTGCATGATAAATAGATCAAGTTGGCCAAACAAAACCCAAATATCGGAGAAGAAATATGAGGCTATAAGAGATCATGCATAAAAGTGATCAAAGAAACTCAAATACTTTGATGGATATAAAAAGATATAACTGATCATAAACTCAAAGTTCATCAGATCCCAACAAACACACCGTAAAAGGAGTTACATCATATGGATCTCCAAGAGACCATTGTATTGAGAATTCAGCGAGAGAGAGGAAGCCATCTAGCTACTAACTACGGACCCGATGGTCTACAAAGAACTGCTCATGCATCATCGGAGGGGCACCGATGGAGGTGGTGAACCCCATCCGTGATGGTGTCTAGATTGGATATGGTGGTTCTAGACTCTGCGACGGCTGGAATCGATTTTCGTCGACTCCCCTAGGGTTTTGGGAATATTGGGGTATTTAGAGAGCAAAGAGGCGGTCCGGGGGTCACCCGAGGTGGGCACAACCCACCAGGGCACGCCTGGACCAGGCGCGCCCTGGTGGGCTGTGTTCTCCTCGGAGCACCCCCCCCAGGCGCAGCCAGGGCCTATTATGTGTCGTATGGTCCAAAAAATCTCCATGAAGTTTCGTTGCATTTGGACTCTGTCTGGTATTGATTTCCTGCGATGTAAAAAACATGCAGAAAATAGCAACTGGCACTTGGCACTATGTCAATAGGTTAGTACCAAAAAATGATACAAAATGATTATAAAACATCCAAGATTGATAATATAACAGCATGGAACAATAAAAAATTATAGATACCTTAGAGACGTATCACCCACCGCGATCGAAACTAAACTGTCGAACACCTCCCATGAATCATCGTCCATCATGAGTTTCAGTCCTTGCCATGGACAGGCGTCGCCAGTACTTCGAAGCCATTCCCAACGCACCCGAAGAGCAAGTGCTTCTATCCTGAGATCTTTCACTCTCAGTCCTCCGAAACTATACGATCGACATATCAAATTCCAAGCCACCAACCATTGTCTGCCATGAGATTTCTCCTTGCCCGCCCAAATGAAGGAGCGAAGCCAACTATTAATGTCATCAAAGACCCATTGCGGTGCCTCGAGGATCATTAGATGGTGAATCATCCGTGTCGAAATGATAGACTTGACGAGAATTTGTCTTCCAGATCTTTGCATAAGCCCATGCTGCCATGCCGGAATAAAGTGTCTAACCAAATCGATCATGGGTTTCCATTCAGCTATTGTTAGGGGAGACAAAGCAAGCTGAATGCCTAAGTACTTGCACGGGAAAGCTCCAATATTGCACTGCAAGATCCCAGTAACACAGTTCCGGTCGATATCCGATCCTCTGATAAGGATGGCTGAGGATATTTTGTACTTGATCTTCAAGCCCGAAGCTTCTCCGAATACTCCCAGCGCCTCTCGCACAAATTTCAGGTCCGAGACCGTGGGCTTATTGAATAGTGCCAGATCGTCGGCATAGATCAAAAGCTGCTGAGTTGCTGAAAGCCCATTGAACGAGCTTATTGCTCCCGTCTCCATCGATTTGGCAAACATCGCCGTAAGGGCTTCCATGGCTATGACGAACAGGAGGGGGGAGATTGAGTCCCCCTGTCTCAAGCCACACACGTGGAAATGCTTCTGCCATGTATGCCGTTCACTAGCACCTTGGTGATCTAAAAAAGGAACGTCCAGGAGAGAGAATCAAAAGTTCTGGAGATGTCAAGCTTAAGGAAAACTCCTTTTTCCTTTCTTGCACTATAAAAAAGTACACTTCCGTGATGATACGTGTTTGTCACAGTAGGTCACGTTTTCTGTCATGCATGTACATCCATGGCAATTTTATGACAGAATCAAGATAGTCATACCTGTGTTATCATAGAAGTGTTCCATGACATTACCAAAATTATCATCACAAAAGTGTCCACTTCCATGACGATACATGGCATCGACCGTAATGGGTCGCCGTTAAGCTATCGGGGTCCGGTTTTGGATCCGATAACCCGTTAACAGCCCGGACCAATGGGGATTTCCATGTTCGGACAGATGTTATCCACTCATTGGACAGGAGGCGCCTATGATACGTCGACGCGTGGCACATCCCAACAGAGGCCCATTTCGGTGAAAAGGTCGGCCCAGCTAAAGGCCCACCATGTTTATTCAGACACTACTGGGCTGGCCCGTTAACAGCCTGCCATGTTTTGGGTCAAATTGAGGCCCATACTAGACCAGCCCCGTTCATAGCCTGCCGTGTTTTGGGCTGAATTAGAACCCATATCGGATCAGGCCCATTAACATGCCACTGTCCTTTTGGGCCCATACTAAGACAGGTTTGTGTTTCAGCCTGTTAAATGCATGTTTACCAGTTTGGCCCGATAATAGTTTCGGCCCGTTAGCGGCCCATGGTGCATCTGGGATGTTGTCGGCCCGGTTTAACTTTAGGCCATTTAACGGCCCATGCAGAACTTGGGCTATTTCTTGTCCGAAGTAACTTTAGGCGTCTTAAAGGCCCGTAGTCTTCATGGATAAATTTCAGCCCGACTGGCCTATCGGCCTGTTAATGGCTCGTGTAACAGTTGGGCCTAATTATAGCCCGCGTTGAATCCGGCCTGCCTACAGCCCATCTGATAATTGCCCATGACACTTTTAGGCCTATGGCCCGTGTAGATACCGGCCTGCTTAAAGCCCATAATTTTATTTGGCCAAACAGACCCTAGATATATTTTGACATGTTAACTGCTCGTCCTATTTGGGCCAAACATGGGCCTTAGGCAGTTTCAGCCTGTATTGGCCCGTGAATTTTTCGGCACAATGCTAGCCCAATCTAGGTTTTAGCCTGTTAAAAGCCCATGGTATTCTCTGGCCTAGCTGGACAGAACTTTACTCGGCCTGTTAAAGGCGGGAAACTGTCGGCGTTCTGGGAACGGGGGTCCCCAGACTTGCCTGCCTGCGGCCTGCGAGGTGGCTCAAAGGAGGCCCAGGACAGCCCATCCTCATCAACACAAGCTCAAGACCCTCGCGAGGGGCCAAGCCTCGCGGGGCGGACGACCAGGAGCTTCCTCAGGCATGGCCTCGTCAGGCTGGCTCATGAGGAGGCGGACAGTTCAAGGCGGGGTACCTCGCGAGGTGCCCGTGACGCAAGCCATGACGACCGAGGCGCCCGGGCGCCAGCGCCAAGAACGTCCTCCTTTCCTCTTTGGTGCAAAGGAGCAAGCGCGGCGAGAGCATCAAGTAAAGGCATCTGTTTCGGTGCAACAAGACCAAGAACAGCCCCAACGGCTGGAAGGGAGTCATCGTGGAGCCCAAGCAGGCGTCATCACCAGAGCCTTTGGCAGGCGAGGACCAACTTTAGTCAGGATAAGTGTACCCGCTGTTTCCCTTCGAAATGGCCAACTGTTGGCGCCCTTCCCGCTCAATATTTGGGAAGAGGCCCAGGGCCTTCGTCTATATAAGTAGAGCTAGCCACCATCGTAGCGGGGGCGGGCATTGGGAATACAGAGAGAGAGAGAGAGAGAGATAGAAACCCGATCCTCAAGCTAGAGCGACGGGACACCACTTAGCAGTTCATCACACCCACCAAGAACAGACCCTCGCGAGGTTGTTCTTCCCTGTACTGTTGTTCATCAGCCCAAGAGGCAATCCACCACACCACAAACTAGAGTAGGGTATTACACCACAACGGAGGCCCGAACTAGTAAAAATCTTGCGTCTCCTGTGCTGTACTTGCTAGTAGTTTATGTCCCTGCGATTCGGCGAGGTACGAGATGGTGGAGGTTGGATCTCCGCGCGCACCCCAAATTGAACCTCAAGGGTCTGCCGGAACCCGAAATCCGACATTTGGCGCGCGGTAGGTGCGCGGAATTTGCCTTTCGTCGCCTCGTTCTTCCTCGACCACCGCAACCATGTCTGACGCTCGTCGGGCCCGCGCCGAGCGCCGAGCCGCCCTCGCCTCCCACGTCACTCAGACGGCTCCCGTCGGCGGGCGTCCTCGCTCGTTCCGTCACTGCTGTCAACGCGCCGCCACCCGGCCCGGCGGGAACGAGCAGCAAGCGTCGCCCCAAAGACCCGTCCATGAGGCGGGACGGCCGCACCGCCACGGCTTCGCTCACCCCCGCTGGTTCTTCGTCGCGCGTGCCCCGCGCGGCCATGGAGGCCCGAGCTGCACTCATCGCGGCCAACAAGCTCCTGCGCTACCGCCCGTCGGCAGCGTCACGAAGAATGGCTCGATCGCGTCACCGAGCTCGTCCGCGCTGCGGAGGCGGCCTGTCGTCCGTCTCGCCAGACCGCACTCGCTTCGCTGCGGCGATGAAACTCGGGCGCCTCGGCCGCCTCCTCCTCAAGACGGCGCCACAGCGGCGCGCGGCCTGGCGGAACCCGTTCCGCCAGCGCCGGCAGCGGCAAGAGCAGAGCTGCCAAGAAGTTCCTCGCCCGCAGAAGCTGCCAGAGCGCTCCCGCTCCAAGACGCGTCAAGACCTGCGCTGCCCCGGCCGCGGCGTAGGGAGGCCTGCAAGACCAAGCTCTCTGCCGTCCGAGGCCCCCCGCGGCCACGGCGGGCTGCCGCGCCTTCACCACCGAGTTGCGCAGCGTCGCGTGGCCCGCCAAGTTCAAGCCAGACCTGCCTCCTCGCTACGACGGCACGGCTGACCCTACGGAGTTCCTCCAGCTCTACGAGCTTGGCATCGAGGCTGCCAACGGGGACGAAAGGGTCATGGCGAACTGGTTTCCCATGGCGCTCAAGGACGGAGCCCACTTTTGGCTCTGAATCTGGCCCTGTGCACGATCTCTTCTGGGCCGAGATGCGCACCCGCTTCATCGCCAACTTCCAAGGTACTCGCGACCGCCACCCGCCGTGGCGACATGCGCCGGATCAAGCGGCAGCCTGTGGGAAATCCTGCAAAAGTACATCCAGCGCTTCAACAACGCAGCGCCTCAAGATCCCGAGGGTAACGGAGGAGGACATCATCTCGCCTTCTCCGACGGCGGCGCGACGTCAAGATGAAGGAGGAGCTGGCGATGCATGAAGATCTGTGCACCTCCTCGAGCTGTTCAACTTGGCGACCAAGCGCGCCAGGCTGAGGGGCGCCTCTCCCTCCTCGAGCTGTCTGCCGCGGATCCCGAAGAGAAGAAGTCCAAGGCGAAGGACGTGAAGCGCAAGGGGGCTGCCGTGCTCGCGGCCGAACCAGACACCAAGCGAGGCAGAGATCAGCCCGAGTCCTCTAAGGGCAGCCGGTACTGCGTGTACCACGACCTCCACACCCACAACACCAATGAATGTCAAGAGCTCCGAGCCGGCGCTGAAGGAAGGGTCGGCAGACGCCCCGAGCGCAGCGACCGGGGCTACGGCCGAGGAGGAGGAAGGAATGCAGGACGCTGGGAAGACTGCGGCCCGCGCCAAGGGTGGCGCGACCAACCTCGCGAGGATCGCTGGCAATACCCACCTCGCAAGGGGGGCTGGAGGGATCAGCCTTGTGAGGATCGTCCGCAAGGGAACGCATGCCTCCCTCCGCTGCCGCCGCCACCAAGGAGAGTCGAAGACCGTCATCATGACGAGGGGGTTGGGGGCTTCCAGGAAGCGCGTGCGATCGCGTGCATCCTGGGCGGAGCTCAAGCCCCAGCCTCTCACCGCATCTTCAAGCAGTTCGCCCGTGAAGTGAATGCAGTCCTCCCCAAGCTCGAGTCCACGCGCCCTCTCGGTGGTCGGGCGTGCGCCATCACGTTCAGCTCAGCGGATCAGCTCAAGTGCGCAGCCACGGCCGGAGTCCTCCCGATGCTTTGCTCCCCAATCATCAGCAACGTGCTGGTCACCAAGACCCTCATCGACGGCGGAGCCGGGCTCAACATCCTGTCCGTGGAGACATTCAACAATCTTCAAGTGCCTTACAGTCAGCTCCAGCCAACCAAGCCTTTCTCTGGAGTCACCGACGGCTCCACGGTCCAGATCGGGCAGGTCCGCCTTCCTGTCACCTTCGGGGCCTGCGACAACTACCACACCGAGCTCATCGACTTCGACGTCGCCCACATTCGCCTGCCGTACAACGCCATCCTCGGGTACCCAGCGTTGGCCAAATTCATGGCCGTAACCCACCATGGCTACAACATCCTCAAGATGCCAGGAAGCGGCGGAGTCATCACGATGCCCTATGAAGAGAGAGATGCAGTGTGCTCCCTGGAGCGAGCTTTTCAGGCCGCATGCTGGAAGACCCAGACCACAGCAGCAGGATGCCTCCCGAGGCAGCACCCAAGAAGAAGAAGACATCGACCGGCCCGGCTCTTCAAGAGACAGGCCCCTCAGGGCCCGCACCGGGCCAGGGGGAGCCTCCTTCCATCGCATAGGAAAGCGCGCCCGGCGCCCTCCTCAGGCAGGGCTCGGGGGCTCTCCCCTGGAGGGCCGCCGACCTCACCAAGGTCTCGAGGGAGGCGCTTGGGCACCACGTGGAGGCGTGTTTCGAAGCACGTTTCCTGCAAGCAGGAGCAAGACCAGGAGGGCAGAACCCTCAAGAGTTCATCGGCCAAGGCCATTCAGAGCTACAGGAGTCAAGGGTCATGAGGGGCAGCCGCCGCCACCACTGTGGCCCCCATCCAGCGAGGATGGTGGGCTGCGCATCTGCATCGACATACCAGGGCTCAACCGAGCCGCATCTCAAGAGCGCCTCGGCCCTCGCGAGTGGGACGCTATGCAGGGTCCGCCCCACTACGTCGCATGCCTTATGGCTCGCCAAACGCCGGGCTGCTTGCATACCGGCGTCTCATGAGGACCATCCTAGAGGCTCAAGAGGTCAGCACGCCGCAGCCTGGCAGAGATGGAGATGGCCCATGAGGAGCCGCCCGGCGCCTCGGAGCCTCCCGAGGCCCCGGGCCTGGGGGCTCATGAGGATCGGCTCCGCAGCCCACCGAGTCTGCTACATCAACAACCCTTCATCCCCAACATCACCAGGTGACATCTTTAAGTTTTATTTCCGGCTGGGAGCGCCTTCAGGGCCGCATTATTCCCAGGCCGCGTGGGTCCGTCCCTGCGGCATGTATCCCTTTTATTTCGTGTCGTTAGCCTATCTTGTTGGGGGCGCCCCTCGGGCTGCATCATCCCCAAGCCGCTCGGGCCAGTCCCAACGGCATGTATCCTTCATGCGTTTTCCTTAGGATTATGCTCTCGTTCCACCATGCTTGTTATTTGGTGCCTTTTCCTGGGTGGCGGAATCTTGCACGTTAAAGGGGGTGCACGAGCATCGCGACTGTGGCTCCTACCGGCTCTCCGGCCCTCACCCTCTGGTCTTGTCCATGGCATCGCGACTGGCTTGCGGCCGACGGCCGAGACCAGCCCGAGAGCCGGGACCCGAGGACGTAGAGTTTCGTCATCCAATCCAGCTTGCGCGTTAAAGGGGGGTGTCTGAGCATCGCGACTCAGGCCTCCTACCGGCTCTCCGGCCCTCACCCTCTGGTCTTGTCCATGGCATCACGACCTGGCTTGCCAGCGACGGCTGAGACCAGCCCGAGAGCCGGGACTCGAGGACGTAGAGTTTCGTCATCCTATCCAGCTTGCGCGTTAAAGGGGGGTGCCTGAGCATCGTGACTCAGGGCTCCTACCGGCTCTCCGGCCCTCACCCTCGGGTCTTGTCCATGGCATCGCGACCGGCTTGCCAATGACGGCTTAGACCAGCCCGAGAGCCGGGACCCGAGGACGTAGAGTTGCGTCATCTAACCTAGCTTGCGCGTTAAAGGGGGGGTGCCTGAGCATCGCGACTCAGGGATCCTACCGGCTCTCCGGCCCTCACCCTCTGGTCTTGTCCATGGCATCGCGACCTGGCTTGCCAGCGACGGCTGAGACCAGCCCGAGAGCCGGGACCTGAAGACGTGAAACCGGCATTTGGCCAAATTTGCGAGAACACACTCGAAGATAAGGCCCAGATCCAGCGCAACCCGCCTTTGAGGTAGGGCCTCGTGAGTCCCGCTCACGGCTCACGGGTGCCCGGATACACCTCGTCCAGCCCTACCGTGCTGCCCACGTGTCGGGGTGGGTCAGATATCGCCGGGCTCCTCCCGAGGGGAGCCCCTCCCACGTTCGATGGAAGCACCATGCTCGCGCTGGCTCACGACATCGCCGAGGAGCGGCTATGCCCAGACGCATGCGGAAGCGCTATGCTCGTGACCGGTGATAAACAAGCGAGGGTGGCCTCCGGGTCGCATCAACCTCGTGGAGCCCAGAGCTCAATGTCGGCCTCGTCGCCGCGCCTCCCTCGGGGCGCTTGGCGAGGGAGCTGACAGGGGCTGCGCCTGGTCACGCCTGCACGACGCCACCCAGACAGGCCCCTCGGGCCTGGTTCTTCGCACGTCACTCCCCGAGCGGAGCCAAGGTACGCATGCCGTTTGAGCGTTAAGGGGGACTCCTGAGCATCGCGACTCAGGAGCCTAACTGGTCACGTAGCCCCTCACCCCTTAGTTCCGAAAGGCTAACGGCGGTTGAGGTATGCGCGGGGCCGGGCTCTGCAGACGTAGAATGGTGGGTCCGCCCGCGTCTCACCTCCCTACTTGTTGTTCGTGCGCCAAGGGGGACTCCTGAGCATCGCGACTCAGGAGCCTAACTTGTCACGTAGCCCCTCACTCCTTGGTCCCGTCCTGGTTTCCGGTCGGGGCTAACAGCGGCTGAGGTATGCGCGGGGCCGGGCTCTGCCGGCATAGAACATAAGCAAGTAGGAAGCACAAATTTCGAGGAATTCAAAAGCAAATATTACAGTCCACACTGTTATTGCAATACCAAACGCAAGTCTAAACGCCTCCCCGAGGCATGATACACGTGCAGGAATTAAAAGCAATACAAGAGCCACAAAGGAGTCACTTGTCGGCGGTGGAGCAGCGTGGAGTGGGCTCGCCTCATGAAGTAGCAAGGCCGGCAGCGCCTCGCTTCGGCTTGGTGCTAAAGGCCCGGAACTTCCCCAGAGCCTCATGCGACCCTTCACAGCCTCGGCGTGGCAGCTGCATGCTCGCCGCTTGCCGGCTCCAAAGAAGCTGTCCATGTCGTATTTGGGATCGCGAAGATAGATGTGGGTGAGGATCCGCGTCGATGCGCCGCGAAGACAAGGCACGCGCCTCGGCCTCACCCGTGGGGCCAAGACCAAGGGAGACATCTTCAAGAGCGCGAATCAGGAAGGGAAGCAGCTTGGCGGGGCCGTCCTCTGCGCCGGTCAGTGGGCTCTCCAGGCCGCTATCATAGAGCTTCCTCAGCAAGGCGCGAGCCTTCACTTCCATATCCATGAAGGCCACGCGATCTTCGGCAAGAACCCGCGCCTTGGCGTCCAGCTCGACCTTCCTCGCCTCCAGTTCCTGCCCCAGCGCGTCAAGGCGGTCACGACGCTTCTTCAGCTTGGCCTCCCGGTCCTTGGCGGCCGCCTCGCGAGCCTTCATGCTTTCCTCCTGCTCCTGGCGGAGGCGGGCCTCCTCGGCGAGCTGGTTCTGCAGGCCCTCCAGCGTCTCACAGCGACCTTGGATGCTGGCTGCCTCCCCCAGGGCAGCGTCGCGGGCTACCTTCGCCTCACGAACAGCCTGCTTCTCCTCATCGCAAGCCGTTGAGGCCTGGACCAGCGCCGCCCGAATCGAAGCGTCGGCGCGAATCCAGCCAGAGGCCAGCTCCAAGCGCCCGGCCACCAAGCGAGGGTCGGCGCCCAGATCTGCTGCAGCCGGTCCGGGGCCAGCAGCGCGATCCAGACCGTGGAGGAGTCGGAGAGACAGCAGTTGGTGGAAGTAGGAGGAGATGGCGGCGTGAACCACTGCGCCTCGAGGCGGAACCAGCGGCGCCACGACAACAAAGGGAGGCGGCGCCAAGCAAGGGCACCTCGAAGGTCGCTGGACCAAGAAATTTGGCTTCGCCACGATGGGCTCGGCCGGGCCTCGCGAGGACGCCCGGCGGAGAGGCTCAGGCGTCGGGATCATCTTCTTTTTCGGGCAGAGGCACCGCCACGGATGGGGCCTCAGGAGCCCCCTTCAGCTTCTTCGCCACGGGCGCCAGCCTGGCCGAAGAACATGGACTCAAGCAGCCTCCGGCCATACTTACAGGTCGTCGTCGGTGGACTCAAGCAGCCTCCAGCCATACTTGAAGCCCGAGAGCCGGCTACAGGGATCAGCTTCAAGGGGACCAGGAGCAGGAGACGCGTCTGTGGACCGCCCCGGGGCCGGGGCGGACCCGCGGGGGACCAGCCCAGTCCGGTCTTTCTTCGGGATCGGGGGCAGGCTTCTGCCTCCCCGCTCACCCTCATCCTCGTCGTCGTCACTCTCGGGGAGGCGGAGAACGCGGGGCCTGCACCGCAGGGAAGGAGCCCTTGACTCCGCCCCCAAATCAACCCCCTCTCCTGGCTCCCTTCCCTCCACCTCTTCGCCGGAGTCGAAAGAGGACACGTCCACCAGGTCCTCCGGAGCCTCCGCGGGCACGAGCCCGTCCCCGTTGAAGGCGGGCACGGACCCCACAACCTGCTCCCAATCCTCGCGAAGAGCAGGCGGCAGGGGGCGCCCGGTCTCGCCATCGCCGCCCAACCAAGGACTGGAGGGTCGCCGCCAGATCCTCGCTGGGGCCACGGGCTCGGGTGAGGCCTCCACATCGAGGCAATCTTGGCGGCAGAGCCGATTGGTGCTCAGAACTCCTCGAGCCGGACAAGACTCGGTCAGCCTCGCCGCCGTCGCGTCGGCTGGCTTCAGATCTGCATCCATATTCTCCAGCACCAGCTTCGTGCGGGGATCTCGAAGCTTCGCTCGGGACCAGTCGTCGGAGCTCTCGGCGGGCTCCGTGGGTAGGATCAGCCAAGGGTGGATTCGCCCAACATCCACCAAGACCCACTTGCTCCTGAAGCCCTCAATCCGCTTCCCAGGGTTTGAAATGGCGATGGCTCCGCCGTATGCGACGAAGGTCGCGCACGCGGAGGCGGAACCACGGGAGGCTCGGAGGAAGAAGTAGTGGCGCAGCAAGGCCACCGAGGGCTTCACCCCAACATGGGCCTCACAATAGTAGGCGAAGATTTCCAGAAGAAGGACGGAGTTGGGATGGAGGTGCAGAGCTTGGATGTTATAGTGACGAAGGACAGAGAAGAAGAACTCAGAGAAGGGAGGCACCAGACCAGCAATGATGGCACTCGCGAAGAACGGGTAGAAGACTCCCCCGACCCTCGGGGGCGGAGGAGCCGGCCTTGAACACCGTCGTTCCATTGACGCCCTGCGCCTCGCCTAACCGGGCGATCAGGCAAGGCTCGCCACGACACATTCGGCGGGTCTGTGGCAGGAGAGTACCAGCTCGGCCGGGGTTTGGCGAGGAGCCATGACTGGCTAGGGCACGAAGGCGGAGTGGATCTGAAGGTCTTGGAAGTGGGAGGAGAGGCGCAAGAAAGGGGATCTCGAGCAAAGCTGGAGAAAGTAAAGGAGGCAAGGAAGATGCCGCTCTATTATCAACCCAGCAGTTGCTTGAGGCGCCCACATCCAATCAACCGCCACGCGGCGCCCAAGGCCGCAGGCTGTTAGGGCCCACGACGCTTCGCACTTGCCCTTTCGCCTCTCTACACGGCCAAGGTCGGGCGCGCCATGGCCCCGGGGGCTACTGTCGGCGTTCTGGGAACGGGGGTCCCCAGACTTGCCTGCCTGCGGCCTACGAGGTGGCTCAAAGGAGGCCCAGGACAGCCCATCCTCATCAACGCAAGCTCAAGAACCTCGTGAGGGGCCAAGCCTCATGGGCGGGCGACCAGGAGCTTCCTCGAGCACGGCCTCGCTGCAGCTCATAAGGAGGCAGAGAGTTCAAGGCGGGTACCTCGCGAGGTGCCCATGACGCAAGCCATGACGACCAGGCGTGGCGCCCGGCCAGCTGCCAGCTGGCGTCCTCCTTTCCTCTTTGGTGTAAAGGGAGCAAGCGCGAGGCGAGAGCATCAAGCAAAGGCATCCGTTTGATTGCAACAAGACCAAGACCAGCCCCAACGGCTGGAAAGGAGTCATCGTGGAGCCCAAGCAGGCGTCATCACCAGAGCCTTTGGTAGGCGAGGACCAACTTTAGTCAGGATAAGTGTACCCGCTGTTCCCCTTCGAAATGGCCAACTGTTGGCGCCCTTCCCGCTCAATATTTGGGAAGAGGCCCAGGGCCTTCGTCTATATAAGTAGAGCTAGCTACCATCGTAGCGGGGGCGGGCATTGGGAATCCAGAGAGAGAGATAGAAACCCGATCCTCAAGCTAGAGCGACGGGACACCACTTAGCAGTTCATCACACCCACCAAGAACAGACCCTCGCAAGGCTGTTCTTCCCTGTACTGTTCTTCATCAGCCCAAGAGGCAATCCACCACACCACAAACTAGAGTAGGGTATTACACCACAACGGTGGCCCGAACTAGTATAAATCTTGCGTCTCTTGTGCTGTTCTTGCTAGTAGTTTAGGTCCCTGCGATTCGGCGAGGTACGAGACGGTGGAGGGTTGGATCTCCGCGCGCACCCCAGAGTTCGAACCTCAAGGGTCTGCCGGAACCCGAACTCCGACAGAAACAACTATATGTTTAGACCTGCTAATGGCCCAAGCAGATTATAGGCCCAGGTTTTGGCCCATATGAGTAACGGGCTGGCCTGAAGACTGACAACAATGAGATCGACTAAACCTTCCGGCCAAAATTACAACATACGGACCAAGAATAAACCTAGACTATACAACAAAGAAATTACAGCATATTACATCCCCTCAGCATCAAAGTTTGCCGCCAGTGATAATAAAGGGCAACCAGACAATAGATTACATAAACTGGGCAGATCACCACCAGTAGAAGTTAACAAGCGGACAAAATAATAGACAGAACCGGCCGCACTTCAACACAGTTCAAGAAAGGTTAGCCCGGCCCAGGAGCTACAACGCAAGAAGCTTAGCAACCTGATGAGACTGCGCTTCTTTGGCGCTCACATCCACCAACTTAAGCTGCATAGCATCAATAAACGTCCTATACATACGGTTAATCTTGCATAGAGATTGGAGCTCGAGTAATATTTGAGCGGAAGCATGTATTTCTGCTTGAATTTCAGACTGAAGAAGTCGAACAGATTCAGGCGGTGACTTCATCGAGCTTGTGTCACTGAGTAAGTTTGACACTACATCAAGATGTGACTTTGTGGTTGTATCCCTACCCTCAATATGTGTTGCCTTCTCCTCTGGAGTATGTGTTAGAGGGACAAAACGATGAATTCATCTCACTATCATTGTAGCAGTTCTTCCTAGCAGTAGTGTTGTCACCCTGAAAGAGAAACAAGTAGGTAGATAACAGGTTTTGCACATATAAGGATCAGGGCTGTCAATTCATCTCATTTCTTTGTCAGAAATAAAGAGACACGTTTTAAAATATCATTAACATAATAGGCATTGTTCATAGTTAAGACGGCAGGAAATGGCATTGTGCAGGAGTGGCCAGCTTCACCAGACCAATTGGATTACGAGATCAAGAACACAAGCATAGATGTAGTTCTAAACAACGTATAAGCATGAATGGTGAGTGCACTGTCAATTTATACCATTTCAGATTGGTAAATAAAGAGACACGATTAAAATAACATTAATATAATATGGCATTGTTCATAGTTGAGACATAGCAGGATATGACATTATGTGTTGTTGGTAGTCTCACCACACCACTGGATTACAGATCAAGAACACAAGCATACACATAGTGCTAAAGAAGATAACTTTCTATGTTTAATTTAATTTGCATGGTACAAATAAGGAACTAGATTGTACAACTAAAGACTGAAATTGAGAAGGACAAACTTATGTTTATGTACTTCTACTTTATAAACTTTGAACAAGCAATTTGATGCAGACGACAAAAATAAACAACATTTGCACTCATAGCTATCCAAATATAAACAACAAAGTTTGAAGGCTCGAGGAGGACAAACTTACATTAGTAGTGAAGACAGGCTCTATAAAGGCCTTGTCCATATTGATGGGGGGCAATTCAAGTAGTTTACCGCACACTCTTCTTCAAAAGTATTGAATTTATTCTACATTTTGTTAAGAGTAAATATAGATGTGAAAATATAGGTAAAAATGGCGATTATTTAACTTAAGATGCAGAGTACAAATATAAATACATCATACAGGAAGAAGGCACTGACAAGAGCAATGCGGAGCTAAACTTCTTCAGTAACATTAGTTCTATTCAATATTTTGGCAAGAGTAAATGGAGATCTGATGTGTAGAAAAATGGAGGACAAGGGAAAATAATCTGCGAAGTGTACATGAAGAACTAGCTGACAAATATAAGTACTGTGATGAAGGACAACATATTGTTACAAGAACAATGCAGGACTAAATTTCTTCATAGGCATTGGGTTTATTCTACATTAATTAAAGCATTAATATAGATCTAATAATTTGGAGCGAATAGTGGATAAGCAAGCTATAATGCACAATGATGTCACATAATCCACCAGGTATGAATGTAAGGACATCAATAGGACAATACATACTAACAAGAGCAAAGCAGCGACCAGCATAGTTGCGATATCCTAGGTTTTGCGGCGCTGGTTCTATCACCAATATACGTCGGGTGCTATGGGATTTCTCCGGTAGCGCCACCTTTTTCAAGGACTTTGCTTGTACTCCTTCAGGTTCTGCAATCACCATCTTCCTTTTGAATGTCTGAAACACAAGAACAACATTTGAATGGAAAAACATGGTATGACGACAAATGGAATAGGTGTTGATAATGTATGGGTTGGCATCTTCACATATATCATGAGTAAACTAAACAGATGGCGGTGCAACGAAGCAAAAGAAATGCAAGAGACCTTATGCAAGATATGTGCAACCAATAAAACCTTGCCAAATTAGAACAGGCACCTTATTGGGTGAACAGGATAGGCCATCTGCCTTTGACTACTTGAGCTTAGAATAGTCATTAGGATCATATTCTGAATACGAACCTATAGGTCGGGAGCATGTGGGTTTCATTGCATCCACAATGGACCTCAATCCCTTGATGCCAAGTTTGTTACCCATTGAACTGTTCCGCAATATTCTTCTGATGTGCGCATTCTTATATTCATTGTGACTACGTACAATATCTGTAAAGCATGAAAACACAAATAGTAGTGAGATTATCTTTGTAATGCAGAGGATATTGTAATATAATAGAGGCTTCCTATAAACCCTTGTGTGCTATCACTGGATTCTGATGAGAGAGCCCATGTGTGCGGTAATATGGTGAGTAGATTAATATAATCTGGCACAACTACAAAAAAAATAAGCTCCTTGTTGGGGGCCCCGGATGTAAGGATAGTTGGCAGACGATAGGTTCATAATATAGCGTATAGAAAGTTTATTGCCAAACCATGATAACGAGAGCGTAGAGCCAGTAGGCAGATCGTAGTGTAGATAATAGGGGTACACCATAACCACCATAAATAAATCGGGAAAGCAGAACTGGCTGGAAAACATAGGGTTTTGCCACCACTAATATGCAGCCTACGATCATCTACAGGCCATCTCTATTCATATGAAGACGCACAACTGTTACTATCAGTTTAGTCTATCAAAGATCGCGCGGCTCCCACCATTTCCGGGGTATTATGGCAGACCAACTCGAAGTGTGAAATCATTTAGCAGAACCGGCCCAATAGAGGTGTCGACTGCAGATGTCCCTGCTCCCCTTCCTGACAAGGAACATACTGTGCTTACTAAAGAATAACATAAGAGGAACATGTTAAAGAACCGAAGAGGAAGCATATTCTGCATGTTTTCATGCAAGTTGCGTGACTTTTGTCATTTGGTTCAGTCAACCATTTCAGGCGGTTGGATGAAGATTCTACGTCTCCTAACCCTTCATCTTCCTTGTCTCTGATTCTTCCCATACAGAACACCGCACGGGCCACCGGCCGAACCACTGGCCCCAACCCCTCCGCCCTCCCCTGAACCGCCCCCATCGCCTGTTTTCCTCCGCAGCCCCACCCCTGCCCCCACCCGCGTCAAGTGTTCTTTGTTCGGTCAGGCCCCATCACCGCCCCCCCCCCCCCACCACCGTCCCCACCCAAGCCCATTCCTTCGCACCGGCGAACTCCGACGAGCTCTCAAAAATCGACTGACCCAGTTTTGAAATTTAGTCTACTGTCATTTAACTAGTGTGGAATATAAAAGGGGAAAACCATAAGCATTGCGAGTATAGTGTTGAGCGTGCCATGGCAGATCTGAAGGTGTAAAACAGACAAAGGCAACTTCACAACCAATGTTTGCTTTCAAATAACATGTAAGTGATGGACAGGAAATCAGAGTAAAGCAGTGGCGATCTATTTTCTTGTTGCGGTAAATAAGTTGAGCAGATACGAAAGAGTATCGCGTCTGGTGCGGCGCCGTGTATCCATCTGCTGAGAATTTGACGGCGCTGCGGTAGCGATGGCTGTCAGCAGCGTGGAAGCAGATCTAGGAGGGTAGACAGTGGCGGCAGGGCACGGTGGACAGACGGTCGTAGGAGCGGTGCCGGCAAGGTGGACACCGCGGGGATGAAGCGAGAGGACAGGATGCTTGGACCCCGGTTCGAAGCCGTGGATGAGAGAGGTCGATCTCTTGTAATGGACGGCGGTGTCGGCGTATTGATACGTCTCCAATGTATCTATAATTTTTGATTGTTCGATGTTGTTTTATTATCAACCTTGGATGTTTTATAATCATTTTATATCATTTTTGGTACTAACCTATTGACATAGTGCCAAGTGCCAGTTGATGTTTTTCCATGTTTTTTACATCGCAGGAAATCAATATCAAACGGAGTCCAAATGACACGAAACTCCATGATGATTTTTATGGGCGGAAGGAAGGCAATGTGCCCTGGTTGCACTGGGAGGGGTGCCCGAGGGGGCACAACCCACTAGGGCGCCAGAGGCCCAGCGCCCTGGTGGGTTGTGCCCACCTCGGGTGCCCCCCGGATCGCCTTTTTGCTCTATAAATACCCCAAAAAATCCACAAACCCTAGGGGAGTCCACGAAATATTCATCCAGCCACCGCAGAGTCCAGAACCACCAGATCCAATCTAGACACCATCATGGAGGGGTTCACCACTTCCATTGGTGCCTCTTCGATGATGCGTGAGTGGTTCTTTGTAGACCTTCCGGTCCGTAGTTAGTAGCTAGATGGCTTTCTCTCTCTGGCTGAATTCTCAATACAATGGTCTCTTGGAGATCCATATGATGTAACTCTTTTGCGGTGTGTTTGTTGGGATCTGATGAACTTTGAGTCTATGATCAGTTATATCTTTTTATATCCATGAAAGTTATTTGAGTTTCTTTGATCTCTTATATGCATGATCTCTTATAGCCTCGTATTTCTTCTCCAATATTTGGGTTATTTTTTGCCAACTTGATCTATTTATCTTGCAATGGGAAGAGGTGCCCGGTAGTTGGTTCGATCTTACGGTGCTTGATCCCAATGACAGAAGGGGAACTGACATGTATGTATCGTTGCTACTAAGGATAAAAAGACGAGATCTATATCTAGCGCCATATAGATAAACGGATCTTGTCTACATCATATCATCGTTCTTATTGCATTACTTTGTTTTTCCATGAACTTAGTAGACTAGATGCATGCTGGATAGCGGTCGATGTGTGGAGTAATAGTAGTAGATGCAGGTAGGAGTCGGTCTACTAATCTTGGACGTGATGCCTATGTAATGATCATTGCCTGGATATCGCCATGATTATTTGAAGTTCTATTAATTGCCCAACAGTAATTTGTTTACCCACTGTTTGCTATCTTTTTCGAGAGAAGCCACTAGTGAAACCTACGGCCCCAGGGTCTTCTTTCTTATATTTGCCTTGCGATCTACTTTTACTTTGCATTTTTATTCAGATCTATGAAACCAAAAATACAAAAATATCTTGCTGCACTTTATTTTATTTATGATCTATTATCACAATCTATTATTTGCCATTTGCCTCTCATTTTCCTCTCCCCTACTTCACAAAAATTTGCCGCTTTATTCACCTCTCTTTTCCGTTTGTCGTTTTCTTGTCAGATCTATCCTCTGCTTGCAATCGTGAGTGATTTCGGTATGGCACCAATAGATGATGGCCTGACTCCTAAGATTGGACGTACATGCAATCTGGATGGTAAAACTTTTATCTTGGGGCAAGGGAACATTATGGGAAAAGAACGTATCCATGAATTTTTCAATTATGTTGGAAATCTGAGTGTTGATGATGCTCCTATACTTAAAACTACTAGATCTTATGCGGATGCTATTTCAGCACTAGTTCTAGAACTTGAAAGTAAATTTATCCGCACTCATCCTACTTTGCAAAGATTGTTATTTGAGCTTCCCGAAATAAAGAATCCTAGAGCCAAAAAGTTGGCCACTCTCGTTCTTATGAACGAGTTTGACTACATAATTTGGGAAGCTAGGGAAATATTTGACTTTTATGGTATGAATCTAGAAAAACCCGTGATAGATGAAATTATTTACAATAGTGACTAGGCACTAAGGCATTTTCTTGGGGATAATAAGATCTTTGATGAGAATCTTAAGAAGGAAGTCCCCGTACTAAATATAATCCAACAAGTTTCAATAATGTTAATCAACACTATTCTTGGATTGTTGCGGGGAATCGAAGGGGTTATGATGAAAACCAACTAAGGAATGCTAATGTTTCTATGGATAAATTTTTTATGTTGTGTTTACAAAACCTCCTGATAAAAATACCCCAAAGAAAACTAAGAAGAAGAAGGATGGCAAAACTTAGATCCTTGCCTTACGCCTAGCTAAGGGCGTAAAACTATAGCGCTTGTTGGGAGGCAACCTAATGAATAAATTTATTTTTGCTTTTTGCTTTCTATTCTTGAGTGTTTACACAATTATTCTACTGGTATGATTTTGATTTTTATGTTTTAATTAGTGTTTGTGCCAAGTAAAGCCTATAGGATCTTCTTGGGTGATAGTTGTTTGATCTTGCTGAAAAAGACAGAATCTTTATGCTCACGAAAACAATTGTTAAAAATCACCAGAACGTGATAAAATGCCAATTATTTTTGCAGAAGATTAATATACAAATTACCCAGGGATTCCTATTTTTCTAGAATTTTTTGAGTTACATAAGTATTCGCCAAAGTCAGATTACTACAAATTGTTCTATTTTGACGGATTCTGTTTTCTTTGTGTTGTGTGCTTATTTTGATGGCTCTATGGTTTTCTTTGATGAGTTTTTGCCATACAAAAGTTGGAATACAGTATATATAATACAAAAACAAAATATGAATTAGTTTGATACAACATTTATAGTAGTGGTTTGCTTTATTATACTAACGGATCTCATGAAGGTTTTGCTGAGTTTTATGTGATTGAAGTTTTCATGTTTTGGGTTATCTTACAATGGATGAAGTAAGGATGTAAGAGCCTAAGCTTGGGGATGCCCCGGCATCCCAAGCTATTATCCAAGAATGAGCAACCAACTAAGCTTGGGGATGCCCCCAAGTGGCATCCCCGCTTTCTTCCAACAATTATCGGTATTTTACTCAAGACTATATTTTTATTCGTCACATGATGTGTGTTTTGCTTGGAGCGTCATGTATGATATGTGTGTTTGCTTGCTTTATTTTGTGTTTTAAGTCATCAATCCTTGCTGTACACACTTATTTGAGAGAGCCAAAATTATATGATGACTTTTTAGAATTGCTCTCTATGCTTCACTTAAATCTTTTATGAGCTAGGACTTGCTCTAGTGCTTCACTTATATCTTTTTTAGCACGGTGTGCTTGTTATTTTTGAAGAAATGCTCTCTTGCTTCACTTAGATTTATTTGAGAGTTAGTAAATTTTGAAGAAATTCTCTCTTGATTCACTTAAACTATTTTGAGAGAAAGAAACTTTGTTATGCTCATGATCTTCACTTATATTTGTTTGAGCATATAAAAAGCAACACATGAAAATTAGTCCCAAAGTGATAGATATCCAAGAAGTATAATGTAAAAAATTTCATGAAGATCACTGGACAAAATAAACTTGATTTTTAGTAATATTTTTGAGATATGATGATGTGATATGTGAGTTATGTTGATGAGAAATTGTGCTCTAGTAAGAATATTGGTGTTAAGGTTTGTGATTCCCTGTGCATGCACGAAAGTCAATAATCATGCAATGAAAATTATATCCTACTTTTGGTGCATTATTCAGTGTTAATTATGCTTAATGCTTGCTTTACGGAAGTATTCGTTTCTTGGTTGCTCGCTTCTCAATCTTTTTGCTAGCCTTCATTTTGCACCACGTATGATCTCTACTTGTACTTCCAAAATCCTTTAAACCAGTTTTGCCACATGAGTCCACTATATCTACCTATATGTGGTATTCTTTTGCCATTCTAAGCAAATTTGTATGTGCCATCTCTAATTTTCAAAATAAAACTTCTCTTTTGTGTATTTGTTTCGCTCGCGGAACGGTAACGGGTGGCTAATATTTTCCATGCTGGATGTGTTATTCTCACGATGAGTGTTTATTCACTTGTCATTGCACGAGAGTAAGGCAAAGGTTTTAGGGATGCCCAGTCCCGAAATGCAAAAAAATGAATTTACTTTATGTTGTCAAATAATAAATTCCTTGGAAAGTGTTGGTATGGAAGGCACCCGTGGATAGGGCAAGCCATGGAAAGTGAAATTATTGTGGAAAAAGGAATAAACTTTATTTTCTGTTTGGGGACCGCCTATGGCATATCTAGCATGGAAAGTGTTCGTAGCTCTACATCGTTTTCGTTGGTGGGATGGATACACCTCCCAAAATGTTTTTATCTCAAACTTTTCGCTTTGAGCTCTGGCACCTCTACAAATCTCTACTTCCCTCTGCGAAGGGCATTTCTTTTACTTTATGCAATTTTTATTTTGAGTCTCCATCTTCTCTTACAAAAGCACCAACTAAGAGGCAATATGATCGTGAGTAACTATTGGGTGTAGCTAATATTCGAATGTGTTTCATGAATGGATCAATGTTTGAGCATGATGAGCTAGGGATAACTTCTTTTAGCATTGATATTTTGAAAGACATGGTTTCTTGTTGATACGCTTGAGTATCTAAATTATTATGTCAAAACTAGACTATTACTTTGAATCACATAAAAGTCCAAATGTCCATGCTATAAAGGAAAGAATATGATATGACTTGATGAACAGCACTCCACATCAAAAAATCTGTTTTTATCACTTACCTACTTGAGGACGAGTAGGAGTTAAGCTTGGGGATGCTGATACATCTCCAACGTATCTATAATTTTTGATTGTTCCATGTTGTTTTATTATCAATCTTGGTTGTTGTATAATCATTTTATATCATTTTTTGGTACTAACCTATTGGCATAGTGCCAAGTGCCAGTTGCTGTTTTTTCCATGTTTTTTACATCGCAGGAAATCAATATCAAACGGAGTCCAAATGCCACGAAACTCCACGATGATTTTTTACGGGCCAGAAGGAAGGCAATGGGCCCTGGTTGCACGTGGGGTGCGCCCCGAGGGGGGAACAACCCACCAGGGTGCGCCAGGAGGCCCAAGCGCGCCCTGGTGGGTTGTGCCCACCTCGGGTGCCCCCCGGACCGCCTCTTTGCTCTATAAATACCCCAAAAATCCACAAACCGTAGGGGAGTCGACAAAATATTCATCTAGCCATTGCAGAGTCCAGAACCACCAGATCCAATCTAGACACCATCACGGAGGGGTTCACCACTTCCATTGGTGCCTCTCTGATGATGCGTGAGTAGTTCTTTGTAGACCTTCGGGTCCGTAGTTAGTAGACAGATGGCTTTCTCTCTCTCGCTAAATTCAATACAATGGTCTCTTTGAGATCCATATGATGTAACTCTTTTGCGGTGTGTTTGTTGGGATCTGATGAACTTTGAGTTTATGATCAGTTATATCTTTTTATATCCATGAAAGTTATTTGAGTTTCTTTGATCTCTTATATGCATGATCTCTTATAGCCTCGTATTTCTTCTCCGATATTTGGGTTTTGTTTGGCCAACTTGATCTATTTATCTTGCAATGCGAAGAGGTGCCTGGCAGTGGGTTCGATCTTACGGTGCTTGATCCCAGTGACAGAAGGGGAACCGATACGTATGTACCGTTGCTGCTAAGGATAAAAAGATGAGATCTATATCTACCGCCATATAGATAAACGGATCTTGTCTACATCATGTCATCGTTCTTTTTGCATTACTCCGTTTTTCCATGAACTTAATACACTAGATGCATGCTGGATAGCGGTTGATGTGTGGAGTAATAGTAGTAGATGCAGGCAGGAGTCGGTCTACTAATCTTGGACGTGATGCCTATGTAATGATCATTGCCTGGATATCATCATGATTATTTGAAGTTCTATCAATTGCCCAACTGTAATTTGTTTACCCACTGTTTGCTATCTTTTTTAGAGAAGCCATTAGTGAAACCTACGGCCCCCTGGTCTTCTTTCTTATATATTTGCCTTGCGATCTACTTTCCCTTTGCATTTTTATTCAGATCTATTAAACCAAAAATGCAAAAATATCTTGCTGCACTTTATTTTATTTATGATCTATTATTTCAATCTATTACAATTTTCATGCCTTCTAGCGCCGTTACCCGAAAGGGATTAACAACCCATTTAACACGTCGGGTTGCGAGTGGCTATTATTTATGTGCAGGGGTTGTTTATGTTTGTTGAAGTGTTCTCCTACTAGTTCGATACCTTGGTTTCGTTACTGAGGGAAATACTCTACCGTCGTTATGCTACATCATCCCTCCCTCTCTGGGGAAATACTGACGCAGTTCTAGCTACCATCAGGTATCAGCTCTGGCATGATGGTGGAGGACGGAGGTGGATGGGGTGGCGGATAGAGGAGGCTGGGGTGGAGAGGGTGTTTTGGCGCCCACGGAGTACAAATGGGGAAATGGAGGGAGAGAGGAAGGGGGAACCATGTCTTCAGGGCGCGCTTGTCTCAAATGCGAGGAAATTTATAAACTTAGCCCCCGTTTAAAATTTCCTACATCACAGCAATATTATTCAGTTGGGGATAGGACGGTAATCTCGCATACACCGAATATTTGCCGACGAGAGTTTGTTTTTGGCGCCCACCGTGTAGGAATCGGGGAGGGAGTCGATTTCGGCCGAGGAAACACTTTGTTTTGGCGCCCACCGTGTATGAATCGGGTGAGAGGCAGTTATGTCACGTTTGAGTGAAATTACAAACCTACCCCTATCGAAACCTATAGAAATCGAGCCGATAGGCTTTGCGTGTCAGGGATAGGCAGTAATTTCCATCTCGTAGATTTTGGTTTCGGGCGGTTACTGCGACTTTTCCCGCTTTGTTGAAATTTTTGCAGAGCAAGAGTGCATGTTTACCGTGCCAACTCAAGTTGAATCCAGTTTGTATTCTATTTTTGTTTGGGCAGGATCCATTTGCGATTGGAATAAAATTCTATATACATAATTTTTATATATACTTTGAAAAGCACAACACCCTTTATACATAAATATGGTTTACAAATGGCATGATCTCAGATTCATAAGGCTGTATCCATCTTAATTTGGATTTCCAAATATTTGAAACCACTTTATGTTTAAATCCAATGTATGCATTCCTCGCTAACTATCTCCATTTAATGTGTGTTTCATGCGGGTTTTTTTTTACTTCTCAAACATGTATAATGTGTTTCACACACGCAACATATAGTGTAATCCCGTTTAGACATTAATTGCATATAAATCATGCATTGTCTCTAATTAAAGAATCTATGGATCACTAATATTGATAAATTATATAACATTACACGTGTCCCCAAATTCAAATGAATATGCATGTTTGATACACCAATTTGCGCTATGATATTATCGATGTCGTGATCTCCAGTTTAAATATTTGAATCCCCTTTAATCCAGATATTCGTCTCATATAGCTATCACTCATGCTTATATAGGAGTATCTCTCTAGACCTATACGCGTTCATCGTCTCTCGGGTATCTCTCGTGCTACCTGTATGTCGACAATGATCTTCTATCTTCGCAACACACTGACGGTACTCTCTCCCTCGACCTTCATCACTCTATCTCTCTCTATGTATATCTCGCTCCCTGTTATGTGTCTCTAACTATGATTCTCCATGTGAAATCTCTTTCTATCACACAAACACAAACTTCGTCTCCCGGGGTCTCATTTCTCTCTACTATTCCCCTGTGTGCCACTCGCACACCCACTCTCACACAGAGATGTCTTTCGCTACTTAGATATGAGAAGCTACAACTCTTCCTCTTAAATATCTCTTTCTTGCACACAAACACAAACTCTGTCTCCCAGGGTCTCATATCTCTCCACCATTCTCTTTTATGTCGCTCACACACACTCTCTCTCCCTAGAGATATCTTGCGTTCCCTCATATGTCTCTCTAGATATCACTTTCGTTGTGAATTATCTTTCTCTCTCACAGACACAAAACTCCGGCTCTTGGGATCTCATTTCTCTCTGATATTTGTTTGTATGTGACTCACATGCACACTCTCTCTATCTCTCTCACACCCACACACATAACTCAGCTTTCTGATCCACTCGACTCCTATCTCTAACACACACTAGCTAGCATCTTTATCTTTCTATTTATCTGTTTCTCCATCAACCTTGTTTCTCGCCCTCACTCTTGCTTCCTATCACGCACACTATATATGTTTCTCTCTACATGCAGTCAAGTGCCCTCTTTTATCTTTCTCTCTCACACACATAACTTCACCCTCTGAACCACCCGGCGGTCATCTCCAACACTCAAACTAGCTGATGTCCCTCTAGCTAGCATCTCTATCTCTGTATCTATCTGTAGTTTCTCCGTGAACATTTCTTTCTCGCACGCACTCTTGCTTCCTATCACCCACACTATATATGTCTCTCCATACATGCACTTATAGGTTGATATCTTTTGCACAATCGTTGTGTCTCGCTCCATCTGCTCGCCATAGATGCATGCTCAAGCCCACGCCACTATATCTTAAATACAAAAACACATGCTCAATTATCAAGCCTTCTTCCCTGCACGCTCACATGCATGCATATTGTCATACCGATCTCTCCCATATTGTTGATCTTATGACTTAGTCTTTTTTTTTCTCGATCATGCTCGTGCGCGCACACACACATCCCACGTATACATGTATACCTCTCGCACATGCATGGTCAAGGTCTCCTATGTCTCCATACATAGTTAATTACCCTCAACCCTAACGCCACATCGAATCATTCTCTTCTTGTGTGCACATAACTTCCGCCTGGATGGGTAAACCACACACTCACACTTAACAAATCTCTTTCTAGCTACCCCCCTCTCTCACTTTTCCCCTATATCCCCAAAACCAATAAGACCATCCCTTTGTTTAATTCCCGCCTACATGCACCATCGATATATAGTAGTCTTCCTCGGTGTCTCTCGAACAAACACGTTCTCTCGATGTCGACTCCTCTCACACACACATGCCTTCTGTTCCCTCTCTACGGGCCTTTTCTCTCGCGCCCCCTCGTTGGTGGCCTCTATCATACACTATGATGAAGCCATGCACACTTAAATTACATCTGCCACCGAGGACCCCGCGTCACACACACACGCGCACCCCCCCCACACACACACACACACTAAGACTCCATCTCACCCACACATGCTCTAGGCGGAGCATTTGTTCCCACCACCCTTCATCCAACCTTACCCGTATGATAAGCAATCACCTTAATTTACTTGTATAACATGGACAAATTCCACTTTACTTTATTAGTTAGCAAATTTATCACCTCTACTTTTATAAAAAAAACGAGTTGGCGATGATGGTGTGGCTGCCATCTTGTAATATAGACCGTCCGATCTATATCTGATGGATAGAAAGCAAACTATGACAATTTTACAAAAGGTACCCGCACCTCTCTCCACATTTACAGACAAGGCCTTGCCTCGTTCATCGTCCTTATCTGCCACAACCTCATTGCTGAGCAATTAAAAAAGGAAGTCTCTCAAATAATCTAGCATGGTGGCCGTTGCCGCCTGTCGGCGTCGTCCATCCCCATGCCTCCGTCCAGTCCGACCACCAGTCACCACCATGCTCCACTCCTCCTCACCTTATCTCTCATCTTTCATTTTTTTGATGAAATTGTCGAGATACCAGTTTTCCGATAAAATTCTCGAGATATCATTAGTTTTTACACACGGGATTACTCCTGCATGGGTCAATCACAACAGGTGTTTTGGAAGAAAATGCATATTGATGTTCCGTGCCGGTAAAATTCTCGAGATATCATTAGTTTTTACACACGGGATTACTCCTGCATGGGTCAATCACAACAGGTGTTTTGGAAGAAAATGCATATTGATGTTCCGTGCAATGCACGAGCATCTTGCTAGTAATTATATAACGCAAATCACGAGCATGAAGTGACATTTTTTTACACAACCACGTTAACTTGGCCACGTAAATCACTAGCTAATGTGTAATACCATTATACTTATATCCCGATGCAAAAGGTTGAGTACATGTCCGAAGAGTAGAGTCGCACACACGCACTCTATCTCTCAGAATCTCTCACACACACCAGTTACGTGAAACCCACTTAAGCAGACACGTATGTTACAATTTGTGCACCCGCGGGTACACGTGATCGTCCGCATTTGTTTAAGCCGGACGGCGAACCCAGACAGTAGCTGCATTCATTCCCCTCCCGCCGCCTCTTCTCTGGCCCCCGTAGCCCGGTAGCCATGGCCCGGCCGAATGTAATGACATATGCCATACTCCCGCCGGAGCGCCGCTTTAATCTGGAAATTTTAGTGGTCATGCATGCATCTTTTTGTGCTAGCACTCCTATATAAGGGTTGATGATACGTCCATTTTGCATCATTCTTTTATATCGATATTTATTGCATTATGGACAGTTACAACACATTATATCACAATACTTATGCCTATTCTCTCTTATTTTATAAGGTTTACATGAAGAGGGAGAATGTCGGCAGCTGGAATTCTAGGCTGGAAAAAGGAGCAAATATTAGACACCTATTCTGCACAACTCCAAAAGTCCTGAAACCCCATGGAGGCACGTTTTGGAATTAATAAAAAATACTAGCGAAAGAATCAACCAGAGAGGGCCCACGGCCTGTCCATGAGGGTGGGGGCGCGCCCTACCCCCTGGGCGTACCCCCTGCCTCGTGGGCCCCCTGGCAGCCCTCTGGTGCCCATCTTCTGCTATATGAAGTCTTTCGTCAAGCAAAAAAATAAGAAGGAAGCTTTCGGGATGAAACACCACCGCCACGAGGCGGAACCTTGGCGGAACCAATCTAGGGCTCCGCCGGAGCTGTTCTGCCGGGGAAACATCCCTCCAGGAGGGGGAAATCATCACCATCGTCATCACCAATGATCCTCTCATCGGGAGGGGGTCAATCTCCATCAACATCTTCACCAGCACCATCTCCTCAAAAACCCTAGTTCATCTCTTATATCCAATCTTTGTCCCAAAACCTCAGATTGGTACATGTGGGTTGCTAGTAGTGTTGATTACTCCTTGTAGTTGATGCTAGTTGGTTTATTTGGTGGAAGATCATATGTGCAGATCCTCTATGCATATTAATATCCCTATGATTATGAACATGAATATGATTTGTGAGTAGTTGCGTTTGTTCCTGAGGACATGGGAGAAGTCTTGCTATATGTAGGCATGTGAATTTGGTATTCGTTCGATATTTTGATGAGATGTATGTTGTCTTTCCTCTAGTGGTGTTATGTGAACGTCGACTACATGACACTTCACCATTATTTGGGCCTATGGGAAGGCATTGGGAAGTAATAAGTAGATGATGGGTTGCTAGAGTGACAGAAGCTCAAACCCTAGTTTATGTGTTGCTTTGTAAGGTGCTGATTTGGATCCATATGTTTCATGCTATGGTTAGGTTTACCTTAATACTTATTTTGTAGTTGCATATGCTTGCAATAGGGGTTAATCATAAGTGGGATGCTTGTCCAAGGAAGGGAAACACCCAAACACCGGTCCACCCACATATCAAATTATCAAAGTACCGAACGCGAATCATATGAGCGTGATGAAAACTAGCTTGACGATAATACCCATGTGTCCTCGGGAGCTTTTTCCTACATATAAGAGTTTGTCCAGGCTTGTCCTTTGCTACAAAAAAGGATTGGGCCATCTTGCTGCACCTTAGTTACTTTATTTACTTGTTACCCGTTACGATTTACCTTATCACAAAACTATCTGTTACCGATAATTTCAGTGCTTGCAGAGAATACCTTACTGAAAAACTACTTGTCATTTCCTTCTGCTCCTCGTTGGGTTCGACACTCTTACTTATCAAAAGGACTACGATAGATCCCCTACACTTGTGGGTCATCAAGACTCTTTTCTGGCGCCGTTGTCGGGGAGTGAAGCGCCTTTGGTAAGTGGAATTTGGTAAGGCAAAATTTATGTAGTGTGCTAAAATTTACTGTCACTTGTTACTATGGAACATAATCCTTTGAGGGGCTTGTTCGGGGTATCTTCATCCCGACCGGTAGAGCAAAGAGTTGCTCCTCAACCTACTGAACCTACTGAAAATGTTTACTTTGAAATTCCTTCGGGTATGATAGAGAAACTGCTAGCTAATCCTTTTACAGGAGATGGAACATTACATCCCAATTTGCACCTAATCTATGTGGATGAAGTTTGTGGATTATCTAAGCTTGCAGGTATGCCCGAGGATGTTATCAAGAAGAAGGTCTTCCCTTTACCTTTTAAGGGAAAGGCATTGACATGGTTTAGGCTATGTGATGATATGGGATCATGGAACTACAACCGATTGAAATTGGAATTCCATCAGAAGTTTTATCCTATGCATCTTGTTCATGGTGATCGTAATTGTATATATAATATTTGGCCTTGCGAAGGAGAAAGCATCGCTCAAGCTTGGGGGAGGCATAAGTCAATGTTATATTCATGCCCCAATCACGAGCTCTCAAGAGAAATTATTATTCAAAAAAATTATGCTCGGCTTTCTCTCAGTAATCGCTCCAGGCTCGATACTTCTTGTACTAGTTCTTTTATGATGAAGACTATTGAATTCAAATGGGATTTATGGGAAATAACTAAACACAAATCTGAAGATCGGGACCTCGACGAAGGTAAGGAGTCAGGTATAACGCCTAAGTTTGATTGTGTTAAATCTTTTATGGATACCGATATTTTCCGTGACTTTAGCACTAAATATGGACATGACTATGAGATAGTAGCTTCTTTATGTGAATCCTTTGCTACTCATGTTGATCTCCCTAAGGAGAAGTGGTTTAAATATAATCCTCCCATTTAAGTAAAAGTAGTTGCACCTATTAAAGTTGAAGAAAAGACTATCACTTATAATGTTGATCCTGTTGTCCCTACAACTTATATTGAGAAACCACCTTTCCCTGTTAGAATAAAGGATCATGCTAAAGCTTCAACTGTGTTTCGTAAGAGTAATACTAGAACATCCACACCCCCTGAGAAAATTAAAGTTGAACCTGGTATTGCTATGGTTAAGGATCTCTTGGCTGATAATATTGATGGGCATGTTATTTACTTCTGTGATGAAGCTGCTAGAATTGCTAGACCTGATACTAAAAATAAACATAGACCTGTTGTAGGCATGCCTGTTATTTCTGTTAAAATAGGAGATCATTCTTATCATGGCTTATGTGATATGGGTGCTAGTGCAAGTGCAATACCTCATTCCTTATACAAAGAAATTATGCATGATATTACACCTGCTGAGATAGGGGAAATTGATGTTACAATTAAGCTTGTCAACAGAGACAGTATTTCACCAGTTGGGATTGTTAGAGATGTTGAAGTCTTGTGTGGGAAGGTTAAATATCCTGCTGATTTTCTTATTCTTGGTTCCCCGCAAGATGACTTTTGTCCCATTATATTTGGCAGACCCTTCTTGAATACTGTTAGTGCTAAGATAGACTGCAAAAAGGATGTTGTTACTATTGGTTTAGGGGATATGTCTCATGAGTTTAATTTTGCTAAACTCCATAGACAACCCCATGATAAAGAATTGCCTAGTAAAGATGAAATTATTGGTCTTGCTTCTATTGTCGTGCCTCCTAATGATCCCTTAGAACAATATTTGCTCGACCATGAAAATTATATGTTTATGAATGAAAGAAGGGAATTAGATGAAGTATTCTTTAAACAGGGACCTATTTTGAAGCACAACTTGCCTGTTGAAATCCTAGGGGATCCTCCTCCACCCAAGGGTGATCCCGTGTTTGAGCTTAAACCATTACCTGATACTCTTAAATATGCTTATCTAGATGAAAAGAAGATATATCTTGTTATTATTAGTGCTAACCTTTCAGAGCAAGAAGAAGAGAAATTACTGAAAACTCTGAAGAAGAACTGTGCTGCCATTAGATATTCTCTCGATGATCTTAAGGGCATTAGTCCCACTTTATGCCAGCACAAAATAAAATTGGAGAAAGACGCTAAACCGGTTGTTAATCGCCAACGACGGTTGATTCCTAAGATGAAAGAAGTGGTAAGAAAATAAATACTAAAGCTTCTGGAGGCAGGTATAGTTTATCCTGTTGCTGATAGTCAGTGGGTAAGTCTTGTCCATTGTGTCCCTAAGAAGGCAGGTATTATTGTTGTTCCTAATGATAAAGATGAATTGATCCCACAAAGAATTGTTACAGGTTATAGAATGGTAATTGATTTCCGCAAATTGTATAAAGCTACTAAAAAGGATCATTACCCTTTACCTTTTATTGATCAAATGCTAGAAAGATTATCCAAACATACACATTTTTGCTTTCTAGATGGTTATTCTAGTTTCTCTGAAATACCTGTGTCGAAAGAGGATCAAGAAAAGACAAATTTTACTTGTCCTTTCGGTACCTTTGCTTATAGACGTATGCCTTTTGGTTTATGCAATGCACCTGCTACCTTTCAAAGATGCATGATGGCTATATTCTCTGACTTTTGTGAAAAGATTGTTGAGGTTTTCATGGATGATTTCTCCGTATATGGAACTTCCTTTGATGATTGCTTGAGCAACCTTGATCGAGTTTTGCAGAGATGTGAAGAAACTAATCTTGTCTTGAATTGGGAGAAGTGCCACTTTATGGTTAACGAAGGTATTGTCCTGGGGCACAAAATTTACGAAGAGGTATTGAAGTTGATAAAGCTAAAGTTGATGCTATTGAAAAGATGTCGTGTCCTAAGGACATTAAAGGTATAAGAAGTTTCCTTGGTCATGCCAATTTTATAGGAGGTTCATTAAAGACTTCTCAAAAATTTCTAGGCCTCTGACTAATCTCTTACAAAAAGATGTTCCTTTTGTCTTCGATGATGATTGTGTAGAAGCATTTGAAATACTTAAGAAAGCCTTGATTTCTGCATCTATTGTTTAGCCACCTGATTGGAATTTACGCTTTGAAATTATGTGTGATGCTAGTGATTATGTTGTAGGTGCTGTTCTAGGACAAAGAGTTGATAAGAAACTAAATTTTATCCAATATGCTAGTAAAACTCTAGACAGTGCCCAGAGAAATTATGCTACTACTGAAAAAGAATTTTTAGCGGTTGTATTTTCTTGTGATAAGTTCAGATCTTATATTATTGATTCTAAAGTAAGTGTTCACACTGATCATGCTGCTATTTAATATCTTATGGAAAAGAAAGATGCTAAACCTAGACTTATTAGATGGGTTCTCTTGTTGCAAGAATTTTATTTGCATATTATAGACAGAAAGGGGGCTGAGAACCCCGTTGCAGACAACTTGTCTAGGTTAGAGAATGTTCTTGATGACCCACTACCTATTGATGATAGCTTTCCTGATGAACAATTAGCTGCCATAAATGCTTCTCATACTGCTCCACGGTATGCTGATTATGCTAATTACATTGTTGCTAAATTCATACCACCTAGTTTCACATACCAGCAAAAGAAAAAAGTTCTTCTATGATTTAAGACATTACTTCTGGGATGACCCACACCTTTATAAAGAAGGAGTAGATGGTATTATTAGACGTTGTGTACACGAGCATGAACAGAATGGATCCTACGCAAGTGTCACTCCGAGGCTTATGGAGGACACCACGCTGGAGATAGAACTGCACATAAGGTTTTGCAATCCGGTTTTTATTGGCCTACTCTCTTCAAGGATGCCCGTAAGTTTGTCTTGACTTGTGATGAATGTTAAAGAATTGGCAATATTAGTAGACGTCAAGAAATGCCTATGAACTATTCACTTGTTATTGGACCATTTGATGTTTGGGGCTTTGATTATATGGGACCGTTTCGTTTCTCTAATGGGTATACACATATTTTAGTTGTTGTTGATTACATTACTAAGTGGGTAGAAGCTATTCCAACTAGTAGTGCTGATCATAACACCTCTATTAAGATGCTTAAAGAAGTTATTTTTCTGAGGTTTGGAGTCCCTAGATATTTAATGACCGATGGTGGTTCACATTTTATTCATGGTGCTTTTCATAAAATGCTTGATAAGTATGATGTTAATCATAGAATTGCATCTCCTTACCACCCATAATCTAGTGGCCAGGTGGAATTGAGTAATAGAGAGCTTAAATTAATTTTGCAAAAGACTGTTAATAGATCTAGAAAGAATCGGTCCAAGAAACTTGATGATGCATTATGGGCCTATAGAACTGCATATAAGAATCCTATGGGTATGGCTCCGTATAAAATGGTTTATGGAAAAGCATGTCACTTACCTCTTGAGCTATAACATAAGGCATATTGGGCAATTAAAGATCTCAATTATGATTTCAAACTTGCCGGTGAGAAGAGGTTATTTGACATTAGCTCACTTGATGAGTGGAGAACCCAGGCCTATGAGAATGCCAAACTGTTTAAAGAAAAAAGTTAAAAGATGGCATGACAAAAGGATACAAAAGCGTGAGTTTAATGTAGGTGACTATGTGTTGCTATTCAACTCTCGTTTAAGATTTTTTGCAGGAAAACTTCTCTCTAAATGGGAAGGTCCTTATGTTATCGAGGAGGTCTATCATTCTGGTGCCATAAAAATCAAAAACTTCGAAGGCACAAATCCGAAGGTGGTGAACGGGCAAAGAATTAAACATTATATCTCAGGTAATCCAATAGATGTTGAAACTAATGTTATTGAAACCATGACCCAGGAGGAATACATAAGGGACACTTTCTAGAACATTTCAGACTCCGAAAAGGAATAGGTATGTGGTATGGTAAGTAAACCGACTCCAAAACAGTTCTAATAGCAATTTTCCTCCATTTTGGAATATTTAACAAAATGGGAAAAATTTAAGTAGTCCGGGAAGGACACGAGGCGTCCACGAGGGTGGGGGCGCGCCCTACCCCCTAGGCGCGCCCCCTGCCTCGTGGGCACCTCGTGTGCTCTCAGGACTCTGTTTTCTTGCACGATACTTCTTTTGGTCGGTAAAAAATCATTATATAATCTCCCGAAGATTTTGACCACCGTACCACGCAAATATCCTCTGTCTTTATTTCGAGCTGTTTTTTGTCAGAGTTGTCAAGGCCAGGCATCATGTCGTCCCCTTCCTCCAACAATGAAGGCAACGATGCTTGGCTTATGAAGATAGAGCTGAAGAGAGAAGAACCTGGAGAGATCAACAAGGATGATAGGATCAAGAAGGTCATGGAGGATCAAGCCCCGGCAGAAGAAGAAGAAGGCAACCTTCAACCTCATCACAATCTTCTTACCCCAACTGAGATTGAAGCTTTCAAGATGATTGAATTAGCCTGCATACAAAACAAGTATCTCACACGTGAAAATATTTTGTTGAAGGAGCATATCACCGCACTCAAGGGCATTATTCGCAAATTGGAGGACCTCCTACGCTCGATGTGCGACTATCCATCATCACCACCATCTTCTTCACCAAAGAAAGGAGAATCGAGTATTGGGTATGGGCACTCCTTGGCAACTGCCAAGCTTGGGGGAGGTGCCCCGGTATCGTATCACCATCACACTCCTATCTTTACCGTTTTTCTTAGTTTGATCCTTTTGTTAATATCTTGATCTAGTAGAATAAAATTTTAGTATGATTTGGTTTGTGAGTTTTGCTTTATGATCCTTCTCTGTAATCAAGTCCGTGAGCTATATATAATAAATATTAGTTTTGAATCAAGGGCTTGATTATCTTGCTATGATATTGGGGGAATAAAAATTAAAGAGAAAAGAAAGAACAAAAAGAAATAAAGAGATCATATTGATCTTATGGAGAGTAATGACTTCACATATAAAGAGTATGATGAATAAAAGTTGTTGAGGGTTGACAAACATAGATTTGGTCATCGTTGCAATTAATAAGAAGTAATAAAGAAAGAGAGGTTTTCACATATAAATGTACTATCTTGGACATCTTTTATGATTGTGAGCACTCATTAAAATATGACATGCTAAAGAGTTGATGTTGGACAAGGAAGACAACGTAATGGGCTGTGTTTTCTTATATCCAAAATAAAGTATATTTTCATGGATCATCCAACATGTTGAGCTTGCCTTTCCCCCTCATGCTAGCCAAATTCTTTGCACCAAGTAGAGATACTACTTGTGCTTCCGAATACCCTTAAACCCAGTTTTGCCATGAGAGTCCACCATACCTACCTATGGATTGAGTAAGATACTTCAAGTAAGTTGTCATTGTTGTATGCAATAAAAATTGCTCTCTAAATATGTATGACTTATTAGTGTGGAGAAAATAAGCTTTATACGATCTTGTGATATGGAAGCAATAAAAGCGATGGACTGCATAATAAAGGTCCATATCACAAGTGGCAATATAAAGTGACGTTCTTTTGCATTAAGATTTCGTGCATCCAACCATAAAAGCACATGACAACCTCTGCTTCCCTCTGCGAAGGGCCTATCTTTTATTCTTGTCTTATACTTTATGAAAGAGTCATGGTGATCTTCACCTTTCCTTTTTACATTTTATCCTTTGGCAAGCACATTGTGTCGGAAAGATCCTGGTATATATATCCAATTGGATGTAAGTTAGCATGAACTATTATTGTTGACATTACCCTTGAGGTAAAAGGTTGGGAGGCAAAACTATATGCCCCTATCTTTCTCTGTGTCCGATTAAAACTCCATAACCGTAAGTATTGCGTGAGTGTTAGCAATTGTGAAAGTCTAAATGATAGTTGAGTATGTGGACTTGCTGAAAAGCTCTCATATTGACTCTTTCTGATGTTATGATAAATTGCATTGCTTCAATGACCGAGATGATAGTTTGTTAGTTCTCAATGAAGTTCGTGATTCATACTTGACATTGTGAATAGATTATTACTTGAGCATAAGAAATCATATGGCAATATTTATATATATTGCTGTTATAAGAATGATCATGATGCCCTCATGTCCGTATTTTATTTTATCGACACCGCTATCTCTAAACATGTGGACATATTTTTCGTTATCGGCTTCCGCTTGAGGACAAGCAAGGTCTAAGCTTGGGGTAGTTGATACGTCCATTTTGCATCATGCTTTTATATCGATATTTATTGCATTATGGGCTGTTACTACACATTATATCACAATACTTATGCCTATTCTCTCTTATTTTATAAGGTTTACATGAAGAGGGAGAATGTCGGCAGTTGGAATTCTGGGCTGGAAAAGGAGCAAATATTAGAGACCTATACTGCACAACTCCAAAAGTCCTGAAACCCCACAGAGGCACGTTTTGGAATTAATAAAAAATACTGGCGAAAGTATCAACCAGAGGGGGCCCACACCCTGTCCACGAGAGTGGGGGCGCGCCCTACCCCCTGGGCGCGCCCCTGCCTCGTGGGCCCCCTGGCAGCCCTCTAATGCCCATCTTCTGCTATATGAAGTCTTTCGTCAAGGAAAAAATAAGAAGGAAGCTTTCGGGACGAAACACCGCCGCCATGAGGTGGAACCTTGGCGGAACCAATCTAGGGCTCCGCCAGAGCTATTCTGCCGGGGAAACATCCCTCCGGGAGGGGGAAATCATCACCATCATCATCACCAACGATCCTCTCATCGGGATGGGGTCAATCTCCATCAACATCTTCACCAGTACCATCTCCTCAAAAACCCTAGTTCATCTCTTGTATCCAATCTTTGTCCCAAAACCTTAGATTGGTACCTGTGGGTTGCTAGTAGTGTTGATTACTCCTTGTAGTTGATGCTAGTTGGTTTATTTGGTGGAAGATCATATTTTCAAATCCTCTATGCATATTAATATCCCTCTGATTATGAACATGAATATGATTTGTGAGTAGTTACGTTTGTTCCTGAGGACATGGGAGAAGTCTTGCTATAAGTAGACATGTGAATTTGGTATTCGTTCGATATTTTGGTGAGATGTATGTTGTCTTTCCTCTAGTGGTGTTATGTGAACGTCGACTACATGACACTTCACCATTATTTGGGCCTAGGGGAAGGCATTGGGAAGTAATAAGTAGATGATGGGTTGCTAGAGTGACAGAAGCTTAAACCCTAGTTTATGCGTTGTTTCGTAAGGGGCTGAATTGGATCCATATGTTTCGTGCTATGGTTAGGTTTACCTTAATACTTCTTTTTAGTTGTGGATGCTTGCAATAGGGATTAATCATAAGTTGGATGCTTGTCGAAGGAAGGGCAGCACCCAAACACCGGTCCACCCACATATCAAATTATCAAAGTACCGAACGTGAATCATATGAGCGTTATGAAAACTAGCTTGACGATAATTCCCATGTGTCCTTGGAAGCGTTTTCCTCCATATAAGAGTTTGTCCAGGCTTGTCCTTTGCTACAAAAAAGGATTGGGCTTAGTTACTTTATTTACTTGTTATCCGTTAAGATTTACCTTATCACAAAACTATATGTTACCGATAATTTCAGTGCTTGTAGAGAATACCTTACTGAAAACTGCTTGTCATTTCCTTTTGCTCCTTGTTGGGTTCGACACTCTTACTTATCGGAAGGACTACGATAGATCCCCTACACTTCTGGGTCATCAGTTGACCGGTCGCTTCCTGTGGACATGCGCGGGTGGTGGAACAGGAAGGAGAAGGGAAGCGGGCTGTGGAGTAACGTTTTTACCACATTTTCTTAGGAAACTGAGTGCAATAATTGAGTAGTTTTGCAAACTACCAGTACTACACCTGAAACGGTTGAAAACCAATACCACCACCACGCCCGCGTATGACCGCCCTGGCCGACCCAACCCCCTCCCTACCGGCGCGCGCTTCTCGCGTGAAAGCCATCGTCGCTTCAACGCTGAGCGTCGATTACGCATTAATGCCGGCCAGAGCGGGGCGACCTCTCTCACCTTGCCGTCTTTGAAGCAGCACAACGACCGAGAGAGCGCCGCTTCCCGGTGCACGCGACTGCTCCGCATCATGGGGAGCCACACTAACTGCGATGATATGGACTCCTGTTGCCCACAGTTATGGATCGTTCCTGTTGGGGAACGTAGTAATTTCAAAAAATTTCCTACGATCACGCAAGACCATGGTGATGGCATAGCAACGAGAGGGGAGAGTGTCCGTCCCACGCACTCGTGAGACCGAAAGCGAAGCGTTATAACAACGCTGTTGATGTAGTCGCACGCCTTCACGATCCGACCGATCCAAGCACCGAACGACGGCACCTCCGAGTTCTGCACATCGCTCAAATTTCGATGACGATCCCGGACTCCGATCCAAAGAAAGTGTCGGGATGAGTTCCACAAGACGACGGCGTGGTGACGATGTTGATGCTCCACCGATGCAGGGCTTCGCCTAAGCTCCGCTGACGATATGACTTCTCCGGCGCAGGGCTTCGCCTTAAGCTCCTGACGATATGACCAAGTGGAATATGGTGGAAGGGGCACCGTGACACGGCTAAGGAAAGATCCGTGAGATCAACTTGTGTGTCTTGGGGTGCCCCTGCCTCAGATATAAAGGAGACAAGGGGAGGTGGCCGCCCTAGAGGAGGCGCACTAAGGAGGAGTCCTACTCCCAGGAGTAGGACTCCCCCTTCTCCTAGTTGGAGTAGGATTGGGGAGGGGAAAGGGGAAGGGCGCCGCCTCTCCTTGTCCTATTCGGACTGGAAGGGGAGGGTGCGCAGCCCACCTGGCCGGCCCTTCTCCTTCTCCCTCAAGGCCCATGAGGGCCCATGAGGGCCCATATACCCGGGGTTCCGTAACCCCGGTGTTAAGAATATCCTGTTTTCACTCGGAACCATTCCAAGTCCAAACATAGGCTTCCAATATATCAATCTTTATGTCTCGACCATTTCGAGACTCCTCGTCATGTCCGTGGATCACATCTGGGACTCAACAACCTTCGTGCATCAATAATTATAAACTCATTATGAACTGTCATCGAAGCGTTAAGCGTGCGGACCCTACGGGTTCGAGAACTATGTAGACATGACCTAGAACCATTCTCGGTCAATAACCAATAGCGGAACCTGGATGCCCATATTGGTTCCTACATATTCTACGAAGATCTTTATCGGTCAAACCGCATAATCGACATACGTTGTTCCCTTTGTCATCGGTATGTTACTTACCCGAGATTCGATCGTCGGTATCCAATACCTAGTTCAATCTCACATCGGTAAGTCTCTTTACTCGCTCCGTAATACATCATCTCACAACTAACTCTTTAGTTGTTATGGTTGCAAGGATTAAGTGATGTGCATTACCGAGAAGGGCTTGTGTTTGCTCTCAGACTATCGGAGTGACATATACTAATCTCTAAATACGCCAACCCAACAAGTACCTTTGGAGACACCTGTAGTACTCCTTTATAATCACCCGATTACGTTGTGACGTTTGGTAGTACCCAAAGTGTTCCTCCCAGAACGGAGTTGCATAATCTCATAGTTATAGGAACATGTATGGGTCATGAAGAAAGCATTAACATACTAAACGATCAACCTGTTAAGCTAACGGAATGGGTCATGTCAATCAGATCATTCAACTAATGATGTGACCTTGTTAATCAAATAACAACTTCTTGTTCATGGTTAGGAAACATAACCATCTTTGATTAACAAGCTAGTCAAGTAGAGGCATACTAGTGACATACTGTTTGTCTATATATTCACACATGTATTATGTTTCCGGTTAATACAATTCTAGCATGAATAATAAACATTTATCATGATATAAGGAAATAAATAATAACTTTATTATTGCCTCTAGGGCATATTTCCTTCAGCCTCCCACTTGCACTAGAGTCAATAATCTAGATTACAAAGTAATGATCCTAACACCCATGGAGTCTTGGTGCTGATCATGTTTTGCTCGTGGAAGAGGCTTAGTCAACGGTCCGCAACATTCAGATCCGTATGTATTTTGCAAATCTCTATGTCTCCCACTTGGACTTGGTCCCGAATGGAATTGAAGCGCCTCTTGATATGCTTGGTCCTCTTGTGAAATCTGGATTCCTTTGCCAAGGCAATTGCACGATATTGTCACGGAAGATCTTCATCGGTCCCGATGCACTAGGTATGACACCTAGATCGGAAATGAACTCTTTCATCCAGACTCCTTCATTCGCTGCTTCAAGCAGCTATGTACTCCGCTTCACATGTAGATCCCGCCACGACGCTTTGTTTAGAATCGCACCAACCGACAGCTCCACCGCTTAATAAAAACACGTATCCGGGTTTGCGATTTAGAATCGCCGGATCGGTCAAAGCTTGCATCGACGTAACCATTTACGATTAGCTCTTTGTCACCTCCATATATGAGAAACATATCCTTAGTCCTTTTCGTGTATTTCAGGATGTTCTTGACCGGCTGTCCAGTGATCCATTCTGGATTACTTTGGTACCTTCCCGCCAAGCTTACAGCCTAAGCATACGCCGTGTCCGCACACAGCATTGCATACATGATAGAGCCTATGGCTGAAGCATAGGGAACATCTTTCATTTTCTCTCTATCTTCTCATTGTGGTCGGGCATTGAGTCCGACTCAATCTTACACCTTGCAACACGTAAAAACCTTTCTTTGCACGATCCATTTTGAACTTTTTCAAAACTTTATCAAGGTATGTGCTTTGTGAAAGTCCAATTAAGCGCCTTGATCTATCTCTATAGATCTTGATGCCCAATATGTAAGCAGCTTCACCGAGGTCTTTCATTGAAAAACTTTTATTCAAGTATCCTTTTATGCTATCCAGAAATTCTATATCATTTCCAATCAATAATATGTCGTCCACATATAATATCGTAAATGCTACAGAGCTCCCACTCACTTTCTTGTAAATACAGGCTTCTCCAAAAGTCTGCAGACAAACCCATATGCTTTGATCACACTATCAAAGCGTTTATTCCAACTCCGAGAGGCTTGCACTGCACCATAAATTGATCGCTGGAGCTTGCACACTTTGTTAGCACCTTTTGGATCGACAAAACCTTCCGGTTGTATCATATACAACTCTTCTTCTAGAAATCCATTCAAGAATGCAGTTTTACATCCATTTGCCAAATTTCATAATCATAAAATGCGGCAATTGCTAACATGATTCGGACAGACTTAAGCATCGCCACGGGTGAGAAAGTCTCATCGTAGTCAACCCCTTGAACTTGTCGAAAACCTTTCGCAACAAGTCGAGCTTTGTAGACAGTTACATTACCATCGGCGTCGGTCTTCTTCTTAAAGATCCATTTATTTTCAATGGCTTGCCGATCATCGGCAAGTCAACCAAAGTCCATACTTTGTTCTCATACATGGATCCCATCTCAGATTTCATGGCTTCCACCATTTTGCGGAATCTGGGCTCACCATCGCTTCTTCATAGTTTGTAGGTTCGCCATGGTCAAGTAACATGACTTCCGAATAGGATTACCGTACCACTCAGTGCGTATTTTACTCTGGTTGACCTACGAGGTTCAAGAGTAACTTGATCTCAAACTTCACTATCATCATCATTAGTTTCCTCACTAATTGGTGTAGTTGTCACAGGAACCATTTCTTGTGATGAACTACTTTCCAATAAGGGAGCAGATCTGATTATCTCATCAAGTTCTACTTTCCTCCCACTCACTTCTTTCGAGAGAAACTCCTTCTCTAGAAAGGATCCGAATTTAGCAACGAAAATCTTGCCTTCAGATCTGTGATAGAAGTTGTACCCAACAGTCTCCTTTGGGTATCCTATGAAGACACATTTTTCCGATTTGGGTTCGAGCTTATCCGGTTGAAGTTTCTTTACATAAGCATCGCAGCCCCAAACTTTAAGAAACGACAACTTTGGTTTCTTGCCAAACCACAGTTCATAAGGCGTCGTCTCAACGGATTTTGACGGTGTCCTATTCAACGTGAATGCGGCCGCCTCTAAAGCATAACCCCAAAACGATAGCGGTAAATCGGAAATAGACATCATAGATCGCACCATATCTAGTAAAGTACGACACGACGCTCGGACACACCATTTCTCCGTGGTGTTCCGGTGGCGTGAGTTGTGAAACTATTCCACATTGTTTCAAATGTAAACCAAACTCGTAACTCAAATATTCTCCTCCACGATCAGATCGTAGAAACTTTATTTTCTTGTTACGATGATTTTCCACTTCACTCAAAATTCTTTGAACTTTTCAAATGTTTCAGATTTGTGTTTCATTAAGTAGATATACCCATATCTGCTCAAATCATCTGTGAAGGTGAGAAAATAACGATACCGCCAAGTGCTTCAACATTCATTGGACCACATACATCAAGATGTATGATTTCCAACAAATCAGTTGCACGCTCCATAGTTCCGAGAACGGCGCTTTTTGTCATCTTGCCCATGAGGCACGGTTCGCAAGTACCAAGTGATTCATAATCAAGTGATTCGAAGCCCATCAAGATGGAGTTTCTTCATGCGTTTTACACCGATATGACCTAAACGGCGATGCCACAAATAAGTTGCACTATCATTATCAACTCTGCATCTTTTGGCTTCAACATTATGAATATGTGTATCACTACCGCCGAGATTCAACAAGAATAGACCATTCTTCAAGGGTGCATGACCATAAAAGATATTACTCATATAAATAGAACAACCATTATTCTCTCGATTTAAATGAATAACCGCCTCTACTTAATAAACAAGATCCAGATATAATGTTCATGCTAAACGCCGGCACCAAATAACAATTATTTAGGTCTAAAACTAATCCCGAAGGTAGATGTAGAGGTAGCGTGCCGATTGCGATCACATCGACTTTGGAACCATTTCCAACGCGATCGTCACCTCGCCCTTAGCCAATCTTCGCTAATCCGTAGTTCCTGCTTCGAGTTGCAAATATTAGCAATGTAACTAGTATCAAATACCCGTGTACTATCATGAGTATTAGTAAGGTACACATCAATAACATGTATATCATATATACCTTTGTTCACCTTGCCATCCTTTTATCCGCCAAATACTTGGGGCAGTTCCGCTTCCAAAGTGTCCACCGCTTGCAATAAAACACTTTCGGGCTTGTGCTTAGGTCCAGACTTGGGTTTCTTCTCTTGATCAGCAACTTTCTTGCTGTTCTTTTGAAGTTTCCTTCTTCTTCCCTTTGCCCTTTTTCTTGAAACTAGTGGTCTTGGCCGACCATCAACACTTGATGCTCTTTCTTGATTTCTACCTCCGCTGCTTTCAAAGATCGCGAAGAGCTCGAGAATTGTCTTAGTCATCCCTTGCATATTATAGTTCATCACGAAGCTCTTGTAGCTTGGTGGCGTGATTGGAGAATTTCATCATGACACTATCATCCGAAGATTAACTCCCAGCTGAATTAAGTGATTGTTATACCTGCACATTTTGAGTATGTGCTCACCGACGTAACTATTCTCCTCCATCTTGCAGCTATAGAACTTATTGGAGACTTCATATCTCTCAATCCGGCATTTGCTTGAAATATTAACTTCAACTCCTGGAACATCTCATATGCTCCATGACGCTCAAAACGTCGTTGAAGACCCGGTTCTAAGCCGTAAAGCATGGCACACTTGAACTATAGAGTAGTCATCACCGCTTTGCAGACGCTCACAACTTCGGCTCAAGATCTGCAGCAGTTCGCTACCCGGCCGGTGCTTCCAGGACGTAATTTTTCTCAGGCAAAGAATGAGGATAATCCTCAAGTTACGGACCCAGTCCGTGTAATTGCTACCATCATCTTTCAACTTTGCTTCCTCAAGGAACGCATTAAAATTCAACGGAACAACAAAGACGAGCCATCTATCTACATCAAACATAGACAAGCAAAATACTATCGTGTACTAAGTTCATGATAAATTTAAGTTTGATTAATCATATTAAAAACCTCCCACTTAGACAGACATCTCTCTAGTCATCTAAGTGATCACGTGATCCAAATCAACTAAACCATGTCCGATCATCACGTGAGATGGAGTAGTTTCAATGGTGAACATCATTATGTTGATCATATCTACTATATGATTCACGCTCGACCTTTCGGTCTCTGTGTTCCGAGGCCATATCTGTTATATGCTAGGCTCGTCAAGTTTAACTCGAGTATTCTGCGTGTGCAACTGCTTTTGCACCCGTTGTATTTGAACGTAGAGCCTATCACACCCGATCATCACGTGGTGTCTCAAAGACGAAGAACTTTCGCAACGGTGCATACAGTGGAGAACACTTCTTGATAATTTTAGTGAGAGATCATCTTATAATGCTACCACAATCAAAGCAAGATAAGATGCATAAAGGATAAACATCACATGCAATCAATATAAGTGATATGATATGGTCATCATCATCTTGTGCTTGTGATCTCCATCTCAAAGCACCGTCATGATCACCATCGTCACCGGGCGCGACACCTTGATCTCCATCGTAGCATCGTTGTCGCCTCGCCAACTATTGCTTCCACGACTATCGCTACCGCTTAGTGATAAAGTAAAGCAATTACATGGCGCTTGCATTTCATACAATAAAGCGACAACCATATGGCTTTCGCCCGATTGCCGATAACTCGGTTACAAAACATGATCATCTCATACAATAAAATATAGCATCACGTCTTGACCATATCACATCACAACATGCCCCGCAAAAACAAGTTAGACGTCCTCTACTTTGTTGTTGCAAGTTTTACGTGGCTGCTACGGGCTGAGCAAGAACCGTTCTTACCTACGCATCAAAACCACAACGATAGTTTGTCAAATAGACTCGCTTTTAACCTTCTCAAGGACCGGGCGTGGCCACACTCGGTTCAACTAAAGTTGGAGAGACAGGTCTTCCGCAAGCCATCTATGTGCAAAGCACGCCGAGGAACCGGTCTCGCGTGAAGAGTACGCGTAAGGTTGGTCCGGATCGTCTCGTCCAACAATACCGCTGAACCAAAGTATGACATGCTGGTAGGCAGTATGACTTGTATCGTCGACAACTCACTTGTGTTCTACTCGTGCAAATAACATCAAACCATAACAACCTAGGCTCGGATGCCACTGTTGGGGAACGTAGTAATTTCAAAAAATTTCCTACGATCACGCAAGACCATGGTGATGGCATAGCAACGAGAGGGGAGTGTCCGTCCACGCACCCTCATAGACCGAAAGCGAAGCGTTATAACAACGCGGTTGATGTAGTCGCACGTCTTCACGATCCGACCGATCCAAGCACCGAACGACGGCACCTCCGAGTTACGCACACGCTCAGCTCGATGACGATCCCGGACTCCGATCCAAAGAAAGTGTCGGGATGAGTTCCACAAGACGACGGCGTGGTGACGATGTTGATGCTCCACCGACGCAGGGCTTCGCCTAAGCTCATGACGATATGACTTCTCCGGCAGGCTTCGCTTAAGCTCATGACGATATGACCAAGTGGAATATGGTGGAAGGGGCACCGCACACGGCTAAGGAAAGATCCGTAGATCAACTTGTGTGTCTTGGGGTGCCCCGCCTCAGATATAAAGGAGACAAGGGGAGGTGGCCGGCCCTAGAGGAGGCGCACCAAGGAGGAGTCCTACTCTGGTGGATTGGGGAGGGAAGGGGAAGGCGCCGCCCCCCCTCTCCTTGTCCTATTCGGACTGGAAGGGGGAGGGGGTGCGCAGCCCACCTGGCCGGCCCTTCTCCTTCTCCCTCAAGGCCCATGAGGGCCCATGAGGGCCCATATACCCCCCGGGGGGTTCCGGTAACCCCCCGGTGTTCCGGTAACATCCTGTTTTCACTCGGAACCATTCCGAAGTCCAAACATAGGCTTCCAATATATCAATCTTTATGTCTCGACCATTTCGAGACTCCTCGTCATGTCCGTGATTACATCCGGGACTCCGAACAACCTTCGGTGCATCAATAATTATAAACTCATTATGAACTGTCATCGAAACGTTAAGCGTGCGGACCCTACGGGTTCGAGAACTATGTAGACATGACCTAGAACCATTCTCGGTCAATAACCAATAGCGGAACCTGGATGCCCATATTGGTTCCTACATATTCTCGAAGATCTTTATCGGTCCAAACCGCATAACGACATACGTTGTTCCCTTTGTCATCGGTATGTTACTTACCCGAGATTCGATCGTCGGTATCCAATACCTAGTTCAATCTCAAGCATCGGTAAGTCTCTTTACTCGCTCCGTAATACATCATCTCACAACTAACTCATTAGTTGTAATGCTTGCAAGGCTTAAGTGATGTGCATTACCGAGAAGGCTCGAGATACCTCTCAGACAATCGGAGTGACAAAACCTAATCTCGAAATACGCCAAACCAACAAGTAACTTTGGAGACACCAGTAGTACTCCTTAATAATCACCCAGATACGATGTGACGTTTGGTAGTACCCAAAGTGTTCCTCCCAGAACGGGAGTTGCATAATCTCATAGTTATAGGAACATGTATGGGTCATGAAGAAAGCATTAACATACTAAACGATCAACTGTTAAGCTAACGGAATGGGTCATGTCAATCAGATCATTCAACTAATGATGTGACCTTGTTAATCAAATAACAACTTCTTGTTCATGGTTAGGAAACATAACCATCTTTGATTAACAAGCTAGTCAAGTAGAGGCATACTAGTGACATCTTGTTTGTCTATATATTCACACATGTATTATGTTTCCGGTTAATACAATTCTAGCATGAATAATAAACATTTATCATGATATAAGGAAATAAATAATAACTTTATTATTGCCTCTAGGGCATATTTCCTTCAGTTCCATCTATGAAGAACACGTGGGACTGGAACTACGAGACGGACATATACCCAGGAGTGGATGTACGAACCTGAGTAATGTAGCGTAGTATGTGGAGTAGAAAGGCACAAAATGAACATGCATGGCATATACGCATTTGTCTCTTACTACCACTAAATGTTGTACGTGCAATGCCCGGTGATGTTATGGAGTACGTGCCTAAGTACTCTACTACTACTATATTAATTGGAGGTACATATTAGGTTTTATATGTGTTTACGTGTATGCCCCCAGACATTCCAACTAGACGTGCCTTCGTCTCTGGATCACACTTTGTATCGTTCACACCACAAGTACTACTACGTGTGGTCTCCGACCCAGAAGTGGAGACGCTCTACCATGTTGTTCATGTCCCACTCCTTTCACGACGTAGGGACATCCAAAGACGTACATGTTTGGCACTCCTTCATCGTAAGAGTTGAAACGCTAGCAGTCATCAGAAATAAAAAATAAATATAAATCAGCAGTGTACCACACGGTTTCCTTGCTCCTCAATATCGGAAAGAATACTTCCGTTCGCCGACATGTGGGACGTCAACCATCCTGTTCCACTTGCCATGCCCGCAGAACTCCAAGGGAGAGTCACCCCGGTCGTCGCGCCGCAGTAATTACTAATGAGCCGTCAAATCACAGGCCCAACCTTTCCCAGTGTGAAGTTTCTCGGACGAAGGAACCATCATGACTTCGTTGAATTCTGCTTCTTGAAGAAAACTACTGTACCAGCTGATCGCTAGCTTCTGATGAGTTACTCCAGCAGAGGCCTCCTTTGGTTCATAGGATAGGAATTTTATAGGAATATGAAATCATAGGAAGTGAGATGACATGCATCTCAGTTCGTATAGAGAAAGATATGCCATTTGATGCATAGGATAGGAATTTTTCCATTGAGTCTAGGCTAATGTACTAGTAATTTGCTCTAGAAACTACCGTAGTAACTAGTACTGGTACATGCTCGTAATTAATTAAACAAACATACGAGTGATACGTCTCCAACCTATCTATAATTTTTTATTGTTCCATGCTATTATATTATCTGTTTTGGATGTTTAATGGGCTTTAATATGCTCTTTTATATTATTTTTGGGACTAAGCTATTAACCGAAGGCCCAGTGCCACTTTCTGGTTTTTTTGCCTATTTTAGTGTTTTGCAAAAAAGGAATACCAAACGGAATGAAACCTTCACGATGATCTTTCTTGGAACGAAAGCAATCCAGAACACTTGGCGTTGAAGTCTGGAACTCCGCGAGGCGGCCAAGAGGCAGGAGGGCGCGCCCCCACCCTCATGGGCCCCATGGAGCTCCACCGACGTACTTCTTTCACCTATATATACCCTTATACCCTAAAACACTAGGGGGAGCCACGAAACCACTTTTCCACCGCAGCAACTTTCTGTACCCGTGAGATCCCATCTTGGGGCCTTTTTCGGCGCTCTGCCGGACGGGGAATCGGTCATGGAGGGTGAGGGAGTCCTGGATTAGGGGGTATCCGGACAGCCGGACTGTATACATCGTCCGGACTAATTGAAGCGTGAAGATGCAAGACTCAAGACTTCGTCCCGTGTCCGGATGGGACTTTTCTTAGCGTGGAAGGCAATCTTGGCGATCCGGATATTATATTTCCTTCCTTGTAACCAACTCCATGTAAACCCTAGCCCTCTCCGGTGTCTATATAAACTGGAGAGGTTGGTCCTTAGAAGGCCGATCACAATTACAATCATACCACCATAGGCTAGCTTCTAGGGTTTAGCCTCTACGATCTCGTGGTAGATCTACTCTTGTACTACCCATATCTTCAATATTAATCAAGCACGAAGTAGGGTTTTACCTCCATCGAGAGGGCCCGAACCTGGGTAAACATCTGTGTCCCTTGCCTCCTGTTACCATCAGCCTAGACGCACAGATCGGGACCCCCTACCCGAGATCCGACGGTTTTGACACCGACATTGGTGCTTTCATCGAGAGTTCCTCTGTGTCGTCGCTACAGGGCTCGATGGCTCCTTCAACCATCGTCAACAACATGGTCCCGGGTGAGACCTTTTTCCCCGGATAGATCTTCGTGTTCGGCGGGTTCGCCCTGCAAGCCAATTTGGTTGGCCATCTGGTGCAGATCGACAGCTACGCCCCTGGCCACCAGATCAGGATCGGAAACCTGAACTACACGACGAACATCCGCGGAGACTGGATCTTCGACGGATTCGGACCTATACTAGTAGCACCAGACAGTCGCGACGAGCACAACTTAGACCAGCTGTCGGACGAAGCTTGGGGTATCACCCCCGCAGTAGCCCCGGACCTAAATCTGGAGCAGGTTGTGTTGCCTAAGGACGGAGGGCTGGACCCCGCCCCGCAGATCGCACACTCATCGGCGGTAGAGCCGAACACGGGCCCTACCTCTGTGGTGGCCTGTGACTCTGGACCCCCAGATTCGTATCCGGATGCTGGTTCCGGTCCGCACACTCCCGAGCCAGTCGAGCCAGGTTGGGCTCCGGTAATGGAGTTCACCGCTGCGGATATCTTTCAGCACTCGCCCTTTGGTGACATGTTGAACTCGTTAAAAACTCTCTCTTTGGCAGAAAATTCTGGGCCAAACTATATCCGGCTCGAGTGGGAAGCAGGCAACGAAGAAATTCTTTGCCCACCCACCACCCACTTCATAGCCACGATCGATGATTTAACCGACGTGCCTGACTTTGACTCCGAAGGCATCGACGGATGGACGATGATGCAGGAGAAAATTCGGAATCTATGGGGCGCTGGACTTCTCCCTCGTCACACGACATATACATGGTGGATACGCCCAAAGAGGACAAAGGCGACAATCCGGACGATAAAACCCCTAGACAAAAGCCAAAGCGACGGCGCAGACGCCGTTCTAAGTCCAGCAATAGTAAAAATAGCGACAATAGCGCCAGAGGGATCGATACTACAATCAACTCCGAAGGCAACAACGACCATACGGACCCAGCGATGGAGCAGGGCGAACCAGGTCACCCTGAACACGTTCGGAGCAGACGCCCGAGGACAATGATCCCGACGGACGTGGTCATCAAACCGAACTAGCACAGGAAAACAGTCTGGATAATGATGCAATCCCGGAAAAACACGTGGAACGAGATAATCTCCACAGAAAGCTTATGGCCACCGCAAGAAGTCTAAAGAAGCAGAAGCAATGGCTCAAAGCCGCACAGGAAACGCTCAACCGTAGATGGAATAAAGTGCTAGACGCTGAAGAAAGATACGACAATGATCGCCATACAAAGAGCTATCCAAAACGTAAGCTACTGCCAGAATTCGATGACGAAGCCGTGCCACTTCATAACCGCAACAAAGCGGCTACCGACGCCGCGCACGATCTACGTGAGCACCTGGATAAGAAAGCTGGCGCGGCCAGGTCCATTTATGGATCCAAAGGACACACCCCGGTGAGGGACTATGGTCACCAAAACGGTTATGCCAATCGAATACCAGTTCGGAATAAACACCAGACATAACAACAGCCGACGACATGCCACAGCACGTCCAGATACAGAGGGGCTGCTCACCCCCTGTGCTTTACCGAGGAGGTACTCGACCATGAATTCCCACAGGGCTTTAAACCTGTGAATATAGAGGCATCTGACGAACAGCAGCACTCCAAAGGCGTCTGGATTGAGGATTTTATCCTGCATATACATATGGCTCGTGGGGATGACCTCCACGCCATCAAATACCTTCCTCAAATCAAGGGACCAGCCCGACACTGGTTGAAAAGCCTCTAAATTCAATTGGGAGTTGGGAGGAACTCGAGGACGCTTTCAGGGCCAATTTTCAAGGGACCTATGTCCGGCCTCCGGATGCTGACGATCTAAGTCACATAATCCAACAACCCGGAGAGTCCGCCCGCAAGCTTTGGAACAGATTCCTCACTAAGAAGAACCAAATTGTCGACTGTCCGGACGTTGAAGCTTTAGCGGCATTCAAACACAGCATCCGTGACGAATGGCTTGCTAGACACCTCGGCCAAGCAAAGCCGAGGACAATGGCAGCCTTAACAAGCCTCGTGACCCGCTTTTGCGCGGGTGAAGATAGCTGGCTAGCCCGTAAAGGCACCAGCGACCCCAGCACATCCGAAATAAGGGATGGCAACGGGAAGCCACGGCATAATAAAAACAAACGCCCAAACAAGGAAGAGAGCCCGGATAACACAACGGTTAATGCCGGATTCAGGGGCTCTCGACACGATCGACAAAAGAAGCCATTTAAAGACAAGAAAGAGGGACCGTCCGTCTGTATAGAGTCCTAGACAGACTATGCCAAATTCATGGCACCCCTGACAAACCTGCGAACCACACGCATAGAGAGTGCTGGGTCTTCAAGCAGGCCGGCAAATTAAATGTCGAACACAAGGGAAGGGAAACACCAAGTGAAGACAAGGATGAACCTCGCCAGCCGAACACTGAGGGACAGAAAAAAATTCCCGCCAGAGGTTAAAATAGTGAACATGATCCACGCGACTCACACATCCATGAGAAGGCACGAACGCGTGCATAGAGAGGCGCTCGATATAGAGCCCATTGTACTCACACCTAACCACTGGATGTCTTACCCGATCACCTTCGATCACTTGGACGACCGAACTAGTATTTGGCGTGGAGAATCAAAGGCCTTGGTGCTTGAACCGATAATCGACGGATACCGTCTCACCCGTGTCCTCATGGACGGCGGCAGTAGTCTCAATTTAATATACGAAGACACTGTCCGTAGGATGGGGATAAACCCATCCAAAATTAGCCAAAGCAACACCACCTTTGAAGTGGTGATACCAGGCGTTGTAGCCCACAGCAGGGGCTCCGTTGTACTGGAGGTAACATTCGGCTCTCCAGGCAACTCCAGAAGCAAAGAGCTGCTCTTCATCATCGCACCCTTCCAAAGCGACTATCATGCATTGCTTGGAAGAATGGCCTTCGCCCGCTTCAACGCACTGCCGCACTATGGCTACCTTACACTCAAGATGCCCGGTCCACATGGCGTCATCACCGTTAGCGGAATCACAGAGCGCTCTTCACGCGCAGAGGAACTCGTGACTGGTCATTAAGACCACAAACACGGTTAGACGAGTCCGGTGGCCCGGATAAGATTGAATCACGCACCATATATGCAATCCCATAGCAGACACCAGGGGCTATAAATACTTAATACAGACCCACACTTGGCTCAACCTTATTGGCAGGCCAACATCTTACACTTTTATTATCCATTGCATACTTACGTTGTACTCTTCTACGAGTTTTCTTTTTTCACAGACAACGTTCGCGCGATACCCTTCCAGGATATGGCACAACGGAGACAAAGGCGCAGGCGTGCAGCAGGGCCCCGTTCAACATGTTTCTTTTTAGATTAAGCCCCTCTGTAAACTTTTCTATTGCCTCTTGTTGTTTAACCATCCCATGGGTTCCATACCCACAGAGGATACTGCCGTTATTGGCATTTCGCCATGACAGATTAACGCACGTACCTGGAAATACAGGGTTTATAATGAATGGGCATTCTTGAGCCCATCATCTGTTATAAAGTCCGAATACCCTCGGGAGTGTTCCGCGTCACGAGTTTGGCCTTATATGCATCAGCTCCGAATCATGTCTTTGGTCAAATATTGGGTTTGCCCGGCTCCTGGGTTTGCCGCCTTACGTTCCGTTATTATCGACTAAGGTGGCCAAAGGAGAACTACTATGATTATACCTGGTTATTCTGGACGAGCGCCTCAGTAGAGAAAGCCGAAAACTGACTGTTATGATACAGCGAGAGACTGTTCAACCACTCGAAGATTTATCGGAATATTTAGGATCCCTCCACATTAACGAAGGACCGTTTCCCGGTCATGTACACACGCACCCGTATTCGCATGCACGCGAAGGTACCAGGGGCTACATAGTAGCCCCAACATTATACTCTCATGGCTAAGCGAAAGTGTTATAGCTGTATAGTCTGGTTGCCTAGTTCGACGTGTGATCACCTCCTTAATGGACCAAGACGTTGGATCAAGTCTGATTAAGCATATTTTTTGCAAACACCCCTGCATTGTCTGTGTGGGGGCTGAAGCCAACGACTGCTATCTTTCGGATTATACATTCATACCACTATATACATACGGTCTATTCTGCTAATATTAGCAGAATAACTATTCTGCACACTACTTGACCTTTGCACGCTCAATGAAGCGCATCGCATCATTTTGACGACGAGCACTGCAATAGAGACGAGTGAACTTCTCGTCGGAAAAAACTGCACGCGTTATTTTTTTGGTACTGTTTTCGCTTTAATTTTTTAACCGTTTATCAGAATGAGGCGTGTAATATACCATTGAAAAGCTATGAATTAGGCGCAACTTCGACATGTTGAACACTTTTCGACATTCCACACGGTTTAAGAGCAGTTTTGAAAAATAGTGCGGCGGATGACGAGTGGCAGTGAGCGTTTTTTCACGTTTTTTTTCTAAACTGCTTGTCGGAATGAAGCAAATGATATTCCGTTGGATAGATATCGTCGAGGCGCATCTTTTTCATATATAAATATTTCTCTAATTCATTACGGTATAAGAGCAGTTTCAAATTTACTAAATCGCGGAACTCTGTTTTTCAAGTTTTTTAAAAATTTTGGTACTGTTTTCGCTCCAGTTTTTGAACCGTTTGCCGAAACGAGGCATGTGATACGCCGTTGGAAAGCTATGAACGAGGCGCAACTTTCATATGTTGAAATATTTTTGAGATTCCTTACGGTTTTAAGTTAATTTTGAAAATCGTGCGGCGGACGACGAGTGGCAGCGGCCGTTTTTCGCGATTTTTTTGCAAACCGCTGGTCGGAATGATTCAAACGATACGCCGTTGGAAAGCTATCGACGATACGCAACTCTTTCATGTAGAACACTCTCTATAATTCTTTACAGTTTAAGAGGAATTTCGAATTTACCGAAATGCGGACACTCTGTTTTTCGCAACACCCAAATCGACGTGGATACTTCATCCGATCGAAAACCGTGACCGCAACGGATTTAAATACCGCCCGCATCACACGGGTAAGAGAACTGCATGGTTTCTTCTTTGTTGGACGTAAATTTTTGAAGACGAGGAAGAAAACCGTGACCGCTTTTAGATCGAAAACCGCGATCGCATCGCATGTAAAACCGTGACCGCAATGTCCGACAAAGTATTTGCATGAGTTTTTCTATTACTGTTTTATGATAAGGCGATCGCAAGTACATCAAAGAAAAAGTGAACCTCGACATAAGTTTAAGTGAGCCGCATTAAGTTTTTAATTTCTTTTAAACTTTTTTTGCACTTCACATTGAGCACGAGCGAACCTCAAAATACTTCAAAGTGAACCTCATTACTCTGTTTTTGCTTCCATCAAAATTTTGCACTTCACATAGAGCACAAGCGAACGTCAACACACTTCAAAGTGAACCTCATTACTCTGTTTTTGCTTCCGAAAATATTCTACTGCACACAACAACAGAGTGAGCTGCATAAAAAAATCGACTTTTTGCACTTTGGCAACATAGTGAACCTCTAGGAAAAAGAAAATTACCGCAGCCATCAAACAAGTGAGCCGCATTCCAAAAAAAGTATTGTTTTGTTTTCTTCAATGCATGTTTTGGGAGAGTTGTGATTGGTGGGATTATGGGCTAGGAGACAGGGCCACAATGCTCCTCTTTATCCACAGTTCAAACACATACAAATTACAATGACGAAGGACTTAAAAAATAAATTCATATTTTTGCCCGTGAAATGCAATCCGTCGTCACAAGACTACATGTCCAAACCCAAGACCTTTGCACTTGTGCACCCATGGGACTGCAACCAAAAAAATGAAATACATAAAAATGCCAATTGTGAGAAAAATACACACAGATCAAATATCGCTGCTCGCACCCCATCTTCGCGAATTTGTACACACATTATGGGCGCCAAGATCGACGCTGCCGCCGCTCGCAGCAGGCACGCCGCTATTGCTCGCAGTGCACGCAATTGTTGCATGCAAAGGAACTCAGAACGACCAAACCTCAAGGATTTGAGTCTCGTGCTTACCGTGCTAGTCCTCGGATCGAACTCGCTAGCACACACAGTATAGATGAATACCGTAATAGCAAGTGCATCATTTATTACAACGTATGATCCAGAGTATATAAAATAAAACAATCTGCATAGCACTTGGCTAGCTTTATTCAATCAAACAACGGAAAGTAGCAGAAATAACGATGAGTCCCATCATAGCCCACTGGCGATGCTAAGTGCAGACTCGCGACCCTAACGGACCTTACGCTTCGTCTGAATATCCTGCAACATGAGACATTGCAGCCATATAGGTCAATACTTTGAATGTATTGGCAAGTTACACAGGAGTAATAATATAGCAGACCTACATGTATATGCATAGTACAACAAAGGAAGGCTTGAGGGTTTATTTTTGCGTAAAGCTGATTTTATCCTCATAACTACCTAATAGTCAAATTTTTATTTAGTTCTTTTATTACTACAATTATATACACAAGGTTGAGTTGGCAAAATCAATTCCAACCTACCCATTATTAAGTTGCCCACAAATATTATTAAGTGTCACATCTGTCAAGATCATCCAACAACTGTAATGGCATAGTGGCTCAGATTTACCCATAACCGGGGGCACGGCTAATCATGATTAGTTTTAATACTCTGCAGAGTTTTGTACGCTTTACCCACTGGACCCAATCCGAAGTTGAGACAAAGTCTTTCAGAAGAGGTCCCCTTAACCACCTGACGGCCACATCCCACCTACATATGCTACATCTGTCGACACTGTCTGAGCAAGGGTTCCAACAACTGATCAACTAAGCCAGAGCCCATATAGCCAGTGGCCGCACATGGAAGCTACTAGTCACTAAGTCTGTCTGATCTTTTTGAACATGGGCGGCATTCCACTTAGGGTGCACTCTCATGAGCGCATGGCCTTAGAAAAGGTGCAAGACCCCATGATGCCTTCCCTCAACACCAAGCAATACCACTTCCGCCCGTGAGGTGAATTAAATCCTTAATTACTACTCATTTTAGTTATGTATATAATCCTCACATAAACTCAATGAATACACGAACCACCCCGTCTACAAAGCATAGCAAACTACAACTACCACGATTTGCAAAAGGCGGGAAGATAGCTCAACAAAGATAGTTCAAAATATAACAATCCTATAATGCATAAAGTTATAGTGTGATATATACTACAATGCATAGAAAACAATAGGTAAAGGATGATCAACATGTAACTTGCCTTGGTTACGATTAGAAAGTCACACTCGACAATAGCTCGCGTCGCACTCCGGACAATCTACACGCTTTCACACAATTCAACATATCAATCATCGGAACACGAAAAGAATCAAAACAAAACCAACAGCAAGAAAATCAATTTTAAAACTCAACAACAGAAGCTTAACAGCACCTAAATTGCACTACGGTCACAACACAAAAAGAATCACTCGATTCCGATAAACGGTTTAAGAGTTACGGTCTCCGGAAGGTTTATTTCAAATTCAAACGAATTCAAATTTGAACAGTGCAAACATGTGCAAAGTCAGTACTGTGATAATGTGCTAGTTTTTGTGAGATCACAGGAAAAAGAATTACCTAAATTGGACTTATAGAATAAAAGATATAGCTAAAAGAGTATTGGATGAAAATCTGTGAAAAACATAAAGAAACAGAAATCTCCTGGTCCTGTAGCGAACTCCCGTGATGTTCCTGTAGCGAATTGCCACGTGTCAGTCTGTGATTGGCCGGGATTTGCTATGTGTGCGTGCTCACTGGAAGCAGAGGACGGCGGCGGCGGTCTCGGGCGTTGGCGGCGGCGCTCCTCCGGTGGGTCTCCGGCGAAGGCGAAGTGATGGACGGGTGCGGCGGTGAGTGGCGGAGGTGTAGGTGAGGTCGAACGGCGGCGAGGCGACCGCGGACGTGGCGGTGAAGACTTGAACGCAGCGGCCCGGCTAAGTCAAGGTCGGTGGCGGCGTCGTCCTAGTGCGTTGCAGGTCAACCCGAGGTGTCAAACGAGTGCGGCGTCGAGAGGGGGTTCGAACGGTGACAAGTGGAGCGGCCGGGCGTCCTTACGGCGGTGGATTCGGACGATGAACGACGGCGGCCTCGGAGCTCGACGGCGAGATCCGTTACCAACAACAAGGTGCCGCAACGAAGAGGATCGGGACAGGGGATGTAGGGCTTCCACGGGTCTTATGCTTGCAAGACGGCTTCAAAGCGCCGAGGTGGACTAGGACGCCAGTTGATCCGCTCGGCCTCGGTGGGCGTCTTGAAGCGCGTCTTGGTCCGACCGGAGGAAGGAGATAGGTGCGGGGCGGGGCCCGCTGTCAGCGGCTGAAGGCGGGTGCGGGCTGCGGGTCGGGCGATGCGGGCTGCGGGTCGGGCGATGCGGTCTTGAGCGTACCGCTCATTGCCAGCTATGTCTTCTTGGTCTTGGTTGGTCAGAGGCTGCGGCGATGGGCAGTTGGCTGGCTAACTTTGGTAGTGGCCGGCCGGTGTTTTCTTTTTTTAAAGCAGTAAACAACATCAGTAACACAAAATAAATAAAATAAAATACACAGTATAAAATCTAAATAAAAATACCTAGACACACAAGAAAAATAGCCCTATAGCTATAAACTACAGGAACACTAGTTCCAATACTAATGCAATTTTGTAAAATAATTTTGATGCAATAGGCCACTCAAACAGCAATAAAACAATCAAATAAAATATTTTGAAGATTGCAAAATTACGAGAACATAACAGATGAATCGAAATAATATTACGCACATTATGAACATTATTAAAAACAGGGGAGAAGTCATGTTATCTCCACTCCAATAAATTGCCTTTTGTTGCATAATGATTTGAATATTTCAGAAAAGTAAATAATGCAATAAAAATATGATATGCATATGAATGATCTATTAACATCCTAATTTAGGGAAATTGGGATGTTACAAACCTACCCCCCTTAAGATGAATCTCGCCCTCGAGATTCGGGCTGGCTAGCAAATAGGTGTGGGTGATCCTGCCTGAGATCTTCCTCTCGCTCCTGTGTAGCTTCCTCCTCTGTATGATGATCCCACTGAACCTTGCATAACTTGATTGTCTTGGTGCGAGTAACTCTCTCTGCTGTCTCCAGATTCCTAATAGGCTTCTCCTCATAAGTCAAATCACTCTCCAATTGAATTGCCTCAAGCGGCACCATGTCCCTCAATGGAACATCCATCATCTCTGCATGGCACTTCTTCAACTGAGATACATGAAACACATCATGAACTCCTGACAAGGATTCTGGCAATTCCAGCTGATAAGCTACCTCTCCTCTACGCTCCAAGATCTTATAAGGTCCCACAAAACGTGGTGCTAACTTACCCTTGAGTCCAAACCTTTTAATTCCACGAAGTGGTGAAACTCTAAGATATGCACGGTCTCCTACCTCATATGTCACATCCTTACGTTTTGCATCTGCATAACTCTTCTGTTTGGACTGTGCTATCTTCAGCCTGTCACGAATCAACTTGACCTTCTTCGCAGCATCTCTGATCAAGTCTGGTCCAAAGAACTGACGCTCTCCAACCTCATCCCACATCAACGGTGTCCTGCACTTTCTGCCATACAATACCTCAAATGGTGCCATCTTCAGACTAGCACGATAAGCTGTTATTATATGAAAACTCGTGATAAGGTAAATTATCATCCCGATGGACCCATAGTCCAAAGCACAAGCTCTCAACATATCCTCCAAAATCTGATTTACCCTCTCATCTGCCCATCATGTCTGTGGATGGAAAGCTGCATCTTGAACTCCACAGTGCCCAAGGATTCATGCAATCGACGCAAAAATTTAGATGTGACCGAGTACACGTATCGACACTACCTTCCTTGGAACTCCATGCAGACAAACAATTTTAGACATATAAATCTTTGCTAGCTGAAACCTTTGGTATAAGTAGTCTTTACCGGGATGAAGTGAGCAACTTTAGTTAAACGATCAACAACTACCCAAATAGAATCATAACCTGACCGTGTCCTGGGTAGACCTGTAATAAAATCCATACCAATCGCGTCCCACTTCCAATCAGGTATAGGCAATGGCTGTAACAAACCTGCTGGTCTCGATGTTCGCTTTAACTCTCGCACACATCACATGTTGCAATATATCCAGAATTTCCCTCTTCAGGCTAGGCCACCAAAATCTTTCCCTCAAATCCAAATACATCTTAGTATTACAGGGTGAATAGAATAAGGTGAATCATGCGCCTCTTGAAGAATCAACTTCACGATATACGCATCTTGAGGTACACAAATACGCTTCTCAAACCATATGGCTCCATGTTCATCCTCATGGAAACCTTCGCCTTACCTTTAACCATATTCTCTTTTATCTCAAAGAATCTCCTTATCACCCTTTTGAGCTTCCTCGATCTTGTCAAACAAAGTAGGCTTTACCTCAAGTGTTGCCAAATATCCCTTAGGAACCATCTCCAACCTGAGACTCCTGAACTGTTCACATAACTCGGGTGGCATATTATCAATACTAATTGCATTAGCATGGCTCCTACGACTCAATGCACCAGCAACAACATTAGCCTTACTAGGATGATACTGCACATTCAAATCATAATCCTTAATAAGCTCCAACCATCTCCTCTGCCTGAGGTTCAAATCCTTCGAGTAAAAATATACTTCAAGCTCTTATGATCAAGAATATATCACAATGATTACCAATAAGATATGGCCTCCAAGTTTTCAATGCATGCACAATCGAGGCTAACTCCAAATCATGTGTAGGATAATTATGCTCATGATTCTTAAGTCGACGTGAAGCATAAGAAACAACTTTACCTTCCTCGCATCAAAACACTCCCAAGTCCTTGACGAGAAGCATCACAATATACGGAAGTCCTTATGTATGTCCGGCGAGTTAAAACTGGTCTTTGTAACCAAACGCCGCTTCAACTCACGAAAGTCGGCTTCACATTCATCAGTCCAAACAAACTTCTTCTCCTTCTTCAACAATTCAGTCATAGGCTTTGCAATTTTCGAAAAGTTCTCAATAAACCTCCTGTAATAACACGCAAGGCCCAAAAAGCTGCGAATCTCCCCAAGCCGTGGGTGTCTCCCCACTCAGAATCTGCAGCAACCTTAGACGGATCAACTGCAACTCCATTACACGACACAACATGTCCAAGGAATGCTACCTCATCCACCAAAACTCACATTTGCTGAACTTGGCATACAACCGATGTTCCCTCAATTTCTCCAATACCAAACGCAAATGCACCTCATGCTCTTGCTTATTCTTGGAGAACACCAATATATCATCAATGAAAACAACCACAAATTTATCCAAGAACTCCATAAACACCTTGTTCATCATATTCATGAAATATGCAGGAGCATTAGTCAATCCAAATGACATAACGGTATATTCATACAACCCATACCTCGTAGTAAAAGCAGTCTTTGGAATATCTTGCTCACGAATCTTTAATTGATGATAACCGTAAGCGAAGATCAATCTTAGAAAACACGGTAGCTCCTCCAACCGGGTCAAACGGATCATTTATCATAGGCAAAGGATACTTATTCTTAATGGTTACCTCATTCAGAGAACGATAATCAACACACATCCTCAAGGTCCCATCCTTCTTCTCCACAAACAAAGCTGGAGCTCCCCAAGGTGATGAACTTGGGCGAATAAATCCTTGTGCTCGCAATTCTCTTATCTCGCTTCTTCAATTCCTCCAACTCTTGAGGAGGCATTCTATACGGTCTCTTTGCAATAGGTCCAAGGTGCTCGGTATTAAATCAATGAGAAACTCAATATCTCTATCCGGTGGCATACCCAGCAACTCCTCCGAAACACATCTGGATAATCCCTCACAACTGGCACCTCTTCCAGGCTACCCCCCTTAAGAGAGTTCACCTGTACCTGATTACGCTTATACTTACACAGATATTTGATCCTCTTCCCTCCTTGTGCACTGAGAGTAATAGATCGACTGGCACAATCAATACGACCTTTATATAACTGCAACCAATCCATACCCAAAATAATATCCAGACCTTGTGACTTCAACATAATCAAATCCGTAGGAAAATCATGCTTTCCAATAGACAAAGTCAACTGATGGCAACCAACACTTGCTATCATCTCAGCTCCTGGGGAACTCACTCTTATAGGCATGCTAAGTGTTTTGGTTGGCAATCCATGTTTATCAACAAATACCCTCGAAATAAAAGAATGCGATGCACCAGTATCAAAAAGAACAAGCGCGTAGTCTTGAGTTAATCAAGAACTTACCAATCAACGCATCGGGTTCATTGTAAACCTCCTCCACATTAACATGATTTACATGACCCTTTTGGAAGGGGTTTGGCTTGTTGGATCCCGAGTTCTTCGCCCCCGGGCAATCTGTGGCATAGTGCCCCATAGCCTTACACCAAGCATCGCACTGACTCAAATCCCTTGGCGCGCGTGTAACCCGGTGGTTCCGGTTATTGTTCCTCCATTGCCATTACCATTACCATTACCTTTGCCATTGCCATTGTTACTCTTGTGCCCATTATGATGATGGTGGCCATTATGATTGTGGCCATTCCCTCCATGATGATTATGATCATTACCTCCATGATGATTATGTCCATTACCTCCATTACCATGATATGAAGTGTGTGGCTTCTGCTGTGGTCCTGAATTATACCTGTTATTGTTGTTGTACTTCCTCTTGCGATTCTCTATGGCCTGTTGCTTTCCCTCCAGCACAATAGCCTTATCAATCGTGTCTGACAATTCCTAAAAGTGGCCCTTTGTCAACTCAAGGCTCAACTCATCATTAAGGCCCTCCAAGAATTTCTCTGCCTAGCTGCATCAGTGTTAACATCATTAGGAGCATAACGTGCAAGATTATTAAATTCCTCCACATACGCATTAACTGTATGCGACCTCCCGGCGCAAAGCTGAAACTCCTTCTTTTTCAGGACTCATAGCACCCGGCAGACACATGTGCAAAGACGGAAAGCATCCTGGCCCGAGGCCATGTGATAGTAGCAATGGGGTAGGTGACCAAGTAATTGTCCCACCAAGCTGCAGCAGGACCCTCCAACAAATGTGAGGCAAACCTCACCCTCTCTGCATCTGTGCATCCAACCGTCTCCAGTTCCTATTGACTGCAGGCAGGTCATCAGCCCACAATAGGTTCAGAGGAACTGGAGAACCTCTCGAGGATTCAACCTCAAGAACACGGTAAGCATATCCTTGGTGGAGGTGGCGGTGGATTGTTGTTGTTATTGTTGTTGTTACGGTTCTAGACAAGCAACCGGATCAAGCTGAGCCTGTCCCTCAAGCAAGCTGCTGCATGTATGGTGGTACATCATTGCCATTGTTGTCTCCTCCTACTGACATTACGCCTATTATCACGCCTCGTGACATCCGTGGGCAAGCATAGAAGAGTTATAGATATAATAGGGCCAAAAACAATGTATATATAAATATATTCTACCCATATGCATAATATGATCAAGCCAACAAAACACAACAACGAATAACACCAACAAACAAACAACAAACTATAAACAATATGACAATATTATATATATATAGTCGAATAATTTCGACACTAAGCAATTTAACAAACAACTACCAATCAAGCAAACAATCTAGTATCTTCATACCACGAAAGTGGGCATAATCAGATACGCTAACACGATAATGTTGCAATATAAAACAAACATGAATGGTGGTCTCAAAGACTAGTTTCCTACTTAACTGTTCAAGATACTTGAGGGGTTAACTAATAAACAACATTAAGTATAGCTGGTTTATAAAATAATTTTCAGTCCTATGTCTTTTCTAATCCATTTTCTAGGGTCACGTCCCACAACAACAACTTTGGCTCGATACCATCTGTAACGACCAAACCTCGAAGGATTTGAGTCTCCGTGCTTACCGTGCTAGTCCTCGGATCGAACTTCGCTAGCACACACAAGATAGATGAATACCGAGAATAGCAAGTGCATCATTTATTACAACGTATGATCCAGAGTATATAAAATAAAACAATCTGCATAGCACTTGGCTAGCTTTATTCAATCAAACAGCGGAAAGTAGCGAGAAAATAACGATGAGTCCCATCATAGCCCATCGGCGATCTTTGAGTGCAGACTCGCGACCCTAACGGTACCTTTTACGCTTCGTTCGAATATCCTGCAACATGAGACGCGTTGCAGCCATATAGGTCAATACTTTGAATGTATTGGCAAGTTACAGGAGTAATAATATAGCAGACCTACATGTATATGCATAGTACAACAAAGGAAGGCTCGAGGGTTTATTTTTGCAGAAAGCTGATTTTATCCTCATAACTACCTAATAGTCAAATTTTTTATTTAGTTCTTTTATTACTACAATTATATACACAAGGTTGAGTTGGCAAAATCAACTCCAACCTACCCATTATTAAGTTGCCCACAAATATTATTAAGTGTCACATCTCACAAGATCATCCAACAAGCTGTAATGGCATAGTGGCTCAGATTTACCCATAACCGGGGCACGGCTAATCATGATTAGTTTTAATACTCTGCAGAGTTTTGTACGCTTTACCCACTCGGACCCAATCCGAAGTTGAGACAAAGTCTTTGAAGAGGTCCCTTAACCACCGACGGCCACATCCCACCTACATATGCTACATCATCGACCTTTATGCGAGCAAGGGTTCCAACAAGCGATCAACTAAGCCAGAGCCCATATAGCCGGTGGCGCACATGGAAGCTACTAGTCACTAAGTCTGTTCGATCTTTTTTGAACACAGGCGGCATTCCACTTAGGCTACACTCTCATGAGCGCATGGCCTTAGAAAAGGTGCAAGACCCCATGATGCCTTCCCTCAACACCAAGCAATACCACTTCCGCCCAGAGGTGAATTAAATCCTTAATTACTACTCATTTTAGTTATGTATATAATCCTCACATAAACTCAATGAATACACGAACCACCCCCGTCTACAAAGCATAGCAAACTACAACTACCACGATTTGCAAAAGACGGGAAGATAGCTCAACAACATAGTTCAAAATATAACAATCCTATAATGCATAAAGTTATAGTGTGATATATACTACAATGCATAGAAAACAATAGGTAAAGGATGATCAACATGTAACTTGCCTTGGTTCTGATTCAGAAAGTCACACTCGACAATAGCTTCGCGTCGCACTCCGGACAATCTACACGTTTCACACAATTCAACATATCAATCATCTAACACGAAAAGAATCAAAACAAAACCAACAGCAAGAAAATCAATTTTAAAACTCAACAACAGAAGCTTAACAGCACCTAAATTGCACTACGGTCACAACACAAAAAGAATCACTCGATTCCGATAAACGGTTTAAGAGTTACGGTCTCCGGAAGGTTTATTTCAAATTCAAACGAATTCAAATTTGAACAGTGCAAACATGTGCAAAGTCGGATCTTGTGATAATGTGCTGGTTTTTGTGAGATCACAGGAAAAAGAATTACCTAAATTGGACTTATAGAATAAAAGATATAGCTAAAAGAGTATTGGATGAAAATCTGTGAAAAACAAAAAGAAACATAAATCTCCTGGTCCTGTAGCGAACTCCCGTGCTGTTCCTGTAGCGAATTGCCACGTGTCAGTCTGTGATTGGCTGGGGTTTGCTGTGTGCGTGCTCACCGGAAGCAGAGGACGGCGGCGGCGGTCTCGGGCGTTGGCGGCGCGCTCCTCCGGTGGGTCTCCAGCGAAGGCGAAGTGATGGACGGGTGCGGCGGTGAGTGGCGGAGGTGTAGGTGAGGTCGAACGGCGGCGAGGCGGACTGTGACGGCGGCGGTGAAGACTTGAACGCGGCGGCTCCGGCCAAGTCAGCGCCGGTGGCGGCGTCTGCCCGGTGCGCCGCAGTCAACCCGAGGTGTCAAACGAGTCTGGCGTCGAGAGGGGTTGAACGGTGACAAGTGGAGCGGCCGAGGCGTCCTTACGGGCGGTGGATTCGGACGATGAACGACGGCGGCCTCGGAGCTCGACGGCGAGATCCGTCTTCGCCTAACAGCGTCTTTGCAAACGAAGAGGATCGGAAAGGGGATCTGAGGCTTCCACAGGGTCTTATGCTTGCGCACGCGGCTCGGCGCCGAGGTGGACTAGGAGCCAGGTTGATCCGGCTCGGCCTCGGCTGGCATGCGGTAGCGTCTTGATCCGAGGAAGGAGATAGGTGCGGGGCGGGGCCCGCTGTCAGCGGCTGAAGGCGGGTGCGGGCTGCGGGTCGGGCGATGCGGTCTTGATCGGCCAGCTCTTGTATCTTCTTCTTCTACTTGGTCATTTGGGGCAGCGGCGATGGGTTGGTGGCACAGGCTGGCCGGTGGTGTTTTCTTTTTTAAACAGAAACAACGGTAACACAAAATAAATAAAATAAAATACAGGATAAAATCTAAATCATAATACCTAGACACACAGTAAAAATAGCCCTATAGCTATAGGAACACTAGTTCCAATACTAATGCAATTTTGTAAAATAATTTTGATGCAATAGGCCACTCAAACAGCAATAAAACAATCAAATAAAATATTTTGAAGATTGCAAAAATTACCAGAACATAACAGATGAGCTGGAAATAATATTACGCACATTATGAACATTATTAAAAGCAGTGAGAAGTCATGTTATCTCCACTCCAATAAATTGCCTTTTGTTGCATAATGATTTGAATATTTCAGAAAAGTAAATAATGCAATAAAAATATGATATGCATATGAATGATCTATTAACATCCTAATTTAGGAAAATTGGGATGTTACAGAACCTCTCCAGCACGCTCGCGGCACTGCACCTCGGGGCTCACTGTACTGCATAGCCACACGATGCGTTGCTCCCGCGAGAAGGGGAGGTTGAGAAGGGGAATAGAGATCCAGCTCACCGGCGGGGAACTCGTCACCGGACACCGAGGACACCCAACACCCAAAGAACACCCCTGCATCGCAAGGAACACACAGATTCAGCCCATGCTCCAATTCACTTCGGTTTAGCCGACGAAGTGTAGTGGGAGAGAAGTCATGTGATGCAACCCCGCTGACAACAAAGACCACGGGACCCGGTGCTAGCAAACTGCACACTGACATGGCGGTGAGGGTTGCCACATCCACGTCTAGGAACTGCAAGGGGGGGAGGGAAGAGGTGCTGAACCGCGTCGGCGGCGGATGTGACGGGTCGCGCGCTCCGCCACCGGGGCCGTTGTGTCCTGGATCCGGATTGGGACATGGATTTGGGTGGCTGGCGGTGGAGATTTTGCCCGATCCATTGGTGGCTAGGATGGCCGGCAGCACCGAGCGGCAGCGGTGCCAGAAGGAGAAGGTAGAAGCAGCAGAAGAGAGTCATGGCGGGGCAGGGGCCGTTGACGCCGGCGAGCGCGTGGCGGGGCCGTGGCCATGGCTGGAGTGGGGCGGGGTTGCGGGTCGGAGGCGCGCTAGAGTGAGGCGGGGCGCAGGGCCGGGGGAAGCTGGTGGCGGGGAGGAGGAGGAGGAGGTGGGGCGCCGCCGAGCGGGAGGAGGAGGAGGCGGGGCCGCGACGGCCGGAGGAGGAGGCGGGCCGAGCCGGGCGGGAGGAGGAGGCAGGCGGCGCTGGCTGGGAGGAGGAGGAGGCGGGTGGCGCCTGCCCGAGGAGGAGGGGCGGCGCGTGGTCGTGAGGAGGAGGGGCGAAGGCGCCCGGCTGGAGGAGGAGGAGGAGGGCGTGGTCGTGAGTTGGATCGGGCGGGCGGTGGTGGGTTGGTGGATCGGGGCTGGGGCGTGGGAGGAGGAAGGTGGAGGGATCGGGGGAGGGGTGTGGGAGGTGGACCGGTGGGGTGGGTTCTTTTTTTCTATGCGGTTCAAATGCGCGTCAGGTCGGTGTAGGTTAGGTGGGGTGTTAGCAGAATAAGAAAGTGGTGTGCATAATAAGGTCTTAAGGGGTGTTATCATAATAGACCCACCCTATATATATATATATATATATATATATATATATAGGGCTGGACTATTCTGTTAACCATAACAGAATATTATTCTGTTACCCCTCGCCATATAAGGGCCGATCTATAGTATCCAAAGCGGTGGTGCCCGAAGGAAAGAGAAACCCAGCCCACCCACTACCGCATCCCCCGTCTCCTCCTCTATAGTATAATGATTTTGCAAAAACGTTCAATATACTTGAAATATGGTTGTCAAGAGCTTTCAACGATATATTACACGCCCGTTCCGAAAAAAAAATTACAAAAAGTTTTTGAACTAAAGAAGACGATTTTTTAAACACAACTGAAAGCATCAGTTCAACCGCTTCGAAAACATCAGTACAACCACCTGAAAGCATCAGTTCAAAAAGGGTAACGAATAATATTACATTACAGCGTAATGTAATAGCCAGTATGTATATATATATATATATATATATATATATATATATATATATATATATATTTGTGTGTGTGTGTGTGTGTGTAAATGGCCGCATAGGGGACACAATAATACTTTCGGGCAAAAAGTATAAATATAGCCTTATAACCAAAATAACATTGTTCTTACAATGATTCGACTCATCACTCGAATAACACATTCTTCGAGCACTGCGCCTCTATTAGGCGGGCACCTTCTGTGTCCTGCGCCAAGTAGTGCTCGGCCGGATATTGGCCCCCCGCCGGATCTTGGGTCGCTATAATGGTGGCTTCCATATCCGTCCAATAGGCTTTAACGCGGGCAAGAGCCATTCGTGCACCCTCTATGCACGCCGACCTCCTCATGGTGTCGATCCGAGGCACGACCCCAAGGAATTGCTGCACCAAGCCAAAGTAACTGTCCGGCTTAGGCCCCTTCGGCCAAAGATGGTCTATCATAGACCACATTGCAAGACCGGACAGCCTGTGAAGCTCCGCTACAGCAGCCATCTTGTCACTTAACGACAGCGGGCGAGTGGGAGCATTGAATTGCGACCAGAAAAGCTTCTCCACTTCCTTATCACCCTGAACCTCGAAGAACTTGGCAGGGTCACCTGTACTCTTCGCCAAATCCTCATACACGTCCGCAGGACTCCAACGTCCATCCAGGGGAGCGTACTTCGGATCGAAAAACTTCGTCCGCAGCAAGTAGGAGCCTCTAGCCGCGATTTTACCGGCCTGTTGAAGCTCCTCCCGCGCACCCCTGAGCTCGGTCCGTATTTCCTTGGTGGCATTACGTGCCTTGTTCAGATCGGCCAAACTATCCTTATGCTTCTTTCTAAGGAGCTCATACCGGTCAGCGGCATTTTTTAACTCCACAGCCATTTCGGCTATCTTTTCCTCGCTTCGGTGATGAGCAGCCTGTTCGTCTCTCAATTCCTCGGCCGCCTTTAGGGCAGCCGCACTGTTGGGGAACGTAGTAATTTCAAAAATTTTCCTACGATCACGCAAGATCATGGTGATGCATAGCAACGAGATGAGAGTGTTGTCTACGTACCCTCGTAGACCAAAGAACGGAAGCGTTGACGCAACGTAGAGGAAGTAGTCGTACTTCTTCACGATCCAACCGATCCAAGTACCGAGCGTCACGGCACCTCCGAGTTCTGCACACGTTCAGCTCGATGGCGTCCCTCGAACTCCGATCCAGGTAGAGTGTTGAGGAGAGTTTCGTCGACGACGGCGTGGTGACGATGATGATGTTCCACGGCGCAGGGCCGCCTAAGCTCCGCCACGGTATTCTCGAGGTGTAATATGGTGGAAGGGGCACCGCACACGGCTAAGGAACGATCTCAATGATCAACTTGTGTGTATTGGGGTGCCCCCTTCCCCTTTATATAAAGGAGGGAAGGGGAGGGGCTGGCCGGCCAAGGAGAGGTGCGCCAGGGGTGTCCTACTCCTACTAGGAGTAGGATTCCCCCCCCCCCCCCAAATCCTAGTCCAACTAGGTTTCCCCAAGTGGGAAGGGAGAGAGAGGGCGCCTTCTCCTAGTCCTAATAGGACTAGGGAAGGGGAAGGTGCTTGACCAGCACTTGGGCCCCTTTTCTCCTTTCCACTAAGGCCCATGTTGGCCCATTAGCATTCCGGGGTTTCGGTAACCTCCTGCTTGGTAAAATTCCCAATTTCACGGAACACTTCCGATGTCCAAACATAGACTTCCAATATATGAATCTTTATGTCTCGACCATTTCGAGACTCCTCGTCACGTCCGTGATCTCATCCGGGACTCAACAACCTTGGTACAGAAACATCATAAAAAACTCATAGTAGCATCGCCGAAGCGTTAAGCGTGCGGACCCTACGGGTTCGAGAACTATGTAGACATGACCGAGACACCTCTCCGGTCAATAACCAATAGCGGGACCTGGATGCCCATATTGGCTCCTACATATTCTACGAAGATCTTTATCGGTCAGACCGCATAACAACATACGTTGTTCCCTTTGTCATCGGTATGTTACTTGCCCGAGATTCGATCGTCGGTATCCAATACCTAGTTCAATCTCGTTGCCGGCAAGTCTCTTTACTCGTTTCATAATACATCATCTCACAACTAACACATTAGTTGAAATGCTTGCAAGGCTTATGTGATGTGCATTACCGAGAGGGCCCAGAGATACCTCTCCAGAGCAATCGGAGTGACAAATCCTAATCTCGAAATATGCCAACCCAACATGTACCTTCGGAGACACACTGTAATGTACCTTTATAATCACCCGATTACGTTGTGACGTTTGGTAGCACCAAAGTGTTCCTCGTGCAAACGGGAGTTGCATAATCTCATAGTCATAGGAACATGTATAAGTCATGAAGAAAAGCACTAGCAACAAACTATACGATCAGGTGCTATGCTAATGGAATGGGTCATGTCAATCAGATCATTCAACCAATGATGTGATCCCGTTAATCAAATAACAACTCCTTGTTCATTGTTAGGAAACACAACCATCTTTGATTAACGAGCTAGTCAAGTAGAGGCATACTAGTGACACTCTGTAGGTTTATGTATTCACACATGTATTATGTTTCCTGTTAATACAATTCTAGCATGAATAATAAACATTTATCATGATATAAGGAAATAAATAATAACTTTATTATTGCCTCTAGGGCATATTTCCTTGATCTCCCACTTGCACTAGAGTCAATAATCTAGATTACACTGTAATGATTCTAACACCCATGGAGTCTTGGTGCTGATCATGTTTTGCTCGTGGAAGAGGCTTAGTCAGCGGTGCGCAACATTCAGATCCGTATGTATCTTGCATATCTCTATGTCTCCCACCGGACCAAATCCGGATGGAGTTGAAGCGTCTTTTGATGTGCTTGGTTCTCTTGTGAAATCTGGATTCCTTTGCTAAGGCAATTGCACGATATTGTCACAAAAGATTTTCATTGGACCCGATACACTAGGTACAACACCTAGATCGGTTATGAACTCCTTCATCCAGACTCCTTCATTAGTCGCTTCGAAGCAGCTATGTACTCAACTTCACATGTAGATCCCGCCATACGACGCTTTGTTTGGAACTGCACCAACCGACAGCTCCTCCGTTTAATGTAAATACGTATCCGGTTTGCGATTTAGAATCGTCCGGATCGTTGTCAAAGCTTCGTCCGACGTAACCGTTCTGACAGTTCTTTGTCACCGCCATAAATGAGAAAACATATCCTTAGTCCTTCTCAAGTACTTAAGGATGTTCTTGACCGCTGTCCGATGATCCACTCTGGATTACTTTGGTACTGCCGCCAAACTTACAAAGAAGGCACACATCAGGTGCAGTACACGACATTGCATACATGATAGAGCCTATGGGTGAAGCATAGGGAACATCTTTCATTTTCTCTCTATCTTCTGCGGTGGTCGGGCATTGAGTCTTACTCAACTTCACACCTTGTAGCACCGGCAAGAACCCTTTCTTTACTCGATCCATTTTGAACTTTTTCAAAACTTTATCAAGGTATGTGCTTTGTGAAAGTCCTATTAAGCGTCTTGATCTATCTCTATAGATCTTAATGCCCAATATGTAAGCAGCTTCACCGAGGTCTTTCATCGAAAAACTTTTATTCAAGTATCCCTTTATGCTATCCGAAATTCTATATCATTTCCGATCGGTAATATGTCATCCACATATAATATCGGAAATGCTCTGAGCTCCCACTCACTTTCTTGTAAATCTGAGGCTTCTCCAAAAGTGCATATAAAACCAAATGCTTTGATCACACTATCAAAACGTTTATTCCAACTCCGAGAGGCTTGCACCAGTCCATAAATGGACCGGCTGGAGCTTGCACACTTTGTTAGCTCCCTTTGGATCGACAAAACCTTCTCGGTTGCATCATATACAACTCTTCTTCCGTAAATCCATTCAGGAATGCAGTTTTAACATCCATTTGCCAAATTTCATAATCATAAAATCGGCAATTGCTAACATGATTGAGACGGACTTAAGCATCGCCACGGGTGAGAAGGTCTCATCGTAGTCAATCCCTTGAACTTGTCGAAAACCTTTTGCAACAAGTCGAGCTTTATAGTGATAACATTACCATCGGCGTCGGTCTTCTTCTTGAAGATCCATTTATTCTCAATTGCTTGCCGATCATTGGGCAAGTCAACCAAAGTCCACACTTTGTTCTCATACATGGATCCCATCTCAGATTTCATGGCTTCCGACCATTTTGTGGAATCTGGGTTCACCATCGCTTCTTCATAGTTCGTAGGTTCATCATGTTCGATAACATGACTTCCGAATAGGATTACCGTACCACTCACAGTGCGGATCTTGCTCTGGTTGATCTACGAAGTTCTGTAGAAACTTGATCTGAAGTTTCATGATCATCATCATTAGCTTCTTCCCTATTTGGTGTAGGTGTCACAGAACTGTTTTACGTGATGTTCTACTTCTCAATAAGGGAGTAGATCTGATTATCTCATCAAGTTCTACTTTCCTCCCACTCACTTCTTTCGAGAGAAACTCCTTCTCCAAAAAGTTTCCGAATTTAGCAACAAAAATCTTGCCTTCGGATGCGTGATAGAAGGTGTACCCATGATCTCCTTTGGGTATCCTATGAAGACACATTTCTCCGATTTGGGTTCGAGCTTATCAGGTTGAAGCTTTTTCACATAAGCATCGCAGCCCCAAACTTTCGAAGCGACAACTTTGGTTTCTTGCCAAACCATAGTTCATAAGGCGTCGTCTCAACGGATTTAGATGGTGCCCTATTTAAAGTGAATGTAGCCGTCTCTAAAGCATAACCCCAAAGCGATAGCGGTAAATCGGTAAGAGACATCATAGATCGCACCATATCTAATAAAGTACGATTCTGACGTTCGAACACACCATTGCGTTGTGGTGTTCGGTGGCGTAAGTTGCGAAACTATTCCGCATTGTTTCAAATGTAGGCCAAACTCGTAACTCAAATATTCTCCTCCACGATCGGATCGTAGAAACTTTATTTTCTTGTTACGATGATTTTCCACTTCACTCTGAAATTCTTTGAACTTTTCAAATGTTTGATTTGTGTTTCATTAAGTAGATATACCCATATCTGCTCAAATCATCTGTGAAGGTGAGAAAATAACGATATCCGCCACGAGCCTTAACATTCATTGGACCACATACATCAGTATGTATGATTTCCAATAAATATGTTGCTCTCTCCATAGTTAGGAGAAGCGGTGTTTTAGTCATCTTGCCCATAAGGCACGGTTCATAAGTGCCAAGTGATTCATAATCAAGTGACTCCAAAAGTCCATCAAGATGGAGTTTCTTCATGCGCTTTACACCGATATGACCTAAACGGCGATTACCACAAATAAGTTGCACCATCATTATCAACTCTGTATCTTTTGGTTTCAACATTATGAATATGTGTATCACTACTATCAAGATTAAGTAAAAACAAACCATTCTTCAATGGTGCATGACCATAAAAGATATTATTCATATAAATAGAACAACCATTATTCTCTCGATTTAAATGAATAACCGTCTACGCATCAAACAAGATCCAGATATAATGTTCATGCTCAACGCTGGTACTAAATAACAATTATTTAGGTCTAATACTAATCCGAAGGTAGATGTAGAGGTAGCGTGCGATTGCGATCACATCGACTTTGGAACCATTTCCCAGCGCATCGTCACCTCATCCTTAGCCAATCTTCGCAATCCGTAGCCCCTGTTTCGAGTTGCAAATATTAGCAACAGAACCGGTATCAAATACCAGTGCTACTCTGCGAGTATTAGTAAGGTACACATCAATAACATGTATATCACATATACCTTTGTTAACCTTGCCATCCTTCTTATCCGCCAAATACTTGGGGCAGTTCCGCTTCGATGACCACCGCTTGCAATAGAAGCACTCGGTTTCAGGTTTAGGACCAGACTTGGGTTTCTTCTCTTGATCGACAACTTGCTTGCCGTTCTTTTGAAGTTTCCCTTTTTCTTTCCTTTGCCCTTTTCTTGAAACTAGTGGTTTTGTTAACCATCAACACTTGATGCTCCTTTTTGATTTCTACCTCCGCGGCTTTCGGCATTGCGAAGAGCTTCGGGCATTGTTTTGGTCATCCCTTGCATATTATAGTTCATCACGAAGCTCTTGTAGCTTGGTGGCGATGATTGGAGAATTACATCAATGACGCAATCATCAGGAAGATTAACTCCCGGTTGAATCAAGTGATTGTTATATCCGGACATTACGAGTATATGCTCACTTGTGAACCGTTCTCCTCCATCTTACTGACTATAGAACTTATTGGAGACTTCATATCTCTCAATCCGGGCATTCGCTTGGAATATTAACTTCAACTCTGGAACATCTCATATGCTCCATGGTGTTCAAAACGACGTTGAAGCCCGGTTCTAAGCCGTAAAGCATGGCACCTTGAACTATAGAGTAGTCATCGACTTTGCTTTGCCAGACGTTCACAACTTGGCGCAGCCCTTACACCAGGCACGGCACCTAACGGTGCTTCCGGGGCGTAATTCTTCCGTGCGACAATAAGGATAATCCTCAAATTCTGGACCCGGTCCGTGTAATTGCTGCCATCATCTTTCAACTTTGCTTTCTCAAGGAACGCATTAAAATTCAACGGAACAACAAAGACGAGCCATCTATCTACACATCATAGATAAGCAAGATACTATCGGTACTAAGTTCATGATAAATTTAAGTTCAATTAATCATATTACTTAAGAACTCCCACTTAGAAAAATATCCTCCAATTCTCTAAGTGATTGCGTGATCCATATCAACTACACCATGACCGATCATCACGTGTGATGGAGTAGTTTCAATGGTGAACATCAATATGTTGATCATATCTACTATATGATTCACGCTTTCGACCTTTCGGTCTCGTGTTCGAGGTCATATCTTATATGCATAGCTCGTCAAGTATAACCTTGAGTATTCTGCGTGTGCAAGCTGTTTTGCACCCGTTGTATTTGAACGTAGAGCCTATCACACCCGATCATCACGTGGTGTCTCAAAGTACGAAGAACTTTCATAGCGGTGCATACTCGGAGAACACTTCTTGATAATTTAGTAAGGGATCATCTTATAATGCTACCGTCAATCAAAGCAAGATAAGATGCATAAAGGATTAACATCACATGCAATCAATATAAGTGATATGATATGGCCATCATCATCTTGTGCTTGTGATCTCCATCTCGAAGCTTACCGTCATGATCACCATCGTCACCGGCGCGACACCTTGATCTCCATCGTAGCATCGTTGTCGTCTCGCCAAACTTATGCTTCTACGACTATCGCTACCGCTTAGTGATAAAGTAAAGCATTACAGGCGATTGCATTGCATACAATAAGCGACAACCATATGGCTCCTGCCGATTGCCGATAACCCGGTTACAAAACATGATCATCTCATACAATAAAATTCAGCATCATGTCTAGACCATATCACATCACAACATGCCCTGCAAAAACAAGTTAGACGTCCTCTACTTTGTTGTTGCAAATTTTACGTGGCTGCTACGGGCTTAAGCAAGAACCAATCTCACCTACGCATCAAAACCACAACGATACTTCGTCAAATAGACTCCGTTTAACCTTCTCAAGGACCGGCGTAGCCACTTTTCAGTTCAACTAAAGTTGGAGACAGGTCTTCCACAAGCCATCTATGTGCAAAGCACGTCGAGGAACCGGTCTCGCGTAAGAGTACGCGTAAGGTTGGTCTGGATCGTCATCCCAACAATACCGCTGAACCAAAGTATGACATCTTTGGTAGGCGATGACTTGTATCGTCCACAACTCACTTGTGTTCTACTCGTGCATATCATCAAACCATAAAAACTTAGGCTCGGATGCCCTTTGTTGGGGAACGTAGTAATTTCAAAAATTTCCTACGATCACGCAAGATCATGGTGATGCATAGCAACGAGATGAGAGTGTTGTCTACGTACCCTCGTAGAACCCGACAGCGGAAGCGTTGACATAGCGTAGAGGAAGTAGTCGTGCTTCTTCACGATCCAACCGATCCAAGTACCGAACGTCTGGCACCTCCGGAAGTTCTCGCACACGCTCAGCTCGATGACGCCCCTCGAACTCCGATCCAGCCGAGTGTTGAGGGAGAGTTTCGTCGACCTGACGGCGTGGTGGCGATGATGATGTTCCACCGCGCGGGCTTCGCCTAAGCTCACTTCTGTATTCTCGAGGTGTAATATGGTGGAAGGGGCACCGCACACGGCTAAGGAACGATCTCAATGATCAACTTGTGTGTCATGGGGTGCCCCTTGTATATAAAGGAGGGAAGGGAGGGGCTGGCCGGCCAAGGAGAGGTGCTTGAGGTGTCCTACTCCTACTAGGAGTAGGATTCCCCCCCCAAATCCTAGTCCAACTAGGTTTCCCCAAGTGGGAAGGGAGAGAGAGGGGGGGCGCCCCCTTCTCCTAGTCCTAATAGGACTAGGGAAGGGGGGAAGGTCGACCAGCACTTGGGCCCCTTTTCTCCTTTCCACTAAGGCCCATGTTGGCCCATTAGCATTCCGGGGTTTCGGTAACCTCCGGTACTTGGTAAAATTCCCAATTTCACGGAACACTTCCGATGTCCAAACATAGACTTCCAATATATGAATCTTTATGTCTCGACCATTTCGAGACTCCTCGTCACGTCCGTGATCTCATCCGGGACTCAACAACCTTGGTACAGAAACATCATAAAAAACTCATAGTAACTGTCATCGAAGCGTTAAGCGTGCGGACCCTACGGGTTCGAGAACTATGTAGACATGACCGAGACACCTCTCCGTCAATAACCAATAGCGGGACCTGGATGCCCATATTGGCTCCTACATATTCTCTGAAGATCTTTATCGGTCCGGACCGCATAACAACATCGTTGTTCCCTTTGTCATCGGTATGTTACTTGCGAGATTCGATCGTCGGTATCCAATACCTAGTTCAATCTCGTTGCCGGCAAGTCTCTTTACTCGTTCATAATACATCATCTCACAACTAACACATTAGTTGAAATGCTTGCAAGGCTTATGTGATGTGCATTACCGAGAGGGCGGAGATACCTCTCCGGCAATCGGAGTGACAAATCCTAATCTCGAAATATGCCAACCCAACATGTACCTTCGGAGACACACATAATGTACCTTTATAATCACCCGATTCACGTTGTGACGTTTGGTAGCACCCAAAGTGTTCCTCGTGCAAACGGAGTTGCATAATCTCATAGTCATAGGAACATGTATAAGTCATGAAGAAAAGCACTAGCAACAAACTATACGATCGGTGCTATGCTAATGGAATGGGTCATGTCAATCAGATCATTCAACCAATGATGTGATCCCGTTAATCAAATAACAACTCCTTGTTCATGGTTAGGAAACACAACCATCTTTGATTAACGAGCTAGTCAAGTAGAGGCATACTAGTGACACTCAGTAGGTTTATGTATTCACACATGTATTATGTTTCCTGTTAATACAATTCTAGCATGAATAATAAACATTTATCATGATATAAGGAAATAAATAATAACTTTATTATTGCCTCTAGGGCATATTTCCTTCACGCACTGCTAACCCGAGCTTGTTCCTTGGCCTGGGCAAGTTCTGCCCTCAGGGCCTCCACGGCAGCAGCACCATCTGCAGTACGAACATGTTACATTAATATCATGCCGCCTCCATATTTTCCTATACAAAGGAAGGCAGAGCACATACCTTGTGATTTGTCTAGCCGCTCGTTCACCAGCGTGATATCGGCATCAATCGATTCAATCTGCCTGATTAGTTCGGCAACTTCAGCGAATTTGGTCGTGGTAGGACCACAGTACTGCATGTATTTATAGCGTAATCATTGATATGTCTCCAATGTATCTATAATTTATGAAGCATTCATGCTATATTATTATGTGTTTTGAATGATTATGGGCTTTATTATACACTTTTATATTACTTTTGGGACTAACCTACTAATCGGAGGCCCAACCCATATTGTTGTTTTATTGCTGTTTGATATTTCAAGAAAAGGAATATCAAGCGGAGTCCAAAGCGGAATGAAACCTTGACATCGTTATTTTTGGGAAGAATATGATCGTGGAGACTTGGAGTTCAAGTCGGAAGATCCTCGAGGACTCCACGAGATAGGGCGCCCCCTCATTTGGCGTGCCCCTGTCTCGTGGGCCCCTCGAGCACCTCCCGGCAAACTTCTTTCGCCTATATATGCCTCACGTGCCCTAAAACCATCGAATATCAAGATAGATCGTGAGTTCCGCCGCCTCTAGCCTCTATAGCCACCAAAACCTCCTCGGGAGCCCTGCTCCAAGACTCGCACCGAGGGGAATCCATCACAGTGGCCATCTTCATCATCCGGCGCTCTCCATGACGAGGAGGGTAGTTCACCCTCGGGACCGAGGGTATGTACCCGATAGCTATGTGTTTGATCTCTCTCTCGTGTTCTCTCTCATGTTCCCTCTATGGCACGATCTTGATGTATCCCGAGCTTTGCTATTGTAGTTGGATCTTATGATGTTTCTCCCTCTCTACTCTCTTGTGATGAATTGAGTTTCCCTCTTGAAGTTATCTTATCGGATTGAGTCTTTGTTTGAGAACACTTGATGTATGTCTTGCCGTGTTTATCTGTCGTGACAATGGGATATCACGTGCCACTTGATGTATGTTTTGGTGACCAACTTGCGGGTTCCTCCCATGAACCTATGCATAGGGGTTGGCACATGTTCTTGACTCTCCGGTAGAAACTTTGGGGCACTCTTTGAAGTACTTTTATGTTGGTTGGATGAATCTGAGATTGTGTGACGCATATCGTGTAATCATGCCCACGGATACTTGAAGTGACAATGGAGTATCTAGGTGACATTAGGGTTTTGGTTGATTTGTGTCTTAAGGTGTTATTCTAGTACGAACTCTTTTATAGATCGATCTGAAAGAATAACTTTGAGGTGGTTTCGTACCCTACCATAATCTCTACGTTTGTTCTTTTGCTATTAGTGGCTCTGGAGTGACTCTTTGTTGCATGTTGAGGGATTGTTATATGATCTATCTATGTTATTATTGTTGAGAGAACTTGCACTAGTGAAAGTATGAACCCTAGACCTTGTTTCCTATCATTGCAATACCGTTTGTGCTCACTTTTGTCATTAGTTACCTTGCTGTTTTTATTATTTCAGACTACAAATACCTTTATCTACCATCCATATTGCACTTGTATCACCATCTCTTCGCTGAACTAGTGCACCTATTCAATTTACCATTGTCACTACAAGAAACATGTCAACTAGTGACCTTCTGTCAGTGACCCTGGAAGAAATGGTCATAGATCTATGACCATTTTAGACCAGTTGGTCAAAAGCTGTTCGGGGGGCTCCAAGCCCTAAACCATTGCGACCATTTTGGTCAGAAAGGTCGTAATTTCCTTACATGAAATGGTCATAAAGCAAACAGCGCTACTCCGTTGCCTTATTTCTAGTTGTTAACGACCAATATAGATGGTCATAGCCTTGTAAATTGTGGTGGGTTGCTATGACTAGGCACCACCTCATCAGTTTTGCCTATGTGTCATGTCCATGTGGCAGTTTTTGCCCTAGGTTGTGAAACAACCTATATTTCTGTCATTCCCAAAATTCCCAAAAAATTCTCATAAATTCTTTTAAGGCCATATATTCGTCAAATATGTAAAAACCTTCCTTTCCTAGTTCAAAAGTAATTCAAAAATATTCATTTTCCTATTCTGCATTCGTAACAACAGTTTGTGAAGGAAGTACCACTTTGGCATGTCCAAATAGTATCCATTTTCTACAATGCTTTCCTATGCCCAAATAACCATCCTCCACCAAATGCCAGCTCAATCCATTCATTATTTTGAGCCGAGCTTTAACATTCGTAGTTATGTCCAGTGTGGTAGTTTGCAAAGCAAGTACCACCTAGGCTCCTCCTTTTGAGCTGAAAATTTGTGAAGACGGTCTTCTTAGTAACTGATCATCCTCAACCAAAACTCACGCCCATTAGCCATGTACATTTCCCGTACCGCTAATCAAACACTTGGCGGCTAATTCATGTTTGAGCATGGATCGGTCTCCTCGTGAGAATCTTATGTTGTAATTTTCTTCCTAGCACCTACCTGGGGAGTGCCCAACCCACTAGACATGCCTAGGCTGCCCAGAACACATGTCAACGCCACGGTCACGCGGTGACCATGCGACGGGCATGCGAGTTTACGCGCTCTAGAGTTGGGGGCCTCGGCCACCGCCCAAACCTCGACATATTTCCACCAAACCATGTATTTATGATTAAATAGGTACTTATGTAACTATAAATGATTTTTGGAAAAAATAAATAGTAAACTATGAGGCAACTGCAGTTCAAATTTGACCCGCTTCCCTCTTGAATTCCAAGAATTTGTCTTTTTCACCAGAGGTGGATCAAAACTTTTGACACCCAACCATTTTGTCAATTGTGCATTAAATATGGCCTAGTATTTTAGAAAATTGATTTGGTCCAATTTTGCAACAAATATATGATAGGTCCTTCACAAAAAAAACTCATTTCGGGCACCCGGAAAATGGAAAATGTATTTTCCGTGCAAAGAGAATGAAAACTCCCATAGGCAACATTGTTTGGAATTCCAATATGCACCCTTGTGCACAATATGAGATCATTTGAACAAACTATGCCAATAATGTGGCCATAAGATTGATTATTTGGCTTGAAAGCCATGAATCTTCACGCATGATAGCTCATTTCTGAGAACACTTTTTAAAAATAATTGCCCTATTATAAGTTTATTATTTTTTCTGGGAACTTGGCCACATATAATGACACAATGCGAAGGTTTCCCAATTTTTTGATTTTTTTTGAATTTTTTATGCCCGTTTCAAAATGCGGTCAAAACGACGGGAATGACCGTTCCTAGCTAGTGGTTGAATCTTGGAATTTTTTTGGTATTTCTATGATTAAATAGATACTTATGTACCTATAAATGATTTTTCGAAAAAATAAAGAGCAAACTACGAGGCAGCTACAGTTCAAATTTGACCCGCTTCCTACTGAATCGGCGGGAATTTGTCTTTTTCACCAGAGGGTGGATAAAAACTTTTTATACCCAACCATTTGGTCAATTGTGCATTAAATATGGCCTAGTATTTTAGAAAAATGATTTGGTCCAATTTTGCAACAATTATTTGGGAGGTCCTTCACAAAAAACCCTCCTTTTGGGCACTCGAAAAATAGAAAATGGTTCTTTCGTCCAAAGAAAAAGAAAACTTCCTTAGGCAACATTGTTTGCCATTCCAATATGCACCCTTGTGCACAATATGAGATCATTTGAACAAACTATGCCATGAATGTGGCCATAAGATTGATTATTTGACTTGAAAGCCATTGATCTCCACACGTGATAGCTCGTTTCTGAGAACACTTTTTTAAAATAATTGCTGTATTACAAGTTTATTATTTTTCTTGGGAACTTGGCCACCTAAAATGACACAATGCAAAGGTTTCCCAATGTTTTGATTTTTTTTGAATTTTTTATGCCCGTTTCAAAATGCGGTCAAAACGGCTGGAATGACCGTTCCTAGCTAGTGGTTGGATCTTAGAATTTTTTGGTGTTTCTCTGATTAAATAGATACTTATGTACCTATAAATGATTTTTGTAAAAATAAAGAGCAAACTACTGAGGTAGCTACGGTCCAAATTTGACCTTCGCTTCAAATTTGAATTCCATGGAATTTGTCTTTTTCACTAGAGGTGGATAAAAACTTTTTACACCCAACCATTTGGTCAATTGTGCATTAAATATGGCCTAGTATTTTACAAAAATTATTTGGTCCAATTTTGCAACAATTATTTGAGAGGTCCTTCACAAAAAAACCTCCTTTTGGGCACTCGAAAAATAGAAAATGGTTCTTTCATCCAAAGAAAAAGAAACTTCCTTAGGCAACATTGTTTGCCATTCCAATATGCACCCTTGTGCACAATATGAGATCATTTGAAAAAACTATGCCATGATTGTGGCCATAAGATTGATCATTTGGCTTGAAAGCCATAAATCTTCACACATGATAGCTCATTTCTGAGAAACTTTTTTAAATTAATTGCCGTATTACAAGTTTATTATTTTTCCTAGCAAGTTGGTCATATATAATGACACAATGCGAAGGTTCTTCATTTTTTATTTTTATTTTGAATTTTTTATGCCCGTTTCAAAATGCAGCCAAAACGGCGAGCATGACCGTCCGTAGCTAGTTTGTTGAATCTTGGAGTGATGCTATTTTGGAACAAACATTTGGTAGGTTCTTCATAAAAAAAACCATTTATGCACTCGGAAAATAGAAAAAGATTTTTTATGCAATAAAAATTAAAGCACTGTTGGCAACATTGTTTGCCATTTTAAGATGCACACTTATGCAAATACGAGATCATTTTGACGAACTATGCCATCGTTATGTTTTTAAAAAGTAACAAAAACCCTAACCCTCCTCGATCCCCGCCGCCGCCACCCCCACCCACTCCTGACCCACCCTCTCGGACTCTTCCCCTCCCCTCGATACCCCATATCCGATCGACCCAGATCCGATCGAGGCATGCCCCGCCGCCACCCCCACCCACCCGCCGTTGATCCACCCTCGCGCTCGGTAGCGCCGCCCTCCTCCTTCTCTCTGCAGTCCATGGCCGGCACCGCAGCCTCGTCTCGACGGCTGCTCCACAGCGCCTCTCACAACCGCGCCCGCAGCGCGACGGCGGCGATGTTCCGAGCACTTGACGCCATGCTCCGCCGCGGCTCCTTCACCGTCCGCCGCTCCTCCGGGCTCTGCACCTCACCGACTCCCCCCTTCGTCACGGCCTCTCGTCCACGCTAGAGGCAGCCACGTCCTCGATGGTTGCTACTGGATTCTACCCCTCCAAGTTGCTCGGACGCCTCCCCAACAAGGCCGCTGCCATCACCAAAAGCCAGGATGAAGGCCAGGAAGCCCTACACCATCACCAAAATCCCAGGAGATCTGGACCGAGCCCGAGCACGACAAGTTCCTCGAGGTGCTGCAGCTGTGAGTCTCCCCCTGCCCCCCAATCCCCGCCCTACTCTTCGGTAACTGACGGTGTCGGTCGGGGGATTAGATTCTGTCGATTCCTAATTGGTTTTGCTTGCTGGCCGAATTGGCTTGGTTAGATTTCTACAAAATCTCTATACGGGGATCCGTTCATGGCTAGCAGAGGTCGAGCATATACTAACAAAAGACATGGTACATGTTTTATTGGATGTCTATTTTAAAGCATGGGGGAGGTTTTATTTTACTTTCTGTAAGTTATGATTCATGTCTAGCTGATGTATCACCCGGATTGTATACTTTTGTGTTTTGGTTGGAGTGCATGCTGTATGTATATCCGCAGCTGGGAAGAGAGAGGGGGAAAAGTGATTTTGACAAGGAGTTCAGCTACATTTATGTTAGTTATAGGTAGCGAGTATGTAACTTACAGTACTATGAAGCGTTTCATCTCTTTCTTTTTGTCTGTTATTATAGGTTTGATCGTGATTGGAAACAGATAGAAGCAACGCCGACCACTTGTGGTGGTCCGAAGGCCTCCGGGCGCCGCAGCCGTCATGACGCCGACCCAGTCGCAAACGGCGGCCATCTCTGGTATGTAATATATGCCTTCAACCTATAACAGAATTGGATCTTGTTATCAGTATGTGCGGAATGCTGTGGGTCAAGTCAATACTTAGCATTGGTTGACTATGAGCAACTCAGAAATTAGACATGCAAACTGCAGCGTATCTCAGTAAGTTCTGAAGAGAAGAGAAACATCACCTGTCCATCTGTGTGCAGATGTTTTTCTCTGCTCCAGAATTCCTAAGATTTTTCTTGTCTTCCAAACTAGAGCTGGTCCAACATAGAACTATATTGCTTTAGAGTTCAATTCAGAAGGAGATTGATCATACCCAAATTAGACACACCAGGAGTCTGTCTCACCTGTTGCTGCATTGTTTTGATCGCAGGGAACCAGGCTCTCAAAACCGAGTCAAACTCCGACAGCGAGTCATTGGTCGAGATAGGGGGCGGCCGATGCAAGCGAAGCGGCGAGTCATCAGATACCAGGTTTATAAGAAGGTATGCAGAGATCAAGTCTGGGTCCAGTTATTATCAGGTTACAACCTAGAAACCTACACTACCAGTAGTAGTCTGAATCTAAGAACTCACCTTGTTTGTCTGATCTTTGCAGCTGCTAGATTTGAGTGGTTTCCTCACTGTATTCTTTGGTGGTATTGTGATGTCACATTACACCTGGCATAACGTGACAGAGAGAGTTACAACAAAGTAACCTTAGTTCTTAGTCTGTGTTATTTCAATATAAGCAATCTTCTGTTCAGTCAAAAACTTTTGTAGGTGCTACTACGAGTAGTGCTTGTAATTTTGTTTTGCTGTACCAATCATCAATTAATTCCCTGGTTACTACTATGTAGGGGATGTTACTGTTCAGTCAAAAACCTGCATGCCGTCACATGCAATGGCTACTTGTCGCCTCCTTCTTAATTAGTACACATGGAGCTTAAACCAATTGTATCTGGAATTCAGTTGTAAGAAAGTGTCTAATCTGAAACAAGGCATGGGTGGGAATTCGTTTGGGCTAGAGTACACTGCAATACGTTTCTTGTATGCTTTAGCCATTGTTAGATTACAGTACTACTAGTCTATATATGCAACTTGTCTACAGTAAAATTATTTGACTTGTTAAAACTGCCACACAGTACTTCTACTAGTCTATATATGCAACCAGTACCTATGTTTCTCAATATAGAGACGTTTTGATAGTTTAAATAATGGATGGAGTGATAGTTACAGTAGGTTTGAATCCCAATTTTTCCGTGGTAGCACAACAACTGTTGTGTCGCTCCTTATGTTAGCCGTGTTATTCTTCCCGACTGGACGCATAAACACCTATGGTGCATAGCTAATGACTATAGCTTCATCCCCGGGCCTTTTTTGGACATTGTGCCGTTGGTTCTTATTTCACCTCATTTTATTGGTATATACTGCAGAATTGTTTCCATACCAAGGGCCATGTTATTGTTTGAATTTCGCTTTTGTTCGTAATCTGAAAGTGCTCTGTTGGTTCTCATTTTACCTCGCTTTATTGGTATATATTCCTGCAGTGAGCAATGGGGTGGGGAGCAAAATCAGGCGATGGCCAAGAAGTCAAGGTCACACAACGGCAAGATGCACCACAAGGAGGATGATGGCCTCTTCACCTACTCCGACCCCGTCCTCCCCGACTCTCGGTCGTGCCCCCTGCACGATAAGCGCCTCCCTCTTCTACTTCTACTACCCTCTTTATTCTTTGTTGTTCGATTGGTCTATGCACGGTGGGTAATCCATCAATATTTATTTGCTATTGCCTGAGCTCTGTTTCTCTGCATGCGAGTGTGCTGTTTGTGCAGTGTGGATGCTTGGTCCTTGTGGAGATCGTCTAATAGACGCAGTTCCTCTATGTTAATATTACTAGAATGGAGTAGTGCATTTCGGTTGAACATGTGTTCTAGATTGTTTTGCTAGTAAACATGTGGTCTAGATGATTCTACATTGTTGTTTCTGATGTTACATTTGGTTTATCTATGCTGCATTGCAAATTTGCAATGATGTTTGTTGCCCAAGAAACTAGCGAATTAGAGGCCTGAGATTTCAATAGTTTGGAGGAGAAACCAATGAATTCAGATTTGAGTGAGAAATCTATTCTGGTTTCAAATACATAGGTTTATTTTTTGTAACTATGCATAGATTTGTAACATTGAGCATAGGTGGTTATACGTTGCTGTGATGATGAATATAAATATTAATAAGTGCTCATGCATGCATCTGGACCTATTATTGTAGTAGCTAGTATGCTTGATGCGTGTATCTCCGTCTCTTTACTGTTTTCCTACAACCATAAATCATGATCTGTTTTGTTAGATCTGTTCTGCTGGTGCTTACAATTCTTTTCATTTTTATGATCAATTTAGTTAGAGTTGCACATGTCAGTATACTATATACCAAAAAAAATCCTAGCTAGTGAGAACATTTTAGTCACTCCATGAACACATACTGGTTAGTGTTAGTCATACTATTTATGTACATCTCATTTGCTGTCAATTCTTGCTTATAAGTTATTGGATCCCTCATTGGCTACTATTTGATGTTCTGTACACATTCTTATTCTTATATGTTCATTCTTGTTTTTTGCACAGGTGAAGTGCGAATCCAAGTTCGAAGTTGTGAAGCATATCAACAAAGACTAACATATTATGTGTTGTAAATGCAGGAAGTAGTAGGCTTATCTGGGCTGTAGTATACTGTAACGTTTGTAATAGACTAATGCCGTGTTGTTTTGGATGAATTTCATTTGCTATTTGGATTGTTTGAAATAATGTTTGTGTATGTGATTTGAATACCCGTCAAATGGAAACCTGACAAGTTATAATGGTTGTTTTACAGATTTTGAAATTTTTGATGTGTGGGATCAATTTTGTGATAAGCATGACAAGTGGGACCAATCTGATTGGTGGGACTAGTGGCAAAAAAGGATGAAAATAAAAATCAAGAGATCGTAAAAGGCTGCATCTTAGAAAAAAGGCTGAATTAATGGCCCAAGCCCATGTAGCTAGCAAAAATTAACAAGAAAAAATACATTAAAAAGGCCGAATTGTTGGGCTAGGCGCCTACGTGGCCTGGGGAGGCTGCTAGTGACCAAAACAAAATAATAGGCATATTTTGGTCGTAAACGTCCACGACCTTCTCACAGAGGTCATTAACTTCAGTTTACGACTGCCAGCTTTTGACCTTCTGTTTTTGGTCAAAAAAAGGTCGCAAATGAAAAACAATGACCTTTCAGTGACCAATAGTCAAGGTCACAAGTTGACATATTTCTTGTAGTGTGTATTGGGTGTTTTGGGGACACAAGAGACTGTTTGCAGGGTTGCTTGAGAGAGACCATCTTCATCCTACACCTCCCACGGATTGATAAACCTTAGGTCATCCACTTGAGGGAAATTTGCTACGGTCCTACAAACATGTGCACTTGCAGGCCCAACAACGTCTACAGGAAGAAGGTTGCGTAGTAGACATCAAGCTCTTTTCTGGAGCCGTTGCCGGGGAGGTGAGTGCTTGAAGGTATATCTTTAGATCTTGCATTCGAACCTTTTTGTTTATTGTTTTATCACTAGTTTAGTTTATAAAAAAAACTACAAAAAAATGGAATTGAGTTTGTCTCATATGCTTCATCTTTTTAATATCTTTCGTGAGTATGATGGAAAGGAAAATTGTGCTCAAGTGCTAGAAGAAGAAATTTATAGAATGTTTGATACTAAATCTTTGAATGATGAGCATGATTGCAATGTTGTTAGTATGAATTCCTTGAATATCCATGATGCTAATGATATGCAAAGACACAAGCTTGGGGAAGCTATGTTTGATGAATATGATATTTTTAGCACCCCAAGTGTTGATATGCAAAGTTGTTATGATGATAGCATGCCTCCTACCTATGATGATTATATTGATGAAAGTGGGTTCAGAAGAGTGTAAACTTTAGGAAGTAGTGATCCCGCTATTTTGGAGGATGTTGAATTTTATTGTGATGAATATGAAGTGGATTTGGAAGAGTGTCAACTTTATTTAGTGATTCCACTATCTTGGGAGAGGTTTCAATCGATTAGATGAGAACGAAGTTGCTACTTATGATGATTATTGTGATGAAACTTATGCTATAAAAAGTAGTGATGATTATATTTACAAATCTTATCATGATTATGATTTCCCTTTTTCTGAACATTACTCTTTTAATGTGGAAATAATTTTTAGTGTTCAAGTCTCTTATGATACTCCCACTATTCCGAATGAGAAGAATTTTGCTTATGTGGAGAGTAGTAATTTTTCTATGCTTGTAGATCATGAAAAGAATGCTTTAGGTGCTGGTTATATTGTTGAATTCATTCATGATGCTACTGAAAATTATTATGAGGGAGGAACATATGCTTGTAGGAATTGCAATAATATCAAGTTTTCTCTCTATGTGCTTAAAATTTTGAAGTTATGCTTGTTTTGTCTTCCTATGCTAGTTGATTATTGTTCCCATAAGTTGTTCTATCACAAAATCCCTATGCATAGGAAGTGGGTTAGACTTAAATATGCTAGTCATATTCTTCATGATGCTCTCTTTATGTTTCAATTCTTAAATTCTTATCTTTTATGTGAGCATCATTGAAATCATCATGCCTAGCTAGGGGCGTTAAACATTAGCGCTTGTTGGGAGGCAACCAAATCTTATTTTAGTTTCTTACTTTTTGGTTATGTTTAGTAATAAATAATCCATCTAGCTTCTTTTTAGATGTGGTTTTATGTTTTAATTAGTGTTTGTGCCAAGTAGAACCTTTGGGAAGACTTGGGTGAAGTCTTTATGATCATGTCAGAAAAAAGTAAACTTTAGCGCTCACGAGATTAGCTAGAACTTTTTACTGGAGAGTGATATTTAGTTGATTATTTTTGCAGATGATTAATAATCAAATTACTCAGGTCCATAAATTTATTTAAGAATTTTTGGAGTTCCAGAAGTTTGCGTTAGTTATAGATTACTACAGACTGTTCTGTTTTTGACAGATTCTGTTTTCATTGTGTTGTTTGCTTATTTTGATGAATCTATGGCTAGTAAACTAGTTTATAAACCATAGAGAAGTTGGAATACATTAGGTTTAACACCAATATAAATAAAGAATGAGTTCATTACAGTACCTTGAAGTGGTGTTTTGTTTTCTTTCGCTAACGGAGCTCACGAGTTTTCTGTTAAGTTTTGTGTTGTGAAGTTTTCAAGTTTTGGGTAAAGATTCGATGGACTATGGAATAAGGAGTGGCAAGATCCTAAGCTTGGGGATTCCCAAGGCACCCCAAGGTAATATTCAAGGATAACAAAGAGCCTAAGCTTGGGGATGCCCCAGAAGGCATCCCCTCTTTCGTCTTCGTTCGTCGGTAACTTTACTTGGAGCTATATTTTTATTTACCACATGATATGTGTTTTGCTTGGAGCGTCATTTTATCTTGTTATTATTTACTTGCTGTTATTTATAATAGTGTTTTGAATCTTTAGTTTCAATAAAAAGGTCAAGGATAGCCTTTGCCATGCTTATTTTGCTAGTATACATGTTGCTGTTTGAAAACAGAAAGTTCACCGCTGTTGCAAAAATTCCCTAGAAAATCCAGAGAGTGGTATATTGTTGAATCTTTTTGCATATTGAGATATGATAAATATATTACAGTGGTAATTTTAGTTCATAATTTTTGGAGTTAGGGAAGTATTGATACTCTTGCATTCTTTACAGACTGTACTGTTTTGGCAGATTGCTGTTATGTTTGCATTGTTTGCATATGTTTGCTTGTTTAATGATTCTATTTAAGAACAGGAGTATTAAATATGCAGAGACATTTAGTATTAAATGTTGAATAATAATCTTAGTGATTTGTTACAGTAGAAAATGATAAGGTTTTGCATTGGTTTATACTAACCTATCTCACGAGTTCTTGTTGAGTTTGGTGTGGATGAAGCATTTGAGAAATAGAGAAACTATGATACGAGAGGAATTAAGGAGACACAAAAGTTCAAGATTGGGGATGCCCAAGGCACCCCAAGATAATATTTCAAGAAGTTTCAAGCATCTAAGCTTGGGGATGCCCCGGTAGACATCCCACCTTTCTTCTTCAACAACTATCGGTTAGTATCGGTTGAGCCTAAGTTTTTGCTTCTCCACATGAGTTGTGATATCCTTGAAATGCCATTTTTTTTTGCTTGCTATTTGAATACAATACCAAGATCTGAAATTCTTTAATGAGAGAGAGTCTTCACATAGTTGCATAATTATTTAGCTACTCATTGATCTTCACTTATATCTTTTTGGAGTAGTTTGTCATTTACTCGTGTGCTTCACTTATATCCTATGAGTAAATTGTTGAATGAGTTGATTGTCATAAATCTGAAATTATATAAGACTCATTTGCTTATCCCATGGGGAGTAATGACTTCACGTCTAAGAAGTAGAGGTTGTAAATTTATTGGAGGTTAGCAAGCGTTGTATTGGTCATTTGAACAATTCATGAAAGAATATTGAAGGAAGAGAGATTTCACATATAAATATAGTATCCTAGACATCTTTTATAGTTGGGAGCACTCATTAAGTATGACATGCTAAAGATTTGATGTTGGACAAGGAAGACAACGTAATGGTTTATGTTTTCCGACATCTCAGTTAAAGTATATTTTCATGGATCATTCAAACATGTTGAGCTTGCCTTTCCTCCTCATGCTAGCCAAAAATTCCTTGCACCAAGTAGAGATACTACTTGTGCTTCCAAATATCCTTAAACCTAGTTTTGCCATGAGAGTCCACCATACCTACCTATGGATTGAGTAAGATCCTTCAAGTAAGTTGTCATCGGTGCAAGCAATAAAAATTGGTCTCTAAATATGCATGACTTATTAGTGCAGAGAAAATAAGCTTTGTACGAACTTGTTATGGAAGCAATAAAAGCGACGGACTTCATAATAAAGGTCCATATACAAGGGGCAATATAAAGTGACGTTCTTTCGCATTAAGATTTTGTGTATCCAACCCTAAAAGCGCATGACAACCTCTGCTTCCCTCTGCGAAGGGCCTATCTTTTACTTTATGTCTTTTACTTTATGCAAGAGTCAAGGTGATCTTCACCTTTCCCTTTTTCATTTTATCCTTTGGCAAGCACTTTGTGTTAGGGTTATCCTGATGTATATATCCAATTGAATGTAAGTTAGCATGAACTATTATTGTTGACATCACCCAAAGGTGAATACGTTGGGAGGAAACACTATAAGCCCCTATCTTTCTCAGTGTCCGATTGAAACTCCATAACCATTAGTATTGCGTGAGTGTTAGCAATTGTAGAAGACTATATGATAGTTGAGTATGTGGAGTTTGATATTACGGAAAATAAGATGAATTGCAATTGTTTGAATGACTGAGAATGAAGTTTGCTAGTTTTCAAGAAAGTTTATGGTCTATGCTTTGACATGTGAATTGCTTGTTACTTTGTCGTGAGAAGTTTTATGAGATGAACTACTGTTATGACATATTATCATGCTAGAAAAGGTGATTGAAATTATCATTGATCAAACTTGTGCACCCTCTAGCATTCACACTTCATAAATTCTTTCTTTATCATTTACCTACTCGAGGACGAGTAGGAAATAATCATTGATTTATGATCCCCCATTTGCCGCCTAGGGCGAGCAATCAGAGTCTCAGGGGCTACTATCTATATGGAGCACACCTAAAGCATGCCTCACAGCCAAAAACGGTGTATTCTTCATAACATACCTCAAAGCCTCTGAGCAGACTTGTAAATGCTTCAGTCAAACCGCTTGTAGCGGATGAAATCTTCTTGAGCACCGTGCTCATTAATGAGCGGTGCTCCTCCGAGAGCGCAGCTCACTCCGGTAGGCCCGTCAGTACGTTCGGCCGGGCATCGAACTGTGCCGGACCCTTCCCATCGCCCCTCGTGAGAGCCAAACGCTCCGGGCTCAGGGCGGCTGACACATTGGCTTCCAGCTTCGGTAGATCCGGACTCCTCCGTGATGACACCTCGGTGTCGCCCGCTTCATGAGCCGAAGAGGTGGGTGGGGTCTCGCTCTCCATCATCTCCGGAGGAAGATCCCTCGAAGACGAACTCTGTTGAGAAGGGCTGCTAGCCGGACTGCGAAAGACGAATCCTGGTTATTGATCTAGGAGGAACGCAGTACCTTCGGATTAAAAATTAACTTACAGCTCGGTGGAGGGTTGGCCCATTGGTGGGCACGACGCGATGAGGGTGCCCGTCAGGGCAGAGCCCCCTTGTGATATCTTTTTCCCTGGTTTGGGCATCTCCGTCTCCGAATCTTCGGAGGCAGCTCTCTTCTTCCCGCGTGGGGAGGATGCCTTAGTCTCCCCTTCCCGACTATCCTCCTCAGGGGAGGCAACAATTCCCCCGGTTCGGATGCGTAGTGTGTGAAGTTTGGTTTCTTCGTTCTTCCCCTTGTCTTTCCCTGAGGGCATTCTGCTGAGTGCCCGGTCGAGCATCTTGGCCATGGTGGGACCAGCGAGCCTTGAAGTGGCGCGGACACCGATTCTCTCCGCCTTCTCGAGCCATTCACGCCACGGATGATTTTCAGAATAAACAATTATGACAAATACTAAATAAGGTGTCTGGTATCAAGTTTACATACTTGGGTATCTAGGCGATTGCAGCTTAGGCCCGCATCCTCGGTGGTGTCCGGACACTTTACTTTTGGTCCGAAGAATAATATGCACATCCCTTCGAGCTTCAGGCCGAAGAAGTGCTTGTCAGTCCGCGGACCCTCTGGATTGAATTCCCATATTCGGAGAGGCCGGCGTTGGCATGGCAACATCTGTCGGATTAACATCACTTGCATTATGCTGACAAGGTTAATGTCCCTCTCAAGAAGCTCTCGGATGCGGTTCTGCAGTACTGGAACATCACCAGAGGGCCCCCAATTCCGTCCTACGTCGGTCCAAGACGCTAGTTGTGACGGAGGGCCCGAGCGGAACTCGGGGGAGGCCACCCACTTTGTGCCTATGGGAGCCGTGACATAAAACCACCTCTGTTGCCATACATCGGATACTTCTGGGAAAGAACCCTCTGGCCATGGGGCATCAGCTTTCCTGCTTATTATGGCACTTGCACTCAAGCGTGTCGCCCCTCGATCATCTTCGGCTTCATATTGAAGGTCTTGAGCCATAAGCCGAAGTGTGGGGTGATATGGAGGAAGGCCTCGCACACTATAATGAATGACGAGATATGGATGATAGCGTCCGGAGCTAGATCATGAAAATACAACCCATAATAGAACATGAGCCCCCTCACAAAAGGAACAAGGGTGAGGCCTAAGCCACGGAGGAAGTGAGGAACGAGCACGACACACTTATTGGGCTCCGGTGTAGGGATGACCTGCCCTGGAGCAGGAAGCCTGTGTTGGATGTCGGCGGTCAGATATCCAACCTCCCTAAGCTTCGCAATGTCCTCCGCTTCAATCGAGGAGGCCACCCACCGGCCTTGAGGGTCGGATCCTGACATATTGAAGGATACGGGGTGTTGGAGCTTCGATCTCAGGTGTTAGAACTCGAGGTGCGGAAAGGCGCGAGGGAGGTGGAAAAGAGGCATAGGCCTCGGCCCCTTTTATAAAGGGGGAGAATATCAAGAGTCCTTAGGCTGACCGCTTGAGGTTTACCTTACGGCACACAGAGTCATACCAACAGCCGTCATAGGGCTATGCACGCCCTCATTAATGGAAGATCCCGTAATAAGAGGAACACGATCTCTGCCTCAACATGACGTGCCAATAAAACCGCCTCGCAACGCGAGTCAAGGTGAGGAAAGAAGCGCCGGTTCGCGTTGGACCGGGCCATGATGCAAGAGCACGACGTACGAAGATTGCCATCAGATCGTATTTACGCTATGTTCCCTACAATGGTATGTGAAGATCATCTTGCAGATCCGGACACGGTTTGAGTGTTTGATAACAACTTTGGAGTATTCGGAGATGGAACCCGCCCCGCAATGCCGAAGACAAGACTACACGCCGGACTCATCGTCATTGAAGCCTGGTTCAGGGGCTACTGAGGGAGTCTTGGATTAGGGGGTATCCGGACAACCGGACTGTATACATCGTCCGGACTAATTGAAGCGTGAAGATGCAAGACTCAAGACTTCGTCCCGTGTCCGGATGGGACTTTCCTTGGCGTGGAAGGCAAGCTTGGCGATCCGGATATTATATTTCCTTCCTTGTAACCGACTCCATGTAAACCCTAGCCCTCTCTGGTGTCTATATAAACCGGAGAGGTTGGTCCTTAGAAGGCCGATCACAATTACAATCATACCATCATAGGCTAGCTTCTAGGGTTTAGCCTCTACGATCTCGTGGTAGATCTACTCTTGTACTACCCATATCCTCAATATTAATCAAGCGAAGTAGGGTTTTACCTCCATCGAGAGGGCCCGAACCTGGGTAAACATCTGTGTCCCTTGCTTCCTGTTACCATCAGCCTAGACGCACAGATCGGGACCCCCTACCCGAGATCCGCCGGTTTTGACACCGACAGAGGGCTTCTACATCAACACCATAGCCTCTCCGATGATGTGTGAGTAGTTTACCACAGACTTCGGGTCCATAGTTATTACCTAGATGGCTTCTTCTCTCTTTCTTTGGATCTCAATACAAAGTTCTCCTCGACATTCTTGGAGATCTACTCTATTTAATACTCTTTTGCGGTGTGCTTGCCGAGATCCGATGAATTGTGGATTTATGAACAAGTTTATCTATGAATATTATTTGGTTCTTCTCTGAATTCTTACATGCATGATTTGATATCTTTGCAAGTCTCTTCGAATTATCGGTTTAGTTTGGCCTACTAGATTGATCTTTCTTGCAATGGGAGAAGTGGTTAGCTTTGGGTTCAATCTTGTGGTGTCCTTTCCCAGTGACAGTAGGGGCAACCAAGGCACATATTGTATTGTTTCCATTGAGGACAAAAATATGGGGTTTATATCATATTGCTTGAGTTTATCCCTCTACATCATGTCATCTTGCCTAATGTGTTACTCTGTTTTTATAAACTTAATACTCTAGATGCATGCTGGATAGCGGTCGATGTGTGGAGTAGTAGTAGTAGATGCAGAACCATTCCGGTCTACTTGACACGGGCGTGATGCCTATATTCATGATCATTGCCTAGATATTCTCATAACTATGCGCTTTTCTATCAATTGCTCGATAGTAATTTGTTCACCCACCGTAATACATCATATAAGTTTCCGATCTATAATTCTAGTTTCCTATTTATTTTATTTTGCAAACTTTACTTTCCAATCTATACAACAAAAAATACCAAAAATATTTATCTTACTATATTTATTAGACTCACTTTTGCGAGTGACCGTGAAGGGATTGACAACCCCTTTATCGCGTTGGTTGCAAGGTTCTTGATTGTTTGTGCGGGTACTAGGTGACTTGTGCGTTGTCTCCTACTGGATTGATACATTGGTTCTCAAAAACTTAGGGAAATACTTATGCTACTTTGCTGCATCACCCTTTCCTCTTCAAGGGAAAACCAACGCATGCTCAAGAGGTAGCAACGGGCGACACAGACACACACACTAACTAGTAGTAGTACTTCTCACATGCTGGCCAGACGCCGTTGTTCTCCTTCCCGGCTTTGTCGGCGACACCCCATCGTGCTTGGATCTCCGCCGACCTCTCCGCAGCAGCACGTGCGTCCTCTTCGTTCTTGCGGCGGCGGGCCTCTCTTTTCTTGAGCGCTTTCTGACTTTTCCACTCCTTTTGTGCGGCTTTGGCCGCCTCTTGCTCTACCGCCCATTCGGCCTTGGCAGCTTCAAATTCCACCCACATAGGTGTGAGGTCGCAAGCGGTGATGAACTCGGCACAACGGGATGCCATTGCTTCCCTACCATTCTGTGTGCGGTCCTGGGCGGCGAGGAACTCAGCACGGTGGGATGCCATTGCTTCCTTACCGATTAGTGTGCGGCGTGGTGGCATGAACGATGCTTGGTGACAGCTCTGGGATGGAGTGGCCGGACAACCGTATAGTGCATTGGTTTGTCAAGAGCTCAAGGACAGAAGACGAAGGAAATTTGGATTCCCCTTCAATCCTGATCATTTATTACCGAGTAAAATGCATTGGCGGTCATCGAACTTACCTTGGTAGCTCACTTTGATCATTGTATATGAGATATGGTGATTATGTGGTCACTGGCTCAGTGTATAGCTCCGTATTGGTATGGTTGACCAGTCAAACAGTCCGCATGCGCCTCATCAGCTCGTGTTCTTTATTCATCTCTCTCTGCGGGCCTACCTGTTAGTGGAGAAAGAAATAAAAACCAAAATTATGCGTATATGCGCCTGAAACGGTCATCATCTCTCCAGAACGTCAATGCCGCATTCACTGGACTTAATTGCAGGTGCAGTTGTGTCACTGACATGCGGGCTAGATGCCCGTTGGGCCCACATGTCAGTGACCCAACGCACCTGCAATTAAGTCACTGAAGCAGCGTCTGCGTCACGCCCGACGCGACCTCTCACTGGCGCCGGCATTGCAGCAGCGCGACGGCCGAGAGAGCGCCGCCCGCGCGGCATCCCAGTGCAAGCGTCTGCTCCGCATTAACGACACCACTGCCATCCTTCTATCCGCCGCCCACATTAATGACACGCGGCTGCCGACGAACCTACTCCGGCGCCAGCCGTCCATCCGTCTGCCGCGGCTCATTGCCATTCGCCCGCTAATTAACTTGAGCCCCAGCTCCCAGCCATAGCCAAAGATCCACACTCTTTCTCCTCCGGTCCTTAGCACTCCAAAGCTCTCTGGGACGTACTGTCGCAGGAGCAGACGAAGTACATCGGCGGCTCCACTCCGAGCGCGCTCCAAAGCTCTCTTGGACGTACTGTCGCAGGAGCAGACGAAGGACATCGCCGGCTCCCCCCGGCCGCCCTCCGCCGCCATGACCATGAAGCCGGCGCGCGTGTGCGGGCGCAGCCGGCATCGAGGAAGAGTAGTACACGGTAGGTCCCCGCCGCTCTGGTCCTAGGAAGGCCACCACTACTCTACTCAGTCGATGACAAGCTTGGTGGGATAAACATCGGCAGTCGATTAGCCGCTTTGCGACGACGTGGAGGTAGAAATCTTCATAACCTTGTTCTTCGAAGGAGGAGGTTATCGAGGCGGGTGAGGAGGAGGCAAAGGCAATGGCCGGCTTTCTCGGGTTCATGGCCGGACATGGTGGTCGAGCGCCGATGATTGTTTAGATTAGGTTTACAGTAGGTTTTAGCACGGTTTGTGCAAAATATGTAATGAATTTCATCTAGTTTATAGGAAAAGTTTTCGAAATGTAATGAATTTCATCCAGTTAATTTGAAATTTGCTTTGTTTGCATGAATTTCGTCCGGTTAGTTCATATAGTTGTCGAAAGGTATGCGGGCAGCATTGGATGGCATCCATCAGTGTCCTCAGATAGATGCCAGTGTAAATTTGAGGGCCAGCGCTGGAGATGCCCTAACTATCATGCTATAATCGCTAACAGTGTTGTATTATGTCGCAGGGAACAGTTATCCCTTGATCAAAATCAGATCCGCCGTGTTTCGAACTCCTCCCACGTAAGAGTGTTGACTCTTTCTTACATAAAAATGGAGCAAGTGGACGGCACTGTAGCACGTCATATCACTCAAACTAGCCCGCCTAACGCGCGGGAAAGCACTGCCCTCGTCATGTTCTGGATTTCTATCGATCAATCGCACGAAAATGTTGCGCTTTGCAAGTTCAAAAGGAAAAGTCGGCACACTTACGACTCGTACGTGTCGCGTTCGCGTCGCACCACCGACAGTCCGGCTCGCATGTCGCTCACTAGAGGGGACACGCGTTGTCTTGCATTTTCACTAACATGTGGGACTGCAATTGAATAAACTGTCGATAGACAAAATCTAATCGCTTGGCGGGCGTCAGCTGAGAATAGAGAGACGGGGGAGGGAGAACAGATCGCCCGCCCACCATGCACGGACTCCAAGAAATATATGATGATAATGTGAGGTGGGCCATGCGGTAGTCCGGACTGCTTCCAAGCCTGCTTTTGACTGCCTGGCCCACCAAAGCCCCCCACCCCACCACATCCCCGCGCGCACTCCCCCCTCAGACGCCAACTGCCCCCATTCATAGCAAGTAGTACCAGTAAAAATCTGGGCTATAAGGGCATGTACAATGGTTGATAAGTGTGACGCCCGGATAGTTAAGCTACAGTAGCCCTCCGATAATGATGCCACGTCACCACGATTACCATTGTTAACCTTGCGATGATTCAAATCCCGTTCAAATTTCAATTTTAAAATCAAGTCAAACAGCTAAAGTTTTCAAAAGTCAAAACTAAAATGTTCTAAATGTGTCAAATAAATCATAAGTAATTATGGTGGAGAAATCAAAATTTTGTAAAGTGTTAAATGCCCTAAACTAGTGACAACATTGGCTAAAATAATAATTTAATAGCTTTTTAAATTATAACAATATCAAACTAATTTACTTTGGGTCCAAACTAAGTTTAGCAGTGGCCAATAATAATGATACTAATTTGGGTGCTAACTCGGTATTTTTGTAAAACAAAAATATATAAAACTAGAAAGAAAACAGAAAATGTAAAAGGTTAAACGGAAAACAAAATAAATAAAGAAAAGAAGCCAACCCCACCCCCCGGGCCGTTCGGCCACCAGGCCAACCCGAGGCCGGCCCAACTCCTTTCCCCGGCCCAACTGCGCATATAACCCCCCTTCCCCGAAACCCTAGCCACTACTGCACCCCCACTCTCCCCACGTCGCTACTCCCTCTTCCCCTCCCGATCCAATCTGGATCAAGGTGAACCCCCCCACTCCCCTCGCTCCTCCTCTGGCCGAACTAGTTTAGGCACGACACCGCAACCCCGCCGCTCGACGTCGCCGGAACCAACCCGTCGTCCCCTGCGCCCCATCGCCGGCGCCGCTCGTCGCCCATCAATATCGACGCCCACGACGCCGCGGCCACCGTCGCCTTCCTCTCCCTCGCGGGATCTCCTCCTCGCCGGCGTCGCGTCCCCGTCTTCCTCCCCGAGCACCGCTACCTAGACCCCACGGCCCCGTGGTGAGGCCCCGACAAATCCTCCTCCTCCCCTGCTCCGGCCACTTCGGCCATGGCCTTGCTCACCGGCGCCCGCACGCGCGCCGACCGCCCCGGCCGCGTCCTGCTCCCCTGCTCTACTATCGCTTCCTAATCGCCTCTTTTGTTGCTCGGTGTCGCCGCTTCGCCCGCTCTACTGCTGCTGGTGCCGTTGCTTGCTGCCGCCCTGCTCGACCCCGCTCGCCACCGCTGCGAGTCCTGCTGGCCTCAACCGCCTGCAACGCGCGCCGCCCTGTGGTGGCCTCGCCACTGCCGCCTCAGGCGGGCGGCCTTGCCGTGCCCGTGGTCGCCCCCCTTTCGATCTGGGCGAATGCCCAATCGGGCTGGGCGCCCGTGCCCGTAACCCGCACGCCCTTCGCCTTCACGCCCACCAAGGCCCTGTGCCTTGACACAGGGACCCCACGCCCCAGAACGATTTAAAAAAAGGAGAGAAGAGAATTTAGGAAATAAATAAATATATATATATATTAATTAATCAATTAATTAAATTAATTAACTTAATTAATTATGTTTAATAAACCTAATTAAATAACTAACCTAACTAATCTGTTAATTAATCTAATTAACATGGTTAATTAGTTAACAGACAATGACAGTGGGACCCACATGTCAGTTTGACTAGGTCAACTGACTAGTTGACTGCTGACATCACCCTGACATCATGCTGACATCATAATTGCATTTTCTAATTAAATTAATTCTGTTAATTGCAAAAATGAATTAAATCTTTAAAAATTAATATAAAATAATCCGTAGCTCGGATGAAAATACATTGTACATGAAAGTTGATCAGAACGACGAGACAAATCCGGATACGCAACCCGTTCGCCCGTCACACATCCCTAACATAGCAAACACGCAACTTTTCCCCTCCGGTTCATCTGTCCGAAAACGCGAAACACCGGGAATACTTTCCCGGATGTTTCTCCCCTTCCTCGGTATCACCTCCTACCGCGTTAGGGCACACATGGCACTGTTACTTGTCTTGTCATGCATCGATATGCATCAGTTTTCTCTGTATTTACTGTTTCTCCCCCCTCTTCTTCTCCGGTAGACCCCGAGACCGGAGCTGATGCCACTGGGTACGACCACGTCACCGACGACCCCTCCTTACCAAAGCAACCAGGCAAGTCCCCCCCCTTGATCACCAGATATCGCCTATTCTTCTCTATACTGCTTGCATTAGAGTAGTGTAGCATGTTACTGCTTTCGGTTAATCCTATTCTGTTGCATAGCTTTGTCATTGTTGCTCTGATTGTTACCCTTACCGCTATCCTCTTGCTTAGAATAGGATGCTAGTGTTCCATCGGTGGCCCTACACTCTTGTCAAATGCGCCATGCTATACTACTGGGCCGTGATCACTAGGGAGGTGATCACGGGTATATACTATATACTTTATATACATGACACATGTGGTTACTAAAGGCGGGTCAGCCCGTTGAGTACCCGCAGGTGATTCTGATGAGGGGGCTGAAAGGACTGGTGGCTCCATCCCGGTAAAGGTGGGCCTGGGTTCTTGACGGCCCCCCGACTGTTGCTTTGTGGAGGAGCGACAGGGCAGCTTGAGACCAACTAGGAGAGAGGTGGGCCTGGCCCTAGTCGGCGTCCTCGGATCCTTAAAAATAACACGCTTAACGAGTTCTTGGTATTTGATCTGAGTCTGGCCATTTGGTCTGTACGCACTAACCAACTACGTGGGAATGTTATGGGCACTTTCGGCGTTGTGGTATCGGTAGAAGCCTTCATGGCGTCAACGGTTGGCGTCATGGCCCGGATTGGAACGTAAGCCTACTCTTGTATTAAGGGGCTAGTTACGCTTCCGGCAGCGTCACGCAACATCTTGAGTGTGCTAAGGCGATGGGCCCAAACCCCTGCGCTTTAGGTTTAGACCGGCGTCTTGACCTCTCTGTTGGCCTTGGTGGGGCTGCGGCGTGTTGATCTTCAGCGGCGGGCATGACCCGAGAAAAGTGTGTCCGTCCAAATGGGATCGAGCGTGTTGGGTTATGTGGTGCACCCCTGCAGGGAAGTTTATCTATTCGAATAGCCGTGATCTTCGGTAACAGGACGACTTAGAGTTGTACCTTGACCTTATGACAACTAGAACTGGATACTTAATAAAACACGCCCTTCCAAGTGCCAGATACAACCCGGCGATCGCTCTGTAACAGGGCGGCGAGGAGGGGATTGCCGGGTACGATTATGCTATGCGATGCTACTTGGAAGACTTCAGTCTACTCTCTTCTATATGCTGCAAGACAGAGGCTGCCAGAAGCGTAGTCTTCGATAGGATTAGTTATCCCCCTCTTATTCTTGCATTCTGCGATTCGGTCCTTGATATGGCCCTTTACACATATACCCATGCATATGTAGTGTAGCTCCTTGCTTGCGAGTACTTTGGATGAGTACTCACGGTTGATTTCTCCCCTTTTCCCCTTTCCCTTCTACGGTTGTCGCAACCAGATGCCGGAGCCAGAGCGACGCCACCGTCGACGCATTTACTCCTACTACACGGAGGTGCCTACTACTACGTTGGGCGGCGACCACCGTGAGTAGTTTAGGAGGATCCCAGGCAGGAGGCATGCACCTCTTTCGATTTGTATCCCAGTTTGTGCTAGCCTACTACTACGTTCAGGCCGCTGACTCGTCTATGATCGAGCACTTGTATTCGAGCCCTCGAGGCCCCTGGCTTGTATTATGATGCTTGTATGACTTATTTTATTTTTAGAGTTGTGTTGTGATATCTTCCCGTGAGTCCTTGATCTTGATCGTACACGTTTGCGTGTATGATTAGTGTACGATTGAATCGGGGGCGTCACAAGTTGGTACAAGAGCCGACTGCCTGTAGGAATCCCCCTCCCACACTCTTTGGCCGAAGTCGAGTCTAGACTTTACAAAACTTTTACTAACATGGCTATGCGGCCCATGGGCCCATGTCACCATTGGGTGGTATTAGGATCTTTTATTCATCGTCTATACTCTGGGACTCTGATCTCTGTTCTATTAGAGTTAAATGAATTTTGCTAAATCTAACATTAGGATCTCGTGATCACTTTCATCCGGAGAGCACCTTATTACCGATGATCGTCTACTGCACCAGAAGATTACGAGGATACTCTATGATGTTCTCTCGAGACTTGTGCCATTGCTTTTGCAATTCCCATCCATCGATAAACCTCTATGGGTAACTTCTCATTCATACCTTCATCCCTAGTTGCTCTTGTTATTACAAGATGCCCTGATATACTCTACGATGTTCCGAGGATCCTTTATGCTTACTGCCTTGCAGTTCCCTTTCCGCACAACTACATGTACGGATAATTACTCACTATTACCGGGAATTCATTCATCCCTAGTTGTTCATGTGTTTCACAACATACTTTGAAATGCCATTTGATCTTCCAAGAGTCCTCTACAACTTAGTGCTTATTAGATTCTTCTTGCCTGCTGCATTGTGGTTAAGTCCATATGCATGGAAATATTCCTTGACGCCCTTTGTCCTTATCATCTTGAGTCCCTCGATTCCATACGTGTGTGATTGCTCATAATCATCAACTAATCCTTAGGAATTATCTTTCTGGCTCAGACGTCATTCCAGATATGAGCTAATTTTCCGCCAATCAAATTTACTCGTAATTGATCAGGGCATCTGATTCTGATACACCGATCTAGAATTCATAATTTCTTTGATTAATAAAACATCGAAGTATTCAGATGTTTCCATAATCTGATGCCTTGGCATCTTTCTTCCTCTGATTGAGTACCGATACTCATGTCAGCTCCGTTGTGGACCCTTGAGACCCATTCTTTGGGTTGTTATCCGTTGGTATCATTCACATTCAAATATTGTGAGTTCTTTCCCTGATACATAATGCCTTTGGTAAATTGTATCCTCTGCCTTGACAACCATGCTCTACTATCGAGCTTGGTTAATTACTCCTAGAACTTTTGTGGTATATGTTCCTAAGATGCCCGATGGGTTGAACCAATGCCTTACCTAATTTATTTGAGCCCGGAAGATTTCACGGGTCATACTCATCTGGTATTTCACCAGGTAAAACTTTCAACACTAATGCCATTATCAAAATGAGAAGTGAATGTAAGGTTGTGCTTTGGAGAAGTGGGAGTCAACCTTGAACCCTGTGTTCATGCCCATGGACCCGATGTGGAACTTATCATGGAAGCTTCTTGTAGTAATAACTATTTCTTTGATATAATATCCTTTGGTATCAGTGAATTGATCCTTTGCAATCGTGGTTTCGACCATATGTTCTTCCTAGATCCCATTTCTCGGGCAAGTTTAAGCACTTGTCTTTTGTGGATCAATACACCATTCTAACCTTTACTTTGATCTTTCGTCGAGTATTACCCCCCTGGTATCTCAAGATTATCTTGGAACTGCATAACTTCTTATGAGTTCTTCGTCAAGTACTACATTCTCACTGATTACAATTTTTCATGGGCTCTGAGTTATTAAACACTCAAAGACACCGATAACTGAACCGAGTCCGCACTACGGTTCAACAACTTTTAGTAATCTTATTTAAGTACAATTTTGTACCCGATCAAGTCATTCCTAGCCTGATCAACTATATCGTTATCGTGCTATAGTTTAATTGTGCCACCTGGTCCTTATTCTCAGAGCACAACTTTCGAATATAAGCTAAGCTTACGTCGATTTCCTCATCTTACCGTTTCACCTCGAACCACAAACTTGATTCCGAGTTTGTGTCATATATGTGGTTCAAATAATATTTCGTTGCATCAGTCCTTTTGCTTGATGCATTCGTTGTTCGATTGCTTCTCTGTGGATCCTCTCGACAAAAAATGTCATGATCATCAACATTCCGAGCTCTTCCAAAATATCTATTGAATTCTTGATGGGAAATACCATCCTTGCCCCTCGATGGTTTGTATTATCATCGGCAACGTTAATGCCCTCCCTCCAACACAAACTTGTTCGTGTTTTGTGTTATACCTTGAGTTCCTTGCTACCCAACATTTGTTCTTCTTTACCTTGGTATATTACCACCTTTTATGTCAAGAATGTCGTGGGAATTTCACCACCTCTTGAGAATTCTTGATACAAGTGATGCTTCTCACTATCACCATTCCTTCTTGGTCCCCGTGTTATTTATAACCGGAATGCCGAGAAATGAACTATGATTTGTGAATTAAAAACTTCTAGCAACCCTATTGCTTGTAAGTTACGAATGATAGTTTCTTTCTTCATATGTTGATTATTGACTCATCATTCTAACATTGATCGTGTTACTTAGTCCATATTTTGGATGCACTTTTCGATCAATGTTTAATTGTGTATGCTTTCCTCTAGCACAGTGTTATATCATTTGATCTGACAAATGTTATCTCCTTGTTCACGTGACTGTGGAAACCCATCATTTTGGAAATCTGGAGGAATTATCGCTGAGTCAATCAGCCACCTCCTCACCTCTCCTTGATTTAATGATGAACTCTTGTTTCCGAACTCGCTCACACAGTTCAATTCCCGAGAATCTTACAATGTCATCTCGACAATTTGTGTTACCCCACTATTCTTAGGCATCCCGAGTCTGCGGTATCCTGACAACAATCAGATCTGAATCTTGGTATGATATGATGGTTGGAACATATTTCCAAGAGTTATAACATTGGTCTTTATATGACCCGGTAAGATGACGTCATGCCTAGCACACTTGGCCGGAGGACCTATTGTTATAATTTCCTTTTTTGCAAGGATAGTCATTATTCCGTGAGGAAATTGTAAGACTTATTCGATAAGTTGTTCCTGATGGATCCATTGTGTTTCCAAAGTATGATCTTCACCTGATGACCATGTCAATGCTATCTCGAAGCATGTCTATGATACTCTGATTTTCAACAAGAACATTTGAAGCCCAATGCTAAATGTTTCCTGCTCAATTATCCAAACATCGCCGTATGGGTAATGTCATGAAATTTCTCTCCCCTTACCTAAAGGGTTTTCTGCTTTCTATCATGTCATGGATATCATGCTCTGCTCTTCCTTGGGAAAGATATACCCGTGGAATATGTGTTTAAACACATTTCCCTTTCCATTGTTCTGTTTAACCTGATGATCACATTTTCCTTTTCATTGGTTTGTTTGACCTCTCTTGTGATCTATATAATCTAAGCAGTAAAGATTCACTGCTTATGTAAACACCTCAATGTACAATTCCGTCAGCAAATCCCTGTTACTATTGTTGATGACATTCCGGTAGCCGCCGATGGATGAGAACTTTGCTTGTTGGTCCGCCTCATTCAACGAGCAGGAAAATGGTTCTCTTCGTCCCTCACCCTTGGTACCGACGTTGTTGCCGACATAATCGACAGGCTATCCTCTGACATGCCTTGCTATCATGACCATGCAAGATGTCGCCGCTCCTCCTACTTTTAACCCGCATGGTGGGCCCATAACCCACAGTTCCACAGGATCGAAACCTCACTCTCCTATACATCCCATGTTTCCAAAGTTATTCCTCACGCTTGGATACGTATGTAATTCACGATCCACCTTCGGAGATCATCAATTCTGGTATGAAACACAATACTTATTCCCGTTGCTCTGAACCCCTTTCACACTTTGTTTCAGGCAATGAACGATTGTCTATGTGCTTGAAACTTCTTATGGTACCTTCTTAATTGTCTCTCAATGTGTTTCATTTGTTCAACTCTAGAGATACTCATGTGTTCATCCCTGGGATAACCCCAAATGAGTTCCCCTTATACCATTCTATCATTTTAGAGCAGCCCCTTACCTATTTGTAAGTACGGTGGTATTTTTCAAAGAAAGGAGGACGACTTCATCATGATGACCTGGAGCAGAGAAATGAAGGCATCAACATAATGGATTGACCTCTTCGAGAAGAGCAACCAACATGAGAAGACCCGTTAGAATTTCGTAACCAAATCCCTCCCCCCTTACTCCCACTCCTAAATCTCGGGACGAGATTTCTTGTAGTGGAGGAGAATTGTGATGCCCGGATAGTTAAGCTACAGTAACCCTCCGATAATGATGCCACGTCACCACGACTACTGTTGTTAACCTTGCAATGATTCAAATCCCTTTCAAATTTCAAATTTAAAATCAAGTCAAACAGCAAAAGTTTTCAAAAGTCAAAACTAAAATGTTCTAAATGTGTCAAATAAATCATAAGTAATTATGGTGGAGAAACCAAAATTTTGTAAAGTGTTAAATGCCCTAAACTAGTTACAACAATGGCTAAAATAATAATTTAATAGCTTTTTAAATTATAACAATATCAAACTAATTTACTTTGGGTCCAAACTAAGTTAGGCAGTGGCCAATATTAATGATACTAACTTGGGTGCTAACTCGGTATTTTTATAAAACAAAAATATATAAAACTGGAAAGGAAACAAAAAATGTAAAAGGTTAAACAAAAAACAAAATAAATAAAGAAAAGAAGCCAACCCCCCGGGTTCGGCCACCAGGCCAACCCCAGGCCGGCCCAGACCCTTCCCCCGGCCCAACTGCGCATATAACCCCCCTCCCCCGAAACCCTAGCCACTACTGCACCCCCACTCTTCCCACGTCGCCACTCCCTCTTCCCCACCGATCCAATCTAGATCGGGGTGAAACCCCCCCACTCCCCTCGCTCCTCGCACCCTCCTCTGGCCGAACTAGTTCGGGCACGATGCCGCAACCCCGCCGCTCGACGTCGCCGTCACCAACCCGTCGTCCCCTGCGCCCCATCGGCGGCGCCGCTCGCCGCCCATCGACATCGACGCCCACGACGCCGCGGCCACCGTCGACTTCCTCTCCCTCGCGGGATCTCCTCCTCGCCGGCGTCGCGTCCCCGTCTTCCTCCCCGAGCACCGCTGCCTAGACCCCACGGCCCCGTGGTGAGGCCCCGACAACGCCTCCTCCTCCCCACTCGGCCACTTCGCCATGGCCTCGCTCACCGGTGCCCTTGCAGCAGCGCCGCCCTTCGCGTCCTGCTCCCTGCTCTCTGCTGCTCCAAGCGCCTCTGTTGCCGCTGGCTTGCTGGTGTCGCCGCCGCTTGCTTCTCTCTTCTGCCGGTGCCGTTGCTTCTTGCCGCTACCTTTCGACCCGCTTTCGCGACCTCTGCTAGTCCTGCTGGCCTCAACACTTCAACGCTGTGACGCCATACTGGTGGCCTCGCCACTGCCGCCTCAGGCGGGCGGCCTCGCCGTGCCCGTGGTCGCCCCCCTTTTGATCTGGGCGAATGCCCAATCGGGCTGGGCGCCCGTGCCCGTAACCCGCACACCCTTCGCCCGTTACGCCTGACCCGCAAGGCCCCTGTGCCACTGACCTGGGGGCCCCACGCCCTAGAACGATTTAAAAAAAGGAGAGAAGAGAATTTAGAAAATAAATAAATAAATATATTAGTTAATCAATTAATTAAATTAATTAACATAATTAATTATGTTTAATAAACCTAATTAAATAACTAACCTAACTAATCTGTTAGTTAATCTAATTAACATGGTTAATTAGTTAACAAACAATGACAGTGGGACCCACATGTCAGTTTGACTAGGTCAACTGACTAGTTGACTGCAAACATCACCCTGACATCATGCTGACATAATAATTGCATTTTCTAATTAAATTAATTCTGTTAATTCTAAAAATGAATTAAATCTTTAAAAATTAATATTAAATAATCCGTAGCTCGGATGAAAATACTTTGTACATGAAGGTTGCTCAAAACGATGAGACGAATCCGGATACGCAGCCCGTTCGCCCGCCACACATCCCTGGCATAGCAATCACACAACTTTCCCCCTCCAGTTTATCTGTCCGAAAACACGAAACACCGGGAATACTTTCCCGGATGTTTCTCCCCTTCGTCGGTATCACCTCCTACCGCGTTAGGGCACACCTGGCACTGTTACTTGTCTTGTCATGCATCGATATGCATCAGTTTGCTTTGTATTTATTGTTTCTCCCCCCTCTTCTTCTCCCGTAGACCCCGAGACCGGCGCTGATGCCACTGGGTACGACTACGTCACCGACGACCCCTCTTTGCCAGAGCAACTAGGCAAGCCCCCCCCGTTGATCACCAGATATCGCCTATTCTTCTCTATACTGCTTGCATTAGAGTAGTGTAGCATGTTAATGCTTTCGGTTAGTCCTATTATGTTGCATAGCCTGTCATTGTTGCTACAGTTGTTACCCTTACCTGCTGTCCTATTGCTTAGAATAGGATGCTAGTGTTCCATCAGTGGCCCTACACTCTTGTCCGTCTGACATGCTATACTACTGGGCCATGATCACTAGGGAGGTGATCACGGGTATATACTATATACTTTATATTCATGACACATGTGGTGACTAAAGTCGGGTCATCTCGTTGAGTACCTGCAAGTAATTCTGATGAGAGGGCTGAAAGGACAGGTGGCTCCATCCCGGTAGAGGTGGGCCTGGGTTCTTGACGGCCCCCGACTGTTGCTTTGTGGCGGGCGGCAGGCAGGTTGAGACGACCTAGGAGAGAGGTGGGCTGGACCTGGTCGGCGTCATGGATACTTAAAAATAACACGCTTAACGAGTTCTTGGTATTTGATCCGAGTCGGCCATTTGGTCTATACGCACTAACCTACTACATGGGAAAGTTATGGGCACTCGACGTCGTGGTATCGGCCCGAAGCCTTCGTGGACGTCGTGGCCGGCGGTCTTGGCGCCCGGATTGGAACGTAAGCTTGCTCTTGTATTAAGGGGGCTAGTTCTGCTTCTGGCCGCGTACGCAACGTGCAGGTGTGCTAAGGGTGATGGGTGTGCGCTTAGGTTTAGACCGGCGTGCTGACCTATCTGTTGGCCTAGGTGGGTGTCGGTGTCAAAACCGGCGGATCTCGGGTAGGGGTCCCGAACTGTGCCTCTAGGTGGATGGTAACAGGAGGCAAGGGACACAATGTTTTTACCCAGGTTCGGGCCCTCTTGATGGAGGTAAAACCCTACTCCTGCTTGATTGATATTGATGATATGGGTAGTACAAGAGTAGATCTACCACGAGATCAGAGAGGCTAAACCCTATAAGCTAGCCTATGGTATGATTGTTGTTCGTCCTATGGACTAAAACCCTCCGGTTTATATAGACACTGGAGAGGGCTAGGGTTAGACAGAGTCGGTTACAATGGGAGGAGATCTACATATCCGTATCGCCAAGCTTGCCTTCCACGCCAAGGAAAGTCACATCCGGACACGGGACGAAGTCTTCAATCTTGCATCTTCATAGTCTAGGAGTCCGGCCAAAGGTCATAGTCCGGCCAGCCGGAGACCCCCCTAATCCAGGACTCCCTTAGTAGCCCCTGAACCAGGCTTCAATGACGACGAGTCAGGCGCGCAGTTTATCTTCGGCATTGCAAGGCGGGTTCCTCCTCCGAATACTTCATAGAAGATTTCAAACACAAGGATAGTGTCTGGCTCTACAAAATAATTTCCACATACCACCGTAGAGAGAATAATATTTACACAAATTCAACCTGCTGACGCATTCCATAGCATGGCATCACACCACGACCAAGCCTTTATTCGAATCATTTTTACTGTCCCACCTCAGCGCACTTAGCGAGGCGGTTTCCTTGGCACGTCTTGTTGAAGTAGAGATCGTGTCCCCTTATTCCGGGATTCTCATCAATACGGGCGTGGGTAACCCAACCGTGCCATCTTTACGACGCTTGGGAGATAAGCGAGTTTTACCAGGCTGGTGGGGGCACGTAGTTTCGTCCGCCCATATAAGGGGATAAGAATCCACCTTTTCCATCTACGCCTTCTTCCTCCTTTGCTTATCTATTTTCGCGCACTGGAGCTCCAGCGCCCAAGTCCGCTCTCCCCACCTCAACCTTCTGCAGCCATGTCCGGAGCGGGAGGCAAGTGGATGGCCTCCTCCATCACGGAGGGGCACATTAAAAAGCGGAGGAAGGCCGGATACTTGTCCAACGACATGGCGCACCGGCTTCCCGACAAGGGACAACTTATCCCCACCGCCAGGCCCCATGAGAGGGTGGTGTTCCTCACCCACTTCCTTCGCGGACTAGGTTTCCCGCTTCACCCATTTGTCCGGGGACTCATGTTCTACTACGGCCTGGATTTCAACGATCTGGCCCCGAACTTCATCCTCAATATCTCGACGTTCATCGTAGTGTGCGAGGCCTTCTTCTGCATCCAGCCCCACCTCGGTTTATGGCTGAAGACCTTCAAGGTCAAACCGAAGTTTTTTGCGGCCGCCAAGCGGAGTGCGGAGGCGCCATGGTGGGCAAGATGCCCAATGTCACATGGCTCGAGGGCTCCTTTGTGGAGACCATAAAGGGGTGGCAATCGGGGTGGTTCTACATCACCGAGCCGCGTGACCCTGAATGGGCAGCGGCCCCCGAATTCCGATCTGGTTTCCCTACACGGTTCACCTCTTGGAAAGAGACGCGCTTGTCGTGGGGTAATTCAGAGGAGCTGTCCGGACTCCAAACCTGCGTCCAAAATCTGGTGAGCAAGAATCTCAAACTCGTCGACGTAGTCCAGGTCATGCTCATCCGCCAGATCCTCCCGTGCCAACAACGGGCTTTCAGCTTGTGGGAGTTTGATCCGGCCTGACACCAAACCCTGGCGAGGCTCTTGACACTACATACGAAGATGCACGGAAGGTGTTGTTCAAGGCGCTAAGGCTCCGCATCCGCTACCGAGGATCGCGGATTCCGCGTGCGACATCAAGCCAACGCGGTAAGCTATTTTGCCCTTTACGGGACACTTGTTTTCATAGTTTGACTCTATGCGGGATCTAAACTCCCTTACCTTTTGACAGGATTGGCGGGGGCGTCCGGGCAGATCATTGTCAAACTCCCTTGCCCGAAGACCAGCGGATGCCCGGCAGCCAGGGGCTGCTGGTTCCGGCACCGTCCGTGGTGCCGGAGAAGAAGGCCAAGAAGAAGGCCATGGGAACTCGAAGGAGTTCCCGGCGCCAGGTGGTGTCGGACTCATCGTCCGATGACTCCAAGGCGGACTCCTCCGTGAAGACAAGGAGGAGGAAGAAGAAGCCTCTCCCCCTCCAGCGGGGGGAGGAATAAAAAGGAAGGCCGCTAACCGGGGGCCGGAGGGTCCAAGAAGGAAGGACCCTTCCTCCGGACTACTTCCACCAACGCCGACGACGGCGAAGAGGAGTGGCCATCAGGGCCAAGCCCCAGCAAAATCGTAAGTATCCGGATACTAGAGTAACTCATGGCGCTTTTTCATTGCAGTACCTTCGGCGCGAATATAATCATGCAGTCCGCCCAATGCCGGGCTCGACGCTTCGTCGAGCGGTTTCCTGGGTTCGTCGGATGTGAACAGCACTTCACTTCCGGACGCCTCCTCTCCTCGTGCCGCGGATGATGCCGAGGTGGCGTCCCAGAAGGGGCCAGGCCAGGAGGAGGTGGTCCTGGAGGCGCCGCAAGGCAACCTCCCGGATTCTAGGCGCAAAGGGGATAAAACCCCAAAGGGCTCTAAGTCCGGCCCGAGGCCGGACACCGCACCGGAATCTTCAACGGTCCCGGCATCCGACAGGCGGCTCCCTACTAAGAAGGGCAAGCCTACGACACCGGTGACCTCCGTCCAACCGGAGGCACCGGATAATCTGCTGGAGGTGCTTAACGGCGCCTCCATCGACGAGGAGCACCGCACTGTTATGAGTGCGGTGATCCATAAGGTTCAGTCCGCCAAGAGCGGGCTGATCAAGCTTTAATGCCGACCTTCTAATAGGCTTTGAGGTATGTATTCAAGATATGTAAAAATATTACCGCATAGGCGGTAGCCTGATGCTCGGTTTGGTGTTCGGAAAGAAAAGCCGAACTGAGGATCAAAAAGATATACGCAGGAGTCTAACATAAGTATGTCAATATGGGAATGCAGGCTGTGCTGCTGACCTCTGCCGCACTGACTGCGGAGGTCAATGCATTGAAGCAGAGCCTCGAGCGGTCCAAGGACGAGCTCGGCCTTGCCAAGAAGCAGCTCGAGGACAAGGAATGTAAGTAATACCTTATGTAAGTATAAAAAAAGATGTGGTTGCAAAAAATGACAGGATCAACGTGGGTATGCAGGGGCCCACGAACAAGGTGGCGACCACAGGAAGCGCTGTCCAAGGCCGAAAACAATGCGGCCGTGGAGCGTACTGAGCGAGAGAAGCGGGAGGCGGGTGGCGGCAGTGCAGCAAGAGCTAAAGGCTCTCGTGGAAAAACACGAGAGTTTGGAGCTCGCCTCGGCGCTTGAGAGCGCCAAATCTGCCAAAGCCGAAGCCCAAAAAGCCCTCCAGGAAATTGAGGCGATGAAGAAGATAGCGGCGGGTAAGGCATTCTTTATGCAAAGCAAGCACGCGAAAGTGAATTACTTGTTACTTACCCGAGTCCGGAGCTCTCTAGGAGCATTCGTAGATCTTCCCCGGAGTGTGTCCGAAGCTGCCGCATTCTACCGAGCCGAAGAGGGAAGCTCAACGAAGAAGGTGTTCTAGTCTTAGTATGCTGAGGCCGGACACCCGGTGCCCTTGAGCGACCAGCTGAAGTAGCTGGTCGAGCTCCATAAGGTGACCGAACAGGACATGAAGGGTCTCATGATCCGGTGTGGCACAGGGAAGCCATGCCTGGGAGCTACTTCGGGCTGGTAAGGCGCCTGGTGGATGCCTGTTCAAGGCTTGAAGTAATCAAGCGCTCCGTATGCATCAAAGGTGCCCGTAGGGCCCTTGCCCGTGCTAAAGTGCACTAGGGAAAGATGGACGCTGAGAAGCTTGTGACGGACGGACCACCGCCGGGCAAGGAGCACATAAGCCCGAGATGTATTATGAGGGCATCCTGAAGGGTGCCCGCCGTATAGCGGATGAGTGCTCCAAAGATGTAATTTTTTAGTAAACTCGCATTTTTAATCCTGTGCGCTGAAAACTAGTTCATATGCGCTAAGCAACGCTTTTGAATTTAAAATATTACCTTCTGTGCGGCCATTTATTAAAATTTGAGAGATGGCGAGTCGTCGACTTCTGCCCCCATGCTGCGAGTGCTGGGGTGTTCGGGATAAACTTGAGCGCTCTTTTTCCCATTATTGGGTCCTTTGAGGGAGGCGCTCAACACAACGAACAAGGCAATCGGACTATAATGCTTGAACACTCTCACTTAGCCATAGAATTCTATAATTTTTAATTTTGGCGAAGCCCCTAGTATTTGGAAGACCGAGTTCGGGGCGCTATCCACGCCTAGGCCGGACAAAGCCGACTCCTAGCTCTAAGCGGCATAAGTCTCTAGGGACCCGAAAACCTCTCGAACAGCGACCAGCTCTCGCCCTATCATGACGGTCAGTTTTAGCTTTCTCCACTGAGGTGCTTAGCCCGGCTCAACCGGGGCACAATCGCAGTGGTTCTCCCAGTGCTACCTTAGCCGATATAATGAAGCGTAAGGCACCAAAACATGGGAGCAGGCAAACCCAACTATTGACCAAGACATGATTCGGAGCCGATGCATATAATGCTATAAGTTCGGGGTGCCGCACTCATGAGAGTGTTTGGACTTCTCACACCATATTCTGGGGTACGTAAGCCCCTGGTGTATTGGCCGTACCAAAGTGTACGGTTGCATAATGTCATAACTGAACATATTTTTAGAAAAAAAGGAATGCAATAATAGACAAAAGCTATGTATTGTTTATTCGAAAAATCTGCGGTAAAAGCAGAACAATACAAATAGTGCGATAAGCAAGAGATGGGACGATTTAACATGTCCCCCTCCAGGGGCGAGCTGCGGGATGATATGTGAAACAAGTATACTGCTCATTATAGAGACCACACGGACACTCGGCGTAACTACGCTCCTCACGGCTGTTGCATCGTGTGTTCGGCGATTGTCTTGCGGACAGGCCTTCCGTAAAGTGGAGTCCTAAAAGTAAGAAAAAAGAATGAAAAAATAGGGAGCCCCTGGTGCGGTTGAGCCGCTTTTTGGGCATGTCATGGTCGTGCCCCCCCCTATGCCCATGGTATTTCCAGAGCGTAGTTATGTGCGTGTGGTATTGGTTCCGCAGTTTCGCGAGGGCTGGGGTTGGGGCCGCATTGCTACGCGTGCTCGGAACGTGCCAGACGGTCTTGATGTAGGTTACTCCGGGCGCGCTTGAAGGTGTCCGGTCGTTTAATGGCCGGACTGGAGAATTGCCTTGAGAGGCTGCTTTGTACTTCTGCCGCGAGGGCCGCCGTATGCTCCTCCGTTCGGAGAGAGCGTTCGGTGTTTCCATTGACCGTAATGACTCCTCGAGGGCCTGGCATCTTGAGCTTGAGGTATGCGTAGTGCGGCACCGCATTGAACTTTGCAAATGCGTTTACGTCAAAGCGGTGCATGATAGCCGCTGCGAACGGGACTATGTCGAAGATTAACTCCTCGCTTGAGAAATTATCCGGGATCCGAAGACCACCTCAAGTGTGGCGAGCATGTCTGATTGGCCTCTACACCTGGTATGGCGCCTTTAAAGGTCGTCTTTGTGGGTTAAGCCTTGAGGGATCTATGCCCATTTTTTCGCCTTTGTATCCTAATAAAGCAGGTTCAGGCTACTGCCGCCGTCCATAAGGACTCTAGTGAGGTGAAATCCGTCAATGATTGGGTCTAGAACCAATGCGGCGAATCTGCCATGGCGGATGCTAGTGGGGTGGTCCCTTCGATCGAAAGTGATCGGGCAGGAGGACCATGGGTTGAACTTTGGGGCGACTGGCTCCAACGCATATACGTCCCTGAGTGCACGCTTCCGTTCCCTTTTGGGGATGTGGGTTGCGTATATCATGTTCACCGTTCGCACTTGTGGGGGGAAACCCTTCTGTCCCCTATTGTTCGGCGGCCGGGGATCCTCCTCGTCATCGCTATGCAGCCCCTTGCCATTGGTTCCGGCGTTTAACTTGCCTGCCTGCTTGAACACCCAACAATCTCTGTTGGTGTGGTTGGCTGGTTTTTCGGGGGTGCCATGTATCTGGCACGAGCGATCAAGTATTCGGTCCAAATTGTATGGTCCCAGAGTATTTCTTTTGAATGGCTTTTTCCGCTGACCTGGTTTAGAGCCTCTGAATCTGGCATTAACTTCCGTATCCTCAGCATTGTCGCCGTTAATGCGGTGCTTTTGCTTGTTGCGACGCGACCTGCCAAGGCTGTCCTTGGTATCCGAGTTACCAGGGATCTTGGTCATGTTATTACTACGAGCTAGCAAGCTGTCTTCTCCCGCGCAAAAGCGGGTCATGAGTGTCGTGAGGGCTGCCATGGATTTTGGTTTTTCCTGTCCTAGGTGCCGGGCGAGCCACTCATCACGGATATTATGTTTGAAGGCTGCAAGGGCCTCTGCGTCCGGACAGTCGAATATTTGATTTTTCTTCATTAGGAACCTTGTCCAGAATTTTCTGGCCGATTCCTCTGGCTGCTGAATTATGTGGCTTAGGTCATCGGCATGTGGTGGTCGCACATAAGTGCCCTGGAAATTGTCGAGGAATGCGGCTTCCAGGTCCTCCCAACAGCCAATTGACTCTGCTGGCAAGCTGTTAAGCCAATGCCGAGCTGGCCCTTTAAGCTTTAGTGCGAGGTATTTGATGGCGTGTAGATCATCACCGCGGGCCATGTGGATATGAAGGAGGTAGTCCTCGATCCATACCGCAGGGTCTGTTGTGCCATCGTATGATTCCATGTTTACGGGTTTGAAACCCTCAGGGATTTGATGATCCATTACTTCGTCTGTGAAGCATAGTGGGTGTGCGGCGCCTCTGTATTGGGCTATATCATGACGTAGCTCAAATGAGCTTTGTCTACTGTGTTCGGCCCGGCCGGATTTACCATATCTGGCGTGACAGTTATCGTCGCGTGTCATGGGGCGCCCATGCGATCCATAGATTGATCTTGTTTGCCTTGCCCTGTCCTCCAATATATCTTGCAGGTCTGGCGCATTTCCCCGTGCCTTGGTAGTCTTTGAGCGATGCCGGGGTGCGGCTTGAGTGGAGGGCCGAGAAGCCTCTCTGTCGCAGCCACGAGGTGGCCGGTTGGCCGCATCATGCGCTGGTGATATAGGTCTAGGTGCTTCCTCCTATAATCGGGGTAGCAGCCTGCATTTTGGGTAGCTCTTGGAGGGGTGTTCGAGTTCGTACTCTTCGGCCGCAAGGACATCAGTCCATCTTTCGGCTGGCAGGTCTTGGTCAGCTCTAAGCTGTTGCTATTTTTTCTTGAGGCTGCTCGCCGTGGCCATAAGCCTGCGTTTGAAACGCTCTTGTTCGACGGGGTCCTCAGGCACGACAAATTAAGTAAATCGTCGAGGCTTGCCTCGTCTTCGGAGGAGACATGTAATTATCATTCTCTACCTCTCATCTGCCGCTCTCTCATGAGGGCTGGCTTCTCCATCCTCTGTGCTGAATCTTCTTTGGAGGGGTTGTCTTCGGCCTTGTCCGGGTGTTATTGTCTCCGGTCTTTGGAATCGCCGTTTTCTTTGTGGCGGGATTTAGAGCGGCGCTTGGCCACGCCGGTGCTTAGGCTGTTTCTTGGAGGGGTCATCCTCCGTTGTTCCATCGCCGTTTCCTTCTTTTGGGGTGTCCACCATATATATGTCATATGACGAGGTGGCCTTCCAGTGCCCTGTAGGCGCTGGTTCCTGTTCGTCTCCTACATCGTCATCCATACCGTCGATCTCTTCGGAGACGAAGTTGAGCATGTCGGTTAAATCATCGATAGTGGCTACAAAGTGGGTGGTGGGTGGGCTTTGAATTTCTTCGTCGTCCGAGTCCCAACCTTGCTGACCATAGTTCGGCCAGGGCTCTCCTAATAAAGAGAGAGACTTTAGTGAATTCAGGATGTCGTCGAAGGGAGAGTGCTGAAAGATGTCCGCGGCGGTGAAATCCATGATCGGCGCCCAATCAGATTCGATTGGCAGGCGCGCGGAAGGTTCAGAGTCCGAAGAGGAGTCCGGCACCTTGGAGACACGAGCTTCGCAAAGGACAGGTATGGTGTTCGGCTCCATCGCCATAGAGATTGCAGCCCTCGAGGCGGTGTCCAGCCACCCGTCCTCGATTAGCACGCGATCGGCTCTGCGCTAAAGTCGGGGCGGAACCACAGTGCGACCTCCGAACCTTTGTCCGTGATGAGAGCTAGATCATGCCCATCGAGGCAGTCTTGGCGTGCTTGGCTGTAGCTCGAACCGTCGAAGATCAAGTCTCCACGGACGTCGGCCGTGTAGTTCAAACTTCAAATCTGACACGATGGCGGGCGTAGCTTTCGATCCGCTCGGATGGCCAGAATTGGCCCTTGATGCAAAGCCGCCGAATCTGAAGATCTGTCCGGGAGAAAAGTCTCACCTGGACCGCATCGTTGTTGATGATCGGAGGAGCCATCGGGCCTAAAGATGGCGACAACGAGGAACTCTCAATGAAAGCACCAATGTCGGTGTCAAAGCTGGCGGATCTCGGGTAGGGGTCCCGAGCGTGCGTCTAGGCGGATGGTAACAAGAGGCAAGGGACACGATGTTTTTACCCATGTTCGGGCCCTCTTGATGGAGGTAAAACCCTACTCCTGCTTGATTGATATTGATGATATGGGTAGTACAAGAGTAGATCTACCACGAGATCAGAGAGGCTAAACCCTAGAAGCTAGCCTATGGTATGGTTGTTGTTCGTCCTATGGACTAAAACCCTCCGGTTTATATAGACACTGGAGAGGGCTAGGGTTACAGTAGTCGGTTACAATGGGAGGAGATCTACATATCCGTATCGCCAAGCTTGCCTTCCACGCCAAGGAAAGTCCCATCCGGACACGGGACGAAGCCTTCAATCTTGCATCTTCATAGTCCAAGAGTCCGGCCAAAGGTCATAGTCCGGCCAGCCGGACACCCCCTAATCGAGGACTCCCTCAGTGGGGCTGCGACGTGTTGATCTTCCGCGGCCGGGCATGACCCAGAAAGTGTGTCCGGCCAAATGGGATCGAGCGTGTTGGGTTATGCGGTGCACCCCTGCAGGGAAGTTTATCTATTCGAATAGCCGTGATCTTCGGTAACAGGACGACTTGGAGTTGTACCTTGACCTTATGACAACTAGAACGGAATACTTAATAAAACACACCCTTCCAAGTGCGGATACAACCCGTGATCGCTCTCTAACAGGCGGCGAGGAGGGATTGCGGTAGGATTATGCTATGCGATGCTACGGAAGACTTGATCTACTCTTTTCTACATGCTTTGCAAGGCGGAGGCTGCGAGCGTAGTCTTGACGGGATTAGTTATCCCTCTCTCATTACGGCATTCTGCGATTCGGTCCAGCGATATGGCCCTTTACACATATACCCATGCATATGTAGTGTAGCTCCTTGCTTGCGAGTACTGCGGATGAGTACTCACGGTTGCTTTCTCCCCTTTTCCCCTTTCCCTTCTACGGTTGTCGCAACCAGATCACGGAGCCAGGGGCGAGCGCCACCGTCGGCGGCGACTCCTACTATTATCGGAGGTGCCTACTACTACGTTCGGGCGGCAGCGGCGACGGGGAGTAGGTTAGGAGGATCGAGGCGGGAGGCATGCACCTCTTTCGATCTGTATCCCGGTTTGTGCTAGCCTTCTTAAGGCAAACTTGTTTAACTTATATGCGTACTCAGATATTGTTGCTTCCGCTGACTTCGTCTATGATCGAGCACTTGTATTCGAGCCCTCGAGGCCCTGGCTTGTATTATGATGCTTGTATGACTTATTTTATTTTTAGAGTTGTGTTGTGATATCTTCCCGTGAGTCCCTGATCTTGATCGTACACGTTTGCGTGTATGATTAGTGTACGATTGAATCGGGGGCGTCACAATAAGATAGTCTTATCATAAGTCTTGCATGTAATTTAGAGATGATAGAAAAACATGTGTACAGTGGATCATCTCTTAGCCTTATCTTCAATAACTAGTTATTCCTAAAAACATGGTGAAACAGATTGTGCTAAGAGATCATCTCTTGTCTTCTCTTAAATAAGAGAGGACAAGCTTTTTCTTATGATTTCTCTTTCCTCCACCTCATCATTTATCCTATGTGGCATCCCTACAATAGAACCATTGTACATGCCCTAAGCCCGCTTATGTGGAGGAGAGAGAGGCATTGACAAAGTCAAGGAGTGGTATCTGCATGAGCCCGTCTCTACATGTGCTCCTAGGTATAAAAAACTAATTCTTAAAAAAGAGGCATAAAAAAACAATTGTGTCTAAAAAAGAAAGGTAAAAAACATTTGAGAGGAAATAGATAGAGAGAAAGTGAGAAAAAGTTGTGACCTTATAGCCAACTTTATAGTCAACACTATGGTAGTATTACATGAGGAAGGAGGGAGTGGTGCGCATGCCAAGTTCACTGGGCTGCCATGCTTCACACTCCTCTGTCGTAACAGTGGCGACAATAGCCTTCGTAAAAAATAAACAAGGAATACTCGTTGCTCGTCCACTATATCGGAAAGAATACTTTCATTCGTTGACATGTGGGACGTCGACCATCCTGGTCCACCTACCATGCACAAAATTATCCTAGTCCAACCTAGTCGTAGCACAGGCCCAACCTTTCCCACTGTAAGTTCGTCGGACGAAGGAACCATCATGACTTTGTTGAATTCCGCTTCTTCAAGAGAACTTACTGTACCCACAGTACTACTACCACACGCGAAGACTGGATGGCACTGTACCACGTCATATCACTGAAACCCACTAGGCCAAACTAGCCCGCCTAGGATTTGTACCCCCTCCATTTCAAAGTTAGTAGTACAAAGTTGAGTCATCTATTTTGGAATGGAGGGAGTACTTCTCTGTACTGCTATGATTTTGTGTTGTACGTCTCTATACTTTTGCTACGATTTTCCTACCCTATGAACCAAATGAGGCCTGAATGTATCCGTGTTGACTATTGTCTGATCGATTGCTAAGCCTACAATTTTAGGAGCTTGGGCTATTGGTCGATCGACGACGGATCAATATAAGCGTACCATGAGCTCATCAGCCCCAACATTTCCCTTCGGTGAGTGTTTTGCAAGTACTATAGCTCGCACAGTAGCTAGCCTACTAAAACCAAGAATCATCAAACAAGCCCTACTGATATGATGAACAGTTCAAACTTACATCTAAGCATGCCATATATTACATCAAAAGATGGTGAGGATACATCTGTTTCTACAACTCGGAGAGGGTTCGCATGATTCACTATCAAACAAAAGTAGCAAATACCACCCACACAAGACAGTGCACTAGCCCTAAGATGGTTTGATAACACTACAAAAAAAGACACATCCGTGACATTTTGGGCCGAACAAAAAAAAATTCTGTCATACATATGACACTTCTATGACGATAATTGTGACAAAACCCGGTATCATCATAGATGTGGTGGGCTCCTACTTCTATGACAAAAAATCATGACAGAAAATGGGCTTTTAAGTCACAGGCGGTAGGAGGCAGCTGCATGACATTCTTTGGGCCGTCCATGACGGAAAAACCGTGGTAGAAGCAAGGGGAGGAAAATTTCGGGAGTTCCCGATTCACGGTGGGAGGTCGGGGCCAAGCGATCGCGTTTCTCTCGTACATGTCTGTGGCGTGTGTGCGGCGTTGGCTCTAAGCGAATCCGGCGATTGCCTGCAGGCCACGCATTCATCGAACCCGGCGATCGATCGATGGCTGTTAACTAAACCCAATCGGCGATTCGCCGCTCGCCGCTAGCGAAGCCGATCGATTGGATGAGCAGTGGCGTTGCGGCGAGGGGGTGGATGAGCGGTGGCGGTGGCTTTGCCTGCGGATGAACAAGACACCGTGGTGTGGAGGCTGGATGAGCAGTTGGCGGTGGAGGGGTGCCCGTGGAGGGAACAGGACCCGTGGTGTGGAGGGCTGGATGAGCGATGAAGCGGTGGAGGGGTGCCCGTGGAGGGGTGGTTGAGCGATGGCCGGTGGAGTAGCGGCGGTGGAGGCTGGATGAGCGAGGAGCCTGTGCGGTGGAGGAGGTCTGATGGCAGCCCGTGGAGGCTGGTGGAGGTCGACGGTGGAGATGAACAGTATCCCATGGAGTCCCGTTTTGCGCACGCCACACCTCTCCCGATGAACAGGACCCCCGTTCGTAGTAGGAGGTCCATTTCGTCCGTTCTTGATGCAGCACACCTCCCGATCAACAGGACCCCTGTTTCGACCATAGGAGGTCCGTTTCGTCCGTTTTGCGGTACGCCACACCCCTCCCAATCAACAGGACCCCCATTTTGATCGTAGGAGGTCCGTTTCCTCTGTTTTGCGGTATGCCACACCCCTCCCAATCAACAGGACCCCCGTTTCGACCGTAGGAGGTCTGTTTCCTCCGTTTTGCAGTACGCCACACTCCTCCCGATCAATAGGACCCCCGTTTCGACCGTAGGAGGTCCGTTTCTCCCGATTCTTGATCGCCACACCCTCCCCATGAACACGACGCATTCCGTTGCCTCCCCATGAACACGACGCATTCCGTTTCCTCCCCATGAACACGACGACGACGCTGTTTCTCCGTTTTGACCCAGCCATGTAGTAGAGCCCTCGCTGTACGTATGCGCGAGTAGGCGTTTGAGACCCTGCCCGTATGTACGTACGTGGCCGTATTTTCTTTGTTGCACCCTGGCCGCTGTACGTACGTGTACATGCTACGTGTGCGCCTCTACTACGACACGTATGCGCCTCTACTACGACATGTGCGCACCTCTACATCGACCGATATATGTAATGCATACGTTCGCGACGAATGACAACGCTACGTGCGCTTCGACCAGGTGGTCCCGATCGCCGGCACTTCCTTACTGCGAAGATGTAGCTGGTGGGTTCCAGCAGTCAGGGGGGCGAATCATTTTGGTTTTATTGCCCGGACGCACTTCCTTGCATGCGAAGATGTAGCTGGTGGGTCCCAGCAGTCAGTGGGGCGAATCGATTTTTTTTCCGGACGCACTTCCATGCGTGCGAAGGTGTAGCTGGTGGGTCCCAGCAGTAAGGGGGGAATGTTTTTTCGCGAAATACGGTGGCCCGTCCGGTGGGTCCCTGCTGTCAGGTGGAGGAATCATTATTTTCCGCGTAATAAGGAGGCACTTCCTTGCTACCGCCGTGGACCCAGCTGTCAGCCTCTCCACGTATAGTCCACGTCCGATGGAAGTCGTTCCTTGACCACGTTGACCACGCCGTGCCGAGACCACCAGGGCGGTGGACGACGGCGAGGCCTAGGGAGGGGACGACGCGGAGCCGATGAAGATGCGGCAGTGGATGCCCACGAGGAGAGGAGTATGAGGGTTCACTCGTTCGGCTGCGGTGTGAGGTTGCCGTCGCTGCAGGGCCTGGCCAGCGGTGGGAATAGTAGGGGGCGGTGAGGCCTCGCGGCCTGACCCGACCACGGGAGGCAGGAAGCGGCGGCACGACCGGCTGCTTTGGGCGGTGGAGCAAGAAGACCAGAGGTTGAAGAAGGACTACGACCATTGGATGGACATCGTACGGTCACTGGAGCTAGAATCATTCATATTGACTAAGTTGACAAAGCCCTCCGTCCCCGTCAAGTTAGTAGGCCCACAAGTCAGCCTCTCACCAAGGTGGGTCCCAGCTAGCAGGGGGAGTATTCATTTTTTGTGCGTAATAAGGAGGCACTTCCGGTGGGTCCGAGCTGACAGAGGGGGGAAAGTTTTTTTTCGCGAAATACGATGCCCGTCCGGTGGGTTCCAGCAGTCAGGGGGGAAACATTTTTTTCGCAAAATAAGGTGGCCGGTCCGGTCGGTCCCCGCTGTCAGGTGGAGGAATAATTATTTGCGCGTAATAAGGAGGCACTTCCTTGCGGCCGCCGTGGACCCAGCTGTCAGCCTCTCCACATACAGTACTCTTCCGATGGAAGTCGGTCGTTCACCACGTTGACCACGCTGCGCCGGGAGCACCAGGGCAGTGGACGACAACGAGGCCTAGGAAGGGGACGGCGCAGAGTCGGGGAAGACACAGCAGCGGAAGCCCGCGCGGAGAGGAGCACGAGGGTTCACTGGTTCGGCTGCGGTGTGAGGCTGCCGTCGCCGCAGAATAACAGGGGGTGTGGGTGAGTGGAGGGATGGCCTGGCCAGCGGTGGGAGTAGTATGGGGGCGGTGAGGCCTCCGGCATGACCCTGGCCACGGGAGGCGAGGCGAGCAACACGACTGGCGCTGCTTTGGGCGGCTGGACCAAGAAGACCAGAGGTTGAAGAACCACTCTGGCCGTTGGATGGACATCGTACGGTCATTGAAGCTAGAATTATATTGACTAAGTTGACAAAGCCCTTGGTACGCTCCAACTTAGTAGGCCCACAGGTCAGCCTCCGAAACGGTGCGCCCCAAATGTCAGGGGAGGAATCATTTTTTGGGCGGCCGAAGCTAAGAATATCCGAGATTGAAGAAGAAGCACTACATCCGTTGGATAGACATCCAACGGCCACTGCTGCTAGAACCGTGTGTTGACTATAATAAGTTGACAAAGCCTTGCATACGCATCAACTTACTTTTTTTAGGGAACGCGTCACTTAGTAGGCCCACAAGTGTGTGGCAGAGAACTTATAGCCCATTTGCGTTTTGTAAGAATGTACAACCCATTTTTGAATTCTAATGGAATTTACAACAGCCCATTTACAGTTTGTTAAAAGTACAGCCCATTTTCTAGCTTGGACACCGATTAATAATTTCAACCAACCGTTGAAGACGGAATTCAATAAAATTTCCCACATTTTGATGGGTCCGAAATATTTTTATCCTGAAATTTCTAGTCAAATTAAATATAAATTTGTATTACGTAAAAATCCAATGAATCATTGCGTGCGCAACAATGAAAATTTAAGATTTTCAAAATCCATAAATAATATTTTATAAACTAATTTCGTGTTTGGTGCATTTTGTTATAGTTACTGCCTAGTTTTTATAATTACATCCCATTTATTATTTTTAAAGCCCATTTTCCTGTTAAGCCTAATGCATCCCTCCTAGGAAAGATTTGCAGCCAGTAGGCGAGGAGAATAACAAGTTGACCTTGCCTGGGTATTCCTCAAAAATACGTATAGCTGGGCTAGCCATTTTCATCTTGAAAAAGTTAGTATCTCGGCTGGATATCTGGCCTGGACTAGACGGGCCACAGCCCGCCCAGTTAATACCATGCTCTCCTATGAACAATAACGAAATCATCGCCAAGAAAAACTCTGCAGTGCTCATGCCTCAAAAACACAAATACTGCTCGAGCTGCTTGGTCCCAGCTGTCGGTCGCACCTTGTGCAATTCTCTCGTTTATATTGACTACATAGGTTGACAATGATGTGGGACCGTGATGTCAGGAAACCAGGAGAAAGCAAAAAAAATATAGTTGTACATAATAAGGAGGCACTTGCGTACGTACGGCTATGGCCCTAGTGGGTCCCTAGTGTCATCCAGTCAAAATAAAGTCATCTCCTGAATCCTCATGTTCGTTGACGATGTTAACAATGCTCGGCGCCACGGCGAGTGCAACAACTCGAAGGACAACGGAGAGGGCCTCGCGGGCCCTACGGATGGTCTGATATAGCGCCCACTGCTCATTCAGGAAGCCAGGTTCATCGGACACCTATGAGCACCTTCGAGAAACTGAGACGGCATGAAACGGTAAGGCCGCGCTTGGGAGCTCTGGTTTACTTCAAACCTGTATTAACATACAAGTGTAATTTACTCATCATCTGAAACAACGCGTAAAATACATGCGTAATGAAACCGAGGGCCCGAGGTCTGTAAGTAAAACCGGCGGGTTACACGTGTAATTTGAGAGACCAGTGTATATTTTATGAGCACTGCTATATGGATGACATTACCAGACTATACATGCATGACGTGCGTATCATGCCATCCATGGGCAAGGCTGAAACAGCAGCTAACGGCTGGATTAGCAATCGTTCGAGCATTATTCAGCGTTTTTATCATGTGTGAAGTACTTCCGATATTTTACTAGTCGAAATCGACCAACCAAGCGCCTTCGCCCGAGACCATCTGCTTTAATTTACAAGCGTCAGTTTTACGAGCGGTTTTGGTTGGAAAACAACGATCCAATCACAGCTTAATATCATGAGTTGGTCGGAAGATCATATGATTTCACGTCTAACCTACCCGACTTGTCGTATAGGCTATGAATGAAACATCAGACGATGAACTTCTTAAGCACGAAAACAACAGAAGAGGATGATCTTCTTAACAAGCAAATCAACGGGCATTAGATCGACATGCAAAACAATACGAAGCATTATTCTCTGGAGGCACGGTGAACAGCTTGTGATGCCGCATGCCACAACATTCCAAGCTCAACTTTGCAATCAAACACAAGGCACGGCATTACATAGACAATATTGAGCAAACTCTTAACACAGGAATATCTCAGCAGAGTAACTATTTACTCCTAAACTGAACACAGGAATAGGAAAAAACACTCGACGCTGCTCACAAAGAAGGGCGTCCTACTCAAAAATATCAAATGCATGTCTTCTGGCTAACATCAATGAGCAAATTTTGACAAGGTTTTCCAATTCCAATATATTAAACTAACATCTTCTTGCTAACATCAATGATTAAACTTTGACAAGCTTTTCCCATGCAAAATATGTAATGCCTATGATCGTGGAGTCCTGTCGTAGCTTCTTGTACTTGTTTGGGAACTTTTTGCCCAGGGCACTCCACATGTTCATAAATTGCCAATGGTCTCTGTAGACTAGTCATGTCACCGGTGTCTAATAATACTCTGTAAAGCTTCTAGGTCATTCCTTCTGTAATGTAGCGCAAACAGTGACTGCTTCTTTCTCGCAAAGTGGAGCGACCAAGCTGGACCAAGAATGCAGCAGTTTGCCTTGGACACATTGGCTCATTTTGTGCAGTTCAACTAAAATCAAAGTCGGAATAAAACCGAGATTTAATTTTTATATCCCTGTAAGCAACAATAGGTATAAGGGAAACAATTACTGAGAAATAACGGTTGATGACTTGTACTCCCAGAAGAAAAGCATCTACTGATCTACTTTATCTTAATGGGAAACAAAGGTGAGAGTAGCAATTCTCCATCGGTGTGATTCATTCATATTGATCGAGACATTATCTTAACAATGCCTTGTTTCAACATGTATAAAGAACGACAAAGCAGAAAAGTACCATTCCTAAAACAATGCAACTGATTCATTTTAACAGAGACATTATCTTAACAATACCTTGGTTAAACATGTAGAAAGAACTACAAAGCAGGATAGTACCATTCCTAACAAAGTGTTGCAGTTTTGAACTAAGATTCAGTAGTTAATTAATTTTGAGAGTGGCATGCTTAATTTTACCAGCGACATAAGATTAACGAAAAGCATAAAACGTTCCAGGGGAGAGTGGGCGCAACAACGATATGTGCTTCCATCTACTTATAAAGGGGGTGATGCAGAGTTTGTTGTAGCAAAGCAACAAGCATCATGTCTGGGTTGGTCCCATTTTTGTTCACTACTTAATGGGAAAAGACAGCAATACAATAGCTTCAATTCAACATTTATTTAAAACAGTACCAATACAAGTAGCACAACATCTCAAAGCACACGCACAATCATGTGGATGAAGGCCCATCTTGACCTTTCATGAGACGGACAAGATAAAATATGAATCTGCCAACACGAATAGGAAATCCAATCTCGTTTTGTGCAGTTGCATTGAAATCAAGCAAAGTGTTTCGCGTAGAGAAGCCAAATGTCCCAATAGCAACAAGTTGAATAGATATCCCTGTTTAAACAGAGGCAAAAAAGGAATCAATTACTAGCTAATAAAGGAGGATGAAACATGCGGCCACAAAAATGGTAATCCCGCCAATCCCTAACAAGTGTTGCAGTTTTGAAATAAGAATCAGTAGTTAATTCTGAGAGTGGCATCAATTACTGGCTTATAAAGGGGGTGATGCTGAATTTGTTATAACAAAGCAACAAACATCATGCCTGGGTTGGTCCCATTTTTGTTCACTCCTTAATGGGAAAAGATAGCAATACAATAACTTCAATTCAACATTTATTTAAAACAGTACCAAAACAAGTAGCACAACATCTCAAAGCACACTGCACATCATGCGGTTGAGACCAAGATTTGAAACAACTCGCTACGAAAACTGGAAACAAATCTCAATCTCCTTTTGTGCAGTTCCAGCAAAATTAAGCAAAGTCACCGGTGTGACATTCAAGTTGAACTGCACAAAACACTCTTAAAACATATGTGTTTCGAGTAGCGAAGAAAAATGTCGCAATAGCAACAAGTTGAATCGATACCCCTGTTTTAACAGAGGCAAAAAAGGAAACAATTACTTTCCGATAAAGGAGGATGAAACAAATGGTGACAGAAAGAAGCATCTAACTTATCTTGGATGGAAAACAAAGTAGGGCAGTAGCATTTCTAAAACGGTTGCATTGATTCATATTAACAGAGACATTCTCTTGAAACAACATTCGTTAAAAAATGTAATTTACTTTTAACAATGGCATTGCTTCAATTTTCCGGCGGCATTCTTAGATTAACAACAGCAAAATAGTTGTATGGGACATGCCACACCATGTGCGCCCACACGTATAAATGGGTGATGCGAGTATGTAGCCAAGTAGCATATATGCTTGGTCCCATATTTGTTCTCTTTGAACCTTCTTCCTATGTGAGGGCGGCAAATCTAGTCCTGCACAAACTACCCGACCCCCCAGTTTCTTTCCCTTTTCAACAAAGAGATCGGTTCCTTACAGATGTGTGTACTGGGTTACCCCCTTTTTCCCTTTTCGACCTACAAAGCGGCTGGATAGCTAGTCTATACTACTTTCCGCCCCTCCTTTCCTCATTGAACCACGTCCTAGATTCTTGCTCCAGCCCACCGCACCCTTCTTTCCTCTTTGAACCAAGACCTAGATTCGACTACAGATCAAAAAAGATCCACATGCAGCTAGAGCAACGACGGTTTCAAAGAAACTTATACCTTAGGGACGTCGGGATGTGGCAAGGCGTGCGGCAGGAGGCCGGATCTGCCCACACTACGTACGACAGCGAGGAAGAAGGGGTCGGTGGCCCTCCCGCATAGGCGCTGGGTGAAAGAGAACAGCGCAGCAGTAGTGGATTGCCTCCCTCGCCAAGGCGATAGAGTGAACGCTGCACCTCCTCCCTTCCGGGCGACGGGATACGGACGCCTCCGTCACCACCGTGAGGGGGAGAGAGAGACAAGAGGCCAACGCAGTCTTGTTTAGATCTGGTGAAGAGAGGGTGAGAGACTATGAATATAGCAAACCATACCAAATGAACGCTGAGCCTCCAGCCTGTAACATATATGTAGTGCGGCGAGCGTGTGAGAGTGCAAACCCTAGCAAACAAGCGCTGATGCTCCCGCTTATATATATACTCTTGTGAAATACGGATGAGCTCCGGTGCCTTCACTGCACCTGCTTTTGGCTGTATGACAGGTGAGCCAGCCACATTTTGGGCCCACCTGTCATAAATCCAAAGGCAGATGCACTAAGTCAATGAAGTTGCGTCCATATAGTACTCTCGTGTATACGACTAATATATAGTGGAGTAGTTTTCATATTCTCTCCATAACAATCATTTTAAATTGTGTAAGTACGAAACGAAACTTTTTATTTAATGTACAATGAAGAAAACTAGTACTACTTTCGATGAACTAACGATCCACGCCCACACGTCCTGGTCGCACTTCCTGTCCTTCACGTGTGGTACACTACCCTCCCTTAAGTGAACAACCACACATGCGCCAAATTATCGGAAACGTGTGAGAGCGTGTACAAATAAAGAATTTTAATTTCAATTATCGGAAAGGTTTGAGAGTATTACAAAGTTTGACTTCAGTCAAATCTAATATGCGGAGTAAATAAAAATGGAGGGCTAGTACGTCCATCCAGGTTTTTAGTCCACACCATTTTTTAAATCAAAGTTAATAGCTGGACAAATAAAATTACAGGGGAGCTGGAGACAAAGTTGTGAGAAGGCTTAGAAATCAATACAAAACTTATGCTCTTAGTACCAACATCGATCGTTCTTCGAGGAAACATTTGGTTCATAGCCAATTGTGTGATAAAATTGCACTAACGTGAAAGACGACTGCGTCTCCAACGCAACCGAGGTGAACTGACGAAGGATATCATCTTTGTGCGTAACAAGCAAAGAGCACTGATGGAAGACAACTTGTTTTTCATTGAAAATCGATCAGCTTCACCAGCCGACACAACCATGATGCGCTACCATGAGCATCGATAGGTCATCGTGGTGATACATCATCCATTTGGCATCAAGTTTGGGTGAGGCACCTATGAAGTTCGACAAATCCTCACTGTGGTCTGTTTCTTCTCAGTAATCAAGCTCGAGGAAGGAAGAACCACGTGGCAGAGGAAAGTGAGGCGGAACAACAATGGCCATCCAATTTTGTGCAGTTCCACTAAAATTGAGGAAGACATGCCCGGGTATGGAGACAAGCATCGCTGTTTCCAAAAATATAAAAAAGGGTTAGCAACGACATCTCAATTGTCAATAAGAATTAATGAAAAGTACACCAACAAGCGAAGCATCATAATTATCTTGATGGGAACTAAACCAGGATACCCGAGAAAAAAAGCATTTCTTCATTTAACAAGTGATAGTACTACCACCATATGGACAATGACCGCACAACCACCATGTACTTTTTGTCGAAACAACATGTATACCTCCACCGAGGCATAAATCAGGACAACTTTTCGAGTGGCATTTCCTCTATAATAGTACTAGTAGGTGATGTTGGACCAGCCGGCGAACCCTAGCTACTATGCATGGGGAGCTGGGGAGTAGTCGCATAGAAGAAAACCTGCATGCAGCGACCTGGGGAGCTGGACCAGTACAAGAAGTTATACCCCAGGTGGGCGAGATGTCGTTTAGGCGGGCGGGCGGGATCTGCCCACTCGACGGCAGCGAACAAGGGCGCGGAAGATCTACGTCCGCGCCAGCGCCGGCTCCGAGAAAACGGTGCGCATCGGTTTCCTCCGTCGCCGACGGCGACAACGTTAACGCTGCACCTCCTCACCTCCCGGAGAGGATGGGATTCGGCCGGATCTGTGACCACCGGCGAGGAGAGAGATAGAGTGGACACTGTCATCTTGTTTTGATATGGAGAGGGTGAGAGAGCGAGACACGAGAAAATCTATCAAACAAGAGGCTATAATGGAGTAAAAAATCTCTCCATAGCAGTGGTTTTAAATAGAATACGCACGTTCCCGAAAAAAAGAAACGAAACTGATTTTCTAACGTACCAATAAAGAAAACTCGATCAAAAACACGCCCCCGCTTCCAGGTCGCAAGAGTCGTTGCGCACACACAATAGACATAGACATGCATATCCGTGTTTACATAAAATTCCATTTCCATCTCCATCTCCAATCATATTTGTCCAACTGGCACATTATTTACGTTGTTAATTATATACGCAGCAATATTAACATACAACATCTCTTGTTTTCGCATGTCCGGACCGCTGCCATGGACGGTCCTGACCAACCCGAACCCTCTTCATCACCCGCGCGTCCTTCCCGCCCGAAACGGCCAGTGCCACATTCATGCCCGGCCAGAGCGGACGTGACCTCTCACTGGCGCCGGCATTGAAGCGGCGCGCCGGCCGAGAGAGCGTCGCCCGCGCCGCTTCCGGGTGCACGCGGCTGCTCCGCGTTCAAAGGTCGCAATAGCCGGCTACAACATGCATGTAAAAAGTTCTTGGGAGTCCGTGCTCCAGCTAGCTGTCCTCCCCCAACTCGTTAATCTCTTCCAGTAGTGCTAGTACTACATGGCGCGATGCATCGACAAGCAGGCGGGAAAGTTATCGTATACTTGGTTTGCGGTGAGTGGCATGCCGAGCGATCCAACGAAATGAAACGTTGGTTTCTCTCCGTTTCCATTTTTTCTCTGGAAAAACGGAAACTTTCCACTCCATTTTCATTCATATTCGAAGGTTGCCCCGTTACAACATTCCATCAAATACAAAGGAAAACTAACACGCATGCTGATGCATTTCAATGATTCACAGATCATAGCCAATATTTACTTCACAACTAAAGAAAAAAGTTGTGAGAGTGTGTACGAAAGAAAAACTACTGATGGGGTCACTACGACTTAAACCCTAAACACTAAACATTATTTTATTTCCTGGCGGGTAGAACCTGTCGAAGGAAAGACTTGGCACCCTCGGATCAAATGATGCTTTTGTGCGGTTCCACTAAAATCGACACGAGCATCCCCGATGGCAAAGATATTGAAGAAGTGTGATTAGAATAATAATCGGCACTAGTTCATAAGACATAAACTCATCACAAGTAGAAGCGGTAGAAGTAGAGAAAGATCGACATGGAGATGGAGCTACGGCAGTGGAGCAAGCCGGCTCCAAAAGGAAGATGGACTACCTGGGACGTCGGGCCATAGCTAGAAGGGCGGTTGGGACGCGGCATCGGCCCATACCACGGTGACCCCCGATTGGGACGCACCGACTGTGGGGTTTCTCCCTCGACGATGTCGACCGCGTCTACGCAGAACATTGTTCCCTTCCCCCAGCTGCGGGATCAGGCCCGTCGTTCTATTATTGTGAAGAGAGCAACCTAAGCAAGCAGGCTTGTAGCTTAGGCTTCTGCTGGTGTATATATAGTGGTTTTCTTTTTATCTCCATATCAACCATTTTATATTGCGTACGTGTCATTCAAGAGTGAAATGATGGTTGCTTCTTCCGACTAACTTACTGTGTGATTTGACTGCTCCTTAGTGGCCCCTACACGTACTCCCCCTACGTGTATACAACAGTCACACGTACACATGGATGCAAAAACGCGTGCGACGCCCTAATGCATGCATGTCCGAGCACACGACGGAACACACACGGTCACGCTGAAGCGCTCAACCTACACGTGCATGCACACACATACTCAGTCAGGGTGAGATAGTGACCGTATAAACACCGAAAAATATATATATTGAGCGCAATGAGCGTATTATGAAGTCCACTGGCCATATTTTTACAAATATACAAAGGATGCATGATGTATTTATCTCGTTTGAAATTAAGCCATATTAACCGGAGAGGAGGCAGTATGGACTAGCATTACTTTGCTGTGTCCCGTCAACTTGCCGAACAAGGAGAAGGTTGCAGGACGGGAGAAGCTTGCACGCGGTGGCTCACAGGACAAGGAGAAACTTTTGACTAAAGCAAGCTCTCCCTCGCTCAGGCGGTGGACGTGCAACAGTTAATTCGGTGTCAGATTGCCAGAAGCATAGATTATACTACTAGTGCTATTATTGTTCGGCTTCCCGAATAGGCGAACAGCCAAGCGCAAAGTTTACTAGTACTACTACTATAGTCTATAAAGGTGCATTACTCTACTAGTACTAGGAACCGGATGGAGGAGCGTCTGCACTCTTATTATAATTTTAAAATGTGATAAAGCAATCTTCAACACATTTGGTTCTCTTCGAGGGTTCTCGCATGTGATAATGGAAGTTGATTGCATGGAACACTCGCCACAATTCTCGCTAAATTCTGGCTCATATCCTGTTACAAATAGTAGCGCGGGTAATATTTCCTCTTTTTTGTTATTCAGCATGTAAACAGGTCAGCAAACCTTGCGGCGCATCTTCGTGCGAACCGTGCTTGCTGCACTTTGAATGTGGCCGAGAGCTGGCTTGATGAAACACCTCGCTTCCTACTTCTTTTTTTTGCGGGGTACCTCGCTTCCTAGTGACCAGTGTCTTGGCTGATAGTCCTAAGAATGCTTATATATGAATAAAGCTCTCTCATTTACCTGAAAAAAAGATTAAGCCATATTAACCGAAAAGGAGGGAGTATGGACTAGCACTACTTTTTGGTGTGTCCCGTCAACTCGCGGAACGAGGAGAAGCTTGCAGGACAAGGTGAAGCTCGCCACGCTTTTGACTAATGCAACCTACCCTCGGTGGACATGCATCGATCCATTCGGTGTAAGATTGTCGAGGCATACCCGTAGTACCCAACATGCGGAGTACCAACATTGTTAGACTTCACGAAGAGGCGAAGAGCCAAGCCGCAGTAGTACGAGTAGTACTACTACTAGAACCGCATGGTGGAGCGTCCATTTTATTTTTTTTTATCTACGATAAAGTACATGTTTATTCCGGAGAAGGGCGGAAAACGGCAGCCCAACATGTAATGAATGATATCGATCAACCAACCATGCTCGAATATATCTTGGCCTCCGTGCGAGCCCGTCTGTGTGTTCTCGCTCCTCGTCTCTCTCAAGGAATTGCGGTTGGCTCTTTGCCGTCAATTGAGATCAGTTTGCTCACACTCCTGTCCCACATGTCAGTGATATGCCAAGAGGAGGTGTGTTGACCGACTGGCCATACGTGTACTTGGTTTTGCACCTTCATACTACTCCTCCCTCCGTCACAGCCATGTATGCCGCTTCATTATGATGCATTTCTCTCAATGCATTTCCACCACCAGAGAGACTTTAGACGCGTTTGGTTTAATGCTCAATTAATTAGGGCGTGGTAACCGCAATCAAGTCCAGAATTTTCTCTCCATGTATTGTGCTACTACGGAGTGGAGTAAGTGCATACATGTGTGTACCCGGGGTGGAAGCACTGCATGCATGTGTGTATGCATTATTCCCTCTAGTAATAGACGCCTTGCTATAACTACCAATGCTATTTTTCAGGCCGATCGCTAGTCGCCTTGGTCCCATAGATTTTTCTTTTTTGGAAGCGCGCTGTATAAACAGTGACGGATGGAGTAGTATGAGCGGATTCAAAGAAGAGCGTATTGATGGTTGCATCTTCAGAGAAACTTACAGTGGGAAAGGTGGGGCTTATGATATGACTGCTCATTACTCACTATTAATGCAGCGTAACGACCGGGCTGAGTCTCCCATGCGGTTGTGCACTACCCCCTCGGTTCTTAAATATACTCCAGAGTATTTGTCTTTCTAGAGATTTCAACGAGTGGCTACTCAAATATATGTCTTTTTAGAGATTTCAAATGGACTGGCACATACGGATGTATATAGACATATTTTAGAGTGTAGATTCACTCATTTTGCTCCGTATGTAGTCACTTGTTGTAATATCTAGAAAGACGAATAGAATATTTAGGAACGAAGGAGTACACATATCTGAAGCAAAATGAGTGAATCTACACTCTAAAATATGCCCGTTTGAAATTTGTAAAAGACAAATATTTAGGAACGAAGGAGTATAATTTTGTGCATGGCACATGGACCCGGATAATGAAGAGGCTTCTGGCAATGCTATCAAGCTTCCATCATTTGTTTACATAATTGACGTATTATACAAATAATTTTCCAGTGACATGAAATTGTACAACGGTGTGAGCTTTAAGCTTTTGTTTCGCATGTCTTGCCATCGATGCTCTTTCGGAAACAATAAAAAACTAACTTCCTTGCTAATGCATGTCAATTATTAGCAGATCAGAGCTAAAAATAACATCACAACTGAAGACAGAGTTGTGAGAAGGTGTTAAATTAAAATTGATCCATGCTTTCATTGGCAGCAACGTCCCCCTAGCTCTGTCTAAATCAACAAGGCATGTTGGGAAAAAAGTAGCTGTCTGGAGCATGCAACATTCCGATCATTTTGTGCAGTTCCACTAAAATAGAGCTGAGCGTCCCTGCTCCAAAGATATTAAGTGTGATTACGATAATAGAGGACTGCTGATGAAACAATAAACACACAAATAGAAGCCGGTCACCTTTGTAGTCTCTCTTAGTTGGAGAAGATTAGGCTCGGAGTTGGATGAGGAGGATAGAGAAAAACCAATCTCCCTTTGTGCAGTCACACTGAAATGTAGAGACGTTTCCCGTGTTACATTTTAGTACAACTGAACAAAACACTCTTAAGAAAAAAGTGATTTGTGTAGTTCACCAAAAGGTCGCAATAGCAATGAGGTGAAATGGATAGCCCTATTTGCAAAAAAGAGGTAGAAAGAAAACAATTACTAGCCAATAATAGTTGATGACACATGAGACGACAAAAAAGAAGCATATTCCTTGTCCTAAGGGAAGATAACAACACGGTTGTGTTTGTCTAAAATGGTGTGAGGACGAGAATGCAATATGGAAAGTACGCCGGACGAGCTACGTTTTGGGCAAAGAACTATGGAAGATCCACGTGCAATGATGTGGGAAGACGGGCAGTGGAGCAAGGCCGGAGGGGATACCTGGTGGTCGTCGGGATGTAACTAGGTGAGCGGTGGCAGGCGAAATCTGCGAGCAAGTAGCGTAGGCCCTGCCGCGCCGGAGCTTGGTCAGAGAGAACGGCGTGTACCGCAGATCGGGACGTGCTGCCTCGGCGCTGTCGAACGGAACGATGCACTTCCTCCCTTTCCCTCGGCGGACGGGATGCGGCCGGATCAGTGACCAACGGTGAGAGAGAGAGAGGCCACCGCACTCCCTTTCCCCCGGCGGACGGGATGAGGCCAGATCAGTGACCAATGGTGAGAGAGAGAGAGAGAGGCCACCGCGGCCTTGTGTGAGATACTCTGAAGAGCGACATACCAGGCAGGCAGGCTCCATTGTATATAGTGAGCGGACTACCTTTTTCTCCATAAAAATCGTTTTATATTACGTGTAATGCGTGCCATTGAGCGCTATAACTTTATTTAAAAATAACGCGGCAACGCGTCAAGTCAAACTTTGTTTCATGCACGCGTGGTACACGACCTCCCTAGGTAAACAACTGCTACAGGCGTTCAAATTATCACGTGGGCTGCCATTTCGTAAAGAAATGAGCTCCATCGTGTACCCGCGCGGGTGTGGCTGAGCACGAAGCGTGAGTACATGCATGGTGCACCTATTCTCTTCTTGTATACGTACACCGCCTACGTGGGGTTGTGTGAGAGAGATACAAACCTAGAGAGATATAGTGTGTGGGTTCTTGTGAGTTTTTTTTGGGGGGGGGGGTCAATCAAAAAATGTGGGTCAATCAAAAAATGTAACATATGCAATGTGTGTGAAATAGAGTCCTGGATATATCATCGGCTTGAGGTGTCCATATAATCGAAGAGAGAGATGATGTGTGTGTGTGTGTGTGCGCGCGCGCGATCGATAAAGAGTGCCATCGAATTTGTGTGTGCCCACGTCAAAGATATAGAGTGGATGGCCTACTGGAACATGAGAGGGGACATGTGCAGTTTGTCTCTGTGGCATGGATACCTACCTGCAGCGCTCGACTATCGGCGTGTGGTGGGGGAAGAGGGAGGCCCAATTAACTATAGAGGTACAATGGCTGGTATATGTGTGGAGGAGGAGAGAGGCCTACCTCATGTATTAAGGAGATCGATCTGCCTCATGTATTAAAGGAGATCGATCGACATCCATGCATATGTGCAGGAGAGGAATAAGGTAGGGAGAGAGACAAAGCTAGAGTGTTGGAGGGGGTGGTAGTGTAGTTGCTTCTTACAAATGGTGGGATAGGCTTGCTAGACAAACGGAGGGCACGCCCGCAATATCAATAAGAGAGGAGATGGCTGCTTGTTATGCGTACTGCGTGCGTGCGAGAGGCGGGTCGGGGAGGCATGCACGAATGATGATGGGGGACGATGTGGCTGTGGTAAGCAGACGTAACTACATAGGAAGATCAATCGCCCTTTGTTAGAGAAAGGAGAGACATAACTTGTGAGGTACGTCGATCAACGGGGGTAGTTAAAGTCGATCTAGGTATATGTTGGGAGATCGATCGGTATACATGCATGTGTGTGTTAGAAGCAAATGAGGCACGAGGAGAAGGATAGGGAGAGAGGGATGCATGTAGGAGGTGGTACGAGAGGCATACTATATCGAGGGGGGAGGAGTGTGTGAGTACGAGAACGATGAAAAGAGTGGTGGGAGTGGGGCATGAACGGTGACAAGAGAAGAGGGGAAGCTTGTGTTTATGCTAGGCACACCTAGCTAGAGAGGCATATCGATCGATGTGTGCCGTAAAGGAGCTGGGGGGCCTACACACACCGTGGGTGAACGACCTAAAGTGAAAAGACGAATTTGCGCGATGGAGCTAGAGAAAGCAGAGGGAGGGTGAGAGGGATGCGGCGTGTGCATGCAGAAGAGAAAGTTAAGCGCTAGCTACAAAGATAAGAGGGTTGTGTGGGTGTAAAAGACGAATATAGATCATATATACTTCATTATAAAAAGCGAATTCGGATATTTGAAGAATTTATCATAGTGTTTTAAACCGACGCATGTGTGAATATATATAATGGTGATACACATGGTGTGTTTATGAACATGTTATACTACATTTAATATATTTTATCTCTAATCTTATAAAAAATGAGTTGTTGATGATGGTGTGCCTGCCATCCTGTATTATAGGCCATCCGATTTATATCTGGCGGATAGCAAGGAAACTATGATGGTTGAAGTTGGCAACAATCATGATTGTAGATTCTTATTGAAATAGAGAAACAAATTCAAATTTAGTTTGAATTGCAGCGGTAGTATAGACATTTGGAATGCACTAAAATGTTGGTATGAGTAGGTTACATGCATTATACAGCAAGCGAAAAAATTTAATCGGACATAACATGGATTCATACTCCCTCCTTCCATCTATATAGGGCGTAATGAGATTTTTAAGACCGCCTTTGACTATTGACAAGATTAATAGTACATGACATGCACAATGTGAAAATTATATCATTGAAAGAACCTTTCATGCATTTAATTTAATAAAGGTGTGCTTTGTGTAAGTTGCATGTCATATATCATTGCTCTAATATTTGGTCAAAGTTAGCATCGAAAACGCATTAGGCCCTATATAGATGGAAGGAGGGAGTAGCTTTGAATAGCATTTGTATAGTAAAGCGGGCAGGACTCTCTCTTTGTGTGGTGTGAATAGTTTTATTTTTTTGTTTTATTTTTGGTTGAGGGAAGTGCGAATTGATTTGATGCATTACAAGTACAATATTACTACAAGTTAGGCTTGTCCCTAAAATTCAACCCGCGTCTTGTTATATCCTGAAAATTCAGATATCGTGCTCCCAAAACTGGCACCTTCACAACCCGCGCCTTGCTATCCCAAAATTACAACGCGCGCGAAAACTCCCTCCAGCTGCCAAATCCCGACACGCGAAATCCCCCTTCAAACCCTGAGCCCAAAGGGCCGCTAGTTCAAATCGGTGGGGGTACTTTTGTAACACACCCTACATTTTGGACAAGTGCGTCCCTAAGTCATGCTTCACCCCCTCCCATCGCCCCCTTTTCGCCATTCGAAATCCCAGGCCGCCATAACCTCTCCGATCCATCCGCGAAACCCCACCCTCCTCCATCCGCCACGTCACCGCTGCCCAGCCGGAGCCTCTTCCCCGACGACGTCGTCCACCGCAACAGCTCGACGTCCCTCGTCCACCTCCCCGGATGAGGATCTGTCGTACATCTCGCTGTCCCGCCGGTTCAGCCGCCCCATCCTCCACCTCCAAGGAGCTGCTCCGACGATCGCCTCGTCTATCGCGGCTGCTCCATCCCCACAGCGCCGCCTTAACCTGCTCCACCGGAACCGCAGCATCCTCACCGACTCCTCGGACGAAGCTGAGGCCTACTCGGCACCACCAAAGAGGTTGTACACTCATCGCATCGCACCTTCTCCTTAACTCGACCTCCCGGAGCCGACGGTGCTCCATCCCGCAACCCCATGGAGCGGCTACCTTGAAGCCAGCACCGCGGGCGACATCTCCACGGCGGCTCTCCCCCAGTGCGAGGCCCCTTCGGCGGCGGCGGCCATACCAGCCGGATATGGTGCTGCTGATCCGCCTCTCGCTCGATCGCTCGCTCGCCCAGCTGCTGCTGCTGCTCTCCCCCTCGCTCATGTTGCTGCTCTGCTCTGATTAAGCCACACTTCAGTCGACTGAATCGACTTTTGGGTCAGTCGATTTTCAGGGGTTGGGGGGGGGGGCTCGCCGGAGTTAAGGAAGAACCACCCGCAGCAGGGACGGGGGCTCGCCGGAGAGGTACCCCACTATCTATCTTAGGGTTAAAAGTGGGGGCGGGGGGGCCTAGAGGGCTGGCCGGGGCGGCGGTGGCGAGTTGTTTCGGGGCGGCGAGGCGGCGCTGGGGCCGGCGGTTCGGCCGGTGGTGGCTGGCAGCTTAGGGGTGCGAGTTGAAGATGAACTGCAGGCCCTACGAACTACATGTCAAGTGCCTCTCTGCTACCATTGCGTTTAGTTTCGACAGTAGCATTCAGATTCCACATGAAATTTCAGTTTCGACAGTTAAGTTCGTGAGTCAACAGTTTTACCTCATCTGTTGTAGTCAGGTGGTTTTTGGTGATGTTAATTTTACATCCATTTTACATCATCTATTGGAGATGCTATTAGAATCCCACTTGAGATTGACAATGTCTATCTTGTGCTGCTTCAGCCTTGACGTCTTACGGGTCACCGGAGCTGCTCAAACGACAGAACGATCCATCATAACATAGCAGTGCCCTGGACGCCGTCTACAGATTCCTCAGATCTTCCTCCACACCTCCGACAACCACCTCTGCCTCAACTTCTTCAGCAACCAACCCGATGATGCTGAGGTCGACACCGCTATGGCAAAGAGGTTGTACACTTGTTGCATCACTTATTACTATACATTCACGTCGATCCATTAGGGCTATTTTGGTTCAACGGAAAAACGTTGATCCACTGGTTGTTACCATCACTCTAAATTTCTGCATGCTCTCCTTACATAATCTCACCATATTTTTTTGTATGCATGTCAGATATTGTACACAGTCATGCTGAACATGTAGAGAAAAAGAGAAGAGTTTTGCGCGGCAATAGAATGTCATGCAGACATTGCTCCATGGTGGGTTCAATGGCAAACCCTCCCCACCCCTCTCCAGATTGTAATCCAGAGGAAGATAGCTATTCTGAGGCGGATTCAGACGCTGCTGACCGCTCCTATTTACCCCCCAAGGTGTTTTCTCTATCTTGGCATGATGTTGTTAGTCATATCATGCATATGTTGCCTTGCAGTGCCTACTTTTGACATCATTATGTCTTCTTCTTAGTTTAGACATGTTCTATAATGCCACCTGTTTAGTTTCTATATCATATATGGGAATTATGCAGTCTCATGTCTTTTAGCCAGCCATAATATATGTGAAATGTGCAATGCCATCCTGTTTAACCAGGCATCATATATTTCAATGATATCTTGCCCATCCTTTTCTTCATCACATTTCCATTTGTCGACAATGTTTGTACATTAAACTACTCTTCCTGTGAATCAGCCATTTGGGTGGGACATGGAAAAATCTGGAGTGGACACAAGGCCTTCAGAGCAGACAGTGCTACCTGCCGAAGAAGATCTCTTGTTGGGTCCCGATAGCTCCTCAGAGATGGATTCAGAGACAGATGACCATTCTTATTCCCCCACTGAGGTGTATGCTCTAACTTGGCACGGTTATACTGCTCATACCATGCATACGGTGTCTTGCATTGCATAGTTTAGACATCATATACACAATATTCAACACCATGTTCTTAGTTCAGACATCATATCGAATGCCCTCTGTTTAGCATATAAATCACATATGTGAATTAAATGATGCGATCTTGATTACTTAGATAACATGTAGGTGAATTATGTCATGCGATCCTGTTTAGTTATTCACCATATCTTCGAATTATGTTATGCTATGTTATCCAGTTTAGATAGACATCATATATGTGAAATTATGTCATGCTATCCATTTTAGTTAAACAATATACATGTCAACTATTTCATGCCCTCTTTTTTCCACACTATCTATTGCATCTGTCTCTCATACAATGTCTGTACATTCAACTATGTTTCCTGTTTATCGGCCATTTGAATTGGAGCGGGTGATGCCAGTATCTAGCGGACTAAAAACACGGTCTTGAAATAAAATGGTGCTACCTCTTGGTGCAGATAGCACCCCGGTTGTACATGCACAAGAACCAGCCTTACCACACATAACCCAAACTCTCGCAGATTGTACCCCTACTGCGATGGACAGAGAACCAGCTTCACCCAATCTAACCCCAACCCTAGCCGATAGTAACCCAGTTCCTGTTGACACATCACCATCTCCACCACAGAGCTCCCAAACAACAAGCGATTAGTAAGGCAGCTCCGGTGCCCAAAGGGTAGTACTATCACGGCGAACCCCAACTCCACCAGTTAGTACGCCTATTCCTGTGGAGGAAGCACAACCAGCTAGTCGTAGTTTATCATCTATCGCATTTGATGTTGTTAAATCGTATGTGCGTATCTTCCCATCTTGGAAATATTATACTGAAGATGAAGGAAAATGCCAGTTGCAGGTGTTTGTCCAGGAGTATGTGTAAGTAATGTTATTCATGGCAATTACTTTGCATCGTCCCATACATCCTACCTCCATGATGGTTATAATACAACAAATTTTCCCATTTTTCTCTATAGAGAAGGACCGATTTGGAAACTTAGGATGAGGTAACCTGTGCTAATACCTTTGCTATCTTCAAGAATGCTTGGTGGCAGTATCGGAATTACCTGAAGAAAACATACTTCACCGGCAAAGAAACTCATCAAATTCCCTTACGTTCTCCTAAGACACATTTATCGACGATGATCGGGAACGCCTTGTTACATCTTGGTCCCGAACCAAGAATGTGGTAAGGTCTATGAGCTCATTTTCTATTTTTAAGTATTATATTCTTGCGTCTTCTTGTACTACTGTTCATGTAGAACAAGTGCCTAAACACGAAGAACAACTGTTCTAATTTAAGATTCCATTGCTATCATAGTTCAAAAAAGCGCTAGGCGTTAATTGTGCATTTTGCCACCGCCTTGCACTTTACTGACCAAAAGCGTATGCTTATGTGCGATTATGCATGATTATGCGTAGTTATGCGCAATGCGTTTGCCAACGCCTAGAGCCTAGGCGCTTAAGCGCCGCTTAGGCGCGCCTTTTAACTATGATTGCTTTGCTCTTGTATCACTTGTATTTACTCATACAAACTTGTTTTTAGATTGAAGGATCCAATCGAAACTCCAATGGTACAGTGGTATGTTCAGGGCATGTTTCTTTAACAGTTTGCTCTTATCAATAGCTCTGTTGATTTCAATTTCAATTGTGTATACAGTTGACTTTCATATCATGCACATTACTAGCATCACAATAGAGCCAATAGTGTTGTTGTACATGTAGACCCGTGGTACCCATCTGAAATCTTGTTGTGCCGTGTAGTTTCCCACGCTTTGTATTCTTTCACTGCTACTTTGTCTTGAACTGATATGATTTGAACCGTGTCTCTATTTTGATTTGGCAAGACAATGGAGTGACCATATGACATAGATATATGTTTGTTTGATGCTTTTATTATGTACTAGTACTTGGCAATAGAAGACTTGGTAGTTTAATCCTGTCCACCTTACTAATGAACTGGTTCGCCGAAATGAGTTTCATATACTAGTACATGCTAAACTTGTTATGTGTCCGCTTGTTTCTTCTTTTAGAATCTTGTGAGAATATTGGGGAAGAGTGCCTTATTAAGCAATGGTAAAGGAAGTAATGCGAGATAAGGTTAGGATAGTGACACATCCTTGTTGGTCTCCAACAAAGCTGATAAAACAGCTAAGGAAGACTATCTTGAAGACATCGAGACAACCCCAAAGTCTGTCTTGGTTTAGTGTTCGATTCTTGGCCACTACCGCTTGCACAAGCTATTCAAACTCACCGTCTGAATCAGTTCGATTTCTTGAGTCTCAACTACAAGCTGAAAGACATCGATCGGTGTCTTTGCGACAAGAAGCGGAAGGACTGCGGAAGTCCTTGGAGCATTTAGATGCATACTTTACGGTGCAACGACAAGCGTTGGAGGATTTTAGCGCCAAGCAGGACAAAGCTAATCAGCTTGCTAAGCTTATTGCCCGACATGGTGGATACCAGGATAACGTTTTTGAGCTCTTACGAAGTTGTTTGATTATGCTCTTGTTTTGCTGCCGTGTTTATTTGCCTTTGGTGGCCAATTTTCTGACGAGTGTATGTAATGTGCTTTGCTTTGTTCCCTATATTTGCACTGGTGGCGAACTTTGATGCCTAGTGGATGTAATATGTGTAATAGAGGTAATAGGCTAGCCTTAATTGCTTGCTTATTTATTTCCTTATTGTCTTGTTTAGTTGTTTGCTTGTAGTCACTTCAATTATTTTTCTGTGTTTTTTAGTGGCCACAATAGCCTATTTTTGGTAACTAGGCCAAAATAATCATGGCAACACACGGACTGTTGTAACCATGGGCCTCCTGCAGGCCGTATGATCCATGGGCCTTCGTCCGGCCGTAGGATCCATCGGCCTTCAATACGGGCCTTAGGGTCCATGGGCCTTCTATGGGCCGTTGGGTCCATGGGCCTTCTACGGGCCGTACGATCCATGGGCCTTCTACGGGCCGTACTATCCATGGGCCTCATACAGGTCGTAGGATCCATGGGTCTTCTACAGGGCGTATCATCATTTCGCCAATCATGGGCCGTACTATTCGTGGACCATAACGGGCCGTTAATAGGCCGTGTTGATAACTCTATGAAAACAGCCCAACGGGTTTTTTTGATCGAAAACGCCCAACGTATTAACGGTCCGCAAACGGGCCGATCGTAGCAACGACGGGCTGAATTTGGCCCACAAGCGAAAATGACGATGAACGGTCGTATGTAACGAATACTACAAATGAGCCCAAGAATCAATGGGCCACGAGAAGGCCGAAAGATAACTTGGCTGGAACGCCCAATGGAATAACGGTCGTTAATGGGTATAAAGTGATACACTGTTCATTACGGGCCAGTTTCACCACGGGCGTTAATGGGCCAAGAGTTACAAAGGTCCTCATATGGGCCAAAAGAAGTCATGGGCCACACATGGGCCGGAAGTTAAAACGGGTTGAATCATATTGGACAACCCAGATGACGCTAGTGGGCCTAATTCGGATAGGGCGTAACGGTCCCTGGGTTAGCGGGCTATAAATGGGCTATATGCGAACAGGCCGTTAACAGGCTTTCCGTGGGCCGGCCTACCACCTTTTGACCAAGTCAAACGGGCCGGCCTTTTCACAGGAATAGGCCTCTGTTGGGCCGTTCCATGTGTCGCCGTATCATAGGCGCCTTCGGTCCAATGAGCGGATGACATCTGTCCCAATGGTGAGCCGACACGTGTTTCCTCCAGCCAATGATGATTTTACACGTGGAAAATCCCCATTGGTCGGGGCTGTCAACGGGTTATCGGATCCAAAACCCGACCCGATAGCTTAACGGTGTCCCGTTACGGTGGATGCCACGTGTCGGTCACCCTTGGCGAAAGCACTTCTGTGACACGCGATTTATCGTCATGGAAGTGGACACTTCCGTGATGATAATTTTGGTAATGTCATGGAACACTTCTACGATAGCACAGGTATGACTATCTTGATTCTGTCATAAAATCGTCATGGATGTACATGCATGACAAAAAACGCGACCTACTATGACAAACACAAATCATCACGGAAGTGTATTTTTTGTAGCATGCATCATTCTGGTAATTAAACACAATGCAAACTACCCTGAAGGATTAGCGTGACCAACTATTTCTTGTCATCGATCTCTCGGGCAATGACCACAGCACGGACAACGACACGGGAATCGATATCTGGGGCGATGTACACCGCGAAATCGAAATCGATCTCTGGGGCGATGTCCACAGGATGGACAGCCGCATCGGAATCGATCTCTGGGGCGATGTCAACAGGATGGGCCGCGACATCGAAAATGATCTCTGGGGCGTCGTCCACAGGATGGGCCGTGACATCGGAATCATCAAGGACGTCCACCGGCACCTGCACAACCCTAACATATTAGCAAGCACATTGCAAATCATCAAAAACCACAACTATGGTAAGTGATTATTTTTTACCTTGTGCAGCTCACCGGGGGATCCCATCCCTCCGAGGGCCATTTCCTTGTCCTCGATGGGGGTCATCACCTTGCCAGGGGAATAATGCTTCTCAACGGCGACTATCTCCTCAAACTCGGCCTTGAGCCTCGCATAGGTGGCCATTAGAGTTTCTGGGGTAGGCACGGTGGGGCCCTTGCTGTTCTTCCAACTTTCTTTGAGGAGTTCGTCCGCCAACGTCGTCAACTCTTTGGCCAGTGCTTGTTTCTTGGAGTTCTTCGTCTCCATGTGTTGGCCCGCAACATGGTCAACTCGTTGTTTGGTGCTCGCTTCCTGGAGAGCGCTGTCTCCAGTGGGTTGTCCGCCGGCAACTCTTTGCCCAGTGCTCCAGGATCCATCAATGAACCGACAAACAAAAAGCAATCAAAAGGAAACCACAATCACAATGAAAACCGGAAAAGAATAGGATGTGAGAATCGGTCGGTGCTTCACAGAAAGAAGATTCTTGGAATGAAAATATAGTAGCATCACTGATTGACCCACCTTTCCTTCGTCGGTATAGAAGAAAAATGGCAGAAGTGAGTGGCCTGGAGTGAGGTTTTCTTCAAGAAAGGGGAGAAACGGATTCAACGAGCGTTCCAGTGAAATGATGGTTGCTTCTTCCAGTCCAACTTCGAGGCCACTTTACCACTGCTGGTAAAGGTGTGGGTTTTGTGATATGATGGGTCATGACGGCCACACTGGGGTGACCGGTGAGTCTCGACTATAGCACCTCGCTGTGATTTGGAGGATGGCACGTGGGCCTGGATGCTTTGATATCCCGCATGTAGATAGAGCGGCTAGTCATATACGATTTGTCGGTGTCAAAACCGGCGGATCTCGGTAGGGGGTCCTGAACTGTGCGTCTAAGGCGGATGGTAACAGGAGGCGGGGGACACAATGTTTACCCAGGTTTGGGCCCTCTCGATGGAGGTAATACCCTACTTCCTTCTTGATTGATCTTGATGATATCAGTATTACAAGAGTTGATCTACCACGAGATCGTAGAGGCTAAACCCTAGAAGCTAGCCTATGGTATGATTGTTGTTGTCCTACGGACTAAACCCTCCGGTTTATATAGACACCGGAGGGGCTAGGGTTACACAGAGTCAGTTACAATGGGAGGAGATCCACATATCTGTATCCCCAAGCTTGCCTTCCACGCCAAGGAGAGTCCCATCCGTACACGAGATGAAGTCTTCAATCTTGTATCTTCATAGTCCAACAGTCGGCCAAAGGATATAGTCAGGCTGTCCGGATACACCCTAATCCAAGACTCCCTCAGTAGCCCCCGAACTAGGCTTCAATGACGATGAGTCCGGCGCGCAGATTGTTTTCGGCATTGCAAGGCGGGTTCTTCTCCAAATCCTGAATACCTGTTGAATGGTGTCCGGCTTCTCATAAATGTTGCGCTTCTTGGCTTCTACGTCCAATAATGGCTACCTTCAACGTGTCGAGCGAATGCGAGAAGCCAGGGTGTTTTTACATTTACCACCCTAGCCATGTGAATAAACTGCCTATTTAAAGAGGCCGGGATTCTCGGATCCAAATCACGCCATCCTCCCTCAGCGAGCATTCATCGGAACGCGCCCGAAAAAATCCATCCCAACATGGACAGCTAGCGCAGCTCCTCCTCTCGCTCCCGTAGCCCTATGCCCGGAGATTGGAAGAAGTGTTCCGTCCCACACAGCCAATTAGTGGAGCTACAGACTCAGGGATTCCTCCCTCCAGCGTATATGGTCCCCGTTCGAGCCGGGCTCGCCACCTATAATGGCGGGGAGCAGGAGGAGAGCATCCCCAACCCCTCCAAGGGGGAGCGGGTCTGCCTCGTCCCTTATTTATTAAGGGGACTCAGATTTCCGATCCATCCGTTCTTCCAAGGGCTCCTGGATTTTTATGGCCTCCAATTGCATAACTTCACCCCTGCTTCCATTTTACACATCACTGGTTATGTAGCCCTTTGCGATCTGTTTCTGGGCTGCGAAGCTCACTTCGCGGTGTGGAAGAAGCTATTCTGCCCTGTGCCCCGTACTCAGAGGGGTCAATATATCAAGTGGGCGGGGCCGAAATATGGCGCATTGCCGGTACCGGGTACCTATCCGGTACCCCGAAGAAGACGTCCGAAGACTGGCCTTCAGAATGGTTTTATATGGAGGACGTCCCCCTCCCGGATCCTATTCGGATTGGTCTTCCTGAGTTCGACAATGCCCCTTTGAAGAAACGCCGAAGCTGGCGCCCACGGAACCCTCAGGAGGAAGATGACAGAGACGTCCTTTACCTGATGTGCCGGATAAAGGTATTGGCTCAATCAGGAATGACAATAACCGAGGTTATGTCAATATGTATTATGCGGGGGGTGCAGCCGCTTCAATATCGAGGCCACCCCATGTGTCATTTCAACAGAGAAGATGATGCCACTCGCTGCGACCGTAAGGGACCGGACTCAGTTGCTGCTCTAGCAAAAATTCTATCCGATTTGTATAAAGGAGAGGAAGAGGAGTTCCTCCGCATCAAGCCACGGGATGGATTCTCCATGTACAACCCTCCAAGCTGGGTGAGGTGCCACTTCTTACTCCCATCCTTCCCACACTTTTGTAATAAGTATTTACCTTGCTACTTCATAGCAGGAACTGCGAAAGGCTGTAAGGGAGGTCCACAGCCCACCCCCACAACCGGAGGATCCCGGCCGGGCACTCGACCCCGGCCTAGAAGAGGATGCGGCCATATTTGTGGAGCTGATCGATAGGATATTCTATCAATTAAGCTGTGATGATGCCATGGTGGCCATTATAGCTAACTATCCAGGGCTGCTCCCCGCCTCGCATGTAAGTGAAACCAGAGTCCCAACTTTTGAGAAGGATCCCTTTTTATGCACTTCACCCACCGTATCTGGACGGTGTTTCACAGGGAAGGTCCTCGGGACACCATGCCGAACCTGTGGCGAATCGCCAACGAGGGGCGCCGAAGCCGGGTAGGCTGAAAAGGAAGGCGGTCCGGACGGAGACGCCGGTGCAGAGGTATTATACAAAGCCTTGCTCTGTGGTTATCATCTTTTGAAAACATAATAACACCCATGTTTCCTAGAAGGAAAAACGCTCGTCGGACTTTATCCGGAGAGGTCGCCGATCACGCGTCTACTAGTCGGGCTCCAGGGCCGGACACAGAGGCGGAAGCTAACACGGGGCACAAGCCATATGCTCCTCCGACAGAGGATGCGGATAAAATATCCGCTACAAATTCCGAAGTGGAGAGCGCCATGAATCACAGCCGTCACCGGGCCGTACTCCGTGATGCTTGTTTCTCCCAAGAGGCCTTTGATGCCTTCAACTCAGGAGAAGCGTACATCCGTGCTGCTCAAAATGGTCTTGCCAGAGCCACAGACCAGTATGTGAAGGATATACATGTAAGAAAATTTTGATGATTATATATATTAGTTGCCCCTGAGACTTGAAACAATTGGCACAACTGATTTAAGGATCATTATTTGTGCAGGTTCTTTCAGAGAAGAATACCCAATTGTCTCAAGAGCCGGAAGAGTGCAAGGCCCAGCTACGGGCCGCAGTTGCCATATTGAAGGAGCCCGAGAAGGCCCCCTCCGGTAACGCTTATTTCAAAGAATGATAGGTACCATATAGTATGCAGCATGCCTGCAAATTTAACAATAGATATTGTAGATGACACCGGAGTGAATCCGGATGAGCAACATGCCATACGACAGCTAAAGGCTGGCGAGCGCATGCTTACAAAAGTTAGGCAGGAGAAAAACAATCTCCAAGACGCCAATACCCAGCTGGGCGTGGAATTGAAAGATGTTCGGGCCCACCTGGCTGACTCCGTGAAGCAGAATAAGCGGCTTCGACGCGGCATTTTCAGTAAGTGCTTGAACGAGCTTTTGAAAGAGTTCGGCGACGAAGCCGGCTAACAGAGTTATGTCTGCAGGTATGCTGACGGGTCGTCCCGCGAAGGAGATGCCCGGGTCTGCGGGTGATCTTCTACCAGAGCTCTCACAACTGCACGAACAAGTTCGACAGGTGATGCAGGGTATTGCCCACGCCTTGTGGCCATCTGTCTCCCTACCGGAAGGCATTGGAGAACTTGCGGAGAAGCTCAAGGGAGCACGGCGGCACCTCCGATTATGGAAGATATCGGCCTGCCGTCAAGGTGCCCGGGAAGCCTGGGCTATGGGAAGACGCGGTATACCAAGGCTGACCCAAACCACATGGCCGAGGTCGGACCTGTGGGGCCTGATGGGAAAGAGATCCCCGTCAGTCTGGTGTATGACCAAGTAGAATTAGCCGCAAAGTATTCTCAATAGGATTGTAGGCTAGCCAGCCTGTTGGATGGGATAGAAGAACAATTTAGTCAGTCTAAGTGACTATGTAATTTAAGTGACATGTATGATGTCCTAGCCGGATTGTAAAACATTTGTCATGACGGACCTTTTCGCCGACCTCGGGACCTAATAGTCCGGAGTGTATCCGAATACCCGCCGCTTATGTAAAAACCGGGGTATGCGTGGAAACCAGCGTAGGGGTCATAAGTGCTTGAACAGACAAGTACCCAACTAGTTATGTTATATTACATGGATAGTAAGAAACATCTTCCAGGGAGAATAGTTCCGTTAAGGGTTCCTTTCCCTGGGTATGCATGCCCTAATGTGCATGTCCGGACTGCGAGAAGTGGCGCACGCAAAAACATCTGGGGGCATGTATAAAAAAATAAAAGTCATCTTTTGTCCACAGACCGAATATTCCCTTAAGAACGCTAGCTTTCGGCTTCACCCAGTCTGAGGTACACATCCGGCTGACCCGGCAATAACAATCGCAGAGGTTCTCCCCTTATGCCCTAGCCGAATTAACGAGAACTTAGCGCATAAATACAAGAGCCAGGCAACCCAGCTTGGCCAAAACTTAAGTCATATCGATGCATATAATGGCGAAAAAAGGTACATGCGGAAGAATAACACATGTGCGGGGCATGAGGCCCAGTAGAATAATTAAGCTTCTGTAAGAAGCCCCCAGGTATAATGAGCGCGACCAGCGCGTTTATAGTGTGTAAGCAAAACACAAGTTTGGCCCTTGAAGGCTTTGAGGAAAAGGAAAAGGAAGAAAGAAAGAGAGAAAAGACAGATAATTAAAAATGGACAGGCGTAAGGAGATGAACGTAGAGTCCGGCGCTAGGCATAGAATCTTCGGAGTCTAGCTGCATTCCATGGATTTGGCTCAAGTCGATTGCCCGACGCATCCCGCAGACGGTACGCTCCACCGGTCAGCACTTGGTCAATAATGAAGGGACCTTCCCATTTGGGCTTGAGCTTGTTCTTTTTCTTCTCCGGCAGGTGTAGAACTAGTTCGCCAACGTTATAAGTTTTTGCCCGTACTTCTCTGCTTTGGTATCTTCGAGCCTGTTGCTGATAGAATGCGGAACGGGCTTTTGCCACGTCACGCTCCTCCTCCAGGGCGTCCAAACTGTCCTGCCGATCAAGCTCGGCCTCTTTTTCTTCATACATGCGCACCCGAGGTGAGTCATGGATTATGTCGCAGGGCAGAACCGCCTCTAAGCCGTATACCATAAAGAACGGTGTGTATCCGGTAGTGAGATTCGGCATGGTCCACAGCCCCCATAGGACGGAGTTGAGCTCCTCTACCCAGTGCGTGTTAGACTCCCTTAAGGACCGCACTAATCTGGGTTTGATGCCGCTCATGATAAGACCATTTGCTCGCTCGACTTGACCGTTAGTTTGCAGGTGATAGACGGAAGCATAATCGAGCTTGATGCCCATGTTGCTGCACCAAAGTTTCACCTCGTTGGCTGTAAAGTTAGTGCCGTTGTCAGTGATGATGTTGTGGGGGACGCCATAACGGTGTACAACCCCAGATATGAAATCTATCACTCGTCCGGATTCGGCCGTTTTAACGGGTTTGGCCTCTATCCATTTGGTGAATTTATCCACCATGACCAGTAAGTATTTTTTTCTTATGGGTTCCCCCTTTAAGGGGTCCGACCATATCAAGCCCCCAGACCGCAAAGGGCCAGGTAATTGGGATTGTTTGGAGAGCGGTGGGCAGCATATGGCTTTGGTTTGCGAAAAGCTGGCAACCGACGCAGCGTTGGACCAAGTCATGTGCATCTGCCCGGGTCGTTGGCCAATAGAAGCCTGTACGGAAGGCCTTGCTTATGAGAGCCCGGGCTGCGGCGTGGTGGCCGCCGAGTCCAGCATGGATTTCTGCCAAAAGCTTTCGCCCTTCCTCTTCGGAGATGCACCTTTGAAGGACTCCGATAGTGCTTTTCTTATAAAGCTCTCCCTCGTGGACCTTGTAGGCGTTAGATCGCCGCACTATGCAGCGTGCCTCATTTTGGTCCTCAAGCAGTTCCTGCCTGGTTTGGTAGGCCAGGAATGGTTACGTCCCACGGGGCGATGACAACCATTATTACGTGGGCGGAAGGTGTTATTTGGGTGGCAGAGCCTCCGATTGTGTCAGAGTGTTCGGTATCTAGCATTGTGGCCGGGTCCGGACTATTGGTACCGGTGTCCCCTTCCTATACCACATATGGCTTAAATAGCCTTTCTAAGAAGATATTAGGTGGGACAGGATCGCGCTTGGCGAGGATATCCGCCGCCTGATTATTTTCCTGGGCCACATGGTGGAATTTGAGCCCCTCGAACCGAGTTGACATCTTGAGGACGGCGTTGCGATAAGCCGCCATCTTCGGATCCTTGGCATCAAAGTCTCCGTTTATTTGGGATATTGTGAGGTTCGAGTCCCCACGCACCTCTAGGCGTCGAACGCCCATGGAAACTGCCATTCGGAGACCATGTAACAGGGCCTCGTATTCGGCTGCGTTCTTAGAGTCTGTGTATAGTATTTGTAGTACGTATTGGACTGTATCCCCGGTGGGGGAGGTCAGGACGACGCCGGCCCCCAGACCAGCCAGCCTTTTAGAGCCGTTGAAGTGCATGATCCAATTGGAGTATGCGCCGTACTCTTTAGGGAGTTTGGCTTCTGTCCATTCAACAACAAAATCGGCCAATACTTGCAACTTAATGGCTTGCCGAGGTTTATATGTTATGTCGAACGGGAGGAGCTCAATGGCCCATTTGGCGATCTGGCCCGTGGCGTCGCGGTTGTTTATTATATCATTGAGTGGCACTTCCGAGACCACTGTGATTGAACACTCTTGAAAGTAGTGTCGTAGTTTTCGAGATGCCATGAATACCGCATATGCCATCTTTTGATAATGAGGGTACCGTGATTTGCATGGAGTGAGAACAGTGGATACATAATATACTCGCTTTTGAAGGGGGAATTTATGTCCGTCCGTTTCTCGTTCGACGACGAGTACTGCGCTTACAACTTGATGAGTTGCCTCTATATATAGCAGCATTGGTTCGCTGATGTTTGACGCGGCCAGGATTGGGTTGGTGGCCAGTATGGCTTTTATTTCTTCCAATCCGGCCGTGGCAGCATCAAATCCACTCGAAGTGTTGATTGCAATCAAGAAGGCGATAAAGGGGTAGTGCCTTTTCTCCTAATCGGAGATAAAGCGGCTTAAGGCCGCCACACATCGATTAATTTTGGATTTGTTTGAGGTCCATTGGGATAGCCAAGCTGTGACAGGGCTCGGATTTTAGCGGATTTTCTTCAATTCCTCTCTTTGAGAGCGATGAAGTTTAGGAGCTTTCCGGTAGATGCGAAAACACATTTTTCTGGATTGAGCTTGATGTCGTATGTTCGGAGATTGTCAAACGTGAGCCTCAAGTCGTCTATTAAAGAGTCGACGTGTCTGGTTTTAACGACCACAGCATCTATGTATGCCTCCACTGTTTTGCCGATCTGCTTTTCTAGACATGTCTGAACCATGCGTTGATACGTTGCACCGGCGTTTTTTAGCCCGAAGGGCATTGTGTTGAAACAGAACGGGCCGTATGGCATGATAAATGTCGTTGCGGCTTGGTCGGACTCCGCCATCTTAATTTGGTGATAGCCGGAGTATGCGTCGAGGAAGCACAATGAGTCATGTCCTACGGTAGCGTCGATAATTTGATCAATGCGAGGGAGGGGGAAGGGATCCTTTGGGCAAGCCTTGTTGAGGTCCTTAAAATCGACACATAGGCGCCAGAATTTTTCCTTCTTTGGTATCATCACCAGGTTTGCTAGCCAATCCGGATGTTTTATTTCTCTAATGAATCCGGCCTCCAATAACTTGGCCAGTTCCTCTCCCATGGCTTGTCTCTTAGGTTCAGAGAAACGCCGAAGAGTCTGCTTGACCGGCTTGAATCCCTTTAAAATGTTAAGGTTATGCTCGGCCAGCCTGCGTGGGATTCCTGGCATATCTGAGGGATGCCAGGCGAATATGTCCCAGTTCTCGTGCAGTAAATCCCGTAGTGCGGCGTCTACAGCGGGGTTTAACTGTGCCCCGATGGATGCTGTTTTTGTAGGGTCCATTGGGTGGACTTGGAATTTGACTATTTCATCCGCTGGTTTAAAAGAAGTGGACTTGGATCTCTTGTCGAGTATCACTTCGTCCCTGTCCACTGTGGAGCGTAACACAGTTAATTCTTCTGTCGCGAGGGCTTTGGATAATGCCTCGAGGGCCAGCGCGGTTGTTTTGTTTTCGGCGCGGAGTGCTATGTCCGGATCACTAGCTAGAGTGATGATTACATTGGGCCCCGACATTTTGAGCTTCATGTACCCGTAATGGGGTATCGCTTGGAAGATCATGAATGCCTCCCATCCCAAAAGGGCGTGGTATCCGATACTGAACGGGGCTACATGGAATGTAATTTCTTCGGGCCTATAATTGTCCGAAGTGCCGAATACCACATCTAGAGTGATTTTTCTAGCGCAGCGTCCCTCCCTACTAGGGATATTCCTCTGAAGGTCGTGCTGCTTTGCTCAATGCGGTTCCTGTCTATTTCCATTTTTGAAGAGTTTCCTCATAGATGAGGTTTAATCCGCTGCCTTCGTCCATGAGCACTTTAGTCAGCCGAAAGCCGTCCACAATTGGACTAAGGACCAATGCGGCTGGTGCTTGGGCTGTTACGAATTTAGGTTCGTCACTGGCGTTGAAGGTAATAGCCGTGTCGCTCCATGGATTTATTGTTGCCACGTGGTAGACTTCGGCGAGGCTACGGAGTGCTCGCTTTCGCCTAGTGTTTGAGGCGAATGTCTCGAAGACTGTCAGTACTGTATTGTTATCCACGGGATGGTGCTCTGCGGTGTTTTGAATGAGGAGATCCTCACCGCTTTTGGCCACCTGCCGGAGTACCCAACATGCTCTCAGGCTGTGTGTTGGTATGGTATCCGATGTACAGTGGATTTTGCAGGGCCCATTAAGCCATCCCTCCAACACAGTTGCACGCCCTGAAGTGGGCTTTTGCTTCTTTATGATTGAATCGGGCGACTTATGAAAGTGCGCCCTTTTGATTCGGACTGGGTGTTTAGTCAGAGCCGGATTATCCCAAAATTTTGCTTCAGTTTTCCAGGCACTTTCCATCGCACAGTACTTCCATACTTTGGCCGCCAAGTCAGCGAAGCATTCTATGTCACGGCGACTTATGGCGTTAAGGATTCCCTTGTCCGTGCAATTATTGCAGAAGAATGAGATTGCGTCTTCCTCGCGACAGTCCTTCACCTTGTTCATTACAAGGAGGAATCTGGCCCAATAGTGATGTCTTGTTTCCGGGCTCTTGCCTAATGTGGGAAAGATCTCTTATATCTGGGTGGGTGGGTGGATTTGAGTCCGAACCCTGACCCGATCTGAGACCCGGGGGCAAAGGAGTTTCCGATCTGGGAAGTTCGAGCTCTGGGATGTTGCCCGATTGGTATAGCTCGCTGCCTAATTCTAGGTTCAGGGCTTGGGCAATGTCCTTCCGTAAACAGGTATCCGGCTTGGAGAGCTCGGGAATCCGGACATAGTTTGTCCTCAAGATAGAGGAAGAATCGCCGCATTGTTCCTCCACCACCACTATCTGAAGGGTGACAGGCGGAGAGTTAATCTCCCTTTGGTCGGGTTTAAGCCCAACCCGATCATAGTCCGTAGCGACTCCCAAAGCGGCGATGCGATCCAAGAGCTCGTTTATCGAAGAGAGCTCCGTTGGATTCATCTGCTCGGCGAGTTCCGAGCCGACGTGGAGGCTGTTTTCGATGACCTGAGAAGTCATCGTCGGTGCAGCAGCCGAACGGGCGGTCATGACGAAGCCGCCTAGCCGGAGGGTTTCGCCGAGAGCCAGGGCTCCCCCAGAGGTGACGTTGTCATTGACAACAAGATCAGGCATCCTTCCTTACAGCGACGGCACAGTGGAACTCTCAATGAAAGCACCAATGTCGATTGTCAAAACCGGCGGATCTCGGGTAGGGGTCCCTAATCGTGCGTCTAAGGCGGATGGTAACAGAGCCGGGGACACAATGTTTACCTGTGTTGGGCCCTCTCGATGGAGGTAATACCCTACTTCCTGCTTGATTGATCTTGATGATATGAGTATTACAAGAGTTGATCTACCACGAGATCGTAGAGGCTAAACCCTAGAAGCTAGCCTATGGTATGATTGGTGTTGTCCTACGGAATAAACCCTCCGGTTTATATAGATACCGGAGGGGCTAGGGTTACACAGAGTTGGTCACAATGGGAGGAGATCCACATATCCATATCGCCAAGCTTGCCTTCCACGCCAAGGAGAGTCCCATCCTATTACCTAGACGAAGTCTTCAATCTTGTATCTTCATAGTCCAACAGTCCGGCCAAAGGATATAGTCCGGCTGTCCGGATACCCCCTAGTCCATGACTCCCTCAGGAGTACTCAATATTGTGCACCGCGACCAAGGCGGAGAGAAAAACGAGAGAACTACACATTTATTTATGGTGTAGATTTACTCATTTTGCTCTAGTACTACTCATTTAGGGTGTAGTCTAGTCACTTGTTGAAATCTCTAGAAAGGAAAATACTCCTTTCTGGTTTACAGGGTTATACTAGCAAGTAGTACTACAATAGTGGGCTCAAATAGCAATTTTGTCTCATGCAAGAGCCTGGCTATATGCGTGCTCCAAGCCCTTCTCGGCCCACTTTTGGGTGTTTGGTAGGGTGTATGAAGGTTGCATGAGTCCACACTAGCTTAACACAAATACACTAGGAGCATGCATGAGAAGATCATGCATGAAGAGGGGTGTTGGGATGAGCATGCACGAAGAGGGAACAACTATGCTGAGATGACAATGCAACCAAACACACTGTGGCGAGCGTTCGTGTCGGATGTGGGGTTCCGGCAAAACCCTTAAGGTTCGAACACTGAGGTGCACACGAAGATTTCCCCCTACCAAACTACGCCCTCCACCTCGCCGTGATCTCTAAGCTAGCTCGGCCAACTCTCAACACAAGAGACACAAGATTTATACTGGTTCGGGCCACCGTTGTGGTGTAATACCCTACTCCAGTGTGGTGGTGGTGGATTGCCTCTTGGGCTCATGATGAACAGTACAAGGGAAGAACAGCCTCCTGAGGAGAGGTGTTCTTGTGCTTGGTGAGCTGGTGAGCGTGAGGGTGGAATTCATCCCCTCCTATTGTGGTGGCTAGTACTATTTATAGAGGCCCTAGTCCTCTTCCCAAATATTGGGCGGGAAGGGATGCCACAACGGCCAATTTTGAAGGGGGACAACTAGTACAAGCTATCCTAACTAAAGGTGGTCTTCGCCTGCCAAAGGCGCTGGTGATGACGCTATCTTGGGCTCCATGGTGACCTCCGTCCTGCCGTCTTGCTGGTCTTGGTCTTGTTGCACCGATATGGAAACCTTTGCCCGATGCCTCGGTACTCCTTGCCTACGCTTGCCTCCTTAGCACCAAAGAGGAAAAGAGGACCCTGCATGCGCTGGCGCCCGCCTGGCCTTGGTCATCGTGGCTTGCGTCACGGGAACCTCGCGAGGTTCGTCTTGCCTTGATCTCTCCGCCTTCCTCGCGAGCCCGCCTGGTGTGGGCGCCCTTGAGAACAACTTGCATCATCCGCCTCGCGAGGCTTGGCCCCCCGCGAGGGTCTTGAGTGTTGGCTAATGCAGACGGGCCAGACGTCTTGGGTCAGCTTCATGAGCCACGCCCGGTGAGCAGTGCAAGTCTAGGGACCCCCGTTCCCAGAATGCCGACAGTAGCCCCCAGGCCCAAGGCGCACTCGGACTTGGCTTAGCGGCGAAGCCAAAGGGCAAGTGCGGAGCGCCGCGGGCCCCAACAGCCTGCGACCTTGGTCGACGCGTGGCGGTTGATTGGACGTGGGCGCCTCCGCTTCCCCATGCTGCAGCGGCAACTGCCCGACTTGATGAGTCCCTACTGCATGCAAAAAGGGTCATGATTACCTGCGATCGTGGAGGTCGGCGGTTGGCCTCCCTTGTTCTATAAATGAGAAGGGGGTGAAGCCCCCATCGCCCATCTCTTCCATTCCTCCTGCTTCTTCCTCCATGCCCTGCTTCCTGCCTTGACATCAATGGCGCCGATCCGCAGGTTCTCAGCCGAAGAGAAGGGGAAAGCTCCCCACGACGGAACCGAGCCGCTTCCGCCGAGGAAGATGCCGGTCCACCGCCGGGACGCAGTCGCGAGGCAGGAGATAACGAGGCCTAGGTGCGAGCGGCCACCTCCGGGGTATCTGTTGTCCCATTATGCCTCTGCTGAGGGCTCAGGTGAGAGGGGCGGCGAGCGACGCCGCGCACGTCGCAGCCTCGGCCTGCGCGCCGCGGTGGTGCGCGCCATCGCCCTCGAAGCCCACGCCATGGACTCTTCTCGCGAGTTCGTGCTGTGGGCGGCGACGCCCCCAAGCACCTGGATCCGCTTCCTTTTGTTCTTCTCCTCCGAGATGCCGCCGAGAGGGCCTCTCGAGCATTGGTTGCAGCACGCTGACTGCGACGCCCCGGCAACCGGAGCGGAGGTGGAAGTTGTCTCCTCCGGCAAGATCTTCATGACCCGCGGCTGGGGCGAGGCCGCCCGGGTCTGGCGAACGAGGGGCACCCTCGCGATCCACTTCGAGTACGATGGCACCTCCACGCTGCTCTTCAAGGTCTTCAATGCGGAAGGCCGCCGCTTGGAGTGCTTCCCTGGAGGGGGCAGTCAGGACGGCACCGCAGCAGGGGTAGGGCCTGCTGCGCACCTCACCAGCGGCTCCTTCAGCAGCAGCAGCGATGCTTGGGAGTCCAGCGATTCTCCCGAGCTTTATGAAACTCCCGAGACAAGCGACGATAGCTACGTGCCTCCGAGCTTGTGCCGCGCCTTGAGCAAGGCGGCAGTGTCGGGCCGTCGCCGCCGCTGATCTAGATGGGGTTGGCGCAGGCCTCCCATGGCCCACTGTTGACAATGGCGTCGGCCAAGGAATCATATGTAGATAGGGCTCCTCGAAGTTCTTCCCTTTTGTTTCCTGCGAGAAAATCCAGAAATGCCCCTCTAGGGTGTGTAAAGGGTATGCGGTGTCTTTGTCAATGTTTATCCTTGTTGAGGGAGTCCCGGATTAGGGGGTGTCCGGGTAGCCGGACTATGACCTTTGGCCGGATTCGTGGACTATGAAGATACAAGATTGAAGACTTCGTCCCATGTCCGGATGAAACTTTCCTTGGCGTCGAAGGCAAGCTTGGCGATACGGATATGTAGATCTCTACCATTGTAACCGACTCTGTGTAACCCTAACCCTCTTCGGTGCCTATATAAACCGGAGGGTTTTAGTCCGTAGGACGAACAACAATCATACCATAGGCTAGCTTCTAGGGTTTGGCCTCTCTGATCTCGTGGTAGATCTACTCATGTACTACCCATATCATCAATATTAATCAAGCAGGAGAAGGGTTTTACCTCCATCGAGAGGGCCTGAACCTGTGTAAAAACATCGTGTCCCTTGTCTCCTGTTACCATCCGCCTAGACGCAAAGTTCGGGACCCCCTACCCGAGATCTGCCGGTTTTGACACCGACATTGGTGCTTTCATTGAGAGTTCCTCTATGTCGTCGCCGTCAGGAAGGATGCCTCATCCCGTCTTTAAAGACGGCACTGTTGCTAAAGAAGCTTTGGTTGTCGGCCAAATTCTCCGGCTAGGCGATTTTCTTATGACCGCCTGTTCGGCCACCACGCAGACGATGACTTCTCGGGTCATCGAAAGCAATCTTCACGTTAACTCGGAGCTCGCCGAGCAGTTAGATCCGATGGAGCTCTCTTCCTTAAACGAGCTCTTGGATCGCATCGCCGCCCTGGGAGTCGCTACAGACTATGATCAGATTGGGCCTAAACCCGATCTGAGAGAGATTAACTCTCCCCAGGTGACCCACCACGTTGCTGTGGTAGAGGAACAATACGGCAACCCTTCTTCTATCTTAAGGACTAGCTACGTCCGGATTCCCGATCCCTCCATGCCGGATTCCCGCGGAGGAGAGGACGTCACTCAGGCCCCGAACCTAAAGTCAGGCAGCGGGCTAGATTCATTGGACAACATCCAAGAATCCAAGCTTCCAAGTTCGGAAGCTCCTTGGCCCTTAAGTTTCAGATTGGGCGTGGTTCCGGATTTAATTCCACCCGCCCACCCAAACATAAGCGACCTATCTCAAATTCAGCAAGAGCCCGCAGAAACACTACACCATTACTGGGCCAGATTCTTCCTGGTTATGGACAGGATAAAGGACTGCCGCGAGGAGGACGCAATCTCATTCTTCTGCAATAATTGCACGGACAACGGGATCCTCAATGCTATAAGTCGCTGTGACATTACATGCTTTGCCGACTTGGCGTCCATAGTACGAAATCTTGGCGATGGAAAGCGCCTGGAAAACCGAAGCAAGATTTTGGGACAATCCGGCCTTGAACACAACCCCAGTCCAAAATAAAAGGGTGCACCATCGCCAGGTGAGGGAGTCCTGGACTAGGGGGTGTCCGGATAGCCGGACTATCATCACGGCCGGACTCCAAGACTATGAAGATACAAGATTGAAGACTTCGTCCCGTGTCCGGATGGGACTTTCCTTGGCGTGGAAAGCAAGCTTGGCGATACGGATACGTAGATCTCCTACCATTGTAACCGACTCTGTGTAACCCTAACCTATCTGGTGTCTATATAAACCGGAGGGTTTTAGTCCATAGGACACAACAACAATCATACCATAGGCTAGCTTCTAGGGTTTAGCCTCCTTGATCTCGTGGTAGATCTACTCTTGTACTACCCATATCATCAATATTAATCAAGCAGGAGTAGGGTATTACCTCCATCGAGAGGGCCCGAACCTGGGTAAAAACATCGTGTCCCTTGTCTCCTGTTACCATCCGCCTAGACGCACAGTTCGGGACCCCCTACCCGAGATCCGCCGGTTTTGACACCGACACCAGGCACCTGGGTTAAATACCAAAAAGCAAAAACCCTATATAGGGCATGGAACCGTACTGGAGGGATGGCTCAATGGACCCTATAAAATTCATAGTACAGAGGGCGCCACTCCAACTCATAGCCTTAGAGCATGTTGGATACTACGGCAGGTGGCCAAAAGTGGCGAAGAGCTTCTAGCTCTAGAGCACCAGCCTAGGGATACCAGTACGGTATTAACAGTCTTCGAGACTTTCGCATCAAATAATATGCGGACACGAACACTCTGTAGCCTTGTCAAGTCTACCAAGTAGCAACAAGAAATCCATGGAGTGACACGGCTATTACCTTTAATGCCAGTGACGAACCTAAATTCCGAACAGCCCGAGCACCAGTCGCATTGGTCCTCAGTCCGATAGTGGACGGCTTTCGCCTTGCCAAGGTACTCATGGACGGCGGCAGCGGATTGAACCTCATTTATGAGGAAACCCTCCGAAAAATGGAAATAGACTGGAGCCGCATTGAGCGAAGCAGCACAACCTTTAGAGGAATAATCCCGAGTCGGGAAGCACGCTGTCTGGGGAAAAATCACACTTTGGATGTGGTGTTCGCATGCCGGATAATTACAGGTCCGAGGAAGTCACGCCCAAGTGGCCCTGCTCAGCGACGGATACCACACTCTATTAGGGCGAGAGGCATTCACAATTTTTCAAGCTATACCCCATTATGGGTACATGAAGCTCAAAATGCCTGGGCCCAACGGAATCATCACTCTTGCTAGTGATCCGGACATAGCACTCCGCGCCGAAAATAAGATGACCGCCTGGCCCTTGAGGCACTATCCAAGCCCTAGCGGCCGAGGAACTCATTGCGCCAAGCGCCCACGGTGAATAGGGACGATGTGATACTCGATAAGAGATCCAAGTCCACTTCCTTCAAACCAGCGGATGAAATAGTCAAATTCCGAGTCCACCCAACGGACCCTACAAAAACGGCCTCCATCGGGGCACAATTAAACCCTGATGTAGACGCCGCACTACGAGAATTCCTACGCGGAAATTGGGACATTTTTGCCCGGCACACTTCAGACATGCCAGGAATCCCACGCCGGCTGGCCGAGCACAGCCTAAACATCCTAATAGGGTTCAAGCCAGTCAAACAGGCTCTTCGGCGTTTCTCCGAACCCAAGAGACAGCCCATGGGAGAGGAGCTAGCCAAACTATTGGAGGCCGGATTCATCAGAGATATAAAACATCCGGACTGGCTAGCAAACCTGGTGATGGTACCAAAGAAGGACAAATCTGGCGCCTATGCGCCGATTTCAAGGACCTCAACAAGGCTTGCCCAAAGGATCCCTTCCCCCTCCCCCGCATCGATCAAATCATCGATGCTACCGCAGGACACGATTCATTGTGTTTCCTCGATGCATACTCCGGCTACCACCAAATTAAGATGGCAGAGTGTCGGTGTCAAAACCGGTGGATCTCGGGTAGGGGGTCCCGAACTGTGCGTCTAGGTGGATGGTAACAGGAGACAAGGGACACGATGTTTTTACCCAGGTTCGGGGCCTCTCGATGGAGGTAATACCCTACTCCTGCTTGATTAATATTGATGATATGGGTAGTACAAGAGTAGATCTACCACGAGATCAAGGAGGCTAAACCCTAGAAGCTAGCCTATGGTATGATTGTTGTTCGTCCTACGGACTAAAACCCTCCAGTTTATATAGACACCAGATAGGTTAGGGTTACACAGAGTCGGTTACAATGGTAGGAGATCCACATATCCGTATCGCCAAGCTTGCCCTCCACGCCAAGGAAAGTCCCATCCGGACACGGGACGAAGTCTTCAATCTTGTGTCTTCATAGTCTTGGAGTCTGCCTCGACGATAGTCCGCTATCCGAACACCCCTAGTCCGGACTCCTCAAGAGCCCCTGAACCAGGCTTCAATGACGACGAGTCCGGCGTGCATATTGTCTTCGGCATTGCAAGGCGGGTTCCTCCTCCGAATACATCATAGAAGGTTTTGAACACCAGGATAGTGTCCGGCTTGGCAAAACAAGTTCCACATACCACCGTAGAGAGAATAACTTTCGCACAGATCTGCTGACGTATTCCGCGGCGTGACACCACACCACGGCCAGGCCTTTATATGAATCGTTTTTTACTATTCCACCTCAGCACGTTTAGCGAGGCGGTTTCCTTGGCACGTCTTATCAAAGCATAGATCGTGCCCCTTTATTTCAGGATTCTCATTAATACGGACGTGGGTAACCCAACAGCACCCGTTGGCAAGCCTCCTCTATCAAAGGCGAGTCCTAATCGTCCACGGGGTGGGCTCTTGGTATCCAACCTCTTTATAATGAGACCACGGCCCTCTTCTTTTTAGACCCACCATCGAGTTCGCCTTGCGCTTCGAGTTCCAACACCCAAAGCTTCAGATTCAGGCGCTTCAGACTTTCGACGATGTCCGGCTCCGACCAGCACGGCCGATGGATGTCTTCCTCCGTCATAGAAGAAGATGTGCTAAAGGCTGCGAGACGCCGGTATCTAACCGGAGAGATCTCGCATAGGCTGCCCGCCTGTGGCAGGTCATTCCCACTCCTGAGCCCGGCGAGAACGTGGTGTTCGTGTCTCACTTCCTTCGGGGTTTAGGCTTCCCGACGGATCCCTTTGTGCGAGGGCTCATGTTTTATTATGGGCTTGATTTCCATGACTTGAATCCGGAGTCCATCCTCCACATCTCGTCATTCATTGTAGTATGTGAGGCCTTCCTCCATATTACCCCCACTTTGGATTGTGGCTCAAGACCTTCAAGGTGGAGCCAAAGGAGATCGGGGGGCAACAAGCAGAGTGCGGAGGGGTGGTCATAAGCAAATGTGCTGATGCTCCGTGGCCCGAGGGCTCTTTTCAAGGGGAGCTTGGTTTGTGGCAACGGAAGTGGTTTTATATCACCGCCCCCAGGGGCACCAAATGGGCGGCGCTCCCTGCCTTCCGCTCAGGTCCACCACAGCGGCTGGCGTCCTGGGTCAACAAGGGGCTCGATTGGGGGCCGTCCAAGGACGTTCCTTTGCTGCAGGGCCGTATTGGGACCTCCAAGAAAGAGAGATCAATCTAGTTGCAGTGGTGCAAGTTATGTTGATCTGGCGCCTTCAGCCCTGCAAACGTCGCCCCCTTCGCCTGTGGGAATTTAATCCGGAGGGACCACGAGCTCTCCAAAAATTTATGGGCACAACGCCCGTGGAGATGTATAAACTGTTCTTCGGATCACAAGAGAAGTGTCCGGACCTGACTGAGGACGCAGGACTAAGCTGCAATCGCCCAGATACTCAAGTAAGTAGTCCTATAACCGGACAAGCTGTTCATTTATTTATCACATGTATATGCCCTTTAAAGGAGCCGTTTCTTGAACAGGAGTGGATAGCCAAGGCGAAGTTAATAAGGTGTCCGCTCCTCCCAGAGACCACGCCGGATCCCATGCTGACCAAGATGTTGAAGGTCGCGCCCTTTGAAGAAGGCGAAGGGGGAGCGGGAAGCAACCGCCTCACGAAGGAGGCTATCAGGAAGGAGGGATTAAAAGTCCCACCTTCCGAGGAGAGAAGAGGACCACTTCGAAGATCCGGAGGTCAAGGCCTCAAAGAGGGAAAGGAATCTTCGGAGAGTCCGCTACTGGGAAGTAACCCAGCCGCATTATTTCCCCAAGGGGATCAGCCCTCAATGAGCCGTAAGTAAAAAGAAGGGTCTTGTAAATAAGGAACATCCCTGTATTTATTTATGAAGATAATCGAAATTGTACCTTGTAGTTCGGACCTCAGCCCTTCTCAGCAGAGCTCGTCTTTGGGGGATCTTCTTCCGGAGATGATGGAGAGCGAATCGCCTCCACCTGTCGCACCCTCATGTGAAGCGGACGACCCGGAGGTGTCGTCGCGGAGGGTTCCCAAGTCCACGGGCCGGAAGGTCCGCGCCAAGTGGTGTGCGATCGGAGGAGCTGAAGGATCTGGGCGAAGCGGCTATTTCAGAAGATCACCGTGCTCTAATGGGTACGGTGATTGAAAGAATTGCATCCGCGGAGAGCGGATTGCATGAAGCCGTCAGAAGCTTACTGACGGGGTTTGAGGTACACAAAAATGATGTACCTTCTGACAGTTATGCATATAAAATGCGCCCTGTATAGATAGTAGCCCCTGAGACTCGGTATGTTGTCAAAATTGACAACGTTGTCGGCGTTCTGGGAACGGGGGTCCCTAGACTTGCCTGCCTGCGGCCTGCGGCGTGGCTCAAAGGAGGCCCAGGACAGCCCATCTTCGTCAACACAAGCTCAAGACCTCGCGAGGGCCAAGCCTCGTGGGGCGAAACGACCAAGAGCTTCCTCGTGCACGGCCTCGTCAGCCGGCTCATGAGGAGGCGGAGAGTTCAAGGCAGGGTACCTCGCGAGGTGCCCATGACGCAAGCCATGAGCGACCAAGGGCGCCGATGGGCGCCCGGCCAGCATGGCGTCCTCCTTTCCTCTTTGGTGCAAAGGGAGCAAGCGCAGTAGAGCATCAAGCAAAGGCATCCGCTTCGTGCAACAAGACCAAGACCAGCCCCAACGGCTGGAAGGGAGTCATCGTGGAGCCCAAGCAGGCGTCATCACCAGAGCCTTTGGCAGGCGAGGACCAACTTTAGTCAGGATAAGTGTACCCGCTGTTCCCCTTCAAAATGGCTAATTGTTGGCGCCCTTCCTGCTCAATATTTGGGAAGAGGCCCAGGGCCTTCGTCTATATAAGTAGAGCTAGCCACCATAGTAGGGCAACTCCCCCCGGGCTGGCATTTTGGAATCCAGAGAGAGAGATAGAGACCCGATCCTCACGCTAGAGCGACGGGACACCACTTAGCAGTTCATCGCACCCACCAAGAACAGACCCTCACGAGGCTGTTCTTCCTCATCTGTTCTTCATCAGCCCCTGCAGGCAATCCACCACACCACAAACTAGAGTAGGGTATTACACCACAACGGTGGCCCGAACTAGTATAAATCTTAAGGCGTCTCTTGTGTTGTTCTTGCTAGTAGTTTAGGTTCTTGCAATTCGGGCGAGGTACGAGACGGTGGAGGGTTGGATCTCCGCGCACCCCTGTAGTTCGAACCTTAAGGGTCTGCCGAACCCGAAATCCGACATTTGGCGCGCTGTAGGTGCGCCAGAATCTACCTTTTCGCCGCTTCGTTTTTCCTCGACCACCGCAACCATGTTCGACGCTGCCGGGTTTCGCCGAGCACCGAGCCGCCGCCCCATGTCGCCAGACGCCTCTGCCGGCGGGCGCCCTCGCTGCTCGTTCACCGTCATTAACGCCGCCACTGCCCGGGCGGGAACGAGCAGCAAGCGCCGCCCCAAAGACCTGGCCCATGAGGCGGCCCGCACCGCCACGCCGCTCACCCTCGCTGGTCTTCGTCGCGCTTCGCGCCATGGAGGCCCGAGCTGCACTCATCGCGCTAACGAGCTCCTGCGCTACCGCCCGCCGATGACGTCTACAAAGAATGGCTCGACCGCGTCGCCGAAGCTCGTCCGGCGCTGGGAGGCGACCCAGCGCCATCCGCCTCGCTGCAGACTGCACCCGCCTCAAGACGGGCGATGAAGCTCGGGCGCCTCGGCCGCCTCCTCCTCAAGACAGCGCCACAGCCCCAAGCGCGCGGCCTCTGGCGGAACCCGTTCCGCCAGCGCCGGGCAGCTGCAAGAGCAGAGCTGCCAAGAAGTTCCTCGCCCGCAAGAAGCTGCCCGAGCGCCCCACTCCAAAGCATGTCAAGACCTGCGCTGCCCCTCACCAAGGCGCAGGGAGGCCAGCAAGACCAAGCTCTCGCCGTCCGAGACCCCCAGCAGCCACGCGGGGCTGCCGCGCTTTCACCACCGAAGCTGAAAGGCCGCGGGCCCGCCAAGTTCAAGCCAGACCTGCCTCCACACTACGACGGCACGGCTGATCCTACGGAGTTCCTCCAGCTCTACGAGCTGGGCATCGAGGCTGCCAACGGAGATGAAAAGGTCATGGCAAACTGGTTTCCCATGGCGCTCAAGGACGGAGCCCGCACCTGGCTCCTCGACCTGGCCCCTGTGCACGATCTCTTCCTCGGGCCGAGATGCGCACCCGCTTCATCGCCAACTTCTGTGGTACTCGCGACCGCCACCGCCGTGAGCGACATGCGCCGAATCAAGCAGCTGTGGGAAACCCTGCAAAGTACATCCAACGCTTCAACAACGCTACGCCTCAAGATCCCTGTGGTAACGGAGGAGGCCATCATCTCGCCTTCTCCGACGGGCGCGGCGCGACGCCAAGATGAAGGAGGAGCTGGCGATGCATGAAGATCTGTGCACCTCCTCGAGCTGTTCAACTTGGCGACCAAGTGCGCCAGGGCTGAGGAGGGGCGCCTCTCCCTCCTCGAGCTGCCTGCCGCGGATCCCGAAGAGAAGAAGTCCAAGCCCAAGGACGTGAAGCACAAGGGGGCTATCGTGCTCGCGGCCGAACCAGACACCAAGCGAGGCAGAGATCAGCCCGAGTCCTCTAAGGGCAGCCGGTACTGCGTGTACCACGACCTCCACAACCACAACACCAATGAATGCCAAGAACTCCGGGTCGTGTGCGAAGGAAGGGTCGGCAAACGCCCCGAGCGCAGCAACCGGGGCTACGGCCGAGGAGGAGGAAGGAATGCAGGACGCTGGGAAGACCGCGGCCCGCGACAAGGGTGGCGCGACCAACCTCGCGAGGACCGCTGGCAAGACCCACCTCGCGAGGGGGGCTGGAGGGATCAGCCTCGTGAGGATCGCCCGCAAGGGAACGCAGGCCTCCTCCACGCCGCCACCAAGGAGAGTCGAAGACCGTCATCAGGACGAGGGGGCTGGGGACTTCCAGGAAGCGCGTGCGATCGCCTGCATCCTGGATGGAGCTCAAGCCCTAGCCTCTCACCACATCTTCAAGCAGTTCGCCCGCGAAGTGAATGCAGTCCTCCCCAAGCTCGAGTCCACGCGCCCTCTCAGGTGGTCGGTGTGCGCCATCACGTTCAGCTCAGCAGATCAGCTCAAGTGCGCAGCCACAGCCGGAGTTCTTCCGATGCTTTGCTCCCCAATCATCAGCAATGTGTTGGTCACCAAGACCCTCATCGACGGCGGAGCAGGGCTCAACGTCCTGTCCGTGGAGACATTCAACAATCTTCAAGTGCCTTACAGCCAGCTTCAGCCAACCAAGCCCTTCTCCGGAGTCACCGACGGCTCCACGGTCCCGATCGGGCAGGTCCGCCTTCCTGTCACCTTCGGGGCCCGCGACAACTACCACACCGAGCTCATCGACTTCGACGTCGCCCACATTCGCCTTGCCGTAACGCCATCCTCGGGTACCCAGCGTTGGCCAAGTTCATGGTCAGAACTCCACCATGGCTACAACATCCTCAAGATGCCAGGAAGCGGCGGGGTCATCACGGTGCCCCGTGAAGAGAGAGATGCAGTGTGCTCCTGAGCGAGCTTTTCAAGCCGCATCACCGAAGACCTGCATCACAAGCAGCAGGATGCCTCCCGAGGCAGCACCCAAGAAGAAGAAGACATCGACCGCCTGGCTCTTCAAGAGACAGTTCTCGTGGCCCGTGACCGGCCAGGGGGAGCCTCCTTCCATCACATAGGAAAGCGCGCCCGGCGCCCTCCTTAGGCAGGGTTCCGGGGCTCTCCCCTGGAGGGCCGCCGACCTCGCCAAGGTCTCGAGGGAGGCGCTTGGGCACCACGTGGAGGCGTGTTTCGAAGCACGTTTCCCGCAAGGTGAGCAAGACCAGGAGGACAGAACCCTCAAGAGTTCATCAAGAAGGCCATTCAGGAGTTACAGGAGTCAAGGGTCATGAGGGCAGCCGCCGCCAACTCATAGTGGCCCCCATCCAAAGCGAGGATGGTGGGTTGCGTCTGCATCGACATACCAGGGCTCAACCGAGCCAAGATCTCAAGAGCGCCTGGCCCTCGCGAGTGGGACGCTATGCAGGGTCCGCCTGCACCACGCACGCATGCCTTATGGCCTGCCAAACGCGGCTGCCGCGCACCAGCTGCCTCATGAGGACCATCCCGAGGCTCAAGAGGTCGGGCACGCCATGCCCCGGGCGGAGATGGAGATGGCCCATGAGGAGCCGCCAGCGCCCGAGCCTCCCGAGGCCCCGGGGGCCTGGGGCTCGTGAGGATCGGCTCCCGCAGCCCATCGAGTCTGCTACATCAACAACCCTTCATCCCCAACATCACCAGTGACATCTTTAAGTTTTATTTCCTACCGGGAGGCGCCTTGAGGCGCATTATTCCTGTGCCGCATGGGTCCGTCCCTGCGGCATGTATCCCTTTTTATTTCATGTCTTTAGCTTATCCTGTTGGGGGCGCCCCTCGGGCTGCATCATCCCCAAGCCGCTCGGGCCAGTCCCAGCGACATGTATCCTTCATGCGTTTTCCTTAGGATTATGCTCTCACTCCACCATGCTTGTTATTTGGTGCCTTTTCCTGGGTGGCGGAATCTTGCACGTTAAAGGGGGGTGCCTGAGCATCGCGACTGTGGCTCCTACCGGCTCTCCGCCCCTCACCCTCCGGTCTTGTCCATGGCATCGCGACTGGCTTGCCGCTGACGGCCGAGACCAGCCCGAGAGCCGGACCCGAGGACGAGAGTTTCATTATCCAATCCAGCTTATGCGTTAAAGGGGGGTGCACGAGCATCATGACTCGGGGCTCCTACCGCTCTCCGGCCTCACCCTCTGGTCTTGTCCATGGCATCTCGACCTAGCTTGCCAATGACGGTAGAGACCAGCCCGAGAGCCGGACCCGAGGACGAGAGTTGTTGCATCTGACCCAGCTTGCGGCGTTAAAGGGGGTGCCCGAGCATCGCGACTGTGGCTCCTACCGCTCTCCGACCCTCACCCTCTGGTCTTGTCCATGGCATCACGACCGGCTTGCCACCGACGGCCGAGACCAGCCCGAGAGCCGGACACGAGGACGAGAGTTGTGTCATCTAACCTAGCTTATGCGTTAAAGGGGGGTGCCCGAGCATCGCGACTCAGGGCTCCTACCGGCTCTCCGGCCCTCACCCTCTGGTCTTGTCCATGGCATCGCGACCTGGCTTGCCAGCGACGGTAGAGACCAGCCCGAGAGCCGGGACCCGAAGACGTAGAGCACCGGCATTTGGCCAAATTTGCAGGAACACACTCGAAGATAAGGCCCAGAGCTAGGCGCAACCCGCCTTGAGGTAGGGCCTCGTGAGTCCCGCGCTGGCTCATGGGTGCCTAGATACACCTCGTCCAGCCCTACCGTGCCCACGCGTCGCAGGGGCAGATATCGCCCGGGGCTCCTCTCGAGGGGAGCCCCTCCCACGCTCCAGTGGAAGCACCATGCTCCCGTTGGCCGACGATATCGCCAAGGAGCGGCTATGCCCAGACGCATGCGGAAGCGCTATGTCTCGCCGGTGATAAACAACCGAGGTGGGTTTCGGTCGCATCAACCTCGGGGAGCCCAGAGCTGGTGTCGGCCTCGTCGCAACGCCTCTCCTCGGGAGTGCCGCTGGGCTGGGCACGGGCTGCGCTGGGTCACGCCCAGACGACGCCACTCCAGCCAGCCCCTCGGCCTGGTTCACCGCACGTCACTCCCCGAGTGGAGCCAAGGCACGATGCCGCTTGAGCTGGCCAAGGGGACTCCTGAGCATCACGACTCAGAGCCTAACTGGTCACGTAGCCCCTCACCCCTTAGTTCCGAAAGGCTAACGGCGGTTGAGGTATGCGCGGGCCGGGCTCTGCAGACGAGAGCGGTGGGTCCGCCAAGATCTCACCTCCCTACTTGTTGTTCGTGGCGCCAAGGGGGACTCTCGAGCATCGCGACTCAGAGCCTAACTTGTCACGTAGCCCCTCACTCCTTGGTCCCGCCCCTGGTTTCCGGTCGGGCTAACGGGCGGCTGAGAGAGCAAGGGGGGCTCGCGGCGAGAACATAAGCAAGTAGGAAGCACAAATTTCAAGGAATTGAAAGCAAATATTACTGTCCACACTTTCATCGCAATACCAAACGAAAGTTTAAACGCCTCCCGAGGCATGATACACGGCAGGAATTAAAGCAAGACAGAGCCGCGAACGGAGTCACTTGTCGGCGGTGGAGCAACATGAGTGGGCTCGCCATGGCAGTGGGCCGGGCATACCGCTTTGGCTTGGTGTCAAGGCCCGAACTTCCTCAACAGAGCCTCCGCATGACCCTTCACAGCCTCGGCAGCGGCAGCTACATGATCGCCGCTTACCGGTTCCAGCAGGCTGTCCATGTCGATGCTGGGATCGCGAAGATAGATGTGGGTGAGGATCCGCGTCAGTGCTGCAGAAGACAAGACACGCGCCTCGGCCTTAGCCGTGGGGCCAAGACCAAGGGAGACATCTTCAAGAGCACGAATCAGGAAGGGACGTAGCTTGGCGGGGCCGTCCTCTACGCCGGCCAGTGGACTCTCCAGGCCGCTATCATAAAGCTCCCTCAGCAAGGTGCGAGCCTTCACTTCCATATCCATGAAGGCCACGCGATCTTCGGGAAGAACCCGCGCCTTGGCGTCCAGCTCGACCTTCCTCGCCTCCAGTTCCTGCCCCAGCGCGTCAAGGCGGTCACGACGCTTCTTCAGCTTGGCCTCCCGGTCCTTGATGGCCGCCTCGCGAGCCTTCATGCCTTCCTCCTGCTCCTGGCGGAGGCGGGCCTCCTCGGCGAGCTGGTTCTGCAGGCCCTTCAGCTCGCCCTCCAGCGTCTCACAGCAACCTCGGATGCTGGCTGCCTCCCCCAGGGCAGCATCGCGGGCTACCTTCGCCTCGCGAACAGCCTGCTTCTCCTCGTCACAAGCCGTCGAAGCTTGGACCAGCGCCGCCCGAATCGAAGCGTCGGCGGGAATCCAGCCAGAGGCCAGCTCCAAGCGCCCGGCCACCAAGCGAGGATCGGCGCCTAAAGATCTCGCCGCAGCCGGTCCAATTCAGCGGCAAAGCACGATCCAGACAGCGGGGAGTCGAGAGACAGCAGTTGGCGTAGTAGGAGGAGATGGCGGCGAGCAGCCATCGCGCTTGAGGCGGAGCTGGCGCCACGGCAACGGTGGAGGCAAAGGCCCAAAGAAGGCCACCTTGGGAGTCGCCGATCAAGGAGGCCGAAGCTTCTGGCCGGGCTCAGCCAAAGCCTTCGCGAGGACGCCCGGCAGGAGAGACACAGGCCGAGACCATCTCCTTTTCGGGCAACGGCACCGTCCACGGATGGAGCCTCAGAGCCCCTTCAGCTTCTTCGCTGGGCGCCGCCTCGCCAAGGAACATGGACATCGATCTCGCCAGCAGAAAGCAATGATCAAGACGGAAGTGTGCACTTGTGTCGTCGCCGGTGGACTCGAGCAGCCTCCGGCCATACTTGAAGCCCGAGAGCCGGGCTGCAGGATCAGCTTCAAGGGGACCAGGAGCGGAGGCGCGTCATGCGGATCGCCTGGGCTGGGCGGACCTGCTGGGGACCAGCCCAGTCCGTCCTTCTTCGGGATCGGGGCAGGCTTGCCTCCCGGCCACCCTCATCCTCGTCGTCGTCACTCTCGGGGAGGCGGAGAATGCGGGGCATGCGCCGCAGGGGAGGAACCCTTGACTCCGCCCCCGAGTCAACCTCTTCTCTTGGCTCTCTTTCCTCCACCTCTTTGTCGGAGTCGGAAGAGGACACGTCCACCAGGTCCTCCGGAGCCTCCGCGGGCACGAGCCCGTCCCCGTTGAAGGCGGGCATGGACCCCACAACCTGCTCCCAATCCTCGCTGAAGAAACAGGGCGCTGGGCGCCTCGTGTCTCGCCACATCGCCCCAACCAAGGACTGGAGGACTGGCGCCAGATCCTCACCGCCAGGGCCACGGGCTCGGGTGTGGCCTCCACATCGAAGCGGGTATCGCGAAGCGGAGCCAATTGGTGCTCCAGAACTCCCTCGAAGCAATGACGTGCAGTCGGCCTCGCCGCCGCTGGCCGGGCCGACTTTTAGATCTGCAAGGCATCTTCTGCAAAGCACCAGCTGCTGGGATCCCAAGCTCCATTCGGACCGGGCTGCCGGAGCTCTCAGCCGGCTCGTGGGCAGGATCAGCCGAGGGTGGATGCGCCCGGCATCCACCAGACTCACTTGCTCCTCGGAGCCCTCTATCCGCTTCCTGTGGTTCGAAATGGCGATGGCTCCAGAAGCGATGAAGCTCGCAAGACGCCGGAGACGGAACCACGGGAGAGTCGGAGGAAGAAGTAGTGGCGCAGCAAGGTTATCGAGGGCTTCACCCCAACATGGGCCTCACAATAGTAGGCGAAGATTGCCAGAAGAAGGACGGAGTTGGGATGAAGGTGCAGAGCGTGAATGTTGTAATGGCGGAGGACGGAAAAGAAGAACTCAGAGAAGGGAGGCACTGCATCAGCAATGATGGCGCCACGAAGAACGGGTAGAAGGTACTCCCCTACCCTCGTGGGGCGAGGAGCCGCCTTGAACACCGCTGCTCCATCGACGCCTCAAGGCCCGCCAACCGGGCGATCAGCAAGGCTCGCCGCTGACACATTCGGCGGGTCCAAGGCAGGAGTGTACCAGGCTCCGGCCGGGGTTTGACGAGGAGCCATGACCGGCTAGGGCATGAAGGCGGAGTGGATCTGAAGGTCTTGGAAGCAGGGAGGAGAGGTGAAAGAAAGGGGATCTGAGCAGCAACTGGCGAAAGTAAAGGAGGCAAGGAAGATGCCGCTCTATTATCAACCCGCTGGTTGCAGAGAGGCGCCCACGCCCAATCAACCGCCACGCTGGGCGCCCAAGGTCAAGGCTGTTAGGGGCTCACGACGCCGCACTTGCCCTTTCGCCTCTCTGCTCAGCCAAGTTTGGGCGCCTGTGGGCCCGGGGCTACTGTCATGCTTCGGGAAAGGGGGTCCCCAGACTTGCTCGCCTGCTGCCTGCGGGCGTGGCTCAAAGGAGGCCCAGGACAGCCCATCTTCATCAACACAAGCTCAAGAGCCTCGCGAGGGCCAAGCCTCGTGGGGCGGACGACCAAGAGCTTCTCAGCGCCGGGCCTCACAGTTGGCTCATGAGGAGGCGGAGAGTTCAAGGCAGGTGGTACCTCGCGAGGTGCCCATGACGCAAGCCATGACGCACCAAGGGCGCCTGGGCCGGGCGCCAGCCACAGCAGCGCCCTCCTTTCCTCTTTGGTGCAAAGGGAGCAAGTGAAGGCGAGAGCATCAAGCAAAGGCATCCGTTTGGTGCAACAAGACCAAGACCAGCCCCAACGGCTGGAAGGGAGTCATCGTGGAGCCCAAGCAAAGGCCATCACCAGAGCCTTTGGCAAAGCGAGGACCAACTTTAGTCAGGATAAGTGTACCATTGTTCCCCTTCAAAATGGCCAATTGTTGGCGCCCTTCCCGCTCAATATTTGGGAAGAGGCCCAGGGCCTTCGTCTATATAAGTAGAGCTAGCCACCATAGTAGGGCAACTCCCCCCGGGCTGGCATTTTGGAATCCAAAGAGAGAGAGATAGAGACCCGATCCTCAAGCTAGAGCGACGGGACACCACTTAGCAGTTCATCGCACCCACCAAGAACAGCCCTCGCAAGGTCAGTGCTTCCTCGCATCGTTTCTTCATCAGCCCCAGAGGCAATCCACCACATCACAAACTAGAGTAGGGTATTACACCACAACGGTGGCCCGAACTAGTATCAATCTTGCGTCTCTTGTGTTGTTCTTGCTAGTAGTTTAGGTTCTTGCGATTCAGCGAGGTACGAGACGGTGGAGGGTTGGATCTCCGCGCGCACCCCAGAGTTCGAACCTTAAGGGTCTGCCGGAACCCGAAATCCGACAAACGTGCCGAGGATCAAATTCTCAGTTATAACATGTCGCCGCTCCTAAACAGGTGGCGGGGCGTCCGGAGGCCAGCCGAACTAATGAATATGCCGAACTAAAGCGGCAACTTGACGAGGCGGATGCGACATCGCTATTGGTCAATAAACGGTTTGACGAGTCACAAGGTATGCGACTTCTATGCGGACACCTGGTAAGGGGGCTTGACGCCCATGTCTTACTATTCGTATGCTTAATGCAGATGGTGTCGCTGCCGTGGAGGAGCTGCGGGCGGAACTCGCCCGAGCGAAAGAGCAAGCTGGTCGAATGCGGCCGCTGAAAGGTAGTCAAGAGCTAGAAGCCAAACGGGCTGCTCACCGGGTTAAGAAGAGGAAATGGCCGATATGGCCAAAAAGTTGAGGAATACTACCGATCGCTGCGAGGTTCTTGAGAAAGAACGTCAAGCGGAACAAGAGGGCTCGAAAAGGCCGCCGCCGAATCCAAGAATGCCTACCGCTTTGAGAGCTGCCAAGGAGGAGCCGAGACAAAGCCGGGCAATTGCGGCTGGAAAACCGCTTTCGTCATGGGAGGAAATATACAGATCCAAAGTATGCTCGGGCTTGGATAAGTTGTGGAGTTCGGAGGATGCTTATCTCGACTTGGCGGCAAGCGCCATGGACGCTGTTGAGCACTTCCGGGGCCGTAAGGGCATCAAGGGAAGAGCTATATTGGTCGCAATTCCATAGTCCGGAGCGTCCTCTGGCGCTGACCGATCGGTTGGTCGAATGGGCCGAGCTGAATCGGTTGTACAGATTTGCCATGAAACATGTCTTGACTCACTTGTGGCCGGGCGGACCCCAGCCGAAGAGCTATTTTAGTGCAGCAGTTCCTTGGTGCGGTACCGCGTATCGATGCAATGAAGCTATCGGCGTGTATTGAGGGAGCGCGGATGGCTCTGGCCCGTGTCAAGACATATTGGGCAGAGATGAAGGCCACCGACATTGCATCCCAAGATTCGGACAGAAGCCGAGTACCTGCCGAGCACAACTTTGAAGAAGTTCCGCCGGGCGCTGCTTAATAGAGACGCAGTGCTCGAAGGATATTATGTTTAAATGACATGTATGATTTGTGAAAACAATGTTTCAATATAATATAAGAGCTTTTTATACTTGTGCATTCAAGTAGTAAACTACCCCTCAGGCGGCCGCTTATGTATATGTGTATATAACCTGAAAGATGGCAGTCCTTGGTTTCAGCCCCACGCACATAGTGCCGGGGTGTTTGCAAAAAAGCGCTTTTTCACACTTAATCCAACGTCTTGGTCCTGTTTAGGAGGTGATAGCGTAGCAAACCAGGCAACCGGACTATAATGCTTTATCACTTTCACTTAGCCATAGGAGTTCGAGGGTGGGGCTACTATATAGCCCCTGGGGGCACCGCACTCTCCCGAATTCGGGGTGCGTATGTGCACGACCGAAAACCGTCCTTCGTTAATGCGGAGGAATCCTAAACATTCCAAAGGAGTCGTCGAGTGGTTGACCAGTCTCGCTGTATCATAATGAGTCAGTTTCGCTTTCATCGAGGTGCTCGCCCGGCGAACCGGGGCTGTCGCAGTAGTTCTCCGGTGCCGCGTTAGCCGTGAAAACGGAACGTAAGGCAGCAAAACACGAGCCGGGCAACCCAACATTTGACCAAAGACATGATTCGGAGCTGATGCATATAAGGCCTAACTCGAGACGCCGAACACTCCCTAAGGTATTCGGTCTTTATAAAAACGGGCAGAATAATGCCCTAAGCCCCTGGTGTCCAGGTACGTGCAAAAATTCTGGTGCGGACAATGCCAAAACGCCAGCCTCCTCCTCGGTTATAGTAACAAACCGGGGGATGTATATCAACAAGAGACGGTAAAAAAGGTTTACGCAGGGTCTTAATTTGAAAAGAATCCTTGCAACGGGTCCCTACTGCACGTCTGCGCCTGTGTCTCCGTTGTGCCGTATCCTGGACGGGTGTAGCACGTTGTTCATCTGTAAAAGAGAGGAACTTAGTTTTAAAAAAAAAGGATCGTGCGAAAGATGTACTTTATAGTAATTAAACAGAGTACGATTCGAAGAAGTTAATAAAATTGAGCTTTAGTGTCTCGTGTGATACATGCGTGCAGCCCCTCGTATGGGGGTGTGCCGCTATCAGGCACCGGACTCGTCTAACGGTGTCCGGGGTTTGAATTACCTATTCAGGTTCTTTGGTTAGCGGAGCCGGATTGGTGTGGGGCTGTCAAGGCAGCCTCGCATTCTTCCGTGCTTGAGTGACACTTAATACTCCCTTTTAATGAGATGATGCCGCGTGGACCGGGCATTTTAAGTGTAAGAGATGCATAGTGCGGTATTGCGTTAAAGCGGGCGAAAGCTTCGCGTCCCAATAGTGCTTGATGGCTACTTTTAAATGGGGCGATATGGAAGATTAACCTTTTGCGACGGAAGTTGTCGGCTGAGCCGAACACAACTTCAAGCAGTATGTAGCCCGTACAATGGGCATATGGGCCTGGCACTACCCCTTTAAAGGAGGTGTTGCTAGGGCGAATTTTTGTTGGGTCTATCCCCATCCGGCGGATTGTGTCCTGATATATCAGGTTTATGTCACTGCCGCCATCCATGAGGACTTGTGTAAATTGGAATCCGTCGATTATAGGATCCAATATCAAGGCAGTCCATCCTACGTTCCGGATATTTTCGGAATAGTCCTGATGGTTGAAGGTGATTGGTTTTGAGGACCAGTGTGCGGCGCGCCTTTTAGTGGGCGCTGCTCTTTTTTTTCCCTCTGATCACGTGAAGTGAGTTTACTGTTTTAACCTCTTGCGGGAAATTATTTTGTTTTCCGGGGCTCTGCTTGTGGTGCTCGTCATCATCTTCACCTAGTGTGTCGAGCCCCTTGTGTTTGGCGTTAAGTCTACCGGACTGTTTGAAGACCCAACAATTTATGTGGGTATGGTTTGCAGGCCTCCCAGGAGTACTGTGGATTTGACATATCTTGTCCAAAATTCTGTAGAAGTTGGATAGCTCATCGCTATTGTCTTTAAGGGGCAGTTGATCGCCGCGCTCTTTGGACCGTTCCCTTTAATCCGGCGCTGGTCCTTGTTGCACCGTGGTTTCCCGTTTCCATCCCTGACTTCGGATGTACTTGGGTCGCTGGTGCTGCATCTTGCTAGCCAGCTGTTTTCGCCTGCGCAAAAGCGGGTCATGAGGCTTGTTAATGCGGCCATTGTTCTTGGCTTTTCTTGGCCGAGGTGTTTGGCGAGCCATTCGTCTCGGACGTTGTGTTTGAAGGCTTCTAAGGCTTCGGCGTCCGGACAGTCGACTATTTGGTTCTTTTTAGTAAGGAACCTGTTCCAGAATTTCCGGGCTGACTCTCCGGGCTGTTGAGTTATGTGACTTAGATCATCGTGATCCGGAGGGCGGACATAGGTCCCTGAAAATTTGCCTCAAACGCATCCTCGAGCTCTTCCCAGCTTCCAATGGCATTTTCGGAAGGCCTTTGAGCCAATGCCGAGCTGGCCCTTTGAGTTTGAGGGTAAGTATTTGATGGCGTGGAGATCATCTCCTCGAGCCATGTGTATGTGGAGGATGTAATCCTCAATCCTGCACTCTGTGGTCTGTTGTTCCGTCAGATGCCTCTATGTTTACGGGTTTGAATCCCGCTGAAATTCATGATCCGAAGCACCTCATCGGTGAAACATAGGGGATGTGCGGCGCCCCTATATTTGGGTGTGCCGTGATGTTCGGATATTTGGCGTGTTGCATTGCTTTGAAGAGCTTGCTTTTTTGGCCCATAGATGGACCTAACTGGGCCATCCTTTTGATGTGAATCCTTATGCGGATCGCATACTAGCTTGTGTGCGGCGCCATTTGCCGCTTTCTTCTTGCCGTGGGGTCGTCCATCCGATCGGGTGGCTTCCTTGTCAAATTCGGGCAGTAGCTTTCTTTTCGGGTAGCTCTTTGTTCGGGCGATCGTCCGCCAGACTTTGTCTGCGGTGCTGAATACTTTGCTCCATCTGATCCTGAGTGCATCTTCTGCTGTTTTGAGCTTCTGCTTCTGCTTTTTCAGGCTACGCGCAGTGGCGACGAGCTTTTTCTGGAGGTCATTTTGCTCCAATATTTTGTCCGGCGTGAGATTGTCCGGACTATTGTCTTCGCTGGGGACAGATTGTTTATCCAAGTTGTCTTGTTCGGACGATTGCTCGACAGCGTGTTCGTCGTCCACCGGTTCGCCCTGCTCTATGGCTGGGTCTCTGTTGAGGCGGGACTTGGTTCGGCGTTTACGTTGCCGTTTTGACTGCTTTTCGAGGGATTTATCCTTCGTAGTGTCCCATTGTTCCTCATCTTCATTTCCTTTAGGTGTATCCACCATGTATACATCATGAGATGAGGTGGTTGTCCAGCGTCCTATAGGTGCTGGTTCATTGTTGTCTCCTACATCGTCGTCCATACTGTCGATGTCTTCGAGTCGAAATCGAGCACGCCGTGTAAGCTTTCGACGGTGGCTCTGAAGTGGGTGGTGGGTGGGCGTTGAATTTCTTCGTCGTATGATCTCAACCTTCCCGACCGTAGTCCGCCAGGCTCTTCGGATAAAGAGAGAGACTTTAGTGAATTCAGGATGTCACCAAAGGGCGAGTGCTGAAAGATGTCCGCGGTCGTAAACTCCATGACCGGCGCCCAATCGGATTCAATTGGCAGGGGCGCGGAGGGTTCGGAGTCCGGAGAGGAGTCCGGCACCCTGGAGTCGAGGTCTTCGCAAAGGACGTGGATGGAGTTCGCTCAATCGCCATAGAGATTGTAGCCCGGAGGCGGCGGCCCAACCACTGCGCCCTCGATCGGGAATCCGGCTCCGAATTAAGGATCGGAGCAGAATCGGTGCGGCCAGTGGCAATCGCTCGCTGCAGAGCTAGATCCCGCCCATCGAGACAGGCGGCACGCTTGGTTGCGGCTCGAATCCGTCAAGATCAAGTCCCCGCGGATATTGGTCGATAGTTCAAACTTCCAAATCTGACCTGATGGCGGGGGCGTAGCTTTCGATCTGCTCCAGATGGCTGCTTAATTGGCCCGCAGTGCAAAGCCGCCGAATACGAAGATCTGTCCGGGGAGAAAAGTCTCAACCTGGACAACGTCGTTGTTGATGATCGAAGGAGCCATTGGGCCTATCGGTGACGACACAGAGGAACTCTCAATGAAAGCACCAATGTCGGTGTCAAAATCGGTGGATCTCGGGTAGGGGGTCCCGAACTGTGCGTCTAGGCGGATGGTAACAGGAGACAAGGGACACGATGTTTTTACCCAGGTTCGGGCCCTCTCGATGGAGGTAATACCCTACTCCTGCTTGATTAATATTGATGATATGGGTAGTACAAGAGTAGATCTACCACGAGATCAAGGAGGCTAAACCCTAGAAGCTAGCCTATGGTATGATTTTTGTTCGTCCTACGGACTAAAACCCTCCGGTTTATATAGACACCGGATAGGTTAGGGTTACACAGAGTCGGTTACAATGGTAGGAGATCCACATATCCGTATCGCTAAGCTTGCCCTCCACGCCAAGTAAAGTCCCATCCGGACACGGGACGAAGTCTTCAATCTTGTATCTTCATAGTCTTGGAGTCTGGCCCTGACGATAGTCCGGCTATCCGGACACCCCCTAGTCCGGGACTCCCTCACATAGCCTGACCAAGCCGCAACGGCATTCATCACTCCATACGGCCCATTCTGCTTCAACACAATGCCCTTCGGGCTCAAAAACGCCGGCGCAACATATCAGCGCATGATTCGTATATGTCCGCAAACCAGATCGGCAAAACAGTGGAGGCATACGTAGACGATGTGGTCGTCAAAAGCAAGCATGTCGAAACTCTAGTCGACGACTTGAGGCTCACATTCGATAATCTCCGAACATATGACATCAAGCTCAACCCGGAAAAATGTGTTTTTGGCGTACCAGCCGGAAAGCTCTTGGGCTTCATCGTATCCGGTAGAGGAATTGAAGCAAACGCAGCCTAGATCCGAGCTCTGTCACAATTAGATATCCCAAAAGACCTCAAACAAATACAAAAATTGACTGGATGTGTGGCGGCTCTAAGCCGCTTTATCTCCCGTTAGGGAGAAAAGGCATTACCCCTTTATCGCCTCCTCCGACGCACCAAACACTTCGAGTGGATTTGATACGCCACGGCCGGACTCGAAGAAATAAAATCCATATTGGCAACAAACCCGGTCCTGGCCGCGCCCAACATGGGTGAACCAATGCTATTATACATCGCGGCAACTCATCAAGTTATAAGCGCGGTGCTCATTGTCGAACGAGAAACGGACGGACACAAGTTCCCCCTTCAAAACCAGTTTACTATGTGTCCACTGTCCTAACTCCAAGCAAGTCACGGTACCCGAATTATCAAAAGACAGCGTACGCGGTGTTTATGGCATCACGGAAGCCGCGACACTACTTTCAAGAGTGTTCAATAACAGTAGCCTCCGAAGTACCCATTAACGACATTATAAACAACCGCGACGCGACGGGCTGGATTGCCAAATGGGCCATTGAGCTCCTCCCGTTCGACATAACCTATAAGCCACGGAGAGCTATTAAGTCATGAAGTTTTGGCCGACTTCGTCGCCCGAATGGACCAAGCCGAACTCCCTAAAGAGTACGGCGATATTCCAACTGGATAATGCACTTCGACGGCTCCAAAATGTTGGCTGGTTCGAGCTGGCGTCGTTCGACGTCCCCAACCAGAGATCTGATTCAATACATACTCGAGATAATGTATACGGACTCCAACAACGCAGCCGAATACGAGGCCCTTCTACATGGTCTCCGGATGGCAGTCTCCATGGGCATTCAACGCCTAGAGGTGCGCGGAGATTCGAACCTCGCGATATCCCAAATAAATGGAGATTTTGATGCCAAGAATCCGAAAATGGCAGGCTATCGCAATGTCGTACTAAAAATGTCAGCTCGGTTTGAGGGGCTCGAATTTCACCATATAGCCAGGGATAACAACCAGGCAGCAGACGTGTTGGCACACATCGTATAAGCGCGATGTTCCCCAACATCTTCCTAGAGAGGTTGTTCAAGCCATCCGTATTATGGGAGGGAGAGTCCGGAAATAACATCCCAGACCCAAACGCACTACCCCACACCAAACATTCTGACATAGTTGGTGGTTCTGCCACCGAAATAACACCCTCAGCCCACGTAATAATGGCAGTCATTGCCCCGTGGACCAAACCATTCCTAGCCTACCTAACCAAGCAGTAACTTCTCGAGGACCAAAACGAGGCCCGCTGCATAGTGCGGCGATCTAAAGCCTATAAAGTCCATGAGGGAGAGCTTTATAAGAAAAGCACAACCGGAGTCCTTCAAAGGTGTATCTCCGGAGAGGAAGGGTGGAATCTTCTGGCTGAAATTCATGCCGGACTCGACGGGCACCACGCCGCAGCCCGGGCCCTTGTAGGCAAGACCTTCCGTATAGGACTTTATTGGCCGGCGGCCCGGGCAGATGCTCAGGACTTAGTCCAATGATGCGTCGGATGCCAGCTCTTTGCTAATCAAAGCCACATGCCACCCACCGCCCTCAAAACTATACCCATCACCTGGCCCTTCATGGTCCGGGGCTTGACATGGTCGGACCCCTTAAAGGGGGAACCCACAAGCAAAAATACCTACTGGTCATGGTGGATAAATTCACCAAATGGATAGAGGTCAAGCCTGTCAAGACGGCCGAATCCGGACCGGTGATAGACTTCATATCAGGGGTCGTACTCCGTTACGGTGTCCCCCACAGCATCATCACTGATAACTGCACGAACTTTACGGCCGATGAGGTCAAACTCTGGTGCAAAAACATGGGCATTAAGCTCGACTACGCTTCAGTCTATCACCCTCAAACTAACGGTCAAGTTGAGCGAGCAAATGGTCTAATTATGAGCGGCATCAAACCCAGATTAGTGCCGTCCCTCAAGGAATCTAACACGCACTGGGTAGAGGAGCTCGACTCCGTACTCTGGGGGCCGCGGACTACTCCGAACCGCACGACCGGATTCACACCATTCTTTATGGTATACGGCGCAGAGGCGGTTCTGCCCTACGACATAATTCATGACTCACCTCGCGTGCGCATGTACGAAGAAAGAGAAGCCGAGCTCGATCGGCAGGACAGTTTGTACGCCTTGGAGGATGAGCGTGACGTAGCAAAAGCCCGTTCCGCATTCTATCGACAGCAAGCTCGAAGATATCAAAGCAGAGAAGTACGGGCCAAAACTTATAATGTTGGCGAGCTAGTTCTACACCTGCCGGACAAGAAAAAGGACAAACTAAAGCCCAAATGGGAAGGTCCCATTATCATCGACCAAGTCCTGACCGGTGGAGCGTACCGTCTGCGAGATGCATCGGATAACCGACTCGAGCCAAACCCATGGAATACAAAGACGCCTCCGAAGATTCTACGCCTAGCGCCGGATTCTGAGTTCGTCTCCTTCCTCTGTCCATATTTTACATTTTAGTTGTCTTCTATTTTTCTCCTTCTCCCTCCTTTTTCTTTCAAGCCTTGGAAGGCTAGTTAGCGCATTGTTTGCACACACTTGACGCGCTATCCGCGCTCATTGTACCTGGGGGCTTCTTTCACAGAAGCTTAATGGGACAAATGCATTTTTACCCCTAGTTGGTTCCTACCCACGGGTTTTGCCCTTACTTTTCGAGCTTGCTCAGTTTTGCCCTTACTTTTTCCATCGAGGTCCCTCGAATGCCCTTTGACCGTTTGACCAAAACTTTGAAAATTCATAACTAATTCATACGAACTCATAAAAATGCAAATAAGATATCAAAATGTTCAGATAAACATTACCTTTATGGGCATATCATTTGCAATCAGGACAAACGCATTGTTTAAACTACCCGAGGTAATTAATATTATTAACATTATTAAAAATAAATAGGTATAAACAATATTTTTTTCATGCATAAAAATTACATGCAAATGTAGGTGATGTTTCTGAACATCCCGATAACTTATTTGCATTTTCTGAGTTTGTATCAACTTGTTATGAATGTTCTAACGACTTTGACCATTATTTGGAAACCTCATAACAAGTTGATACAAACTCAGGAAATTGAAAACAAGGTATCGTGGATGTTCGTAAAACATCACCTACATTTGCATATAATTTTTATTCACGAAAAAATATTGTTTATACCTATTTATTGTTAATAATGTTAATAACATTAATTACCTCGGTAGTTTAAATGATGATTTTGTCTTGAATGCAAATGATATGCCCATAAAGGTAATGTTTATATGAACATTTTGGTATCTTATTTGCATTTTTCTGAGTTTATATGAATTAGTTACAATTTCCAAAGTTTTGGTCAAACGGTCAAAGGGCATTCGAGGGACCTCGATGGAAAAAGTAAGGGCAAAACTGAGCAAGCTCGAAAAGTAAGGGCAAAACCCGTGGGTAGGAACCAACTAGGGGTAAAAATGCAATTGTCCCAAGCTTAATTATAAGGGCTTCATGCCCAATACATGTGTCACACTTACACATGTGCCTTTTATTCACCATTATATGCATCGATATGACTTAAGTTTTGGCCAAGTTGGGTTGCCTGGCTCCTGTGCTTACCCCTACGTTCCCGATTGTTCGGCTAGGTGGTAAAGGGAGCACCTCTGCGATTGTTACTGTCGGGTCAGCCAGATGTGTACCTCAGACTGGGTGAAGCCGAAAGCTAGCGTTCTTTAGAGAATATTCAGTCGGTGAACTAAAAGAATATTTCTTACCTATTTATTTATCTACCCCCAGATGTTTTTCTGCTTTTTAGTGATCCGGACATGCACTTTAGGGCATGCCTCCTGTGGAAAGGAACCCCTAACGGAACTATTCTCCTGGAAGATGTTTCTTACTGACCATGTAATATAACATAACTAGTTGGGCACTTGTCTGATAAAGCACTAATGACCCCTACGCCTGGTCTCCACGCATGCCCTGGTTTTTATATAACCGTGAGGGTATTCGGACACACTCCGGACTATTGGGTCCCGAGGTTGAAGCGGAAAGGTTCGCTATGACAAACAATCTACAATCCGGCTAGAAGGCATTTTACATGTCACCTTAAATTACATAGTCAATTTGACTGATTGTATTCCTCTTCAATGCCATCTAACAGCTGTCTAGTTTACTGATCCTGCTGGGAATACTTTATGCCAATTCTACCTGGCCATACACTAAGCTCACAGGATCTCCTTCCCATCTCGGCCCCACAGGTCCGACTTCGGCCATGTGGTTTGGGTGCCTTCCGTGTACCGCGTCTTCACCATGGCCCAGGCCTCCTCGGCGCCTTTGACGGCAGCCGATATCTTCCATAATCGGAAGCGCCTCCGCGCCCCTCGAGCCTCTCTGCAAGCTCCCCAAGGCCTTGAGCGAGGGAGACAGAGATGGCCACAAGGCTGTCGGCGACGCTTTCATCACTGCCGAACTTCGTTAAATGCAGTTGTAAGAGCTCGGGAAGAAGGTCACCCGTAGAACCGGGCATTTCCTACAGACATAACTCTGTTAGTCGACTTCCTCGCCGAACTCATTTTTCAAAGTTTGTTTAAGCACTTACTAAAAATGCCGCGTCGAAGCCGCCGATTCTCCTTAACGGAGTCAGACAGCTGGGCACGAACATCTTTTAGTTCCTCACCCAGCTGGGTGTTGGCATCTTGGAGATTATTTTTCTCCTGCCTCACCCTCGTAAGCACGTTCTCGCCGGCCTTTAACTGGCGCAAGAGCTGTTGCTTGTCCGGATCTACCCCGGCGCCATCTGCAATATTATTATCAGATCTATATACACGCCGCACCTCACAACATACTTATGTTTTAAAAGTGTATGTTACCAGAGGGGGTCTCTTTGGCTTCCCCTGTCGCGGCTTGTGCGGCCTCAAGTTGGGCTTTGCACTGTTCAAGCTCCTGGGACAGTTGGGTATTCTTTTCTGTAAGATCCTGCACAATAATTGATCCTTAAATCAGTTATTCTAACTATTTCAAGTCTCGGGGGCTACTGGCATATATAACTGTTAAATTTCCTCACTCGCATGTCTTTTACATACTGCTTCGTGGCTCTGGCTAGACCATCTTGAGCGGCACGGAGGTGCGCATCTCCCGAATTGAAGGCATTCAACGCCTCTTGGGAGAAACATGTGTCACGAAGAATTGTCCGGCAGCGCCTGTGATTCATGGCACTCTCCACCTCGGAGTTGGCGGCGGACAATCTGTCGGCATCCTCTATCAGAGGAGCATCCGACGCACGCCTCGTGTTCGCCTCCGCTTCTGGGCCTGGCTTTGAAGCCTGGCTAGCGGAGGCTCGATTGGCAAGCTCCCCCGGACATAGTCCGGCGAGCGCTCTTTTTCCTGAAGAGAGCACGAGCATTAGTATGCCTTCCGGAAAAAAACCCGGGAATAGGGTGACATGCCATACCGTTGCGCCGGCACTTCAATCCAGACCGCACTTCTTTTTAGCTCATTGGTCGTGCTGCCTTGTTGGCGGCCGCCCATGAGCTCGGCCTTCGCCTCAAGGGCTCCCCTGCAAAAACACCGTTGGTGTCACGGTGATCAAAAATAGGCAAGGACAAATCATTCTCAAAGTATTGGGGCTTTGGTCTCGATTACTGAGGCGGAAATATTACGGGGTAATCGGTCAGAATGGCAACCGTGGCATTATCAATGCTCACCGGTGAAATACCCCATCGATCAGCTCCACCGATATGTCCGGATCCTCTTGGGAGGCCGGATCGAGGAACCGTTCCGGATCTTCGGGTTGTGGAGGCAGGTTGTTTATATCCTTTACGGCCTGGCGCAGTTCCTGCATCGAAATCACAAAATGAGATGCTTGACTATGGGAATATGGATCGGATGGACAAAAAGAAATGTCCGCTTACCCGGCTTGGAGGATTGTTCATAGAAAACCCGTCCTGAGGATTGACGCGAAGAAATTCTTCCTCTTCTCCCTTGTACAATGCGGATAAGATCTTCGTCAGATCGGTGACCGATCCCGGCCCCTTACGGCCATGGCGGGTGGCATCATCCTCCCCGTTGAAATCCCACATGGGGTGGCCCCTATCTTTGGAGCGGCTGCACCCCCGCATAATGCATGTGGCCATGACCCCGATCATGGTCAGTCCGGAATGAGCCAACAACCTAATTCGGCTCATCAGGTAAAGGACGTCCTAGTCATTTTCCCTCTGAGGGCTCCGTGGACGCCAGCTTAGGCGTTTCTTCAAAGGAGCATTACTGAAGCCGATCCGAACAGGGTCCGGCAGGGGGACATCTTCTATATAAAACCATTCCGAAGGCCAGTCATCGGACGCCTTCTTCGGGGTTCCGGATAGATATCCGGCCCCGGCGATGCGCCATAGTTCGGCTCCGCCCACTTGATATATCGACCCCTCCTGAGAACGGGGTACGAGGCAGAACAACCTCTTCCACAGCGCGAAATGAGCCTCGATGCCCAAAAACAGCTCGCAAAGGGCCACGAAGCCCGCAATATGCGAGAATGGAGGCAGGCGTAAGGTTGTGCAACTGGAGGCCATAGAACACCGAAGCCCGGAGAAAGCGGATGAATTGGAAATCTGAGCCCTCTTATCAAATAAGGGACAAGGCATACCCGCTCTCCTCGGGGGGAACTGGGACGCTCTCCGCTTGTTCTCCGCCCTTATAGGTGGCGAGTCCGGCTCGAACTGGAACCATGAAGGCTGGGGGAAGAAACCCCTTGGTTTGGAGCGTCACTAACTCGCTGTGTGGGACGGAGCATCTCTCCCAACCTCCAGGTTGAGGACTAGGAGGGCAAGAGGAGGAGCCGCGTCGACTGTCCATGATGGAATGGGTTTCTGTCAAATGCGCTCCGATGAAAGCTCGCGAAGGGAAGATGGTGTGATTCGGATCTACATCCTCGTCTCTTATATAGGCAGCTCATTTGCGCAGCTAGGGGGGTAAATGTAAAAATACACTGGCTTTTCACATTCGTTCAACACGTGGAAGATGGCCATTATTGGGCGTGGAAGCCAAGGAGCACGATATTTACAAGAAGCCGGACACTATTCAAACAGGTACACAGGATTTGGAGAAGAACCCGCCTTGCAATGCCGAATACAATCTACGCACCGGACTCGTCGTCATTAAAGCCTGGTTCGGGGGCTACTGAGGGAGTCCCGGATTAGGGGGTGTCCGGGTAGCCGGACTATGACCTTTGGCCGGACTCCTGGACTATGAAGATACAAGATTGAAGACTTCGTCCCGTGTCCGGATGGGACTTTCCTTGGCGTGGAAGGCAAGCTTGGCGTCTGGATATGTAGATCTCTACCATTGTAACCGACTCTGTGTAACCCTAACCCTCTTCGGTGCCTATATAAACCGGAGGGTTTTAGTCCGTGGGGCGAACAACAATCATACCATAGGCTAGCTTCTAGGGTTTATCCTCTGCGATCTCGTGGTAGATCTACTCTTATACTACCCATATCATCAATATTAATCAAGCGGGAGTAGGGTTTTACCTCCATCGAGAGGGCCCGAACCTGGGTAAAAACATCGTGTCCCTTGTCTCCTGTTACCATCCGCCTAGACGCACAGTTCGGGACCCCCTACCCGAGATCCGCCAGTTTTGACACCGACACTTGTTATGAAACTGTGCGAGCGCATGTCCTGTCTCGGCTTGGTTCCCCCTTTCTGTCCCCATGACGGCTTGGTGCTCTACGCTGATAGGTCCCGGTCCCCAGGCAGGCTGCAGCCGTCGCTCGTATGTCAGGTCGCGTGCCGTGGTCAAGGCCAGGAGGTGAGCGGCCCGAGGTCCAGTAAGAGCCCCCGAGGCGCGATGCTCAGGAGGTCCCCTTTAGCATGCAAGCAGCCATCGAGAGGTAAGAAAGGAAGGCAATGTTTCCGCCATAGGGCCGCAGCAAATGAGAATTTCATGCCGCAATGCTCAATTAACCCAAGCGCAAAACTTATCTTGGTCACCAGGAGTCGTTTCCTCGTGTGGCGCCAGACTTGTGCGTCGGCGTCCATGGTGCAGCTAGGTTAGGCTCGCGCAGGCCCCGCCCCTCTTCTCCACGCTCTCCTTCATGCTCTATGTCCTCAGGTCCCGACCCTCGAGCGAGCTCAGCCGCCGGTGGTATGCCAGGTCGTGATGTTGTGGTCAAGGCCAGGGGGTGAGGGCTGGAGAGCCAGTAAGATCTCAAGAGTCGCGATGCTCAGGAGCCCCCCTTTTAACGCTCAAGCGGATCGCATGGGAAAAGAGAGGAAGCCTGCTGGGCCTCCCGCTGTAGACCTCAGGAGGTTCCTGGAAATCATCATGAGAAGGGCACTGGTTGCTCCTGAGAGGGTGAGGGTGCTGAGTGCCTGGTGAGGTGACGCGCGCGGGGCCTGCCGCGGGCCAGAGCTCGACCGCTCAGATTTGTCGACGTTACAGGGACGGACCCATGCACAAGCGCCGTGCCAGCGCGGGCAGCTTCTGTAGTAGGTGGCAACCAAGCAGGTGATAATCAATAGTCAGATTAGACATGAAAAGCATATCAGCTTAGGTAAATGCAGGATGGATACGTGCCACTAGGTCAGACCCGAGCGGCTTGGGGATGATGCAGCCCGAGGGGCGCCCCCAGCAAAGTAACCCAAGGACATGGAAAGAGATACATGCCGCAGGGACGAACCCACGCGGCCTGGGAATGATGCAGCCTTGAGTGTGCTCCCAGCTGAAATGAAACTGGTAATGTCACCTGGCTCCACTGTAGAGGGGGTGTTGGGGCAGCTGAAGATGAGCGGTGAAGGGGTTGATCCTCACGAGCCGCTAGGGCCCCGAGCCTCAGGGGGCTCTGGGCGTCCAGGCGGTTCCTTGAAGACCGTCTCCATCTCCTCCAGGACCGCGTGGTGTCTGGCCTCCTAAGCCGCCAGGACACTCCGCAGGGTGCGCTGGAAGGCAGACGCCATGCTCGACAGGCCGAATGGCATGCGAACGTAGTTGTGCGATGGCCCCTCACAACGTCCAAGGCTTGAAGGCCAGAAAAGCTCCTGACTTGCCGCTCGGTTGAGCCATGGGATGTCAACACAGGCGCGCAGCCCGCCATCTTCGCCTGGATGGGGAGCTGCGCCAGGTGAACGGCGGTCGCCGCGCATGGCCTTTGCTTCCTGAAGCTTCTGAGTGGTCTTGGCAATGAACTCTTGAGCGTTGGGCGCTCTTCGCCCTGTGTCTTCCTGAGGGAGTCATGCTGCGAAGCACGCCTCCAAGTGGTGCCCGAGAGCCTCCCTCGTGATGTTGGCGAGGTCTGAGGCCCTCCAGAAGAGAGCCCCCGAGCACCGTCCGAGGAGGGCGCCGGGCGCGCTTCCTATGCGATGGACGAAGGTGACCCTGGCGGGGGCGCTGATCCTGACGTGGCGCCGCTTGAGGTGCCGCTCCCCTGAGGCCCTGTGCGGAGTAGTTGCTTCTTCTTCTTGGGGATGGCCTCAGGAGGGTATTCGCTCTTGCTGTCCGGGTCCTTGATTGCTGCGGCCTGGAAGGCACGCTCGAGGGATCACACCGCATCTCTCTCTTCGCAGGGGACCGTGATGATTCCACCACTTCCTGGCATCTTGAGGACGTTGTAGCCGTGGTGGGTTACCGCCATGAACTTGGCCAGGGCCGGATACCCGAGGATGGCATTGTACGGCAGGCGGATGTGGGCGACATTGAAGTCGATGTGCTCATTGCGGTAGTTGTCGCGCTGTCCGAAGGTGACAGGGAGGCGGACCTGCCCTATTGGGGTGGTGGAACCATCGGTAACTCTTGAGAAGGGCTTGGTGGGCTGAAGCTGATCATATGGCACTTGAAGGTTGTCGAGCGTCTCAACGGACAGGATGTTAAGCCCTATGCCACCATCGATGAGGGTCTTGGTGACTTGCACATTGCTGATGACGGGCGAACAAAGCATCGGGAGAACGCCGGCAGTAGCCGCGCACTTGAGTTGATCCGCCGAACTGAAGGTGATGGCGCACTTGGACCCCCTGAGCGGGCGCGTGGCCTCGAGCCTGGGAAGGATTGCATTCACCGCTGAAACTGCTTGAAGAAACGCTGGGAGGCTGGGGCCTGAGCTCCACCCAAGATGCAAGTGATGGTACGTGGCTCCTAGAAGCCCCCAGCCCCCTCGTCCTGATGATGGTCGTCATTCCTTCTTGGCGGCGGCGGCAGCGGCGGGAGGCCTGCATTGCCCTGAGGGCGGTACTCGTGTGGCAGATCCCTCCAGGCGCCCTCACGGGCTGATCCTGCCATCGATCCTCACGAGGCCGGTCACGCCACTCCTGGCGAGGGCCACGGTCGTTCCATCGTCCTCCGCCATGTCCTCCTCCTTGGCCGTAGCCCCGGTCACTGCGCTCAGGGCATCGACCGAAGCTTCCTTCGCAAATGGCCCTGAGCTCCTAACAATCGTTTGTGTTGTGGGTGTTGAGGTTGTGGAAGGCACAAAACGGTCGGCCGCCTTTTGACGACTCTGCCTGGTCCCTGCCGTGCTTCGTATCTGGTTCCGCCGCGAGCACGGCCGCTCCCTTGCGCTTCACGTCCTTGGCCTTGGTCTTCTTTTCTTCCGGGTCAGCAGCCGGGAGCTCGAGGAGAGAAAGGCGTCCCTTCTCAGCTCTTGCACACTTGGTCGCCAGGTTGAATAGCTCCAGGGATGTGCACAACTCCTCTTGGATGGCGAGCTCCTCTTTCATCTTGACGTCACGGATGCCGTCAGAGAACGCCAAGATGATGGCTTCGTCCGTCACCTTGGGGATCTTGAAGCGGACACTGTTGAAGCGCTGCATGTACTTCTGCAGGGTCTCCCCGGGCTGTTGCTTGATGCGGCGCAGGTCACCCGCGGCCGGGGGGCGGTCGTGAGTGCCCTGGAAGTTGGCGATGAAGCGGTCGCGCATCTCGTCCCAGGAGGAGATTGAACTGGGAGGCTGGTTCAGGAGCCATGACCGAGCACCGTCCTTGAGCGCCATGGGGAACCAATTCTCCATGACCTTCTCATCGCCGTTGACCGCCTAGATGATCGGCTCATAGAGTTGCAGGAACTCCGCAGGGTCGGGGGTGCCATCGTAGCGAGGAGGCTGGTCCGGTTTGAACTTGCCCGACCAGGCGACGATGCGCAGTTCAGGGGTGAAGGCACGGTAGCCTGCTGTGGTCACTGGGGCCCTTCGCTGGGGTGGAGCCTGCTCTTGACGATACCCGCGCACCGCCGCCAGAGGCAGCACGCGGTCTTGCCGTGGTGGTGCAGGGAGCACATGAGCGTTCTCTTGAGGCCGAAGGACCTCTCGACAACTTCCTTCTTCTCGCGCGGGTGCTGGACGCGGCGGATCATGCCCGGGGGCCGCGCGCCTTGGCGCCAGGGCACCGTCTTGGGGCAGAGGTGGCGGAGGCACCCCGTGAGCCATGTCGCCCGCAGCTAGTGGAGGGCGAGGCAACGGGAGTGACGGCGCAGGGGATCCCCCTGCGGCGCTGACGTGTTTGGTGATGCGGGCGATCCAGTCCTCGTAGAGGTCGTCGATGGGGCGGTAACGAAGGAGCTCGCGTGCCATAAGCAGCGCGGCCTACGCATCTATGGGAGCGTAACGAGCGTGGGACGACGAGCCAGCCGGGGTCAGCGACGGATTGGCGGTGCGGCCTTCCTACCGCATCGAGGGGTGCAGCGAGGATGCTTGCTGCTTGTTCCCCGCCGGGCCGGTGGCGGTGTTGGCGGCTGGCGACGGAGAACGACGAGGAGGTCCGCCAACGGGAGCCGTCTGGGCAACGCGTGCGGTGAGGGCGGCCCGGCGCTCGGCACGGGCTCGGCGGGCGTATGACATGGATGCGACGAAGCGATGGGACGCGGATCAGCGGAAGGAAAGCTCCGGCGCACCCCTACCTGGCGCGCCAAATGTCGAATGTGGGGTTCCGGCAAAACCCTTAAGGTTCAAACAGTGGGGTGCACACGAAGATTTCCCCCTACCAAACTATGCCCTCCACCTCGCCGTGATCTCTAAGCTAGCTCGACCAACTCTCAACACAAGAGACACAACATTTATAATGGTTCGGGCCACCGTTGTGGTGTAATACCCTACTCCAGTGTGGTGGTGGTGGATTGCCTCTTGGGCTGATGATGAACAGTACAAGGGAAGAATAGCCTCCTGAGGAGAGGTGTTCTTGTGCTTGGTGAGCTGGTGAGCGTGAGGGTGGAATTCATCCCCTCCTATGGTGGTGGCTAGTCCTATTTATAGAGGCTCTGGTCCTCTTCCCAAATATTGAGTGGGAAGGGATGCCACAACGGCCAATTTTGAAGGGGGACAGCTAGTACAAGCTATCCTGACTAAAGGTGGTCTTCGCCTGCCAAAGGCGCTGGTGATGACGCCGTCTTGGGATCCACGGTGACCTCCGTCCTACCGTCTTGCTGGTCTTGGTCTTGTTACATGCTAACTCTTGAGCACTGCGTTGGATTTCCTTGAAGAGGAAAGGATGATGCAGCAAAGTAGCATAAGTATTTCCCTCAGTTTTTGAGAACCAAGGTATCAATCCAGTAGGAGGCTATACGCACGAGTCCCTCGTACCTACACAAAACAAATAACTCCTCACAACCAACGCGATTAGGGGTTGTCAATCCCTTCACGGCCACTTACGAGAGTGAGATCTGACAGAGATGATAGATAATATTTTTTGTATTTTTATGACAAAGATGCAAAGTAAAATAAAAGAAAAGTAAAAAGCGAAGGCAATAATAAAGTGATGGAAGATTAATATGATGGAGATAGACCCGGGGGCCATAGGTTTCACTAGTGGCTTCTCTCAAGAGCATAAATATTCTACGGTGGCTGAACAAATTACTGTTGAGCAATTGACAGAATTGAGCATAGTTATGAGAGTATCTAGGTATGATCATGTATATAGGCATCATGTCCAAGACAAGTAAACCGACTCCTACCTGCATCTACTACTATTACTCCACTCATCGACCGCTATCCAGCATGCATCTAGAGTATTAAGTTTCAGAAAACAGAGTAACGCCTTAAGCAAGTTGACATGATGCAGAGGGATAAATTCATGCAATATGATAAAAAACCCGTCTTGTTATCCTCGATGGCAACAATACAATACGTGCCTTGCTGCCCCAGCTGTCACTGGGAAAGGACACCGCAAGATTGAACCCAAAGCTAAGCACTTCTCCCATTGCAAGAAAAACCAATCTAGTTGGCCAAACCAAACTGATAATTCGAAGAGACTTGCAAATATAACCAATCATACATAAAAGAATTCAGAGAAGATTCAAATATTGTTCATAGATAATCTTGATCATAAACCCACAATTCATCGGTCTCAACAAACACACCGCAAAAAGAAGATTACTTAGAATAGATCTCCACGAGAGAGGGGGAGAACATTGTATTGAGATCCAAAAAGAAAGAAGAAGCCATCTAGCTACTAACTATGGACCCGAAGGTCTGAGGTAAAATACTGACACTTCATCGGAAGGGCTATGGTGATGATGTAGAAGCCCTCCATGATGGATGCCCCCTCCGTGAGCTCGAACAGGCCCCAAGATGGGATCTCGTGGATTGAAGGTTTGCGGCGGTGGAATTAGGTTTTGGCTCCGTATTTGATCGTTTAGAAGTACGTAGGTATATATAGGAGGAAGAATGCGTCGGTGGAGCAACGGGGGCCCACGAGGTGGAGGCGCGCTGGGGGGTAGGCGCGCCCCCTACCTCGTGGCCTCCTCTTTTGTTTCTTGACGTAGGGTCCAAGTCTCCTGGATCACGTTCGGTGAGAAAATCACGTTCCTGAAGGTTTCATTCCGTTTGGACTCCGTTTGATATTCCTTTTCTTCGAAACACTGAAATAGGCAAAAAAAAACAGCAATTCTGGGCTGGGCCTCCGGTTAATAGGTTAGTCCCAAAAATAATATAAAATTGGAAAATAAAGCCCAATAATGTCCAAAACATTAGATAATATAGCATGGAGCAACCAAAAATTATAGATACGTTGGAGACGTATCAGGCATCCCCAAGCTTAATTCCTGCTCGTCCTCGAGTAGGTAAATGATAAGAACAGAATTTTTGATGCGGAGTGCTACTTGGCATAATTTCAACGTAATTCTTCTTAATTGTGGTACGAATATTCAGATCCAAAAGATTCAAGACAAAAGTTCATATTGACATAAAAATAATAATACTTCAAGCATACTAACTAAGCAACTATGTCCTCTCAAAATAACATGGCCAAAGAAAGTTCATCCCTACAAAATCATATAGTTTAGTCATGCTCCATTTTCGTCACACAAGAATGCTCTCATCATGCACAACCCGATGACAAGCCAAGCAATTGTTTCATACTTTAATAATCTCAAACCTATAAAATTTCACGCAATATATGAGCGCGAGCCATGGACATAGCACTATGGGTGGAATAGAATATGATGATGGGGGTTATGTGGAGAATACAAAAAGGAGGTCTCGCATGAACGAGGCTAATCAATGGGCTATGGAGATGCCCATCGATTGATGTTAATGCAAGGAGTAGGGAGGGATACACTAGAGCTATAAATGTATGAAAGCTCAACAAAAGAAACTAGTGGGTGTGCATCCAACTTGCTTGCTCACGAAGACCTAGGGCACTTGAGTAGGCCCATTGTTGGAATATACAAGCCAAGTTCTATAATGAAAAATTCCTACTAGTATATGAAAGTGACAAAACAAGAGACTCCCTATCATGAAGATTATGGTGCTACTTTGAAGCACAAGTGTGGAAAAAAAGGATAGTAGCATTGCCCCTTTTATTTCTTTTTTGGGCCTTCCTTTTCTTATTTTGGCCTTTCTCTTTTTTTATTGGGACAATGCTCTATTAAATGATGATCATCACACTTCTATTTATTTACAACTCAATGATTACAACTCGATACTAGAACAAAGTATGACTCTATATGAATGCCTCCGGCGGTGTACCGGGATATGCAATGAACACAGAGTGACATGTATGAAAGAATTATGAAAGGTGGACTTGCCACAAATACTATGTCAACTACATGATCATGCTAAGCAATATGACAATGATGGATGTGTCATGATAAACGACATGGTGGAAAGTTGCATGGCAATATATCTCGGAATGGCTATGGAAATGTCACAATAGGTAGGTATGGTGGCTGTTTTGAGGAAGATATAAGGAGGTTTATGTGTGAAACAGCATATCATATCACGGGGTTTGGATGCACCGGCGAAGTTTGCACCAACTCTCAATGTGAGAAAGGGCAATGCACGGTACCGAAGAGGCTAGCGATGATGGAAGGGTGAGAGTGCGTATAATCCATGGACTCAACATTAGTCATAAAGAACTCACATACTTATTGCAAAAATCTACAAGCCATCAAAAACCAAAGCACTACGCGCATGCTCCGAGGGGATATATTGGTAGGAAAAGACCATCGCTCGTCCCCGACCGCCACTCATAAGGAGGACAATCAAAGAACACCTCATGTTTCAAATCTGTTACATAACGTTTACCATACGTGCATGCTACGGGACTTGTAATCTTCAACACAAGTATTTCTCAAATTCACAACTACTCAACTAGCACAACTTTAATATTATTACCTCCATATATCAAAACAATCATCAAGCATCTAACTTCTCTTAGTGTTCAACACACTCAAAAGAAAGTTTTATAAATCTTGAATACCAAGCATATTAGGATTATTTAACCAAATTACCATGCTATTTAAGACTCTCAAAATGATCTAAGTGAAGCATGAGAGATCAATAGTTTCTATAAAACAAATCCACCACCGTGCTCTAAAAGATATAAGTGAAGTACTAGAGCAAAACTATATAACTCAAAAAATATAAGTGAAGCACATAGAGTATTCTAACAAATTCCAAACCATGTATGACTTTCTCAAAAGGTGTGTACAGCAAGGATGATTGTGGTAAACTAACAAACAAAGACTCAAATCATAAAAGACGCTCCAAGCAAAACACATATCATGTGGTGAATAAAAATATAGCCCCAAGTAAAGTTACCGATGGAAGTAGACGAAAGAGGGGATGCCATCCGGGGCATCCCCAAGCTTTTACTTTTTGGTGTCTTTATATTATCTTGGGGGTACCATGGGAATCCCCAAGCTTAGGCTCTTGCCACTCCTTGTTCCATAATCCATCAAAAATCTTTCACCCAAAACTTGAAAACTTCACAACTTCAAACTCAACAGAAATCGCGTGAGCTCCGTTAGCGAAAGAATACAAAAGACCACTTCAAGGTACTGTAATGAACTCATTATTTATTTATATTGGTGTTAAACCTACTGTATTCCAACTTCCCTATGGTCTATAAAATATTTTACTAGCCATAGGTTCATCAAAATAAGCAAACAACACGCGAAAAAAAGAATCTGTCAAAAACAGAACAGTCTGTAGCAATCTGTAACTAACGCAAACTTCTGGAATTCCAAAAATTATGCCAAAATAGGACGGCCTAGGCATTTTTTTTATTGATCGGAAGCAATTCGAATCAGTATTTTATCACGTTCTGGTGATTTTTAACAATTGTTTTCGTGAACAGAAATTACAGCAAGATCAAATAACTATCATCCAAGAAGATCCTATAGGGTTAACTTGGCACAAACACTAATTAAAGCATAAAAACAAATCTAACCAGAGGCTAGATCTAAGATTTATTCATAAACTGAAGCAAAAGCAAAAACTAAAAATAAAACTGGGTTGCCTCCCAACAAGCGCTATCGTTTAACGCCCCTAGCTAGGCATAAAAGCAAGGATAGATCTAGGTATTGTCATCTTTGGTTGGCAATCCCTAAGTGGCTCTCATGATAGATTCATATGGTAATTTTATTTTCTTCCTAGGAAGGTGTTCCATGCCTTTCCTTAACGGAAATTGGAATCTAATATTCCCTTCTTTCATATCAATAATTGCACCAATCGTTCTAAGGAAAAGTCTACCAAGAATAATAGGACATGAAGGATTGCAATTTATATCAAGAACGATAAAATCTACGGGCACATAATTCCTATTTGCAACAATAAGAACATCATTAATTCTTCCCATAGGTTTCTTAATACTGAAATCCGTAAGGCGCAAGTTTATAGAGCAATCATCAAAGTCACGGAGATCTAGCAAATCGCACAAAGTTTTGGGAATAGTGGAAACACTAGCACCCAAATCACATAAAGCATAAAACTCATGGTCCTTAATTTTAATTTTAATAGTTGGTTCCCACTCATCACAAAGTTTTCTAGGGATAGAATCTTCCAACTCAAGTTTTTCTTCATAAGATTGCATCAAAGCATCAACGATATATTTAGTAAAGGCTTTATTTTGACTATAAGCGTGAGGAGAATTTAGCGCGGATTGTAACAAGGAAATACAATCAATCAAAGAGCAACTATCATAATTAAATTCCTTGAAATCCAAAATAGTGGGTTTAGCAACATCTAGGGTTTTGATTTCTTCAATCCCACTTTTATCAATTTTAGCATCAAGATCTAAAAACTCAATTTTTGGAACGCCTTCTAGGTAAAGGTGGATCATATTCAGTCCCATCATTATCAAGATTCATATTGCAAAACAAAGATTTAATAGGGGACACATCAATAACTTTTAGATCTTGATCTTTATTTTCACGGAAATTGGAAGAACACGCTTTAATAAAGGCATCTTTCGTAGCACGCATCCTAGCGGTTCTTTCCTTGAACTCATCAATGGAAATTATCATGGCTTTGAGAGACTCATTGATATAATGCTTAGGAGGAATAGATCTAAGCTTTAAAGAATCAACATCAAGAGAAATTCTATCAATGTTCCTAGCCAATTCATCAACTTTAAGCAATTTTTCTTCAATCAAAGCATTAAAATTCTTTTGTGAATTCATAAACCCTTTAACACTAGTCTCAAATTCAGAGGGCATCTTATTAAAATTTCCATAAGACTTGTTGTAGGAATTTCCATAATTATTAGAGGAATTACTAGGATAAGGCCTAGGATTAAAATTTCCTCTATATGCGTTGTTACCAAAATTATTCCTACCAACGTCACATCCATCGATTCATTATTGTTCTCAATCAAAGTAGACAAAGGCATATCATTAGGATCAGAAGATACACTCTTAGTAGCAAATAATTTCATAAGTTCATCCATCTTTCCACTCAAAACATTAATTTCTTCTATCGCATGCACTTTTTATTAGTAGATCTTTCTGTGTGCCATTGAGAATAATTAACCATAATATTGTCTAGGAGTTTAGTAGATTCTCCTAAAGTGATTTCCATAAAAGTGCCTCCCGAAGCCGAATCTAAAAGATTTCTAGAAGCAAAATTCAACCCGGCATAAAAATGTTGTATAATCATCCACAAGTTCAAACCATGAGTAGGGCAATTATGTATCATTAATTTCATCCTCTCCCAAGCTTGTGCAACATGTTCGTGATCAAGTTGCTTAAAATTCATAATATCGTTTCTAAGAGAGATGATCTTAGCGGGAGGAAAATACTTAGAGATAAAAGCATCTTTGCACTTATTCCATGAATCAGTACTATTTTTAGGGAAAGACGAAAACCAAGCTTTAGCACGATCTCAAAGCAAAAAAGGAAATAGCTTCGATTTAACAATATCATTATCAACATCTTTCTTCTTTTGCATATCGCACAAATCAACGAAGCTATTTAGATGAGTAGCAGCATCTTCACTAGGAAGGCCGGCGAACTGATCTTTCATGACAAGATTCAACAAGGCAGCATTGATTTCACAAGATTCAGTATTGGTAAGAGGAACAATCGGAGTGCTAAGGAAATCATTATTGTTGGTATTGGAAAAGTCACATAATTTGGTATTATCTTGAGCCATCGTGACAAGCTAGCAATCCAACACACGAGAAAACAAAAAGCAAGCGAAAAAGAGGCGAACGGAAAAGAGAGGGCGAATGAAACGGCAAGGGTAAAGTGGGGAAGAGGAAAACGAGAGGCAAATGGCAAATAATGTAATGCGGGCGATAAGGGATTGTGATGGGTACTTGGTATGTTTGAATTTTGCATAGACAACAGCGCCAAAGATGGCTTGTTGTCGGGCGTCCAAATCTTGACCTGATTTTTGCGTAAGCTTTCCCGGCAACGGCACCAGAAATTCTTCTTGCTACCTCTTGAGCACTACGTTGGATTTCCTTGAAGAGGAAAGGATGATGTAGCAAAGTAGCGTAAGTATTTCACTCAGTTTTTGAGAACCAAGGTATCAATCCAGTAGGAGGCTATACGCGCGAGTCCCTCGTACCTACACAAAACAAATAACTCCTTGCAACCAACGTGATTAGGGGTTGACAATCCCTTCACGGCCACTTACGAGAGTGAGATCTGATAGAGATGATAGATAATATTTTTGGTATTTTTATGATAAAGATGCAAAGTAAAATAAAAGAAAAGTAAAAAAGCGAAGGCAATAATAAAGTGATGGAAGATTAATATGATGGAGATAGACCTGGGGCCATAGGTTTCACTAGTGGCTTCTCTCAAGAGCATAAATATTCTACGATGGCTGAACAAATTACTGTTGAGCAATTGACAGAATTGAGCACAGTTATGAGAGTATCTAGGTATGATCATGTATATAGGCATCACGTCCAAGACAAGTAAACCGACTCCTGCCTGCATCTACTACTGTTACTCCACTCATCGACCGCTATCCAGCATGCATCTAGAGTATTAAGTTTAAGAAAACAGAGTAACGCCTTAAGCAAGATGACATGATGTAGAGGGATAAATTCATGCAATATGATAAAAAAACCCATCTTGTTATCCTCGATGGCAACAATACAATACGTGCCTTGCTGCCCATATTGTAACTTGTAAATAACACCGCAAGTTTGAACCCAAAGCTAAGCACTTCTCCCATTGCAAGAAAAACCAATCTAGTAGGTCAAACCAAACTGATAATTCAAAGAGACTTGCAAAGATAACCAATCATACATAAAAGAATTCAGAGAAGATTCAAATATTGTTCATAGATAATCTTGATCATAAACCCACAATTCATCAGTCTCAACAAACACTCCGCAAAAAGAAGATTACATCGAATAGATCTCCACGAGAGAGGGGGAGAACATTGTATTGAGATCCAAAAAGAGAGAAGAAGCCATCTAGCTACTAACTATGGACCCGAAGGTCTGAGGTAAACTACTCACACTTCCTCGGAAGGGCTATGGTGATGATGTAGAAGCCTTCCGTGATGGATGCCCCCTCCGGCGGAGCTCCGGAACAGGACCCAAGATGGGATCTCGTGGATACAGAAGGTTGCGGCGGTGGAATTAGGTTTTTGGTTCCGTATCTGATCGTTTGGGGGTACGTAGGTATATATAGGAGGAAGGAGTACGTCGGTGGAGCAACAGGGGGCCCACGAGGGTGGAGGGCGCCTAGGGGGTAGGCTCGCCCCCCTACCTCGTGGCCTCCTCTTTTGTTTCTTGACGTAGGGTCCAAGTCTCCTGGATCATGTTCGGTGAGAAAATCACGTTCCCGAAGGTTTCATTCCGTTTTGACTCCGTTTGATATTCCTTTTCTTCGGAACACTGAAATAGGCAATAAAACAACAATTCTGGGCTGGGCCTCCGGTTAATAGGTTAGTCCCAAAAATAATATAAAAGTGGAAAATAAAACCCAATAATGTCCAAAACAGTAGATAATATAGCATGGAGCAATCAAAAATTATAGATACGTTGGAGACGTATCATTGCACCGATATGGAAACCTTTGCCTGATGCCTCGGTACTCCTCGCATGCGCTTGCCTCCTTAGCACAAAAGAGAAAAAGAGGACCCTGCGCGCTAGCGCCCGCCTGGCCTTGGTCGTCATGGCTTGTGTCATGGGAACCTCGCGAGGTTCGTCTTGCCTTGATCTCTTCGCCTTCCTCGTGAGCCCACCTGGTGTGGCCGCCCCTGAGAAGGCCTTGCGTCGTCCGCCTCGCGAGGCTTTGCCCCTCGTGAGGGTCTTGAGTGTTGGCTGATGAAGACGGGCCGTACTGGGCCGCTGGCGGAGCCACGCCGCGGGCCGCATGCAGGCAAGTCTGGGGACCCCCGTTCATACAGCGCCGACAGTTCGCAACTGCCGCATTCGGGTTGCGCTTGGCTCTTCGCCTCTTCTAGAAGACGAACAATCATGTTACGACTACTTCTACAGCCTCGAATCCACTGCTGCATGTCCGTCCACCGCGTTCGGGAGGGATAGCTTGTTGTAGTACTCTATAAGGCTAGTTGTAATGGGAGTATCATAGGTAGTACTCCCTTCGTTCCTAAATATTTGTCTTTCTAGAGATTTCAGCAAGTGACTACATAGGGAGAAAAATGAGTGAATCTACACTCTAAAATATGTATATATACATCTGTATGTGGTAATCCATTCGAAATATCTAAAAAGACAAATATTTAAGAACGGAGGGAGTATCATGCATGCCAACTAGGCAAATTTGATGATGTGGCATAGAAGTAAATGAAGAAAGAGAGGGTTGAGTGTCATATCACGATACCATATCATATTAAATGTTGTGCTACTATGTGTCATGCATGCTAATAAATGAAGTCACCGATGATACTAACATATGATACTATGCACTACGGATGTGTAGTATCATACACTAGTATCATATGCATGATACTAGTATTCCATTATGACCAGCCTAAGCAAAATCTTGTCCTTGTCTGCGAGCCACCGCGCGCATGGGCGAGGGAGAAGGAGTGTATTAGTAAAATCAAGCTTCTCCTCGTTGTATGAGTTGACGTGACACATCATAGCACTGGCCCCACATGGTTGCCTCTAAACTTGGCTGAAAGACCCGCAGTGTACAATATATTTGCTGCAACCTCTAACATTTACCCCACCACAAATTAAAATATATATTCCTGTCTTGACCAGATGAGCGTGCAAACTACAATCACCAGGATGACAGGTAGGGCCAGAAGATTATTTTAATCAAAAAAAAGCATGGAGCCGCCCCAACGATTTTAAGCTTACAGGCACGGTACATGCTATCCTAGACTACTCTACACATGAAACTGCCACACGAGTGTCTGGGCTGTGCTTAGCTCTTCGCCTCTTTGGGAAGTCGAACAATGATGGAGTACTACTGCAGTGGAGGAGTACTATAGTATGCTTCTGGCCATCTGACACCGATTGAACTGCTGCATGTCCACCGCATGCGAGAGGGAGAGCGTGTAGCGGACGACAGCTTCTCCTAGTCTTGCCAGCCACCACGCTCATGGGCGAGGGAGGGACGCAGCTTCATTGACTTACTGCTCCTGCCTTTGCATGTATGACAGGTGGGCCCAACAGGTGGGTGGCCCACCTGTCATGCAGCCAAAGGCATGTGCAGTTAAGGCACCGGAGCTCAGTCCGCGAGGGAGAGGGTGTTTTAATAATCAAACTTCTCGGTCTTGTACGAGTTGACGCGACACATCAAAGCACTGCACTCGATATATTTGTAAGTGCATCTAGCGCCACCCCAAGTTGGTTTTGGAGTATTGACGACAAACCTGGTTGAGGGACTAATGTGTTTGTGAGAATTGCAGGATAATGCAGGTAGTAGTCCCTCATTGATTCGGTTTACCTACCGGAGATGGCCCCTAAAAATGTATGAAGACATTGAAGGCAATTGTGGTATGTGAAGATATTCACATTGAAGACTATGACAAGAGAAGACATTGCGTGAAGACTATGGAGCGCGAAGACTTAGTTGTTTCGTTGTTTCCTTTTATTCTCTGTTGAGTCATAGGAACCACACCGTACTGTTAAGTGGGGTCCCAGTGAACAAAGTCAGAGTGACTGAAGTGATGCTCAACCAAATCCTATGTCTTCGAGCGAAGACAATGAGAGCAAATCTTATCCAGGCCTGGATGGGTCAGCTTTACTTGTAGTCCAAGTCAAGCTGACGCGTGTGTTTGAAATATGACCGTTGGAACACGTGCCAGTTCCTTAGTGACCCAGGGTCATTTCGGACAAATCAGGTCGGGTTGCCTAGTGGCTATAAATAGCCCACCCCCTACACCATAAATTGGTGGCTCCTCAGAGTTAGTGCACGGCTTTTGTCGTTTGAGAGCAACCCACCTCCAAAGCTTTTGAGAGAGAGAAATCCTTGCGAGGACAAAGCCCTATACACCGAGAGCCAAAGAGTGTTAGGCATCACTGAAGTCTTTCTGTCCGCGTGACCTGAAGACTTGTTACACTTGAGGACTGTGAATCCTCCAGCCGGTTAGGCGTCGCGTCCTGAGCATCCAAGAGTCATTATGGATCACCGGTGAACGAAGTTTGTGAAGGTTCAGAAGTCTACCTTGAAGACTTATCAGAGTGATTGGGCGAGGACTGGGTGTCCTTACCTCAAGGGGAATAAGGTGAAGACACGGTCTTCTGAGTTAAATCTCAGCCTCCCTAACCAGATGTACAGTTGTCACAGCAACTGGAACTGGTCCAACAAATCATTGGCTTCACCAAGTGACTGGTTCTATCCTCTCACTCACTTTACTTACAGTTTGTCATTGTGAAGTCATTGCCTGCTTGCACTATCTGTTCAACTTCACTGTGTGACTACTATCGTTTTTTGGCTTCATACTATCTTCCATCCCGATCTTTACTACCATGCTGCTATTAGTCTTCGAGCTTTCACTTCATTGCATACTTGACTATGGCTTGCCTTTTGTAGTCTACCTTCCGCTGCATATCAATAGGTTCATTTCTATTGTTTGTCTTTGAAACTCTCATGTTTTGAAGACTTCCATAAAAATCGCCTATTCACCCCCCCCCCCTCTAGTCGATAACTATCACTTTCAATTGGTATCAGAGCAAGGTACTCCCTTGTTCTATGTGATTCGGTTTAACCACCTGGAGTTTTAGCTATGTCGACTGCAGGGATAATCAATGTCTCTGCTGCATGCCCTGTCTTCGACGACACTGATTACCCCTACTGGAAGAATAAGACGCGTATGCATCTTGAAGCCAATGATGTCGATCTATGGTATGTCGTCAAGAACGGTGTTCCCAAGACTGGTGAAGGTGTCACCCCTGCTGATGTCAAAAAGTTCATTCAACTAGATTCTACTGCGAAGAACATCATCTGTGGTCATCTGACCAAAGGACAGTATGTCCGTGTGAGTGCTCTGGAAACTTCGAAACTAGTCTGGAACTGGCTCTCCAAGGTCAATGAAGGCGTCTCCACCCAGAGAGATCAAAGGATCAGCGTTCTTCGAAATCTCTTCAACCGCTTCAAGAGAAATGACAATGAGAATGTCCAGCTCACGTTTGATCGCCTCACTGACATCACAAATGAGCTTCATGCTCTAGGCGCCACTGAGATCACCAAGCATGAAATCGTCAAGACACTCCTGAGATCACTTGACAGCTCATTTGACACCCTTGCACTGATGATTCAAGAACGCCCTGATTTCAAGACACTCGATCCATCTGACATACTTGAGAGGCTCAACACACATGAGTTCCAGCTATCTGAGAAAAGAGATATCTACGGTCCCAACTATGGCCGAACTCGTGCTTTGAAGGCAAAGGCTGTTTCCTCATCTGAAGCAGAATCTGACTGTAGTTCTGGTGATCCTGAAGACATTGGAAAGGATCTTGCTATGCTTTTGAAGAAGTTCCAGAAGTTCACTAAGAAGAAAGGCTTCAAAAAGTCTTCAAGATCCAGCTCGAGAAATGATGAAGCTTCTACTCATGACCACAAGAAGAGAACATGCCACAAGTGCAAGAAACCTGGTCATTACATCTCTGAGTGTCCACAGTGGTACAATGAAAACAAGAAGAAGAAAAAGAGCAAGGAATATTATTCTGATGACAAGAAGAAGAAGAAATCCTCAGAGTCTTCTTCCAAATCTTCGTCGAAGTCTTCATCACACAAGAAGAGCTCAACTGGCAAGGTTCGTGCTTTTGTTGGCTAGGAGATGGATTCAGAGGAGGAGTCTATTTCTGAGGAGGCGGAGGTCGAGTCTGAGGAGGAATCCGATTCTGGCGTTGCAAGTCTGGCTCTAGCTACAACCTACGTTGCCAAGTCTATCTTCAACACTGAAGACAATGGCTCCGTCACCAACACTGATGCTAATGACAAGGACGACTCCGCTCCCACCTACTGCTTCATGGCACGCGGTGCCAAGGTAAAATCATGCGATGCTTACTTTCAAACATCCAGTGAAGATGACTCCGATTGTGAATCCAAACCCAGCTACAAAACACTTGCTAAAATTGCAACTGAACAACAGAAAGCTATGGAACACATTCAAAAACTGTTAGACAAAAACGATGACCTGTTGGACGCTGAAATGACCCGATCTCAGTCCTTAATTGAAGACATAAAAAATCTTCATGTTAAGTACGAGGAACTTGAAAGTCGTCATGAAACGCTCTCAACAACTCATGAAAAGCTCTCCTAAGATTATCTTCAAAGGAAGCAAGATCTTGAGAAATTGAGACCAGCTCATGAAGATCTTCAAAAAGAGAATGAGTCACTTCAAGGCCAGCAGCACTCAGTCCCGCCAGAAGGATTTGAACCACCATGCCTAAAATGCCTTGAGCGTGATAACGGTACTTCTGTTGTTGAATGTTCTACTGCTACTACTGGTGCAATATCTTCAACTATTTATGTGGTAACTAACCCCTCTGCTAAGGATGCCACTACTATTGCTGATGAAAATGCTAGGTTGAAGACATTGCTTGAGACAGGAATGTACAAAAGTCTCAAAGGGCATCAGACACTATGCGATGTTCTGAAAAAGCAGATTCTGAATCGAAACCCTAGAAAAGAGGGTGTTGGGTTCGAGAGGAAAATGAACGTCGATGGCTCCTACTGGAAGCCTGAGCAGTACCCCAAAACCACATGGGTTGCTGCAAAAGGACCTTCAGTGGATCCATCCACCTTATCTGGCTTCACTTGTGCTAACCCTATTATCATTGATGAATCCTTTGATGCAAACTATTAACTATTTAAGAATCAGAAGGGTGAAGTGTTTGCCACGTATATTGGTACTAACTGCAGGAATGGACCACCTGTGAAGAAGATCTGGGTCCCTAAAAGGTGTCTTGAGAATCTTCATGTGAATGTCATCATGACACCACAAGGGAAGAAGACAAACCCCAGATCTAAGGCTTCATATGGCCCAAAAGCTTCATACAGAGAAAGGACTCACCTGAGTCACCCTAACGCCAATGTTTTGCAAGGAAATCATACTCAGATGTATGAATATGAGTGTGTGTCTTCAAACCACTATGTTTCTTAAAACTAAGAACTTTTCTGCTTATTCATATGAGTATCATTCATCTCCAGCAAGGCTATTTGCTAGGGCTCCAAAGCCGTAATTCTCAGATGCTGCACTTAGACTCGTTGCTTCTAAGCCACCCCTGAAGATGTGGGTGGTTAAGAAGAATTAACTCTCTTTTGCAGGAAATGGTCTCCAGCCGGAAATCAAAGGCGTCTGATGCTATTGCTGGGGACCTAAAACATCTTGTAGGGCGCAAGATCAAATGCCCAAATGGTCTTACTATGTATTTTGTTCCTGAATTGCTTGCCAATCATCCAATTTGTCCTAACCTTGATCTAAGCTTTCATAACTCTCTTGTGCGTCAAATGTTTATGCTTCACAATACTCTTGGTGAAGCCTATCCCCCTAACTGTACTGTAGGGTATGACACAAAGTTCTTCAGAATGGATTATGGACAGTGGATGCACTAATCACATGACTGGTGATCGAAGTCTTCTCATGGACTCAACCTTACGTCCATCTGACAAGATTCACATCATATTTGCTGACACTGGTAAAAGCAAGGTATTGGGTCTAGGTAGAGTTGCAATCTCAAAGGATCAACACATGGAGAAAGTGATGCTTGTTGAATCCCTTGGTTTCAACTTAATGTCTGTCTCAATGCTTTGTGACTTGAACATGATTGTGATATTTGGAAAATATCGTTGCCTTGTACTATTGGAATCTAACAAGTTTCTAGTCTTTGAAGGGTACCGGAAAGATGATCTGTACATGGTAGATTTCTCAGCAGGGCCACAGCTTGTCGTATGCCTTCTTGCAAAAGCTTCAGAGTGATGGCTCTGGCATCGGAGGCTAGGGCATGCTGGCATGAGGAACTTACAAACTCTCGCAAGGAAGAAGCATGTCATAGGCATCGACGGAGTCAAGTTCAAGAAGGATCACTTGTGCGGTGCCTGCGAAGCTAGAAAGATGACTAGGGCCAAGCATCCCTCGAAGACAATCATGACGACATCTCAACCCTTCGAGCTACTACACATGGACTTATTTGGCCCTACTCACTACTCTACTCTCACTACTACCGCTTGTCTTTACGGCTTCGTCATTGTTCACATGGACATAATTCTCTACAAGACTGAAGTGCAGGATGTCTTCAGATGCTTCGCCAACCGTGCCATGAACAACTATGGCGTGAAGATCAAGCATATCATGAGTGGCAACGGCACAGAGTTCAAGAACACCGGCCTCGATGTGTACTTGGATACATTAGGCATCACTCATGAGTTCTCTGCTCCGTACACCCCTCAACAGAATGGCATCATGGAGCGCAAGAACAGAACACTCATTGAGATGGCTCGGACGATGCTCGATGAATACAAGACACCAAGAAAGTTCTGGCCTGAAGCTATTGATACTGCATGCCATGTCATCAACCGTGTTTGTCTTCACAAGCTTCTGAAGAAAACATCCTATGAACTCCTCACTGGTAAGAAGCCAAATGTTAGTTACTTCAAAGTATTTGGTGCTAGGTGCTGGATCAAGGATCCACATCACACTTCAAAATTTGCACCGAAAGGACATGAAGGTTTTATGCTTGGTTACAGAAAGGATTCGCACTCCTACAGAGTCTTCAACCTCTTTCACTATAAAGTGGTTGAAACTGTGGATGAGTGGTTCGATGAGACTAACGGCTCAAGAAGAGAGCACTGCTAAATGTGCTAGATGAATTTCCACCTAGTGAATCCATCAAGCTCATGTGAACTGGAGAAATCATACCAAATGAAGCAATCATCAAGAGGAACTTATCATTTCGCATCTAATCAACTCAAGACGATGCTCACTCAAGAAAATCCTCCCAACGATTTAATAATGATCAAGAAGAGCAAAATCTTCGTCAGTTCATCCTCGTGTTGCAAATGAAGTACAGATTGAGAAGATAATTGATAGCATCAATGCGCTCGTCCACTCACTCGTTCAAGAGCAACACAACTAGCAAATTTCTATGGGCACTTTGCTTTTGTCTCAATATCTGAACCCAAGAAAGTTGCTGAAGCCTTCATGGAACCTGAATGGATTCAAGCTATGGAAGAAGAGCTTCAACAGTTCAAGCTGAACAATGTCTGGGAACTTGTCAAGCATCCTGACCCCCGCGAGCATAACATAATAGGGACAAAATGGATATATCGCAACAAGCAAGATGAGCATGGTCAAGTTGTCAGAAACAAGGCTCGTCTCGTTGCTCAAGGATACACTCAAGTTGAAGGGATTGACTTCGATGAAACATTTGCTCCTGTGGCTAGGCTTGAAGCTATTCGCATATTACTAGCCTATGCAAATCATCACAACATCTTGTTGTATCAAATGGATGTGAAAAGTGCATTTCTCAACGACAAGATTGAGGAAGAAGTGTATGTTGCACAACCTCCTGGCTTTGAAGATCCAAAACATCCTGATATGGTGTACAAGCTAAACAAGGCACTGTATGGCCTCAAACAAGCCCCTCGTGCTTGGTCTGACACACTCAAAGACTTCCTGAAGAGCAAAGGCTTCAAACCCGGTTCCCTGGATCCCACACTTTTCACGAAAACATATGATGGTGAACTGTTTGTGTGCCAAATATATGTGGATGACATTATCTTCGGCTGCACCAACCAGAAATACAGTGATGAATTTGGACATATGATGCAAGAGCAATATAAGATGTCCATGATGGGTGAGCTGAAGTTCTTCCTTGGTCTTCAAATCCGTCAGCAAAGCAATGGCATCTTCATATCTCAAGAAAAATATCTTAAAGATTGCCTGAAGAAGTTTGGAGTGCAAGACTGCGAAGGTTACACGATGCCAATGCCAACCAAGAGTCATCTGGGTCCTGACGCAAATGGTAAAGAGTTCGATCAAAAGGTATACCGCTCCATGATTGGTTCTTTACTTTATTTATGTGCATCTAGGCCAGATATTATGCTTAGTGTTTGCATGTGTGCTCGATTCCAAGCGGCACCAAAGGAATCGCATCACTTAGCTGTGAAGCGAATTCTTTGATATTTGGCTTACACCCCAACATTAGGATTATGGTATCCAAAGGGCTCAGAATTTGATCTAGTTGGGTTCTCTGCTGCTGATTATGCTGGTGACAACGTGGATCACAAGTCTACATCAGGCACATGTCACTTTCTGGGACGATGACTTGTCTGTTGGTCTTCAAAGAGGCAGAACTGTGTATCACTCTCCACTGCTGAATCTGAATACATTGCTGCTGGATCTTGCTGCGCTCAACTTCTATGGATGAAGCAAACACTCAAGGACAATGGCATCCATCTAAAACAAGTACCACTCTACTGCGACAATGAAAGCGCCATCAAGATTGCCAACAACCCGATTCAAGACTCAAGACAAAGCACATTGAAATTCGTCATCACTTTCTCAGAGATCATGTCATGAAGGAAGATATTGATATCATACACATCAACAATGAAGAGCAATTGGCAGATATCTTCACGAAGCCCTTGGACGAGAAAAGGTTTTGCAAGTTGCGGTGTGAGCTAAATATCTTGGAATATTCGAATGTCCTGTGATCAGGCACACATCCTAACACTTATGCATGTTGATGACTTAGATGTGCAACACAAGAAGTAAAGTATATCTTCAATCAATGAAGACTTACATTCTAAGTGTGAATACATTAACTCGTAATTTGACTTCGGAGCGCCACGATAATTGTGCGTCGTGTCTGGGTCTAATACTTCCTATACGGTGGGTAACGCCACCACCAAATTCTTCTGTTTGAAGTGTGTTTCTCATGGCGTTACATTTGCTATGTCTTCGTATTTGGTTTGTCTTGAATTTCAACATGTCTTCTTGATTATCTTCACTATGTTGATTTGGTTGAATACTGATATATACAGATATTAGTGTTTTGTCCTCTACAGCATTCACTTATAGCTATGTCTTCTCGTTTGAATATTTTGAACTAAGTGAATGTGATCGGACCCTAACCTCTCTATGCTTCCTATCTCAAACTCTATCTATCCAAATCATATGCATTCTGTTGAAACTGTCGAATGTCTTCTCTGCGTCCTTGTCAGCAGAAGATACAGAGACAACCATTAAATCTGTTTTAAATGCTCCATCCTTATTGCCTGAAACCTGGAGAAGCCGGAACGACCACCCGACAGTCCAGGCGGGCGTGGGAACGTGGGACAACTCCAAATGTGTTGCATGTTCGCCACGTGTCCCTCAGATGTGAACCACTAGGGGCACCTGCGTAATTGTGTTGTGCTGTTCCTCTCTCTATAAATGCACATCCCATCACGGTCAAAAAATTCCTTCTTCCATCTCTCCACCTCGACAAACCCTAGCGCCACCGCTAGCTTTCCACGACGCCGTCGATGAAGCGCTTAGCTGCCGCGACCTCACCGACGCCGTCTTCACGCCGGTCACGGACATCGTCTTCTCCGCCGCCGCCGTAGGTGTCCTCCGTCGCCAAGTTAGGGCACGGAAGATCGAACTGCTCAGCCTCATCTTCTACTCTGTCTAGCAGTTCATCGTGTGGTAAATTAAAACCCTCCTTTTACCATCTTTTTGATCCTATAGATTCATCCTTTCTACCAAAAGTGGTTTCTGCCTCCACAAATTTGGATATATCCTATCTGCATCTCATATGATGCCTAGTATATTCACTTATGCTTCACACGTAGTTAGATTCCTCATTTGTACTTATTCTTGGATTCGTACAAATCTGGAACCAACTCTCAACATATAAGTGAATGTCTTCATGCTATGAGGTCAATGTCTTCTAAACTGATTTATCTTCAAAATCTTCTGAGAATGCATATGATCTCTTCCCATTCCCTCGCATCTCTAATGCTGTCACAGGTACATGTCCGTGGGAGAATCCCTTGGTTCTCATAGTGCGCATTCATTTGCGTAATTCTTACAAAGATCATATCAACTCTCCCGAGGCTTCCTTTCTCGACTCAAAGCAGATGTAAGCCTTTTGATAAAGGTTGAAGCCATTCGATGCGAACCTCATGGCAACAGAGAAGTCTGCAAGGAAGGGAGGCAGACAGCGCCGTGGGGGGACTTCAATGGATTTGCCTGAAGATCTTTATGAGTTATACAAAACGGATCCAGAAGAGAGCTATGGCCAACGCAAAACACGAACCCAATGGATTCAAAGATATTGGGCCGAGCAATGGTTCAAGTACAGATTTGTCACCAAGGAGTATGCTGAAAAGAATGCCATCAAGCGTCCTTGGGGGGACATTCTCTACAAAAATCTTCAACCCAAGACCAAATCTGAAGCTAATGCTCAGGAGTTCTACCCGTGCATGGTCCGTGGACCACAACCTGCTGATGCCGACCCATCGTCTCTGCTATGGTGTCGTGAAGATAGTTTGTTCAAGCGCAACTACATGTTTGCCAAAGACTCTGCTGCAAAGAACAAGAAGTCACTGGGATTGGACTTCAACCCCGGTCCACCTGCTCCTTGGGCTGACGGCACACGTGATGCTGAACCCAATATTGTTGGGCCCTTCTACAACCTAGAAGGCCTCATCACTCATATCATGGTTGAAGGGACATCCGTGGATCAATCTGCAGATGACGTTGATTCTGACGAAGCGCCTGCACAACCGAAGCCTAAGAAGCTGAAGAAACCCAAGGCTTCGAAGCCTTCCAATGCACCAAAAGCTTCACGAGTGAAGCCTCTGGCCACTGCTCCTCCTGCACCAAGTGTGCAGTCTGAAGATCTCTCTCGCATCTCCAAGTCTGAGAAGAAGAAGAAGTCCATGCCGACTACTGGTCAAGCACTAACCCCAGCTGCTGTTCTGAGGAACGAAGCCATTGATCTGTCTAGTGACGACGATCTTGGCGAGGATGCTCTTGAGCAGCTGATAAAGAGCAAGCAAGAGGCGGAAATATTCAATGATTTGCCTCTCTTTGACGTGGAAGTCTTGAAAAACTTCATTGATGAGTGGTTTGACACCCCCAATCTCAGTTTTGATGATCTGCAACTTCCCATTGGCCTAAGCGTCTCCTTCCATGGCGACATTGCTCCTGAGCTGGCTCTTGCTCAGAAAATTGTTGAGCTGAAGCACAAGATCGACTATGAAAAGGCTCAGTTCAAGAAGCACATGGCCAAGCTCAGCGTGACAGACGTCCAAACTTCAAGGTCATGCTGCACGAGCTCAAGGAAGCGTTTCACAAGAAACGTGATGAAGCCAAAGGTTCTCGTGAGCGCATGAAGATTCTTGCTGCCAAGTGTGTTCAAGCTTACAATGAAGCTGAGAAGCACAAGGCACTTGGGCTCCTGGCATCGACCCCAAGATGGCTGCCAAGAAAAAGAATCCTACTGTGGACCAAACTGAACCATCCAGACGGGAAGAACCTTGCATTGTATTCCCCGCAAGTATGACTGGCGTGAAGCCCAAGGTCCCCACAGTGGCTTTAGAGCTTCAGAAGACAAGGGCAGCTGAAGCCAAATCTAGAAAGCGCAAGACCAAGAACACCACTGATGATGCTCCACCCACCAAGAAGCGCAAGACCAAGAAGAGAGATCGGGCTGCTCCCACAAAGCCCCTTGTCGTTGAGCCAATTTCTGTTGCTCGTCCTGAATCTGCACAACAAGAACGTCGAATGATAGTTCATGAGCCTGCTTCCACAGAGGCTCCTGAAGCTGAAGACATTCTAGCTGTTGAACCCACTGCAGCTGAAGACATTGGTCATCAAGACAATGTTGAAGATGATGAAGTCTTTCCTCAAATCGAGCACAATGTGGTATCATCGCCTGTTCTTACGAACAGCGAACTCATCAGCATTGGTCGTCAATTGCTCAGGATGACTCATGGGCTAATCACCCTCAAGACTCCCCCCGTCAAGCAGAACCACCAGTTACTCCCCCAACTCAAGTCACCACTCCGGTGCTTAAAGATGAAGACTTTGTGGCCCAACCAACTCCATCTCCACAAGCGTCGCCAACGTTCCGCAGGCTTCGCGAAGGACCAAGGCCACAGGTCACTCTGTCAAGTGTTCCAGAAGGAGAAGAGCGCCAATCGGTTTCACGCCAAGTTTTTCCTGAAGCCTCTCCAATTGTGAACAACCCTGAGTCTGAAGCCAAAACGGCTGAAGATATTCCGGCTGCATCAGCCGGTGATCAAGACGAACCAAGAGAAGAAGAAGAATGTATTGCTACACCCCCAACCAACCAAGTTGTTCTCGAGGAGAACGTGTCTGACCCTCCAGCTACTCAAGTGGAGGTTAACAACATTGGGGCGACCACCAACACCAACACTGAAGCCAATGACGCTGTCATGGCTGAAGCTAATGTGGCGCCTGAAGTCAATGTGGTGCCCGAAGTGATAGCACTTGAAGTCACTGCCACTACCACTTCCACTGCTCATGTACCACCTCCTAGGCCACATACTATTGAGCAAGCATACAACTATGGTCAGCTGGTCACTGTTAGATGGCCTATTCTGGTTCCTCCACCTGCTGCTGGTCCGCAATTTGACTATCATGTTGAGCACAGGCCTCAGGTCCAGAAGCCTAAGCCAAGACTGCCCAGGTTTCTAGGAACTGCCACTTCACCAGGGACCTTCAATGCAAATGGCTTCAAAGCGCACAACACTTTCTTTGATAGCGCCAAGAACCCCTATTCAAGGCCAAGGATTTCATCTGATCGGTTCTGGATCTATCAGCAGCGCAGTTATTATTCTTGTGTTCTTTATGACCAAGGGCGCATCTTTCCTCATATGCGTCTTCACTGCGAAGCCATTGCTGGACTGCCCTTCCTTGAAGAAGCCCTTGACTGCTTTCGTGATGCTGGATTGCTGAATTTTGTGACTGATAAGGAGCATTGGAATGAAGAACTTCTGCTGCAATTCTATGCCACCCTCCACATTCGCGGGTACAACAGGGATCCAAAGACATGGGTCCTTGAGTGAATGACAGGAAATGTCCATCATGAAGCCAAAGCTCTTGACATTATTGAGCTTACTGGTCTGCCCACTCCAGGTGAACTATATGAACCTAGTTGTCAACTTCACCGCAATGCTTTGGAGAGCATCTTTCAGAAGCCAGAGCCCAACATGAGCCAAATGCTGAGCATGATGAAGCCTCTGCCACATGACGCTGATTACCTAGAGGAGTTCTTTGTTGAAGACCTCGAGTATCTGCCCTGCACCATCTATCATATCATAAGGCAAACTCTATGGCCTGTCAAAGGACATTCTTCAGCAGCAAAACTTGAAGGAGCAATGAAGACTTTGGTCTTTTATATCCTCAATGGCATCAGCTTCAATGATCAAGACTTCTTTATCAGGAAGTTGGCTGCGTCAGGCTCTGATCTCTTTGGACTGAAGTTCTACGCTCCACGGGTCATGCGTCTCATCAAGCTACATTCAGTTGTCAACTATCAGCCTTCTGCTCGCAACCATCTGATCTTTCTACCAGAGGTTGATATGTCAGTTGAAGCCATATACCCAGAGCTTGCCAAGGAGCCAATTTGTCTTCACAATGCTGATCACCAAAGCTTCACGCAACCCATTGAAGGAGTCCAGGCAGTCACTCGTGTTTATCCTTTGGCTGGCAATACATGCTTACCTCACTGTGCTCAAACTGAAGCCACTGAAAGCACTATCGCTCAAAGGCCTCAGAAGCGATCTCGTGTTCTCAATGACCGAGAGCTTCTCGTTGCTCTGCATCAGAAACAGGATAAGCATCACTTCTGGCTGAAGAGGCAGATGCAAAGCCTCTTGGTGGACGTCAATCGCATTCGCAATCTTGCCACCAAGAATGCCTTTGTTACACATGAAACCTGTCGGAGGTCATGGAAGAGTTTGACACTGGTGAGTGCTGAAGCAGATCTTCAAGACGATGGCTTCACTAAATGATTCAAGTTTGACTCCACTCCTCCAAGGAATGTTGTTTTGCGTCGAACTCCGTCTCTTGAAGACTCTGATTATTCCTCCTCTGCTACAACGGTGAATGCCAGAGTGATAGATGATCAAGATGATGCTACTTCACCACCTCCAACTTCAGCGCGTATCGACACTGCTCCAAGTTCCTCTGCACCGCCAAACCCCGACGCCGACCCTGCAGCTTCACCTACTCCTTCTGGGAACGAGTAGAGGCTCTATGTCTTCAAACCTTTTTGGTCCTTACTGACAAAAGGGGGAGAAGCATATGAGTTGATAGTCTTCAAGCGGGTCCAAATGGGCGGTTGCTTTATATTTTGCCTAGTGTTTACAACTCTCGCTTTTGATACATTTGGTTTTTTGAGTTGTAACACTTAAACTTGATGGTCGTCTGCTACTTGTTTGCTATTCTGTGATGCGATGATAAAATCCGCATGTGCGATGATAAATCCCGCACGAAGTCATATTGCAGACGTCCATTTTTCATTATGCATATCATTATCTTCGTTATATCAAATATTGCATGATGAATTGTCTTCATAAGTTGAAGAGGATCTCCACAAGTACAACCTGCCATGTGCATTTGCATTCCAAAAGCAAATTACTCATACGCACATCTTCAGGGGGAGCCTTTTGCTACTTATGAAGACAATACCTAAATCCTCTACAATTTCACATACTTTTATCCCCGTTGAAAACTTCAACCAGTTTGTCATCAATCACCAAAAAGGGGGAGATTGTACATGCATCTAGCGCCACCCCAAGTTGGTTTTGGAGTATTGACGACAAACCTGGTTGAAGGACTAATGTGTTTGTGAGAATTGCAGGATAACACAGGTAGTAGTCCCTCATTGATTCGGTTTACCTACCAGAGATGACCCCTAAAAATGTATGAAGACATTGAAGGAAATGGTGGTATGTGAAGATATTCACATAAAAGACTATGACAAGAGAAGACATTGCGTGAAGACTATGGAGTGCGAAGACTTAGTTGTTTTGTTGTTTCCTTTTCTAATTTGTTGAGTCATAGGAACCACCGTACTGTTAAGTGGGGTCCCAGTGAACAAAGTCGAGTGATCAAGTGATGCTCAACCAAATCCTATGTCTTCGAGCGAAGACAATGAGAGCAAATCTTATCCAGAGCTGGATGAGTCAGCTTTACTTGTAGCCCAAGTCAAGCTGCCGCGTGTGTTTGAAATATGAATGTTGGAACACGTGTCAGTTCCTTAGTCACCCAGGGTCATTTCAGACAAATCAGGTCGGGTTGCCTAGTGGCTATCATTAGCCCACCGCCTACACCATAAATTGGTGGCTGCTCAGAGTTAGTGCATGGCTTTTGTCGTTTGAGAGCAACCCACCTCCAAAGCTTTTGAGAGAGAGAAATACTTGCGAGGACAAAGCCCTATACACCCAGAGCCAAAGAGTGTTAGGCATCACTGAAGTCTTTCTGTCCGCGTGACCTGAAGACTTGTTACATTTGAGGACTGTGAATCCTCCAGCCAGTTAGGCGTCGCGTTCTGAGCATCCAAGAGTCATTGTGGATCGCCGGTGAACGAAGTCAGTGAAGGTTTGGAAGTCTACCTTGGAGTGATTGGGCGAGGAGTGGGTGTCCTTAGCTCAAGGGGAATAAGGTGAAGACATGGTCTTCTGAGTTAAATCTCAGCCTCCCTAACTAGACATACGGTTGTCACAGCAACTGGAACTGGTCCAACAAATAATTGGCTTCACTAAGTGACTGGTTCTATCCTCTCCCTCACTTTACTTACAGTTTTTCTTTGTGAAGTCATTGCATGCTTGCACTATATGTTCGACTTCACTGTGTGACAACTATCGTTGTTTGGCTTTATACTATCTTCCATCCTGATCTTTACTACCTAGCTACTATTAGTCTTCGAGCTTTCACTTCATTGCATACTTGACTATGGCTTGCCTTGTGTAGTCTACCTTCTGCTGCATATCAATAGGTTCATTTCTATTGTTTGTCTTCGAAACTCTCATGTTTTGAAGACTTTCATAAAAATCGCCTATTCACCCCCCCCCTAGTCGATAACTAGCACTTTCAATATTTCAATAATTTGTGTTTATTGGTGCATTAATTACAACGCATGCATGCATGCTGTGACTCTCCTTTTGATAATTGCATGTGTTGATTTAAGGCACCTTGCCAAAATTTGACTATAAATTTAACTAACCAAATGTTCATGCATGTAACAAAAAATTAAATAATTGAAAACTATGTTCAAATACGAATGATACGATATAATTTTTGTTAACATGCACTAACATTTTGTCAGTTAAATCTTTGGTCAAAATTTAGCACCAATTACAAAGGGGCCCAATAAATATTGTACCCTCACATTTTGTTTTGAGGATAATCTTACATAGAAAATATAAATGATAATGCATGTTGGGGCAGCCCACATTTCCGATAATTTTAGCCGTGGGCTTGTTCACAAATTTTACGAGGGGTTGGTTGTTCATTTAATGGAGGGTCTTGTACCAGACTTGAATGATACAAAGTGCGACCTGGCACACTGTAACACCACTTGGAATAAGCGGGTAGCTATCTCAAAAAACAATCAACAACTAAAAAAGGCGACCTAGCACGTACACAATTTTAAACGATTGTTTTGATGGAGTGAAAAAGGAAAACTACCCCTCTACGTATATATAGACTGGAGCCTCCGCGCTTGCTTGCTAGGGTTGATCTATTCACACACTCTCATCCTCTCCAGATCTAAACAAGATAGCTGTGGTAACACTGTCTTTCTCCCTTCAAAAAACATTGTCTTTCTATCCTCACCGCTGGTTACAGATCCGGACGTATCCCCCTCCGCCGATGAAGGGGAGGAGGGGCAGCATTTAGGCCGTAGTCGACAGCGAGGGAGGAGAGCCAATGTCGGCCGCACCGTTATATCTGGCTGAGCACCGGCGCGGGAGGTCCTCCGAACCATTCGTCGTTGCCCTAGTGTGGGCGGATTCAGCCTCCCGCCGCCCACCTATCCACATCTCGATGACCTTAAGGTATACCTTCCTTCAAAACCGCCTGAGCTCTACTTCCCCAGCTCGCTACGTCACTACATGTGCATCATTTTCTACCTCTCAGACCTCTCGATCGGATGGTCCAAAAACACATTTTTTTTCTTCTATTGTTAGAGGTAAGGCTACTTCATGAAGTCGAATCTTGTACTTGGTTCAAACAAGAAATAAAGTGGGGGTGGAGGAATTTAGTATGTACATCAGACTTGGTACAAACAGGAAGGATAGGGGGTGAAAGTAGTACAGACTGGTCATCTAACCAGTCTCTTGGTCGAAAAGGGAAATATAGGGGAAACGTTGTACACAGTGGTATGACCAAGACTAGATTTGCTATCCACACATAAGATGGTTGCATGCATCATTATGATGCAGAGGCCGGGGGCATGCCTCCATTTCCAAAAAGAAACATAGGAGTAGGTGGCTAGAGTGAACAAAAATGGGACCAACCCAGGTATGTTTCTTGGATGTTTGTTTCTCGGGGCAACAAACTCTGAATCTCCACTTTATGCCCCGGTTTAGGTACATTGTGCTGGACTGCTGGTGCACCCACCGTCCCATGCCCTTATACGAAATATTTAGATGTTCTTAATCTAATGCCCCTGGTAAAATGAAGCCATGCCACTGTTATAAGCCATGACAAGTTTAGCCAAATGTTTTTGCCTATAATTGTTTGAGACTCTGATTGTTTCCTCTGTAGCTATTTGTGCAAACAGGGATATCCAATTCACCTGGTTGCTATTGTGACCTTTTGGTGCACTACACAAAACACTTTTTAAAATATGTGACTTTTGTGTTGTTTAACTGGAATGTTAGAATGGAAAAGTTGGTTCATTTCGGTGGAACTACACAAAGGGAGATCTGTGTTCCAATCCTCATCATCCATATTGGCACCATAACCTTCCTTTAGGTAAGAATGATATTTAATGCATGTTTTCATCTCTATTTTGCGACTTCCATGAGAAAATAATGCTATTTTTTACTAGTACACTTGTACTCCCTCACTGGCAAAACCAATTCTGAAATAGAAGGGCAATCATGTACTTGGTTTCACCAACTGGTGAGGAGAAAGAGAAACAGAGCATGAAGAGGAAGAAGAAGAATAAAAAGTGCCAAGGTGATCTTGCTGAAGCCGAGGCCTCAGTCGAGGCCATTCAAGGGCTCCGGCAACGTCTACCTTACATGTGAGACGATCCTCCAGGGAGCCTTCCACTTCTGCGTATTGTCCATGATGAATTTGATGTTACTGTTAGTGTAATATGCTAATGTCTTTCTATCCTTTCTCACTAAGCTAATGAAGGTTTCACCTTGTTCCTACTTGTGCAAATAGGGATCATGTTGTGCCAATCATACATTTTAGTGGAACTACACAAGACAATACAATGAACCGTATCCCAGCCAGTGCTTTAACTCTGCTTGAAGTTCTTGATAATCTTTTGATATAATCTCAGCCATATATTTGAAGTGCACAAAAATATATACTATTGAGTGATTCCAGTGAGTGCTTTATCATCTCTTCTGGGACTACATGAACAAGATTTTTTTCTCAGGTTGGTACCGGCCTAAGGCCTTCATCCATATTAGTTTGTTGTCATCTCTATTTGTATCACGCTACTGTCATGAGAAACTCCTTTATCTTTGCACATTAAAGTTTTTAAACCTATGATACATGGCAATGCTTTGAGTGTTGAGCTAATTGGCACTGATTAAATAAACTAATACCTCTCTTTAAGAAAGACTACTATGTTGCTATCTTTACCCATTAAGATAATGAGGGTGCTTCTATTTGTTAGTGTATGTTTCATCAACTAGTCCCACTATTACAATAATATCACTCTCTCAATATATGTGCCAACAGGGATGCTCGATTTTGGTGGAACTGCACAAAAACTTTGGGTGCTTCATTGCCTCGACAGCTTCCTTCCTTTCCTGTCAGCCGCTAATCTGGGCTTGCTTCCTTCCTTTGCTGTCAGTCGCTTGGCTTATCTCGGCTTCTAGTCAAATGAGATAGTAATTGATATGCTACCTCACACAAGTTGGTACTGGTCTTTATCCTGATTATTGTGCTTGTCATATGTATTGGTAATTTGGTATTGTGCTACTGTTTGCCGATTTCATAAAGGAGTAACTTGGAGCCTGAACTCGTAGGCAAATCATTACATTGGGTGATTTCAGTAGAACTGCACAAAAAGATCAGATGGACAGGTACTTATGTTGCTGCTATGTACTCCAAAGTTCACTCAGACAAGCATCGATGTTGACAAGAAGAAGTGCCTATATTCATTCGAGTATCAACTAACATCAACCAGTTGTCAAACTCTAAGTATTAGGAGAGTGAACGCCAAAAATATTGCTTGGCGCATAGCCCAGAAAAACGCAGTCCAGTCTTTGGTCCCAACTTGTGCCTTTTGGTTATCGGCACATATTTTAGCAAACTGTATGGCATAGAGTCTAAAGATTCCAGACAAGTTGGTTGACGCGTATATTCATATGGCCCTTAATCAGTCTGCACGCCAGGGATGCTCCATTTCAGTTGAACTGCACAAAAAATCTGGGTGGTTCATTTCTCAACCGCCTCCTTTCTTGTCTGCAATGTAGAATTTTGGCGAGCTACAGAACCAAGATGAGCCAGTAAACTAGTTGGATGAAAGTAGTGGCCAAGTTGCTCAAACCCCCTCGGCACGAGGCCACATTTTGAGGATAATCTACAAGCAAAGTTCAGATTGTCTGTGCAACCTCTTATGTACTCGAAAGTTTACTTGTACAAGCATTAATTTTAGCAAGAAGTACCTCCGACTGAACACCATTTACCAGTCTGTACCCTAGGTAATTAAAGTTCGTCCATGGATGATATTGGATGTGATCTCCAAATGTTTTTGGGAATTATCTATGAATATTGTCGTGTGATCTATCAATCATTTGGACGCATAGACATGTTGAACTTGTGTATATATGAATCTTTGAGTTGTTGATTGTGAATGTTGGCTATGAATATGAACGTGTCCTGTGAACCTGAGTTTGATATGAATGTTTACCTGTTCTGTTGTACTTGTGTGTGAACTCTTTAGTATGTCTACTGTGGGATTTGTGACGTGTGGGTGTCAACGGCACACCTTCTTCCCGAGAAGAATTGCACCTGCTTTATTAGGGTAGCAACGGAGCATCAAATATTTTTGCTCTATCTTCCCCCCTCCACTGCTAAATCCCTGTAGTAATGTTTTTGGCCTCAAAACAAGCATAGTACTGCGTTGTTTTTGGGGCTTGATGAAAAATCGAGTGCTGGTTTTTGTAGGTTGGCCCGCCCAGCAAATGGGCTGCTGGTCCACCACGGACTGGTAGGCTAAAAATACAAGTTGTATGGTGCAGAGGCAAGTAAAAAAAGCCATCGAGAGCCATCCACTGAAGAAAAAAATCATGTCTGACGTGCTTCTTCAGTCGCGCCGCCGGCCCCCTCTTTAATCCAGTTCGATCGGGGATCTAGCTGGTATCATTTTTTTCCAGAGGGCGAACAAGTATCAGCTAGGCCTAGGTATGCGGAGCCCACGACATACGAAGACAGTGTGTTTCAACTTATTTTTTGAGGTCCATATTGGCCTATGGGCCTCCTAGCGTAGGTTTTACTTTTTCTTAAAGATCGGCAGCCCAATGTATTTTCTTAATAAAACGCAGATCTCTGCTCTATTTATCTATATATAAGAATAATAATGCTGTGTCCAATTTATGTTTTCCCTTCTAACCACATTATATATATTTATATTATTACTATTATCGTATATTTTATAGACTTATATATACATTATAAAAACATCCCACATGTTATTAACTTATAAAAGTAAATGTTTAACAGAAGTTGGCAAGGAAAATCCTTGTTGCTTTTGACTCACAGGTAGGAAAATCCTAGTGATTGCGCACAAAAGCTTGCGAAGATTTTAAGGACCAATGTAATAATAACGCGCCATTTTTATTTTGAGCAATAACTTGCTAATTTGTTAATTTTACATATAAAAAATGTGTCGCAGCGGTTTATTCTTTGATACTAATTGCTCCTTCTAACCTAACATTATATATAGAACGAGCCCAGCTAATTCGTGTATTTCAAGAAAGTGCAAACGGGCTGGGATTTCTTACAAAATATTAAATGCGCCGCATTGACGCGAAATTATTTGTTCACCCAGCCCAGCAAATGGACTGTACATTCTAGAAAACATGGGTTAAATATATGCCACATTTTTGAAGGCTGACATGTGGGCCAATAGGTAGAAGCCTACACAGGGCGTTGTCAAGTTGGTCAACAAACGATTATAACATCCACAACCATTGGACTTATATCCAACGGCCGTCAAGCACCTTCAATCTCTCGTCTTCTTCATCCAATGTCGGCGAGACCGCCTGGTCCGGCCTCCGGCGGCTAGCGGCTTTGGTTAGCACGCATCACTGTGAAGCGCTACCCCATCGCCAGCTAGGCTATCCCTCCACATCTCCACACCTCCTGTTATTCTCCATCGACTGCAGCCCCATGCCGCACCAGAACCAGGTATAACCCTTGTACTCCTCTTAATCTGCGACTCCACTGTCGCGTCTTCCCATCTCCGGTCGTTTCGGCCCCGGGACCTCGCCGTCATTCACACCGTCATTGCGCCGCACGCATGGTCAACAAACGAGAGTCATTGGAAGAGGATCAGACGTGGAGATCCCGACGGCCGGGACCCACGAGGTCCATGGTTGCACGCAAGGAAAGTTCCTCCTTATTAAGCCGGAAAAATGTTTCCTCCCCGATACCGGGACCCACCGGCTGTATCTTCGCACGGAAGGAAGTGCCTCCTTGTTATGTGAAAAAAACTATTCCTCCTGTTGACAGCTGGGACCCGTCAGATTTGGTGGCTGACTTGTGGGCCTACTAAGCGGACGTGTACGCGGGCCTTTTTCAACTTAATCAACAAATGATTCTAGCAGCTGGACCGTTGGATGTTAATCCAACAGCCGTGCTCCTTCTTCAGCCTCTGTTCTTGCTCCTGTCTCCCATGGGCGGCAGTGCTGCCGCACACCCGCACCAGTCAAGTTTCCCACTCTCCATCTGTGACTCCCCTGCCGTGTCTTCCCCATCTCCGGGTCTTTCCAGTCTGGGGCCTCGCCGTCGTCCACCGGCCTTGGTGCGCTCGGCACGGTGTGGTCAACGTGGTCAACAAACGAGAGTCATCGCAAGATGATCGTGACGCCGAGGTCGACAAAGGGGGACGCACCACGCCCATGGACTCATGCATGCAATCGCATCCTTTACCTTGAAAAATAATGTTTTCTCCCCGACTTTGGGACCCACCAGCTACATCTTCGCACTCAAGTACGTGCGTCCATATTACGGGAAAAAAAAAGTTTTGCCCCCCCCCCCCCCCGACTGCTGGGACCCACCAGCTACATCTTCGCACGCAAGGAAGTGCCTGACAATCGGGACCCACCCGGTTGAAGCGTACGTAGTGATGTCATTCTGGTCGCGAGCGTGTACGTACATACGATCGGTCAGTCTGCAGGCTGCAGCGATGAACCGTGGCCATGTAAGGAAGTTCACGTGTCGTAGTAGAGGCGTGCACGTGTCGTAGTGGAGGTGCGCACGTAGCATGTACACGTATGTAAAGCGGCCAGGGTGCAAGAAAGTAAATACGGCCACGTACGTACATACGGGCGGGGTCTCGAACGCCTACTCGTGCATACGTACGGCCAGGGCTCGTGTACATGGTTGGGTCATAATGAAGAAACTGCGTCGTCATCATGTTCATGGGGAGCCAACGGAATGCGTCGTGTTCATCGGGAGGCAACAGAACGCGTGCTGTTCATCGGGAGCCAACCGGCTTGGACGGAACAGTCGATGGAAATGAGGCCTAGCGTACCGCAGAACAGAGGAAACGGCCTTGTGTTCGACCGGCCACAGTCGAAACGGGATCCTGTTCATCGGGAGGGGTCTGAAGTACCACAAAACGGAGGAAACGGACCTTTTACGGTCAAAACGGGATCTTGTTGATCGTGAGTCATGTGGCGTACCGCAAAACGGAGGAAACGGACTTGTGTTGGAGCGCTACGGTTGAAACGGGGGTCCTGTTCATCGGGAGGGGTGTGGAGTACCTCAAAACGGGACTCCATGGGATACTGTTCATCTCCACCATCGACTGCCTCCACGGGCTACTGTTCATCCACCGTCGACTGCCTCCACGGGCTCCTGTTCATCCACCGTCGACCTCCTCCAGCCTCCACCTGCGACTGCTCATCCACGAGCCCCTGTTCATCCAGCCTCCACCGCGCGCTCCTCCACCGGCTACTGTTCAACCAGCCCTGTCCACGGGGTCATGTTCAACCACCCCTCCATGGGCTAGTGTTCATCCAACCCTCCATCGGCTACTATTCAACTAGCCCTCCACGGCATCGTCCTTTTCATCCAGCCCTCCACAGGGTCCTGTTCATCCACCCCTCTACCGGCTCGATCGATCGAGGTCCTGTTCATCCAGCGGCAACACCACGGGTTCCTGTTCATCCAACCCCCCACCTAGAACTGTTCATCCAACCTCCAACAACGCTCACTGTTCATCAAGAGGCAGCAGGTTCGATCGGCTTCAGTTAGCGGCAGTAGCGAAGGAATCACTCGATCGGGTTCAGTTAACAACCATCGATCGATCACTCGGGTTCAGTAACGCGTAGCCTGCAGTGCAATTGCTCGGGTTCAGTAAGCGAACGCCTCGCTCGGGTTCAGTTAGAGCCCAACGCCTCGCACCCACGCACCTACGTGTACGAGAGAAATATGCATCGCTCGGCCCCCGACCATCCACCATAACCGAGAACTCCCCGATATTTTCCGCGCCCTCGCTTCTATCACGGTTTTTTCCGTCATGGACGGCCCAAAGAATGTCATGCAGCTGCATCTCCGGCCCGCCTAGGACGAAAAGCCCATTTCCGGTCATGATTTTTTGTCATAGAAGTAGGATCCCACCACATCTATGATGATACCGGTTTTTGTCACAATTATCGTCATAGAAGTGTCATAAGCATGACAGGAAAAAAATTCGTTCGGCCAAAAATGTCACAGATGTGTCTTTTTTTGTAGTGTTGCGTATATTTTCTCGCCACCTGCCTGACCAATAGAAAATTGTCGTGCAGATTCCTTCCGGTTATGAATGCCGACTGGTTAGCAGAGTCGATCTCTGTGATCCACCGTTTAGCTCTATTAGCCAAAATCTTCGTGAAAAGTTTGGAAAAACTATGAGGTAAATTTTTGGGCCGAAAATCCCTTATTTCTTCCGCCTCTAGTTTCTTTGGTACAAGCACTATCACGGCCTTGTTCAACTTTCCAAAGCTGCGGCTATCCCCAACATACAATTTGTTCATAGCGGCCATGATGTCATGTTTTATTACGGGCCAGGACTTGTGGTAGAAAGCCCCGGTGAACCCGTCTAGCCCTAGAGCCCGATCTGCTGGCAAATCCTTAATAACTTCCCAAACCTCAAGCTCAGTAAACATGACCTCCATATCCTGCAGCTCCACGGGTTCCATGCTTAGCAAATCCAAGTCTGAAGTACAATCTCTAGCATGCGTCGTCCACAACAGCCGCTCATATGCCTCAGTGAACACTTCCAGCTTGCGTTCTTGATCCGTAATGATCTCCCCTTGCACCTTCACGTGAGGTATGAAGTTCTTAATCCTTCTCCCACTCGCCACCGCCTGAAACAATTTGGAGTTGGCATTTCCTGCTTTCAGTCATCTGATCCGAGAGCGTTGACGTTGGATGGTCCTTTCCAAGGATGCAAGTCCGAGAAGGGAGATCTTCTGAGTGCACCGGAGCCAGAGTTCTTCCATTGCTCATTGCCTAGACTCCTGAACCTGGTCAAGACGAAGTATGATCCAATGTGCAACAACCATGAGCAATTTCACATTCCCCACCTTGCATTGGCCCCATGATTGCAGCGCGACTCCGGCATTGCTAAATAACGTGTCTAGCCGTTTGAACGGGTCGACGATGGCTTGATCGCAAGTCCAAGCCTCCGAGATGGCTTGCTCGAACCCCTCCAACTTTGTCTCGAACCAAAAACGACGCTTGGGGCTGCACATGGCACTAGTGGACATGTGTAAAGGTGCGTGGTCCGACACACCCATGGAGAGGGCTTGCAGCAGACAGTCCATATATGACAGCTCCCAATCCATCGAAACGAGCACACTGTCAATCTTAGTCATCGTAGGACTCTCCCGCTCATCGGACCAAGTGAAGTTCCAGCCGTGCATGTATACTTCCTTTAACTCATTGTCGTTGATGCCTGCTAGGACTACGTCGGTATTTCCCCAAAGAGGAAGGAATCATGCAGCACAGCGGCGGTAGGTATTTCCCTCAGTGATAAAACCAAGGTTATCGAACCAGTAGGAGAACCAAGCAACACAACGTAAACAACACCTGCACACAAATAACAACTACTCGCAACCCTGCATGTTAAAGGGGTTGCCAATCCCATTCCGGTAACGGCGCCAGAAATTGGCAAACGGACGTGAGATAAAATTGTAGTAGATTGATAGATCGAACACCAAATAAAATAAATAATAATAAAACGCAGCAAGGTATTTTTGTATTTTAAGTTTAATAGATCTGAAAATAAAAGCAAAGGAAAAGTAGATCGCACAGGCAAATATATGAGAAAGAGACCCGGGGGCCGTAGGTTTCACTAGTGGCTTCTCTCGAGAAAAATAGCAAACGGTGGGTGAACAAATTATTGTTGGGCAATTGATAGAACATCAAATAATCATGATGATATCCAGGCAATGATAATTATATAGGCATCACGTCCAGGATTAGTAGACCGACTCCTGTCTGCATCTACTACTATTACTCCACACATCGACCGCTATCCAGCATGCATCTAGTGTATTAAGTTCATGTAGAAACGGAGTAATGCAATAAGAACGATGACATGATGTAGAGATAGACCCCATCATTTTATCCTTAGTAGCAACAATATATACGTGTTAGTTCCCCTTCTGTCACTGGGATCAAGCACCGTAAGATCGAACCCACTACAAAGCACCTCTTCCCATTGCAAGATAAATAGATCAAGTTGGCCAAACAAAACCCAAATATCGGAGGAGAAATACGAGGCTATAAGCAATCATGCATAAAAGAGATCAAAGAAACTCAAATACTTTCATGGATATAAAAAGATATAACTGATCATAAACTCAAAGTTCATCAGATCCCAACAAACACACCGCAAAAATAGTTACATCCTATGGATCTCCAAGAGACCATTGTATTGAGAATTCAGGGAGAGAGAGGAAGCCATCTAGCTTCTAACTACGGACCCAAAGGTCTACAAAGAACTACTCATGCATCAACGGAGAGGCACCAATGGAGGTGGTGAACCCCATCCGTGATGGTGTCTAGATTGGATCTGGTGGTTCTAGACTCTGCGGCGGCTGGAATTGATTTTTATCGACTCTCTTAGGGTTTTTGGAATATTGGGGTATTTATAGAGCAAAGAGGCGGTCTGGGGGCACCCGAGGTGGGCACAACCCACCAGGGCGTGCCTGGTCCTCCTGGCGCTCCCTGGTGGGTTGTGCTCTCCTCGGAGCACCCCCTAGGCGCAGCCCTGGCCCATTAGGTGTCTTCTAGTCCAAAAGAAATCTCCGTGAAGTTCCATTGCATTTGGAACTCCGTCTGATATTGATTTCCTGCGATATAAAAACATGCAGAAAACAGCAACTGACACTTGGCACTATGTTAATAGGTTAGTACCAAAAAATGATATGAAATGACTATAAAATGATTATAAAACATTCAAGATTGATAATATAACAACATGGAACAAGCAAAAATTATAGATACGTTGGAGACGTATCAGTCATCCACAAAGCTCATTAAGATGTTCATGGTGTTCCTATTCAGGTTCATATTGCTCTTCTCGTTGGCTCGCAAGATCATGTTGAAGTCTCCCGAAATCACCCATTGCTCGGGGCAGGCTGCACGATGAGTCCTCAATTCATCCAGAAACGCCCTCTTTTCCTCACCCCATCAGGTCCATAGACCCCAGTAAGCCACCATTTATTGCCCTCTTTAGTGTTAACACGTCGAGTAATGCAATGCGTGTCTAGCACCACGTTATCCACCAAGATTACCATGGTGTTCCATGCCATCAAGATGCCCCCTCGGGTCTCATACGTCAGCAAGTAAGCATAACCATGGAAGGATGCCCCAACACATTCCATTACATCAAATTAGTCTAGTACATGTAGTTTCGTCTCCTGTAAGCACACCAAATTTACTTTAATCGCCTCCACGAACTCTCTAACTGCCTTCCTCTTGGCCGAACTGTTTAAGCAGCGTACATTCCAACAAAGCACCTCTGGGTTGTGATCCATGGAAGAACTCCTGCACCAACCCCCTAGCATCGTTGCTATTAGTGGGAGAGAACCACTGTAGCATCCGCCTTCTCCAAGTCCCCCCTGCTCCGCAAGCTTTTGTCGAAAATCACCGCAAAGACCCATACATGTTGCTCCTTCAATTTTGAGTTGAAGAACCCCTGTAGCTCCCAAACAGCTTCATCAACTACCTATAGATCCTTCGGGGTGATCCCCAGCATGCGTAGTAGAACATTTTCTGTCGGCAAGGCCTTGAGTGTACTATGTGTCGTGCATTTGGTTGCGCGCGTGGTCCGCCTGGGCATAAAAGGCTCTATGTCCGGCCGAAGGTTGGACGGCTAGACCTCCTAGATCAGCGGAGGGGTAATCTCTTGATGATAGAGGAGCAAAATGCCTTCATCTTGGCAAATGCAACAGCCTCCTGGGCGGTCATACCTTCAGTGCCCATCGTCGAACATAGTGTCTTCGCCATAATCGAGACATGCCCACCAACCCCATCTAACGCAGATGGTGCGTGGAAATCCATTGCCACGTGGCCCCCCGGTGCATGCAACACCTCCTCCATGATTCTCCGAATGATGCGGTTTGGGCTGGTCCCACCGGTCAACTCTCCCTCCTCCAGTTCCTGCCTGTCTGCCGAGAAGGCTTCAATCACGTGCAGCTCCATCTGAGTGGCGGGGTCACCAATACCGAGTGGCTCTTGAGGCCTGTTGGTAGACCCCACCAGGTCTGCTCCAGTTCTTCCTGCCTCAGCACATCTTCCCTCGGGGTCGGCCCCATCAGATCGGAAGCCATCAGTCCCAGACTCGAGGCAGCAGGCAGCGGGGGTTCCTGGGGTGCGAAGTCCAGCTCCTTTGGGCACGCCAAGGATGGACGCAGGCCCACGCTCTGCGCCAAAGTACCCAGCTGGTTTCCCCGCGCAGTGCTCCGTAGGGGAGGCCCGCGATGTGGATGGCACCACAGTGGCAGAGGCCAAGATCCTGCTTGGCTGGAGTGTTGTGTTGTCATGATTCAAACTCTGGTCTGCCAGAATGGTCACCGACACCTCTGTTTCTCTGACAAAAGTTGTACGTGAAAGCTCTGTTGGCCTCCCAGTTAGAGCATGTATAATAAGGCTTACTCAGCAGGCTATAGCATTTGCCAGCTCTTCCAAATCCTACGTGGCAGAGGGAGAAAGCAGGAAAGAGAATGGAGCGGGCTCTCCTGCAGTCGCCGGGCTATAGCACGCAGTACGAGCAGAGCAGCCGGCTTGCAGCTCACACCGCTGGCGCTAGGCCGACGCTAGGAGATTCCACCCAATCGTGTTTATACCCAGCTTAAAGAACTAATAATTTAAAGCTTTAATGAAGCCCACTTAACAGCCGGTGTATAGCTAGCCTATTATATGGCTCGGCTTTAAGCTGGCTCTTTGATGATATGGCACAGGCTTACAGCCGGCTGTCGACGTTGTTATTATCCTTGCTCTTATCTTATCCAACAACTCAGCATTCTGGGGGGCCGCCACGCGTCCTAACAGCCGGTCAAAAGCAGACTCCTGACCGAAATCCTATCCCGAACAGTTGTGTGCTGACGCGTGGGGACCACGGGCGGCGCTTCCATGCACGGTAGGCGCCAATCCAAGCCGGCTAGCCGCTGGCCATGAGAGCCTCCATCGCCCTGGGCGCCTCCTAGCCCACCTGCAGATGCACCCCTGGAGTCGCGAACTCTGAATTGCCATGTGAGCCGCTACGTGGTTGGGCCACCGCCGCCTTCCATGTTGTCTTCCTCTGGGATACCACTCTGGTCGCTGCCCGATGAACCACCCAAGAACCATGGCTCCTCTGCCTCATGGAATTCTGTGATCTCGTCCAGATGAATAAGCACCTTCTACTGCATGACTTCTGGCACCGCCATCTCCTGCTGCGGGCCGGGTTCCGGGACTGACAGCGCTCAGAGAGAGGGGATCGCCTACGGGTCCGTCGTCCATGCCAAGAGCTTGAAGGAAGACAGGTTGCTCCTCGAGCTGGTCTCTGGCGCAATGGAGTCTACCAAGCAAGATGGGTCCAACAATCTCTCCATGACCTCGCGGTCCCAGGCATGGGGAGGAATGCCTTCAAGATCGAGCAAAACTTTATACCAGAGCATCGCATGAGTTGCCCATGCTTGCTGATTCCATCGCCGGAAGCAGAGACACACCTCTATGCTCCAACGCCGGCATGGCTGACAGTCTGTTCCTAAACTCCGGGCGCCCGAAGACGATGAGGAAGTCATCCTGCCGATAGCGATGTACTGACACACACTAGGGCTCTATGCCTTCCTTGACATGCATGGCCTCCATGACGAACTCCGGCGCAATATCCCTCCTGGCACCGGCGACGTATGCCACCATCGAGAGCTGCAGATGCTTCTCCATCTCGTCCAAGGACTAAGAGCGCCGCACGATGCATACTTCCTTCGGATTGAACGCGGTGTCTAACGGCAGCACAAGCCGTGGAGCCTGGAGCAGCGGCCACGCCGGGATGGCCGCAGCATGGGCGGGGGGCGGGGGCAGAGGCAGAGGCGGTGCAACCCGACCTGGGCCAGCCGCGGCGGTCCTACCAGCCTGCGAGCCCAAGGCCCTCAAGGTCGCGCCATCTGCACCCACGAGCCACCCTATCGGCGACGATGCAGCGTAGCACCTCCGACGGTGACGGGCTGCGAGCGTGCTCGCAGTCGCGGGACCTATGGCTAGACTGCCCACAACTGATGCAGACCTCCTTGTTGGTGCAGTCGCGCCTAAAGTGGCCTCTTGGAAGCAGCGGAAGCATAACCCGACCATCTTCGCCGACACCTGACGACGCAGCGAAGGCAGGGGCCGCTGCTGCTGTGGCCGCGGGTCTTGGTCAAGGCGTCGCCGCCACTTGGATCTCTTGGAGGGCGGCGGCTGAACCCAAGGCGCCTCGTGACGAAGGCCGCCGTCCTCCACACGCATCCCCGACGAGACCTCCGCCTGCTCGGGGGCATCAAAAGAAGCGGACGACGCCGAGAGTCCAATCCCCTAAACCATCGGGCGGTCATCGCGGCGGGAGGTCATCGACGCGAGCGGGAGCCAAAGGCCATGGCTGCAAGAGGGAGGGGAAGGGGGTGGTCGGCGCTGCAGGAGTGGCAGGTGACGGGAGGGGAGGTGGACGCTGGCGTCAGAGTGACGCACGGTGGGCTCAGGAGCGGGGGAGCGGGCACATAGTGTCGGACTTTTAAAAGAATGTTTGCGGATGTATGCGGCTATAGTTGGATGACCGGCTCCCACATCACTGGTCCTTCGATTCGCGAACGAATGCGGTGTCTGATTTAAGGATGCGTTGGAGGGGATGTGCTAGAGACACTCTCCCGATATATAATGCCGACACTAACCTCCAAATTCCTCATTCGAATTGTATACCATTGATAGGTGAATTGAGTGACATGCTCCTACATATCTTTTTTCATTATCAATTCGATAGCGAGGTCCTGAGCCGACATGAAGGTGTTCTTTATACAAGATGGGACACTGATATCTCTCCAACGTATCTATAATTTTTGATTGCTCCATGCTACTTTATCTACTGTTTTGGACTATATTGGGCTTTATTTTTCACTTTTATATTACTTTTGGGACTGACCTATTAACCGGAGGCCCAGCCCAGAATTGCTGTTTTTTTTCCTATTTCAGTGTTTCGACGAAACGGAATATAAAACGGAGTCCAAACGGAATAAAACCTTCGGGAACGTGATCTTCTCACTGAACATGATCCAGGAGACTTGGACCCTACTCCAAGAAGTGCCAGAGGCGGTCACGAGGGTGGAGGGTGGGCCCCCCGGGCGCCGCCTACCTCGGGGCCCCCGACGCTCCACCGACGCATTCCTTCCTCCTATATATACCTCACGTATCCCCAAACGACTGCAACAGGAGCCAAAACCTAATTCCACCGCCGTACCTTCCTCAGATCCACGAGATCCCATCTTGGGTCCTGTTAGAGCTCACGGAGGGGGCACCCACCACGGAGGGCTTCTACATCAACACCATAGCCCCTCCGATGAAGTGTGAGTAGTTTACTTCAGACCTTCGGGTCCATAGCTAGTAGCTAGATGGCTTCTTCTCTCTTTTTGGATCTCAATACAATGTTCTCCCTCTCTCGTGGAGATCTATTCGATGTAATCTTATTTTTGCGGTGTGTTTGTTGAGACCGATGAATTGTGGGTTTATGATCCAGCTTATCTATGAATAATATTTGAATCTTCTCTGAATTCTTTTATGTATGATTGAGTTATCTTTGCAAGTCTCTTGAATTATCCGCTTTGGTTTGGCCAACTAGATTGGTAGTTCTTGCAATGGGAGAAGTGCTTAGCTTTGGGTTCAATCTTGCGGTGTCCTTACCCAGTGACAAAAAGGGTTGCAAGGCACTTATTGTATTGTTGCCATCGAGGATAACAAGATGGGGTATTTATCATATTACATGAATTTATTCCTCTACATCATGTCATCTTGCTTAAGGCGTTACTCTGTTTTTAACTTAATACTCTAGATGCATGTTGGATAGCGGTCGATGAGTGGAGTAATAGTAGTAGATGCAGAATCGTTTCGGTCTACTTGTCTCGGACGTGATGCCTATATACATGATCATACCTAGATAAGCTCATAACTATGCTCAATTCTGTCAATTGCTCAACAGTAATTTGTTCATCCACCGTAGAATATCTATGCTCTTGAGAGAAGCCACTAGTGAAACCTATGGCCCCCGGGTCTATTCTCATCATATCAATCTCCATCACTTTTATACTTGCTTTGTTTTTACTTGCTTTGTTTTTACTTTGCTTTTACTTTTTACTTTGCATCTTTATACCAAAAATACTATCTCTATCAGATCTCACTCTCGTAAGTGACCGTGAAGGGATTGACAACCCCTAATCGCGTTGGTTGCGAGTAGCTATCGTTTTGTCGGTGCACGAGGGACTTGCGCGTGGCCTCCTCTTGGATTGATACCTTGGTTCTCAAAAATCGAGGGAAATACTGTGGCGCCCGATTCAATCGTACACTAATCATGCACGTAAATGTGTACGATCAAGATCGTGGACTCACGGAAGATATCACAACACAACTCTAAAACATAAATAAGTCATACAAGCATCATAATACAAGCCAGGGGCCTCGAGGGCTCGAATACAAGTGCTCGATCATAGACGAGTCAGCGAAGCAACAATATCTCGAGTACGGACATAAGTTAAACAAGTTTGCCTTAAGAAGGCTAGCACAACCGGGATACAGATCGAAGAGGAGCAGGCCTCCCGCCTGGGATCCTCCTAACTACTCCCCGGTCGTCGCCGCCGGTTGCACGTAGTAGTAGGCACCTCCGGTGTAGTAGTAAATCATCGACGGTGGCGTCGCTCTGGGCTCCATCGTGCAGTTGCAGCAATCGTGTAGAGGTAGGGGGAAAAGGGGGAACAAGGCAACCGTGAGTACTCATCCAAAGTACTCGCAAGCAAGGAGCTACACTACATATGCATGGATATATGTGTAAAGAGCCATATCAGTGGATTGAACTGCAGAATGCCAGAATAAGAGGGGGATAGCTAGTCTTATCGAAGACTACACTCGTCACCTTCGTCTTGCAACAGGTAGAAGAGGGTAGGTTGAAGTCCTCCAGGTAACATCACATAGCAATAATCCTACCCGGCGATCCCCTCCTCGTATCCCTGAGAGAGAGCGACCACCGATTGTATCTGGAACTTGGAAGGGTGAGTTTTATTAAGTATCCGGTTCTAGTTGTCATAAGGTCAAGGTACAACTCCAAGTCGTCCTGTTACCGAAGATCACGGCTATTTGAATAGATTAACTCACTGCAGGGTGCACCAACTTACCCAACACGCTTGATCCCATTTGGCCGGACACACTTTCCTGGGTCATGCCCGCCGCGGAAGATCAACACGCCGCAGCCCCACCTAGGCTCAACAGAGAGGCCAAGACGCCGGTCTAAACCTAAGCGACAGGGTCCGGGCCCATCGCCCAATGCACACACAAGACGCTATGTGACGCTGGCCGAAAGCGTAACTAGCCCCTTAATACAAGAGCAGGCTTACGTTCCAATCCGGCGCGCCACTTCGTCGCTTAGCGCCACGAAGTGCTTTTACCGATACCACGATGCCGGGATACCCATAACTACTCCCACGTAGATGGTTAGTGCGTATAGGCTCAGAGCCAACTCAGATCAAATACCAAGATCTCGTTAAGCGTGTTAAGTATCCGTGAACGCCCGAGCAGGGCCAGGCCCACCTCTCTCCTAGGCGGTCTCAACCTGCCTGCCGCTCCGCCACAAAGATCCACTCATGGGTGCTCCACCACCGACCCGACTTTTAGTCTCCACATGTATCATGTATAAGTATATAGTATATACCCGTGATCACCTCCCGAGTGATCACGGCCCGATAGTATAGCACACAGACGGACAAGAATGTAGGGCCACAGATGAATATACTAGCATCTTATACTAAGCATGTAGGATTGCGGTAAAGGTAACAACATAGTAACAAGGACAAAGGCTATGCATCGGGATAGGTATAATGTAAAGCAATAACATGCTACACTACTCTAATGCAAGCGGTATAGAGTAGAATAGGCGATATCCGGTGATCAAGGGAGGGGGGCTTGCTCGGTTGCTCTGGCAAGAGAGAGGGGTCATCAACTCCGTAGTCGAACTGGGCAGCAGCAGCGTCGGTCTCGTAGTCTACCGGAGAGAAGAGGGGGAAGAAACAATGAATATCAGGTAAACAGATGCATATTGATGCATGACAAGACAAGTAACGATGCTAGGCGTGCCCTAACGTGGTATGACGTGGTACCGGTTAATGGGGGAAACATCCGGGAAAGTATTCCCGGTGTTTCGTTAAGCGAGAAGGAGCGGAGGGAAAGTTGCGGAGTTCGATAGGTTAGGGGGTGTGACGGACGAACGGACTGTGTATTCGGATTCGCCTCGCTGCTCGAGCAACTTTCATGTTGAAAATATTTTAATCCGAAGTTACGGATTAAAAGATATGATTTTCTAAAGATTTTATTAATTTCTGGAATTTAATTAATTATTTAATTAATTCGAAAAATGGATTTATGACGTCAGCATGATGTCATGCTGACGTCAGCAGTCAACGTTGACCGTTGACCTGGTCAACCTGACATGTGGGTCCAGTGGGACCCACCTGTCATTCTCTGTTTAGGTTAATTACATATTAGTTAATTTAATTAGTGATTAGGTTAATCTAATCAGGATTAATTAACTTAATTAATTACTTAATTAACTAATTAATATTTTAATTATTTTAATTATTATTTATTTATTTATTTAATATATTTTTTTAATTCCCTTTTTTTTCAAAAACGTTATGGGGCGGGGCCCCTTTGTTAGTGGGCCAAAGGCCTGAGCGTCTTGGCGCAAGTGGGCGCCGAAGGCGCAATGGGCCGAACCCGACCGGGAAGGCGAGGTAAGGCGAGGCCACCGAGCACCGGCGCACAGAGATCGGTGAGGTAGAGAGGCCGGTGGCTCCGGCGAGTGGCGGAACGGCAGGCAGGGCTCGGCGGCAATGACGGCAAGGCGACGGGCGCAGGGGGCGCGGCCATGGACGGGCCGGTGAGGACGAGCGCGAGCGAGATCCGCCATGGCGATCGAAAGGGGACGACCTCAACGGGCGACAGAGAAAGGTGGGGGGAGAGGGGCGATGCTCACGGTGGGGGGCGCATAGGGTCTAGGAAGAGGGCTCGGGGACGGTCGGGGAGGACCGGCGAGGAGGAAGTCGAGGCGGCGGAGCTCGTGGAGGGGGCCGGGGAAGGGGCGGCGCCCGGGTCGCCGGCGACGAGGGCGGCGGGTGACGAGGTCGAGGGCGCGGCGCTGGAACGGGCGGCCTCGGCACGGGCGCAGGAGGAGGCCGAGGCACGCTGGGCGATGGCGGCGTCCACGGAGACCTCGTAGCTGACGCCCGGCGAGGTGGCCGTCGACGGCAGGCAGGCCGCGGTGGCGTTCCGAAGCGGCGGGCGCTTTTCACGATCCAGATCGGGGGGGGAGGCGAGGGGGGCGAGCGGGGTGGGGCGAGTGGGGGTCGTGGGCTAGGGTTCGATCGGGGGTGGGGGGTTAAGGGAGTGAGGGGGCCGGATGGGCCAGTGGGCTGGCCGGATGGGTCAGTGGGCCGGCCGGCTGGGCCGTTTGGCCCAGTTGGCCAGGGGGTTTTCCCCCCTTTATTTATTTTGTTTGTTTTTCTTTTCTTATTTTTCCTTTTCTGTTTTAATTCATTTTAAAATATTCAGACACTATAAAAATGTGTGTACTCCACCATAATCACCGATGCAATATTTGGCAATCCCCGAACATTTTAGTTTTAAATTTTTGAAAACCTTTATGGCTATCATAAATTTGAATCTGAATTTCGAAACAGTTTGAATTAACCCGTGGTTAACTACAGTGACAAAGATGACGTGGCACCATCAACGTGAGATTACTGTAGTATGATTATCCGGGCGTTACAAATCTCCTTCACTACAAGAAATCTCGTCCCGAGATTTAGGAGGTAGAAGGAAAGAGTGCGGGGTATTCATCACGAAGACGATCCTCGCGTTCCCAGGTGGCTTCGTCTTCAGAGTGATTCGACCATCGGACTTTGAGGAACTTGATCGCCTCCGACGTGTGCGGCGTTCAGCTTGGTCGAGAATGCGGACGGATGCTCTTTATAGGAGAGGTCATGTTGCAATTCGAGCATTTCATGGTCCATCGCTCGGATTGGGTCCTTGAAGCGGCGTCGGAGTTGTGACACGTGGAACACATCGTGAACTCGAGAAAGGTTCGACGGAAGCTCCATTGGTATGCCACTTTTCCACGCCTTTCGAGAATAGTGAATGGGCCAATATAGCGAGGAGCTAGCTTGCCCTTGATCCCGGCGGTGAGCACCCTTCATTGGTGTAACGCGAAGATAGGCCTTTTCGCCAAAGTTGATAGACCATGTTTTATGATGACGGTCATAATTACTCTTTTGACGTGATCGAGCAGTCTTGAGATTCTCGCGAATAATGCGGACTTGTTCTTGACATGTTGGATAATATCCGGACCGAAGAGTGGGCGTTCCCCAGTTTCTGACCAGTTCAGAGGGGTCCGGCACTTTCGTCCATATAACACTTCGAAGGGGGCCATCTTTAGACTAGCTTGATAGCTATTATTATAAGAGAATTCAGCATACGGAGAGATTCCTCCCATTTCTTGTCAAGGAAATAATACAAGCTCGAAGCATGTCTTCGAGAACTTGGTTGACACGTTCAACTTGCCCTTGCGATCATGCGGATGAAACGCGATCTTGAAAGATAAGTGAGTACCCATAGCTTCTTGAAAACTTGCCCGTAATCTTGAAGTGAATAAGCTGCCACGGTCCGAACTGATAACCAGTGGAATACCGTGAAGTGAAACAATTCTGGACATGTAGAGCGTTGCAAGCTGACTAGAAGTGATCGTTTCTTTGACTGCCAGAAAATGTGCAACTTTAGAAAGCCGGTCAATGATGACAAGAATAGCATCATTACCTTTCTGCGACTTGGGAAATCCGGTGGCAAAGTCCATCTCAACATGGTCCCATTTCCATTCAGGAATAGAGATAGGTTGCGAGAGTCCCAAAGAGGCCTTTGATGTTCTCGCTTTGATACGACGGCAAACGTCACATTCAGCAACATAACGAGCAATGTCTTGCTTCATATTAGACCACCGTAATCTCTCGATTTAATGTCTTGGTACATCTTTGTACTACCGGATGGATACATAGAGGCGTATCATGAGCTTCTTTCATAACCTTCTCGAGTCATATTTAGGTTTTCCTTCTTACACGTCACCACTAGGCGGCCTTTGAAGTACAAGGCGCCATCATCAATAATAGTGAAGAATGAGGGCTTTCCTTCTTTGAGGTCTTGCTTAATCTTGTAGACTTGAGTCATATCCTGCATTGTCTTGATGGAGCTCACGAGATCGGGTTCGACACCAGGGTATAGAGGGAACCTCGGGAAACAACACGGAGATTCATCTTGCGGAACTCGGAGGAGGGGAGCGAAAACCCGGAGGAACAATATGGAGGTTCAGCTTTACGAACTCTTCAACAAGTGAGGGCTGAACCTTGTGAATCTGGAGGTGGCTGCAGTAAGACTTGCGGCTTAAAGCATCAGCCATTACATTAGCCTTGCCTGGGGTATAGGAAATACCCAAATCAAAGTCTGCAATAGTCTCCATCCATCTCTGGCAGCGGGAGGTTCAGGTCTGGTGAGTAAATGATACTTCAGACTTTGGTGGTCGGTGAAGATCTCGCAACGATTACCGAGAAGGTAATGTCGCCATCGCTTCAAAGGCATGAATGACAGAAGAAGTTCGAGGTCGTGAACTGGGTAGTTCTCTTCGTGAGGGCGCAATTGCCGAGAGGCATAAGCAACCACTTTGCGCTCTTGCATTAGGACACAGCCTAATCCTTGACGGAAGCGTCGCAAAGAATGACGAAGTCCTTCTTAGTATCGGGAGGAGCTAGTATCTGGGAAGAATTCAACTTGTCTTTGAGTGCTGGAAACTTTCACGACATTTATCTCATCCATTGGAACTTGACGCCCTTATGCAAAGAAAGTTAGTCGAGGTCCGGCAATCTTGGAGAAGTTCTCGACGAATCGACGGCAATAGTCAAGTAGACCGAGAAAACTTCCGACTTGCTTAACGTTCTTCGGAGGAGTCCAATCAAGAATAGCCTGAACTCGTTCGTGGTTGACGGCAATACCATCCTTAGAGATGACATGCGAGATAGGTTACTTCGGGAAGCCGTAATTCACATTTGGAGAACTTGGCATAAAGTTGATGCTCTCGTAGCTTTTCCAAAGACAAGACGAAGATGTTCACATGTTCTTCTTCATTCTTGGAAAATATCAGGATATCATCCAGTTAAACCAAGTCTATCTTGTCGAGGTAATCCATTAATATATAGTTCATCATGCGAGAGAAGGTGGCTGGAGCATTGGTTAAGCCGAAAGACATGACGGTGTACTCGTATGAACCATAACGAGTCACAAAGGCGGTCTTTGGGATATCCTCTTCAGCGAACACGGATCTGGTGGTAACTCAACCTCAAGTCGAGTTTAGAGAACACCGATGAACCAGCCATTGATCATACAGATCATTGATCCGAGGAAGAGGATACTTATTTTGAATGGTAGCTTGATTTATAGGACGGTAGTCTTGGACCAATCGGTTTGTCCCATCCTTCTTCTTGACAAAGAGAGAAGGTGCTCCCCAAGGAGAGCAACTTGGGCGAATGAAACCACTGCGAAGAGACTTGTCGATTTCCTCCTTGAGCTCAAGGAGTTCATGCGCGGCATCTTGTAGGGTCGCTTAGCTATAGGAGTGGTGCTCGGTTTCAAGTCGATGACGAATTCGACAGCTCTAGCAGGGGAATCCTCGGAAGTTCTTCAGAAAGACGTCACGGAAATCGCGAACGACAGGAATGTTTTCAATGCCCTCGAGGGGTGCGGCGTTCAATGCATTCAATGCATAGAGCCTTGCCTCGGCATCCTGAACCAGACGAGCATTGTAGCTTATTATTTCATCAGAAGGGTGTAGCAGATGGACGGTCTTAGTGGCGCAAACGATTGAAGCAGTATGCGCTTTCAACCAATCCATCCCCAAAATGAGGTCGATGTTAGACGTCTTCAGGATAATGGGTGAGGCATAGAATTCCAGCCCTTCGATTTCCACGGGGACGTCGACGCCAACCATGGAGGTTTGACATTGTCCCAAGGGGTTTTTTACCAATACCGAAGAGTTCACCTCCTCACACTTAACGTCGTGCTTGTATGCAAAATCTTCTGACATGAATGAATGCGATGCTCCTGAATCGAATAAAACAGATGCAGGTACTGAATTTACGAGGAGTGTACCCATCACGATGGCGAGCTGGTCTTGAGCTTCGTTCGGATCAACGTGGTTGGCATGAACTTCGACCATAAGGCTTGGCATTGTTGTTGCGGGGCTGGTTGCTTCCACGGCGATTGCGGGAAGTGCCGCTTGATTCTCGATTCGATTGCAATCCCTAGCACGGTGATCCGGTTGACCACACTTGTAGCACAGACCATTATTGGGAGTGGGAACAGGAGCTTGGAGTGGTGGAGCTGGAAGCTTTGGCTGCCTAGTTGGAGTAGGCGGGGCGAGGTGCAGATAGCTACGCCTTGGGGCAGGTGCATTTGGTTTGGTACATGCTGTTGGGAATCCATGTCTTACGCCTGCGAGGACGGGCCGAAGATGAGCACGTGTCGCAGTTGCGCTGTTAGAGCTCTGGTATTCCTGCAGACCAGTTTCCGACATTGATAGCTTTGTTCACCAAGGTGGCGAAATCAGCAAAGTCGTGCACTAGAAGTGTGAGCTTGATGTCAGCTTGAAGGCCGCCACGGAACTTCTCTGTCTGCGTGCATCGATTGCAATGTCCTCTTCAAAGATAGCGAGACAAGTCCAGAACTCTCACGATAAGCTTCAACAGTCTTGTTGCCTTGGGTGAGGTTATGAACTCACGCTTCTTCCGTCCATGACTCCTTGAGGGATGAAGCGGGCACGGAAAGCAGCCTGGAAGTCCGCCAGTGATGATTGTTCCAATCGCGTAGTACGCCTATGGTTGTCCCACCATTGAGCTGCGGGTCCCTTCAGGGAAGAAGGAAGCAAAAGTGACATAGTTGTGTGGGCTACATCAGCAGACTCCATCTCATAGGTGATGTCACGGAGCTAGTCATCAAAGATCCGTGGCTGGGTTGAGCTGCGACACACTTGGGTTGAGGCGCATGAAATTCTGCAGAGTTGTTGTGTTTGGCTGTTGGTTCATATTGGGGCGAGGAAACTGAGCCATCATGTTTTCCATGAACTGGCGATTCATCTCAAGCTGTTGGATCATACCAGCCATGTACTCAAAGCGGTGGTGGGAAGTTGCCACCACGACCACGACCAGCTGGTCTAACCATCCCGCTAATATATAACAGGGTAGTTCAAAGACTTGAGAAATTATGCAAAGGACAAGAATCATTCACGATGAAACATGCATAATGAAAGCAAAGACGATAGAAACTACATAGTAGTCGGCATATCTTACAAAAGGGATCACGCATAGAGTTCGGTACACAGAGTTCAATACATAGACTAAGACATCATAGGCGGCACGCAGGCTCGCGGCGATTGCATCTAACACTAACAAGCAAGCCTACATCAGTCCCACGCTGCTATCTGCGGAGGTAGTCAGAGCCCGAAAGCTGGCGGTGTGGCAGCGGATAGTCCTCCACGCCGGTGACTGGGGTCATGGATACTCGTGCGTAACCCGGCGACCAAGTGGCGGAGAGGACCAAGTGCGGAGAGTAGCCTCTCACCTCGCCAACCGACACCCCGGGGCATCACGGTCTGGCTGGGTAGATCGCAGAACGCGGCAGCTCTCTGGATCGGACAAAGGGGTGCAGTAGCGTCAGAGCGCGGTAAAGGTGCTGACGGGTGATGTACAACTCGTGGCGAAGAGCTCGGTTAGCTCGATCCAGCCCATCAGCATGCAGAACAAAGTTCTGATGGTAGAAGGGCTCTCTGGTGACGATGGAGTAGGCAGCAGTAGTAACCCTCCTCACCAACATCGCACGCGATAGCAATGTGCCCGAAGGGGAGGTGTCCAACTCCGATACTCTCCACGAAGACATGTCGAGCAGCATAAGCAGCATCGTGGATCGCCATATCGATAGTCACCCCAACACCATGTGCGGTGTGCAGACAAGAGGTGGAGTCATACTCCCGAGAGTAGAGGTGGACGACGGCTCGGCATCGCTCTGGTTAAAGTCCCGGTACTCCTCAAAGACGGTGTACTCGGGGTGCCAGCGATAACCCAGATAGGTCATCATCTCTCGCTAGCACCACAGGTGATCCCGAGGCACCAATGGCCGTCGTGGCGCACGACCTGCCTCGTGGGTTCCATATGAAAACAAAGATGTTTCAAAGGAGTCAAATGACAAAGGTGGAAATTGATCAAAATACAATTCCAAAGAATAACTATGGCTTTATCCAACTTTGGGGTGAATGTGGTCACGGGATCCTAGTGTTAGTTAGTAAATTCGCTTAACCCGAGTAGAAGAGAGTTCAGAGTCCCGAGTAAAGGTAGAGGAGTAAAAGATCCTAGTACCACCCGATGGCGGCGTGGGCCCGTAAGGCACACAGCCAAGTTAGTAAAAGTTTTGCAATGTCTAGACTCGACTTCGCCAAGGAGTGTGGAAGGGGATTCCTACAGTGATCGGCTCGATACCAACTTGTGGACGCTTCGATTCAATCGTACACTAATCATGCACGCAAATGTGTACGATCAAGATCATGGACTCACGGGAAGATATCACAACACAACTCTAAAACATAAATAAGTCATACAAGCATCATAATACAAGCCAGGGGCCTCGAGGGCTCGAATACAAGTGCTCGATCATAGACGAGTCGTGGAAGCAACAATATCTGAGTACGGACATAAGTTAAACAAGTTTGCCTTAAGAAGGCTAGCACAAATCGGGATACAGATCGAAGAGGAGCAGGCCTCCTGCCTCGGGATCCTCCTAACTACTCCCCGGTCGCCGCCGCTGGCTGCACGTAGTAGTAGGCACCTCCGTGTAGTAGTAGTCGCCATCGACGGTGGCGTCGCTCCGGGCTCCATCGTCTGCTGCAGCAATCGTGTAGAGGTAGGGGGAAAAGGGGAACAAGGCAACCGTGAGTACTCATCCAAAGTACTGCAAGCAAGGAGCTACACTACATATGCATGGATATATGTGTAAAGGGCCATATCGATGGACTGAGCTGCAGAATGCCGAATAAGAGGGGATAGCTAGTCTTATCGAAGACTACGCTTCGGTCACCTTCGCCTTTGCAACAGTAGAAGAGGGTAGGTTGAAGTCCTCCGGTAACATCACATAGCAATAATCCTACCCGCGATCCCTCCTCGTATCCACGAGAGAGAGCGACCACCGTTGTATCCGCACTTGGAAGGGTGTGTTTTATTAAGTATCCGGTTCTAGTTGTCATAAGGTCAAGGTACAACTCCAAGTCGCCTGTTACATCAAGATCACGGCTATTCGAATAGATTAACTTCCCTGCAGGGGTGCACCAACTTACCCAACACGCTTGATCCCATTTGGCCGGACACACTTTCCTGGGTCATGCCCGGCCGCGGAAGATCAACATGTCGCAGCCCCACCTAGGCTCAACAGAGAGGCCAGCACGCCGGTCTAAACCTAAGCGCACAGGGGTCTGGGCCCATCGCCCAATGCACACCTGCATGTTGCGTACGCGGCCGAAAGCAGAACTAGCCCCCTTAATACAAGAGCAGGCTTACATTCCAATCCGGCGCGCGCCACTCAGTCGCTGGCGTCACGAAGTGCTTCGGCTGATACCACGACGCCAGGATACCCATAACTACTCCCACGTAGATGGTTAGTGCGTATAGGCTCGTAGCCAACTTAGATCAAATACCAAGATCTCGTTAAGCGTGTTAAGTATCCGTGAACGCCGAACAGGGCCAGGCCCACCTCTCTCCTAGGCGGTCTCAACCTGCCCTGTCGCCCGCCACAAAGATCCACTCATGGGTGCTCCACCACCGACCCGACTTTAGTCTCCACATGTATCATGTATAAGTATATAGTATATACCCGTGATCACCTCCCGAGTGATCACGGCCCGATAGTATAGCACAGCAGACGGACAAGAATGTAGGGCCACAGATGAATATACTAGCATCTTATACTAAGCATGTAGGATTGCAGGTAAAGGTAACAACAGTAGTAACAAGGACAGGCTATGCATCAGGATAGGTATAACAGAAAGCAGTAACATGCAACACTAATCTAATGCAAGCAAGATAGAGTAGAATAGGCGATATCTGGTGATCAAGGAGGGGGGGGGCTTGCCCGGTTGCTCTGGCAAGAGAGAGGGGTCGCCAACTCCGTAGGTCGAATCGGGCAAAGCAGCGTCGGTCTCGTAGTCTACCGGAGAGAAGAGGGGAAGAAACAATGAATACCAGGTAAATAGATGCATATCGATGCATGACAAGACAAGTAACGATGCTAGGCGTGCCCTAACGTGGTATGAGGTGGTACCGTTAAGGAAACATCCGGAAAGTATTCCGTGTTTCGCGTTTTCAGCAGAGGAGCCGAGGGGAAAGTTGCGGGTTCGATAGGTTAGGGGGTGTGACGGATTTAACGGACTACGATTCGGATTCGCCTCGCTGCTCGAGCAACTTTCATGTTGAAAATATTTTAATCCGAGTTACGATTAAAAGATATGATTTTCTAAAGATTTTATTAATTTACGAATTTAATTAATTATTTAATTAATTGAAAAATGGATTTATGACGTCGGATGATGTCGTCTTGACGTCGGCGATCAACGTTGACCGTTGACCTGGTCAACCTGACATGTGGGTCGAGTGGGACCCACCTGTCATTCTCTGTTTAGGTTAATTACATATTAGTTAATTTAATTAGTGATTAGGTTAAGCTAATCAGGATTAATTAACTTAACAATTACTTAATTAACTAATTACTATTTTAATTATTTTAATTATTATTTATTTATTTATTAAATATATTTTTTTAAGTCCCTTATTTGACCAAAACGTTATGGGGCGGGGCCCTTTGATGGGCAAAGGTCTATAAGTAAGGCAGGGCGCTTTGCGGTGTTCAGGCGCACCTGCTGGGCCGAACCCGACCGGGAAGGCGAATACTGGGAGCACCGGCGCACGAGGCCGGTGAGGTAGAGGGAGGGCCGCCAGCTCCCATGAGTGGCGGAACGGGCAGGGGCTCGACGGCAGCGTGCCAAGGCGGCGAAGACGGGCGCAGGGCGCGGCCATGGACGGGCTTGGTGAGGACGAAGCGAGCGAGCTCGGCCATGGCGGCCGAGCGAGGGACGACCTCAACGGCGGCAGAGCGGGCGGGGGAGGAGAGGGCGATGCTCACGGTGGGGCGCGTCGGGTCTAGGCAGAGGGCTCGGGACGGTCGGGGAGGACCGGCGAGGAGGAGGTCGAGGCGGCGGAGCTCGTGGAGGGGGCCGGGGAAGGGCGGCGCCTGGTCGCCCGGCATTTAGGGCGGCGGCGACGAGAGGGCGCGGGGCGCTGGAACGGCGGCCTCAGACGGGCGAGGAGGAGGCCGAGGCACGCTGGGCGATGGCGGCGTCCCACGGAGACCTCAGTAGACGCCGTGAGGTGGCCGTCGACGAGGCAGGCCAAGCGGTGGCGTTCAAGCGGCGGCGGGCGCTTTTCCCGATCCAGATCGGGGAGGCGAGGGGCGAGCGAAGGGGCGAGTGGGGTCGGGCTAGGGTTCTACGGGAGTGGGGGGTTAAGGGAGTGAGGGCGGATGGGCCAGGCCGGATGGGTCGGTGGTTGCCGGTGGGCCGTTGGCTGATTGGGGTTTTCCTTTATTTATTTGGTTTGTTTTTTCTTTTCTTATTTTTCCTTTTCTGCTTTTATTTCATTTTAAAATATTCAGACACTTTATAAAAATGTGTGTACTCCACCATAATCACCGATGCAATATTTGGCAATCCCCGAACATTTTAGTTTTAAAATTTTGAAAACCTTTATGGCTATCATAAATTTAAATCTGAATTTCGAAACAGTTTGAATTAACCCGTGGTTAACTACAGTGACAAAGGTGACGTGGCACCATCAACGTGAGATTACTGTAGTATGATTATCCGGGCGTTACAAATACTTACGGTACTGTGCTGCATCATCCTCTCCTCTTCGGGGAAAGCCAACGCAAGCTCAAGACGTTGCAAGAAGGATTTCTGGCGCCGTTGCCGCGGAGGTCTACACAAAAGTCAACATACCAAGTACCCATCACAATCCCTATCTCTCGCATTACATTATTTGCCATTTGCCTCTCGTTTTCCTCTCCCCCACTTCACCCTTGCCGTTTTATTTGCCCTCTCTTTCCCAATCTCCTCCTCCTTTTTCCTTTGCCTTTTTCCTTGTCTGTTTGTTTGCTCGTGTGTTAGTTTGCTTGTTCGTCGCGATGGCTCAAGATGCTACCAAATTGTGTGATTTGACTAATACCAATAATAATGATTTCCTTAGCACTCGTATTGCTCCTCTTGCCAATACTGAATCTTGTGAAATCAATACTGCTTTGTTGAATCTTGCTATGAAAGATCAATTCGCCGGCCTTCCTAGTGAAGACGCCACTACTCATCTGAATAGCTTCGTTGGTTTATGTGATATGCAAAAGAAAAAAGATGTCGATAATGATGTTGTTAAATTGAAGCTATTTCCTTTTTCGCTTAGAGATCGTGCTAAAGCGTGATTTTCATCTTTGCCTAAAAATAGTATGGATTCTTGGAACAAGTGCAAAGATGCTTTTATCTCTGAGTATTTTCCTCCCGCTAAGATTATCTCTCTTAGGAACGATATTATGAATTTTAAGCAACTTGATCATGAACATGTTGCACAAGCTTGGGAGAGAATGAAATTAATGATACGTAATTTTCCTACTCATGGTTTGAACTTGTGGATGATTATACAAAAAAATTATGCTGGATTGAATTTTGATTCTAGAAATCTTTTAGATTCGACATGGAGGCACTTTTATGGAGATCACTTTAGGAGATGCTACTAAACTCCTAGATAATATTATGGTTAATTATTCTCAATGGCATACTGAAAGATCTACTAATAAAAAGTGCATGCTATAGAAGAAATCAATGTTTTGAGTGGAAAGATGGATGAACTTATGAAGTTATTTACTAAGAGTGTTTCTTATGATCCTAATGATATGCCTTTGTCTACCTTGATTGAGAATAATAATGAATCTATGGATGTGAATTTTGTTGGTAAGAATAATTTTAGTAACAACGCGTATAGAGGGAATTTTAATCCTAGTAATCCTTCTAATAATTATGGAAATTCCTACAACAACTCTTATGGAAATTTTAATAAGATGCCCTCTGAATTTGAGAGTAGTGTTAAAGAGTTTATGAATTCACAAAAGAATTTTAATGCTTTGCTTGAAGAGAAATTTCTTAAAGTTGATGATTTGGCTAGGAACGTTGATAGAGTTTCTCTCGAGATTGATTCTTTAAAGCTTAGATCTATTCCTCCTAAGCATGATATCAATGAGTCTCTCAAAGCTATGAGAATTTCCATTGATGAGTGCAAAGAAAGAACCGCTAGGATGCGTGCTTCCAAAGATGTCTTTATTAAAGCGTGTTCTTCTAATTCCTATGAAAATCAAGACGAAGATCTGAAAGTTATAGATGTGTCCCCTATTAAATCTTTGTTTTGCCATATGAATCTTGATGAAACTGATTATGATCTTCCTTTACCTAGAAGGCGTTCTAAGAATTCTGAGTTTTTAGATCTTGATGATGAAATTGATAAAAGTGGGATTGAAAGAAATAAAAATCGAGATATTGCTAAACCCACTATTTTGTATCTCAAGTAATTTAATTATGAAAATTGCTCTTTAATTGATTGTATTTCCTTGTTGCAATCCGTGCTAAATTCTCCTCATGCTTATAGTCAAAATAAGGCTTTTACCGAACACATTGTTGATGCCTTGATGCAATCTTATGAAGAAAAGCTTGAGTTGGAAGTTTCTATCCCTAGGAAACTACATGATGAGTGGGAACCTACTATCAAAAATAAAATTAAAGATTATGAGTTTCATCCTTTGTGTGATTTGGGTGCTAGTGTCTCTACTATTCCCAAAACTTTATGTGATTTGCTAGATTTCCGTGATTTTGATTATTGCTCTCTAAACTTGCATCTTATGGATTCCACTATTAAAAAGCCTATGGGAAGAATTAATGATGTACTTATTGTTGCAAATAGGAATTATGTGCCCATAGATTTTATCGTTCTTGATATAGATTGCAATCCTTCATGTCCTATTATTCTTGGTAGACCTTTCCTTAGAACGATTAGTGCAATTATTGATATGAAGGAAGGAAATATTAGATTCCAATTTCCCTTTAAGAAGGGAATGGTACACTTTCCTATAAAGAAAATAAAATTACCACATGAATCTATCATGAGAGCCACTTATGGATTGCCTATCAAAGATGGCAAAACCTAGATCTATCCTTGCTTTTATGCCTAGCTAGGGGCGTTAAACGATAGCGCTTGTTGGGAAGCAACCCAATTTTATTTTTAGTTTTTTGTTTTTTGCTTCTTTATAGGAATAAATAATCCATCTAGCCCCTGTTTAGATGTGGTTTTATCTTTTTATTAGTGTTTGTGCCAAGTTAAACCTATTAGATCTTCTTGGGAGATAGTTATTTGATCTTGCTGTAATTTCCAGAATCTTTGCGCTCAGTGCCCGAATTGTTAAAAATCACCAGAACGTGATAAAATATTGATTCCAATTGCTTCTGATCAAAAAACAAATTTTCCAGGCCGTCTAATTTTGGTAGAATTTTTTGGGTTCCAGAAGTTTGCGTTAGTTACATATTACTACAGACTGTTCTGTTTTTGACAGATTCTGTTTTGCGTGTGTTCTTTGCTTATTTTGATGAATCTATGGCTAGTAAAATAGTTGATAATCCATAGAGAAGTTGGAATACATTAGGTTTAACACCAATATAAATAAAGAATGAGTTCATTACAGTACCTTAAATTAGTCTTTTGTTCTCTTTCTCTAACGGAGCTCACGAGATTTCTGTTGAGTTTTGTGTTGTGAAGTTTTCAAGTTTTGGGTGAATTCTTTTGATGGATTATGGAACAAGGAGTGGCAAGAGACTAAGCTTGGGGATTACCATGGCACCCCCAAGATAATCCAAGGACACCGAAAAGTCAAAGCTTGGGGATGCCCCGGAAGGCATCCCCTCTTTCGTATACTTCCATCGGTAATTTACTTGAAGCTATATTTTTATTCACCAACATGATATGTGTTTTGCTTGGAGCGTCTTGTATTATTTGAGTCTTTTCTTGTTAGTTTACCACAATCATCCTTTCTGTACACACCTTTTGAGAGAGCCATACATGATTTGGAATTTGTTAGAATACTCTATGTGTTTCACTTATATCTTTTGAGCTTAATAGTTTTGCTCATAGTGCTTCACTTATATCTTTTGAGCATGATAATTTTTGCTCTAGTGCTTCACTTAGATCTTTTAGAGCACGGTGGTGGATTTGTTTTAAATAAACTTGATCTCTCATGCTTCACTTAGATTATTTTGAGAGTCGTTAATAGCATGGTAATTTTCTTAATGTTAATATACTTGGTGTTCAAGATATGTGAAACTTTCTTTTGAGTGAATTGAATACTAAGATAAATTTAATGCTTAATAATTGTTTTGAGATATGGAGGTAATAATATCAAAGTCATGCTAGTTGATAATTGTGAATTTGAGAAATACTTGTGTTGAAGTTTGCAAGTCCCGTAGCATGCACGTATGGGTAAAGGTGTGTAACAAATTTGAAACATGAAGTGTACCTGGCTTGTGCATCCTTATGAGTGGCGGTCGGGGACGAGCGATGGTCTTTTCCTACCAGTCTATCCCCCTAGGAGCATTGCGCGTAGTACTTGATTTTTGATGGCTTCTAAATTTTTGCAATAAGTATATGAGTTCTTTTGACTAATGTTGAGTCCATGGATTATACGCACTTTTACCTTTCCGCATTTGCTAGCCTCTTTGGTACCGTGCATTGCCCTTTCTCACCTTGAGAGTTGGTGCAAACTTCGCCGGTGCATCCAAACCCTGTGATATGATACGCTCTTTCACACATAAACCTCCTTATATCTTCCTCAAAACCGCCACCATACCTACCTTCATGGCATTTCCATAGCCATTCCGAGATATATTGCCATGCAACTTCCATCATCATTATTATGACATACATTACTTTCGTCATATTTCCATTGCATGATCATGTAGTTGACATCGTATTTGTGGTAAAGCCACCATGCATTATTTTCCATACATGTCACTCTTGATTTATTGCACCATCCTGGTACATCGCTGGAGGCATTCATATAGAGTCATATTTTGTTCTAAGTTTCGAGTTGTAATTGTTGAGTTGTAATAGAAATAAAAGTGTGATGATCATCATTATTAGAGCATTGTCCCAAGTGAGGAAAGGATGATGGAGACTATGATTCCCCATAAGTCGGGATGAGAATCCTGACGAAAAAAAATAAGAGGCCAAAAAAAAGAGACACGGCCAAAATAAAAAAAATGAGAGAAAAAGAGATAAGGGACAAAGCTACTATCATTTTACCACACTCGAGCATCAAATTAGAACCTTGTACTTCATGTAGTTATTCTCATATATGTGCTTCAAAGTAGCACTAAGATCTTCATGATAGAGAGTCTCTCATTTTGTCACTTTCATATACTAGTGGGAATTTTTCATTATAGAACTTGGCTTGTATATTCCAATGATGGGCTTCCTCAAAGTGCCCTAGGTCTTCGTGAGCAAGCAAGTTGGATGCACACCCACTTAGTTTCTTTTGTAGAGCTTTCATATACTTATAGCTCTAGTGCATCCGTTGCATGGCAATCCCTACTCCTCATGTTGACATCAATTGGTGGGCATCTCCATAGCCCGTTGATTATCCTCGTCAATATGAGATTTTCTCCTTTTTTTGTCTTCTCCACACAATCCCATCATCATATTCTATTCCACCCATAGTGCTATACCCATGGCTCGCGCTCATGTATTGCGTAAAGGTTGAAAGAGTTTGAGATTATTTGAGTATGAAACAATTGCTTGGCTTGTCATCGGGGGTATAGAAGTTGGGAACATCTTTGTGTGACGAAAATGAAGCATAGCCTAAACTATATGATTTTGTAGGGATGAACTTTCTTTTGCCATGTTATTTTGAGAAGACATGATTGCTTTGATTAGTATGCTTGGGAACATCTCCAACGTATCTATAATTTTTGATTGCTCCATGCTACTTTGTCTACTGTTTTGGACTATATTGGGCTTTATTTTCCACTTTTATATTACTTTTGGGACTAACCTATTAACCGGAGGCCCAGCCCAGAATTGATGTTTTTTTGCCTATTTCAGTGTTTCGAAGATACGGAATATCAAACGGAGTTCAAACGGAATGAAACCTTCGGGAACGTGATCTTCTCACCGAACGTGATCCAGGAGACTTGGACCCTACTCCAAGAAGTGCCAGAGGCGGTCACGAGGGTGGAGGGCGCCCCCCCCTGGGCGAGCCCCCTACCTCGTGGGCCCCCCGACGCTCCACCGACGTATTCCTTCCTCCTATATATACCTACGTATCTCCAAACGATCAGAAGAGGAGCCAAAAACCTAATTCCACCGCCGTACCTTCCTGTATCCACAAGATCCCATCTTGGGGCCTGTTCGAGCTTCATGAGGGGGCATCCACCACGGAGGGCTTCTACATCAACACCATAGTCCCTCCGATGAAGTGTGAGTAGTTTACTTCAGACCTTCGGGTCCATAGCTAGTAGCTAGATGGCTTCTTCTCTCTTTTGGATCTCAATACAATGTTCTCCCCCTCTCTCGTGGAGATCTATTCGATGTAATCTTCTTTTTGCGGTGTGTTTGTTGAGATCGATGAATTGTGGGTTTATGATCCAGCTTATCTATGAATAATATTGAATCTTCTCTGAATTCTTTTATGTATGATTGAGTTATCTTTGCAAGTCTCTTTGAATTATCCGTTTGGTTTGGCCAACTAGATTGGTAGTTCTTGCAATGGGAGAAGTGCTTAGCTTTGGGTTCAATCTTGCGGTGTCCTTACCCAAAGGATGTAAAGGGTTGCAAGGCACATATTGTATTGTTGCCATCGAGGATAAGAAGATGGGGTATTTATCATATTGCATGAATTTATTCCTCTACATCATGTCATCTTGCTTTAGGCATTACTCTATTTTTAACTTAATACTCTAGATGCATGTTGGATAGCGGTCGATGAGTGGAGTAATAGTAGTAGATGCAGAATTGTTTCGGTCTACTTGTCTCGGATGTGATGCCTATATACATGATCATACCTACATAAGCTCATAACTATGCTCAATTCTGTCAATTGCTCAACAGTAATTTGTTCACCCACCGTAGAATATCTATGCTCTTGAGAGAAGCCACTAGTGAAACCTATGGCCCCCGGGTCTATTCTCATCATATCAATCTCCATCACTTTTATACTTGCTTTGTTTTTTACTTTGCTTTTACTTTTTACTTTGCATCTTTATACCAAAAATATTATCTCTATCAGATCTCACTCTCGTAAGTGACCGTGAAGGGATTGACAACCCCTAATCGCGTTGGTTGCGAGTAGCTATCGCTTTTGTGCGGTGCACGAGGGACTTGCGCGTGGCCTCCTACTGGATTGTTACCTTGGTTCTCAAAAACTGAGGGAAATACTTACGCTACTGTGCTGCATCATCCTCTCCTCTTCGGGAAAAACCAACGCAAGCTCAAGACGTAGCAGACACCAATGTCCTTCTAGCTTCAACATGCTATGATTCATATCGCCTTGAGAGTTATGAGATTCGAGACAACTTAAGGTACGTTAATCTAAGTGGATTTATTTCTATGATAGAGCGTGGTGGGGACACGGAGGTGAACCCTGAGAAATCATAGTTATTCCTGAGTGCAGATGGTGATGTTAGACCAACTGCAACGGGGCGACCCATTTCGTCCGCTGGCATCCGTTTGGGTCGGCACGGACACAAAAGTCGGCCCAACCGCCGACCCAAACGTACGCGCGTCCACTTTTCATCCGCGGGCGACCCATTCCCGGCCCATTTTTTAGTCGGATTTGCATCGGCGCAGACACGAGACGGACGCGCGCGCTCGCCTTCTCCTCCCCCGGGCCCACTGGTCGGTGGCACATTGGCCTCCCCCATCCAATAGCAACCCTCGCCCACCTCCTTCATCGCCGCCGCCACCGCCTATTTTTCCGGTGACTCTGTCAGCTGTCGGCGCCACAACATCCGCTCAGCAACGCCTCCAACTCCCACGTCGCCCGCCACCGCCGTCTTGCCGCCAGGGAGCCGACTGTTTCCCACCCCGCTCCCCCACCCCCCAACACAGCCGCGACCGCGACCAAGAAGCCGCCTCGCCGCCCCGGCCAGATCCTCACCGGCACGCTCGTCGGACGCCGGCAGGGAAGCTAGCTGGTCCGTGCGTGCCACGACTCCCTTGACCAGCCATCTCCTTCGTCAACGCCCGTAAGCTGTTCGACAATTTGCTAAGGTTCAAAATGGACTCCGCTGATGAGTACTTTTTTCACAAATTCCTTTGTGACACCGACGATTCGTCGTTCGATGACGAGGAGGAGATATTGGCTGCCGTGTTGGTCCATCACCGCCTCAACAGCCAGCGGCCGTTGTTCCGTGGCTCCATTCCGGGCCACCTTCAGGCGTTGAATCGCAACCGAGAGAGCGGGCATTTCCTTGTTTCGAAGGACTACTTTGATACAACAAATCCGTTGTTCGCCGTTTCCGTATGAGTAGGCATCTTTTCAACCGTATCAGAGAGGGGGTGGTCGGCTACGATGACTATTTCGAGTGCAAAGAGGATGCCGTTGGAAAGATTGGTTGCTCCTCTTATCAGAAATGCACTGCTGCCATCCGAATGCTTGCTTACGGAGTGCCCGGTGATCTCATTGACGAGTACGTCCGTATGAGCGAGTCTACATGCCTAGAGTCCTTGTATAAGTTCTGCAAGGCTGTAATTGCTATGTTTGGCCCTGAGTACTTGAGAGAGACGACTCCTTAAGATACAACCCATTTGTTGGCGATGAATGCGAGTAGGGGCTTCCCAGGGATGCTTGGCAGCATAGACTGCATGCACTAGGAGTGGAAGAACTGCCCTTCTGCTTGGCAAAGGCAATATAAGGGCCATGGCAGGGCTTGCACTGTCATACTAGAGGCCGTGGCGTCTCAAGATCTCTGGATCTGGCACTTTTTCTTTGTCTTGGACGGATCACACAATGATATCAACGTGCTTCAGCGCTCATCGGTGTTTGCTAGGCTTGTCGAAGGCAACAACCCACCGGTGAACTTCACTATCAACGGCCACAACTACGACAAAGGATACTACCTGGGTGACAGTATCTATCCTCAGTGGACCACTATTGTCAAGACAATCTCCAACCCTGTCGGAGAGAAGAGGAAAAGATTTGCCCAACAGCAAGAGAGTGCTCGGAAGGATGTCGAGCGTGCCATTGGTGTTTTGCAATCTCGATGGGGCATCGTTCGGTATCCTGCTAATACCTGGAGCATGCTGAAACTGTGAGAGTTGATGACTGCTTGTGTGATCATGCACAATATGATCGTAGAAGACGAGTGCCCGGAACGTCTGTACGATCAAGGGTTTCAGTTTCAGAGTAAGAATGTTGTGCCTGAGCATGGAGGAACGACAACGTTTGAACAGTTCATCCAATTTCATTATGACGTGCGTGATTGGGAAACTCACATGCAACTGTAGAATGATTTGGTTGAGCATATGTGGGCTCATGTTGGCAATCGATAGATGTATCTTCTTTATTCGGCTTGCAAAACTATGTGAGACATTTTTATTTTTATTCGTCTTGTAAAACTAAGCTATTTTATTGTGTTCGAACTATGTTATTTGACTATATGTTTAAATGCAAAATCAATGCAAAAATGAGCTACTTGTTGAAATAAGGCGGTCAGCCGGCCACGCCGGCACATATGGGTCAGCACATTGGACGCGCTCCCGGCCCATATCTAAAACAGGACGGACGTCGGGCTGTCGGTCGACCCAAACCGATAAAAAGCGGACGAAATCACCGTCCGTTCGGGTCGCCCTGTTAGAGTTGCTCATAGTGTCCTTCAAATAGAAGAACTATACAACTACATGACAGATCAGACCAACACGAAAGCACGGACAAAGAAGAAAGAACAGCTTAATCGCAGATAAAACTGTAAGAAGATGAAAAAGAAGGTTGATCTGGAAGAAGGAATGCCCGGGTAGGGGGTAGCTCCGCCCGACAAATCGTGGCCGCTGTTCTAGAAACATCACGGAAAGCAATGGCACCCACCTCGCTGACCGGGGCCGTGATGCACTAATTGACTGCACCCGTCACCCCACACCTCACGGTCCCCTCTTCTCTTCACCCTTCTGGAGAGCTCACGTCCAACCCTCCCAGCAACCACCTACCCGGAAACTTTGATGCCATATAAAATCTGGAGGAGTTGGCGTCATGCTGCACACCGCTCAAACAGTCACACACAAACACACACACCCCGATCTCTCCCTCGCTCTCTCGCGTGTACTAGCGACCAAGGGAAGAAATGGCGCCGGTGAAGGTGTTCGGGCCGGCCATGTCGACGAACGTGGCCCGGGTGCTGGTGTGCCTGGAGGAGGTCGGCGCCGAGTACGAGGTGGTCGACATCGATTTCAAGGCCATGGAGCACAAGAGCCCCGAGCATCTCGTCAGAAACGTAAGCTCCAGGACCACTCAAATCCTCTGGTTTCTCGTATACCAACTTGTTTTGGCGCTGATGCAAGATGCTTCGATTTCTTGCAGCCGTTCGGCCAAATCCCTGCCTTCCAGGATGAGGATCTGCTTCTCTTCGGTATGATTAATTTGCCTTCTTTTCAGTTATTTCGTCCTTGTCAAAATAAAGGTTGACTTGCTTGGTCTCTGTTTCTCGGCATCTGAATGGGACCGGCTAGTAAAGCGAATGCTTCCTTTTCGTTCTGGTGGATGCTCCGTGTCCAAACATCCTCTCAAATTCTCAAAAACATTGTGTTCTTGCTCCGTTTTCAGAGTCACGCGCAATTGCGAAGTACGTGCTCCGCAAATACAAGAAGAACGAAGTTGACCTGCTGAGAGAGGGCAACCTCAAGGAGGCGGCAATGGTGGACGTATGGACGGAGGTGGACGCGCACACCTACAACCCGGCCATCTCGCCGATCGTGTACGAGTGCCTCATCAACCCGCTCATGCGCGGCCTGCCGACCAACCAGACGGTGGTGGAGGAGTGCCTGGAGAAGCTCAAGAAGGTGCTGGAGGTCTACGAGGCGCGCCTGTCCAAGCACGAATACCTGGCCGGGGACTTCGTCAGCTTCGCGGACCTCAACCACTTCCCCTACACCTTCTACTTCATGGCCACGCCTCACGCGGCCCTCTTCGAGTCGTACCCGCACGTCAAGGCCTGGTGGGAGAGGATCATGGCGAGGCCGGCCGTCAAGAAGCTCGCCGGGCAGATGGTTCCCAAGAACCCGTGATTTGCTAGGCGGGATTTCGCATCGTGGGATCCGATTCCGATCACTGATCTGTGTGGCGTTTTCTTTTTTTTGTTGGTGTCGCGAATAAGGCAAATGAGCTTGTGTGTGTGGCGTTTTCTTTTCTTGTTGGTGTCGCGAATAAGGCAGTGCGCTTGTGCGTGGCTGCAATTGCACCAGCGTGCAGTTTTTGTGCTTGCGTGTGTGTGGTAGTGAAAACTCTTGAGATGGAACAATGTCTTCGTAATGCTTTCAGATTTGTTGCTTGGCAAGCCTTGAATAAGATGTTTGTGTGTCTTTCTAGTCGATGATGTAAGCATGGTTTCTAATTCCCGTATTGAATTTTTAAAAAGCAAATCAGTTTGTATTTGGGCAAAGCACTGAACGAGAACTTAAAAAAAAAACCCCACAAAAAGAAGAGAACTAAAAGAAAATTTGATATTGATTAAAATCCGGCCAAACTTGACGAACTTCCCAAAAAACAAATCACTTAAGAAGCATGTAGCTTCCGATGTAAAAATATGGCGGAGTACTTAGAAAGGGATCACCATGGACAGCATGCATGCCAATTCTCATCGATTTCTGACACTCGATGCATTTACTACGATTTTGCCGGCGAAAAAACCCCGAAACGCTGCCCGGACGTGGTAGAACATCTACGTTCGTTCAGTGTCCGGGATAGCTTAGATGTTGCATGTACATTGGGCATCCGTACATGGTGCAAACTTTAGTGTCATTTGATGCAGGCCACCACATAGCACATGTGCAACCAGTAGTATTCGGGTCTGCTGGAGAAAGAGTCCGACGGACGTTGTTTTTCTAAACTCAACCAAATGGTCCCAAAAAAAAATTCACACAATGGGATCACCTTGGACATCAGGCATGACAATTCTCATCGATTTCCGACACTCGATGCATTTACTAGGATTTTGCCGGCGAAAAACCCCGAAACGCTGCCCGGACGTGACGCAACGTTCGTTCGGTGTCCGGAATGGCTCAGATGTTGCATGGGGGCCCACATTGTGCATCCTCACATGGTACCAAACTTTGATGTCATTTCATGCAAGCCACCACATAGCACATGTGCAATCAGCATCATTCGGGTCTGCCAGAGGGGGAGCCCGAAGACTCAAGCAAATGGAATTTTGAAATAGAAGAAAAATTATAATTAAGAAGTGAAACAGAAGACAACATACATTCATGGAATTTTGAATTTTTAAAATATAATAAGAAATAAAAGACAAAACATATACTTGATATACAACTATTTTTCAAATAGAAAACAAATTAAAATATTATAATTAAGAAGTGAAATAAAAGGCAACATACATTCAATGCATTTTTAATTTTAAAACTGTAAGAAGAAATAACAGAGAAAAATAAATTTGATATACTTTTTTTGAAATAGAAAACAGAAAAGATATATTATAATGAAGAGGAAACATATTATCTAGCATTTTTGAATTATAAAAGTGTCAGAATAACTGAAAGAGGAAAAATAGATTTGATTTTAAATTATTGTAAATATAAAAAGAAAATAAATATTTGATTGAATAAGTGAAATATAACACATTAATTTTTCGTATGTTAGTGAATTTAAGAACTGTCACAAAAAACAAAATAAAAATGATTTTAAAATATTTTAAATATGATAACTTCTTTTAGTGGTAAATCAAATCTTTATTACGAAGTAGAGCTTGGTTTAAATATGTTAATATTCTGCGGCAGGTGAGGCTGGCCTGGGACAGCCCACCCGAATTAGGCCCAAGCGAGCGTCGCGCCGGGCACATCCGAGGGGTGCTGGGAGTTTAGTCCCACCTCGCCAAGCGAGAGCGAGGGGAGCTCGCACCGGTTTACATACCGGGCTGAGCCTCCCCTCTCAAGTTCCTTTCTAAAGCGGGCAGCACATTGCCTAACCCTATCCGTCCCTGCCCTGTGAGGCCTACTAACAGTCTATATTTACTATCGGGCGGGCCTGCATCCTGGACCAATAAATGATTGGGTTCCTAGTCGTATGCAGCCCGTTGAATTATGAACTATGCAGCTATTAGGCGGGCTTTTTTTTTCATATTTCATATTTTGCATTTGTCACATGTCAATTATTCGTTGTTCTTCAATTCACCTCATAAATTTGTATACATGCTCACTTACATGTATACAAATTTCAACAAGCCACTCTAAAATATAAAGAATATAACACAACATTTTTTCGCACATTTCAGAATTTTATAACCGTCAAAACAAATAAAAGAGAAAAAATATATGATTTAAATTATTTAAAACATAAAACTAAAAAGAAATATTATAATTAACAAGTGAAATGAAAGAGAACATATTATCTTGCATATTTTGATTTTTTAAACTGTCGGAATAAATGAAAGAGGAAAAATAGATTTGATTTTAAAATATTTCAAATATAAATAAGAAAAGAAATACCTAAACATCATGGCAATGCACAGATGGTTAGGGAAGCAACAAAGAAAAAGAAACATGACAAAGAGGAATTGTAGATATCCCCTAAGCAAATCATATCTGCAGTACAATAACATCTGCATTTTTTTTCTTAAAGAAATGCTTCCCCCTTCTGATTTTCCTTACTGAAAACCCACTTTAGAACCAAAGTATTCATCCTAGCACTATCATATTCCAACACATCACAGCATAAACTCATATAACCAAAAGCCAGCATGCCCTGCAGTCTGCCTAACCCATCATCTTGGGCTTACAAAGTTCACGACGACACCAAAATAACAGCAAAAACTACTAAAACATCGCAACAAAGTAAAGGCCACATCTTCTGCAGGAAGTAGTCTTCTCTTTTTATCCTTCCAGACTTGCCATGTTGATTCTCCACCCCTGCTTCGCTGTGTACACTTCACTTGCTACTCGCTCTAGCAGTATTTCTCCCAGCTGCAATACCTTTTTTGTGGCTCCTTTGTCTGCAAAATAGACCAATCAACAATCCAATGGCTCATTAATTATAGAGAAAGTACAAATGGGATTATTTTTTAAAACAGAAGGATAACATATGCATTGAATTAACAATGCAATACATAACTTAACAGGTTGAACACATCACATTTGCACTACATAAACTTCATCAATACATAACTTAACAGCAAATTAACACCTACTGTAGTTCTCTGGGTTTGATATCATAGTACTATATAAACCAAAGTATTAAAAACTACAGTAATTTTGCATATACGTATGGGATACCATGCTTTGACGAAAATAGAGTATTTTGGAATATTCACAATACATAGAACTGTTTAGTTGTTGCTGCACAATGTTGTAGCCTAGCCATTGCATTTAAGCACTCACCAACTCTATTTTTAAAAAGAGGCTACAGTTTTTATGCAGAGAAATAACTATAGTTTTCCCAATAATACAATATTAGGATCACAGTTTTTAGGGGCAACCAAACATCTCATTGTAAATAAAACTAAGGTAATCTCAAATATTGAAGTATTCTCAAAGAACTTAGAACATACTATGCTATCAAAAGGGGGACAAACTGACTCACACAGATAGACTAACTGAAGGCACTGACATGCCATCACTCTGTTTTCTTGTTCTTCAACCTCTTGATTCGCTGTGAGTGACGAATGCCCATGCGGATGTAGTTCTCCGCTTCAATCGGCATGGTCCTGCCTTCGAGCTGCGGGATCCTGCCCCCACAATCTGCACGTCCGCGGGCTGCTCCTGGACAACATCTTCCTGCTCCTCCTCTCCATCACTGTCGTCCAGCAGCACAACAACCTCCTCTTCCCCACTCTCATCATTGCTCTGCTCCACATCTTCGATATCACTCTCATCCTCGCTTTGCTTCACATCTTCACTATCACGCTCATCCTTGCTCTGCTCCACATCACTGTCAGAGTGGACATTGGACTGATCAACCGGAGCTGGCACCGCGAGCACCACTTGACAAGATCTGGCACTGGAACAGGAGGGACGCGACGGCGGAAGCGGTACCTGTACCACCTTGCACGCTGACGCGGATCCGGGGAGTTCTCCGCTTCGTTCATAGCCCAGAGGAAAACCTGGACTGGAACAACTCCTCGAGCAGCACCAAACATGGATTTCTTCTCATTGCCCGTAAGCACTTTGATGAGACCCCTACCATGGTTGATGAACATCTGCAAGCTGGGAAACCAGCTGCAGATCTCCTGCACGTTCGCCCTCTTCTCCACATCGCCCTGACAGAACTTCCCAACTGCCTCCTCCCACTTTTCTTGAGCGCGGCGGCAATCACTTGCCGACCTCGACCTCCTTCCCTTCTTGGCCCCCATCGCCCGTGACGCCAGATGTGAGAGGTGAGCGCATGGAATGAATGGGGAACGGCAGCAAGACCTAGGGTTCGTCTCTGCGAGATGAAATGGGGAATTTTTCCTCTTTCCAGCTGGTAACCGCGTGTGAGGCCGGCCTGGTACAGCCCACCCAAATTAAGCCCAAACCAGAGCCGCGCCAGGCACAGTCTCGGGGTGGTGGGAGTTTAGTCCCACCTCGTCAAAGGAGAGGAGCTCGCACCGGTTTATAAACCCGGCTGAGCTATCCATCTCAAGTTCCTATCTAAAGCACGCATCTCATTGCCTAACCAGTCCCTCTCTGCCTTGTAGGGCCTACCGGCAACTTATATACATTCCCCGCGGGCCTGCATCCTGGCCCAATGGGTTACTAGTCGTATGCAGGACATGGGTTTCAAATATGTTGTTGGTAGGCGGGCATTTTTAAAAAGTTTATTTAATTTTTTGCATATGTCACATGCCAAATTTTGCACACAAGTTTGAATCATTCTATTTTTTATTTTAAATTAAATATAAATTTGGCAAAATTTCAGAAAGTTTGGACCAACATTGCCACCATGTGAGGATGCCCAAATATTTTGCTGTCAAAAACTGAAGTATTCTCGAAGAACTTAGAAAATACTTTACTATCAAAAACTGAAGTATTCTCAAAGAACTTATAATATACATTGCCACCATGATCACCTCAAAATTTGCACACATGATCTCCTACTCAAACACAGCTAGGTTTTCAAGGTTTTATATTTTTTTGATTTTTTTTGAATTTATACTGCCCTCTAAACTAACTGATCAAAAAATCGGTCTATACCTCAAGGCGGCACTGTAATTTTTTAAGGTGATTTAGAGGAGGTCCAAAAAGTCCCTCTGTAATGAGGTTATTTTTTTGACCTCCTCTAAATCACCTCAAAATTTGCACACATGATCTCCTACTCAAACATAGATAGGTTTCCAAGGTTTCACAAATTTTGATTTTTTTTTGAATTTTTTATGCCCTGCCCAATGCCAGTTCAAAACAAGCGGCTTCACGGAGCCACTATAAATTGTACAAAATTATTAAAAAAGTAAATATTTCTTATTCTTTCTATTTATATCAAGGAGATCATGCCTACGAAAATTGAGGTCATTTAGAGGTGGTGGGAAAAATGACCTTGCTACAAGAACTGGATTAGGTGAGACCAAACGGTCCGTCCGAAATGAGATCATTTTTTGGACCTCCTCTAAATCACCTCAAAATTTGCACACATTATCTCCTACTCAAACATAAATAGGTTTCCAAGGTTTCACATTTTTTTTATTTTTTTTGAATTTTTTATGTCCTGCCCAATGCCGGTTCGAAACATGCGGCTTCACGGAGCCACTATAAATTGTAGAAAAGGATCATTACATCTTAATTCAAATGTTGTTTTTTGCACACACACACACACACACCATCTTTAACTACTTTATTATTATTATTTGATGAAATGACGGAATATGTGCTCAATTATTGGAATATTTGATCATATGGTGGAGTATTTGCTATTTTTGCTTACTCAAATGATGGAAAGATGTCATATGTGTGGATGAACAATTTCCACTCATTTCACTGAACAACATTAATTAACTTAACGCAAAGTTGTACATTTGGTAGGATTTGCTTATGGACACAACATGTTGCACATGGTCACAACATGGGAATTTATTGCACCATTGCCACAACATGTTCCACATGGCCACAGCATGAGAAATGTTTGTAGCATGTCTGATCAGTGAAGCAACACTGATGCAGCATGTCTGATCATTGCAGCAGGTAGATTCAGAAAAATGCACACTCAAACAAATCATACATCACAACATCTAAATCTAAGGAACCATAATGGAAAATTTAAGGGACACAAATATAGATAGCAATATAGATTACTACCATAGATAGCAACATTCACACATCACACTTGTTGATGCAGACACCTCCAAGTTCAGACCACTACCAAGTTCACATCACAGTACTACACTTAGGTAAAGATGATACTACATTACCACATAAAGTTTCCACCATCAGACTACCACATTAAGTTCACCAAAAGCACCGAGGCTTCCTCCATCTCATGACAACCAAGGTCTACGGCAACTACATGTTAGGGCTTCTCAGGACCTTCAGGAGGGCAGAATGTTGTGCCCTGATCTTGTAGTCATCACCGCTGATCATTGTAGCCCAACAATGTTCCATAAGATGCTCCATTAACCCAGACTTGGGCTTCGGCCTGCTGCAGTAGGGGCAGCGGAACTTGTCCATCTTCGGGTTGTGGTACATACCAGATCCCTGGGACCTGATCTTCTCCACCACCTTCTCTTCGAAGGACTTGACATTCCCCTTGACCACATCATCTCCAGAATCATACTGCACACATTAATGACTGACATTAATACATTATGCATTCAAATACTATAAACATGTAAGACTAACTCAATGCACAAATAACATTTCAGGTAGCCCTTACGTGGTATGGCTCATCTTCATCACTATCATATGGGTAGAACCCAGTCATGTCATACTTCCTCTTGTTGCCCACAAGATCCTCCTTCTGCTATATTGTCAAGCAAGCAAATCAATTACAAGGAATTGAATTGCAGTTCAAATAATGTCATTACAAACAAACTTGTCAATGTGAACCACAAAGGTATGTTGCAAGTGACCAATATTATCAATATATTTTCCAATGCAAAAAAAATTTAATATGAAACCTACAGATAAACAAATAAAGCTACCTAAACAATTTGTTTTTTCATAATGATGGAAACCTCCAAACTATATTGAAAAAGTGCACAACTTACACATGGTATGTACATTTCAACAACTAGTTGATAGACTATATATTAAGCTATCTAGATATTAAACAGTAGGGTTAGCACCATACAAGTTCATTGATATGGACATACAAATAAATGCTTTCCTTATAAATACAGAATCTAAGCAATCAATCAACAAATAAATGCTTTCCTTCATATATGGTAATGAAAATCCTAACTGGATTCTTGACATTCCCTGGATTAACCCAACACTTTTCTTTTGTGTGTGTCCAAGTTATGTGGTTGAAACTGATCCAATGTTAACTACTAGACATCACATAAGGAACCCAAAAGGGATAAAAATATGTCTTCATGCAATTGTAAATGTTTTGGTCGAGACACTAATCTTTGTTAGCTCAAAAGGACATCAAGGCGTAGCTAAAAAAGCCTACACAGTGAATTATTTGGGGACATACAAATCCAGATTTTGCTTTTGAACATGCATATGTAGGTATAAATCAATAGCCATTCCTCTCTTTTTTGCAAGCAACCACCCACTGCAAATTATTACTTTCTTATATATGTGCAGTAAATTTAATAACGGTAAATTTATTCACCAGTGAAATAGCAGTTTTTGACAGACAATGCAAATAGAACCTTTATATATAACTTGAGGAAGTTCTATATTCACCGTGGATTTGTAGTGAGCACATAACCTAAAAGATGAGATATAAGCGCAAATATTACTGCAATGCAGTTTTTAAACAGACATTTAGAGATACAGAAACTATTTTTTGATATATTAACAAGAGCTAGCCATACCTATAAACTATGAATTTATATTATCAGGTTTTCATTTCCTTTCAAATATTAATAAATATTCAGTGACTTACTCTATGAATATATACTGGATTTATTTCACAGAAAACGTCAAATTTCCAATCCAAACCGTTTGGAGCTAGCTAGTACAACAGTACAGTCAAGGAGACAGATAGTCAGAATATCTAGAATACTATTCAGAGAGACTGAAATTCCAGTCATGCATGTTTAATGGTCTATAGACATAAATTCACATAAACATTGAAGCTACGTGATAAAAAACTGAAATTATGTCAACATACTCATACTTCTTGTTCTTGAAATATCACCTAGCCTTTTTTATCTTACTATCAAATGCAGTATGGTATGAGCAGTTCTGAATGAGCACTCATAGGTCAGAATGAGTGAAATGGTGAAGCCTAACTCCTACATCTAATTAAAATACCCTTACTCCAACATTTAATTAAAGACCACTAACTCCTAGATCCACTGGAACATTGAATCACAAAGTTTACTTACATATATCATTGGATATAAATGAATCCAATACAAATAACACTAACTCATACATGTAATTAAAAAAAAATCCTAACTCTTACTTCTACTGCATAATTCAGTCACACAATTTAATTACATTTATCACTGGCTATAAATGAATCCAATGCAAAAAAACTAACTAAACATCTAACTAAAAAACAGTAACTACTACATCTACTACATGATTCAATCATAGAATCTATATATAATTGGCTATAAATGAATCCAATACAAAAAAAACCATAACTACTACATCTACTAGATGATTTTCAATCACAAAATCTACATATCACTGGCTAGAATTGAATTCAATACAAAAAAACCCTAACTAAACATCTAATTAAAAACCCTAACTAAACATCTAATTAAAAACCCTAACTAAACATCTAATTAAAAACCCTAACTACTACATCTACTGGATGATTCAATCACAGAATCTACATATCACTGGCTAAAATTGAATCAAATACAAAAAAACCCTAACTAAACATCTAATTAAAAAACCCTAACTACTATATCTACTGGATGATCAATCACATAATCTATCCAAACTTCTATGTACCCCATCCCTCAATTCGGCTACTTCTAAACTAATCTAATAATCATATGTGATCCACCATTCTTGCACGAATAAAATACAGAAAACCCTATAATGCAGAGAAAACCCCCCATCCAACTAATCTAACCCTGCACCCAACTAATCTAAAGCACAGAAAACCGTGCTCCTTGTCAGAGCCGGCCTCCACCTTCTCCACCTTGTGCGCCTCGCCAGAGCCCGCCTCAACCTTCTCCACCTTCTGCGCCTCGCCGGAGCTCGCCAGAGCAGGCACATTTGGCTGGACTACGCCGCTCCAGCCCGCCTCCACCTTCTCCAGATCTGCAGCATCTGCTGCACCGCGCTGGACGCCGGCACGTCCCCTCACAAATGTGCCCACCGCGACCTGCTACACCATCGCCACCAGATATGCTCCCCAATCGGGGCGCTTGCCTCCTGCGTCCGCCATGGCGATGGAGGTGATGGAGTGGATGCGGTTGGGGAGAGAGAGACGACGAGGTGGGAGAGGAGAGGGAGAGGAGAGGGAGACGTTGCGGCGGGGGGAAATGATGGGCGATGCGGCCGGAGGTGGTTCCCCTCCACATTTATATGATGGGACAGTTTTGGCAAGTTGCCATGACACGTGCTGCCCCACGCGGGCGGTTGCACGCGAAAGCGAATCGCCCGGCCGTATACGAATACACATATGAACGAATCGGGCTGTGTACGGGCCCCGCAGGGCTTCTCGACGGCCCCACAAAAAAACACATGGGCAAAAAAGACGACCGTGCCCCTCGTTTCGAACCGTTTTGGGTTAATCCTGGGCGTCCTTGTGTTTCTCCCCCTCGCGTTCAGCCCAGGGGAGGAGCACCAGAGCAGAAACGCTGATCTTCTCCCCTGTCAAAGCAAATAAGGATAAACTACCCTTTTTTCTGCGGGGAAAACTACCACTTGCTCATATACATGCGCATCGCCGAAAATCCTGAAATAAATCCAGGAATAATGCGAGCACCAGGATTTGAACCCTGGTGGGTTGGGGATACCATTGTTCACCTAACCAACTCAACCACAGGTTAATTCGCAATATAAAAATTTGTTGGACTAATTAGATCGTCGAATTTCTCTCATCACAATCCCAAGCGCGCGATCATCAACCAGAATGTCCGTGTGGTTCACGTTGGCTACCTTGACCATCCTAAAATACGGACCACGACGCCTCCACTCCGGCTCCACGGCCACCAGGCTCGCCAGGTTGACCAGGCCGTCGCCGTCCCCAACATCCACGCCGGGCGTCGCCTCGAAATCGTCCCCCGGGTACACCATCCTCTCCGGCGTCGCCACCCCGACCCCGACGACGCAGGTCACCGGCACCCTCGGACAGGCCGGCAGCTCCTTGAACAGCGGCAGCACGCGCGACTGGTACGGCCCGACGCCTTCGCCGAACCCAATGTCGACGAGGAAGTCCACCACGTCGCCGGCCGAGTAGTTCCGGCGCTTGGTGCTCACCAGTGGCTGCCCGGCTCCGAACACCTTCGCGCTGGGCAGCGGCCACAGGCTGCTCTGCAGGCTCCGGTACTCCTTCCGCAGGGCCCCGGGGTTGACGAAGGGGAGCGCAAGGTTGTTGCCTGAGATGAGGGCCTGCATGCCCAGCACGAGCCCTCCCCACGGAGCGGCGACGGGGATGAAGTGCCGCACGAACCGCCGGCGCCACGCCAGGGGCTGCCGGATCAGGAACTGGTGCGCCAGCGTCCCGCCGTAGCTGTGGGTGACGATAATCGCCGGGCGGTCGCCGTTGAGCTGGCTCGCCCTCTCCACCAGGCTCTTGAGGCTCGCGAAGAAGGCGGTGCCGGTTCTGGACGGGTGTCCCGCCGGCGCGACGGCGTAGCGGAAGTCGTAGGGCGCGCCGAACATGGTCTCGCCGTCGCGGTACCCGGCCCACTCGAGCCTCTCCAGCAGCTTGTCCATGTAGGAGAAGTTCCTCCGGTCTGGGTCTGGGTGGCGGAATCCCTGGGTGGAGCCGAAGAAGGGGACGCGCGTCTCGACGCCGGGGACGTTGTAGTAGTCGTCGGACGCGGCGTCGTACGCCGTGCTCATCTGCTCCGCGAAGCACCGGACGCCGTCGGGGTCGTCGTGGAGGGCCGTGTAGTTGAGGAAGAGGCGGAACCAGCCGGTCTTCTTCCCCTTGCGCGCGCGCGCGCCGCACCCCGGCCGGTACAGCTCGGTGAGCCGCGCGTCGAGCTCGTTGCTAGCGTAGCCCGGCACCAGCACGACGGGATGCATCCGCGGCCGCCATGATGACCACCATAGTGCTGCGGCTGCTACTACGAGCATCAGAAGAATCATTCGCCATCGCACAAGACGAATTGCCATGAACTGGTGAGTGGACGGAAATCTCAATCGAGCCATCGATCTTTGTGTTCAATGTGGTATGCACAGAGGTAGTAGCATAGATGGAATTGATTCACATTTATACAACGAGTATACATCCATGTATTGTTTATATTGACTTGACTTCTCTTAACGAATTTTGATCAACTTGCGGAACAAAAAAGACTGACTGATCTCGGTCCACGAAAAAACTCATTTCTAGTTAATAAATTGGAACAGCTATGTCATGGCTACCTAACTTGCCTCCCCAAACAAATATATAAACAAATATAAAAGTGTTTAGAGCAACTCAAACGCGACGATCCAAATGAATGTGTTGTTTATTGTTTTTTGTTTGTTTAGACGGCTAGGTGATCACTGTTTGCGTGTGTACGACCGATGCGTTTAAGACCAACTCCAACCCGCGACCAATCTGATCCATGTGAGTCCGTTTGAACCCAAACTGACAAACGCGACGGTCCAACGGGCGACCCCATCCTTAAATTATATCTATTTTGTGTCCGGCTTGACCCATTTACAGAGCAAAATTGCTTCTGTTTTGCGTCCAGACAGACAGCGAACGGACGCGCACGTGCCCGCTTATCGTCCGCCTCGCGCCCGTGTGTCGACCGCCAACATACTTACCACCGCCAATATTCAAGGCGCACGCACGGGCGGACCCACTTGTCAGCCACCTGGCCGCCCGGTCGTCGTCCTTTTCAATGTGGAAGCCTTGGACCGGCTAGTCCACAGACTTCCACTTTCAAAGCCGTGTGCCTCCTCAAACCCCGACACGTGCAAACCCTAGACCCCGGCCACCGGTACTCCACCTCCTCGCCGGCGGCCATGGTGTGGACGTGGATCTCCGGCAAGGGGAAGCATGACCACGAGGCTAGGTCGTCCTCCGGCCGCCACAGCCGCTCCACCCCTCCCCCCTCCTCCAGCATTCAACATCGCCATGTCGGTGGCCCCGCCTCGGAAACGGTCGTACGTGAAGGCCGAATATGCCATAGGTATAGTGAGACAAGCACACTGCTGCTGTGGAGCGACGTGCACCTCCCCAACAACTGGCATCTTTCGGCGGACCGCGTGCTCGTTCCTCTGATCCCGGCCAGCGGCCGCTGTGCCGCCCCCGATTCAATCGTACACTAATCATTCACGCAAATGTGTACGATCAAGATCAGGGACTCACGGGAAGATAGCACAACACAACTCTAGACACAAATTAAAATAATACAAGCTTTATATTACAAGCCAAGGGCCTTGAGCGCTCGAATACATAGCTCGATACACAAGAGTCAGCGGAAGCAACAATATCTGAGTACAGACATAAGTTAAACAATGTGCCATAAGATGGCTAGCACAAACACGAATACACATCGAAGAGGCAAGGCCTCCTGCCTGGGACCTCCTAACTACTCATGGTCGTCGCCGGTCTCCATGTAGTAGTTGGCTCCATCAGGGTAGAAGTAGCCGTCGGCGGTGGCATCTGGCTCCTGGGATCCACCATCTGACCGCAGCAACCGGGTATAGGGGAAAAAGAGGTAGAAAAGCAACCGTGAGTACTCATCCAAGGTACTCGCAAGACTGACATCAGAACTATGCTAAGTATGCATCGGTATCAAAGGAATGAGTTGTATCTGTGGACCGAACTGGAGAATGCCAGAGGAGAAGGGAAAGCCTAGCCCATCGAAGACTAGCATCTTTAAGCATCTTGCAGCATTTAGAAGAGTACATAATAGCATTTTAATATTTAACAAGCATGTTGTAGTATTAACGCCCAGAGATCCTTCCTCGACTCCTGCGAGAAAGCAATCCCGGAGCCAACATATCCATCTCATATCTCAAGTATCCATTTCTAGTTGTAATAGATCGGGATACAACTCCGAGCATCCGCTACCGTGGACATGGAGCTATTCGAATAGATAACTTCCCTTCAGGGGTGCACCACATTACCCAACATAAGAGACATCATAGAACGCAACATATCTAATAATGTACGGTTACGACATCCAGACACACCATTACGCTGTGGTGTTCCAGGTGGCGTGAGTTGTGAAACAATTCCACATTGTTTTAAATGAAGGCCAAACTCGTAACTCAAATATTCACCTCCACGATCAGACCGTAGAAACTTTATTTCCTTTTTAAGATGATTCTCCACTTCACTCTGAAATTCTTTGAACTTTTCAAATGTTTCAGACTTGTGTTTCATTAAGTAGATACACTCATCAGATCGCATACATCGGTATGTATTATTTCCAACAAGTCATTAGCTCGCTTCATTGTTCCGTAGAATGGAGTTTTGGTCATCTTACCCATGAGGCATGGTTCACAAGTATCAAATGATTCATAATCAAGTGATTCATAATCAAGTGATTCATAATCAAGTGATTCCAAAAGTCCATCCGCATGGAGTTTCTTTCATGCGCTTTACACCAATATGACCTAAACAGGAGTGCCACAAGTATATATGTTGCACTATCATTATCAACTCTGCATCTTTTGGCATTAATATTATGAATATGTGTATCACTACGATCGAGATTCAACAAGAATAGACAATTCATCAAAGGTGCATTACCATAAAAGATATTACTCATATAAATAGAACAATGCTCTAACTTAAATGAATAACCGTCTCGCATTAAACAAAATCCAGATATAATGTTCATGCTCAACGCTGGCACAAAATAACAATTATTGAGGTCTAAAACTAATCCCGAAGGTAGATGTAGAGGTAGCGTGACGACGGCAATCACATCGACCATAGAACCATTCTCGACGCGCATCGTCACCTCGTCCTTAGCCAATCTTCGTTTATTCCGCAACTCCTATTTTGAGTTACAAATATGAGCAACAGAAGCAGTATCAAATACCCAGGCGCTACTGCGAGCATTAGTAAGGTACACATCAATAACATGTATATCAAATATACCTTTGTTCACTTTGCCATCCTTCTTATCCGCCACGTATTTGGGGCAGTTCCGCTTCCAGTGACCATTTCCTTTGTAGTAGAAGCACTCAGTTTCAGGCTTGGGTCCAGCTTTGGGCTTCTTCACGGGAGAGGCAACTTGCTTGCCATTCTTCTTGAAGTTCCCTTTCTTTCCCTTGCTCTTTTTCTTGAAACTAGTGGTCTTTTTAACCATCAACACTTGATGTTCCTTCTTTATTTCTACCTCCGCCGATTTCAGCATCGCGAAGAGCTTCGGAATCGTTTTTGTCATCCCTTGCATATTATAGTTCATCACAAAGCCTTTGTAGCTTGGTGGCAGTGACTGAAGAACTCTGTCAATAACACTGTCAACTCGAAGATCAATTGCCAGCCGAGTCAAGTGGTTATGATACCTAGACATTTTGTGTATGTGTTCACTGACAGAACTATTCTCCTCCATCTTACAACTATAGAACTTGTTGGAGATTTCATATATCTCAACCCCGGCATTTGCTTGAAATATCAACTTCAGCTCTTGGAACATGTCATATGCTCTGTGGCGTTTAAAACGTCTTTGAAGTCCCGGTTCTAAGTCGTAAAGCATGGCACACTGAACTATTGAGTAGTCATCAGATCAAGCCTGCCAGACATTCATAACATCTGCAGTAGCTCCTTCAGCAGGTATGTCACCTAGCGGTGTATCAAGGACATAATTCTTCTGTGCAGCATTGAGGATAATCCTCAAGTTACGGACCCAGTCCATGTAGTTGCTACCATCATCTTTCAACTTAGCTTTCTCTAGGAACGCATTAAAATTCAAGGGAACGGTAGCACGGGCGATCTACAACATAGATATGCAAAAACTATTAAGACTAAGTTCATGATAAATTTTAGTTCACATAATCAAATCATTAATGAACTCCCACTTAAATCAACATCCCTCAAGTTGTCTAAGTGATACATGATCCAGATCAACTAACCCATGTCCGATCATCACGTGAGATGGGGTAGTCTTCAATGGTGAACATCTCTATGCTGATCATATCTACTATATGACTCATGTTCGACCTTTCGGCTCCAGTGTTTCGAGACCATGTTTGTACATGCTAGGCTTGTCAAGTTTAACCCAAGTATTCTGCATGTGCAAAACTGGCTTACACCTCTTGTATTTGAACGTAGAGTCTATCACACCCGATCATCATGAGATGCTTCGAAACGACGAACTTTGGCAATGGTGCATATTTAGGGAGAACACTTTTATCTTGAAATTAAGTGAAGGGATCATTTTATAATGCTACCGTCATTCTAAGAAAAATAAGATGCATAAAGGATAAACATCACATGCAATCAAAATATGTGACATGATATGGCCATCATCATCTTGTGCTTTTAATCTCCATCTCCAAAGCATCGACATGATCTCCATCGTCACCGGCACGACACCTTGATATCCATCGTAGCATCGGCGTCATCTCACCAATTATTGCTTCTACAACTATTGCTAATGCATAGTGATAAAGTAAAGCAATTACATGGCGCTTAGTGATTGACACACAAGTCGTACAATAATTAAAGACAACCCTAAGGCTCCTGCCGGTTGTCGTACTCATCGACATGCAAGTCATGAACTTATTACAAAACATGATCATCTCATACATCAACATATATCACATCATATCTTGACCATATCACATCACAACATGCCCTGCAAAAACAAGTTAGACGTCCTCTACTTTGTTGTTGCAAGTTTTACGTGGCTACTACGGGCAACTAGCAAGAACCGTTCTTACCTACGGAAAACCACAACGGTGATTATCAAGTTTGCTATTTTAACCTTCTGCAAGGACCGACCGTAGTCAAATTTGATTCAACTAAAGTAGGAGAAACAGACACCCGCCACCCACCTTTATGCAAAATAAGTTGCATGTCAGTCGGTGGAACCGGTCTCATGTGCGTGTACATGTAAGGTTGGTCCGGGCCGCTTCATCCCATAATGCCACCGAATCAAAATAAGACGTTGGTGGTAAATAGTATGACCATCACTACCCACAACTCCTTTGTGTTCAACTCGTGCATATCACCTACGCATAGACCTGGCTCTGATACCACTGTTGGGGAACGTTGCATGGAAAATAAAAATTCTACGCACATGCAAGATCTATCCATGGAGATGCATAGCTACGAGAGGGAGAGAACATCTACATACCCTTATAGATCGCTGAGCGGAAGCGTTTATCAACACGGTTGATGTAGTCGTACACCTTCACCATCCGTCCCGATCAAGTACCGAGCGTACGACACCTCCGTGTTCAATACACGTTCATCTCGATGACGTCCTCGCCTTCTCGATCTAGCAAGAGAGGCGAATTAGTAGATGAGTTCCGGCAGCACGACGGCGTGATGACGGAGGTGGTGAAACTATCCGCAGGGCTTCGCCAAGCTCATCGGACGTGGACGAAGGAGGAACTAGAACTAGAGGGAGACGGGGCGCCGCACACGGCTTGGGGATCGTGGTGTGTGTTACCCCTCTCGCTCCTCTCATATATATAGGTGGGGGGAGGAGGGGAGGCAGACTAGGGAGCCCCCAAGGGGGCCGGCGGCCGCCCTGGGCTCCTGCCCTGGCCGCGCCCCTCCTTTCCTTCCTGGCGCTTGGGTGGAGGCAGGAGGGGAGGCGCCCCCCTTTCCTTTCCCTGCATGTGGAAGAGAAGCAAAGAGGGGGCTAGCCCTCTCCCTTCCTTCCCTAGGGATGCCTGCCATGAGGTGGGGTGCGCCAGCCCTATGTGGGCTGGTGTACTCTCCCTCGTTGGCCTGTTTAGCTCAATATGCTCCCGTGGCCTCCCGGAACCCCTTCCGGTGATCCGTGCGGTGCATTCCGAAACTCTTCTGGAGACCAAATACTATCATCCAGTATATCAATCTTTACCTTTGGGCCATTCCTGAGCTCCTTGTTGATAACCCACAAGTATAGGGGATCGTTTGTAGCCTTTTTCGATGAATAAGAGTGCGAACCCAACAAGGAGCTAAAGGTAGAACGAATATTCCCTCAAGTTCTATCGACCACCGATACAATTCTACGCACACTTAACGTTTGATTACCTAGAACAAGAATAAAACTAGAAGTACTTTGTAGGTGTGGATAGGTTTGTAAGATAATAAAGAACGTGGAAATAAAAGCTAGGTGCAATTTTAATAAAAGAACAATTTACTAAAGCGAGTGTGGAAAAGTGGTGATAGGATTTGCAGAATTGTCCCTAGGCAATCGATAACTAGACCGGTAATCATTCTTGCAATTTTACACGAGGGAGATGCCTGAGCTAACATACTGTCCTTACTTGGATCATATGCACTTATGGTTGGTACTCTATCAAGCATCCGCAACTACCAAAGATCATTAAGGTAAAATCCAACCATAGCATCAAGTATCAAGTCCTCTTTACTCCCATACGCCATAACCCCCTTACTCGGGTCTGTGCTTCTGTCACTCACGCCACCTACTATAAGAGAACCATGAACATATTGCAACACCATACAGCGGGGACCCCTCACGTTTGCGCGAGACGGAGGACACCGTAGGACAACACCATAATAAAGTATACACTCATACCAACCAAGATCACGATTAACCCATAGGACAAAATAGATCTACTCAAACATCATAGGATGGCAATATAGTATTGGATAATCATGTGAAGCATAAAGCACCATGTTCAAGTAGAGGGTATATCGGGTTGTGGGAGAGTGGACCGCTGAATATAGATGGGGGAAGGTGACGGAGTTGTTGGTGAAGATGACAGAGTTGTTGGAGTAGATCGCCGTCACACGATATTGCCCTGGCGGCGCTCCGGTGCCACCGGGAGAGAGGGGAGAGAGCCCCCTCCTTCTTCTTCTTTCTCCCCCCCCCTATATGGGATGAGAGTTCCCCCTCTGGTCCATGGCCTCCATGGCGGTGGAGGGGCGAGAGCCCCTCCTAGATTGGATCTCCCTCTCTGTTCTCTTCTGTTTCGCGTTCCTGTTTTCTGGCCGAAAATCGTTTCTTATATTCCCGGAGATCCGTAACTCCGATTGCGCTGAGATTTTAACATGATTTTTTTCAGATGTAAGCTTCCTTGCGCCTGAAGTAGAGCTCCAACCGACTTACGAGGAGGGCACAACCCACCACCACGCGCCTGGGCTGCCTGGCGCGCCCAGATGTCTTGTGGTGGTTTTGGGGCCCCGTTTGCGATGATTCCACCTTCCAAAAATCACAAATATTCCAAAATGATTCTCCGTAAATTTTTATCCTGTTTGGACTTCATTCGATATGGATATTCTGCGAAACAAAAAACATGCAACAAACAGGAACTGGCACTGGGCACTGGATCAATAGGTTAGTCCAATAAATCATTTAGAATGTTGACAAAAATATGTAAACGTTGTATAATATTGGCATGAAACAATTAAAAATTATAGATACGGGGGAGACGTATTAGCATCCCCAAGCTTAATTCCTGCTCGTCGTCGAGTAGGTAAATAATATAAAAGATAATTTTTGATGTGGAATGCTACCTAGCATAATCTTGATCATATATCTAATCATGGCATGAATATTAAGACACAAGTGATTTAAAGCAATAGTCTTTAATTTGACATAAAGACATCAATACTCAGGCATCCCAACAAACAATCGTGTCTTTCAAAATATCAACGCTAAAGAAAGCTATCCCTACAAAATCATATAGTGTTGTCATGATATGTCTTCTTAACACAAAGTATTTATCATGCACAACCCCGATGACAAGCCGAGAAATTGTCTCATACTTTTTAACGCGGTTCAGCTCTTTCAACCCTCACGCAATACATGAGCGCAAGCCATGGATATAACACTATGGGTGGAATAGAGTATGATGATAGGGGTAAATATAGAGAAGACAAAAAAGTAAGGAAGTCTCACATCGACGCGGCTAACCAACGGGCTATGGAGATGCCCATCAATTGATATCAATGCGAGGAGTAGGGATTGCCATGCAACGAATGCACTAAGAGCTGTAAGTGTATGAAAGCTCAACATGAAGACTAAGTGGGTGTGCATCTAACTCTACTATGAAAAGTTCCCACTAGTATATGAAAGTGACAACATAGAGACTGTCCAAATGAAAAACATGGTGCTACAAGCAGAAGTGCGGAATTAGCATGCTCCTTCTCTCTTTGTCTCCTTTTTCCTTTTTTTCCTTTTTTTCCTTTTTCTTTTTTCCTCTTTTTTTCTCTCTCTTTGTCCAGAGTCTCATCCCGACTTTAGGGGGATTCATAGTCTCCATCATCCTTTCCTCACTAGGGCAATGCTCTAATAATGAATAATGATGGTCACCACACTTCTATTTACTTAGTACTAAAAAGAAATAAAAATTACAACTCGATACCTAGAACAAAATATGACCCTATATGAATGCCTCTCGCAGTGTACCAGGATGTGCAATGATCTAGCGTACCATGTATAAAAAATGATGAATGATGGTTGAGCCACAAATACTATGCCAGCTATATGATCATGCAAAGCAATATGACAAGGAATGCTCAAGTTATCAAAATGGAAGCGGTGGAAGTTTGATACGTCTCCAACGTATCTATAATTTTTGATTGTTCCATGCTATTATATTATCTATTTTGGATGTTTTATATGCATTCATATGCTATTTTATATGATTTTTGGGACTAACCTATTAACCTAGAGCCCAGTGCCAGTTTTAGTTTTTTTCCTTGTTTTAGAGTTCCGCAGAAAAGGAATACCAAACGGAATAAAACTTTCGCGGTGATTTTTCTTGGACCAGAAGACACCCAGGAGACTTGGAGTGCAAGTTAGAAGAGCCACGAGGTGGCCACAAGGGTGGAGGGCGCGCCCCCAACCTTGTGGGGCCCTCATAGACCCCTTGACCTAGATCTTCCTCCTATATATACTCTTATACACCAAAAACATCCAGGGGATCCATGAAACCACTTTTCCACCGCCGCAACCTTCTGTACATGTGAGATCCCATCTTGGGGCCTTTTTCAGCATCCTGCCGGAGGGGGATGATGTCTACTACGCAACTTTATTCTTGTAGACACGTGTTGGGCCTCCAAGCGTAGAGTTTTGTAGGACAGTAGCAATTTTCCCTCAAGTGGATGACGTAAGGTTTATCAATCCGTGGGAGGCGTAGGATGAAGATGGTCTCTCTCAAATGACCCTGCAACCAAATACAAAAAATCTCTTGTGTCCCCAACACACCTAATACAATGGCAAATTGTGTACGTGCACTAGTTCGACAAGAGATGATGATAAAAGTGTAATATGAATGGTAGAAATATATATTTATAATCTGAATAAATAAAAACAGCAAGGTAGCTAATAGTAAACGGGCACAAAAACGGTATCGCAATGCTTAAAAATGAGGCCTAGGGTCCGTACTTTCACTAGTGCAATCTCTTAATAGTGCTAACATAGTTGGATCATATGATTATCCCTCAAAGTGTAACGAAGAATAACTCCCGAGTTCCTATTAGCGGAGAACAAAAGATAGGAATTGTTTGTAGGGTACGAAACCACCTCAAAGCTATTCTTTTCGTTCGATCTATTCAAGAGTCCGTACTAAAATAACACAAAGCTATTTTTTTCGTTCGATCTATCCTAGAGTCCGTACTAAGATAACACCAAAGCAAGTTCATATTCGTAATACTCAATCCACACAAAGAACTATAAAGAGACCCCAAAGTTTCTGTCAGAGAAAAGATAATAAAAACATGCATCAACCCCTATGCATAGATTACCCCAATATCACCGCGGGAATCCGCGAGTTGAATGCCATAACATATATCAACTGAATCAATATGATACCCCAATTGTCAACTCAAGTATTCATAGCGCAAGACATATATCATGTGTTCTCATCTCTGAATATTTAATCCGACAAGACAAAACTTCAAAGGGTAAAGACTCAATTCATCACAACAAGAGTATAGAGGGGAGAAACATCATATGATCCGACTATATTAACAAAGCCCATGATATAGATCACGAGAGAGAGAGAGAGAGAGAGAGAGAGAGAGAGAGAGAGATTAAACACATAGCTACTGGTACAAACCCTCAGCCCCGAGGGTGGACTACTCCCTCCTCATCATGGTGGCCGCCGGGATGATGAAGATGGCCACCGGAGATGATTCCCCCCTCCGGCAGGGTAACGGAAAGGGTCTAGATTGGTTTTCGACAGCTACAGAGCCTTGCGGCAGCGGAACTTCTGATCTAGGTAAACCGCGATGGGTTTCGGAATATTTGGGAATTTATAGTGCAAAGAGGGGGTGCCCGAGGCCACCGAGGTGGGCACAACCCACCTGGGCGCGCCTGGGGCCCCTGGCGCGCCTTGGTGGGTTGTGCCCCCCTCGGGGCACCCCCCTGGTGCAGCTCTAGCCCATTAGGTTCCTTCTGGTCCATAAACAATCTCCGTGGAGTTTCGTTGCGTTTGGACTCTGTTTGGTATTGATTTCCTGCGATGTAAAAAACAAGCAAAAAACAACAACTGGATGGGTACTGGGTCAGTAGGTTAGTCCCAAAAATTTATAGAAAGTTGCTATAAAATGATTGTAAAACATCCAAGAATAATAAAATAATAGCATGAACACTTCATAAATTATAGATACGTTGGAGAAGTATCAGCATCCCCAAGCTTAATTCCTACTCGTCCTCGAGTAGGTAAATGATAAAAGAAATAATTTATGAAGTGTGAATGCTAGCAAAGTACATAAGTTTGATCAATGATAAATTCAATCACTTTTCCTAGCATCATAACAACAATTCTTTCTTATAAAACTTCTCATGTTATAGTAGCAACCAATTCACATGTTAAGGTTCAAACAATGAACTCTCTTGAAACTCAACAACCTATGTTCTTAGTCACCAAGCAATTGCAATTCAACTTATTCAACAGAGTTTAAGTAAGAGCTCCACAGACTCAACTATCATGTAGTCTTCTATGATTGCTAACACTCACCGCATACACATGAGCAAAACATTTCAACCAGACACATAGTAAGATAGGGTCTTCTTGTTTTGCCTCCCAACGTATTCACCTCAAGGGTGATGTCAACAATAATAACTCATGCTACCCATATTCAACTGGACATATGTGCCTAGATCTTTCCTCACCACATGATTCTTGCCAAAAGAGAAAAATAAAAAGGAATAGAGAGAATAACTTTGACTCTTTGCATAAAAATAAATACTGAAAACTAAAAGATAGGCCCTTCGCAGAGGGAAGCAGAGGTTGCCATGCGCTTATTTGTTTGTACGCTCAATTCCTTAGTGCAAGAGAACATTACGTTCTATTGCCCCTTAAGATGACAACCTTTATTATGCAGTCTGTCGCTTTTATTCTTTGGCATCCAAGTTCGTACAACGCTCAATTTTCTCTTACACTAAATGATCTCACACTTTTAGAAGCAATTTTTATTGCCTTATTGCACCGATGACAACTTACTTGAAGGATCTTGCTCAATCCTTAGGTAGGTATGGTGGACTCTTGAAAATAAGATTTGGGTTTAAGGGTTTTTGGATGCACAAGTAGTATCTCTACTTGGTGCGGAATTTTTGGCTAGCAAAGATGGGGGGCAAGCACCACATGTTGAAGGATCTATGACAATATGACTTCTATGTGAATATGAGCAAACATAAATCATTACGTTGTCTTCCTTGTCCAACATCAACAATTTTGGCATATAATATTTTGATGGGGGCTCACAATCACAAAAGATTTCTAGGATAGTGTATTTGCATGTGAAAGTTCTCTTCCTTATACTACTTGTTCGTGAATTGCTTGTATGACCAATATTGTGATTGTCAAGCCTCAAAAGGTTTCATTTTCTAAACCCAATGTGAAGCTACCACTAGGCATGATATGATTTCAACTTCATGACATTCAATTTATTCAACAATTTACTCATAGGATAGAAGTGAAGCACAAGAGTAAATGACAAGCTACTCCAAAAATATATAAGTGAAGATCACATGAGTAGTTAAGTAAATAGATAGCTATGTCTGGACTCTCTCTTATTTAAAACTTTCAGATCTAAGTATTTTATTAAAACAGCAAGAAAAACAAAACTAAAATGACGTTCTAAGAATAGCACAACTCATGGGAAGAAGCAAAAACTTAGGCTCAACCGATACTAACCAATAATTTTGAAGAAGAAAGGTGGGAATGCCTACCGGGGCATCCCCAAGCTTAGATGCTTGAGACTTCTTGAAATATTATCTTGGGATGCCTTGGGCATCCCCAAGCTTGAGTTTTTGTGTCTCCTTAATTCCTCTCATATCACGGTTTTCCTAAATCTCAAAAGCTTCATCCACACAAAACTCAATAAGAACTCGTGAGATAAGTTAGTATAAACCGATGCAAAAACCTTATCATTCTCTACTATAGCAAATAACTAAAATGAGCTCAAATAGATTCATTAACAAGCAAACATATGCAAACATAACAGCAATCTGCCAAAACAGTACATTCTATAAAGAATGCAAGACTATCAATACTAATTCAACTCCAAACATTATGAAATTCTACCACACTGTAAAGAATTTATCAGAGCTCATTTTGCAAAAAGTTTCAATATTTTATCACATTCTGTCTTTCCTCGGAAATTTTTGCAACATCGATAAACTTTCTGTTTTCAAACAGCAACACGTATACTTGCAAGATAAGCATGGCAAAGGTTGTCAATGCCACTTTTATTGAAATAAAAGATGCAAAACATTATTCTAAATAACAGAAAGTGAATCCTAACAAAATAAATTGACGCTCCAAGCAAAACACATATCATGTGACAAATGAAAACATAGCTCCAAGTGAGGTTACCGATAATGTTGGAGACAAAAAGAGGGGATGCCTTCTGGGGCATCCCCGAGCTTAGTTGCTTGGATATTCCTTGGATATTAACTTGGGGTGCCTTGGGCATCCCCAAGCTTAGGGTCTTGTCACTCCTTATTCTCCTCATATTGATATCTCACCCAAAACTTGAAAACTTCAATCACACAAAACTTAACGGAACTTTGTGAAATAGGTTAGTATGATAAAGAGCAAACCATTTCACTTTGGTACTGTCAAAGACAAGATTCATAATTGTTTCCACACAATTCCTACTGTAGCATATCATTTCCACAATTTATATTGAGCAATATAAGCCATAGAAACTAGAAAACAAGCAAACTATGCATTGAAAACAGAATCTGTCAAAAATAGAACAGTCTGTAATGATCTGGATAACTACCATACTTCTGCTAGTCCAAAAATTAGGACCACGTGAGCAATTTGTATATTAAACTTCTACAAAAAGAATCAACTCAAAATCACTCTTCTGTTAAAAATGAGACTTATTTTCGTGAGTGACAAAGTTTCTGTTTTTCAGCAAGATCAAATCAACTATCACCCAACCTGATCCCAAAGGCTTTACTTGGCACTTTATTGAAACAAAAGCAATAAAACATGATCAATACAGTAGCATAATCATGTGAACACACAAAAACAGTAGGTAAAATTGTTGGGTTGTCTCCCAACAAGCGCTTTTCTTTAATGCCTTTTAAGCTAGGCATGATGATTCAATGATGCTCACATGAAAGATAAGAATTGAAATGCAAAGAGAGCATCATGAATCATATGACTAGCACATTTAAGTCTAACACACTCCCTATGCATAGGGATTTTGTGAGCAACAACTTAGGGGAACAACAATCAACTAGCATAGGAAGGAAAAACAAGCAAAACTTCAATATTTTCAACACATAGAAAGGAAACTTGATATTATTGCAATTCCTACAAGCATAAGTTCCTCCCTCAGTAGCATCATGAATGAATTCAACAATATAACCATCACATAAAGCATTCTTTTCATGACACAAAAGCATAGAAAACTTATTACTCTCTACATAAGCAAATTTATTCTCATCAATAATTGTGGGAGCAAAGTCAACAAAATAACTCTCATGTGATTGGAAATTAAAATCATGATGAAAAGTTTCATGTTTATAATTATTCAATATAGCATACATGTCATCACCATAATCATCATAGGTAGCAACTTTGTTGTCATAATCAATTGCAACCTCTTCCAAAATAGTGGACTCATCATCAAATAAAGTCATGACATCTCCGAATCCACTTTCATCAATATAATCATCATAAATAGAAGGTGTGCAATTATCATAATAAATTTTCTCATCAAAACTTGGGGGACTAAAAATATCATCTTCATCAAATATAGCATCCCCAAGCTTATGGCTTTGCATATTATTAGCATCATGGATATTCAAAGAATTCATACTAATAACATTGCAATCATGCTCATCATTCAAATATTTTATGCCAAACATTTTATTGACTTCTTCTTCTAACAATTGAGCACAATTTTCTGAACCATCATTTTCAAGAAATATATTTTAAAGATGATCAATATGATGCAACCTCAATTCCATTTTTTATGTAGTTTTCTTTTATAAGCCAAACTAGTGATAAAACAAGAAACTAAAAGATTCAATTGCAAGATCTATATATATACCTTCAAGCACTCACCTCCCCGGCAACGGTGCCAGAAAAGAGCTTGATGTCTACTACGCAACTTTATTCTTGTAGACACGTGTTGGGCCTCCAAGCACAGAGTTTTGTAGGACAGTAGCAATTTTCCCTCAAGTGGATGACCTAAGGTTTATCAATCCATGGGAGGTGTAGGATGAAGATGGTCTCTCTCAGACGACCCTGCAACCAGATACAAGAAATCTCTTGTGTCCCCAACACATCTAATACAATGGCAAATTGTGTAGGTGCACTAGTTCGACAAAGAGATGATGATAAAAGTGTAATATGGATGGTAGAAATATATTTTTATAAGCTGAATAAATAAAAACAGCAAGGTAGCTAATAGTAAACAGGCACAAAAACGGTATCGCAATGCTTAAAAATGAGGCCTAGGGTCCGTACTTTCACTAGTGCAAACTCTCAATAATTGGATCATATGATTATCCCTCAAAGTGTAATGAAGAATCACACCCGAGTTCCTATTAGCGGAGAACAAAAGATAGGAATTATTTGTAGGGTACGGAACCACCTCAAAGCTATTCTTTCCGTTTGATCTATTCAAGTGTCCGTACTAAAATAACACAAAGCTATTTTTCCGTTCGATCTATCCTAGAGTCCATACTAAGATAAAACCAAAGCAAGTTCATATTCGTAATACTCAATCCACACAAAGAACTATAAAGAGACCTGATGATGTCTGCTAGGACTACGTCGGTATTTCCCCCAAGAGGAGAGGATGATGTAGCACAGCGACGGTAGGTATTACCCTCAGTTATGAAACCAAGGTATCGAACCAGTAGGAGAACCAAGCAAAAAAAAACGTAAACAGCCCCTGCACACAAATAACAGCCACTCATAACCCGACGTGTTAAAGGGGTTGTCAATCCCTTTCGGGTAACGGCGCCAGAAATTGGCGAGCTGACGGGAGAAAATTGTAATAGATTGAAATAATAGATCGCAAATAAAATAAAGTGCAACAAATTATTATTTTTGGTTTAATAAATCTGAATAAAAATGCAAAGGAAAAGTAGATCGCAAGGCAAATATATGAGAAAGAAGTCCCGGGGGCCATAGGTTTCACTAGTGGCTTCTCTCGAGAAAAATAGCAAATGGTGGGTAAACAAATTACTGTTGGGCAATTGATAGAACTTCAAATAATTATGATGATATCTAGGCAATGATCATTACATAGGCATCACGTCCAAGATTAGTAGACCGACTCCTTCCTGCATCTACTACTATTACTCCACACATCGACCGCTATCCAACATGCATCTAGTGTATTAAGTTCATGGAAAAAGGGAGTAATGCAATAAGAACGACGACATGATGTAGACAAGATCCATTTATATATTGCGGCAGATATTAGATCTCGTCCTTTTATCCTTAGTAGCAACGATACATACGTGTCGGTTCCCTTTCTGTCACTGGGATCAAGCATCATAAGATCGAACCCACTGCCGGGCACCTCTTCCCATTCCAAGACAAATAGGTCAAGTTGTCCAAACAAAAACCAAATATCGGAGAAGAAATACGAGGCTATAAGTGACCACGCATATAAGAGATCAAAGAAACTCAAATAACTTTCATGGATATAAAAATATATGACTGATCATAAACTCAAAGTTCATCAGATCCCAACAAATACACTGCGAAAGGACTTACATCATATGGATCTCCAAGAGACCATTGTATTGAGAATCAAGAGAGAAAGAGGAAGCCATCTAGCTACTAACTACGGACCCGAAGGTCTACAAAGAACTACTCACGCATCATCGGTGAGGCACCAATGGAAGTGGTGAACCCCTCCGTGATGGTGTCTAGATTGGATCTGGTGGTTCTGGACTCTGCGGTGGCTGGATGAATATATCGTCGACTCCCCTAGGGTTTCTGGAATATTGGGGTATTTATAGAGCAAAGAGGCGGTCCGGGGGGCACCCGAGGTGGGCACAACCCACCAGGTGCGCTGAGCCTCTGGCGTGCCACAGTGGGTTGTGCCCCCCTCGGGGCACCCCCAGGTGCAACCAGGGCCCATTGCCTTCCTTCTAGCCCATAAAAAATCATAGTGGAGTTTCGTGGCATTTGGACTCTGTTTGATATTGATTTCCTGCGATGTAAAAAACATGGAAAAACAGCAACTGGCACTTGGCACTATGTTAATAGGTTAGTACCAAAAATGATATAAAATGACTATAAATTGATTATAAAACATCCAAGGTTGATAATAAAACAGCATGGAACAATCAAAAATGATAGATACGTTGGAGACGTATCAAGACCCCAAAGTTTCCGTCGGAGAAAAGATAATAAAAACGTGCATCAACCCTATGCATAGATTACCCCAATATCACCGCGGGAATCCCCGAGTTGAACGCCATAACATATATCAAGTGAATCAATATGATAACCCAATTGTCACCTCAAGTATTCATAGCGCAAGACATATATCATGTGTTCTCATTTCTGAATATTCACTCCAACAAGACAAAACTTCAAAGGGTAAAGACTCAATTCATCACAACAAGAGTATAGAGGGGTGAAGGAGTCCTGGATTAGGGGGTATCCGGACAGCCGGACTGTATACAACGTCCGTACTATTGAAGCGTGAAGATACAAACTCAAGACTTCGACCCGTGTCCGGATGGGACTTTCCTTGGCGTGGAAGGCAAGCTTGGCGATCCGGATATTATATTTCCTTCCTTGTAACCGACTCCATGTAAACCCTAGCCCTCTCCGGTGTCTATATAAACCGGAGAGGTTGGTCCTTAGAAGGCCGATCACAATTACAATCATACCATCATATGCTATCTCCTAGGGTTTAGCCTCTACGATCTCGTGGTAGATCTACTCTTGTACTACCCATATCTTCCATATTAATCAAGCAGGAAGTAGGGTTTTACCTCCATCGAGAGGGCCCGAACCTGGGTAAACATTATGTCCCTTGCTTCCTGTTACCATCAGCCTAGCCGCACAACTCGGGACCCCCTACCCGAGATCCGCCGGTTTTGACACCGACATTGGTGCTTTCATTGAGAGTTCCTCTGTGTCGTCGCTACAGTGCTCGATGGCTCCTTCAACCATCGTCAACAACACGGTCCCGGGTGAGACCTTTCTCCCTGGACAGATCTTCGTGTCCGGCGGCTTCTCCCTGCGGGCCAATTCGCTTGGCCATCTGGAGTAGATTGATAGCTACGCCCCTAGCCACCAGATCAGGATCGGAAACCTGAACTGCACGGCGGACATCCACGGAGACTGGATCTTTGACGGATTCGGGCCTATGCCAGGAGCACCGGACAGTCACGACGAGCACGGCTTAGACCTGCTGTCGGACAAAGCTCGGGGTATCGCCCCCGCAGTAGCCTTGGACCTAAATCCGGAGCAGGCTGCGTTGCCTAAGGACGGGGGGCTGGACCCTGCCCCGCAGGTCGCGCACTCATCGGTGGTGGAGCCGAACATGGGCCTTACCTCTGTGGTGGCCTGTGAATCCGGACCCCCGGATTCGTATCCGTATGTTGGTTCCAGTCCGCGCACTCCCGAGCCAGTCGAGCCAGGGTGGGCTCCGGTAATGGAGTTCACCGCTGCGGATATCTTTCCCTTCGCCCTTGGCGACATCTGGACTCATTAAAGTCTCTCTCTTTGTTAGGAGGCTCTTGGCCGAACTATGTCCGGCTCGAGTGGGAAGCAGGCGATGAAGGAATTCGTTGCCCACCCACCACCCACTTCATTGCCACAGTCGATGATTTAACCGGCATACTGGACTTCCACTCTGAAGACATCGACGGTATAGACGACGATGCAGGAGAAGAACATGAACCACCGCTCCTTTGGGCGGTGGACAGCCGCTCTCCCTATGATATATATATGGCGGACACTCAAGGAAACCAATGGCGATGAGGCAGCGGAGGATAATCCTCGGGAGAAAAGCAAAGCATGGGCGTCGTCGGCACCGCTCAAGCCCCGCCACTGGCAATACCGGCCCGGAAAGGCGAAAACACCTGGATGGCGCCGAAGATGAATATAACCCTAGTCGGCCTGCCATTAAGAAGGCCGGATCGCTTATGGGATACTTGGAGGGACAACTATACGCCCCCCTCCAAGGACGAGGCAAGCCTCGGCAATGACGAATTCGGCGTGCCTGAAGATCCAGTGGAACAAGCTCGCTTCGAGCGACGGCTCATGGCCACGGCAAGGAGCCTGCAAAGGAAGCAACAACAGCTTAAAGCTGACCAAGATTTGCTGGTGGACAGATGGACCAAGGTCCTGGCCAACGAAAGATACGGACTCGATCGCCCCGACAAAGGGCACATAGGGCACAACCGGCCACCCCAACCTAAGCAAGAGAACCCAAGGCACATGCTCCGACGTCAACACATCACTACGGTCCAAAACAATACGAAGGACACACGAAGAAGCATCCTCAAGCCTCGGCGCAATGGTCATAAGCGTCAAGTCAGGAAAGCTGGTGCCAATTCCAGCAACTCCCAGTCCGTTCAGCGGACAAAGAACAGCTCAGACCTATCCGGCCCGTGCCACACACTCGATCGACCATGTGAAATTCATGGTACTCCTAGAAGGACGGCAAAGCATACCAATAGAGAATGCCGGATCCTCAAAACAAAGCGGCTGGTCGCGTACCGAAAACAATGAAGGGAGGCGTCTGGTCAAGACCCCCCCCCCCCCCCCATAGCATAAAAGTACGACCGATCGCCCCCGACCACATTAACCACAGCAACTCAATTGCAGTACCTCTAGACATAGCAAACCGGGGGCTCCATAACACATAGAGCCCCCGCAGGTGTGAAACCACAAACAACATCTCCTAAAAGATGCTAGGGGCAAAGGCCAAGTTTTACTGACCCACCACTCTAAACGGTTGTCTTCGAATCACCCAAAAATGCTACGCCAAAGAATAAATCTTCGGCACCTTCCCACCACGCGGTAATTTACCGTATGCTAACGGGATGAACCACGTTGACTAGATTCCACGTGGTAAATCACTCAGGCCAACACCATGTGAAGCAACCACACCTATGGGCAAGGCCGAACCCCGCCCTCAGAGCGAAAATCATACAGCTGCCGGAGTGGCGAGTCGCGCATGCCTATCAAAATTTTGATATGATAGCCAACTATCCGGACACCAACTGAGGAGTCCGCGCTACCCAACAGTATAACGGCTGGGTTTACCAGGGTCCGATCAGGAGCCCTCGGACCAACCACAAGAGGACGCTCAGCTACCTCAAAGTATTTGCCTTTACAAACTAACTTTGATGCAGAACATGATTAGTGACGTGGAATTGGCCAGGACACACAAGGAGCCCCCCTAAAAGAAGGCAGTCCGGATTCACTCTCGATCCACTAACAACTCCCTCCAGTCCGGCCATCACAGGTTCCGCCAAAAAACACCTCTTTTAATAATCATACATCGTACTCATATGCATAGACATATCATCTTACTACAATGCGTAGACTTAAATAACACTTACCGGCCGTCGATTTTCATCGACACCTCGTGTTACGCCCGATTATGCCAGGGGCTTCATAGTACGGCAATAAAGTCCGACCACCTTCTTGGTCGCTCGACACCCCTAACTTATAGCACTATATGCATCAGCTCCGAATCATGTCTAGGGTCATTGGTTGGGTTTGCCCGACTCCCTTGTTTTGGTACCTTACGTTCCGTTATATCGGCTAAGGTAGCGTAGGGAGAACTACTGCGATTGTGTTCCGGATCTGCCGGACGAGCACCTCAATAGAGAAAGCCGAAAACCGACTGTCATGATACAGCGAGAGTTGGTCAGCTGTTCGAGAGGTTGTAAAATCCTTAAAGATTTATTCCGCACAACGCCATTATAAATGCAGAGTGTGACGGATCGGTCTTCTGATCAGGCGCCAATTGAGCCCCTAGTTCGGCCTTCCGGACACTAGGGGCTGCACCGACCATACTTGAATTCCTATGGCTAAGTGAGAGTAATAAAGCCTTATAGTCCGATTGCCTGGTTCATGGTGAGAAACACCTCCTTAAAAGGACCCAACTATGGGATAAAGAGCGTTCAGATATATCCCGAACACCCCCGTCTTCTTTTTACATGGGGGCAGAAGCCGACGACTGGCCAACTCTCAGGATTTACATACAATAAACAACCGCACATGAAGAACATATGTTCAAACAAAACATGCAATATATAATAAAAATGCCATAATCCCATATTACAAAAAGCGGCATGAATGCCCTTAGGGAAATATAATGTCTTTAGTACATTTATCCGCCGCAAGGCGGGCTCCCTTAAGTACACCTTCATAGTACAGTTCGGGCTTGCGATGCTCCTTACCCTCTGGCGGCCCCTCAGTCATCAGCTTCTCAGCGTCAAGCTTCCCCCATGCACTTTCGCACGGGCAAACGCCATACGCGCACCCTCTATGCAGATCGATCGCTTAACAACGTCAAGCCGAGGACAGGCACCAACAATCCGCTTCACGAGCCCGAAGTAACTGCTCGGAATTGGCTCCGCCGGCCACAGCCGGACAACCAAGTCCTTCATGGCTAGTTCGGCCGCCTGGTGCAGTTCGACCAGCTGCTTGAGCTGATCGATAAAGGGCACCGGATAGTTCGATGCCAAATACTGTGACCAGAAATCCCTCTCTGCACACTTCTTTTCCTCGGTTTGGTAGAATTGGGCAGCATCTGATATGTTGAGAGGAAGATCAGTAAAAGCTGCTGGAAAAATAAGAATTCAGCCTGCCGCTTAGAATTCTTCCCATTATCATGTACAAATGGCTAAGAATACAGAAGGCTTTACCAGCCGCAACTCTCTGGGCCTCCCGAATGTCCCATACAGCATCTCGGGCTTCTTCTCGAGCATCTTCCGCTGCTTGGAGAGCTTGGGCGAGTTTGGATTCTTTCCTTATTAGACTCTGCTCCAAGCCCTCGCTTTTCTTCACAGCCTCCTGGAGCTCCCGCTCAGCTGTGATAACCCTGGCCTCGTGTTTTTCACGAAGTGCCTGTTCGGCGGCAGCCTTCTCGTTGGCATCAGCCACAACCTTCTTCGGTGCCTCATATTCAGCACTCGCTCCTAGGGCATACAACACAAATACTTTTCAATAAGCACAATTAATTATTCGTGCCTAATGCAAGAAAATGTTTCAACATACCTTGCTCATCCTCTAATTGCTTCCTCACGCGGGCAAGTTCTTCCTTGGCCCGTTCCAGGCTCCGCTTCATTCCGGACACTTCCGCATTATGAGCGGCCGTCTTCTCCGCAGACGCCTGTTTTCAAACAAAGAGGTAGACGGCGTTAACAAAAGTTCCCACGAAAATAAAGGGTTTGATCCCCTACCCGGCTCTCTCTTTCGTCAGACAGTGTATCAGGGGCTACTACTCATATTATGACGATTCCTCAAAGGTTTCTTAGGAAACATACCTCAAAGGCCTTTATAAGGCCAAGGCAGGACTCGTTCAGCCCGCTCTCGGCGGACCGAATCTTTTCAACCACCGCACCCATAAGGGTCCGATGTTCATCGACGATAGACGCGTTCTTTAACGCTGTCGATAGACCGCCTGGCAACTCTGCTTTAATAGAGGTTGCCGGCGGAGTAGGCAAGCCTCCCACCGTCGAAGGTGGCTACTCGCCCGATCCGGGAGCCTTAGAGGTCTCCCGGACCTTGTCTGGGTGTGGGCCAAACCCAAGATCACCCCCGCTGCTGGCACACTCAGGGGCCATCGCTCCCGTGTGTCCGGCCCTAGTGATATGCCCCCCTGGTCCGGGCCCTGTTGAGACGACACCCCAGTGTCGCGTCGGGACTTTGGGGAAGGGGCCTCTGGAGGCGTATCGCTCGCCAAAGCGTACGAGCTCAGCGAATCCTCCGATGAGGGATGTCCGGCGCGAAACCTTGCTGTACTGTGCAAAATACGGCAACAGTTAAAACTACTATACCCAAAAACGATCCCAGACGCATATGCGTGTTCGGATTTCATATACTTACGACTCCTCCAGGGGCTGGGCCCTAGGATCCCACTCCGGGCTGCTATCGGCAGCCGTGGTGGATGCCTCTGGGAGGGAACCTTTCCCCCTCTTGGGCGATTCCGCCTCCAGGGTCGAGGAAGCTGCACGCTTCTTCCCACCTTCAGAGTGAGGCTCGTCCTCCTCTGCTTCTTCCTCTTCGTCTTCCGAAGAAGGAGTGTCGCTTGAGTCTTCGGATTTTGCGTCCGAAGCCTCGCGGCGACGGAGGCCACTCTGGGTCTTCTTGACCTTCTTGGAGGCCTCCTTCTTTGGCGCCTTGTAAGGCGCACGGACCAACATCTTCGTCAGAAGAGGTCCGGCCGGTTCCTCCGGCAGCGGGGCCGTACAATGTATCCGCTCAACCTTATTTATCCATCCCTAAGGTCGCGATAAAACACGATTAAGATATCTCCCTCATGACATGCCAACTGAAGCATGAATGGACAGAGCGTGGCTGTAACTTTCCGAGCTTGTAGAATGGGATAATTGATACCCACGGTCCTCGGCGGAGCCCGGCCACGATTGGCCGGACTTGAAGGGCACCCTCCAGATATCCTTGTGGGAGGAATCATAGAGCTCCTGAAGGGTTTGGTGCTCGGTTGGGTCGAACTCCCACAGAGTGCAGGCTCGGCGCTGACAAGGGAGAACCAGGCGAACTAGCATCACCTGGACTACGTCGACGAGTTTGACGTCCCTGTCAACCACACACCACGAGCAGCGTCCGAGGCGGTGACAGCTCATCGGACGAGGACCAGTTCGGGCCCTTCTTGGGCCAGGACATGAGCCGCAGCGAGCTCCGGATCTGAACTCAGGAACTGCAGCCCACTTTTTGCCGCGTGGTTCGGTGATATAAAACCACTGCTGCTGCCACTCCTTGACGGAGTCGTTGAAGGCGCCTTTCGGCCAAACGGCCTTGGGCATCTTGCTCACCATGGCGCCGCCGCACTCGGCGTGTTCGCCACTGACCACCTTGGGCTTCACATTGAAAATCTTCAGCCACAGGCCGAAGTGAGGCGAAATCCGGAGAAAGGCCTCGCACACGACGATGAACGTCGATATATTGAGAAAAGAGTTGGGGGAAAGATCATGAAAATCAATCCCATAGTAATACATGACTCCACGGACGAATCGGTGGAGGGGAAACCCGAGCCCGCGGACGAAGTGGGGAAGGAACACGACTCTCTCGTGGGACTCCGGAGTAGGGACGACTTGTCCGGCCGGTGGGAGACGGTGGCCGATCTTCTTGGCCAGATACCCGGCTTCCCAAAGCTTCTTGATATCCTTCTCCTGGACGGTAGAGGCCATCCATTTGCCTCCTGCTCCAGATCCGGACATCTTTGGAAAATCCCTCTTGGATGGAAAAGGAGAATGCCTGGGCATTAGGGCTCGAACAGAGGGAAATGAGCTAGCGGAAGGAGAAGGCGTGGGTAAAGCGGAAGAAGCCTTATCTCTTTATAAGGACGGCAAAAGCTTTTTGCGCCTCCCCACTTGCCTGGTGGAACCCGCTCGTTCCCCACTGACCGTGATTAGCGGTGCGATTGGATTACCCATACCCGCATTGATGAAGATCCCGTGATAAGGGGACACGGTCTCTGCTTTGACAAGACGTGTCAAGGAAACCGCCTCGCAATATGTGCTGTGGCTGGTTGTGGGAAAATGGTTCGAATAATGACCCGACCGCAATGACACGTCGTGTTGCCTAAAAAGTTGTCAGCAGATTATATTTGTGAAGATACCATTCTCTCTACGGTGGCGTGTGAAGATCATTTTGTAGATCCCGACATGGTTCAAGTGTTCGATAATTACTTTGGAGTATTTGGAGAAGGAACCCGCCCTGCAATGCTGAAGACAAGACTGCGCGCCGGCTCATCGTCATTGAAGCCTGGTTCAGGGGCTACTAAGGGAGTCCTGGATTAGGGGGTATCCGGACAGCCGGACTGTATACAACGTCCGGACTATTGAAGCGTGAAGATACAAGACTCAAGACTTCGACCCGTGTCCGGATGGGACTTTCCTTGGCGTGGAAGGCAAGCTTGGCGATCCGGATATTATATTTCCTTCCTTGTAACCGACTCCATGTAAACCCTAGCCCTCTCTAGTGTCTATATAAACCGGAGAGGTTGGTCCTTAGAAGGCCGATCACAATTACAATCATACCATCATAGGCTAGCTCCTAGGGTTTAGCCTCTACGATCTCGTGGTAGATCTACTCTTGTACTACCCATATCTTCAATATTAATCAAGCAGGAAGTAGGGTTTTACCTCCATCGAGAGGGCCCAAACCTGGGTAAACATTGTGTCCCTTGCTTCCTGTTACCATCAGCCTAGATGCATAGATCGGGACCCCCTACCCGAGATCCGCCGGTTTTGACACCGACAAGGGGAGAAACATCATATGATCCCTATATTAAAAAAGTCCATTATATACATCACGAGAGAGAGATTAAACACATAGCTACTAGTACAAACCCTCAGCGCCAAGGGTGGAATACTCCCTCCTCATCATGGTGGCCGCCGGGATGATGACGATGGTCACCGGAGACGATTCCCCCCTTCGGCAGGGTGCCGGAAAGGGTCTAGATTGGTTTTCGGTGGCTACAGTGCCTTGCGGCGGCAGAACTTCTGATCTAGGTTAACCCCGATGGGTTTCGGAATATTTGGGAATTTATAGTGCAAAGAGGGGGTGCGAGAGGCCACCGAGGTGGGCACAACTCACCTGGGCACGCCAGGGGGCCCTGGCGCACCCTGGTGGGTTGTGCCCCCTCGGGGCACCCCCCAGGTGCTGCTCTGGCCCAATAGATGTCTTCTGGCCCATAAAAAATCCCCGTGGAGTTTCGTTGAGTTTGGACTCTGTTTGATATTGATTTCCTGCGATGTAAAAAACAAGCAAAAAATAGCAACTGGCACTGGGCACTGGGTCAATAGGTTAGTCCCAAAAATGATATAAAGTTGCTATAAAATGATTGTAAAACATCCAAGAATTATAATAAAACATCATGAATACTTCATAAATTATAGATACGTTGGAGACGTATCATCCACATGCAGGGAAAGGAAAAGGGGTGGCTCCCCTCCTGCCTTCCCCCCAAGAGCAAGGAGGGAAAGGAGGGGGCGCAGACAGGGAAGGAGCCCAGGGCAGCCACCAGTCCCCTTGGGGGTTCCCTAGGCTGCCTCCCCTACTCCCCCACCTATATATATGAGAGGAGGGAGAGGGGCAACACACACCATGATCCCCAAGCCGTCTGCGGCGCCCCGTCTCCCTCTAGTTCTAGTTCCTCCTTCGTCCACGTCCGTTGTGCTTGGCGAAGCCCTGTGGGTTTCACCACCTCCGTCACCATGCCATCGTGCTGCCGGAACTCATCTACTACTTCGCCTCTCTTGCTGGATCGAGAAGGCAAGGACGTCATCGAGCTGAACGTGTGTTGAACACGGAGGTGCCGTACTTTCTGTACTTGATCGGGACGGATCGTGAAAGTGTACGACTACATCAACCGTGTTGATAAACGCTTCCGCTTAGCGATCTACAAGGGAATGTAGATGCTCTTGCCCTCTCGTAGCTATGCATCTCCATGGATAGATCTTGCATGTGTGTAGAATTTTTATTGTTTTCCATGCAACGTTCCCCAACACTTTCCTGGGTCATGCCCGGCCTCGGAAGATCAACACATCATAGTCCTACCTAGGCTCCACAGAGAGGTCCCCGCTGGTCTACATCCTAAGCGCTCCGGGGTCTTGGGCCCATCGCCCATTGCACTCCGGGTCGTTATGCGACGAGCCGGTTCGAGCACCACCTCATCCTGGATAGCACTAGCCCGACATGTCCACAATGCTAAACTGGACATCTAACAGAGCTTTCGAAGGAAACATACGATGCCGAGTGCCCATAATTGTTCCCGCATGGCGGTTAGTGCATATAGAACAGTGGCCAACTCAGATCAAATACCCAAATCCTTAGTGTATTGGGAGCTCGCGGAGATGAGCAGAGACTCACGATCATGTGACCCGGTTGCCCCATCTCGAGGAAATACGACAAGGGCCATACCCAACCCTCTCTCTCTCTAGGGCGGTCTACCTGCACGGCCGTGCCTCGTAATTATCTCGCGGGTACCCTCCAGGTCAACCCACCAATCCAAAGAGTGTAGGGAACTCGGATCCACCTCTACTGGGCTGGTACCGCCTGTCCCTTCAGTCCCGCAATAACAGTACACGGGGGCTACAAGTAAAGGTAATTGTGTGTCCGTTACGTCAAGGGGGAAACCCGAGGAATCACCCTCGATGGAATCCACTTGATGTAATCGTCAAGGTGAACATATGAGGAATCACCCTCGAGGTTCACACTTGAGGTGTTGCACGACAGAGTCATCATCGGGAGTGGTGAAGGAGGAATCACCCTCGATAGACCACGACCGATTAGCTACGCTACAGAGTTATCATCAGGAGTGCGTTATGAGGTACCACCCTCGACACTCGATAGTAGCTGATACGTCTCCAACGTATCTATAATTTATGAAGTATTCATGCCATTATATTATCATTCTTGGATGTTTTACAATAATTTTATAGAAACTTTATATCATTTTTTGGGACTAACCTATTGACCTAGTGCCCAGTGCCAGTTGTTGTTTTTTGCTTGTTTTTTACATAGCAGGAAATCAATATCAAACGGAGTCCAAACACCGCGAAACTTTTTGTGAATTTTTATGGACCAGAAGACATCGAATGGGCCATAGCAGCATCTTGGGGTTGCCCCGAGGGGGGCACAACCCACCAGGGCGCACCCAGGTGGGTTGTGCCCACCTCGGTGGCCTCCCGCACTCGTTCTTCGCCCTATAAATTCCCAAATATTCCAAAAACCCTCGGGGTAACCCTAGATTGGAAGTTCCTCCACCGCAAACCTCTATATCCACAAAAACTAATCTAGACCCCGTTCCGACACCCTGCCGGAGGGGGAGATCATCTCCGGTAGCCATCTTCATCATCCCGTCGGGCACTATGATGAGGAGGGAGTAGTCCACCCTCGGGGCTGAGGGTTTGTACCAGTAGCTCTGTGTTCAATCTCTCTCTCTCTCTCTCTCTCTCTCGTGTTCTTGAGATGTCACGATCTTGATGTATCGCGGGCTTTGTTAATATAGTCGGATCATATGGTGTTTTCCCCTCTCTATCTTGTGATGAATTGAGTTTTCCCTTTGAGATTTCGTTTTATCGGATTGAATACTTTTATGGATTTGAAAGCACTTGATATATGTCTTGCAAATGAATACTCGTGATGACAATGGGGTATCATATTGATTCACTTGATATATGTTTTTGTTGGGGAACATAGTAATTTCAAAAAAAAATCCTACACACACGCAAGATCATGGTGATGCATAGCAACGAGAGGGGGGAGTGTCGTCTACGTATCCTCGTAGACCGTAAGTGGAAGCATTATTACAACGCGGTTGATGTAGTCGTACATCTTCACGATCAACCGATCCTCAGTACCAAACGTACGGCACCTCCGCGTTCAGCAGACGTTCAACTCGGTGATGTCCCGCAAACTCACGATCCAGTAGAGCTTCAGGGAAGAGCTTCGTCAGCACGACGGTGTGGTGACGTTGTTGATGAAGTTACCCACGCAGGGCTTCGCCTAAGCACCGCTACGATATGACCGAGGTGGATTATGGTGGAGGGGGGCACCGCACATGGCTAAGAGGGATCAATGATCAACTTGTGTGTCTATGGGGTGCCCCTTGCCTCAGTATATAAAGGGGGAGAGGAGGAGAGGAGGGGAGGCCGGCCGGCCCCTATGAACGCGCCAAGTGTGGAGTCCTACTAGGACTCCATGTCCTAGTAGGAGTCCACAAACGGGAAGGAGAGAAGAAGGAAGGAGAGGGAGGAGAGAAAGGAAAGGGGGGCCGGCCCCCTAGTCCAATTCGGTTTGGGCTAGGGGGCCATCTGCCTGCCTGCCTCATCTCTTCCACCACTTGGCCCATGAGGCCCAATACTTCTTTCCCGTATTCCCGTATCTCCCCGGTACTCCGAAAAATACCCGAATCACTTGGAACATTTCCGATGTCCGAATATAGTCATCCAATATATCGATCTTTACGTCTTGACCATTTCGAGACTCCTCGTCATGTCCCCGATCTCATCCAGGACTCCAAACTACCTTTGGTACATCAAAACACATAAACTCATAATACCGATCGTCACCGAGCGTTAAGCGTGCGGACCCTACGGGTTCGAGAACTATGTAGACATGACCGAGACACATATCCGGTCAGTAACCAATAGCGGAACCTGTATGCTCATATTGGTTCCTACATATTCTACGAAGATCTTTATCGGTGAAACGGCATAACAACATATGGTGTTCCCTTTGTCATCGGTATGTTACTTGCCCGAGATTCGATCGTCGGTATCTCAATACCTAGTTCAATATCATTACCGGCAAGTCCCTTTACTCGTTCCGTAATGCATCATTCCGCAACTAACTCATTAGTATATTGCTTGCAAGGCTTATAGTAATGTGCATTACCGAGAGGGCCAGAGATACCTCTCCGACAATCGGAGTGACAAATCCTAATCTTGATCTATGCCAACTCAACAAGTACCATCGGAGACACCTGTAGAGCACCTTTATAATCACCCAGTTACATTGTGACGTTTGGTAGCACATATAGTGTTCCTCCGGTATTCGGGAGTTGCATAATCTCATAGTCATAGGAACATGTATAAGTCATGAAGAAAGCAATAGCAATAAAACTACAACGATCACAATGCTAAGCTAATGAATGGGTCTCATCCATCACATCATTCTCCTAATGATGTGATCCCGTTCATTAAATGACAACACATGTCTATGGCTAGGAAACATAACCATCTTTGATGAATAAGCTAGTCAAGTAGAGGTATACTAGGGACACATTGTTTTGACTATGTATTCACACATGTATCAAGTTTTCGGCTAATACAATTCTAGCATGAATAATAAACATTTATGATGAAATAAGAAATAAATAATAACTTTATTATTGCCTCTAGGGCATATTTCCTTCAGTCTCCCACTTGCACTAGAGTCAATAGTCTAGTTCACATCGCCATGTGATTTAACATCAATAGTTCACATCTTTATGTGGTTAACACCCATAGTTCACATCGACATGTGACCAACACCCAAAGGGTTTACTAGAGTTAGTAATCTAGTTCACATCGCTATGTGATTAACACCCAAAGAGTACTAAGGTGTGATCATGTTTTGCTTGTGAGATAATTTTAGTCAACGGGTTTGTCACATTCAGATCCGTAAGTATTTTGCAAATTTCTATGTCTACAATGCTCTGCATGGAGCTACTCTAGCTGATTGCTCCCACTTTCAATATGTATCCAGATTGAGACTTAGAGTCATCTGGATCAGTGTCAAAACTTGCATCGACGTAACCCTTTACGATGAACCTTTTGTCACCTCCATAATCGAGAAACATATCCTTATTCTACTAAGGATAAATTTTGACCGTTGTTCAGTGATCTACTCTTAGATCACTATTGTACTCCCTTGCCAAACTCATTGTAGGGTATACAATGGATCTGGTACACAACATGGCATACTTCATAGAACATATGGCTGAGGCATAGGGAATGACTTTCATTCTCTTTCTATCTTCTGCCGTGGTCGGGCTTTGAGTCTTACTCAATTTCACACCTTGTAACACAGGCAAAAACTCTTTCTTTGACTGTTCCATTTTGAACTACTTCAAAATCTTGTCAAGGTATGTACTCATTGAAAAAACTTATCAAGCGTCTTGATCTATCTCTGTAGATCTTGATGCTTAATATGTAAGTACCTTCAGGTCTTTCTTTGAAAAACTCCTTTCAAATACTCCTTTATGCTTTCCAGAAAATTCTACATTATCTCCGATCAACAATATGTCATTCACATATATTTATCAGAAATGTTGTAGTGCTCCCACTCACTTTCTTGTAAATACAGGCTTCACCGCAAGTTTGTATAAAACTATATACTTTGATCAACTCATCAAAGTGTATATTCCAACTCCGAGATGCTTGCACCAGTCCATAGATGGATCGCTGGAGCTTGCACATTTTGTTAGCACCTTTAGGATCGACAAAATATTCTGGTTGCATCATATACAACTCTTCTTCAAGAAATCCATGAAGGAATGTAGTTTTGACATCCATTTGCCAGAATTCATAAAATGTGGCAATTTGCTAACATGATTCAGACAGACTTAAGCATCGCTACGAGTGAGAAAATCTTATCGTAGTCAACACCTTGAACTTTGTCAAAACCTTTTTTGACAAGTCTAGATTTGTAGATAGTAACACTACTATTAGCGTATGTCTTCCTCTTGAAGATCCATTTATTTTCTATGGCTTGCCGATCATCGGGAAATTCAACCAAAGTCCACACTTTGTTCTCATACATGGGTCCCATCTCAGCTTTCATGGCCTCAAGCCATTTTGCGGAATCTGGGCTCACCATCGCTTCTTCATAGTTCGTAGGTTCGCCATGGTCAAGTAACATGACCTCTGGAACAGGATTACCGTACCACTCTGGTGTGGATCTTACTCTGGTTGACCTACGAGGTTCGGTAGTAACTTGATCTGAAGATTCATGATCAATATCATTAGCTTCCTCGCTAATTGGTGAAGGCATCACTCGAACTGATTTCTGTGATGAACTACTCTCCAATTCGGGAGAAGGTACAATTACCTCATCAAGTTCTACTTTTCCTCCCACTCACTTCTTTCGAGAGAAACTCCTTCTCTAGAAAGGATCCATTCTTAGCAACAAATGTCTTGCCTTCGGATCTGTGATAGAAGGTGTACCCAATAGTTTCCTTTGGGTATCCTATGAAGACACATTTCTCCGATTTGTGTTCGAGCTTATCAGGTTGAAGCTTTTTCACATATGCATCGCAGCCCCAAACTTTAAGAAACGTCAACTTTGGTTTCTTGCCAAACCACAGTTCATAAGGTGCCGTCTCAACGGATGTCGATGGTGCCATATTTAACGTGAATGCAGCCGTCTCTAATGCATAACCCCAAAACGATAGTGGTAAGTCGGTAAGAAACATCATAGATTGCACCATATCTAATAAAGTACGGTTACGATGTTCGGACACACCATTACGTTGTGGTGTTCCAGGTGGCGTGAGTTGCGAAACTATTTCGCATTGTTTCAAATTAAGACCAAACTCGTAACTCAAATATTCTCCTCTATGATCAAATCACAGAAACTTTATTTTCTTATTACGATGATTTTCCACTTCACTCTAAAATTATATGAACTTTTCAAATGTTTTCAGACTTATATTTCATCAAGTAGATATACCCATATCTGCTCAAATCATCTGCGAAGGTCAGAAAATAACGATACCCGCCGTGAGCCTCAACACTCATCGGATCTCATACATCAGTATATATTATTTCCAATAAGTCAGTTGCTCGCTCCATTGTTCCGGAGAACGGAGTTTTAGTCATCTTGCCCAAGTGTGGGGAGGCCGGCCAGCCCCTATGGGCGCGCCAAGTGTGGAGTCCTACTAGGACTCCAAGTCCTAGTAGAAGTCCACCAAAGGGAACGAGGGAAGAAGGAAGGAGAGGGAGGAGAGAAAGGAAAGGGGGGCCGACCCCCTAGTCCAATTCGGTTTGGGCTAGGGGGGCCGCGCGCCCTGCTTTGCCCTGCCACTTGGCCCATGAGGCCCAATACTTCTTTCCCGTATTCCTGTATCTCCCCGGTACTCCGACAAATACGTGAATCACTCAGAACCTTTCCGATGTCCGAATATAGTCATCCAACATATTGATCTTTACGTCTTGACCATTTCGAGACTCCTCGTCATGTCCCCGATCTCATTAGGGACTCCGAACTAACTTCGGTGCATCAAAACACATAAACTCATAATACCGATCGTCCCGAACGTTAAGCGTGCGGACCCTACGGGTTCGAGAACTATGTAGACATGACCGAGACACATCTCCGGTCAATAACCAATAGCGGAACCTGGATGCTCATATTGGTTCCTACATATTCTACGAAGATCTTTATCGGTCAAACCGCATAACAACATACGTTGTTCCCTTTGTCATCGGTATGTTACTTGCCCGAGATTCGATCGTCGGTATCTCAATACCTAGTTCAATCTCGTTACTGGCAAGTCTCTTTACTCATTCTGTAATGCATCATTCCACAACTAACTCATTAGTTATATTGCTTGCAAAGCTTATTGTGATGTGCAGTACCGAGAGGGCCCAGAGATACCTCTCAGACAATCGGAGTGACAAATCCTAATCTTGATCTATGCCAACTCAACAATTACCATCGGAGACACCTGTAGAGCACCTTTATAATCACCCAGTTACGTTGTGACGTTTGGTAGCACACAAAGTGTTCCTTCGGTATTCGGGAGTTGCATAATCTCATAGTCATAAGAACATGTATAAATCATGAAGAAAGCAATAGCAATAAAACTGTAACGATCACAATGCTAAGCTAATGAATGGGTCTCGTCCATTACATCATTCTCCTAATGGTGTGATCCCGTTCATCAAATGACAACACATGTCTATGGCTAGGAAACATAACCATCTTTGATGAATAAGCTAGTCAAGTAGAGGCATACTAGGGACATATTGTTTTGTCTATGTATTTAAACATGTATCAAGTTTCCGGTTAATACAATTATAGCATGAATAATAAACATTTATCATGAAATAAGGAAATAAATAATAACTTTATTATTGCCTCCAGGGCATATTTCCTTCAGTTTTGGTACTCAACTTGCGGATTCCCGATGTGACATTGGGGTAATCTACGCATAGGGGTTGATGCTCGTTCTTGTCTTTGTTTCTCTGGTAGAAATTTTGGGGCACTATTTGAGGTTCTTTGTGTTGGATTGAGTATTATGAATCTGAAATTATTTGGTGTTATTTTAGTACGAACTCTTGGATAGATCGATTGGAAAGAATAGTTTCGAGGTGGCTTCATACCCTACAAATGATTTCTTCTTATGTTCTCCGCTAGATAGGAACTTTGGAGTGATTCTTCATCGCACGTTGAGGGATGGTTATGTGATCCAATTATATTAGCATTGTTGAGAGATTGCACTAGCGACAGTACGGACCCTAGGCCTTGTTTCTTAGCATTGCAATACCATTTTTCTGCCCGTTTACTATTTGCTACCTTGCCGTTTATATTTATTTAGATTATAAAAATATATTTCTACCATCCATATTACACTTTTATCACCATCTCTTCGCCGAACTAGTGCACCTATACAATTTGCCATTGTATTGGGTGTGTTGGGGACACAAGAGACTTTTATTATTTGGTTGCAGGGTTGTTTGAGAGAGACCATCTTCATCCTACGCTTCCCACGGATTGATAAACCTTAGGTCATCCACTTGAGGGAAAATTGCTACTGTCCTACAAAGCTGCGTTTGGAGGCCCAACATGAGTCTACAAGAATAAAGTTGTGTAGTAGACATCAAGCTCTTTTCTGGCGCCGTCGCCGGGGAGGTTAGGTAAGCAGCACTCACACCCCGTCAACGAAGCTCTTTTCTGGCGCCGTTGCCGGGGAGGTGAGTGCTTGAACGTATATCTTTAGATCTTGTAATCGAATCTTTTAGTTTCTTGTTTATCACTAGTTTGGTTTATAAAAGAAAACTACAAAAAAATGGAATTGAGGTTGCATCATATTATTCAGCTTTATAGTGTATTTCGTGAAAATGATGGAAAGGAAAATTGTGCTCAATTGATAGAAGAAGAATTCAGTAAAATGTTTGGTATAAATTATGAGCATGATTGCAATGTTTTTAGTATGAATTCTTTGAATATCCATGATGCTAATGTATGCAAAGCCATAAGCTTGGCGATGCTATGTTTGATGAAGATGATATTTTTAGTCCCCCAAGGTTTGATGTGCAAATTTGTTATAATGATTGCATGCCTCCTATTTATGATGATTATAATGATGAAAGTGGATTTGGAGATGTCATGACTTTATTTAGCGATGAATCCACCATTTTGGATGAGGCTTCAATTGACTATGATAACAAAGTTCCAATCTATGATGATTATGCTGATGACATGTATGCTATAAAGAATAATGATAACCATGAAACTTGTTAGCATGATTTTAATTTTCAATCCCATGATAGTTATTTTGTTGAGTTTGCTCCCACTACTATTCATGAGATTAAATTTGCTTATGTGGAGAGTAATAAAATTTCTATGCTTGTGGATCATGAAAAGAATGCTTTGTGTGATAGTTATATTGTTGAATTCATTCATGATGCTACTGAAAATTACTATGAGAGAGGAACATATGCTTTTACATATTGCAAAACTATCAAGTTTCCTCTCTTTATGTTAAAAGTTTTGAAGTTGCACTTGTTTTGCCTTCCTATGCTAGTTGATTCTTGTTCCCATAAGTTGTTTGCTCACAAAATCCCTATGCATAGGAAGTGGGTTCGACTTAAATGTGCTAGTCATATGCTTCATGATGCTCTCTTTGTGTTTCAATTCTTATCTTTTATGTGAGCATCATTGAAATCATCATGCCTAGCTTAAAAGGCATAAAAGAAAAGCACTTGTTGGGAGACAACCCAACACTTTTTCTTGCTGTTTTTGTGTGTTCACATGATTAATCTAATGTATTAATCATGTTTTATTGCTTTTGTTTCAATAAAGTGTCAAGTAAAGCCTTTGGGATAGTGTGGGTGATAGTTGACTTGAATATGTGCAAAAACAAAAACTTTTGCGCTCAGTCCAGGAATTTAAAATTCACTGGAACGTGCTTATGATCTAAATTTTTTTACAGGTGATAGATATAAAAATTCCCTATGTTTTCCTAGTTTTTCAGAATTTTTGGCGTAGTAGAAGTATGGTTGGAGTACAGATTACTACAGATTGTTCTGTTTTTGACAGATTCTGTTTTCAATGCATAGTTTGCTTGTTTCCTAGTTTCTATGGCTTATTTTGCTCAATATAAATTATGGAAATGATATGCTACAGTAGGCATTGTGGAGAAACAATTATGAATCTTGTCTTTGATGAAGGAAATATGCCCTAGAGGCAATAATAAAGTTATTATTTATTTCCTTATATCATGATAAATGTTTATTATTCATGTTATAATTGTATTAACCGGAAACATAATACATGTGTGAATACATAGACAAACATAGTGTCACTAGTATGCCTCTACTTGACTAGCTCGTTAATCAAAGATGGTTATGTTTCCTAACCATAGACATGAGTTGTCATTTGATTAACGGGATCACATCATTAGGAGAATGATCTGATTGACATGATCCATTCCGTTAGCCTAGCACTTGATCGTTTAGTATGTTGCTATTGCTTTCTTCATGACTTATACATGTTCCTGTAACTATGAGATTATGCAATTCCGTTTACGGAGGAACACTTTGGTACTACCAAGCGTCACAACGAATCTGGGTGATTATAAAGGAGTACTACAGGTGTCTCCAAAGGCAGATGTTGGGTTGGCGTATTCGAGATTAGGATTTGTCACTCCGATTGTCGGAGAGGTATCTCTGGGCCCTCTCGGTAATGCACATCACTAAGCCTTGCAAGCATTACAACTAATGAGTTAGCTGTGAGATGATGTATTACGAACGAGTAAAGAGACTTGCGATGCTTGAGATTGAACTAGGTATTGGATACCGACGATCGAATCTCGGGCAAGTAACATACCGATGACAAAGGGAACAACTTATGTTGTTATGCGGTTTGACCGATAAAGATCTTCGTAGAATATGTAGGAGCCAATATGGGCATCCAGGTCCCGCTATTGGTTATTGACCGAGAATAGTTCTAGGTCATGTCTACATAGTTCTCGAACCCGTAGGGTCCGCACGCTTAAGGTTTCGATGGCGGTTATATTATGAGTTTATGAGTTTTGATGTACCAAAGGAGTTCGGAGTCCCGGATGAGATCGGGGACATGACGAGGAGTCTCGAAATGGTCGAGACGTAAAGATCAATATATTGGACGACTATATTCGGAGTTCGGAAAGGTTCGAATGATTCGGGTATTTTTCGGAGTACGGAGAGTTACGAGAATTCGCCGGGAGAAGTATTGGGCCTTATTGGGCCCTCAAGGGAAAGAGAGGGGCTGCCTAGGGCAGGCCGCGCGCCCCCCCATGGCCTAGTCCGAATTGGACTAGGGGGAGGGGCCGCACCCCCTCCTTCCTTCCCTTTTCTCTTCCCCTTCCTTGTCTCCTACTCCTAATACATGGAAGGACTCCTAGTTGGACTAGGAAAGGGGGAATCCTACTCCCGGTGGGAGTAGGACTCCCCATGGCGCGCCCCTCCTAGGGCCGGCCTCCTCCTCCCTCCCTCCTTTATATACGGGGCAGGGGGCACTCCATGGACACACAAGTTGATCCTTGAGATCGTTCCTTAGCCGTGTGCGGTGGCCCCCTCCACCATATTCCACCTCGGTCATATCGTAGCGGTGCTTAGGCGAAGCCCTGCGTCGGTAGAACATCAAGATCGTCACCACGCCCGTCGTCTTGTGGAACTCTCTCTCCGGAGCTTTGCTGGATCGAACTGAGGAGCGTCACCGAGCTGAGCGTGTGCCAAGAACTTCGAGGCGCCAGAGTAACGGCGCTGGGATCGGTTGGATCGCGAGGAGAACATACGACTACTTCCTCTACGTTGTGATCGCTTCCGCTTCGGTCTACGAGGGTACGTAGACAACACTCTCCCCTCTCGTTGCTATGCATCACCATGATCTTGCGTGTGCGTAAGTAAATTTTTGAAATTACTACGTTCCCCAACAGTGGCATCCGAGCCTAGGTTTTTATGGTTTGATGTTTTGCACGAGTAGAACACAAGTGAGTTGTGGGCGATACAAGTCATACTGCCTACCAGCATGTCATACTTTGGTTCAGCGGTATTGTGAGATGAAGCGGCCCGGACCGACATTACGCGTACGCTTACGCGAGACTGGTTTCACCGTTACGAGCACTTGTGCTTAAAGGTGGCTGGCGGGTGTCTGTCTCTCTCACTTTAGTTGAAACGTGTGTTGCTATGCCCGGTCCTTGAGAAGGTTAAAACGGAGTCCATTTGTGAAGTATCGTTGTGGTCTTGATGCGTAGGTGAGATTGGTTCTTGCTTAAGCCCGTAGCAGCCACGTAAAATTTGCAACAACAAAGTAGAGGATGTCTAACTTGTTTTTGCAGGGCATGTTGTGATGTGATATGGTCAAGACGTGATGCTATATTTTATTGTATGAGATGATCATGTTTTGTAACCGAAGTTATCGACAATCGGCCGGAGCCATATGGTTGTCGCTTATTGTATGAAATGCAAGCATACGTAATTGCTTTACTTTATCACTAAGCGGTAGCGATAGTCGAGAAGCAATAGATGGCGTAAACGACAACGATGCTACGATGGAGATCAAGGTGTCGCGCCGGTGACGATGGTGATCACGACGGTGCTTCGGAGATGGAGATCACAAGCACAAGATGATGATGGCCATATCATATCACTTATATTGATTGCATGTGATGTTTATCTATTATACATCTTTTTTTGCTTTGATTGACGGTAGCATTTTAAGATGATCTCTCACTAAAATTATCAAGTAGTGTTCTCCCTGAGTATGCACCGTTGCCAAAGTTCGTCGTGCCCAGACACCACGTGATGATCGGGTGTGATAAGCTCCACGTCCATCTACAACGGGTGCAAGCCAGTTTTGCACACGCGAATACTCAAAGTTAAACTTGACGAGCCTAGCATATGCAGATATGGCCTCGGAACACGGAGACCGAAAGGTCGAGCGTGAATCATATAGTAGATATGATCAACATAGTGATGTTCACCATTGAAAACTACTCCATCTCACGTGATGATCGGTTATGGTTTAGTTGATTTGGATCACGTGATCACTTAGATGACTAGAGAGATGTCTGTCTAAGTGGGAGTTCTTAAGTAATATGATTAATTGAACTTAAATTTATCATGAACTTAGTCCTGGTAGTATTTTGCAAATTATGTTGTAGATCAATAGCTTGCGTTGTTGCTTTCAGATGTTTATTTTTGATATGTTCCTAGAGAAAATTGTATTGAAAAATGTTAGTAGCAATGATGCGGATTGGATCCGTGATCTGAGGTTTATCCTCATTGCTGCACAAAAGAATTATGTCCTTAATGCACCGCTGGGTGACAGACCTATTGCAGGATCAAATGTAGACGTTATGAACGTTTGGCTAGCTCAATATGATGACTACTTGATAGTTTAGTGCACCATACTTAACAGCTTAGAATCGGGACTTCAAAGACGTTTTGAACGTCATGGACCATATGAGATGTTCCAGGAATTGAAGTTAATATTTCAAGCAAATACCCGAGTTGAGAGATATGAAATCTCCAAAAAAAGTTCTATAGCTAAAAGATGGAAGAGAATCGCTCAACTAGTGAGCATGTTCTCAGATTATGCAGGTACTTCAATCGCTTGAATCAAGTGGGAGTTAATCTTCCAGATAAGATAGTGATTGACAGAATTCTCTAGTCACCAACACTAAGTTACTAGAACTTCGTGATGAACTATAGTATGCAAGGGATGACGAAAACGATTCCCGAGCTCTTCGTGATGTTGAAATCGACGAAGGTAGAAATCAAGAAAGAGCATCAAGTGTTGATGATTGACAAGACCACTAGTCTCAAGGAAAAGGGCAAAGGGAAAAAGGGGAACTTCAAGAAGAACGGCAAGCAAGTTGCTGCTCGAGTGAAGAAACCCAAGTCTGGACCTAAGCCTGCGACTAAGTGCTTTTGCTGCAATGGAACTGGTCACTAGAAACGGAACTACCCCAAGTATTTGGCGGATAAGAAGGATGGCAAAGTGAACAAAGGTATATTTGAGATACAGATTATTGATGTGTATTTTACTAGTGTTCGTAGCAACCCCTCGGTATTTGATCTTTGGTTCGGTTGCTAAGAGTAGTAACTTGAAACGGGAGTTGCAGAATGAACAGAAACTAGTTGAAGAGGAAGTGAAGATGAGTGTTGGAAGTAGTTCCAAGATTGATATGATCATCATCGCACACTCCCTATACTTTCGGGATTAGTATGGAACCTAAATAAGTGTTATTTGGTGTTGAGCATAAGTATGATTTGATCATGTTTATTGCAATACGGTTATTCATTTAAGTAAGAGAATAAATTGTTGTTCTGCTTTACATGAATAAAACCTTATATGGTTACACACCCAATGAAAATGATTCATTGGATCTCGATCATAGTGATACACATATTCATAATATTGAAACCAAAAGATGCAAAGTTAATAATGATAGTGCAACTTATTTGTGGCACTGCCGTTTAGGTCATATTGGTGTAAAGCGCATGAAGAAAACTCCATCTTGATGGACTTTTGGAATCACTTGATTATGAATCATTTGATGCTTGCGAACCGTGCCGTTTGGGCAAGATGACTAAAACTCCGTTCTCGGAACAATGGAACAAGCTCTTGACTTATTGGAAATAATACATACCGATGTATGCGATCCAATGAGTGTTGATGCTCGTGGCAAGTATCGTTATTTTCTGACTTTCACAAGATGATTTGAGCAGATATGGGTATATCTACTTGATGAAACATAAGTCTAAAATAGTTGAAAGGTTCAAAGAATTTCAGAGTAAAGTGGAAAAATCATCGTAACAAGAAAATAAAGTTTCTGCGATCTAATCGCAAAGACGAATAATTGAGTTACGAGTTTGGTCTTCAATTAAAATAATGTGGAATAGTTTCACAGCTCACGCCACCGAACACCACAATGTTATGGTGTGTCCGAACGTCGTAACCGCACTTTATTTGATATGGTGCGATCTATGATGTCTCTTATCGGTTTACCACTATCATTTTGAGGTTATGCATTAGAGACAGCTGCATTCACGTTTAATAGGGCACCATCTAAATCCGTTGAGACGACACCATATGAACTATGGTTTAACAGTAAACCTAAGCATCGTTTCTTAAAAGTTTGGAGTTGTGATGCTTATGTGAAAAAGTTTTCACCGATAAGCTCAAACCCAAATCGGAGAAGTGCGTCTTCATAGAATACCCAAAGGTAACTATTGGGTACACCTTCTATCACAGATCCGAAGGCAAGTTTTTCGTTGCTAAGATGGATCCTTTCTAGAGAAGAAGTTTCTCTCGAAAGAAGTGAGTGGGAGGAAAGTAGAACTTGATGAGGTAATTATACCTTCTCCCTTATTGGAAAGTAGTTCATCACAGAAATCAGTTCCAGTGATTCCTACACCAATTAGTGAGGAAGTTAATGATGATGATCATGAAACTTCAGATCAAGTTACTCTCAAACCTCGTAGGGTCTTCGAGTAAGATCCGCACCAGAGTAGTACGGTAATCATATTCGGAAGTCATGTTACTAGACCATGATGAACCTACGAACTATGAGGAAGCGATGATGAGCCCAGATTCCATGAAATGGCTTGAGGCCATAAAATCTGAGATATGATCCATGTATGAGAACAAAAGTATGGACTTTGATTGACTTGCTCGATGATCAGCAAGCCATGTTAAATAAATGGATCTTCAAGAGGAAGACGGACAACGATAGTAGTGTTACTATCTACAAAGCTCGACTTGTCACAAAAGGGTTTTCGACAAGTTCAAGGTGTTGACTACAATGAGATTTTCTCAAGCGTAGCGATGCTTAAGTCCGTCCGAATCATGTTAGCAATTGCCACATTTTATGAAATCTGGCAAATGGATGTCAAAACTACATTCTTTAATGGATTTATTAAAGAAGAATTGTATATGATGCAACGGAAGGTTTTGTCAATCCTAAAGGAGCTAACAAAATGTGCAAGCTCGTGATCCATCAATGGACTGGTGCAAGCATCTCGGAGTTGGAATATACGCTTTGATGTGTTGATCAAAGCATATGATTTTATACTGACTTTTGGAAAGGCCTGTATTTACAAGAAAGTGAGTGGGAGCACTACGGCATTTCGATAAGTATATGTGAATGACATATTGTTGATCGGAAATAATGTAGAATTATTCTGCAAAGCATAAAGGAGTGTTTGAAAGGATTTTTTCAAAGAAAAACCTCGATGAAGCTGCTTACATATTGAGCATCAAGATCTATAGAGATAGACCAAAATGCTTGATAAGTTTTTTTCAATGAGTACATACCTTGACAAGATTTTGAAGTAGTTCAAAATGGAACAGTCAAAGAAAGAGTTCTTGCCTGTGTTACAAGGTGTGAAATTGAGTAAGACTCAAAGCCCGACCATGGCAGAAGATAGAAAGAGAATGAAAGTCATTCCCTATGCCTCAGCCATAGGTTCTATAAAGTATGCCATGCTGTGTACCAGATCTATTGTATACCCTACACTGATTTTGTCAAGGGAGTACAATAGTGATCTAGGAGTAGATCCTTTGGACAGCGGTCAAAATTATCCTTAGTGGAATAAGGATATGTTTCTCGATTATGGAGGTGACAATAGGTTCACGTAAAGGGTTACGTCGATGCAAGTTTTGACACTGATCTAGATTACTCTAAGTCTCAATCTGGATACATATTGAAAGTGGGAGCAATTAGCTAGAGTAGCTCCGTGCAGAGCATTGTTGACATAGAAATTTGCAAAATACATACGGATCTGAATGTGGCAGACCGTTGACTAAACTTCTCTCACAAGCAAAACATGATCACACCTTAGTACTCTTTGGGTGTTAATCACATAGCGATGTGAACTAGATTACTGAATCTAGTAAACCCTTTGGGTGTTGGTCACATGGCGATGTGAACTATGGGTGTTAATCACATGATGATGTGAACTATCGATGTTAATCACATGGTGATGTGATCTAGATTATTGACTCTAGTGCAAGTGGGAGATCAAGGAAATATGCCCTAGAGGCAATAATAAAGTTATTATTTATTTCCTTATATCATGATAAATGTTTATTATTCATGCTATAATTGTATTAACCGGAAACATAATACATGTGTGAATACATAGACAAACATAGTGTCACTAGTATGCCTCTACTTGACTAGCTCGTTAATCAAAGATGGTTATGTTTCCTAACCATAGACATGAGTTGTCATTTGATTAACGGGATCACATCATTAGGAGAATGATCTGATTGACATGATCCATTCCGTTAGCCTAGCACTTGATCGTTTAGTATGTTGCTATTGCTTTCTTCATGACTTATACATGTTCCTGTAACTATGAGATTATGCAACTCCGTTTACGGAGGAACACTTTGGGTACTACCAAAGCGTCACAACGTAATCGGGTGATTATAAAGGAGTACTACAGGTGTCTCCAAAGGCAGATGTTGGGTTGGCGTATTCGAGATTAGGATTTGTCACTCCGATTGTCGGAGAGGTATCTCTGGGCCCTCTCGGTAATGCACATCACTAAGCCTTGCAAGCATTACAACTAATGAGTTAGCTGTGAGATGATGTATTACGAACGAGTAAAGAGACTTGCCAAGAATCTAGATTGAACTAGGTATTGGATACCGACGATCGAATCTCGGGCAAGTAACATACCGATGACAAAGGGAACAACGTATGTTGTTATGCGGTTTGACCGATAAAGATCTTCGTAGAATATGTAGGAGCCAATATGGGCATCCAGGTCCCGCTATTGGTTATTGACCAAGAATAGTTCTAGGTCATGTCTACATAGTTCTCGAACCCGTAGGGTCCGCACGCTTAAGGTTTCGATGGCGGTTATATTATGAGTTTATGAGTTTTGATGTACCGAAGGAGTTCGGAGTCCCGGATGAGATCGGGGACATGACGAGGAGTCTCGAAATGGTCGAGACGTAAAGATCGATATATTGGACGACTATATTCGGAGTTCGGAAAGGTTCGAATGATTCGGGTATTTTTCGAGTACCGGAGAGTTACGAGAATTCGCCGGGGAGAAGTATTGGGCCTTATTGGGCCTTGCGGGAAAGAGAGAGGGGCTGCCTAGGGCAGGCCGCGCGCCCCCCCATGGCCTAGTCCGAATTGGACTAGGGGGAGTGGCCGCACCCCCTCCTTCCTTCCCTTTTCTCTTCCCCTTCCTTGTCTCCTACTCCTAATACATGGAAGGACTCCTAGTTGGACTAGGAAAGGGGGAATCCTACTCCCGGTGGGAGTAGGACTCCCCATGGCGCGGCCCGACTAGGGCCGGCCTCCTCCTCCCTCCTTTATATACGGGGCAGGGGCACCCCATAGACACACAAGTTGATCCTTGAGATCGTTCCTTAGCCGTGTGCGGTGCCCCTCCACCATATTCCACCTCGGTCATATCAGAAGCGGTGCTTAGGCGAAGCCCTCGCCGATAGAACATCAAGATCGCCACCACGCCGTCGTCGACGGAACTCTCTCTCCCGAGCTTTGCTGGATCGGAGCTGAGGAGCGCCACCGAGCTGAACGTGTGCCAAGAACTCGGAGGCGCTGAGTAACGGCTTGGATCGGTTGGATCGCGAGGAGAACGTCGACTACTTCCTCTACGTTGTGATCGCTTCCGCTTCGGTCTACGAGGGTACGTAGACAACACTCTCCCCTCTCGTTGCTATGCATCACCATGATCTTGCGTGTGCGTAAGTAAATTTTTGAAATTACTACGTTCCCCAACATTTGACAGTACCAAAGTGAAATGGTTTGGTCTTTATCATACTAACCTATCTCACGAAGTTCCGTTAAGTTTTGTGTGATTAAAGTTTGCAAGTTTTGGGTGATATGTTGATATGAGGAGAATAAGGAGTGACAAGACCCTAAGCTTGGGGATGCCCCGGAAGGCATCCCCTCTTTCATCTCCAACATTATCGGTAACCTCACTTGGAGCTACATTTTTATTCGTCACATGATTTGTGTTTTGTTTGGAGCATCATTTTCTTTTGCTAGGATTTGCTTGTTGTTATTTATAATAATGTCTTGCATCTTTATTTTTTTTGGCAGAAAAAATGTCAAGGATAGCCTTTACCATGCTTATTTTGTAAGTATATGTAACGACCCGACCCAAATGGATCAAGTCTCTGTGCTTAAGTGTCATCCCTGGATCGGTATGCTGACACATACAGTACTCGAGGATTTATAACAGAGGTAATCACATGTATAAACTAACGTAAATACCATTACCTCAATCCATATAGTGGAAGAAACAACAAAGCTGTGGAGTCCCAACAACACCAATGGCAAAGTTGAATGTAGACATCGTAACCCTAACGTATCACTTACTCATCGTAAGAATTCCTGCAACATGAGACATTGCAACCATGTAGGTCAGTACATTGAATGTACTGGCAATTTCACACTGTAGAGCAATGCTGAATAATGGCTATCACTACATGCATATTTGGCTGGTGGAGGCTCTATGGTTATCATTTGCATAAAGCTAGTTTTTTCCTACAACAAAGGAATATATTTTATTTAACTACCAAGTTGGTTGAAAAATATTGAGAAGGTTCCTCCAACTTAATCTCAAAATAATAATTATAACCCAACAAATTAATTAAGTAAAATGATGAGATCAAATCAATAATTCAAGTAACAGATACTCAAGATGTCCATAACCGGGGACACGGCTAATCATGATTTGTTTGTACACTCTGCAGAGGTTTGCGCACTTTTCCCCACAAGACTCGATCTCCTCCGTTGGATTTCTCGCACTACATGATGTTTGAGAAACGGATGACCGAGACACCGTCTTTCCGAAGAGGCCCCCTTAACCGATAGATAGGCCGGTACACCTACAATCCCCTACATCTGCTAGCCTATCATGGAAAGGATTCCCACAACTTACTCAACTATGCCAGAGCCCATAATGGCTTGTGGCTGCACACGGAAGTTTCTAGCATGAATAATCTTATGATCCCTTTGAGCCTCGGTGGCATTCCATAGGGTAATCACACGGGTACTCTGGGATTCCCTTGGGCACGCATTGGGTTCTCTAGGTTCCCGGGAAAACCACTGGGTGCTCCAGGGTGCCCCAACCATTCCACCCAGATGTGTATTAATGTAGCCACCTTAAGTTTAAACCTTAGTTTAACAATAACTCTCACATCTGTCATGAATTCTCTCAAACCAAACCACGTCTACGAGCATAGCATAGCAGTATAAGCATAACGTAGTAATCCCAGGGTTTGAATGTAAGACAATAGGTTCCTACCTCATCAACTACTTCCCAATACCCACATGTTATCAAATCCTACTCATGCAATGTTTGAGGGTTGAAACTAATGCATAAAAACTGGGTATGAAAGATATGATCAAAGTGTGAACTTGCCTTGTAATATTGATGAAGATGATTTGCACTGATAGCTCCTTATATTTCTACTCGTCACACTCCGTTCAATCTATCGTGAGCAAGCAATTGCATACATAAGCACACATGCAAGAAAATTAAAGAAAAATAATCTCAAAAAACTTCAAAAACAAGCAATTAACTCTTGCAACAGAAAATAACTTCAAACAGTACCAAAATTGGGGGATTTGGTATTATCAAAAAGTTTAGGTCAAGAGCTTTGATTTGCAAAAAGAATCAATTAATCGGAGTTGTAAAACTCAATTTATGAACAAAATAAGTTTGAATTCAAATCTGTTTGAAATCAAATTTTAAATTTTCAAAAATATGTTTAAGTTGATTATCTGGATCGGAGGGATCATAACGAAGAAGTGGGCGTTGGTTTCATTGGATTTGGACAAACGAGTAAAAAGTTATGAGGGGTTGAAGAACAGGGACTGATCTGTAAGAAAATTATTTGCAACTGGGTCCCTGACTACTAGACAGAAAAGCTAAAGAACGAACGTCCGCTACAAAAACATAATCGACGAATTCGTGCGCTACCGAGGCTAAACTAGTGAGCGTTCGCTATTTAGAGAATAATGGTTGGAGAAAAAAAAACAAATCCTAATCTAATCTGGACCGTAGGAGGGGGATCAGACGGACGAGGGCGGCCGGTGCCTTACAGCGGCGGTGGGTGTCGACGTTGCCGGAGAAGACAGCGGTGGTGTTGTTGGCTTCGAGCGGGGGGGGCGGGGGAGGGTGGGGAGGGGGGCAGCTCCGGTGGTCGGTGGCGGTGGCGGAGTCGTCTTGGAGGTGCGGCTCGGCGAGGCGAAGTCGACGGTGGCATCAGCGGCGGTCGGGGGCGACGGTTGCGCGAGCGGGCGGCGGTGCGGATCTCGTCGGAGCTCGCAACTCATTGATGGCTGCGTGAGGCGTGGAGAGGCGAGGGCGGCTGCGTTTCGAAGCGAAAACGGGGCCGGGGTCTCGGGTATTTATAGGAGGGAGGCGTGGAGGAGGGGCAGCGCGAGAGGAGGTGCCCGGGACGGGCATGGCGTCGGCGAAGCGTACACGCGGAGGAGTCCGGCTCGGCTTGGGGAAGAAGTCGACAGTGGGGTCCACTGTCGTGGCCGGGCGGCGTCAGCGTCGTGAGGGAGCGGCGAAAGCGAGGCAAAGGCGGTTCAGCGAGGGAGATCTTTGAGCTGTCACTGGCCAGCCCGTTATTGGCTGGCTGGCCAGTTCGTCGGTTATGATTTTTTTACTATTTTTTAATAAACAGATAATAAATAAAAGAAAAACCACATAAAATAAAAAATATAATATAGGCATATTATATACCAAAAGTTTCAGAAAAAGATTTTCTACAACGTGAACATCTTTATAGCATCAAATAAGTTCCACAAAAATTTAAATAAAGCAAATAGTGCTATTGCAACAATAAAAGCCAATAAAAATCATTTTAAAAATACGAAAATGATTTCAGATTTACTTCTCTCCAATTTTCTACTGTAGGGAATCATTTTACCCTAATTTCCATATATTTTATTTTTGGTGGAAAATAATTTGAAATAAAACCCAAGTAAATCCAAACTGAAAGTAATTTCAAAGAACTTTAATTTGATTCTTTTAAACTTCCAACTCAAATGTCATATGTTTTGAAGAAGTCATTTTATCTTCTCTCATGAAAAGCATTGAGTTGCTTAAAGTTTCTGAACTTGAAATATTTCCAAATGAAATTCAAATGTTTTCAAAAACCCTTTTCATTTTAATTGGAAGAAGTCATGTCATCTTCTCTCTAGGTTTTGTATTTGAAAAGAATTTGAATTCATGAAGATCATAAATGCAAAATGAAAGTTTGGGAAAGTCCTTTTATTCCCTCTCATTTAACTTTCATAAAGTTTTGAATTTCACTCAATTTCACACAAGCAACCACACCACAATCAAAAAATCAATCAAAACTATTTATTTAATATAACATTCCAAAATTTAGAATTTTGGGATGTTACAAACCTACCACCCTTAACATGAATCTCGTCCGCGAGATTTGGAGAGGCTAGCAAGAAACAGGTTAGGGTCGGGATCTTCTCAAAATCCATCGATCGTCACAGAGGGTCTAGGGTGCTACCACCCTTAGAAGCATTGTTACGGTTGCATCAATACTCATATACTCTATCCTTTTTGTTGACAGTGTCGGTTTTCTCAGATCTTCGAGAAAATTCCTTCTTTGGGCTCTTCCGATACTGGCATAACCTTTTCCCTCGATTCTTGTGTCCATTCCATCTTGGTGCGGTACCTCTGTGACTGGGCACTCTTAGCTGACAGGTCTGGCGCCAATACTAAACAACTATCGGTACCTCATGGTGGTCATCAATTTATTGTTTCTCCTGCAGGAAATGGGTTTGGGCTTAATTCTCACCATATAACCTACGATTGGTAACAGCTGCCTTGTACAAGGGAAAATTATCATACCATTCTAAGGTTTAAACAAGGTTTTGATCGTCGTCACTCTACTATGGGTAAGTCACTTAGATTTACCATCCCATATAGCAAGGCGAATAATAAGAGTAAGTCGGTATGGTGATCAATCCATCCCGCACCCAAATCATTACCTTGCATTTGGTTTAGCGAATCTCGCATTCTAACACTCCGTCATCCTCACAAGCATTGCAGAATTTCTCTTGTCGACGAACCAAGTTCAGAAAAATCCATTGATTCTGCAAGCCAAACAAACATCTATCATTTCTTCACAACTCTCAGGTTTTGCGTAAACTCCTATAAAATTGTCTGTTGCTAAAGTCGTAAACTTCTTCCAAGGTTTTTCCATCAGCAAGAGTGTGCTTGCTTCTTGGCAGGTCTTGGAGTCTGTGGGTTATGGCCCATCTCATCACTTGTAAACCTTGAACCCATCATCGGGGCAACTGATCATTATTCCAACATCCAGCTTCCTAGCATTCTTAAATCCATCCAATGGTACTGTCTCCCTTCCTTCTATTTGCACCAAACTAAGACATGATTGCTCAGACTTATCATGGAGTTACAATTGCTCCATATTACCAACACTGTACATCTTTTATATCCAATAGTACTTCATCTCTTCATATTCTTGGGATACCCCACATATCGAGACAAAACTCATACTTATTTTGTCCGAAGTCCACTCCGTGGAATACCATTATCTTTTCCAGGGGTGAAGGGTCCTCACAGGGTACTACCACCCTTGAAATGCACAAATTCTTTCATAGACCATATTTCTCATATCCTCGAAAATGGTCAAAATCTTTCTTCATAGAGTAGCTACTCATAAAATCCAAGTCAGTACCAATGATGCTAACTTTATTGATTCTCAAATTATTACAATCTCTTGCATTTCCATTACATGCCTCAACTCAACAACTCAATATAAAAGAAATGTTCCCTCTATCACTACTATATTTCTTTTGTTGCAAACTCAACTATTTAGCACAAGCCTCCTTCTCTTTGGGACAATCTCTAGCAAAGTGCCCTGCTTCATTACAGCAGAAACATATTACTTCTGACAAGTCTTGTGGTTTCCTTGTGACTACATAGCCTCCTTGGGTCCTCGGCTTCCTTTTTGGGCAATCGTTCAAGTAGTGTCATGAATCTTTGCACATGAAGCATGTGATATGACTCAGGTCCTTCTTTGTAGAAATTGGGTTGTTCCTGGAATCCAATCTATTTCTCTTCCTGGACTTTTCCGTGCCATTCAGGGCTTCTATTCCCTATGGGTCATACTCTGCTTCCTCCGTCGGGAATTCTACTAGGTCCCCATTCAGACAATTTTGGGAGATGTGTCCTTCTCCACATGAATAGCATGACTTGGTGCAGGCTTTAATTATGTTTCCTTTGTGTGTGTCCTCGACATCTTCCTTCATCATCGGTTCTTCTAAAATTTCCATGAGGGCTCCTTTCGTTTCTTCTTTCTTCTGTTGGATAGTTTGTTGTACCATGGGGTAAATGTGACACTGAACAGGGTAGTGGGTAGTCCCTTCACATAAGAAACAAGTAATCTACCTAGTTGGGCATTCTTCAACTGGGCGACTTTCTTCACAATTAGGGCATTCATCCTTGTGTTCCTTATGGGTGTGTCCTATTTCTCCACAAATTTTTCATGCACAAGGTTTCTTCCTATCATTTCCATAAGGCTTCAATTTTTGGGACACAAGACGAGACCTTTACAGAGTCAACTTAAATTCTTTCCTAGTGGTTACTCTCTGCCATCCATTGATGGTTTGGTACATCCTCCACCAAGTAGCAGCGCCTCTTTCAAAGCATTGAAGAGCATGCTGGGGCATATCCTTTCCGGCTATAGTGTTATTCTTCACGTGATCCTCCATGTTCTGAATCCATCATTCCGTCTCCAATTGACTCACCGGTCCAGAAATAATAAGCTCATCTCCATTCATCCTCTATTGGGTCCATGGGTTTTGGCGTGTGATGAGAGAGATAGGGAGGGATACACACAATACAAACAATAGTTTTGAAAAGACGGATTTTACTTTGTGGCTGTCGGAAAAATATCAAACAAATGACAACTCACAATCGTCGCATCTAACGTAGGTATATAACAGGGGTTTAGTCTTCTAAAGGTCAATGAATCTTCAAAGTCGCCAAACTCTTCAAGTCTTGTTCATGTCTCCGATGGCTTCTTCCGATCGTGCTTGTCCTTCTCAAGTTCTTTTACCAGATCATCTCTATTGACGCGAAGTCTCTCGTGACGTCCTTTAATATTCTAGAGTTGCGCTCCAAACTTCTGGGTTTCAACTATCCTTCAGTTCCTCACGAATCTACGGTATCTCGAGGTTTTGCTCCACCACTTGGCTACTTTCAACCACGGGTCCTGAGTTCTTCACGAAATGCTTCCTTATCAACTACGGCTTCCTGAAGATCCACCCTAAACTTCTTGATGTAATACTCCAGATCCTGGCGATACACCAGCTAAGGTTAAAACTTTATCTTTTGTTGATAGGTGTTCCATTAGCCCTTTTGTCATCCAGTCCTTCTGACGAAATGCATGTTTAACCCAGCACGGTGACAATAGCGTAAACGGGCGATCACATCATGGATATCCATCTTTATGCCCATGTCTCCGCCATGAGCTATCATTCCATAGTTGATGTCTCCTGTCTTGGGGTTTCCTTGAGAAAAACTTTAAGTTGTAACGCTCCATGTTCCGGTCTTTCTCCGACACACCTTGATCTCGGGTATTGACAACTTCAATAGTCTGACAAATTCTATAAGGGTAGCCTTCCTTGGTCATACCAATCGGGAAATCCTTCAGAGCCTTCAAATTCTCCTAGTCTTCGGAGTCTTCAATCGTTGTAGTTTACATTATTATAATGCACGGTAAAATCCTCTTCATTCCAAAGTGGTCTTAGTTGTCCGATATCTTATAATTCTTGGAGTGGTCTCACCAGTCGAATCTTCGTGTGGTCAGAAGGGGAAAGGGGCATAGTCTAACTAAAAGGGAATAATTGATAAAGCCCAGAAAAGAAGAGAGGTAAAAGATCTTTTTGAAAATAAAGTTTTAGAGAAAATCTTTCCTATGGGCTTGCCAGTTTCTAGGGGTCACGTCCTACAGTCAACATGTGCTCCGATACCATCTTGTAATGACCCGACCCGAATGGATCAAGTCTCTGTGCTTAAGTGTCGTTCCTAGATCGGTATGCTGACACACACAGTACTCGAGGATTTATAACAGAGGTAAATCACATGTATAAAGTAACGTAAATACCATTACCTCAATCCATATAGCGGAAGAAACAACAAAGCTGTGGAGTCCCAACAACACCAACGGCAAAGTTGAGTGTAGACATCCTAACCCTAACGTATCACTTACTCGTCATAAGAATTCCTGCAACATCAGACGTTGCCGCAATGTAGGTCAGTACATTGAATGTACTGGCAATTTCACACTATAGAGCAATGCTGAATAATGGCAATCACTACATGCATATTTGGCCAGTGGAGGCTCTATGGTTATCATTTGCATAAAGCTAGTTTTTTCCTACAACAAAGGAATATATTTTATTTAACTACCAAGTTGGTTGAAAAATATTGAGAAGGTTCCTCCAACTCAATCCCAAAATAATAATTATAACCCAACAAATTAATTAAGTAAAATGATGAGATCAAATCAATAATTCAAGTACCAGATACTCAAGATGTCCATAACCGGGGACACGGCTAACCATGATTAGTTTGTACACTCTGCAGAGGTTTGCGCACTTTTCCCCACAAGACTCGATCTCCTCCATTGGATTTCTCGCATTGCATGATGTTTGAGAAACGGATGACCGAGACACAGTCTTTCCGAAGAGGTCCCCTTAACCGATAGATAGGCCGGTACACCTACAATCCCCAACGTCTGCTAGCCTATCATGGAAAAGATTCCCACAATTTACTCAACTATGCCAGAGCCCATAATGGCTTGTCGCTGCACACGGAAGTTTCTAGCATGAATAATCTTATGAGCCCTTTGAGCCTGGGTGGCATTCCATAGGGTAATCACACGGGTACTCCGGGATTCCCTTGGGCAAGCACTGGCTTCTCAAGGTGTCCGGGAAAACCACTGGGTGCTCTAGGGTGCCCCAGCCATTCCACCCAGATGTGTATTAATGTGGCCACCTTAAGTTTAAACCTTAGTTTAACAATAACTCTCACAACTGTCATGAATTCTCTCAAACCAAACCACGTCTACGAGCATAACATAGCAGTATAAGCATAACGTATTAATCCCAGGGTTTGAATGCAAGACAATAGGTTCCTACCTCATCAACTACTTCCCAATACCCACAAGTTATCAAATCCTACCCATGCAATGTTTGGGGGTTGAAACTAATGCATAAAAACTGGGTATGAAAGATATGATCAAAGTGTGAACTTGCCTTGTACTGTTTATGAAGATGATTTGCACTTATAACTCCTGATATTTCTACTCGTCACACTCCGTTCAATCTATCGTGAGCAAGCAATTGCATACATAAGCACACATGCAAGAAAATTAAAGAAAAATAATCTCGAAAAACTTCAAAAACAAGCAATTAACTCTTGCAACAGAAAATAACTTCAAACAGTACCAAAATTGGGGGATTTGGTATTATCAAAAAGTTTAGGTCAAGAGCTTCGATTTGCAAAAAGAATCAATTAAATCGGAGTTGTAAAACTCAAGTTATGAACAAAAGAAGTTTGAATTCAAATCTGTTTGAAATCAAATTTTAAATTTTCAAAAATATGTTTAAGTTGATTATCTGGATAGAAGGGATCATAACAAAGAAGTGGGTGTTGGTTTCGTTTGATTTGGACAAACGAGTAAAAATTTACGAGGGGTTGAAAAACAGGGACTGATTTGTAAGAAACTTATTTGCAATGGGTCCCTGACTACTAGACAGAAAAGCTAACGAACGAACGTTCGCTACAGAAGCATAATCGACGAATTCGTCCACTACCGAGGCTAAACTAGTAAGCATTCGCTATTTAAAGAATAATGGTTGGAGAAAAAAACAAATACTAATCTAATCTGGACCGTAGGAGGGGGGTCGGATGGACGAGGGCGGCCGGTGGCTTACCACGGCGGTGGGCCTCGACGTCGCCGGAGAACATGGCGGTGGCGGCGTCGGCTTCGAGCGGGGGAGGGGGGGCTCCAGTGGTCGGTGGCGGTGGCGGAGTCGTCTTGGAGGTGCGGCTCGGCGAGCCGAAGTCGACGGTGGCGTCGGCGGCGGTCGGGGCGACGATTGCGCGAGCGGGCGGCGGTGCGGATCTCGTCGGAGCTTGCAACTCCGGCGAGGGCTGCGTGAGGCGTGGAGAGGCGAGGGCGGCCGCGTTTCGAGGCAAAAATGGGGCCGGGGTCTCGGGTATTTATAGGAGGGAGGCGTGGAGGAGGGGCAACGATAGAGGAGGTGCCTGGGACGGGCACGTCGTCGGCGAAGCGTACGCGCGGAGGAGTCTGCTCGGCTTGGGGAAGAAGAATCTGAAAGGTGGGGTCCACCTGTTGGCAGCTGACGAAGCAGCGTCCGTGCGAGGGAGCGAGCGGGCGAGCGAGGCAAAGGCGGTTCGGGCGCGGGGAGATGTCGGGCTGCAGCTGGCCTGGCCCAGTTCGGCGGTTATGATTTTTGTACTATTTTTTAATAAACCGACAATAAATAAAAGAAAAACCACACAAAATAAAAAATATAATATAGGCATATTATATACCAAAAGTTTTAGAAAAAGATTTCCTACAACGTGAACATTTTTATAGCGTCAAATATGTTCCACAAATATTGAAATAAAGAAAACGGTGCTATTGCTACAATAAAACCCAATAAAATCAATTTAGCAATATCAAAATGATTTCAAATTTATTTCTCTCCAATTTTCTACTATGGGGAATCATTTTACCCTAATTTCCATATATTTTATTTTTGGAGGAAAATAATTTGAAATAAAACCCAAGTAAATCCTAATTGAAAGTAATTTCAAAGGACTTTAGATTTGATTCTTTCAAACTTCCAACTCATATTTCATATGTTTTAAAGAAGTCATTTTATCTTCTCACATGAAAATCATTGAGTTGCTTAAAGTTTCTGAATTTGAAATATTTCCAAATGAAATTCAAATGTTTTCAAAAACCCTTTTCATTTTAATTGGAAGAAGTCATGTCATCTTCTCTCTAGGGTTTTGTATTTGAAAATAATTTGAATTCATGGAAATCATAAATGCAAAATGGAAGTTTGGGAAAGTCCTTTTATTCCCTCTCATTTAACTTTCACAAAGTTTCAAATTTCACTCAGTTTCACACTAGCAACCACGGCACAATCAAACAATCAATCAAAACTATTTATTTAATATAACATTCCAAAATTTAGAATTTTGGGATGTTACAGTATACATGTTGCTGTTTCAAAAAAGAAAGTTTATCGCTGTTGCAAAAATTCCCTAGAAAAGTCAGAATGTGATAAAATGTTGAAAGGTTTTGCACAATAAGCTCAGACAAATTTTCTACAGTGTGGTAAATTTTCAGAATTTTTGGAGTTAGGGAAGTATGATGAATCTTGCATTCTTTACAGACTGTGCTGTTTTGCCAAATTGCTGTTATGTTTGCATTGTTTACATATGTTTGCTTGTTTGACGATTCTATTTGAGGATAGGAGTATTAAATATGCATAGACATTTAGTATGCAATGTTGAATAATAATTTTAGTGATTTGCTACAGTAGAGAATGTTAAAGGTTTTGCATTGATTTGTACTAACATATCTCGCGAGTTCTTGTTGAGTTTTGTGTGGACGAAGTTTTTGAGATTTAGGAAAACCATGATATGATAGGAATTAAGGAGACACAAAAGCTCAAGCTTGGGGATGCCAAAGGAATCCCAAGCTAATATTCCAAGAAGTCTCAAGCATCTAAGCTTGGGGATGCCCTGGTAGGCATCCCACCTTTCTTCTTGAACAATTACGGTTAGTATCGGTTAAGCCTAAACTTTTTCTTCTTCACATGAGTTGTGCTATTCTTGGAATGTCATTTTGTTTTGTTTTGCTTGCTGTTTTAATAAAATATTAGATCTGAAATTTTTAAATAAGAGAGAGTCGATAATTAGCTACCTATTTACTTAACTACTCGCTTGATGTTCACTTATATCTTCTTGGAGTAGCTTGTTATTTACTCTTGTGATTCACTTATATCCTATGAGTAAATTGTTGAATGCATTCAATACATGAAGTTGAAATTATATGTTCATATCATGCCTAGTGGTAGCTTCATGTTGGGTTTACAAAATGAAATCGTTTGAGGCTTGACAATCACAATATTGGCCATACAAGCAATTCATGAATGTTTAGTAGAAGGAAGAGAACTTTCATATGCAAATACACTATCTTGGAAATCTTTTGTCATTGTGAGCCCCCATCAAAATATTATATGCCAAAATTGTTAACGTTGGACAAGGAAGACAACGTAATGATTTATGTTTGTTCATATTCACATAGAGGTTATATTGTCATAGATTCTTCAACATGTGGTGCTTGCCCCCCATCTTTGCTAGCCAAAAATTCCGCACTAAGTAGAGATACTACTCATGCATCCAAAAACCCTTGAACCCAAATATTATTTTCAAGTGTCCACCATACCTACCTAAGGATTGAGTCAGATCCTTCAAGTTGTCATCGGTGCAATAAGGCAATAAAAATTGCTTCTAAAGTGTGAGATCATTTAGTGTAAGAGAAAATTGAGCATTGTACGAACTTGTAATGGTAAAGAATAAAAGCGATAGTCTTCATAATAAAGGTTGTCATCACAAGGGGCAATACAACGTGACATTCTTTTGCACTAAGGGGTTCAGCATACAAACAAATAAGCGCATGGCAACCTCTGCTTCCCTCTGCGAAGGGCCTACCTTTTACTTTTATGTATTTACTTTTATGCAAGAGTCAAAGTTTTTCTCTCTATTCCTTTTTATTTTTCTATTTTGGCAAGCATCATGTGTGAGGAAAGATCTAGGCACATATATCCAGTTGGATTTGGGTAGCATGAGTTATTATTGTTGACATCACCCTTGAGGTGAATACGTTGGAAGGCGAAACTATAAGCCCCTATCTTTCTATGTGTCCGGTTGAAACGTTTTGCTGATGTGTATGCGGTGAGTGTTAGCAATCATAGACTATATGATGGTTGAATATGTGGAGCTCTTACTTAGACTCTGTTGAATAAGTTGAATTGCAATTGCTTGGTGACTGAGAACATAGGTTGTTGAGTTTCAAGAGAATTCATTGTTTGAACCTTTACATGTGAATTGGTTGCTACTTTAAACATGAGAAGCTTTATAAGAAATAATTGCTATTATGATGCTAGGAAAAGTGATTGAAATTTTCATTGATCAAACTTGTGCACTTTGCTAGCATTCACACTTCATAAATTATTTCTTTTATCATTTACCTACTCGAGGACGAGTAGGAATTAAGCTTGGGGATGCTGATACGTCTCCAATGTATCTATAATTTATGAAGTATTCATGCCATTATATTATCGTTCTTGGATGTTTTACAATCATTTTATAGCAACTTTATATCATTTTTGGGAATAACCTATTGACCCAGCGCCAGTTGATGTTTTTTGCTTGTTTTTTACATCGCAGGAAATCAATATCAAACGGAGTCCAAACACCGCGAAACTTTTTGTGGATTTTTATGGACCAGAAGACATCCAATGGGCCTGAGAAGCACCTGGGGGTGCCCCGAGGGGGGGCACAACCCACCAGGGCGCACCTGAGGGCCCAGGTGCGCCCACCTCGGTGGCCTCCTGCACCCCTTTCTTTGCCCTATAAATTCCCAAATATTCCAAAAACCCTCGGGGTAACCCTAAATCGGTAGTTCCACCGCCGCAAGCCTCTGTATCCACAAAAACCAATCTAGACCCCGTTCCGGCATCCCGCCGGAGGGGAAGATCATCTTCGGTGGCCATCTTCATCATCCCGGCGGCCACCACGATGAGGAGGGAGTAGTCCACCCTTGGGCTGAGGGTTTGTACCAGTAGCTATGTGTTTAATCTCTCTCTCTCTCTCATGTTCTTGAGATGTCACAATCTTGATGTATCGCGGGCTTTGTTAATATAGTCGGATCATATGGTGTTTTCCCATCTCTATCTTGTGATGAATTGAGTTTTCCCTTTGAGATTTTCGTTTTATCGGATTGAATACTTTTATGGATTTAAGAGCACCTGATATATGTCTTGCACATGAATACTCGTGGTGACAATGGGGTATCATATTGATTCACTTGATATATGTTTTTGCACTCAACTCGCGGATTCCTGAGGTGACATTGGGGTAATCTACGCATAGGGGTTGATACACGTACTTGTCTTTGTTTCCAAAGAGAAATCTTGGGGCACTCTTTGAGGTTCTTTGTGTTGGATTGAGTATTATGAATCTGAAATTATTTGGTGTTATTTTAGTACGAACTCTTGGATAGATCGATCGGAAAGAATAGCTTCGAGGTGGTTTCGTACCCTACAAACGATTTCTTCTTATGTTCTCCGCTAGATAGGAACTTTGGAGTGATTCTTCATCGCACGTTGAGGGATGGTTATGTGATCCAATTATATTAGCATTGTTGAGAGATTGCACTAGCGAAAGTACGAACCCTAGGCCTTGTTTCTAAGCATTGCAATACCGTTCTTGTTCCCGTTTACTATTTGCTAACTTGCTGTTTTAATTTATTCAGATTATAAAAATATATTTCTACCATCCATATTACACTTTTATCACCATCTATTCGCCGAACTAGTGCATCTATACAATTTGCCATTGTATTGGGTGTGTTGGGGACACAAGAGACTTTTAATATTTGGTTGCAGGGTTGTTTAAGAGAGACCATCTTCATCCTACGCCTCCCACGGATAGATAAACCTTAGGTCATCCACTTGAGGGAAAATTGCTACTGTCCTACAAAAGTATGCGCTTGGAGGCCCATGAGTCTACAAGAATAAAGTTGCATAGTAGACATCAGTAGCCCTGTAGAGTCATAGAACTAAAGGGGGTGAGGTGATGTGTCGGGCTATGAACGTCAATCACGTTGATCGAGTCATCGGTGATGAAGGAGGAGCAACAGGGACAAGGTGAGGGGTCACTGATAGATCACTAGCCAACCTATTCTAAGAAGTTTAGGATAAGCAGGTAAGGTACAATGAGAAGGTTACAAAAGCAGGCTATGCATCAGAATAGGAGCAATCAATTACAGTAGCAAAATCTAATGCAAGCATGAGAGAGAATGGAATTGGCGATATCGGAATGATCAAGGGGGGTTTGCTTGCCTGGAAGCTCTGCTGAAAAGGAAGAAGAATCGTCGGTGACGTAGTCAATCACAGTGGCATCATCAGCGGTCTCGGGGTCTACCGGAGATAAGTGTGGGAAGAAACAGTAAATACAAAGCACACAGATGCATGGCATGGAAATAAGCGGTGCTAAGGTGTTCTAACGCAACGCTACACGATGCCGGCGAAGCGGGGAAACATCCGGGAAAGTTTTTCCGAAGTTTGGCATTTTTGAACAGATGAAACGGAGATGGACAGTTCCATGTTGGCTATCCTAGGGGCGTATGACAGACGAACGGAGGGCATATTTGGAGGGGCGTATGACAGTTCCATGTTGTCATATTTTCCTGAGCAACTTCCATGTATAAAACTTTATCATCTGAACTACGGATTAATTTATATGATTTTTCAAAGTTTTAATAATATTCTGAAAAATAACATTAATCGTGCTCTAGATGAAACAAGGTACTTAAAAAACTATTTTTTGAAGCTTTTACATCATTGATTTTTTTCAGCACTAACAATGTTATTTCTTCATGAAATTTTGCACACTACTGGAACACTCGAACATGTTTGGCCAACAATTTGTCCTTTGGAATCTCCTTGCTACTCCCTCCATTTGACAATGTAGTGCGCCCACTGAGGGAGTCCTGGATTAGGGGGTCCTCGGACAGCCGGACTATATCCTTTGGCCGGACTGTTGGACTATGAAGATACAAGATTGAAGACTCCGTCCCGTGTCCGGATGGGACTCTCCTTTGCGTGGAAGGCAAGCTTGGCAATTCGGATATGTAGATCTCCTCCCTTGTAACTGACTCTGTGTAACCCTAGCCCCCTCCGGTGTCTATATAAACCGGAGGGTTTAGTCCGTAGGACAACAACAACAATCATACCATAGGCTAGCTTCTAGGGTTTAGCATCTACGATCTCGTGGTAGATCAACTCATGTAATACTCATATCATCAAGATCAATCAACCAGGAAGTAGGTATTACCTCCATCGAGAGGGCCCGAACCTGGGTAAACATCGTGTCCCCCGCCTCCAGTTACCATCCGCCTTAGATGCAAAGTTCGGGACACCCTACCCGAGATCCGCCGGTTTTGACACCGACATTGGTGGTTTCATTGGGAGTTCCAGTGTGCCATCACAATAAAGGATTGATGGCTCCTTCGATCATCGGCAACGATGCGATCCCGGGTGAGGTTTTCCTCCCCGGACAGATCTTCGTATTCGGCGGCTTCGTACTGCGGGCTAACTCGCTTGGCCATCTGGAGCAGATCGAGAGCTACGCCCCTGGCCATCAGGTCAGGTTTGAAAACTTGAACTATACTGCCGACATCCGCGGAGACTTGATCTTCGACGAATTCGAACCCATGTCAGGTGTGCCGCACAATCACGACGGGCATGACTTAACTCCGACGTCAGACAGTGTTCGGGTGGTCACACCTGCAACTACTCCGGCCCTCAATCCGGAACAATTTGCGCCATTGGAGGACGGGTGGATAGACCCCGCCACGGAGGGCGCACTCTCAGTGGCGATAGAGCCGAATACTGACTTCACCTCCTATGAGAGCCATGTTGCCGGACCATTGGACTCGTCCCCGGCCACGGGCTCCGAGCCGCCTAAGTCCGTGCCTATCGAATCCGATTGGGCACCAATCATGGAGTTTACCTCCGCGGATATCTTTCAGCACTCGCCTTTTGCGATGTGCTAAATTCATTAAGGTCTCTCTCCTTGTCAGGAGAACCTTGGCCGAACTATGTCCAGCTAGAATGGGATGCGGACGATGAAGAAATGCGCTCCCCACCCACCACCCACTTAATAGCCACTGTCGATGATTTAACCGACATGCTCGACTTCGACTCTGAAGACATTGACGGTATGGACGACGATGCAGGAGACGAACAGGAACCACCGCCCACAGGGCGCTGGACTGCCACCTCGTCATATGATATATACATGGTGGATACCCCCAAAGAAGGCGATGGCGATAAGACAGCAGAGGATGACCCCTCCAAGAAGCAACACAAGCACCGACGTCAGCGGCGCCGCTCTAAGTCTCGCCATAGCAAAAGTAGTGATGCTGGCACAAGAAAGAATAACACTCCGGATAGTGCCGAAGACGACGACAATCACCTCTAGCCAGATTTAGAGCGGGAGGATGAACAAGCTAGCCCTCCAGAACAGGCAGCAGACGGAGAAATGGAGGATGACAATTACATGCCTCTCTCTGAAGACGAGGTGAGCCTCGGCGATGAAGAATTTATCGTGATGAGGATCCCATCGAGCAGGAGCGCTTTAAGCGCCGGCTTATAGCCACAACAAATAGCCTAAAGAAAAAGCAACAACAGCTTCGAGCTGATCAAGATCTGCTAGCGGATAGATGGACCAAAGTCCTAGCAGCCGAGGAATACGAACTCGAGCGCCCAACCAAGAGTTATCCAAAACGCAGGTTGCTACCTCAACTCGAGGAGGAAGCATTGAAACGTACATCACCAGTGTATGATGCGGCTGATCGGCCACCTCGTGGCTGAGACAGAGAGGCATTTCAGGATGAAGTCCAACCTGCAACCCGCCGCCACTCAAACAAAAATACCAAGGCCCGGGGCAACACGCGGGACCTGTGAGACGTATTGGAAAACAAGACAAAACATGCAAGATCGATCTAGGGATCACGGGGGCGCGCACCAACGCGAGACGATGACCGTCACGCCGGATACACTAAAAGCAAATCCGGCCGGGCCGAATACAGCAGACAAGACTCATATGAACTGTGTCGTGATATAGCCCGGCACAGAGGTGCCGCCACCCCCTATGCTTCATTGATGAAGTAATGGATCACGAATTCCCAGAGGGTTTTTAACCTGTAAATATTGAATCATATGATGGTACAACAGATCCCGCGGTATGGATCGAGGATTTCCTCCTCCACATCCACATGGCTCGCGGTGATTATCTACACGCCATCAAGTACCTCCCACTAAAACTCAAAGGACCAGCTCGACATTGGCTGAATAGCTTGCCAGCTGACTCCATTGGCAGTTGGGAGGATTTGGAAGATGCATTCCTTGACAACTTCTAGGGCACTTATGTGCGACCACCGAATGCTGATGACTTGAGCCATATAACTCAGCAGCCAGAGGAATCGGCTAGGCAATTCTGGACACGGTTCCTAACTAAGAAAAACCAAATTGTCGACTGTCCGGATGCAGAGGCCTTAGAGGCATTTAAGCATAAAATCCATGACGAGTGGCTCGCCCGGCACCTCGGCCAGGAGAAGCCGAAGTCTATGGCAGCCCTCACGGCACTCATGAACCGCTTTTGCGCGGGCGAGGATAGCTGGCTAGCTCGCAGCAACAACACATCAAGGAATCCTGGCACTTCAGGTACCAAAGATACTAACAGCAGACCACGTCGTAACAGACACAAGCGTCGCAGCAACTGCGATACCGCCGAAGATACGGCAGTCAATGCCGGATTCAGTGGCTCTAAATCTGGTCAGCGGAAAAAGCCATTCAAAAGAAGCACTCTGGGCCTGTCCAGTTTGGACCGCATACTCGATTGCTCGTGTCAAATTCACGGCACCCCCCACAAGCCAGCCAACCACACCAACAGAGAATACTGGGTGTTCAAGAAGGCCGGCAAATTGAACACTGAAAACAAGGACAAGGGGTTGCATAGCGACGATGAGGAGCCCCGGCCACCGAACACGGGAGGACAGAAGAGGTTCCCTCCACAAGTGAAAACGGTGAACATGATATACGCTACCCACATTCCCAAGAGGGAACGTAAGCGTGCACTAAGGGACGTCTATGCGATGGAGCCAGTCGCCCCAAAGTTCAACCCATGGTCCTCTTGTCCGATCACATTCGATCGCAGGGACCACCCCACTAGTATTCATCATGGCGGATCTGCCGCATTGGTCCTTAACCCCATCATCGACGGATTTCACCTCACCCGAGTCCTTATGTACGGCGGCGGCAGCCTGAACCTGCTCTATCAGGACACAGTGCACAAAATGGGTATAGACCCCTCGAGGATCAAACCCACTAAAACCACCTCTAAAGGTGTCATCCTAGGTGTAGAGGCCCATTGCACGGGCTCAATCACACTGGAAGTGGTCTTCGGATCTCCGGACAACTTCCGAAGCGAGGAGTTAATCTTCGATATCGTCCCGTTCGCGATGGCTATCACGCCTTTGCTCGGGAGAACCGTGACGGTTAAATTCAATGCGGTACCGCATTATGCGTACCTCAAGCTCAAAATGTCAGGACCACATGGGGTTATAACAGTCAATGGAAACACTGAACGCTCACTCCGCACGGAGGAACACACCGCGGCCCTCGCTGTTGAGGCACAAAGCAGCCTTTTAAGGCAAACCGCCAATTCAGCGATAAAGCCCACGGATACCGTCAAGCGAGTCCGGAGTAACATGCAACAGGATCGCCTGGCATGTTCAGAGCTCGCCTAGCAATTCGGCCCCCGTCCTAGTCCCAGTCTGTCGGTGTACTAGAGTAGGGGTACCCTAGTATCCCGTACTCGTGCACGGACGATTCAGCACCTCAGCAAGGTTCGCCTCGCCACCGCCAACTTCCTCCGTGGCTCCTTGGAGCCATTCAAGAACAAAGTATTAGATTGAGAAGACAAGGTCCCGACAAGAGGAGCTTGTCGGGAAGGCCACTCGAGCACGCAGAAGACAAGGCCCGGCAAGAGGAGCTTGCCGGGAAGGCCAGGCGCGACAAGCCTCCGGCGCCGACAAGATTCGCCGCGGCAAGGCGCTTGCCGGCATGCAACTCCTCCCCGTCTCGCTCCAGCTCACCCAGCGGCGTGTCGCCATGGGACCGTTCCATGTCTTGGCGTGTCGAGCATTTGTGCAGCCAGCGGAGAGCAGCGACAGCGGTCTTGACAGGCTCGCCATCGTGGCGGCGGAGGCGCACTGACGGTCTGTTACACTGTTTGGGCGACAACGACAGGCATTTATTGCTTTTGTCCCTTGCCGTCGAGTTAGGTATTTTGCACTTGTACCTTTGTTCAAGTAGGTGTACCAACTCCTGTTTTTACATTCGTACCCCCGCCTGCGTTGCCACCTGTCGGAGACCCCTTGAGCATATAAAAGGAGGCCCGAGTGCAACGTAGAAGGGGTTCCGCGAGGTTCGGTTCTTTCGGCTCGCGTCTTTCGCAAGGTTCGATTCATTCGACCCACCGTAGACTAGCCACACTCACGCTAGGTTTTGTAGCCCGCATTGCTCCCTAGCAAGAACACAATAGATCAAACAAGCAGCAGTAGGAGTTTTATCTCTCCGGAGAGCTCCGAAACTGGGTAAATCGCTCGTGTGCATCGCCTCAATCCGCTCTTCGTGCGACCTCCGCCCCCCTCCGAACCACAAGGGGCCTGCTCCGCCGGCCCCATAGGTGTCCGTGGGTACGATCAGCCTCCCCGACATCTCTGGCGCGCCAGGTAGGGGGCGTCGAGGCCGTGTGAATCCGATCCGGCGTTCACGCGAGCGGCATCACCAACATCTTCCTCAGCATGCCACCGAAGAAGAAAGCTTCGGCGGCAGCAGAGCCGTCCGTGTCATACCCACCCTCACCGCAGCAAACGGGTGGTGGTGCAGACGCTGGCGGAGGAACGGGCGCCGACGAAGGTGCTCGCGACGTTGCCAAGTCCAAGGACAAGGCACCGCAGACCTCGGCGTCCGCGCATCTCCCGCGCCCGTCTCAGAGACGCGAGACCAACAACGTCATGGCGTTCTGGCGCCATACGTTCGTTGGATCGAGACCCTCAAGACCAGCATGCGCGCCAACATGCTGGCACTAGTGAGATACGGTCGCCCGGACGGGGCGCTGCTCCTTCTAACGTAGTTAGAAGTCCGAGCGTGTCCCGCTCCTCGCACCATTCTCCAATGCCGCCTACTACTCCAGCAGAAGCTCTGGCGAGAGCTCAACTGCTCCTCGACTACCCTCAACGGCCGACAAGGTCGACGGTGGAGGGCCACTATCGAGCCTCATCGGCTTTGCGGTAGCGGCGACGCTCGCGGCAACCAACGCCATCGTTGCCGCGGCGTGACGACAAAGGCACGAGCCGGTGGCGGCAGACTGTCGGAGGTGCAACCACCATGCACTCTCCGCCAAGAAGGCCAAGATCGCCGATTCACCGGATCCACCTCGACAGCGACTCCACTGCATCGTCGGATCCGCGAACCCGCCGCGATCAGCGCCAAGTTCTTCATGAGCGACAACAAGAGGATGCTCGAACTCGCATCGAGCGCCGAAGAGAAGCGCGCTGGGCCTTCTGTTGACATGCACGCGCCGGAGGGACCAGGCGACTTGCCATACGCGGTAGGTTGCCCTGCGTTCACTCGTGAGCTGCGGCAAGTCCAGTTGCCCAGCCAGAAAAACTTCAAACCAGACGTGCCGGAGAAGTATGATGGCTGGACGCACCCGTCGGAGTTCCTCAGCATCTACACCATCGCGGTGCAGGCTGCGGGGGGACGGGACGACAAGAACCTCGCCAACTACTTCCCGCTCGTGCTCAAGCCCAACGCCGAGATCTTGGCTCATGCACTTGCCGGACAGCTCCATATCCTCTTGGGCAGATCTGTGCCATCAGTTTGTTGGCGCCTTCACAGGTGGCCACAAACCTCATGGCCAAGAGAGTGACCTTCACTTGCTCGCCCAGAGGGAAGGAGAGTCCCTGCGCAAGTTCATCCAGAGATTCAGCCGTGTGCACTACAACATCCCAGACGTCCACCCTGTCGCGGTGATCAGCGCATTTCATCAGAATATGCGGAAGCGCAGGATGAGGGAGGAGATGGCGATGTGCAAAGTCAAGGACGTCAGCGAGCTGTACGCCTTGGCCGACAAGTGTCTTGTGGAGGAAGGGAGGAGACTCCTGGAGAGAATGCGGAAGCAGGATCTCGATGATGACACCGCCCCGGCAAAGAAGGGCCGGCGGCGAGGCAACAGGAAGAAGAAAAGCAGAGAAGTGCTAGCTGTCGAGCAGTCCGGCGATGGAGGCGGCGACAAGAACGCCAAGGCTGGTGTCTCCGGCAAGGAGATTGCCACTGACGCCAACCACCAGTCAGTGGCGGCCGCCGACAAGCAGGACAGCTCCGGCAAGCAGTATTGTAAGATCCACCGCACCAAGGGCCACGATCTCCAGAGCTGCAAGAAGGTCGAGCAGCTCGTCGAATAGCAGAGAGCTGAGTACGAGCGGTGAGACAAGGAGAAGGCCCAGGAAGGTGCTGGGGGAGCAAGCAAGAAACGTCCCGGCCGGGGGGGACGCCGCGGCAAGGTCAAGCAGCGACAAGGAGATCGACCTCCCCGCGGCCGCGACAAGGATGAAGATGACGATGACGACGAAGATATGGAGGACGACGACGCCGACGAGCAGGAGTTTCAGAAAGCCACAGAGGTTCTTCTGCTGACGGAGGTAAGCTTCCCTGCATACCTCCCACCGCCAACTCAAGCAATGGATGCGGGAGGTCAATGCCGCGGAACCATCCGTAGAGTCACGCAAGCCTCTGAAGTGGTCCAACACGCCTATCATTTTTGATATTGAGGACCACCCTGATCGCATAATTGCGGTCGGGTGCTTGCCGATGTTGGTCTCTCCAACCATCCGCAACCTCAAGGTCACAAAAATGTTAGTTAATGACGGGGCGGCTTGAATCTGATCTCCTCCGCGGTGCTCCGGAAGCTTCAAATCCTCGACAGCGAGCTCGAAGAGACCGGAACCTTCCAAGGAATCAATCCGGGAAGGAGCAAGCGAAGGGAAGATTACGTTGCGGTCACATTTGGCCGTGAGCTGAACTTCAGGATCGAGAGGGTTACATTTGGCGTTGCCGATTTCCCATTGCCTTACAATGGGATACTTGGCCGCCCAAAGACTCGCCAAGTTCATGGCAGCCTCTCATTACGCCTACAACCTACTCAAGATGTCGGGCCCGATAAGCGTCATCTCTGTCCATGGCGACAAGAAGGATGCCCTTATCTGTGCCGACAAGATCTTCCGGCACGCAGCAGCCGCGACTGCATCGCTTCAACACTTGCCGCTGAAGCTCCGGGGAAGAAGACCAAGTCCAAGTCCGGCAAGGGCTCTGATGCTCACTCCGGCAAGCGCACCTCTTCGGAGTGCTACGCTACCGTCGAGGACGCACCATCGAGCTCCACCGGCAAGTGCAAGAAGATGGTGGCTCCACCGAAAACCAAGAAGGTGCCCGCCAAGGAGGACGGCGCTGGTGGTACCTTCGCCATCAGTGCCTCTCTCGACCCCAAATAGGAAGGCGCGCTCGTTGCTTTCCTGCGGGCGAATGTCGACGTGTTTGCATGGCAACCGTCTGATATCCCAGTGTTCCTGTGAAAGTGATTGAGCACCGCCGGCCGTTTGTCCTCATGCGCGCCCGTCAAGCAAAAAGTCGAGAAGCAAGCGGTGGGCGCCAAGAATTCATAGCCGAAGAGATCAAGAAACTGGAAGCAGCAGGCCTTGTCAGAGGAGTGCTCCATCCTACGTGGTTGGCCAATCCTGTAGTCGTGCGCAAGGCAAATGGGAAATGGAGGCTTTGTATTGACTTCACAGATGTTAATAAAGCTTGTCCCAAAGATCCATTTCCCTTGCCGCGCATTGACCAGATTGTTGACTCCACGGCCGGATGTGATTTGCTTTCGTTTCTTGATGCATACTCAGGATATCATCAGATCTTCATGGCTGAAGAAGATGAAGAGAAGACCGCATTCATCACACCATGTGGCACATACTGTTTCATACGGATGCCTTTCGGTTTGAAGAATGCTGGTTCAACATTTGCAAGGGTAGTTCATGACGCTTTTGAGCCGCAAATACACAGAAATGTAGAAGCCTACATGGATAACATAGTGGTCAAGAGCAAAGACAAAGCAACTTTGGTTCAAGATTTGGACGAGACCTTTGCAAATCTGCGCAAGATCAACCTCAAGCTCAACCCCGAGAAGTGCGTGTTTGGAGTCCCTTCCGGCAAGCTTCTCGGGTTCTTCGTGTCTCAGCGGGGGATTGAAGCTAATCCCGACAAGATCAAGGCCATCGAGCAGATTGAAGCACAGAAGCGCGTCAAGGATGTGCGAACGCTTGCCGGTTGCGTGGCTGCTCTCAGTAGGTTTATTTCTAGGTCTGCTGTTGAGCATACGCCATTTTCCAAGATTTTGAAAAAGGCAGGTCCAAGAAAATGGACTCGAAGCGGAGGATGCGCTGCAGGACTTGAAGAGATACTGTCCTCCACTCCAACACTTGTCGCGCCTAGGCCACAAGAGAAGTTGCTGCTGTATATAGCGGCAACCAATCAAGTGGTTAGTGCTGCGTTAGTGGCGGAGAGGGAGGCGGATGATGAGCCAGCAACCACGGCAAACACATCCAGCGACAAGCAGGGGGCTTCGCCGACAAGCTCTGGTCCCGACAAGGACGAGTCCGCGAAGACGCATGAGCAGATGCAGAAAAGGATGGTACAACGCCCAGTCTACTTTGTCAGTTCCCTTCTGCAGGGGGCTAGGTCAAGGTACTGCGTGTGCAGAAATTGCTTTTCGGCCTCCTCATGGCCTCGAAAAGCTGCGCCATTACTTCCAAGCACATGAGATCACAGTTGTCACCGCTTTCCCTGAAGAGGATAATCGCAGAATCCGAAGCGGCAGGCGGGATTGTCGAGTGGGCCTTTGGAGCTGTCAAGCTTTGGTCTTAAGTTTGAAAGCACATCAACTATCCAAAGCAGAGCCTTGGCAGAGTTCATAGCAGAATGGACGCCAACGCCAGATGAAGAGATTTCGGAGACGAGCATCCCCGTCAAAGAAGCAAGCAAAGAGTGGCTGATGTACTTTGATGGTGCCTTCGCCGCAAAGGCGCCGGCAAGTTGGCGTCTTGCTTATCGCACTCCACCGGAGAGCACCTCAAGTACGTCGTCCAGATGCACTTTCCCAAGGAGCAAGCGACAAACAATACTGCAGTGTATGAAGGTTTGCTTGCCGTTCTCAGGATCGCGGTGGACCTTGGGATCAAGAAGCTTATTGTCAGGGGTGACTCGCAACTCGTCGTCCGACAAGTGAACAAAGATTACCAGAGTCCGTTGATGTAAGCCTACGTCGATGAAGTGAGGAAGCTGGAAGAGCACTTTGGCGGCCTGCAAATGGAACATGTTCCAAGAGCTCAGAATGATATTGCTGATGGTCTGTCAAAGTGCGCCGCACTCAAGCTACCTGTGGAACCAGGGATCTTTGTGCTCAAGCTGACTCAACCAACCGTAACACCATCGACCGGACAGAGCAAGAAGAGGAAGTTGGCCTCTGGTGACTACTTTCCGATAGAGCTTCTCGAAGCCGTCGTTGCAAAAGGTCCCCAAGATCAACACCAACAGCCGAGGAGCGATCTGCTCCGACAGCACCCTGTGGTTTGTTTACGTTGAAGCAAACGCTCCCGACAGTCTTGTTACGGCAAGCTTGTCGGGAGCATCTAACTCCGGCAGAGCCACAAGCTCTTGCCAGAGAAGCTGATGTTCCTCAAGAGCAGCAGATGTGCCTTTAGTCCTTGTTGTCGAGCCACAAGCTCCAACATGGGCGCAGCAGATTGTCCATTTCCTTCAGACATGAGAACTTCCCGAAGAGCAAGAAGAAGCGGAAAGAGTAGCCCGGCAGTCAAGTATGTACCAGTTTGTCGACAAAGATACTGCATGTAAGAAGACTCAACGGTGTGAAATTGAAGTGTATTGCCCGGGAAGATGGATGTAAGCTGTTGGCGAGAGATACATGGAGGCATATGTGGTCACCACATTGGTGCAAGAGCACTTGCCTAAGCAAAGCTTTCGGCAAGGTTTCTTGGCCGACAGCCCTCCAAGATGCAATCGCACAAGTAACCAAGTGTGAAGCGTGCAGTTCCATTCCAAACAGATACACCAGCCTGCTCAAGCTCTCCGCACGATCCCTTTATCCGGCCATTTTTGATGCTGGGGCTCGACATCTCGGCCCCTTCCCGAGCTGTCGGGGCTTTGAGTACTTGTACGCCGCCATCGACAAGTTCACAAAGTGGCCGGAAGTGGAAGCGATGAGGAAGGTGACAAGACAGTGATCAAGTTCTTGGTCGATTGTTTGCCGTTTCGAATCCCTAACAGGATCATCACCGACAACGGCACACAATTTACGAAGTCGCACCTTCATGCAAGACGTCCAAGACCTTGGCGCCAAAGGTCTGCTTCGCTTCCGTTGCTCACCCGAGAAGCAACGGTCAAGCGTAGAGGGCAATGCTTGAAGTGCGCGGGCTCAAGACCAGAACTTTCGACGGGCTGCACAAGTGCGGAAGAAACTGGATCGAGGAGCTGCTGGTGGTTCTTTGGTCGATCGTAACGACGCCAAATCGAGCCACCGCCGTGCACCCTTTGCTCTAGTCTATGGAGCAGAGGCAGTTCTCCCCACGGAACTTCAGATACGGATCGCCCGAGTGCTCGCTTATGATGAGTTTGAGCAAGAGCAGCTGCGACAAGATGACGCTGCTCCTTGAGGAGGATCGCTCTTCTGTCAGGCGAGCCGCCACCGACAAGCTCTGCGTCGCTACCATGGCCGCAGAGTTAATGCCAGAAGTCTCGAGGAAGGCGACCTTGTTCTTCGGCGCGTTCAATCCGCCAAGAATTCAAACAAGTTGACGCCGAAGTGGGAAGGCCCTTATCGGGTGAAACGAGTCACTAGGCCTGGCGCTGTCCGCCTTGAGACCGAAGATGGCATTCCGGTGAGCAACTCCTGGAACATTGAGCATCTTCGTAAGTTTTACCCATAAGGCGCGGTTGTCGGAACCCGTTCCGGCAACCACCCTTTTGTACAAGTCTTGCCGCTGTTGCATGTAATCCTTCGTACAAAGCCGGGCGCAGGCCCCGTGCATCAGTAAAGCCCATGTGTTGCGCACAGCTTGTCAAGTTCATGCTTTCATCAATTTATTGCATGCTTTGGCTAACACTTTGTGCAGCAACCACACCCGGTAAGCAAAATCGAGCCACTGGGCTCCATAACGTTATTTCCTCTTCTTTTTCTTCTCTCAAAGAAAGGGAGGCTCCCTCGCGCACAAGTTAACCAGGGGGGAGGAGGAGATAATACTATGGACCAGGCACCGCTCGAGGAAGTTTCACCTCATCGGGAAGCAAGAAACAGAAAAGCTAAGTTGCCAAAGTTTGAGAAATCAATTTTTAAAATTTTCATTATCTTCCTCGAACGATAGTACTTTGTATGGAAAATCTGTGCGCAGAGGAACCGAATCGTGACTGGTCGCGCCCTTACTTTGTTTCTAGTCCGCTCAACAACTTAAGTGAGTTGCGGCTAGTCCGCGACAAGGTTGCTTGTCGGTAGCGACCCCGCCAAAGAAGTTGCTGAAGTTCCGCGACTTTTCGGCGCCATGGCAAGGGTGCCTGCACCGGCAAGTTCCCCTGAAAAGCGTAGGGCAATAACGTACAAAGGAAGGGATCAAGTAGAGGAAATAACGTTGCATTGACCGATTCACCTAAGATAGAGTATATTACAGAATAACTTGGCGCTGATCTAACAAAGTTTTCTAAAAACATGACCAGCAGCGACAAGGGAAAGATAAGGTTGGCGGCCTAGTCCACGCGGTCGCCCTCGATCCTCTTGATCTTGTTCACCTTGTCCACAATGGGTGCGACAAGGGCTTTGAGCTCCTACACGTTGGCTTCGGCCGGCAACGATCTGAGGACGCCATTAAGGGTTAGGCCCGGGTTGCGGAAGGCCACCTTCATCAACACCTTCTCGAGGGCCCCCGCACAAACTTGGCGCGATTCCTCGCCACCGCCGGACCTCTTCCCGAGTCGCGGAGACCCGTCACCACGCCTTTGAAGAACAGGCTGAGCTTGACGCTGGGCTGGAGATGCTCGTCGGAGGAGTACGCGAGGTCCCCCATCCCCAGCTCCATCAGCTCGTTGTGGATGTCGGCAGCGGTGTCCACAAGACCTTCGGTCCAGTGCTCCACGCCTCCTCAAGGTGTTCTCGACGGAGACAAGATCCGCCAAGCTCCTCCTTGGCCGTGATCGCCTCCAACAAGCCCGCCTCCGCTCTCCGGCACCATCCAACGTCTGCGCCAGAGTGGTCCGATTTCAGCTCCAGATCCGCCTTTGGAGTCCTTGGCGGCGTCGAGCTCCTTGGCCTGTCGTGAGACGGACCTGCAGCTTGCCCAGCGTGTGGGCGCCCTTCTCGCGCTCACGCTTGAGCACGGCAAGCTCTTCGCCGCTCTTCGTGAGGGTGGCCTCCAGCTGTGCCACCCTCGCCTTCAGCTCTTCCTTGGCGGCCTCGGCGGCTGCGGCAGCATCCTTCGCTTCCTGAAGCGCCCCGCCAAGCGACTCCTCACGCGCGGCAAGGTCCTCCTCGTGGCTGTCCAGGTTAACCTTCCGCTGCGCCAACTCGCTTTCCTGCTGGCGAAGCTTCTCGGCAGCCAGCCGCTGCTCCTCATCACCGCGGCCTTCTCAAGGATGAAGGCCGTGCGCTCTTCTGCGAAGCTGCGCCCAGCTGCTCGCCACGTCGCGAGCGCTTCTTGTTGGCGCCCGAGCTCCTCGGCGCTTCTCTATGTCCGCTACCGCCCTCGCGACAAGGGCTTCCGGGTCTCCAACTTGGCTCGACGGGTGCGGTAGAGGGACAAGAGCTTCTTCAATGCTCCTCCTCGGACTTCGCCAGCTGCCGCTGCTTGGCGATCCACCAGCGCCAACCCAGCGGACGCGAGTAGCTCGCCGTCAAAGGTCTCGCCCTCGGCTGGCGCCTGAGCTCGGCTGTGGGAGCTTGAGGAAGACGCGCCCGGCCTTTAGGTAGGCACCGGCTGGGGCTCCTCGGAGCCTGGCGCCGCGGCGGCAGCGGGGGAGTCGGCTGTCGTTGTAGCGCTTGCCGCTCATGCGGCCTCAGGGCCGTTAGTACGACCGTCCGACCCCTCGCCGCCCCCTGCGTCGGCAGCCTCGGTGGCCTCCGCGCCAACAGGCTCATCGGCGACGGCCTCTTCTTCCACGACGATGACCTCTTCTTCCTCGACGGCGGCCTCGTCGGTGTTGCCGCGCGTTTCCTCCTCGCCGGCGATTTCAACCTCCATCGGGTCTGCGTCAGACGAAGAAAGAGCAGTCAAGCAGATATCCAAAGAAAGAGAAACAAAAGAAAGCAAGCCCAAGGGAGATTTTCATGTAAGGGAGTTACCTGCAACGGGATCCGCAGCCAAGGCCTCGACCGCTGGAGGGTCGCTGGCGCCGTCCCTTGCCGGGGTAGCCTCCCTTGCCGGAGTGGCCTCCCTTGCCGGGGTGGCCTCCCTTGTCGGAGGGCGCTCCCTAGCCGGGAGTCCTCCCTTGGCGGGCGAGTGGCGGTGGGCAGGATCTCGGAGGCGGCTTCCGAGCCCTCCCCGATGAGACCTGCTCTGCTCCTGCACAAGCACACGGTCAGATATCAACAAAGAAGGGGCACCCCCGCACGCCTAATAGCAAGAAGAAAACTGCACGCTTACTCTGGGGGCTGTGCTGGGGGCTGCTTTGGGGAAGGGTTGCCGGGTCCGACAAGGCGGTCTCGGACGCGTCCCCCGTCGCCACGGGAGAATCGTCCTCAACGACGACCGTCGGGATCTTGGCCCTCTTCGCCGCTCTCTCGGCCAGCGTCCTGAAAAGGAAAGAGTCCAGAACGAAGCAAATCAGATTCAAGATGAAGCAATAAAAATTGAAGACATACAGGCGCGATCTCGAGAAGCTTACTCTTCGCCTTCCTCCTCGGAGCTGAGCGCGGAGAAGTCAAACTCCGGCCCGCCTCCGGTGCGATGAGGCGGGGGAGTGGGCTCTCTTGGCCGCTTGGCGGAGGCATCGGTGGCGGCCTGAGAAGATTCCGCCCCAGTTGTCGCTGCGGTTTGGGGCGCTCCCGCGGCAACCTCGCTTGCCGCGGTGGAGCGCGTCGAGCGGCGCTGGCATTGTGGGCCGACCTGTCTCCCGGCTCGTCTCCAGCCCTGGAGACGCCTCCTCGGCGGAGCCGGGGCTCACTGGTGGCAAGTCGCTTGGTGGAGGGGAAGAAGCCCCTCGGCGGGTCCACTCGTCCCGGCCTCGAGCTCGACAAGCTCGTCCTCGCCGGCGACCTCCCTCGCCAAGCGCTTGCCGCCTTTGCCGCGTCCGCCTCCTCCACGGTGAACCCGAAGGCTCCAGCGGCAGCGGCTGCTGCCACCTCCTCCGCTCTGGTGGTGATCCACGCCATCTCCTGCTCGATGGTGTCTCGGGTGAGCCTCTTCTACTCGTCGAAGCGGATCGGCACCTCTTGCAAGTTGTCGAAGAATTGCTGCACGACCTCGTCGGGGGGCTCCTGCCAGGTCGGGACGATCCCGTGGGAGTCGCACAGTGGCATCATGGGGCGGATGCGGTCGAGCACCGAGTTGTTGCACAACGGACGACTTCGCCGCAACCTGAACCACTCGGGATGTTCGGGTCGTTCTTGAACAGCTCGAGCAGCACCGAATCCAGCTCCATGACGGTGAAGTTCCAATTCAGGCCCGGCGTAGCCTCATGATGTCCGCTGCTCGGAACTCCCAAGCAGGCCACCTCCTTTCCTGCAAGGGAAGCGCGGCGGCGAATGAAGTCTGCGCCAACTGCGCCAATAGTTAATCCGGCAAGCCTGAGGCGCAGAATTCGGGTCACAGCTATCTTCAGCCTCGCATCCTCCGGCGCAAGCTACTCCAATCCTTGCCGCGCGCAATTGGCTCTTCACTCCTCCCACTTGTTCCGGAACTCCCCCTTTAGGTAGGCCTCTTTCTTGCCGATCCTAGAGACCCAGGCTATCCCTCCGGCAAGGGGCTCTCCTCTCTCGACGCGGGGAACAAAGAAATGGTGGAAGAGTGCCATGTTCGGTGGATTCCCGACAAAGTTTTCGCACAAATGTGCGAAACGGCCATGGTCAAGATGGCGTTGGGGGTGAAATCAAGGAGGTGGAGGCCAAGGTGTTCATTATGTCGCAAAGAACTTCGGAATACGGCGGGCAAAGACCGCAATAGAAGAAAAGGGTGAAGAAAGGGTACCTGTTGGGGCCAGATCAGCGGGCGGAGGCGGGAGCACCTCAGGCGCGGATGCGCCCGAGTCTCCGTCGACCAGAAAAGATAGTAGACGTCCGCAGCCCCGTGCGCGCCGAAGCTGCGAGGGAAGACGGCTCGCTCCTTGCGCGCAGCGCCATGAAGCCGCTGCGCCTCAGCCGACTTGACGCCCTTCTCCTTATCGGCCTTCGGGGCCATGGCGAGGGAGGGGCGGAGGAGGTCGACGGCGGTGAGTGTGCTTGTGGCGAAAGGGGGCGGGGCGCTGCTCTCTTCGCACCGGAGAAGACGAGGGGAGCGGCGGTGGTTTCTTGACAAGACGGCAATGGCAGGAGTGGTCGGCCTGCCTCTGTTTCCTCCACTTATAAAGGGGAGGAGGGGGCGGACGTTCCGCTTATATTAATAAAGAACCCCCCACGACCGCGCCCACGATCTCTCGCACGACGCCACGTCCGGTGCGTGCCGTTAGTGGGGATCGTGGTGGGTCCGGGGCGGGTTGCGGCGTGGTCGAGGCCGCTGCGTGTCCGCATGCAGTTCTAGGCCTGGCCCGACAAGCGCTTCGGCACTGTACGGCCCAGGCCCGGGGCTCTGTCGGTGTACTAGAGTAGGGTACCCTAGTATCCCGTGATTGCACGGACGATTGCAGCACCAGCTGCAAGGTTCGCCTCGCCACCGCCAACTTCCTCCGTGGCTCCCTTGGAGCCATTCAAGAACAAAGTATTAGATTGAGAAGATAAGGTCCCAACAAGAGTAGCTTGTCGGGAAGGCCACTCCTGGCACGCAGAAGACAAGGCCCCGGCAAGAGGAGCTTGCCGGGAAGGCTCGGAGCGCGAGAAGCTTCCGGGCGCGACAGGATTCGGCCATGCAAGGCGCTTTGCCGCGCATGCAACTCCTCCCGTCTCCGCTCCGGCTCACCCAGCGACGTGTCGCCATGGGACCGCTCCATGGGCGCGTGTCGAGCAGTATTGTGCAGCCAGCGGAGAGCAGCGACGAAGCGGCGCCGACAAAGCTCGCCATCGTGGCGGCGGAGGCGCACTGACGGTCTCTGTTACCTTTGTTTGGGCGACAACGACAGGCATTTATTGCTTTTGTCCCTTGCCGCCGAAAGTTAAGTATTTTGCACCGCATAATCGCTCAAGTAGGTGTACCAACTCCTGTTTTACATTCGCACTTCGCTGCTGCTGCCACCCGCCGGAGACCCTTGAGAATATAAAAGGAGGCCCGAGTGCAACGTAGAAGGGGTTCCGCGAGGTTCGGTTCTTTCGCTCGCGTCTTCGCATAAGGTTCGATTCATTCGACCCACCGTAGACTAGCCACACTCACGCTAGGTTTTGTAGCCCGCATTGCTCCCTAGCAAGAACACAATAGATCAAACAAGCAGCAGTAGGAGTTTTATCTCTCCGGAGAGCTCCGAAGCTGGGTAAATCGCTCGTGTGCATCGCCTCGATCCGCTCTTCGTGCGACCTCCGCCCCCCTCCGAACCACAAGGGGCCTGCTCCGCCGACCCCATAGGTGTCCGTGGGTACGATCAGCCTCCCCGACACAGTCAAGCGACAAAATCCGTGCCGCGCGTACATAATTACGCACTGAAAATACCATGGGCATAGGCGGGGGCACGACCAGGGCACATCCCACAATGCGGCTCAGCCGCCCCAGGGGCTGTATACCTTTATCATTTTCTCTCTCTTAGGACCTTATTCTTTGGAAGCCCTTTCCGGCAGTATGATTGCTGGACACATTACGGGAAGGAACAACCAAGGAGGCAAGAAGCTAAGACGTACAAGGGAATCCCCAGGTGGTCTCTAATAACAATCGAAGTACCATACCCATACGCAGCTTGCCCTTGGATAGGACATGTCAAATAGTCCTATTTTTTGCTTATTGCACTACTTGTATCAGTGCGCTTCGACGTACAATTTAAATAACAATGCATAGAATTAGTCTATTATTGCATTACCCTTCCTTTTTTCCTGTCTGTTTATTTACGACAACCTGCACCCGTACATTCTGGTACGACCAGTACGCCAGGGGCTTCTGTATACCCCATAATACGACATGAGAAGTCCAAACACTTTCGACAGTGTGGCACCCCAAACTTATAGCATTATACGCATCAGCTCCGAATCATGTCTTGGGTCAATAGTTGGGTTTGCCCGGCTCCCATGTTTTGGTACCTGACGTTCCGCAATATCGGCTAAGGTAGCGCTGGGAGAACTACTGCGATTGTGTCCCGGTTCTTCCAGACGAGCACCTCAGTAGAGAAAGCCAAAACTGACTGTCATGATAAGGCGAGAGCTAGTCGCTGTTCGAGAGGTCTCAAGTCCTTAAAGACTTTTTCCGCTTCGGGCGAGGAGTCGGCCTTGCCCGACTTAGGCATATATAGCACCCCAAATTTCGCCTTCCGAATACTAGGGGCTTCGCCATAATTTAAAATTGTAGACTTCTATGGCTAAGTGAGAGTGATAATGCCTTATAGTCCGATTGCACAGTTCACAGTCAACACCTCCTCAAGGACCCAAAATTGGGATAAAGAGTGCTCAGGTTTATTCCGAACACCCCAAAGATTAGTTACATGGGGCGTGTTTGACGATCGCCAACTCTCAGATTTTATAAACGGCCGCACAGAAGGTAATATTTTAAATTCAAAAGCATTGCATAGTACAAATGAACTCGTTTCATATTACAGGATCGCATGAGTACATTCATTAGAATATTACATCCTTCGTACATTCCTCCGCCACAAGGCGAGAACCCTTCAGGACACTGTTATAATACATTTCGGGGTGGTGATGCTCCTTGCCTTCCGGCGGCCCCTCCTTCACCAGCTTCTCGGCGTCCGGCCGCTGGACCTCTACTCGGCAAAAGCTCGCGCGCCCTACCGATGCGCATGACCGCTTTATGACGTCAAGTCGTGCGCAGGCATTCACAAGCCGCCTCACCAAGCCGAAGTAGCTATCAGGCAGGGGATCGCCAGGCCACATCCGGACTATGAGACCCTTCATGGCCTGTTCAGCCGCCTTGTGCAGCTCGACCAGTTGCTTCAGCTGGTCGCTCAAGGGCATAGGGTGTTCGGTCCCAGATATCGAGACCAGAACAACTTCTCCGTCGAGCTCCCTCTTCAGCCCGGTAGAACTCCGCGGCATCCAACACATCGCTGGAAGATCTGCGAACGCCTCGGAGAGCTCCGAACTCGGGTAAGTAAAAGGAAAGTCTCCTTCACATACTTGCTTGGCATAATGAATGCCTTACCCGCTGCTATCTTCTTAACTGCCTCAATTTCCTGGAGGGCCTTCTGGGCTTCAGCCTTGGCGTTTCATGCGCTCTTGAGGGCCTTCGCAAGCTCGGACTCTCGCGGCTTAGAGTCAAGATCCAAGGACTCGTGTTTTTTGACGAGAGCCTGGAGCTCTTGCTGCACCTCGCCCACTCGGGCTTCTTGCTTTTCTCGCTCAATGCGCTCCTTGGCTGCTTTGTCTCCGGCCTCGGATAGCGCCTTCTTCAGGGTCGCCACTTCGGTCGTGGCCCCTGGCAAATTCATGATGATCCTATTATTTTACAATCAAATTCCTTTTCAAATATACAGACGAGGAATCGCTTACCTTTGTTCTCATAGAGCTGCCTCTTGGTAAGGCCGAGCTCTTCCTTGGACCGCTCAAGGTCCTGCTTCAGCATAGCGACCTCCGCAGTGTGTGCGGCAGCGGCCAGCAGTGAGGCCTACATATGCACATAGACATATTCTGATTAGACTCCTGCGGTCATTGTTTGATCCTCTATTCGACCTTTCTTCGCGAATGCCAAACAGAGCATCAGGGGCTAGTGTCTATGCGGTAACATTCCCTTATAATCTGGTTACTTACCTCAAAGCCTGTTAGGAGGCTGGCAAGAAGCTTACCAGTCCGCTCTTGGCGGACTGAACCTTCTCGACCACCGCACTCATGATAGTGCGGTGTTCTTCGTCGATGGAAGCGCCGCGAAGCGCTTCCAGCAAGTTGTCTGGCGCCTCTGGATGGACAGAAGCCACCGGCATAGGCGTCTTGCCCCTCTTCACGGGGGGTCGCCTGACAGAGTCCGGAACCACTGGACGTTCCGGCGTAGTGTTTGGCTGGGGGCCGAAATCGGAGCCCATGGGAGTCTTGCTCCCCTTGCGCCCAGGGTCCGGAACGTCGCCTTGAGGCGCCTCCAGGACTACCTCCCCTCGGCTCGGTGCCCATTGGGACAACACCTCGACGTTGTCCGTAGGGCGAGGGGTAGAGGCGGTCGGAAGTGAATCACTATTCATATCCGATGGGTCCAAAGAACCATCCGACGAAGATACGTCGATATGGGCTCGGGACGGACTACATAATCATGTTGGCGTGATGAGAAGCGGTGCAATAAAACATACCATGAATTACTAGGGTACCCGGATACTTACGACTTCGACAGGGGCTTGTCCCTGGGCAACCACTCATCGTCGCTGTAGGCAACCGTCGTGGAGCAGTCCGGAAGGAGGGTCCTTCCCTTCTTGGACCCTTCGGCCTCCCCGGTTGGGGCAGCCTTCCTTTTCTTGTCTCCCCCGGCTGGGGGGAGAACTTTCCTCTTCCTCCTCCTCGCTGTGGGAGGAGGCGCTGGAGTTTTTGGACGATGAGTCCGATATAACCTTGCGCCGGAGACCCTTTCGGGTCCCCGTCGCCTTCTTCTGGGCCTTCTTCAACGGCACCTCGTAAGGCGCCGGAACTAGCATCTCCGTTAGGAGAGCATCTGCAGGATCTTCAGGCAGGGGAGCTGGGCAATCGATCTGCTCTGCTGTCTTTACCCAGTCCTATTAAATGGCATGGAGGCTTAGATCCCGCACATGATTAAACTGGGGAAGATAAACATCCTATGAGATATGGAAAACTTACCGGATTGGCAGGGCGCTTTGCGCTGAGTCCGCGATCCTCGGTAAGGGGAGGAGGTACCTCGGCGCCCTTGAACAGCACCTTCCAGACGTCCTTGTTTGTCGTGTCATGAAGCTCTTGCAGCGTCTGGTGCTCGACCGGGTCGAACTCCCACAAATTGAATGCCCGTCGTTGACACGGGAGGATCCGGTGGAAGAGCATGACCTGGACCACGTTGACAAGCTTGATTTTCTTGCTCATCATATTCCTGATGCATTTTTGGAGTCCGGTCAGCTCCACCGATGGACCCCAGGACAGGCCCTTCTCTTTCCAGGTGGTGAGCCACGTGGGGATTCCGGATCGAAATTCGGGGGCCGCCACCCAGTTGGTGTCACGCGGCTCGGTGATGTAGAACCACCCCGATTGCCACCCCTTTATGGTCTCCACATAGGAGCCTTCGAGCCAGGTGATGTTAGGCATTTTGCCCACCATGGCACCTCCGCACTCCGCTTGCTGGCCGACCACCACCTTCGGTTTAACATTGAAGGTCTTCAGCCACAGGCCGAAGTGGGGCCTGATGCGGAGGAAGGCCTCGCACACGACGATAAACGCCGAGATGTTGAGGATGAAATTGGGGGCCAGATCGTGAAAATCCAGCCCGTAGTAGAACATGAGCCCGCGGACAAACGGGTGGAGCGGAAATCCTAGTCCGCGGACGAAGTGGGTAAGGAAAACCACCCTCTCATGGGGCTCTGGCGTAGGGATGATCTACCCCGCATCTGAGAGCCGGTGTGCGATATCTGCGGCTAGATATCCGGCTTCCCGTAGCTTTGTGATGTTCTCTTCCATAACGGAGGAGACCATCCACTTGCCTCCCGCTCCGGACAAGCTTGGAGTGGTTTGAGAAGAAAAACGCAAGCTTGGGCGCTGGAGCTCGAGTGCGCAAGAATGGATGAGCAAGGAGGAAGAAGGCGTGGGTAAAAAGGGTGAATCCTTGTCCCTTTATAAGGGCGGAAGAGGCGATGCACCTCCCCACTTACCCGGTAAAGTCGCTTATTCCCCAAGCGTCGTAATTGATGGCGCGGTTGGGTTACCCACACCCGTATTGATGAGAATCCCATGATAAGGGGACACGATCTCTGCTTCGACAAGACGTGCCAAGGAAACCGCCTCGCGATATGTGCAGTGGCTGGTTGTGAAAAACGGTTCGAATAATGACCGGGTCGTGGTGTGATGTCATGCAGCAAAATGCGTCAGCAGATTAGATTTGTGGAAATATTATTCTCTCTGCGGTAGTATGTGGAACTTGTTTTGCAGAGCCGGACACTATCCTTGTGTTCAAAATCTTCTATGGAGTATTCGTAGGAGGAACCCGCCTTGCAATGCCGAAGACAATCTGCGCACCGGACTCATCGTCATTGAAGCCTGGTTCAGGGGCTACTGAGGGAGTCCTGGATTAGGGGGTCCTCGGACAGCCAGACTATATCGTTTGGCTGGACTGTTGGACTATGAAGATACAAGATTGAAGACTTCGTCCCGTGTCCGGATGGGACTCTCCTTGGCGTGGAAGGCAAGCTTGGCGATACGAATATGTAGATCTCCTCCCTTGTAACCGACTCTGTGTAACCCTAGTCCCCTTTGGTGTCTATATAAACCGGGGGGTTTAGTCCGTAGGACAACAACAACAATCATAACATAGGCTAGCTTCTAGGGTTTAGCCTCTACGATCTTGTGGTAGATCAACTCTTGTAATACTCATATCATCAAGATCAATGAAGCAGGAAGTAGGATATTACCTCCATCGAGAGGGCCCGAACCTGGGTAAACATCGTGTCCCCCGCCTCCTGTTACCATCTGCCTTAGACGCATAGTTTGGGACCCCCTACCCGAGATCCGCCGGTTTTGAACCGACACCCGCCCTTCCCGAGATTCAGCTTTGACCGTAAATTTGATATAATTTTTGTTGCCGACGCAGTCAGTCTTGTTGGTTAAATTTACAGTCAAAGTTGAATCTCGGGAAGCACGGGCGCACTACATTGTAAAATGGAGGGAATACTTGGGGGTAGGATTGAATATTCAAAGAAAACTGTCGACATTTGTTACACACCTGATGACCCCGCACGGGTCACTCTCAACACTTACTTTTTAAAATTTAAACTACTTTAGAAATGCATCTTGGTGTTCTGTGCAACGCACAGATGTCTTACTAGTATATGCTAGTTATTCAATTTGAACTACTATAATTTCAATACTTTGTTGGATTATAATATTTAAACTAGAACTGCTGCTGCATTTGAATATTTTTTAGCTAAACTCAAACTAGATATGCGGCTATTTTAAATGTAAGACTTTTAAAATGAATGTGTGGGAATGTATGCGAATATGATTGGATGCTCGGGTCTCACATTAGTGTTCGCAGACTAGTCTTCTAATCCGTGCATGAATGCTTTGACCGAAAAAGGCTTTCGCCCCGCTTTATATATAAAGCAACGATCAATAGCACCCGGTACAACCACACGCCCCCATACCACAAGCAAGCACATCCAAAGCAGGATAAAGAGGCGCTGAGCGCAACAGCACCCTCCCTAGCACTACAAGAGCAGCTAGGAACTACAACCGTGAACATGCCACCGCGAAGAGCTGAAGCCGCATATGATGAACCGTGGGCTCCAAAGCGGCGCCTTCAGAAAGGGGACGACACTGGAGTGCTGCCACCGCTCGATCCGAGGATCAGAGTTTCCCCTAGAGCAACACGACGGGTAGTGAGAGCCGCGACGACGCCTTCAAGACGGGAACGGGCTACGCCGCCGCCGGCCCGTCCAAAGATAGAGTAGGTTTCCACCCCGGCTATCATACACTGCCACCGAACGCCACACCCCGGCTACCACATGGCCATGGCAACCGGGCAGCACCCGGCCACGGGCTCTGCCCAAGAGCACCACCTCACCCGAGACCCGCCACTACCCCAGCCAAAGATACGAGGGGAAAGGACTCGCGTTTCGCACCCCTAGGCTGCCCCCAGGGCCGAGCCCCAATAGGCCGGCCAAAACTGGCCTCCATCAACCCGTCCTCGGCACCGGGAGCGAGACGAGCTTGGTCCTGCCGTCGGGCGCGAGACGAGCATGGTCCTGCTGTCGGGCGCGAGACGAGCGCTGTCCTGCTGCCGGGTGCAAGACGAGTGAGGGACCGTAGCTGGGGAGGGCCAACCATCGACGAAGAAAGCGGCCAGACGTCGAGAATATGGATCGACGGTCGAACCGGACCGCCTACCAACGAGCCGCCGCCATAAATCCAGCCACAGCCGACTCGCTGAGCTGATGTGATGCCGATTGCGGTGAATGGAAGCCGCCACTCAAGAGGGCCGAGCCTCCTTGCCGCCGCCGCCGCCCACAACCGGAGCAGCAGCCACACCGGGCCGGTGCCCCAACCCGCACCGCCGGCTGAAAATGCCAGATCTGGCCGGCACGCACCGCCGCCACCGCCACCTACCTCCACCAGCCACCACTGCCACCGGGTGCAGCCATCCACACCAAGCCAGGGGCAGGCCCAGGCGTGCACGCGCACGACCCCGCCACCGGAGCCCTCAGCCCGCTGCACCCAGGTGCGACCCGGTAGCCACTGCCGCCCCGAACCACCGCACCAGCCGCGCGCAACCCCCACCACCACACGACAGGCCGGATCCACGCAGCCACCACGGCAGCCACAGCCACCCGCACGCGCTGCGCCCTGCGCGAGCGCCACGTTCTCGAGGGCCACCGCATCCCGCGCTGCAGAGGGGCGTAGAGGAGGGAGAGAAACCCGCTGCCGCCTACGCCGACCGGATTTTGCCTGGCGGCACGCTCTGGCGGCGGCGAGGGCGGTGTTAAACGGGGGGAAAGTTGGAGGCGCTCGATCTAGGGTTCGCCTCCCCGCTTGCGGGAGCGGGCAGGACGAAGCTGTTGGAAATATGCCCTAGAGGCAATAATAAATTAGTTATTATTATATTTCCTTGTTCACGATAATTGTTTATTATCCACGCTATAATTGTATTGATGGGAAACTCAGATACATGTGTGGATACATAGACAACACCATGTCCCTAGCAAGCCTCTATTGGCTAGCTCGTTGATCAATAGATGGTTACGGTTTCGACCATGGACATTGGATGTCGTTGATAACGGGATCACATCATTGGGAGAATGATGTGATGGACAAGACCCAATCCTAAGCCTAGCACAAAGATCGTAGTTCAGTATGCTAAAGCTTTTCTAATGTCAAGTATCATTTCCTTAGACCATGAGATTGTGCAACTCCGGATACCGTAGGAATGCTTTGGGTGTACCAAACGCCACAACGAATCGGGTGACTATAAAGGTGCACTACAGGTATCTCCGAAAGTGTCTGTTGGGTTGGCACGGATCGAGACTGGGATTTGTCACTCCGTGTAAACGGAGAGGTATCTCTGGGCCCACTCGGTAGGACATCATCATAATGTGCACAATGTGACCAAGGGGTTGATCACGGGATGATGTGTTACGGAACGAGTAAAGAGACTTGCCGGAAACGAGATTGAACAAGGTATTGGGATAGCGACGATCGAATCTCGGGCAAGTACAATACCGCTAGACAAAGGGAATTGTATACGGGATCGATTTAGTCCTTGACATCGTGGTTCATCCGATGAGATCATCGTGGAACATGTGGGAGCCAACATGGGTATCCAGATCCCGCTGTTGGTTATTGACCGGAGAACGTCTCGGTCATGTCTACATGTCTCCCGAACCCGTAGGGTCTACACACTTAAGGTTCGATGACGCTAGGGTTATAACGGAAGCTTGTATGTGGTTACCGAATGTTGTTCGGAGTCCCGGATGAGATCCCTGACGTCATGAGGAGTTCCGGAATGGTCCGGAGGTAAAGATTTATATATAGGAAGTCCTGTTTCGCCATCGGGACAAGTTTCGGTCATCGGTATTGTCTTGGACCACGGAAGGGTCCCGGGGTCCACTGGTGGGGCCACCTATCCGGAGGGTCCCATGGGCTGAGGTGAGAAGGGATCCAGCCCAAAGTGGGCTGGGCGCCACTTCCCCTAGGGCCCATGTGCCTAGGGGTGAAGGGGAAACCCTAAAGGAAGATTCCCATAAGGGAAGGCACCTCCTAGGTGCCTTGGGGAAGGACTCCTCCCCGGCCGCCCCTTGGAGATTGGATCTCCTAGGGGCTGGCGCACCCCCTTGGGATCCCTATATATAGTGGGGTAGGAGGGCCTCTCAAACACACCTTTTGCCTTTGGTGCAGCCCCTCCCTCTCTCCCATGTTCTTCTCCTCCTCCTCTCCCTTGGTGCTTGGCGAAGGCCTGCGGGATTGCCACGCTCCTCCACCACCACCACGCCGTTGTGCTGCTGTTGGATGGAGTCTTCCTCAACCTCTCCCTCTCTCCTTGCTGGATCAAGGCATGGGAGACGCCACCGGCTGTACGTGTGTTGAACGCGGAGGTGCCGTCTGCTCGGCACTAGGATCTCCGGTGATTTGAATCACGACGAGTACGACTCCTTCAACCCCGTTCTCATGAACGCTTCCGCTTAGCGATCTACAAGGGTATGTAGATGCACTCTCCTTCCCTCGTTGCTAGTTTCTCCATAGATAGATCTTGGTGACACGAGGAAAATTTTGAATTTCTGCCACGCTCCCCAACAAAGTGGCATCATGAGCTAGGTTTATTGCGTAGATTCTTTGCACGAGTAGAACACAAAGTAGTTGTGGGCGTTGATGTTGTTCAATATGCTTACCGTTACTAGTCCAATCTTGTTTCGATGGTATTGTGGGATGAAGCGGCCCGGACCGACCTTACACGCATTTCCACGTGAGACAGGTTCCACCGATCGACATGCACTTGGTTCATAAGGTGGCTAGCGGGTGCCGCCTCCCACTTTAGTCGGAACGGATTCGATGAAAAGGGTCCTTATGAAGGGTAAATAGCAATTGGCATATCACGCTGTGGTTTTATGTAGGTAAGAAACGTTCTTGCTAGAAACCCAAAGCAGCCACGTAAAACATGCAAACAACAATTAGAGGACGTCTAACTTGTTTTTGCAGGGTATGCTATGTGATGTGATATGGCCAAGAAGAATGTGATGAATGATATGTGATGTATGAGATTGATCATGTTCTTGTAATAGGACTCACGACTTGCATGTCGATGAGTATGACAACCGGCAGGAGCCATAGGAGTTGTCTTTATTTATTGTATGACCTGCGTGTCATTGAACAACGCCATGTAATTACTTTACTTTATTGCTAACGGTAGCCATAGTAGTAGAAGTAATAAGTTGGCGAGACAACTTCATGGAGACACGATGATGGAGATCATGATGATGGAGATCATGGTGTCGTGTCGGTGACAATGATGATCATGGAGCCCGAAGATGGAGATCAAAGGAGCAATATGATATTGGCCATATCATGTCACTACTATATAATTGCATGTGATGTTTATTATGTTTATGCATCTTGTTTACTTAGAACGACGGTAGTAAATAAGATGATCCCTTACACAAATTTCAAGAAGTGTTCTCCCCGACTGCACCGTTGCTACAGTTCGTCGCTTCTAAGCACCACGTGATGATCGGGTGTGATGGATTCTTACGCTCACATACAACGGGTGTAAGACAGATTTACACAAAGAAAAACACTTGGGGTTAACTTGACGAGCCTAGCATGTATGCAGACATGGCCTCGGGAACACAGAGACCGAAAAGGTCGAGCATGAGTCGTATAGTAGATACGATCAACATGAAGATGTTCACCGATGATGACTAGTCCGTCTCACGTGATGATCGGACACGGCTTAGTTGACTCGGATCATGTAATCACTTAGATGACCAGAGGGATGTCTATCTCGAGTGGGAGTTCACAAGATGAACTTAATTATCTTGAACATAGTCAAAAGACCTTTTGCAAATTATGTCAGAAGCTCGCGCTTTAGTTCCACTGCTTAGATATGTTCCTAGAGAAAATATAGTTGAAAGTTGAAAGTAGCGATTATGCGGACAGTAGAAAGCTTATGTCCTTAATGCACCGGCCAAGATCTTTGAACCCCAAACGTCGTTTGTGGATGTTGCGAACATCGGACATACACGCTTTGATAACTACGTGATAGTTCGCTTAAACGGTTTAGAGTTGAGGCACCAAAGACGCCAAACGTCATGAACATATGAGATGTTTCGAGGGCTGAAATTGGGATTTCAAGCTCGTGCTCCACGCCAAGAGGTATGAGACCTCGGACGATTTTCTTAGCCTGCAAACTAAGGGAGAAAAGCTCAATCGTTGAGCTTGTGCTCAATCGTTCGAGCACAACAATCACTTGAATCGAGTGGGAGTTGATCTTCCGGATGAGATAGTGATGTTTCTCCAAAGTCATTGCCACCAAGCTGCCAGAAGCTTCGTGATGAACTATAACATATCAGGGATAGATATAATGATCCTTTGAGGTATTCGCGTTGTTTGACATCACGAAAGTAGAAGTCAAAAAAGGAGCATCAATTGTTGATGGTTGGTGAAACCACGAGTTTCAAGAAGGGCAAGGTCAAGAAGGGATACTTCATGAAACGGCAAATCAGCTGCTGCTCTAGTGAAGAAACCCAAGGTTGAACCCAAACCCGAGACTAAGTGCTTCTGTAATAAGGGGAACAGCCACTGGAGCACATTACCCTAGATACTTGGTAGATAAGAAGGTCGGCAAGGTCGATAGAAGTATATTGGATATACATTATGTTAATGTGTACTTTACTAGTACTCCTAGTAGCACCAGGGTATTAAGATACCGGTTCGGTTGCTAAGTGTTAGTAACTCGAAATAAAAGGCTACGGAATAAACGGAGACTAGTTAAAGGTGAGTGACGATATGTGTTGGAAGTGTTTCCAAGGTTGATGTGATCAAGCATCGCCGCTCCCTCTACCATCGAGATTGGTGTTAAACCTAAATAATTGTTATTTGGTGTTTGCGTTGAGCATATACATGATTGGATTATGTCTATCGCAATACGGTTATTCATTTAAGGAGAATAATGGTTACTCTATTTATTTGAATAATACCTTCAATGGTCTTGCACCTAAAGAAATGGTTTATTGAATCTCGATCGTAGTGATACACATTTTCATGCCAAAAGATATAAGATAGTAATGATAGTACCACTTACTTGTGGCAATCGCCATATAAGTCATATTGGTATAAAACGCATGAAGAAGCTCCATGTTGATGGATTTTTGGACTCACTCGTTTTGAAAAGTTTGAGACATGCAAACCATGTGCATTGGTGAATACGCATGATGAAACTCCATGCAGATGGATCGTTTGGACTCACTTGATTTTGAATCACTTAAGATATGCAAAACATACCACATGGGCAAGATGACCGAAAAGCCTCGGTTTCAGATTGCAACTTGTTGGAAGCAACACATTTTGATATGTGCAGTCCAATGAGTGCTGAGGCATGCAGTGAATATCGTTATGTTCTGACTTCACAGATGATTCGAGTAGATGTTGAGTATATTTACTTGATGAAACACAAAGTCTGAATTATTGAATGGTTCAAGTAATTTCAGAGGGAAGTTAAAAAGTCATTATGACAAGAGGATAAAAATGTCTATGATATGATCATAGAGATGAGTATCTGAAGTTACGAGCTTTGGCACGCAATTAAGACATTGTGGAAATTGTTTCACAATTAATACCGCCTGGAACACCATAGTGTGATGGTGTGTCCGAACATCATAGTTGCACCCTATTGGATATGGTGCGTACCATGATGTCTCCTATCGAATTACCACTATCGTTCATGGGTTAGGCATTAGAGACAACCGCACTCACTTTAATAGGGCACCACGTTACTCCGTTGAGATGACACCGTATGAACTATGGTTTAGAGAAACCTATGCTGTCATTTCTTAAAGGTTTGGGGCTGCGATGCTTATGTGAAAAAAGTTTCAGGTTGATAAGCTCGAACCCAAAGCGGATAAAATGCATCTTCATAGGACACCCAAAACGGTTGGGTATACCTCCTAATTCAGATCTGAAAGCAACAGGGATTGTTTCTTGAATCGGGTCCTTTCTCGAGGAAAAGTTCGGCTCGAAAGAATTGAGTGTGAGGATGGTGGAGACTTGATATGGTTATTGAACCATCACTTCAACCAGTGTGTATCAGGGCACAGGAAGTTGTTCATGTGGCACCTACACCAATTGAAGTAGAAGCTTATGATAGTGATCATGAAGTTTCGGATCAAGTCACTGACGTACCTCGTAGGGTGACAAGGATGCGTACTACTTCAGAGTGGTACGCAATCCTGTCTTGAAGGTCATGTTGCTAGACAACAATGAACCCACGAGCTATGGAGAAGAGATGGTGGGCCCAAATTCCGACAAATGGTTAGAAGCCATGAAATCCGAGATAGGATCCATGTATCATAACAAAGCATGGACTTTGGTGGTCTTGCCCGATGATTGGCAAGCCATTGCAATAAATGGATCTTTAAGAAGAAGACGGATGTGGACGGTAATATCACCGTCTATGAAGCTCGACTTGTGGCGAAGAGTTTTTCACAAGTTCAAGGAGTTGACTACGATGAGATTTTCTCATCCGTAGCGATGCTTAAGTCCGTCTGAATCATGTTAGCATTAGCTGCATTTATGAAATCTGGCAGATGGATGTCAAGACAAGTTTCCTTACCAGTTTACGTAAGGAAAGGTTGTATGTGATACAATCAGAAAAGTTTTGTCGATCCTAAGGATGCTAAAAGGTATGCTAGCTCCAGCGATCCTTTCTAAGGACTGGAGTAAGCATCTCGGAGTTGGAATATGCACTTTGATAGGATGATCAAAGATTTTGGGTTTATGAGAAACTTGTATTTCCAAAGAAGTGAGTGGGAGCACTATGGAATTTCTGATAACAATATGTTGTTGACATATTGATGATCAGAAATGATGTAGAATTTCTAGAAAGCATATAGGGATGTTTGAAAAGTGTTTTTCAATAGAAAACCTGGATTAGGCTACTTGAACAATAAGCATCAAAGATCTATAAGATAGATCAAAATGTTTAATAATACTTTCAAATGAGCATGTACCTTGACATGATCTTGAAGGTGTTCAAGATGGATCGACCAAAGAAGGAGTTCTTGCACGAGATGTAAGGTATGAAGTTAAGACTTAAAGCTCGACCACGGCAAAACAGAGAGAAAGGGCGAAGATCGTCCCCTATGCCTTAGACATAGGCTCTACAAGATGCTATGCCGTGTACCGCACTGAAGTGTGCCATGCCTTGAGTCGGTCCAGGGTACAAGAATGATCCAGGAATGGATCATTGGATAGCGGTCAAAATTGTCCTTGGAGTAAATAAGGACATGTTTCTCGATTATGGAGGTGATAAAGAGTTCAGCGTGAAAGCGCTAAGCGCCGATGTAAGCTTTAACACCTATCCGAAAGTGACTCGAGTAGCAAACCGGATAATGATAGTGGAGCAACCATTTGGAATAGCTTCAAGTGGAGCGTGGAAGCAGCATTTATAATATGACCTAGAAATTTGCAAAGCACACACGGATCTGAAAGGTTCAGACCCGCTGACTAAAACCCGTTGACTAAAACCTCTCTCACAAGCAAAACATGATCAAACCTCGTAACTCATTGAGTCTAAATCACATGATGATGTGAACTAGTTTACGAGACACTAGTAAACTCTTTGGGTGTTGGTCACATGGCGATGTGACCTATCGCTGTTAATCACATGACGATGTGAACTAGATTATTGACTCTAGTGCAAGTGGGAGACTGTTGGAAATATGCCCTAGAGGCAATAATAAATTAGTTATTATTATATTTCCTTGTTCACGATAATCGTTTCTTATCCATGCTATAATTGTATTGATGGGAAACTCAGATACATGTGTGGATACATAGACAACACCATGTCCCTAGCAAGCCTCTATTGGCTAGCTCGTTGATCAATAGATGGTTACGGTTTCGACCATGGACATTGGATGTCGTTGATAACGGGATCACATCATTTGGAGAATGATGTGATGGACAAGACCCAATCCTAAGCCTAGCACAAAGATCGTAGTTCGTATGCTAAAGCTTTTCTAATGTCAAGTGTCATTTCCTTAGACCATGAGATTGTGCAACTCCCGGATACCGTAGGGAATGCTTTGGGTGTACCAAACGCCACAACGTAATCGGGTGACTATAAAGGTGCACTACAGGTATCTCCGAAAGTGTCTGCTGGTTGGTACGAATCGAGATCGGGATTTGTCACTCCGTGTAAACGAAGAGGTATCTCTGGGCCCACTCGGTAGGACATCATCATAATGTGCACAATGTGACCAAGGGGTTGATCACGGGATGATGTGTTACGGAACGAGTAAAGAGACTTGCCGGAAACGAGATTGAACAAGGTATCGGGATACCGACGATCGAATCTCTGCAAGTACAATACCGCTAGACAAAGGGAATTGTATACGGGATCGATTGAGTCCTTGACATCGTGGTTCATCCGATGAGATCATCGTGGAACATGTGGGAGCCAACATGGGTATCCAGATCCCGCTGTTGGTTATTGACCGGAGAACGTCTCGGTCATGTCTACATGTCTCCCGAACCCGTAGGGTCTACACACTTAAGGTTCGATGACGCTAGGGTTATAACGGAAGCTTGTATGTGGTTACTGAATGTTGTTCGGAGTCCCGGATGAGATCCCGGGCATCGCCAGGAGTTCCGGAATGGTCCGGAGGTAAAGATTTATATATAGGAAGTCCTGTTTCGGCCATCGGGACAAGTTTCGGGGTCATCGGTATTGTACAGGGACCACAGGAAGGGTCACCGGGGTCCACCGGCTGGGGCCACCTATCCCGGAGGGTCCCATGGGCTGAGGTGAGAAGGGATCCAGCCCAAAGTGGGCTAGGGCGCCACTTCCCCTAGGGCCCATGCGCCTAGGGGTGAAGGGGAAACCCTAAAGGAAGATTCCCATAAGGGAAGGCACCTCCTAGGTGCCTTGGGGGAAGGACTCCTCCCCGGCCGCCGCCTTGGAGATTGGATCTCCTAGGGGCTGGCGCACCCCCTTGGGATCCCTATATATAGTGGGGTAGGAGGGCCTCTCAAACACACCTTTTGCCTTTGGTGCAGCCTCCCTCTCTCCCAAGTTCTTCTCCTCCTCCTCTCCCTTGGTGCTTGGCGAAGCCTCGGGATTGCCACGCTCCTCCACCACCACCACGCCGTTGTGCTGCTGTTGGATGGAGTCTTCCTCAACCTCTCCTCTCTCCTTGCTGGATCAAGGCATGGGAGACGCCACCGGGCTGTACGTGTGTTGAACAGCGGAGGTGCCGTCTGTTCGGCACTAGGATCTCCGGTGATTTGAATCACGACGAGTACGACTCCTTCAACCCCGTTCTCATGAACGCTTCCGCTTAGCGATCTACAAGGGTATGTAGATGCACTCTCCTTCCCTCGTTGCTAGTTTCTCCATAGATAGATCTTGGTGACACGTAGGAAAATTTTGAATTTCTGCTACGTTCCCCAACAGAAGCATGTTTGGTTGGGGGTAATTAGAGCTCGGGAATGAGAATTGAAGGGGTACGAGATTTCAGATCTATTGTTTGATTGGGGGGGATTTGGAGTTCATAATGGAATAGTCATGGGATTTGAGACTCCAACTCCAACCGTTTTATTAACAGGGATGGGGGTGCGACTTGGAAGGAAATTGTTTTAGTGTGTGAATCTTAACCCTTCATCATAACTTACGTTAATTTCCCTTGTTTATTCACTTGTCAATTCCCACAACCAAACACGAGAATACAGTTTCTCCTCAAACCCTTACGCACAATTTCCATCATGCGTCGAACAGGGGATTAGGAATAAAATGATTCATCCCATGTCTAATCTCAATACAACTCTTTATATTAAACTTACATTCCCCTTTCTAAATTTTGCCAAACGCGCTGTAAGGACCAGCGTTGGAGTACATGACAGATCAGAGGACCAACACGAAATCACGGACAAAAACCGTAGGAAGATGAAAATAATGCTGATCTGGACTAAAGAAGGAATGCCCGGGTAGCTCCGCAGGAAGACTTTAAGGCTGGTCATAGTGGGAGTAACATAGGTAGTAACATAGATGCCACATAAGCAAAAATGTTGATGTGGCAAGTAGTTTATGAGGAGAGAGGCAAATAGAGTAACCTAATATGTTACCATCACATAGCGCTTTCCAATGCAAAATGAGTCTACAAGATAATAAATGAACATGTGTATGTTATTACACATATGACACTTCCCACTAAGGGTAGTAACATAGAGTAGTAACGTACTCCCTCCGTCCGGGAATAAGTGTACATCTAGCTTTTGTCTTAAGTTAAAGTTTTAAAACTTTGCCCAACTTTCTAGAGAAAAGGGAAAGCATTTATGGCACTAAAGTAGTATCACTAGATTCGTTTTGAAATGTACTTTGATAATGTATCAATTTGATGTCATATATGTTTGTAGCGACCCGACCCGAATGGATCAAGTCTCTGTGCTTAGGTGTCATCCCTGGATCGGTATGCTGACACACACAGTACTCGAAGGATTTATAACAGAGGTAAATCACATGTACAAAGTAACGTAAATACTATTACCTCGATCCAAAATATAGCGGAAGCAACAAGGTTGTGGATTCCCATCAACACCAACGGCAAAGTTGAGTATAGGAAATCGTAACCCTAACGTATCACTTACTGTCAAATGCGAGAAGTGCGCAACATGAAAAGTTGCAGCCAAAACGGGTCAAGACATGGAATATGCTGGCAATGTAACACATAGAGAATAATGAAGGAATAAGCCTATACTACATGCATATATGGCTGGTGGAAAGCTCTATGGTTACAGTTTTGCATAAAGCCAATTTTTCCCTATGTCAAAGGAATAAATTTTATTTTGACTATCATGGTGGTTGAAACATCATTGAGAAGGTACCCCCAACTCAATGATCCCAATTAAAAGTAATCATTAACCCAACAGTATTAATTTAGAGTGATGAGATACATGTGAATACTCAAGTACTAGATACTCAGAATTGTCTATAACCGGGGACACGGTTAACCATGATTAGATTGTACACTCTGCAGAGGTTATTCACTTTTCCCCACAAGACTTGATCGCCTCCGTTGGTTTCTCGTGACCGCATGGTGTTTGAGAGACGGATGACCGAGACACGATCTTTCGAAACATTAACTCTCTACACGGATAGATCATACCAAACCTATAAAACCCACTACCTGCTGATCTACCTCTTCGAGAGCTTCACGTAACTTACTCAGCTATGCTAGAGCCCATAATAGCTTGTGGCTGCACACGGAAGTTTCTAGCATGAATAATCTCAGTTCCCTTTGAGCACTGGTGGCGGTCCATAGGAAGATCACACGGTACCCGGGATTTCAAAAATAAAACAGACAACACTTTGGGTTCCCCAGGTGCCTCAATCCACCCAGATGTGTATTTAAGTTGCCACCTTAAAGTAAACCTTTAATTAATAATCTCACATCTGTCGTGAATATCTCTCAAACACAAACCACGTCTACGAGCATAGCATAGCAATATAAGCAACACGTAGAAGTAACTCCCAAGGGTTTGATAGTAACAGGGCAATAGGTTCCTACCTCATCATCTACTTCCCAACCCACAAATTAATGACATCCTAACCATGCAATGTTTGAAGGTTGAAACTAATGCATAAAACTGGGTATGAAAAGAGTATGATCAAAGTGTTACTTGCCTGCAAAGTTGATGAAGATGATTTGCACTCAAAACTTTTGATAGGTCTACTCGTCACACTCCGGTTAATCTATCGTAATCAAGCAATAGTAACCACACATAAGCAATCACTCAAAAGATCGGAAAGAACGAAGAAAACAATTCGGAAAACGTCAAAACCAATCAAATAACTCTTGCAACATAAAACAATTTCTAATAGTACCAACATTATGTGAATTTGGCATTATCAGAAAGTTTAGGTCAAGCGCTTCGATTTGCAAGAAGAATCAACTAAATCGGAGTTTCGAAACTCAAGTTATGATCAAACGAAGTTTGAATTCAAATCTGATCTAATTCAAATTTTTTAACTTTCAAAAACATGTTTGAGTTGGATTACTGGATAGAGGGGATCATAACGAAGAAGTGGGCGTTGGTTTCGTTAGATTTGGACTAACGAGTAAAAAGTTATGATCGTTTGAAAATTCGGGACTAATCTGTAAAAATAACACTACGGATAGGTCCCTGACGGAAATTAAAAATAAAAAGAAAAATCTATCGAGCGAACGCTCGCTACAGAACCTAAACCGACGAAAACCGTTTGCTAAGGAGATCTAAACAGCGAATGCTCACTATATAAACTAACCAAATAAAAAAACGGGTTTTTTAAACAAAACCGAAACCCAAAAAAAACCGAACTTAAAGAAAAGAACCGGGGTCGGTTTATACCGTTCATGGGCGGTTTATGAAGAAAACCGGCGGCGGGCGAGGTCGAACTCCGGCGAGACGGCGCTGGGCTCCGGCGTGGTCGCCGGAGGTGCTCCGGGCCGAGGGCAACAAGTGAGGCGACGGTGAACGCGCGGGCGAGACGGGAGGTTGGCGGGCCGGCGGTGTCCGGGGACGGGACGGCGAGGCGGCGGTGGTGGATCTGGCGGCGGCGGGCGGTGGTTTGCGGCCAAGGTGGCGAGGAGAGAGAAGAGAGAGGGGGAACGGGGCCGGGGCGGCGCCCTTTATAGGAGGGAGGAGAGGCGAGATGGCGTGGAGGAGGGGGCAAGGCGGCACGGGCGTCCAGGCGGCGTACGGCGGCGGCGATGCCGTGCGGGCGGTGGAGTCCGGTCGGGAGGAGGAAGGGGTTCGGGCGCGGGCTGGGCCGTGGCCTGGCAGGGAGCTGGGCCGGCCCAGTGAGTGAGTGAGAGAGAGAGAGAGAGAGAGAGAGAGCAGTGCTGGGCTTCGGCCTGGCACTGTTCGAAGCGTTTTTTTAAACAAAATTTCACAGAACTAAAATAATAAAAACAAAAATAATTAAAACCTTTATATAGGCATATAATATATCAAAATTTTCGTAAAAGGATTTCCTACAAGATGAACTTTATTCTAGCTTTAAATAAAATACACACAAATTCAAATAAAACAAAGAGTGCTTACGCCTAATAAAATCCAACAAAAATCATTTTAAAAATACCAAAATTAATTCAAATTTATTTCTCTCCAATTTTACGATGTAGGGAATCATGTTACCCTATTTTCCATATATTTTATTTTTGGAGAAAAATAATTTGAATAAAACTCAAATAACTCCGAATTGAAAATAAATTCAAAAGAACTTTGAATTTAATTCTTTGAAACTCCCAACTCATATTTCATATAATTTTGAAGAAGTCATTTTATCTTCGCCGTGAAAATCATTGAGTTGCATAAAGTTTCAGAATTGGAAATGTTTTCAAGTGAAATTCAAATATTTTCAACACCCCTTGTCATTTGAATAAATGGAAGAAGTCATGTCATCTTCTCTCCGTGGTTTTGTGATGAAAAGAATTTGAATTCCCGAAGATCATAAAAGAAAAATGAAAGTTTGGGAAAGTCCTTTTATTTCCTCTCATTTAACTTTCAAAAGTTTCGAATTCACTCACTTTCAGTCAATCAATCAAACAATCAATCAAAACTATCTATTTGTTTATAACATTCCAAAATTTAGAATTTTGGGATGTTACAAACCTACCACCCTTAAAATGAATCTCGTCCTCGAGATTCGGAGAGGCTAGAAAGAAATAGGTTAGGGTTTGGGGGTCTTCTCAGAAATCCATCGATCGTCTCCAGGGTCTGGGGTGCTACCACCCTTAGAAGCATGGTTATGGTTCCATCAAAACTCATATACTCCATCCTTATTACTGACAAAGGTCGGTCTTCTCGAGATCTCGTGAAAATTCCTTCTCTGGGCTCTTCCGGTAGTGGTATAACCTTTTCCTCAATTCTTTTGTCCTTTCCTCTTGGTAAGGTTATCCCGAAACTGGGTCCTCTTAGCGGACGGTTCTGGCGCCAATTCTAAACACTATCGATATCTCATGGTGGTCAACAATTTATGGTTTCTCCTGCAGGAAACGGGTCTGGGTTGAACCTCACCGTATAACCTACGGTTGGCAACAACTACCATGTACAAGGGAAAAATGCTTATACCATTCTAAGGTTCAACAAGGTTTAATATCGTCGTCACTCCACTATAGGTAAGTCACTCAGATTTACCATCCCACATAGCAACGCGAATAATAAGAGTAAGTCGGTATGGTGATCAATCCATCCCGCATCCAAATCATTACCTTGTACATGGTTTAGCGAATCTCGCATTCTAACACTCGGTCATCCTCACGAGCATTGCAGAATTTCTCTTGTCGACGAACCAAGTTCGGAAAATCCATTGATTCTGCAAGCCAAACAAACATCTATCGTTCCTTAACAACTCTCGTGTTTTGCGTAAACTCCTATAGAATCGCTTGGTCGATAAAGTCGTAACTTCTTCCAGGTTTTTCCTTCAAAGAAGAGTGTGCTTGCTTCTTGGCAGGTCCTCGGGCCCCGTGGGTTATGGCCCATCTCCTCACTTATAATCCTTGAACACATCATCTGGGCAACTGATCATTATCCCAACATCCAACTTCCTGGCATACTTAAAATCCATCCAATTGTACTATCTTTCTTCCTTCTATTGGCACCAAACGGGGACATGATTACTCAGACTCTTCATGGAATTTCCATTGATCCATACTTCCAACATCATACCTCCTTTATATCCAATAGTAAATTTATCTCTTCATCCTCATGGGATATCCCACCTACCGAGATGAAGACTTATACTTATGAAGTCGATACTCCACTTCGCGGAACATCATTATCCTTTCCAGGGTTAAGCGTCCTTACAGGGTAATTTTGGCCATCTCTGCATGGCACTTCTTCAATCGGGAAACGTGAAACACATCATGAACTCCCGACAGTCCTTCGGGTGACTTCAACTTGTTAGCCAATTCTCCCATACGCTCCAAAACTTCGGTATGGTCCTACAAATCTCGGGCTAACTTTCCCTTAACTTCAAATCGCTTTTAATTCCTCACAGAGGGACACTCAAGACATGCTCTATCTCCAATTTCATAGACTACCTCCTTGCGTTTTTGAGTATGCATAACTATTCACTGGACTGAGCTACTTTCAGTCTATCTCGAATCAACTTAACATTCTCTTCTGATTCCTTGATCACATTTGGTCCAAACAACTGACGGTCTCCAACGTCATCCCACACTCTCTTGGGGTATCAAACATATCAAGACAAAACTCATAGTCATTTTGTCTGAAATCCATTCAGTGGGTATCCTTATCTTTTCCAGGGGTCAACGGTTTTTACAGGGTACTACCACCCTTAAAATGTTCCAATATTCCATAGACCATATTTCTCATATCCTCGAAATTGGTCAACATCTTTCCTCTTAGGGTAACTCATAAAATCCAAAGCAGTACCAACACTGCTAACTTTATTGATTCTTAAATTATTACAATCATCTCGCGTTTCCATTACATGTCTCAACTTAACACCTCAATATAAAAGAAAAAGCTCTCACTTCTACTACTCCATTTATTCTGTTACAAATTCAACTATATATCACCAGTCTCCTTCTCCTTCGGACAATCTCTGGCAAAGTGCCCTGCTACATTACAACGGAAACATATTACTTCTGACAGGTTTCGAGGTTTCCTCATGATCACATAGCCTCCTTGGGTCCTCGGCTTCCATTTTGGGCAAGTGTTGATGTAGTGCCCTGACTCCTTGCATTTGTAACAGGTGACATGACACAGGTCCTTCCTGGAATCCCATCTATTCCTCGTCCTGGACCTTTCCGTTCCAATCAGGGCTTCTATTTCCTGTGGGTCATACTCTACTTGCTCTATCGGGAATTCTACTAGATCTCCATTCAGACAATCTTGGGAGATGTGTCCTTCTTCTCCACATGAATAGCATGACTTGGTGCGGGCTTTAATTTCGTTTCCTTTGTGTGTGTCCTCAACATCTTCCTTCGTCACAGGTTCTTCTAACATCTCCATGAGGGCTCCTTTCATTTCTTCTTCCTTCTGCTGGATGGCTCTCTGTACCATAGTGTAAATGTGACACCGAAAGGTGGTAGTGGGTAGTCCCTTCACACAAGAAACAAGTGATCCGCCTAGTTGGGCATTCTTCATTGGGTGACTTCCTTCACAATTAGGGCATTCATCCTTGTGTTCCTTATGGGTGTGTCCTATTTCTCCATGAGCTTGCATGCACAAGGTTTCTTCATATCCTTTCCGAAGGCTTCAATTTACGGGACACAAACCGAGACATTAGCAAAGTCAACTTAAATTCTCCCCAAGTGGTTACTCCTTGCCATCCGTTGATGGTTTGGTACATCCTCCACCAAGTATCAGCACCTCTTTCAAAGCACTGAAGGGCATGCTGGGTCATATCCTTTCTGGTTATAGGGTTATTCTCCATTTGATTCTTCCATGTTCTCAATCCATCGGTCCGTCTCCAATTGACCCATCGGTCTAGGAAATATGAGATCATCTCCATTCATCATCTATTGGGTCCATGGATTATGGGGTGAGATAAGAGAGATCGAGAGGGATGCACACAAAGCAAACAAAAGTTTTGAAAATACAGATTTTATTTGTGGCTGTAAGAAAAACATCAAACAAATGACAGCTCACAATCGTCGCATCTAACGCAGGTACAACGGGGTTTGGTCTTCTAAAGGTCAATGGATCTCAAAGTCATCAAACTCTTCAAGTCTTGTTCATGTCTCCAACGGCTTCTTCCGGTCATGCTTGTCCTTTTTGCCAGATCATCTTTGTTGACGTGAAATCTCTCAGGACATCATTTAATATATCTGGAGTTACGTTCCAACTTTTGGTTTCAACTTCCTTGACATGAACCATGATCCTACTGTCCTTCAGTTCCTGACGAATCTCCGGTATCTCGAGGTTTAGCTCCTCCGGCTTGGCTGCTTGCAGCTTCTGGGTCCTGATTTCTTCACGAACGCTTCCTTATCAAATACTGCTTCTTGTAGGTCCATTTAACTTCTTGATGTAACACTCTGGATCCTGGTGATACACCGGCTAAGGTTAAAACTTCATCTTGCTAATAGGTGCTCCATCAGCCCTTTTGTCATCCAATTCTTCCATGCATATGCATGCTTAACTCAGCATGGTGATAGTAGCATAAATGGACGATAACATCATGGATAGCCGTCTTTCTGCTCTTGTCATTTCCATGAGCTATCTCTCCATAGTTGATATCTCCTGCCTTAGGGTTTCCTTGACAAAACTTTGAGTTCTATGCTCCATGTTCTGGTCTTTCTCCGATACACCTTGATCTAGGAATTCTTCAGAGCCTTCAAATTCTCCTAGTCTTCGGAGTCTTGAAGAGTTGTAGTTTCCGTTTACACGGTAAAATCCTCTTCATTCCAAATGGTCTTAGTTGTCCGATATCTTGTCTCCTTGGAGTGGTCTCATCAGTCAAATCTTCAAGTGGTCAAAAGGGAAAAGGGGTATGGTCTCGCTAAAATGGAATATTTGAATAAGCTCAGAAGAGAAGAGAGGTAAAGACCTTTTTGAAAATGAAGTTGTAGAGAAAAAATCTTTCCTATGGGCTTGTCAGTTTCTAGGGTCACGTCCTACAGTCAACATGTGCTCTGATACCATCTTGTAGCGACCCGACCCGAATGGATCAAGTCTACGTGCTTAGGTGTCATCCTCGGATCGGTATGTCGACACACACAAGATTGAAGGATTTATAACAGAGGTAAATCACATGTACAAAGTAACGTAAATACTATTACCTCGATCCAAAATATAGCGGAAGCTTAACAAGGTTGTGGATTCCCATCAACACCAACGGCAAAGTTGAGTATAGGAAATCGTAACCCTAACGTATCACTTACTCGTCAGTTCGAGAAGTACGCAACATGAAAAGTTGCAACCCAAAACGGGTCACCACATGGAATATGCTGGCAATGTAACACATAGAGAATAATGAAGGAATAAGCCTATACTACATGCATATATGGCTGGTGGAAAGCTCTATGGTTACAGTTTTGCATAAAGGCAATTTTTCCCTATGTCAAAGGAATAAATTTTATTTTGACTATCATGGTGGTTGAAACATCATTGAGAAGGTACCCCCAACTCAATGATCCCAATTAAAAGTAATCATTAACCCAACAGTATTAATTTAGAGTGATGAGATACATGTGAATACTCAAGTACTAGATACTCAGAATTTTCCACAACCGGGGACACGGCTAACCATGATTAGATTGTACACTCTGCAGAGGTTTCATGACTTTTCCCCACAAGACTCGATCGCCTCTGTTGGTTTCTCGCCTTTGCATGGTGTTTGAGAGACGGATGACCGAGACACAGTCTTTCGTAAACATTAACTCTCTACTCGGATAGATCATACCAAACCTATAAAACCCACTACCTGGCGATCTACCTCTTGAGAGCTTCACGTAACTTACTCAGCTATGCTAGAGCCCATAATAGCTTGTGGCTGCACACGGAAGTTTCTATCATGAATAATCTCAGTTCCCTTTGAGACTGGGTGGCGGTCCATAGGAAGATCACACGGGTACACCGGGATTTCCAAAAATAAAACAGACAACACTGGGTTCCCCAGGTGCCTCAATCCACCCAGATGTGTATTTAAGTTGCCACCTGTCGTGAATATCTCTCAAACACAAACCACGTCTACGAGCATAGCATAGCAATATAAGCAACACGTAGAAGTAACTCCCCAGGGTTTGATAGTAACAGGGCAATAGGTTCCTACCTCATCATCTACTTCCCAACCCACAAATTAATGACATCCTAACCATGCAATGTTTGAGGGTTGAAACTAATGCATAAACTGGGTATGAAAAGAGTATGATCAAAGTGTTACTTGCCTGCAAAGTTGATGAAGATGATTCGCACTCAAAACTCTTGATAGGTCTACTCGTCACACTCCGGTTAATCTATCGTAATCAAGCAATAGTAACCACACATAAGCAATCACTCAAAAGATCGGAAAGAACGAAGAAAACAATTCGGAAAACGTCAAAACCAATCAAATAACTCTTGCAACATAAAACAATTTCTAACAGTACCAACATTATGTGAATTTGGCCTTATCAGAAAGTTTAGGTCAAGCGCTTCGATTTGCAAAAAGAATCAACTAAATCGGAGTTACGAAACTCAAGTTATGATCAAACGAAGTTTGAATTCAAATCTGATCTAATTCAAAATTTTAAACTTTCAAAAACATGTTTGAGTTGGATTACTGGATAGAGGGGATCATAACGAAGAAGTGGGCGTTGGTTTCGTTAGATTTGGACTAACGAGTAAAAAGTTATGATCGTTTGAAAATTGGGGACTAATCTGTAAAAATAATACTACGGATAGGTCCCTGACGGAAATTAAAAATAAAAAGAAAAATCTATCGAAATAACGCCGCCATGTAACCTAAACCGATTTAAAACCGCTTTGCTAAGGAGATCTAAACAAATGAATGCTCACTATATAAACTAACCAAATAAAAAACGGGTTTTTAAACAAAACCGAAAACCCAAAAACCGAACTTAAAAGAAAGAACTGGGTCGGTTTATACTGTTCATGGCGGTTTATGAAGAAAACCGGCGGCGGTGAGGTCGAACTCCGGCGAGGCAAGCGGGCTCGGCGTGGTCGCCGGAGGTGCTTCGATGGCCGAGGCGTGGCATGAGGCGACGGCGAACGCGAGGGCGAGCGGGAGGTTGGCGTCGGCGGTGTCCGCGGGACGGACGGCGAGGCGGCGGCGTGGTTGGCGCGCGGCAGTGGCGAGGAGAGAGAAGAGAGAGGAACTGGTATGGCGCCCTTTATAGGAGGAGGAGGCGAGATGGCGTGGAGGAGGCAGGCATGCAAGGCCCAGCGGCGTCTGGCGGCGGCGATGTCTTGGGCGGCGAGTCCGGCCGGGAGGAGGAAGGCGGGCGCTGGCTGGGCTCATGACTGGCGGGCCAGCCGAGAGAGAGAGAGAGAAAGCGACTCGGGCTTGACTGCTCAAGCGCTTTTTTAAAACAAAATTTCACATAACTAAAATAATAAAAACAAAAATAATTAAAACCTTTATATATGCATATAATATATCAAAATTTTCAGAAAATGATTTCCTATAAGATGAACTTTATTCTAGCTTCATATAAAATACACACAAATTCAAATAAAACAAAGAGTGCTTACGCCCTAATAAAATCCAACAAAAATCATTTTAAAATACCAAAATTAATTCAAATTTATTTCTCTCCAATTTTCTGATGTAGGGAATCATGTTACCCTATTTTCCATATATTTTATTTTTGGAGAAAAATAATTTGAATAAAACTCAAATAACTTCGAATTGAAAATAAATTCAAAAGAACTTTGAATTTAATTCTTTGAAACTCCCAACTCATATTTCATATAATTTTGAAGAAGTCATTTTATCTTCGCTCGTGAAAATCATTGAGTTGCATAAAGTTTCAGAATTGGAAATATTTTCAAATGAAATTCAAATATTTTCAACACCCCTTGTCATTTAAATAAATGGAAGAAGTCATGTCATCTTCTCTCCAGGGTTTTGTGATGAAAAGAATTTGAATTCCGGAAGATCATAAAAGAAAAATGAAAGTTTGGGAAAGTCCTTTTATTCCCTCTCATTTAACTTTTCAAAAGTTTCGAATTCACTCATTTTCAGTCAATCAATCAAACAATCAATCAAAACTATCTATTTGTTTATAACATTCCAAAATTTAGAATTTTGAGATGTTACAATGTTACTATTATTTTTTATAAAGTTGGTCAAAATTTTAAAACTTTGACTCAAAACAAAAGCTAGATGTACACTTATTCACGAACGGAGGGAGTATACATGTTACTACTTTAAGTTACTCCCCGCTATGACCAGCCTATTGTTCTAGAAACATCACGGAAAGCAATGGCACCCACTTCGCTGACGCGAGCCGTGATGCACTAATTGACTGCACCCGTCACCCCACACCTCACAGTCTCCCCTTCAACCTTCTGGAGAGCTCACGTCCAACCATCCCACCAAGGCACCAACCACCTACCCGGAAACTTTGATGCAGTATAAAATGGGGAGGAGTTGGCGTCATGCTGCACACCGCTCAAACAAACACAGTCACACACAAACACACACCCCGATCCCTCACTCCCTCGCGTGTACTAGCAATCAAGGGAAACAATGGCGCCGGTGAAGGTGTTCGGTCCGGCGATGTCGACGAACGTGGCCCGGGTGCTGGTGTGCCTGGAGGAGGTCGGCGCCGAGTACGAGGTGGTCGACATCGATTTCAAGGCCATGGAGCACAAGAGCCCCGAGCATCTCGTCAGAAACGTAAGCTTCCCGACCACTCAAATCCTCTGGCTTCTCGTATCAACTTGTGTTTGGGTTCTGATGTAAGATGTTTTGGTTTCTTGCAGCCGTTCGGTCAAATCCCTGCCTTCCAGGATGGGGATCTGCTTCTCTTCGGTATGATTAATTTGCCTTTTTTCAGTTATTTCGTCCTTGTCAAAATAAAGGTTGACTTGCTTGGTCTCTGTTTCTCCCGTTTCTCGGCATCTGAATGGGACCGGCTAGTAAAGCGAATGCTTCCTTTTCGTTCTGGTGGATGCTCCGTGTCCAAACATCCTCTCAAATTCTCAAAAACATTGTGTTCTTGCTCCGTTTTCAGAGTCACGCGCAATTGCGAAGTACGTGCTCCGCAAATACAAGAAGAACGAAGTCGACCTGCTGAGAGAGGGCAACCTCAAGGAGGCGGCAATGGTGGACGTATGGACGGAGGTGGACGCGCACACCTACAACCCGGCCATCTCGCCGATCGTGTACGAGTGCCTCATCAACCCGCTCATGCGCGGCCTGCCGACCAACCAGACGGTGGTGGAGGAGAGCCTGGAGAAGCTCAAGAAGGTGCTGGAGGTCTACGAGGCGCGCCTGTCCAAGCACGAATACCTGGCCGGGGACTTCGTCAGCTTCGCGGACCTCAACCACTTCCCCTACACCTTCTACTTCATGGCCACGCCTCACGCGGCCCTCTTCGAGTCGTACCCGCACGTCAAGGCCTGGTGGGAGAGGATCATGGCGAGGCCGGCCGTCAAGAAGCTCGCCGGGCAGATGGTTCCCAAGAACCCGTGATTTGCTAGGCGGGATTTCGCATCGTGGGATCCGATTCCGATCACTGATCTGTGTGGCGTTTTCTTTTTTTGTTGGTGTCGCGAATAAGGCAAATGAGCTTGTGTGTGTGTGGCGTTTTCTTTTCTTGTTGGTGTCGCGAATAAGGCAGTGCGCTTGTGCGTGGCTGCAATTGCACCAACGTGCAGTTTTTGTGCTTGCGTGTGTGTGGTAGTGAAAACTCATGAGATGGAACAATGTTTTCGTAATGCTTTCAGATTTGTTGCTTGGCAAGCCTTGAATAAGATGTTTGTATAAGATGTTTGTGTGTCTTTCTAGTCGATGATGTGAGCATGGTTTCTAATTCCCGCATTGAAAACAGGCGATGATAGGCGCCGGCGCACCGGCCCAAATTTGGGCCGGTCCATACACCACCACACGATTAGGCTTTTTTAAACCGTACGATGCAGTTCCTTCAACCACCTCACAGCAAAAAACAAAAGTAAAGCAAAAAAAGAAGTGGGGGAGAGACTCAGTGCCTCCGGCTCGACGCTTCCAAACCTCAAAAATAGTCTTTGTCCTGCCGTCGGGGCCGTGGCCTACGAGCACCGGCGAAGTCCCCCGCTCGTGGCCGCGGGGATTGCAGCACGACCGCTGCTGGGTCCCAGCACGTGGTCAGCGTGGATGTAGCTCTGACGCCAGCTGGTTCCAGCACATGGTCGCCATGGTTGCAACATCCTCGTGTCATCGGCTCCGGCTCGCCGCCGTCGTCACCTAGCACCGCCGGCTTCTAGCAAAACAAAAAAGCTATGGTGGTCAGTTGAAGCAAAAAAAAATGGTTGGTTCCAGCCAAAAAGAACACTAGTTCCAGCAAAATCCCACAAATAGCAAAGCTCCAGCAAATTCGATTGTAGCAAAACAAAAAGGTGGTTCCAGCAAAAAAATATTTTGGTTCCAGCAAAAATACCACAAACAACAAACTCCAATAAATTTGATTGTAGCAAATCGAACAGCGGGTTCCAGCAACACTTCACTCCGGTTGCAGCAAAATGGGACGCCCGTTCCAGCTCGCCACCATACTGGTTCCAGCACTGGCGGCCCCTGCAGGTTGCAGCTCCGCCTGCTCAATGCAGCTTGCCCAAACGTCGATTGCAGCTCCGCCTGCTCGATGAAGCTTGCCCAAACGTCGATTGCACCTCCGCCACCAGTGGTTGAAGCTCCCGTAGCAGCCGGTTGTAGGTCGCCCGTCGGCGCTGTGACGCCCGGATAGTTAGGCTACAGTAAAACCCTGCTAATGATGCCATGTCACCCTTGTCACTGTTGCTAAACGCATGTTAGATCGAAACGTTTCAAAATCAAATCTGGATTTAGGCAAACAATAAAGTTTTTAAATATTAAAACTAAAATGTTCAATAAATATTAGATAAGTCAGAGGCTATGATAAAATTGTAAACAACATTATTGAAATTTGATAAGTGACTTAAACAACCTCAAACAGTGGCTGAAAACATTATTTAATAACCTTTTTATTAATACAAAATAAATATGAAATGATATTTACCCCAAACTAGCTTTTGGTGGTAGGATATATTATGCTGTGATTTGTGGTCCAGCTCTCATATTTTACCAAACTCATTTGGTGCCCAAACAATTAGCAAGAAACAGCAAAGAAAATAAAAAAAGGAAAAGAATAAAACAGAAAACAAAACTTACAAAAAAAAGAAACCTCCCCAAGCCGGGTCGTGGCCCGGTGGCCTCTAGGCCGCCAGCCGCCCAACCGCCCATCGCCCCATCGCCCCACCTTATCGCCAGGCGGCCGAACCCTAGCGGTTCACCCCCCACTACCCCACTCGTCCCCCCCCCCCCACGCACCCCGCGCCCCTCCTCTGCCTCCCCAATCTGGATCGGCATCGGCGCCTCAGCCTCGCCCACCGCGCGATCCGCCCGTCGCCGTCTTCCCTGCTCCGTCGGGGCCGCCACCGGCACCGAAGGCCGCCCCACTCCACGACCTCCTCAGCGCGGCTCCTCTTCCTCGGACCTTCGCTTCATCTCGCGCTGCCCGGCCCGGCCACCGGACCTCGTCGGCAAGGTCCCGCTAGCCCCGCCCAGTGGATCTGGATCGGGGCAACCGATGCCTCGAAACCGTCGCGCCATCGCTTCAAGATCGCTGACGCGTCGCCGCCGGTCTTGCCCTCGCCCGACGACACCGACCTCGTCCCCGCCGTCGGCGGAACGCCGCCTCGACCATGCCTCCCGCTAGACCGGCCCGCCTTCCTCCCTCGACGGCCTGCCTCGTCTCGACGCCGTCGTCCCGTCCTCCTTCGAACGTCCTCCACGCCTCGGCGCCTCACTGCTCACCGCGTGGTGAGGACCCGTTAAATCCTCCCTTTCCCCGCTCGTCGTCGCGGTGCACGGCCGCCCGACCACCACCGTGGCCCGCGCGCGCTCACCCGCTCTTCCCTTCCGCTCGGCCCGCCGCTGCCCGTCCACCGCTCGGTCGCCTCGGCTTGCACCGCTGCGGCCGACCTCATGGTGCGGCCCTCCGGCGTCGTCGTGGCCTCGCCCTGGCGCCTGTAATCCCGGCTGCAGCGCCACGCTACCGCACCAGCGCCCGCCCGCTAAGGCCTCTGTGCCAAACGGGCCCCACCTTTAAACGTTATAAAAAAGAAAAGAAAAAAAAGAGAATTAAAATAAATAAATAAATAAGTAAATAGATAGATAAAATTAAATATTAATTAATTAACTAAATAATTAACTTAATTAATTCTTTTTAAAGTAACTAATTAAGATTAATTAACCTAATTAACTGATTAACTTAATTAACTAAAATAGTCAATGACATGCGGGACCCAGCGTCGCCTTGACCCGATGAACACCTACATTGATCGATGATGTCATCTTTGACGTCATCTCGACATCAGCAAGCACTATTCTGGATAATGTTGCATTAAAATAATTAAATAAATCCTAAAAATGATTTAAATCTTTTAAAATTAATATAAAATAAACCGTAGCTCAGATGAAAATACTTTCTACATGAAAGTTGCTCAGAACGACGAGACGAACCCGGAAACGCAGCCCGTTCGTCCGCCACGCATCCCTAACCTATCGAACTCGCAACTTTCCCCCTTCGGCTCCTGAACGAAAACCACGAAACATCGGGGATACTTTCCCGGATGTTTCCCCCCTTCGTCGGTATCACCACCTACCGCGTTAGGGCACACCTAGCACAACGTATTGTCGCGTCTTGCTTAGAGTTACATTTGATTGCTCTGTTATTTATTATGTTTCCCCTTTGTTACTTTTTCCGGTAGACCCCGAGACCGCTGCCGGTACCCCTGTGATCGACTACGGTGTTGACGACCCCTCTCTCTTGCCAGAGCAACCAGGCAAGCCCTCCCTTTGATCACCAGATATCGCCTACTCTTCTCTATACTGCTTGCATTAGAGTAGTGTAGCATGTTACTGTTTTCGATTAATCCTATCTTCTTTGCATAGCCTGTCCTTGCTACTACTGTTGTTACCTTTACTTGCTATCCTACTGCTTAGTATAGGATGCTAGTGTTCCATCAGTGGCCCTACACTCTTGTCCGTCTGCCATGCTATACTACTGGGCTGTGATCACTTCGGGAGGTGATCACGGGCATATACTATATACTTTACACTATTACATTACCTGTGAATCTTTGCTCGGAGATGGGAGTGAAAGGACAGGTGGCTCCATCCCGGTAGAGGTGGGCCTGGGTTCCACGGCCCCATTTGTTACTTTGTGGCGGGCGACAGGGCAGGTTGAGACCACCTAGGAGAGAGGTGGGCTGGCCTGGTCGGCGTCATGGATACTTAACACGCTTAACGAGATCTCGGGTATTTGATCTCGAAGTCCGGCCATTTGGTCTATACGCACTAACCATCTACGTGGGAGTAGTTATGGGTATCCCGGCGTCGTGGTATCACCGGCACTTCGTGACGCCTTGGCCGAGTGGCGCGGCCGGATTGGAACGTAAGCCTGCTCTTGTATTAAGGGGGCTAGTTCCGCTTCGGCAGCGTCACATAGCGTCTTGCAGGTGTGCTATGGGCGATGGGCCCCAGACCCTGGCGCTTAGGTTTAGACCGGCGTGCTAGCCTCTCTGTTGTGCCTAGGTGGGGCTGCGGCGTGTTGATCTTCAGCGGCGGGCATGACCCAGAAAGTGTGTCGGCCAAATGGGATCAAGCGTGTTGGGTTATGTGGTGCACCCTGCAGGGAAGTTTAATATATTCGAATAGCCGTGATCTTGGTAACAGGGGCGACTTGGAGTTGTACCTTGACCTTATGACAACTAGAACCGGATACTTAATAAAACACACCCTTCCAAGTGCGAGATATAACCGGTGGTCGCTCTCTCTCGTGGTTACGAGGAGGGATCGCCGGGTAGGATTATTGCTATGTGATGCTACTTGGAGGACTTGATCTACTCTACGCTACATGCTGCAAAGGCGGAGGCTGCCCGAAGCGTAGTCTTGACAGGATTAGATATCCCCTCTTATTACGGCATTCTGCAGTTCGGTCCACCGATATGGCCCTTTACACATATATCCATGCATATGTAGTGTAGCTCCTTGCTTGCAGTACTTTGGATGAGTACTCACGGTTGCCTTGTTCCCCTTTTCCCCTATCTCTACTCGATTGCTGCGACTGACGATGGAGCCAGGAGCGACGCCACCGTCGATGGCGACTACTACACGGAGGTGCCTACTACTATGTGCAGCCCGGCCGACGCCACGGGAGTTGTTAGGAGGATCCTGTGCAGAGGCTGCGCCTCTTTCGATTGTATCCCGGTTTGTGCTAGCCATCTTACGGCAAACTTGTTTAACTTATGTACGTGCTCAGATATTGTTGCTGCCACGACTTCGTCTATGATCGAGCACTTGTATTCGAGCCCTCGAGGCCCCTGGCTTGTATTATGATGCTTGTATGACTTATTTTTATTTGTAGAGTTGTGTTGTGATATCTTCCCTGAGTCCTTGATCTTGATCGTACACATTTGCGTGCACGATTAGTGTACGATTGAATCGGGGGCGTCACAAGTTGGTATCGTCGAGCCATTTGCTGTAGGACTCCTTCCCAACTCCTTGGTCAAGTCGAGTCTAGACATTACAAAACTTTTACTAACATGGTTGTGTGCCTTACGGGCCCACGCCGCCATTGGGTGGTACTAGGATCTTTTACTCCTCGACCTTTACTCTGGGACTCTGAACTCTCTTCTACTTGGGTTAAATGATTTTTACTAACTCTGACTCTAGGTTCTCGATAATACATCTCCCGGAGAGCCACTTCAGTCCGGATGATTACTTGGTGCACCGAAGGATTCTGAAGATACCTTCCGATATTCTCTTAAGACCATGTGCCAATCGCGTTTGCAATTCCCCTTCCATCGTCAACCCTTATGGATAACTACTTGCAGTTGTTATTATTACATTCATCCCCAGTTGGTCTTATTATTACAAGATACCAAAATACTGCCGTTGTCTCGATAATCCTTTGAGCTTCGCCTTGCTTTGTTCTTTGTCACTGAATACCCCTACGGATAATTCTCGCACTTATCGAGTATCTGCTCATCCCCCAGTTGTTCATGTGTTTCACAATGGTCTTCGAAATACTATTTGATCCTCCAAAAATCCTTAGCAGTTTTATTGCCCTGCAAATACTTGTCTACTTGCATTATGGATGCTTCCCATATATCTGGCAATATTCACTAGTATCTTTTGACACCGTCATTTTGATCCTATTGATTCAGCATGTGTGTGAATGCACACAATCATCTATCAACCCTTCTAAATTATCTTTCCGGCTTAGACGTCATTTTGAACATGAGCTGGTTCTCGACCAAACTATTTGTCGTCAATTGTGCCTCTGGTATATCCAACTTATCCATCCTTGATCAGAGCGACTGCTTCTGATCCTTTGTTTTGGAAATCGAAATTCCTTTGTTATCTAAGCATCGAATTATTCCGATGTTCTATAATATGATGCCCGTGCATTCTTCTTCCTTCGGTTGAGTACCGATGCTCACATCGGATCCCTTGTGGACCATCGGTTCCTTTGTTGGATTTTATCAAGATTGTCCTTCATATTGAATAACCTTGAGAGCCTTTCAATGGGTAAATAATGCCTTTGGTAAATTGTATCATCTGCTTTTGAACAATGCTCTACTTTTCGAGCTTGTATTATTTACCCGAAGTTTGTGGTATATGTTCGTAAGATGCCACGATGGGTTGAACCTATGCCTCCCTTACTATGTGTGAACTCGGAAGTTTTCACGGGTCATACTCATCTGGTATTTCAGGTAAAACTTTCAACACTAATGCCATTATCGAAACGAGAGGTGAATGTAAGGTTATGCTTTGGAGAAGTGGGAGTCGACCTTGAACTTTGTGTTCATGCCCATGGACCCGAGGTGGAACTTATCGTGGAAGCTTCTCGTAGTAATAATAATCCTTGTTATAACTTCTTCTCTTATCTATGCTTGGTCTTTTGCGACCGTGGTTTCGACCATATTGTTCTTCTTTGATCCCATTTCTTGGACAAGTTTAAGTGCTTGCCTTTTGCAAATGATTTCACTTGTCCAACCTCTATCCTGCTCTACCCTTGAGTATACCCTCTAGTACCGCGAGAATATCATGGAACTACATAACTTCTTATGGGTTCTTCATCAACTGTTAATTCTCACCGATTCCAATTTTCACGGGTTACGGGTTGTCGCCAACCGAGAACAACGATAAGTGGATCAATTCCGCACTTTGATTCGATAACTCTAAGTATTCTTCATTGCTTATGAGTTTATTAATCCTTCAAGTCATTGCTAGCCTGTTTGGCTATATCATTGTCGTGATGATTTTAACTGTGCTACCCGGTCCTTCTTCTCGGAGCACAATTTTCGACGATGAACTAACCTTACGTCGATCCTCATCGTCATATCATTTCGCCTTGAACAACAAGCTTGGGTTCGAGTTTGTGTCGTACCCTTGGTTCCAATAACCTTTCACTTCATCATTACTTTGACTTGATGTCGTCGTCGATCGATTACATCTTCATGAACTCTCGTGACAAAGGTGTCGTGATCATCAACATTCTGAGCTCATCTAGGATATCAACTGAATCCATGATGAGAAATACCATCCTTGCCCTCGATGAATTGTATTATCATCGACCACTTTATTGCCTTCCCACCAACACAAGCTTGTTCATGTTTGGTGTTATACCTTGAGTTCCTTGCTATCCGGCAATTGTTCTTCTTTACCTTGGAGTATTACCATCCTTTATGTCAAGAATGTTACGAGATTTGTTCCACCTCTTGAGAATTCTTGACATAGAGATACTTCTCACCATCACCATTCTTTCTTGGTCCCGTGTTAATTCCAACAATTGAGCGGTGTTGTTTGGATTCTTTCCTTCTAGCAGCCCTCTTTCTTTGAAGTTAATGGTCGAAAGTTCATTCTTAGGCTATTGATTATTGAATCACCATTACGACATTGGTCGTGCAACCCAACCCATATTTGGTAGCACCTTTCAACCAATGTTTAATTGTGTATGTTTTCCTCGAGCATACTTCCTTATATCATTTGATCTGACAAATGTTATCTCCTTGTTCACTTAATTGTGGAAATCCATCTTTAGGGAATCTCGATGAATTGCCGTTGAGTTCACCAGACACCTCCTTGTCCTCTCCTTGGTTTAATGATGAACTCTTGTTAACGGAAATCACTTCATAGTTCATTTCTCGAGAATCTTACGGTGTCATCCCGTCAAATTGTGTCGCACCTTTTCTTCTCAAGCATCCACGAGTCCGGGGTATCCTAACACCGGTCAGATCTGAATCTCGGTCGAGATATGATGGTTGGAACACTTTCAAGAGTCACAACATTGGTCTCATATATGACCCGGTAAGGTGAGGTCATGCCAAAGACACCTGGCCGGAGGACCCATCTGTTATAGTTTCCCTTTTAGCAAGGTTATCCATTCTTCAATGAGGAAATTGTAAGACTTATTCTATAAGTTGTTCTGATGGATCCTTTTTGTTTCCAAAGTCTGATCTTCACAGTTGACCATGTCAATGCTATCTCGAAGCATGTCTATGGTACTCCGATGTTTCAACAAGAACATTTGAAGCCCAATGCTAAATGTTTCTTGCTCAATTATCCAAACACCATTGTATGGATAATGTCATGAAAATTTCTCTCCCCTCACCTAGAGGCTTTTCTACTTAATATCATGTCATGGTTATCATGTTCTGCTTGTCCTTGGGGAGGATATACCCCTGACATATGTGTATAAACACATTTTCCATTCCATTGTTCTATTTAATCTGATGATCACCTTTTCCTTTACTTTGTTGTGTTTGACCTTCTTGTGATCTATATAATCTAAGCGGTAAAGATTCACTTTGCTTATGTAAACACCTCGGTGTACAACTTTGTCGATAAGACCCGTTACTTTTGTTGATGACATTTCGGTAACCACCGATGGGCCGAGAACTTTGCCCTCTTGGTCCGCCTCGTTCAACGAAAGGTGAAAATGGTTCTCTTCGTCCCTCGCCCTTCATTACCAATGTTGTGGTCGACATAATTGGCAGACTAACCTCGACATGCCTTGCTTACATGTCCATGTAAGATGTCGCTGCCCTCTTACTTTAACCCACATGGTGGGCCCATAACCCAGGTCCTTTGGATCAAAACGACTCTCCACATGCACCTTGTTGACAAAGTTATCCCTTACTCTTGGTTTCGTGTGTAAGTCATGAGCCACCTTCCTAGTGCTCTATTACGGTATCGGGCCTTAATACTTACTCTCGCTACTCTGAACCCCTTTCTCACTCTGGTTCAGACTTTGAGCAACTATCTATCCGCTTGGAACACCTTATTGTACCTTCGTACCTTACTCTCGAGGTATTTTACATATTCAACTCGAGAGATAATCTTATGCTCATTCATGGGTTAACCCCAGATTGTTTCCCTCATAAGCATTATGTCGTAGCCGAGCTGCCCCTTACCTAATTGTAAGTACGTTGGAGTTCCCGAAGAAAAGGACGAATTCACCATGATGACCTAAAGCGAGTAATGAAGGCGTCGATGTAAGGGATCGACCTCTTCGAGAAGAGCAACCAAGGCCGAGAAGATCCGTTAGAATTTCGTAACGGATCCCTTCCCCTTACTCCGCTCCTAAATCTCGGGACGAGATTTCTTGTAGTGGAGGAGAATTGTGACGCCCGGATAGTTAGGCTACAGTAAAACCCTGCTAATGATGCCATGTCACCCTTGTCACTGTTGCTAAACGCATGTTAGATCGAAACGTTTCAAAATCAAATTTGGATTTAGGCAAACAATAAAGTTTTTAAATATTAAAACTAAAATTTTCAATAAATATTAGATAAGTCAAAGGCTATGATAAAATTGTAAACAACATTATTGAAATTTGATAAGTGACTTAAACAACCTCAAACAGTGGCTGAAAACATTATTTAATAACCTTTTTATTAATACAAAATAAATATGAAATGATATTTACCCCAAACTAGTTTTTGGTGGTAGGATATATTGTGCTGTGATTTGTGGTCCAGCTCTCATATTTTACCAAACTCATTTGGTGCCCAAACAATTAGCAAGAAACAGAAAAGAAAATAAAGAAAAAGGAAAAGAATAAAACAGAAAACAAAACTTACAAAAAGAAAAGAAACCTCCCCCCCCCCCCCCAGCCGGGTCGTAGCCCAGCTGGCCTCTAGGCCGCCAGGCCGGCCCAACCGCCCCATCGCCCCACCTAGCCCTAGCGGTTCACCCCCCCCACTACCCCACTCGTTCCCCCCCCCCCCACGCACCCCGTGCCCCTCCTCTGCCTCCCCCGATCTGGATCGGCATCGGCGCCTCAGCCTCGCCCACCGCGTGATCCGCCCGTCGCCGTCTTCCCTGCTCCGTCGGGGCCGCCACCGGCACCGAAGGCCGCCCCACTCCACGGCCTCCTCGGTGGCTCCTCTTCCTCCGCACCTCTGCTTCATCCTCGCGCCTGCCGGCCCGTCCGGCCACCGGACCTCGTCGGCAAGGTCCCGCCGGCCCCACCCCGAGTGGATCTGGATTGGGGGCAACCGATGCCCCGACCCGTCGCGTGCCATCGCCCCACCACTTCCGACGCCGTCGCCGGTGCTGCCTCGCCGGACGACACCGACCTCGTCCCCCCCGCCGTCGGCCGGAACGCCGCCTCGACCATGCCTTCCCGCTGGACCGGCCCCGCCTTCCTCCCTCGACGGCATGCCTTGTCTCCGACGCCGTCGTCCCCGTCCTCCTCCCCGAACGGCCTCCACGCGCCTCGACGCCTCCCTGCTCACCACCGCATTTGGTGAGGACCCATTGTCCTCCCTTTCCCGCTCGTCGTCGCGGTCGCCACGGCCGCCCGACCACCATGACCCCGCCACGGCGCTCACCCGTTCTTCCTGCCGCTCCGGCCGGCCATGCCCGTCCACCGCTTTCGGTCGCCTCATTGGCGGCGCCATGACCGGCCGACCTCGCCGTGGCTGACCCTCCGGCCGTCGTCGTGGCCTCGCCTGGCTGGCGCCCCTGTAATCCCGAGCGCCCAGCGCCGCACCCAGCGCCCGCCCCGCTAAGGCCTCTGTGCCACTGCCAAACGGGCCCCACCCACCTGAAACGTTATTTAAAAAAAGAAAAGAAAAAAAAGAGAATTAAAATAAATAAATAAATAAGTAAATAGATAGATAAAATTAAATATTAACTAAATAATTAACTTAATTAATTCTTTTTAAAGTAACTAATTAAGATTAATTAACCTAATTAACTGATTAACTTAATTAACTAAAATAGTCAATGACATGCGGGACCCACACGTCAGCTTGACCCAGTCAACACCTCTGTTGACTAATGACGTCATGCTGACATCAGCAAGCACTATTATGGATAATGTTGCATTAAAATAATTAAATAAATCCTGAAAATGATTTAAATTTTTTAAAATTAATAGAAAATAAACCGTAGCTCAGATGAAAATACTTTCTACATGAAAGTTGCTCAGAACGACGAGACGAACCCGGAAACGCAGCCCGTTAAATCGCCACGCATCTAACCTATCGAACTTCAACTTTCCCCCTCCGCTCTGTAACAAAACCACGAAACACCGGGGATACTTTCCCGGATGTTTCCCCCCTTCGTCGGTATCACCACCTACCGCGTTAGGGAACACCTAGCACAACGTATTGTCGCGTCTTGCTTAGGGTTACATTTGATTGCTCTGTTATTTATTATGTTTCCCCTTCGTTACTTTTTCCGGTAGACCCCGAGACCGCTGCCGGTACCCCTGTGATCGACTACGGTGTTGTGACCCCTCTCTCTTGCGAGCAACGGGCAAGCCCTCCCTTTGATCACGGATATCGCCTACTCTTCTCTATCTGCTTGCATTAGAGTAGTGTAGCATATTCTTATTTTGATTAATCCTATCTTCTTTGCATAGCCTTTGTCCTTGCTACTCTTGTTGTTACCTTTACCTTTATCCTCTTGCTTAGTATAGGATGCTAGTGTTCCATCGGTGGCCCTACACTCTTGTCCGTCTGCCATGCTATACTACTAGGCTGTGATCACCGGGAGGTGATCACGGGCATATACTATATACTTTACACTATTACATTACAGCAATCTTGTTAGGAGATGGGGCTAAAAGGGACAGGTGGCTCCATCCCGGTAGAGGTGGGCCTGGGTTCCCGACGGCCCTCGATCGTTACTTTGTGGCGGAGCGGCAGGCAAGGTTGAGACCACCTAGGAGAGAGGTGGGCTGGCCTGGTCGGCGTTCAGCGGATACTTAACACGTTTAACAAGATCTGGGTATTTGATCACGAGTCGGCCATTTGGTCTATACGCACTAACCATCTACGTGGGAGTAGTTATGGGTATCCCGGCGTCGTGGTATCGGTAAAGCACTTCGTGACGCTTGACCGGCCCAGTGGCGCGCGCCCGGATTGGAACGTAAGCCCGCTCTTGTATTAAGGGGCTAGTTCCGCTTTTCGACAGCGTCGCATAGCGTCTTGGTGTGCTATGGGCGATGGGCCTGCACCCCTATGCGCTTAGGTTTAGGCTGGCGTCTTGGCCCCTCTGTTGTGCCTAGGTGGGGCTGCGGCGTGTTGATCTTCAGCGGCGGGCATGACCCGAGGAAGTGTGTCCGCCAAATGGGATCAAGCGTGTTGGGTTATGTGGTGCACCCTGCAGGAAGTTTAATATATTGAATAGCCGTGATCTTGATAACAGGGCGACTTGGAGTTGTACCTTGACCTTATGACAACTAGAACCGGATACTTAATAAAACACACCCTTCCAAGTGCGGATATAACCGGTGGTCGCTCTCTCTCGTGGTTACGAGGAGGGATCGCCGGGTAGGATTATTGCTATGTGATGCTACTTGGAGGACTTCAGTCTACTCTACGCTACATCTGCAAGGCGGAGGCTACGAAGCATAGTCTTGACGAGATTAGATATCCCCTCTTATTACGGCATTCTGCCGATTCGGTCCTTGATATGGCCCTTTACACATATATCCATGCATATGTAGTGTAGCTCCTTGCTTGCAGTACTTTGGATGAGTACTCACGGTTGCCTTGTTCCCCTTTTCCCCTATCTCTACTCGATTGCCGTGACTGACGATGGAGCCGGGAGCGACGCCACCGTCGATGACGACTACTACACCGGAGGTGCCTACTACTATGTGCAGCCCGCTGACGACGACCAGGAGTTGTTAGGAGGATCCCAGGCAGGAGGCCTGCGCCTCTTTCGATTGTATCCCAGTTTGTGCTAGCCATCTTACGGCAAACTTGTTTAACTTATGTCTGTGCTCAGATATTGTTGCTGCCGCTGACTCGTCTATGATCGAGCACTTGTATTCGAGCCCTCGAGGCCCCTGGCTTGTATTATGATGCTTGTATGACTTATTTTTATTTGTAGAGTTGTGTTGTGATATCTTCCCGTGCGTCCCTGATCTTGATCGTACACATTTGCGTGCATGATTAGTGTACGATTGAATCGGGGCGTCACAAGTTGGTATCAGAGCCAACTGCCTGTAGGAATCCCCTTCCCAACTCCTTGGCCGAAGTCGAGTCTAAACGTAGCAAAAACTTTTACTAACATGGTTGTGTGCCTTACGGGCCCACGCCGCCATTGGGTGGTACTAGGATCTTTTACTCCTCGACCTTTACTCGGGACTCTGAACTCTCTTCTACTTGGGTTAAATGATTTTACTAACTTTCGACTCTAGGTTCTCGATAATACATCTCCCGGAGAGCCACTTCAGTCCGGATGATTACTTGGTGCACCGAAGGATTCTGAAGATACCTTCCGATATTCTCTTAAGACCATGTGCCAATCGCGTTTGCAATTCCCCTTCCATCGTCAACCCTTATGGATAACTACTTGCAGTTGTTATTATTACATTCATCCCCAGTTGGTCTTATTATTACAAGATACCCCGAAATACTCGTCGTTGTCTCGATAATCCTTTGAGCTTCTTGCCTTCTTTGTTCTTTGTCACTGAATACCCCTACGGATAATTCTCGCACTTATCGAGTATCCGCTCATCCCCGATTGTTCATGTGTTTCACAATGGTCTTGAAATACTATTTGATCCTCCAAAAATCCTTAGCAGTTTTATTGCCACCGCAAATACTTGTCTACTTGCATTATGGATGCTTCCCATATATCTGGCAATATTCACTAGTATCTTTTGACACCGTCATTTTGATCCTATTGATTCAGCATGTGTGTGAATGCACACAATCATCTATCAACCCTTCTAAATTATCTTTCCGGCTTAGACGTCATTTTGAACATGAGCTGGTTCTCGACCAAACTATTTGTCGTCAATTGTGCCTCTGGTATATCCAACTTATCCATCCTTGATCGTGAGCGATCGCTTCGATCCTTTGTTTTGGAAATCGAAATTCCTTTGTTATCTAAGCATCGAATTATTCCGATGTTCTATAATATGATGCCCGTGCATTCTTCTTCCTCTGGTTGAGTACCGATGCTCACATCAGATCCCTTGTGGACCATCGGTTCCTTTGTTGGATTTTATCCGACAGTGTCCTTCATATTGAATAACCTTGAGAGCCTTTCAATGGGTAAATAATGCCTTTGGTAAATTGTATCATCTGCTTTTGAACAATGCTCTACTTTCGAGCTTGTATTATTTACCCCGAAGTTTGTGGTATATGTTCGTAAGATGCCACGATGGGTTGAACCTATGCCTCCCTTACTATGTGTGAACTTCGGAAGTTTTCACGGGTCATACTCATCTGGTATTTCACCGGTAAAACTTTCAACACTAATGCCATTATCGAAGCGAGAGGTGAATGTAAGGTTATGCTTTGGAGAAGTGGGAGTCGACCTTGAACTTTGTGTTCATGCCCATGGACCCGAGGTGGAACTTATCATGGAAGCTTCTCGTAGTAATAATAATCCCCTTGTTATAACTTCTTCTCTTATCTATGCTTGGTCTTTTGCACCGTGGTTTCAACCATATTGTTCTTCTTTGATCCCATTTCTTGGACAAGTTTAAGTGCTTGCCTTCTGCAAATGATTTCACTTGTCCAACCTCTATCCCGCTCTACCCTTGAGTATACCCTCTGGTACCGTGAGAATATCATGGAACTACATAACTTCTTATGGGTTCTTCATCAACTGTTAATTCTCACCGATTCCAATTTTCCTGGGTTCTGGGTTGTCGTCAACCGAGAACACTGATAAGTGGATCAATTCCGCACTTTGATTCGATAACTCTAAGTATTCTTCATTGCTTATGAGTTTATTAATCCTTCAAGTCATTGCTAGCCTGTTTGGCTATATCATTGTCGTGATGATTTTAAGCTGCTACCCGGTCCTTCTTCTCGAGCACAATTTTCGACGATGAACTAACCTTACGTCGATCCTCATCGTCATATCATTTCGCCTTGAACAACAAGCTTGGGTTCGAGTTTGTGTCGTACCCTTGGTTCCAATAACCTTTCACTTCATCATTACTTTGACTTGATGTCGTCGCCGATCGATTACATCTTCATGAACTCTCGTGACAAAGGTGTCGTGATCATCAACATTCTGAGCTCATCTAGGATATCAACTGAATCCATGATGAGAAATACCATCCTTGCCCTCGATGAATTGTATTATCATCGACCACTTTATTGCCTTCCCACCAACACAAGCTTGTTCATGTTTGGTGTTATACCTTGAGTTCCTTGCTATCCAGCAATTGTTCTTCTTTACCTTGGAGTATTACCATCCTTTATGTCAAGAATGTTACGAGATTTGTTCCACCTCTTGAGAATTCTTGACATAGAGATACTTCTCACCATCACCATTCTTTCTTGGTCCCGTGTTAATTCCAACAATTGAGCGGTGTTGTTTGGATTCTTTCCTTCTAGCAGCCCTCTTTCTTTGAAGTTAATGGTCGAAAGTTCATTCTTAGGCTATTGATTATTGAATCACCATTACGACATTGGTCGTGCAACCCAACCCATATTTGGGCGCACCTTTCAACCAATGTTTAATTGTGTATGTTTTCCTCGAGCATACTTCCTTATATCATTTGATCGACAAATGTTATCTCCTTGTTCACTTAATTGTGGAAATCCATCTTTAGGGAATCTCGATGAATTGCCGTTGAGTTCACAGACACCTCCTTGTCCTCTCCTTGGTTTAATGATGAACTCTTGTTAACGGAAATCACTTCATAGTTCATTTCTCGAGAATCTTACGGTGTCATCCCGTCAAATTGTGTCGCACCTTTTCTTCTCAAGCATCCCGAGTGCAGGGTATCCTAACACCGGTCGATCTGAATCTCGGTCGATATGATGGTTGGAACACTTTCCAAGAGTCACAACATTGGTGCAGATATGACCGGTAAGGTGAGGTCATGCCCGACACACTGGCCGGAGGACCCTCTTGTTATAGTTTCCCTTTTAGCAAGGTTATCCATTCTTCAATGAGGAAATTGTAAGACTTATTCTATAAGTTGTTCTGATGGATCCTTTTTGTTTCCAAAGTCGATCTTCACACATTGACCATGTCAATGCTATCTCAAGCATGTCTATGGTACTCCGATGTTTCAACAAGAACATTTGAAGCCCAATGCTAAATGTTTCTTGCTCAATTATCCAAACACCGCTGTATGGATAATGTCATGAAAATTTCTCTCCCCTCACCTAGAGGCTTTTCTACTTAATATCATGTCATGGTTATCATGTTCTGCTTGTCCTTGGGGAGGATATACCCCTGACATATGTGTATAAACACATTTTCCATTCCATTGTTCTATTTAACTGATGATCACCTTTTCCTTTACTTTGTTGTGTTTGACCTTCTTGTGATCTATATAATCTAAGCAGTAAAGATTCACGCTTATGTAAACACCTCGGTGTACAACTTTGTCGATAAGACCCGTTACTTTTGTTGATGACATTTCGGTAACCACCGATGGGCCGAGAACTTTGCCCTCTTGGTCCGCCTCGTTCAACGAAAGCAGGAAAAATGGTTCTCTTCGTCCCTCGCCCTTGCATTACCAATGTTGTGGTCGACATAATTGGCAGACTAACCTCGACATGCCTTGCTTACATGTCCATGCAAGATGTCGCTGCCCTCTTACTTTAACCCACATGGTGGGCCCATAACCCACATGTCCACTTTGGATCAAAACTTGACTCTCCTGTACACCTTGTTGACAAAGTTATCCCTTACTCTTGGTTTTAGTGTGTAAGTCATGAGCCACCTTCCTAGTGCTCTATTGCAGTATCGGGCATTAATACTTACTCTCGCTACTCTGAACCCCTTTCTCACTCTGGTTGGACTTTGAGCAACTATCTATCCGCTTGGAACACCTTATTGTACCTTCGTACCTTACTCTCGAGGTATTTTATATATTCAACTCGAGAGATAATCTTATGCTTTCATTCATGGGTTAACCCCAGATTGTTTCCCTCATAAGCATTATGTCGTGAGCCGAGCTGCCCTTACCTAATTGTAGAAATGCGTTGGAGTTCCCAAGAAAAGGACGAATTCACCATGATGACTGAAGCAGAGTAATGAAGACGTCGATGTAAGGGATCGACCTCTTCGAGAAGAGCAACCAAGGCCGAGAAGATCCGTTAGAATTTTGTAACGGATCCCTTCCCCTTACTTCCGCTCCTAAATCTCGGACGAGATTTCTTGTAGTGGAGGAGAATTGTGACGCCTTGGGATAGTTAGGCTACGGTAAAACCCCGCTAATGATGCCATGTCACCCTTGTCACTGTTGCTAAACGCATGTTAGATCGAAACGTTTCAAAATCAAATTTGGATTTAGGCAAACAATAAAGTTTTTAAATATTAAAACTAAAATGTTCAATAAATATTAGATAAGCCAGAGGCTATGATAAAATTGTAAACAACATTATTGAAATTTGATAAGTGACTTAAACAACCTCAAACAGTGGCTGAAAACATTATTTAATAACCTTTTTATTAATACAAAATAAATATGAAATTATATTTACCCCGAACTAGTTTTTGGTGGTAGGATATATTGTCTTTGTGATTTGTGGTCCGGCTCTCATATTTTACCAAACTCATTTGGTGCCCAAACAATTAGCAAGAAACAGAAAAGAAAATAAAGAAAAGGAAAAGAATAAAACAGAAAACAAAACTTACAAAAAAAAGAAACCTCACACAGTAGGGTCGTAGCCAGTGGCCTCTAGGCCAGCCGCCCAACCGCCCATCGCCCCACCTAGCCCTAGCGGTTCACCCTCCCACTACCCCACTCGTTCCCCACGCACCGCGCCTCCTCTGCCTCCCGATCTGGATCGGCATCGGCGCCTCGGCCTCGCCGCGCGTGATCCGCCCGTCGCCGTCTTCCTCGCTTGTCGGGCCGCCATCGCACCAAGGCCGCCCACTCCACGGCCTCCTCGGTAGCTCCTCTTCCTCCGCACCTTCGCTTCATCCTCGCTGCCGGCCGTCCGACCACCGGACTCGGCAAGGTCCCGCCGCCCCAGAGTGGATCTGGATTGGGGCAACCGATGCCCGACCGTCATGCCATCGCCCCGCCACTTTCCGCCGTCGCCCGGTCTTTGCCTCACGGACGACACCGACCTCGTCCCCCGCCGTCGGGAACGCCGCCTCGACCATGCCTCCCCCAGGACCGGCCCGCCTTCCTCCCTCGGCAGCATGCCTCGTCTCCGACGCCGTCGTCCCGATCCTCCTCCCGAACGGCCTCCGCAGCGCCTCGGCGCCTCACTGCTCGCATTGGTGAGGACCCATTAAATCCTCCCTTTCCCCGCTTTCGTCGCCATGCGTCGCCCGACCCCGACCACCGCATGACCCGGCGCTCACCCGTTCTTCCCTGCCGCTCCGGCCCGCTGCCACCCGATCCACCGCTCGATCGCCTCGGCTGGCGCTTCGCGGCAGCCGACCTCGCGTGGTGGCCCCTCCGGCCGTCGTCGTGGCCTCGCCTGGTGGCGCCTGTAATCGAGCCCAGCGCCACGCCCGCACCAGCCTTAGCCCGCTAAGGCCTCTGCTGCCAAGCAGGCCCCGCCCACCAAAAGCGTTATTTAAAAAAAAAAGAAAAAAAGAGAATTAAAATAAATAAATAAATAAGTAAATAGATAGATAAAATTAAATATTAACTAAATAATTAACTTAATGAATTCTTTTTAAAGTAACTAATTAAGATTAATTAACCTAATTAACTGATTAACTTAATTAACTAAAATAGTCAATGACATGCGGGACCCACGCGTCAGCTTGACCCGATCGACACCTCTGTTGACTAATGGCGTCATCTTGACATCGGCAAGCACTATTCTGGATAATGTTGCATTAAAATAATTAAATAAATCTTAAAAATGATTTAAATCTTTTAAAATTAATATAAAATAAACCGTAGCTCAGATGAAAATACTTTCTACATGAAAGTTGCTCAGAACGACGAGACGAACCCGGAAACGCAGCCCGTTCGTCCGCCACGCATCCCTAACCTATCGAACTCGCAACATTCCCCCTCCGGCTCCTGTGCTCGAAATAACGAAACACCGGGGATACTTTCCCGGATGTTTCCCCCCTTCGTCGGTATCACCACCTACCGCGTTAGGGCACACCTAGCACAACGTATTGTCGCGTCTTGCTTAGGGTTACATTTGATTGCTCTGTTATTTATTATGTTTCCCCTTCGTTACTTTTTCCGATAGACCCCGAGACCGCTGCCGGTACCCCTGTGATCAACTACGGTGTTGTGACCCTCTCTCTTGCGAGCAACCAGGCAAGCCCTCCCTTTGATCACCGGATATCGCCTACTCTTCTCTATCGCTTGCATTAGAGTAGTGTAGCATATTCTTTTTTGATTAATCCTATCTTCTTTGCATAGCTTTGTCCTTGCTACTCTTGTTGTTACCTTTACACCTTATCCTCTTGCTTAGTATAGGATGCTAGTGTTCCATCGGTGGCCCTACACTCTTGTCTGCGCCATGCTATACTACTAGGCTGTGATCACTTGAGGATGTGATCACGGGCATATACTATATACTTTACACTATTACATTACGTGATATCTTGTTAGGAGATGAAATTTGAAAGGACAGTGGCTCCATCCCGGTAGAGGTGGGCCCGGGTTCCCGACGGCCCCCGATCGTTACTTTGTGGCGGAGCGACAGGGCAGAGTTGAGACCACCTAGGAGAGAGGTGGGCTGGCCTGGTCGGCGTCAGCGGATACTTAACACGTTTAACAAGATCCGGGTATTTGATCCGAGTGCGGCCATTTGGTCTATACGCACTAACCATCTACGTGGGAGTAGTTATGGGTATCCCGACGTCGTGGTATCGGTAAACGCCGTGGACGCCCGGCCGATCGAGTGGCGCGGCCGGATTGGAACGTAAGCTTTGCTCTTGTATTAAGGGGCTAGTTCCGCTTTCACAGACGTTAATGTCTTGAGTGTGCTATGGGCGATGGGCCCAGACCTGTGCTTAGGTTTAGGCGTCTTGGCCTCTCTGTTGTGCCTAGGTGGGGCTGCGACGTGTTGATCTTCCGCGGCGGGCATGACCCAAGAAAGTGTGTCCGTAAATGGGATCAAGCGTGTTGGGTTATGTGGTGCACCCTGCAGGAAGTTTAATATATTGAATAGCCGTGATCTTGATAGCAGACGACTTGGAGTTGTACCTTGACCTTATGACAACTAGAACCGGATACTTAATAAAACACACCCTTCCAAGTGCGAGATATAACCGGTGGTCGCTCTCTCTCGGGGTTACGAGGAGGATCACGGGTAGGATTATTGCTATGTGATGCTACTTGGAGGACTTGATCTACTCTACGCTACATCTTTGTCAAAGGCGGAGGCTGAAGCGTAGTCTTGACGAGTGATTAGATATCCCCTCTTATTACGGCATTCTCGCGATTCGATCCAGCGATATGGCCCTTTACACATATATCCATGCATATGTAGTGTAGCTCCTTGCTTGCAGTACTTTGGATGAGTACTCACGGTTGCCTTGTTCCCTTTTCCCCTATCTCTACTCGATTCTGCGACTGCACGATGGAGCCCAGGGGCGACGCCATGCCGTCGATGGCGACTACTACACCGGAGGTGCCTACTACTATGTGCGGCCCGGCGGCGACCGAGAGTTGTTAGGAGGATCGCAGGCGGAGGCTGCGCCTCTTTCGATTGTATCCCGGTTTGTGCTAGCCATCTTACGGCAAACTTGTTTAACTTATGTACGTGCTCGAGATATTGTTCTTTGCCACGACTTCGTCTATGATCGAAAGCACTTGTATTCGAGCCCTCGAGGCCCTGGCTTGTATTATGATGCTTGTATGACTTTTTTTTTATTTGTAGAGTTGTGTTGTGATATCTTCCCGTGAGTCCTTGATCTTGATCGTACACATTTGCGTGCATGATTAGTGTACGATTGAATCGAGGGCGTCACAAGTTGGTATCAGAGCCGACTGCCTGTAGGACTCCCCCTTCCCAACTCCTTGGCCGAAGTCGAGTCTAGACATTACAAAACTTTTACTAACATGGTTGTGTGCCTTACGGGCCCACGTCGCCATTGGGTGGTACTAGGATCTTTTACTCCTCGACCTTTACTCTGGGACTCTGAACTCTCTTCTACTTGGGTTAAATGATTTTTACTAACTCTGACTCTAGGTTCTCGATAATACATCTCCCGGAGAGCCACTTGATCCGGATGATTACTTGGTGCAGAAGGATTACGAAGATACCTTCCGATATTCTCTTAAGACCATGTGCCAATCGCGTTTGCAATTCCTTCCATCGTCAACCCTTATGGATAACTACTTGCGGTTGTTATTATTACATTCATCCAGTTGGTCTTATTATTACAAGATACCCGAAATACTCGCCGTTGTTTCGATAATCCTTTGAGCTTCTTGCCTTCTTTGTTTCTTTGTCACTGAATACCCCTACGGATAATTCTCGCACTTATCGAGTATCCGCTCATCCCCGATTGTTCATGTGTTTCACAATGGTCTTGAAATACTATATGCGGCCGTGGCGGCGACCAGGAGTTGTTAGGAGGATCGAGGCGGAGGCTGCGCTTCTTTCGATTGTATCGGTTTGTGCTAGCCATCTTATGGCAAACTTGTTTAACTTATATACGTGCTTTCGAGATATTGTTGCTTCCGTGACTCGTCTATGATCGAGCACTTGTATTCGAGCCCTCGAGGCCTCTGGCTTGTATTATGATGCTTGTATGACTTATTTTTATTTGTAGAGTTGTGTTGTGATATCTTCCCGTGAGTCCCTGATCTTGATTGTACACATTTGCGTGCATGATTAGTGTACGATTGAATCGGGGGCGTCACAGGCGCGGCGCCGTCAGATGCAGCTCAACCCATCGTCGGTTGTAGCTCCTTCGTCCATCGGTTGCAGCTTCCGGCATGCCTAGTTGCAGCTCCCAGCGTGGCCGTTGCAGCTCCACCGACCGCCGTCCGTGGTCCATCCCTGGGACGAGAGGGGGCGTCAGGGAGCTAGAAGGACGCCGGCATAGCTATGGGGAAAAAGGGGGGAAAGCTCGTCGGGGAGGGAGAAATAGCAGTAGAGGGAACTCTCTGCTGGTGGCGGGGCTCGCTAGAGTTAGGATCCGACGACGCGAGGCAGAGTTGAGGCAGGTGATGCGCGAGCGGAGAGCAAACGCTGAGGGTAGGCGATGCGCGAGCGGAGAGGACGAGCTGCAGGATTTGTGTGGACTAGGGAAAGCGGTGCTGGTCCGCTGGAGTTAGTGGAGATAAGGACGTGATGTATGGTGGGCCTCTGCTTGTTATGTATGTGCACGAGTATAGCGGCATGACCGGCCGAAAGTTCGGCCGGCGCGCCGCACACAAACGTTTACCATTTTTAAAAAGCAAATCATTTTTGTATGCGCGAGTACTCTGCGCCGGTCAGCCGGCCCAAACTTTGGGCCGGTCCAACCGTGGCCGTTAGATGCGATGTACGGAAACCGTCAGATCCAAGAATCTTGTCCCCACTCCCGTGTTCCCTGCGCCCACGACTCTCTTCCCCACCTCCTAATCTCAAATCGACAGAGAAACGTCTGGACGGGGACGAGACGACGAAGCTCGCCAGATCGCCGCCGCTCACAACAGCGAGGCCGCACATCATATCCGCCGACGGTGCTTACTGGGGAACCTCCCCTGCTCTCAATTTTTGCTGCAGATCCCATCGTTGACCGGTTGCAACTTCCCCATCGACCGGTGGAAACTTTTGCCACCGCCTTTCCATGGTTGCAGCACTAGTGCGTTTCCCCGGCCTCATCGTCGACTGCATGAGTTTCCGTGACACAAACGGCACCAATCACACCATAAAAGCGGATGTAGCAAAAAAACTTGTCGCTCGTAGCAAAAAGCAACGGCGGTTGCAGCAAAAATGCCGTCGTCTTTGTTGCGGGTCGCAACTCGCCATCAATGCACGTAGCAAAAACATTTGCCGGTTGTAGCAAAAATGGGCGACGGTTGTAGGAAAATCATCATCGCTGATTGACGACGGTTGCAGCAAAAGCCGGTGGCAGCAAAATAATACACTGGTTCCAGCAAGATCCAAAGACGGTAGTAGCACAAATAGTGCTAGTTCCAGCAAAAACTAAGACAATGGTAGCAAAAAAATCATCTGGTTCCAGCAAAACACAAAGACGGTGGTAGCAAAAAATGGTGCTAGTTCCAGCAAAAACCAAAATAATGGTAGCAAAAAAATGAGCACTGGATCCAGCAAAATTCATAGATGACGGTAGCAAAAAAACCCTCTAGTTCCAGCAAAAAGCACTCAATTTGTGGATAAAACCAAATAAAAATCGTCGATTCCAGCAAAACAAAAACCCAGATGAAGCAAAAATTTCCGCTGGTCGCAACTCCCACCAAGGCCGGTTCTAGCACCACAACGTAGCCATCGTCCCCGATACAGCAGCCTGGGATTGCAGCACCAAAAGCTTCCAGCTTTCAGGTGAGGGCGGTTGCAGCACCACCCCTTGCTGGTTCCAGCACCGCCCCCGGGGATGGAGGCGGCCGTCGCGGCGCCAGCCAAGGGCAGCACCTCATCGGATCTATGACGGATTTGTAGTGCGATGATGGTGGACATGAAGGAGAAGGAGGAAAAGCTATGGGAGAGATGGGGATGGGAAAGAAGAAGGAAGAACCCGGGTGGCACTCGTAGCGCCAGGGCTGCGGCGGTGGTCGGCGCTGAGTAGTAATGGAGATGAGGAAAGCCATGGGATCTGGTGGGGAAGAAAAGAAACCAGTGGATGGCGTTGTCTCATGCGAGAAGATAAGTGCGGTGCGCGTGGGCCCTTTGGAAAGGATGTGGGCGTGAAAGAGAGTAGCACGTGGGTTGTTAGCTATTTTGTGGCCAGGCGTGCGTGACCGGCGGAACACTCAGCCGGTGCGCCGGGTATAAACGTTTCCTTTTTATATTTGGGCAAAGCACTGAACGAGAACTAAAAAAAATTCCTCCGTAAAAAAAAAGAGAACTAAAAGAAAAAAGAATATTGATAAAAATCCGGCTAAACTTGAGGAACTTCCCGAAAAACAAATCACTTAAGAAGCATGTAGCTTCCGATGTAAAAATATGGCGGAGTACTTAGAAAGGGTAATTTGGTGTAGCACGGAGTTTGATAAATGCAAATAATTCAAGCAATCGCAAACCAAACCAATCTGTGGTTGAATGTTAGTAGGATGTTAGTAGGACAGTAGTATCTTCGGCCACCAGGTTCAAGTCTTAAATTTGACACTAATGTTTATATTTTTCTGAATTTATTTTAGGCCTTCCTGCTATATGCGCTCAGTGTAATGAGACGTTTCCGTCAACTAGAAAGGTGTTTGTGGCGACTTTATCAATTTCAAAATAATGTGTCGTCTCAGTCAATCAAAAATGCTCGTAAAGGTATAATGTGAGTGTTCGCGTCTGTACTGTGATAAAAAGACTCCAAAATTACTAGCCTCTGGACATGTTGCTTCACACCTCGAGTTTATTCAAATTATACTTCTCAGGGCCTTGCATTTATTCTTTTTATTTTTGTGACCTTCTCCATATTTTTATTTATTTATGATAATTTGTCAAATTTTTCTTGATAGTTCATATGTATTTTTTTGATTTTTAAACAATTTCCAAATATACATCAAAGCCTGTCTTGTGACGTGCCATTGCTTTTATTAAGGTAATGGCATGTCATTCCTAAGGGCATCTCCAAGGCGGACTCGTAAATCTCTCGCAACCGTTCAGAGCACGCTGTCCAGACCATGGAAGCCATCCAACGCCGATCTGTAACGTTTCGCGGGACGGTCCGGATGTAACTTCTCCCGCAAACCAGAGACAAAAGTGGGGAGGTTTGAGGGAATCCGGACTGATCGCAAGACCGTTTTTGACCGCCCTGGCCCACCAAAACCCCTTCCCCTCTGGCTGAAGCATCCCCTTTGCCACTCCGATGAGCTGCGCATTCGGACATAGGGAAGATACAAGGGAAGAACATGCCTCCGGGGCTCACGGCAGTCTCGTTATTCTGGGATGCCGAACATGGGGAAGACAAGTTGCGGCTGCTACTTGTGAGCTGCGTTGGGATTTCCATGAAGAGGAGGGGATGATGCAGTACAGTAGAGATAAGTATTTCCCTCTGTTATGAAATGCAACACCTCCTTAACAACACCTGCACACAAGATAACAAATCCTTGCACCCAACGCGAACAAGGGGTTGTCAATCCTTCGACCGATATTTGCAAGATTAAATTGTGTAATGATTGATAGATAGATTGAACAAAAAATACAAAATAATTAAATAAAGTAAAATAATCATGATGATATCCAAGACAATGATCATGCATATAGACATCACGTCCGAGACAAGTTGAACAAAACAATTTTGCATCTATTACTCCACACATCAACCGCCATCCAACATGCATCTAGAGTATTAACTTCATAAAGAACGGAGTAATGCCTTAAGCAAGATGACATGATGTAGACAAAGTAAACTCACGCATGAATAAACCCCATCTTTCTATCCTTAATAGCAACGATACAATACGTGGCATGTCCCCTACTGTCACTGAGATTGAGCACCGCAAGATCGAACCCATTACAAAGCACCTATTCCATTGCAAGAAAAATCAATCTAGTCGGCCAAACCAAACCAATAGACCAGAGAGAAATATGAAGCTATAATAATAATGCATAAAAAGAGTTCAGAGAAGACTCAAATAGTATTCATGGATAATCTGATCATAAACTCATAATTCATCGGATCCCAACAAACACACTGCAAAAAGTGATTATATAGAATAGAACTCCAAGAACATCGAGGAGAATATTGTATTGAAGATCAAAGAGAGAGATGAAACCATCTCGCTACTAACTATGAATACAGCCCCTCCGTGATTGATTCCTCCTCCAGCGGAGTGCCGGAAAAGGCCCCCGGATGGGATCTCTCGAGAACAGAAGCTTGCGGTGGCGGAAAAAGTATTTCTTGGACCCCCTCTGTTGGTTTCTCGATTTTAGAGAATTTATAAAGGCGGAATTAGGTCAAACGGAGCTACATAGGCCCCACGAGCCACCAGGGCGCGCCTACCCCTCCCCCCCCCCCCCCCCGGGCGCGCCCTATTGCCTCATGGGCCACTGCTCCATCTTCTGGTCTTCTCCCGAAGCTTCCAGGGTCTCTTCTGTCCAGAAAAAAACCTGCAAAAAGTTTCGTTGCATTTGGACTTCGTTTGGTAGTGATATTCTGGAAAACCAAAAACAAGCAAAAAAACAGCAACTGGCACTAGGCACTAAGTTAATAGGTTAGTCCCAAAAAATGATATATAATTGCTTGTAAATGTATATAAAACATCCAAGATTGATAATATAATAGCATGGAACAATAAAAAAATATAGATACGTTGGAGACGTATTAATCATCCCCAAGCTTAATTCCTGTTCGTCCTCGAGTAGGTAAATGGTAAAAACAGAAATTTTGATGTGGAATGCTACCTATCATATTCATCATTGTCGGGCCCGTGGGACCGGGGGTACCCAAGCCCATCTGTCTTCGGCCAAGGACGCAGCGCATGTCGAGGGCCCAGCGGATGGCCCACCAGCAAGCTTCATGAGCAAGGCTCCTCGCAAGGCCCCCGTCAGTAGGCGTCCCGAGCTGACGGAATGGCGCCACCTGGAGCCTCGCAAGGCCCTCTCGCGAGGCGGCCTCCCGAGGCCCCCTCTCGGATGCGAACAAATCAGGGGCTGCTCATCCCGGTCACGGTCCGGAATCTTCACGTGGGCGACGCGCGCGGCGATGAGCGATGCCAGAGGCCGTGCCAGCAGACGCCGATAAGGAGGTTTTCCTCTTTCGTGCTAAGGGAGCAAGGCCATCACGCCGGTTCCCAAAGAAACCCCCAATTAGGTTGCCCCAACGGTGCAAGAAGACCAAGACGACAGGCACAGGGCCGAGGTCATCACCGAGGTCAGCGGCGCGTCATGGACAGTGGCTTTGCACGCGAAGACCACCGATAGACTGCACCCTTGTCCCCCTTCAAAATTGCAATTGTGTGGCAACCCTTCCCGCCAATGTCTTCGGGGGAAGAGGACCAAGGAAAGTATAAAGGAGGGCAGGGTGCTGCTGTAGTGAAGGATCGACTCCCTTGTACTCTCATCCTCTCTCGCTAGTGCAATCCAAACCAAGCAGGAGTAGAGTTTTACACCGCAAGGTGGCCCGAACTTGGGTAACTGTTGTGTCTCCAGCCCGCTCCTGCTAGCTCGCTCTCGCTGTTGCCTCGTCGTGGTTAGCTGTAGGAAAGACTAGGGCAGTAGGAACGAGCGCACCCCAGAGTTCGAACCTTTGGGTCCCTGGAGCCCCGATTCCGACATTTGGCGCTCCAGGTAGGGGTCGTTGTTGTTCTTCCGATTCGCTCCGCCTTCTGCTTCGCCAAGCTCCATGGCTGACGCCCGCCGCGAGCGTGCCAAGCGTCGGGCAGGTCGCGTCGCCCAGATGGAGCCTGTGGGCTGCGGCAACCTTGCCGTGCTGGCCACGACGCCCGGCGACCTGCTGCCGCATGAGTAGCAAGACTCCTTCATGCACCCCCTCTATGCGGCCCAACAGCCGCACAGCCACGGCCTCTTCCTCCCTCGCCCGCCATGGGCCGCCGAGCAGCGCCCATCGCGGTCGCGCCGTCCTCGCAGGTGGCATCCCCACGGGCGATGTGGGCTTCTAGGCCTTCACCAGCGAGCTGCGTCGGGTAGTCTGGCCTACGAAATTCAAGCCGTAGCTGCCCCTGCGCTACAACGGTGCCCTCGGCCTCGCAAGGTTCCTTCAGCTCTACACCTAAGCATCGAGGCGGCGGGCGGCGACGACAAGGTCATGGCAAACTGGTTCCCTGTGGCCCTCGAGGACGGGCCGTGTTCCTGGCTCATGAGCCTTCCCGAGGCCTTGATATCTTGATGGGATGAGTTCTCTGACCAATTCGTCGCGCGCTTCGCCTAGCTCGGCGGGGGCGCTGGGGCCTTCCAGGAGCTCCACGCAGTGGCATGCATCCTCGGCAGGGTCAGGCCCATGTGTTCGATCACCGCCGAAAGCAGCCCTCTCGCAAGGTGAACGCTGCTTCCCAGGGGCCCAAGGCTGCGCGGCCCCTCGAGTGGACGCAATGCGACATCACCTTCGACTCCGGAGATCACCCCAGGTCCATGACCGCTGCAGGTGCGCTCCCCATGCTATGCACCCCAACCATCAGCAACGTCGCGGTCACCAAGACCATTATCGACGGGGGGGTTGGCATCAACGTGATCTCCATCGAGACCTTCGAGGCGCTCCAAGTGCCTTACGACTAGCTGATGCCGACTAGGCCCTTCTCTGGGGTGACAGATGGGTCTACCATCCCCCTTGGGCAGGTGCACCTCCCTGTCACCTTTGGCACCCGTGAGAACTAGCGCACCGAGCTCATCGACTTTGATGTGGCGCACATTGGCCTGCCATACAACGCCATCTTGGGCTACCCGGCACTCGCCAAGTTCATGGCGGCGACCCACCCAAGCTTCAACGTTATCAAGATGTCTGGCTGCAGCGGTGTTATCACCATCGCTTGCAACGAGAAGGACGCAGTTTGCTCCTCATGCGCGCGTACAAGGCCGCGGCGTTCACACAATCGGCTGCCAAGGGTGAGGCCCAGCCTCCCGAGGCTGCGCCAGCGAGGAAGAAGCAATTGTTCTCCCAGGACCGCGCGGAAACAAAGAAAGTGACGATTGATGGTAGTGACTCAGGCCTACCTTCACCATCGGCGCCAGCCTCCCCCCCCCCCCCGAGCAGGAAGGTGTGCTCGTCGCCTTCCTTTGGGCAAACTCAGATGTGTTCGCCAGGAAGGCGTCTGATTTGTCTGGAGTCTCGAGGGTGGTAATCGAGCACCGCTTAGCGGTGTGCCCCAATGCATGCCCCATCAAACAAAAAGCTCGGTGCCAGGCGCCAGCAAAGCAAGAATTCATCATCCAAGAGGTGCACAAGCTGCACGAAGCAGGATTCATCCGAGAGGTGCGCCACCCGGAGTGGCTCGCCAACCCAGTCGTCATCCGCAAGAAGGGCGGCAAGGAGCGCATGTGGGTCGACTTCACAAGCCCCAACATGGCCTGCCCCCAGGACCCCTTTTCGCCGCCGCACATCGACCAGATCGTGGACTCCACCACCGGGTGCGACCTGCTGTGCCTCCTGGATGCCTTCTCGGGCTACCATCAGATCAAGATGGCGGCAGAACATGTGGAGAGGACATCCTTCATCTCCCCTTGCGGTGAATTCTGCTACACCTGCATGCCTTTCGGCTTGAGGAGTGCTGGTGCCACCTTCCAGCGGCTAATACGCATCACGCTGGGGCCTCAGTTGGGAAGGAACGCGGAAGCTTATGTCGATGACATCGTGGTCAAAACGCGTGAGGCCAGAACGCTCATCGAAGATCTAGAGGATACATTCACCAACTTGCGCAAGGTCAACCTAAAGCTCAACCCCGACAAGTGCGTCTTTGGAGTCCCCTGTGGCAAGCTCCTCAACTTCCTCATATCCCACTGAGGAATCAAAGCCAACCCATAGAAGGTCATGGCCATCAATATGCGCGCTCCCCGAACCCTCAAGGAAATGCAGCGATTGGCGGGGTGCATGGCCTCCCTAGGGCGCTTCATCTCCAAGTTCGGCGAGCGAGCCTTGCCATTCTTCAAGCTCATGAAGAGGTCCGGTCCCTTTGAATGGACTCTTGAGGTGGACGAGGCCTTTGAAGATCTCAAGAGGTACCTCACAAGCCCGCATCATGGTCACACCGCGCCCTCGCGAGCCCTTGCTCCTTTACTTGGCAGCCACCCCCCCCCCCGAGACGGCCAATGCAGCACTCGTGGCGGTACGGGAGGAGCGCGTCAGTGCTAAGGAGAAACCTTCCAAGCCTCGTGAGCTTCCCGATTCCCCCGGGCCTCGCGAACCCTCCGAGCCTCGCGAGACTCGTGAGCCTCACGAGTCCCCCAAGCCTCACGAGCCACCCATGGAGCAAGCTGCCTCAACCACCTTGCGCCTCGTCGAGCACCCCGTGTACTTCATCAGCACGGTGTTGAGGGACACGTGTGAGCGCTACCCCATGTAGCAGAAGCTTGTCCTCGTGCTTCTCGTCGCCTCCAGGAAGCTGTGCCACTATTTCCATGGCCACCCCGTTAAGGTCATTTCTGCGTACCCCCTGGAGCAAGTCCTATCAGCCCCAACGCAGCTGGCCGAGTCGCCAAATGGAACATCGAGCTACAGGCCTTCCACCTGGAGTTCTTCACCACCAGGGTCATCAAGGGTGCGGCCCTCGCCGACTTCGTGGTAGAATGGACGGCCCCGTATGAGGAAGAACCTCGCGAAAAGAAGTCCCTCCTGCCTGGGGATGAGGCGCCCAGTGGCTTAGGTGGTAACATAACACATTTCAAGACAAATTCGCTTATGTGACATGAAGTTAATGAGGAGAGAGATGCTTGTGGTAACATAATATGTTACTGTAACATAACACACCCCGAGGTAAAATGAGTCTATATCTCAATTAATGAAGGCTTGCATGTTACCATCTATATGTTACTACCCATTATGAAGGTAGTAGTTTAGACTAGTAATAACATATGCATGTTACTACTACCTCCGTGCGGTGAAAAGTGTACATATAAAAATTTAGGAGAAATTATGGAGTGGAGTAAAAATGCATTGGAAAGGTGCAAGCCACCATCTCTCTCCTCCTTAATTACCCAACCCTCAATGACTAAGTGCATGTAGAAATTAAGGACATCATATGTAGAATGTTATTGGTCTTGATTACCATGTGATGAGAGAGAAACATGTTTTCCTACTTTAAAGTGTATTGGGAAGATAAAAGTACACTCTTTGGTGGACAAATTTTAAAGCCAAATGTATACTCTGCAATGGACGAAGGGAGTAGTCTATGATACTCCCCACTATGACTAGCCTGAGAGCATCTCCAACAGGTGCGCTATCTTGGTCGTGCAATGTGAAAAACGACTATTTTGCACGCGTGCGACCGAAATCGGCGCTCCAGCAGACGCGCTAAAATGATGCGCGCGGCAAAGTTGGTTCAATGCACTTGGGAAAACGGCATTGCGAGCGGCTTATTTGGTGGCGAGGACATATACCTAGGGTAGGGTCCTAGGCCTGACCTACATACCCTACCCAAGGACACCGCATACAAGAATCCAAGGCCCACAAAGTTATGAAGGAGTCGCCGACTGGGATACCTGCAACTTACAAGTCACTCGGAGGAGGGATTCACTCGGTGATCTCACCAACACTCGACTGTCAGTGCTCACTCAAAGTACCAAGCGTCACTCGTCCATAGAAGGCTTAGAGTCACCCCGAGATAGCAACAGTCAGGCGAACAGTTCGCGGTCATAAAGAACATGTAATGCTGGCGTTACCGGTAACTCTTGCATCCTTTAACCTCTCAATTGAACCCTTGGGTGACGGGGCATTCATGAAGGGCCAGCAGACTTTATACAAGCCGCCCCTCTACCCCTACACAAGGGCTCGCACCTCCTATAACTCAATACTCCAGAAAAACAAAGCTCCCGCAGCACCGAGACGTAGGGTCTTTACCTCTTCTGAGAGGGGCCGAAGTCGTAAATAAAAGTGTACAACCACACCATAGCTAGACTCTACCCTCTCATACGTACCCCTATACTCTACTATCAGATTTGTTCCCACGACACTTGGCGCCACCTTGGGGAAGGCGTCTAAGCGACTTCCGGCATAGTTGCGTTTTTCATCATCTTCACCATGGTTTCCGGCGGCGGACTGTCCCTGGGTTGCGAGATCCGTCTTGGCGCTCTTAGCTTCATCGTCGATGATTCGACGTGGCTCCAAGAAGCCCCTCTGGACGTAGAGGCACTCCCTATTCATGGGGCAGCGCACTTCTGTGCAAGCTCCTACGGTGTCCTCCTCCGGCAGCCATCGAATCAGTATCAGTCGGCTCCGGAGGCGTTTCCCCTCCCCACTGCTTGCCGTCACAAATGATCCGGTCGCTCTCGGCTCCAGCGGTGAGTGAGGCACGCGGTGGCTCGTCAGTCATCCACTCAGCATATCGCGGCGATCGAGCCCGATGAATCCCTCTACGACTTGTTCGATCCATTGTCAGACCACTCTGATGTTCCATCCGAGTGTGAGAGCAGTGACTTAGCGGTGGAGGTATTTATGGACGGCTCTCATCGTAGCCCGCCAGGGATTCCCCGTGATGGAGATGGGAGCGATGGTCCGTCGCATATCAATGACGAGTATTACCCGCAACCCCTCACTGTTGAACAAAGGGAAGAGCTGTTGCGCATGAACGATCAAGTCCTTCAGACTCCCATTGCTTGCACGACCGCCAAGGCTCGGGCTTTGGAAGTTGTGCACATAGCCACTCTGGCTGAGCGCACGCATCTTAAGGAGCTCCAGAAATCGCTCGACGACCGCACTCGCAGGCAACCCACAAACTTCAATCGACGGCAGCGGCAACTGTTCCCGAGTGGATCACAAAACGAGTACCATGTATTCTGCACTCCGATTCGAATCGTAGCCGCCGCTGCGCGGATTGCATATTCTATCCAGCCGTCTGATACGTCACCAGCGTATCTATAATTTATGAAGTACTCATGTCATGTTTACAACAATTTTATATGGTTTTGGTATGATTTGATTAGAACTAACCCGGACTGACAATTTTTCAGCAAAACTACCATGGTGTCATTTTTTGTGCAGAAATAAAAGTTCTCAGAATGGGCTGAAAATTTATGGTGATTTTTTATGGACCAAAAGAGAACCCTGAAGCACAAGAGTTGAACCAGAGCTTCACGAGGAAGCGGCAAGGGTGGAGGGAGCCCCCCATTGGCTTGCCGCTGCCTCGTGGATGTTGGGTAACGTAGTAATTTCAAAAACAATTCTTACGCACACGCAAGATCATGGTGATGCATAGAAACGAGCGGGGATAGTGTCGTCCACGTACCCTCGTAGACCGTAAGCAGAAGCGTTATATCAACGCGGTTGATGTAGTCGTACGTCTTCACGGTCCGACCGATCCAACTACCGAGCATACGACACCTCGAGTTCAAAGACACGTTCAGCTCGATGACGTCCCTCGTACTCTTGATCCAGTTGAGGCCGAGGGAGAGTTTCATCAGCACGACGGCGTGATGACGACGATGATGATGATGATGCTACCGATGCAGGGCTTCGCCTAAGCACCGCTACGATATGATCGAGGTGGATTATGGTGGAGGGGTGCACCGCACACGGCTAAAAGATCAACTGATCAACTTGTGTGTCTAAGTGGTGCCCCCTCCCCTGTATATAAAGGAGTGGAGGAGGGGGAGGGGCCGGCCCTCCTAGGCGCGCCCCAAAGGGAGTAGGACTCCAACCCTTCCAAGTGTGGGAGTGGGAGAAAGGGAAGGAGGAGAGAGGGGGAAGGAAAGGGCAGCGCGCGGCTGCCCTGGCTGCCCCTCCTCTTCTCCACTAAGGGCCCAATAGGCCCATTACACTCCCCGGGGGTTCCCGGTAACCCCCCGGTACTCCGGTTTTTGTCCGAACTTGCCCGGAACCTTTCCGAAGTCCAAACATAGTCATCCAATATATCGATCTTTATGTCTCGACCATTTCGAGACTCCTCGTCATGTCCGTGATCATATCCGGGACTCCGAACTACCTTCGGTACATCAAAACACATAAACTCATAATACCGATCGTCACCGAACGTTAAGCGTGCGGACCCTACGGGTTCGAGAACTATGTAGACATGACCGAGACACGTCTCCAGTCAACAACCAATAGCGGAACCTGGATGCTCATATTGGCTCCTACATATTCTACGAAGATCTTTATCGGTCAAACCGCATAACAACATACATTGTTCCCTTTGTCATCGGTATGTTACTTGTCCGAGATTCGATCGTCAGTATCCAATACATAGTTCAATCTCGTTATTGGCAAGTCTCTTTACTCGTTCCATAATACATCATCCTGCAACTAACTCATTAGTTACATTGCTTCCAAGGCTTATAGTGATGTGCATTACCGAGAGGACCCAGAGATACCTCTCCGACAATTGGAGTGACAAATCCTAATCTCGATATATGCCAACTCAACAAGTACCATCGGAGACACCTGTAGATCACCTTTATAATCATCCAGTTACGTTGTGACGTTTGGTAGCACACAAAGTGTTCCTCCGGTATTCGGGAGTTCCGTAATCTCATAGTCATAGGAACATGTATATGTCATGAAGAAAGCAATAGCAATATACTAAACGATCAAATGCTAAGCTAACGGAATGGGTCAAATCAATCACATCATTCTCTAATGATGTGATCCCGTTAATCAACTGACAACTCATGTCTATGGCTAGGAAACTTAACCATCTTTGATTCAACGAGCTAGTCAAGTAGAGGCATACTAGTGACACTTAGTTTGTCTATGTATTCACACATGTACTAAGTTTCCGGTTAATACAATTCTAGCATGAATAATAAACATTTATCATGATATAAGGAAATATAAATAACAACTTTATTATTGTCTCTAGGGCATATTTCCTTCAGCCTCCCACTTGCACTAGAGTCAGTAATCTAGATTACACAGTAATGATTCTAACACCCATGGAGTCTTGGTGCTGATCATGTTTTGCTCGTGAGAGAGGCTTAGTCAACTGGCCTGCAACATTCAGATCCGTATGTATCTTGCGAATCTCTATGTCTCCCTCCTTGACTAGATCGCGGATGGAATTGAAGCGTCTCTTGATGTGCTTGGTTCTCTTGTGAAATCTGGATTCCTTTGCCAAGGCAATTGCACCAGGATTGTCACAAAAGATTTTCATTGGACCCGATGCACTAGGTATGACACCTAGATCGGATATGAACTCCTTCATCCCGACTCCTTCATTTGCTGCTTCTGAAGCAGCTATGTACTCCGCTTTTCTTAGAACTGCACCAACTGACAGCTCCACCGTTCAATATAAACACATAGCCGGTTTGTGACCTAGAGTGATCCGGATCAGCGTCAGAGCTTGCATCGACACAACCATTTATGATGAGCTCTTTGTCACCTCCAAAAACGAGAAACATATCCTTAGTCCTTTTCAGGTATTTCAGGATGTTCTTGACCGCTATCCAGTGATCCACTCCTGGATTACTTTGGTACCTCCCTGCTAAACTTATAGCAAGGCACACATCAGGTCTAGTACACAGCATTGCATACATGATAGAGCCTATGGCTGAAGCATAGGGAACAATTTTCATTTTCTCTCTATCTTCTGCAGTGGTCGGACATTGAGTATGACTCAACTTCACACTGTGTAACACAGGCAAGAACCCTTTCTTTGCTTGATCCATTTTGAACTTCTTCAAATCTTTATCAAGGTATGTGCTTTGTGAAAGTCCAATTAAGCGTCTTGATCTATCTCTATAGATCTTGATGCCCAATATATAAGAAACTTCACCGAGGTCTTCCATTGAAAAACTCTTATTCAAGTATCCTTTTATGCTATCCATAAATTCTATATCATTTCCAATCAGCAATATGTCATCCACATATAATATAAGAAATGCTACAGAACTCCCACTCACTTTCTTGTAACTACAGGCTTCTCCAAAAGTCTGTATAAATTATGCTTTGATCACACTATCAAAACGTTTATTCCAACTCCGAGATGGTTGCACCAGTCCATAGATGGATCGTTGGAGCTTGCACACTTTGTTAGCATCCTTTGGATCGATAAAACCTTCGGGTTGCATCATATACAACTCTTCTTGCAGAAAACCATTCAGGAATGCAGTCTTTACATCCATTTGCCAAATTTCATGATCATAAAATGCGGCAATTGCCAACATGATTCAGACAGACTTAAGCATCACTAAGGTGAGAAAGTCTCATCGTAGTGAACCCCTTGAACTTGTCAAAAACCTTTCGCAACAAGTCGAGCTTTGTAGACAGTAACATTACCATTAGCGTCAGTCTTCTTCTTGAAGATCCATTTATTCTCGATGGCTTGCCAATCATCAGGCAAGTTAACCAAAGTCCACACTTTGTTCTCATACATGGATCCCATCTCAGATTTCATGGCCTCAAGCCATTTCGCGGAATCTGGGCTCATCATCTCTTCCTCATAGTTCGTAGGCTTGTCATGGTCAAGTAACATGACCTCCAAAACAGGATTACCGTACCACTATGGTGCGGATCTTACTCTGGTTGACCTATGAGATTCGGTGGTAACTTTATCCGAAGTTACATGATCATCATCATTAGCTTCCTCACTAATTGGTGTAGGAGTCACAGGAACAGATTTCTGTGATGAACTACTCTCCAATAAGGGAGCAGGTACAGTTACCTCATGAAGTTCTACTTTCCTCCCACTCACTTCTTTCGAGAGAAACTCCCTCTCTAAAAAGGATCCACTCTTAGCAACAAATGTCTTGCCTTCGGATCTGTGATAGAAGTTGTACCCAACAGTCTCCTTTGGGTATCCTATGAAGACACATTTCTCTGATTTGGGTTTGAGCTTATCAGGTTGAAGCTTTTTTACATAAGCATCGCAACCCCAAACTTTAAGAAACGAAAACTTTGGTTTCTTGCCAAACCATAGTTCATAAGGCGTCGTCTCAACGAATTTAGATGGTGCCCTATTTAACGTGAATGCAGTTGTCTCTAAAGCATAACCCCAAAATGATAGCGGTAAATCGGTAAGAGACATCATAGATCACACCATATCCAATAAAGTACGATTACGACGTTCGGACACACCATTACGCTGTGGTGTTCCGGGTGGCGTGAGTTTTGAAACTATTCCGCATTGTTTCAAATGAAGACCAAATTTGTAACTCAAATATTCTCCTCCACGATCAGATCGTAGAAACTTTATTTTCTTGTTATGGTGATTTTCCACTTCACCTGAAATTCTTTGAACTTTTCAAATGTTTCAGACTTATGTTTCATTAAGTAGATATACCCATATCTGCTCAAATCACCTGTGAAGGTGAGAAAATAACGATATCCGCGGCGAGCTCAATATTCATCGGACCACATACATCAGTACGTATGATTTCCAACAAATATGTTGCTCGCTCCATTGTTCCGGAGAACGGCGTTTTAGTCATCTTGCCCATGAGGCATTGTTCGCAAGTACCAAGTGATTCATAATCAAGTGATTCCAAAAGTCCATCAGAATGGAGTTTCTTCATGCGCTTTACACCAAATTGACCTAAACGGAGTGCCACAAATAAGTTGCACTATCATTATCAACTCTGCATCTTTTGGCTTCAACATTATGAATATGTGTATCACTACTATCGAGATTCATTAAAAATAGACCACTCTTCAAGGGTGCATGACCATAAAATATATTACTCATATAAATAGAACAACCATTATTCTCTGATTTAAATGAATAACCGTCTCGCATCAAACAAGATCCAGATATAATGTTCATGCTTAACGCTGGCACCAAATAACAATTATTCAGGTCTAAAACTAATCCCGAAGGTAGATGTAGAGGTAGCGTGTCGACGGCGATCACATCGACTTTGGAACCATTTCCCACGTGCATTGTCACCACGTCCTTAGCCAATCTTCGCTTAATTCGTAGTCCCTGTTTCGAGTTGCAAATATTAGCAACAGAGCCAGTATCAATGTAACATCCCAAATTTTCAATTTGGCATGTTATACATAGGTCATCCATGCATATCATATTTTATTGCATATTCGTTTACCATCCTCGAAAATCCTAAGCAACTCAAGGACCCTCGGAGAGAGTTGGGGATTTTTTTTTTCAATTTTCATATTTGAATTTTGTCAAATAATGGAAGACGAGGATATTGGTTTTTAATTATTTTCTCTCCGGAAAAACTATTTCAATTTAAATAAATAAATGAGGGGAGATAATATGACTTCTCCAAAATAATTGAAATAACGGAGGAAAAATGTTAAAATCAGTTTTGGGATTTTATTTGATTTTATTTGGAATTTTATTGCCCTAGAAAAATTTGCACGCTTTAAAAAGTTGCATTTTAGGGGCCAAGAAAAGTTCCTCTAGTTCTAAATATTTTATTTAGACGTAGAAAACTTGTTTTCGAATTTTTAGATTTTTATTTATTTTTCTAGGAATTTTTCTTTCGGCGGAATGTTTTAAAAATGGACCCTCGACTGGGTCAAGGCCCAGCTGAGCCAGCCGCCATGAGCGCCGCCGCCTTCCCTCACCGCCGTGGCGAGGCACGGACTCGAGGGCGAGTCCGAGCCGGACTCCACCCGGGCGCCCCTTCCCAAGCCGGAGCCGCCCCGCCACACCACCACCACCCGCCACCACCCAAGTCGCCGCCACGGAGCCCGGAGCCCAAGCCGCCCGGAGCCCGATCCGGCTGCCGCCGCCCTCGCCGAGCCGAGTCGCCCGCCACTCAGTCGCCGCCGCCCTCGCCGACCCCGCCCCACCCGGAACCGCTGAGCCGCCCGCCCCGCCGGACGCGCCCCGCCGGAGGTACCCGACTCCGCCGCCGGTTTGTTTTTTTTAGAAAACCCTTCGGTTTTACCCTAGATCGTTTTTTTATATAGATCGGTTTATTTCGTCGGTTTATTTATTTAGCGAACGTCCGTTCATCTGTTCGTTCTAACGAACGCGTTCACTGTTTAGGTTCTGTTAACGAACGTTCGTTCGTTTAGCAGTTCGTCGCTTTTCTTTTATCGGATTTATTCCGCGGTTGTTATGATCGTGATTTCTGATCCAATTTTCAAACATGTTTATCTTTTCGCTCGTTTATCGGAATCAGGCGATTCAAGCGCCTCGAGTTTCATCTCGAAACCCTCTTTCCGAATTATCAACTTAAACCAATTTTTATCTCTGTAAAATTTGACCCTAGTTCAGATTAGCAAACGGACTTGGTTTTTCTCGCCGTTTGAGTTTCGTTGTTCCGTTTGGTTTGATTATTTTTGCAAACCGGAGTTCTTAAGTTGAACTCTCCGGTCAACCTATTTCAGTTGAAGTTTCGTTTGTGCATCTTTGCTTGTTTACTTATGTATGTATTGTTTGCTTGCGATAGAATTCCCGGAGTGCGAAGCGTGTTACTACGAGTCTCTAGGATTCACGGATCGTCAAGAAGGCAAGTAACACTTGATCATATCTTTTCATACCCAGTTTTTATGCATTAGCTCAACCCTCAAACGATTGCATGATTAGGATGTCATTAAATTGTGGGTTGGGAAGTAGATGATGAGGTAGGAACCTATTGCCTGTTACTATCAAACCCTTGGGAGTTACTTCTACGTTATGCTTATATTGCCATGCTATGCTCAGAGACCTGGTTTGGGTTTGAGAGATATTCATGACAGATGTGAGATTGTAAATTAATGGTTTACTTTAAGGTGGCAACTTAAATACACATCTGGGTGGATTGAGGCACTGGGGAACCCAAAGGTTGTTCTGCTTTTCTTGGAAATCCTGGGTACCCGTGTGATCTTCCTATGGACCGCCATCCGTGCTCAAAGGGAACTGAGTTTATTCATGCTAGAAACTTCCGTGTGCAGCCACAAGCTATTATGGGCTCTAGCATAGTTGAGTAAGTTACGTGAAGCTCTCAAGAGGTAGGTCACAGGTAGTGGGTTTTATAGGTTTGGTATGATCTATCCGAGTAGAGAGTTAATGTTTACGAAAGATCGTGTCTCGGTCATCCGTCTCTCAAACACCATGCGGTCACGAGAAACCAACGGAGGCGATCGAGTCTTGTGGGGAAAAGTGTGCAAACCTCTGCAGAGTGTACGAACTAATCATGGTTAGCCGTGTCCCCGGTTATGGACGATTCTGAGTATCTAGTACTTGAGTATTCACATGTATCTCATCACTCTTAACTAATTTTGCTGGGTTGTTAATCACTTTAATTGGGATCATTGAGTTGGGGTTACACCTTCTCAATGATGTTTCAACCACCATGATAGTTAAATTAAAATTTATTCCTTTGATGTAGGAAAAAATTGGCTTTTCGCAAAACTGTAACCATAGAGCTTTCCACCAGCCATATATGCATGTAGGATAGCTTATTCTTTCATTACTCTATGTGTTACATTGCCAAAGATATTCCATGTGTCAATTCGTTCTCTGCTGCAACGTATTATGTTGCAGACTTTTCAGACGAAAGATAAGGATTGTAGGTCGTTGTCGGCAAATTTCGATTATGCCGTTGGAGTTGATGGACCCACTTTATCTTCCAAGCCTTCCATTTGTTATCACATTAGATGGCCTTCAGCCATATTATTGTAATAAGTTCTCTTTTGAGACATTCGATGTAATAAGTGTGTGATTGCTACTCTATTATAAATCCTTCGAGTATTGTGTGTGTCAAAGATTACCGATCCGTGGATGACACGAAGCAGTAGACTTGACCATCTGAGGTCGGGTCGCTACAAGATGGTATCAGAGCACACGCTGAGTGTAGGACACGACCACTAATATAAACCATAGGTCACTCCCACTACAAGGATTCTGGTCTATTGCAACAAAATTTATTGCTACAACTACGTTTTATTGCAGTAAAATGTAATATTACAACAAATTCTCCGATTGTGGTAATAGGCTGCACATATTGCCATAACTTAGTTTGGTCACAATAAATACTAAATTTGTTGCAATAGAGGCCACATATTGCAACGAACTTGCAATATGGTAGCGGTATTGCGACAAAAAAATGTCGTTGCACGAGGGGTAGTCATTTGTTGTGATAGAGACTAGGTATTTCAACAAAATAACTATTTGTGGCAATATCAAGAAAGATATTGCAACATCAGCATGACGTTGCATTAGTTACACATATTGTTGCAAGGAAGTTGCAACAAACTGCAACGGCGTTGCAATATGGCAGCGATATTGCAACAAACAAATTCCGTTGCGCGAGGCAGTCATTTTGTTGTAATAAAGACTAGGTATTTCAACAGAACAACTATTTGTGGTAATATTCGGAAAGATATTGCAGCAATATTTGGTGTGATGTTGCATTAGTTACAAGTAAAACAGTGGGCAAATATATTATTTGAATTTATGGATATTAAGTTATGGTTTTTGCAAGATTTAAGGAGTAATTATATATTTTGAATTGCACCAATTTCAATTAACCAAAATAGTGGAAAAAGTTTATAAATGGATAGAAAACACTTTCTTGATAGGAATACATATTTAATTTGTTAAATTTGGATTTGAAATGGGAAAGTTGTTGCCATTTTAAAACTATGGTGTTTTCTGCCAAAAACAGGGACTCGTCAGATGGAACTCGAAACTAAAGGGTCCCTGGTGTGAAAATTGCCAGATCCAGATCTGGAGCTGAATCCGATCGAGGACTTCTTTAGCCGCAGCCACTGACTGCTCGGCCCTCGATGGGGCTGACTGGCGCGGGTGACATCCACAGCGACCTCCATGGGCAATGACAAGTAGGGCCGAGCAGCGCAGTAAACCCAAAAAAAAATTGGAGGCTTTCACCAGGGCAGGAATTCAAAGGCCAATCCACTATGTTGCAGATCAAGATTCAGACCACTGGGTTGTCCATGTGTTTGTTAAATTTTAGGGGTCACATTTTAAATATGTTGTACCCACGAGGTTAACTGCATGAAACTTCAGAGTTGCAGCCCCATCAAGAATTCAGCCACCGATGACTAGTGTCTCTTGTCCATTTAGTGGTTCGTGTCATTAAGTTGATTTTAAAAAGGTTGAATCATATGGACCTACTCTGGCGCGGTGAAACCCTCCATGCGCGAACTGTCCCGTAAGATGGAAGATGTTGACATCACTCCCTCCGGAGTCGCCGCATAAGCGGGGGGAGGATCCCTAACCGCCTCACAGCGCCCCGCCTCCCCCTCCTCCCCTCCCATGCTGCCGCCAAAGGACACTACAAGAAATCCATTAATCCATGATGAATTTCCAATGACGTTCCTAAAAATCATCATAGACATGACGATTTAAGTAGATTCGTCACGAACGTAGGAGCAGCTGACTGGTCCTAAAATGCACAGTTTTGTCTTTCATTTCTACAATGTTGAAACCGTCATGGATTTATAGTTGCAGACGTGGCATGATACGGTTGGCCCAGCCCATGATTTTTTGAACTATGTTGCCGTGTACTGGCTCGGACAAACTAACGGTCATTGTGCGACCGGGCTCTAGTTTTTTTTTTGGGCCACTTGGTGAATCATCTCGGTCACACGACCTGCGGTGTTGGTCGTCTTGTGAAATTTATAAAAAAATGGGTGGCGCGTTGAGACACTCGAACCTACGACCTCATGAGTGGGGTGTGCAGTCGTTGCCAGTGAGGTAGATGAGCAGATCTATGATGCACCTACACTTTGCTTTTATTGGTACTATATATAGAAGCTCAGCCTTAAATGGCTAGTTTTTTAGTTGGGCCTTGTGTCGCTAGTTAAAAGTGAGACGTTCGAACACTGACCTCTAAAATTGAGGTATTCACTTACCCGCGGTGCTCAACTGAAAATAAAACTTGCCCGTGATGCTAGCTAAGCGATGGTTTATCAACTGATTTTTTTTTTGCGGGTATCAACTGAAATTTTACGAATTTCGTACACTTAGTACTACTTTCTCCTCGCATATAGACCAATTCTTTCTATTGCTCGCGTCACATATATTTGGGCGGCCCTGTACGCGAACCGGGTGGTTTTCTACTGTATTTCTTTTTTATTTTGTGCAAGTTCATGTTTAATTTCCATTTTTTATTTTTAAATTTGCGTTCCATATATTTAAAACTTTCAATAATTATTAGTGTACAATTATTGTGTATTCTAAATCTCTATTCTATTTTTGTTATTTTGTACCTTGAAGAGTTAAACATGAACTAATTTTTTTACACAATAATCTTTTAATGCACGCTCAACGCTTTTCTAAGAACACGTTGAACAATTTCTAAAACACATTGATAATTGTATAATAATAATAAATTTTAGAAATGTACTAAAAATGTTAAACATGTTTGTAAATATCTAAGAATAATTTTAAACAATAATATTTGAGTGCACATTGAACATTTTCTAAAAATAAGTTGAACATTTTTTTAAATACACTTTGCCAAAAAAATTCAATGCTTGGCAAACATTTTTTTAAACACGTTGGCAATCTTGTAATTATGTAAAATGCAAACGAAGTCATGAAAATATGAAACTTGGCATGGTGCCCTCGTATGATACCTAGAGGCTCTGGTAAAAAATTGAGAAAGTTTCACAATAGTGGTGGCATGTGCTGCTTAGAACTTGGTCATCTTTGAGGAAGAATCTATGTTACGAGAACGGGTCAGTTGTGAAGGTAAAGCGATCATTGCGTCATATGTTGACCATAAAATGTTTCATACACTTAATATACACCGTTATGTGATCCTTGTAAAAAATAGAGATTTTTCAGGGTTCATTTGCCATATTTAAGTCATTTCATGCATTTCTTGGCATTTAATGAATATAATTCAGTTTTGAATTGCAAGTGCATGCAAAGGTTCGCCAATTTGGTTTGAAAAACCCTACTTGTCTTACTGAGTCTTATCCAAGAAAATAAAAGGAGTTACACACATGAAGGTGGCAGACTCGACCTTGAACATGGATTTTATTGATTTTTTAATTCTACAAAATGCAAACAAAATTAGAAAAAAAATGGAACCTGGCATGGTGCCCTCGTATAACACCAGGAGGTTGTGGTAAAAATTTGATATGGTTTCGTAATAGTTGTGACTTAACCTTGTTAGAAACCGGGCCATCTTTGAGTAAAAATCTAGGTTTAATGAGGGAATGAATCTGATTTGAAGGCGAAGCGACCGTGCATGAAAAGATTGGCAAAAAATGTTTAAAAAAATCCTATTTGTGTTAAAGAGTCTATGTTTGGCGTCATATAAAAGAAAAGAAAAGGGGTTCAAAACCTGAGGCTGCCTAGACTTGACCCCGGACATAGAGTTTGTTGATTTTGTTTTTAATTCTGAAAATGCAAAAGAAGTCTAGAAAACATGAAATTTGACCTGGTGCCCTCATATGACACCTATAGGTCGTGGAATAGATTTGAAAATGTTTTGCAAAAAGCTATGACGTACGCTGCTTAGAAACCCGGCCATCTCCAAAGAAGAATCTATGTTTCGAGAGGGAACGAGCCATCTTTGAAGGCGAAACGGTAGATGCTTCATCCGCTAGCCTTGAATTAATTATTTTCAGAGAAGTTAATACATTTAGTACCTTCCACTCTCACGTAACAACACAAGCAATATACACAAAAATTGCGCCAACCTCCGGTTGCAACGGCGCACCACGGCGGCAGACCCACGGCTCGCGGCAAGCCAGTACCACCTTGTTGTGCTCCTGCTATCTCGGTATGAAAGGATAAAGAAGACATGGTAGTGGTCAAGAATTTGCATGAGATCCAGATCCTGCAAAAGACTAGTTGTTTCGGTAGGAGAGATTACAACAACGGCTCAGTTGCAAAACCAGGTTGCTCCCCAAACCATTCGATGAAGATAGATCCAACGGCCACGAAGGTGACAGACGCGCGCGTTGTCATCAGTCGGCTGGTGGCAAGCGTTTCCCTTATTCTAATGATTGGATAATATTGTTCAACCAATTTTGGATGGAGAACTAAACAACACTTTGTAATATACTATACGTATAATAAATGTTATATTTAGTGCTTCTCAACTTCAACAAAAACATTTATGGTTCATTAGGTAAAGATTGAATTATCCCAAACTATCATGTGATCTTTTCATCCATTTTCAGGTAACGAGCTAACATAAATCTTAAGCCCTTCAAATTTTTTTTTGTAAAATTAGTTTTTAAAATGTGTAGTGATTGGAAATATCACTTTCAGTATATGACCACATTTAGATTTTTTTTCTTGATTGGTTGCCAATAGAAGTTTGAATTATCCCCAACATAAGTTATGACACGGGAGATGTTTCAACTATTTTAAGCTATGGGAAAGAACAACACATAAGTTCCTAATTATTGGTTTGTGATTTTATATATGTTAAGCTTATTTGATTTACATGCAGCTCAAATTAACTTATTCAATAAGGATACATAAATTCATTTAAACTATAACAAGTATTAAACAAATTCTAAGTTTATTGAAACTCCAATGAAATGATAACAATGTATTAAATCAGTTTGAAAAATATCAAAACTTCTAAATATGAAATATATGTAGTATGTAGATGTAAAAAGTATGCTGGGGTAATATGGTAAATTGTTGCAAATTATTTTAGAACGGTGCCTTACTTAGTTATTTGCAAAACAGAAAAAAAAATCAAAATCTGGACTGCCTTGCTCGCTGCTGGGCCGAGAGTTAACAGGAGCCCATTAGGTTCCTAGCTAAGTATGCATGTATCCTGGGTGAAGCAAACCGTGGCTTCTGATTGGTTCACTCTACCCTCAGACGGATCGCCGCTCACAGCCGTCAGATCCTCTACAATCCAACGGTTGCAGACTGGTTCCCATATCCCGTGTTTCTTCTCCACCCACGAGGAAACGTATCCGCGGATCTTCCAGATCCTCGCAGCGCCTTCCTTCCTCCTCCCCCTAATCCACATCTTCTTTCTCCCAGCATCTGGCGCTGGTGCCGTTGATGTGGCCTGTGCCCGAGTCGCTGCAGACCGCGAGCAGGAACGACGACGGGCTCGCAGACTTGCATGGGTCTGGCGCGGCAGAATACCCGACGGGCTTGCGCGAGCTCGCCCGGCGACGGGTTCATGACCGCCCCTGTACAGCCACGCGTCCAAAGTGCAGGCGGAGAGAACGCGAGCTAGATGGTGATGGGCACCGAGGCGGCGACGGGCTCGTGACCGCCCCTCTACAGCCACGCATCCAAATTCCAAAGTGCAGGCGGAGAGAACGCGAGCTAGATGGTGATGGGCACCGAGGCAGCGGCGTGCTCATGATCCCCTCCCATGCGTGCTTGAGGAGCTAGAATCCATATGCAGCGAGATCCCCTCCTAGGCGTTCTTCCGTTGTGGAAAATGATTGCTTTTTTTATTTTTTGAGCAAATGGAAGACGATGGTGGTACTGGATCTGGTGGATCCTTAGCCTAATAAGTTCAGCGTTATGATGTTGTACTCTGCTTTCATTTTCTCAAAAATAAAATATCAACGAGCTTGACTTGCCTACTGCAGTTCTGGTCCAACCAGCTGGACTCGTGCGACTCAGCCACTTCTTCAGGGGGGAAAGCCCTAGAGGGAAGATGTGGTCACGGCTGACGACCGCACCGACACGAGCGGCATCCTTTGTGTGTCCTAGGGCAGTGAGGCCCATGATCGCGTCCGTGGAGCACTGCAACATCGTAGTTGTGCCTCGGCTATCATTCGTCGCCAGAACAAGCAGATATGTACGTTTCGCTTGCCTGACGCATTCCTATAGTCCATGTTAGTATTTTGTTCATACTGACATCACCATCTAGCTATTTCTAATTTCCATGTTCCTCTTTTGTATGATTGGAAGGCTCTCTTCTTGAATTGGTCGGTACTAGGAGGCGCAAACATGCTAATTGAGACGAGCGTGGAAAATAACTTGTAAGTCAATGTTGTACTAGACCATTACATTAGAACAGATGCATTATTTTAGTTTAATTTCCAATGTAACTTGCCCAAAACAGCTACTCATAGTTAGATTAGTATATATCTAGAGTTAGATTTGAATGAAACTGGCTACTTCTGTCAATGTCAGAACTTTAAGTTTTAGGTATATATATTATTCCTGATATGCTTGCTTTCCTTTACAAAATAGTAGTCCAAACTTGCAAAATAATCTTCTTTAGAGATCTAGTCCTAATAAGACTCCGGGTGCAAGGCTAACTGTTATTTCTTCAAATGCGCTCATACAAGCTACAACAAGGAATTCTCAAATGTTTAAAGCAATGGTAAGGCATAATCTTGCTTTCTCTTCATGTTCACCTGCATTTTATACGTATGTCATTGGCATTCATAATTAGTTAGCTACTACTTCTCTTTCACCATGTGTTGTTGCTGCATCGAGTCATAACTTAAAGAAAACGAATATGTGTTAGCTAGGGACATGAACTTAACTGAAACTATAGATTGAGTCACAACTTAAATCAATAGCGGATGCTTTTAGTACATGTACTTGTGCTTTAGAAATTTACACTTGTACAACTATTTTGATCCCTCAGTTACATACTTGTTGACATAGTATTACTCCAGTTAGTTTGGCGATAGTTGTTTTTAACAATGGGGTTGGAATAATTGTATGGCATATGTTATGTTGGACTCATTAACTAGAAATAATTTTTTGATTTCTTGATTGCAGGATCCAAAGATCTAGCTCAATTGGACTCTAGATTACAGACAGTTTAGTCTTGGCCCTTAATTAGGATGGCTAAATTACATTTGAGTATCATATTATACATATGGTTTTGAAGATTGTAATTGAATGCCTGTATTTTTTTTATGGTTGCAATAGGCTATTAGCACAACCGACTTTTTGTCGCAATAGTTTCTCGCAACAAACATTTCACCCATTGTGATATCTATTTATCACCACGAAAACTAGTATGTTGCAATTTTCTGTTATGACGACTGGAATATTTGTTGCCATAAGTTAATGCCACAAGTATAGTTGTTCGTGGTAAAATGCCTAATACCACGAAAAAAGGATTGTTGCCATAGTTTATTGCCACAATTGACTATTGCCACGGAAGAGTATGTGCCACAAAACAAGCGTCGTTGGAATAGGTTGTTGCCACAAATGTCTATCACCACGAACTACCAGTCGCCATGAGTCGTTACATGTTGCATTAAAGCTATCGCCACAAAGTAAATTGTGGCATCAGGTGAGTGTTGCCACAGGAAAACATGTGGCAACTTCCCACAAGGTTGTTGCAATAGCAGACTTTATTGCCATAATTGTATGCAATAACCTATTACCATGTGTCCAGTCGCAACGGCTGCCAATGAATATTGTTTTGTGGCAATAGGTACTTATCGCCACAAATCGGCATGTATTGCAACGACCAATTTTGTTGCAATAGACCTAGATCCTTGTAGTGTCCTCTCTTCTCATTTCTGACCTCTCTCCATTTTTCCACTCTTTAGGATGACGGAGATGAAGTACAAGTTTGCCCAACCGGATGAAGACACACCTTTCGGACGCCACTTGAAGGAAGTCACTAGGTACCTGAATATTGGAATACCAAGCTTCACCGGGACGTACAACGCCACCTTACCAGAAGAAGAATGCTGGAATATTCAAGCTCTAGTTCCCGGAAGGACGTTTGCACCAAGCACGGAGCCCATAGTATGTGTGTTCAATGCACCAACATGGAGTTTGGGCAAAAGTATGGCAGCTCACATTACCATGGGACGCATTGGAGAAGTCTACAACAAAGAGCTTAAGGACACCATATACCAAATATGTGGGCGCCGAGACGAGCAATGGGAAGCAATTAGCACCAAGAAGGATAGATCCATTGCAGCTTACATCCAGGAGGTAAACCAGCACATTCGACGTCATGAGAACCAGATGTGCGCTAACATGCTGGATTTGAAGAAGGCGAAAACTAAGATCATCGAATTGGAGGAAGAACTCAAGTCTACCCGCGATGGAGATGAGGAAGAAATCAAGATACTCATCGGAGAAGAACGACGACCTAGTCAAGAAGATTGGAGTTTTCATGGGAGGACCAGCACCCAAGGAAGAGGAGCAAGAAGAGGAAGAAGACCCCGCTTGTCCAGACAACTACATCATCATCGCATTTACACCGACTCAGATCCGAAAGTGATGATGACTATGAAGACGAAGTGGAGCGAGACATCATGGAGTCTTCCACCGATCAAAATTTCTAGATGACCACCAAATATTAGTAGTATTTTCCCCCATGTAACTAGTAGTAGTTGAGCATGTATGCGATAGTCCTAGACCGTTTTGTATGCCCTTGCTTGCTTGATTGAATGAATGTGTGTTTTGCCTCATGTGCATATGGGTAGTGTTTTCTCACTAGACCTCTTTCCATTTCTAATCTCTCCCCTCTAAACCCTCAGATGCCTCCGAGACGTGACCCGGTTTTGCTTTCCCACCGGAGCTCACTCGATTGATCCAACAATGAGAATGCCTTGATGCAATTGCTAGTTCGTAACTGTGGCAATGCCAACAACAACAACAACCACAACCCGCCACCAAAGGTGGACAATTTAGCCCGTTTTCGAGGTTACAACCGCGGTGTTTTCTAGTAGCACCGAGCCAATAGTTGCGTATGACTGGTTACGCCCGTATTGGAAGGAGTTAACCACCGCAGGATGCACGGATCTTTGAAAAGAGTGCGCTTTGCCGCACATCAATTGGATGGACCCGCAGCCGCATGGTGGGAGAATTACACGACTACTTTTCCTATAGCCAATGTCATGGGACCCGGTTCAACAAGCTTTTCGCAGACGGCCCATGTTTCAACCGGAGCCATGCGAGATAAAGAAGCGTGAGTTCCGCAACTTACGCCAGGGAACCGTCTTGTGGCCCAAAGACGTGGATGAGTTTAGCAAGTTATCACGCTATGCCCTCGATGATGTGGGCTACGGATGCCGAAGCAAGAGAAGTTTATGGAAGGACTGAATGATGAGATGAGTATGCGGTGATGGTGGCAACTTTAAACAACTACCAGGAGTTGGTAGATAAGGCCCTAATGATTGAAGGAAAGCAGCAGCAAATTGAGAGTCGTAAGAGGAAGTATGGACAAGGGAAGTATAACTCAGAGCTCACCGAAACCTCGCTTAACCCCGAACTCGGGAGGACTAGTTCATAACCATGGAGGACATAACCATACCGAGGAGGAACGCATAATGCTGCGAAGAATGGGAATGGAAATGCAGCCAACAATAATCAGAATTGCTCTAACCCAGCTACACCCGCTAAGAGAGACCTGAGCCAAGTTATTTGCTTTAAGTGCGGGAAGACAGGGCACTATGCCAACAACTGCCTCAAGGAAAGAATGGAAACGAAAATGGGAGCGCTGGAAGAAGCCCAATCCATTCAACAAAGGACAAGTGAACCACGTTAACGTGGAGGAAGTTGAAGAGCAGCGGATGCGGTAATAGGTAAGTTTTTGGTTCATTTACCGCTATTGTTCTTTTCGACATCTGGTGCATCGCATTCATACATATCAAGGGATTTGTGGATAAGTTTGAGTTACCAACCTGCACTTAGGACCCTCTTTTAGTAAGCTACTCGAGCGGAGTATATGGCTAGCAGATGGTGCACCCAGATACCCCTAATCATTGGCACGCATGTTTTTCCGTCTCGACCTAATTATCTTGGAGTCGCAAGGATTGGATGTGATATTAGGTATGGATTGGATGTCAAGTTTGGAGGAAGTATCAACTGTGCTAGCAAGTCAATTTATCTTACCACCCCGGAGGAAAAAGGATTAAGTATGTATCTAGGCATGTGCCTAGGAGGAGCTAAGTAAATACCCTCACGGAGTTGTACAAGAAGAAGTACACAGTAGTGAAGGATTATCCAGATGTTTTTCCGGAAGAGTTACCAGGCATGCCACCGGATCGAGACATCGAGCTTCTGATAGAACTAATACCAGGTACAGGGCCAATCTCAAAGAGACCTTATCGGATGCCCGCAAATGATCTGGAAGAAATTAAGAAGCAGATCAAGGAGCTATTGGAGAAAGGTTACATTCGTAGAAGTTCATCACCTTGGGGAGCCCGTACTTTTGGTGGAGAAGAAGGATAAATCCCTAAGGATGGTTGTTGATTACCGAGCTCTGAATGAAGTAACGATAAAGAACAAGTATCCCTTACCGATGATTAACGATCTATTTGATCAGTTGCAAGGAGCTAAAGTGTTTTCTAAGATTGATCTACGATCAGGATACCATCAGTTGAAGATCCGAGAGAAGGATATACCAAAGACAGCATTCACCACACGATATGGATTATATGAGTATACGGTCATGTCATTTTGACCGACTAACGCCTCGCCTATTTCATGAGTATGATGAACAAAGTGTTCATGGAGTATTTGGACAAGTTTGTTGTGGTGTTTATCGATGATATTATGGTTTACTCGAAGAACGAAGAGGAGCACGCAGAACACCTACGCTTGGTTCTTGAGAAACTCAGGAACACCAGTTATATGCGAAATTCAGCAAGTGCGAGTTTTGGTTAAAGGAAGTTGGATTTCTTGGGCATGTTATATCAGGAGAAGGTATAGCAAGAGACCCCAAAGAAATTCAGTACCTTTGAATGGTTGGCACCCACTTGATGAGCGAGATTCGCAGCTTCCTTGGTGGCAAGGATATTATCGGAGATTCATTGAGAATTTTTCCAAGACTGCTAAACCAATGATGTAATTGCTAAAGAAGGATACCAAGTTCAAATGGACAGAGGATTGTGAGACAAGCTTCCAAGAGTTGAAGAAACGGTTGACTACAGCCTGATCTTGACATTGCTGATGTACATAAGGAGTTTCAAGTGTATTGTGATGCCTCTCGCTTGGGAATTGGATGTGTTCTTATGCAGGAAGGAAAAGTTGTTCCGTATGCCTCACGACAACTGAAGCCTCATGATTTGAACTATGCCACGCATGATTTGGAGTTAGCAGCTGTAGTACATGCATTGAAGACCTGGAGACATTATCTCATGGGAAACCGTTGTGATGTGTACACGGATCATAAGAGTTTAAAGTACATTTTCACAAGAAGGAGTTAAACCTCAGACAGAGGAGATGGCTAGAACTTATAAAAGATTACGACATGAAGCTACACTATCATCCAGGAAAAGCCAACGTCAGAAAGTGCACGCTTTGAGTCGGAAGAGTTATGCCAATATCCTTGAAGGTAGAGGACTGCCAAAGGAGTTAGCGAGAGGATGTTATGGAACTTCATTTGGAGATTGTTCCAAGAGGTTTTCTTGCAACAATGGAGGTTCATCGACCTTGTTAGACAAGATTCGAGACGCCAAAAGGAGGATAAAGAGATTGCTGAGATAAAGGAAAATATGGGCAAAGGAAAAGCCAAAGGTTTTCGCGAGGATGAGCATGATACCTTGTGGTTTGAGGATCGGATTTATGTGCCCAACAATTCGGAGATCGTGAAGTTAATACTTCAAGAGGCCCATGACTCACCATACTCGATTCACCCGGAAACACCAAGATGTACTTGGACTTGAAGGAACGCTTACGGTGGACTGGTATGAAGAATGATATTGCCGGGTATGTAGCCGCTTTGCGATGTATGTCGAGAGTGAAGGCAGAGCATCAAAAGCCAGCAGGACTATTGCAGCCTATGCCAATACCGAATGGAAGTGGGACAAACTTGGCATGGATTTTATCACCGGATTACCCAGAACCAAAGCGGATATGATTCAATATGGGTAGTAGTGGATCGGTTGACCAAAGTAGCTCATTTTATCCCAGTGAAAACAACTTATACAAGTGCAAAGTTGGCCAAGATATATATGACCAGCATCGTATGTTTGCATGGAGTTCCGAGGAGTATCGTATCAGATAGAGGAACGCAGTTTACTTCAAAGTTTTGGCATCAGCTACACCAGACTTTGGGTACCAGATTGGAGTTTAGTACCGCATTCCACCCACGTGCATCGGACGGATGCAGAGAGAGAGTCAATCAGATTTTGGAGGACATGTTGAGAGCCTCGTGCGCTTAGATTATGGATCTAGTTGGGATGACAATTTGCCGTGACGCAGAATTCTCATACAACAACAGCTACCGTGCCGCTTTGAAGATGGCACCGCTCAAGCTCTATATGGACGCAGATGTAGAACACCCTTGATGTGGGATGAGGTTGAGACCGTCAGCTTGTTTGGACCAGACTTGATCAAAGACTCGAGGAGAAGGTTAAACCGATCAGAGATGACTAAAAATTGCTCGCCTAGACAGTAAGAGTTACGTAGATTCAAAACGCAAGGAAGTAACCTATGAAATTGGAGACAGAGTATATTCATGAGTATCACCCCGAGGGGAGTGAATCGCTTTTGGAGTAAAGGGAAAGTTAGCCCCAAGATTTGTAGGACCGCACTGCATTTTGGAACGGATGGGAGAAGTTGCCTACAAACCGGGTTACTCAAGGACTGTCGAGTGCATGACGTGTTTCACGATCACAATCGAAGAAGTGCCACGCTGAGATGGCCGACATACCGCTAAAGGATACAAAGGTTCTCGGAGGCGATACAATTGGATAATAATTTGACTTATGAGGAGAAGCCAAGAAAGATTCTCGAGTTTGATACCCGAGTCACTCGCAAAGAAGGTGATCAAGTTTTGCAAAGTTCAAAGGAGCCACCACACCGAGGAAGAAGCCACCTGGGAGCGAGAAGAGGATATTCGCAAGGACCATCCGCACCTATTTTCTAGCCAACCCGAATCTCGAGGACGAGATTCATCTTAAGGGGGGTAGGTTTGGTAACATCCCAAATTTTCAATTTGGCATGTTATACATAGGTCATCCCTGCATATCATATTTTATTGCATATTCGTTTACCATCCTCGAAAATCCTAAGCAACTCAAGGACCCTCGGAGAGAGTTGGGGATTTTTTTTTCAGTTTTCATATTTGAATTTTGTCAAATAATGAAAGACGAGGATATTGGTTTTTAATTATTTTCTCTCCGGAAAAACTATTTCAATTTAAATAAATAAATGAGGGGAGATAATATGACTTCTCCAAAATAATTGAAATAACGGAGGAAAAATGTTAAAATCATTTTTGGGATTTTATTTGATTTTATTTGGAATTTTATTGCCCTAGAAAAATTTGCACGCTTTAAAAAGTTGCATTTTAGGGGCCAAGAAAAGTTCCTCTAGTTCTAAATATTTTATTTAGACGGAGAAAACTTGTTTTGGAATTTTTAGATTTTTATTTATTTTTCTAGGAATTTTTCTTTCATAGGAATGTTTTAAAAAAAATGGATTCTCAAGGCCACTGGCCAAGGCTCAAGCCCTTGGCGCCGCCGCCCTTCCCAGCGCCGCGTCACGAGCCATTTGACGCTGAGGGCGAGTCCGAGCCGGACTCCACCCCGGCGCCCCCTTCCCCAAGCCGAGCAGCCCGCCTCCTATATATGCCGCCCGCCACACCACCACCCCGCCACCAACCAAGCCGCCGCGCCGCCGGAGCGAGCCCGAGCCGCCCGAGCCCCGATCCGCGCGTCGCCGCCTCTTGCCGAGCCGAGTCGCCTCGCCGAGTCGCCGCCGCCCCTCACCCCGCCCCACCCGGAACCAGCCGAGCCGCCCGCCCGGACGCGCTTCACCGGAGGTACCCGACCCGCCACGGTTTGTTTTTAGAAAACCTTCGGTTTTTTATAAAACCCTAGATCGCTTTTTTTTATATAGATCGGTTTATTTCGCCGGTTTATTTATTTAGCGTAACGTCTGCTCATCCGCTCGTTCTAAGGAACGCGTTCACTGTTTAGGTTTCATTAGCTTAACGCTCGCTCGCTTAGCAGTTCGTTGCTTTTCTTTTATCGGATTTATTCCGCGGTTGTTATGATCGCGATTTCTGATCCAATTTTCAAACCTGTTTATCTTTTCGCTCGTTTATCGGAATCAGGCGATTCAAGCGCCTGGAGTTTCATCTCGAAACCCTCTTTCCGAATTATCAACTTAAACCAGTTTTTATATCTGTAAAATTTGACCCTAGTTCAGATTAGTAAACGGACTTGGTTATTCTCGCCGTTTGAGTTTTGTTGTTCCGTTTGGTTTGATTAGTTTTGCAAACCGGAGTTCTTAAGTTGAACTCTTCGGTCAACCTCTTTCAGTTGAAGTTTCGTTTGTGCATCTTTGCTTGTTTACTTATGTATGTATTGTTTGCTTGCGATAGAATTCCCGGAGTGCGAAGCGTGTTACTACGAGTCTCTAGGATTCACGGATCGTCAAAGAAGGCAAGTAACACTTGATCATATCTTTTCATACCCAGTTTTTATGCATTATCTCAACCCTCAAACCGTGCATGATTAGGATGTCATTAAATTGTGGGTTGGGAAGTAGATGATGAGGTAGGAACCTATTGCCCTGTTACTATCAAACCCTTGGGAGTTACTTCTATGTTATGCTTATATTTCCATGCTATGCTCGTAGACGTGGTTTGGGTTTGAGAGATATTCATGACAGATGTGAGATTGTAAATTAATGGTTTACTTTAAGGTGGCAACTTAAATACACATCTGGGTGGATTGAGGCACCGGGAAACCCAAAGGTTGTCTGCTTTTCTTGAAACTCGGGGTACCCGTGTGATCTTCCTATGGACCGCCACCCAGGCTCAAAGGGAACTGAGTTTATTCATGCTAGAAACTTCCGTGTGCAGCCACAAGCTATTATGGGCTCTAGCATAGTTGAGTAAGTTACGTGAAGCTCTCGAAGAGGTAGTGTCGGGGATATACCCCGCGGTGTAAACCGGCCGGAAGTTAACCCGGTCGGACTTGGCGGTTTATTTGAGACCCCGCCGAGACTCGGCGGTTCACGACTCATTGGTAATCCGGCAGGCGGGTGCGAGGAGCGACAAGACCTGGTGGCCCAACGGGCGGTTCATGAAGGCAGTTCATACTATGGTGGGCGGTTTAAGAGGAAAGGCATAAGGAATATTTTTCTTACAAGGAGTTAAGACTTAGACTTGTATCCGGTTTGTATTAGAGATAGACTAGTCCTAATCCTAATAGGACTCCACATGTAACCCGCCTTCAACATATATAAGGAGGGGCAGGCTCCCAAAGAGGGACAAGCTACAAGCAAGAAGAAACAATCTCTAGGGCTAGACACAACTAGAGGAGAGCCGGTTTACGGCGACTCCCTCGTGATGATAACGAGATCTAGCCTCAAACAGCATGTAGGGTTTTTACCGGATGATGTTTCCCGGGGGCCCGAAGCTGTCTAAATCCCTGTCTTGTGTTGTGTCTTTCGATTCCGCTCAACCCCTCTCAAGCTACCACATAGATGCGTTGGCCTCGCGACTAAGTCCTGACACTAAGGACATCTGACGTGTTAATTCCACGACAATCACCATTCTAACGTTGATCATGCTACCCGAGCCCATATTTCGGGTACACCTTTCAACCAATGTCTAGTTGTGTATGTTTTCCTCCAGCATACATCTTTATATCATTTGATCTGACAAATGTTATCCCTTGTTCACATGATTGTGGAAACCCATCTTTTTAGAAATCTAGAGGAATGGTCGCTGAGCCATCAGCACCTCCTCGTCATGTCCTTGGTTAAATGATGAACTCTTGTTTCAGAACTCGCTTCCATAGTTCATTTCCCGAGAATTTTACAATGACATCTCGTCATTTGTGTTGCACCTTTTCTTCTCTGGCCTCCTAAGTCAGAGGTATCCTGACACCAATCGGATCTGAACCTCGGTCAAATATGATGGTTGGGACATTTACAAGAGTTATAACATTGGTCTTTTATGACCCGGTAAGGTGATGTCATGTCCAGCACACCTGGCCGGAGGACCTATTGTTATAGTTTCCTTTTTAACAAGGTTAACCATTCTTCCATGAGGAAATTGAATGACTTTTTTTAACAAGTTATTCCTGATGGATCCTTTGTGCTTCCAAAGTCTGATCTTCACCTGATGACCATGTCAGTGCTATCTTGAAGCATGTCCATGGTACTCTGATTTTCAACAAGAACATGTGAAGCCCAATGCTAAATGTTTCTTGGTCAATTATCCAAACACCTTTGTATGGGTAATGTCATGGAATTTCTCTCCCCTTACCTAAAGGGTTTTCTACTTTCTATCCTCTTATGGATATCATGCCCTGCTTGTCCTTGGGAAGGGTATACCCCTGAACTATGTGTTTAAACACATATTTCTTTCCATTGTTCTAATTAAATCTGGTAATCACCTTTCCTTTCCATTGGATTGCTTGACCCCACTTGTGATCTATATTATATAAGCAGTAGTATTCTTCTGCTTATGTAAACACCTCGGTGTACAATTCTGTCAGCAAGACCCTGTTATTATAGTTGATGACATTTCGGTAACCACCGATGGATGAGAACTTTGCCTATTGGTCCGCCTCGTTCAACGAGCATGAGAATGGTTCTCTTCATCCCTCACCCTTGGTATCGACGTTGTTGCCAACGTAATTGACAGGCTACCCTCTGACATGCCTTGCTTGCATGACCGTGCAAGACGTCACCACCCTTCCTACTTTTAACCCACATGGTGGGTCCATAACCCACAGTTCCACAGGATTGAAACCTGACTCTTTTGTACACCATGTTGCCAAAGATATTCATCGCGCTTGACTTTGTATGTAATTCACGAGCCACCTACCTTGTGATCTATTCTGGTATCAGACGCAATACTTATTCCGTTGCTCTGAATCCCTTTCACAAGTCGCTTCAAAGCATTTAACGATTGCCTATGCACTTGGAACTCCTATTTTGCACCTTCTTACTTTGCTCTCGATAATGTCTTAAGTTTCAAATTGAGAGATACTTTCCGCCACCTTCCCTGATGGTATCTACCAGATAAGCAACATCAGAGCTTAATTCGCTCTTAGAAATACACCCATATCCTTTCATAAGTACGATGGAGTTCCCGAAGCAAGGATGCCTACTTCATCATGATGACCGAAGAAGAGAAATGAAGACATCAACGAAAGGGATTAACTTCTTCGAGAAGAGCAACCAACACCGAGAAGACCCGTTAGAATTTCGTAACCAATTCCCTTCCCCCTTACTCCCGCTCCTAAATCTCGGGACGAGATTTCTTGTAGTGGAGGAGGATTGTGACGCCCGGATAATTAAGCTACAGTGATCCCACGCTAATGGTGCCACGTCACCACATTTACTGCTGCTAATCTATGGTTAGATCAAAGCTGGTCCAAATTTCAAATTCAAAGTTTGGTAAATAATAAAAAATTTCAAACATTAAAATAAATAAAGAAAAGAAAAGAAAAAAAACAAAACAGAAACACTAAAACTAAAAGTGAAAGAAAGGAGACAGGAAGACCCCCGGGCCAGCAGACCCAGCGGGCCGGCCCATTCGCCCTCCAGGCCCAGCCGGCTGGCCCACTACCCCCTCCTTACCCACTCCCTCACCCAAACCCTAACCTAACCACCCCCACTCGCACCACTCCACCTCCTCATTGGATCTGACCGAGGAGGACTCGATCCCTCGCCGTGACGCCGACGCCGATGCCGGGCGCCTGAGCTCCACCCCACGGATCGCTTCCTCCACCCCACCGGCCTGCCTCCTCTACGACGTCGTCGCCGTCTTCCTCCTCAACCCCCGCTGCCCAGACCCTACCGGCCCCGTGAGCATCCCCGCGCCCCTCCTCTCTCTCCTCGCCTGTCGCCCCTCGCTCGACCCCACGGCGCCAAGACCACGCCGGCTGCCCTGCGTCTCTGCCGACCAAGCCTCGCCAGACCGGCCGCACCGCATCGGTTTGCGCCCTCCCGTCCTCGCCCGTTCACGGCGCCCTCCTCCGCCCCAGCCGGCACCAGGGACCTGGCGGGCTGCAGCGCCCGTCGCTGTGGTGGCCTCGCCTCTGCGCCACTGTGGTCACCGCCTCCCTCGCGGCTCGTCTCGCCTTCCCTCTCAGGCACCATGCTGCCATCCTCGCCTTCCTTCAAGACATCGCCAGCCCACCACCGTGGCTGCCGCCATCGACCTCGTCGCGCCACCTTGTTCGGCCACCGTGACTGGCGCCAGCCACCGAAGGTTCGCCGCAAGGTTCGAACCGCGCTGGCGCCCTTGCGGCCGTTCCTCCGCCCTCGCAGACTGCTGCCGCCTCGCCACGGGGTTCTTTGCCAGACGCTCGCCGGGCCGGGATTAGCCGCCAGGCTGGTCTCGCCGAGGCCGCCTGGTTATTCTGGGCGCCCGCATTGGGCGCATCACGCTCATGAACTCGGCGCTAAGCCCCCGCCCATGACACAGGGGCCCGCCTGCAACGCTTAGTAAAAAAAGAATTAAAAAAATAAAATTAAATAAATAGATAATAATAATTTAATTAATTAATTAATTAATGAATTAGTTAAGTTAATTAATGACAATTAGATTAACCCAATTAACTGTTAGTTAATTAATCAAACAATGACAGTGGGGCCCACCCCCCTAATTAATTATGATTAGTTTAACTAATCTGTTATTTAAATGTGTCACTGATCAGTGGGACCCACTGGCCAGGTTGACCAGTCAACTCTATTGACTGCTGATGTCAACATGACATCATGCTGATGTCATTAAATCATTTTCGAATTAATTAAATTCATAAAATTAATAAAATGTTTAGAAAATCATATCTTTTAATCCGTAACTCAGATTAAAATATTTTCAACATGAAAGTTGCTCAGAACAACGAGACGAACCCGGATACGCAGCCCGTTCATCCGCCACACACCCCTAACATATCAAACTCGCAACTTTCCCTCCGCCTTCCTCTTGAAAACGCGGAACCCCGGGGATACTTTCCCGCATGTTTCCCCCCTTCACCGGTATCATCACATACCGCATTAGGGCACGCCTAGCATCATGCTTTGCTTTGTCAGGCATCGTCATGCATCTGTTTGCTTAAATATTCATTTTTCCCCTCTTCTTCCGCTAGACACCGAGACCGACGCTGGCAAGAAGACGACTCACGGAGTTGACGACCCTCTCTCTTGCCAGAGCAACCGGCAAGCCCCTTTGATCACCAGATATCGCCTATTCTACTCTATACCGCTTGCATTAGAGTAGTGTAGCATGTTATCGCTTTCCGTTATACCTATCCCGATGCATAGCCCGCCCTTGCTACTATCATTGTTACCTTTACATGCAATCCTACATGCTTAGTATAGGATGCTAGTATTCCATCTGTGGCCCTACATTCTTGTTCGCTCATTGCTATATATTATCGGGCCGAGATCACTCGGGAGGTGATCACGGTATATACTTATACTTATACATGATACATGTGGTGACTAAAGACGGTCGGCTCGTGAGGAGCACCCGCGAGTGGATCTTTGTGGCGGAGCGACAGGCAGGTTGAGACCGCTTAGGAGAGAGGTGGGCCTGGCCTCGCTCGGGCGCTCATGGATACTTAACACGCTTAACGAGTTCTTGGTATTTGATCTGAGTCTGGCCATTTGGTCTATACGCACTAACCAACTACGTGGGAAAGATATGTGCACTCGACGTCGTGGTATCGGCCGAAGCCTTCGTGACGTCAGCGACTGAGCGGCGCGCGCCGGATTGGAACGTAAGCCTGCTCTTGTATTAAGGGGGCTAGTTCTGCTTCCGGCCGCGTTCGCAACGTGTAGGTGTGCTAAGGGCGATGGGCCCGCACTTCGCGGCGCTTTAGGTTTAGACCGCATCTTGACCTCTCTGTTGGCCTAGGTGGGGCTGCGACGTGTTGATCTTCCGCCGGGCATGACCCGTAAAAGTGTGTCCGCCAAATGGGATCAAGCGTGTTGGGTTATGTGGTGCACCCTGCAGGAAGTTAATCTATTCGAATAGCCGTGATCTTCGGTAACAGGACGACTTGGAGTTGTACCTTGACCTTATGACAACTAGAACCGGATACTTAATAAAACACACCCTTCCAAGTGCCAGATACAACCCGGTGGTCACTCTCTATCAGGGTTACGAGGAGGGGATCGTCGGGTAGGATTATTGCTGCGATGCTACTTGGAGGACTTCAGACTGCTCTTTGCTACATGCTGCAAGGCGGAGGCTGCCAGAAGCGTAGTCTTCGACAGGATTAGCTATCCCCCTCTTATTCTGGCATTCTACGCTCAATCCAATCGATATGGCCCTTTACACATATATCCATGCATATGTAGTGTAGCTCCTTGCTTGCAGTACTTTGGATGAGTACTCACGGTTGCCTTGTTCCCCTTTTCCCCTTTCTTTACCCGATTGCGTAACTAGACGATGGAGCCCAGTGAGCTGACGCCACCGGCCGATGATTTACTACTACCCCGGAGGTGCCTACTACTACGTGCAGCCCGCCGACGACGACCAAGAGTAGTTAGGAGGATCCTGCAGGAGGCCCGCGCCTCTTTCGATCTCAGTATCCCGCTTTGTGCTAGCCATCTTATGTCACCTTGTTTTCTTTATTTCTGTACTCAGATATTGTTGCTTCGACTGACTAGTATATGATCGAGCACTTGTATTCGAGCCCTCAAGGCCCCTGGCTTGTATTATGATGCTTGTATGACTTATTTTATGTTTTAGAGTTGTGTTGTGATATCTTCCCGTGAGTCCCTGATCTTGATCATACACGTTTGCGTGTATGATTAGTGTATGATTGAATCGGGGGCGTCACACGCAATTTATGATTATGAAATTTGGCAAATGGATGTCAAAACTGCATTCCTGAATGGATTTCTGGAAGAAGAGTTGTATATGATGCAACCAGAAGGTTTTGACGATCCAAAAGGTGCTAACAAAGTGTGCAAGCTCCAGCGATCCATTTATGGACTGGTGCAAGCCTCTCGGAGTTGGAATAAACGCTTTGATAGTGTGATCAAAGCATATGGTTTTATACAGACTTTTGGAGAAGCTTGTATTTACAAGAAAGTGAGTGGGAGCTCTGTAGCATTTCGGATATTATATGTAGATGACATATTGTTAATTGGAAATGATATAGAATTTCTGGATAGCATAAAGGGATACTTGAATAAAAGTTTTTCAATGAAAGACCTCGGTGAAGCTGCTTACATATTGGGCATCAAGATCTATAGAGATAGATCAAGACGCTTAATTGGACTTTCACAAAGCACATACCTTGATAAAGTTTTGAAAAAGTTCAAAATGGATCGTGCAAAGAAAGGGTTCTTGTCTCAGACATAAGGTGTGAAGTTGAGTTAGACTCAATGCCCGACCATAGCGTAAGATAGAGAGAAAATGAAAGATGTTCCTATGCTTCACCGTAGAGGCTCTATCATGTATGCAATGTCAGTGTACCGCACTGACGTATGCTTAGCAATAAGCTTGGCTGGTAGGTACCAAAGTAATCCAGGAGTGGATCACTGGACAGCGGTCAAGAACATCCTGAAATACCTGAAAAGGACTAAGGATATGTTTCTCGTATATGGAGGTGACAAAGAGCTAGTCATAAATGGTTAAGTCTATGCAAGCTTTGACACTGATCCGGACGATTCTAAATCGCAAACCATTTCTATGAAACGGTGGAGCTGTAAGTTGGTGCAGTTCTAAACAAAGCGTCGTGGCGGGATCTACATGCGAAGCGGATTACATAGCTGCTTTAAGCAAAGAAATGAAGGAGTCCGGATGAAGGAGTTCATTTCCGATCTAGGTGTCATACCTAGTGCATCGGGACCAATGAAGATCTTCTGTGACAATATCGGTGCAATTGCCTTGGCAAAGGAATCCAGATTTCACAAGAGGACCAAGCACATCAAGAGACGCTTCAATTCCATCCGGGACCAAGTCCAGGTGGGAGACATAGAGATTTGCAAGATACACACGGATCTGAATGTTGCAGACCCATTGACTAAGCCTCTTCCATGAGCAAAACATGATTAGCACCAAGACTCCATGGGTGTTAGAATCATTACTGTGTAATCTAGATTATTGACTCTAGTGCAAGTGGGAGACTGAAGGAAATATGCCCTAGAGGCAATAATAAAGTTATTATTTATTTCCTCATATCATGATAAATGTTTATTAATCATGCTAGAATTGTATTACCCGGAAACACAATACATGTGTGAATACATAGACAAACATAATGTTACTAGTATGCCTCTACTTGACTAGCTCATTAATCAAAGATGGTTATGTTTCCTAACCATAGACATGTGTTGTCATTTGATTAACGGGATCACATTATTAGGATAATAATGTGATTGAATTGACTCATTCCGTTAGCCTAGCACTTGATTGTTTAGTATGTTGCTATTGCTTTCTTCATGACTTATACAAAGTTCCTACAACTATGAGATTATGCAACTCCCGTTTACCGGAGGAACACTTTGTGTGCTACCAAACGTCACAACATAACTGGGTGATTATAAAGGAGCTCTACAGGTGTCTCCAAAGGTACATGTTGAGTTGGCGTATTTCGAGATTAGGTTTTGTCACTCCGATTGTCGGAGAGGTATCTCTGGGCCCTCTCGGTAATGCACATCACTATAAGCCTTCCAAGCAATGTAGCTAATGAGTTAGTTATGTAATGATGCATTACGTAACGAGTAAAGAGACTTGCTGGTAACGAGATTGAACTAGGTATTGGATACCGACGATCGAATCTCGGGCAAGTAACAACCGATGACAAAGGGAACAACGTATTTTGTTATGCGGTTTGACCGATAAAGATCTTCGTAGAATATGTAGGAGCCAATATGAGCATCCAGGTTCCGCTATTGGTTAGTGACTGGAAACAGTTCTAGGTCATGTCTACATAGTTCTCGAACCCGTAGGGTCCGCACGCTTTAACGCTATGCATTTATAGTTTTATTATGAGTTTATAAGTTTTGATGTACCGAAGGTTGTTCGGAGTCCCGGATGTGATCACGGACATGACGAGGAGTCTCGAAATGGTCGAGACATAAAGATTGATATATTGGACGACTATATTCGGACACCGGAATTGTTCCGGTTGATTTCGGAGAAGACCGGAGTGCCGGAAGGGTTACCGGAACCCCCCGGGGAACTATTGGGCCTTAGTGGGCCTGAGGGGAGAGAGAGGGCAGCAGCCCAGGAGGTGGCGCCCCCCCCCCATGGGGAGTCCGAATTGGACTAGGGAGGGGGCGCCCCTCTTCCCTCTCCTCTCCTCTCTTTCCTTCCCCTTCCGCCTTCCTAGTGGGACTAGGAAAGGGGAGTCCTACTCCCACTAGGAGGAGGACTCCCCCCTCCTTGGCGCGCCCCCTAGGGCCGGCCAGCCTCCCCCCTTGCTCCTTTATATACGGGGGTAGTGGGCACCCCAAGACACACAAGTTGATCTTCGTGATCGTTCCTTAGCTGCAGGCGGTGCCCTCCACCATATTCCACCTCGGTCATATTGTTGCGGTGCTTAGGCGAAGCCCTGCGTCAGTAGAACATCATCATCGTCACCACGCCATCGTGCTGACGGAACTCATCCCTGACACCCTGCTGGATCAGAGTCCGGGGATCGTCATCGAGCTGAACGTGTGCTGAACTCGGAGGTGACATACGTTCGGTACTTGGATCGGTCGAATCGTGAAGACGTACGACTACATCAACCGCGTTATCATAACGCTTCCTCTTACGGTCTACGAGGGTACATGGACAACACTCTCCCATCTCGTTGCTATGCATCACCATGATCTTGCGTCCGCGTAGGAATTTTTTTGAAATTACTACGTTCCCCAACACTTATATGATGTAAAGTAGACCCGGGGCCATAGGTTTCACTTGTGGCTCCTCTCAAGATAGCATATATTACGGTGGGTGAACAAATTACTGCCGAGCAATTGATAGAAAAGTGCATAGTTATGAGAATATCTAGGCATGATCATGAACATAGGCATCACGTCCGTGACAAGTAGACCGAAACGATTTTGCATCTACTACTATTACTCCACACATCGACCGCTATTCAGCATGCATCTAGAGTATTTAGTTCATAAGAACAGAGTAACGCATTAGGCAAGATGACATGATGTAGAGGGATAAACTCAGGCAATATGATATAAACCCCATGTTTTTATCCTCGATGGCAACAATACAATATGTGTCGGTTCCCTTTCTGTCACTGGGATCGAGCACCGCAAGATTGAACCCAAAGCTAAGCACTTATCCCATTGCAAGAAAGATCAATCTAGCAAGCCAAACTAAACCGATAATTCGAAGAGACTTGCAAAGATATTAAATCATGCATATAAGAATTCAGAAAAGAACCAAATATTGTTCATAGATAATCTTGATCATAAACCCACAATTCATCGGTTCTCGACAAACACACCGCAAAAAGAATTACATCGAATAAATCTCCACGAAGATCAAGGAGAACTTTGTATTGAGATCCAAAGAGAGAGAAGAAGCCATCTAGCTAATAACTATGGACCCGAAGGTCTGTGGTAAACTACTCACACATCATCGGAGAGGCAATGGTGTTGATGTAGAAGCCCTCCGTGATTGAATCCCCCTCCGGCAGATCGCTGGAAAAGGCCCCAAGATGGGATCTCACGGGTACAGAAGGTTGCGGCGGTGGAAAAGTTGTTTCGTGGCTCCCCTGGATGTTTTCACGGTATAAGAGTATATATAGGCAAAAGAAGTAGGTCGGTGGAGCTATGAGGGGCCCACGAGGGTGGGGGCGCGCCCTCCTGCCTCGTAGCTGCCTTGTTGCTTCCTTGACGTCCACTCCAAGTCTCCTAGATTGCGTTTGTTCTAAGAAAGATACTCGCGAAGGTTTTGTTCTGTTTGGATTCCATTTGATATTCCTTTTCTGCGAAACACTAAAATAGGCAAAAAAAACAGCAATTTGCACTAGGCCTTCGGTTAATAGGTTAGTCCCAGAAATAATATAAAAAGGTATATTAAAGCCCATTAAACATCCAAAACAGATAATATAATAGCATGGAACAATAAAAAATTATAGATACGTTGGAGACGTATCAAGCATCCCCAAGCTTAATTCCTGCTCGTCCTCGAGTAGGTAAATGATAAAACAGAATTTTTTATGTGGAATGCTACCTAGCATAATTTTAATGTAATTCTCTTTATTGTGGAATGAATGTTCAGATCCGAAAGATTCAAGACAAAAATTTAATATTGACATAAAAATAATAATAATTCAAGCATACTAACCAAGAAATTATGTCTTATAAAAATAACATAGCCAAAGAAAGGTCATCCCTACACATATAGTTTGGCCATGCTTCATTTTCATCACACAAAAATGCTCTCATCATGCACAACCCCGATGACAAGACAAGCAATTGTTTCATACTTTAGTATTCTCAAACTTTTTCAACTTTCACCTAATACATGAGCGTGAGCCATCAACATAGCACTACAGGTGGAATAGAATATGATGATGGGGGTTTTGTGGAGAAGACAAAATAATAGAAAGTCTCACATTGACGCGGCTAATCAACGAGCAATGGAGATGCCCATCAATTGATGTAAATGCGAGGAGTAGGGATTTCCATGCAACGGATGCACTAGAGATATAAATGTATGAAAGATCAACAAAATAAACTAAGTGGGTGTGCATCCAACTTGCTTGCTCATGAAGACCTAGGGCATTTTAGGAATCCCATTGTTGGAATATACAAGCCAAGTTCTATAATAAAAAATTCCCACTAGTATATGAAAGTTACAAAATAAGAGACTCTCTATCATGAAGATCATGGTGCTACTTTGAAGCACAAGTGTGGAAAAAGGATAGTAGCATTGTCCCCCCTTTTTTGGGCCTTCCTTTTTTTATTTGGCCTTTCTCTCTCTCTTTTTGAACGGGACAATGCTCTAATAATGATAATCATCACACTTATATTTATTTACAACTCAAAGCTTACAACTCGATACTAGATATAACTCTATAGGACTGCCTCCGGCGGTGTACTGGGATGGGCAATGAATCAAGAGTGACATGTATGAAAAATTATGCATGGTGGCCTTGCCACAAATACGATGTCAACTACATGATCATGCAAGTCAATATGCCAATGATGAAGCGTGTCATAATAAACGGAACGGTGGAAAGTTGCTGTAACATCCCAAATTTTCAATTTGGAATGTTATACATTAGGTCATCATGCATATCATATTTTTCTCGCATTTTTCCGATCCTAGAAAATTTCACGCAACTCAAGGACCCTCGGAGAGAGTTGGAAGTTTCATAATTTTCATATTTGGGATTTCTCAAATTTTGGAAATAGGATCATTTGGATTTATTTAATTATCTTCATAAAGTTTTCCTATAAAAATATTTTGAGAGGGAATAATATGACTTCCCAACATTTAGGAAAAATGAAGATATTATAAATAAATCAAATTTGGTTTTGAAAGATTTATTTTGCTTAGGCAAAAAAATGAGCATTTTAAAATTTTATGCACGCTGTCGCTTTTTAAAAGTTCATTTTGTTCGACTCATTTTAGGAGTCGGGAAAATTTGTTTTATTTAAATCGGAGTTCGTTTGATATTTTATTTAACTCGTTTTGTTTTAATTTAAAAAAAGCAGCGCCTTCTGGGCCAAGGCCCACCAGCCAGCCCGCCGCCCGCCTCCTCTCCTCACAAGACGCCACGCCGCCTCGAAGTCCCGCCGGGACGACCTCGCCGGGCCGAGTCCGCCCGCCCGCTTCTTCCCAAGCCGAGCACCCTCCTATTTAACCGCCCCCCCTCTCTCCTCACATCGCCCACCGCCAAGCCGAGCCTTGCCGAGACGCCGCCGCTGCCGCCGAGCCCTCGCCGCCGCCTCCCGACCTCGCCGCCACCCACCGCCGCCACTCCGCCGAGCTCGCCGAGCCCCGGCGATCACCGGAGGTAGCCGCCTCAGCGCCCGATCCGATCCGGTTTTCCTAGAAAACCCGGTCCGTTTTTGCAAAGTTCGGTTTTTTTAAAAAACCTAGATTGGTTTTATTTTTTCGGTTTTCTTATTTAGTGAACGTTCACCGACCCGTTCGTTTCAATGAACGCTGCGTTCGTTGGATTAGTTCTGCTAATCTAACGTCCGTTATTTAATCCGTTCGTCGTTTTCTTTTAAATCCGATTTAATCCGTTATTTTTCAGATTCGATTTCTGATCCGATTTTCAAATCTGTTTTATTTCTTGCTCGTTTATCGGAATCAGGTGATTCAAGCGCCTGGAGTTTCGTTATGAAACCGCCGTTCCGACTAACCTATTTTCACAGAGTTTTGCTACTGTAAAATTTTGACCTAATTTTAGATTTGCTAAACCAAGTCGTTCTCTCTCGAGTTCCGACTTTCGATGCTTTATTTGATTCGATTCTTTTGCAACCAGGGTTCTTAAGTTGAACTATCTGGTTAGATCTTTTATTCGAGATTTCCTGTGCATTAGATGAGTACTTATTGTATGCTTGTTGTTTGTCTGCGTTAGATCACCCGGAGTGCGCCGCTTGTTACTTCAATCTCTAGGACTCATGGATCATCGACAAGGCAAGTAACACTTTGATCATACTTTTCAACTACCCAGTTTTATTGCATTAGATCAAACCCTCAAACACTTGCATGTTAGGATCTAATTAAATTGTGGGATCGGGAAGTAGATTGAGGTAGTACCCATTACCTGTTTACTTATGAAACCTTGGGAGTTACTTCTACGTTTGCTTGATTATGCCATGCTATGCTAGTAGACGTGGATTGGGTGAGTGAATATCCATGACAGATGTGAGATTGTTAATTAATGGTTTATCTAAGGTGGCAACCTAAACACACATCTGGGTGGATTGAGGCACTGGTTTCTATCAGGACTTGCCTGTATTTCTTGGGACCGCCACCTGTGCTCTAAGGGATCATAAGGTTATTCAAACTAGAAACTTCCGTGTGCAGCCACAAGCCAATTATGGGCTCTGGCGTAGTTGACTAAGTTGTGCGAACTCTTACAGGCGGACTAGCAGATGTAGGGGATGTAGGTTGGTACGGTCTACCCACATGTAAGGTGCTAGCGCTTCGAAGACTATGTCTCGATCATCCGCTTCTCAAACACCATGTAGTGCGAGAACCAAGCGGGCGATCGAGTCTTGTGGGGAAAAGTGCCAAACCTCTGCAGAGTGTATAAACTGATCATGATTAGCCGTGTCCCCGGTTATGGACAAATCTTGAGTATCTAGTACTTGAATATCATGTGAATCTCAACATGTTACTCTAATAATAAAGTTATTGGGTTTTAATGAGTACTTTTTAATTGGGATTGAGGATCTTGTCAACCATTCTCAATGTTTAACAACCACCATGATAGTTAAATAAAATTATTCCTTTGATGTAGGGAAAATCAGCTTTATGCAAAAATGTAACCGTAGAGCCTTACCACCAGCCAAATATGCATGTAGTATAGGCTTGTTGCTTCATTGTTCTCTATGTGTTACATTGCCGCATATTCCATGTCTTGACCCATTTTCGGGCTGCAACTTTTCATGTTGCGAGACTTTTCTGCATTTGACAGTAAGGTGTTAGGTCGTGGTTCTATACTCGATGATGCCGTTGGAGTTGATGGACTCACTCGCTTTCCAAGCCTTCCGCTGTTATTATTAGATGGCCTTAAGCCATATTATTGTATTAAGTTCCCTTGTGGACAACGATGTAATAAGTGTGTGATTGCTACTCGCTATAAATCCTTCAAATCTTGTGTGGTGTCAAGACATCGATCCGTGGATGACATCGAGCACAGAGCGCTAGATCCATTCGGGTCTGGTCGCGACAGAGAATGGTATCAGAGCACACGTTGACTATAGGACACGACCACTAAGATAAAGCCATAGATCACTATTCTCTTCCCATTTTCTAACTCCTCATCTTTTCTACTCTCTTTAGGATGAAGGACGCGAAGATCAAGTACACCCAACCGGATGAAGGCACACCTTTTGGATTTCACTTGAAGGAAGTTACCAAGTACCTGAACATTGGACTACCAAGCTTCACCGGGACTTTCAACGCCACTCACTCAAGAGGAGCTGGAAGATTCACGCTCACGTTCGGGAAGGACATTCGCCCCAATCACCAAGCCAATAGATAGTGTTTTCAGTGCACCAACTTGGAGTCTGGGAAAGAGCATGGCAGCTCACATCACCATGGGACGCATTGGAAAAGTTTATCAAGAAGACCTTAAGGACACAATCTACCAGATTTGCAGACGCCGAGATGACAAATGGGACGTTGTCAGCACCAAGAAGGATAGATCCATTGCCGCATTCATCCAGGAGTTAAACCAGCACATTCGACGCCAGGAGAACCAGATGTGCAATGATATGTTGGAGTTGCAGAATGCAAAGGGAAGGATCATCGAGCTTGAAGAAGAACTAAAGACAACTCGCAAGGACTATATGGACGAGATCGTAGCTCTAGCAAGACACAATAACGATCTTAAGTACGAGATTGAAGAACTCAAGAAGAAGTTGGCGCCAGGAATGAAGACCAAGATGTCAATTGCCCAAGCGACTACATCAACATCGGCGACACCGATTCGGATCCAAGTGAACCCGACTTTGAAGACGAAGCAGAGCGGACATTATGGAGTCTTCCACGGTTCAAATTAGTAGAAGTTCCCCACATATTAGTAGTATTCCCTCCATGTAAATCCTTATAGTACACGCACTTTTGCGATAGTTAGATCGTTGTAAGCCTTTGTTTGATTGAATGGAGTGATTTTGTGTGTATTTGCTCATGTGCATTTGGGTAGTGATTCCCCTTAGACCTCATTCTATTCTAAATTCTCATCTTTTCTAAACCCATCGGATGCCTCCGAGACGCGACCCGAATTTGTTTTCCGCCAGAGATCACCCAATTGATTCAGCAGCAGAATACCTCGATTCAAACATTGGTACGTAACCAGTGGCAACAACAACAACAACAACCCACCGCCACCACCACTGCGGATCATCGACTCGTTTCCTTAGACTGAACCCGCGGTGTACTCTAGTAGCACCGAGCCAATTGTAGCAGTATGACCGGCTCGCAAGATAGGAAGGGAGCTGACCAACTGCAGGATGCACGGATGGAGAAAGAGTGAAGTTTGCAGCACATCAGCTTGAAGGACCCGCAAGCATGGTGGGGAGAATTTCACGGCCACTTACCACCTGTAGACACCATCACATGGGATCAATTTCAGCAAGCTTTTCAGACCGCCCATGTTTCAGCAGGAGCCATGGCCATGAAGAAGCGTGAGTTTCGCAACTTACGCCAAGGAGGAAGGACTGTTGGCGATGCGTGGATGACTTTAGTAAACTAGCACGTTATGCCCCGGATGACGCGTTACTCTTGATGCGACTAAACAGAGAAGTTTCTAGAAGGACTGAATGATGAGTTCAGCATGCCGTTGATGGTAGCGGTTTCAATAACTACCAGGAGTTAGTAGACCGAGCCCTCATAATTGAAGGAAAGCAGCGACAAATTGAGAACTGCAAGCGGAAGTATGGACAAGGGAAGTATAACTCGAGCTCGTGAAACCTCGTTATACCCCTAAATCAGGAATTCAGTTTCAGCATACCCATGGAGGAGGTAATTCGCATAACCATAATAGCACCAAGAATGGGAACGGGAATGGAGGAAGCAACGATGTAATCGCACCAACCCGGCCAACACCATCCAAAGTAGACTGAGTCATATTACTTGTTTTAAGTGCCGCAAGGCGGGCATTATGCCAATGACCGCCCGTAAGGCCAGAATGGAAATGGCAATGGAAGCTCTGGAAAGAAGCCCAACCCTTTCAATAGAGGACAGGTGAACCACATTGAAGTGGAGGAGGTTGAAGATCAGCCCGATGCAAAGATGTCGGTAAGTTTTTGTTAAGTCATTTACTGCAGTTGTTCTTTTTCGATCTTGGTGCATCGCATTCATACATATCAAGGGATTTGTGGATAAGTACAAGTTACCAACCCAAGCCCTTAGGTCACCCATGCTAGTAACCTCACCCGGAGCAGAGTACATGGCTAGTAAATGGTGTGATCGACTGCCATTAAGGATTGGACACTATGTTTTCCCCTCGGACCTAATAGTTCTGTAATCCCAAGGATTGGATGTGATATTAGGTATGGACTGGTTATCAAAGTATGGAGGAAACATAGATTGCTCCACAAAGTCAATTTTGCTCACCACACCAGAAGGAAGAAGGATTAAGTATGTATCAAAGCACGAGCCGAGGAGAGCACAAGTTAATTGCTTATCAGGAGTGGTACAGGAAGAAGTACCAGTGGTGAAGGATTTTCCTGATGTATTTCCGGAAGAGTTGCTGTGAATGCCACCGGATAGAGACATTGAGTTTTGATCGAAATGTTGCCGTGAACAGGCCCGATATCAAAGCGACCGTATAGGATGCCAAAGACAGATTTGGCGGAAATCAAGAAGCGATTAAGGAACTATTGGATAAAGGTTTTATACGCCCAAGCTCTTCACCTTGGGGATCACCCGTTTTGCTAGTGGAAAAGAAGGATGGATCGTTAAGAATGGTTGTTGATTATCGTGGATTGAATGAAGTAACAATCAAGAACAAGTACCCACTACCTATGATAAATGATCTGTTTGATCGCTTGCAAGGAGCCAAGGTGTTTTCCAAGATCGACTTGCGATCAGGGTACCATCAATTGAAGATTCGGGAGCAGGACATACCCAAGACAGCATTTACCACGAGATATGGACTATACGAGTATACCGTTATGTCATTTGGATCGACTAACGCACCAGCCTATTTCATGAACACGATGAACAAAGTGTTTATGGAGTTTTTGGATAAGTTCGTCGTGGTGTTCATTGATGACATTTTGATTTTCTCTAAGAATGAATAGGAACACAAGGAACATTAGCGATTGGTTTTGGAGAAACCGAGGAACACCAGGTTGTATGCCAAGTTCAGCAAATGTGAGTTTTGGCTAAAGGAAGTTGGATTTCTCGGACATGTTATATCCGGAGAAGGAATAGCAGTTGACCCCACAAAAGTTGAGACCGTAACCAAATGGGAAGCACCAACGACAGTTGGAGAGATTCGAGTTTCCTTGGACTCGCAGGATACTACCGAAGGTTCATTGAGAATTTCTCAAGGATTGCTAAGCCTATGATGTAATTGTTGAAGAAGGAAAATAAATTCATATGGACCGAGGACCGTGAGGCAAGTTTTCAGGAGTTGAAGAAAAGATTGGTTACCTCACCAGTTTTGATATTGCGAGATCAGACTAAGGATTATGAGGTGTATTATGACGCTTCACGCCGAGGACTTGGAGCAATGCTTATGCAGGAAGGAAGAGTTGTTTCGTATGCTTCACGACAACTTAAGCCCCATGAGTTGAATTATGCCACTCATGATTTGGAGCTAGCAGCCGTTGTGCATGCCCTGAAGACGTGGAGACATTTTCTCATTGGAAATCATTGTGAAGTATATACGGATCACAAGAGTTGAAGTACATCTTCACACAGAAGGAATTGAATCTCAGACAAAGGAGATGGTTAGAGCTTATTAAGGATTATGATATGAGATTGCATTATCACCACAGGAAGGCTAATGTCGTAGCAGACGCATTGATTGAGCCGTAAGAGCCACGTCAATACCCTAATGATGGGAGGAATACCCAATGAGTTAGCCGAGGACCTTCGAGAGCTATGTTTGGAAATAGTTCCGAGAGGCTATGTAGCAGCATTGGAAATTCAGTCAACGCTGATGGACAAAATCAGAGAAGCCCAAAAGGCAGATAAGGAAGTTGCCTCTATAAAGGAGAAAATGAGCAAAGGAAAGGCTAAAGGATTTCGTGAGGACGAGCACGATACCCTATGGTTTGAAGACCGTGTTTATGTGCCCAATGACCCGTAGATCGTGAAGTTGATTTTACAAGAAGCCCATGATTCACCCTATTCGATTCACCCAGGAAATACCAAGATGTATTTGGATTTGAAGAATACTTTACGGTGGACCGGAATGAAGAAGGATATTGCGAGTACGTAGCAGTTTGCGATGTATGTCGGAAAGTAAAGGCGTAACATCGAAGCCAAAGAGGATTGTTACAACCATTGCCGATACCGAATGGAAGTGGGATAAACTAGGCATGGATTTTATCACAGGATTGCCAAAGACTTCGTTCAGGATATGACTCGATTTGGGTTATAGTCGACCGCTTAACAAAGGTAGCTCATTTTATTCGGTCAAGACTACCTATAGTAGTGCTAAGTTGGCAAAGATATACATGACCAGAATTGTGTGCTTACACGGAGTTCCGAGGAGCATCAGACGTATAGAGGAACCCAGTTTACCTCGAAATTTTGGAACCGGTTGCACGAAACATTGGGAACTCGATTGGAATTCAGTACCGCTTTCCACCCACAGACCGATGGATGCACCGAGAGAGTCAACCAGATTTTGGAAGATATCTTTGAGAGCTTGTGCCCTAGATTATGGATCTAGCTGGGATGATAATTTGCCGTATGCAGAATTTTCCTACAACAACAGTTACCAAACCAGCTTGAAGATGGCACCTTCGAGGCTTTGTATGGAAGAAGGTGCAGGACACCGTTGTTATGGGACGAAACCGGAGATCGTCGGTTGTTTGGACCAGATTTGATTAAGGAGTGCGAGCAGTAAAGTTAAGTTGATTCGAGACAGGCTCAAGGTAGCCCGATCCGGACAAAAGAGCTATGCCGATTCAAAGCGCCAAAGCGATTGAGCATAAAATTGGAGACGAGTATATCTCAGAGTATCCCCGCGAGGAGTTAAGCGTTTTGGAGTTAAAGGAAAGTTAGCACCCGTTTCATTGGACCATATAAGATTTTGCAACGCATGGGAGAAGTTGCTTATAAGTTGGAATTGCGGAAGGACTGTCAGAGTTCATGATGTATTCCATGTTTCTCGATTGAAGAAATGTCACCCGAGATAGCAGAGGTACCGTTAAGAGATACTGTACCATTGGAAGCAATTCAGTTGAAGGATGACTTGACATATGAGGAGAAACCGGTTAAGATTCTCGATTATGCCAAAGCAGAGTTACTCGCAGCAAGGTTATCAAGTTTTGCAAAGTTCGGTGGAGCCACCACAATCGAGGATGAAGCCACCTGGGAAAGAGAGGAAGTTTTGCTCAAGGACCACCCTCACCTATTTTCTAGCCAACCCGAATCTCGAGGGCGAGATTCATCTTAAGAGGTAGGTTTGTAACATCCCAAATTTTCAATTTGGAATGTTATACATTAGGTCATCATGCATATCATATTTTTCTCGCATATTTCCGATCCTAGAAAATTTCACGCAACTCAAGGACCCTCGGAGAGTTGGAAGTTTCATAATTTTCATATTTGGGATTTCTCAAATTTTGGAAATAGGATCATTTGGATTTATTTAATTATCTTCATAAAGTTTTCCTATAAAAATATTTTGAGAGGGAATAATATGACTTCCCAACATTTAGGAAAAATGAAGATATTATAAATAAATCAAATTTGGTTTTTGAAAGATTTATTTTGCTTAGGCAAAAAAAATGAGCATTTTAAAAATTTTATGCACGTTGCCGTTTTTAAAAGTTCATTTTGTTCGACTCATTTTTAGGAGTCGGGGAAAATTTGTTTTATTTAAATCGGAGTTCGTTTGATATTTTATTTAACTCGTTTTGTTTTAATTTAAAAAAAAAGCCCCCTGGGCCAAGGCTTGACCCGGCCCAACCAGCCAGCCCGGCCCAGCCCGCCTCCCTCTCCCTCGCCGCCGCCCGAGTCCCGCTTCGGGGCGACCCGCCGGGCCACGAGTCCGGCCGCCCGACTCCTGCCCTTCAAGCCGAGCACCCCTCCTATTTAACCGCCGCCCCCTCTCTCCTCACATCGCCCACCGCCTCGACCCAAGCCGAGCCGCCGCCGAGGACGCCGCCTTGCCGCCCGGAGCCCCTCGCCGCCTCGTCGCCCCTCGACCCGCCGCCACCCACCGCCCTCGCCCGAGCGGAGCCACGGCCCGCTGGCGACTGGAGGTAGCCGCCGCCCGTCCGATCCGGTTTTCCCTAGAAACCGGTCCGGTTTTTTGCAAAGTTCGGTTTTTTTTTAAAAAACCTAGATTGGTTTTATTTTTTTCGGTTTTCTTATTTAGTGAACGTTCACCGACCTGTTCGTTTCAATGAACGCGTTCGTTGGATTAGTTCTGTTAACGAACGTCCGTTATTTAATCCGTTCGTCGTTTTCTTTTAAATCCGATTTAATCCGTTATTTTCAGATTCGAGTTATGATCCGATTTTCAAATCTGTTTTATTTCTTGCTCGTTTATCTAATCGGTGATTCAAGCGCTCGGAGTTTCGTTATGAAACCGCCGTTCGACTAACCTATTTTCACAGAGTTTTGCTACTGTAAAATTTTGACCTAATTTCAGATTTGCTAAACCAAGTCGTTCTCTCTCGAGTTCCGACTTTCGATGCTTTATTTGATTCGATTCTTTTGCAACAGGGTTCTTAAGTTGAACTATCTGGTTAGATCTTTTATTCGAGATTTCTATGCATTAGATGAGTACTTATTGTATGCTTGTTGTTTGTCTGCGTTAGATCACCCGGAGTGCGCCGCTTGTTACTTCGAATCTCTAGGACTCGCGGATCATCAGCAAGGCAAGTAACACTTTGATCATACTTTTTCAACTACCCAGTTTTATTGCATTAGATCAAACCCTCAAACACTTGCATGTTAGGATCTAATTAAATTGTGGGATCGGGAAGTAGATTGAGGTAGTACCCATTACCTGTTTACTTATGAAACCTTGGGAGTTACTTCTACGTTTGCTTGATTATGCCATGCTATGCTAGTAGACGTGGATTGGGTGAGTGAATATCCATGACAGATGTGAGATTGTTAATTAATGGTTTATCTAAGGTGGCAACCTAAACACACATCTGGGTGGATTGAGGCACTGGTTTCTATCAGGACTTGCCTCAGATTTCTTCGGACCGCCACCCGTGCTCTAAGGGATCATAAGGTTATTCAAACTAGAAACTTCCGTGTGCAGCCACAAGCCAATTATGGGCTCTGGCGTAGTTGACTAAGTTGTGCGAACTCTTACAGGCGAGACTAGCGGATGTAGGGGATGTAGGTTGGTACGGTCTACCCACATGTAAGGTGCTAGCGCTTACGAAAGACTATGTCTCGGTCATCCGCTTCTCAAACACCATGTAGTGCGAGAACCAAGCGGAGGCGATCGAGTCTTGTGGGGAAAAGTGCATAAACCTCTGCAGAGTGTATAAACTGGTCATGATTAGCCGTGTCCCGGTTATGGACAAATCTTGAGTATCTAGTACTTGAATATCATGTGAATCTCAACATGTTACTCTAATAATAAAGTTATTGGGTTTTAATGAGTACTTTTAATTGGGATTGAGGATGTCAACCATTCTCAATGTTTAACAACCACCATGATAGTTAAATAAAATTATTCCTTTGATGTAGGGAAAAATCAGCTTTATGCAAAAATGTAAATCAGAGAGCCTTACCACCAGCCAAATATGCATGTAGTATAGGCTTGTTGCTTCATTGTTCTCTATGTGTTACATTGCCAAAGCATATTCCATGTCTTGACCCGTTTTCGGGCTGCAACTTTTCATGTTGCAGACTTTTCGAACGCATTTAGTAAGGTGTTAGGTCGTGGTTCTATACTCGGTGATGCCGTTGGAGTTGATGGACTCACTCGTTTTCCAAGCCTTCCATTGTTATTATTAGATGGCCTTAAGCCATATTATTGTATTAAGTTCCCTTGTGGACAACGATGTAATAAGTGTGTGATTGCTACTCGCTATAAATCCTTCAAGTCTTGTGTGGTGTCAAGACATCGATCCAGGATGACATCGAGCACGTAGCGCTAGATCCATTCGAATGCAGTCATGACAGCTTGCATGGCAATATATCTCGAAATGGCTATGGAAATGCCATAATAGGTAGGTATAGTGACTGTTTTGAGGAAGATATAAGGAGGCTTATGTGTGATAGAGCGTGTCGTATCACGGGGTTTGGATGCTGCCGTGAAGTTTGCACCAACTCTTGAGGTGAGAAAGGGCAATGCACGGTACCGAAGAGGCTAGCAATGATGGAAGGGTGAGAGTGCGTATAATCCATGGGCTCAACATTAGTCATAATGAACTGACATACTTATTGCAAAAATCATAACTATTGCAAAAATCTACAAGTCATCGAAACCAAGCACTACACGCATGCTCCTAGGGGGATAGATTGGTAGGAAAAGACCATCGCTCGCCCCGACCACCACTCATATAGAAAGCAATAAAAGAACACCCCATGCTTCAAATTTGTCACACAACGTTTACCATACGTGCATGCTACGGGACTTGTAAACCTCAACATAAGTATTTCTCAATTCCACAATTAATCAACTAGCACGAGTCTAATATTACCAAGTATCAAACTTCTCATAGTATTCAATGCACTCAATATGGAAGTTTTTATTATACCCATCTTGGATGCCTATCATATTAGGACTAATTTTATAACCAAAGCAAATTACCATGTTGTTCTAAAAGACTCTCAAAATAATATAAGTGAAGCATGAGAGATCAATTATTTTTATAAAATAAAACCACCACCGTGCTCTTAAAAGATATAAGTGAAGCACTAGAGCAAAATTATCTAGCTCAAAAGATATAAGTGAAGCACTGCTACCTCTTGAGCACTGCGTTGGTTTTCCTTTGAAGAGGAAAGGGTGATGCAGTAAAGTAGCGTAAGTATTTCCCTCAGTTTTTGAGAACCAAGGTATCAATCCAGTAGGAGACCACGCGCGAGTCCCACACACCTACACAAACAAACAAGAACCTCGCAACCAACGCGATAAAGGGGTTGTCAATCCCTTCACGGTCATTTACGAGAGTGAGATCTGATAGATATTATAAGATAATATTTTTGGTATTTTTATGATAAAGAGTAAATAAAGATGCAAGGTAAAATAAACGGTAATAGAAATAACTAAGTGTTGGAAGATTAATATGATAGGAAATAGACACGGGGGCCATAGGTTTCACTAGTGGCTTCTCTCAAGAGCATAAGTATTACGGTGGGTGAACGAATTACTATCAAGCAATTGATAGAATTGAGCACAGTTATGAGCATATCTAGGTATGATCATGTATATATGCATCACGTTCGTGACAAGTAGACCAAAACGATTCTGCATCTACTACTATTACTCCACACATCGACCGACTCCTGCCTGCATCTAGAGTATTAAGTTCATGAAGAATAGAGTAATGCATTAAGAAAGATGACAAAATATAGAGGGATAAACTCATGCAATATGATATAAACCCCATCTTTTTATCCTCGATGGCAACAATACAATATGTGCCTTGCTGCCCTAACATCCTTTGGGAAAGGACACCGCAAGATTCAACCCAAAGCTAAGCACTTCTCCCATTGCAAGAAAGATCAATCTAGTAGGCCAAACCAAACAGAAAATTCGAAGAGACTTGCAAAGATAACCAATCATACATAAAATAATCCAGAGGAGATTCAAATATTGTTCATAGATAATCTTGATCATAAACCCACAATTCATCGGATCTCGACAAACACACCACAAAAGAAGATTACATCGAATAGATCTCCAAGAAGATCGAGGAGAACTTTGTATTGAGATCCAAAGAGAGAGAAGAAGCCATCTAGCTAATAACTATGGACCCGAAGGTCTGAGGTAAACTACTCACACATCATCGGACAGGCTATGGTGTTGATGTAGAAGCCCTCCATGATCAATGCCCCCTCTGGCGGAGTGCCGGAAAAGGCCCCAAGATGGGATCTCACGGGTACAGAAGGTTGCAGCGGTGGAAATAGGGTTTTGGCTCCGTATATGATGTTTCCAGGGTATATGGGTATATATAGGAGGAAGAAGTACGTCGGTGGAGCAACGAGGGGCCCATGAGGGTGGAGGGCGCGCCAAGGGGGGGGGGGGGCTAGGCGCGCCCCCCTACCTCGTGCCATCCTCGTTGCTTGCTTTACGTAGACTCCAAGTCCTATGGATCACGTTTGTTCCGAAAATCACGTTCCCGAAGGTTTCATTCCGTTTGGACTCCGTTTGATATTCTTTTCCTTCGAAACACTGAAATAGGCAAAAAACAGCAATTTGGGCTGGGCCTCCGGTTAATAGGTTAGTCCCAAAAATAATATAAAAGTGTATAATAAAGCCCATTAAACATCCAAAACAGAATATAATATAGCATGGAACAATAAAAAATATAGATACGTTGGAGACGTATCAAGCATCTAAGCTTAATTCCTTTCGTCCTCGAGTAGGTAAATGATAAAAATAGAATTTTTGATGTGGAATGCTAATTAGCATAATTTTCAATGTAATTCTCTTATTTGTGGTATGAATATTCAGATTCGAAAGATCCAAGATAAAAGTTTAATATTGACATAAAAATAATAATACTTCAAGCATACTAACTAAGCAATTATGTCTTCTCAAAATAACATGGCCAAAGAAAGTTCATCCCTACAAAATCATATAGTTTGGTCATGCTCCATTTTCGTCACACAAGAATGCTCTCATCATGCACAACCCCGATGACAAGCCAAGCAATTGTTTCATACTTTAGTAATATCAAAAAAAATTCAACTTTCACGCAATACATGAGCGTGAGCCATGGATATAGCACTATGGGTGGAATAGAATATAATAATGGGGGTATAAAAGATACAAGTGAAGCACTAGAGCAAAAACTATATAGCTCAAAAGATATAAGTGAAGCAGATAGGGTATTCTAATAAATTCCGAATCATGTGTGTCTCTCTGAAAAGGTGTGTACAGCAAGGATGATTGTGGTAAACTAAGAATCAAAGACTCAAATCATACAAGACACTCCAAGCAAAACACATATCATGTGGTGAATAAAAATATAGCTCCAAGTAAAGTTACCGATGGATGAAGACGAAAGAGGGGATGCCTTCCGGGGCATCCCCAAGCTTTTGCTTTTTGGTGTCCTTAGATTATCTTGGGGTGCCATGGGCATCCCCAAGCTTAGGCTCTTTTCACTCCTTGTTCCATAATCCATCAAATCTTTACCCAAAACTTGAAAAATTCACAACACAAAACTCAACAGAAAATCTCGTAAGCTCCGTTAGCGAAAGAAAACAAAACACCACTTCAAGGTACTGTATTGAACTCATTCTTTATTTATATTGGTTTTAAACCTACTTTATTACAACTTATCTATGTTTTATAAACTCTTTTACTAGCCATAGATTCATCAAAATAAGCAAACAACATACGAAAAACAGAATCTGTCAAAAACAGAATAGTCTGTAGTAATCTGTAACTAACGCAAACTTCTGGAGCTCAAAACATTCTACCAAAATAGGAAGACCTAGACAATTTGTTTATTGATATGCTGCAATTGGAATCAGTAATTTATCACGTTCTGGTGAATTTAAACAATTGTTTTCGTGAACAGAAAGTTTCTGGAATTTTCAGCAAGATCAAATAACTATCATCCAAGAAGATCCTATAGGTTTAACTTGGCACAAATACTAATTAAAACATAAAAACAAATCTAACCAGAGGCTAGATCAAATATTTATTCCCAAACAGAAGCAAAAAGCAAACTGAAAATTCAAAGAGACTTGCAAAGATAACCAATCATACATAAAAGAATTCAGAGGAGATTCAAATATTGTTCATAGATAATCTTGATCATAAACCCACAATTCATCGGATCTCTACAAACACACCACAAAAGAAGATTACATCGAATAGATCACCAAGAAGATCGAGGAGAACTTTGTATTGAGATCCAAAGAGAGAGAAGAAGCCATCTAGCTAATAACTATGGACCTGAAGGTCTGAGGTAAACTACTCACACATCATCGGAGAGGCTATGGTGTTGATGTAGAAGCCCTCCGTGATCAATGCCCCCTCCGGCGGAGCGCCGGAAAAGGCCCCAAGATGGGATCTCACGGGTACAGAAGGTTGCAGCGGTGGAAATAGGGTTTTGGCTCCGTATATGATGTTTCCAGGGTATATGGGTATATATAGGAGGAAGAAGTATGTCGGTGGAGCAACGTGGGCCCCACGAGGGTGGAGGGAGCGCCCAGGGGGGGGTAGCGCGCCCCCTACCTCGTGCCATCCTCGTTGATTGCTTTACGTAGACTCCAAGTCCTCTGGATCACGTTTGTTCCGAAAATCACGTTCCCGAAGGTTTCATTCCGTTTGGACTCCGTTTGATATTCTTTTCCTTCGAAACACTAAAATGGCAAAAAACAGCAATTTGGGCTGGGCCTCCGGTTAATAGGTTAGTTCCAAAAATAATATAAAAGTGTATAATAAAGCCCATTAAACATCCAAAACAGAATATAATATAGCATGGAACAATAAAAAATTATAGATACGTTGGAGACGTATCAAGCATCCCCAAGCTTAATTCCTGCTCGTCCTCGAGTAGGTAAATGGTAAAAATAGAATTTTTGATGTGGAATGCTAATTAGCATAATTTTCAATGTAATTCTCTTATTTGTGGTATGAATATTCAGATTCGAAAGATCCAAGATAAAATTTTAATATTGACATAAAAATAATAATATTTCAAGCATACTAACTAAGCAATTATGTCTTCTCAAAATAACATGGCCAAAGAAAGTTCATCCCTACAAAATCATATAGTTTGGTCATGCTCCATTTTCGTCACACAAGAATGCTCTCATCATGCACAACCCCGATGACAAGCCAAGCAATTGTTTCATACTTTAGTAATCTCAAACTTTTTTCAACTTTCACGCAATACATGAGCGTGAGCCATGGATATAGCACTATGGGTGGAATAGAATATAATAATGGGGGTATAAAAGATACAAGTGAAGCACTAGAGCAAAAACTATATAGCTCAAAAGATATAAGTGAAGCACATAGGGTATTCTAATAAATTCCGAATCATGTGTGTCTCTCTCAAAAGGTGTGTACAGCAAGGATGATTGTGGTAAACTAAGAATCAAAGACTCAAATCATACAAGACGCTCCAAGCAAAACATATATCATGTGGTGAATAAAAATATAGCTCCAAGTAAGGTTACCGACGGATGAAGACGAAAGAGGGGATGCCTTCCGGGGCATCCCCAAGCTTAGGCTCATTTCACTCATTGTTCCATAATCCATCAAATCTTTACCCAAAACTTGAAAACTTCACAACACAAAACTCAACAGAAAATCTCGTAAGCTCCGTTAGCGAAAGAAAACAAAACACCACTTCAAGGTACTTTATTGAACTCATTCTTTATTTATATTGGTTTTAAACCTACTTTATTCCAACTTATCTATGTTTTATAAACTCTTTTACTAGCCATAGATTCATCAAAATAAGCAAACAACATACGAAAAACAGAATCTGTCAAAAACAGAATAGTCTGTAGTAATCTGTAACTAACGCAAACTTCTGGAACTCAAAACATTCTACCAAAATAGGTAGACCTAGACAATTTGTTTATTGATCTGCTGCAATTGGAATCAGAAATTTATCAAGTTCTGGTGAATTTAAACAATTGTTTTCGTGAACAGAAAGTTTCTGGAATTTTCAGCAAGATCAAATAACTATCATCCAAGAAGATCCTATAGGTTTAACTTGGCACAAACACTAATTAAAACATAAAAACAAATCTAACCAGAGGCTAGATCAAATATTTATTCCCAAACAGAAGCAAAAAGCAAACTGAAAATTCGAAGAGACTTGCAAAGATAACCAATCATACATAAAAGAATTCAGAGGAGATTCAAATATTGTTCATAGATAATCTTGATCATAAACCCACAATTCATCGGATCTCGACAAACACACCACAAAAGAAGATTACATTGAATAGATCTCCAAGAAGATCGAGGATAACTTTGTATTGAGATCCAAAGAGAGAGAAGAAGCCATCTAGCTAATAACTATGGACCCGAAGGTCTGAGGTAAACTACTCACACATCATCAGAGAGGCTATAGTGTTGATGTAGAAGCCCTCCTTGATCAATGCCCCCTCCGGCGGAGCGCCGAAAAAGGCCCCAAGATGGGATCTCACGGGTACAGAAGGTTGCAGTGGTGGAAATAGGGTTTTGGCTCCATATATGATGTTTCCAGGGTATATGGGTATATATAGGAGGAAGAAGTACGTCGGTGGAGCAACAAGGGGCCCATGAGGGTGGAGGGCGCGCCAAGGGGGGGGGGGGTAGGCGCGCCCCCTACCTCGTGCCATCCTCATTGATTGCTTTACGTAGACTCCAAGTCCTCTGGATCACGTTTGTTCCGAAAATCACGTTCCCGAAGGTTTCATTCCGTTTGGACTCCGTTTGATATTCTTTTCCTTCGAAACACTGAAATAGGCAAAAAACAGCAATTTGGGCTGGGCCTCAGGTTAATAGGTTAGTCCCAAAAATAATATAAAAGTGTATAATAAAGCCCATTAAACATCCAAAACAGAATATAATATAGCATGGAACAATAAAAAATTATAGATACGTTGGAGACGTATCAAGCATCCCAAGCTTAATTCCTGCTCGTCCTCGAGTAGGTAAATGATAAAAATAGAATTTTGATGTGGAATGCTAATTAGCATAATTTTCAATGTAATTCTCTTATTTGTGGTATGAATATTCAGATTCGAAAGATCCAAGATAAAATTTTAATATTGACATAAAAATAATAATACTTCAAGCATACTAACTAAGCAATTATGTCTTCTCAAAATAACATGGCCAAAGAAAGTTCATCCCTACAAAATCATATAGTTTGGTCATGCTCCATTTTCGTCACACAAGAATGCTCTCATCATGCACAACCCCGATGACAAGCCAAGCAATTGTTTCATACTTTAGTAATCTCAAACTTTTTTCAACTTTCACGCAATACATGAGTGTGAGCCATGGATATAGCACTATGGGTGGAATAGAATATAATAATGGGGGTATAAAAGATACAAGTGAAGCACTAGAGCAAAAACTATATAGCTCAAAAGATATAAGTGAAGCACATAGGGTATTCTAATAAATTCCGAATCATGTGTGTCTCTCTCAAAAGGTATGTACAGCAAGGATGATTGTGGTAAACTAAGAATCAAAGACTCAAATCATACAAGACGCTCCAAGCAAAACATATATCATGTGGTGAATAAAAATATACCTCCAAGTAAAGTTACCGATGGATGAAGACGAAAGAGGGGATGCCTTCCGGGGTATCCCCAAGCTTAGGCTCTTTTAATTCCTTGTTCCATAATCCATCAAATCTTTACCCAAAACTTGAAAACTTCACAACACAAAACTCAACAGAAAATCTCGTAAGCTCCGTTAGCGAAAGAAAACAAAACACCACTTCAAGGTAATGTATTGAACTCATTCTTTATTTATATTGGTTTTAAACCTACTTTATTCCAACTTATCTATGTTTTATAAACTCTTTTACTAGCCATAGATTCATCAAAATAAGCAAACAACATACGAAAAACAGAATCTGTCAAAAACAGAATAGTCTGTAGTAATCTGTAACTAACGCAAACTTCTGGAACTCAAAACATTCTAGCAAAATAGGAAGACCTAGAAAATTTGTTTATTGATCTGCTGCAATTGGAATCAGTAATTTATCACGTTCTGGTGAATTTAAACAATTGTTTTCATGAACAGAAAGTTTATGGAATTTTCAGCAAGATCAAATAACTATCATCCAAGAAGATCCTATAGGTTTAACTTGGCACAAACACTAATTAAAACATAAGAACAAATCTAACCAGAGGCTAGATCAAATACTTATTCCCAAACAGAAGCAAAAAGCAAACTGAAAATTCGAAGAGACTTGCAAAGATAACCAATCATACATAAAAGAATTCAGAGGAGATTCAAATATTGTTCATAGATAATCTTGATCATAAACCCACAATTCATCGGATCTCTACAAACACACCACAAAAGAAGATTACATCGAATAGATCTCCAAGAAGATCGAGGAGAACTTTGTATTGAGATCCAAAGAGAGAGAAGAAGCCATCTAGCTAATAACTATGGACCCGAAGGTCTGAGGTAAACTACTCACACATCATCGAGAGGCTATGGTGTTGATGTAGAAGCCCTCCTTGATCAATGCCCCCTCGTGGGCGCGGAAAAAGGCCCCAAGATGGGATCTCACGGCATGCGAGAAGGTTGCAGCGGTGGAAATAGGGTTTTGGCTCCATATATGATGTTTCCAGGTATATGGGTATATATAGGAGGAAGAAATGCGTCGGTGGAGCAACAAGGGGCCCATGAGGGTGGAGGCGCGCCAAGGGGGGGTAGGCGCGCCCTACCTCGTGCCATCCTCGTTGATTGCTTTACGTAGACTCCAAGTCCTCTGGATCACGTTTGTTCCGAAAATCACGTTCCCGAAGGTTTCATTCCGTTTGGACTCCGTTTGATATTCTTTTCCTTCGAAACACTGAAATAGGCAAAAAAACAGCAATTTGGGCTGGGCCTCCGGTTAATAGGTTAGTCCCAAAATAATATAAAAGTGTATAATAAAGCCCATTAAACATCCAAAACAGAATATAATATAGCATGGAACAATAAAAAATTATAGATACGTTGGAGACGTATCAAGCATCCCCAAGCTTAATTCCTGCTCGTCCTCGAGTAGGTAAATGATAAAAATAGAATTTTTGATGTGGAATGCTAATTAGCATAATTTTCAATGTAATTCTCTTATTTGTGGTATGAATATTCAGATTCGAAAGATCCAAGATAAAATTTTAATATTGACATAAAAATAAAAATACTTCAAGCATACTAACTAAGCAATTATGTCTTCTCAAAATAACATGGCCAAAGAAAGTTCATCCCTACAAAATCATATAGTTTGGTCATGCTCCGTTTAAATCACACAAGAATGCTCTCATCATGCACAACCCGATGACAAGCCAAGCAATTGTTTCATACTTTAGTAATCTCAAACTTTTTCAACTTTCACGCAATACATGAGTGTGAGCCATGGATATAGCACTATGGGTGGAATAGAATATAATAATGGGGGTATAAAAGATACAAGTGAAGCACTAGAGCAAAAACTATATAGCTCAAAAGATATAAGTGAAGCACATAGGGTATTCTAATAAATTCCGAATCATGTGTGTCTCTCACAAAACGTATGTACAGCAAGGATGATTGTGGTAAACTAAGAATCAAAGACTCAAATCATACAAGACGCTCCAAGCAAAACATATATCATGTGGTGAATAAAAATATACCTACAAGTAAAGTTACCGATGGATGAAGACGAAAGAGGGGATGCCTTCCGGGGCATCCCCAAGCTTAGGCTCTTTTAATTCCTTGTTCCATAATCCATCAAATCTTTACCCAAAACTTGAAAACTTCACAACACAAAACTCAACAGAAAATCTCGTAAGCTCCGTTAGCGAAAGAAAACAAAACACCACTTCAAGGTAATGTATTGAACTCATTCTTTATTTATATTGGTTTTAAACCTACTTTATTCCAACTTATCTATGTTTTATAAACTCTTTTACTAGCCATAGATTCATCAAAATAAGCAAACAACATACGAAAAACAGAATCTGTCAAAAACAGAATAGTCTGTAGTAATCTGTAACTAACGCAAACTTCTGGAACTCAAAACATTCTAGCAAAATAGGAAGACCTAGAAAATTTGTTTATTGATCTGCTGCAATTGGAATCAGTAATTTATCACGTTTTGGTGAATTTAAACAATTGTTTTCATGAACAGAAAGTTTATGGAATTTTCAGCAAGATCAAATAACTATCATCCAAGAAGATCCTATAGGTTTAACTTGGCACAAACACTAATTAAAACATAAGAAAAAATCTAACCAGAGGCTAGATCAAATATTTATTCCCAAACAGAAGCAAAAAGCAAACTGAAAATTCGAAGAGACTTGCAAAGATAACCAATCATACATAAAAAAATTCAGAGGAGATTCAAATATTGTTCATAGATAATCTTGATCATAAACCCACAATTCATCGGATCTCGACAAACACACCACAAAAGAAGATTACATCGAATTGATCTCCAAGAAGATCGAGGAGAACTTTGTATTGATATCCAAAGAGAGAGAAGAAGCCATCTAGCTAATAACTATGGACCCGAAGGTCTGAGGTAAACTACTCACACATCATCAGAGAGGCTATGGTGTTGATGTAGAAGCCCTCCATGATCAATGACCCCTCCGGTGGAGCGCCGGAAATCGCCCCAAGATGGGATCTCACGGGTACAGAAGGTTGCAGCGGTGGAAATAGGGTTTTGGCTCCGTATATGATGTTTCCAGGGTATATGGGTATATATAGGAGGAAGAAGTACGTCGGTGGAGCAACGAGGGGCCCATGAGGGTGGAGGGCGCGCCAAGGGGGGGGGGGGTAGGCGCGCCCCCCTACCTCGTGCCATCCTCGTTGATTGCTTTACGTAGACTCCAAGTCCTCTGGATCACGTTTGTTCCGAAAATCACGTTCCTGAAGGTTTCATTCCATTTGGACTCCGTTTGATATTCTTTTCCTTGAAACCTTTGAAATAGGCAAAAAAAACGCAATTTGCGCTGGGCCTCCAGTTAATAGGTTAGTCCCAAAAATAATATAAAAGTGTATAATAAAGCCCATTAAACATCCAAAACAGAATATAATATAGCATGGAACAATAAAAAAATTATAGATACGTTGGAGACGTATCAAGCATCCCCAAGCTTAATTCCTGCTCGTCCTCGAGTAGGTAAATGATAAAAATAGAATTTTTGATGTGGAATGCTAATTAGCATAATTTTCAATGTAATTCTCTTATTTGTGGTATGAATATTCAGATTCGAAAGATCCAAGATAAAATTTTAATATTGACATAAAAATAATAATACTTCAAGCATACTAACTAAGAAATTATGTCTTCTCAAAATAACATGGCCAAAGAAAGTTCATCCCTACAAAATCATATAGTTTGGTCATGCTCCATTTTCGTCACACAAGAATGCTCTCATCATGCACAACCCTGATGACAAGCCAAGCAATTGTTTCATACTTTAGTAATCTCAAACTTTTTTCAACTTTCACGCAATACATGAGCGTGAGCCATGGATATAGCACTATGAGTGGAATAGAATATAATAATGGGGGTATAAAAGATACAAGTGAAGCACTAGAGCAAAAACTATATAGCTCAAAAGATATAAGTGAAGCACATAGGGTATTCTAATAAATTCCGAATCATGTGTGTCTCTCTCAAAAGGTGTGTACAGCAAGGATGATTGTGGTAAACTAAGAATCAAAGACTCAAATCATACAAGAGGCTCCAAGCAAAACACATATCATGTGGTGAATAAAAATATAGCTCCAAGTAAAGTTACCGATGGATGAAGACGAAAGAGGGGATGCCTTCCGGGGCATCCCCAAGCTTTGGCTTTTTGGTGTCCTTAGATTATCTTGGGGTGCCATGGGTTTTTCGGAGTTTTGATGTCCTTAGCTATAAGTTTTGATGTACCGAAGGATGTTCGGAGTCCCGGATGTGATCATAGACATTACGAGGAGTCTCAAAATGGTCGAGACATAAAGATCGATATATTGGATGACTATGTTTGGACTTCGGGAAGGTTCCGGGCAATTTCGGACAAAAACCGAAGTACCGGGGGGGGGGGGGGGGGTTATCGTGACCCCCCAGGGAGTGTAATGGGCCTATTGGGCCCTTAGTGGAGAAGAGGAGGGGCGGCCAGGGCAGCCGCGCACCCTCTCCCCCTCTAGTCCGAATTGGACAAGGAGGGGGGCGGCGCCCCCCTTTCCTTCCCCGTCTCTCCTCCTTCCCTCTCTCCCACTCCCACACTTGGAAGGGCTGGAGTCCTACTCCCGATGGAGTAGGACTCCCCTTGGGGCACGCTGCTACCTCTTGAGCACTGCGTTGGATTTCCTTGAAGAGGAAAGGATGATGCAGCAAAGTAGCGTAAGTATTTCCCTCAGTTTCTGGGAACCAAGGTATCAATCCAGTAGGAAACTATACGCGCGAGTCCCTCGTACCTACACAAAACAAATAACTCCTCGCAACCAACGCGATTAGGGGTTGTCAATCCCTTCACGGCAACTTACGAGAGTGAGATCTGATAGAGATGATAGATAATGTTTTTGGTATTTTTATGATAAAGATGCAAAGTAAAATAAAATAAAAGTAAAAAGCAAAGGCAATAATAAAGTGATGGAAGATTAATATGATGAAGATAGACCCGGGGGCCATATATTTCACTAGTGGCTTCTCTCAAGAGCATAAGTATTCTACTGTGACGCCCCCGATTCAATCATACACTAATCATGCACGCAAATGTGTACGATCAAGATCAGGGACTCACGGGAAGATATCACAACACAACTCTAAAACATAAATAAGTCATACAAGCATCATAATACAAGCCAGGGGCCTCGAGGGCTCGAATACAAGTGCTCGATCATAGACGAGCCAGCGGAAGCAACAATATCTGAGTACAGACATAAGTTAAACAAGTTTGCCTTAAGAAGGCTAGCACAAACCGGATCTGAGATCGAAGAGGCGCGGGCCTCCTGCCTGGATCCTCCAAACTACTCCTGGTCGTCGTCAGCGGGATGCATGTAGTAGTAGGCACCTCCGGTGTAGTAGTCATCGTCGACGGTGGCGTCTGGCTCCTGGGCTCCATCGTCTGGTCGCAGCAACCGGGTAAAGAAAAGGGGAAAAGGGGGGAACAAGGCAACCGTGAGTTCTCATCCAAAGCACTCGCAAGCAAGGAGCTACACTACATATGCATGGATATATGTGTAAAGGGCCATATCGGTGGACTGAACTGCAGAATGCCAGAATAAGAGGGGGATAGCTAATCGCCGAAGACTACGCTTCGGCAGCCTCCGTCTTGCAAAGATGTAGAAGAGAGTGGTAGAAGTCCTCCAAGTAGCATCGCATAGCATAATCCTACCCGGCGATCCTCCTCGTTGCCTGTTAGAGAGCGATCACCGGGTTGTATCTCGCACTTAGAAGGGTGTGTTTTATTAAGTATCCGGTTCTAGTTGTCATAAGGTCAAGGTACAACTCCAAGTCGCCCTGTTATCAAGATCACGGCTATTCGAATAGATTAACTTCCCTGCAGGGTGCACCACATAGCCCAACACGCCGATCCCATTCGACCGGACACACTTTTACGGGTCATGCCCGGCCGCGGAAGATCAACACGCCGCAGCCCGACCTAGGCCAACAGAGCGGTCAAGACGCCGGTTCTAAACCTAAGCGCCAGTGGGTCCGCCCATCGCCTTAGCACACCTGCAAGACGCCAGAACGCGCCGAAGGCACTAGCAACCTCCATTACAAAGGAAGTCACGTTACGCGGTCCAATCTGGCGCGCTCGATCGGCCAGCGTCCACGAAGGCTTCGGTGATACCACAACGCCGAGTGCCCATATCTTTCCCACGTAGTTGGTTAGTGCGTATAGGACAAGAGCGGACTCGGATCAAATACCAAGATCTCGTTAAGCGTGTTATTTGAAGTTACCGCTAACGCCGACAGGCCAGGCCCACCTCTCACCCGGGTAGTCTCAACCTGCCTGCCGCTCCGCCACAAAGATCCATCCAGAGGCCGTCGGGACAAAGGTCCTTTCAGCCCCGAATCCGTGAATCACTCGCGGGTACTCCTCGAGCCAACCCGACTTTAATCACCACATGTATCATGTATAAAGTATATAGTATATACCCGTGATCACCTCCCGAGTGATCACGGCCCGATAGTATAGCACAGCAGACGGACAAGAATGTAGGGCCATTGATGGAAAACTAGCATCCTATACTAGGCATGTAGGACTGCAGGTAAAGGTAACAATGAGTAGCAAGGATAGGCTATGCATCGGGATAGGAATAATCGAAAGCGATAACATGCTACACTACTCTAATGCAAGCGGTATAGAAGAGAATAGGCGATATCCGGTGATCAAGGGGCTTGCTGGTTGCTCTGGCAAGACAGAGGGGTCGCCAACTCCGTAGTCGTCGTCTTGGGTAGCAAGGCGTCGGTCTCGGTGTCTAGCGAGAGAAGAGGGGAAGAAACAATGAATACAATGCAAACATAAACTTGACGATGCGTGGCGTGACAATGAGCGGTGCTAGGTGTGCCCTAACGCGGTAGTAGCCGACCGTGAAGGGGGAAAACATCCGGAAAGTATTCCCGGTGTTTCGCGTTCGAGCGGAAGGCGGAGGGGAAAGTTGCGAGTTTGATATGTTAGAGTGCGTAAGCAGACGAGCAGCTGCGATCCGGGTTCGTCTCGTCGTTCTGAGCAACTTTCATGTAGAAAGTATTTTCATCTGAGCTACGGTTTATTTTATATGATTTTCTAAAGATATAAATATTTTTTGGAATTTAATTAATTATTTAAATCCAATATTATCCAGAATAGTAAATGATGACGTCAGCATGACATCATGCTGACGTCAGCGATCAATCGTAATCTTGACTGGGTCAACTAAGTGTGGGGCCCACATGTCATTGGTTGTTTTGATTAGCAGGCTAATTAAACAGGGTCAATTAGTTTAATTAGTGGTTAGGTTAATCTAATCTGGTTTAATTAGTTTAATTAATTCTTTAATTAATTAATTAATTATGATTTTAATTAATTTTAATTATTATTTATTAATTCATTTTCATTTTTTCATTTCATTTTTTTTTCATTTTCGTTCAAGGGGGGGTGGGCCCCGTTTGTCTGTGACATAGGCAAGGGGGGGTCCTAGCGGGCATGGGCGTCTTGAGCTATGGGCTTGGGGTGCAGGCGAGCCCGTGAGTCTGTGGCCTTGCAGTGACCAGGCGCCAGCCGGATGAGGCCAGGCGGGCGGCAGCGGCCGGCAAGAAGAGGCGAGGCCCGCAGGGGGGAGGCGGCGGTGCGCGCCACGGGCGATCGTAGGACCCGAGCGCGGCCGTCGGCGAGTGGAGGCCAGGCCAGGGGCGGGAGCCGTGCGTGAGAGGAGGGACGATGAGGAGGTCCGGTGATGGGGCGGGGCCGCGTCGAGGACGTGCGCCGACGTCGGGTGGCGCGGGGCGCGGTCATCAGGTGGTGCGGGGTGGCGAACGCTAGGGGCGCCCTCGGGGGCGTGAGGCAGAGGGGATGGGGGAGCACGGCGAAGGGTGGCGCCGGTGGGGTAGAGCCAGCAACAGGAGGCCGACCACGGCGCGCTTGCGCGGGTGGAACACGGCAAGGGCGGGCGGAGCGTGACGGGGCACGTACGTGCGGTCGAGCGGGGTGGCCGGGACCGCGGTGACTGCGGGAGGGAGAAGGCGGAGGGGGGAAGCTCACAGGGGCGGTAGGGGAGTGGCAGCGGGCTCGAGGAGGACGGGGAGGTCCGTTGTGGAGGAGGACGGAGACGACGTCGACGTTGGAGGAGGCAGGCCGGCGAGGGAGGCGCGGGCTCCGGGCGCGGCGTCCTGGCGCGGGACGGCGAAGTCGTCGCGGCGACGGGCGACGGGATCGGGGGGATCAAGGGTTTGCCCCGATCCAGATCCAGCCGAGGGAGGGGGCGATGTGGTGGGGGGAAGTGGGGAGTGGGTAGGTTAGGGTTTGCGGGGCGTGGCCTATAGGCGGTGAGCGTCTTGAGGAGTGGGCGGCCCGTTCGGCGTGAGGCTAGCTGGGCCACTTGGCCCAGCTGGGGGGGGGGCTTTCTCTTTATTTTTTTTGTTAGTTTAGTTTTTCTCTTTTGTATTTCTTTTCTTTTATTTATTTACTTTTCTGTTTTAAATCATTTTAAATTATTTAGGCCTTTTATAAAAATGTGTTTACTATACCATATTTATCTATGTAATATTTAGTACAACCCGAACATTTTTATTTTAATGTTTGAAAATCTTTATTATTTACCAAACTTTGAATTTGAATTTTGGACCGGTTTTGATCTAACAATAGACTAGCAGCAGTAACCGTGGTGACGTGGCACTATTAGCGTGGGATCACTGTAGCTTAATTATCCGGGCGTCACATCTACGGTGGGTGAACAAATTACTGTTGAGCAATTGACAGAATTGAGCATAGTTATGAGAGTATCTAGGTATGATCATGTATATAGGCATCACGTCCGAGACAAGTAGATCGACTCCTGCCTGCATCTACTACTATTACTCCACTCATCGATCGCTTTCCAGCATGCATCTAGAGTATTAAGTTCAAGAAAACAGAGTAACGCCTTAAGCAAGATGACATGATGTAGAGGGATAAATTCATGCAATATGATAAAAACCCCATCTTGTTATCCTCGATGGCAACAATACAATACGTGCCTTGCTGCCCCTGTTGTCACTTGGAAAGGACAACGGAAGATTGAACCCAAAGCTAAGCACTTCTCTCATTGCAAGAAAAACCAATCTAGTAGGCGAAACCAAACTGATAATTCGAAGAGACTTGCAAATATAACCAATCATACATAAAAGAATTCAGAGAAGATTCAGATATTGTTCATAGATAATCTTGATCATAAACCCACAATTCATCGGTCTCAACAAACACACCACAAAAAGAAGATTTCATCGAATAGATCTCCACAAGAGAGGGGGAGAACATTGTATTGAGATCCAAAAATAGAGAAGAAGCCATCTAGCTACTAACTATGGACCCTAAGGTCTGAAGTAAACTACTCACACTTCATCAGAGAGGCTATGGTGATGATGTAGAAGCCCTCCGTGATGGATGCCCCCTCCGGTGGAGCTTCGGAATAGGCCCCAAGATGGGATCTCGTGGATACAAAAGGTTTTGGCGGTGGAATTAGGTTTTTGGCTACATATCTGATCGTTTGGGGGTACATAGGTATATATATGAGGAAGGAGTACGTCACTGGAGCAACAGGGGGGGCCACGAGGGTGGAGGGCGTGCCTGGGGGGGGGGTAGGCGCGCCCCCTACCTCGTGGCCTCCTCCTTTGTTTCTTGACGTAGGGTCCAAGTCTCCTGGATCATTTTCGGTGAGAAAATCACGTTCCCGAAGGTTTCATTCCATTTGGACTCTGTTTGATATTCCTTTTCTTCGAAACACTGAAATAGGCAAAAAACAACAATTCTCGGCCGGGCCTCCGGTTAATAGGTTAGGCCCAAAAATAATATAAAACTAGAAAATAAAGCCCAATAATGTCCAAAACAGTAGATAATATAGCATGGAGCAATAAAAAATTATAGATACGTTGGAGACGTATCAGGCATCCCCAAGCTTAATTCCTGCTCGTCCTCGAGTAGTAAATGATAAAAACAGAATTTTTGATGCGGAGTGCTACTTGGCATAATTTCAATGTAATTCTTCTTAATTGTGGTATGAATATTCAGATCCGAAAGATTCAAGACAAAAGTTCATATTGACATAAAAATAATAATACTTAAAGCATACTAATAAAGCAATTATGTCTTCTCAAAATAACATGGCCAAAGAAAGTTATCCCTACAAAATCATATAGTCTGGCTATGCTCTATCTTCACCACACAAAGTATTTAAATCATGCATAACCCCGATGACAAGCCAAGCAATTGTTTCATACTTTTTACATTCTCAAAACTTTTTCAATCTTCACGCAATAGATGAGCGTGAGCCATGGATATAGCACTATATGTGGAATAGAATGGTGGTTATGGAGAAGACAAAAAAAGGGAAGATAGTCTCACATCAACTAGGCGTATCAACGGGCTATGGAGATGCCCATCAATATATATCAATGTGAGTGAGTAGGGATTGCCATGCAACGGATGCACTAGAGCTATAAGTATATGAAAGCTCAACAAAAGAAACTAAGTGGGTGTGCATCCAACTCGCTTGCTCACAAAGACCTAGGGCATTTTGAGGAAGCCCATCATTGGAATATACAAGCCAAGTTCTATAATGAAAAATTCCCACTAGTATATGAAAGTGACAAAATGATAGACTCTCTATCATGAAGATCATGGTGCTACTTTGAAGCACAAGTGTGGTAAAAGGATAGTAACATTGTCCCTTCTCTCTTTTTCTCTCTTTTTTTTATTATTTTTATTATTTTTATTTATTTGGGCCTTTTCTCCTTTTTTATGGCCTATTTTTTTTCGTCCGGAGTCTCATCCCGACTTGTGGGGGAATCATAGTCTCCATCATCCTTTCCTCACTGGGATAATGCTCCAAAAAAATTGATCATCACACTTTTATTTTCTTACAACTCAATAATTACAACTCGATACTTGGAACAAAATATGACTCTATGTGAATGCCTCCGGCAGTGTACCGGGATATGCAATGAATAAAGTGTGACATGTATGAAAGAATTATGAACGGTGGCTTTGCCACAAATACGATGTCAGCTACATGATCATGCTAAGCAATATGACAATGATGGAGTGTGTCATAATAAACGGAACAGTGGAAAGTTGCATGGCAATATATCTCGGAATGGCTATGGAAATGCCATGATAGGTAGGTACGGTGGCTGTTTTGAGGAAGGTATATGGTGGGTGTATGATACCGGCGAAAAGTGCGCGGTATTAGAGAGGCTAGCAATGGTGGAAGGAAGAAAAGTGCGAATAATCCATGGACTCAACATTAGTCATAAAGAACTCATATACTTATTGCAAAAATCTACAAGTTATCAAAGCAAAGTATTACGCGCATGCTCCTAGGGGATAGATTGGTAGGAAAAGACCATCGTCATTCCCCGACCGCCACTCATAAGGAAGACAATAAATAAATAAATCATGCTCCGACTTCATCACATAACGGTTCACCATACGTGCATGCTACGGGAATCACAAACTTTAACACAAGTATTTCTCAAATTCACAACTACTCAACTAGCATGACTCTAATATCACCATCCTTACATCTCGAAACAATTATCGAGCATATCACTTTTCTTTATTATTCAACACACTCAAAAGAAAGTTTTACAAATCTTGAATACCAAGCATATTAGGATTATTTAAGCAAATTACCATGATATTTAAGACTCTCAAAATAATTTAAGCAAAGCATGAGAGATCAATAGTTTCTATAAAACAAATCCACCACCGTGCTCTAAAAGATATAAGTGAAGCACTAGAGCAAAATTATATAGCTCAAAAAATATAAGTGAAGCACATAGAGTATTCTAACAAATTCCTAATCATGTATGGCTCTCTCAAAAGGTGTGTATAGCAAGGATGATTGTGGTAAACTAAAAATTAAAGACTCAAATCATACAAGACGCTCCAAGCAAAACACATATCATGTGGTGAATAAAAATATAGCTCCAAGTAAAGTTACCGATGGAAGTAGACGAAAGAGGGGATGCCTTCCGGGGCATCCCCAAGCTTTGACTTTTTGGTGTCCTTAGATTATCTTGGGGGTGCCATGTCCATCCCCAAGCTTAGGCTCTTGACACTCCTTGTTCCATAATCCATCAAAAATCTTTCACCCAAAACTTGAAAACTTCACAACATAAAACTCAACAGAAATCTCGTGAGCTCCGTTAGCGAAAGAAAACAAAATACCACTTCAAGGTACTGTAATGAACTCATTATTTATTTATACTGGTGTTAAACCTACTGTATTCCAACTTCTCGATGGTTTATAAAATATTTTACTAGCCATAGGTTCATCAAAATAAGCAAACAACACGCGAAAAACAGAATCTGTCAAAAACAGAACAGTCTGTAGCAATCTGTAACTAATGCAAACTTATGGAACTCCAAAATTTCAGCCAAAATAGGAAGACCTAGGCAATTTGTTTATTGATCAGCAGCAATTGGAATAATTAATTTATCACGTTCTGGTGATTTTTAACAATTGTTTTCGTGAACAGAAAGTTTCTGGAAATTACCGCAAGCTCAAATAACTATCATCCAAGAAGATCCTATAGGTTTAACTTGGCACAAACACTAATTAAAACAAAAAAACAAATGTAACCAGAGGCTATAACAATGATTTATTCAGCGACAGAAAGGAAATATATTGGGTTGTCTCCCAACAAGCGCTTTTCTTTAAAGCCTTTTAGCTAGGCATTGATAATTTTAATGATGCTCGCAAGAAAGACAAGAATTGAAGCACAAAGAGATCATCATGAAGCATGTGAAAAACACATCTAAGTCTAACATACTTCCTGCATAGGCATATTATAGGCAAACAAATTATCAAGGCAAGCAAATCCTAGCATATGCAAGGAAGAAGAGAGAAACAATAGCAATCTCAACATAACGAGAGGTAATATATTATCATGAAAATTTCTACGACCATATTTTCCTCTCTCATAATAATTACATGTAGGATCATAAGCAAATTCAACAAAATAGCTATCACAAAGTATATTCTCAACACGATCCACATGCATGCAAAGTTGACACTCTTCCAAAATAGTGGGATTATCATTAACTAAAGTCATGACCTCTCCAAACCCACTTTTATCAAAAACTTCATAAGATTGAACATTCTCCAAATATGTGGGATCTAAAGTTGACACTCTTGCGAACCCACTTTCAACATTATTGCAAACAATATTATCAATCTCATATTCATCATGGGGCTTAAATAAATTTTCAAGATCATAAGAAGAATCACCCCAATCATGATCATTGCAACAAATAGTAGACATAGCAAAACTAGCATCCCCAAGCTTAGGGTTTTGCATCTTATTAGCACAATTGACATCAAAATAATTTATGATAAAATCATTGCAATCATGCTTTTTATTCAAAGATCTATCGTGAGTCACTTCACAGATTTCAGGAAAAACCTTATAAAGATAATCTAGTGCATCCAAATCACTAGGAATTGGTTCATCATAATTGGATCTCTTAAAAATATTGGCAAGCGGATGAGGATCCATAGATATTTGCTTCTCTGTTTAGAAATAAATACTCAACTATTTCAACCAAACAAGCAAACGAGCCAAGTAAGACATCAAGGCAAACGAAAAGAGAGGGCGAATAAAACGGCAAGGGTGAAGTGGGGGAGAGGAAAACGAGAGGCAAATGGAAAATAATGTAATGCGGGAGATAAGGGATTGTGATGGGTACTTGGTATGTTGACTTTTGCGTAAGCCTCCCCGGCAACGGCGCCAGAAATTCTTCTTGCTACCTCTTGAGCAATGCATTGGATTTCCTTGAAGAGGAAAGGATGATGCAACAAAGTAGCGTAAGTATTTCCCTCAGTTTTTGAGAACCAAGGTATCAATCCAGTAGGAGACTATACGCGCGAGTCCCTCGTACCTACACAAAACAAATAACTCCTCGCAACCAACGCGATTAGGGGTTGTCAATCCCTTCACGACCACTTACGAGAGTGAGATCTGATAAAGATGATAGATAATATTTTTGGTATTTTTATGATAAAGATGCAAAGTAAAATAAAAGAAAAGTAAAAAGCAAAGGCAATAATAAAGTGATGGAAGATTAATATGATGAAGATAGACCCGGGGGCCATAGATTTCACTAGTGGCTTCTCTCAAGAGCATACGTATTCTACGGTGGGTGAACAAATTACTGTTGAGCAATTGACAAAATTGAGCATAGTTATGAGAGTATCTAGGTATGATCATGTATGTAGGCATCACGTCCGAGACAAGTAGATCGACTCACTGCATCTACTACTATTACTCCACTCATCGACCGCTATCCGGCATGCATCTAGAGTATTAAGTTCAAGAAAACAGAGTAACGCCTTAAGCAAGATGACATGATGTAGAGCGATAAATTCATGCAATATGATAAAAACCCCATCTTGTTATCCTCTATGGCAACAATACAATACGTGCCTTGCTGCCCTCTTTGCCATCCGGGTAAGGACACCGCAAGATTGAACCCAAAGCTAAGCACTTCTCCCATTGCAAGAAAACCCAATCTAGTAGGCCAAACCAAACTGATAATTGAAGAGACTTGCAAAGATAACCAATCATACATAAAATAATTCAGAGAAGATTCAAATATTGTTCATAGATAATCTTGATCATAAACCCACAATTCATCAGTCTCAACAAACACACCGCAAAAAGAAGATTACATCGAATAGATCTCCACAAGAGAGGGGGAGAACATTGTATTAAGATCCGAAAAGAGAGAAGAAGCCATCTAGCTACTAACTATGGACCCGAAGGCCTGAACTAAACTACTCACACTTCATCGGAGAGGCTATGGTGATGATGTAGAAGCCCTCCGTGATGGATGCCCCCTCCGGCGGAGCTCCAGAACAGGCCCCAAGATGGGATCTCATGGATACAGAAGGTTGCGGCGGTTGGATTAGGTTTTTGGCTCCGTATATGATCGTTTGGGGGTACGTAGGTATATAGAGGAGGAAGGAGTACGTCGGTGGAGCAACAGGGGGCCCACGAGGGTGTAGGGCGCTCCTGGGGAGGGGTAGGCGCGCCCCCCTACCTCGTGGCCTCCTCCTTTGTTTCTTGACGTAAGATCCAAGTCTCCTGGATCATGTTCGGTGAGAAAATCACATTCCCGAAGGTTTCATTCCGTTTGGACTCCGTTTGATATTCCTTTTCTTCGAAACACTGAAATAGGCAAAAAAACAGCAATTCTAGGTTGGGCCTCCGGTTAATAGATTAGTCCCAAAAATAATATAAAAGTGGAAAATAAAGCCCAATAATGTCAAAAACAGTAAATAATATAGCATGGAGCATGAAAAATTATAGATAAGTTGGAGACGTATCACACGCCTAGGAGGGCCGGCCCCTCCCCCTCCTCCACTCCTTTATATACGGGGGAGGGGGCACCCCTTAGACACACAAGTTGATCAGTTGATCTTTTAGCCGTGTGCGGTGCCCCCCTCCACCATAATCCACCTCGATCATATCGTAGCGGTGCTTAGGCGAAGCCCTGCGTTGGTAGCATCATCATCATCATCACGCCTTCGTGCTGACAAAACTCTCCCTCTGCCTCAACTGGATCAAGAGTACGAGGGACGTCATCGTGCTGAACGTGTGCTGGACTCGGAGGTGTCGTGCGTTCGGTACTTGGATCGGTTGGATCCTGAAAACGTACGACTACATCAACCGCGATGATATAAGGCTTCCGCTTACGGTCTATGAGGGTACGTGGACGACACTCTCCCAGCTCCTTGCTATGCATCACCATGATCTTGCGTGTGCGTAGGATTTTTTTTGAAATTACTACGTTACCCAACAGTGGCATCCGAGCGAGGTTTATGCGTAGATGTTATATGCACGAGTAGAACACAAGTGAGTTGTGGGCGATACAAGTCATACTGCTTACCAGCATGTCATACTTTGATTCGGCGATATTGTTGGATGAAGCGGCCCGGACAGACATTACGCGTACGCTTACGAGAGACTGGTTCTACCGACGTGCTTTGCACACAGGTGGCTGGCGGGTGTCAATTTCTCCAACTTTAGTTGAATCGAGTGTGGCTACGCCCGGTCCTTGTGAAGATTAAAACAGCACATAAATATCATTTAGGTTTTGTTGCGTAGGTAAGAATGGTTCTTTCTCAGCCCGTAGCAGCCACGTAAAACTTGCAACAACAAAGTAGAGGACGCCTAACTTGTTGTTGCAGGGCATGTTGTGATGTGATATGGTCAAGACATGATGCTAAATTTTATTATATGAGATGATCATGTTTTGTAACAAAGTTATCGGCAACTAGCAGGAGCCATATGGTTGTCGCTTTATTGTATGAAATGCAATCGCCATGTAATTGCTTTACTTTATCACTAAGCGGTAGCGATAGTCGTAGAAGCAATAGTTGGCGAGATGACAACGGTGCTACGATGGAGATCAAGGTGTCGCGCCGGTGACGATGGTGATCATGAAGGTGCTTTGGAGATGGAGATCAAAGGCACAAGATGATGATGGCCATATCATATCACTTATATTGATTGCATGCGATGTTTATCTTTTATGCATCTTATTTTTCTTAGATCGACGGTAGCATCATAAGATGATCTCTCACTAAATTTCAAGGTATAAGTGTTCTCCCTGAGTATGCACCGCTGCGAAAGTTCGTCATGCCGAGACACCACGTGATGATCGGGTGTGATAAGCTCTACGTTCACATACAATGGGTGCAAGCCAGTTTTGCACACACAGAATACTCGGGTTAAACTTGACGAGCCTAGCATATACAGATATGGCCTCGGAACACTGAGACCGAAAGGTCGAGCGTGAATCATATAGTAGATATGATCAACATAGTGATGTTCACCATTGAAAACTACTCCATCTCACGTGATGATCGGACATGGTTTAGTTGATATGCATCACGTGATCACTTAGATGATTAGAGGATGTCTATCTAAGTGGGATTTCTTAAGTAATTTGATTAAGCGAACTTTAATTTATCATGAAATTAGTACTGATAGTATTTTGCATGTCTATGTTGTTGTAGATAGATGGCCCGTCTTTGTTGTTCCATTGAATTTTAATGCTTTCCTTGAGAAAGCAAAGTTGAAAGATGACGGTAGCAATTACGGATTGGGTCCGTAACCAGGATTATCCTCATTCTTTTACGGAAGAATTATGTCCTGGAAGCACCGCTAGGTACCAAACCAGCTTGAGAGCAATGATCGTCTCCAACGTATCTATAATTTTGATTGCTCCATGCTACTTTATCTACTGTTTTGGACTATATTGGGCTTTATTTTCCACTTTTATATTATTTTTGGGACTAACCTATTAACGGAGGCCCAGCCCAATTTTTGTTTTTGCCAATTTCAGTGTTTGAAGAAGCGGAATATCAAACGGAGTCCAAGCGGAATGAAACCTTGGGAACGTGATTTTCTCACGAACATGATCCAGGAGACTTGGACCCTACTCCAAGGAACAAAAGAGGCGGTCACGAGGGTGGGGGCACGCTGCCTCATGGGCCCCTGTTGCTCCACCGACGTACTCCTTCCTCCTATATATACCTACGCATTACCCCAAAACGATCGAGCAGAGCCAAAACCTAATTCCACCGCCGCAACTTCCTGTATCCACGAGATCCCATCTTGGGGCCTGTTAGGAGCTCACGTGGGGCGTCCACCACGGAGGGCTTCCACATCATCACCATATCCCCTCCGATGAAGTGTGAGTAGTTTACTTGAGACCTTGGTCCATAGCTAGTAGCTAGATGGCTTCTTCTCTCTTTTTGGATCTCAATACAATGTTCTCCCCCTCTCTCATGGATATCTATTCGAAGTAATCTTCTTTTTGTGGTGTGTTTGTTGAGATCGATGAATTGTGGGTTTATGATCCAGATTATCTATGAACAATATTTGAATCTTCTCTGAATTCTTTTATGTATTATTGGTTATCTTTGCAAGTCTCTTCGAATTATCCGTTTGGTTTGGCCAACTAGATTGGTAGTTCTTGCAATGGGAGAAGTGCTTAGCTTTGGGTACAATCTTGCGGTGTCCTTTCCCAGTGACAGAAGGGGCAACAAGGCACGTATTGTATTGTTGCCATCGAGGATAACAAGATGGGGTTTTATCATATTGCATGAATTTATCCCTCTACATCATGTCATCTTGCTTAAGCGTTACTCTGTTTTAACTTAATACTCTAGATGCATGCTTTGGATAGCGGTCGATGAGTGGAGTAATAGTAGTAGATGCAGGTAGGAGTCGGTCTACTTGAATCGGACGTGATGCCTATATACATGATCATACCTAGATATACTCATAACTATGCTCAATTCATCAATTGCTCAACAGTAATTTGTTCACCCACCGTAGAATACTTATGCTCTTGAGAGAAGCCACTAGTGAAACCTATGGCCCCCGGGTCTATTCTCATCATATCAACTAGCGGGGTTACCCGCACATTTGCGCGACTAGACTTTTACTCATGATTTTAATATTTGAAAGTTGTACATTAATATTATTTATATTTTTCTCAATGGATTGTAATAAATATTTAACTCAGATGTAAGGTGTGATAAAAGATTAATAAAGTTATTTTTATGTAACATAAATCTGGAATTTAAATATGGTTCATGAAAAGAAAACTCCTTTCAAATTAGAACATATGATCTAAGAAGGCTATATTGATGCCACTTACGCATTAGGCGTTGTGTTGTTACCTTTTAATTTTTGAGGCGTTGTGTTGTTACCTTAGTAAAGTATAAATATGTTCATTATAAAACATTTTATGACTGAGTTTTTGAAATTTAATTATAGCATTAGGTATATAGTACTATCATTCCATAGTTATATTGAATTTTTCAAAAATTCATGCTCGAAGGAGCTCGATCACAAAAATGACGTTCAAACTGGACATCTATTTCTTAATTTCAACATAAACTATTTGTAATACAACAATATTTTACTCCTTTCGAATGAAAAATCGCTCGTGCATGTTGTCCATTTGAATTGATATTTCTGTTACTTTAAAAGACCCGATATAATGCATATAGTGCATGCATACATGCATTGCACTCCCTCTGTAAAGAAATATAAGAGCGTTTAGATCACTACTTTAGTGATCTAAACTCTCTTATATTTCTTTACGAAGGGAGTATATTTTTATTCAGGCAAATTTCCATTTTTTCCTTTCCAGGCGACCGGCAATCATGAAATACGCTAGCGAGTGATAGTTTCATGAAGTACACATATAGACAGAATATTTTCTTATTTTAGATGGTGTAACATATCTCAACTCATTTTTGTCCTAGTCAAATGGTAATCAATGTGATTTTTAAGTTTAGCTACTTATGGAATTTCTCAAGTAAATATAGAAATGAATTTTATTATCTTTAATGATGAAACATGCCTATATTTATTTTACCTAATATGAATTAATTGTATCCCGTAGATACCATTTTGCTAAAAAGGGAATGAGCCAGCCAAAGTGCTAACCAACGACAACAGAGTTATGTCATGGTTTGTAATTTAGAAAGCCTATACTACCAACCTGATTGCACCACTTTTGCCTTCAACACGTACATATGCAAACCTGGATGTATCCGTGTCACGACATGTGAAAGTATTTGGATGTTTTGGCCTTTATCATTTGCTTCATGGTCCAATAATATTTTAAAAATAGGGTGTGCCAGTTTTCCAAGCAAGAAAGGCTTTGGTCTCTACCATACAATGCCGCTTGGAAAGAAACAATGTTTTACTATACTATTTGGCATAGCTGTGTTGGAGCTGGACTCTTAATCCTCTGTTTTTATACGCTGGCTGAAAACGTATGAGACACATAGCCGTAGTTTTTTAATTAAGAGGTACATAGTCGTTTAGGATTTGGACTCTAATTCACAGTCCTTCTTCTAGTAATTAAATCACAATCGTTCTTTCGAGCTCCTTTTCTACTGTTACATCTTAGCCGTTCGTTTTCTATTGTTTTAATAATATAATAGAAGATCTCCATCACTTTAATACTTGCTTTGTTCTTATTTGGCCTTTTACTTTTTACTTTGCATCTCTATACCAAAAATACCAAAAAATTTATTTATCATCTCTATCAGATCTCACTCTCGTAAGTGACCTTGAAGGGATTGACAACCCCTAATCGCGTTGGTTGCGAGGAGCTATTGTTTTGTGCAGGTACGAGGGACTTGTGCGTAGCCTCCTACTGGATTGATACCTTGGTTCTCAAAACATGAGGGAAATACTTACGCTACTTTGCTGCATCATCCTCTCCTCTTCGGGGAAATCCAACGCAGTGCTCAAGAGGTAGCAAGAAGAATTTCTGGCGCCGTTGCCGTGGAGGCTCACGCAAGAGCAAGTCAAGCACCATACCAAGTACCCATCACAATCTCTATCTCCCGCATTACATTATTTGCCATCTGCCTCTCGTTTTCCTCTCCCCCACTTCACCCTTGTCGTTTTATTCGCCCTCTCTTTCCCAATCTCCTCCTCTTTTCCCATTTGCCTTTTTCTCGTCCGCTTGTTTGCTCGTGTGTTAGTTTGCTTGCTTGTCGTTATGTCTGAAATTGGGGAAATTATCGCCGATATGGGCGATAATAATATCATAGAAAATTCTGAAGCTCCTGCTAAAGAATCCCCTACCTATCATACAAAAAGATTTTGAATTGGTAGTGGTAATATTATTGGAAAAGGAGTTATTCAAGATTTCTTTACTTGTGTCGGTGCTTTACCCTCTATGGGTGGTTCTATTCTCCATAGAACTAGTAGCCTTGCGGACGCTATTGCCATGCTTATTGTTGAACTTGAAAGGCAATTTATGCATATGCACCCTTCTATACAAAGAATTTTCCTAGAATTCTCTAATATTGAACACTCCTCTGTTAAGCGTGCCGCTACTAACTTTTTGGCTCATGAATTCAGATTTTATAATAAAGAAGCCAAAGAAATCTTTGCGCATTATAGGGTGGACGCTGGCCGTCCTCCCATAGAATCTATCCTTTTTGATCAAGAAGAAATAATGCATTTTCAATCTATCGACTATGTTGCTTTCAATGAAAATCTTAGAAAAAAAGGTGCCTACCAATATTTCAATTGATTGAATCTCTGAACTTAATGATGATTTGGCTATTCAAAATAATGAGCTAGGATGCTCTCTTAAGTATAGGCTCACCAAGTTCTGTCAAAAGAACGCTTATAATGATGAATTGGTTGTGCAATACGAAGGGCGAAGAGGAACCTATACCTCCTAAAATTGATCTTGGGGACTTTTGTCCTATTAAATTTATCCCTTTTGATTACTTTTGCTTGCCTCAAAGAAAACTTGCTGCGAGCGTAGAGAATATGAAATGAGTTTCACCGATCTATCTTATTACTACGGCACTACCTAGATCTATCCTTGCTTTTATGCCTAGCTAGGGGCGTTAAACGATAGCGCTTGTTGGGAGGCAACCCAATTTTATTTTTATTTTTTTGCTTTTGCTTCTGTTTAGGAATAAATAATCCATCTAGCCTCTGTTTAGATGTGGTTTTATGTTTTAATTAGTGTTTGTGCCAAGCTAGACCTATTGGATCTTCTTGGATGATAGTTATTTGATCGTGCTGTAACTTCCAGAAACTTTGCGCTCAGTGCCCGAATTATTAAAACTCACCAGAACGTGATAAAATACTGATTCCAATTTCTGCTGATCAATAAACAAATTTTCTAGGTCGTCTAATTTTGGTAGATTGTTTGGAGTTCCAGAAGTTTGCGTTAGTTACAGATTACTACAGACTGTTCTGTTTTTGACAGATTCTGTTTATCTGTGTTGTTTGCTTATTTTGATGAATCTATGGCTAATAAAATAGTTTATAATCCATAGAGAAGTTGGAATACAGTAGGTTTAACACCAATATAAATAAAGAGTGATTTCATCACAGTACCTTGAAGTAGTCCTTTGTTTTCTTTCTCTAACGGAGCTCACGAGATTTCTATTGAGTTTTGTGTTGTGAAGTTTTCAAGTTTTGGGTAAATTCTTTTGATGGATTAAGGAACAAGGATTGGCAAGAGCCTAAGCTTGGTAATGCCCATGGCACCCCCAAGATAATCCAAGGACACCAAAAATTCAAAGCTTGGGGATGCCCCGGAAGGCATCCCCTCTTTCGTCTACTTCCATCAGTAATTTACTTGGAGCTATATTTTATTCACCACATGATATGTGTTTTGCTTGGAGTGTCTTGTATTATTTGCGTCTTTGCTTGTTAGTTTACCACAATCATCCTTGCTGCACACACCTTTTGAGGGAGACATACATAAATTGGAATTTGATAGAATACTCTATGTGCTTCACTTATATCTTTTGAGCTTGATAGTTTTGCTCATAGTGCTTCACTTATATCTTTTGAGCGTGATAATTTTTACTCTAGTACTTCACTTAGATCCTTTAGATCACGGTGGTGGATTTGTTTTAAAGAAACTATTGATCTCTCATGCTTCACTTAGATTATTTTGAGAGTCTTTAATAGCATGGTAATTTGCTTAATATTAATATACTTGTTATTCAAGATATGTGAAACTTTCTTTTGAGTGCGTTGAATACTAAGAAAAGTTTGATGCTTGATAATTGTTTTGAGATATGAAGATGGTGATATTAGAGTCATGCTAGTTGAGTAGTTGTGAATTTAAATAATACTTGTGTTGAAGTTTGTGATTCCCGTAGCATGCACGTATGGTGAACCGTTATGTGATGAACTCGGAGCATAATTTATTTATTGATTGTCTTCCTTATGAGTGGCGGTCGGGGTCGAGCGATGGTCTTTTCCTACCAATATATCCCCCTAGGAGCATGCGTGTAATACTTTGCTTTGATAACTTCTTGATTTTTGCAATAAGTATATGAGTTCTTTATGACTAATGTTGAGTCCATGGATTATACACACTTTTTCCCATCCTTCCACCATTGCTAGCCTCTCTAATACCGCGCACTTTTCGCCGGTATCATACACCCACCGTATATCTTCCTCGAAACAGCCACCATACCTACCTATCATGGCATTTCCATAGCCATTCCGAGATATATTTCCATGCAACTTTTCACCGTTCCGTTTATTATGACACGCTCCATCATTGTCATATTGCTAGCATGATCATGTAGTTGAAATCGTATTTGTGGCAAAGCCACCTTTCATAATTCTTTCATACATGTCACTCTTGTTTCATTGGATATCCCAGTACACCGCCGGAGGCATTCATATAGAGTCATACTTTGTTCTAAGAATCGAGTTGTAATTTTTTGAGTTGTAAGAAAAATAAAAGTGTGATGACAATCATTTTTTAGAGCATTGTCCCAAGTGAGGAAAGGATGATGGAGACCATGATTCCCCCACAATCGGGATGAGACTCCGGACAAAAAATTAAAAAAAAAGAAAAAAGAAAAAAAAAGAGGCCATAAAAAAAAGAGAAAAGGCCCAAATAAAAAAAATGAGAGAAAAAGAGAGAAGGGACAATGCTACTATCCTTTTACCACATTTGTGCTTCAAAGTAGCACCAAGATCTTCATGATAGAGAGTCTCTCATTTTGTCACTTTCATATACTAGTGGGAATTTTTCATTATGGAACTTGGCTTGTATATTCCAATGATGGGCTTCCTCAAATGCCCTAGGTCTCCGTGAGCAAGCGAGTTGGATGCACACCCACTTAGTTTCTTTTGTTGAGCTTTCATATACTTATAGCTCTAGTGCATCCGTTGCATGGCAATCCCTACTCAGTCACATTGATATCTATTGATGGGCATCTCCATAGCCCGTTGATACGCCTAGTTGATGTGAGACTATCTTCCCCTCTTTTTGTCTTCTCCACAACCACGATTCTATTCCACATATAGTGCTATATCCATGGCTCACGCTCATCTTGTTGGGGAACGTAGCAGAAATTCAAAATTTTCCTACGAGTCACCAAGATCTATCTATGGAGAGACTAGCAACGAGGGGAAGGAGAGTGCATCTACATACCCTTGTAGATCGCTAAGCGGAAGCGTTCAAGAGAACGGGGTTGAAGGAGTCGTACTCGTCGTGATCCAAATAACCGGAGATCCTAGTGCCGAACGGACGACACCTCCGCGTTCAACACACGTACAGCATGGTGATGTCTCCCATGCCTTGATCCAGCAAGGAGAGAGGGAGAGGTTGAGGAAGACTCCATCCAGCAGCAGCACAACGGCGTGGTGGTGATGGAGGAGCGTGGCAATCCTGCAGGGCTTCACCAAGCACCGCGGGAGAGGAGGAGTACTTGGGAGAGGGGGAGGGCTGCGCCAGAACTTGGGGTGCGGCTGCCCTTCCACCCCTCCACTATTTATAGGTGGGGGGTTGGGGGCGGCCCCTAGATCTCATCTAGGGTTGGGGCGGCGGCCAAGGGGGGAGGAGTGCCTCCCAAGTCAAGTGGAGGCCCTCCCCCTTAGGGTTTCCCCTCTCCCATGCGCATGGGCCTTGGGGGGCTGGTGCCCCTGGCCCATTAAGGCTAGGGCGCCACCCTACAGCCCATGCTGCTATATTGGACGTGGTGGAACAATTTCCGGACCTCCGGACCCCTCCGGAATCCTCCGGAACCTTTTGGAAGCTTCCCGGTACAATACCGAAAAAACCGAACTTTTCCCGGAACCCGAACAACAACTTTCCATATATAAATCTTTACCTCCGGACCATTCCAGAACTCCTCGTGACATCCGGGATCTCATCCGGGACTCCGAACAACATTCGATAACCACATACAAACTTCCTTTATAACCCTAGCGTCATCGAACCTTAAGTGTGTAGACCCTACGGGTTCGGGAACCATGCAGACATGACCGAGACGTTCTCGGTCAATAACCAACAGCGGATCTGGATACCCATGTTGGCTCCCACATGTTCCACGATGATCTCATCGGATGAACCACGATGTCAAGGACTCAATCGATCCGTATACAATTCCCTTTGTCTCACGGTATTGTACTTGCCCGAGATTCAATCGTCGGTATACCGATACCTTGTTCAATCTCGTTATCGCAAGTCTCTTTACTCGTTCCGTAACACATCATCCCGCGATCAACTCTTTGATCACATTGTGCACATTATGATGATGTCCTACCGAGTGGGCCTAGAGATACCTCTCCGTCACACGGAGTGACAAATCCCAGTCTCGATTCGTGCCAACCCAACAGACACTTTTGGAGATACACATGTAGTGCACCTTTATAGCCACCCGATTACGTTGTGACGTTTGGTACACCCAAAGCATTCCTACGATATCCGGAGTTGCACAATCTCATGGTCTAAGGAAAAGATACTTGACATTAGAAAAGCTTTAGCATACGAACTACGATCTTTGTGCTAGGCTTAGGATTGGGTCTTGTCCATCACATCATTACGCTAATGATGTGATCCCGTTATCAATGACATCCAATGTCCATGGTCGAAAGCTGTAACCATCTATTGATCAACGAGCTAGTCAACTAGAGGCTTACTAGGGACATGGTGTTGTCTATGTACCCACACATGTATCTGAGTTTCCTATCAATACAATTATAGCATGGATAATGAACGATTATCATGAACAAGGAAATATAGTAATAACTAATTTATTATTGCCTCTAGGGCATATTTCCAACAGTCTCCCACTTGCACTAGAGTCAATAATCTAGTTCACATCGCCATTTGATTAACACTCATAGGTCACATCGCCATGTGACCAACATTCAAAGAGTTTACTAGAATCAATAATCTAGTTCACATCACTATGTGATTAACACTCAATGAGTTCTGGGTTTGATCATGTTTATGCTTGTGAGAGAGGTTGTAGTCAACGGGTCTGCGCAATATTCAGATCCCTATGTATTTCGCAAAAACTTTATGTCATATCCTAGATGCTGCTACCATGTTCCACTTGGAGCTATTCCAAATTGTTGCTCCATTATACGTATCCGGTATCTCTATTGAGCTATCCGGATAGGTGTTAACTTTGCATCGACGCAACTCTTTACGTCGAACTCTTTATCACCTCCATAACCGAGAAACATATCCTTATTCCTCTAAGGATAATTTTGACCGCTATCCGGTGATCCACTCCTTGATCACCTTTGTACCCTCTTGCGGATATGTAGCAAGGCACACATCAGGTGCGGTACACTGATAGCAGCATCTTGTAGAGCCTACGTCTAAGGCATAGGGGCGACCTTCGTCCTTTCTCTCTTTTCTGCCGTGGTCGAGCTTTAACTCTTAACTTCATACCTTACAACTCAGGCAAGAACTCCTTCTTTGACTGATCCATCTTGAACACCTTCAAGATAATGTCAAGCTATGTGCTCATTTGAAAGTACTATTTAGCGTTTTTGATCTATCCTCATAGATCTTGATGCTCAATGTTCAAGTAGCTTAATCCAGGTTTTCTATTGAAAAACACCTTTCAAATAACCCTATATGCTTTCGGAAATTCTACATCATTTACGATCAACAACATGTCAACAACATATACTCATCAGAAATTCTATAGTGCTCCCACTCACTTCTTTGGAAATACAAGTTTCTCATAAACTTTGTATAAACCCAAAATCTTTGATCATCTCATCAAAGCGTACATTCCAACTCCGAGATGCTTACTCCGGTCCTTAGAAGGATTGCTGGAGCTTTGCATACTTGTTAGCGTCTTCGGGATTGTCAAAACCTTACGGTTGTATCACATACAACCTTTCCTCAAGAAAATTGTCGAGGAAACAATGTTTTTGACATCCTATCTGCAAGATTTCATAAATAATGCAGTAACTGCTAATCCAATTCCAACGGACTCTTAGCATCGCTACGAGTGAGAAAGCGTCACCGTAGTCAACTCCTTGAACTTGTCGGAAAACATCTTAACGACAAGTCGAGCTTTCTTAATGGTGATACTTACCATCATTGTCCGTCTTCCTTTTAAAATCCATCTGTACCCAATAGCCTTATGACCATCAAGTAGTTCTTCCAAAGTCTACACTTTGTTTTCATACATGGATCCTCTCTCGGATTTTGTGGCCTCGAGCCATTTGCCGGAATCCAGGCCCACCATCGCTTCTCCATAGCTCGTAGGTTCATTGTTGTCTAGCAACATGACCTCCAAGACAGGAGTACGTACCATTCTGAAGTAGTACGCATCCTTGTCGACCTACGAGGTTTGGTAGTGACTTGATCCGAAGTTTCATGATCACTATCATAAGCTTCTACTTCAATTGGTGTAAGCGCCACAGGAACAACTTCCTGTGCCCTGCTACACACTAGTTGAAGTGACGGTTCAATAACCTCATCAAGTCTCCACCATCCTCCTACTCAACTTTCGAGACAATCTTTTCCTCGAGAAAGGACCCGATTGAAGAAACAATCCCTATTGCTTTCGGATCTGAATTAGGAGGTATACCCAACTGTTTTGGGTGTCCTATGAAGATGCATTTTATCCGCTTTGGGTTCGAGCTTATCAACCTGAAACTTTTTCACATAAGCGTCGCTGCTCCAAACTTTTAAGAAACGACAACTTAGGTTTCTCCAAACCATAGTTCAAACGGTGTCGTCTCAACGGAATTACGTGGTGCCCTATTAAAGTGAGTGCGGTTGTCTCTAATGCCTAACCCATGAATGATAGTGGTAATTCGATAAGAGACATCATGGTACGCACCATATCCAATAGGGTGCAACTATGATGTTCGGACACACCATCACACTATGGTGTTCCAGACGGTATTAAGTGTGAAACAATTTCCACAATGTCTTAATTGCATGCCAAAGCTCGTAACTCAGATACTCATTTCTATGATCATATCATAGACATTTTATCCTCTTGTCTCGATGATCTTCAACTTCACTCTGAAATTACTTGAGCCATTCAATAATTCAGACTTGTGTTTCATCAAGTAAATATACTCAGTATCTACTCAAATCATCCATGAAGTAAGAACATAACGATATCCACTGCGTGCCTCAACACTCATTGGACTGTACACATCACAATGTATTACTTCCAACAAGTTGCTTTCTTGTTCCATTTTACTGAAAATGAGGCTTTTCAGTCATCTTGCCCATGTGGTATGATCTGCATATCTCAAGTGATTCAAAATCAAGTGAGTCCAAACGATCCATCTGCATGGAGTTTCTTCATGCGTATACACCAATAGACATGGTTAGCATGTCTCAAACTTTTCAAAACGAGTGAGTCCAAAGATCCATCAACATGGAGCTTCTTCATGCGTTCTACACCAATATGACTTACATGGCAGTGCCACAAGTAAGTGGTACTATCATTACTATCTTATATCTTTTGGCATGAAAATGTGTATCACTACGATCGAGATTCAATAAACCATTCCTTTAGGTGCAAGACCATTGAAGGTATTATTCAAATAAATAGAGTAACCATTATTCTCCTTAAATAAATAACCGTATTGCGATAGACATAATCCAATCATGTCTATGCTCAATGCAAACACCAAATGACAATTATTCTGGTTTAATACTAATCTTGATGGTAGAGGGAGCGTGCGATGTTTGATCACATCAAACTTGGAGACACTTCAACACATATCGTCAGCTCACCTTTAGCTAGTCTCCGTTTATTCCGTAGCCTTTTATTTCGAGTTACTAACGCCGCAACCGAACCGGTATCTAATACCACTGGTGCTACTAGGAGTACTAGTAAAGTACACAATAACTTAATGTATATCCAATATACTTCTATCGACCTTGCCAGCCTTCTCATCTACCAAGTATCTAGGGTAATTCTGCTCCAGTGGCTGTTCCCCTCATTACAGAAGCACTTAGTCTCGGGTTTGGGTTCAACCTTGGGTTTCTTCATTAGAGGAGCAGCTGATTTGTTGTTTCATGAAGTATCCCTTCTTGCCCTTGCCCTTCTTGAAACTAGTGGTTTCACTAACCATCAACAATTGATGCTCCTTCTTGATTTCTACATTCGCGGTGTCGAACATTGCGAATAGCTCAAGGATCATCATATCTCTCCCTGATATGTTATAGTTCATCACGAAGCTCTAGCATCTTGGTGGCAATGACTTTGGAGAAACATTACTATCTCATCTGGAAGATCAACTCCCACTCGATTCAAGTGATTGTTGCACTCAGACAATCTGAGCACAAACTCAATGATTGAGCTTTTCTCCCTTAGTTTGCAGGCTAAGAAAATCGTCGGAGGTCTTATACCTCTTGGCGTGAGCACGAGCTTGAAATCCCAATTTCAGCCCTCGAAACATCTCATATGTTCCGCGATGTTTGAAAAACGTCTTTGGTGCCTCAACTCTAAACCGTTTAAGCGAACTATCACGTAGTTATCAAAAGCGTGTATGTCCGATGTTCGCAACATCCACAGACGACGTTTGGGGTTCAAAGACACCTGTGGCGGTGCATTAAGGACATAAGCTTTCTTCTGTCCGCATAATCGCCATCTTGTCAACTTTCAACTATATTTTCTCTAGGAACATATCTAAACAGTGGAACTAAAGCGCGAGCTTACGACATAATTTGCAAAGATCTTTCGACTATGTTCAGGATAATTAAGTTCATTTCATGAACTCCCACTCAGATAGACATCCCTCTAGTCATCTAAGTGATTACATGATCCGAGTCAACTAGGCCGTGTCCGATCATCACGTGAGACGGACTAGTCATCATCGGTGAACATCTTCATGTTGATCGTATCCTCCATACGACTCATGCTCGACCTTTCGGTCCCTTGTGTTCGAGGCCATGTCTGTACATGCTAGGCTTGTCAAGTTAACCCTAAGTGTTTTGGCGTGTGTAAATCTGGCTTACACCCGTTGTATGTGAGCGTAAGAATCTATCACACCCGATCATCACGTGGTGCTTGAAGCGACGAACTTTACATAGCGGTGCACAGTTAGGGGGAACACTTTCTTGAAATTTTAATGAGGGATCATCTTATCTACTACCGTGGTGCTAAGCAAATAAGATGCATAAACATGATAAACATCACATGCAATCAAATAGTGACATGATATGGCCAATATCATATTGCTCCTTTTGATCTCCATCTTCGAGGCTCCACGATCATCATCGTCACCGGCATGACACCATGATCTCCATCATCATGATCTCCATCATCGTGTCTCCATGAAGTTGTCTCGCCAACTTATTACTTCTACTACTATGGCTACCGGTTAGCAATAAAGTAAAGTAATTACATGGCGTTGTTCAATGACACGCATGTCATACAATAAATAAAGACAACTCCTATGGCTCCTGTCGGTTGTCATACTCATCGACATGCAAGTCATGATTCTTATTACAAGAACATGATCAATCTCATACATCACATATCATTCATCACATTCTTTTTGGCCATATCACATCACATAGCATACCCTGCAAAAACAAGTTAGATGTCCTCTAATTGTTGTTTGCATGTTTTACGTGGCTGCTATGGGTTTCTAGCAAACGTTTCTTACCTCATAAAACCACAACATGATATGCCAATTGCTATTTACCCTTCATAAGGACCCTTTTCATCGAATCCGTTCCGACTAAAGTGGGAGGCGGCACCCGCTAGCCACCTTATGCACCAAGTGCATGTCAGTCGGTGGAACCTGTCTCACGTAAGTGTACGTGTAAGGTCGGTCCGGGCCGCTTCATCCCACAATACCATCGAAACAAGATTGGACTAGTAACGGTAAGCATATTGACCAAAATCAACGCCCACAACTACTTTGTGTTCTACTCGTGCAAAGAATCTACGCAATAGACCTAGCTCTGATACTACTGTTGGGGAACGTAGCAGAAATTCAAAATTTTCCTACGAGTCACCAAGATCTATCTATGGAGAGACTAGCAATGAGGGGAAGGAGAGTGCATCTACATACCTGTGTAGATCGCTAAGCGGAAGCGTTCAAGAGAACGGGGTTGAAGGAGTCGTACTCGTCGTGATCCAAATCACCGGAGATCCTAGTGCCGAACGGACGGCACCTCAGCGTTCAACACACGTACAGCCCGGTGACGTCTCCCATGCCTTGATCCAGCAAGGAGAGAGGGAGAGGTTGAGGAAGACTCCATCCAGCAGCAGCACAACGACGTGGTGGTGATGGAGGAGCGTGGCAATCCTGCAGGGCTTCGCCAAGCACCGTGGGAGAGGAGGAGTACTTGGGAGAGGGGGAGGGTTGCGCCAGAACTTGGGGTGCGGCTGCCCTCCCACCACTCCACTACTTATAGGTGGGGGGGTTAGGGGGCTGGCCCCCCTAGATCTCATCTAGGGTTGGGGGCGGCGGCCAAGGGGGGAGGAGTGCCTCCCAAGTCAAGTGGAGGCCCTCCCCCTTAGGGTTTCCCCTCTCCCATGCACATGGGCCTTGGGGGGGGGGGCTGCTGCCCCTGGCCCATTAAGGCTAGGGCGCCCCCCTACAGCCCATGCTGCTATATTGGACGTGGTGGAACAATTTCCGGACCTCCAGACCCCTCCGGAATCCTCCGGAACCTTCTGGAAGCTTCCCGGTACAATACCGAAAAAAACCGAACTTTTCCCGGAATCCGAACAACAACTTTCAAATAAATCTTTACCTCCGGACCATTCCGGAACTCCTCGTGACGTCCGGGATCTCATCCGGGACTCCGAACAACATTCGGTAACCACATACAAACTTCCTTTATAACCCTAGCGTCATCGAACCTTAAGTGTGTAGACCCTACGGGTTCGGGAACCATACAGACATGACCGAGACGTTCTCCGGTCAATAACCAACAGCGGGATTTGGATACCCATGTTGGCTCCCACATGTTCCACGATGATCTCATCGGATGAACCACGATGTCAAGGACTCAATCGATCCCGTATACAATTCCCTTTGTCTCACGGTATTGTACTTGCCCGAGATTCGATCGTCGGTATACCGATACCTTGTTCAATCTCGTTACCGGCAAGTCTCTTTACTCATTCCCACATCATCCCGTGATCAACTCTTTGATCACATTGTGCACATTATGATGATGTCCTACCGAGTGGGCCCAGAGATACCTCTCCGTCACACGGAGTGACAAATCCCAGTCTCGATTCGTGCCAACCCAACAGACACTTTCGGAGATACCTGTAGTGCACCTTTATAGCCACCCGATTCGTTGTGGACGTTTGGTACACCCAAAGGATTCCTCACGGTATCCGGAATTGCACAATCTCATGGTCTAAGGAAAATATACTTGACATTAGAAAAGCTTTAGCATCTGAACTACACGATCTTTGTGCTAGGCTTAGGATTGGGTCTTGTCCATCACATCATTACGCTAATGATGTGATCCGTTATCAATGACATCCAATGTCCATGGTCAGAAGCTGTAACCATCTATTGATCAACGAGCTAGTCAACTAGAGGCTTACTAGGGACATGGTGTTGTCTATGTACCCACACATGTATCTGAGTTTCCTATCAATACAATTATAGCATGGATAATAAATGATTATCATGAACAAGGAAATATAATAATAACTACTTTATTATTGCCTCTAGGGCATATTTCCAACACATCTATTGCGTGAAGATTGAAAAAGTTTTGAGAATGTCAAAAGTATGAAACAATTGCTTGGCTTGTCATCGGGGTTGTGCATGATTTAAATACTTTGTGTGGTGAAGATAGAGCATAGCCAAACTATATGATTTTGTAGGGATAACTTTCTTTGGCCATGTTATTTTGAGAAGACATAATTGCTTTGTTAGTATGCTTGAAGTATTATTATTTTTATGTCAATATGAACTTTTGTCTTGAATCTTTCGGATCTGAATATTCATACCACAATTAAGAAGAATTACATTGAAATTATGCCAAGTAGCACTCCGCATCAAAAATTCAGTTTTTATCATTTACCTACTCGAGGACGAGCAGGAATTAAGCTTGGGGATGCCTGATACGTCTCCAACGTATCTATAATTTTTGATTGCTCCATGCTATATTATCTACTGTTTTGGACTATATTGGGATTTATTTTCCACTTTTATATTATTTTTGGGACTAACCTATTAACCGGAGGCCCAGCTGTCGGTGTACTAGAGTAGGGGTACCCTAGTATCCCGAACTTGTGCACGGGCAGTTGCAGCCCTCCGCGGCAAGGCTTACCGGGTGACCGCCAAGGTCCTCCGTGGTTCCTTTGGAGCCATTCAAGAACAAAGTATTCAAGCCAAGGAGACAAGGCCCCGGCAAGAGGAGCTTGCCGGGAAGGCCAACCAAGGCATCTCAAGAAACTTGCATGACGGCATACAGCGTCCGGCAAGGCCAGCGGCGACAAGCTTCCGGACGCGACAAGACAACAACCGTGGCAAGGCGCTTGCCGTGGCAGACCACCACTCTCATACTGCGCTCCGGCACATCCACTAACGTGTCGCATACAGGACCTTTCGGTAGCGGCGTGGCAAAACGTCTTGCGGCCAGTGAGCGCTGATGGCAAGCGGCCCGACAAGATTGCCATCGTGGCGGCGGTGGCGTCCCTGACGGTCCCTGTTTGCACCGTTAGAGGCGGCGTGAGCGGGCATTTAATGCCTTTGTCCCCTGCCGTCGAGGTTAGGTATGATACACTTTGTACAAGTAGCTGTACCAACCACTCCTTTTCCATTTTACCCTTGTCTACGTTGCCACCTGTCGGAGACCCCTTTAGCATATAAAAGGAGGCCCATGCGCAACGTAGGGGGGGTTCGAGAGGTTCTAAGCCAGAGAACACTCATGCTCGGTCTAGTTAGCAGCTTGTGTGTACTGTAGCACTCAGCGCTCCTGAGCAAGAACTCAATACACTCAGACATGCAGCAGTAGGAGTGTTATCTCTCCGGAGAGCTCCGAAGCTGGGTAAACCGCTCGTGTGCTTTGCCTTGATCACGCTCTTCGTGCGACCTCCGCCCCCGCCGAACGAAGGGGCTCGGTCCACCGACCCCATAGGTGTTCGTGGGCCAGATCAGCCTCCCCGACATCTTTGGCGCGCCAGGTAGGGGGCGTCGAGATTGTGTGAACCTGATCCGGCGTCCACACGAGCTAGATCTTCATCATCTTCATCGACATGCCACCGAAGAAGAAGGCTTAGGCGGCAGATGTTCCGTCGCGTCGAACCCACCACCACCGGAGCAAGCGGGTGGTGGGGTAGACGCCAGTGAAGAATGGACGTCGACGGGGGAGCCCACGGTGCTGCCAAGTCCAAGGACAAGGCTGCGCAGACCTCGGCGTCCGTACATGCACCGCGCCCGTCTCAGGAGGTGCGGGACCGACAGCGTCATGGTATTCACAACACCATACGCTCGTTGGACCAAGATCGAGCTGGTGGATCTCGGGATGCTCAAGACCAGCATGCACACCAACATCTTTGGCGCGAAAGCGAGGCATCGTCGCTGGGCGGGATCTTGCTCCTTCTAACATAGTTAGAAGTCCGAGCATATCCGCTCCTCGCGCCGTTCGCCATCGCCGCCCACCACTCCAGTGAAGCTTTGGCGAGAGCTCAACTGCTCCTAGATTACCCTCCAACAGCCAACAAGGTCGATGAATGGAGGGCCACCATTCAGCGTCTCATCGGCTCTGCCAACGGCGACGCTCCGCGGCAGCCGAGTGCATCGCTGCCGCGGCAGGACTGCCAAGCACGAGCCGGTGGCGACGAAACCGGTGGGGGTGCAACCACCATGCACTCTCTGCCCCGAAGGCCAAGATCGCCGACCCGCCGGATCTACCTCGACATCGACTCCACCGCATCATCGGATCCACGAGCTCGTCGCGAGCAGCGCCAAGTTCTTCACGAACGACAGCAAGAAGACGCTCGAACTCGCATCGAAGCGCCAAGAAGAAGCGGCGTCAATCCGACCAGCGGCTGGGCCCTCTGTCGACATGCATGCGCCCGAAGAACGAGGCGACTTGCCGTCTGTGATGGTTGCCCTGCGTTCACTCGTGAGCTGCGGCAAGTCGATGGCCCAAAGAAGAAGAATTTCAAGCCAGACGTACCAGAGAAGTACGACGGCAAGACGCATCCGTCGGAGTTCTTGACATCTACACCATCGCGGTGCAAGCTGCCGGGCGAGACGACAAGATCACGGCCAACTACTTCCCGGCTGGTGCTCAAGCCCAATGTCGAGATCTGGCTCATGCACTTGCCGGACAACTCCATATCCTCTTGGGCAGATCTATGCCATCAGTTTGTCGGCGCCTTTACAGGCGGCCACAAGCCCCATGGCCAAGAAAGCGACCTTCATCTGCTCGCCCAGAAGAAAGGAGAGCCCTTGCGCAAGTACATTCAGATATTCAGCCGCGTCTGACACAACATCGAGATGTCCATCTGCCGCATGTAATCAGCGCGTTCCATCGAGCGTCCGAAACCGCAGGATGCGGGAGGAGATGGCGATGTGCAAGATCGAGACGTCGGTGAGATATATGCCTGGCCGACAAGTGTGCACGTCTTGAGGAAGGAGGAGACTCCACGGAGAGAATAAAGCGGCGAAGAAGAAGACCAAGTCGGCAAGAGCTCGATGCCCACTCCGGCAAGCGCACCTCTTGGAGTGCTGCGCTACCGTCGAGGACGTACCATCGAGCTCCACCGGCAAGTGCCGAGGAGCGATCTGCTCCGGCAAGCCCTAGGGTTTGTTCCGTTGAAGCAGACGCTCCAAGTCCGGCAAGAGCTCGATGCCCACTCCGGCTAAGCGCACCTCTTCGGAGTGCAGCGCTACCGTCGAGGACGCACCATCGAGCTCCACCGGAAAGTGCCGAGGAGCGATCTGCTCGGCAAGCCCTAGGGTTTGTTCCGTTGAAGCAGACGGCTCCAAGTCCGGCAAGAGCTCGATGCCCACTCCGGCAAGCGCACCTCTTGAGTCTTTGTGCTACCGTCGAGGATGCACCATCGAGCTCCACCGGCAAGTGCCGAGGAGCAGTCTGCTCCGGCAAGCCCTAGGGTTTGTTCCGTTGAAGCGACGCTCCAAGTCCGGCAAGAGCTCGATGCCCACTCGGCAAGCGCACCTCTTGAGTGCTGCGCTACCGTCGAGGACGCACCATCGAGCTCCACCGGCAAGTCTTGAGGAAGCGATCTGCTCCGGCAAGCCCTAGGGTTTGTTCCGTTGAAGCGACGCCCCGACAAGTTTTGCTCCGGCAAACTTGCCGGGAACGTCAAGCTCCGGTGAGCCGCAGGTTCTCACCGTGGAAGCGAGATGTTCCCGCAGCAGCAGATGTGCGGTGGTTCTTTGGTCGATCAGACGACGCCAAATCGAGCCACCGCCGACACCTTCGCTCTAGTCTATGGAGCAGAGGCAGTTCTCCCCACGGAACTTCAGATACGGATCACCTCGAGTGCTCGCTTATGATGAGCTTGAGCAAGAGCAGTTGCGACAAGATGACGCGCTGCTTCCTTGAGGAGGATCGTCTTGAGTGCTTTGTCACGAGCTGCTCGATACCCGGCAAGCTTTGCGCCGCTACCATAGCCGCAAAAGTTAATGCGGAAGTCTCGAGGAAGGCGACCTTGTTCTTCGGCGCGTTCAGTCGGCCAAGAATTCCAACAAGTTGCCGCCGAAGTGGGAAGGCCATTACCGGGTGAAACGAGTCACTAGGCCTGGCGCTGTCCGCCTTGAGATCGAAGATGGCATTCCGGTGAGCAACTCCTGGAACCTTGAGCATCTTCGTAAGTTTTACCCTAGATGCTGTTCTTGCGGAACCCGTTCCGGCAACCACCTTTTGTACAAGTCTTGCCGATGTTGCATGTAATCCTTTGTACAAAGCCGGGCGCAGACCCCGTGCACAAATGTGCTTCGCACATCTTGTCAATTTCATGCTTTCTACTTCTATTTTGCATGCGTTATCGGACACTTTGTGCAGCACCTACCCCCTGTAAGCAATAACGAGCCATAAGGCTCCATATCTTTATTTTCTCTTCTTTCTCTTTCTCAAAGAAAGGAAGGTTCCCTCGCCTACAAGTTTGCCGGGGGGAAAGGAGAAGATAATGGTGTGGACCAAGCGTCGCTCAAGGAAGTCTAGCCTTGCCGGGAAGCAAATGACAGAAATGCTAAGTTGCTAAAGTTTGAGCAATCAGTTTTAAAAATTTTAAGTTATCTTCCTCGAACGACCGTACTTTGTATGGAAAACCTGTGCGCGGAGGAACCAACTCGTAGCTAGTTGCGCCCTTACTTTGTTTCGAGTCCGCTCAACAACTTAAGTGAGCTGCGACTATAGCTAGTTGCGCCCTTACTTTGTTTCGAGTCCGCTCAACAACTTAAGTGAGCTGCGACTAGCTAGTTGCGCCCTTACTTTGTTTCGAGTCCGCTCAACAACTTAAGTGAGCTGCGACTAGTTGCGACAAGGTTTCTTGTCGGTAGCAGCACCGCCAGAGCTTGCCGACGTCCACTTTTCGGCGCTTCATGACCCAGTGCCTGGCCGACAAGTTCCCTAAAAGCGAGGGCAAAAACATACAAAGGAAGGAATCAAGTAAAGGAAATAACATAGCAATCACTATCCGAAATAGAGTTATATTACAAGATAGCTTGTCGCAGCTCTAATAGATTGTTCTCATAACATGACCAGCAGCAGCCAGAAAAAGAGAAAGCGGGCGGCCTAATCTACGCGATCGCCCTCAACCCTCTTGATCCCGCTCACCCTGTCCACGATGGGTGTGACAAGGGTCTTGAGCGCTTCCACATCAGCATCCGGCGGCAAGGACTTGAGGACGTTGGTGAGGTTCAGGCCTGGGTTGCGGAAGGCCACCTTCATCAGCACCTTTTGAAGAGCTCCCGCGCAGATCTGGCGCGACTCCTCGGCCAGCTGCTTTGGATGAAGACGCCATCGCCGGCCTTCAAATAGGCGCCGAGCTGGGGCTCTTCGGAGCCCGGCAGCTGCCTTGGCCGGAGGGATCGTGATCGGCGTGGCGCTGGCGCTCCTGCGACCTCGGGGCCGTCGGTCACGATCGCCGGACCCTCGCCCGGCTCTGCGGCGGCAGCTTTATGGCCTCTTCGTGGCGGGCTCGTCGGCCTATGACTTCTTCTCCGATGGCGTGGCGTCGTCGGTGATTGCCGCACATCCTCCTCGCCGGCGGCCTCGGTCTCCATTGGCTCTGTGGCGGATGGATCTGACGACCGGAAAATGAAGAAAAGTCAGGCAAATATTCAAAAAGAAAATCAGAAGAAGAAGAACACAAGGAAAGTTTTCAAGCAAGAGGATTACCTGTTCTAGGGTCTGCAGTCATGGTCTCCGCCACCAGGGGATCGTTGGTGCTCTCCCTTGCCGGAGAGCTGTCCCTTGCCGGAGAACCGCCTTGCGGAGAAGTCTCCCTTGCCGGAGAACGCTCCTTGCCGGGAATCCTCCCTTGGCGGTGTAGTCAAGCAGAAGGCATGTCGAACGGCTTCAAGGCACTCTGGTAAGGCTGCTCTGCTCCTACACAAATCAGCGGTCGATATCAGCAAAGAAAGAGCACCCATGCACGCAACAAAGAAGAAGTAAACCATATACTTACGCTGGGGGCTGCTTTGAGGAAGAGTTGCCACGTCCGGCAAGGTGGTCTCAGACGCGCCTCCTGCTTGTCATGGTAGGTTCGCCCTCGATGACAATCACCGGGGCCTTGGCTCTCTTCGACGCTCTCTGGGCCAGCGTCCTGAAAAGGAATGGGTTCAGACTGAAGCAAATCAGATACAAGACAAAGCAACAAGCCGAAGAACTACAAATGCCCGTGCCCTGTTTTGGGCCTAGTCCAACAGCGCTCGGCACCGTGTGTGGCCCAGGCCCGGGGGCTCCTGTCGGTGTACTAGAGTAGGGGTACCCTAGTATCCCGAACTTGTGCACGGGCAGTTGCAGCCCTCCGCGGCAAGGCTTACCGGGTGACCGCCAAGGTCCTCCGTGGTTCCTTTGGAGCCATTCAAGAACAAAGTATTGAAGCCAAGGAGACAAGGCCCCGGCAAGAGGAGCTTGCCGGGAAAGCCAACCAAGGCATCTCAAGAAACTTGCCGCGACGCGCCACGCGTCCCGGCAAGGCCCGGCTAGCGACAAGCTTCCGGACGCGACAAGACAACAACCGCGGCAAGGCGCTTGCCGCGGCAGACCACCACTCAGTACTGCGCTCCGGCACATCCACTAACGTGTCGCTACAGGACCTTTCGGTAGCAGCGTGGCAAGAGGCCATGCGGCCGGAGCGTGATGTGGCAAGCGGCGACAAGATTGCCATCGTGGCGAAGCGGTGCCCCTGACGGTCCCTGTTTGCATTGTTAGGGCGACGTAGACGGGCATTTAATGCCTTTGTCCCCTGCCGTCAGGGTTAGGTATGATACACTGTACAAGTAGCTGTACCAACCACTCCTTTTCCATTTTTACCCTTGTCTACGTTGCCACCTGTCGGAGACCCCTTTAGCATATAAAAGGAGGCCCATGCGCAACGTAGGGGGGGGGGTTCGAGAGGTTCTAAGCCAGAGAACACTCATGCTCGGTCTAGTTAGCAGCTTGTGTGTACAGTAGCACTCAGCGCTCCTGAGCAAGAACTCGATACACTCAGACATGCAGAAGTAGGAGTGTTATCTCTCCGGAGAGCTCCGAAGCTGAGTAAACCGCTCGTGTGCTTCGCCTCGATCTGCTCTTCGTGCGACCTCCGCCCCCCGCCGAACCGAAAGGGGCTCGGTCCGCCGGCCCCATAAGTGTTCGTGGGCCAGATCAGCCTCCCCGACACCAGCCCAGAATTGCTGTTTTTTTCCTATTTCAGTGTTTCGAAGAAAAGGAATATCAAACAGAGTCCAAACGGAATGAAACCTTCGGGAACGTGATTTTCTCACCGAACGTGATCCAGGAGACTTGGACCCTACTCCAAGGAACAAAAGAGGCGGTCACGAGGGTGGGGGGCGCGCCCCCCCTAGGGCGCGCCCCCTGCCTCGTGGGCCCCCTGTTGCTCCACCGACGTACTCCTTCCTCCTATATATACCTCGCACTTCCCCAAACGATCGAGCAGAGCCAAAAACCTAATTCCACCGCCGCAACTTTACGTATCCATGAGATCCCATCTTGCGGCCTGTTAGAACTCATTTGGAGGGGCATCCACCACGGAGGGCTTCTACATCATCACCATAGCCCCTCCAATGAAGTGTGAGTAGTTTACTTCAAACCTTCGGGTCCATAGCTGTAGCTAGATGGTTTCTTCTCTCTTTTTGGATCTCAATACAATGTTATCCCCCTCTCTCGTGGAGATCTATTCGATGTAATCTTCTTTTTGTGGTGTGTTTGTTGAGATCGATGAATTGTGGGTTTATGATCCAGATTATCTATGAACAATATTTGTATCTTCTCTGAATTCTTTTATGTATGATTGGTTATCTTTGCAAGTCTCTTCGAATTATCCGTTTGGTTTGGCCAACTAGATTGGTAGTTCTTGCAATGGGAGAAGTGCTTAGCTTTGGGTTCAATCTTGCGGTGTCCTTTCCCGATGTGAAGGGGCAGCAAAAGGCACGTATTGTATTGTTGCCATCGAGGATAACAAGATGGGGTTTTTATCATATTGCATGAATTTATCCCTCTACATCATGTCATCTTGCTTAAGGCGTTACTCTGTTTTTAACTTAACACTCTAGATGCATCTTTGGATGGCGGTCGATGAGTGGAGTAATAGTAGTAGATGCACTGAGTCGGTCTACTTGTCTCGGACGTGATGTCTATATACATGATCATACCTAGATATACTCATAACTATGCTCAATTACATCAATTGCTCAACAGTAATTTGTTCACCCACCGTAGAATACTTATGCTCTTGAGATAAGCCACTAGTGAAACCTATGGCCCCAGTCTATTCTCATCATATCAATCTCCATCACTTTAATACTTGCTTTGTTCTTACTTTGCCTTTTACTTTTACTTTTCATCTCTATACCAAAAATACCAAAATATTATTTATCATCTCTATCAGATCTCACTCTAAGTAAGTGACCGTGAAGGGATTGACAACCCCTAATCGCGTTGGTTGCGAGGAGCTATTGTTTTGTGCGGTCACGAGGGACTTGTGCGTAGCCTCCTCTTTGGATTGGTACCTTGGTTCTCAAACACTGAGGGAAATACTTACGCTACTTTGCTGCATCATCCTCTCCTCTTCGGGGAAATCCAACGCAGTGCTCAAGAGGTAGCGAGCAACACCAGATGTTATGAACGTCTGGCAGAGCAAAGCTGATGACTACTCGATAGTTCAGTGTGCCATGCTTTACGTCTTAGAACCGGGACTTCAACGATGTTTTGAACATCATGGAGCATATGAGATGTTCCAAGAGTTGAAGTTAATATTTCAAGCAAATGCCCGGATTGAGAGATATGAAGTCTCCTATAAGTTCTACAGCTGCAAGATGGAGGAGAATAGTTCTGTCAGTGAGCATATACTCAGAATTCTGGATATAACAATCACTTGATTCAACTGGGAGTTAATCTTCCGAATGATAGTGTCATTGACAGAATTCTTCAATCACTGCCACCAAGCTACAAGAGCTTCATGATGAACTATAATATGCAAGGGATGGATAAGACGATTCCCGAGCTCTTCGCGATGCTAAAGGCTGTGGAGGTAGAAATCAAGAAGGAGCATCAAGTGTCGATGGTTAACAAGACCACCAGTTTCAAGAAAAAGGGTAAAGGGAAGAAGGGGAAATTCAAGAAGAACAGCAAGCAAGTTGCTGCTCAAGTGAATAAGCCCAAGTCTGGACCTAAGCACGAAATTTGAGTGCTTCTCGCAAAGGGACTGGTCCTTTGAGCGGAACTGCCCCAAGTATTTGGTGGATAAGAAGGATGGCAAGGTGAAAGAAGGTATATGTGATATACTTGTTATTGATGTGTACCTTACTAAAGCTCGCAGTAGCACCTGGGTATTTGATTGTAGCGACCCGACCTCAGATGGTCAAGTCTCTGTGCTTCTGTGTCATCCCTGGATCGGTAATGCTGACACACACAGTACTCGAAGGATTTATAACAGAGTAGCAATCACACACTTATTACATCGAATGTCTCGAAAGAGAACTTATTACAATAATATGGTTGAAGGCCATCTAATGTGATAACAGCGGAAGGCTTGGAAGATAAAGTGAGTCCATCAACTCCAACGGCATAACTGAGCTGCACGGCAACGACCTACAATCCTTACTCCTCGTCTGAAAAGTCTGCAACATAATACGTTGCAGCCGGAGAACGGGTCAGCACATGGAATATGCTGGCAATGTAACACATAGAGTAATGAAAGAATAAGCTATACTACATGCATATATGGCTGGTGGAAAGCTCTATGGTTCTGATTTTGCGAAAAGCCAATTTTTTCCTACATCAAAGGAATAAATTTTAATTTAACTATCATGGTGGTTGAAACATCATTGAGAAGGTGTAACCCCAACTCAATGATCCCAATTAAAGTGATTAACAACCCAACAAATTTAGTTAAGAGTGATGAGATACATGTGAATACTCAAGTACTAGATACTCAGAATCGTCCATAACCGGGGTCACGGCTAACCATGATTAGTTTGTACACTCTGCAGAGGTTTGCGCACTTTTCCCCACAAGACTCGATTGCCTCCGTTGGTTTCTCGCACTGCATGGTGTTTGAGAGACGAATGACCGAGACACGATCTTTCGAAACATTAACTCTCTACTCGGATAGATCATACCAAACCTATAAAACCCACTACTGCTGACCTACACCGTGGAATTAACACGTCGAGATGTCCTTAGTGTCGAGGACTTAGTCATGAGGCCAACGCATCTATGTGGTAGCTTGAGAGGGGTTGAGCGGAATCGAAGACACAACACAAGACAGGGGATTTAGACAGCTTCGGGCCCCGAGAGACATCATCCGGTAACAACCCTACATGCTGTTTGAGGCTAGGTCTCATTATCATCACGAGGGAGTCGCCGTAAACCGGCTCTCCTCTAGTTGTGTCTAGCCCTAGAGATTGTTTCTTCTTGCCTGTCGCTTGCCCCTCTTTGGGGAGCCCTGCCCCTCCTTATATATGTTGAAGGGGCGGGTTACATGTGGAGTCCTATTAGGATTAGGACTAGTCTATCTCTAATACAAACCGGATACAAGTCCAAGTCTTAACTCCTTGTAAGACAAATATTCCTTATGCCTTTCCTCTTAACCGGCCCACCATAGTATGAACTGCCTTCATGAACCGCCCGTTGGGCCACCAGTCTTGTCGCTCCTCGCACCCGCTTTGCCGGATTACCAATGAGTCGTGAACACTTGAGTCTCGGTGAGGTCTCAAATAAACCGCCAAGTCCGCCGGGTTAACTTCCGGCGGTTTACACTGGGTATATCCCCGACATTAGCCCCCAAGTTTAGCTTGGATTTATCCATGGTAAACTTATGCTTTATAAAATAAACACCAGAACAAATTTGGCAGGTTGTGCTCCGGGTTAAGAATTCTTGTAGACCGGCACCTCATCGTCCTTAAGTCCTTTGTCATTTCCTCCTTCTAGAAAATTCGGGTCAATAACCAGCTTCATACTCAAATTGCTGATGTTGGATTCTTATAGAAAAAATAATGAGAAGAAAAAACCAAATGAGTCGGCTTCCAAAGCGACGGTTTAAGAAATATTTGTCTTGAAATAATCATCGATATTCAACGGTTTGAAGATGCAGAACTTGCCGGTTTTATCATTGCCAAAGACTGTCGGGTTATAAAAACTTGATAATTTCGAGTCATGATTGTTGCGAGACATCGGTTCATGATTGTTGCCAACGCCGGTTCATGATTTTTAATGACGCGGTTGCGCCACACGAGTCATAATGATTGGTGACGCCGGATCGACCTAGTTTGCTCAATCAGAAAATTTGACAATATTTCTTCGATAATAATATAATACCTGTAGCCCCCGAGTCTTTGAGCAGAACAAAGTTGTGGCTTAAGACTTTGCTTCAATATAAATACTGCCACTTAAGCACAAATCCATGTTGTTCATCCCAGTCACTTAGTAAAAACTGAATATTCCATATTATGTAGCCCCCAAGTGCCGGGTTGTCATGCTTGCGACAACACGGGACTTGTAATTGTCTTATACTCATAAAAACTTCAACCGATGTAGCCCCCAAGGGCGGGTCATTATGCAATAATGAGCAGGGACTTTGTAGGTATAATCATGTAGATTTGAGCAATGATGTGTAGCCCCAAGGGCCAGCTCGATGAAGATAATATTGAACTGGGACTTGATATATACTTCAATGAAAATAACATCATATGATGTAACCCCCATCATGGGACTTGAATCCACGTCCGCAAGGTTAAGAGCCTTGTGCTCTACCAATTGAGCAGTGGACCCCTCAATATAATGCATAAAAAGCTTTCTACCTTGAATTGTTGACAGGAGCAATTGGTAGCCCCCAAGGGCCGACTCATTATAATGTGATGAGTCGGGTCTTCAATAATATGAGCAAAAATTACTTTGCATTAGCCCCAAGTGTCATGGTGCATGCTTGCGGCGACATGAGACTTGCACATTTGATGTAATCTCAATTTAAATAATGTAGCCCCCAAGTGCCGGGTCGTAAGCACTGCGGCGACTCGGGACTATTCCTTCAATTGTAGAATAAATCATATCCATTAATAATATGATAACCATTGCGCTAAAAGCGACTTTGAAAACCTCAATTATAATATTGGTTATTGATAACCATAATAAAAATCCAGCCGTGTTGGCTATTAAAGATAACATAATCTGGTATGAAAAACCTTATTCATTCAATACCATAATGAAAATTCAGCCAAGTTTGGCTATTTGAATAATATATAACCCAATGATTTATAAGCGCATGATTCCAATGGCGCCAATCCAAATAGGTAATCTTGGCGACTTATAGTCCAAAGCCAGGCCGGGTTAATAAACACCGGATAATTTCTCATCATATACTGGCGACTTATCATCTTAAAGCCAGGCCGGGTTAATAAACACCGGATAATTTATCATCATGCTTTATTCAACCTATCTCTGCATACAACAAGTTTAAAGTGTCACGGCGGTTTATCACGGACGGGTCATAATGCCCAACATATAACCCAGGTTTATAACCAAGGCCGCTCTTAAGAATAATCAATGAAATATATCATACTTGTGACATTGAATCACATCATTGGTTTACCAACTTTTTGTAGTAAGGGTGATAATCCCAATCTTGAGTAATGATAACTCCTTTCATACTGTGTCGGTTTATGATAAAACCGTACCGGGTTGTGATAAACACCGGTTTAACCATATATAATACTGGCGACTCGTAGTCAAACCAGACCGGGCGGATAGTCTCCGGATTATGATTTGATCATGTCTTGACAATTTGTAATTGAAAGTCAAGCGGGTTAATGAACACCGGTTTACTCCATAATAAGATGGCAACATAAAATCAAACCGGGCGAGATAGTCTCCGGATTAGGATTTGACCGTGTTCCGCCAATTTATAATTGACAGTTTGAAGCGGATTAACAATGTCGGTTTAAAACGCAACAAAAATCAAATAATGATATGAAAAAATATGGAAGCAAGGGCAATGATAAGACCGTTTGCAAAAAGAGGCTTTCTTGAGCCGATCGGATGGTGTTACCATGGTCGGACACGACCAAGCTCCCAATAAGGTGTAGCTATGGTTCAAGTCAGCGGTCCCCAAGCTGAAACCGTGGCATTATGCTGATCAAGTGGCGTGGCAATGGTTCGGGTTCGACCAAGCCCCAAGTGACTCTATGGCCTTAGGCCGATCAAGAGGCCTGGCCCGGTTCAGACTTGACCATGTCCCCAAGTGATCTGGTGTCTTTAGCCTATCAAAAGATGTTGCATTGGTTCGGACACGACCAAGCCACCAAGTGATGTTGTGGCACTAGGCCGATCAAGAGGCGTGGCTATGGTTCGGATACGACCAAGCCCCCAAGTGACCAATAATATGATAAGCCAATAAGGCATGATACCCATGTTTGGACCGCGCATCATGGCAGCAGGTCCTCTTTGGCACCCTTTAACTTTTTGCAAGAGATAAGTCCTTCTTGAACCGGGATTTTGAACCGGATATTGAGAGCTTCAAAGCTTTGTGGGAGACATCTTTCCCTTGAACTGGATTGTAAACCGGAATCTTCATTTTCAGCCGGAAATTTTCTGATGGCCTTTCAACTCGAACTTGCGAGAAGTTAATTCCTTTTTGAACCGGATATTTTTAAACCGGATTTGAGCGCTTGAGAGCTTTGTGGGAGAATATATTTCCCTTAAACCAGATTTTAAACCGGAATCCTTTCTGATGATACGGAACTTCTTCATTGAGCCGGGATTTTGTAACTGTCATATACTTACTAAGCCGGAAATTTTCTGACGACCTGCAAATAACAGTAGCCTCCGGGACCGGGTTATCTTTCCCTCCATCGTCCTGGGGTTCTTAAATTTTCTGAAACTGGCAAGATTTGCTTAGTCATGTCATCGTAGCCCCCGAGTCTCAAGGTGACTCGAGGAGTTGGCTTGAAACTCTCCATATTTGACCGTGATATAAACCGGCATAACTTGTATATCATTGGTGTTGATAACACGATCTGAATCCACGAAGGTTGTGATGACTGCGGCGGGTTATAAATGATCTCGTATGAGCCGTGTAAACCTTTCGGCCAATGGTTCCTTCCAATGGCGATTTGAAGTTAACCAAACTGTAGTGGCGGCGACTTGTGCGCCTGCCCATTGAGCCATCCAGTGTAGATGGCGGTTGATAGTATATGATAATTTGCCTCCATTTTGAAAGAAAATCGGGCTACCCAAGCTGTGACTTGCTCATTCAGACAGGTGCGGCCTGGTATGTTGATGTAGACCAGGCCGCACTAAATGGACGGTAGAGACGTCCACATTATTAGAGGTGGCTTGGACAGATGAACCGGCCACGGTGTTGTAAACCGGTTCGGACGGGCGAGTCAAAGGCAGGCACAGTCCCGGCAAGCTGATGTAAACCGGGCCGTAAGGGCGACGTCTTGCACGCGTCCATTCACCGTGTAATGTGGCACGGACGAACACCGGGCAGGGCGTTGCGGTAGCGTGCCCCGTACCCATGGTATAAACCATGTTTATAATGAATAATTGCCCTGCATACAATAGTGCATACAAGGCAAAGATAAACTGCTCTTTGACAAAAATAATATGCACTAATAAAATATACTCCCTCCGTTCCAAAATAATTGTCTTTCTAGCCATCTCAAATGGACTATAACATACGGATGTATGTAGATATGTTTTAAGTGTAGATTCACTCATTTTGCTTCGTATGTAGTCACTTGTTGAAATCTCAAGAAAGACAATTATTTAGGAACGGAGGGAGTATTTTAGATGGATATCACCTGATGTGTTAGGCCAGAAATTATCCGCCATGGAATTGATGATCACTAGGTGAAGTTGAAGTTGAAATCGCTCACGGGTGACCGGCCGCGGCATGGTAAACCGGTGCGGACGGGTGAGTCGGCCGCGACGTTTGTAAGCCGGCACGGACAGCGAGTGGGCCACGACGTTGTAAGTTGGCACGGACACGTGAATCGGCGCGAGGCGACGGGCGAGTCGTCTGGCGTTGTAAGGAGGTGCGACGGCGAGTCGGTCGCGGCGTTTTGTAAGCCGGCTGGCACATTGATGTAGACCGGACCACGAGGCGACGGCTGTATATAACAACACTATAGTGCGAGTGGTTGTTTTCAAAAAATTAATAAGTACTGAAAAAAAATAAACTGGATGGATATCACCTGATGATCTGGACGGTAGATGATCTGTGTGCCACCATTTGTCAGATGTCCATTGGACAGATGATCCATATACAGACTGTGGTAGCACTTTTCACGTGAGATGCCTTAAAAAATCAATGGTTGTTGGGGGTGTCGCTAGTGGATGTCCCATGCGTGGCTGTTTATTGTCTCTCTCTTATCCTATTTCTTCTCAATGACGGACAAGGCTGTAACAACACCAGTGTGAGGCCGCGGGTTGTAACTACTGTGGCGGACAGGCGACTTGGCGACTGTGGTTGTGGCGACCCGCCTGCGTTGGCGAGTGAAGTGGCACCAGCCGGGCAAAGGCGGGTCTGCAGCGGACTCTTCCCTTGAAGCCTTCACGTGGACTCTTCCCTCGTGCTTCCAGAACTACACGCGATTTGTCTTGATGGATCTCCACACGAGCATGTCTTCGCTGCGTGCCTGGCGGCTGGCCATCCTCCGTAGCGTAACCTCCCGCCACGTGTCTGTCTTTGTTCAGCTTGGACGAACGAGCGGAGAGCTTTCAAGCGCGATTACGTGTGCGTCGCTTGGCTATCTGACGGCTGTCACGTGTGCGGCGTGAGTGCGTCCTCCACCGACAACTTTTGGTGGTATTACCACTAGCAATTGATGCGTTGTATTCTTTGTCTTCCATCCAGAGTAGTTTTTCATTATTCCTAGGGACTCGTGACATGCAATGATGCTTGTTTCTTTATTCCTTTGCCCTCTCGTCTAAAAAAGTAATAGCGGTAACAATTTGGTGGATTTGACATGCGCCGCTAGCTTTGAATTTGCTGCCATGATTTATCCTTGGGAGTAAATTGGAATGGGTCATCAACTTGATGCAACGTCTTGATTTAACACCACAGAGGAAAGTAGATCCCTGAATTGGGTTTGGATACGGACGACAGAGCCATCAAAACCTGTCGGTCTCGGCGACGCGTATCGATTGATTTCGGGTCGTAGGCATCTTCGGAAATTGTACATCTGCCTCTTCCTTTCTTGACCGTTTCCTTGTCTTTTTCATACTGAGTGTTTTTTTCGGGCTGCCGACTTTGCTTTTGGTAATCTCATCGTCCTCCAACTCGACGGATCTGGAAACATAACCACAACTCGGCCGATTGCCACGAACAACTGCAGAGAAAATTTCCGGTCTGTCTTGGTGCAACCTACAACTGATGGTGCAACCTTCGACTGCGACTCTTTTCTCAGACTTGGCGGGTTACCACAGCGCGTCTGAACACGCAACCCTAACCCTAAATTTTGCAGATCATAAACTGAACCAATGAAAATAAAGCTGATGCGGATCTTTCAAACCAGGTGCTTCTCCATCCGGAAAATTACGAGCTTCTTGATGCCTGTGAAAAAATCCCTCCAAGAACTCATCACCACCGTGTGCAGGCCCCACGGTGGGCGCCAACTGTCGTGGAATTAACATGTCAGATGTCCTTAGTGTCAGGACTTAGTCGCGAGGCCAACACATCTATGTGGTAGCTTGAGAGGGGTTGAGCGGAATCGAACACAACACAAGACAGGGATTTAAACAGCTTCGGGCCCCCGGGAAACATCATCCGGTAAAAACCCTACATGCTGTTTGAGGCTAGATCTCATTATCATCACGAGGGAGTCGCCGTAAACCGGCTCTCCTCTAGTTGTGTCTAGCCCTAGAGATTGTTTCTTCTTGCTTGTAGCTTGTCCCTCTTTGAGAGCCCTGCCCCTCCTTATATATGTTGAAAGGGCGGGTTACATGTGGAGTCCTATTAGGATTAGGACTAGTCTATCTCTAATACAAACCGGATACAAGTCCAAGTCTTAACTCCTTGTAAGACAAATATTCCTTATGCCTTTCCTCTTAAACCGCCCACCATAGTATGAACTGCCTTCATGAACACTTGGATTGGGCCACCAGTCTTGTCGCTCCTCGCACCCGCCTGCCGGATTACCAATGAGTCGTGAACCGCCGAGTCTCAGCGGGGTCTCAAATAAACCGCCAAGTCCGGCCGGGTTAACTTCCGGCCGGTTTACACCGCGGGGTATATCCCCGACAGTGATGGTGAGAAGTATCATCGTACCGAGAATTCCTTAAGAGGTGGAGCAGTCCTCACAACATCCTTGATATTAAAATATGGTAATACTCCAAGGTAAAGAAGAACAAATGTTGGATAGCAGGGAGCTCAAGGTATAACACAAAACACGAACAAGTTTGTGTTGAACGGAAGGCAATAAAGTGGTCAAAGATAACACAAATCATCGGGGGCAAGGATGGTATTTCTCGTCATGAACTCAATTGATATCCTAGAAGAGCTCATAAGGTTGATGCTGATCACGACACATTTGTCGATAGATTTCATGAAGATGTAATCAATCAGCAACGACATCAAGTCAAAGGAATGATGAAGCAAGAGGTTATTGGAACCATAGGTACCACACAAACTCGAAATCAAGTTTGTTGTTCAAGGAGAAATGATATGACGAGGAAGATGGACGTAAGCTTAGCTCATCGTCAAAATTGTGCTAGCCCATCAGGCTAGGAATGACGTGATCGGGTACAGACTCGTAAGTAAAGAAGATTTCTAAAAGTTGTTGAACCATAGTGTGTACTCGGTTCAGTTATTGGTGTCTTTGAGTGTTTAATAACTCAGAGCCCGTGAAAATTTATGTCGGTGAGAATATAGTACTTGATGAAGAACTCATAAGAAGTTATGCAGTTCCATGATAATTTCGAGATATCAGGGGGGTAATTCAATGACAGATCAAAGTAGAGGTTGGACTAGGTTATTGCTCTCCAGAAGACAAGTGCTTGAACTTGTCCGAGAAATTGGATCAAATAAGAACAATATGGTCGGAAACCACGATTTCAAAAGACCAAATCCCAGATATAAGATTAAATTATATCAAGGGATAATTGCTTTATTACGAAGCTTCCATGACAAGATCTACATCGTGTCCATGGGCATGAACAAAAAGTTCAAGGTCGACTCCCACTTCTTCAATGTATAACCTTCCATTCACTTCTCGCTTTGATAAAATCATTAGTGTTGAAATTTTTACCTGGTGAATTACCAGATGAGTATGACTCGTGAAAACTTCCGAGTTCACACATATTAAGGAAGGCAAAGGTTCAACCCGTCAAGGTATCGTGGAAACATATAACACAAGCTCGAAAGCAGAGCATGGTTGGTCAATCAGAGGATAGGATTTACCAATGGAGAAAGAACTTCCAAAGTGATTGAATATGAAGGACACTATCGGATAAAATCCAACAAAGGATCTGCGGTCCACAACGGAGCTGATGTGAGCATCGACACACAACGGAGGGAAGTAACAATGCAAAGGCATTGGATTATAGAAACAACTGACTAATTTAGAGCTCATATGCAAAGGAATTATGATTTTCAAATCAAGGGGTCAGAAGCAATGTTCTGATTAGGGATGGATAAGTTGAATAGACTTAGGGGTACAATCGACGGCAATTGGATTGGTCGAGAACCAATTCCAGTTAAAAGAATGGCAGCTCAGCTGGAAGGTAATTTATAAGGATCAATGATGATTGCGTGTATTCGCAAACATATTGAGTCAACAGACTCAAAATGACAATGACAAGGAATGTTAATAAGACTACGAGACTTATGGGATTAACCATAATGCAAGCAAGCAAGAATTTCAAGAGCCAAAGGCTCGGAAGATCGAATAGTATTTTGAAGACTTTTGTGAAACACATGAACAACTGGGGATGAGCGGATACTCGACAAGTGCGAGGATTTATTTGAAGGGGTATTCATGTGGCAAGGAACTGCTAGGCAGTAGGCACAAAGTATTCTCGGAACAATAGAGAAAACTTCGGGGTATCTTGTAATAACAAGATCAATGGGGGATGATCATATGAATGGCAAGTGTAAGTAGTTATCCATAAGGATTTATCGGTGGTCGGGAATAGCAAAAGTGTTGGGCACAAAGTCTCGAGAGAATATCAAAGAGTATCTCCGAAATCTTCTGGTGCAGTCGGTGATCATGTGGACTGAAGGGCCTCTCCGGGAGAAAGTATTTTCGAGAACCTAAAGTTAGATTTTAGTAAAAATCGTTTAACCCGAATAGAAGAGAGTTCAGAATCCCAGAGTATAGGCCGAGGAGTAAAAGATCCTAGTACCACCCAATGGCGACGTGGGCCCGTAAGGCACACAGCCATGTTAGTAAAACTTTTGCAATGTCTAAGCTTGAATTCGGCTAAGGAGTGTGGAAGGGGGATTCCTACAGGCAGTCGGCTCTAATACCAACTTGTGACGCCCCTGATTCAATCGTACACTAATCATACTGCATAAGCGTGTACGATCAAGATCGAGGACTCACGGAAGATATCACAACACAACTCTAAAACATAAAATAAGTCATACAAGCATCATAATACAAGTCGGGGCCTCGAGGGCTCGAATACAAGTGCTTGATCATAGGCGATTCAGCGGAAGCAACAATATCTGATCTGAGACATAAGTTAAATAAGTTGCCATAAGATGGCTAGCACAAATCGGGATCTGAGATCGAAGAGGCGCAGGCCTCCTGCACAGGATCCTCCTAACTACTCACAGTGGTAAATCGTGGGCTGCTGCGTAGTAGTAGGCACCTCCGGGGTAGTAGTCGTCATCGACGGTGGCGTCTGCTCTGGGCTCCATCGTGCAGTTGCGACAATCGGGTAAAGAAAGGGGAAAGGGGAACAAGGCAAACGTGAGTACTCTTCCAAAGTACTCGCAAGCAAGTAGCTACACTACATATGCATGTATATATGTTTAAAGGGCCATATCGGTGGTGAGCTGCAGAATGCGAGAATAAGAGGGGATAGCTAATCCCGTCGAAGACTACGCTTGGCAGCCTCCGCGGCGACATGTAGCGTAGAGTAGTCTGAAGTCCTCCAAGTAGCATCGCATAGCAATAATCCTACCGGCGATCCCTCCTCGTAACCACGATAGAGAGCGACCACCGGGTTGTATCCGCACTTGGAAGGGTGTGTTTTATTAAGTATCCGGTTCTAGTTGTCATAAGGTCAAGGTACAACTCCAAGTCGCCCTGTTATCAAGATCATGGCTATTCGAATAGATTAACTTCCCTGCAGGGGTGCACCACATAACCCAACACGCTTGATCCCATTTGGCCGGACACACTTTTCTGGGTCATGCCCGGCCGCGGAAGATCAACACGTCGCAGCCCCACCTAGGCCAACAAAGAGGTCAGCACACCGTCTAAACCTAAGCGCACAGGGGTCTGGGCCCATCGCCCTTAGCACACCTGCACGTTGCGAACGCAGCCGGAAGAAGAACTAACCCCCATAATACAAGAGCAGGCTTACGTTCCAATCCGGTAGCGGCGCCGCTTCGGCCGACGTCCACGAAGGCTTGGTGATACCACGATGTCGAGTGCCCATATCTTTCCCACGTAGTTGGTTAGTGCGTATAGACCAAATGGCGGACTCAGATCAAATACCAAGAACTCGTTAAGCGTGTTAAGTATCCGCGAACACCGAACAGGGCCAGGCCCACCTCTCTCCTAGGCGGTCTCAACCTACCCTGTCGCTCCGCCACAAAGATCCACTCGCGGGTGCTCCTACGAGCCGACCCGTCTTTAGTCACCACATGTATCATGTATAAGTATAAGTATATACCCGTGATCACCTCCCGAGTGATCACGGCCCGATAGTATAGCAATGAGACGGACAAGAATGTAGGGCCACAGATGGAATACTAGCATCCTATACTAAGCATGTAGGATTGCAGGTAAAGGTAACAACAGTAGTAGAAAGGACAGGCTATGCATCAGGATAGGTATAACGGAAAGCAGTAACATGCTACACTACTCTAATGCAAGCAGTATAGAGTAGAATAGGAGATATCTGGTGATCATGGGGGGGCTTGCCTGGTTGCTCTGGCAAGAGAGAGGGGTCGTCAACTACGTAGTCGTCTTGGCGGCAAGAACGTCGGTCTCGGTGTCTAAGCGGAAGAAGAGGGAAGAAACAATGAATATTTAAGCAAGCAGATGCATGACGATGCACGACAAAGCAAAGCGTGATGCTAGGCGTGCCCTAACGCGGTATGTGATGATCTTTGGTGAAGGGGGAAACATCCGGAAAGTATCCCCGTGGTTCGCGTTTAGGCGGAGGAGCGGAGGAAAGTTGCGAGTTTGATATGTTAGGGGTGTGTGGCGGATGAACGGGATGCGTATCCGGGTTCGTCTCGTCGTTCTGAGCAACTTTCATGTTGAAAATATTTTAATCCGAGTTGCGGATTAAAAGATATGATTTTCTAAAGATTTTATTAATTTCTGGAATTTAATTAATTATTTAATTAATTCGAAAATGATTTAATGACATCAGCATGATGTCATGCTGACATCAGCAGTCAATAGAGTTGATCGTCAACATGACCGATGGGTCCCAGCAGTCGATGACACATTTTAATTAACAGATTAATTAAACTAATCATAATTAATTGGGGGGGTGGGCCCCACTGTCATTGTTAGATTAATTAACTAACAGTTAATTGGGTTAATCTAATTGTGATTAATTAACTTAATTAATTCGTTAATTAATTAATTAATTTAATTATTATTATCTATTTATTTAATTTTATTTTTTTAATTCTTCTTTTTTTTACTAAACGTTTCAGGCGGGCCCCTGTGTAGGCGGGGGGCTTAGCGGCCGTTCGAGGCAGGCGTGTCGCCATCGGTAACGGGCGCTGGGTGCCCGACAGGCTAACCAGGCGGCTGGCCTCGGCGAGACCAAGGCGCTATGGGCTTAGTCCCGGCGACAAGAATCTGAAAGAAGAACCCGGCGAGCGGCTGGGCAGCAGATCGGAGGGCGGAGGTAACGGCCGCAAGGGTGCGACGCGGTTGAGCCTTTGCCCGGCGCATCGGCTGGCGCGGCCATGGCCGGAGCAAGGTGGCGTGGCCAGGTCGATGTGACGCGGTGGTGGCTGGCGATGAAGGCGAGGATGGCAGCGATGGTGCAGAGAGGGAAGGCGAGGCCGAGCCGAGGCGGGTGGTGGCAGGTGGCGTAGGCGAGGCCACCCAGGCGACAAGGCTGCAGCCCGCCAGTCCGGTGCTTGGGGTGGAGGAGGGCGCCGTGAGCAGGCGAGGACGGAGGGCGCAAACCGGTGGTCTGCGGCCCGGTGCGGCGAGCTTGGTCGGCCTTGGGCAGGCGGGGCGTGGTCTTGGCGCCATGGTGTCGAGCGGGGGCCTTGGCCGGGTGAGGGAGAGAGAGAGAGGAGGCCTTGAGGGATGCTCACGGGGCCGGTAGGGTCTGGGCAGCGGGGGTTGAGGAGGAAGACGGCGACGACGTCGTAGAGGAGGCAGGCCGGTGGGGTGGAGGAAGCAGTCCGGCGGGGGGTGGAGCTCCGGGCGCCGGCATCGGCGTCGACGCAGGCGAGGGATCGGGAGTCCTCCCGATCCAGATCCAGCGGGGGGGGTGGAGTGGTGCGAATGGGGGGTGGTTAGGTTAGGGTTTGGGTGAGGGAGTGGGTAAGGAGGGGGTAGTGGGCCGGCCGGCTGGGCCTGGAGGGTGAATGGGCCGGCCCGCTGGGTCTGCTGGCCCGGGGGTCTTCCTCTCTCCTTTCTTTCAATTTTAGTTTTAGTTTTTCTGTTTTGTTTTTTTTCTTTTATTTATTTATTTTAATGTTTGAAAATTTTTATTATTTACCAAACTTTGAATTTGAATTTTGGACCGGTTTTGATCTAACCATAGATTAGCAGCAGTAACCGTGGTGACGTGGCACCATTAGCGTCGGATCACTGTAGCTTAATTATCCGGGCGTCACATTGCGGCAATTGCAAACATGATTCGGACAGACTTAAGCATCGCTACGGGTGAGAAAGTCTCATCGTAGTCAACCCCTTGAACTTGTCGAAAACCTTTTGCAACAAGTCGAGCTTTGTAGACAGTTACATTACCATCAGCGTCAATCTTTTTCTTGAAGATCCATTTATTTTCTATGGCTTGCCGATCATCGGGCAAGTCAACCAAAGTCCATACTTTGTTTTCATACATGGATCCCATCTCAGATTTCATGGCCTCAAGCCATTTTGCGGAATCTGGGCTCATCATCGCTTCCTCATAGTTCGCGGGTTCGCCATGGTCAAGTAACATGACTTCGAATAGGATTACCGTACCACTCTGGTGCGGATCTTACTGTTAGTAGACCTCTGAAGTTCGGTAGTAACTTGATCTGAAGTTTCATGATCGGTATCATTAGCTTCCTCGCTGATTGGTGTAGTTATCACAGAACCGGTTCTTGTGATGAACTACTTTCCAATAAGGCAGCAGGTCTGATTACCTCATCAAGTTCTACTTTCCTCCCACTCACTTCTTTCGAGAGAAACTCCTTCTCTAGAAAGGATCCGAATTTAGCAACAAAAATCTTGCCCTCAGATCTGTGATAGAAGGTGTACCCAATAGTCTCTTTTGGGTATCCTATGAAGACACATTTCTCCGATTTGGGTTCGAGGTTATCTGGTTGAAGTTTCTTCACATAAGCATCGCAGCCCCAAACTTTAAGAAACGACAAGTTTGGTGTCTTGCTAAACCATAGTTCATAAGGCGTCGTTTCAATGGATTTTGATGGTGCCCTATTTAACGTGAATGCGGCCGTCTCTAAAGCATAACTCCAAAACGACAGTGGTAAATCAGTAAGAGACATCATAGATCGCACCATATCTAGTAAAGTACGATTACGGTGTTCGGACACACCATTTCGTTGTGGTGTTCGAATTGGCGTTAGTTAAAACTATTCCGCATTGTTTCAAATGTAAACCAAACTCGTAACTCAAATATTCTCCTCCACGATCAGATCGTAGAAATTTTATTTTCTTGTTACGATGATTTTCCACTTCATTCTGAAATTCTTTGAACTTTTCAAATGTTTCGGACTTGTGTTTCATCAAGTAGATATACCCATATCTCGCTTAAATCATCGATGAAGGTGAGAAAATAAAGATATCCGCCATGAGCCTCAACATTCATCGGACCACATACATACGTATGTATGATTTCCAACAAATATGTTGCTCTCTCCATAGTTCCGAGAACGGCGTTTTAGTCATCTTGCCCATGAGGCACGGTTAGCAAGTACCAAGTGATTCATACTCAAGTGATTCCAAAAGTCCATCAAGATGGAGTTTCTTCATGCGTTTACACCGATATGACCTAAACGGCGATTGCCACAAATAAGTTGCACTATCATTATCAACTCTGCATCTTTTGGCTTCAACATTATGAATATGTGTATTACTACTATCGAGATTCAATAAAATAGACCACTCTTCAAGGGTGCATGATCATAAAAGATATTAATCATATAAATAGAACAACCATTATTCTCTGATTTAAATGAATAACCGTCTCGCATCAAACAAGATCCAGATATAATGTTCATGCTCAACGTTGGCACCAATTAACAATTATTTAGGTCTAAAACTAATCCCGATGGTAGATGTAGAGGTAGCGTGCCGACCGCGATCACATCGACTTTGGAACCATTTCCCACGTGCATCGTCACCTCGTCCTTAGCCAATCTTCGCTTAATCCGTAGTCCCTGTTTCGAGTTGCAAATATTAGCAACAGAACCAGTATCAAATACCAGTGTGCTCTGCGAGCATTAGTAAGGTACACAAAAATAACATGTATATCACATATACCTTTGTTCACTTTGCCATCCTTCAGATCCGCCAAATACTTGGGGCAGTTCCGCTTCCAGGTGTCGGTCGCTTGCGGTAGAAGCACTCGATCTCGTGCTTAGGTTCGGACTTGGGTTTCTTCTCTTGAGCAACAACTTGCTTGCTGTTCTTTTGAAGTTCCTTCTTCTTTCCTTTGCCCCTTTTCTTGAAATCGGTGGTCTTGTTAACCATCAACACTTGATGCTCCTTCTTGATTTCTACTTCGCAGCTTTTAGCATTGCGAAGAGCTCGGGAATAGTCTTGTCCATCCCTTGCATATTATAGTTCATCACGAAGCTCTTGTAGCTTGGTGGCGATGATTGAAGAATTACATCAATGACACTATCATCGTGAAGATTAACTCCCGGTTGAATCAAGTGATTATTATACCCGGACATTTTGAGTATATGTTCTTGTGAGAACTATTATCCTCCATCTTACAGCTATAGAACTTATTGGAGACTTCATATCTCTCAATCCGGGCATTTGCTTGAAATATTAACTTCAACTCCTGGAACATCTCATATGCTCCATGACGTTCAAAACGTTGTTGAAGGCCCGGTTCCAAACCGTAAAGCATGGCACACTGAACTATCGAGTAGTCATCAGCTTTGCTATGCCAGACGTTCTTAACGTCGTCGGTTACATCGGCCAGGCCTGGCACCCAGCGGTGCTCCTGTGACGTAATTCTTCTATGCAGCAATGAGGATAATCCTCGAGTTACGGACCCGATCCGTGTAATTGCTACCATCATCTTTCAACTTAGCTTTCTCAAGGAACGCATTAAAATTCAACGGAACAACGACGAGCCATCTATCTACAACAAACATAGACAATCAAAATACTATCAGGTACTAAGTTCATGATAAATTTAAGTTCAATTTAATCATATTACTTAAGAACTCCCACTTAGACAGACATCTCTTAGTCATCTAAGTGATCACGTGATCCAAATCAACTAAACCATGTCCGATCATCACGTGAGATGGAGTAGTTTCAATGGTGAACATCACTATGTTGATCATATCTACTATATGATTCACGCCGACCTTTCGGTCTCCGTGTTCGAGGCCATATATGTATATGCTAGGATCGTCAAGTTTAACCCGAGTATTCCGTGTGTGCAACTGTTTTGCACCCGTTGTATTTGAACGCATGACCTATCACACCCGATCATCAAGTGGTGTCTCAAAGACGAAGAACTTCCATAACGGTGCATACTCGGGAGAACACTTCTTGATAATTAGTGAGAGATCATCTTAAAATGCTACCGTCAATCAAAGCAAGATAAGATGCATAAAGGATAAACATCACATGCAATCGATATAAGTGATATGATATGGCCATCATCATCTTGTGCTTGTGATCTCCATCTCCGAAGCACCGTCGTGATCACCATCGTCACCGGCGCGACACCTTGATCTCCATCGTAGCATCGTTGTCGTTACGCCATCTATTGCTTCTCGACTATCGCTACCGCTTAGAGATAAAGTAAAGCAATTACTGAGGCGTTTGCATTTCATACAATAAGCGACAACCATATGGCTCCTGCCGATTGCCGATAACCGGTTACAAAACATGATCATCTCATACAATAAAATATAGCATCACGTCTTGACCATATCACATCACAACATGCCCTGCAAAAACAAGTTAGGCGTCCTCTACTTTGTTGTTGCAAATTTTACGTGGCTGCTATGGGCTGAGCAAGAACCGTTCTTACCTACGCATCAAAACCACAGCGATAGTTTGTCAAGTTAGTGTTGTTTTAACCTTCGCAAGGACCGGCGTATACACTCAGTTCAACTAAAGTTGGAGAACTGACACCCGCCCGACCACTGTGCAAAAGCACGTCGGTAGAACCAGTCTCGCGTAAAGCGTCTGGCGTAATGTTGGTCCGGGCCGCTTCATCCAACAATACCGCCGAACCAAAGTATGACATGTTGGTAAGCAGTATGGCTTGTATCGCCCACAACTCACTTGTGTTCTACTAGTGCATATAACATCTATGCATAAAACCAGGCTCGGATGCCACTGATGGGGAACGTAGTAATTTCAAAAAAATTCCTACGCACACGCAAGATCATGGTGATGCATAGCAACGAGATGGGAGAGTGTTGTCCACGTACCCTCTTAGACCGTAAGCGGAAGCGTTATGATAACGCGGTTGATGTAGTCGTACGTCTTCAGGATCCTACCGATCCAAGTACCTAACGTACGGCACCTCCGAGTTCAGCATACGTTCAGCTCGATGACGATCCCCGGACTCCGATCCAGCAGGGTGTCGGGGATGAGTTCCGTCAGCACAACGGCGTGGTGACGATGATGATGTTCTACCGACGCAGGGCTTCGCCTAAGCACCGCAACAATATGACCGAGGTGGAATATGGTGGAGGGGGCACCGCACACGGCTAAGGAATGATCACGAAGATCAACTTGTGTGTCTTGGGGTGCCCCCCTACCCCTGTATATAAAGGAGCAAGGGGGGAGGCCGGCCGGCCCTAGGGGGCGCCAAGGAGGAGTCCTCCTCCTAGTGGGAGTAGGACTCCCCTTTCCTAGTCCCACTAGGAAGGAGGAAGGGGGAAGGAAAGAGAGGGAGAGGGAGAGGGAAAGAGGGGCCCCCCCTCCCTAGTCCAATTCGGACTCCCCATGGGGGGGCGCCACCTCCTGGGCTGCTGACCTCTCTCACCCCTCAGGCCCACTAAGGCCCAATACTTCCCCGGGGGGTTCCGGTAACCCCTCCGGCACTCCGGTTTTCTCCGAAATCACCCGGAACAATTCTGGTGTCCGAATATAGTCGTCCAATATATCACTCTTTATGTCTCGACCATTTCGAGACTCCTCGTCATGTCCGTGATCACATTCGGGACTCCGAACAACCTTCGGTACATCAAAACTTATAAACTCATAATAAAAATTGTCATCGTAACGCTAAGCGTGCGGACCCTACGGGTTCGAGAACTATGTAGACATGACCTATAACTGTTTCCGGTCAATAACCAATAGTGGAACCTGGATGCTCATATTGGCTCCTACATATTCTATGAAGATCTTTATCGGTCAAACCGCATAACAACATACGTTGTTCCCTTTGTCATCGGTATGTTACTTGTCGAGATTCGATCGTCGGTATCCAATACCTAGTTCAATCTCGTTATCGGCAAGTCTCTTTACTCGTTACGTAATGCATCATTCTGTAACTAACTCATTAGCTACATTGCTTGCAAGGCTTATAGTGATGTGCATTACCGAGAGGGCCGGAGATACCTCTCCGAGCAATCGGAGTGACAAAACCTAATCTCGAAATACGCCAACTCAACATGTACCTTTGGAGACACACAGAGCTCCTTTATAATCACCCGATTCACGTTGTGACGTTTGGTAGCACACAAAGTGTTCCTCCGGTAAGCAGGAGTTGCATAATCTCATAGTTGTAGGAACTTTGTATAAGTCATGAAGAAAGCAATAGCAACATACTAAGCGATCAAGTGCTAGGCTAACGGAATGGGTCAAGTCAATCACATTATTCTCCTAATAATGTGATCCCGTTAATCAAATGACAACACATGTCTATGGTTAGGAAACATAACCATCTTTGATTAATGAGCTAGTCAAGTAGAGGCATACTAGTGACATTATGTTTGTCTATGTATTCACACATGTATTATGTTTCCGGGTAATACAATTCTAGCATGAATAATAAACATTTATCATGATATGAGCAAATAAATAATAACTTTATTATTGCCTCTAGGGCATATTTCCTTCAATAAGTTTCCGATCTACAATTCTAGTTTACTATTTATTTTGCAATCTTTACTTTTCCAATCTATACAACAAAAATACCAAAAATATTTATCTTATTATCTTTATCAGATCTCACTTTTGCAAGTGGCCGTGAAGGGATTCACAACCCCTTTATCGCGTTGGTTGCAAGGTTCTTGATTGTTTGTGCAGGTACTAGGCATTTGCGTGTAGCCTCATACTGGATTGATAACTTGGTTCTCAAAACTGAGGGAAATACTTACGCTACTTTGCTGCACCACCCTTTCCTCTTCAAGGGAAAACCAACACAGGCTCAATAGGTAGCAGGGGCCTGCCAGGTGGCCCACAAGACCGGAGGGCGCCCCGGGTGGTAGGGCGCGCCGTCCACCCTTGTGGATGGTAGGTGGCCCCCTCTGGTGCTTTCTTCTCCCAATATTTTTTAAATATTCCAAAAATATTCTCCGTGAAATTTTAGGACTTTTGGAGTTGTGCAGAATAGGTTTCAATATTTGCTCCTTTTCCAATCCAGAATTCTACCTGCCGGCATTCTCCATCTTCATGTAAACCTTATAAAATAAGAGAGAAAAGGCATAAGTATTGTGATATAATGTGTAATAATAGCCCATAATGCAATAAATATTAATATAAAAGCATGATGCAAAATGGACGTATCAACTCCCCCAAGCTTAGACCTCGCTTGTCCTCAAGCGAAAGCCGATATCGAAAAATATGTCTGCATGTTTAGAGACAGAGGTATCGATAAAATAGAATACGGACATGAGGGCATCATGATCATCTTTAGAACAACAACATATATTGTCATATAATTTCTTATGCTAAAGTAACAGTTTGTTCACAAAGTAAAGTATGAATCGGAAACTTCATTGAAAACTAACAAACTATTATCTCAGTCATTGAAGCAATTGCAATTTATCATAACTTCAGAAAGAGTCAATTCAAGAGCTTTTCAGCAAGTCCACATACTCAACTATCATTTAATCTTTCGCAATTTCTAACACTCACGCGATACTTATGGGTTCAAAGTTTCACTCGGACACGGAGAGATATAGGGGCTTATAGTTTCGCCTCCCAACCTTTTACCTCAAGGGTAATGTCAACAATAATACTTTATGATAACCTATATCCGAGTGGATATATATATATCCGGATCTCTCATCAGATAGTGCTTGCCAAAGGAAAAAGTGTAAAAAGGAAAGGTGATGAACACCATGACTCTTGTATAAGGGTAGGAGATAAAAGTAAAAGATAGACCCTTCGTAGAGGGAAGCTGAGGTTGTCATGCGCTTTTTATGATTGGATGCACAAAATCTTAATGCAAAAGAACGTCACTTTATATTGCCGCTTGTGATAAAGAACTTTATTATGCCATCCGTCGCTCTTATTTCTTCCATATCACGAGTTCGTATGAAGCTTATTTTCTTCACACTAATAGATCATACATATTTAGAGAGCAATTTTTATTGCTTGCACCGATGAAAACTTACTTGAAGGATTTTACTCAATCCATAGGTAGGTATGGTAGACTCTCATGGCAAAACTGGTTTAAGGGATGTTTGGAAGCACGAGTACTTTCTCTACTTGGTGCAAAGAATTTGGCTAGCATGAGAGGGAAAGGCAAGCTTGACATGTTGGATGATCCATGACAATATAACTTCTATTCGGATATAAGAAAACATAACCCATTATGTTGTCTTCCTTGTCCAACATCAACTTTTTAGCATGTCATATTTTAATGAGTGCTCAAAATTACAAAATATGTCCAAGATAGTATATTTATATGTGAAGCCTCTCTTTCTTTATTACTTCCTATTAATTGCAACAATGACCAAAACTATGTTTGTCAACTCTCAACAACTTTTATTCATCATACTCTTTATATGTGAAGTCATTACTCCCCATAAGATCAATGTATGATCTTTTTATTTCCTTTTATTCTTTATTTTATTTAATTCCCTCAAGATCATAGCAAAATAGCAAACCCCTCAACTCAAAACTAATCTTTATTATATATAGCTCACGGACTCAATTACATAGATAGAGATCAAAACAAAACTCAAAGCTAGATCATACTAAAAACTTTATTCTACTAGATCAAGATATAACCAAAAGGATCGAACTAAGAAAAACGATAAAAATAAAGATGTGATGGTGATACGATACCGGGGCACCTCCCCCAAGCTTGGCAGTTGCCAAGGGGAGTACCCATACCCATGTATTTATGTCTCTTTCTTCAGAGGTGGTGATGATGGAGTTGTTGATGAAGTAGTGCCAAACTTCGAGCGAAGGAGAAACTCCAATCTACGCATGATGCTTTGGAGGGTAATGATATGCTCTTTCAACAAAATATTTTCACGGGTAAGATAATTGTTTTGCACACGAACACTCAATGATCTTAAAAGCTTCAGTTTCAATAGGGGTAAGATGATTGTAGTAAGGTTGAAGGATGTCTTCTTCTGCTGCCGGAACTTGATCTTCTGCGGCCTTCTTGATCTTATCACCCTCGTTGATTCCCCCAAGTTCTTCTCTCTTCATCCCTATCTTCATTACCCAAGCATCGTCGCCTGCGTTGTTGGAGGAGGGGGGCGACATGATGCCTGGCCTTGAAAAACTCTGGCAGAAAACAGCTCAAAACGAAAACATGGGGTATTGCCGTGGTACGGTGGTCAAAACTTTCGGGAGGTTATATAATGAATTTTTACCGACCAAAAGAAGTATTATGCAAGAAAACGGAGTCCGAAGGGCACATGAGGTGGCCATAAGGCAGGGGGCGCGCCCAGAGGGGTAGGGCACGCCCTCCACCCTTGTGGATACCTCGTGTCTCTTTCGAACTACTTTTAATGAAGGAAATATGCCCTACAGGCAATAATAAAGTTATTATTTATTTCCTTATTTCATGATAAATGTTTATTATTCATGCTAGAATTGTATTAACCGGAAACATAATATATGTGTGAATACATAGACAAACAGAGTGTCACTAGTATGCCTCTACTTGACTAGCTCGTTGATCAAAAGATGGTTATGTTTCCTAAACCATAGACATGAGTTGTCATTTGATAAACAGGATCACATCATTAGAGAATGATGTGATTGACTTGACTCATTCCGTTAGCTTAGCACTTGATCGTTTAGTATGTTGCTATTGCTTTCTTCATGACTTATACATGTTCCTATGACTATGAGATTATGCAACTCCCGAATACCGGAGGAACACTTTGTGTGCTACCAAACGTCAGAACGTAACTGTGTGATTATAAAGGTGCTCTACAGGTGTCTTCGATGGTAATTGTTGAGTTGGCATAGATCGAGATTAGGATTTGTCACTCAGGTTGTCAGAGAGGTATCTCTGGGACCTCTCGGTAATGCACATCACTATAAAGTCTTGCAAGCAATGTGACTAATGAGTTAGTTGCAGGATGATGCATTATAGAACGAGTAAAGAGACTTGCCGGTAACGAGATTGAACTAGGTATTGAGATACCGACGATCGAATATCGGGCAAGTAACATACCGATGACAAAGGGAACAACGTATGTTGTTATGCGGTTTGACCGATAAAGATCTTCATAGAATATGTAGGAGCCAATATGAGCATCCAGGTTCCGCTATTGGTTATTTACGGAGGCGTGTCTCGGTCATGTCTACATAGTTCTCGAACCCGTAGGGTCCTTGACGCAAAGTTCGATGTGATCGGTATTATGAGTTTTTGTGTTTTGATGTACCGAAGGTAGTTCGGAGTCCCGGATATGATCACGGACATGACGAGGAGTCTCGAAATGGTTGAGACGTAAAGATTGATATATTGGACGACTATGGTTGGACACCGGAAAGGTTCCGGGAGGTTTCAGACATATACCGGAGTACCGGGGGGTTACCGGAACCCCCCGAGGAGTTTATTGGGCCTCATGGGCCCTAGTGGAGAAGAGGAGGGGCGGCCAGGGCAGGTCGCGCGCCCCCTCCTGATACGTCTCCAATGTATCTATAATTTATGAAGTATTCATGCTATTATATTATCTGTTTTGGATGTTTATGGGCTTTACTAAACACTTCTATATTATTTTTGGGACTAACCTATACACCGGAGGCCCAACCCAGATTGCTATTTTTTGCCTATTTCAGTGTTTCGAAGAAAAGGAATATCAAACGGAGTCCAAACGGAATGAAACCTTCGGGAGAGTTATTTTTGGAACGGAAGCAATCCAGGAGACTTGGAGTGTACGTAAGTGTGACTCTCCCGATTCAATCGTACACTAATCATACACGCAAATGTGTACGATCAAGATTAAGGACTCACGGGAAGATATCACAACACAACTCTAAAAATAAAATAAGTCATACAAGCATCATAATACAAGCGGGGGCCTCGAGGCTCGAATACAAGTGCTCGATCATAGGCGAGTCGTGGAAGCAACAATATCTGAGTCACAGGCATAAGTAAACAAGTTTGCCTTAAGAAGGCTAGCACAAACTTCGGATCTGAGATCGAAAGAGGCGGGCCTCTGCCTGGATCCTCCTAAACTACTCCTGGTTGTCGTCGGTGACACCTGCACGTAGTAGTAGGCACCTCCGGTGTAGGAGTTAAATGCGTCGGCCGGTGGCGTCGCTCCGGGGGCTCCAACATCTGGTTGCGACAACCAGAAGGAAAGGAAAAGGGGGGGAAAGGGGGAGAAAGCAACCGTGAGTACTCATCCAAAGTACTCGCAAGCAAGGATCTACACTACATATGCATGGGTATATGTGTAATGAGGCAATATTGGTGCCTGAACTGCAGAATGCCAGAATAAGAGGGGGATAGCTAGTCCTGTCGAAGACTACGCTTCTGGCAGCCTCCGTCTTACAACATGTAGAATAGAGTAGATTGAAGTCCTCCAAGTAGCATCGTATAGCATAATCCTACCCGGCGATCCTCTCCTTGTCGCCCTGTTAGAGAGCGACCACCGGGTTGTATCTGGCACATGGAAGGGTGTGTTTTATTAAGTATCCGGTTCTAGTTGTCATAAGGTCAAGGTACAACTCCAAGTCGTCCTGTTACCGAAGATCACGGCTATTTGAATAGATCAACTTCCTTGCAACACGCTCGATCCCATTTGGCCGGACACACTTTCCTGGGTCATGCCCGGCCTCGGAAGATCAACACGTCGCAGCCCCACCTAGGCACAATAAAGAAGAGGTTGACGCCGGTCTAAATCCTATGCGCTTGAGGATCTGGGCCCATCGCCCATTACACACTGCATGTTGCGACAGCGCCCGTGAGCGAACCTAGCCTCCCTTATACAAGAGCGGCGTTCGGTCCAACCGGTGCGCCGCTCGATCGGCGGCGTTATGAAGGCTTCGGCTGATACCACGACGCCAAGTGCCCATAACTGTTCCCGTGTAGTTGGTTAGTGCGTATAGGCTAGTAGCCAGACTCAGATCAAATACGAAGATCTCATTAAGCGGGTTATTTGAATTAACCGCGAACGCCGACCAGGGCCAGGCCCACCTCTCACCTAGGTAGTCTAAATCTGCCCTATCGCTCCGCCACAAAGATCCACCCATAGGGTCGTCGAGACAAAGGTCCTTTCAGCCCCCAATCCGTGAATCACTCGCGGGTGCTCCCCGAGCCGACCCGACTTTAGTCACCACATGTATCATGTATAAAGTATATAGTATATACCCGTGATCACCTCCCGAGTGATCACGGCCCGATAGTATAGCATGGCAGACGGACAAGAATGTAGGGCCACAGATGGAATACTAGCATCCTATACTAAACATGTAGGATTGCAGGTAAGGTAACAACAGTAGTAGCAAGGACAGGCTATGCATCAGGTTAAGATTAACGGAAAACAGTAACATGCTACACTACTCTAATGCAAGCAGTAGAGAGTAGAATAGGCAATATCTGCTGATCAAGGGGGGGGGGGGGCTTGCCTGGAGGCTCAGCCGAGAAGGAGGGGTCGTCAACACCGATCGTACTAGGTAGCAGCGGCGTCGGTCTCGGTGTCTAACGAGAGAAGAGGGGGAAGAAACAATAAATATAATGCAAACATAAGAATGACGGTGCATGACATGACAAAGCATGAAGCTAGGTGTGCCCTAACGCTGTAGTAGGTGATACCGACGAAGGGGGGAAACATCGGGGAAAGTATTCCCGGTGTTTTGCGTTTTCGGACAGATGAACCGGAAGGGGAAAGTTGCGAGTTTGCTATGCTAGGGATGTGTGGCGGACGAATGGGCTGCGTATCCGGATTCGTCTCGTCGTTCTGAGCAACTTTCATGTACAAAGTATTTTTCATCCGAGCTACGGATATTTTTATATTAATTTTCAAAGCTTTAAGTCATTTTATGAAATTTCTGGTTTTATTATTAAATCGATATTAAAATAGGAAATACTCTTGTCACCTACTGCCATTCTAGCCACAGCGTATGACAGTGGGGCCAATGGGGATGGGTTGACCCATTCAAGGGTTGACTGGTCAACATATAAACAGTACTACGGGCCCAGCTGTCACTAAAAGTAACTAAATTGACTTTGGTTATTTATTTTAATCTCAGGGAACCCACATGTCATCTGTACTAACCTAACCACTAATTAGCATCTAGTCTTAAACAGGGCCCAAACCGGCCACTGGTGTGCTTGAGCACGCACGCACGAGAGTGCATGGTGGCCACGGCCAACAACATGCAGTAGTGGGCAAGAGTAGCAAGCAACAACTAGGGGCAGTATGACTATCACCACAACTAGCAAAGGAGCAGAGCAACTACACAACACAGCGGCGGCAGAGCATCAGCTCAGTGGCAGAGGCAGCAAGCAGCAACGGGCAGTATCGGCAGCAGCTGCTGGTGGCCAAGCTAGCAGGCGCGGGCGGCCGAGCAGGGCATGGCCCCGGCAAGCAGCGGCCCCGGCCGGCGCGGGCGGAGAGGCGAGGCCACGCACAAGCGGGCACACGCGGAGGCGTCAGCAATGCACGCAGGGGCTTGGGCTCGATGTAGATCGAAGCCACGGGCACGCAGGTGACGCACCAAGGGCACGAGCAGCTTCTACGCAAGACCACGAGCGGGGTGGCGCACTTGGTTGGGCCAAAGGAGCACAATAGCAGTGACGGTTAACACGGTAGCGGCACTAATCTCCGGCGACCATGGCAGCAGCAACAGGAGGCACGGAATCGATGCGCGGCAAGAGGGGAAGTGACAAGGAACTCACCACGAAGGCACACGGAGGCCCGTTGGTGGCTTAAGAGCTGCAGAGGTGACGGATCGGTGAAGAACAACGGCGACGGCCGAGGAAGATGATGGCGTCGATCCAGTCGATGTGGAGGCTCTGGGCTTGAGCTCGTGGGCGAGGAAGACGAAGCAGACGACGACGGATCCCCTGGACATATTAGCGAGGCGAGGAGGGCTCGGTGGCCGCGGGATCGACGGAGACCATGGCGGCAGTGCTTCGAACTCGTGCGGAGGAGAGAGCGGGCGAGGGAGATTGGAGAATTGGGGTCGCTAGGGTTCATCCTGGGTGTTGTGGGGGTACTTATCCGTCGCGGGGAGGCAGCGGATGCTTGACACGGCGACGATCGGTGGTGTGGACGGCATGCAGGCACTGCCGGTAATTCCTAAACGGCGCCCTCAGCGCCCGTTTACAGCCATTTCGCAATCGGGCGCATACCCCTCAAGCGACTTGGGCTCGGCCCATCTTCTCATTTTTTTCCTTCTTTATTCCGCAAAAAAGGTAATGCCCGACAGGGATTCGAACCCACGAGACGTCTTCACTGATTCCAAGCACCACTAACCAACACGCCATAGGCTAATTGCATCTTCTACGTTCTTTAGTTCTTTTCTCCTTTTTTTTCTTGTTCCTTTCTTTTGAACATTTAGTTTGTTTTTGTTTATTTTCTATTTTGCTAAATGCGTGAACTATTTTTTTAAATCGATGAACTCTTCTTGAAAGTTGATGAACTATTTTCAAATTTGATGAATTTTTTTCAAATTCGATGAACTTTTTTCGAATTCGATGAACTTTTCTCAAACTCGATGAACTTTTCTCAAATTTGATGAACTTTTTTCAAAACTTGATGAACTTTTTTCAAACTTAATGAACTATTTTTTAATTTCAATGAACTTTTTTTTCAAACTTGATGTTTTTTTGAAACTCGGTGAACTTCTTTCAAATTCAATGAAGTTTTTGTTTCTTTTTCGTGTATTTATCCATAGTTCATTGCATATTTATATACAAAAATGTTCATCGTATATTTAATAAAATGTTCAACATATTTAAGAAAATGTTCATTGGGTATATTAAAATTGTTCACCATATATTCCCAAGAATGCTCAATGCATATTTATATATTGTTCAGCGTATGTCACAAAAATGTTCAATGTGTATTTAAATATTTGTTCAGCATACGTAAAAAAATGTTCAGTGTGTATTTACTGTTCAGTGTATATCAAAAAATGTGCAATGTATATTTAAAATTCGTTCATCATTTGAAATTTCAACTTTTTTGTTCATTTTTCCAATAAATGTTGATGTTTTTAAAAGTTTGGTCAAGTATTTTGTTCATTTAGTTGCTAGTTCCAAGTTGGTGTGGTGGTTAACCATACTCGCACGTTACAATCATGGCGCGAGTTCGATCCTGCAGCTCGCTTCTTTTTGGCTTAAATTTTTCTGCGTTGGCTGCCAGCGAACGAAGTAATACTGGGCCGGCCCAGTGGAAGCACCTTCGAGCGCCAGTAATCAAAACCGGCGCTGAGAGCGCCGGTTAGGACCTCCCGGCACTGCCAGCGCCATGGATGAACACGAGAGGGAGACAAAGTCGCTGGTGGGCTGGGCCTGCGCCTTGTCGGTCTAAGGCCCAGGGGAAGCAGGGGGTTTCCCTTTCCTTTTTATTCTACGTTTCATCTTTATTTATTTCTGTTTTACTTTTAGCTACTGTTTTGCTATTTCTATTAAAGGCAAAGGATTTTTGGTTCAACAAGGTACTTGACACATAAATACTATGTAATGCTATGAGCTAGCACGGCAAGTTCCAAGTTATTTTGAAACGTGCAAATGTTTATTTAAATTGAAAAGGATCAATTAAAAGTGGTTGGTTCAATTTTAATTAGTTTAAGGGCATTTTAATTATTCATAAAATGTTGGTTTCTTTCAGGAAAATTGTTAGTGAAATTTTGCAACCCAGCGCACATTTTTGTTTTACCGTTTGAACAAATAAAAATTTGACTTTCTTTTCAATTTGAATTTGAATTCGGTTTGGATCAAAGAGAGGTTTAGAAATTTAATTGCGATGACATGGCACCATTATTGTGTGGTTACTGTAGCTTAACTACTGGGATGTTACAGTCAGGGAAGCAACAAGGTGGCCATGAGGCAGGGAGGCGCGCCTGTCCCCCCTGGGCGCGCCCCCCACCCTCGTGGGCCCATCGTGGCTCCCCTGACCGACTTCTTTGCCTATATATGTCCATATATCCTAAAAACATCGGCGAACAGAATAGATCGGGAGTTCCGCCGCCGCAAGCCTCTGTAGCCACCAAAAACCAATTGGGACCTGTTAGGCACCTGTCGGAGGGAACCCTCACCGGTGGCCATCTTCATCATCCGGCGATCTCCATGATGAGGAGGGAGTAGTTCACCCTCGGGGCTGAGGGTATGTGCCAGTAGCTATGTGTTTGATCTCTCTCTCTCATGTTCTTGATTCGGCACGATTTTGATGTATCGCGAGCTTTGCTATTATAGTTGGATCTTATGATGTTTCTCCCGCTCTACTCTCTTGTAATGGATTGAGTTTTCCATTTTAAGTAATCTTATCGGATTGAGTTTGAGAACACTTGATGTATGTCTTGCCGTGCTTATCTGTGGTGACAATGGGATATGCACGTGATCTAATTGATGTATGTTTTGGTGATCAACTTGCGGGTTCAATGAACTTATGCATAGGGGTTGGCACACGTTTTCATCTTGACTCTCCGGTAGAAACTTTGGAGCACTCTTTGATGTACTTTTGTGTTGGTTGAATAGATGAATCTAAGATTGTGTGATGCATATCGTATAATCATACCCACGGATACTTGAGGTGACAATGGAGTATCTAGGTGACATTAGGGATTTGGTTGATTTGTGTCTTAAGGTGTTATTCTAGTACGAACTCTGTGATAGATTGAACGGAAAGAATAGCTTCGCGTTATTTTACTACGGACTCTTGAATAGATCGAGCAGAAAAAATAACTTTGAGGTGGTTTCGTACCCTACCATAATCTCTTCGTTTGTTCTCCGCTATTAGTGACTTTGGAGTGACTCTTTGTTGCATGTTGAGGGATAGTTACATGATCCAATTATGTTATTATTGTTGAGAGAACTTGCACTAGTGAAAGTATGAACCTTAGGCCTTGTTTCCTAGCATTGCAATACCGTTTACGTTCACTTTTATTACTTGTTACCTTGTTGTTTTTATATTTTCAGATTACAAATACCTTTATCTACTATCTATTTTGCACTTGTATCACCATCTCTTCGCCGAACTAGTGCACCTATACAATTTGCCATTGTATTGGGTGTGCTGGGGACACAAGAGACTCTTTGTTATTTGGCTGCAGGTTTGTTTGAGAGAGACCATCTTCATCCTACGCCTCCCACGGATTGACAAACCTTAGGCCATCCACTTGAGGGAAATTTGCTACTGTCCTACAAACCTCTGCACTTGGAGGCCCAACAACATCTACAAGAAGAAGGTTGTGTAGTAGACATCGAGCTCTTTTCTGGCGCCGTTGCCGGGGAGGTGAGTGCTTGAAGGTATATCTTTAGATCTTGCAATCGAATCTTTATTTTCTTGTTTTATCACTAGTTTATTCTATAAAAGAAAACTACAAAAAATGGAATTAAGGTTGCCTCATATGCTTCATCTTTTTAATGACTTTCGTGAAAATGATGGGAAGGAAAATTGTGCTCAAGTACTAGAAGAAGAATTACGTAGAATGCTTGGCATAAAATATGTGAATGATGAGCATGATTGCAATGTTGTTATTATGAATTCTTTGAATACCCATGATGCTAATGATATGCAAAGCCACAAGCTTGGGGATGCTATGTTTGATGAAGATGATATTTTTTGTCCCCCAAGCTTTGATGAGCAAATTTACTATGATGAAAGCATGCCTCCTATCTATGATGATTATTGTGATGACACATATGCTTTAAAGAATAATGATAACCATGAAACTTGTCATCTTTATCTTAATTTCCAATCACATGATAGTTATTTTGTTGAGCTTGCTCCCACTATTGTTGATGAGAATAAATTTGCTTATGTGGAGAGTAGTAAATTTTCTATGCTTGTAGATCATGAAAAGAATGCTTTAGGTGCTGGTTATATTGTTGAATTTATTCATGATGCTACTGAAAATTATTATGAGGGAGGAATATATGCTTTTAGGAATTGCAATAATATCAAGTTTCCTCTCTATGTGCTTAAAATCTTGAAGTTATGCTTGTTTTCCCTTCCTATGCTAGTTGATTATTGTTCCCATAAGTTGTTTGCTCACAAAATCCCTATGCATAGGAAGTGGGTTAGACTTAAATGTGCTAGTCATATTCTTCATTATGCTCTCTTTATGTTTCAATTCTTATCTTTTATGTGAGCATCATTGAAATCATCATGCCGAGCTAGGGGCATTAAACGTTAGCGCTTGTTGGGAGGCAACCCAATTTTATTTTTGTCCTTTGATTTTGCTCATTTTTAGCAATAAATAATTCATCTAGCCTCTGGTTAGATGTGGTTTTATGTTTTAATTAGTGTTTGTGCCAAGTAAAACCTATAGGATCTTCTTGGATAGTAATTGTTTGATCTTGCTGAAAAAGTTAGAAACTTTCTTCTCACGAAAACAATTGTTTAAAATTACAAAAACGTGATAAAATAATAATTCCAATTTAAGTAGATAAATAAACAAATTATATAGGATTTACTATTTTTGTAGAATTTTTGGAGTTCCAGAAGTATACGTTTGATACAGATTACTATAGACTGTTCTGTTTTTGACATATTCTGTTTTCATTGTGTTGTTTGCTTATTTTGATGAATCTATGAGTAGTATCGGAGGGTACGAACCATAGAGAAGTTGGAATACAGTATATATTACAACAATGTGAATTTAGAATGAGTTCACAGCAGTACCTAAGTGGTGGTTTTATTTTCTTATACTAACGGAGCTTACGAGTTTTCTGTTAAGTTTTGTGTTGTGAAGTTTTCAAGTTTTGGGTAAAGATTTGATGGAGTATGGAATAAGGAGTGGCAAGAGACTAAGCTTGGGAATGCCCAAGGCACCCCAAGGTAATATTCAAGGATAACTAAGAGCCTAAGCTTGGGGATGCCCCGGAAGGCATCCCGTCTTTCGTCTTCGTTCATCGGTAACTTTACTTGGAGCTATATTTTTATTCACCACATGATATGTGTTTTGCTTGGAGCGTCATTTTCTTTTGTTAGTATTTGCTTGATGTTATTTAGAATAATGTTTTGCATCTATATTTTCAATAAAAATGTCAAGGATAGCCTTTACCATGCTTATTTTGCAAGTATACATGTTGCTGTTTCAAAACAGAAAGTTTACCGCTGTTGCAAAAATTCCCTAGAAAAGTCAGAATGTGATAAAATGTTGAAACATTTTGCATAATAAGCTCTGATAAATTTACTACAATGGGAATTTTCTTTCATACTTTTGGAGCTATATAAGTATGGATCTTGCTGCATTCTTTACAGACTGTCTTGTTTAGGCAGATTGCTGTTATGTTTGCATTGTTTGCATATGTTTGCTTCTTTAATGATTCTATTAGAGGATAGTACTATTAAATATGTAGAGGAATTTAGTATGAAATGTTGAATAATAATTTTAGTGATTTGCTACAGTAGAGTATGATAAGGTTTCTGCATTGGTTTATACTAACTTATCTCACGAGTCCTTGTTGAGTTTTGTGTGGACGAAGCTTTTGGGATTTAGGGAGACCGTGATATGAGAGGAATTAAGGAGACACAAAAGCTCAAGATTGGGGGATGCCCAAGGCATCCCAAGAAAATATTTTAAGAAGTCTCAAGCGTATAAGCTTGGGGATGCCCCGGTTGGCATCCCACCTTTCTTCTTCAACAACTATCGGTTAGTTTCGGTTGATCCTAAGTTTTTGCTTCTTCACATGAGTTATGCTATCCTTGAAATGTAATTTTATTTTATTTTGCTTGCTGCTTGAATAAAATACCAAGATCTGAAATTCTTAAATGAGAGAGTCCTCACATAGCTAAATAATTATTTCACTACTCATTGATCTTCACTTATATCTTCTTGGAGTAATTTGTCATTTACTCGTGTGCTTCACTTATGCCCTATGAGTAAATGGTTGAAGGAGTTGAATATCATAAATGTGAAATTATATATGTTTCATATGCTTATCCCATGGGGAGTAATGACTTCACATATAAGAAGTAGAGGTGGTAAATTTATTGAAAGTTAGCTAACGTTGTATTGGTCACTTGAACAATTCATGAAAGAATATTGAAGGAAGAGAGATTTCACATATAATATACTATCTTGGACATCTTTTGTAATTGTGAGCACTCGTTGAAATATGACATGATAAAAGGTTGATGTTGGACAAGGAAGACAACGTAATGGGTTATGTTTTCGTATATCTAAAATACAGTATATTGTTATGGATCGCCCAACATGTTGAGCTTGCCTTTCCCTCTCATGCTAGCCAAATTCTTTGCACCAAGTAGAGATACTACTTGTGCTTCCAAACATCCCTTAAACCAGTATTGCCATGAGAGTCCACCATACCTACCTATGGATTGAGTAAGATCCTTCAAGTAAGTTGTCATCGGTGCATGCCATAAAAATTGCTCTCTAAATATGTATGATCTTTTAGTGTGGAGAAAATAAGCTTTATACAATCTTGTGATATGGAAGAAATAAAAGCGACGGACTGCATAATAAAGGTTCCTATCAGAAGTGGCAATATAAAGTGACGTTCCCTCGCATAAAGATTTTGTGCATCCAACTATAAAAGCGCATGACAGCCTCTGCTTCCCTCTGCGAAGGGCCTATCTTTTATTCTTGTCTTTTACCTTATGCAAGAGTCATGGTGATCTTCACCTTTCCTTTTTACATTTTATCCTTCACTACTGGAATCAGCTACTTTGCCATCAGCCAGATCTTTGCCGTCAGCTAGCTGACGGCAAAGAAGCTCTTTGGCATCAGCTACCGTAAAGCAGACGGCAAAGAAATGGCGGACAACAAAGAACCTCTTTGCCATGAGCCGTTTCTTTGCCGTCCGCCACCGACGGCAAAAGAATCTTTACCAACAACCACCGACGGCAAAGAGGAGGTGGCCCCACCCACACCCGCTTTAAAAAACTTAACACCCCACCTCTTTGTCGTCCGCTAGCGGAACAAAGAGAGACAACGCGGACGGCAAAGAGTTGCGGACGACAAAAGAGCCGAGTAACTAACGGCCGCCACCCCGCCTGTTACTCTCCCTTCTCTTCCTCTCTCCTCGACGCCCGCCCTAGCTAGATCCACCACCACCCCGCCCTGCCGCCCGGCGCACCCCTTGCCCGTCGCGCCACCACCCTCGCCCCCCCCGCCGCCGATGCCCGTCGCCCGCCCCCTCCGCCACCGCCGCCGGCGCCGCTGCCCCCGCCGCGCCACGCCGCCGCCCGCCGCCGCCGCCGCCGCCCGCGCCGCCCGCACGCCTTAGCCCGTCGCCAAACCCTCGCCCCACCCGCCCGACGCCCGTCGCCCGCCACTCTCCACCGCCGAGCCGCCCCGCCTGGCAGCGCCGCCCGGCGCCGCCGCCGCCGGTGCCCCCTCGCCGATCGTCCCATTGCTCGGTGAGGGACAACTACTTTTTCCAGTTTTTTTCATTTTTTTGCTGTTTAATTGTTAGTGCTAGATTGTGTTGGTGTTAGAAAAGAATTAGAAGAAGTAGAAGAAGTAGAAGTAGTAGAAGTAGTAGAAAGATGAAAAAGAAGAAGAAGAAAAGAAGTAGAAGAATTGGAAGAAGAAGAAAAAAAGAAATGAAAAGAATTAAAAAAGTAGAAAAAAGATGAAAGAAGAAGAAGAAGAAAGGAAAGAAGAATAAGAAGAGAAAGAAAGAAGAAGAAGTAAGGAAAGGATAGAAGGAAACACCCCGATCGACCCCGACCCCCTGACCCCGACACCGACCCATCGACCCACGACCCGACACCCCGACCCGGACACCACACCCGACAACGACACGACACCCCGACACCCGACCCCCCGAGGCCGACAGGGTCTTATATTTTTGAATTATTAGTTAGGTCATATATTTTTCGATTTTGTTATGAAAAACATCATATATAATTGTGTTGATCGGGTTGATTTAAATGTGCAGTTGTTTCACCGCTGCGAGGTTTGGTGTTCGACGACCTCGCGTGCGTTTGACGAGCTCTGCCTTCTTCGCTTCATGGGTGAGCACAAATGACATGTCCTCCTACCCCATTAATTATTTGCTGCATTACGGTGTTAAATGCAGATGAAACTTGATAGCTAGCTATATGTGTCTTGAATCATCGATTATCGTAACCAATATGTGTCTCCCATTCGAAGCGTCATAGTTATAAATATGCATGCATTTGCATATTTATAACCTTGATTCTTTCGAATTGTCCAACGCTATCCATGGACAGCCCGAGTATGTGTAGATTGGGTTCGTTTTCCCATATGCTTTGCTCCGGATCCGACGCATAAATTTCGTCAGTGCCTCCCCTGTTGTTCTCCGGGTACACATCCTCTCTGTTTATTGCAGAGACGTGTATCAGCTATAATAAATGGGAGGTGCCGAAATTTTAAGCGCCGGATCCGGAGCATAGCATGGGAAAATGAACCCAATCTACACATACTGGTGAGATTAGGACCTATCATTACCTATTAGAGTGTAGGTTGCATGGACGTAATAAAATTGACAAAGTAGATCAACTGATGAATATATACATGGTGAATTATATATATAATTGTTGTGGGTCGGTAGCTCTGAAAGTCAAGATGAGTGATCGATGCGTGGATGTATACCGGTCACTGTCGGAGAACAAATGGAGCGCTGAATGGTTCACAAAAACCAAGGGGTTTGTGCAAGCCGCATTGCAAATGGCGGAGGAAAACTTGGTGCCCTGTTTCCGATCGGCAATTGGGAAAAGAGGATGAGGCTGAAATGGGTAAACCCTGCAGAAGAATGGTTTTACGCCCGATTATACGGTGTGGACATTTCATGGTGAGTCTGCCCAACGTGACCGAGCTGAGGTGGATCATCGTCGCACCGACGAGCATGGTACCGGGATGGAAAACATGGCGCAAGACTATGATGATGCTCGGGATTCGGACGAGGAGATGGAGGAATCTGCAAAGGCCTTCAATGAAATGTTGGAGTCTTCAAAACGTCCGCTCCACGAGCACACTGAGCTTTGTCAGTTGGATGCCATCTCACAAGTAATGGCTTTGAAGGCTCAGTTCAACTTGGGCAGAGAATGCTATGACGCAATTATGACAATATTTGGACGCTTTCTACCCAAAGGCCATGTAATGCCTACAAACCTGTACCAGTCGGACAAAATCCTCCGTGCACTGAAGATGCCCTATGAGAAGATACATGCCTATGAGAAAGGATGTGCCTTATTTAGGCTTGACTATGCGGACTTGAACTATTGTCTCATTTGCAAGTCTTCCAGGTATATTGTGGTAGACAACGGTATGGGTGAGAAGACACGTACAAAAATCCCTGTTAGTGTTCTTCGGCATATGCCAATCGTACCAAGACTTCAGCGTCTTTTCATGGTCGAAGAGACGGCCAGACAGATGACATGGCACAAAACAGGCAAAAGAACCGAACTAGATGCAGATGGGAATCTGATGATGGTACACACATCGGATGGTGTTGCGTGGAAAAACTTTGATGAATTACATGTCGACAAAGCGGCAGATCCGAGGCATCCTCGAGTCGGCATCGGCACCGATGGAGTTCGATGTGTTTGGTATGACGGCAGCCCAATACGCTTGTTGGCCCGTATTTGTCTTTCCACTCAATCTCCCCGGACAGATTATGCAAAGAAAGAACATTTTCACAGCGTTGATAATTCCAGGCCCAACTATCCGGGAAAATATGAATGTGTACATGCAGCCGCTTAAGGACGAATTGCAAGAAGCACAGGATAATGGGTTCAAGACATATGACGCCTATAGCAAGCGAAACTTCATAATGCGATATACGGTACATGTACTCGACGATGACTTGTCAGCGTATACGCTTATTCGTTGGCTGGTGTGTGCATGGAAGGTTCCGTGCCCCACATGCAAGGGAGCTCTTGAGTTTCGTTGGCTTCGGGCGGTCGCAAGTTTTCTTGCTTCGACATGCATAGACAGTTCTCGGATCCTCGCCATAAGTTCGGGAAAGACAAGAAGAACTTCATCGAGGTAGAGTTGTAAAAACTCTGCACCACCTGTGTTGACAGCCAATGCAGACCTGGATCGATTAAACACTCTCGAGCCAGATCCAGGAGCGTCGGGGTACTTCAAGGGGTATAATTACGAGCACGCTGGACTCACAAAACATGCTTATGGGATCTGCCTTACTTCAAAGACCTCCTTTGCCCACACAACATCGACGTGATGCACCTTGAGAAGAATATCGCCGAGGCACTTTTGGTACATTGTTCGGCATAGATGGGAAGTCAAAGGATAATACTAAGGCTAGAGTCAATCTGGAGGCGCTATGTGGTAGGCCGTTACAAAACATGAAAGAACCGAAAGGAAAGCGAATCGGACGAAGCCAAAGGCATGGTTCAATCTTGGAAGGCCAGCTATGAGGGAAATTATCTTGTGGGTGAAAATGCACGGTTGATGTTCCCGATGGGTATGCACGGTGAATCTAAAGAGGGGAGCGAGTCTTGATAAATTGAAGATATTTGGTCTCAAGAGTCATGATTGGCACATATGGATTGAGCGGGTAATGCCGGTGATGTTGCGTGGCTTCACCCTGAGGATGAATGGCTAGTACTGGCAGAACTCAACTATTTCTTCCGTGTTCTTTGTGCGAAAGAACTATCTTTGGCGTGCTAGAAGAAATGGAAGAGTTGGCGCCAGAGTTGATCTGCAAGTTAGAGAAGATCTTTCCACCGGGCTTCTTTAATCCAATGTATCATTTGATTTTGCATCTCCCGACCGAGGCAAGATTGGGGGGCCCGTGCAAAATCGTTGGTGCTACCCAACTGAGAGGATGCAGAAGATGCTTCGAGAAAAATGTAAAAATAAACGTAGAATTGAAGCGTCTATGGCTGAGGCATTCATCATCGAGGAGGCGGCAAACTTCGTGGATCGCACACTCTGAAACCAAAAATCGTCATTTGCATAATTCTAAGCCTCGGTACAATCTTGTGAGCCTAAAAGGTGGATCCAACCTCAGCCTATTCAAAGGGAATCTCGCACCAGCCGGTGTTTCAAATCCGGTATCTTTGGATAACGAAGAATGGCGTACCATTTCGTTGTATATCTTCAACAACACGATAGAAGTGTGGCCGTACATCGAGTAAGTTCTCGGTACATTGTTTCGCAACTTCTATTTCCGTTTGAACTGCTCTTATTCTGGATATTTCATACGGTCGATACGTCGCCCTATTCTCGTATGGGCGGTGATCCAAAAGGATTCCGTCGAAGAGTATGAGCTTCTACTTAAAAGCAAGGAGGCGGCTATCCCGGTTTCATCTCTTGGTTCAAACAAACGGTAAATTCTATTAGACAATTTCATTTCATTCGCTAATTTGTGCGTAATGCAACAATCCTTTCATATTAAACTTGTAGGCTATCAGAGTCTATGGACGCCGAATTGAGATAAGTCGCTAATGGTTTTGACTATAAGGTCCGTTCATTTGACAAATACGACATCAACGGGTATCGTTTTAGTACCTATGGCAAAGAGCTATCTATGGCCGACCGAAAGTCTACAAATTGTTGTGTATCTGCTATCAGCGAAGGAGGTACCGAGTATTATGGGAGAGTTGAAGCAATTTATGAACTTCTATTCTATGGTGAAAACCCACCGAATGTCGTAGTCTTCAAATGTTATTGGTTTCAGCCGAAGGAGACTAGAAGGACTCATGAACATATAGGGCTAGTTGAAATCAACCAAAGCACCCATTAGATGTTCCTGATGTCTATATTACGGCTCAACAGGCGACCCAAGTATTCTATCTACCCTGGGCGTGCCAAACTAATCCAAATCTGAAAGGTTGGGATGTCGTTTATCAAGTGCCGCCACGTGCTAGACTATCTCCCCCAAAGGAAGAGGATTATGAAGACTATAACCCAGACACATATGAAGGAGAATTCTTCCAAGAGACACGTCTTTCCAAAAAGCGTTTCAAGAACCGGTATACTTCACCCCAAAACATTGAAGTAGACAACGACAGTGAATCCCACATCACCCGGAGGAGGAACAAGAAGAGCCGGAACAAGAAGAGGTTCGCTGCGACGACCTCTCAATGCTTGACCGATTACGTAAAGGTGGCCTTCCACATGTTGATGCCACTGAACCCTATGAGCCCGTCATTGATTATAGTGATGATGATGATGATTATGCATTTATTGATGATATTGATCGAGATTATTAGTAGTGTCAGGTATTCAATTTTTTTATGTTGTACTTGATGATGATACACTTAAGTGATATACATATTATTATTCATGACGGTATTTTTTTATGTTGTACTAATTTCGTTTACTCTTTGTCATGGCGGTGTTGAAAGATGGAAGGGAGCCGATCGAGGCCAAGGACAACGTGCCCAAATTGAAGGTGTGCCACACCATCAAGGTAGCTCCACTTATATCGATTCGGGCGGAATTGGGTATGTGGTTTGCTTCATGATTAATGCAATTCATTCATCATGCTAGCTTGAGCCCTTTAGTTACTAATTTACTTTGTTTCTCTCTTTCGGGCATGCTACAATAAGGCGGATAAGGTGCGGAGAAGTACGACCTGTATGCCATGGCCCACACTGCCTCTTACAAGCAAGTCAAGGGGAAGGCGAGGAAAGGGGAGGAGTTTAACCCGAGCCATATTCCCTACAATCCAGAGCAGGTGATGATATCTAGTGGTGGGAGGTCCCGTGGCTCCATAGCCATTGATCCAGAGATTGCTCCTGAGACCACGGTGAGTTTAATTTGAATGGACGTTACTTGCTAGTCTTAACATTTGAGTGTCATCATGCTAACGAAACATTGGAAATGATCTTTGGTGCAGCGTAACTCCACACAAGCATCACACGTTCCTTCTCCGACCATCGGCATGAGCCAGCCCGCTCCCACACCTCCATGATCAAGGTAAGTTTCTCTAGTTTTTTCTTAACAAATGCATAAAGACCTAGACTTAGCTTTATTTCATCCAATATGCTTACCTTAATGACCTAGAGTTAGCTTCTTTTCCCGCAAAATGACTTAATAAGCTTATCGACCTCCAAAACCAGCCATTTTACCTAAGTTAGCTCTAAAACAATCTATACTTAGCTTTGTTTCCTCCAAAATGACCTAAGTTAGTTATAATATGCTTAGTTAACTAGGTTTGCTCAATAATGACATGTACTTACCTTACTTATGTAAAAAAACAGCATAATTAGCTTAGTTAACTCATAAACGATCCATTTTACTTACGTTAGCTCTAAAATGATGCATTTTACCTAAGTTAGCTCATAAACGATCCATTTCACCTAAGTTACCTCACAAACGATGGTGTGCTTCTTCATCTAGTCTTCTTCTTCTAGTCACCTTTTCCTAACTTTCTTATTTGCCATTTTTCATATTTCATTCACTTCTCGGAAGCTAGCTTGCTATGATGGAGTGCTTGTTTTTTATTTCATTCTCTTCTAGTATTCTTCTAGCTTGCTACGATGGAACTTGCTATCTTGATGAAACTTTGCATTGTAATATGTATGTGCAACTTCCTAATGGTTGCAACTTATGTGTATGTGCAACTTGCTATGTATGAATGGATGGAACTATATATGTATGTACGATGAAACTTATTTGTTGTTAAATAGCCCTGTGAAATATATCTATATATGTCATATATATTTGCTGTGAAAATTGTTGGATTAAAAAACAGAAAAAGAGACAATATGCAGGATCTTTGCCGTCTGCCACCGACGGCAAAGGGTTCTTTGCCATCGCCAATGACGGCAAAGAGGACACGTGGCGTGCAATCGTAGCTTCGGGAGGCTGACCAATTAGGTCGGTTTGCCTCTGATGGTGACGGCAAAGAGGAAAAACTTTGCCTACGGCGGACGGCAAAGGCCTGCCGTGTAGTGACGTCGGTGACATCATTCGGGGACGACAAAGGCCTTCCGAAGTTTGCCGTCAGCGGCGGACGGCAAAGGCCTTCCGTTAACCACCTAACGGAGTAACAACGCATTTATTGACGTCCGCATTCTTTGCCGTCCGCTGCTGATGGAAAAGGCCCCTTTGCCGTCAGCCGCCCGAAGCAGACGACAACGTAGCTCTTAGCCGTCCCGTACTTTGCCATCCATCTTTGTCGTCCGCTATCCATGCCTTTGCCGTCTGCCGTGGCAGATGGCAAAGTAGCTGATTCCTGTAGTGCTTTGGCAAGCACCTTGTGTTGGAAAGATTTTGATATATATATCCAATTGGATGTAAGGCATCATGAACTATTATTGTTGACATTACCCTTGAGGTAAAAGGTTGGGAGGCGAATCTATAAGCCCCTATCTTTCTCTGTGTCTGATTAAAACTTTGAACCCATAAATATCGCGTGAGTGTTAGCAATTGTGAAAGACTAAATTATAGTTGAGTATGTGAAGTTTGCTGAATCAAAGCTCTGACATAGACTCTTCCTGAAAATAAGATGAATTGTAATTGTTTGATGACTAATAACACGGTTTGCTAGTTTTCAAGAAAATTTGTGATCTATACTTTAACATGTGAATAGTTTGTTACTTGATCATGAAAAGTTTTATGAGATAAGCTACTGTTATGACATATTATGACGCTAGAAAAGGTGATTGAAATTATCATTGATCAAACTTGTGCACCTTCTAGCATTCACACATCATAAATTATTTCTTTTATCATTTACCTACTCGAGGACGAGCAGGAATTAAGCTTGGGGATGCTGATACGTCTCCAACGTATCTATAATTTATGAAGTATTCATGCTATTATATTATCTGTTTTGGATGTTTATGGGCTTTAGTAAACACTTATATATTATTTTTTGGACTAACCTATTAACCGGAGGCCCAGCCCAGATTGCTGTTTTTTTGCCTATTTCAGTGTTTTGAAGAAAAGGAATATCAAACGGAGACAGAATGAGACCTTCGGGAGAGTTATTTTTGGAACGGAAGCAATCCAGGAGACTTGGAGTGTACGTCAGGGAAGCAACGAGGTGGCCACGAGGCAGGGAGGTGCGCCTGCCACCCTAGGCGCGCCCCCTACCCTCATGGGCCCCTCATGGCTCCCCTGACCGACTTCTTTCGCCTATATATGTCCATATACCCTAAAAACATCGGGGAACAGAATAAATCGGGAGTTCCACCGCCGCAAGCCTCTATAGCCACCAAAAACCAATTGGGGCCCTGTTCCGGCACCCTGACGGAGGGGGGAACCCTCACCGGTGGCCATCTTCATCATCCCGGCGATCTCCATGACGAGGAGGGAGTAGTTCACCCTCGGGGCCGAGGGTATGTACCAGTAGCTATGTGTTTGATCTCTCTCTCTCTCTCTCTCTCTCTCTCTCTCTCTCTCTCGTGTTCTTGATTCGACACTATCTAGATGTATCACGAGATTTGATATTATATTTGTATCTTATTATGTTTCTCCCCCTCTGCTCTCTTGTAATGGATTGAGTTTTCCCTTTGAAGTAATCTTATCGGATTGAGTCTTTAAGGATTTGAGAACACTTGATGTATGTCTTGCCGTGCTTATCTGTGGTGATAATGGGATATTCACATGATCTACTTGATGTATGTTTTGGTGATCAACTTGCGGGTTTAATGAACTTATGCATAGGGGTTGGCACGTTTTGTCTTGACTCTCCGGTAGAAACTTTGGGGCACTCTTTGAAGTACTTTTGTGTTGGTTGAATAGATGAATCCGAGATTGTGTGATGCATATTGTATAATCATACCCACGGATACTTGAGGTGACAATGGAGTATCTAGGTGATGAGGGTTTTGGTTGATTTGTGTCTTAAGGTGTTATTCTAGTACGAACTCTATGATAGATTGAACGGAAAGAATAGCTTCGCGTTATTTTACTACGGACTCTTGAATAGATCGAGCAGAAAGAATAACTTTGATGTGGTTTCGTACCCTACCATAATATCTTCGGTTGTTCTCCGCTATTAGAGACTTTGGAGTGACTCTTTGTTGCATGTTGAGGGATAGCTATATGATCCAATTATGTTATTATTGTTGAGAGAACTTGCACTAGTGAAAGTATGAACCCTAGGCCTTGTTTCTACACATTGCAATACCATTTACGCTCACTTTTATTACTTGTTACCTTGCTCTTTTTATATTTTCATATTACAAAAACCTATATCTACTATCCATATTGCACTTGTATCACCATCTCTTCGCCGAAATAGTGCACCTATACAATTTACCATTGTATTGGGTGTGTTGGGGACACAAGAGACTCTTTGTTATTTGGTTGCAGGGTTCCTTGAGAGAGACCATCTTCATCCTACGCGTCTCACAGATTGATAAACCTTAGGTCATCCACTTGAGCGAAATTTGCTACTGTCCTACAAACCTCTGCACTTGGAGGCCCAACAACGTCAACAATAAGAAGGTTGTGTAGTATACATCACCTCCCCCTCTAGTACGAATTGGACAAGGAGGGGGGCGGCGCCCCCCTTTCCTTCCCCTCTCTCTCCTCCTTCCCCCTTCTCCTACTCCTACTAGGAAAGGAGGAGTACTACTCCCGGTGGGAGTAGGACTCCCCTTGGCGCCCTCCTCGGCTGGCCGCCTCCCCTAGCTCCTTTATATACGGGGGCAGGGGGCACCCCATGGACACAACAATTGATCATTGATCTCTTAGCCGTGTGCGGTGCCCCCCCTCCACCATAATCCACCTCGATAATATCATAGCGATGCTTAGGCGAAGCCCTGCGTTGGTAGCATCATCATCACCGTCCTCACGCCGTCGTGCTAAAACGAAACTCTCTGGCGAAGCTCTGCTGGATCGGAGCTCGCGGGACGTCATCGAGTTGAACGTGTGCTGAACTCGGAGGTGCCGCGCATTCGGTACTTGGATCGGTCGGATCATGAAGACGTACGACTACATCAACCGTGTTGTCATTACGCTTCCGCTTTCGGTCTACGAGGGTACGTGGACACACTCTCCCCGCTCGTTGTTATGCATCACCATGATCTTGCGTGTGCGTAGGAAAATTTTGGAATTACTACGTTCCCCAACACTTAATTTTCCTATTTTGTTAATATTCCAAAACAGAGAAAAATTGCTATTAGAATGGTTTTGGAGTCGGTTTACTTACCATACCACATGCCTATTCCTTTTCGGAGTCTGAAATGTTCTGGAAAGTTCCCTTACGTACTCCTCTGGGGTTACGGTATCAATTATATTGGTCTCAACATTTATGGGATTACCTGAGATATAATGTTTGATTCTTTGACCGTTACCACCATCGGATTTGTGCCTTCGGTGTTATTGATTTTTATGGCACCAGAACGATAGACCTCCTCGATAATGTAAGGACCTTCCCATATAGAGAGAAGCTTTCCTACAAGAAATCTAAAACGAGAGTTGTATAGCAAAACATGATCACCTACATTAAACTCACGCTTTTGTATCCTCTTGTCATGCCATCTTTTAACTTTTTCTTTAAACAACTTAGAATTCTCATAGGCTTGGGTTCTCCATTCATCAAGCGAGCTAATGTCAAATAACCTCTTCTCACTGGCAAGTTTGAAGTCATAATTGAGCTCTTTAATAACCCAATATGCCTTATGTTCTAATTCAAGAGGTAAGTGACAAGCCTTTCCATAAACCATTTTATATGAAGACATACCCATAGGGTTCTTATAAGCAGTTCTATAAGCCCATAATGGATCATCAAGTTTCTTAGACCAATTCTTCCTAGATCTATTAACAGTCTTTTGCAAAATCAATTTAATCTCTCTATTGCTCAATTCTACTTGACCACTAGACTGAGGATGATATAGAGATGCAATTCTATGGTTAACATTATACTTAGCAAGATTTATGGAAAGCACCATGAATAAAATGTGAACCACCATCAGTCATTAAATATCTAGGGACTCCAATCCTCGGAAAAATAACTTCTTTAAGCATCTTAATAGAAGTGTTATGATCAGAACTACTAGTTGGAATAGCTTCTACCCACTTAGTAACGTAATCAACAACAACTAAAATATGTGTATACCCATTAGAGGAAGGAAAAGGTCCCATATAATCAAAACCCCAAACATCAAATGGTTCAATAACAATTGAATAATTCATAGGCATTTCCTGACGTCTACTAATATTGCCAATTCTCTAGCATTCATCATAAGACAAGACAAACTTACGAGCATCCTTGAAGAGAGCAGGCCAATAAAAACTGGATTGCAATACCTTGTGTGCAGTTCTATCTCCAGCGTGGTGTCCTCCGTAAGACTCGGAGTTGCACTTGCATAGGATCTGTCCCTGTTCATGCTCAGGTACACAATGTCTGATAACACCATCTACTCCTTCTTTAGTAAGGTGTGGGTCATCCCAAAAGTAATGTCTTAAATCATAGAAAACTTTTTCTTTTGCTGGTATGTGAAACTAGGTGGTATAAATTTAGCAACAATGTAATTAGCATAATCAGCATACCATGGAGTAGTACGAGAAGCATTTATGACAGCTAATTGTTCATCAGGAAAGCTATCATCTATAGGCAGTGGGTCATCAAGAACATTTTCTAATCTAGACAAGTTGTCTGCAATGAGGTTCTCAGCTCCCCTTCTATCAATAATATGCAAATCAAATTCTTGTAACAAGAGAACCCATCTAATAAGTCTAGGTTTAGCATCTTTCTTTTCCATAAGATATTTAATAGCAGCATGATCGTTGTGAATAGTTACTATGGAATCAACAATATAAGATCTGAACTTATCACAAGCAAAAACAACTGCCAAAAATTCTTTTTCAGTAGTAGCATAATTTCTTTGGGCACTGTCTAGAGTTTTACTAGCATAATGAATAACATTTAATTTGTTATCAACTCTTTGCCCTAGAACAACACCAACAGCATAATCACTAGCATCGCACATAATTTCAAAGGGTAAATTCCAATCAGGTGGCTGAACAATAGGTGCAGAAATCAAGGCTTTCGTAAGTATTTCAAATGCTTCTACACAATCAACATCAAAAACAAAAGGAACATATTTTTGCAAGAGATTAGTGAGAGGCCTAGAAATTTTAGAGAAGTCTTTAATAAACCTCCTATAGAAACCAACATGACCAAGGAAACTTCTTGTACCTTTGATATCTTTAGGACACGACATCTTTTCAATAGCATCTACTTTAGCTTTATCAACTTCAATACCGCTTTTAGAAATTTTATGCCCCAAGACAATACCTTCACTAACCATAAAGTGGCACTTCTCCCAATTCAAGACAAGGTTAGTTTCTTCACATCTCTACAAAACTCGATCAAGGTTTCTTAAGCAATCATCAAAATAAGTTTCGTAAATGGAGAAATCATCCATGAAAACCTCAACAATCTTTTCACAAAAATCAGAGAATATAGCAGTCATACATCTTTGAAAGGTAGCAGGTGCATTGCATAAACCAAAAGGCATACGTATATAAGCAAAGGTACCGAAAGGGCAAGTATAAGTGGTCTTCTCCTGATCATTTTTTGACACAGGTATTTGATAAAAACCAGAATAATCATCTAGAAAGCAAAAATGTGTATATTTGGATAGTCTTTCTAGAATTTGATCAATAAAAGGTAGGGGGTAATGATCTTTCCTAGTAGCTTTATTCAATTTGCAAAAATCAATTACCATTCTATAGCCTGTAACAATTCTTTGTGGAATCAATTCATTCTTATCATTAGGAACAATAGTAATACCTCCCTTCTTAGGGACACAACGAACGGGACTCACCCATCTACTATCAGCAATAGGATAAATTATGCCTTCCTCCAGAAGCTTTAGTATTTCATTTCTTACCACTTCTTTCATTTCGTAATTTAACCGTCGTTGGTGATCAACAACTGGTTTTGCATCATGCTCCAAATTAATTTTGTGCTGACATAGAGTGGGACTAATGCCCTTAAGATCAGCAAGAGTATATCCAATAGCAGCACGGTGCTTCTTCAGAGTTTTCAATAATTTCTTTTCTTCATGCTCTAAAAGGTTAGCACTAATAATAATAGGATATATCTTCTTTTCATCAAGATAAGCATATTTCAAAGTATCGGGTAATTGTTTAAGCTCAAACACGGGACCACCCTTGGGTGGAGGAGGATCTCCAAGGATTTCAATAGGCAAATTGTGTTTCAAAACAGGCCCTTGATTAAAGAATATTTCATATATTTTCCTTCTTTCATTCATAAACATATCATTTTCATGGTCTAGCAAATATTGTTCTAAATGATCTGTAAGAGGCACGACAATAGAAGCAAGACCAATAATTTCATCCTTACTAGGCAATTCTTTATCATGGGGTTGTCTATGAAATTTAGAGAAATTAAAATCATGAGACATATCCCCTAAACCAACAGTAACAATGTCTTTCTCGCAGTCTATCTTAGCATTAACAGTATTCAAGAAAGATCTACCAAATATAATGGGACAAAAATCATCTTGTGGGGAACCAAGAACAAGAAAATCAGTAGGGTATTTAATTTTCCCACACAAGACTTCAACATCTCTAACAATCCCAATTGGTGATATAGTATCTCTATTAGTAAGCTTAATAGTAACATCAATATCTTCTATCTCAACAGGTGCAATATCATTCATAATTTCTTAGTATAAGGTATAAGGAATTGCACTCACACTAGCACCCACATCACATAAGCCATGATAACAATGATATCCTATTTTAACACAAACAACAGGCATGCCAACAACATGTCTATGTTTATCTTTAATATCAGGTTTAGCAATTCTAGCAACTTCATCACAGAAATAAATAACATGCACATCAATATTATCGACCAAGAGATCTTTAACCATAGCAATACTAGGTTCAACTATAATTTGTTCATGGGGTGTAGGTGTTCTAGTATAACTCTTACGAACCACAGTTGAAGCTTTAGCATGTTCCTTTATTCTAACAGGAAAAAGTGGTTTCTCAACATAAGCAGTAGGAACAATAGGATCAACATTATAAGTAATAGTTTCTTCTTCAACTTTACTAGGTTCTAATACTTTCACTTCAATGGGAGGATGATATTTAAACTACTTATCCTTAGGGAGATCAACATGAGTAGCAAATGATTCACAAAAATAAGCTACTATCTCAGAGTCAAGTCCATATTTAGTGCTAAAATCACGAAAAGTATCGGTATCCATAAAAGATCTAACACAATGAAACTTAATGTTTATACCTAACTCCTTACCTTCGTAGAGTTCCCAATCTTCAGAGTTGCGTTTAATTCTTTCCAATAAATCCCATTTGAATTAATAGTCTTCTTCATAAAAGAACCAGTACAAGAAGTATCAAGCATGGATCGATCATTATGAGAAATCCGGGCATAAAAATTCTGAATAATAATTTCTCTTGAGAGCTCATGATTGGGGCATGAATGTAACATTGACTTAAGCCTCCCCAAAGCTTGAGCGATACTTTCTCCTTCACAAGACCAAAAGTTATATATATAGTTTTGATCACAATGAACCAGATGCATAGGATAAAACTTCTGATGAAGTTGTAGTTCCAAGTTCCAATATCATCACATAGCCTAAACCATGTCAATGCCTTTCCCTTCAAAGTTAAAGGGAAGACCTTCTTATTGACAACATCCTCGGGCATACCTGCAAGCTTAAATAATCCACAAACTTCATCCACATACATTAGGTGCATATCGGGATGTAATGTTCCATCTCCTGCATAAGGATTAGCCAACAGTTTCTCTATCATACCCGAAGGAATTTCATAATAAATATTTTTAGTAGGTGCAGTAGGTTGAGGAGCAACTCTTTGCTCTTCTGGTCAAGGTGAAGATACCCCGAACAAGCCCCTCAAAGGATTATTTTCCATAGTAACAAGTGACTGTAAATTTCAGCACACTATAAATGTTTCCTTTCCAAATTCCACTTACCAAAGGCGCTTCACTCCCCGGCAATGGCGCCAGAAAAGATTCTTGATGACCCACAAGTATAGGGGATCTATCGTAGTCCTTTCGATATGTAAGAGTGTCGAACCCAACAAGGAGCAGAAGGAAGTGACAAGCGGTTTCCAGCAATGTATTCTCTCCAAGCACTGAAATTATCGGTAACAGATAGTTGTGTGATAAGATAATTCATAACGGGTAACAAGTAACAAAAGTAAAAAAAGGGGAGCAAGGTGGCCCAATCCTTTTTGTAGCAAAGGACAAACCTAGACGAACTCTTATATAATGCAAAGCGCTCCCGAGGACACATGGGAATTGTTGTCAAGTTAGTTTTCATCATGCTCATATGATTCGCATTCATTACTTTGATAATTTGATATGTGGGTGGACCGGTGCTTGGGTGCTGCCCTTCCTTGGACAAGACTCCCACTTATGATTAACTCCTCTCGCAAGCATCCGCAACTACAAAAGAAGAATTAATATAAATCTAACCATGGCGTGAAACATATGGATCCAAATTAGCCCCTTACGAAGCAACGCATAAACTAGGGTTTAAGCTTCTGTCACTCTAGCAACCCATCATCTACTTATTACTTCCCAATGCCTTCCCCTGTGCCCAAACAATGGTGAAGTGTCATGTAGTCGACGTTCACATAACACCACTAGAGGAAAGACAACATACATCTCATCAAAATAGCGAATGAATACCAAATTCACATGATTACTTATAAAAAGACTTCTCCCATGTCCTCAGGAACAAACGTAACTACTCACAAAGCATATTCATGTTCATAAACAGAGGAGAATTAATTATCATTAAGGATCTGAACATATGGTATTTCACCGAATAAACCAACTAGCATCAACTACAAGGAGTAATCAACACTACTAGCAACCCACAGGTACCAATCTGAGGTTTTGAGACAAAGATCAGATACAAGAGATGAACTAGGGTTTGAGAGGAGATGGTGCTGGTGAAGATGTTGATGGAGATTGACCCCCTCTCGATGAGAGGGTCGTTGGTGATGACAATGGCTTCGATTTTTCCCTCACTGAGGGAAGTTTCCCCGGCAGAACAGCTCCACCGAAGCCCTAGATTGGTTCTTCCCAAGTTCCACCTCGAGATGGCGGTGCTTCATCCCGAAAGCTTTGTTCTGATTTTTTCCATGTCAAAACACACCATATAGCAGAAGATGGGCGTCGGGGGCCTACCAGGTGGCCCACAAGACTGGAGGGCGCGCCCTCCACCCTTGTGGATGACAGGTGGCCCCCTCTGGTGCTTTCTTCGCCAAATATTTTTTATATATTCCAAAAATATTCTCCGTGAAGTTTCAGGACTTTTGGAGTTGTGCAGAATAGGTCTCTAATATTTGTTCCTTTTCCAGCCCAGAATTCCAGTTGCGGGCATTCTCCCTCTTCATGTAAACCTTATAAAATAAGAGAGAAAGGGCATAAGTATTGTGATATAATGTGTAATAACAACCCATAATGCAATAAATATTGATATAGAAGCATGATGCAAAATGGACGTATCAAGTGCCACCGGGGGAACCATCATCGCGGTGATCGTCTTCATCAACATCACCAACTTCATCACCTTCCTCATCTCTTTTAAGCGGTCCACTCTCCCGCACCCCACTGTAATCCCCTACTTAAACATGGTGCTTTATACCACATATTATGATCTAATGATGTGTTGCCATCCTGTGATGTTCTGAGTAGATTTCTTTTGTCTTTGGGTTGATTGATGATCTAGATTGGTTTGAGTTGTATGTTTTATTTTGGTGCTGTCCTATGGTGCCTTCCGTGCCGCACACACGTGAAGGATTCCCGTTGTAGGGTGTTGCAATACGTTCATGATTCGCTTATAGTGGGTTGCTAGAGTTACATAAGCTTAAACCCGAGTAAGGGGGTTGCTGCATATGGGATAAATGGGACTTCATACTTTAGTGCTATGGTTGAGTTTTACCTTAATGATCTTTAGTAGTTGCGGATGCTTGCTAGAGTTCCAATCATAAGTGCATATGTTCCAAGTAGAGAAAGTATGTTAGCTTATGACTCTCCCTCATAAAATTGCAATAATGATTACTAATCCTGTTAACAATTTCCTAGGATGATTCCGCATACCGATCCATCATTATTCCACACTCGCTATTTATAATATATAGTAATATGTTCTAACCTTATGTTAACAGCACCTATTTTTATATTTTAGTTCTCTGATATCATGCAAAGCTATCCTCTTCATACTCACAACATAGTTTTATTTCTCGTTTCTAGATGGAATCAAACGTTCGATGTACGCAGAGTCATATCAGTGGCAGATAGGACTTGGGATAATATTGATCTTACTGGTACGTCACAGACGTATCTATAATTTTTTATTGTTCCATGCTATTATATTACCTGTTTTGGATGTTTATGGGCTTTATTATACACTTTTATATTATTTTTGGGACTAACCTATTAACCGGAGGCCCAGCCCAAATTATTCTTTTCTTGCCTATTTCAGTGTTTCGAAGAAAAGGAATATCAAACGGAGTCCAAACGGAATGAAAACTTTGGGAGAGTTATTTTTGGAACGGAAGTAATCCAGGAGACTTGGAGTGTACGCGAGGGAAGAAACGAGGAAGCCACGAGGCAGGGAGGCGCGCCCTACCCCCCTGGGCGCGCCCCCACCCTCATGGGCCCCTCGTGGCTCCCCTGACTGACTTCTTTCGCCTATATATGTCCATATACCCTAAAAACATCGGGGAACAGAATAGATCGGGAGTTCCATCGCCGCCACAAGCCTCTGTAGCCACCAAAAACCAATCGGGACCCTGTTCCGGCACCCTGCCGAAGGGGGGAACCCTCACCGGTGGCCATCTTCATCATCCCGGCGCTGTCCATGACAAGGAGGGAGTAGTTCACCCTCGGGGCTGAGGGTATGTACCAGTATCTATGTGTTTGATCTCTCTCTCTCGTGTTCTTGAGTTGGCACGATCTTGATGTATCGCGAGCGTTGCTATTATAGTTGGATCTTATGATGCTTCTCCCCCTCTACTCTCTTGTAATGGATTGAGTTTTCCCTTTGAAGTTATCTCATCGGATTGAGTCTTTAAGGATTTGAGAACACTTGATGTATGTCTTGTCGTGCTTATCTGTCGTGACAATGGGATATTCACGTGATCTACTTGATGTATGTTTTGGTGATCAACTTGCGGGTTCCGCCCATGAACCTATGCATAGGGGTTGGCACACGTTTTTGTCTTGACTCTCCGGTAGAAACTTTGGGGCACTCTTTGAAGTACTTTTGTGCTGGTTGAATAGATGAATCCGAGATTGTGTGATGCATATCGTATAATCATACCCACGGATACTTGAGGTGACAATGGAGTATCTAGGTGACATTAGGGTTTTGGTTGATTTGTTTCTTAAGGTGTTATTCTAGTACGAACTCTATGATAGATTGAATGGAAAGAATAGCTTCGTGTTATTTTACTACGGACTCTTGAATAGATTGAGCAGAAAGGATAACTTTTAGGTGGTTTCATACCCTACCATAATCTCTTCGTTTGTTCTCCGCTATTAGTGACTTTGGAGTGACTCTTTGTTGCATGTTGAGGGATAGTTATATGATCCAATTATGTTATTATTGTTGAGAGAACTTGCACTAGTGAAAGTATGAACCCTAGGCCTTGTTTCAAAGCATTGCAATACCGTTTACGCTCACTTTTATCACTTGCTACCTTGCTGTTTTTATATTTTCAGATTACAAATACCCATATCTACCATCCATATTGCACTTATATCACCTTCTCTTCGCCGAACTAGTGCACCTATACAATTTACCATTGTATTGGGTGTGTTGGGGACACAAGAGACTCTTTGTTATTTGGTTGCAGGGTTGCTTGAGAGAGACCATATTTATCCTACGCCTCCCACGGATTGATAAACCTTAGGTCATCCACTTGAGGGAATTTGCTCTTGTCGTACAAACCTCTGCACTTGGAGGCCCAACAACGTCTACAAGAAGAAGGTTGCGTAGTAGACATCAAGCTCTTTTCTGGCTCCGTTGCCGGGGAGGCTAGGTAAGCGGCACTCACACCCCGTCAATCAAGCTCTTTTCCAGCGCCGTTGCCGGGGAGGTGAGTGCTTGAAGGTATATCTTTAGATCTTGCAATCGAATCTTTTTGTTTCTTGTTTTATCACTAGTTTAGTTTATAAAATAAAACTATAAAAAATGGAATTGAGTTTGTCTCATACTCTTCATCTTTTTAATATCTTTCGTGAGAATGATGGAAAGGAAAATTGTGCTCAAGTGCTAGAAGAAGAAGTCTATAAAATGTTTGGCACTAAATCTTTGAATAATGAGCATTATTAAAATGTTGCAAGTATGAATTCCTTGAATATCCATAGTACTAATGATGATTGCACTAGTTATGATGAAAATATCTCCTATAAGCATGTCAATTTTTGTGGAGTGCATTGGGTTTGCAAGTACACACCAAATAGGGAAGATAGATATTGCAAGAGGCATAAGCATTTAGAAACTAAATTTTTGCAAGAAAGGCTAGATGTTTGTGCTAAAAGGTTAAATTTTCTTAGCCGTACTTGTGAACTTTGCAATGAACGTGGTCACTTAACTATCCGATGCAAATTGTTTCATGGTCTAATCGTGTCCAAAAATTGTGATGACTTGATTTCCCTTGCACATCATAATGAACTTAATTTGCTTATGGGTTACGAAGAAATGAAACGTATAACTAAGTATCTTCCAGAATTTGCCCGTTATAAACTTCTTGAATTTGATCTAGAGGAAATTTATATGTATTGTGCGGTGAATTGCATTGAAAATCCTTATATTGCCAATTACATAAAGAAAAGAAAGCAAATAGAAGATGAAGATAATACTAATGAAAGGGAAGAGACTTCCCAATATCCTCCTATTATTTATTATGATGAATCAGGTAATGAGGAGGAGCTTTATATTCAACCAATCTCATCAATAAGGAGCTCAAAAAAGAGGATTGAACCCACACATGATGTGGTGAAGAATAAGAAAAGAAAAAGGAAGAGAGGTAAAAAGGTATCTCTCCCTAATAATGTTGCTCCTATTACTGTTGTGCCTCATGAAAATGAATCAAAAATAATTGTGGAAGATGATGCACTTGATGATGATCTCATTGTGCCTATTGCTTGTTGTGATGATTATGATTGGGAAGATAATGGTACTTCTTATGATCTAGAAAATCTTTTTGGCACTTGCTTGGAATAATATGATGATAATGTTTGCTATATTATTGGTGCTATCCATACTATTAACGATGAGAGTGATTATGCTTATGATATAAAAGGCCCAAGCTTGGGGATGCTATGTTTGATGAGGATGGCACATTTGAGAATATATTTGCTGAAATTAATGTTTGTCCCAAGCTTGGGGATGTTATGTTTAATGAAGATGATATTTTTATTTAGCCTCCCAAATTTTGATATGCAAAGTTGTTATGATGATAGCATGCCTTCTACCTATGATGATTATATTGATGAAAGTGGGTTTGGAAGAGTGTCAACTTTAGGAAGTAATGATCCCACTATTTTGGAGGATGTTGAATCTTATAATATTTATGAAAGTGGATTTGGAGAGGTCATGACTTTATTTAGTGATGAGTCCACTATCTTGGAAGAGGTTTCAATCGATTATGATGAGAACAAAGTTGCTACTTATGATGGTTATTGTGATGAAACTTATGCTATAAAAAGTAGTGATGATTATATTTATAAAACTTGTCATGATTATGATTCCCCTTTTTCTGAACATTACTCTTTTAATGTGGAAACAATTTATAGTATTCAAGTCTCTTATGATACTCCCACTATTCCGAATGAGAAGAATTTTGCTTATGTGGAAAGTAGTAAATTTTCTATGCAAGTAGATCATGAAAAGAATGCTTTAGCTGCTGGTTATATTGTTGAATTCATTCATGATGCTACTGAAAATTATTATGAGGGAGGAACATATGCTTGAAGGAATTGCAATAATATCAAGTTTCCTATCTATGTGCTTAAAGTTTTGAAGTTATGCTTGTCTTGCCTTCCTATGCTAGTTGATTATTGTTCCCATAAGTTGTTTGCTCACAAAATACCTATGCATAGGAAGTGGGTTAGACTTAAATGTGCTAGTCATATTCTTCATGATGCTCTCTTTATGTTTCAATTCTTATCTTTTATGTGAGCATCATTGAAATCATCATGCCTAACTAGGGGCGTTAAACGTTAGCGCTTGTTGGGAGGCAACCCAATTTTATTTTTGTTTCTTGATTTTTGTTCTGTTTAGTAATAAATAATTCATCTAGCCTCTGGTTAGATGTGGTTTTATGTTTTAATTAGTGTTTGTGCCAAGTAAGACCTATAGGATCTTCTTGGATGATAGTTATTTGATCTTGCTGAAAATTCCAGAAACTTTCTGTTCACGAAACAATTGTTTAAAATCACCAGAACGTGATAAAATACGGATTCCAATTTCAGAAGGTCAATAATCAAATTATCTAGGTCTTTCTATTTTGGTATAATTTTTTGAGTTCCAGAAGTTTGCGCTAGTTACAGATTACTACATACTGTTCTGTTTATGACAGATTCTGTTTGTCGTGTGTTGTTTTCTTATTTTGATGAATCTATGGCTAGTAAAATAGTTTATAAACCATAGAGAAGTTGGAATATAGTAAATTAACACCAATACAAATAAATAATGAGTTCATTACAGTACCTTTAGGTGGTGTTTTGTTTTCTTTCGCTAATGGAGCTTACGAGTTTTCTGTTGAGTTTTGTGTTGTGAAGTTTTCAAGTTTTGGGTAAAGATTCGATGAACTATGGAATAAGGAGTGGCAAGAGCCTTAGCTTGGGGATGCCCAAGGCACCCCAAGGTAATATTCAAGGATAACAAAGAGCCTAAGCTTGGGGATGCCCCGGATGGCATCCCCTCTTTCGTCTTCGTTCATCGGTAACTTTAATTGGAGCTATATTTTTATTCACCACATGATATGTGTTTTGCTTGGAGCCTCAATTTATTTTATTTTTGTTTTGCTTGCAGTTTGAATAAAATATCAAGATCTGAAATTATTTAATGAGAGAGAGTCCTCACATAGCTAAATAATTATTTAACTACTCATTGATCTTCACTTATATCTTTTTGGAGTAGTTTGTCATTTACTCGTGTGCTTCACTTATATCCTATGAGTAAATGGTTGAATGCGTTGAATATCATAAATCTGAAATTATATATGTTTCATATGCTTATCCCATGGGGAGTAATGACTTCACATATAAGAAGTAGAGGTGGTAAATTTATTGAAGGTTAGCAAACATTGTATTGGTCACTTGAACAATTCATGAAAGAATATTGAAGGAAGAGAGATTTCACATATAAATATACTATCTTGGACATCTTTTGTAATTGCGAGCACTCATTAAAATATGACATGATAAAAGGTTGATGTTGGACAAGGAAGACAATGTAATGGGTTATGTTTTCTTATATCTAAAATAAAGTATATTGTCATGGATCGCCCAACATGCTGAGCTTGCCTTTCCCCCTCATGCTAGCCAAATTCTTTGCACCATGTAGAGATACTACTTGTTCTTCCAAACATCCCTTAAACCAGTATTGCCATGAGAGTCCACCATACCTACCTATGGATTGAGTAAGATCCTTCAAGTAAGTTGTCATCGGTGCATGCAATAAAAATTGCTCTCTAAATATGTATGATCTTTTAGTGTGGAGAAAATAAGCTTTATACGATCATTGTGATATGGAAGAAATAAAAGCGACGGACCGCATAATAAAGGTCCCTATCACAAGTGGCAATATAAAGTGACGTTCCCTCGCATTAAGATTTTGTGCATCCAACTATAAAAGCGCATGACAACCTCTGCTTCCCTCTGCGAAGGGCCTATCTTTTATTCTTATCCTTTACCTTATGCAAGAGTCATGGTGATCTTCACCTTTCCTTTTTACATTTTATCCTTTGGCAAGCACCTTATGTTGGAAAGATTCTGATATATATATATATATATATATATATATATATATATATATATATATATCCAATTGGATGTAAGGCATCATGAGCTATTATTGTTGACATTACCCTTAAGGTAAAAGGTTGGGAGGCGAATTTGTAAGCCCCTATCTTTCTCTGTGTCTGATTAAAACTTTGAACCCATAAATATCGCGTGAGTCTTAGCAATTGTGAAAGACTAAATGATAGTTGAGTATGTCAAGTTTGCTGAATCAAAGCTCTGACATAGACTCTTCCTGAAAATAAGATGAATTGTAATTGTTTGATGACTAAGAGCACTGTTTGTTAGTTTGAAGAAGGTTTATGATCTATACTTTAACATGTGAATAGCTTGTTACTTGATCATGAGAAGCTTTATGATATGAGCTACTGTTATGACATATAATGATGCTAGAAAAAGTGATTGAAATTATCATTGATCAAACTTGTGCACCTGCTAGCATTCACACTTCATAAATTATTTCTTTTATCATTTACCTACTCGAGGACGAGCAGGAATTAAGCTTTGGGATGCTGATACGTCCCCAATGTATCTATAATTTATGAAGTATTCATGCTATTATATTGTCTGTTTTGGATGTTTATGGGCTTTATTATACACTTTTATATTATTTTTGGGACTAACCTATTAACCGGAGGCCCAGCCCAGATTGCTGTTTTTTTTGCCTTTTTCAGTGTTTCGAAGAAAAGGAATATCAAACGGAGTCCAAACGGAATGAAACCTTCAGGAGTGTGATTTTTGGAACGAACGTGATCCAGGAGACTTGGAGTTGAAGTAAAGAAAGCTTTTCGAGGTGACCACGAGGTAGGGGGCCCCGCCTACCCCCCTGGGCGCGCCCTCCACCCTCGTGGCTCCCCTGACCGACTTATTTTCGCCTATATATCTCCATATGCCCTAAAAACATCAGAAAGGAGAATAGATCGGGAGTCCCGCCGCCGCAAGCCTCTGTAGCCACCAAAAACCAATCAGGACCCTGTTCAAGCACTCACGGAGGGGAGGGATCCTCACCGGTGGCCATCTTCATCATCCCGACGCTCTCCATGATGAGGAGGAGTAGTTCACCCTCGGGGCTGAGGGTATGTACCAGTAGCTATGTGTTTGATCTCTCTCTCTCTCTCTCTCTCTCTCTCTCTAGTGTTCTTGATTCGGCACGATCTTGATGTATCGCGAGCTTTGCTATTGTAGTTGGATCTTATGATGTTTCTCCCCCTCTACTCTCTTGTAATGGATTGAGTTTTCCCTTTGAAGTTATCTTATTGGATTGAGTCTTCAAGGATTTGAGAACACTTGATGTATGTCTTGTCGTGCTTATATGTGGTGACAATGGGATATCACGTGATCCACTTGATGTATGTTTTGGTGATCAACTTGCGGGTTCCGCCCATGAACCTATGCATAGGGGTTGGCACACGTTTTCGTCTTGACTCTCCCGTAGAAACTTTGGGGCACTCTTTGAAGTACTTTTGTGTTGGTTGAATAGATGGATCCGAGATTGTGTGATGCATATCGTATAATCATACCCACGGATACTTGAGGTGACAATGGAGTATCTAGGTGACATTAGGGTTTTGGTTGATTTGTGTCTTAAGGTGTTATTCTAGTACGAACTCTATGATAGATTGAACAAAAAGAATAGCTTCGTGTTATTTTACTACGGACTCTTGAATAGATCGAGCAGAAAGGATAACTTTGAGGTGTTTTCGTACCCTACCATAATCTCTTCGTTTGTTCTCCGCTATTAGTGACTTTGGAGTGACTCTTTGTTGCATGTTGAGGGATAGTTATATGTCGGATTTCGGGTTCCGGCAGACCCTCTAGGTTCAAACTCTGGGGTGCGCGTGGAGATCTCGCCCCCTACCTACCTGGACCTCGTCGCCTCGCTAGGATCTAAACTACCAAAGGAACAACACAAGAGACACAAGGTTTATACTGGTTCGGGCCACCATTGTGGTGTAACACCCTACTCCAGTGTGTGGTGTGGTGGATTGCCTCTTGGGCTGATGATGAACAATACAAGGAAGAACAGCCTCGCGAGGGTGAGGTGTTCTTGTGGCTAGGCTCTCGATCGGATTGGATCAAGCTAAGATGAGGCAAGATGTCTCGATCTCTCTAAGATGCCTCTACCCTGTGGGTGGCTAGTCCTATTTATAGGCAGAGGCCCTGGGCCTCTTCCCAAATATTGAGCGGGAAGGGCGCCAACAATTGGCCATTTTGAAGGGGAACATCTAGTACACTTATCCTGACTAAAGTTGGTCCTCGCTGTCAAAGGCTCGTGGTGGCCGGCTTGGGCTCCACGATGACTTCCTTCCTGCCGTTATGACGGTCTTGGTCTCGTTGCATCAAACGGGTGCCTTTGCTTGATGCTCTCGCCTGCGCTTGCCCCCTTTGCACCAAAGAGGAAATGAGGACACTGCGCGGGCTGGCGCCCGCCTGGCTCCCTTGGTCGTCATGGCTTGCATCATGGGCACCTCATGAGGTACCCCGCCTTGATATCTCCGCCTCCTCGCGAGCCACCGACGAGGCCGTGGCTCGAGGAAGCTTCTGTCCGTCCGCCTCATGAGGCTTGGCCCTCGCGAGGGTCTTGAGCTTCTTGTTGATGAAGATGGGCTGTCTTGGGCCACCCCTTGAGCCACGCCACAGCCGCAGGCGAGCAAGTCTGGGTACCCCGTTCCCCAAGCATGTGATAGCCCCGGGCCCAAGGCGCGCCTGGACTTGGCTGAGCAGAGAAGCGAAGGGGCAAGTGCGAAGCGCCGTGGGCCCTAACAGCCTGCGGCCTTGGGCGCCGCATGGCGGTTGATTGGATGTGGGCGTCCCTGTTCCCCCACGCTTCCTTATTTTGCGCCCAGCTAGGCGGACCCGTGGTTGCACACAGTCATCCCTCTTTTCACCGCTCGACCGTCTCCTGCTCTTCCTCCTCTCGAGCTCCAGTCTCCGCTTCCAATCCAATCTCGAATCCTCCCCTTTTTGTCGCCATGGCTCCGACGAAGAAGGGGAAAGGGAAGAAGCATGTGCCTCCGCCCCGCTCGCCGTCGCTGACGGCTCCTGCTGTCGATCGGTCGATCATACTCAACCGAGAAGGCTTGGACAAGGTCAGCTCTGCTCTTGCCACTATCTTCAACGAGTGCGGGAGGACGACGGCCTGGCCCGCGTCTCGCTTCTCCATTGACAGAATAGTCACCGAGGTCCGGTATTTCGCCGACGCTCTGTGGGCGGGACTAGTTCCCCCCTTTTCCAATTTCTTCAACGTTGTGCTTTCCCATTACTAGATCCATATGATGCATTTGGGTCCTGAATCCATTACTCTTCTTGCCGTTTTCGCCTTTGTCTGTGAGGCGATGATGGGCATCCCTCCTTCAGTTGCCTTGCTGCGTCATTTCTTCCCTCTGCTCCTCATCGACCCCACCCAATGCTCGGGGTGCGTGGGCTTCATTGCCGCACCAGAAACGGCGGCTTCAGGGATTGATTTCAGCCTTCCTCCTCCCGCGTCTGGGTTCCACAAGCGGTGGCTGTACGTGGATGTCGGGGTGCCCAGCCCCTGCTTTCGGAGCCAACATCGCCCGCTGTCCCCAATTCAGGCTGGGGCCAGGAGACGCTCACGAGCCCCCGGCTCGTCTTCGTCTGGCATGACGGCGCCCAAGGTGGTGAATGAGTTCCTCCTATGCCGCATTGCTCCTCTCCAGCGTCACTCCCGCCGGATGTGGGCCTTCGGCGGTCGTGAGGATCACATGAGGCTCGGAGGAGGACTGACGCTCAAGCACCGAGGAAGGTGCTCTGGTCCCGATCGGGGACCCTTCCCGGCAAAGATTCGGCAAGGGGGTGCTTTGCTGTACTTTAGCTCGAGCAGGGGTGACTTTGTGAAGCAGATGCCCAGCTTCGACGAATGGGGGCTGCGCCCCGCATGCCTCATGGGGCCTCGCGAGAACCCAGTGGTGGTGACTGCCCTTCCAGTCGCCCACGTTGGTCCTTCCTCGAGTGGTGGAGCAGGGAGGCATGGGCAGCCGAGGCCGAGGGCCCCGCCGGGATGACGACGCCAGGCAGCACTCCTGAGGGGGCAGCTCCTGAGGCCCGTACTGCTGCGACTGAAGGCGTTGAGCCGCGGCCCGCGGCTCCTGCGGTCGAGGCCCCTGAGGCCCCAGCTACCCTTCTTGGTGAGGCGACCGGCGGCGTGCGCCAGGACGACGCCCCTGACGCTGGTCACCTTGGTGCTTCTTCCTCGTCGCAGGCCGACCCCTGCGCTGAACTCCTGGGCCGCTTCCGCATGGACTTTGAGGCTCTCTGGAAGAGAAGGGAGGCCTTGGGTGATGACTACCCTTGCCGCCTGTTGAAGCACAGGAAGTATTTCGCCATTGATGAGTAAGCCTTCCCCTTTCCTAGTTCCTGATCTTCCCGTTGCTTTGGCTGATCCTTGCTCTGCAGGGCCCTTCCTGCCGAGCTAACGGAGATGGCTGAGGAGCCATCCCCCCAGGCTTCGCCCTCTCCACCGTCTTCGAGCGCTCCAAGCTCAAGCAGAGCCCTTATGGTGAGGCCGGTCGGAGAGGTGAGCCATCCTGTGGTGCGTCGCGGCTCTGCGCGCCTCGCGACCCTCCTTCGTGGGCCTTCTCGGGGCATAGCCAGCCTGCCTTGGGCTTCTCGTCTGGTCATGGACGGTGATTGGCTGAAGTCAGCCCTGCGCTCTTCATTTGGGGATGGGCTGGCTCCAAGCCGGGCTTCTGGCTAGGCGTGCCCGGCCATCGCGAGGGCGCCAGCCCCCAGCCCCCTGCCCAGAGGGGGAGTGCTGATTCATGCCCCCCCCCTTCGCGCTTACTTGGGGCGGATGACGACGCAGAAGACGTGCTCGAGTGGGACCGGGAGCGCCGCGCTCTTCGCCAAGGGTTTCTCCGGAGGGCGGCTGACGCGGTGAGCCAGCTTGGTGAAGAGCTCGCTGACGAAGACGCGCGCCTTGAGGCTGAGGGCCTGCGCCTGGCTGAAGAGAGGCGCAAGCTGAAGGCGGTTGTTGCCCTTGCGCGCCACCAGCGTGACCTCGACAATGAGGAAGCCGAGGCGTCGCTGGCGGCCTCTCGGGAGGCCCGTTCCCGGGTCGTCGAGGAGGCCCGAGAGGCTGACCGGCGGCGTGAGGCGGCGGAGGAGCGGCGCGGAACTCTGTGCCTGGTGCCATTCCCTGGAGCAACAGGTGGAGCTGCGTGAGACGGCCCTTGCGTCGATGAAGGGGGCTTCGGTCGACCAGGTAGAGCTCCAGAGACGTGAGGAGGCACTGACGCTGGAAGCTGCCGAACGCGCCCGCGATCTTGAGCGTCTGGAGACGAGGGAGCTCTTGGTGACGCAGGCGGAGGATGACGTCGCTGCGCGGGAGGCCCGAGTCCTGGAAGAGGTTGAACGCCGGGTGGTGACGGCCCGCTTGAACCTTGAGCGCGAGTTCAAGGAGAGGCTGGGTTGATCTGTGGTCGAGTGAAGGCGGGACCGCCGCCGAGGCCAAGCTGGATGAAGTGACGCGGCGGGCCGACGCTTCCCGGGCCACCCTCAGCGTGGCGCAGGAGGGGCTGACTACCTCCCGTGCCGAGGCGCTTCTTCTCCGTCAACGGGTGGACGAGGCTGAGGCCGTTCTTGGCGTAACGAGGACGAGATACGCCCGGCGGATCTCGAGCACGAGCATGGCCCCATGCTCTCCACGCCCGGAGAGAGCTAACACGGCCTTGGGTAACATCGTGAGGCGGCCGTTGGCGAGCCTCACGCGATCAACTATGCCGGCAACCTTCAGTTCTTCATCGGCGTGGTGGCGGTGGAGGTGCGGTCGGGCAGAGCCGACAGGTTGGTGGAGGAGAGGAGCCGCGCCCTACTCGGGCGCGCCTTTTCTCGCGTCTTCAGCCATCTTCGGAAGATGGATCCCAACTTCGACTTTGACGCCGCCATCGCCCGGTACCCAGTGCCATCCGGGACGACTTGGCGCATTGGGTGGAAGACAACGTGGATGCCCTCGTCAGGGCCTTCGCTACTGACAACGACGGCGTGGTCGTGGCTGCTGATGAAGGCGGCGTGGTGAACGGCCCTGACGCCACTGATGGCGACGCGGAGAGCGATGGCGAGGCCAGCGACGATTCAGGAGGTGCCCTTGAGGATGCATTGGGGGATTTATCCGACCCGCGTGTTCTTCCGCTTTCTTACCTCAGCAGATAGAGTTCGGGCTTTGCCTCAAGGTTGTAAGAGCATTTTGGGAGGGGAGCCCTCATGTAAAAACTTGCATTCAGCGCATTAGTAGATGCGATATCACCCATACACCTGCGCCAAGTGGCTGGCTTTGCGACGAGCTGGCTGGTTTGTTTACCTTCGACCCGCGTGGGCCCCGAGATAGCCTGCGGAGGGATGTGGTGTCCCGAGGGTCTCCTGAACGAGCCCATCGAACCTGTAATGAAGACCTCCTGAGAGGGGCGGCAACGGCAGTTCGGGCTGCACGCAAGCTAGGCCTGGCCCGGCTCGCGAGGGGCTCACGAGGGGAGGCAGCTGAGGCAAAGTGGTAACCAGAACGCGAGAGATTGCTCGAACGAGACTAAACACCCCTTCCCCAACACATGCAAATCGCAAGCTCGAATCCAACTTAAATCCAAAAAAAGGGGGGAAAGCGAGAGCCAAAGAAAAAGGCAAGAAAAGCAGAAAAAAGCCGCGTCCGGCACCTAGTGTAGTCTTGGACGTCTTCTCACCAGCGCGGAGCTAAGTGCTGCCACTGGGCGTGGGAGGGAGCCCCAGGGCCTGAGGCCGGGCGCCTCGAGACTCCGGGCGTGTACAGCCCCACTCATTATTACGTGAGAGTGTCACGGGCGGCGAGCTTCACAAGCACCGGGCCTTCTTCATGTGTACCGCCTTGCTTCATATCGCCAGACAAAGGGCCCCGCCTTTGCGCCACACTCTAGTGCCACCGACGACGACCGGAAACCAAGGACGCCCGATGGGGTAGAGCGGTCGCCAGCCAGTTCCCCGGCGACCATGGGTCCTCCGCCGAGGTAGGCCCCGAGGCACCTCCCGGCAGAGGGCCTACCTCCTGAGGACGCCTTGCTCCGAACGCCGTGGTGGTGATGCCGGATCTCGACCCCTCTCCTGCAGCCCCCGGCGTCCTCCTCCTGAGGGGTAGGAAACTGCAGGAGTGGGGCAGCCGTCCGCTGTGGCGACCTGTAGCTCCCGCGATCCATTGTTAGCGTATGCCTGCTCCTGAGCAATTAGCGGTACCCGATAATCGTTGCTTCCAGCGCGGCCGACGGGGCTTTCCCGGGGCTCCTGGAAGAGTTCAGCTTCTGGTGCCTCGTCCCCCCAGCTTGGGCCGAGGAGCGAGCCATGTTCGTCCTCCTGCACGTGCCCTTCATCCATCATGTGGGGCACGTACTCTTCTGGGGCCGCCATCCCGAAGGCTGCGCCGTAGTGCTCCGTGTGCCACACAGTTCTGCTTGAGGCGCCCACCTGGGGGTGGTAGCGCAGTGGCCCACTGGGGCCGTGGGTCGTGGAGAGTCCTTCTTCGCTGGCCAAGGGCGGAGGCAGCGCCGCTGCTGGCCCGGTGCTGACGGCCTGGCTGGCGTTGGGGTGGCCTTGGAGTCCGCTTGGAGCTGCACGGGCATGCGTGGAGCCTCCGCGTGGGCCACCCTGGACCTGAGGTGGGAGTTGGGTGCAGAAGGGGTGAGCCCCCGAGGCGGCGAAGCCCAGGAGCTCTGCCACCCGCTCTAGCAGCACGTCACGGCCGCCCTCCAGCAGCCTGCATTGCAGTAGCTCTCGGGCCACTGTGAGCGCGGCCCTTGAGTTCGCCTGCTCCCGTCGGGTGTACGGCGTCGTGGCCGCGGCGTGGTTGGAGGCCCTCGCCGCCGACCGCGCCTGCCGTGGCGTGAGAGCTGTCGTTGCCTGACCGCGTCGCCCGCGGCCCGCAGCGCCCTGCGGACCGCGAGCTGCCTGGGGCATGGGGTCGCCCGGGGCGAGCGGTTCTGCATGGGCGGGCCACGCTGCCCAGGGGTCAGGGTTGCCCGCCTGGTCGCCGGACATGATGATGACGATGCGCCATGGCGGCGTATATGGATTCCAAGCACCTACCGGGCGCGCCAAATGTCGGATTTCGGGTTCGCGCACCATCTAGGTTCAAACTACGGGGTGCGCATGGAGATCTCGCCTGCACCTACCTCGGACCTCGTTGCCTCGCTAGGATCTAAACTACCAAAGGAACAACACAAGAGACACAAGGTTTATCTTGGGTTCGGGCCACCATTGTGGTGTAACACCCTACTCCAGTGTGTGGTGTGGTGGATTGCCTCTTGGGCTGATGATGAACAATACAAGGAAGAACAGCCTCGCGAGGGTGAGGTGTTCTTGTGGCTAGGCTCTCGATCGGATTGGATCAATTAAGATGAGGCGAGATGTCTCGATCTCTCTAAGATGCCTCTACCCTGTGGGTGGCTAGTCCTATTTATAGGCAGAGGCCCTGGGCCTCTTCCCAAATATTGAGCGGGAAGGGCGCCAACAATTGGCCATTTTGAAGGGGAACATCTAGTACACTTATCCCGACTAAAGTTGGTCCTCGCTTTGTCAAAGGCTCACAGGACGCCGGGCTTGGGCTCCACGATGACTTCCTTCCTGCCGCTGACGGTCTTGGTCTCGTTGCAATCAAACGGGTGCCTTTGCTTGATGCTCTCGCTGCGCTTGCCCCTTTGCACCAAAGAGGAAAGCGAGGACAACTGCAGCGACTGGCGCACTTTGGCGCCCTTGGTCGTCATGGCTTGCGTCATGGGCACCTCGTGAGGTACCCCACCTTGATCTCTCCGCCTCCTCGCGAGCCAGCCTGATGAGGCCGTGCTCGAGGAAGCTTCCTGTCGTCAGCCCCGAGGCTTGGCCCCTCGCGAGGGTCTTGAGCTCGTGCTGATGAAGATGGGCCGTGCTGGGCCACCCCTTGAGCCACGCCGCAGGCCGCAGGCAGGCAAGTCTGGGTACCCCTGTTCCCAGAACACCGACATTATATGGTCCAATTATGTTATTATTGTTGAGAGAACTTGCACTAGTGAAAGTATGAACCCAAGGCCTTGTTTCAACGCATTGCAATACCGTTTATGCTCACTTTTATCACTTGCTACCTTGCTGTTTTTATATTTACAGATTACAAATACCCATATCTACCATCCATATTGCACTTGTATCACCATCTCTTCGCCGAACTAGTGCACCTATACAATTTACCATTGTATTGGGTGTGTTGGGGGCACAAGAGACTCTGTGTTATTTGGTTGCAGGGTTGCTTGAGAGAGACCATCTTTATCCTACGCCTCCCACGGATTGAGAAACCTTAGGTCATCCACTTGAGGGGAATTTGCTACTGTCCTACAAACCTCTGCACTTGGAGGCCTAACAACGTCTACAAGAAGAAGGTTGTGTAGTAGACATCACTAGGCCGTGAGATCGACGAGCTGACAGACTGGGGTGATCGAGTTCTTCGCACGCACCCTAGAGTTCAAACCTTTCTCGGGTTTGCGGGGCCCTGAATCCGACACATTATCGTTATCTTCCAGAGCCTGCTTCATGGTGTTAAGGAAAGAACATTCCTGGGTCGCGCTTGAAGCTGACGGTTCTCATTACGCACATATGTTTGAGTGAAACTACTCGGCTCAAAGGATGGAAAGGAAGGACGACGGTATACACGGTCGACAAGAATTACCTCCCATGGTATTCACCTCCTTTTGGGAGCAAGCCAAGTTCCATTTCTCCGGTTCTAGATCCAGCTGGAGCTGGATCTTCTCCTTCTCCGAGGCGACATATTGGGTCCCAAGCTCACAGGTTTTCTGAAATCAACAAAGAAACAATTCAATGGGCGACAAGAAAAGATTCTCAAACCGACTGGAGAAGAGCCAATGCAGTTGATACAAATAAAAATTTCTTAGACCCGCGTTGAATCAAACATTCGACGGTGGTCTCAGGGACTACACCCAGTGGGTGCACTCAGCGTGCCCCCACTAGATCAATTCCCATTCGACGCGGCTTGACCGGTCCGACTGAAAACCTACAAACAAAAATTTCTTAGACCCCCACCGTATCAAACATTCAACGACGGTCTCGGGGACTACACCCAATGGGTGATGTCGGCGTTCTGGGAATGGGGGTACCTAGACTTGCCTGCCTGTGGCCCACGGCGTGGCTCCATACACGGCCTGGTACGGCCCAGCTTCAGCATCAACAACTCAAGACCATCGCGAGGGTCCAAGCCTCGCAAGGCAGACGACACCAAGACCTCCAGAAGGAGCCGCCTCCTCAGGCTGGCTCCTGAGGAGCGGAGATCTCTATGCAAGCCCTCACCTCGTGAAGTTTTGATGACGTGAGCCATGACAACCAAGGCCAGGTGGGCGCCAGCGGGCGTAGTGCAGCACTTTCCACTTTGGTGCTAAAGAGGCAAGCGCAGGCGCGAAGTCCCGAGGAATCAGCCAAAGGTTTCCATTCCCATGCAACGAGACCAAGACCGCTAGGACGGAGGTCATTGCCGAGCCCACCGCGGCATCATGACCAGAGGCTTTGCAGGCGAAGACTACTTTTGTCAGGATAGGATGTACTAGTTGACCCCCTTCAAATTTGGCCGTTGTGGGATCCCTTCCCGCCTTCATTTGGGAAGAGGACCAAAGCCACTATAAATAGGACTTAGCCACCACCATGGAGTGGGGATCGATTCCATCCACACACCCACCAGCTCACTCGAGCACAAGAACACCTCTCCTCCTGAGGTTGTTCGCCCACTGTACTAGTTCATCCTCAGCCCCTCGAGGCCAATCCACCACAAAGCAGGAGTAGGGTTCTACACCGCAAGGTGGCCCGAACCTGGGTAAACTACTATGTCTCATTTCCTTACAGTTCGTCGAGCTAGGCTGTGAGATTGGCGAGTCGGCAGACTAGGGAGGTTGAGTTCTTCGGACGCACCCCAGAGTTCAAACCTCTCAAGGTTCCGCGGGGCCCAAAATCTGACATTTGGCGTGCCAGGTAGGGGTGCGTCGGAGCCTCTCTTCTTCCAATCGATCTGCCACCACCCCGCAGTTCTCATGGCTGACGCTCCGAGGGCTCACATTGAGCACTGGGTTGTTCGGCCTGCTGGAGTAGTGACGTCCGCCCAAGAGGATCTCCACTCCGCGCTCCTCGCGGCCCGCCCGCCGCCCGCCCTCGCGCCATATCGTAACCGCGCCACCACACGATCTTCGAGCTATGCCGCGGCGATGGCGCTGCACACTCGCCAGGAGCAGGTGAACATGCGAACCGCACTCATCGTGGCGCGGGAGCTGCTGCGATGTAGGTTGGCGGAAGGCGGCCGTGATGCCCTGCTGGAGCGGGTCGCCGAGTTGCTTGATGCCGCCTGCAGGGGTGCGGCACCCTTCTGCACCCTGCCTACATCGTAAGCTGTGGCGGGGGTGCGTGCCAACCTCCGCCACGCCCGCGTGCCCCTCCCTGAGCACCTGGGGGACCCAACGGCGCCAACCCGGCCCGCAACGCTACTCGTCCTACCCCAACTATGCTACCTCCGGGCGAGGCAAGCTCGGGCGGCCCCTCTTGGGGCCGCGCCGGGACGCCACCCTATGGCCATCAGAACCTGGCGCCAAGCCTGGTGGCCAATGACGCGGCACACCCAAGCGAAAAACTTGATGCAGCAATTTCAGATGCCTGCGTACCTCCCATGATGGATCTGCTGCACACATCAAGCAAAGGCCCTGCCTGTTCCCCTCACCAGGCTGGGCATCAGGGGCACATGAAGCCGAGGCTCCTCGCGAGCCGCTCCAGAGCTTCACCAGCGCCTTCAACGACAACAACCACTGGGTACAGCCGATATCTCAGCAGCATGATTACGCTAACCATGGATCATAGGTGAACCAAGCCACAACAGCAACCAGGGACCCCAGGGTGATGGCCCCGCCCCAGGCGGGCAGAGTGCACTGGGGGCTGCGCGGGGGGGCCCGGTGCCAGGGCCCCCTCCGCGCCGCATGGAGGAAGGCGCCGCACGAAGGTAGGTCCCCTACCAGGGAAGGCGTCTACGAGCCCTTCTCCCCGGCAGAGGGCCTACGGTCGACGGGGGCACCGTCAGTGTCCCCCTTGCCCCTTGGTCTCGTCCTGGTTTCTGGACGCCCCAACGGTGGTCGGGGGAGGCGCAGGGCGGGGCCCTCGTCAGGCGACACAGACGTACTTGAAGATCTCCGCTCGTGACACTCTCACATAATAATGAGTGGGGTTGTACACGCCCCGGAGTCTCCTGAGTGCCGCCCTCAGGCCTCACGGGGGCTCCAACCCACGTCCAAGTGGAAGCACCATGCTCCGCGCTGGCCATCGACACTGTCCCCAAACGACTATGCCCATGCCCAGTGGAAGCACTTAGCTCTGCGCTGGTGAGAAGACCAGAAGACTAGCTAGGTGCCGGACGCGGCTATTTTCTCTTGTCATCTTTCTGTAACCCAATTTTCCATCTTTTGGAATGAGATTTGGAGTTTTGTGTGCTTATCAAAAGAAAAGTAGGGGGAATTTTTCTTGGCTCGTAGCGATTTCTTGCTTTCAGGCTTTGTGTTTAAAGAGTAAGGCTCACGCCTACTACCCCCTGCGAGCGCCTCACGAGCGGGGGCTGGGCCTGGTATGCGCGCGTCAAGCATGCTCGGGCTAACCCCGACGATGCCAAGGCCCCCCCGGGGTCAGGAATGCAACCGCTGTAGAATCGCCGCACGCACACCTTGCCACACTCCAGCAACCGGCTCCTCGCGAGGCCCTCTTGGGCGGGCCAGCAGGCTCCTCGGGAAGCTTAAAACCTCACGAGCCCTCTGAGGGCTCGCCTCAGGAGAAGGGCGCTTTCGCGACATCAGGACTCGCTCAAGACCTACGGAACCAAAGATAAGTCGCGACAACTACCCCGCTCGGGAGCCTCCAGGCTCAAGGCGGCGTGTCCCGAATCCTATTCAAAAGCTTATCGTTGTTTCATACATTACAAGGGGCACCCCCTTCCAAAATGCTCTCACACCCCGCAGGGCTGTATTCGAAGATTTTTTGCATACAGGTCAGAGCAGGAAGGGGAATGCAAGTCTAGCCGGATGCGCTACCGCTGGTGTTGTCCTCGTCGTCATCATCCACACCACTAGCACTGCTACTGGCATCATCCTCGTCGTCATCACTCGCATCACCTCCCTCGGCCGCAATCACGATCGCGCCATCTTTAGGATCAAACTCTGTGACCAGGTCATCCACATGGTTGTCCACCCAGCCCACCAGATTGCCCTGGATGACCTTGGGCACGGGGGCTATTACAGCATCGAAGTTGAAGTGGGGGTCAAGGTTGAGGAGGTGGCTGAAGACACATGAGAACGCACACCCAAGAAGGCCCGGCTTATCTCAACGAGCTCGCGAGCCCGCGCGCCCCAGTCCTCGAGATGGGTCACGATCTCGGTGAAGAAGTGGAGGTGACTGGCATCGTCATCCTCGTGTAGGTGAGGGACACTCTCCTCGCAGATGGTGTCCAGGGCTCGGTTGGCCCTGACCCTGAGATCCTTGAGCACTAAGGAACGCTCGCGCTCCATGGTCTGATGGCGGCCCGCCTCATTCTTGGTCTTCTCCGCGAGGGATGCAACAGACTCAGCCTGCTGCTGAAGTGAGGACAGGTCGGTGTGGGCAGAGGCTAAGTCGGCTTGGGCGGAGGCCTGAGCCTCCTTGGCGGCCCACTCGCGCTGCTGCCGCGTACAGTTTCATCTTCAGGGTGGAGGTTCTACCCTCAAGCTCGGCCTGCTGCAGCTCAAATTTCTAGCAGTGCTCGTCAACAAGGGACGCCCGAACCTTCACCGCCCTTTGATCAACCTCCTGCTGGATCCTCTCCTCCCAAGCAGCAGTGGCGTCCTCAGCCGCGGCTGCTTGGCGCTCCCTCACCTCCAGTCGCTCGAGCTCCAGGATGTGCTCCAAGATCTCAAGCACCAGCGCCTCCTCATGTTCCTAGACCTCCTTCTCATCAGAGGGGGCCCTACCCGGTGATGCCGCCAGGGCGGCCCTGCGCGCCTGGATCTGTCGCTCAAGGACGACATTTGAAGACCCAAGCTCCCACTCTCGTTCCTCGGCTGCCTCATGATGGCAGTCGGCGGCCTAGGCTTCCTCCAAAGCATGAGCGCAGGCCTCACGAGAAGCTGCGAGGGACACCGTGGTGCTCGTGCTCTCATGCTCATGCTGAAGATGCCCAAGGTTGACGGCGACCTTCAACTGGTGCCACTTGCGCGCCAAGTGGAGGCGCTCTGTCTCGAGGCAGGCGTCGACATCGGCAAGCTCTCCTCCAAGCCGGCTCAGCGCGCCCATCGCCTCCTGGAAAAGCTCATGGTGGACAGCGTTGTGCCCGTGCGCGAGCTCCAGCGCGCGGCCAGGCCCATCCTCCGCGCGAGGGGCCGTTGGAGAGGCGCGGAGCGGCTCGCCTACCTCTGGCAGGGGGCTGGAAGCCGGTGCCTTCCCGGCCGCTCTCCGGTCCTTGGCAAAGGTGCTAGGCGGCATGGTCTCGCTGCTCGAAGATAAATCCAATGTTGGGGGTGCCCAGCCACCAGTGATGACAAATGGAGGAGCCCTCTGCACGCCTCCTGCCCCCCAGGCCAGACCGCAAAGGAAGGATGCTGGAAGCACAGGCTCACGGCCCCCCAGCGGCGCATCCGCCCCTCGGACCGGCCCCGTACCTCGTGCGGGAGTCTGGTGCAGGGGGCTTGGAATCAAGAGCGGGTCGAGGACTTCTGGGGGTCGCTTCCCAGGAGTTTACACCACCGCAGCCGAAGGGATCCTGTGGAGCTATGGTCAGGAAAGGACGCGACACGCGGGAATCACGAAGATAAGGTACTTACTTGTCTACCACTATGTACTTCCTCTGCTTCAGCGGCCGGTAGGCGTCACCACTGCAGCTCGGAGGCCCTTTCCTCTTGCGGAGTGCTTCAAGGTTCAGGCGAAGCTTGCCGAAGTTTGGGGCATGGCTCTCGGCAGCTGGAGCACTCGGCGGGGCTTCTGGGGCGGTAGCCTCAGAAGCATCAGGCTGCACCTGCCCACCAGCCGCCACCTCATGACCACTTGCTCGAGCTTCGGAGGCAACCACCTCAGGAGTGTCGGGTCGCGCCGGCTCTCCAGCGGCCCACTTAGGAGTGCTCGCTGCTACCTCTTGAGCATGCGTTGGTTTTCCCTTGAAGAGGAAAGGGTGAGGCAGCAAAGTAGCGTAAGTATTTCCCTCAATTTTTGAGAACCAAGGTATCAATCCAGTAGGAGGTTACATGCAAGTCGCCTTGTACCTGCACAAACAAATAAGAACCTTGCAACCAACACGATAAAGGGGTTGTCAATCTGCTATGTCTTGAGCTTGCGTTGGTTTTCCTTGAAGAGGAAAGGGTGATGCAGCAATAGTAGCGTAAGTATTTTTCTCAGTTTTTGAGAACCAAGGTATCAATCCAGTATGAGGCTCCTCAAAAGTCCCACACACCTACACAAACAAACAAAGAACTCGCAACCAACGCAATAAAGGGGTTGTCAATCCCTTCACGGCCACTTGCGAAAGTGAGATCTGATAGAGATAGTATGATAAGATCAAATATATTTTTGGTATTTTATAATATAGATGCAAAAAGTAAAGATGCAAATAAAAGTAGATTGAAAGCTTATATGATAAAAGATAGACCCGGGGGCCATAGGTTTCACTAGTGGCTTCTCTCAAGATAGCATAAGTATTACGGTGGGTGAACAAATTCTTGTCGAGCAATTGATAGAAAAGTGAATAATTATGAGATTATCTAGGCATGATCATGTATATAGGCATCACGTCCATGGCAAGTAGACCGACTCACCTGCATCTACTACTATTACTCCACACATCGACCGCTATCCAGCATGCATCTAGAGTATTAAGTTCATAAGAACGGAGTAACGCATTAAGAAAGATGACATGATGTAGAGGGATAAACTCAAGCAATATGATATAAACCCCATCTTTTTATCCTCGATGGCAACAATACAATACGTGCCTTGCAACCCTTTACATCCTTTGGGTAAGGACACCGCAAGATTGAACCCAAAGCTAAGCACTTCTCCCATGGCAAGAAAGATCAATCTAGTAGGCCAAACCAAAATGATAATTCGAAGAGACTTACAAAGATAACTCAATCATACATAAAAGAATTCAGAGAAGATTCAAATATTTCTCATAGATAAACTTGATCATAAACCCACAATTCATCGGATCTCGACAAACACACCGCAAAAAGAGTTACATCAAATAGATCTCCACAAGAGAGGGGGAGAACATGGTATTGAGATCCAAAAAGAGAGAAGAAGCCATCTAGCTAATAACTATGGACCCGAAGGTCTATGGTAAACTACTCACAACTCATTGGAGGGGCTATGGTGTTGATGTAGAAGCCCTCCGTGATCGATTTCCCCTCCGGCGGAGGGCCGGCGAAGGCTCCAAGATGGGATCTCGCGGATACAGAAGGTTACGGCGGTGGAAATTGTGTTTCGTTGGCTCTCTGGATGTTTTCGGGGTACGTAGGTATATATAGGAGGAAGAAGTACGTCGGTGGCCGCTCGTGGGGCCCAGGAGACAGGGGGCGCGCCCTCCTATCTCCTGGCCGCCTCGTTTTCTTCTTGACTTGCACTCCAAGTTCTCCGGATCACGTTCGTTCCAAAAATCACGCTCCCGAAGGTTTCATTCCATTTGGACTCCGTTTGATATTCCTTTTCTTTGAAATACTAAAATAGGCAAAAAAAACAGCATTACGAGTTGGGCCTCCGGTTAGTAGGTTAGTTCCAAAAATGATATAAATGTGTAAAATAAAGCCCATAAGCATCCAAAAGGGGTAATATAATAGCATGGAACAATAAAAAATTATAGATACGTTGGAGACGTATCAAGCATCCCCAAGCTTAATTCCTGCTCGTCCTCGAGTAGGTAAATGATAAAAACAGAATTTTTGATGTGGAATGCTACCTAGAATAATTCTCAATGTAATTTTCATTATTGTGGCATGAATGTTTAGATCCAAATGATTCAAAATAAAAGTTCATATTGATAAAAGAAATAGTAGTACTTCAAGCATACTAATAAAAGCAATCATGTCTTCTCTAAATAACATGGCTAAAGAAAGTTCATCCCTACAAAATCATATAGTTAGGCTATGCTTCATTTTTGTCACACAAAAATGTTCCCAAATTCTACACCCCCGATGACAAGCCAAGCAATTGTCTCGTACTTAAATAATCTCAAACTTTTTCAACTTTCACGCAATACATGAGCGTGAGCCATGGATATAGCACTATGGGTGGAATAGAATATGATGATGGGGATTGTGTGGAGAAGACAAAAGGAGAAAGTCTCACATTGACGAGGATAATCAACGGGCTATGGAGATGCCCATCAATTGATGTCAACATGAGGAGTAGGGATTGCCATGCAACGGATGCACTAGAGCTATAAATGAATGAAAGCTCAACAAAAGAAAACTAGTTGGTGTGCATCCAACTTGCTTGCTCACGAAGACCTAGGGCATTTGAGGAAGCCCATCGTAGGAATATACAAGCCAAGTTCTATAATGAAAAATTCCCACTAGTATATGAAAGTGACAACATATGAGACTCTTTATATGAAAAACATGGTGCTACTTTGAAGCACAATATATGAGACTCACTATATGAAGGACATGGTGCTACTTTGAAGCACAAGTGTGGGAAAAGAGATAGTAACATTGCCCCTTTTTATTTATTTCCCTTTTTTCTTTCTTTTTCTTTCTTTTCTTTTTCTTCTTTTTTTTTCTTTTTCTTCTTCTTTTTTTTCTTTTTCTTTTTTTCTTTGGCCTTTCTTTTTTTTCTTTTGGCCTTTCTTTTTTTCTTTTTCCTTTTTTTTCTTTTTGGGGACAATGCTCTAATAATGACGATCATCACACTTTTATTGATTACAACACATGAATTACAACTCAAAACTAGAACAAGATATGACTCTATATGAATGCCTCCGGTGATTGTACAGGATGGTGCAATGAATCAAGAGTGACATGTATGAAAATTTATGCATGGTGGCTTTGCCACAAATACGATGTCAACTACATGATCATGCAATGGCAATATGACAAAAGTAATGTATGTCATGATGATAAATGAGCAGTGGAAAGTTGCATGGCAATATATCTCGGAATGGCTATGGAAATGCCATAATAGGTAGGTATGGTGGCTGTTTTGAGGAAGATATAAGGAGGTTTATGTGTGATAGAGCGTATCATATCACGGGGTTTGGATGCACCGGCGAAGTTTGCACCAACTCTCAAGGTGAGAAAGGGCAATGGACGGTACCGAAGAGGCTAGCAATGGTGGAAAGGTAAAAGTGCGTGTAATCCATGGACTCAACATTAGTCAAAAGAACTCATATACTTATTGCAAAAATTTAGAAGTCATCAAAAACCAAGCACTACGAGCATGCTCCTAGAGGGATAGATTGGTAGGAAAAGACCATCGCTCGTGCCCGACCGCCACTCATAAGGATGCACAATCCAAGTACACTTCATGTTTCAATTTGTTACACAACTTTAACCATACGTGCATGCTACGGGAATTGCTAACTTCAACACAAGCATTCTTTAAATTCATAATCACCCAACTAGCATGACTTTAATATCACTACCTCCATATCTCAAAACAATTATCAAGTATCAAATTGATCATAGCATCCAATTCACTTCCTACGATAGTTTTTATTATACCTAACTTGGATGCCTACCATTCTAGGACTAATTTTATAACCATAGCAAATACCATGCTGTTCTAAAATACTCTCAAAATAATATAAGTGAAGCGTGAGAGACTAGCAATTTCTTCAAAATTAAGCCACCGACGTGCTCTAAAAAATATAAGTGAAGCACTAGAGCAAAACTATCTAGCTCAAAAGATATAAGTGAAGCACATGGAGTATTCTAATAAATTACTAATAAAGTAGGCTTATACCAAAAGGTGTGTACAACAAGGATTATTGTGGAAAACTAAAAAGCAAATACTAATATCATACACAATGCTCCAAGCAAAACACATATCATGTGGCGAATAAAAATATAGTTCCAAGTAGTTACCAATGAACGGAGACGAAAGAGGGGATGCCTTCCCGGTGCATCCCCAAGCTTAGGCTTTTGGCTATTCTTGAATATCCTGGGGTGCCATCGGCATCCCCAAGCTTTGGCTTTTGCCCCTCCTTATTCCATAGTCCATCAAAGATTTACCCAAAACTTGAAAACTTCACAACACAAAACTCAACAGGAAATCTCATAAGCTCCGTTAGTGAAAGAAAACAAAACCACCACATAAGGTACTACTCCCTCCGTTCCTTGATATAAGGTGTATAGATTTTTGAGAAAAAATCCGAAATATAAGGTGCATTGAGTTGCACCACTCGTTTAAATATATTTTTTAGGAATTTGATTACATTTCCTTATATCAGGCAAGCTCCTCTATTTACTCATGTCAATTAGTCAGGTGTAATCTCACCCAAAACTTGTGAAATTTTCTCGCCATGTTCGTTCTTTAATTTCCGTGCCAAAAACTATACACCCTATATCTAGGAACGGAGGGAGTATAATGAACTCATTATTTATTTATTTTGGTGTTAAACCTAATGTATTCCAAGTTCTCTATGGTTCATACCACTTAATACTAGCCATAGATGCATCAAAATAAGCAAACAACACACGAAAAACAGAATCTGTCAAAAACAGAACAGCCTGTAGCAATCTGTAACTAACGCAAACTTCTGGAACTTTAAAAATCCTACCAAAATAGGAAGTCCTGGGCAATTTGATCAGAAGAAAAAATAATCAGTAATTTATCATGTTTTGGTGAATTTAAACAATTGTTTTTGTGAACAGAAAGTTTCTGACTTTTTCAGCAAGATCAAATAATTACTACCCAAGAAGATCCGATAGGTTAAACTTGGCGCAAACACTAACTAAAACATAAAAACACATATAAACAGAAGGTATATGCAAAATTTATTACTAAACAGAAACAAAAACAAAAAACACAAATAAAATTGGGTTGCCTCCCAACTAGCGCTATCGTTTAACGCCCCTAGCTAGGCATAAAAGCGAAGGTAGATCTAAGTAGTGCCATCTTTGGCACTAAATTCATAAGTAGCCCGTATAATAGATTCATAAGGTAATTTGAATTTATTTATTGGAAAGTGCTCCATGCCTTTCCTTAAAGGAAATTGTAATCTAATATTCCCTTCCTTCATATCAATAATCGCGCCAATCGTTCTAAGGAAAGGTCTACCAAGAATAATAGGGCAAGAAAGATTGCAATCTATATCAAGAACGATAAAATCTACGGGCACCAAATTTCTATTTGCAACAATGAGTACATCATTGATCCTTCCCATTGGCTTTTTAATGGTGGAATCCATAAGGTGCAAATTTAAAGAGCAATCATCAAGATCATGGAAACCTAGAATATCACATAAAGTTTTCGGAATCGTGGAAACACTAGCACCCAAATCACACAAAGCAAAACACTCATAATCTTTAATTTTAATCTTTATAATAGGTTCCCGCTCATCATTAAGTTTTCTAGGTATAGAAACTTCCAAATTAAGTTTTTAATCATAAGATTGCATCAAGGCATCAACGATATGTTTGGTAAAAGCTATATTTTGACTATAAGCATGAGGAGAATTAACAACGGATTGCAACAAGGAAATACAACCTTCTAAAGAACACTTATCATAATCAAATTCCTTGAAATCCGAGATAGTGGGTTCAATGCTATTTAAAGTCATGACCTCTCCAATCCCACTTTTACCAAATTTTGCATCAAGATCTAAAAACTCCAAATTCTTGGGACGCCTTCTAACTAAAGTTGACTCATCTCCAATCCCATTATTATCAAGATTCATATTGCAAAACAAAGATCTAATAGGAGACACATCAATAACTTTAAGATCTTCATCATTATTTTCATGAAAACTAGAAGAACATGCCTTTACAAAGCAATCTTTCTTAGCGCGCAATCTAGCGATTCTTTCCTTGCACTCATCAATGGAAATTCTCATGGCTTTGAGAGACTCATTGATATCATGCTTAGGAGGAGTAGATCTAAGTTTAAGAGAATCAACATCAAGCGAAAGTCTATCAACGTTCCTAGCCAAATCATCAACTTTGAGCAATTTTTCTTCAAGCAAAGCATTAAAATTATTTTGAGAAATCATAAATTCTTTCACACTATTCTCAAAATCAGAGGGCATATTATTAAAATTACCATAGGAATTATTGTAGGAATTTCCATAGTTATTAGAGGAATTACTAGGGAATGGTCTAGGATTAAACTTTCCTCTATAAGCATTGTTTCCAAAACTATTCCTACCAACAAAATTCACATCCATAGATTCATTATTATTCTCAATCAAAGTAGACAAAGGCATATCATTGGGATCAAGAGGAGTATTTTTAATAGCAAACAACTTCATAAGTTCATCCATCTTTCCACTCAAAACATTGATTTCTTCTATAGCATGCACTTTTTTACTAGAAGATCTTTCGATTGTGCCATTGAGAATAATTAGCCATAATATTATCATGTTGTTTTGAAGCATCTACTAACGTGATTTGCATTATCGTGCCTCCCGCGGGCTTATATAATAGATTTCTAGAAGCAAAGTTCAAACCGGCATAAAATTTTTGTATGATCATCCATAAATTCAAACCATGAGTAGGGCAATTGTGAATCATCAATTTCATTCTTTCCCAAGATTGAGCAACATGCTCATGATCAAGTTGTTTAAAATTCATAATATCGTTCCTAAGATTGATAATCTTAGCGGGAGGAAAATACTTAGAGATAAAAGCATCTTTTCACTTGTTCCAAGAATCAATACTATTTTTAGGCAAAGACGAAAACCAAACTTTAGCACGATCTCTAAGTGAAAACGGAAATAACTTCAATTTAACAATATCATTATCTGTATCTTTCTTCTTTTGCATATCACACAAATCAACAAAGTTGTTTAGATGAGTAGCGGCATCTTCGCTAGGAAGGCCGGCGAATTGATCTTTCATAACAAGATTCAAGAAAGCGTTATTGATTTCACAAGACTCAACATCATTAAGAGGAGCAATCGGAGTACTAAGGAAATCATTATTATTGGTATTGGAGAAATCACACAATTTGGTATTATATTGCACCATGGCAACAAGTAATCCAACACACAAGCAAACACAAAAAGGCAAGCGAAAAGAGAGGAGGAGGAGATTGGGAAAGAGAGGGCAAATAAAACGGCAAGGGTGAAGTGGGGAGAGGAAAATGAGAGGCAAATGGCAAATAATGTAAATGCGAGGGAGATGAGTTTGTGATGGGTACTTGGTATGTCTTGACTTGAGCGAAGACCTCCATGACAGCGGCGCTAGAAATCCTTCTTGCTATGTCTTGAGCTTGCGTTGGTTTTCCTTGAAGAGGAAAGGGTGATGCAGCAATAGTAGCATAAGTATTTCCCTCATTTTTTGAGAACCAAGGTATCAATCCAGTAGGAGGCTCCTCAAAAGTCACACGCACCTACACAAACAAACAAAGAACTCGCAACCAACGCAATAAAGGGGTTCTCAATCCCTTCACGGCCACTTGCGAAATTGAGATCTGATAGAGATAGTAAGAAAAGAAAAATATATTTTAGTTATATAAAAAAATAGATACAAAAAGTAAAGATGCAAATAAAAGTAGATTGAAAGCTTATATGATAAAAGATAGACCCGGGGGCCATAGCTTTCACTAGTGGCTTCTCTCAAGATAGCATAAGTATTACGGTGGGTGAACAAATTACTGTCGAGCAATTGATAGAAAAGCGAATAATTATGAGATTATCTAGGCATGATCATGTATATAGGCATCACGTCCGCGACAAGTAGACTCCTGCCTGCATCTACTACTATTACTCCACACATCGACCGCTATCCAACGTGCATCTAGAGTATTAAGTTCATAAGAACAGAGTAACGCAATAAGAAAGATGACATGATGTAGAGGGATAAACTCAAGCAATATGATATAAACCCCATCTTTTTATCCTCGATGGAAACAATACAATACGTGCATTGCAACCCTTTACATCCTTTGGGTAAGGACACCGCAAGATTGAGCCCAAAGCTAAGCACTTCACCCATGGCAAGAAAGATCAATCTAGTAGGCCAAACCAAATTGATAATTCGAAGAGACTTGCAAAGATAACTCAATCATACATAAAAGAATTCAGAGAAGATTCAAATATTTCTCATAGATAAACTTGATCATAAACCCACAATTCATCGGATCTCGACAAACACACCGCAAAAATAGTTACATCAAATAGATCTCCACAAGAGAGGGGGAGAACATTGTATTGAGATCCAAAAAGAGAGAAGAAGCCATCTAGCTAATAACTATGGACCCGAAGGTCTGTGGTAAACTACTCACAACTCATCGGAGGGGCTATGGTGTTAATGTAGAAGCCCTCCGTGATCGATTCCCCCTCCGGCGAAGCGCCGGCGAAGGCTCCAAGATGGGATCTCTTTGTCGGATTTCGGGTTCCGGCAGACCCTTGAGGTTCGAACACTGGGGTGCGCGCGGAGATCTTTCCCCTACCAGCTCACGCGTGAATGGTTTGCGAGGGATCTAAACTAGGAACGATGAACAGCACAAGAGACGCGAGGTTTATACTGGTTCGGGTCACCGTCGTGGTATAATACCCTACTCCAATGTGTGGTGTGGTGGATTGCCTCTAGGGCTGATGAAGAACAGTACAAAGGAAGAACATCCTCACGAGGGGCTGTTCTTGAGCTGGTGCGATGGACTGCTTGGGTGAGTCTAGTCGCCTCTCTCTCTCTCTCTCTCTCTCTCTCTCTCTCTCTCTCTCTCTCTCTCTCTCTCTGGTAGGTTCGACCTCCTTTCGTCCTCCTTCTCTTTGTGGTGGCTAGCCCTATTTATAGAGGGATGCCCTGGGCCTCATCCCAAATAATGAGCGGGAAGGGCGCCAACAATTGGCCATTTTGAAGGGGAACATCTAGTACACTTATCCTGACTAAAGTTGGTCTTCGGCTGCCAAAGGCTCTGATGGTGACGCCGTCCTGGGCTCCACGATGACTTCCGTCCTACCGCTCTGCTGGTCTTGGTCTTGTTGCACCGAAGCGGTAACCTTTGCCTGATGCGTTGGCCTGTGCTTGCCTCCTTTGCACCAAAGGGGAAACAAGGACACTGCGCAGGCTGGCGCCCGCCTGGTCTCGTTCGTCATGGCTTGCGTCACGGGGCACCCTTGTGAGGTACCCTGCCTTGATCTCTCCGCCTCCTCGTGAGCCTGCCTGATGAGGCTACTCCTGCGGAAGGTTCCTGTTGTTCGTCCCGCGAGGCTTGGCCCCTCGCGAGGGTCTTGAGCTTGAGCTGATGAAGCTGGGCCGCGCTGGGCCCCCATTTGAGCCACGCCGCAGGCCGCAGGCAGGCAAGTTTGGGGACCCCCGTTCCCAGAACACCGACAGTAGCCCCCGGGCCCAAGGCGTGCCCGGACTTGGTTTAGTAGAGAAGCGAAGGGGGCAAGTGCGAAGCGCCACGGGCCCCAACAGCCTGCGGCCTTGGGCGCCGCGTGGCGATTGATTGGTCGTGGGCGTCTCCGCTTCCCCACGATCCCTCGGCAACCGCATGACTTGACAAGTCCCTGCACGCAGAAATGGGTCATGATTACCTGTGATCATGGAGGCCGACGGTTGGCCTCCTCCGGCTATAAGTACAGAACGGCGCAAGCCCTTCCAGTCCATCTCTTCTTGCTACTCCTTTCTCTCCATGGCTCGGTCGAAGAGGTTCTTAGCCGCGGAGAAGGGAAAGGCCCGCCAGGTAGGGCCTGACTCTCCCCCGGCCAAGCGCGGTCGAGGCCGTCCTCGCAAGCATCCTATGGCTCCCGTAGCGGCTTCCCGCGGTCGTGGAGGCGATCCCCTGCGCGGCGATGGGCGCCAGGTTGTCGATGGGGGGCGCACCGTGACCGCGCGGCCCCCTAGGCCGCGTTTCCACTCGGCGGAGATGCTGCCGGAGTTTGTCGTGTGGTCGGTGGAGCCGACCCGGCACAACTCCAGCCTTCCCGCTTCTTTTAGGTGAACTCGGCGGTGCTCCGGGCGGCCTCTGGCTTCAGGCAGACGGTTGTTGCAGCCGGGCCTCCTGGGCTTCGCTGGAGGTCTCTGTCGCCGGGAATGTGGCTCTGACCCGCGGCTGGCAAACGTTTGCCCGCGCGTGTGGCCTGAGCCGGCGGTGCACCCTGCACTTCAAGTTCGACGGCGACGCCACCCTATACGTGAGGGTGTTCGAAGAAGACGGTCGCTGTGTCGGGTGCTGCCCCGAAGGCGATGACCGCGGCCGTGTACCCAGCCTCGGCGATGATCGGGATGAAGACGATAGCAGGCGCGTGGTCGGCGGCGCTCGGGGCTCGTCGAGCTTCGGCGGCTCTCCTTCGGACAACAGCTCCTCCAGCGATGGCCGCGTCCAGCCTCCATGCCGTCGCGCCCGCCTAGAGGGAGGTAGCGGGTCAGCCCGCCATCGTGCCTCGGAGAAGCGCGAGGAGGAGTCTGACTGAGCTCCCTAGGCAGTATGAGCCTTCGTTGCGAGTTGGTGCCGAGCAAGTCGTGCCTATTTTGTTTTTCTCCCTTCCCTACGCAAAGAGAAAGTAGTGTAGGGCCCCGTGGGGGCGTGCTGAACTGTTGTTGTTAATTATCATGATGTTTCCGCTATTCCTGTGTTGTGCTTTTGTGCCGCATGCCCGCGTGCAGGAATTACTTAGCTCGGGGGGACTTGTCGCGGTCTTCGCTTCCCGAGGCCGAGGCCTCGCCGCGCGCTTCATGTCTTGCAAGGATTAGTCAGGAGGGGTAGCTTTCAGTCTCGGTTGTGGAGGCGTCCGACCCAGGTCCTGTGTTCGCGTCGTGATGCCCGTGGGGCACGGACTGGGAGGGGTGCTCCCGTAGTGGACCTGGATAGGAAAGCTTCAAGCAGCGAGGCAGAAAACACTCATGAGTGTGCCCGCGTTGCTCCCTCGCGAGACTTGCGTGAGAGAAAACAAGGCAAGTGAGCGAAAAAGACAAAGAGTCACGAGCCAAGGACGGCAACAACTTCAATAAAACTTCAAATAGGAACGAACAAGCCAACTGCAGAAAGCAAATGAAAAAGCCGCGTCCGGCACCTAATCTAGTCTTCGACGTCTTCTCACCGGCGCGGAGCTAAGTGTTGCCACTGGGCGTGGGCGGGAGCCCCCGAGGCCAGAGGGCGGCTCTCCGGAGAATCCGGGGCGTGTACAGCCCCAACTCATTATTACGCGAGAGTGTCACGGGCGGCGAGCTTCACAGGCATTGGCCTTCTTCACAGACTCCGGGCCTTTTTTAGGGAAATGAGCTTCACAGGCGTTGGCCTTCTTCACAGGCTCCGGGCCTTTTTCGGGGAAATGAGCTTCACAGGTGTTGGCCTTCTTCATAGGCTCCGGGCCTTTTTCGGGGAAATGAGCTTCACAGGCATTGGCCTTCTTCACAGGCTCTGGGCCTTTTTCGGGGAAATGAGCTTCACAAGCGTTGGCCTTCTTCATAGGCTCCGGGCCTTTCTTCAAGGGTAGAACTTCCGGAGATGCTGGATATTCCACGCGTTCGGGATGGGCACCCCCTCCTGAGTCTCCAAGCATGCGGAGCCGGGCCTGGACACATGAACAACCTTCAACGGGCCCTCCCACATGGGAGAAAGCTTATGCAACCCTTCGCTGGAGAGGACCCGTCTGAGCACGAGGTCCCCTACCTCAAGAGCCCTGGGGCGGATGTTGCGGCAGTGGTATTGCTGCAGTGCCTGTTGATACCTTGACGCTCGCAGCACGGCCTCTCGACGATGTTCCTCCCCCAGCACGAGATCCGTCCCCCGCATGGCGTCCTGCTGCGCCTCATCGAACGCCAGGACCCGTGCGGAGCGACACCTGACCTCGTGAAGGAGGATGGCTTCTGCCCCATAGACGAGGAAGAACAGGGTCTCGCCAGTCGGCTTGGCCGCGGTCGTGCGGATGGACCACAGCACGGACTGGAACTCGTCGTGCCAGCCCCTGCCGCAAGCCTCCAGCTTCTTCTTGAAGGTCCTGGTTTTGAGGCCCTTCAGGACCTCCGCGTTGGCTCGCTCGGCCTGGCCGTTGCTCCGAGGGTGCGCCACCGAAGCGTAGCATATCTGCGTTCCAAGGAGCACAGTATGTTTTGAAGATATTACTGGTGAACTACGAACCGTTGTCGGTGATGATGCGGTTAGGCACCCCAAACCGGCTCACGAGGCCCCTGATGAACTTGACCGCAGAGCCTGCTGGGATGGTGCGGACAGCTTCCACCTCAGCCCACTTGGTGAACTTGTCCACGGCGACGTAGAGGTAGCGATAGCCCCCTAGCGCCCGAGGGAACGGGCCTAGAATGTCCAGCCCCCAAACTGCGAATGGCCGTGAGAGGGGTATGGTTTGCAGACCTCCCACCGGCTGATGGATCTGCTTGGCGTGGAATTGGCATGCCTCGCAAACCTTTACCAGCTCAACAGCATCGCTGAGTGCTGTGGGCCAGTAGAACCTGCTGCGGAACGCCTTGCCAATGAGGGTTCGCGACGATGAGTGATTCCCACAATCTCCGCCGTGTATGTCTTCCAGCAATTCCTTCCCTTGCTCTCTAGAAATGCAACGTAGGGACACGTCATTCGGTCGCCTGCGGTAAAGCTCTCCATCCCTGATGCAGTAGGTCGTGGCTTGCCGAGTCACATGCTCCGCCTCCTCCTCCTTTTCCGGCAGGGTCCCCTACGTCAAGTAGCTCTTGAGCTCTGTGATCCAGCACCCTTCCTGAGGCTCCAATGCCGAGGCGGGAGCGTGCTCGAGGCCGGGCATGAGCAGGGGCTCTGAGGTAGGCGGCTGGGGGAGCTCCTCCTGAGGTTGCGCCGCGCTTGATAGTGATGGTGCCGCTGAGGGTCTGAAGAGTCGCTCTTCGAAGACGCCAGGCTCCTGGGGCTGCCGCCTGGACGCCCTCTTGGCGATGTCATCCTCCTCTTGATTGGTGTCGCGTGGCACATGCTGCAGCTCCAGCCCCCAGAACTGTTTCTCCATCCTGCGCACCTCCGCGAGGTAGGCCTCCATGTGCTCGTCCTTCGGCTCGTATATTTATACGTCTCCAACGTATCTATAATTTTTGATTACTCCATGCTACTTTATCTGTTGTTTTAGGCAATATTCTAGTACGAACTCTTTTGTAGATCGATCCAAAAGAATAGCTTTGTGGTGGTCTCGTACCCGACCATAATCTCTACATTTGTTCTCCGCTATTAGTGTCTTTGGAGTGACTCTTCGTCGCATGTTGAGGGATTGTTATATGATCTATCTATGTTATTATTGTTGAGAGAACTTGCACTAGTGAAAGTATGAACCCTAGGCCTTGTTTCCTATCATTGCAATACCGTTTACGCTCACTTTTATCGCTTGCTACCTTGCTGTTTTTATATTTTCAGATTACAAATACCTTTATCTACTATCTATTTTGCACTTGTATCACCATCTCTTCGCCGAACTAGTGCACCTATACAATTTACCATTGTATTGGGTGTATTGGGGACACAAGAGACTTTTTGTTATTTGGTTGCAGGGTTGTTTGAGAGAGACCATCTTCCTCCTACGCCGCTCGCGGATTGATAAACCTTAGGTCATCCACTTGAGGGGAATTTGCTACTGTCCTACAAATCTGTGCACTTGCAGGCCCAACAACGTCTACAAGAAGAAGGCTGTGTAGTAGACATCAAGCTCTATTTTGGCACCGTTGCTGGGGAGGCTAGTAAGTGAAGGTATATCTTTAGATCTTGCAATCGAATCTTTTTATTTCTTGTTTTAGCACTGGTTTAGTTTATAAAAGAAAACTACCAAAAAAATGGAATTGAGTTTGTCTCACACGCTTCATCTTTTTAATATCTTTCGTGAGTATGATGGAAAGGAAAATTGTGCTCAAGTACTAGAAGAAGAATTACATAGAATTCTTGGCATAGAATATGTGAATGATGAGCATGATTGCAATGTTGTTAGTATGAATTCCTTGAATATCCATGATGCTAATGATATGCAAAGCCACAAGCTTGGGGAAGCTATGTTTGATGAAGATGATATTTTTTGTCCCCCAAGCTTTGATGAGAAAATTTACTATGATGAAAGCATGCCTCCTATCTATGATGATTATTGTGATGACACGTATGCTTTAAAGAATAATGATAACCATGAAACTTGTCATCTTGATCTTAATATTCAATCACATGATAGTTGTTTTGTTGAGTTTGCTCCCACTACTATTGATGAGAAGAATTTTGCTTATGTGGAGAGTAGTAAAATTTATATGCAAGTAGATCATGAAAAGAATGCTTTAGGTGCTGGTTATATTGTAGATTTCATTCATGATGCTACTGAAAATTATTATGAGAGATGAATATATGCTTGTAGGAATTGCAATAATATCAAGTTTCCTCTCTATGTGCTTAAAGTTTTGAAGTTATGCTTGTTTTACCTTCCTATGCAAGTTGATTCTTGTTCCCATAAGTTGTTTGCTCACAAAATCCCTATGCATAGGAAGTGGGTTAGACTTAAATGTGCTAGTCATATTCTTCATGATGCTCTCTTTATGTTTCAATTCTTATCTTTTATGCGAGCATCATTGAAATCATAATGCCTAGCTAGGGGCGTTAAACGATAGTGCTTGTTGGGAGGCAACCCAATTTTATTTTAGTTTCTTGCTTTTTCGTTTTGTTTAGGAATAAATAATCCATCTAGCTTCTGTTTAGATGTGGTTTTATGTTTTAGTTAGTGTTTGTGCCAAGTAGAACCTTTGGGAAGACTTGGGTGAAGTCTTTATGATCATGCTGTAAAAAAACAGAAACTTTAGCGCTCACGAGATTAGCTATAACGTTTTACTGGAGAGTGATATTTAGTTGATTCTTTTTGCAGATGATTACTATACAAATTCCTCAGGTCCACCAATTTATTTTAGAATTTTTGGAGTTCCATAAGTTTGTGTTAGTTACATATTACTACAGACTGTTCTGTTTTTGACAGATTCTGTTTTCATTGTGTTGTTTGCTTATTTTGATGACTCTATGGCTAGTAAAATAGTTTATAAACCATAGAGAAGTTGGAATACATTAGGTTTAACACCAATATAAATAAATAATGAGTTCATTACAGTACCTTGAAGTGGTGTTTTGTTTTCTTTAGCTAACGGAGCTCACGAGTTTTCTGTTAAGTTTTGTGTTGTGAAGTTTTCAAGTTTTGGGTAAAGATTCGATGGACTACGGAATAAGGAGTGGCAAGAGCCTAATCTTGGGGATGCCCAAGGCACCCAAGGTAATATTCAAGGACAACCAAGAGCCTAAGCTTGGGGATACCCCGGAAGGCATCCCCTCTTTCGTCTTCGTTCATCGGTAACTTTACTTGGAGCTATATTTTTATTCGCCACATGATATGTGTTTTGCTTGGAGCGTCATTTTATTTTGTTAGTTTTTGTTTGCTGTTAGTTAGAATAGTGTTTTGCCTCTTTAGTTTCAATAAAAAATTCAAGGATAGCCTTTGCCATGCTTATTTTGCTAGTATACATGTTGCTGTTTGAAAACAGAAAGTTTACCGCTGTTGAAACAATTCTATAGAAAATTCAGAGAGTGGTATAATGTTGAATATTTTTGTGTATTGAGCTCTGATAAATTTATTACAGTGGGAATTTTATTTCATAATTTTTGGAGTCAGGGAAGTATTGATACTCTTGCATTCTTTACAGACTATACTGTTTTGACAGATTGCTGTTATGTTTGCATTGTTTGCATATGTTTGCTTGTTTAATGATTCTATTTAAGGATAGGAGTATTAAATATGCAGAGGCATTTAGTATGAAATGTGTAATAATAATTTAAGTGATTTGTTACAGTAGAAAATAATTAGGTTTTGCATTGGTTTATACTAACCTATCTCACGAGTTCTTGTTGAGTTTGTTGTGAATGAAGCTTTTGATAAAAAGAGAAACCATGGTATGAGAGGAATTAAGGAGACACAAAAGTTCAAGCTTGGGGATGCCCAAGGCACCCCAAGATAATATTTCAAGAAGTCTCAAGCATCTAAGCTTGGGAATGCCCCGGTAGGCATCCCACCTTTCTTCTTCAACAACTATCGGTTAGCATCGGTTGAGCCTAAGTTTTTGCTTCTTCACATGAGTTGTGCTATCCTTGCAATGTCATTTTCTTTAGCTTTGCTTGCTGTTTAAATAAAATACCAAGATCCGAAATTACTAAATGGGAGAGTCTTCACATAGTTGTGTAATTATCCGACTACTCATTGATCTTCACTTATATCTTTCGGAGTAGTTGTTCATTTTCTCTAGTGCTTCACTTATATCTTTTAGAGCATGGTGGTAGTTTTATTTTGAAGAAATAGATGAACTCTCATACTTCACTTATATTATTTTGAGAGTCTTAAATAGCATGGTAATTTGCTTAAATAATCCTAATATGCTAAGCATACAAGATTTGTAAGAATTCTTATGAGTGTGTTGAATACTAAGAGAAGTTTGATGCTTGATGATTGTTTTGAGATATGAAGATGGTGATATTAGAGTCATGCTAGTTGAGTAGTTGTGAATTTGAGAGATACTTGTGTTGAAGTTAGAAAGTCCCGTAGCATGCACGTATGGTTAAAGTTGTGTAACAAATTTGAAACATGAAGTGTACCTGGCTTGTGCATCCTTATGAGTGGCGGTCGGGGACAAGCGATGGTCTTTCCCTACCAATCTATCCCCCTAGGAGCATGCGCGTAGTACTTGGTTTTTGATGACTTCTAAATTTTGCAATAAGTATATGAGTTCTTTTGACTAATGTTGAGTCCATGGATTATACGCACTTTTACCTTTCCGCCATTGCTAGCCTCTTGATGCCGTGCATTGCCCTTTCTCACCTTGAGTTGGTGCAAACTTCACGGTGCATCCAAACCCCGTGATACGATACGCTCTATCACACATAAACCTCCTTATATCTTCCTCAAAACAGCCACCATACCTACCTATCATGGAATTTCCATAGCCATTCCGAGATATATTGCCATGCAACTTTCCACCGTTCCGTTCATCATCATCATGACATACTTTACTTTTGTCATATTGCCATTGCATGATCATGTAGTTGACATCGTATTTGTGGCAAAGCCACCATGCATTATTTTCATACATGTCACTCTTGATTCATTGCACCATCCCAGACATCACCGGAGGCATTCATATAGAGTCATATCTTGTTCTAGTTTGAGTTGTAATCCTTATGTTGTAATCAATAGATTTGTGATGATCATCTTTATTAGAGCATTGCCCAATAAGAGAAAGGCCAAAAAAAGCCAAACAAAAGAAAATAAATAAAAAGGGAAATGTTACTATCTCTTTTTCCACACTTGTGCTTCAAGGTAGCACCTTGTTCTTCATGTAGTGAGTCTCATATATTGTGCTTCAAAGTAGCACCTTGTTCTTCATGTAGTGAGTCTCATATATTGTGCTTCAAAGTAGCACCATGTTTTTCATATAGTGAGCCTCATAAGTTGTCTTTTCATACTAGTGGGAATCTTTCATTATAGAACTTGGCTTGTATATTCCTACGATGGACTTCCCCAAATTCCCTAGGTCTTCATGAGCAAGCAAGTTGGATGCACACCCACTAGTTTTCTTTTGTTGAGCATTCATAGCTCTAGTGCATACGTTGCATGGCAATCCCTACTCCTCATGTTGACATCAATTGATGGGCATCCCCATAGCCCGTTGATTATCCTCGTCAATGTGAGACTTTCTCCCTTTTTGTCTTCTCCACACAATCCCCATCATCATATTCTATTCCACCCATAGTGCTATATCCATGGCTCATGCTCATGTATTGCGTGAAGGTTGAAAAAGTTTGAGATTATTTGAGTATGAAACAATTGCTTGGCTTGTCATCGGGGTATAGAAGTTGGGAACATATTTGTGTGTGAAAAATGAAGCATAGCCTAACTATATGATTTTGTAGGGATGAACTTTCTTTTGCCATGCTATTTTGAGAAGACATGATTACTTTGATAAGTATGCTTGAAGTATTATTATTTTTATGTCAATATGAACTTTTGTCTTGAATCTTTCGGATCTGAATATTCATATCACAATTAAGAAGATTTACATTGAAATTATGCCAAAGTATCACTCCGCATCAAAAATTCTTTTTATCATTTACCTACTCGAGGACGAAAGGAATTAAGCTTGGGGATGCTTGATACGTCTCCAATGTATCTATAATTTTTGATTGCTCCATGCTACTTTATCTTATGTTTTAGGCAATATTGGGCTTTATTATCCACTTTTATATTATTTTTGGGACTAACCTATTAACCGGAGGCCCAACCCAGATTTGTTGTTTTATGCCTATTTTAGTGTTTCGAGGAAAAGGAATATCGAATGAGTCAAACGGAACGAAATCAAGCTGGAGAAGTTATTTTTGGAAGGAAACCCACGATGGACTTGGACCCCACGTCGGAAGATCTGAGAGGTGCTCACGAGGGTGGGGCGCCCCTAGGCGCGCCCGCCTCGTGGGGCCCCATAGCTCCACCGACGCACTTCGCACCCATATATACCGTCGTGCCCTAAAACTTCCGAGCAGAAGATAGATCGGGAGTTCCGCCGCGCAAGCCTCCGTAACCACCAAAAACCAATCGGGACCCCTTTCCGGTACCCTGCCGGGAGGGATCCATCACTGTGGCCATCTTCATCATCCGGCGCTATCCATGACGAGGAGGGAGTAGTTCACCCTCGGGGCTGAGGGTATGTACCAAAGAGCTATGTGTTTGATCTCTCTCTCGCGTGTTCTCTCTCGTGTTCCATCTATGGCACAATCTTGATGTATCCCGAGCTTTGCTATTATAGTTGGATCTTATGATGTTTCTCCCCCTCTACTCTCTTGTGATGAATTGAGTTTCCCCTTTTGAAGTTATCTTATCGGATTGAGTCTTTATGAGAACACTTGCTGTATGTCTTGTCGTGATTATCTGTGGTGACAATGGGATAACATGTGCCACTTGATGTATGTTTTGGTGATCAACTTGCGGGTTTCGTGACATTGGGAACCTATGCATAGGGGTTGGCAAACGTTCTTGACTCTCCGGTAGTAGCTTTGGGGCACTCTTTGAAGTACTTTTATGTTGGTTGGATGAATCTGAGATTGTGTGATGCAAATCGTATAATCATGCCCACGGATACTTGAGGTGACAATGGAGTATCAAGGTGACATTAGGGTTTTGGTTGATTTGTGTCTTAAGGTGTTATTCTAGTACAAACTCTTTTATAGATCGATCCGAAAGAATAGCTTTGTGGTGGTCTCGTACCCGACCATAATCTCTACGTTTGTTCTCCGCTATTAGTGTCTTTGGAGTGACTCTTCGTCGCATGTTGAGGGATTGTTATATGATCTACCTATGTTATTATTGTTGAGAGAACTTGCACTAATGAAAGTATGAACCCTAGGCCTTGTTTCCTATCATTGCAATACCGTTTACGCTCACTTTTATAAACTTGCTACCTTGCTGTTTTTATATTTTCAGATTACAAATACCTTTATCTACTATCTATTTTGCACTTGTATCACCATCTCTTCGCCGAACTAGTGCACCTACACAATTTACCATTGTATTGGGTGTGTTGGGGACACAAGAGAATTTTTGTTATTTGGTTGCAGGGTTGTTTGAGAGAGACCATCTTCCTCCTACGCCTCTCGCGGATTGATAAACCTTAGGTCATCCACTTGAGGGGAATTTGCTACTGTCCTACAAACCTGTGCACTTGCAGGCCCAACAACGTCTACAAGAAGAAGGTTGTGTAGTAGACATCATATATCTTATTGGAGAAGTTGACGAGGAGTTGTGAATCGCCCTTGATGATGAGGCGGTTTACCCCTAAAGCGACTGCGGCTCTCAGGCCGGCTATGAGGCCTTCATATTCTGCTATGTTGTTGGAGACCTTTTCCCCATGCTAGAAACAAAGCTGCACGGCGTAATAGAGCCTGTCCTGAGTAGGGGACACGAGCACTGCACCGGCCCCTGCGCCGTGTCGGGAGAATGCTCTATCGAAGTACATGACCCAGCCGTCCGGTTCCTCGCTCCCCGGAGAAAGTGATCGGTCGTCGCCTGCTTCGAGGCCGGGTGCCTCCGTCCATTCTGCCATGAAATCTGCCAATGCGGCCCCCTTGATGACTCTGGTTGTGTTGAATTCTAGCTGAAATGCTTGTAGTTCGATGTTCCACTCGGCGACTCTTCCAGCTGAGTTGGGGCTCCTGAGCACCCTCTCCAGAGGGTATGCTGAGACGACCTTGATGGGATGACCTTGGAAGTAGTGTCGTAGCTTGCGTGAGGCTACCAATAGCGCGAGGAGGAGTTTTTGGGGCATGGGGTACCGCGCCCTCGCGTCCCGTAGCACCGTGCTGATGAAGTACACTGGGTGCTCGGCAATTTGCGCCGGCGCTGTTCGCATCCTCTGTAGGTTGGGGTGCCTCCCGAGACGGCAGAGCCCCCAGCGCCTGGTCGCTTGGTGGGGCCTCTTCTGCTCCGGGCACGCTTTCATGCTGCGGCTGATCCCCTCGGCATGGGCCGCGGATCTTTGTGAGGCTTCCTTGGCTCCGCTTCGCCTCTGCCGGAGGGCAGTTGCGGCCTTGGCCCGATGCTCCTCCCCCGCTACCAGGGCTCTTGGCTGGCGGAGTAGGGGTGGCCGCGAGTAGAGCACCGAGAGGCTCACGAGGACGCTGAGCTACCATCACCGGAGGGCTGGTAAGGTACCTCTTGAGTTCTTGGAATGCCTTGTCGGCCTCTTGATCCATTCAAAGGGCCCTTCTTCTTCATCGGCTTGAAGAATGGCAAGGTGCTTTCGTTCCCCAGCTTGGAGATGAAACGTCCTAGCGCGGTCACGTGCCCGGTGAGTTTCTGCATTTCTCTGAGGGTCTTTGGTGGGCTCATGTCTTCGACTGCTTTGACCTTTTCCGGGCTGGCCTCAATGCCCCTATGGGACACGAGGAAACCCAGGAGCTTGCCCGAGGGGACTCCAAATACGCACTTCTCCGGGTTGAGCCGCAGGTCCACTTTATCGAGGCTCGCGGAGGTTTCTTCCAAGTCCTGTATTAGGGTCTTCGCCTCCCGAGACTTCACTACAATGTCATCGACGTATGCCTCAGCATTCCTCCCGAGCTGCCGGCCCAGGGCGATGTGCATCAGCCGCTGAAAAGGTCATGCCTGCGTTGCGCAACCCAAACGGCATGCAGGTATAGCAGTACACTCCGCACGGGGTCAGGAAAGCCATTTTCCACGTCTTCTATTGCCATCTTGATCTGGTGATAGCCTGAGAAGGCATCCAAGAAGCACAGCAGGTCACACTCAGCGGTGGAGTCGACGATCTGGTCGATGCGAGGAAGCGGGAACGGATCCTGTGGGCAGGCCTTGTTGAGGTTGGTGAAGTTGACACACATACGTTCCTTTCCCCCCTTCTTTGGCACGACTACTGGGTTGGCCAGCCAATCCGGGTAGCGGACCTCGCGAATAACCCCCGCTGCCTCTAGCTTGCGGGTCTCTTGGACGATAAAAGCTTGCTTCTCTGTGGACTGTCGCCGCCTTATACGCTTCACGGGGCCTTGCGTTGGGGCACACGTTGAGGTGATGCTCAATCACGCCCCTCGGGACCCCCGCCAACTGATCAGGTCCCCACGCGAACACCTTCTTGTTCACGCGCAGGAACTTCACCAAGGCCTCCTCCTGCTCGGGTTCGAGGTTTGCACCTATGGTGAAGGAGGCGTCGGTGGACCCGTCCTCGTTGACTGGTACCTGCTTGGTTTCCGCCTTATTTTGAGTGAATAGCTGCTTCTTCTTGGACGGCGCAGCCCCCTTGGGCTCGGGGCGTCAGCGCTGGCGGGCCGTGCCGCTGCAGCCGCCTTGAAAACAAACTCGAGCGCCTGCAGCGCATCTCCTGTGTTTCCTGGCACGGTAAGGACGCCGCTGCTCCCGGGCATCTTCATGAGGTTGTACGCCGGGTGAGTTGCTCCCATGAACCGGGACAAGGCCGGGTAGCCGAGGATGGCGTTGTAGGGGAGGCTGATGGGGGCGATGTCGAAGTCGATCACCTCTGTCACGGAAGTTGTCGCGGTGCGAAAGGTCACCGGGAGGCGAATTTGTCCCAGGGAGGCGGTGGAACCGGCTCCGACTCCTGAAAAAGGCCTGTTGGGCCGGAGCCGCTCTGGTGGCACATGGAGGAGGCTGAAGGCCTCCACACAGAGCAAGCTGAGGCCGGCTCCACCATTGATGAGGGTCCTGGTGACAGCCACTTCGCAGATGGTGGGGTGCACTGATCGAGCGCACCGAATCGGCGGGGGTTGGAGGGCGATCGTCCAGAGTTGAAGAGCAGGTCGGCCTCGGCGCCACCCACCAGCGCGGGGCCCCTGGCGCTTAGGCGGTGGCGATCTGGCGGGTGAATGGCTTGACGTGGTGGCTCGAAGGTGGCGCGATGAGCCGCCAGGAGAGCTGCGACGACCGGGGGCGCCGGCCCGGCGCGAGGGGCGAGGTAGAGGTCGCGCAGCTCCCCCCAACAGGCCTGCTGCTCGTTCCCCATCGGGCCGGTGGCGGTGTTGGCGGCAGGCGATGGGGAACGGCGGGGGCGTCCGCCGACGGGAGCCGTCTGGGCGACTCGAGCGGCGCGAGCAGCCCGAAGCTCGGTGCGGGCTCAGCGAGCGTCAGCCATGGACATGACGGAAGATCACACGCGACCAGCGGAAGAAAGATTCCGGCGCACCCCTACCTGGCGCGCCAAATGTCGGATTTCGGGTTCCGGCAGACCCTTGAGGTTCGAACACTGGGGTGCGCGCGGAGATCTTTCCCCTACCAGCTCACGCGTGAATGGTTTGCGAGGGATCTAAACTAGGAACGATGAACAACACAAGAGACACAAGGTTTATACTGGTTCGGGCCACCGTCGTGGTGTAATACCCTACTCCAGTGTGTGGTGTGGTGGACTGCCTCTAGGGCTGATGAAGAACAGTACAAAGGAAGAACAGCCTCGCGAGGGGTTGTTCTTGAGCTGGTGCGATGGACTGCTTGGGTGAGTCCAGTCGCCTCTCTCTCTCTCTCTCTCTCTCTCTCTCTCTCTCTCTCTCTCTCTCTCTGGTAGGTTCGGCCTCCTTTCGTCCTCCTTCTCTTTGTGGTGGCTAGCCCTATTTATAGAGGGAGGCCCTGGGCCTCTTCCCAAATAATGAGTGGGAAGGGCGCCAACAATTGGCCATTTTGAAGGGGAACATCTAGTACACTTATCCTGACTAAAGTTGGTCTTGTTGCCAAAGGCTCTGATGGTGACGCCTGCCCCTGGGCTCCACGATGACCTCTGTCCTGCCGCTCTGCTGGTCTTGGTCTTGTTGCACCGAAGCGGTAACCTTTGCCTGATGCCTTGGCCTGTGCTTGCCTCCTTTGCACCAAAGGGGAAACGAGGACACTGCGCAGGCTAGCGCCCGCTTGGCGCCCGCCTGGTCTCGTTCGTCATGGCTTGCATCACGGGGCAACCTCGTGAGGTACCCCGCCTTGATCTCTCCGCCTCCTCGTGAGCCTGCCTGACGAGGCTACTCCTGCGGAAGGTTCTTGTCGTCCGCCCCGCGAGGCTTGGCCCCTCGCGAGGGTCTTGAGCTTGAGCTGATGAAGCTGGGCCGCGTTGGGCCCCCACTTGAGCCACGCCGTAGGCCGCAGGCAGGCAAGTCTGGGGACCCCCGTTCCCAGAACGCCGACACTCGCGGATACAGAAGGTTACGGCAGTGGAAATTGTGTTTTGTTGGCTCCCTAGATGTTTTCGGGGTACGTAGGTATATATAGGAGGAAGAAGTACGTTGGTGGCCGCTCGTGGGGCCTAGGAGACAGGGGGCGCGCCCAGGAGGGGTGGGTGCACCCTCCTATCTCCTGGCCGCCTCGTTTGCTTCTTGACTTGCACTCCAAGTTCTCCGGATCACGTTCGTTCCAAAAATCACGCTCCCGAAGGTTTCATTCCGTTTGGACTCTGTTTGATATTCCTTTTCTTCGAAATCCTGAAATAGGCAAAAAAAACAGCAATACGGGCTGGGCCTCCGGTTAGTAGGTTAGTCCCAAAAATGATATAAATGTGTAAAATAAACCCATAAACATCCAAAAGGGTAATATAATAGCATGGAACAATCAAAAATTATAGATACGTTGGAGACGTATCACAATCCCTTCACGACCACTTGCAAAAGTGAGATCTGATAGAGTTAATAAGATAATTTTTTTGTATTTTTATGATATAGATTGGAAAGTAAAGATTGCAAAATAAACGGTAGCAGAAATAATAAATTGATAGGAAAATAATATGATGGAAGATAGACCCGGGGGCCATAGGTTTCACTAGTGGCTTCTCTCAAGATAGCATAATTTATGGTGGGTGAACAAATTGCTGTCGAGCAATTGATAGAAAAGCGCATAGTTATGAGAATATCTAGGCATGATCATGTATATAGGCATCACGTCCGCGACAAGTAGACCGAAACGATTCTACATTTACTACTATTACTCCACACATCGACCACTATCCAGCATGCATCTAGAGTATTAAGTTCATAAGAACAGAGTAACGCATTAGGCAAGATGACATGATGTAGAGGGATAAACTCAAGCAATATGATATAAACCCCATCTTTTTATCCTCGATGGCAACAATACAATATGTGCTTTGCTGCCCTAACATCCTTTGGGAAAGGAACCGCAAGATTGAACCCAAAGCTAAGCACTTCTCCCATTGCAAGGAAGATCAACCTAGTAGGCCAAACTAAACCGATAATTCAGAGAGACTTGCGAAGATATCAAATCATACATATAAGAATTCAGAGAAGAACGGAATATTGTTCATAGATAATCTTGATCATAAACCCACAATTCATCGGATCTCGACAAACACACCGCAAAAAGAATTACATCGAATAGATCTCCAAGAGAATCGAGGAGAACTTTGTATTGAGATCCAAAGAGAGAGAAGAAGCCATCTAGCTAATAACTATGGACCCGAAGGTCTGTGGTAAACTACTCACACATCATCGAAGAGGCTATGGTGTTGATGTAGAAGCCCTCCATGATTGATTCCCCCTTCGGCGGAGCGTCGGAAAAGGCCCCAAGATGGGATCTCACGGGTATAGAAGGTTGCGGTGGTGGAAATAGGGTTTCGTGGTGCTCTCGGATGTTTTCAGGGTATATGAGTATATAGAGGCGAAAGAAGTAGGTCGGTGGAGCCACTAGGGGCCCATAAGGGTGGGGGCGCGCCTCCCTACCTCGTGGCCGCCTCATTGCTTCCTTCAAGTCCACTCCAAGTCTCCTGGATTGCGTTTGTTCCAAAAATAACTCTCCCGAAGGTTTCATTCCGTTTGGATTCCGTTCGATATTCCTTTTCTGCGAAACACTGAAATAGTAAAAAAACAACAATTTGCACTGGGCCTTTGGTTAATATGTTAGTCCCAAAAATAATATAAAAGTGCATAATAAAGCCCATTAATCCAAAACAGATAATATAATAGCATGGAACAATCAAAAAATGTACATGCGTTGGAGACGTATCACTCGCTAGAACTGCAGGAGCGGCTACCTCGGGAGCACCCGACGACACCCGCTCCCCAGTGGTCGCCCCAGCGGTACCCGGCGGTGTTCGCCCCCCTGCATACACATCCAGGGCGTGTGCCGCAGGGTCGACGAGCAAAGGAGCCACGAAGATGGGATTCTCGCGAGGCCCCTCAAAGCCCTCCGGGCGCAACCCCCACTCATCAAAGAGGAGCTTCTGCCTCACGAAGTCCTCCTTGTTCGAGCATTGGTACAAGAGGCAGACCTCCTCTAGAAGTGCGGCTGGCGCTGGGTCGCCCGTCAGGAGCTCGAGCATCGCGCGCGACGTCTTGGAAGGAAGCGCAGGCACCTGGAGCCTCATGGGGTCCTTGTTGCTGGTGAAGGCCCACATTGGGCGAGAATGGCGCTGGAGCGGGGTGATGCGCCATCGAACAAACTCCTTCACCACAATCGGCACCGTCAGCCCGGCCTTCGTCAACCGGGCAAGCCTAGACCAGACATGGGCAAGCCGACGGTCGACAAGCTTCATGTACCCCCAGCCGGAGTTGGGTACCGCCGGCACTCGCGGAAGTAGGAGCGGGGACTGAGCGTGCCGGCGTCCACAAACACCCACTGCTTCCGGAATCCCTTCACATCTGAGCAGAGCGTGAAGTCAATGCCCGAGCCAGCCGTCGCTGCCACGGCCTGGAAGGCCACGCATCCCGAGTTATGGTGGGCGTCGACTAGATGGAGCGAGAAGAAATGGTGAAACAAGGCAAGGGAGGGAGCAATGCCCACCATAGCCTCGCACAGGAAGGCGGAGACAGCAAGGAGGAGGATGAATTGGGGGTCCAGATGCAGCGCTTGGATATGGTAATGTGAGATGACAGCATTGAAGAAATCAGAGAACGAGGGAACCAAGCTAGCCAAGAGAGCGTGAAGATGGATGGGGATCTTGGTGGCCTCCCTGTCGATCGCAGCCCGGGAGGCGGGCCAAGCCATCGTAGCCTTCCACTCATTAGATTCAGCGGCGAGAGCAGGCCGGACCTTGGCCATCCCTTCCTGATTGATCACCGTCGACCGCTCCAGTGCAGGCTCCAAGACTGGCCGGGATTCAGCCGGAGCGCAGGCTTTCCCTTCTTCTTCAACCGTGGGGCCATGGCGGAAAGGAAGGATTGGCACCAGCGCCAAACCTGGGAGAGAGGTTGCGAGTTCGAGGGAAGAGGAGGAGCCAAGGGTGAGCACGACAAGCAATGAAGGCAGAGTTGCGCTAGCAACGGACGGCCGCAAAGCCTGGCGGATACCAACGTTGCATGGGGAAGTAGGGGCGCCCACGCCCCATCAATCACCACGCGTCAACCGAGGCCGTAGGCGGATGGGGCCCTGGTGCTCCGCACTTGCCCTTTGGCTTCGCCTTGAAGCCAAGTTCGAGCACGCCTTGGGCCCCGGGGCTCTGCCGGTGTTGCAGGAGCAGGGGTACCAGACTTGCACACTGCGGCCACGGCATGGCTCCATCGATGGCCTGGTACGACCCAGCTTTAGCATCAACAACTCAAGACCCTCGCGAGGGGCCAATCCTCGCGAGGCGGACAACACCAATACCTCCAGAAGGAGCGGCCTCCTCAGGCTGGCTCCTGAGGAGCGGAGATCTCTATGCAAGCCCTCACCTCGTGAGGTTCGGATGACGTGAGCCATGACGACCAAGGCCAGGCGGGCGCCCAGTGGCGTGAGCGGCGATTTCCTCTTTGGTGCTAAAGAGGCAAGCGCAGGCGCGGAGTCCCAAGGAATCAGCCAAAGGTTTCCATTCCCATGCAACGAGACCAAGACCTCCAGGACGGAAGGACGGAGATCATCGCTGAGCCCACCGCAGCGTCATGACGAGAGGCTTTGCAAGCGAAGACTACTTTTGTCAGGATAGGATGTACTAGTTGTCCCCCTTCGAATTTGGTTGTTGTGGGATCCCTTCCCGCCTTCATTTGGGAAGAGGACCAAGGCCACTATAAATAGGACTTAGCCACCACCGTGGAGGATTCCATTCACACACCCACCAGCTCACTCGAGCACAAGAACACCTCTCCTCCTGAGGTTGTTCGCCCACTGTACTAGTTCATCCTCAGCCCCTCGAGGCCAATCCACCACAAAGCAAGAGTAGGGTTTTACACTGCAAGGTGGCCCGAACCTAGTTAAACTGTTGTGTCCCATTTCCTTACATTTTGTCGAGCTAGGCTGTGATATTGGCGAGTAGGCAGACTGGGAAGGTTGAGTTCTTCGCACGCACCCCAGAGTTCGAACCTCTAAGGGTCTGCGGAGCCTGAAATCCGACAGGTGCACTCAGCATGCCCCCACTGGATCAATTCCCATTCAGCACGGCCTGACCGGTCCGAGTGAAGACCTACAAACAAAAATTTCTCAGACCCCCACCGAATCAAACATTCGACGGCGGTCTCGGGGACTACACCCAGTGGGTGCACTCGGTGTGCCCCCACTGGATCAATTCCCACTCGGGATGGCCTGACCGGTCCGAGTGAAGAGCTACGAGCAAATGGGCACTGGCATCATAAGTCAAAAACACCCAGTGGGTGTACGGAGTCAAGATGGAGAAGAAATAACCCAATCAGAAATCAACTTACAATCGCACTTACTCGGACATTCGCCTGAAGGGTTGTACTGGCATCATAAGCCAGTTTGCTGGCTTCATACGCCTCCTTCAAATGCTGCATCATCAGATTGGCTTGAATCATGGCCTCTTTGCTAGCCCCAATTTGGTCCTCCGGAACATGATGCAGAGTGAAGACATGAGGTGGTGGACTCGGTGACACAGCTAGAGGGATCAACACTTGAGGCTGACCAGTCGGTCCTGAAGCTGGAGGAGTCGATACCAAAGGCAAAGCAGTTGACAGAGTGGCAGCAGAGATAGCACCAGCTCAAGACGAGCCACCTTGTTCCTGAGATGCAGCTGCAGGAAGTGCACGGGGCGTTTTGCTCGACGGCACTCTCCGAGTGAGGCTGCGGGAGAAGGTCAAGGTCGTACCCTCCCCTCTTGTGTCCTTCTAAGGCTCGTCTTCATCGTCGTCCGCCGGGTGGATGATGTCCATTGGCTCTGCAGTCACTCGACAACAACAACAATTTTATTGATCGTCGAATCAACCAGTGGAACAGAGCAGAGTGAAAACCGGTCATACCTTGTCGGGAAGTGGTCGTGTTTGCAGTATCCACCTCCGCATGTTCCTTATCAATTTGCATGGGCGATGTTGTAGAAGTAGCAGCTTTGGCACACAACTCGCAGTCGGTCTGCAAAAGTATAAAGATCTGCAAGAGTAAGAAAGAGATAACACTCATGTTGAAGCTACAGGCACGGTGACCTTTATTCTGGGCAGAGCCTTCCAAGGTTTCGGTGGAGCGACCTTGAGATGCTTCGCGATCTTCTCAGTCGGATCTGGTGTCGCCGTCCGAGTGTGCTTCGGGTTCCTGCCACTCGATGCCAAGGCTTTGCCCTAGTTGGCAGTCGGATCTTGGTTCGCTTTGGTTCGGCACTCGGTGCATGGAGCAGACTCGACCTCTTCACTGTCTTCTGAGTCGTCACTGCTGCCTTCAGTATCTTCGGCATAGCTGTCCCGAGCACTCCCACCTTCACTCTCAGCACCTTAAACAAGTTGTTCTCCGTTCGGCACAGGTGAAAACATCTTCGTGAACTCCTGCGAAGTACAAAAATAAAAGTCAGTCGGCTTATCAATCCAGTCGGATGTTGGAAACAAAAGGGAAAACACTCGACAAGGTAATTCTCACCTCCCTTGGTGGGTGCTCGGTGTCGAAGGGTTGAACCCGCTTGGATCCACGTGGATTGTCACGAACTCCGGTGATGCTGCTAAACCATTGGATCACGTTCTCGTCCTTGACCTCCTTTGGATGAGTCTGGTGGAATCGTCTGGACCTGTGTAGTGCCACATGGGATGGCCTCGTGCCTGCAGGGGCTGAATCCGTCGACTGAGGGACACCTCTAACATATCCAAGCCCGTCACTCCGCCTCAAATTAACTCAACTACAGATTCTACCAAAACTGCTACTTCAGCTTTCTCCTCCTTGTCCACGATCAGCGAGCGGGAAGCGTTGATCCTTGCAGATGAGTAAGGAGGAAGGCCATTCGACTAACTAGAAGATGGAATGTCGTTGCAGTAAAACCAGGTCGACTGCCAACCTCTAACGGACTCGAGAAAGGACATTGCGGGGAACGCACTCCTACCTCTCATCTGGACACCTAAACCATCATACAGCTGAATCACGTGGGTCCTTTCGTCACTCGGATTTGCTTTCTTGACCGACTGAGAATGACACGTGAAGATGTGCTTGAACAACCCCTAGTGAGGATGACAACCCAAGAAATTTTCACACATGGAGACGAAACCAGCAAGATACGATATGGCATTCGGGGCAAGATGGTGGAGTTGCACACCGAAGAAATTCATAAATCCTCGAAAAAAGGATGGTGAGGCAAGGAGAAACCTCTCTCCACGTGGGTGAGGAGGAGGACCCGCTCTCCGAGGCACAGCGCAGGCTCGACCTTCCCTCCCACTGGCAGCCTCCAAGACCCTGGGACCAGCAGGCCGTTGGCGGCGAGCCCATCAAGGTCCTTCATCGTGACCGTCGACGGCAACCAGTCGCCCTGGATCCAGCCCGGCGGTAGCGCGGCCCGAGAACTCGATGCCTTCTTCGCCTTGGTCTCCTTCTTGGCGCGCTCTAGCTTCGCCATCTCCGTGGTGGTGGTCGGTGCGGAGCGGGGCGGCGCAACGCGAAGGCGGAAGAGGTGGAGAAGCGAGGAGAAAGGGGGAAAAGAAGAGAACACTGTTTCACCCCTCGGCCACATCGCCCTTTATAACTCCGCGCCCGAGTCACCAACACCTGGGCCCGCGAGATCCCAGCGCATCCTGCTGAACGGAGACTACGCAGTACGTGGCGATAAAGGTGGATTGATAATCGAGGAGTCCCGCCCCACTTGCCCCACTTACCGCGCTGTTGCTGATCCATGCGCTTCTCCAAAATTTCAAATCCCATGAGATCCAGAACCTGGCAGAACGATCGATTGCGTCAGAAGATTTCCTTGTTCATTCGGGTCCGACCCGATGCTCGGGATCACTCGGTCGCACATCGAGCCGGAATCGATCGAGGCGATTGACAAGGGATTAAGCAGTGCGGGTATCTGCAGATCTCTAAAACGCCTCCGAGGCATTGAGTCTAATGAGAACCCACTCCTATCCTTTTCCACTCGAACCCTGATCCATTCGGGGGCTAATGACGAGGACATGTACCCAGGGTAGGCTCCTAGGCCTGACCTACATACCCTACCCAAGGACACCACATACAAGTATCCAAGGCCCACAAGGTTATGAAGGAGTCGCCGACTGGGATACCTGCAACTTACAAGTCACTCGGAGGAGGGATTCACTAAGTGATCTCACCAACACTCGAATGTCACTGCTCACTCGGAGTACCAAGTGTCATTCGACCACAGAAGACTTAGAGTCACCCCGAGATAGCAATAGTCAGGCGATCAATTCTCCATCATAAAGAACATCTAATGCTGGTGTTACATGTAACTCTCGCATCCTTTAACCTCTCTATTGAACCCTTGGGTGACGGGGCATTCATGAAGGGCCAGCAGACTCTATATAAGCCGCCTCTTTACCCCTGCACAATGGCTCGCACCTCCTGTAACTCAACGCTCCAGAAAAACAAAGCTCCCACCGCACTGAGACGTAGGGTCTTTACCTCTTCTAAGAGGGGCCTGAACTCGTAAATCCGAGTGTAGAACCACACTGTAGCTAAACTCTATGCCTCTTCTAAGAGTTTGGTGCGCCCACTCCCGCGCACTGGACATGGCAATTGAGCGCGTGAATCGCACCAACCGCCAGATCTGAAACCTCCACGCACTGGTGCCGCCATTCGCTCCCGCGACCCGTCGGCGCTACCTCTGCCTATCCCCGCGCGCTGCCGTTGCTTCCTCCACCTTCTCTCCTCACCGCCTCCCCTCAAGTGCACTGTTCCTCCGACAAACAGCGCCCGACGGCCGTTTGCGGCTTGGCGCCCACAAGGTGTTTTTGAAAAAACGCTTGCAAGGTATCTATTGCTTCAACTTCATAATTGTAGACGAATTTGGTGCATGTTGCTTGTAGTTTTAAATTAGTTTAAATTCAACTTTGTAGATGAGTTCGTCCTACGATTCTTCCGACGAAGAATTTGATATTCAAGAGGAGGAGGACATCACAACGATCCTAGCTATGCATGTTAATAAAACGCTGAAGCACGGTGGTTCGGTTATCGGCCATAAAAAATTGTGGAGGGATAGGATCGATGCCCACAACAGATTGTTGGGGAACTATTTTTTGGAGAATCCCACATACCCCGACTCCTACTTTCGGCGCCGTTTTAGGATGAGCATCGAGTTTTTCAAACACATTGCGGAGAAACCGGCAAGCCATGATCGGTTTTTTCAGCAAAGGAGGAATGTCGCCGGAGAACTCGGGCATAGCACCTTTCAAAAGGTGACCGCCACTTTGCATATGTTGGCATACGGTATTCCGACGGATCAAGTTGATGACCACTTGGCCATGGGTGAGAGTCAAGCCATCATGTGTGTCAAGCGCTTCGCAGTCGGAATTGTGCAAGTGTTTGGTCCAGAATATTTGAGAGCTCCCAATGCTGAAGACACCGCAAGGCTTTTGGAGATGAACAAAGCTTGCGGGTCCCCAAGTATGCTTGGCGCAGTACATTGCATGTATTGGAGTTGGAAGATCTGTCCTAAGGCATGGCATGGACAATTTCACAGCCAGAAAAAGGGTTCCACTATAATCCTTGAAGCGATGGCTGATCAGGAGACTTGGATTTGGCATGTTTTTTCGGAATGCCTGGATCTTTGAATGACATCAATGTTCTTAATCGGTCGCCACTCATCAATAAGATTGCAAATGGTGAAACTACGCCGGTGGAGTTTGTAGCAAATGGTCATACATACAACCATGGTTACTATCTTGCGGATGGCATCTACCCAATGTGGCAAACATTTGTGAAGCCATCGACAGCACCGCAAGGTAGGAAAAATCTTGATTTCCATAATGCTCAAGCGGCGGCTAGGAAAGATGTGGAGATAGCTTTTGGGATTTTGCAAGCCCAATTTGCTATTGTCAAAGGGCCGGCTAGATTTTGGGATCAAAAGATCCTTTACGACATCATGAACGCTTGTGTGATCATGCATAACATGCTCATTGAGAATGAGCATGGACAAGCGTTAGACTATTCTCAGTATGAGTTGTTGGGACGTCCCGTGCAAGTGCGGAGGAGGGCTGCGAGGGTGGCCCAATTGATTGCCTCCTATCATGCCACTCGACGTGCCGAAATGCATGATGATCTTCAAAAGGATCTAATCGAGGAGTGGTGCGCATGAAATGGGCGATATAATTAGTTTGATGTTGTATTATTGAACTATTTGTTGAATTGGAAGATAAACTATTTGTTTGAGTTGTAATAATAATGGAACTATTTATTGTTGATTTATTTTTTGTGTTTGATCTTCTTGGTTCTATGTTGAGTGGAAAATATTGTTTGTGTTGGGCACGCGCTATAATTTTAGAGTGCCTACGAGAGCGCTACCTACGGCGCAAAATATAACGCTTCTGTTAAAGCAGAACACCTGCTCCGCGCGCCAAAACGCTATTTTGACGTTGTAAAAGTTTTTTAGCGCGTCGCGCAATCGCGCGTCTGTTGGATATGCTCTAAGATGGGTTATGCACCTGCACATGGATGGATTACTCCTTTGTAAACAAATACTCCCTCCTTTTCAGTTTATAGGGCTCATCTCAAATAGTTTGTTTTTTCATTTTATAACTCTCAATTCTACTACTTACCATCACATGTTCAGATTTTAAGGTGTATTAAATCACTGCATGCAAGGATGAAGAAAAAACTCACCAATGCATGTAGAAGTTCTTGGTCATTAAGAGCATCTCCAGCCCTTCGGCGCCCCCAGGGACAGAAATAACGCCTCCTGGGGGCTAGCCGGTGCTATTTTGGCCGTGGGGGCGGTTGGGTTCCCAACCACGGCCCTAGGTCGCCCCCCAGACACCGTTTTTTGAATTGAACTTCGGCTAAAATTGGACGAAAAAAACACTAATTCGCTAATATCTGTACATAATAAAGAAGACATAATAAAACATAAAAAAACTACGCCGCCTGCCGTCGCCCGAGCCTTCTACATGTCGAGGAGCTTGCAGAAGTCTGTGTAGTCGCCGTCGTAGTCGTCATCGTCGCCCTGCACGCCGCCGCCGTCGTCTTTGTTGCACCCCTAACCCGTGTCATCGATGCGTGGGGGTTGGACGGCCCGGGCGCCTCGTCGTCGAGGATGACGACGCTGCCCTCGTCATGGCTGCGGCGCCGAGCGGCGATCTCCTCGAGGGCGCGGCGCTAGCGCTCCATCTCCTACCGGATGTAGTCGTCCTGCGCCCATTTGAGACCGGTCTCCTCGTCGGAGGCCATGGCCTCGTGCTCCTTCTTCACGTGAAGGAGCGCAGACTCGGTCTTCGACTTGACAAGGCGGGAGGAGGGAGGAGAAGGGACACGGCCGTCCTCATTGATAATGAGGGCGCCACCCGAGCGGCGTCTCCCGTGGCTCCGGCTTGACGGGGAGGAGCGCCGGCGACCCAGAGGAACGGGGGCCAGACAAGGACAACGACGACGTCTCCATTCTCCTCGGCGTCCAGGAACTGACGTAGCGGCGGGAGAAGGAGGGGGCGCCGGGTACTCCATCTGTGGTGAGTTGTCGGCCTCGATGTGCTCAAGGACGGCTTCGAGCGTGCGCCCGGGGATGCCCCACCATTGACGCCGCCCCTTGGAGTTGTGGCGCCCGCGGGGTTTAGCGTCGTTCGTGGCGGCAGTCGAAGTACGCTGTCCATAGCGTGTGGCTGTCGGGGGTGTACCTCGGCTGCTGTCGCGCGTGCTCCGGCAGGGACGACCTGATACGCGCGATCTCGGTGCACCGTTCAACACCGGAGGACGGCGGTGGCACTAGGACTCCGCCGGCGCCGAGCCTCCACGAGCCTGGCAACCGCATGTCGGGCGGCGCCGGGTAGTCCGCCTCGTAAAGGAGACAGGCATACGCCTTGTGCAGGCGGCGGCGGCCGAAGCCATTGGTCGCCGCTCCATCGCCGGGGGGACGTTCAGCCATCGTTGGCGAAGGAGAGAGAGGGAGCCGGAGGCGAAGGAGAGAGGGGCGTCGGTGCGGCCAGCGGCGAGGGAGGGCGGTTTTTATAGCGGCGAGTGGGCGACAACAGTGTGGACGCGTGGCAGGGAGGGGGTGGGACGCGCGGCGATGGCACGCCTTCATTGTGCCACCCGTGAGGAATCAATGAAAGGCTGGCTGACAGCAACCTTCGCATTGATTCCCGCAGGAAAACGAAGCGATGAGGACGACGAAGGCGCCCAGTCGCTGACTCGGCGGGTCCACCAGGCTTTCGCGCCAAAAAAGTTTTCCCCGGCGCCCCCGGACGCCCCTCCTCCCCAGCGTGCCGGGTTCGGCCTGGGTCCATCGGCGCCAATTTCGACCCTAACCGGCGAATATTAGGCTTCTGGAAGCGCGAATGGGCCTATTTTTTTGAGCCAGCGCTAAAAAAGGGGATTGGGGGCCTGTTGGGGGCGAGTTGAGATGCTCGAGGTGACCAATTGGCCATGCATGCATGTGGTGTAATTAATGCTTCGGTATACATAATATTTTGAGAAATTTTTTTATACTTCTGCAAACTGCGAAATTAATTCTACCATTCATCATCTACCTTGGTTGAAGAGATTTTCAAATTAAGCCCTATAAACCGGAAAGGAGGAAGTTTCAGACAAAATGTCTTAGGATGTCTTTTCTTAAAAAAGAGTAAAATGCACTCGTAGTCATTGAACTTATCGTATACGCTCACTTTGGTCACTGTACTTAAGAATACGATCAATACGATCACTATATACGTGTTGAGGTGATTATACGGTCACTGTCGGACCGTATAGCTCCGTATTTCATCAGTTTGACCAGTCAACCAACTCACTCTCTCTCTCTATATATGCAGGTCCTACAAGACAGTGGGTCGAAGAAAAAAGTACAATGCGGGTCCTGAGTGGGGTTTGGAACCGCGAACCTCTCGCTTACGTGCCAGCAGGCAAACCAGCTGCAACAATCTCAGGTTGTGTTTAACTAGAGGAAAATACTTCCTGTTCTGTCGTAGTTGTCACGTGAGCTAAAAGCTTCCGGTAGTTGAAGCATATATACCTGTTGAACTGATCGTACTCCAGCAGTTCACTTAACTACACGTAGCTTCCAGTATATACGTGTCGAGTTAAAATCTTCCGGTAGTTCACTACTCACGTGACAACTTCCAGCTTCTGTTGAAGTAATTGAGCAGTGAACTAAGTACCGCAGTTCAGCGCGTCATGCATGCGTGGATCGGTCGTGCAGGGATGCAGCTGCTACTAGATGAGATTCCATTTGATCAGACAAGGGAGGTCGATGCAGCGATGTACCTACCGCTACTTAATTGGAAGAGTTAGATGTTAATCAGTTCATAAGTACCCCACTTGTTTAAGCTGATGAGTGAGGCGCGAGCCAATCCATCCAAATTGTGTTTCGTCGTCCATGCTAGGTAGCAGCCATCGGCGGATCGTCCATGCCGGCCGTCGATTCCATCAATCGATGCGAGTATGCACGTGAAAACTTGAAAGGACTAGCTAGACACATCGTGAGAGAGATGCAGCAGGATGGCTTGCTAGCAAATAAGCGCGAGGTCTGGCGTTCAAAATCCCGCTCTCGCGCATGGTTTTATTTTCGCTCACCAGTTTTCCCCAGCCCACTGACAGATGGGGCCGCATACACAGAGAGAGAAAGTGAGTTGATGAGGCGTCATGTGGATTGTTTGACCAGTCAAATAGATGGAATACAGAACTATATAGTTTGACAATGACCGTATAATCACCTCAACACGTATATAATGACTATATTGGTCGTATTCTTAACTACAGTAACCAAAATGAGCGTATAAGACAAATTCAATTACCACCGGTGCATTTTACTCCTTAAAGAAAAAGGAAAAACAAGAGAGGAGCGGGCAGCCGTGCTCCCCCGAGAGACAGAGGGGGGAAACAGAGCCGCGCTCCTGCCTCACGACCGCGCCGGCCGCCGCCGCCGCCCCATTTACGCTGCTAGGTTTCCTCATAGTCCTCCTTGACTCCTTTCTTCTCGGCCTCCTAGTCCGGTGACGGCGGGAGACCGTCGCGGTCCGCGAAAGCGAGCACCTGGGCAGCGGCGAGTTTCGTTCCATGGCGAGGCACCTGCTGGTGGCGGTGACGGGGAGGAGGAGAAGATGGTGGGAGGTGCCATTGTTTGCGGCGGAGCAGCGCGCGACTCTGGTTAACGTGAAGCTGAAGCTGGTCAAGGATCCGGCGCTCGACGGGGCGTTGTCGCGCCAGCGCCACCTCCGCGCTGCCCACCACCTGCTCGACCTCGTGTCCTCGCGGCCCGGCCACCGTATCTCGTGCCCCGAGCTCCTCGCCGACAAGTTCGTCCACAAGATGTTTGGCTCCGCGGATGCCGCGCTCGCCTTCCTCCGCAGATACCACACCCTGTTCGCGCTCTCTCGCCGCGGTGGAGGCGGCGTGTACCTCACGGACGCGGCGCTCGGCCTCCGGTGCCGGGAACTGGACTGCCTGGACGCCTCGGAGCACGACCTGCTCGCTCGCCTCCGCCGCCTCCTCATGCTCACCCTGCCGCGCTCGCTCCCGCTCCACACCGTCGACCTTCTCCGCTGGGACTTGGGCCTGCCCCGCGACTACCGCGCATCAATCCTCGGTCGCCACCCTGACCACTTCGCCATTAAGCAGCCCGAGGGTGATGAGCGCATCTGGCTCCACCTCGTCTCCTGGGACGACCGTCTGGCTGTCTCGGAACTCGAGAAGGCTGCGGCGGGCGGCGACACCACCTGCCTCCCATTTCCGGTGAGCTTCACAAGGGGATTTGGCCTGAGGAGCAAGTCTATGGACTGGCTGAAGGAGTGGCAGACGCTTCCATACACTAACCCGTACGCCGACGCCTCCGGCCTTGACCGTCGCACTGATGTGTCAGAGAAGCGGAATGTCGGAGTGTTCCATGAGCTGCTGCACCTCACATTAGCAAAGAGGACAGAGCGCCACAACGTGAGCAACATGAGGAAGCTTCTTGGCATGCCACAGAAGTTCACCAAGGTATTTGAGCGTCACCCGGGCATTTTTTACCTCTCGAGGATACATGGCACACAGACAGTTGTGCTCAGGGAAGCTTACGGTGGCACGAGCCAGCTGCTTGAGAAGCATGCGCATCCACTTGTTGCTATCAGGGAGGAGTATACCACCATGATGAGGGCTGCATTGCCACCAAGGAGGAGCAGAGAAAGCTGCAACTATTGTGGTGAATTGGATGAGGAAAGTGAGGGAGAAGAAGGAACTGAACTCTCTTAATGATGTCCTGTAGGCTCAGTTGATTCTTAGTGCACCTGAATGAAGCAAAGCTAGTGACTTGAGAGAATGGATGCCTCTTTGATGGTTCAGAGGTATGTGCATATTGATGCATCGTGTCGAACGCACATTCCAGAATTTAGGAAATTACAGTGCCTACATTATTAAGAAGCTTTCTTTTTCCAAGATCTTTACACAGCTCTCTTATGTCATTTTGTCACCCCACAGAACAATATGTTTATACCATTGCTTCATATTTTGCTTTTCTTTTTCCTGCAGCTACGATTGCATTGGAGATTGAAAAATGGAATATACTCCCTCTGTTCCAAAATAATTGAAGTTATAGGTTTGTCCCAAGTCAAACTTCATTAACTTTGACCAAGTCTATATAAAAATATATCAACATCTACAACACCAAATTTGCTTCGTTAGATTCATTATGATATGTATTATCATATAATATACTCGTATATTTAACATTGTGGATCTTAGCACATTTTTCTATAGACTTTCTCAAACTTCAAAAAGTTTCACTTAGGACAATCCTAGAACTTCAGTTTTGAAACGGAGGGAGCAGCTAACAGCAAGCGCCTTTTCTTGTCCAGAAAAAATATTTGTGATTTTAAGGACATTGTTGCTTAGCAGACTGGGATGCTGTTTGAGTATGGGGCCAAACAGTACCTACCTTGGATGTTTGTCTCTTTTTTTCTAAAGCTGACCTTTTCTTCCCTGTTATGCAGTCCTAAAAAGCCAATGTCTTCAAGCATAGTTATATAGGGCTTGGTTATGTTTGGAAGAGCAGCTTTCATTTTCCTTGCAGCCATATACAAGTTAGAATTTTACAGTTTGCGTCCTTCAGAAACCAGACAGAGCCAACTTCAATGGTCTTTTCCTTCAGGAAATCATATGGTGGGCTGGAGAATCACCAATTATACTTGCCTATAACAAGGTGATGTTCAGCAGTAACTAATATGTACTGAGAATCCTGTTAAAAAGCAAATAAGATCTGAACAATTATCTCCTGTAATCATTTGCAGTTCAGTGCATCTGGTCAACTCGTCATATTGCAGGGCGAGGTAATGCTATCATGGCCACAAGCATATCCATTGTTATTCCGTTTATCACAGTGGTTGAACAGCTATGTCTTCCCACCCTAACTATGTCAAATGTCCACCTTCTGGTCAGTATCAATAGTTTCAGCAATATTTTAATAAATTAATGCAAAAATATACATGTGATACTTTGTTGAGACATAACAGATTATATGTGATCAATATGAGCATACTGCATACACATATCGTGGTTTGTTCTATGACAGTTTTTGAATTGTTGGGAAGGTCCATGAATAATACGGCTACCACCCAAGGAGTCCCGACCATGTCATATTAATTTCCTTCCACGAAGAAAAGGGGAACGACCTTCCTTTTGCTAATGTGTCCGTCAAATTTGATTGAGAGGTTAACTCATCAGCCCCATTAAACAACATCTACTAACAATCAGTATGTCTTGGGGTTGGAATTTGGGATCATACAATGAGCCAGTGCCAATGTTATGCTTTTGATCTTGTAATGACAAATTGATAACCATGTCATATTATTTTCCTTCCATTAAGAAACGGGGAATGACCTTCATTTTGCTAATGTATCGGTCAAATTCGATTGAGGGGTTAACTCATCAGCCCCATTAAACAACAACTACTAACAATCAGTGTGTCTTGGGGTTGGAATTTGGGCCCTGGACTTGGAACAAGCTCATGTTCGTAGCAATGTTGTTGGGTAAACATGTACTCCCTCCGTAAACTAATATAAGAGTGTTTAGATCACTACTTTAGTGATCTAAACGCTCTTATATTAGTTTACGGAGGGAGTAGGATCATACAATGAGGCGGTGGGAACCTTATGCTTTTGGTCTTGTAATGAAAAATTGATAACTATGTCACCAACTCTACTATTTCAGGAATTCAGGAGCAACCTCTTGGAGCATTTCAGCTGGTGAAGAGCTGGGGGATCTCTAGAGGAATGAAGAACAACTGGTCACGACAGCGGGAACAGGGACATCTGCCAGTTTATCTGTGGTTGTTCATCACCGAAGAGGAGATAATACAGTGGCCTAACCACACTTTCGAAGAGCTTAGCTCTTTCTTGATGCATGTTATTAACAATTGTGGGCTGCAATGCTTCATGTAATTAAGGCTTGTTTGTGGGCAGTGCTAAGATGCTCACCAACTCATCATTTTCTCAAGCTTCTGCCCCAAAACTGGTTCGTTTTAATGCATGTTCCTGAAAGACTGTAATATTGTGTTGCATGTTCCTAAAAGACTATATTGTGCTAAGATGTCTCGTGAAAGATTTTTTTTATTGATGTAATGCCATCATGGCGGATTATATTAATTGTGGAAATAACGATACATCATCCGCTAGTACATGTACTAAAAACTCCGGTGGATCCACATTCCAGACAATGTTTTGTGGATCTACCAGTTGTCTAGCTAACAAATCAGCAGCTCTATTAGCCTCCCTCGGACAATGATTTATTATTACATGATCAAAATTGTGAATTAGAAAGGAGCACTCCTCGTAAATCGCCGCTGCTGGTCCTATGGAGTTGCCACCCTTCTCCATTATATCGACAACCTCCATGCAGTCTGATTCGACCATGATCCTGTTACATCCCACTTGTCCCGCAAGAATTAGTCCGTTCAGAAGGGCTCGAGCTTCAGCTGTGGCAGCGTCGTCCACGAACGGTATACCACAACATCCCGCTGCTACAAACCGTCCACGTTCGTCTCTGATTATGGCACCCGTCCCACCTGAACCAACTTCATCATAAAAAGATGCATCAATGTTTAGCTTGACATATTCCTCCTTAGGTTTGCGCCATCCATGTCTTATGATTCCTGTCTGAGTTTTCTTGTGAGCCCTCGAATAATTGGTCACCAAAGCGGATATGGCTTGAGCTGTGTCGTGTGGCTTCTGGATCTGCTCACCATGGGTAACCTGTCGACGTTCCCACCATATATACCACACAACAGTAGCAATTAAGTCGTTACACGGCACTTCAGGTAGCAAAAGAGCCATCACTGATGTATTGAGGAGCAAGCCTCCAAGAATTGACTGGTCCTCCTCGTCGAGCATACAGGCATCTTGAATTACATCTTGCATGCCTAGATTCATCCAAATCTCCTTCACACGTGCACATTGGAACAAAGCATGTCGTATACTTTCACAATCAATAGAACAAAGTGGACATTGGCTGCTCGTTTGAATGTGACGATTTGCTAACGCCCCTTTGCATGGTATAGCTCCGTACAATACTCTCCAACAGTAAATTTTTATCTTAGCCGGTACATGCAAATCCCATAGAATTTTCCATATCTTGGCTCCAGTAGTACTCCCTTCCCGTTGAGTACGACGCAACTTTCGCCCATGCTGATGATTCCACTCAGCATGGTAGGCGGATTTAACTGAGAAAATGTCGTTCCTGTAAAAATGCCATGAAATGAAGTCATCCATCATCCCAATGGCCAATGGAATTTTGAGAATACGGTTAGCATCAATTGGCCAAAATATGTTCTTGATGAGCTCTTCATCCCAAACTCTGTTTTCATGATCTATCAATTCAGATATTTTCGTGAGCACAATGTTTCCCCTTCGTGTAACTATACTTCGTGAAAGATTTTATTTAAACGCGGCTGACGTGCAAGGCTCTAAAACGACCTCTTAGAGTATAAAGTCTATTCGTATTGTAATCTATCTCTATTAGTCTAGTCTTGGAGCCCAAGCTTTGTAATCTATATAAACAGCCCTTGAGGCCCCAATCAATACAACAATTACTTCTCCAATATCTCAATCTATCATGGTATCTCGACGCCTAGGTTTTCCGCGACTTTGGTATGGCTCACCACCCGCGCCGCCCCTACCGATTCGCCCCTCTTCTCCATGGTCGAGTTCCGCCCGCGGCGCCCATCCCTACCTCTTCCTCTACAACTACCCAAACACCTCCCCCAAACCCGTCATCCACCGCTCCGCGCCCACAACCGTCGTCATGGCCTCCTCAAGATGATCCTTGGACTGCCTCGTCCGGGCTTGGTCGATGCCTTGGTCGGCCCTCGCCCGTATGGTGCCCCTCCTGCAGACACGGCACGTGGAGCCCGATCTTAAATCCGACCACCGGCTCTCCGGACTCCTTGGACCCGAGCCGCGGCGCCGTCTGCCGCGCTCCCACTCCGCCTACCAAGACGCCCGGGACGGCTGTCGCCCTCCAACACCATGCCGGTCTTCTACGGCAACATGCAGGCCCCAATCGCATACTACCCATCCGCTATCCCCTACGCCAACATGCAAGCTCCTGGCCCTCTGCTCCTCCCCAACAGCGGCTTGGGACCAAGCCGCCTTCATCAACGCCATGAACAATTTTGTCCTCAACGACGCAGTACGGATTGGATTTTCGATTCTGGTGCATCAATGCACATGTCTTCAAATATGAATTTATTGTCGACTTGTTTTCCTTACGCTTTTCCACTATCACCATTGGGGATGGCTCCACCATCCCTGTTTCATGCACCGGTCACTCTTACATCCCTTCCTCTCATGCCAATTTTCTTCTCCGCAATATTCTTGTGGTTCCTTCCATCATCAAAAATCTTATTTACATTAGACAATTTTGCATTGACAACAAAGTTATCCTGGCCTTTGACCCTTTTGGTTTGTCTGTGAAGAATCGACAACGGGCGGTCCTCGCTTCGGTACAATAGCAGGCGATCTTTATCCTCTTCATGGCGCGCCCACATCCACCCCTCGTGCCATGCTCGCATCCGTTGATCTATGGCATCGTCGCCTCGGTCATCCCAAAGCAAAAACACTTTGACGTCTTTACTCCAAGAATTTTGTATCCCTAGTTCTAGCAGTCCCCATAATCCCTCTCTCTGTAATACATGTCAATGCGGCAAACATGTTAGATTACCTTTTGGAACCTCTACTACTATTAGTACTTTTCCTTTTGAGTTACTTCACTGTGATTTATGGACCTCCCCAGTCCCTAGTGTTTACGGTTATAAATATTATCTTGTGATCTTGGATGATTATTCTCACTATACTTGGACCTTTCCTCTCCGCGCTAAATCTGAAGTACCTGCAATCTTTTTCAACTTTCGACAATATGTAATCACACACTTTGGCTTGCCAATTCGATTTATTCAATGTGACAACGGTCGTGAATTTGATAACACCCAAAACCGCACCTTCTTTCTCTCCCAAGGCATTCTTCTTCGCTTTTCATGCCCTTATACATCTTCTCAAAATGGTAAAGCTGAACGATGTCTTCGCTCTATTAATGATGTTCTTCACACATTGCTTTTACAAGCCTCTCTTCCTTCCCGTTTTTGGGTTGAAGCCCTTCGCACCGTGTTGGGGATGTAACTACTGAATATAAACCGCCCTGAAGGGGCCGGTTTACCCTCGGCCATAATTAGGGCCCACGAAGACTCAGAAGATGGCGATTGCTGTAGAGTTTAGAGGCCCGGAGGCCAGGGGCGAATTAGGGCCCATAATGGTAAAACCGCCATACCATGTAACTTGTGTTGTAAGATAAGAGAAAGAAGAGACCAGGCGGACACTTGTATGAGCCGGCCTCGGAACTCTGTGAACCGGCGGACGTCAACCCGTGTATATAAGGGACGGCCGGCGGTTTAAGACGGAACAACAACAATTCGAGGCTTAGGCGAAGCTATTGCTCCCTAGTCGTCGAAATCACATCAATCCCATCACAACTAGGCGTAGGATTTTGCCTTCATCGAAGGGCGAACTAGTATAAACTTTCGTGTCTTTGCGTCGCTTTAACCCCTCTAAGTTAACCCGCACGATGGCCCCGCCGACTAAGTCCTTTCATGAGGACATCTGCCGTGACAATTCCACGACGGTTAAGCGCCCACCGTGGGGCTATCGCCTGATGGTTTGATGATCTTAGAGGCAAGTTCGAAGGACTCGAAGGCTATCGTGGGCGGATGACCAAGAGTCGTCGCGGCAAGCTCTACATCGATGATGCAGGCTGGGGCCCGAGGCCGGCTCGATTGAGTCTGGTACCGGGTCCCCTTTGGTGGCATACACGTGTTCATCGGCAAGATCGGTGAGCGGGGCTGGGCGGACATCTGCACCGACCTCGTCGAGACGGCTCGTGGGCGAAGAAGAATCCTGCCTGGCTAAACCGGTTGTCGGGCGTGCTTCGTGGGAGTCATCCACGGAGGAGACTATGAGGCGGATCAGACATCTGGTGGCGAAAACCGTTGTCTACTCGCCGAGTCGTCGACCGGGAAAGCGAGTCTCGCAATTTGCCAAGATGGCGGATCGGGGCTATTCCGACGATGAGAGTATTCCGGACCTTTGATCTGCCCAACCGGGTTGGAATATTCATGGCGGTACCTGGCGGCCTTCACTCTTCGACCGCCGCGCCAATGGTCGCCGGTTCAACAATGGCGATGGCGGCCGGGCAGAGGCCTGTCGCCCGCCGGCTCAAGTTTTATCGAACTATTTGATGCATTGGTTGTGCTCATGGCGAGGCTAACCCGGCAGATCAAGACACGCATAATGCGGAGATTGCAAAGGTGAAGGAGCAGATCACTCGGGCTAAAAGCGGATCTGGCGGCCGCAGACGTCGAGAATGATGATGGCGGAGGCGGGCGCTTTGGATGTGCAGCTTATAGGCTCATCTTTGGATCGAGCAGCGTCGCATGAAGTCATGAAAAGAAAGCAGATCCCGTTTGCCCTCGGTTTTCGAGGAAGAGACCTCTTCAACACCCGGGAGCGAGGACGATAATCCGCCGCCGGTGGTGAGCCGGGCGGAAGCACACAGGGGCGGCGCCGATTCAACTCCGTGTGATAGATCTGCCTCGCCATCATGCCGGCGCGCCTCAGGCTGTGCTAACACCTCCAGGCCACTACCCCAACCCGATGGATAACCTTGTTGCGGCTGCGGCGCGGTTGGAGGCGATTCCAATCGAAGGCGATTCACCACAGGCGGTGGAAACACGCAGGGTCAAAGAGCTCCTGAGGACAGCCAGCCCAACAGAAGCGATACTCATACTGGCCGTGATCGTATCCACTCCACCCCGCCCAAGCCGGAGTTATAGCCGCAATACAGATGAACCGCCGTGTCAAGTAATGCGTAGCTGGGGCACCTCGCGGAAACAACCCGGCGGGTGGCTTCAAAACGCTCAAGAGGTGGTGGACGGGCGGGCACGTGGGGAGGCCGAGTTAGCGGCCTGACATGAGGATCATCGGCCGCACCGGTTCGACCGACCATCTTCGAGCCGGGGTTACATCGGCTCTTTGGGGGTGCCTTGCCTCGTCCCGCTTTACGCAATGTACGCTTGCCCAAAGACTTCAAGGGGCCACGCAAGGTGCCCAATTATACCGCCGATCTGGCTCGAGGCGTGGATAGAAAAGCTATGAGATGGCCATGGAGATCTTTGGATGTGGATGAAGCTGCATGTGAAAAGTATTTTACCATGATGCTTGAAGGCACGGCCCGTACTTGGCCGAAAAACTTGCCACCCAATACCATCAGTTCATGGACCCATATGCGGACCCGGTTCATTCAGAATTTCAAAGACACACTGAAGCAGCCCATATACATGGTGGACTTGGCGGCTTGTGTCGGTGCCGAGGGGGAATCCACAACCCATTGGAGTGCGCCGTGTTTGAAGTTCTACATTCTTGAGACCGGATCAACACCGATTCTCGCAATCTTAACCCTAGAGAGCAGCTGCGGTTCGAACCTTTAAAATTGAAGGTGGGTCGCATGAAGCGTTTTTGCAATGACATGGGCACTCTCATGGGCGTTTTAGTGAAGTACGCTGATTACGATAGTACCAAGGATCCCGAGTCCGAGGAGGAGGATGGAACAGGAAGGAAAAGCGAGCAGCAACTCCGAAGCGGCGGCATCACTTTCGGCGGTAACGGAGGAAACAAGCGTAAAGCGAATGGTAACATGGGCCGTAGCCAACACCAATGTGCAGGACAAGGTTCAACGGCGCAAGGGTAAACATCCGAACCGAGGTGGTGCGCCTAATCACAATCCGGACGGTTGAATTATCTGCTGAACCAACCTGTCCGAAGCATGGGACGAAGGAGGCGCCCGACAAACCACCTCTGGAAGGATTGTTACATTATGCAGGAGTTCAAAAGTTCTAATGCTTTCCGGTATGATCAAGGGCCCAGCGGTTCGAGTCCGCCCGTGTTACGGAGGAGGAAATTCCGGTCGAGGTTCAATGGTAATCCGGTAGGCGAGAACAATCGAACAATCAGAACAACCAAGGTGGTTACAATCAGCAGCAGCGGTCGGGTTATCAAAGCAATCCGAAGCGGTTGAATGGTGGGCGATATCACGTCTTCACCACTAGTTTGGACAAGCGAGACCGGAAACTTGAGCGGGCGATCAACGTTGTTGAACCGGCCGTGCCGCATTACCTACGCTGGTCGAGCAGCCTATTGTGTGGAGTAGAGGATCATCCTCCCGGGTTGATAATCCGGGTCAACTAGCCCTAGTGGTGGCGCCTCGGTGGGAGGATACAAGTTCACCAAGGTGCTTATGGACGGAGGGAGCAGCATCAACATCACGTATTATGAGACCTTCCGTCGTATGGGGTTAACGAATAAACATCTCAAGCCGTCCAATACGGTGTTTCATGGTGTGGTGCACAGCAAGTCAGCATATCCGGTTGGTAAAATAGCTCGAGGTGGCCTTTGGGGATGAACATGACTCGGATCGGAAACATTGACATTTGAAGTGGTGAAAATTCAAAGCCCTTACCACGCCTGTTTGGGCGGCCGGCTTATGCCAAGTTTATGGCGCGACCTTGTTATGTTTATTTGCAGCTAAAAATGCCGGGTCACAAAGGGACGATAACGGTTCATGGGAGCCGCAAGATCTCTTTAGAGTGTGAGGAAGGTGATGCGGCTTACGCAGAGTCGGTTTGTGCCACCGAAGAGCTCAAGTACTATAAAGACAAGGTTGATCCGGCGGATATGACCCCGTTGAAGAAGCCAACTACAGAGCACGATCCGGATCTGAAGTTAAGTCGGTGGCTGAGACTAAACTTGTTGACTTTGTGCCCGGTGATTCGTCCAAGCAGTTCAACATCAGTGCTAACTTGGATCCTAAATAGGAAAGCGCGCTCATCGAGTTCATCCGTGAGAATCGGGACATTTTTGCATGGAAGCCTTGACATGCCGGTGTACCGAGGGAACTTCGTGAGCACACTCTTAATGTTGAAATCAAGTACAAACCGGTAAAACAGTTCCTTCGTGGTTTAACGAGGAAAGGCGTAAGGCCATTGGAGAAGAGGTTGCGGGATCTTAGCGGCGGGTTTTATCGTTGAAGTTTTTCATCCAGAGTGGCTTGCTAATCCGGTCGGGTCCTTAAGAAAAAGCGGCACTTGGCGCATGTGTGTGGATTACACAGATCTTAACAAGGCTTGTCCAGCAGATCCTTTCGCCCTCCCCCGCATTGACCAGATTATTGATGCTAGGGCGGGTTGTGAGCGTTTGAGCTTTTTGGATGCGTATTCTGGATATCATCAGATAAAAATGGCGGTTAAGGACCAGGAGAAGACATCGTTTATCCCTCCCTTTGGAGCCTATACGCTATGTGTCTATGCCTTTTGGGCTCAAGAGCGCCCAAGCAACTTATCGGCGTTGTGTCTGAATTGCTTGCATGAACAGATCGGCGCATAGCGTACATGCTTATGTGGATGATATTGTGGTTAAGTCAAGGAAGAAGGAAACACCGATTGAGGATTTGAAAGAAACCTTTGACAACTTGCGGGTGTACAAGATGATGCTTAACCCACCAAATGTGTTTCGGTGTTCGGCGAGCAAATTATTGGGTTTCCTTGTGTCCAACAGGGGATTGAAGCTAATCCGGAGAAGATTACAACTATCACCTCCTGGCTAAGCCAAAGTGTATCAATGATGTCCGGTGATTGGCAGGCGGATTGCCGCTGAGCCGGTTTATCGGCCGCCTCGAGAGAAGGCCATTCACGTGTACCGGAATCTTTGAAGAAGGCGGATCGGTTTATGCGGAGTTGACGCCCGATGAAGCATTGGAGGATTTAAAGCGGCAATTGGCCAACCGCTTTGTTCTCGCCGCTCCCATTGACAAGGAGCCGCTTACGCTATATGTTCTTTGCTAATGCAGGGCGATTAAGCGTAGCCATTGTGGTAGAAACGGAAGGAGGCAGGAAGGAGTATCCGGTTCAACGTCCGGTTTATTACATCGGAGGTGCTCATTGAGTCCAAGCAGATATCCGCATTGGCGTAAGCTGGTGTATGGAGTTTTTATGGCAAGCGGAAGCTGAAGCAGTATTTTCAAGGGCATCCCATCACGGTGGTCGATTCAGCTCCCTTGGGTGATATCATCTGAGCAACCGGAAGCGATCGGACGGATTGCTAAGTGGGCCATAGAGCTTGGGCATACGATTTAAGGTATGTGCCTCAGACGGCGGTAAAATCGAGCACTTGTGGATTTCATTAATGATTGAGCCGGAGTTACAAGCGCTGAAGAAAAGCGGATCATACCTATTGGACCATCCACTTTGACGGGTCCAGCGGTTGGAGGGCTTGGGGTGGAGTTGTGTTAACTTCCCACGAGGTGAAAAAGTTTTGTTACGTCCTCCGCTTAATGTTCCCTTGTACTAACAATGCAGCTGAGTATGAAGCCTTGCTCCATGGTCTTCGGATGGCTAAGGAGATGAATCTAAGCGGGTTAAGTGCTTGGTGACTCGGACTTGGTGGCCCAACAGTGTCGAGCACTTGGGATTCCAAAGACCCACTCATGGCTGCATATCGTCGGGAGGTGGATGTTGTTGCAGGTCATTTTAAAGGCTATCGGTGGACCATGTGGATCGTCGGAAGAACGCGAGGCGAACGCTTTAAGCGGTTGGGCTCTCAACGCATAAACCGGTCCCGCCTAATGTCTTCCTTGATGTATCGCACAATCCGTCGGTCAAGCTTCCTGATGAAGTAGATTTGGCTATTCTGATCCGGAGGCTCGGTTGGTGGCAGCCTTGCATGTCATTCCGGATTGGGCGCTCCCTTATTTGGCGTACATGGTAAAGGCGATTTACGAGAAGATGAGGCGTTGGCCCGACAGATAGTTCGGCGGTCTAAGTCTATGACCATTGTTAATGGCGAGTTGCATCATTGCAAAGGTGTCGAGGCGTTTCAGCGTTGTGTGTCCCCGAGGAAGGCTGTGAAATATTGCGTGAGATCCACGAAGGGGACTGGTCACCACGTCGGTTCAAAATCCTTGGTGGCTAAGGCGTTCCGCCATGGTTTTTATTGGTTGACCGCCCATCTTGATCTGGAAGATCTGGTCGACGATGTGATGGTTGCCAGAAGTTTTCTAGACGTGCTCATATACCGGCCCAAGAATTGAGGATGATTCCAATTACTTGCCCGTGCAACTTGGGGGCTGGACATGGTAGGACCTTTTAAAAGGTCCAAGGACAAGAAGACACAATTACTGGTAGCAGTCGATAAATTTACAAAGTGGGTCGAGGCGAGCACATTAGCAAGTGTGATGCTGACCCGCGGCGGTTGAGTTCATTAAAAGGGTGATCTTCGGTTTGGGTTTCCACGGTATCATCATAGATAATGGTACCAATTTGTCCAAAGGTGCCATGAAGGAGTTTTGTGAACGTGAGCACATCCGGCAGCGTTTCTTGATAGCTCACCCACAGTCCAATGGTCAAGCGAGCAGGCTAATCAGGAGATCTGAGAGGTATCAAACCCGACTTATGGTCCCTTCACGAGGACGCCGGGCTGTTGGGTAGAAGAGCTACCATACGTGTTATGGAGTATCAATACTACCCTAATAGATCCACCGGATACACACCGTTCTTTATGGTCTATGGAGCGGAGGCGGTCCTCCCAGCGATATCCGTCATGACTTCGCCTCGTGTGGCAGCCTATGTTGAGGCGGATAACGAGGCAAAGACGCAGGGACGCTTTGGATCATTGGATGAAGAACGAGATATGGCGGCTGCTCGCTCGGCGATTTACCAGCAGGATCTTCGTCGGTATCACAGTCGACGGGTCAGAACCAGAACCTTTCAAGAAGGAGACTTGGTACTTCAGCTCATTCAAGACCAGACAGATATGCACAAGCTATCCCCACCTTGGGAAGGGCCTTTTGTGGTCAGCAAGAATCTGCACAACGGGTCATACTATCGATTGATATTCGAGAGCATAAAGACTCACGCACGTCGGAAGAGGAGACCAACAGGCCATGGAACATAGCTCATCTTGACCTTATTATACAGAGCCATCGGCTCTCCTTATGTACATATTATGACAATGTATATATTATGAATAAAAGCAATAAACCGGAGCCTCGGTTAAAGCGGGGTATCCGTTCTGTCAAAATCCGGCTTGGGTACACGGAGTTGTTGTTTTAAAACGTCCTCCGGTTTATCCCTTGAGCTTGCTCTTCAGAAGCTTTTAAGATGTCACACAGGGGGCTTGGTCGTGTCCGAACCAATGCAACACCTTTTGATAGGCGAAAGCCACCAGATCACTTGGGGACATGGTCAAATCTGAACCGATCATGCCTCTTGATCGGCCTAAGGCCATAGAGTCACTTAGGGCTTTGGTCGAACCCGAACCATTGCCACGCCACTTGATCGGCATAATGCCACGGTTTCAGTTGGGGACCTGGCTGACTTGAACCATAGCTACACCTTATTGGGAGCTTGGTCGTGTCCGACCATGGTAATGCCATCGATCGGCTCGGTAAAGCCTCTTTACGCAAATTGTTATTTGATTTTTTGTTGCGTTTTAAACCGATAACATTTTTTCAAACCGGTTCAACCAGTCAATTGGCGGCTTTTCGGTTTATTTTAATCCGGAAATAACTTTTCGGTTTGACTTTTCCGTTAACATCCCATTATGGAGTAACAGGGGCCTAACATGACCGGCATGGTTTACATGGTAAACCGGCATTATAAACACAGAGCTGCTTTCTCCTTTGGCGGTAATGGTTTATACAACCTCCGCTTCCAGGTTGGCTAAGCCAACTTCATGCCCGATTTGGCAGGTATTTTTGTATCACAAAATTTTGATCATATACCTCAATATTTTCTTACATATACATATGAGCGTCACAAGCGGTGGCGACACAAGCCGCCGTGGCGGTTTAAGAATTTGTGATTGCGGGCTAAATAGATTGAAGGTTTCGATTATTCAATCAAAAGTATCGGCACCTCTGCTTGCGAAGGTTGCGAGTGAAGGCATAAAGGCATATTCAAAAACAAAAGTGCTGGCTATTCTATTACAAGGCCTTCCGAGGCCCAACATTTGAATGGCGTTATGACTAGCGACTTATGATGCATCAACCCGGCTTGACGGATTAAGCTTCCTCGCCGGGTTGGCGTGAAGAAGATGGGTCGTCTGCGTCGGTTCAGCTTCTTCCTCTTCATCACCCAAGGGCGGAAGTCATTGGTAGACGGTCAATCGGTTTAAAGCACGAAGACAGCCTCTTCACTTATAAGCTCAGCCGGATCAACGTCGAGGGCATAAGTGTGCTTACGGATTGGAGGAACAAGGTTACGCACTTACGGAATGACAAACTCCACCCGCTTTGTTGTTTGCATCATAGAAAGAAGCGGTAAACCGCCAGTTAGCTTCACGCCGATTGACTCGCCGGAGGACGCACCTCCTTTGTTATTCGTTTGAGGGCGTCATTATCAAAGGCTTCGCCCGTTTTCTTGAGCGCCGGGAATCCCTTGGCTATGTCGGCGGATCAAGGTCCGCTATCCACGCCTTAAGCGTGAGTTAGAAACCAATAAAGTGCCAGCCCGGGCATGGATCGTTTCAACTCTTCAAGTTGTGCGGAATCATGGATAGCCGGTCCAGCGTATCTTTGATCAGGGCGGAGCTGTGTTATCATATGACGTGGCGTATATGACTTCATTGGGTGCGGTATACAGCTGCTCAATCAACGTGTATGCAGCCTTGAGCTTCTTCCGCATATCGAGCCTAGATGAGCAATACGCTTCCTGTCTGCAGTTTAAGACAGCTCGAGTTAAGCTGGCGGAAATATCAAAACGGAATAGTAATCAATGAAAATCTCTTACCAAAGATCGCAGAGGTCATGGCATTAATTTGGCACTTTAGTCCGGTGAGCTCTTACATCACGGTTTAAGAGCCGCTTGACATCTTCCGCCCGTTTTAGCAAACCAGCCTTCTCGGTGTCCCAGTTGGCCTGCTCGGATTTATACCACTCCTTGAGCTGCTCCATAGTGGTCAAGGCAGTTTTCAATTCATCCTTGGCTTTGGTGGCTTCTGCTTGTTGAGTCTTCAGAGTAGCACGAAGGTCCTTGAGTTGTACGGTTTGCTGGTATATATCACTCTGATAAAAAATGGAGCACATTAGTTGTTTCATTATGAAGTCCCAAGCTTATTACAGGTATTCAACTTGGCACTTGGGAGCTAATGGCTAATTGATCTCATCTTGCTATGGTCATACATGTTAAAATCCCGGTTTAACTATGCTAAGTTGAACCGGCCCTTGGGGGCTACAACACTGAAGTTTGAGACGTATGAGTTTTATATTAAGTCCGGTTTAACTATGCTCAGTTGAACCGGCCCTTGGGGGCTACAACACAACAAAAGTACAAGAGAGGCATAACTCCTTACCTCATAGCGTTCCTTCATACGATTCACCAGACCGGCTTCGAAGTCACGACTTGTGTAGAGTCGGTTCAGAAAGCCAGAGTGAAGTTCTTGAGCAGAGAAGTTATCATAAGCTGACAGATCAGTTTTTCCCTTCTCTTTACTCATGGCAGTAGACTCTTCCTTGGCGCTGTGTTTTGATAAAGCGACTGGATTGCTAAGCGGTATAGGCGGTGCCCGTCACTACGACAACATCATCTTTGGCGGGCTGGCAGATTGGCATTCTTCCTTGGGCTTGGTGTTTTCATACCCGGGCTCGGCGTTTAAAGAATCGCTACTGCTCGCTGCAAGACTCGGTGGAGCAGGATGTGAGGTTTCCACTTGGGCATCGGTTCAACCTCTGGCGGATTAGCATTGTCATCTTGGTTCAACCCGGCAGAACTGTTTTTAGCAACCGGGCTTTTTCGCCATGGTGCTCTGGAGTCTTCTCGGATCGGCATCCACAGTAGGGTCAAGGGTTTTCGCCTTCTTACTTAAGCGAGCCTTGGTGCTGCAATATTCGAGTTAGAGTGTGATGAACCGACAAATGCGAAGAAAACAAAAAGAGCATTATGCTTACCCGCAAAGAACTTTAAGAGGAGGCGGTTGAGTGGTTGATGAACCGCCAGACGAGTTGGAAGAGGCACGATAATTGGATCGACGGATTGAGAGGACATCGGAAGAAACCTTTCAAAGGATAACGCTTTCAGAGAACAAATCACCTCTCGGGCGACGCTTCCGGGTTGGGGTGTCGTAAACCGGACGATGTAATTTGTTGACGGCGTAGCCGGGTCGTCTGACGGGCGCTCTTGACTCTTGTGTATTCAAAGAAAGGTTCGGATTCAAATGAGCACGGGGTGAGATTTTTCACTTTCCGGACTGTCTGGCGAATTCTTTTAACCGCACAAGATCGATTCGGAAGAAAGAAGGATTACCTCAACAGGATCGGCATGATCGGCTTTAGCATCATCACAGGAATTGAAGCTGTCAATAGGATGAAGGATAAAAGGGACAAAGTAAATCAAGCTTTACCTCGACCACGAATCTTCTTCTTCCGGCGGATCAAGACTCGGCGGTTTTCCTCTTACCAGCTTTCTTGGTGGTCTTGGACTTTATCTGAGGAACCGGGCGGTTTTGTTCGTTTCGAAGGAGCTGTTAGCCCGAGAAGTAACAAGGATTAATATATATCAATAAGGCATTAATATCCGAAGAGCGATGAGCGGAGCCTTACATGCAGCGGTTTCTTGGAAACACAGAATGGGGCCAACCGGTTTGGCTGCAAACGGAGATCGGCTCATCGAGCATCTTCTTCACTTGTCTCAGTGACTTCAAGCTCAGTTATTGGTAGTTCGTGACGTCTTTGAGGGTCTTTTACGCTACCAGTGTATTCGTGCATCAATCCGGGGCGGCGGCTTAATGGCAAGATGCCCCAAGAAACCCAACATCGAACAAGGTCAATACCAATTAAGCCATTGGCCATTAGAGCCCGGAGTTTGATAATTTGAGGCGCAAAATTCTTCCGTTCTGCGGCGGTCAAGCGTAAAGGCAATGGGTGATGGTTGCTAAGCGGTGAGGGCGGTAGCCCGACAAGGGTTCTCATTGTTAGGAGCGGTATTAAGCAATAGAACCAGGTTTGGTTCCAATCTTACGGATGGCTATGGTGTTTTGCGTGAGGAAAGTCTACTTCCTTCCTTTTACGGATTGAAACGCCACCCAGTTCCGTGTTAGGACCATCAGAAAACTCCGTACGGCGGTTCAAATGAAAGAAATCCCAGAACAGCTCCACAGATGGTTCTTCTTGAAGATAGACTTCACAGAAAACTTGGAAATTGCATATATTGGACACAGAGTTCGGACCAATATCTTGTGGATGGAGTTGGAAACTTGCGAGGACATCCGGAAGAATTTTGATCCGGCGGGCTGAATCCCGGTCTAAGTGCTGCATAAATACAATTACTTCTCCTTCTTGAGGTTCAGGAGGGCATTCGGCATCCGGAACACGCCAATGGAGGACATTTTTGGAGGCTAAAGCGTCGGTCGTGACATATCCATTGAGTTGTGTCTAAGTGATCTTGGACCGGACCCAATTGCAAGCTGAGAATTGTTTGGCCATTCCGGAAGAAGAAACTGCGAAAGGAAATGTAAAAAACGGTTCACCGTTGACGGTTCAGACATATTATACAATGCCAAACCGGAAATTTGGCAGTCAGTTCCAATTTCCGGTTTAACTGAGGACTAATGGAGTATGGCGGATTAGCTATCAAAAAATTAAACCGCCCTTAGGAGGAAGAGACAGAACTAGAAAATCTGCTAAGTGTGGATGAAACAGGTTTCACATATGAATGGAATTAATTTGGATCTACCAAGATTGATGAGGAAAAATTTCTGCGACCCATGCAAGCCTTATAAAGGCGAGGGAAGTTCGTGCGTTCTAACAAGAGGATCTGAACAAAAAGAAAGATGTGCAAAGTGCTAAATTGAAGGCGGAGCAGTCACTACCACAGGATATATATGCTACGGTTGGGTTAAAAGCCATGGCATAGCTGGTATGAAGAGATTAGGGATGAACACCTATGAACGACGATATGAACAGGAGCCTCAAGATGCGGATCTAGGGCATGAGGAGGAGCCTTACTCGATGCATAGAATAGCGGAGGAGCGCCGAGGGTCTCTGGTACAACCAGGTTGATCGGCCTTGCACCGACGCCGGGCGTCGGAGGTCGGAGGCGACGGGCGGAGCTTCAGAGCTGGAGCGTCGCGAGGAAGAAGAAGCGCGGAAGGAGGAAGAAGAGAAAGGGCCTTCCGGTCTATTTATAATGGGATGGAGTAATTAACAGGCGCGAGAATGGAGGAGTTAAAAGCGGCAGATGGCGCAGCGGTCGCCTCGATTTCCAGGATAATATTAAATGAAGGGAATCTTACTGTTTGGGCTTCTTTAATAAAGATGACGTCAAGATGCTCTGTTGCTGTGGTCGGAGGATGACGTCACGGCGGTTTAAGCAGATGGCGGTTTATGAAATATGAAGGAAGATATTCAGAGTTACCTAAGATGTTGAAGATTAACATGAACAGGTTCAAGTCACTCTAGGGCCTAATGTTGGGGATGTAACTACTGAATATAAACCGCCCTGAAGGGGCCGGTTTACCCTCGGCCATAATTGGGGCCCACGAAGACTCAGAAGATGGCGATTGCTGTAGAGTTTAGAGGCCCGGAGGCCAGGGGCGAATTAGGGCCCATAATGGTAAAACCGCCATACCATGTAACTTGTGTTGTAAGATAAGAGAAAGAAGAGACCGAGCCGGACACTTGTATGAGCCGGCCTCGGAACTCTGTAGACCGCCGACGTCAACCCGTGTATATAAGGGGACGGCCCGTGGCGGTTTAGGGACGAACAACAACAATTCGAGGCTTAGGCGAAGCTATTGCTCCCTAGTCGTCGAAATCACATCAATCCCATCACAACTAGACGTAGGCTTTTGCCTTCATCGAAGGGGCGAACTAGTATAAACTCTCGTGTCTTTGCGTCCGCTTTAACCCCTCTAAGTTAACCCGTACGATGGCCCCGCGACTAAGTCCTTTCATGAGGACATCTGCCGTGACAATTCCACGACACACCGCCACACTCCTTCTTAATATTCGACCAACTAAAACTTGCCCTCTTTATTCGCCTTTCCAATCTCTTTTTCTCTCCCACCCTGACTATTCTTTTTCTGCGTGTTTTTGGCTATCTATGCTTTCCCAACATTGCCTCTACCGCCTCCAACAAACTAGAACCACGCTCACTACCTTGCATTCACCTTGGTCTTTCTGATGATCACAAAGGATATCGTTGTTTCGAACCATCTTCTGGTCGTATCATTCTCTCTCGTCATGTCACATTCGATGAAAATACTTTTCCTTTTTCTGTCACTACAACCACAACACCAATTCCACCACAATCCGCCACCACCAAAACCCCTTCCTAGTTCGGCCTTCGGTCATCTCTGCTGCCATGGAATCTTGTTCCGTCTCTCAGCCGGAATCGCCCAACGTTAGCCACCCTCCTGCCCCGGCCCCCACCTCTCCCGCAACTGCATCCTCTACCCCAGCCGTCTTTCCCTCACCACACTACTAGAAATACCACTACTAATGGCGCACCTAATATGGCCATTAATGACGCATCAGAGGTGCGCCATTGACAGCACGCCATTAGTAATTTTTACTAATGGCGCACCACAGTGCGCCATTAGTATCTGATACTAATGGCGCACCACACAGTGCGCCATTAGTATATGCAAGGTGCTCCATTAGTATGCCTCCTGTGGGGCATGTATACCAGTGCTTTGGCATACTAATGGCGCACCACCTCCGGATGCGCCATTAGTAATCGCAGCATACTAATGGCGCACTTCAGTGATGCCATTAGTATGCCTTTGTCATACTAATGGCGCCTTTATCATGTGATGCGCCATTAGTATGAATATTAGGTTTTTTATTTTTTATTTTCTGTTTTTTGCACAGGTTACAAAATGTATAATTTGACAAAATATAGACAGCACACATCAACAATAGATTCATCAAATACAATAGAAGATTAGTCCTTGAATACAATTCATCATATTAGTCTCCGAATACAATTCATCATATTAGTCTCGAATTGAAAAGACCGAACAAAGATAGAACATTATATTACAAGTCTCGAGACCGCGAGTAGCGAGTTTATCTTTGCATTACAAGTCGATATCGATCATCTAAACTACCATCACATAGAAGAGAGCTGCGGTCATCACGATGAAACTCGTCTTCATCCGGTTCCTCCAACGCTCCCTCCCCTCTCCCGCTAGATAGCGGGCGTATCTAGATTCGGCCTCGGCCCTAGTGGTGTACCCTTTGTAACTGTTACCGCTGAATCGGTGAACTTGTCTCCGACACTCCTCCAGTCGTCGTAGACTCTGCGAACCTTACCCTTGTACACGACATACGCCGGCATCACTATGCACTAGCCAAACGAAGCGTTAGTACCAATTCACAGACAATACATAAGCAATATATAAGTATGCAACAGAACGATCGGAAGAGAAAAGCAAGACATTAATAGCATCGATTACATCTAAGTTGAGCGACTCTCGAAACCAAAGAGACATACTACAAGTTCATTAAAGTTTAATTACAACATGACCCAATCGATGTTTGAGAACTAGACAACTCGACTCAAGGGATCGGAGCGTGGATGAAGCCGCCGTCTATCGTGGGAGTCATGAAAGAACGGGCGTTGTCATCCTGCATTTGTAGCATTGTGTCGATGTCACCGTTGGACGGTTGATTTACGAGGTAGAACTGCCGAGGTACGAAGGACATCTTGATGGATGATTTCCGCAAACTCCATTGGATGCGAAAGAATTCTTGTCGGAGGTCCGCGTCTGGATTGCCGACACGCCGCGGCCCAATCTTGGAGTTTACTCGGTAGCGAAGTTGATGATGGTCCCGCACGATCGCCCGCATGTGATGGATGGCGTAGTAGGCACCCTTCCCGACCGCCAAAGCGGTCGCTTGACGCAGCGTAACGTCAGATTGTGGGAGAACACGTGCTTGCCGTACTTACGAATAGGTCCGTGAAGGTGCCTCCAGATTTGGCGTGGCGGGAGAACATCATCAAGAACCTTCTTGACATTTGTGTAGTCTATGTTCGACCGACGGTCCGGGTCGAAATACGTGGGCCATGGAATATTTAGGGCTTAGGAGGATGAGCGTGCAACGTGTGTCACTGCAGAAAACACGGAATGTTAAAAGAAAACGATCGAAATGTAAGAATTCATATGTTACGGGCGGTTGAGGGGAGGACTTACTCGGGAAAGTAAGGCACGAGGAAGTTATCCTTATCTTGGTTTGCCGAATGACGCCTTTCGAGGTAAGAACTCGCGACTTGCGGTCCCGGCGCTGCCCAAGATCTTGGCACGCATGTAGAAGGGGTCGACTATCACGATGTCCGGGTCTTGTCGCGAATGATCCACATCTCCATACTCGTGAAAATAGCCGAACGAAGGTGTAGTGCAGCGGATGAAGGTTCAACATAAGCGTGGATGTCATCAAAACGCAGGACGATCGTACGCCCGATGGAGTTATCCACAAAGCCCTTGCCCTCTGGCACCTTGGCCGCGAAACCGGGTATGCCACATCCTTCTCCCTGAGACGCAGCTTCTCCAAAGAAAGAACAACATCATGCGAGACTCCGCATAGCACCGGTTGCGCAGCATTGAGCATATTTGTCGGTAGCATCGCCCTACCCGCCACATGCACCCTCCTCGAGATATCCTGCGGTGAAGGTGGCCCGCCCCGAGCACGGATCGTACTCGGTGCCGGCTGGCTCGCACCCTTCTTAGTCTTTCTTTTGCGTGCCTTCTTCTTCTCCTGTAATGGGACCGAAGTTTTCTCACAGACCGCCTTCTTGAGTGTGTTGGGGCTGATAATATTTCGCACCTCGCCTATCTCGAGGCTCGGTGAAGTCGGGCACCGGAGGCGTCTCCGAGAGCTGAACGCCAGACGGCCAAGGTAACTGTTGGCTTCTCCGCGGTACGAGCTAGATCGCACACGTCTTTTGTTGGGTTTGGTTCTTGAGAAGGAGGCCCCATGAAGTCGCCATCGTACCCATGCTCGGCAAAGTATTGATCGACGTTGCCAAATGTATCATAGTCGTCGTCGTCGTCATTCTGATCCTGTGCCATATGCATGTTTGGATCGATGGCATAGGGATGTCCGGCACCGTTCTGGCGGTCTTGCCATGGGGCCGACTTGGCGCCGCACGATCGGGCGGTGTTGTCTTTGGGTGGTGTCCCCGCCCCAAACGAATCTGGCTCTTCGCCAAAGCGAGGGCCAGCTCGAGCAGACGCCGAGGTCATCACGTCATCATCGTCGGCCCCGACGGGTCGATTCGGAGGTAACAAGTCGTCGCAGCCTGGCAAAGACCCGAACCAGTTGAACCCTAAACAAGTTGGGTGGCATCTGGGTACCGTGGAACAAGGGTTGCCCAGTTGAACGGTTTTGCCCTTGGCGACATCGACCTACTCGTTGTTCACGAAGTGGAGGAGAGTGCACGGAACGTCGGCGGCGCCCTGTGAAAACATGTAGGGCGTCGGGGATGCCCGATCAAAGGCAAGGAGATGAAGTCCTCGGCCGAGAGAGGCTTAATTAGTTACCGTGATGATGGCGTCGAGCTCGGCTAATGTAGAGGCACCGCCAACGGCATGCGTAGCTGATTGAGGGGCCGCTTGTCGCAGAGGTGCCGCCGGGCGACACCCGGTGCATTAAGCTCCGTGCGGCCGGAGACACCAATGCCGCCTCCGCTGGAGGCACCAATGGCCCCGCCATCGCATTATGCGAAGTTGCTGGCCGTGAAGCTAGGAATCGGGGCGGCCCCTGTTGGCCGCCCGCAATCCACGCCTCAACCCGAGATCAAGGTAGGCACAAGGGCGGTGATCGTCGCCCGAGTCATTGTTCCACTTGCTCTTGGACAATCTCCGGAATCCGCGCCACCGTGCCTTGAGTTCTTGAACCTCTCGCGCTGGCTTTCCGAGCTGGTCTTTTTCTCCTTCCGCACACCGGTATAGTATGACCCCATTTTGTCGACAAGCCTTTGCCGGCCACACGACCGGTGACGTCGGCTTACCGAGCTTATCCTTGTTCTTCATTACATTCAACCCCTATTTAGAGTGGTGTCCCAAGGGTTGCTCTGAGTCGACCCAGCGCATCGCTTTCAGTCGCTGCGGAAGGAATGTGAACCATTTAGAAATTCGGCTTCATTAATTAGAATGCAACCATATGGAGCTAATTACGCTGGGTGTATTCCTTACCAGAACAAGCTCAAGCTGCCCGGTCTTGGATCCGTGGTAAGCTCCTTTGTTTTCGGTCCTTCTTGTACCGGGCCTGACAAAGTTCTGGTCCGCTTGTCACCGCCGTATGTATCGAAGAGGTGCGGTAGGCCTTGCTCTTCACGGTCCGCCTCCTCCTTGTCCCATATAGGCTCCGCCACTCTGTAACCGACGGGACCGAGTGTGTGTTCCCCTATGTTCAGCTCCCGCATTTGTTTCCCCACTCACTTGATTGGGAGCTTGCGGTGCTCGAGCAATTGATCTTGAAGTCGTTGTAGTCATCTTCGGTGATCGAAGGATTTTTCTCCTTGATCTTCTCATAACTCTCACCTTTCTCGATCATTCTCTTCACATTGCTTTTCCAAGTAGACAGGGCCTTGCTCATCTTCGTGAGGGCAGCATTGTTCACTTTATTCCCTTTGAGGCTTGTGTTTTCAAATTCAGCGGTGAACTTGTATCGTTAAATGCAGCTTCGTGAAGAGGAGGTTGCGCAAATTCCCTCGGTCGGGATGCCTCGGGTTCTCGGTGTTGATCGAGGCGGTGCTCCGGACAATGCACCCGAGCTGAAGCGAGTACCCTTGACTATTCGTTCGGGCGCCGTTGGATTCCCGTTGGAGTCCACTTGATAACTTCCTCCTTGAGGGTGCGAACCTGATCTGGCGCCGGTCCTTCCGTTGCCTCTTCGGCTGGCTGCCATCTGTGCGTGCGCCGCCATCATCAGTGGTGGCATCCTCGGCGGCACCATCAGTGGTGGCATCAGTGTGGTCATCCTCGGCGGCACCATCCGTGGTCTCAGGATCGGTGGGGAAGGCGGCGGCCTCATACAAGTGAGGTTGTTCCTCCATCTCTGGGACAGCTCGAGAATGCCTTGCCGCCCGAACCCCGGCCTCATCGTTGTGGGCCATGTTTCTCTCTAAATAGAAACAAAGTTTGGTCAAAAGTTGGTTATTGTCAAGGAACAAGATCATGGTCTCATCATTTAGGGTTTGTCGACACCGAGGCATCCTAAAATCTAAGCTTTTATCATTGAGGGTTTTTCGACGCCAAGGCACCCTAAAAGCCTAACTTTTCATCATTTCGGTTTTTATCGACACCGAGGCACCCTAAAAGCCATGCATTAGTCACAAGTACTGGGTCACTTGATCCTACTTAATTAACTACTAAGATACCCGTCCCATGCATTAGTCACAAGTACCCCATATGTCCTATTTTTAGCAAAGTCATGCTAAAATTCACGGAAAATTTCAGCATGACCTTTGCTGAAAATAGGACATATGGAGTACTCGAATTTGCTGGAACGGAAGTTAATCGACATTCCGGCAAACTCAAGGGCCTCTCGGGTACCTGCAATATCATCACGACCACGATGGTCGGAGACAAAACCCAGCAAACTAGCAAAATCATCACAAATTGTTTTCCGTTAAAGATGATCATCATCTTTACAAGTCTTTCTCAATGTGATCACAAGTAATTCAGAGGCATCACAAGTAATTCAGAGCATCACAAGGCATTAGTAGTTCAGTACATGAACAAGTTTTACAAAGCACATCAATTTGTGTGCCTAACTGAATTAACTGAATTTTCAAGAATCCGAATAAACTGAATTTTCAAAACTGCAAGAAGCCAATTAAAAAAATCCCTTCTTCTTGTCTCCTCTCACTATCTCTCACACATGTACACATGGCAAACCACAAAGGGTGTGTCAAGAAATTACTAAACTAATAATCCAACCACTAAAGCACAAAGGGTGTGTCAAGAAATGTTGCAATTAAAACAACAGCTTGTCACTAACACATTGGGCACACCACGCTTAGCATGGAATCGACATTATTTATTGCATTGAATATGTCAAAAGGGAGGGTATATAACAAACTTAATTTTTCAAAATATCCATGGACCAGGTTCAACTACTCAACTTAACTGGCTTTCTGGACTTTCTTTTACATGATTAAAGATAGGCCGAAGCAAGAGTATATAAAAACAGCACATTTCCGGATTAGATGAGTGACACCATCAGTCCATTGCAAACTTGGAAAAAAAATATGACAATCCTCGGAATCGCATGACAATATTACGAAGAAAGAGTTTAACAGGCTAGCATCATTACTACAGCTCCAGAAATCTAATAGTGATCAAATGAGACTGTTAGCTCCTAATGAAATATGTTGTAAAGCTGACAGGCCATAAGATTGATTGAACATGGCTGAGAAAGGAGTAGTACTCTGCCTTTCCATACAGCCTAGATAAGCAATATACCAGAATGTCATGTCATGTCAAACAGCAATATTATTTACATGGTCTCAAACTTGTGGTAAAAGATTATATCAGATACGGCAGCAGATGTTTTCAGCAATCAGACTGTTGTCGAACAAATAACCTAAATTGCATTTGGTGGGTTTGTCCAGGTCACACACATACACACACACACGAACTGGAGGTAGAAGAAGAGATTTACACTTTGGGCACCACACGACTTGTGCCTTTTCTTGAATTTCTTCTTACACAAACAGAACTGAATTACACAAACAGAACTGAATTAAAATATGCACTATTAATTCAGTTGTTCTAATCAAAAGAAGAACCCACTCGACCAGTTGGCTTAAAAAATGCACAGGTTCTTTGAAAATTGGTAAAAAAAAGGATGACCAAATAAAACTAAAAAGGAATAATCAGGGGAATCAAAACCTTTAGCCGGTGTAGTTTTCTGACTGCTCTGATGCTTTCTCTTGTAACAGCACCTTCAGGCCAATTTAGACGTGTCCCTCGCCTAAAATATTTCTGAGCTGATGAACTGCATATTCCAAGGAATACAATGAGATCTGAGTATAAGTTAAATGCAAGAACAAACAGAGAATTGGATGCAGTACTCAATAGCATATTATTAACTTAAGTGTTGCTATTTAAGCTTACATAATGATGTACAGAGATGTATGGAAGTTCGAAACAGATTTATTCTTCAATACTTTTTAAAGTGGAATTAGCAGAAACAACATAGAAAAATAATATGTTTGGGAGAGCATCCCCGCATGTTAATATGTTCTGGAGAAACATCCCAGCAGATGCTTGCCAAATTTACCTTCTGAGCAACATCTACAAATCAAAACAGAAGAGATGCAACCCAAAACTACTTCGAGTAGCAAACCGTGAACAACTATAAACCATAGAACTTAGGGAACCACGGCCAAAAAAATGTGACTGCGTGTAAAAATAAAAGAAATATTTCTTTGCAGGTAGGGCGTGCGAGTTCTTCAAAACATTTGATGCAGAAGATTTAGTGCAAAGGAGAAAGATATATATTTCACTCTCAACAATATAACCAAAGGTTATCCCAGCATCAAAAGCTCCCACTTGTTGTGGGCACCACCAAGGCTCAACTATCATGCGTATAGATGCTGAAATATATATATTACAGGACAGTAACTAATAGGCGGCCTAAACACCAATGTGATGAGTATAGATGCTGCAGCACAAATCAGTAAGTAATATTATTGCGTATATGCGAGAGAAGGAAAAATCAAGTAAGCTAGACCACTACATGGTTTCATGACACCAAATTATCACTGAAAGCTGAAACGATAAATGGACACTTCTACAAACCAAAGATGCATTATTCACTGAAACTAGCAGAGACAAGGTTGCAAACATTACATCATGAATTGAAAATGGAATGGATAAATTTGTGAGTGAAGGCTTGATGGTGGTCGTACCTTGGGCGGGTCGAGGTTGGCGGGTCGACGGTGGTGTGGACGGGGCGGGGTCGAGGCGGGGCAGCGCTGGGCGGGTCGAGGCAGCGCTGGGCGGCGGGGGCAGCGCCCGGGCGCGGGTCGGGCGGCGTCTCGGGCGGGCCGGGCGGCGGGTTTGGGCGGCGTGGCCCGGCTGCTGGGTCGGGCGGCAAGGTCGGGCGGCCCGGGCGGCGGGTCGGGCGGGTCGAGGCGGCGCTGGCACAAGTCGGCAAGGCCCGGGCGGCGAGGGAGAGGGCGAGGGAGGGAGAGGGCGAGGGCGAGGGCGAGGGCGAGGGCAGCGGCGGCGGCGGGGCGAGAGGGAGAGAATCAAGGGGATCGGCGAAGGGGGATCGGGCGAAGGGGGATCGGGCGAGTAATACTAATGGCGCACCTCACGCGGTGCGCCATTAGCATGTTCACACTAATGGCGCACCTCACCGTGGTGCGCCATTAGTATTTTTTATTTCCACAAAAGCCAAAAGGTTATCTACTACGGTAACCTATCCATGTCAAGCCCACTCTACTAGCTCGACCGGTCAGCCTCCAGTTCTCACACCGTGAGGTCCCGGGTTCGACTCCTGTGCTCCACAAATTTTTTAGCATTTAAAAAGCTATTTGATACTTATTTATGTTTAAATATGTTCAAACTTGTTTAAATAATAACAGTAATATTTTTTATAAGACAGTAGCATTTAAAAAGCTGTTTGATACTTATTTTTTATAAGACAGTAGCATTTTTTTATAAGACAGTAGCATTTAAAAAGCCATTTTAAAAGATGGAGGGGAATCGAGGGTGCGGGGGGTCGGCGGCGGCCGGTGGACTGGGGGGTGCGGCGAGGTGGGATAGCGATCGAGATGGAGGGGGATCGAGATCGAGTGTCCATGAAATTTAAAAATATTCATGATAGTTCAAAAAGTACCCATGAAATACAATCGAGAAATGAAGGCTACGATTTAAATACAATCGATCTTAGCTAGCTATCTGCTCACAATCTTCTTGCCCTTCTTTTTTGCAAATGGAGTTCTTCTGTGGAACGGACGTCCTTTAGGTAGGGTGGTCCTGCTTCTTCTTGTGGTGTATGCTGCTACTTCATCATCGTCGTCATGTTCGATCCTCGGTCGCCCGTACTTGTCGAAGTCTTGCTCATTGGCTACTCCATCCATTCCGATGATCTTCCTTTTGCCTCTCCTCACGACAACACGACCGGGCTTTGGCGGGTCGGTAATGAAGAAGCATTGGTCCACTTGGGAAGCCGATACCCATGGCTCATTTTTCAGCGGTGACGTTTATGCCATGGGTCTTGGATTTGGCCGGGTATAACCATGGTGGTGAAATACCGGTCTTCTTTTATGACGTTCTTGGCCCATCGACACGGAACATCGGGACCTTCTCTCCAGCGTAGCTCGGCTCCCGATCTCCTCGATCCTTCCGTAGTATCTGTCCTTGTCGTTACGGTGTAGGATTCCATCGTTACCCGGAGTTACGATAACCATCGCTCTTCATGTCCTTGGCCTCGGTGTAGAATGTGTAGCCGTTGATATCGTACGCCTCATAGGTCATCAGGTTGTGCTCGGCGCCCTGTGACAAGGCGAATATGAGTTGTTCTTCCGCGGAAGAATCCTCATGTAAAGGGTACGAAGAAGCTTATGCTTGAACCAACGCGTGAAACATGAGTTGTGCTCTTTGAGTGTATCTCCGTCCGTCCTCTGTTGGCCTCGGTCATTGTACGTCTTTTTAATAAAGGTTTTGTGCTCTACCACCCAAGGATCGACCACGTCTATGTGTTGTAGCGCGACTAGGTTTGCTCTTTCAAAGTCGTGAAGTCGACCCTCGAAGTCGACATGCATTTCATGGCGACCCTCACGGTGACCCCATCCGGCGAGCCCGCCGAGGTGCCTGTTGACAGCGGACCAACGGGTTCTCGATGCCTAGATAATTCGTGCGATAGGAGATGCACTCTTGATCGAAAAGCCCTCGGCTATGCTTCCTTCTCGACGTGACATGTTGCGAACGTATCCTTTGATGACACCATTCATCCTTTCGAGCGGCATCATCTTTGTGCGGGAACATCGGCCCGAGTTGGATGATATCCTCCACTATATGGACCAGCGGATGCACCATAACATCGAAGAATGCGGGCGGGAAGTACATCTCAAGCTCGCATAGTATCACCACGATCTCTTCCGTAGCCTTCGAGTTGCCTCACGCCAATCGACTTCCGAGAGATGACGTCGAAGAAGTTGCATAGGCCAAATAGCGTTTCCGCGGACGTGCGCGTCCATGATCCCACGGATTGCAACCGGAAGTATCTGCGTCATCGACGCGTGATGCGTGAGACTTCATCATTGAACTTCGTCATTGGGTCTAGGTATCTCGCTTATCTTCCCACAGAATCAGAAGGGAAGTTTTACTCCTAGGAGGCAGGTGAAAACTGCTCGATCTCCTCCCCGACTTAGAGTGAAGCACGCGGGAGGGTAGTCATTTCCGGTCTTCTTGGCCTTTTTGCCTTTGCGACGACTTTACGTGTCTGCTTCGCCTCATCATCATCATCATCATCATCATCATATATAGCGTGAAGCTCTGCACGATGCCCATTGATTTCAAGTTCCGCCCTTGCTTTCGCCCATCTTTGGTCCTCTCTCGCATGTTGAGCAGGGTACCAAGCAGACTCGCACACGTTCTTCGTGATATGCATGACATCAAGGCTGTGAGGCACACGGTGGATCTTCCAAGACGGCAAGTCCCGTAAAATGACCTCGCTTTTCCATACCTTGGCAGCTCTGGCGCCTTTTCGCTTCTTTCCCGGCTCTGGCGCCTTTTGCTTCTTTCCGGCGGTGGGCAGTCTTTCCAATTTTCCAACAGCTTGTCTATTTCCTCGCCGCTCCTCAGACATCGGCGTTTTCTGGGTTCGGTTTCACCATCGAACAAATCCTTGCGTTTCCTCCACGGGTCATCGTCATGAAGCCACCTTCGATGTCCCATGAACACGGTTTTCAAGACCCGGATCTCTATCTAGTCTGGCGATACGTTGTGTCATCCATGCACCTTACGCATCCAGAAAATCCGTGGACTACCTGCCGCGACATATCCAGAATCGAGATAGTCGTGGCACCGCCGGAGCAAAGGCACGGCTCTCATAGGGAAATATTCTTTCTCTGCGGCGTCCACGTATTGGCTGGCATTTTCCACAGCGTGTCAAGCTCCTCTTTCAAGAGCCCCAGTCTGATTGATGTCGTTCCTCGGTTGTTTCGGCCCTTCAATTAGCATACTCATGTGAATGTACTTCCTCTTCATGCACAACCAGGGGAAGGTTGTACATCCACACAAACACAGCCAGGTGCTATGTGTGCTTCTCTGCTGCCAAACGGATTGACTCCATCGGTGCTCGCGCCAAAGACGATGTTCCTTGGATCGTTCCCAAATTCCGAGTCTTGAAGTTCAACGCTTGCCACCGCTCGCATCCTTAGGGTGACTCGGCATCTTGTCTTTTTATCTATCTCCGGATCATTTGCGTCATCTTCCCGCTTCTTCTCCTCCCTATCCGCGTGCCAACGCAGGAGCTTTGCTACCTTAGGGTCCGCGAAATAGCGCCGCAGACGAGGAGTGATCGGAAAGTACCACACCACTTTTCGAGGAGCTTTCTTCCTCTTCTTGTATCGAGTGACGCCAAGACACCGGACATATGGTAGACTCCGCGTGCTCGTCCCGATAAATGATGCAATTGTTCATGCACACATGGTATTTCACGTGCGGTAAATCCAGAGGACACACGATTTTCTTCGCCTCCTCCAAACTGGTCGGGCACTTGTTCCCCTTGGGAAGACGTTCGTGCGTAATGACATGTTCTCGCCGAAGCACGCGTCGGTCATTTTGTGTTTTACCTTCATCTCCGGGGCCATGAGCGTTACTTTCAAAGCGGGTATCCTCGGGCCTGCATCCTTCATACAATGGAGTAACCGCGTCTAACTCAAGTTGATCCATCTTGGCTTTCTCTCGGCGGCAGCTCTTGCGTTATCAAATGCTTGAGAAGCGACTCTTGAATATGAGGGTCCTGCACCCAGCCCATCGATGGTCGGCGTAAATGCGCTCGCCCGGCATCATCATCTTCATGATCATGCCCGTCCGCCTGCTCCGGCATCTTCCTCATCATCATGTCCTGCATATTCTACATGATGACTGTGTACAAGATCGCAATGATCGTGATCATCGCCAGGGATTCTTCGTCTTCTCGCCCGCCCGAGCCGCGGTGGTTGTCTTGCTGCCCTTCCTCATTTCTTGCCCGCCCGCATGGACGACTTCGTAGTCATCTTCATCACCTTGCCACCGATAGCCATCCATGAAACCACGCAACGGCAGGTGGTCCCGCACCTGCCGGAATCCGGGTCCGCAATAAGGCTCTTGACTTGCATCTTCGACACGGACATCTTATCTCCGCCTCGTTCTTTTGAAGCATCTCGGCCTTCGCGGACCTCAAAAACCTATTCACGATGCCTTCGGTCATCGTGCGGACCATGGTCGTCATGGGTAGAGCAAAAGCGATATTTTAGAACCAAGAAAAATTTGGCATGACTTTCCCTAAAAATAGGACCAAAAGGATGCTTAATGCCAAAATTCTCGCCAAACGGAAATGAATCAACATTCCGCAAAATATTGGCAACTATCGCATTTCAAATACCGTACACCTCCAAACACAAACACATATGCAAACACCACAAACATATGCAACACCACGAACATACATAGATCTAGCTAGGCCGTAAAAAGTGCATGTGCACATTGTTGTAAGGAGAACAACCTAAATATAGCTTCCCCTTACTTACCTATTAAAACAAGGTAATTTAACCACTTAGTTTGAATGAATCTATGGTGGAAATGAGGTGAAAAGAGGAGGCACCGAGACAAGGAGGAGGTGGAGAGAATGAAGTGGGGAGAAAGTGAGTGTGTGGGTAGGAGAGGCTGTCCCAAATATCTTGTTGCTGCCCACTTACTAATGGCGCACCTCTTGCATGGTGCGCCATTAGTAGTTACCACTACTAATGGCGCACCTAAGCAGGATGCGCCATTAGTATGTTTGGACAAAGCACTAGTTCAAAAAAGTTTCTATACTAATGGCGCACCCACATTGGTGCGCCATTAGTAGTTGTAACTACTAATGGCGCACCTTTGCAGGATGCGCCATTAGTATGTTTGGACAGGCGCACTAGTTTAAAAAAAATATATTTTTTGGTAATAATGGCGCACCCATTACAGTGCGCCATTAGTAGTTACAACTACTAATGGCGCTTTCAAGGCGGGATGCGCCATTAGTATGTTTGGACAGGCGCACTAGTTTAAAAAAAAATGTACTAATGGCGCACCCAAAGCATGGTGCGCCATTAGTAGTTTAGACTCTAATGGCGCATCGAATGGCGGTGCGCCATTAGTATATACTAATGGCGCACCATCTTTCCGGTGCGCCATTAGTGTCATTTCCATCTATAGCCCTTTTCCTAGTAGTGCCACATCCTACCACGGCAACCCCCTCGACACCCACCACCTCTGATTCTTCTTCCTCACCGTCCTCTTCAACCGAAAACCCACTGCCACCCAATGCCGTTCTTATACCACCGCTCACCAATGATCATGTCATGTGCACCCGTGGAAAACGAGGATTTCTTCTCCCCACCAAACGTCTCAATCTTACCGCCACCCCAACCATCTCTCCTATTCCAACCAGTTATAAGCGAGCTCTTCTTGACCCTCTCTGGCTTTCTGCTATGCGCGATGAATTTGAAGCTCTTCAGCGAAATAATACATGGACTCTTATTCCCAAACCTCCTGGTGTTAACATTGTTTCTGGCAAATGGGTTTTTCGTCATAAATTTCATTCTGATGGCACTCTCGCTCGTTACAAAGCTCGTTGGGTGTGTCGTGGTTTCTCCCAAAGACTGGTATTGACTTTGATGAGACTTTTCTCCTGTTGTTAAACCAAGCACTATTCGTGTTGTTCTTAGTCTTGTTGTTTCCTCTTCTTGGCCTATTCATCAACTTGATGTTAAAAATGCTTTTCTTCATGGCACTCTCAATGAAACTGTTTATTGTCAAGAACCTTCCGGTTTTGAGAATCCCTCATCTCCAAATTTTGTTTGTCTCCTCAACAAATCTCTTTATGGCCTTAAACAAGCTCCTCGTGCATGGTTTCAATGCTTTGCTACTTTTATTCAAACCATAGGCTTTATTCCTCCAAATCCGATTCTTCTCTCTTTGTTTATCAGCCTTCTACTCACACCGCCTACCTCTTGCTTTATGTTGATGATATCATTCTCACGGCTAGTTCGATTCTTTTCTTCAACATACCATCTCTTCTCTCAATCGGGAGTTTTCCATGGTGATCTTGGTCCTCTTCATCATTTTCTAGGTATTCATGTTTCTCGCACAAAATCTTCTCTCTTTCTTTCTCAACGGTCATACATTTTGGACTTGCTTTCTCGTTACGGTATGTCCGATTGTCAACCCTTCAGACACCACCGACGCGTTGGTGCTAAACTGTCGGTGATGGTGATCCTCTTCTGATCCTACTTTATATCGTAGCATCTTGGCGCTCTTCAATATGCCACTCTTACTCGTCCCGAAATCTCCTATTCAGTTCAGCAAGCTCGTCTCTTTATGCATGATCCTCGTGCTCCTCATCCGCTCATGTCGACGCATTCTCCGCTATTTAAAAGGCACTCTTGATCACGGTCTCCTTATTAATTCTTCTTCACCTACAAGCTTGACAGTTTATTCGATGCAGATCGGGCAGGTTGTCCAGATACTCGACGATCTACATCCAGATTTTGCGTTTATTTGGGTGATAATCTTGTTTCTTGGTGTTCTAAAAGGCAGGTAACAGCTTTCGTGTCTTCTGCCGAGGCTGAGTATAGAGGCGGTTGCTCACGTGGCGAGGCGGTGTGGCTCTGGCAGACTTCTCGTTGAACTTCATTGTCCGCTCCCACGTGCTACCATTGTTTATCGTGATAACATCTCTGCGGTATACATGGCTTCCAATCGATTCAACATCGTCGCACAAAGCACATTGAGATTGACATTCACTTTGTTCGTGAAAAGGTGGCTCTTGGCGAGGTTCGCGTTCTTCATGTTCCTACAAGTGCCCAATTTGCGACATTTTTACCAAAGGACTCCGACCGCATCGTTCACCGACATACGCTCCAGTCTCAACATTGTTTCACCCGACGTTGAGGCTGGGGGATCTTAGAGTATAAAGTCTATTCGTATTGTAATCTATCTCTATTAGTCTAGTCTTGGAGCCCAAGCTTTGTAATCTATATAAACAGCCCTTGAGGCCCCAATCAATACAACAATTACTTCTCCAATATCTCAATCTATCACGACCGTCCAATGATTAAGGGGCTACCGGTTCGTGCCACCGTGGACTGAAAAACGGGTCCTTCACATTGATGAAGATGGAAGCAAAACAAACGAGATAGTTCATCTTCTGCTGGTGGTCACTAAAATTCATTTGGTTACCTCTGCTCATCATTTCTATTTGTTCTAACTGCTAAGCTCCGTTTGTTCTTGGTGATCTCTTGGTACTATTTTCCAGTAATACTCATTTCCTTCCAATTGTTATTCCTTCACTGTCTTCCTTGTTTAGTGGAGTAGTAGTTTGAGCCGGGAGACACAAGGGCATCTCCAACCCAAAATCCTAAACGGACAACCTCGTTTGTCCGTGGACACCCTCAAAATGTTGTGTTTACCAATGGCATCCCCCATTTTCCTCACAAAATCCAACCATTGATCGTATAGAAATATGGAGATGTTCAACATCACATACAAATAGACCTTCTAGATATTTATGTGATTATCACTACAGACACCTCCCTGGAAGAGACCTCCGAGATATAAGATTCAGATTCCTCGATGGTCGAAGCAGCGAGGGTGGCTCCGTTGCGGTGAAGTTTACTGCGGAACTCCTCCTGGGCGGCCCGACAGAGAGCTCGACAGAAGGAGCGCTCCTCATCTTTCGCTATGGCGGCGTGATAGGTGGCACACGGCTCTTTTGCGAGGGCGACATGACGGGTAGCGTGTGCCTCCTTGGCTCGGCAGGAACGAGGGGCGAAGCGCGCCTCCTCCTCTTTGGCTCCAGCGGCACGATGGGCGGCAAGTGCCTCCTCGTCCTTGGAGGCGATTACATTTTCATTCATGATGATGGTGGGTAGGCACGAAAAATACATGGGAGCGGCGTGTAACTCCTCCTTGACGGCCCGGCCCAAAAGAAGGTGGGAAAGGGAGGGGTGTCATGGCGAAGGCAAACTGGGGTGGGCAGGCGAGGTGGGGGCAGCGTGGTGGGGTTTAAAAGAAAAGTGCTACTACAAGAAGGAGAGGGCTCTAGCGGGAAACCGGGCACGAAGGGGAGGGGTACAGCGAGAAAGGAAATGACTGGTGGGGCTAGGTTGTCGGATTTGACGTGGCAGACGATCCGAATTCGCCTACTCCCCTCGATTTGCGGTTCGGCTGGGGCATTTCGGATAGTCCAGACCGCCTAGGACAAAATGGAGGATCCCGTTGGATGGCAAATTCGGTCGGGCGGTCAGGACAAATAGGGGGAATGGGGGGCATGGAGATGTCATAAGAGAAGCTTTCTATCACCCTCACTAAACAATCATGGTCATTGCACTAGTAAAAATGAGTGTTAGAGGCGGGCCACGGGGGTGCCTTTTAGCAAACGAACTTCAAGCCGCCTATAATGAGCTGATGGAGGCGATTATTCTGTTTGGAAAACCTAACTAGGGTCGTTCCGAAAAGCAAACCGCCTCTAAGAACTCATTAAGGCCGTCCATAAAATGAAACCGGCTAATAACTCCAGCACAGAGGCAATTTTGACTACTAAATTGTATCTTCTAGTAAGTTAATAGCCATTGGGCAACGCCCTTCTCTTTTCTCTCTCTTCGCCCTCATTACCCTTTCAACCTCTTCATTTCCTTGCCTTTCCCTAAGGTTGTTGCCCAAATCCTGGTCGAAATCTGACATAGTAGCCAAGGGAAGTGGCTCACGCTGCTCCTGGACTTGGCGTGACACGAAGCTCATGAAGACCAGCTCTTCGCGGAGATCCATGATGTACTCCATGTTGCCGAATCTTACGATCCGGCCTGGAGTAAAGGACTCAATCTTGCTGAGGTGGCTAGCCAAGTTGGCGACAAGGGTGACGCCGCCGAAGACGAAAATCTAGCCCGGGGCAAAGACCGCATCGGTCCCGATATAAGCATTGATCTTGACTCCCAATGAACCGCGACGATCCACATAGTAGGACTTGCATAGGCCACCACTCTCGGAGCTAAATCCGGCATAACTCTAGGTAGAGGATCCTAAGCTAGATGTCTTGGAATGATGGTTACGGGGGCACAAGATTTACCCAGGTTCATGCTCTCTGAGGAGATAAACCTCTGCGTCATGCTTGTGCTTTATTGCGTTGGAGTGTGTACAAAGTACATGTAATCTACCAAGAGATTTATGATTATTACTACGAGCCTGCCCCCTAGGTTATATAAGATATGGGGGGCTGTCCTAGGGTACAAGATCGTAGTCGGCAACGTACGAGGAGGTAGACTCCTCCACAAATCCAGCATCTTGTTGTGTGCCCTAAGTCTTTTGGATCTTTCTTGTATACGTCATTGGCTGCCCAATCCGGCCCATGTAGAATTGACAAGGGGTCCTCAGCCTGGCCCTTCAGACGGGAAGTCGGCGTTGTGAGAGGGCCCTTGGCCAGGATACCGTCAAACAACACTCGGTTCGGCCGTAGGGGAACTGACATGATGGCAGGTAGTGAATCCGTGGACGACGAGGCCACCGGAGAGCATGGGTGAGCTGGATCTGGAGCTGCCCTCGGATCTGGAGTCGCACGCCGCCGACGATCACTTCTCGGCATCGGACTTCTTGCCTATCACGGTGGTCCGGAGGTGCGGTGGTGTAAGACAACCGATAGATGTATGCGAAAGAAGGAGGATGTACGGGTAGGGGTTTGAGGAGGAGGAGCCCAGTCGGCTTTAAAGCCGAACTAGGCTTAGCGGCCTTTTGTGTCGCCACGAATGCGGGTAGGCGGGAGGCCGGTCAGCCGGAGCGGACGCACAGAAGGGTGGGTGGGTCGGTCCGTGTGGTTGGAGTCTGACATGACGGACATCTAGACTCTTCCAAACCTCCCTCTATTTTAGTGTCGATTTGCAAGATTTTAAACGTTCGAGCATGTCCGAACAAATTAGGTGACCGCTCTGGAGTTTTGACCCTGTCCTTGGTCCTGTCCAAGACCAAGATGCCACCAGAACCGGAGGTGACGGACAGGGAGAGCACAGTGGCATGTGAACCAAGCCGACCCGACCTGACGGCGCGCGTCTGGTCAGAAATAAAAACCGGGTGCCAACCAGCAGCACCGCCGCTATCCTCCCCCAACCCCAACGGCACAACCTGCCACCGGACTACTCCTAGAAGAGTAGAGCCGCCTGTGCTCATCACCGGCACCAACCCAACGCCAAATCCAGCTCACACACGAAGAATCCAACCATTCATGAGACCACGAATATACAAAGATGTTGGTTGACAGGTACTGCCATGAGATATGTTCGTGTCTGCTAAGAAAAATAAAAAATAATACTAACCATATTAGTTCTCCTGTATTTATTTTTTTGACAGGAAAAAACAAACAAATACGGGGCGATCGAAAGAGTACGCGGAGAGGTTACACAAACGGGGATGGTGTCCCTGTCGCATACGTCAAATAGACGTGTGAATGCTTTCATTCTCTCACGGCTCTCCTTGCATGTTCTTCGTTTTACTTTTTTTATTCAAGTTTTCCATGGTGTGGTACGTGTGTTTACTTACTTTGGTACTGTGCCATTGTTCATTCGGTCGTATGATAGGACTGTAATTAGGGGCCTCCAACTTGCCAGCACAAAAATGCAGTGGGGTCAAGTGTACCAAACTCTCTCAATCATTCTAATTTTTTTTGCATAATTATGTATAAAGCAAAGGGTGTAATCAAAAAAGTTGTGGGGTCTAACAAATAGAATCGCCACTGTCTCCGCCACTTAACATGTATCGAATATGGGAATAAGTAGGAAACACTGGTGGATAGACTGCCCCCTCTCGTCGGGAGTGAGACGCCTCGCCTGCGTTGCAAGTTCTTATGGTGACGCTTTCGACGACCCCTTTCCCCCTTCTTTGTCGGCCTCCTGAAAGCCGATAGGAGGGGAGTCAACGGATTCCTTGTGCGGGTTGTTTAGTTGTTTGTAGCCCGAGTTAGGGTTTCGTCCATCTGTTTGGCTTCAACAATGGTGATGGCGGCGGCAAATAAGTTCTTCTAGTTCTTTCCTACTGCGGTGGCTCTCTCATTGTTGTCATATCTGGGAGTCAGTAATTGCGCCGTCTAGTTTCTTTCACTTCTAGACAGACTCATTCTGGGTGATGAAGATAAGGTGGTGCTCGTTGGCGCGCGCACGGGGGAGGGTAACTTTTTGACTGTAGGGAAATAAAAATAGTATAATATGAGGAAGTATTAAAGTTATAAACTTTACTATTTGATACCGCTACATGATTCAACTAAAACAACGTCTTCTTTAATTACAGGAAAACTAAGTACTCGTAAATAAAAAGATTCTTCTAAAACCATAGTCTCGTCACAATTGTTATGAGGTCAATTCGACACGCATCCGTGGAACTCGCTCATCCACGCTGAGAAAATGCCACATGAATCGGTCTTCACCGATCTGAAGCGCCTTTTTAACTTGGTTGCTAGTCTAAGCCTCTCTAGTCAACGTAGCTGGTGGCTCCATTCTTCTTAATTTGACAAATTCCACAACTAGATGGCTCAATCAAGACCAAGTGCGACATATTTAAGTCCCAATTAGTCACCGTCACCCTCCCGTGCTCGTTCATCTAGCGTGTGATTTTAGCGCGCATTACGCATAATTCACACTTAAATTAGGCGGCATAATAACACCTGCTACCTCTTAAACAATTTAGATAGAACCACTGTATGCATCTCTCTTTTCTTTTTTCTTTTTTCTTGCAAAAGCACTGTATGCATCTCTCTTGCCCTTTTTACTGACCAATCATTCTTTCAAAAAAAGAAAACTGATCAATCATCACACATCACACATGTTGGACACTGCCTTTTTACTCTTCTATCAATAAAAAGGAAGAACATATATTTACACATACTCTATATATAAGAAGAAGAAAGAGAAAAGAAAGAAAGAAAACACATGGCCGTTTCCCTACCCAACCCCACCAGACACGCGTTCTGACGAACACGCGGAGGGGACGGAGGTACGACCGGTAGACCAGCCAGCCCCGCAGCACCAGCATATAACCTCGCTCGCCGCCGCGGGTGGACCGGACAGCTCACAGACGCTGTTGCTACTCCCTTCCCTCTCCCTTCTTGCCTGCTTCCGCCGCTACCTGCTCCTCCTCCTCCTGCACCTCCGCTCCGTCGTCTGCCCCTCCGCCGTCGCCGGGACACACCCAAGGTGCGCGCCGCCCTCACGCCGGATTCGGCTCCTCTCCTCCCTCCCTCCCTTCTCCCCCCCCCTCCCTAGCAGCTCGCCTTTTGCTCCGATCTGCGGGCGCTCGCGGGATCTCCCGTGATCTCGTCCTTGGGCGGGCTCGCTTCGCGGGACGGGGACTGGCCGTGCCCGTCTGGCGGTTCCGAGCCCCGAATCTCGGCGGGTTCCCCTTTCCTGCCGGTCGATTTGCTCGTCTAGCGACTCTGATTCGTCGCGGAATTTGTGGCGTGCTAAGCTTGACTTCTTGCAGGGGAGAGGGAAAAGAAGAGGGCCTTGACTTCTTGTATTACAAGTATTTTCTAGCTTTTCCCCTTTCGTTTAGTGTGAAGAAGCAAGGTAGGGTTCTAAGTTTGTTAGCAGTCAGTTCTTGCGAGTGGTCAACTGCAAATAGGTATTTGGAGGGCAACGGCTGCCGCTCTTCTGAAATCAGTTCGATTCTGTGCCTTCAATGGCTAGTTTATGGCGTGGCATGATGAATCAGCGGTACAGCTGCATGATGTTTCGTCCGTATATATAGTATTAGTAGCTTCCAGGGGAGTGTGAGAGCTAATAAATAGTGACTGGTGTGGTTACCTTTTGGATTGGCCTTCTTTGGGGTGCATCCCTAATTAGTGTGGTGTGGGAATTGCATGGTCACTGGTTGAGCTGTGGGCAAGAGCGAGTGAAGAACTGAGTTGGCGGCGCGCCAGCCCGCCAAGATTGTTTGCGCGCCATTTCCCATTGCGCAATTTCAGTTTAATTGCATGCAAATTTACAAGTAGTTATCGTCACGCTCAAAGCTGTGGACCAGGCAGTAATGTACTCCCACCCTCTCATTTATCGTACTAGCTACCTTGTGGCGGTTGCAGTTGCACTTGTTTACTTAAAAGAAGCGCATATTTTGCAAGTGTTCATCTGGTGCGGTGGGCCAGCCACTGATAGCTGGATGAATAATCCAACACGTTTCCAACCGCTATGCGTCATTGGGTCTGGATCAATGTGGTATGAAACCTGTAGGATATTGAGGAGTATCAAGCATGTTGATGCAGAATGAGCTGTCTTTTGGTCAGCTATAATAGCTAGTAGTGGTTGTTAGTTTCCGCCCTCCATCAGATTCCAATCCTACCTGGGAAGATAAGAAATAATAAAGCACAGAGGAATGGCTCCATATTTTAGGTTTTCCTTGACAGAGAATGTTTGCACATAACTTGGTGTGCACATGAGATTGTTTTCCTTCATAGAAAATATATGCGTGATTTCTGTAGTTCCATGACTGCATGTACCCTAGAAGAATATGCTGCACGTGCAAGCAGGTCATGGTTCACTTATGGGCTTGGTTTTTCCATTTGAGATAGATACAAAGCAGAGAAAGTAAGACAAAAGGAAGCAAAGTAGTGGGATAAAATGAATGAAGAGGAGAAATTTAGCGGTACATCTTAAGCATTCCTTCACTTGTTTCCTAAAATTCAACTTCTTTTTCCCCATTGGGGCCATTACGCTATCTACAGAATGAAGTATGAATCGAAACCAAGTCACCTTCCATTTTTCTCCACCAGTCCTGTGCCACGTGCTATTAGTACTTGTCTGATATATGACCACAAAACTACAGTTACAGTTCTGTTTATGTTCCCAGCCGAGTGCTCACTTGTTTGTTTTTGTATGAGATATCTACGTTTATACTGCTGGTTCTGATAAAAAGATGCTTGGTTCCAGCCAGGACTTGTTTTCGGAAGAATATGTCTTGCTTTGGATGCTGTGGTGATGAAGATACTCAAAGAGCACCAGACAACAGGAATCAATACCCAGGAAGCCATCCAGCAAGTAATAACTTTGAAATCCTTTTTGTTACAATTCTATCATATGCAACACCATGTACTGCATTTTACTTCTGTTGCCTGATAATATTTGTCTAATGAACTGCAACTGATCTGCAGGGAATGATGCATATCGCACTGCTGATCCAACTCCCAAAGGTCCTCAACCTGTGAAAGTGCAACCCATTGCAGTTCCCACCATTCCTATGGATGAAATTAGGGAGGTTACCAAGGGTTTTGGTGATGAAGCTTTGATTGGTGAGGGTTCCTTTGGCAGAGTATATTTTGGTACTCTAAGAAATGGTAGAGGTGCAGCAATCAAAAAGCTGGATTCCAGTAAGCAGCCAGACCAAGAATTGCTGGCACAGGTTCGTGTTTGTCCCTGTTTAGGAATTCTGCATTTACTATGGTATTCTATCTCACAAATTACATTCACAGGTATCTATGGTGTCAAGGCTTAAGCATGAAAATGTTGTTGAGTTGCTTGGTTACTGTCTTGACGGGAACACCCGTGTCCTTGCTTATGAGTTTGCCACTATGGGCTCTCTTCATGATATGCTTCATGGTATGGTTTTGTACAATTTGAAGTCTTGAACATTTCGTGTAATGTTCTTTTGTTCATCTATTGGCGCAGTTAAGTTCTTATGTTAAATAAACCTTTACTTTGAATGTTTACAGGAAGGAAAGGTGTTAAAGGGGCTCAGCCAGGTCCGGTCTTATCATGGATACAACGGGTGAAGATAGCTGTTGGTGCAGCGAAAGGCCTAGAGTATCTTCATGAGAAAGCACAGCCTCACGTCATACACAGGGACATCAAGTCCAGCAACGTTCTTCTCTTTGATGATGATGTAGCTAAAATAGCCGACTTTGATTTGTCAAACCAAGCTCCTGACATGGCAGCCCGGCTTCACTCAACTAGGGTTCTGGGAACATTTGGATACCATGCACCTGAGTATGTTCTTGTTTTCTTTCAGTTGCTCATTTGCTCCATGAAGCTTTGGAATCATTCAACTTAAGCTTGTTTAAACTTTTTGATCAGGTATGCAATGACTGGTCAACTTAGCTCTAAGAGCGATGTGTACAGTTTCGGAGTTGTTCTTCTGGAGCTATTGACTGGGAGGAAACCTGTCGACCATACATTACCGAGGGGGCAGCAGAGCCTTGTCACATGGGTAATTTTTGTACCCAATACTGCACGAGTGATCTCATTTGGAGCTGTTCTGTTTGGTGGATGGAATTCTAATACTTGTTTGTTAAACATTGGCAGGCCACCCCAAGACTGAGTGAAGATAAGGTTAGGCAATGTGTTGACTCAAGACTTGGAGGAGACTATCCTCCTAAGGCTGTTGCAAAGGTATCATAAATAACCTCTCTTGGTTTCGAAACCATGCATGAGTTAAGCATTCTGTGTCAGTTATCAGTATTTTATAAAGTATAAAGATGAGGAAAACAAAATACTGATTTTACTGGAACTTACAAAGCTTGCCAATTTTGTTTTTAATGGATGAATAATACTCCCTCCGTCTGGAATTTCTTGACGCTTAAACGGATGTATCTAACACTATTTTAGTGCTAGATACATCCGTTTGAGCGTCATAGTGATACATCCGTTTGAGCGTCAAGTAATTCTGGACGGAGGGAGTACTAGCTAAGAAATTCATTTCCAGAAACTGTGTTTGTTGTCACATATAGTAAAAGTACTTTCTTCAGTTGGTTTTATGCTCATAAAATATGTCCCACTACTGTGATTAACATCATTCTTGGAGCATGCTTGGTTCCATCTGTCATAACTAAGTCGAGGTACTCTTCCGCAAAGCCAATTGTAACACCATTTCTTCTTCTGCGTGTTGTTTGAAACAGTTTGCAGCCGTCGCGGCATTGTGCGTCCAATACGAGGCCGACTTCCGGCCAAACATGAGCATCGTTGTCAAGGCGCTCCAGCCCCTGCTGAATGCGCGAGCAGCCCACCCCGGGGCTGAGCATGCCGGGCGCTAAGCTCCACTCCGGCCCTTTGTATGATATAATAGATAAGGAAAAATGAGCCATCAATTGTTGTTCTTGCGGGGCGCGTGGCAGGCGGTTTTTGTACATTTGTGATTATTCTTCCCAAGTTGTAACCCTCGAGATTCTAGTACCAGAAATATTTGATTCTTTGTATCGGTTGCAAGGTCAGCAAGTATCTAGTACCTAGAGCACTTGTCATCAGACAGAGAAAAAGGAAGAAAATAAACACTGCTGCGTGAGCTTATGCCATTTGCTTCCAAGTCCAGATTCCAGAACAACTTTCTGATTTTGTGTTGGATTTATCTTTGGAACAGGAATCTTGCTGAGATTTTACTGGAATCTCAAACAGAAACAGAAGGGGAAAAGAGTCGCACAATGTACTTTGGTGATCTCAAACATCTTATATGTACTTTGGTGATCTAAAACGTATTATATTAGTTTACAGAGGAACAGTAGAATGTCTTATATTAGTTTACAGAGGAAGTAGATGCTGAAGAGTACTAAATGTCTTCAGGAATACTCCCTCCGTTCTTAAATATTTGTCTTTCAAGATATTTCAACAAGTGACTACATACAAAGCAAAATAAGTGAATCTACAAAATACCCATGTGGTAGTCCATTTAAAATCTCTAGAAAGACAAATATTTAGGAATAAGAGGGAGTAGATGCTTAAGAGTACTAAACATCATAGGATAAGTACAGGATTACAGTTAACTACCATACATGAACTAGCAGCTGAACTACACTGCTACGGTCTAGAGGACTAAACCTGGATGTCGACGAATTCTGGTCTCTGAACATCTGACCATGCAGCATGCCCAGGCCTAAACCTAATTTTACAACGCTACTCCAGCACATGGCTGGCTTCTTAAAGCTACAGAGCGAGCTAGTTGCTCACAAAGTCTAGAATCTCCAACTTCTCTACACAAATCACGCTCTTCTCAGCGTTTTGCGAGGACCATCACGACCAGCATTGACATGCCGGCGACGAACTTGAACGTATCATTCTCCCAGAAGGGCTTCTTGCCTTCGTCGCGGCGAGGGTCGTTGGGCTGCTTCGTGGCCATCTGATCCTTGAGCTCCTTGAGCTGCTTGTCCCTCTTCTCCCCCATCTGCAGAGGCAAGAGCCGATGAGTTAGTCTTTGGTTCGGATTCCTCAATGATCCCAGCTGATCAGTGAGCACCATGAGAATCTTCTCAAGATTTCGACATGTGTTTAGTTGCCATTAATTATTCCAACAGTTCATTGCAGAAACATGTCAAAAGAGTGTATGCATTGTTTCAGTATATTTTATTGCAGGCATCATCAATCAATGCAGAGGCCAGGAGTGTTCGATTTCTTCCTCAAGTTTTCTAGAGAGAAAGATTGCACACATGCATGATTTAGCTGGTACCAGAGAAGATGAGATCACTGATACTAAAAAATAGGGTTTTTCCAGAACGCATGAATCAGCGATCTATTTGACTTTGACCTGAACATTTTCGACAGATTATTATGGCCAACTGCTGTCGAAGGGATGCTTCATTCACATGGCATTGATTATTTGATTTGTTAATTTTAACTGTCAGAGATCTTGCGTCGATGCTCTGGGATAAGGTGGCATATATTCAATCCAAGAAGGCCATAAATGGATATGGACAATGATGATAGCGGAGCAAGCGAAATCGAAGTCATGTTTCCTTTTTCACTTGTTAAAGGAAAAGGATACACATGTATATGTACATACCCTCTGAAGTTTTCGGATTTGAGACCGTGATTCTTGAAGGCAGAATTCAAGTTTGAGAACCCTTTTTTTCAGCTCCTGGTCGGTTCTGCGCTGCTTCTCTAGCTGTTCAGCGAAAAAACATATCTCGAGTAAACTTACAGAGCTTCATTGCAGCGAAAACAATGTCTGTAAACAATTTCAGGCAACATTTTGTTATTTTGTGGATGCAAGGAAGACAACTTACTTGTGACTCTAGTTCCTTTGTTTTGTTTGTCCAATGAGCAGATAATATCCTGATTTCATCTCTCAGCCTAGCAATCTCTGTATCCTTAGTATTCAAATGCTTGCTAATATTCTCGATATTCCTTGGTGAAACATCGGACAAAACCTTCAGAAGCTCGTTATCTTTACTAGACGCAGCTCTGGAAACTGCACCCATGATATCGGTCTCAATCCTTAAAACTTCATCCTTGAGTTGCCTCTGTGAAAGCTCCCTTGCCTCAAGGTCCTTCTGGAGAAGACCTAGCTGCTCGCCAAGCTTGTTAACTCGAAGCTCGTGCTCTTTCAGCGAGCGGTCCTTCTCATTCAGCTCTTGCAGCAAGGACAAGCACTGCGCCTGAGCTGACATGGCTGATGCAGCGCTGGCTTCTGCTGTAGCTTGGGTAACTGATAGTCGTGATTTAAGATCATCCAAATCGTCGAGGTACTGCACATAATTACAGAAGTTATTGACAAAGAGAATTTCAATTTGAAGCGAAATTGAATCATTAGGGTTGGGAAACCAGTATCATAATGAGGTACGTCACGCATAAGAAGATTTTAGATTACAAGTATGAAGATGTGAAATCGTACTACTCTTTTCCAAGTGCTCAGATCACCATCAGTTCAGCAAAAGACAAGCACAATCAATTCAGCAAAAGAAACAAAGGAAAGCAATTTTACAAGCAAATACATCATCACCCACTATGTTGCACTGCATTCAATTCAATTTTAGAACATGTCTGGAATCTAGAATCTAGAGTAGTATAGCTTAGGAGTTAATATCAAACACAAGCTTTAGCAATTCATCATGGAATAGAAATGGAGAATTTTACAAAATGGAAATGCAACCACAAATGGAGAATGGGGGGAGCTCCTCACATGTTCGGTGATGCCTCTCGTTGCGTTTAGCTGCTCATCTTTGTCCAGTAAGCATTTCTGCAGCTTACTCACTTCCTCCTCCATGCTCCTTGCCTTCGTCTCTGCAACCTGCAACGTTCTCTCCCTAGTCAAATCAAACTTGTAACTTTGTAAGCCATGCTGAAGGTAGAAATTACCGAGTAGTAGAAATTTACTAACCTCCCTAGTTTGGGATTCCCTAGTAAACAACTGCTCCTGCGAAGCAAGCTTGTGCCTCACATCCTTCAGCTCAGACGCCAGAGATGCCACGTTTCTCCTAAAGCTCAGCTTCTTCTCTGTAAGATCCTTCAACAGCGGGTCCAAACCCGACGAAGACGATGAGCATGGTCGTACCACCTTGTCTGAAACTGCCATAGCCAAGCCCCGAACCAAGCAGACAAGATTTATAAGCCCAAAGGCCAGAACTCAGATCCCGGGAGCACCGTCCTATTATCTCCAAGAACAAACAGCGCGGCTCACAGCAAGCATCCCATGTATACAAGACAAAAATAAGGGCACTGAGAGCTCCTCTTTGACCAAACCAAACACCCTGGCTGCCTCACAAAAATTTCTCTTTCACAGGTCAGTAGCAGCCAACCGGTAGCTTTCACTGCACAAAACAATTGCACAAATTTAGGGGCAGGGAAAGATGGTGATGCTTGCTACATGCACCGTGTTGCCCTTAAGTTACTGGCCTGAAAGCATCCGTTACTTCAGATCACGGGTACGAATTCTTGTGGCACTAGACAGTTGGCAAGTAATTGACAGAAGTGTTGCTTTCAGCAGTCGACATAGTTTTGTACCACGTATTAGTAACGGATGGACAGTAAATGAAGCAAAGTAAGATAATGTTGTTCATACTACAAGTAACTTGTTCGTAGCGAACAATGAAGGGACCGACTCCTGAAGCATCTACTTAGTCAACTTTGCGGACACTACGCTGCAAACATACCATGTTCTTGGTGCTTCAAGTCAACACACGCGTTCTGCGGTACAGGTTAATTTTTACAGAATAAACTGACTGCAATATTGTCCTGTTCTACGGCCATGTGAAAAACAATCTGTTATATGAAGAAGATATCAGGCTTTCAAAAGAAACTACGGACAAGTATTGTATTGGGACAAAACAAAAGCATCTTCCACCGAGATTCCAGCTAGATGAGGACAAAAAGAAGCTGCGCATCTGCAAATTTTCAAACGCGTTCAAATTTTCCAAAGAATCCGACAGAAACTTTAAGTGCTCAATTAAATACTGCCGACAGAGTACTAGTTTCTCGAAAAAAATCACTCATTTCTTTTTCTAGTAATATGGTACGGGGAGTACTAGATTTCCGTGGGTTGTGGGGCTAAAATAAAAAACAATTCGAGATTCTTTTTCTCCGGGTTCGAAATAATTCAAACCGGAGCAACAATCCAGTCAAAGAAAAAACGGCGACAGATTCCAGAGGTTTGCAGGGCATACTCAAGTACACCGAGCACCGCGTATTGACCGCTCAAATCCTCCGAGCTCGCAATCTCTCAACCCCCAGAAAAAAGACCCGTAAAAACAACACATCGACCACCGCATCACGGAAGAAGCATAAACAAAGGGGGAGCAAGGAAATCTCGCACCTTCGTCCCCAGCAGCCGCCGCCGTCGCCGAATCCCAGCAGCACGGGAAGCTCCAGGAACCACAGGCCCGCCCGAGAAGAGCCCTCCTTCCGCTCCCTCCGGCGGAGATCTACGGCCCCATTGCTCGCCTGGGGCAGCAATGATAGGGTTTTTGAGATTCTGGGACGGCCTTGCCCTGATTTTTCGCAGTGTCTGGTGGCGGAGGGGAGGAGATTGATGAGGGGAGAGAGAACGGGAAGGAAATGAGGAGATGGTTGGGGAGCTGGGTTTCGAAACTGAAATGCTGGCGTGCGGGCCCCGGAGGCGTCAGCGCGCGGCAAACTCCGAAATTTTGTGGGCTGCTGTGCGGCACGTGGCCGTACGCCTGATTGGATCCCCTGCTCCGTGTACGCGTAGCGTAGGGCACTGTGGTGGTGGTGGTGCCGCCGTGTTAGCTTTTTACCGTCGCATTTTTGTACTGCCGTGTTAACGTACGGTACGCTCAGTCTGTACCGTGGGTGCAGCCGGTGGTTGTTAGCGTAGCATCGCAACTCGGCTGACATATTATAGTTGTTTGATAAATTAGCAATTATTCGATTGATTTAACTCATAAATAAATCATGAACATATCATTAGTATGTTTATTTAAACTCGTGGAAGATGTGGCGACGGTGGAAGCTAGAGGACTACGCGATGGACTCCTACCTGCGAATGAAGTCGGTTGCAACAAAGTGTGTGTCGAGTCTGATGATTGTCTGGAGGTCATCGAGATCATGCAGAACAACGGGAATTCGCTTGGTCCGACAATGGCAATCTACGAAGAATGCTCCTTGTTAGATAGTAATTTTATTCATGTTTGAGTGAAAACGTGATGTAAAGAACTGAGAGAAACAAGTGTTACTTTCATTGATGAATAAGGGGTATTTATACCCCTGGAACAGGCGCCTATCAAAGGCGGTTTACAAGGTCGAACATTTTCAAACGGACGTGGCGTTTGGACACACTAATTGCCTAGTTAGCTTAGGACCTAAGCTATTATATTTCTAACACCCCCTAACGATGGGAATTCGCTTGGTCCGACAATGGCAATCTACGAAGAATGCTCCTTGTTAGATAGTAATTTTATTCCTGTTTGAGTGAAAACGTGATGTAAAGAACTGAGAGAATCAAGTGTTACTTTCATTGATGAATAAGGGGTATTTATACCCCTGGAACAGGCGCCTATCAAAGGCGGTTTACAAGGTCGAACACTTTCAAAGGGACGTGGCGTTTGGACACACTAATTGCCTAGTTAGCTTAGGACCTAAGCTATTCTATTTCTAACACCCCCCCCCTTGGACAACGACCTTTCTTGAAAATCTCCGGTATAATCTTCATGATCTTCTCGTAGGATCTTCTCGTGTAGTCTTGAAAATATTCTCGTGTATCCATGAGGATATCCTTGTAAAAACACTGCGCTTTGTAAATTCTATCATCTTGAAAGTCATCATCTTTAGAATCTCTCCCCCAAAAACCCTATGGGAAAAATATGAGGAGAGTTGTATTTGATATGTTGTTAAAACTCCTTTAAACCCTGTGGGAAAATAAGGAGAAAAATAATACAACATATAATGATTAGTGTCTCATGGAGAACTCATATGAGAAAAACCTAAAGAGGAAAAATCTCATTAGTGAGTTTAGAGACCAACAAATATGCCTTATATACTTTCTTTAAAAAACTCGGTGGGGAAAATAGAAAGTATGACATATGATATTGAGAAGATATTGCCTCATGTAGAACCTTATATGAGAACCTTGAGAGTAAACTCATAAAGCGAAAAGGAGTGCAATATGATGTGCCACAGAAAACTCCTTTAAAATCCAGTGGGAAAATATAAGGAGAAAGCAAAATGGCATATCCGAACACTTGTATTAATATTTGTCTCATTAAAAACCTTTTATTAGAAACCATTAGGGAAAACTCATCAAGGGAAAAAAGAGTACAATATGTATGATCTCATGATCATCGACGGTGAAAGGACATGCGGTGCCCCCATGTGTGGTTTTGGTAATTGATGACATTCTCTATGGACTAATGGTTGCCTTGAGTTTATTTGAAGATTTTGTCCATAGGCTTTTCTTGGAGTACATGTGTTGGTTTCAAGGAGAGTTTTGTGTCGACCAAGGTGCTATTCAAGGAATTATCCAAAGATTGGTCATGTGAGTGTTGAGCTTATTGCAAGCATGTCTTGAAGAATAAGATTGTGTGATCATTCATGTCCACCTTCAAGACATCATCCAAATGAAGAGAGTTGGAAAGATTCAACACACAAAGCGCATAAGATGTACAGAGGGATCAAGTGATCCCATGGTATGGTAAGCATTGTCCATTACGCTTTGTGTACTAACCCATGGTCTTCGTGGAGAGTTCTTTGTGGGGTTAGGTTGCGGTGTGCAAGTTCAAGTAATGCATCACGAAGAGATCAAGTGCTTGAAGCTTGCCGTCCATTGCGGTGACAATGGACTTGTGAAGATGAGCGGAAAAGAGGCTCACCCACAAAGAGAGTATGGGGAGCAATCAACTAGTCTTCATCCCGCCAATGCAATCAAGAAAGGTGGTCCAACTTGAGGGAGTCAAGATCGTCATCATCTAGCTCAAGTGGACCATGTGCAAGGCAAATGTTTGCCCTTGATAGGTTTTCTATTTTACCGGTCTCATGGTAGTTGTGGAAGACAGGGTTATAGGATCGTTTGCCGTACTATCAAGGGGGGCTCTCGATGAGTTGCTTGATCGTATCGTTCGTAGAGAGCTCAAACCATTGCATCCTTGCATCATCTTTTTTGGTTCTTTTTTGGTTCTTATCCTTCTGAGATTTGGAGCTTATGGTCATTTTTATGACAAGCTCGAGTTCATCGAAAACGGAGTTCTCATGCATCTTCTATGATGTTTTCGATGTTGGAGGGTATATGCCGGTTCTTCTCGGTTGGAGGTTTCACTCCTTTGTTTGCTAAGCATACCTCCACTGCCTCTTCTTACTATAACCAGTCGTTGTTTTGATGCTACTCGTTGTCTTGTTTCAAACAAGCTTGAGTTTGCTCAATTCGGAGCTCATTTGCAGAAGTTATGGCAGTTCTGGTTTTCCTTGGAGTATTCTTTGTTTTCGGTAGTGGCTTAAAATTTGGCGCCCGTGATAGTATCGCTGTCCACAGCGGTAGTACTGAAGCACTCAAGCGGTAGTACCGCTTCCCGAGCGGTAGTACCGCTCCCTGAGCGGTAGTACCGCTTGTGGGTTTCGGCCGTAGTACCGCATGATGGTTCCGGCTACTACCGCCTCGATTCGAGACCGTTGTTTTCGTGTCGGGTTTTACGGTACTAAGTGCGGTAGTGGTGGCGGTAGTACCGCTCAAGCGGTAGTACTGCCTACTCCCACGGTAGTACCGCTCTGGGGCTGTGGCCTTGTCCTCCTCGTCATGGCAAGATCACTGGGTGAGAGCGGTAGTACCGCTCTCATAGTACCGCCCTGCCTAAGCGGTAGTACCGCTCTATCTTGAGGATGTTCGATGGGTAGCAGTTGGATTTTCCCCTCTTATAAAGGGGTCTTCTTCCCCATTGAACCTTATCCTTTGAGCTCGTGTTCTTCCCCCATTGTTGACCTTCTTCGAAGCTTGCTAACTCTCAATCCCTCCAATGATTCTTGCTAGTTCTTGAGGGAAAAGAGAGAGGAGATCTAGATCCACGCTTCCACCAATCACTTTCTCCTCTAAGTGAGGGGAACCCCTTGGATCTAGATCTTGGAGTTCTTGGTGTTCTCCTTCTTGTTCTTCCTCTCATTTTCTTCCCTAGCATTAGTTGCTTTGGTGGGATTTGAGAGAGAAGGACTTGGGCACTCCGTGTGCCCGTGCCATTGCATTTGGTGCATCGGTTTGAGTTCTCCACGGTGATACGTGGAAGTTACAAGTTGAGAAGCTTATTACTCTTGGGTGCTTGGTGCCCTTGAGCTTGTTCCTCTTGGGTGCTTGGGCGCCCTAGACGGTTGGTGGTGTTCGGAGCTCAATCATTGTGGTGTAAAGCTCGGGCAAGCGTCGGGTCTCCAATTAGGTTGTGGAGATCGCCTGAGCAACTTGACGGGTTCCGTGACCGCCCCAAGGGTTGCCAAAGTGTACGGGTTCGGTGACCGCCCCCAAGGGTTGCCATTTGTACGGGTTCGGTGACCGCCCTCAAGGGTCCCTTAGTGGAATCACGGCATCTTGCATTGTGCGAGGGCGTGAGGAGATTACGGTGGCTTCTTGGGGAGCATTGTGCCTCCACACCGCTCCAAACGGAGATTAGCATCCGCAAGGGTGTGAACTTCGGGATACATCGTCGTCTCCGCGTGCCTCGGTTATCTCTTACCTGAGCCCCTTTACTTATGCACTTTACTTTGTGATAGCCATATTGTTCTTTGTCATATATCTTGCTATCACATAGTTGCTTATCTTGCTTAGCATAAGTTGTTGGTGCAGATAGGTGAGCCTAGTTGTTGTAGGTTTTGTGCTTGACAAATTAACCGCTAGGTTTATTCCGCATTTGTTCAAGCCTAAACCGTAATTATTTTAAACCGCCTATTCACCCCCCCCCCCTCTAGGCGACATCCTCGATCTTTCAGACGGGTTATGATAAGGGAGTTCACTCCCCCTGAACTTTGCAAATATCAACAATTTTCTTTGCAATATTGTTCTCTATATAACCCATATGTATTTTAGCAATACAAGTGATGTTATCTAGATAGATAATGGTAGGTGATTCTGTTGAATCTTAACCACATAATCTTGAATGTGGTCAATCATTCTGTGAAGCCATACATAGTTTATGATGCTTCGTATAAAGTAGTTATACCAAAATGCAGGGCCGGTCCTGAGATTTCGGGGGCCCTAGGCGAAACTATAGTTGGAGGCCTTTTAATATAAATATCAAAATATTAATTAATATATGTTTATATCAAATGTCCCAATAAATATGTAAAGTCCACCAAACACAATTTTCCTATCAAATAATTTCTACATACTATCTCCCATGAAAAATCCTAATCCTATTTACTTGAATTATAGACCGCCTTCTCCACTATTATTTCCCTTTCTTTGTTAATTATTAAGATATCCCAATTTTTTCGATCATAGATAGATATGACAAAAATTGGTTTTGTCTCTAAACTAGCAGATTCTATACAAGAAGAATTAAATATGTGCTCATAATCACTTACATTGTTTTCATCTGTTGGTTGCCCTTGTGCCCTTGTCTTCTGGATATATTAAGACTAATAGTTTTGTCAGAACAAATGTCACGCTTGGATTTCTTCAACTCCTCATATTACTCTAAAAAAAATTATCAATGGATCCTCTCTGTAACTATATAAACTCATCTGCTCGTTCCTTTTTTTCCTTTTCCCCACCGGATGCATATGTTTTGGACGACATGCCGTGCTAAAATTTACAGAATCAGAAAATTAGTATATGGAAACTAACGCATAGTTACAAAGTATTAAATCAATTCAATCAAATCTTACCTAACATCAGTTTATCAAAGCAGACTCACAAGTTCCAAATCCCTATACCATCTCTTTCTGAACTGAGTATGTTGGGGTTGGGTTGTAGTCTAGATCCTTTTGCACGTACGTGCTGCACATGACCTTCTGATTGGCGATTGGTTTGAGCTGCAAGAAGAGAAGACGGAGTGCGTGAGGAGTTCCTGGGAGGGGAGGCGAGGGGAGTGGGGTGGGGGATGAGGAAATTTTGACAGGAGATGGTGGCGAAATCATAGGAGATCATCGAGATCAATTCTGCCGCACCAGGAGGGTATCTCGGTATGGCAAACACAATCTTATCCACCCGCATTCACTTTGCCGCTCTGCCCAGGCCCCAAGTAACATAAGACGCATCTGATCGGGGGCCCCTCTGGCGTCGGGGGCCCGGGGCGGCCGCCTGATTCGCTCCCCCCCCAGGACCGGGCCTGCCAAAATGATTAATAATACTAGATATTATGGTCAATTTTGAATTGTCCCCTTAATAGCATATTCCACTAAATTCAATCATTGATATGGCATTTTTTTGGATCAGATAATTATGGCCAATATATGTATACCACATAATGGTCAATTCTTGATGTTCCTGAGGGAATTGATCAAGATCTTTTGTGCCTAGTACATATCAAAGGATATTACATACACCAACCATTTAGTTGGGGTCAACACTTTAAATAATTTGGCAATACATTGCAACTACGGTATTCAATATGGCACTAGAGGTACCGATACCATTTCATCATTGATACTTTGTATGGATGAATTTGCATCCCTGTTAGGGATAGTGTAACCATATGTGTATTTAATATGTTCTATCCATGTTTAATTTTGTAATCTTCTACAGATATACTTAGACTGATATATATGTATTCCTTAGGGAATAAGATCAAGTTCTGAACTTGAATAATATTTGGTTTCATCCAAATCTCCGTCTTGATATGGTTGCGAGCACCTTTCATATCTTGTATATAATTTTAAGATGAAATCATCGGTATATACTACGGTCATGTAGAATCCAGTGAGGGATTTTGTTAATAACTACATGTAAACAAGCAATCATTATGTGAGTAGTCCTTCTTAAGAAGGAACTCTCGTAGTCGATTGTACCACACAATTTTTCGACTGTTTTTAGTCATGGAGTGACTTTTGTTGTTTTACACAATATATGTTGCGATTTGTTCATAAATTCAGACTTTCAAGCCTTATAGGGACTTATATATAGATATCTGAATTGGGTGATCCATATGAGTATGTAATCACCGAGTCTATCAACTGTATGGATAGTTTATTTGTAACTACCAATAATATTTATATCAAAATGTAATTCCACTTATACCAAGAGGGTATGTTACATCATAATTGATGCCAGGTTTCTGCGTGAACCCTTGTGCTACTAGCCTAACTTTTTCACCACCTCATTGTTTTCGTTATTAACGAAAAATCATTTGTCTCCCAAAAGGGAAGATAGTTATGAGGAGAATGTATTACAGTGGTAAATACCTCTCTTATGTTGAGTGAGTGTTATTCTTATTTAATTGCTTCCTTCTAGTTGAACCAATATATATATATATATATATGAATGCATTAGGCATTCTGCCATGGACATTGGTTCAGGGCCCTAAAGGTTTTAGCAATTTAAGAACAAATATATGTCGACATATGTAGTCTTATGTTATATGATTCTATTGAATCAATAGAATTTGTGGAAATAATATTTACATCTTTTAACTCCTCCTGATTTCCCATAAGAATGGAGTCAAGGTGTTTCGATGTCCCAACACTTCAAATTGTGTGCACGTCTATGTTGGGTTTGGATGATGAGCATCCATTATGTGTTATTCAACTTGAGGTTGAACTACATTTACAAGATGAGGATATAATTTCCTCTATTTCCGCGGATGCATATGAGAACTCATTCCTCATGTGACCATGATTCTCCCCCTTTTGCTCTAATTTGGGGAGAATAGTGGTTGTATGATGTACTTCCACTTTGCATGGCACATTGCTTGCATGCATAATGTGATTTCATGACATCTTTGTCATAAGTAAATGTATTTGGCAGATTTGCAAAGTGTTGCAAATATATGATTGAACTTTAGGTTCAGATTTTCAGGTACGTGAATATGAGGACTGGATGTCTATGACATTTCTAATTTCTCGGCATTATTTGTGGTACGAATCTCCCCCTAATGTCGAAAATGTCCTTATTTTAAATGTAATCAGCGTAAGGGAAATAACTAATTCTCCTTATGGGAGTTTTAAATATTTATGGTTGACGGATAAATAACTAGTTATACCTCACATCGATCCCAAATTTATGTGAGGCCCCATGTACACTCGAGTGGTGATATCGGTATATAACCGAATTATTGCAGATGGGAAATACGTGTTTGTTTTCCACGTACTTACTGCAAGGGAAGCAGTATGATATGCAGTTGGTATGATCTATAATCGATCTAAGGCTTGTAAGACCGCATGTTTCCAACAAGATGTTGGCATATTAAAATTTTGTAAGAGTGGTCACATAAATAGTTTTATTCTTTTGATAAAGAGTTTAACTGCACCATTTTGGGTATGTACATGAGGTAATTAGTAAAAATCATACATGCCCTTGAAAGCGGCATTCAAATGGGTTTAAGCCATATGCTAGGATTATTTGCTCTTAATCAGGTAATTAGAGCAATTAATTTAGAAATTCATGGGTTTGTGGAGATTAGAGACTCACATAAGATCGTCTTTTAGATGTCTATCGATACCATGAATAAATGTCCCAGAAATGGTTGAGTAGTCCACATATATATTCTTTGATGTGTTCAAGAAGTTTAAGTGGTACTTTCTGAATTTTAAGATGAGAGTGTCCTAAAAATCAATTTTCTCATGGCACATGTGGTGCTCATAAAATTGATGACTTGAGATTTTGCAGCTTTTAAGCTGTGACCAACAAAATTGTCACTAATTTTTTGTATCATCCCTATTTTAGGGTGACGTAGGCAATCATGCCAAAAAACATAAAGTTATAAAGATTCGAAAAATTAGTTTCTACGCAACAGATAAATAGTATGAATGTTATTCATATATTTAAATGTCATGTCAGCGGAATATGATATAATGGACAACATACTGCATGAAGTAGTATGCTTATAGGCCGATGGCATGTAGGGATAGTTATGAAACTAAACGAGGTCTCTGAAATATCTTGGGGATTTTATCCAGCAAGCAAATTGTTATTGCAAAAAGGATATATCTCCTCTGGACAAAGACTTATGTTCTCATTCTGATGAATATAATGAGTACTGTCCATAACCAGATTATTCATTATTTTCTGGTACTCATCGAAGTGAACTTCGAAATTATCCCATTGAACTCGCATTGATTAATAAATTTGAGGAATAACCAACCAAATGCTTGAGAGCATTTATACGTATGATGAAACTTGATAGTTATATTATCACTTTTGGTAGGTCTCCTATGCTTCTTCTTGTCATTTACCTCCACTTTACATTAATTTCTCTTGGTTCTTTTCGAGACCATTGAGATTCTTAGTATATGAGTACTAATATGAATTTCAAGTAAGGGTGTATCACCGTAGGGTGTATATGTTGATTCTTCATAAGAAGAAATTCTTATCCAGAAATGCAGATGATAATGTTATTGCATTATCATCAAGAGAGGATGTAAAGTGATTTATAGAATTGGATCAGATCTATTTCTCAGCTATCTGATCATAAATTATCAACTTGGAGTTGACTCAATAGACAAGAAGAATTATAAGTTGCAATGGACTGGAAGTCCAACAAAATAAATAAGTGAATATTCAAATTGCGTTTATGCGACATATATCTCATTGATGGAGATTGAGAAAAATGAATGTTTATCCAAGGGAAACACTTACTATCTATAGTCTGACAAAAGTCCAACGTCAGACCTATCCAAGGCCGTAGATTAAATTGAGATCCAACGCCCTGAGCGCGGTTCCAAGGCACGCCGGCTTCCAAGCCCTCGCCTCCTGCAGAGCGAGAGAGACCATAGTAGCCTGGTTCGCGGGTCGATGGTGCGATCCCTGACCCGGGGTCGATCGACCCGGATCGAGGGTCGGGGACAAGGTAGGGTCGAGCTGGGTCGCTGGATGGGTCGCGATCCCGATCGATGGGTGCTGATCCAGATTGGTATGGGCTATGGAAGAAGCAAAGAATATGTATGAAGATTCGTCAGAAATTGAGGCTTACCAGGGCACTACGGCGATCTGCCACTTGCCCGCCGGCGGCCGGCCATGGAGCTGTCCGCTGCCATATTCGGCCTCTCCCGTCCCGCTCCCTCCAAACATCGAACGAGATCGGTAACCTGCTTGAGAATCCGTGGCTGGAAGGTGGACAGTGCTGGACGGCTAGAGGATTGGACATGGATCAATGCCGTACTGGTTCGCTGCAGCTTTGCCAACGAAGCGAAGAAGACAATGGAGGGATTGGAGAGGAACATCACGCTTCGTGTGAAAGAGAAACAGGCAGTTGAGAAAATCATGCCGAAGCAGCCGTCATCTGACATATGAGCCTTTAATGATGATAATTTAAGGGAAATAATTATTAGACGCGCAAATTCTGGAGGAGTTGTTTGAGAGAAATTATGGGGAACTTAGGAAAGTATCACCGCAGAATATATCGACCCGGATTTTCGACCCGGTTGTAACGGGGTCGCGTCCCGCGATCCAAAAGAGCGTCCCGAAGAAGAGTATCCCTCTTTCGACCCTCGATTTCAACTGTGGCGATCCGCGTCCCGCGACCCCGTTCCTCGACCCGATCGACCCAGATTTCTGGCAACTATGAGCGAGACTCCGGCGAACGGACGGCTCACCGTACGGCTACGCCCTCCGGCGTGCACGACCGGCACGACGGCGGCGGCAAACGGCCATCGGGACTCTCCCTGGCTGTGCGTCAGCCCGAGGCGGCTGTTCCTCATCGGCGTGACTCCTTGCGACTGCCTGCCCGAGGCGGTGGCCCGACAACGGCGACGCGCTGCTCCACGCAGAGGCCGGCTCCTGGCAAACAAGGCCCAAGCGCGGCGCGACGGCGACGGCCGCGGTAGTCAGCACCCCTGTGCAGCGAGACCTTACTCCTCCAGACCGAGCCTTCGGACACTGCGGCGGCTGCTCTCCGGCGTGCAGCACTGCCACGGCCCTCGGCCTGGATCCCTCTGACGTGCGCCGCAGCCTCCCGCACGGCCTCACGACGCGGCCGCCGATGCGTCTGTATAAGGCGACGGCGGCGACGGCCGACAGCCAACACCCCTGTGCTGTGCGGCGCTGACCTCCGGCTTGCCACGGCCCTCGACCAATACCATCCCAGCGTGGAGGCAGCTCCGGCGCACCGCCCACCGTCGTTGCACATGGGCGGTAGTCTCTGTGTAAAGCTGGGCAATTTGGCCTTCCAACGAATTGATGGATTCCTGTCCACAGAAAAGAGGCGACGGGAAACCTTATCCTTCCAGTTGTTTTTACTTTGGGCCACCGGCTTCACTGTATACACGTAAAAGTGACATATGAAGCCGCATCTCCAGCCGTTGGCCCCTCACGGAGCGTCTAAAAAGCGTCACCGGTGAGCCGGTGCAAAAACGATGCCGAGTCGGTCCTCAAATTGCCATTTCTGCGACGCCTCGGTGCCAGATTAAAAAAAAAGGACCGCTCGCGAAGTTATGATAAAAAGTAGTTAAATTTATTAAACATAGCAAATTTTGAAATTGCATTTTCATTACATTAACCTAATCTAAAAAAGAAAAAGGCTGAAGTCGTCGCCGCCATCGTGCCGTCGGCCTTCTCCTCCTTGACGCGGGCGCCGCTTGGATCCGTCGCCATGGCGGATCGGCAGCGTGCGTCGTCGTCATTGCCGTGATAGGACGACCCGTCTTCATCGCGGCGCGTCGGCGCCTCGGCGGCGCAGGCGGCGCTACCGGGCGCCTTCATTTTCTCCGCGCCTTCTCCATCGCAATGGAGTCTGGCGCGCCATTCTAGGGCCGCGTCGTCGCCGAACTCCGCCTTCACCGGCGCCACCGGCCCGCTTTTGGCTTGACGAAGCGGAGGAGCCGACGAGGAGGAGGCGCCCGCCGCCTCGTTGATGACGATCTGCGGCCGCGAAAAGCGCCGGCCGAGCGGCGACGCGGGCTCGGCCTTGACGCAGAAAGGGGCGAGTCTTTGGAGGAGTGCGCGATGAGGATCGGGAGGAGGAAGAGGAGGAGGAGGACCCGAACCTCCTTGGCGCCCATGGCCCGACGCGTCGGTCTTGCGGCCGGGTACGCCAACGGCGGGTCGTTGCCGATCCTCGAGGTACGTGAGCACGCCCTCGAGTGTGCGGCGGGGACGCGCGGTGGCGCCCTCATTATTCTACCGCCGACCACCGGCGCGCCGTTGGACGCCATCGCTGGCGGCGCTCGAAATCGCCGCCCGTAGCGTGGTTGTCGGCGCGTCTTGAGAGGAGAGTTGGGCGTCGGTGAGGGCCGACGATCTCGACCTCCCTCGGCAATGCCGGCCGCGGCGGGCAACGGGGAATGGGCACTCCCGGCTGAGTCTCCACCGTTGGCGCGCATGTCCGTGGCGCCGGATGTTCGCCGAAACGAGCCAGACTCTGTCATGAGCGAACGGCGGCAGCCGTTAGCCGCCTCTCCGGAAGCGTTACGCCATGGCGACGGGCGGCGAGCTCGGGAGAGGTAGAGGAAGGGCTGGGCGATGGCGCTCGAGAGGCGAGGAGAGGAGGGCCGGACGGGCGGCGGCGGGCTGGTGTAGGCACATGTCAGTGGAGGCTTGGCTTTTATAGCCGGGCCGCGCCGTGTGTATGCGTCGCGAGGAGGAGGCATCGCGCGCCGTCCGTGAAGCGCCGCCGTGAGGAATCAATGGCAAGGCTGACCGGCAGCCTTGCCATTGATTCCATGGAACCGAGGCCGTTGGGGAAGACGAGGCGCCGAGTCGCCGACGCGCTGGTCCGCGTCTTTTTCGCGCTTAAAACAGTTTCGCCGGCGCCTGGCGCCCAGCCGGAGTTCGGGCTGGGTCCGCCGGGCGCTTTTCGCCCAAGCCAAAAATCGGGCTCTGACGCGATCGGGCCGTTTTTGGCCGCGCGAAAAAATCGCCTGGGGAGGCCTTCCCGAGGGCGCGGCTGGAGATGTCCTAAAGCCTTCATATACTGTCCAAAATATTTTACCTTTTTTTAGTATCGGTAAATTGTGTCATGTTATATATATTTACCTCTAGCATTTTACATAACATACAATTTGGTACAACAATCTTATTTTGCAATTGAAATTGAACTTATTGCAAATTCTCATTAATTTAACTAGATTATGAGATGTTACTAATCTAAGTGACTCACTCTCAAATTTATATTTGCGAAGCACAAGTGATCTTCCAAATATATTTTCCCAAAGTGTAACACAAGGTATTAGGACAAGGCTTTTACTCACATATGCAAGACTATGCTTTCTACCCCATAAATGTACTCCACTACTATGGAGATTATCTACAATGTGTTAACTTACAATTTGAGACGCATGGTATAAAAGCATCAACCTAAATTGTTCCTCAAGAACATATTTGTTATTTACCAATATGAATTTTACTATCAAAGTAAAATAAATTTACGCATGACTATTTTATTCTTCCAGTATATTGGTAAAGGTAACATAAAAGTAGTGGAGCCTACATCATTGATACAACCGTTGCATCTTCTATCTATCAAGATAGAGTACATCACACATCGCAGCGGTTGAATTTATCACAAAATACTTGAGGTTCTACATCATATGGTGATAATTATCTTCACCATGACTAACCAATGTCAAAATTGCATATATGTGTTTTGGCGATAAATGTAACATCACTCACCCCTCTGGGAATGCAGTCCAAAGCATGATAGAAATACCATTTAATGTCTCAACATTGAATGTCCAGACTATGGTCATTAAGAAATTATCTTGACCATAAATGCTCAATCGAAGCATTTTTTATTTCAATTTACTAGCAAAGTAAATGAATTGCATGATCATCTCATGCAAGACATGGCTGGCATTTACACACATAAATTCATGGACTCAAATTTGATCAGAGAAAATTGGATAAAGGGCACCGCTAGGGATCAGACTACTGATCCCTTGCTGCCTATCAGACCAGTCCCAAGCCGTAGGATCAGGAGGGAGCTGGCCGTCTGATCATGCACCAAGGCCCCGCTGGCTATAGTTAGCAATTAGCACGTCCGCAGAAGTCGCTAGCCCCACCTAGCTACAGTTTGCTTCCTAAAACGGTGCTTCCGATAATGATGTAGAATCCCACCTTTTGTGGAAACAGATTTGGTAAACGATGATCATTTCTCATAGTTAAATCCAACAGTTAAGTGCGTATCTAATTTGAGATGCAGCATAATTTTTCTACCATGAAAGTATTCTTCTGGGTGCCAGGAAGCATCATTTTCTGGTGCGATCAAACCAATTGTTCACATTATATGACACATTCTTTTCTGTCCATGGAAGCAATTATAATTGCTTTAGAAGCATCATTGATGAGATAACTTGCTTCGATTGCAATCATTTTTTTATGAATGTAACAAAAAATAATGTCGAAGCATTTTGCGTCCACAGTAACAAAATTTTGCATCTAAGAATTTGTTTCCATATCACAAAATGAAAGTCACATGTATCTCTATATCAATGTTTCCAACACGTACAAGAAAAACTTTGCTTCCATCCAATACAGAAGTGTTTCCATGGTTTTCTTCTCACCGAATATTTGTTTCTTGTTTCATTAGTTCGTAAAATAAGTTTCGGATATGATACAAATTTAGCTCCTTCAAGTCACCAATAGTGGATACAATGCTTCCTAAGTTAACATCGTATTTCTAATATATAGACTGTAGACTCGCTTACCTTCGCTTGCAGTTATCCTCATTGTAGGGCAGATCAAGGTGTCATCCCACTTGGTGCATGCCTCGCTCACCTCCATATATGTCTTCAGCTGCGCCCACCGCTACAAAGCCAACACAAACCGTGCTTGAAGTATACCTCAATTAGACATGGTTCATAGGCATAGAAGATACGAAGCAAGGATGTGTATTACATATATGGCGATAATCCCATGTAAGGAAGCATGTACTCTTTCTACATGCTATGCCAAACCGTCGTTGGTTTTTGGTTATTTTTTAGATTTGATTTGGCATTATTCAACAAGGAAAAAGAAAATAAAGTGGGTCTGCCCAGTCAGCATATATATGAAATATATGAAGCATGCCGACAATGTTTAAATACAAGCAAAATATTTTTTGACAATGCAACAATAAGTAAAAAAAGTGTAGAAGTATGTTTAATTGCAGAAAACTATCTGGACTGAAGAAAAATACTCTAAAGTTAGGAAGCATGGATATTAAGAAGCATCAATTTGTTGTTACCTCAACATAATTCATACCTAGTGGAAGCATAGAATTTTGTAACTAGAAACTAGCAAGGAATGTTGCCAACATGTGTGTGCATCGATCATTTTTTGATGTACAAACCAACTTCATCCATAGATGCAAACAAAACAGAATGACGTGGCACATATCTGATGCTTACAAAGCATAGTTACTTGAAACATCATATTGAGAATAATATGTGCGTTGGGACACACGATAATGGAAGGATATGGTTGATGCACATAGTGGAATACCTTGCAAAGTATGGTTACTACAAAAAAGTTTATGATAAATGACCTAATACATGGACAGTACAGTGAATATTGAAGGAAAAAATGTGCTACACACTTGGGTTCAAATTGAAGCATAGAACAGTGAATATTGAAGCAAAAATAAAATATGTTTGTTCTCAAGGGGTTGATATTTTGAGTCAACATATAGATTGGTTTTTTTGGCATTTGGAAGCAAAAAATATAGAGTCCAGGAGCATCTGTATAGAATGTAAGATGCTACAGAACTAAGAAGCACAAACTTATTAATTTGGGAACAAAATTAAACCTGGATGGAGGCATGGAAATTGAAATCTTGTAAAAAATTAATATTATAGTCAACATTGGGAATCATATTAGGGAGACCATCATACTACTGTGATCTGCATAGGAAATTAACCAAAATTGGTGCATTGCATAGTGATCCATTATACAACATTTATGACAAGTACACTATCAAAATCATCGAAGCAAGCATTGCATCAAAAGCAACTTAAATTGAACTAATATTAGGGCCAGTAGGATGCCTATATTTGTGCCACGTACATACAAATTTAACTGGTTGTTATACACCAGATAGAGCAAACTCTCTAGCCCGAAGAAGCACAAGTACTGCAAATGTGCAATACAGAAGCACAAAATAGGTATGAAGCATGAAACAAGTATGTTGGATGTGTAAGTACTGTCAAATGGAATCATGAATATATTAAGATGTTATTCTAACTTAGTACTGCTGCCAAAATAGGGAAGCATATTTGTGTCATGTTGGTATTGCTGCCAGCAAAAATATAGGAAGCATGGAAAATGGCAAATGAGGATGCATGTGTTGTGTCGGCAACATACAAACTGAACGAATTACAAAAGGATTCATGATAAAGGACCTAAGTCATGACCAGAACAATACTAGGCAGCCAATGAACATACAAACCATTGAGTACTCGGTTGTTGGATGAAATACAAATAAAATCACACTTTTACAGAAATTACAAATGGAATCATCAAATCAGGGGTGCTAGATGTAGTACAATACCTTCATTTCAAGATGGGGTGGGGGAATATGCAATCCAGTGCAGGTTCTTCGGCCGGTGCTACTCGACAGCCAATTCATCCGATGGCGACGTGATTTCTCCTGCTGAAGCATGAACCATGGATGAGGGGCACTGCATTGTCGCCGAGGGCTGAGGGTGGCATCGGTAGAGAGGCCGATTTGGTGAGGAGGAGCAGGGGCGGGGGGTGGCGGCTGGGGTGACCACCTCTTTGGGCGACGATGAGAGCGGAGGCTGTATGCGGCGTGGGGGATCTGGGCGAGGCGGGGAAGCGGTGCGTCTCTCGATTGAAAACGAGAGGGATAAGGGATAGGCTTTCAGGCGAGGATTGCGGGTTGTTAGCATCTGCTGCTGTTTTTTTTATTAAATAAAACGCACATTTGTGGTGCGTTGGATCTCAATTTAATCTACGGCCTTGGATAGGTCTGACGTTGGACTTTTGTCAGACTATAGATAGTAAGTGTTTCCCTAACGTGTTTGAGTGAAAACGTGATGTAAAGAACTGAGAGAATCAAGTGTTACTTTCATTGATGAATAAGGGGTATTTATACCCCTGGAACAGGCGCCTATCAAAGGCGGTTTACAAGGTCGCACCCTTTCAAAGGGACGTGGCGTTTGGACACACTAACTGCCTAGTTAGCTTAGGACCTAAGCTATTCTATTTCTAACAATTCCTATAGTTTTTACCCATTGCCCTCGTTAATCCAATGTGGCGGTAAATTTGTTGGCTAGGAATTTGGAGGTCTCTCGAATCATTGTTTGGAAATCAGAGCCCCTGAGTTTTCCAGTGAAGGTTTTAACAAATCATATATCACCTTTCACATGCAAAAAAATGACATAGAACCAATACAAGAAGTATCGAGCATGAAGCGATTATTGAGAGAAAGCCGAGCATAAAAATTTTAAATAATAATTTCTCTTGAGAGCTCATGATGGGGCATGAATATAACATTGACTTAAGCCTTCCCCAAGCTTGAGCGATGCTTCTCCTTCTCGAGGCCAAAAATTATATATATAATTACGATCACGATAAACAAGATGCATAGGATAAAACTTCTGATGAAATTCCAATTTTAATCGGTTGTAGTTCCATGATCCCATATTATCACATAGCCTAAACCATGGCAATGCCTTTCCCTTCAAATCTAAAGGGAAGACCTTCTTATTGATAACATCCTCGGGCATACCTGCAAGCTTAAATAATCCACAAACTTCATCCACATAGATTAGGTGCAAATCGGGATGCAATGTTCCATCTCCTGTAAAAGGATTAGCTAGCAGTTTCTCTATCATACCCGAAGGAATTTCAAAATAAACATTTTAAGTAGGTTCAGTAGGTTGAGAAGCAACTCTTTTCTCTGCTGGTCGGGGTGAAGATACCCCGAACAAGCCCCCCAAAGGATTATGTTCCATAGTAACAAGTGACAGTAAATTTCAGCACACTATATAAATTTTTCCTTACCAAATTCCACTTACCAAAGGCGCTCCACTCCCCGGCAACGGCGCCAGAAAAGAGTCTTGATGACCCACAAGCATAGGGGATCTATCCTAGTCCTTTCGATAAGTAAGAGTGTTGAACCCAATGAGGAGCAGAAGGAAATGACAAGCGGTTTTCAGTAAGGTATCTCTGCAAGCACTGAAATTATCGGTAACAGATAGTTTTGTGGTAAGGTAATTTGTAACGGGTAACAAGTAACAAAAGTAAACAAGGTGAAGCAAGGTGGCCCAATCCTTTTTGTAGCAAAGGACAAGCCTGGACAAACTCTTATATGAAGGAAAGCGCTCCCGAGGACACATGGAAATTATCGTCAAGCTAGTTTTCATCACGCTCATATGATTTGCGTTCGTTATTTTGATAATTTGATATGTGGGTGGACCGGTGCTTGGGTACTGCCCTTCCTTGCACAAGCATCCCATTTATGATCTATGGTGATGACGATGGTGATGATTTCCCCCTCCCGGAGGGATGTTTCCGCGGCAGAACAGCTCGGCCGGAGCCCTAGATTGGTTCCGCCTCGTGGCGGCGATGTTTCGTCCCGAAAGCTTCCTCCTGATTTTTTTCTCGGACGAAAGACTTCATATAGCAGAAGATGGGCACCGAAGGCCTGCCAGGGGGCCCACAAGACAGGGGGCACGCCCAGGTGGGTAGGGCGCGCCCCCACCCTCATGGCCAGGGTGTGGGCCCCCTCTGGTTGATTCTTTTGCCGGTATTTTTTTATTAATTCCAAAAACCGGCTCCGTGAAGTTTCAGGACTTTTGGAGCTGTGCAGAATAGGTCTCTAATATTTGCTCCTTTTCCAAAATTCCAAATTCCGGTGTCGGCATTCTCCCTCTTCATGTAAACCTTGTAAAATAAGAGAGAATAGGCATAAGTATTGTGACATAACGTGTAATAACAGCCCATAATGTAATAAATATTGATATAAAAGCATGATGCAAAATGGACGTATCAACTCCCCCAAGCTTAGACCTCGCTTGTCCTCAAGCGGAAGCCGATAACGAAAAATATGTCCACATGTTTAGAGATAGAGGTTTTGATAAAATAAAATACGTACATGAGGGCATCATGATCATTCTTATAGCAGCAACATATATATATATATATATATATATATATATAATGTCATATGATTTCTTATGCTAAAGTAACAATCTATTCACAGTGTCAAGTATGCATCAGAAACTTCATTGAGAACTAACAAACTATGATCTCTATCATTGGAGCAATTGCAATTTATCATAACATCAGAAAGAGTCAATACAAGAGCTTTTCAGCAAGTCCACATACTCAACTATCATTTAGTCTTTCACAATTGCTAACACTCACGCAATACTTGTAGGTATGGAGTTTTAATCGGACACAGAGAAAGATAGGGGCTTATAGTGTTGCCTCCCAACCTTTTACCTCAAGGGTAATTCCATAATAATAGTTTATGAAAACTTACATCCAATTGGATATATATATCAGGATCTTTCCAACTCAATGTGGTTGCCAAAGGATAAAATGTAAAAAGGAAAGGTGAAGATCACCATGACTCTTGCATACGGTATAAGACAAAAGTAAAAGATAGGCCCTTCGCAAAGGGAAGCAGAGGTTGTCATGTGATTTTATGGTTGGATGCACGAAATCTTAATGCGAAAGAACGTCACTTTATATTGCCACTTGTGATATGGACCTTTATTATGCAGTCCGTTGCTTTTATTGCTTCCACATCACAAGATCGTATAAAGCTTATTTTCTCCACACTAATAAATCATACATATTTAGAGAGCAATTTTTATTGCATGCAACGATGACAACTTACTTGAAGGATCTTACTCAATCATAGGTAGGTATGGTGGACTCTCATGGCAAAACTGGGTTTAAGGATATTCGGAAGCACAAGTAGTATCTCTACTTGGTGCAAAGAATATGGCTAGCATGAGGGGGAAAGGCAAGCTCAACATGTTGGACGATCCATGACAATATACTTTATTTCGGATATAAGAAAACATAACCCATTACGTTGTCTTCATTGTCCAACATCAACTTTTTAGCATGTCATATTTTAATGAGTGCTCACAATCATAAAAGATGTCCAAGATAGTATATTTATATGTGAAAACCTCTCTTTCTTTATTACTTCCTATTAATTGCAACAATGACCAAAACTATGTTTGCCAACTCTCAACAACTTTTATTCATCATACTCTTTATATGTAAGTCATTACTCTCCATAAGATCAATATGATCTCTATTTTTCTTTCTGTTCTTTATTTTTCGTTTATTCCCTCACGATCATAGCAAGATAACCAAGCCCTTGACTCAAAACAAATCTTTATTATATATAGCTCACGGACTCGATTACATAGAAGGATCATAAATCAAAACTCAAAACTAGATTATACTAAAAACTTTATTCTACTTGATCAAGATTTTACCAAAAGGATCAAACTAAGAAAAATGGTAAAGATAGGAGTGATGGTGATACGATACCGGGGCACCTCCCCCAAGCTTGGCAGTTGCCAAGGGGAGTGCCCATACCCATGTATTTATGTCTCTTTCTTCGGGGGTGGTGATGTGATATTCCTGGCGATGATGCCCCTCAGGATACGATTCTCTTCCTCGAGCTTATTGACTTGCTGCTTGAGGTCCATTATTTCCTTACGGAGCTTCCCCGTGACGGCTAAGGCTCCTTTCACCCATGGATGTTGCATAGCTGCGGGAGAACAAGTAATACTCCTTTTCATATTTTCATAAGAAAGAAATCTGACATTAGAAGGGATGACCGAGTTTGGAATAGCTGAGCTCTGTAGTTGCCCCATTGTGAATCCGGCTCGGAAACGAGAAGTAACTTCTTGATCCTCTTCCATGGCATCTATCCTTTTCAGGTCGGCCTCCATCTCTTCCTCCGTTGATGGCCCAAAGTGGTCAGCATCACTATTTGCTCCTGGTCCCGGTGTCGGATGAGACACCCGACTCTCCCCGACTGACTCTTGAGAAGACATCTTGCTCCAAATCTGCTACAGAAACAGCTCGAAACAAAAACAGAGGATATTTGCGTGGTACGGTGGTCAAGACCTTCGGGAGATTATATAATGAATTTTTACCGACCAAAAGAAGTATCGTGCAAGAAAACAGAGTCCGGAGGGCACACGAGGTGCCCACGAGGCAGGGAGGTGCGCCCAGGGGGTAGGGCGCGCCCTCCACCCTCGTGGACGCCTCATGTCACAGCCCTAGCTTAGTCCTTGCCTAACTCTTCCTAAGCATCCATGCATCATATTTAAATTTAAAGAAACTTGAAATGGGGATGACAGAACCCCCAGCACCCCCTGGAAACAACTAGGGTTTATTAAAATTATTTTCAATGAACCTGAAATGCCCTTCTAAAAAGTCTACCCTTTTTGTTTTGGGTTAGTACCTCTGACAAAATGGGTTCACCTTTTCCTAGGACACATAAGGTCATTTGATTAAATCATTACTATTTGCATTTGGGCATATAAATGCTATAAAATATTCTAAATGCCCAAATAATTCTGAAAATAAGTGTGGGCTGTTGGAAATAATCTAAACAGAGCCCCTGATTATTTTCAGGATTTTTAAAGATGACTAAGTATTTTTAATAAAGCCCCACAGTTACAGAAAATTAGAGAAACGATTAAAATGACAAAAGAGAGAGAGAGAGAGAAAGGCCAGTGGCCACTTACTCAGACTGGCCGGCCCACTGCCTGCGTGCCACCACCCACCTCCGCCTCAGAGGCGGATGAGGGACACCGCGACGTCAGCCGAGCTCGCCATGCCACCTCCCTGCACTGCGTCGCCCGGCCCCAGCGCCTCGAAGGGCCTCCTCGGTGCGCGCATACCGACATCTCATTCTCTTCCCTGTCCTCTCTCTCGCCCTTTTCCGCCATGGCGAAGCAGATGCCGCCAAGACCGCCGCCAGAGCTGCTGCCACCTGCCCTCGCCGCTTCCACCGTGTCCATGAGCCTCGCCGTCCCGTCTCCTGGCCGAAGCTAGCCGAGCCCGAGCACTCGTGACGCTCAGACCGCCTTCCACCGACCCGTCTTCACCGACCGCCGCCGGAGATCCTTTCACCGTCACACTGCGGCAGCAGCTCGTCCCCGACCTCGCCATCTGCCCGCCGTGACCACCGTGAGCCTAGCTACCTCCCCATCCTCTCCGTCCCTCTCTCGAGCACCAGAAGCGACCGCGACGAAGCTCAACCGCGACGCCGCTGCCGCCGAGCTCGCCGATGAGACTCCGGCCATGCAACGGCCTAGCCACCCTGCCCGTTAGCCTCACCGCACCCCGAGGAGGCCGCAGCACCAATCCACGCATTTCTCCGTGCCTCCTAGCGACGAGCCCGAGCTCGCCCGAGCTCCGGCCGCCGCCAAACACGTCGCCGACGCCATTTCTAGCGACCCCGAACCCAACCACCCGCACCACCCGCCGCGGCTCGCTCCCAGCTACCCATAGAGCCCAACGGTGCCCCGAACGGTGCCTCAGACGTGAAACTCAAGACTGCACCGCTGGGTTTATTTCGCCGCGGCTAAACGCCATGAAGTTGACCTCACGACCCGTTTGACCACGGGTGGGCCCGGTTGACCCCCTCAAGGTGATGTGGGTCCCACCCTAATTAATTAGGATTAGCACTAATTGAATTTAGTTAAACTAATTACACTGACACGCGGGACCCACTGTCAGGTTTGATCTGGACCGTCCCGTTGACCACTGACGTCACCCTGACGTAATGCTGAGGCAGTAATTTATTTACTGGAATTATTCCTTACAGGAAAATCCAGAAAATTGCCTAAACTTCTAAAAATCATAGAAAATCAACCGTAGCTTAGAATGAAATAATTTATATATGAAAAATGATCAGAAAAATCCAATCTATCCATCTGTACCATTCTCATGCATGTTAGAACACTTTAACCTTGTTGTTTAGGTGAAACAAGTTAATGCACTAATATGACCTCTTAAAATGGGTTTGCATTTGAATCTTTGGTTCAAATGGACTCATCTCATCTGTTCTAACTTGCATTAGCCCAAAACACATTCATATTGCCATGTCATAGCATGCATCATATTGTGCATTGCATTGATCGTGTTTCTTCTCTGTTTGCCGGTGTTGTTCCCCCTCGGTAGACGTTGTACCGACGTTGTGATCGTTAACACTAATGAAGACTCAATGCTATCTTCAGAAGTGCCAGGCAAGCAAAACCCCCTTGTTCATTCTGATACAATCCCACTCTCTCGCTCCTGCTCTCTTTTACTGCATTAGGACAACATCGATTCAACTGTTATTTGTCATGTAGCTGAACCCCTTTCCTCTGCATGACCTGTCATTACCACAGTAAATAGATGAAACCCACTAGCATGAGTAGGAGTTGTTTGAGCCCTGATGTGCCTACTCATTCATGCTTGTTTGTCATGCCTGCTATTTCTTAGAGTTGTAGCCAGTCCGATTCATCGGGGATGAATCGGAGGTGTGTGAACATGTCCTACTGTTGAGAGCTAAGTGTGTGAACACGATTTGGTAAAGGTATCGGTGAGAGGCCATGTAGGAGTACATGGTGGGTTGTCTCATTGAAGCCGTCCTCAGGAACTGAGTTCTGTGTTTGTGATCCATGAAACAGCTACTACCACGCATTGGGCCCAAAATCAATGGACCCTCTCGACTTATTAACTGCCCTTGCCCTCTGTCCAGGAGTTGCAACTAGTTTCTGGTGTTTGTAGGATATGTGTTGGAGGTCGTGTGTAGCGCTGACCCTAGGGGTGGGCTATGATGCGGTAGATACACCGTGGCACGGTATACCGGGTGCCCGTTTGGTGTCTCGAGAACCCTGCACACATCGTTTGGGGCTGTGAGCGAAACTCCGGCCGGATCTCCTCGCGGATGGAACCCGAATAGGCGATAAACCTGGACTAGAGACTTGTGTGGTTAGTCAGGTCGTGGCCGACACCCTCGTTGGGCTTCCGCTTGAAGGTTGCCGAGTACATTCGTGTAAACGACGGTAAGTGGTGAGAGCGTGTGTGAAGAAGTACACCCCTGCAGGGTTAACATCATCTATTCGAATAGCCGTGTCATGGTAAAGGACTTCTGGGTTGCCCTGCACGGTTCATAGACAAGTGAAAGTGGATACTCTAAAACTCGCAAGATAAGCATGAGTGCTATGGATGGCGTTCTCAGAGGGAAGACGGGATCGGATCCATAGTGGTGTATTGATTGGTGAATATGTGGACTCGTAGCGCCACCTCAAAAGAGTTACTTGCAAATGTAGTTCGGGATAGCCACCGAAGTCAAAGCTGGCTTGCTGCAGTTAAACTCCACCACCCCCTTTGTTGATAATGATGCATATGTAGCTAGTTCTGATGTAAGTCTTGTTGGGTACATTTGTACTCACGTTTGCCTATTTTATGTTTTACAAAGAGACGTCAGTCTCGCTAGTAGTTTCGTGTGGACTTCGACGTTTAGCTTGTTACCTCAGCTACGGTCTTGTGCCCTCGGCAGGATCTGGTAGATAGTCATGCTTCTAAGCCTTTTTCATTTGTAGATGTCTGTACTCAGACATGTTAAGCTTCCGCATGTGTTTTGATTTGTATGTTTCAATGTTGGGTCATGAGACCCATGTTTGTAATATCTCGCTCCTGAGCCTAATGAATAAATACTTGAGTCAGAGAGTTATGTTGTGATGCCATGTTGTATTTACACATATCTAGCATATTGTGTGTATGATTGAAATGCTTGGTATGTGTGGGATCCGACAACCTAGTTGTTTATCCTTGGTAGCCTCTCTTATGGGGAAATGTAGTCTTGTGCTTCCACGAGCCATAGTAGTCCGCTACAGCCCGGTTCACCGAAGTCCTGCTAGATCAGCACTACTGCTCCATAACACTTGACTGGCCGGCATGTGATTAACTTCGTTCCTGTGTCTGTCCCTTCGGGGAAATGTCACGCGGTGACATCCGGAGTCCTGCCTAGCCTGCTACGGCCCGGGTTCCCGGAGTCCTGTTAGCCCAGTGCTACAGCCCGGATTCGCACGCTGCTGACCGACATGCTCGATATTGATTCATGTATGCCTGTCCCTATAAGTTAGTGCCACTTTGGGTTCACGACTAGTCATCTCGGCCCAAGTTCTCTGTCATATGGATGCTAGCGACACTATCATATACGTGAGCCAAAAGGCGCAAACGGTCCCGGGCCATGGTAAGGCGACACCCATGGGAATACCGTGCGTGAGGCCACAAAGTGATATGAGGTGTTACCGGCTAGATCGACATGACTTGGAATCGGGGTCCTGACAGCTTTGGTATCAGAGCCTGACTGCCTGTAGGATTACCAAGCCAAACTGGTTAAAGTTGTGTCTAGAAATGCTTTAGGTATGTAGGGGAATTGATTGTGGGATGGAACGTAAGACTCTTTTTACTCCTTTACCTTATGCCCTTCTGATCTGAGTCATCCTCTTCCTTCTCTACGGGGATTAAGAACTAGGCCTTCTCATCTATCTATCAGGATGACGAGTTACTATGATAGAGACTTATAGGATTGATGGATTTAAGCCCGATTCTGCTTTCTACTACTTCCGTCATTGTTAGTTAATCTCGTAACCTTGATATTATGATGTTGAGAGGTTATGCCACCATTTTTGCAGGATGTCTCAAATCATTTTGAGCATTTACCGTTATCTATGTCAGTCCGAGTCATCCTGTGTTTCTAAATAGTCTGATGCACTTGCAAATCCTTTTCCTCTGGTTTTGATGTTCCTTTGGGCCAGGTTAATCACACTAATTGCTGAGTTGAGGTATTCTACTACCTCGACATATATGTTGGAGTTATTATTATGACCATAGGTGTCTTAGGGGATCATCTAGTAAGATAGCCATGATTTGTGTCCCAGTGTGATGATTCTGGCCTTTATTCCCGAAAGCATCCCGTGATGCCACTTAGTAGTAGGTATTCTACTCCTTGGGTTTTGAACCCGAGATTCACCCTACCTACTTCATGTTGATAGTGTTGCTAGTTCCTTTAGGATATTAGTAACCTTTGCGATAATCCTCGAAGTTCGTGGTATTACCTTCTTCCAAGTACCATGAACTTCTTATGGAAAATGTTCCCCGCTGAACCGAAAGATCACAATCAGTGTGCTCTTGTCGAGTTCTCGATTCTATGTTGTGACTCTGCCAGTTCTACCTTCTCCGCATGGGTTCTCCGAAAGAAATATGTTAAGCTTTGCTCGACATACTAATCTATGCAGCCACAACTCAGAAAGTTATATGTTCCTTGAGTTGTTCTCTTTAGTTGTATCCTGGCCCTCGTCTATCAATTGATAGTCAGGAGTAGTTATACGTTCATTGATTGATGCCTACTACTCTTGTGGTCTGTCAAGCCATTCTAATCCAGAATGACTAGGAGAAACAAACTCCAGAATCCCATCCATATCCAGGATTGGGTCAAAGCAGTTGTACTCCGCAAATCAAAATGCCAATCCAGCTTTTGCTCTGTTCTACCTTGGAGTATTACTATCTTTATATTAAGAATATCATGGAATTGCACACCACCCTATGAACTCTTGATACAGTGATACTTCTCGCCCTCACTATTCATTCCTCGGTTCCGTGTTGTCATAACCGGAATGCCGACAAGTGAATCGTGATGTGTGAAATCAATACTGCTAGCAACTCCATTGCTTGGTAGTTAATGGACAATATTCTCATTCTTAGCGTGTTGGTTATTAAATCATCATCCTAAGATTGATCGTGCTACCTAGTCCTTATTTCTGGTGCACACCTCGACCAATAAGTTAGGATTGTGTCAATCCCTCACTCTTTTGATCATATCATCTTGCCACGAAAAGCAAGGTTGTTCTCGAGCTTAGTAACATATCGGTGGTTCGTGATTTTCCGAATATCTTCTCGGAAGTATTACCAGGTTGTTCCACATCGTTATGTTGAGCTCGTGATCAAGTTGGTTTTCCCTAAACAAGCCATTCTCCAAGAATCCGTGTGGGATACCCCGAGCTAGTTGGTTAAGCTAAACAACAACTTGGAGAGTTGGAAGATGAAAGCTTGTCCGACTTAGTTCATTTTAAGGATATCTTGTATGTGTGTTGAAGAAAGTCGATATTTTCATCGACCGACCCTCGTGATCGATTAATGGACCTATCATTTTATCCAACCTTTGATTTGAGTATGGGCTATCATCAAATCAAACCGTAACTAATGATATTCGTATTGTTGTCTTACTCGTGGTTGTTTCCTCGAGCATACACCATTATATCTCTTGGGTCTGACCAATGCTATCACCGTGTTCACATGATGGTGGAAGTCCAGTGATATGGAAATTCCGACGAGTTGCTGTTGAACCCATCAACAACATTTTGTCTCCCCCCATGATTCATGTTGAACATCAACCTAGTGTTGAAAACTTTGTAAGCAATGCCTTCGTGTTCCGTTCATGAAGTATATGTTTGGTGAAAGAGGTGACTTTCTCCAAGTTCATGTGCATCAGGTGCAAGTTGCCGCCGTGAATTTGAGAAAGGTTTGTTTTGCTTCCTCTGGAATCATCCCAAGTCAGTCATGCATATGTGCGAAGTATTCTGTGGTCTGGAGACTTGCAACGTTCATTCTATATGTATTCCTAGCACACCAAGCCACTGATTGAATTGTTCAAGGAGAAGAAGTTCCTTCTTAAGAGCATGCCTTATGCAAGCACTTTGATATCCTCGACGATGGTTCCCAACCAGAATTCGATAGTATTTAATTATAAGACTACTATGTGGTCATTCTTGTCTTGGACAACATGCTCACATGTATGTAGCAGAACCGGTTCATGTTTTGGAGCTTGCTATCGTAGTTCATATCCCGAGAATCTTAGCGTCATCTAAATCGATTTGCGTTGCAAACTTTCTTCTCGGACATGCTGAGTCCGAGGTATCCTATCACCAATCGGATCTGAATCTCAGGCAGATATGATGGTTGGAACATTCCCAACAGTTGCATGTTGTTCCCATCTCGCACCGACATTGCGCCAATTCCCATGGGCTGCCCTCTCAGTAATTGTTGTTTAGGATCATCTTCAAAAATGGTCCTACCATGGGTCCCATCCATTTCCGATGATAAGCAAAATCATCCATCGCGTTGTCTTCAACAAGGTAGTCCACATCATCCATTCGAATCCGGATATGCCATTCCTTTGAACTCCGCCAAACGATCGATTGTGATTGCCTTAGGCTGGTATTAAGAGTCTCAATGATCTCTATATCAAAAGTAATTCTTTTTCCACTTAAGGGAATAATTCTACGAGTCACTTTTCCTAAGGTGCCCCGTTATGGAATCATAGCAATTAACTCCTCGCTAGTCTGACTCCATCCACCTTCTTTCCAAGCATGGAATTGTTGCCCACCAAATCAAACCTCGTCGTTTGTTCTTCCATCCCTCTCGATGTGTGTTTTCTGTCTCAACTCGAAATGTTTCAACATCTCATTCCGTGATTTGATCTTGTATAGCTCGATCTTCAAGAAGATCAATCCTAGTAGAGTTTCTTTCCGTCATCATCGTGTCGATGAATCTCTCCAAAGCGAAGATGCCAAGATCAATATGACGCAAGGAGTCGACATCTTTAAGAAGGGCAGTTGGATCATGAAGATTGTGCTAAGCCTTGCATCCCCTTTTCCTTATCACCTCACGTCCTGAATCTCGGGACGAGATTCTTGTTTAGTGGGGGTGAGTTGTCACAGCCCTAGCTTAGTCCTTGCCTGACTCTGCCTAAGCATCCATGCATCATATTTAAATTTAAAGAAACTTGAAATGGGGATGACAGAACCCCCAGCACCCCCGTGGAAACAACTAGGGTTTATTAAAATTATTTTCAATGAACCTGAAATGCCCTTCTAAAAAGTCTACCCTTTTTGTTTTGGGTTAGTACCTCTGACAAAATGGGTTCACTTTTTCCTACGACACATAAGGTCATTGGATTAAATCATTACTAATTGCATTTGGGCATATAAATGCTATAAAATATTCTAAATGCCCAAATAATTCTGAAAATAAGTGTGGGCTGTTGGAAATAATCTAAACATAGCCCCTGATTATTTTCAGGATTTTTAAAGATGCCTAAGTATTTTTAATAAAGCCCCACAGTTACAGAAAATTAGAAAAACAATTAAAATGACAAAAGAGAGAGAGAGAGAGAGAGAGAGAGAGAGAGAGAGAGAGGGAGAGAGAGAGAAAGGCCAGTGGTCACTTACCTGCACTGGGCCGGCCCACCTGGCCCGTGCCAGTCACCACCCACCTCTGCCAGTAGGCAGAGGAGGGACACCGCGACGTCGCCGAGCTCGCCACGCCACCTCCCTGCCTGCCTGCGTCGCCCGCACCAGCGCGACGCCTCGAAGGGCCTCCTCGGTGCTGCGCCCGCGCCCGTGGACATCTCATTCTCTCCCCCTGTCTTCTCTCTCGCCCTTTCCCACCATGGCCGAAGCAGCTACCGCCGCACCGCCGCCGTAGCCTCAGCCACCGTCATCCTCGCGCCGCTCCACCGTGTCCGCGAGCCCCGCCGTCGTCCGCTCCGTGGAGCTAGCCGAGACCCGAGCGCTCGCACGCTCTACACCGCCTCCACCGACCCCGCCTTCACCGGCCGTCGCCGGAGATCCCTTTCGCCGTCACCGCTACAGCAGCTCGTCCCCGACCTCGCCATCTGCCCCGCCGTGACCACCGTGAGCCTAGCTACCTCCCCATCCTCTCCGTCCCCTCTCTCGAGCACCGTAGCGACCGCGACGAAGCTCAATCAAGACGCTGCCGCTGGCCGAAGCTTCGTCGCCGACGAGACTCCGGCCATGCAACCTAGCCACCTCGCCTGTTAGCCTCACCGCACCCTGTGAGGCCGCCGCACCACTCCACGCATTTCTCCGTGCCTCCTAGCGACGAGCCCGAAGCTCGCCCGAGCTCCGCCGCTGCAAACACGTCGCCGACGCCATTTCCGGCGACCGAGCCCAACCACTGCACCACTCCGCCGCTGCTCGCTCCCGGCTACCCATAGAGCCCAACGGCGCCCGAACGGTGCCTCAGACGTGAAACCCAAGACCTGCACCGGTTGGCTTATTCTCGGGCGGCTAAACGCCAGCGAAGTTGACCTCACGACCTGTTTGACCATGGGTGGGCCCAGTTTGACCCCCCTGCGTCAGTGACAGGTGGGTCCCAGCCCTGTTAATTAATTAGGATTAGCACTAATTGAATTTAGTTAAACTAATTACACTGACACGCGGGACCCACTGTCAGGTTTGACCTGGACCGTCCCGTTGACCACTGACGTCACCCTGACGTAATGCTGACGCAGTAATTTATTTACTGGAATTATTCCTTACAGGAAAATCCAGAAAATTGACTAAACTTCTAAAAATCATAGAAAATCAACCATAGCTCAGAATGAAATAATTTATATATGAAAAATGATCAGAAAAATCCAGTCTATCCATCTATACCATTCTCATGCATGTTAGAACACTTTAACCTTGCTGTTTAGGTGAAACAAGTTAATGCACTAATATGACCTCTTAAAATGGGTTTGCATTTGAATCTTTGGTTCAAATGGACTCATCTCAATCTGTTCTAACTTGCATTAGCCCAAAACACATTCATATTGCCATGTCATAGCATGCATCATATTGTGCATTGCATTGATCGTGTTTCTTCTCTGTTTGCCGGTGTTGTTCCCCCTCGGTAGACGTTGTACCGATGTTGTGATCGTTGACACTAATGAAGACTCAATGCTATCTTCAGAAGTGCCAGGCAAGCAAAACCCCCTTGATCATTCTGATACAATCCCACTCTCTCGCTCCTGCTCTCTTTTACTGCATTAGGACAACATCGATTCAAGCTTTGTTATTTCTTTGCGGTAGGCTGAACCCCTTTCCTCTGCATGACCTGTCATTACCACAGTAAATAGATGAAACCCACTAGCATGAGTAGGAGTTGTTTGAGCTCTGATGTGCCTACTCATTCATGCTTGTTTGTCATGCCTGCTATTGCTTAGAGTTGTGTCAGTCCGATTCATCGGGATGAATCGAAGGTGTGTGAACATGTCCCTCTTGTTGAGAGCTAAGTGTGTGAACATGATTTGGTAAAGGTATCGGTGAGAGGCCATGTAGGAGTACATGGTGGGTTGTCTCATTGAAGCCGCCCTCGTGAACTGAGTTACGTGTTTGTGATCCATGAAACAGCTACTACCATGCATTGGGCCCGAAACCAATGGACCCTCTCGACTTATTAACTGCCCTTGCCATCTGTCCAGGAGTTGCAACTAGTTTCTGGTGTTTGTAGGATATGTGTTGGAGGCCGTGCGTAGCGCTGTGTTGGGGAACATTGCAGAAAATTAAAAATTTTCCTACGGTTTCACCAAGATCCATCTATGAGTTCTACTTAGAAACGAGTCAGGAGAGAGAGTTTGCATCTACATACCACTTGTAGATCGAGTACGGAAGCGTTCGAGGGAGTGGTGATGATGAAGACGTTCCCAACGTGATTCCGATCACCGATGACTGTGTGCTGAACGGACAGCACCTCCGCTTTTCAACACACGTGCGGAGACGATGGCGTCTCCTTCGTCTTGATCCAGCAAGGAGGAAGGAGAGGTTGAGGAATACAACTCCAATGGCAGCACGACGGCGTGATGCAGATGGAGTGGCTGTTCTCCGGCAGGGCTTCGCCAAGCTTATGCGGAGGAGGAGAGGTGTTGGGGAGGGGAGGGGCTGCGCCTTTAATGGTGTTTGCAGCCCTCCCCTCACCCCTCTATTTATAGGGGAAGGGAGGAGGGAGGCCGGCCCCCTCTAGATGCATCTAGAGGGGGGCGGCAAGGGGAGGGGCTTGCCCCCAAGCAAGGGGCGCCCCTTAGGGTTCCCCCTCAACCCTAGGCGCATGGGCCAAGGGAAGGTGCGCCCAGCCCACTAGGGGCTGGCTGCCTCCCACGCAGCCCAAGTGGCCCCCAAAAGGTGGCCCCTCCGGTGGTCCTCCGGAACCTTTCCGGTGGACCCTCCATAATACCGATATGACCCGAAACTTTTCCGGTGTCCGTTTGACGACTTCCCATATATAAATCTTTAGCTCCGGACCATTCCGGAACTCCTCGTGACGTCCGGGATCTCATCCGGTACTCCGAACAACATTTGGTAATCACATACAAGTCTTCCTATTAACCGTAGCGTCACCGAACCTTAAGTGTGTAGACCCTACGGGTTCGGGAGACATGCAGACATGACCGAGACGCTCTCCGGTCAATAACCAACAGCGGATCTGGATACCCATGTTGGTTCCCACACGCTCCTCGATGTTGTCATCGGATGAACCACGATGTCGAGGTTCAAGCAACCCCGTATGCTATTCCTTTTGTCGACGGTATGTTACTTGCCGAAACTTCGATCGTCGGTATCCCAATACCTCGTTTAGTCTCGTTACGGCAAGTCACTTTACTCGTACCGTAATGCATGATCCCGTGACGGACACTTGATCACTTTGAGCTCATTATGATGATGCATTACCGAGTGGGCCCGGTGATACCTCTCCGTCATACGGAGTGACAAATCCTGTCTCGATCCGTGTCAACCCAACAGACACTTTCGGAGATACCGTAATGCACCTTTATAGTCACCCGGTGGCGTTGTGACGTTGGTACACCCAAAGCATTCCTACGGTATCCGGGAGTTACACGATCTCACGGTCTAAGGAAGAGATACTTGACATTGGAAAAGCTCTAGCAAAGCGAACTACACGATCTTTGTGCTATGCTTAGGATTGGGTCTTGTCCATCACGTCATTCTCCTAATGGCGTGATCCCGTTGTCAATGACATCCGATGTCCATAGTCAGAAACCATGACTATCCGTCGACCAACGAGCTAGTCAACTAGAGGCTCACTAGGGACGTATTGTGGTCTATGTATTCACACGTGTATTACGATTTCCGGATAATACTGATTATAGCATGAATAAAAGACAATTATCATGAACAAGGAAATATAATAATAATGCTTTTATTATTGCCTCTAGGGCATATTTCCAACAGTCTCCCACTTGCACTAGAGTCAATAATCTAGTTTACATGGTGATGAATCGAACACCCATAGAGTTACGGTGTTGATCATGTTTTGCCCATGAGAGGTTTAGTCAGCGGATCTGCGACATTCAGATCCGTGTGCACTTTACAAATTTCTATGTCTCCATCTTGAACATTTTCACGGATGGAGTTGAAGCGACGCTTGATGTGCCTGGTCTTCTTGTGAAACCTGGGCTCCTTGGCAAGGGCAATAGCTCCAGTGTTGTCATAGAAGAGTTTGATCGGCCCCGACGCATTGGGTATGACTCCTAGGTCGGTGATGAACTCCTTCACCCAAATTTCTTCATGCTGCCTCCGAGGCTGCCATGTATTCCGCTTCACATGTAGATCCCGCCACGACGCTTCGCTTGCAGCCGCACCAGCCATCGCTCCACCATTCAACATATACACGTATCCGGTTTGTGACTTAGAGTCATCGGATCTGTGTCGAAGCTAAGCGTCGGCGTAACCCTTCTGACGAGCTCTTCGTCACCTCCATAAACGAGAAACATGTCCTTTGTCCTTTTCGTGTACTTCAGGATATTCTTGACCGCTGTCCGGTGTTCCTTGCGGGATTACTTTGGTACCTTCCTACCAAACTTACGGCAAGGTTTACATCAGTCCGGTACACGGCATGGCATACATAATAGATCCTATGGCTGAGGCATAGGGGATGACACTCATCTCTTCTTTATCTTTTGCCGTGGTCGGGCATTGAGCTGAGCTCAATTTCACACCTTGCAATACAGGCAAGAACCCTTTCTTGGACTGATCCATTTTGAACTTCTTCAAAATCTTATCAAGGTATGTGCTTTGTGAAAGACCTATGAGGCGTCTCGATCTATCTCTATAGATCTTAATGCCTAATATATAAGCAGCTTCTCCAAGGTCCTTCATTGAAAAACACTTATTCAAGTAGGCCTTAATGTTGTCCAAGAATTCTATATCATTTCCCATCAAAAGTATGTCATCTACATATAATATGAGAAATGCTTCAGAGCTCCCACTCACTTTCTTGTAAACGCAGGCTTCTCCATAAGTCGCATAAACCCAAACGCTTTGATCATTTCATCAAAGCGAATGTTCCAACTCGAGATGCTTGCACCAGCCCATAAATGGATCATTGGAGCTTGCATACTTTGTCGACATTCTTAGGATCGACAAAACCCTCCGGCTGCATCATATATGACTCTTCCTTAAGATATCCGTTAAGGAACGCTGTTTTGACGTCCATCTGCCATATCTCATAATCATAGTATGCGGCAATTGCTAACATGATTCAGACGGACTTAAGCTTCGCCACACGGGAGAGAAAGTCTCATCATAGTCAATCCCTTGAACTTGCCGATAACCCTTAGCGACAAGTCGAGCTTTATAGATGGCGACATTGCCATCTGCGTCCGTCTTCTTCTTAAAGATCCATTTGTTTTCTATCGCTCGCCGATCATCGGGCAAGTCAGTCAAAGTCCACACTTTGTTTTCATACATGGATTCTATCTCGGACTTCATGGCTTCTAGCCATTTGTTGGAATCTGGGCCCGCCATCGCTTCTTCATAGTTCGAAGGTTCACCGTTGTCTAACAACATGATTTCCATGACAGGGTTGTCGTACCACTGCAGTGCGGAACGTGTCCTTGTGGACCTACGAGGTTCAGTAGCAACTTGATCCTAAGTACCTTGATCATCATCATGAATTCCCTCTTCAGTTGGTGTAGGCATCACAGGAACATTTTCCTGAGCTGCACTACTATCCTGTTCAAGAGGTAGTACTTCATCGAGTTCTACTTTCCTCCCACTTACTTCTTTCGAGAGAAACTCTTTTTCAAGAAAGGTTCCGTTCTTGGCAACAAAGATCTTGCCCTCGGATCTTAAGTAGAAGGTATACCCAATGGTTTCTTTAGGGTATCCTATGAAGACGCATTTTTCCGACTTGGGTTCGAGCTTTTCAGGTTGAAGTTTCTTGACATAAGCATCGCATCCCCAAACTTTTAGAAAGCAGCGACTTAGGTTTCTTCCCAAACCATAATTCATACGGTGTCGTCTCAACGGATTTAGACGGTGCCCTATTTAAAGTGAATGTAGCTGTCTCTAGAGCGTATCCCCAAAATGATAGCGGTAAATCGGTAAGAGACATCATAGATCGCACCATATCCAATAGAGTGCGACACGACGTTCGGACACACCGTTCTGTTGAGGTGTTCCAGTGGCGTTAGTTGTGAAACGATTCCACATTTTCTTAAGTGTGTACCAAATTCGTGACTTAAATATTCTCCTCCACGATCTGATCGTAAGAATTTTATCTTTCGGTCACGTTGATTCTCTACTTCATTCTAAAATTCCTTGAACTTTTCAAAGGTCTCATACTTGTGTTTCATCAAGTAGACATACCCATATCTACTCAAGTCATCTGTGAGAGTGAGAACATAACGATATCCTCCGCGAGCCTCAACGCTCATTGGACCGCACACATCGGTATGTATGATTTCCAACAAGTTGGTTGCTCGCTCCATTGTTCCGGAGAACGGAGTCTTGGTCATCTTGCCCATGAGGCATGGTTCGCATGTGTCAAATGATTCATAATCTAAAGACTCCAAAAGTCCATCGGCATGGAGCTTTTTCATGCGCTTGACACCAATGTGACCAAGGCGGCAGTGCCACAAGTATGTGGGACTATCGTTATCAACTTTACATCTTTTGGTATTCACGCTATGAACATGTGTAATACTACGCCGAGATTCATTAAGAATAAACCATTGACCAACGGAGCATGACCATAAAACATATCTCTCATATAAATAGAACAACCATTATTCTCGGATTTAAATGAGTAGCCATCTCTCATTAAACGAGATCCTGATACAATATTCATGCTCAAACTTGGCACCAAATAACAATTATTAAGGTTCATAACTAATCCCGTAGGTAAATGAAGAGGTAGCGTGCCGACGGCGATCACATCGACTCTGGAACCATTCCCGACGCGCATCGTCACCTTGTCCTTTGCCAGTCTCCGCTTATTCCGCAACTCCTGCTGTGAGTTACAAATATGAGCAACGGCACCGGTATCAAATACCGGGGAGTTACTACGAGTAATCTGGTAAAGTACACATCAATTACATGTATATCAAATATACCTTTGGTGTTGCCGGCCTTCTTGTCCGCTAAGTATTTGGGGCAGTTCCGCTTCCAATGACCCCTCCCCTTGCAATAAAAGCACTCAGTCTCGGGTTTGGGTCCATTCTTTGACTTCTTCCGGCAACTTGCTTGCAGGCGCGGCAACCTCCTTGCCGTCCTTCTTGAAGTTCTTCTTACCCTTGCCCTTCTTGAACTTAGTGGTCTTATTGACCATCAACACTTGATGTTCTTTCTTGATTTCAACCTCGGTGACTTCGGCATAGAGAACACTTCAGAATGGTCTTTACCATCCCCTGCATGTTGTAGTTCATCACAAAGCTCTTGTAGCTTGGTGGGAGCGATGGAGGATTCTGTCAATGACCGCCTCATTAGGGAGGTTAATATTCAAATTTGGGTCATACGGTTGTGCAACCCGGACATCTTGATATGTGCTCGACAGTAACTGTTTTCCTCCATCTTACAACTATAAAACTTGTCGGAGATGTCATATCTCTCGACCCGGGCGTGAGCTTGGAAAACAAGTTTCAGCTCCTCGAACATCTCATATGCTCCGTGATGCTCAAAACGCTTTTGGAGCCCGGTTCTAAGCTGTAAAGCATGCCGCCTTGAACGAGGGAGTAATCATCAACACGAGACTGCCAAGCATTCATAATGTCTTGGTTCTGCAGAGACGGGAGGCGTCACCTAGCGGTCCTTCTAGGACATATTGTTTCCTGGCAGCTATGAGGATGATCCTCAAGTTCCGGACCCAGTCCGTATAGTTGCTGCCGTCATCTTTCAGCTTGGTTTTCTCTAGGAACGCGTTGAAGTTCAAGTTGACATGAGCATTGGCCATTTGATCTACAAGACATATCATTCAAAAGTTTTAGACTAAGTTCATGATAATTAAGTTCATCTAATCAAATTATTTAAATGAACTCCCACTTAGATTAGACATCCCTCTAGTCATCTAAGTGTTACACGATCCGAGTCGACTAGGCCGTGTCCGATCATCACGTGAGACGGACTAGTCATCATCGGTGAACATTCTCATGTTGATCGTATCTTCTATACGACTCGTGTTCGACCTTCGGTCTCCGTGTTCCGAGGCCATGTCTGTACATGCTAGGCTCGTCAAGTAAACCCTAAGTGTTTTCGGCGTGTGTAAATCTGTCTTACACCCGTTGTATGTGAACGTAAGAATCCATCACACCCGTTCATCACGTGGTGCTTAGAAGCTGACGAACTTTAGCAACGGTGCACGCTAGGGAAACACTTCTTGAAATTGTTGTAAGGGATCATCTTATTTACTACCGTCGTTCTAAGTAAACAAGATGTATAAACATAATAAACATCACATGCAATTATATAGTAGTGACATGATATGGCCAATATCATAAAGCTCCATTGATCTCCATCTTGAGGCTCCATGATCATCTTGTCACCGGCATGACACCATGATCTCCATCATCATGATCTCTATCATTGTGCCTCCATGAAGTTGTCACGCCAACGACTACTTCTACTTCTATGGCTAACGCGTTTAGCAATAAAGTAAAGTAAGTTACATGGCGTTCTTCAATGACACGCAGGTCATACAAAATAAAGACAACTCCTATGGCTCCTGCCGGTTGTCATACTCATCGACATGCAAGTCGTGATTCCTATTACAAGAACATGATCTCATACATCACAATGTGTCATTCATCATTCATCACAACTTGGCCATATCACATCACATGACAATCGCTGCAAAAACAAGTTAGGCGTCCTCTAATTGTTGTTGCATCTTTACGTGGCTGCAATTGGGTTCTAGTAAGAACGTTTTCTTACCTACGAATAACCACAACGTGATCTTGTCAACTTCTATTTACCCTTCATAAGGACCCTTTTCATCGAATCCGCTCCAACTAAAGTGGGAGAGACGGACACCCGCCAGCCACCTTATGCCACTAGTGCGTGTGAGTCGGTGGAACCGGTCTCACGTAAGCGTCACGTGTAAGGTTGGTCCGGCCGCTTCATCCCACACTACCGCGGAAGCAAGATAAGACTAGTAGCGGCAAGTAAATTGACAAGATCCACGCCCACAACGAGATTGTGTTCTACTCGGGCAATAGAGAACTACGCATAAACCTAGCTCCTGATGCCACTGTTGGGGACCGTTGTAGAAAATTAAAATTTTTCCTACGGATTCACCAAGATCCATCTATGAGTTCTACTAAGCAACGAGTCAGGAGAGAGAGTTTGCATCTACATACCACTTGTAGATCGAGTATGGAAGCGTTCGAGGGAGTGGTGATGATGAAGACGTTCCCAACGTGATTCCGATCACCGATGACCAAGTGCTGAACGGACAGCACCTCCGCGTTCAACACACGACGGACGATGGCGTCTCCTTCGTCTTGATCCAGCAAGGAGGAAGGAGAGGTTGAGGAAGACAACTCCAATGGCAGCACGACGGCGTGATGCAGATGGAGTGGATGTTCTCGGCAGGGACGCCAAGCTTATGCGGAGGAGGAGAGGTGTTGGGGAGGGAGGGCTGCGCCTTTAATGGTGTTTGCAGCCCTCCCTCACCCCTCTATTTATAGGGGAAGGGAGGAGGCGGCCCCTCTAGATGCATCTAGAGGGGGGCGGCAAGGGAGGGGCTTGCCCCCAAGCAAGGGGGGCGCCCCTTAGGGTTCCCCTCAACCCTAGGCGCATGGGCCAAGGGAGGTGCGCCCAGCCCACTAGGGGCTGGCTGCCTCCCACGCAGCCCAAGTGGCCCCCCAAAGGGGTGGCCTCCCGGTGGTCCTCCGGAACCTTTCCGGTGGACCCTCCATAATACCGATATGACCCGAAACTTTTCCGGTGTCCGTTTGACGACTTCCCATATATAAATCTTTACCTCCGGACCATTCCGGAACTCCTCGTGACGTCCGGGATCTCATCCGGGACTCCAAACAACATTCGGTAATCACATACAAGTCTTCCTATTAACCCTAGCGTCACCGAACCTTAAGTGTGTAGACCCTACGGGTTCGGGAGACATGCAGACATGACCGAGACGCTCTCCGGTCAATAACCAACAGCGGGATCTGGATACCCATGTTGGTTCCCACACGCTCCTCGATGTTATCATCGGATGAACCACGATGTCAAGGGTTCAAGCAACCCCCGTATGCTTTTCCCTTTGTCAGACGGTATGTTACTTGCTCAAACTTCGATCGTCGGTATCCCAATACCTCGTTTAGTCTCGTTACGGCAAGTCACTTTACTCGTGCCGTAATGCATGATCCGTGACCGGACACTTGATCACTTTGAGCTCATTATGATGATGCATTACCGAGTGGGCCCGATGATACCTCTCCGTCATACGGAGTGATAAATCTGTCTCGATCCGTGTCAACCCAACAGAGACTTTCGGAGATACCTGTAATGCACCTTTATAGTCACCCGATTCACGTTGTGGACGTTTGGTACACCCAAAGCATTCCTACGGTATCCGGGAGTTACACGATCTCACGGTCTAAGGAAGAGATACTTGACATTGGAAAAGCTCTAGCAAAGCGAACTACACGATCTTTGTGCTATGCTTAGGATTGGGTCTTGTCCATCACGTCATTCTCCTAATGACGTGATCCCGTTGTCAATGACATCCGATGTCCATAGTCGAAACCATGACTATCCGTCGACCAACGAGCTAGTCAACTAGAGGCTCACTAGGACGACATTGTGGTCTATGTATTCACACGTGTATTACGATTTCCGGATAATACAGTTATAGCATGAATAAAAGACAATTATCATGAACAAGGAAATATAATAATAATGCTTTTATTATTGCCTCTAGGGCATATTTCCAACACGCTGACCCTAGGGGTGGGCTATGATGCGGTAGATACACCGTGGCACGGTGTACCGGGTGCCCATTTGGTGTCTCGGGAACCCTGCACACATCGTTTGGGGTTGTGAGCGAAACTCCGGCCGGAGCTCCTCGCGGATGGAACCCGAATAGGCGATAAACCTAGACTAGAGACTGTATGGTTAGTCAGGTCGTGGTCGACACCCTCGCTGGGCTTCCGCTTGAAGGTTGCCGAGTACATGTCGTGTAAACGGCGGTAAGTGGTGAGAGCGTGTGTGAAGAAGTACACCCCTGCAGGGTTAACATCATCTATTCGAATAGCCGTGTCCGCGGTAAAGGACTTCTGGGTTGCCCGTACAATTCATAGACAAGTGAAAGTGGATACTCTAAAACTCGCAAGATAAGCGTGAGTGCTATGGATGGCGCTCTCGTAGGAAGACGGGATCGGATCCATAGTGGTGTATTGATTGGTGAATATGTGGACTCGTGTGCGCCACCTCAAAAGAGTTACTTGCAGTCGTAGTTCAGGATAGCCACCGAGTCAAAGCTGGCTTGCTGCAGTTAAACTCCACCACCCCCTTTGTTGATAATGATGCATATGTAGCTAGTTCTGATGTAAGTCTTGCTGGGTATGTTTGTACTCATGTTTGCCTATTTTATGTTTTGCAGAGAGACGTCAGTCTCGCTAGTAGTTCTGTGTGGACTTCGACGTTTAGCTTGTTACCTCAGCTACGGTCTTGTGCCTTCGGCAGGATCTGGTAGATAGTCAGGCTTCTAAGCCTTTTTCATTTGTAGATGTCTGTACTCAGACATGTTAAGCTTCCGCATGTTTTTTGATTTGTATGCTTTGAATGTTGGGTCATGAGACCCATGTTTGTAATATCTCGCTCCTCGGAGCCTAATGAATAAATACTTGAGTCGTAGAGTTATGTTGTGATGTCATGTTGTATTTACACGTATCGAGCATATTGTGTGTATGATTGAAATGCTTGGTATGTGTGGGATCCGACAACCTAGTTGTTTATCCTTGGTAGCCTCTCTTATGGGGAAATGTAGTCTTGTGCTTCCATGAGCCATAGTAGTCCGCTATAGCCCGGTTCACCGGAGTCCTGCTAGCCCAAAGACTACCGCTTCCGTAACACTTGACTGGCCGGCATGTGATTCACTTCGTTCCTGTGTCTGTCCCTTCGGGGAAATGTCACGCGGTGACATCGGGAGTCCTGCCTAGCCTACTACAGCCCGGGTTCCCGAGTCCTGTTAGCCCAATGCTACAGCCCGGATTCGCACGTTGCTGACCGACATGCTCGATGTTGATTCATGTATGCCTGTCCCTATAAGTTAGTGCCACTTTGGGTTCACGACTAGTCATGTCGGCCCGGGTTCTCTGTCAGGATGCTAGTGACACTATCATATACGTGAGACAAAAGGCGCAAACGGTCCCAGGCCATGGTAAGGCGACACCCGTGGGAATACCGTGCGTGAGGCCGCAAAGTGATATGAGGTGTTACCGGCTAGATCAATGTGACTTGGAATCGGGGTCCTAACACCTCATGTCCTTCCCGGACTACTTCTTATTTTCCTATTTTCTTAAATATTCCAAAACGGAGAAAAATTGCCATTAGAACAGTCTTGGAGTCGGTTTACTTACCGTACCACATACCTATTCTTTTTCGGAGTCTGAACCGTTCTGGAAAGTGTCCCTTATATATTCCTGTGGGGTTACGGTTTCAATAACATTAGTTTCAACATTTATAGGATTACCTGAGATATAATGTTTGATTCTTTGACCGTTCACCACCTTCGGATTTGTGCCTTCGAAGTTGTTGATTTTTATGGCACCGGAACGATAGACCTCCTCGATAGCGTAAGGACCTTCCCATTTAGAGAGAAGTTTTCCTGCAAAAATTCTTAGACGAGAGTTGTATAGCAAAACATAATCACCTACATTAAACTCACGTTTTTGTATCCTTTTGTCATGCCATCTTTTAACTTTTTCTTTAAACAGTTTGGCATTCTCATAGGCTTGAGTTCTCCATTCATCAAGTGAGCTAATGTCAAATAGCCTCTTCTCACCGGCAAGTTTGAAATCATAATTGAGCTCTTTAACGACCCAATATGCCTTATGTTCTAGTTCGAGAGGTAAGTGACATGCTTTTCCATGAACCATTTTATACGGAGACATACCCATAGGATTTTTATAAGCAGTTCTATAGGCCCATAATGCATCATCAAGTTTCTTCGACCAATTCTTTCTAGATCTATTAATGATCTTACGCAAAAATTAATTTGAGCTCTCTATTACTCAGTTCTACTTGACCACTAGACTGCGGGTGATATGGAGATGCAATTCTATGATTAACATCATACTGAGCAAGCATTTTACGAAAAGCACCATGAATAAAATGCGAACCACCATCAGTCATTAAATATCTAGGTACTCCAAACCTCGGAAAAATAACTTCTTTAAGCATCTTAATAGAGGTGTCATGATCAGCACTACTAGTTGGAATAGCTTCTACCCACTTAGTAACGTAATCAACAAAGAACTAAAATATGTGTATACCCATTAGAGGAAGGAAACGGTCCCATATAATCAAAGACCCAAACATCAAATGGTTCAATAACAAGTGAATAGTTCATAGGCATTTCTTGACATCTACTAATATTACCAATTCTTTGACATTCATCACAAGACAAGACAAACTTACGGGCATCCTTGAAGAGAGTAGGCCAATAAAAACCGGATTGCATTACCTTATGTGTAGTTCTATCTCCAGCATGGTGTCTGCTACCTCTTGAGCACTGTGTTGGTTTTCCCTTGAAGAGGAAAGGGTGATGCAGCAAAGTAGTGTAAGTATTTCCCTCAATTTTTGAGAACCAAGGTATCAATCCAGTAGGAGGCCACGCACAAGTCCCTCGCACCTACACAAACAAATAAATCCTCGCAACCAACGCGATAAGGGGTTGTCAATCCCTACACGGTCACTTACTAGAGTGAGATCTGATAGATATGATAAGATAATAGTTTTGGTATTTTTATGATAAAGATGCAAAGTAAAATAAAAGGCAATAAAAATAACTAAGTGTTGGAAGATTAATATGATGGAAAATATACCCCGTGGGCCATAGGTTTCACTAGTGGCTTCTCTCAAGAGCATAAGTATTTACGGTGGGTGAACAAATTACTGTTGAGCAATTGACAGAATTAAGCATAGTTATGAGAATATCTAGGTATGATCATGTGTATAGGCATCATGTCCGAGACAAGTAGACCGACTCACACGCATCTACTACTATTATTCCACACATCGACCGCTATCCAGCATGCATCTAGAGTATTAAGTTCATTAGAACAGAGTAACGTTTTAAGCAAGATGACATGATGTAGAGGGATAAACTCATGCAATATGATATAAATCCCATCTTGTTATCCTCGATGGCAACAATACAATACGTGCCTTGCTGCCCCATCACATCGGGAAAGGACACCGCAAGATTGAACCCAAAGCTAAGCACTTCTCCCATTGCAAGAAAGATCAATCTAGTAGGCCAAACGAAACTGATAGTTCGAAGAGACTTGCAAAGATAACCAATCATACATAAAAGAATTCAGAAGATTCAAATATTGTTCATAGATAAACTTGATCATAAGCCCACAATTCATCGTTCTCAACAAACACACCGCAAAAGAAGATTACATCGAATAGATCTCCATGAGAGAGGGGGAGAACATTGTATTGAGATCCAAAAGAGAGAAGAAGCCATCTAGCTAATAACTATGGACCCGAAGGTCTCAAGTAAACTACTCACACATCATCGGAGAGGCTATGGTGTTGATGTAGAAGCCCTCCGTGATCGATGCCCCTCCCATGGAGCTCTAACAGGCCCCAAGATGGGATCTCACGGGTACAGAAGGTTGCGGCGGTGGAATTAGGTTTTTGGCTCCGTATCTGGTAGTTTGGGGGTACGTAGGTATATATAGGAGGAAGGAGTACGTTGGTGGAGCAACGTGGGGCCCACGAGGGTGGAGGGCGCGCCTAGGGGGGGTAGGCGCACCCCCTACCTCGTGGCTTCCTGGTAACTTTCTTGACGTAGGGTCCAAGTCCTCTGGATCATGTTCGTTCCGAAAATCATGTTCCCGAAGGTTTCATTCCGTTTGGGCTCCGTTTGATATTCTTTTTCTGCGAAGCTCTGAAATAGGCAAAAAACAACAATTCTGGGTTGGGCCTCCAGTTAATAGGTTAGTCCCAAAAATAATATAAAAGTGTATAATAAAGCCCAATAATGTCCAAAACAGAAGATAATATAGCATGGAGCAATCAAAAATTATAGATACGTTGGAGACGTATCAAGCATCTAAGCTTAATTCCTGCTCGTCCTCGAAAGGTAAATGATAAATACAAATTTTTTATGTGGAATGCTACTTGGCATAATTTCAATGTAATTCTTCTTAATTGTGGTATGAATATTCAGATCCGAAAGATTCAAGATAAAAAGTTCAATATTGACATAAAAATAATAATAGTTCAAGCATACTAACTAAGCAATTATGTCCTCTCAAAATAACATGTCCAAAGAAAGTTCATCCCTACAAAATCATATAGTTTAGTCATGCTCCATTTTCACACACAAGAATGCTCTCATCATGCACAACCCGATGACAAGCCAAGCAATTGTTTCATACTTTAGTAATCTCAAACTTTTTCAACCTTCACGCAATACATGAGCATGAGCCATGGACATAACACTATGGGTGGAATAGAATATGATGATGGGGGTTATGTGGAGAAGACAAAAAAGGAGAAAGTCTCACATCAATGAGGCTAATCAATGAGCTATGGAGATACCCATCGATTGATGTTAATGCAAGGAGTAGGGATTGCCATGCAACGGATGCACTAGAGCTATAAATATATGAAAGCTCAACAAAAGAAACTAAGTGGGTGTGCATCCAACTTGCTTGCTCACGAAGACCTAGGGCACTTGAGGAGGCCCATTGTTGGAATATACAAGCCAAGTTCTATAATGAAAAAATCCCACTAGTATATGAAAATGACAAAACAAGAGACTCTATATCATGAAGATTATGGTGCTACTTTGAAGCACAAGTGTGGTAAAAGGATAGTAACATTGTCCTTTCTCTCTTATTCTCTCATTTTTTGGGCCTTCTCTTTTTTTATGGCCTTTCTCTTTTTTATATATATTCCTCACTTGGGACAATGCTCTAGAAAATTATGATCATCACACTTCTATTTATTTACAACTCAACGATTACAACTCGATACTAGAACAAGGTATGACTCTATATGAATGCCTCCGACGGTGTACCGGGATATGCAATGAACCAAGAGTGACATGTATGAAAGAATTATGAACGGTGGCTTTGCCACAAATACTATGTCAACTACATGATCATGCGAAGCAATATGACAATGATGAACGTGTCATGATAAACGGAACGGTGGAAAGTTGCATGGCAATATATCTAGGAATGGCTATGGAAATGCCATAATAGGTAGGTATGGTGGCTGTTTTGAGGAAGATATAAGGAGGTTTATGTGTGAAAGAGCGTATCATATCACGGGGTTTGGATGCACTTTGGTGAAGTTTGCACCAACTCTCAATGTGAGAAAGGGCAATGCACTGCATCAAGAGGCTAGCAATGATGGAAAGGTGAGAGTGCGTATAATCCATGGACTCAACATTAGTCATAAAGAACTCACATGCTTATTGCAAAAATCTACCACTCATCAAAAACCAAGCACTACGCGCATGCTCCTAGGGGGATAGATTGGTAGGAAAAGACCATCGCTCATCCCCGACCGCCACTCATAAGGAGGACAATCAAAGAACACCTCATGTTTCAAATTTGTTACATAACGTTTACCATACGTGCACGCTACAGGACTTGCAAACTTCAACACGAGTATTTCTCAAATTCACAACTAATCAACTAGCACAACTTTGATATCACTACCTCCATATCTCAAAATAATCATCAAGCATCAAACTTCTCTTAGTATTCAAAACACTCATAAGAAAGTTTTTACTAATCTTGAATACCTAGCATATTAGGATTATTTAAGCAAATTACCATGCTATTTAAGACTCTCAAAATAATCTAAGTGAAGCATGAGAGATCAATAGTTTCTATAAAATAAATCCACCACCGTGCTCTAAAAGATATAAGTGAAGTACTAGAGCAAAAACTATATAACTCAAAAGATATAAGTGAAGCACATAGAGTATTCTAATAATTTCCGAATCATGTGTGTCTCTCTCAAAAGGTGTGTACAGCAAAGATGATTGTGGTAAACTGAAAAATAAAGACTCAAATAATACAAGACGCTCCAAGCAAAACACATATCATGTGGTGAATAAAAATATAGCTCCAAGTAAAGTTACCGATGGAAGTAGACGAAAGAGGGGATACCTTCCGGGGCATCCCCAAGCTTTGGATTTTAGGTGTCCTTATATTATCTTGGGGGTGCCATGAGCATCCCCAAGCTTAGGCTCTTGCCACTCCTTGTTCTATAATCTATCAAATCTTTCACCCAAAACTTGAAAACTTCACAACACAAAACTCAGAAAAAAATCTCGTGAGCTCCGTTAGCGAAAGAAAACAAAAGACCACTTCAAGTTACTGTAATGAACTCATTCTTAATTTATATTGGTGTTAAACCTACTGTATTCCAACTTCTCTATGGTTTATAAACTATTTTACTAGCCATAGATTCATCAAAATAAGCAAACAACACACGAAAAACAGAATCTGTCAAAAACAGAACAGTCTGTAGTAATCTGTAACTAAAGCAAACTTCTGGAACTTCAAAAAATCAGCCAAAATAGTAAGACCTAGACAATTTATTTATTGATCAGCAAAAATTGGAATCAATATTTTATCACGTTCTGGTGATTTTTAACAATTATTTTCGTGAACATAAAGTTTCTGGAATTTTCAGCAAGATCAAATAACTATCATCCAAGAAGATCCTATAGGTTTAACTTGGCACAAACACTAATTGAAACATAAATACACATATAACCAGAGTCTAGAACTAATATTTATTCCTAAACAGAAGCAAAAAGCAAAAAAACAAAAAATAAAATTGGGTTGCCTCCCAACAGGCGCTATCGTTTAACGCCCCTAGCTAGGCATAAAAACAAGGATTGATCTAGGTGTTGCCATCTTTGGTAGGCAATCCATAAGTGGCTCTCATAATAGATTCATATGGTAATCTTATTTTATTTCTAGGGAAGTGTTCCATGCCTTTCCTTAACGGAAATTAGAATCTAATATTCTCTTCCTTAATATCAATAATTGCACCAATCGTTTTATGGAAAGGTCTACCAAGAATAATAGGACATGGAGGATTGCAATCTATATCAAGAACAATAAAATCTACGGGCACATAGTTCCTATATGCAACAATAAGAACTTCATTAATTCTTCCCATAGGTTTTTTAATAGTGGAATCTGCAAGGTGCAAGTTTAGAGAGCAATCATCAAAATCACGAAAACCTAGCAAATCGCACAAAGTCTTTGGAATCGTAGAAACACTAGCACCCAAATCACACAAGGAATAGCATTCATGATCTTTAATTTTAATTTTAATAGTAGGTTCCCATTCATCATAAAGTTTTCTAGGGATAGAAACTTCCAACTCAAGTTTTTCTTCATAAGATTGCATCAAAGCATCAACGATATGTTTGGTAAAGGCTTTATTTTGACTATAGGCATGAGGAGAATTTAGCACGGATTGCAACAAGGAAATACAATCTATCATAGAGAAATTATCATAATTAAATTCCTTGAAATCCAAAATAGTGGGTTCATTAATATCTAATGTTTTGATCTCTTCAATCCCACTTTTATCAATTTTAGCATCAAGATCTAAAAACTCCGAATTTCTGGAACGCTTTCTAGGTAAAGGTGGATCATATTCAGGCCCATCATTATTAAGATTCATATTGCAAAACAAAGATTTAATAGGGGACACATCAATAACTTTTAGATCTTCGTCTTTATTTTCAAAGGAACTAGAAGAACATGCTTTCATAAAGTAATCTTTCTTAGCACGCATCCTAGCGGTTCTGTCTTTGCACTCATAAATGGAAATTCTCATGGATTTGATAGACTCATTGGTATCATGCTTAGGTGGAATAGATCTAAGTTTCAAAGAATCAACATCAAGAGAAATTCTATCAACGTTCCTAGCCAATTCATCAACTTTAAGCAATTTTTCTTCAAGCAAAGCATTGAAATTCTTTTGCGAATTCAAAAAATTCTTTAACACTAGTCTCAAATTCAGAAGGCATCTTATTAAAATTTCCATAAGAATTGTTGTAGGAATTACCATAATTATTAGAGGAATTACTAGGATAAGGCCTAGGATTAAAGTTTCCTCTATCTGCGTTGTTACCAAAATTATTCCTACCAACAAAATTCACATCCAAAGATTCATTATTATTCTCAATCAAAGTAGACAAAGGCATATCATTAGGATCAGAAGAAATACTTTTATTAGCAAATAATTTAATAAGTTCATCCATCTTTCCACTCAAAACATTAATTTCTTCTATTGCGTGCACTTTTTTATTAGTAGATCTTTCAGTGTGCCATTGAGAATAATTAACCATAATATTATCTAGGAGTTTAGTAGCTTCTCCTAAAGTGATTTCCAGAAAAGTGCCTCCCGCGGCCGAATCTAAAAGATTTCTAGAAGCAAAATTCAATCCGGCATAGAAATTTTGTATAATCATCCATAAATTCAAACCATGCGTGGGGCAATTACGTATCATTAATTTCATCCTCTCCCAAGCTTGTGTAACATGTTCATGATCAAGTTGCTTAAAATTCATAATATCGTTTCTAAGAGAGATGATCTTAGCGGGAGGAAAATACTTAGAGATAAAAGCATCTTTGCACTTATTCCAAAAATCAATACTATTTTTAGGCAAAGACGAAAACCAAGCTTTAGCACGATCTCTAAGCGAAAAAGGAAATAGCTTCAATTTAACAATATCATTGTCAACATCTTTCTCCTTTTGCATATCACACAAATCAACGAAGCTATTTAGATGAGTAGCGGCATCTTCACTAGGAAGGCCGTGAATTGATCTTTCATGACAAGATTCAACAAAGCAGCATTGATTTCACAAGATTAGATGTCGGTAAGAGGAGCAATCGGAGTGCTAAGGAAATCATTATTATTGGTATTGGTAAAGTCACATAATTTGGTATTATCTTGAGCCATCGTGACAAACAAGCAATCCAACACAAGAGCAAACAAAAAAGGGCAAAAAGAGGCAAACGGAAAAGAGAGGGCGAATAAAACGGCAAGGGTGAAGTGGGGGAGAGGAAAACGAGGGGCGAATGACAAATAATGTAATGCGGGAGATAAGGGTTTGTGATGGGTACTTGGTATGTTGACTTTTGCGAAGACCTCCCCGGCAACGGAGCCAGAAATCCTTCTTGCTACCTCTTGAGCACTATGTTGGTTTTCCCTTGAAGAGGAAAGGGTGATGCAGCAAAGTAGCGTAAGTATTTCCCTCAGTTTTTGAGAACCAAGGTATCAATCCAGTAGGAGGCCACACACGAGTCCCTCACACCTACACAACAAATAAATCCTCGCAACCAACGCGATAAAAGGTTGTCAATCCCTACACGGTCACTTACGAGAGTGAGATCTGATAGATATGATAAGATAATATTTTTGGTATTTTTATGATAAAGATGCAAAGTAAAATAAAAGGCAATAAAAATAACTAAGTGTTGGAAGATTAATATGATGGAAAATAGACTCGGGGGCCATAGGTTTCACTAGTGGCTTCTCTCAAGAGCATAAGTATTTACGGTGGGTGAACAAATTACTGTTGAGCAATTGATAGAATTGAGCATAATTATGAGAATATCTAGGTATGATCATGTATATAGGCATCACGTCCGAGACAAGTAGACCGACTCCTGCCTGCATCTACTACTATTACTCCACACATCGACCGCTATCCAAAGATGCATCTAGAGTATTAAGTTCATAAGAACAGAGTAACACTTTAAGCAAGATGACATGATGTAGAGGGATAAACTCATGCAATATGATATAAGCCCCATCTTGTTATCCTCGATGGCAACAATACAATACGTGCCTTGCTGCCCCTCATCGCGGGAAAGGACACCGCAAGATTGAACCCAAAGCGCACTTCTCCCATTGCAAGAAAGATCAATCTAGTAGGCCAAACGAAACTGATAATTCGAAGAGACTTGCAAAGATAACCAATCATACATAAAAGAATTCAGAAGATTCAAATATTGTTCATAGATAAACTTGATCATAAGCCCACAATTCATCGTTCTCAACAAACACACCGCAAAAGAAGATTACATCGAATAGATCTCCACGAGAGAGGGGGAGAACATTGTATTGAGATCCAAAAAGAGAGAAGAAGCCATCTAGCTAATAACTATGGACCCGAAGGTCTGAAGTAAACTACTCACACATCATCGGAGAGGCTATGGTGTTGATGTAGAAGCCCTCCATGATCGATGCCCTCCCATGAGCTTCAAACAGGCCCCAAGATGGGATCTCACAGTGCATGAAGGTTGCGGCGGTGGAATTAGGTTTTTGGCTCCGTGTCTGGTAGTTTGAAGTGCGTGAGGTATATATAGGAGGAAGAATGCGTCGGTGGAGCAACGTGGGGCCCACGAGGGTGGGCGCGCCCCTACCTCGTGGCTTCCTCGGTAGCTTTCTTGACATAGGATCCAAGTCCTCTGGATCATGTTTGTTCGAAAATCACGTTCGAAGGTTTCATTCCGTTTGGACTCCGTTTGATATTCTTTTTCTGCGAAACTCTGAAATAGGCAAAAACAGCAATTCTGGGCTGGGCCTCCGGTTAATAGGTTAGTCCCAAAAATAATATAAAAGTATATAATAAAGCCCAATAATGTCGAAAACAGAAGATAATATAGCATGGAGCAATAAAAAATTATAGATACGTTGGAGACGTATCAGTGTCCTCCATAAGCCTTGGAGTGACACTCGTGTAGGATCTTTTTCTGTTCATGCTCGGGTACACAACGTCTAATAACACCATCTACTCCTTCTTTACAAAGGTGTGGGTCATCCCAGAAGTAATGTCTTAAATTATAAAAATACTTTTTCTTTTGTTGGTATGTGAAACTAGGTGGTATAAATTTAGCAACAATGTAATTAGCATAATCAGTTGTAACATCTCAAATTTTTAATTTGGAATGTTATACATTAGATCATCAATGCATATCATATTTTATTTGCTTTGAGTTTTGATCCTAGAAATTATACGCAACTCAAGGACCCACGGAGAGAGTTGGGGATTTCGTTATTTTCATATTTGAGTTTTTCTCAAATTTTGAGAATAGGATCATTTGATTTTAATTATTTTATCATCAATTATTTCTATTACAAAAATATGAGAGAGGGAATAAAATGACTTTCCCAAAATAAAGAAATATTGAGCATTTAATAATAAAATCAAATAAGCTTTTATTTTGGGAGTTTTTCGCCATTTTATTTGAATTTAGGAAAAATGTGCGTTTTTCAAAATTGTATTTAGGCCCCAAACAAATGTTCATCTTGTCCGGCTTGATTTTAGAAGTCGGGGAAAATTTATTTCGGGATTTTTGGAGTCCGTTTAGTATTTCTTTCGTTTGTTTTTCTGCGAGGAATTAATTTAAAAAAAACGCGAACCGACTTCGGGCCGTACCCGAGCGGGACTCCGCCCGGGTGCAGCCTTTAAATAGCCGCCGCCCGAGCCGCCCAAAATTTGACCGCCGCCACCACCCGCGCCTAAACCCTAACCCTAGCCAGCCCAGACGATCCACCCCCGCCGCCCGCCAATACCGCCGCCGCCCGCCGCCGGCGCCGACCCGCCGCCCGAGGTTGCCTCGTTTTCCGCGCCGCCGGTTTTTCTCGAAAAACCGTTCGGTTTTTCCGTCGGTTTTTCGCCGGTTTTTTAGTTTCCGTTTTTTTATTAGATCGGTTTTTTCCCCGGTTCGGTTAAATAGCGAGAGTTCGCTCGTTCGTTCGTTTTAACGTACGTGTTCGTCGTTTAGATCCAGTTAACGAACGTTTGTTCGTTAAGCTGTTCGTCGTTTTTCTTTTTCTCGGAATTTCCGCGATTATTTCTGATCGCGATTTCTGATCCGATTTTCGTTTTAGTATAACTTTTCGCTCGTTTATCGGAATCAGGCGATTCAAGCGCCTGGAGTTTCGTTTCGAAACCCTCTATCTGTTTAACCAACTTAAACAAGTTTTGCTTCTAATTTGACTTAGGTCTAGATTAGTAAAACGAAGTTGTTTTCTTTCGCATTTTGGGTTTCGTTGCTTCGTTTGATTTGATTCTTTTTGCAAACCGGAGTTCTTAAGTTGAACTTTCTAGTTAGATCTCCTATTTGAGTTTTACCTGTGCATTAGATGAGTACTTATTGTATGCTTGTTTGTTTGTCTGCGATAGAATACCCGGAGTGCGCCTTTGTTACTTCGAGTCTCTAGGTTTCACGGATCATCAGCAAGGCAAGTAACACTTTGATCATATACTTTTCATACCCAGTTTTAATGCATTAGATCAATCCTCAAACATTGCATGATTAGGATCTAATTAAGTTGTGAGTTTTGGGAAGTAGTTTGAGGTAGTACCTATTACCTGATTTATTATCAAACCCTTGGGAGTTACTTCTACGTTTGCTTATTATGCCATGCTATGCTCGTAGACGTGGATTGGGTTTGAGTGAATATCCATGACAGATGTGAGATTGTTAATAAATGGTTTATCTAAGGTGGCAACTTAAACACACATCTAGCTGGATTGAGGTACTGGTTATTCCGTGATTGCCTGTCTAGGTACTGGGTAGACCAGGATTACTGTTTTTTATGGACCGCCACCCGTGTTCAAAGGGATTATAAGATTATTCATGCTAGAAACTTCCGTGTGCAGCCACATGCTACTATGGGCTCTAGCATAGTTGATTAAGTCGTGCGAACTCTTACAGTGGTAGACTAGCTGATGTAGGGGTTGTAGGTTGGTACGATCTACCCATTCGTAAGGTGCTAGCGCTTTTGAAAGACTATGTCTCGGTCATCCGTTTCTCAAACACCATGTAGTGCGTGAAATCAAACGGAGGAGATCGAGTCTTGTGGGAAAAGTGCACAAACCTCTGCAGAGTGTACAAACTAATCATGATTAGTCGTGTCCCCGGTTATGGACATCTTGAGTATCTAGTACTTGGATTATCAAGTGAATCTCATCATGTTACTTTAATTAATACTGTTGGGTTTTAATGTTGATTACTTTAATTGGGGTTGAGGATGTTGTCAACCATTCTCAATGTTTAACAACCACCATGATAATTAAATAAATTTATTCCTTTGCAGTAGGGAAAAATTGGCTTTTCGCAAAACTGTAACCATAGAGCTTTCCACCAGCCATATATGCATGTAGTATAGGCTTATTCTTTCATTACTCTCTATGTGTTACATTGCCAGCATATTCCATGTGCTGACCCATTTTCGGGCTGCAACATTTCATGTTGCAGACTTTTCAGACTACGAGTAAGGTGCTTTTAGGTCGTGGTTCTATACTCAGTGATGCCGTTGGAGTTGATGGACTCGCTTATCTTCCAAGCCTTCCGCTGTTATCGTTATTAGATGGCCTTAAGCCATATTTATTTTGCTAAGTTCTCTTTTGAGACATTCGATGTAATAAGTGTGTGATTGCTACTCTGTTATAAATCCTTCAAGTACTGTGTGGTGTCAGCATTACTGATCCAGGGATGACACCTGAGCACAGAGATCAGAATGTTTGAGGTCTGGTCGCTACATTAGCATACCATGGAGCAGTACAAGAAGCATTTATGACAGCTAATTGTTCATCAAGAAAGCTATCATCAATAGGTAGTGGGTCATCAAGAACATTCTCTAACCTAGATAAGTTGTCTGCGACGGGGTTCTCAGCTCCCTTTCTATCAATAATATGCAAATCAAATTCTTGTAGCAAGAGAACCCATCTAATAAGTCTAGGTTTAGCATCTTTCTTTTCCATAAGATATTTAATAGCAGCATATGATCAATGTGAACAGTTACTTTAGAATCAACAATATAAGGTCTGAACTTATCACAAGCAAATACACCTGCTAAAAAAATTCTTTTACAGTAGTAGCATAATTTCTCTGGGCACTGTCTAGAGTTTACTAGCATATTGGATAACATTTAATTTCTTATCAACTCTTTGTCCTAGAACAGCACCTACAGCATAATCGCTGGCATCACACATAATTTCAAAGGGTAAATTCCAGTTAGGTGGCTGAACAATAGGTGCAGAAATCAAGGCTTTCTTAAGTATTTCAAATGCTTCCACACAATCATCATCAAAGATAAAAGGAACATCTTTTTGTAAGAGGTTAGTCAGAGGCCTAGAATTTTTTTAGAAGTCCTTAATGAACCTCCTATAAAAACCGCATGACCAAGGAAACTTCTTATACCTTTAATGTCCTTGGGACACGGCATCTTTTCAATAGCATCAACTTTAGCTTTATCAACTTCAATACCTCTTTCAGAAATTTTATGCCCTAGGACAATACCTTCATTAACCATAAAGTGACACATCTCCCAATTCAAGACAAGATTAGTTTCTTCACATCTCTGCAAAACTCGGTCAAGGTTGCTTAAGCAATCATCAAAAGAAGTTCCATATACGAAGAAATCATCCGTGAAAACCTCAACAATCTTTTCACAAAAGTCAGAGAATATAGCAGTCATACATCTTTGAAAGGTAGCACGTGCATTGCATAAACCAAAAGGCATACGTCTATAAGCAAAGGTACCGAAAGGGCAAGTAAAAGTGGTCTTTTCTTGATCCTCTTTTGACACAGGTATTTGAGAGAAAGCAGAATAACCATCTAGAAAGCAAAAATGTGTGTGTTTGGATAATCTTTCTAGCATTTGATCAATAAAAGGTAAAGGGTAATGATCCTTTTTAGTAGCTTTATTTAGTTTACGAAAATCAATTACCATTATATAACTTGTAATAATTCTTTGTGGGATCAATTCATCTTTATCATTAGGAACAACAGTAATACCTCCCTTCTTAGGGACACTATGGACAGGACTTACCCGCGACTATCGACAGCAACGGGATAAATTATACCTGCCTCCAGAAGCTTTAGTATTTCTTTTCTTACCACTTCTTTCATCTTAGGATTTAACCATCGTTGGTGATCAACAACTGGTTTAGCGTCTTTCTCCAATTTTATTTTGTGCTAGCATAGAGTGGGACTAATGCCCTTAAGATCATCAAGAGTATATCCAATAGCAGCACGGTGCTTCTTCAGAGTTTTCAATAATTTCTCTTCTTCTTTCTCTGAAATGTTAGCACTAATAATAATAGGATATATCTTCTTTTCATCAAGATAAGCATATTTAAGAGTATCAGGTAATGGTTTAAGCTCAAACACGGGATCACCCTTTGGTGGAGGAGTATCCCCTAGAATTTCAACAGGCAAGTTATGTTTCAAGATAGGTCTTTGGTTAAAGAATACTTCATATATTTCCCTTCTTTCATCTATACCTACTAATAAAGCAAGGTGCATTTCTCCAATTTTTTCATCCGTTCACCGTCGAAAAGTTTTTCTTTCTATCCAAGGTGGTACTAAACTTTTGTGTGTCTTTCCGCTAGAAAAGAAAAAAGATTTATCCAGAATACCGTCATTGGGCCGCGCGCTCCGGCCCAACGAGCCCAGCCAATTTATTATTGCCCACACCATTTGGAAGGCCTTATTTGTCGCACCGGGCGAAGAATAGTTAAAGTTTCGCACAGGGCGCCTAAGACTGGGCCGGCCCGTTTCCTCTTTTTCGTTGTTCTATTTCTATTTCTATTTTTATGTTCCTTTCTATTTCTCTTTTATATTTTGTCCTTTTTTCTGTATTGTTTAATTACTTTTTATGAAGTGAAAATTTACAAAAATATTTAGAATTTCAATATTTTTTCAAATATTCAAATAATGGTCAGAATTCCAAATTTTGCTTATATATTGAATAATGTTTGAAACTTTAAAATTTCCCGTTTCCAAATTTTCCCAATATTCAAAAAATGATCTCCTTTTTGAAAAAGAAAAAATAATTTTAAAAAAATCTACAAGATTTATTTATAAAAATTACATTTTATAAAATATTCCATATTTTAAACAATTCTTGTTTTAGTGAAATATTCAAAAATCAGAAAAATATTTGCGTCTAAAACATTTTGTATTTTTTGAATGTTCCCTTAAAACAATTCAAAAAAAACAAAAATATTTTTTGTTTTTGTAAAATTTACATGTTTTCGAAATATTGTTTGTGAATTTCAAAAACTATTCATGTTTCAAATTGTGTTCGTGATTTTCCTAAGATACTGGAATTTGCAAAAACAATGTTCGCATATTTCTAAAATTGTCCAGGATTTAAAATTTGTTAATGTTTCCAAGAATATTCACCGATTCATATTTTTTTAAATGTTCAAAATAATCAAAAATATTTCTGATGTGACACTATAGTATTTTCTTAAATATTCACGTTGGCCATTAGTTGGCAATGCGTGTTCGTTCTTTTCTTTGCTGGTTGACTATAAATGAAAGAAATTATGGACATGTGCCAATAAATTATGTTATTTGGCTTTAGTTAGAGCAAAATTATGGGCACTTGAGCACTAAAATAATCAAAGAGAATAAACCCTAAAAAAGAAGGGACATTCATGTCTGATTATGCTAATGAAACGGGATTTATGCGCTGCAATTAATAATCCACCCGGTTACGCCATCGTAGCATAGAGTGGTCGAAGCAACCATGTCCCGAAGGTCGCCGCGCAGCAACCAAATGAGAAGGCAGGCACAACCCGGAGACGGAGGCGGACCCGGAGGAAAAAAAGGCATGAGTTGGGTTCTCGCCACCACGCCGACCAACCCAGTCACTATCAAGATTTCGCGTGTCAAACATGTCCAGGGAGAAGACCATAACTTCTTGCTCTGTCGCCTACCATTATCGAGACCATTTTTTTGGATGACACATCATTTATTTTTCCCGTTGCTTCTCGCAAAAAAATATCCCTCCCATTGCAACGCACGAGCATATGTGCTAGTTCATAAACATATTCATGGTCTAGCAAATATTGCTCTAAAGGATCATTAGGAGGCACGACAATAGAAGCAAGACCAATAATTTCATCTTTACTAGGCAATTCTTTATCATGGGGTTGCCTACGAAATTTAGCAAAATTAAAATCATGAGACATATCCCCTAAACCAACAGTAACAATATTCATTTCGCAGTCTATCTTAGCACTAACAGTATTCAAGAAGGGTCTCCAAATATAATGGGACAAAAGTCATCTTGTGGGGAACCAAGAACAAGAAAATCAGTAGGATATTTAACCTTCCCACACAAGACTTCAACATCTCTAACAATCCCAACTGGTGAAATAGTATCTCTATTGGCAAGCTTAATTGTAACATCAATTTCTTCTATCTCAGCAGGTGCAATATCATGCATAATTTCTTTGTATAAGGAATGTGGTATTGCACTTGCACTAACACCCATGTCACATAAGCCATGATAACAATGACCTCCTATTTTAACATAAATAACAGGCATGCCAACAACAGGTCTATGTTTACCCTTAGTATCAGGTCTAGCAATTCTAGTAGCTTCATTACAGAAATAAATAACATGCCCATCAATATTATCAGCTAAGAGATCTTTAACCATAGCAATAATAGGTTCAACTTTAATTTGCTCAGGGGGTGTGGGTGTTCTAGTATTATTCTTAGGAACCATAGTTGAAGCTTTAGCATGATCCTTTATTATAACAGGGAAAGGTGGTTTCTCAATATAAGCGGTAGGAACAATAGGATCAACATTATAAATGATAGTCTTTTCTTCAACTTCAATAGGTGCAACTACTTTTACTTCAATGGGAGGATTATATTTAAACCACTTCTCCTTAGGGAGATCAACATGAGTAGCAAAGGATTCACAGAAAGAAGCTAATATCTTAGAGTCAAGTCCATATTTAGTGCTAAATTCACGGAAAACATCGGTATCAATAAAAGATTTAACACAATCAAACTTAGGTGTTATACCTGACTCCTTACCTTCGTCGAGATCCCAATCTTCATAGTTGCGTTTAATTCTGTCCAATAAATCCCATTTGAATTCAATAGTCTTCATCATAAAAGAACCAATACAAAAAGTATCGAGCATGGAGCGATTATTGAGAGAAAGCCGAGCATAAATTTTTTGAATAATAATTTCTCTTGAGAGCTCATGATTGGGGCATGAATATAACATTGACTTAAGCCTCCCCCAAGCTTGAGCGATGCTTTCTCCTTCGCGAGGCCAAAAATTATATATATAATTACGATCACGATAAACAAGATGCATAGGATAAACTTCTGATGAAATTCCAATTTCAATCGGTTGTAGTTCCATGATCCCATATCATCACATAGCCTAAACCATGTCAATGCCTTTCCCTTCAAAGCTAAAGGGAAGACCTTCTTCTTGATAACATCCTTGGGCATACCTGCAAGCTTAAATAATCCACAAACTTCATCCACATAGATTAGGTGCAAATCGGGATGCAATGCTCCATCTCTTGTAAAAGGATTAGCTAGCGGTTTCTCTATCATACGCGAAGGAATTTCAAAGTAAACATTTTCAGTAGGTTCAGTAGGTTGAGGAGCAACTCTTTGCTCTACTGGTCGGGGTGAAGATACCCCGAACAAGCCCCTCAAAGGATTATGTTTCATAGTAACAAATGACAGTAAATTTCAGCACACTATATAAATTTTTCCTTACCAAAGGCGCTTCACTCCCCGGCAACGGCGCCAAAAAAGAGTCTTGGTGACCCACAAGTATAGGGGATCTATCGTAGTCCTTTAGATAAGTAAAAGTGTCGAACCCAACGAGGAGCACAAGGAAATGACAAGCGTTTTCAGTAAGGTATTCTCTGCAAGCACTGAAATTATCGGTAACAGATAGTTTTGTGATAAGGTAATTTGTAACGAGTAACAAGTAACAAAAGTAAACAAGGTGCAGCAAGGTGGCCCAATCCTTTTTGTAGCAAAGGACAAGCCTGGACAAACTCTTATATGAAGGAAAGCGCTCCCGAGGACACATGGGAATTATCGTCAAGCTAGTTTTCATCACGCTCATATGATTCACGTTCGTTATTTTGATAATTTGATATGTGGGTGGACCAGTGCTTGGGTACTGCCCTTACTTGGATAAACATCCCACTTATGATTAACTCCTATTGCAAGCATCTACAACTACAAAATAAGTATTAAGGTAAACCTAACCATAGCATGAAACATATGGATCCAAATCAACCCCTTACGAAGCAACGCATAAACTAGGGTTTAAGCTTCTGTCACTCTAGAAACCCATCATCTACTTATTACTTCCCAATGCCTTCCTCTAGGCCCAAACAATGGTGAAGTGCCATGTAGTCCATGTTCACATTTCACCACTAGAGGAGAGACAACATACATCTCATCAAAATATCGAACGAATACCAAATTCACATGACTACTAATAGCAAGACTTCTCCCATGTCCTCAGGAACAAACGTAACTACTCACAAAGCATATTCATGTTCATAATTAGAGGAGTATTAATATGCATAATGGATCTGAACATACGATCTTCCACCAAGTAAACCAGCTAGCATCAACTACAAGGAGTAATCAACACTACTAGCAACCTACAGGTACCAATCCCAGGCTATGAGACAAAGATTGGATACAAGAGATGAACTAGGGTTTGAGAGGAGATGGTGCTGGTGAAGATATTGATGGAGATTGACCCCCTCCCGACGAGAGGATCGATGGTGATGATTTCCCCTCCCGGAGGTATGTTTCCCCGGCAGAACAGCTTCGCCGGAGCCCAAGATTGGTTCCGCCAAGGTTCCGCCTCGTGGCGGCGGTGTTTCGTCCCAAAAGCTTCCTCCTGATTTTTTTCTCGGACGAAAGACTTCATATAGCAGAAGATGGGCACCGAAGGCCTGCCAGGGGGCCCACTGGGCTCGCCCCCACCCTCGTGGCCAGGGTGTGGGCCCCCTCTGGTTGATTCTTTCGCCAATATTTTTTATTAATTCCAAAAACTGCCTCCGTGAAGTTTCTGGACTTTTGGAGCTGTGCAGAATAGGTCTCTAATATTTGCTCCTTTTCCAGCCCAGAATTCCAGCTGCCGCATTCTCCCTTTTCGTGTAAACCTTGTAAAATAAGAGAGAATAAGCATAAGTATTGTGAAATAATGTGTAATAACAGCCCATAATGTAATAAATATCGATATAAAAGCATGATGCAAAATGGACGTATCATGTTCTCATTTGCCTTCTTCTGGGCATCGGAGCTTCCAGTCAAGGTGATGTCAAAGAGGTTGAGCACATAGTTGAAGTTGAGGAACAACAATGAAATGTCGCTCATGAGACACTCCCTAAGAACCTGATGGCCCCTTCTCCCAGTGCACGATCAGAAAAGGGTGGGTTTTCGAAGGCCTGCTCCCGCATGTGCGATGTATGAGATGAGAAGCCATGATCCTTGTCGGCACTGCTCCCCTTGTGGAGAGGACATGAGGCTAGGAGAAGTGATCCAGTACAAGCATCATTGCTTCTCTTCTGGAGAGGACATGCAACGCAACATCTGCTTGCAGCTGCTGGAGAAGAGGAAGGAGAAGCTGCAACCCTTGTCGACGGCGAAGAGGATGTAAGCATGTGCTCAAGGAAAGAATGGGGAAATGCAAAGACGGGGCGAGTCAGGTGAATGGGGAGGTGGGTATAATAACCATGTTCGCGCGGTCCGTGAAGGGAGTGATTGGTTTTCAAAGAGCGTTCACCCGGAAAACAACCCTAGCGCACGTCAGTTCAATAGAGTTTAGGTATATTATTCTCCACCTACGCCTTGATTGTGTGAAAAGGCGTTTGATTAACAAAGGAACTGGGAGTAGATACACAACCACTCTTGTTACTTCCTCCGTTCACTATTATAGAAGTTTTAATATATTTTTTCTGAATCGGATGTATATAGATGAATTTCCGTGTGTGTTTGCTCACTCATTTCAGTCTGTATGTACTCCATATTAAATATGCACAACATCTTAGGGCATGTCTAGCCACCCCCCTAAATTAGAGGAGTAAACGATCGATTAGACTTTAGTGAAGTATTTTTTTTCCCTCTAAATTTTGGTCGTCTCGAGTCGATCCCTTAAATTTAGGGGAGTAAAAATTTGTTATCACCGAATTGTTCCAATTATAGTTACATTGCAACTACATATTAGCATGCATATAAAAAACAAACATAATAATTAAGGTTCACACAATTCATGAAATATTACATATTCATAGTTTACAAACCAAATTTTGATTTCCTCCTCAGATGATGAGGAGTCCTCGGATATCATATCTTTCACCCTCTTTGTCTTAAATTGAAACAATTCGGTTGAATTTAGTTGGCCAAAACAAAATGTGACAAAACCCCCCAAAAAAAGCTCAGCTTGGCAAACCGTCGAATACTAGCAAGGCGATGGAGGTGTAACGGCCGACCGACAACTTCGAGCCGAAACTAGCGGGCGGCGAGGCATGGAGATGACCGACAAAGGTGCGTAAGCATGGTGAGATGTCGGTTAGCCAAGGAGGAGGAAGATCCGGGGCGGTTTTAAATCGAATCGGTCGATGCGGCAGCGGTGGCGTTTTAGTTTGACTCCGATGACTGTGTCAAGCTAGGGCAGAAGGGCGATAAAGGCCAAGGGAGGAGACGAGGTAGCGGTAGAGGAAGTGGATAGTTGCCGACAGTTGCACCGGACGACGAAGCAGTGGAGGGTGAGGGTCAAAAAGTGGTCAACTGCCTAGAGGCCAAGTATTTTTAGGCGTTGGTGGGCCTGAGGACCAAAATTTTTGCTAGCCTAACTGTTTTCAGGCTTATAATAGTCCTGGCCCCCGTGCAAATTTTTTAGTACTTATAATAGTCCTAAAACTGTTGGAGAAGCAAAATTTTAGGCGTCTGTGGGGTGGAAAACTAAATATTTTACACACGTAACGTTTTTAGGGAATTGGCTAAAGATGTCCTTATAATAGTGAATGGATGATACTTTTATTAAACACTATACAAAGGATAATAGGTGGAATCGTGGCATGTGCTTCACTACGTTACATGCATCGGTTCAGAGGCGTGCAGCTGGTGCGAACACCGTCACCTGTGTAGTAACAAGTTCTTTGAAGCTTTTGACTTGATTTTATGGTTTATTAGAAGAACTGGCCATCCAGAGGGGACTCTTAGCAGGACCGTGAGTAATGAATTTATGATGCATTCATATACGATTTTCGACAAAGGTGCGTTCATATATAATGGCTTATCCGTTCATTAATTATGGACACGGGTGCCCACTCTATGACTGGAACTAAAGACAACACGTGCGTACACAGCCTCATGCCTCATACTGTCATACATGGCCTGGTGTTCATCATTGCTTCTTTTTCTACCGGTAAAGTTGATTCATTTTGTGAAAAATCCTCTAACAAAGAAAGTACGAACTTGGGCTCGAAATCTAGCCCATTAAAAATCATGGTTTAGGCAGAATTACTATTTGACGCGCGCTGCATCAAAATGTCGACCGAACACATAAGGATCGAGCGCACTGGGCCGGCACACTTAGGTGATCTCTTTCGTTTGATTTTGTGAACCTTCTCGCAGGTTCCTGTCCAGTTTCACTGGTCTTGGGAACCTTCTAGAAGGTTCTCTGAGCCGGGTTTTTTTTTCATTTTTTCCTCATTTTTACCTTTTTCCCGTTTATTTTTTCTGCTACTTTTTTTTTCACATTATTTTGGTATTCTTTTTTCCTTTTTTGATTCTTTTTCCAAAAAATGGATTTTCAAAAAATATTTGGAATTTTCAAAATATGATCTCGTTTTGAAAATGTTCAAAAATTTAAATTTTATTCGCATTTTTTAGTTTTTTAGTTTTTGTTCAAAATTAAAAAATATTCCGTTTTAAAAATTGTGCTCGTTTTAACCTTTCATTTTGTCAAAAAAATGTTTGGGAATTTCATTTTTGTTCAAATTTTCAAAAAATGATCCCGTTTTAAAAAAATTCCATCGAATTCATATTTTTGGTGTTTTGAAAAATGTTCAGGAATTCCAAACAAGGTTCCCTTTTTAAAAATTGGATCATAATTTAAATAATTCTTCGTGCATTTATAAGCATTTGGTACTTTCATAAATTTTTCAGGGTTTTGAAAAATGCTCCTGTTTTTAAAAAATCGTAGACACAAAATTGTTGGCGTTTTCAAAAAAATGTTCACGTTTTTTTCGGAATTTTAAAATCTTTAAACTGTTGTCAGTTTTCAATTTTATTTATAAATAGGAAAATGTTTAGAACTTACACAAAAAGCTCGTGTTTTTGAAAAAAATGTTCAATTTTTTCTAAAAAAATCCATTTTCACAAAAAACTCGTGCTAAAAGTCAAGAAAAGTTTGCACTTTTTTCAAAAGTTTTAAATTTTGTCCAGGTTGTTTATAAAATGTTAGGATTCTCAAACTTTATTTGACTTTTAAAAAATTGTTCACAATTTTACTAGATGTTCAGATCTGCCAACGTATTTAGTTGTTAAAAGTTTGGGCGACGCTCTGCGCCGGTCGACCGGCGCTACATTTGGGCCGGTCAACCGCGGGCCGTCCACCGTCAGATAAAAAAAATGATTCGCACGTCATTCTTCCCTCGCTCAGTCCTTTTCGCATCTCGCGCATCTCCACCCCAAGCGAAGCACCATTCGGGTGTGTCTCGCCGGTCGCCGTCCTCGACGACGATCATCGCATGGTCGCACGCCCCTGACGATAATCTCAGCAAGTCGCTGGGCGATGACCCCGTAAAAATGATGTAGCAAAATTCACAAATGGTGGTAGCAAAAATTAATACGATGGTAGCAAAAATTAAGCTGCTTCCAGCAAAATCAAAAGACGGTGGTAGCAAAATCATAGCTAGCTGCAGCAAAAATTCCAAAAAATAGGTTTGATGTACCAAAAGGAATTAACCAGTTCCAGCAAAAATTTACGTTGGTTCCAGCAAGATAAATCCATGATTGCAGCAAAAACAAGTCGCCCCATCGGTCACAACAAAAGTCTCTCACATGTCCTCGCAACAAAAAATCTAGCAGGTGAAAGGACATACGGTGCCCCCATGTGTGGTTTTGATAATTGATGACATTCTCTATGGACTAATGGTTGCATTGAGTTATATTTGAAGGATTTGTCCATAGGCATTTCTTGAAGTCCATGTGTTGGTTTCAAGGAGTTTATGTGTTGACCAAGGTGCTATTAAGGAATTATCCAAAGATTGGTCATGTGAGTGTTGAGCTTATTGCAAACATGTCTTGAAGAAGAAGATTGTGTGATCATTCATGTTTACCTTCAAGACATCATCCAAACTAAGAGAGTTGGAAAGATTCAAGGTTGATCAATACTAAGTCAAGAGTGAATCAAGTTGATCAACTAACAAAGCGTAAAAGATGTACCGAGAGGGATCAAGTGATCCTATGGTATGGTAAGCATTGTCCATTGCACTTTGTGTACTAACCCATGGTCTATGTGAGAGTTCTATGTGGGGTTAGGTACATGTCCATGGGCTTGCGTCAAGAGGAAGATATCATACAACCCATGGAAAGGATGACATCAAGTAGTGATCGTCATCAAGATTGTCATGTGCAAGTTCAAGTGTAGCATCACAAAGAGATCAAGTGCTTGAAGCTTGCCATCCATTGTGGTGTCAATGGACTTGTGAAGATGTGCTTAGAAGAGTGGCTTACCCATAGTGGAGTATGGGGAGCAATCATCTAGTCTCCATCGACCCAACGCAATCAAGAAAGGTGGTCCATCTTGTGGAGGACAAGATCGTCATCATCTAGCTCAAGTGGATCATGTGCAAGGCAAAGGTTTGCCCTTGATAGGTTTTCTATTTTACCGGTCTCATGGTGGTAGTTGGGAGACCGGGATATAGGATCGACAGCCGTGCTATCAAGGGGGGCTCTCAAGTGAGTAGCTTGATCGTATCGTTCGTCGAGAGCTCAAACGATTGCATCCTTGCATCATGTTTCTTGGTTCTTGTTTGGTTCTCTTTGTGAGTCCTAGAGCTTATGGTCATCTTGATGAAAAGCTTGAGTTCATCGAAAATGGAGTTTGCATGCGTCTTCTATGATGTTTTCGGTGTTGGAGGTTTTACCGGTCTTTTCCGAGGAAGGGTTCTCACCATTTTCTTTTGGGCCTTTTCTCATTTGCTTATTATTGGTATTTCTATCAATATTGTGTTAGCCCTTGTCGCTAGCTTTCCAACAAACTTGGTTTTGTCGAATTCGAAGTCCGAATGCAGAAGTTGTGGTAGTTTTGGTGTTCTGAAAAGGCTGCAGCGGTACTACATTGGTAGGAGCGGAAGTAATTTTTACTACCGCCCTTGGGAGCGGTACTACCGCTCTTGGGAGCGGTACTACCGCTTGGAGCAGTACTATGCGGCTACTTCCGTGGCTACTTCCGCTCGGGACCAAAAACTTCGTCACAAGTCCAGCGGTGGTAGGCACGGATGTAATTTTCTAATCTTGCTGCATAGCGGTAGTACCGCTACCTAAGCGGTAGTACCGTGATGTCAAGCGGTACTACCGCTCGGTGGGCTGTGAGCATAACGGTTGGATTTTTCCCCACCTATAAAGGGGTCTTCTTCCCCATTGAACCTCATCCTTTGAGCTCGTGTTCTTCCCCCATTGTTGACCTTCTTCGAGCTTGCTAACTCTCAATCCCTCCATGGATTCTTGCTAGTTTTTGAGGGAAAAGAGAGAGGAGATCTAGATCCAGATTTCCAACAATCACTTTCTCCTCTATGTGAGGGGAACCCCTTGGATCTAGATCTTGGAGTTCTTGGTGTTCTCCTTCTTGTTCTTCCTCTCATTTTCTTCCCTAGCATTAGTTGGTTCGGTGGGATTTGAGAGAGAAGGACTTGGGCACTCCGTGTGCCCTTGCCATTGCATTTGGTGCATCGGTTTGAGTTCTCCACGGTGATACGCGGAAGTTACAAGTTGAGAAGCTTATTACTCTTGGGTGCTTGGTGCCCTTGAGCTTGTTCCTCTTGGGTGCTTGGGCGCCCTAGACGGTTGGTGGTGTTCGGAGCTCAATCATTGTGGTGTAAAGCTCCGGGCAAGCGTCGGGCTCTCCAATTAGGTTGTGGAGATATCCCCGAGCAATTTGACGGGTACCGGTGACCGCCCCCAAGGGTTGCCATTTGTATGGGTTCGGTGACCGCCCTCAAGGGTCCCTTAGTGGAATCACGTCATCTTGCATTGTGCGAGGGCGTGAGGAGATTACGGTGGCCCTAGTGGCTTCTTGGGGAGCATTGTGCCTTCACACTGCTCCAAACGGAGATTAGCATCCGCAAGGATGTGAACTTCGGGATACATCATCGTCTCTGCGTACCTCGGTTATCTCTTACCCGAGCCCTTTACTTATGCACTTTACTTTGTGATAGCCATATTGTTTCTTGTCATATATCTTGCTATCACCTAAGTAGTTTTCCTTGCTTAGCATAAGTTGTTGGTGCACATAGGTGAGCCTAGTTGTTGTAGGTTTTGTGCTTGACAAATTAACCGCTAGATTTATTCCGCATTTGTTCAAGCCTCAACCGTAATTATTTTAAAGCGCCTATTCACCCCCCCTCTAGGCGACATCCACGATCTTTCAATTGGTATCAGAGCCTCGTCTCTATTTGTTAGGCTTAACCGCCTAGAGAGTAAAGATGTCGACTAGGGGATTAGGATTCTCTGACACTCTTAGTTTCGATGGCACAAATTTTGATGTTTGGGTAATTCACATGCTTAATCTCTTTAGGGTCATGGACCCAAATCTAGAGCGAATTGTAGATATGGGTTTTTCTCCTCCAAAGGATCCCCAAATATTATCTTTAGAGGATGAGAAAAAATCTTATCTCAATGCTCAAGCTTCTAATGTGCTTTTCGATGCTTTGAGCAATGTAGTTATATTTCAACTCATGCCGTTCCGGGATGCTCATGAGTTATGGACAAAGCTTCAAGATAAATATGATGTGTCCAAGATTTGTGGGGATGATTGTTCTCCCTCCACCTCCGGCCGTGTTGCCTTCTCAACTTCTTCTACTTCACCCACATGTGGATTGCCACAAGGTAATGCTTTGGGGTGAGTAGTGGTGGTCATTGCAATGATGATAGTGTGCTTGTTCTTGGCGATCCTTCATCATTATCTTATTGCAATGGTCTCTCTTTGGACTTTAACACTTTGAGCACCTTACATGTTTCACATGCTTGTGTTGATAGTCCTTGCATATCATGTAGAAATTGCTTGACTAAATCTCATGATGATATGCTTGCTATATCTTGTTGCCATAATAAAAATGCATGTTTTTCCTCGAGTTGTTGTGCTAACAATGTAGAGGAAACCCAACACTCCATGGAACAAGATGTGGTCTTGAATGGTGTTTCAAGGGATCCTACATCATCATCATCTATTGCATTTTGCCTTATGGCCAAGGCTTCAAAGGTATCTCCCACTTTGAATCCCAATATATCTTGTGATGATATTGATGATGGCAAGAATGATGATGATGTTGATTATGATGAAGAGAATGATAATGTTGCCTCCTTAAAAATTAAGAGGGAAATGATTTTTAAAGCTCTTCTTAAGAATAAAATTGCTCGTTCCAACTTCATGGAAATCATGTCTATTGCTATTGAGGGCAAGAAATATATTGATGAGTTGGAATCTCGTCTTGAGGAGCATGAGGTCACCATTGATCAAATGAAAGGTCATGGGCGTGATTACGCTAATGAGATTGCGGACCTCTCTCAAGCTCTTGAACTTGAACAAACCACCAAGGAATCTCTTGAGGAGACTTTTGCTCTAGAATTATCTAGAGTGAGGGAATCTCGTGATAGAGCTCTTGAGGTGGCCAATGATTTTGAAACTAAAAATGAGGATCTTGAAGTGGCGCATGCTAAACTCCTTGAGGACTTTGAGCACCTCGAAAATGGCTCAAGGGTCATTAAGGGTGAGCTCATCAAACTCACCGAGTCTCATGCTCAACTTAAAGCTTCATATTCAAAAGAGCTTGCCAAGTTGTCTTCTCCTCTTGTTGCTAATGATGATGCTTGTGCTACTAACTCTATCTCTTGTGAAGCATCCATATTGAAGGAGAATGTTGAGCTAAGGGCTCAACTTGAGTTGCTATCTAGCAATTATGGGATGTTGGAAGAAAATCATGTAAAGCTCACAAGCTCTCATGATGATCTCCTAGTATCCCATAATGTGCTAAAGTTAGCTCATGAGGCTATGATTGCTAAGGTAACATCGAGTGAGCCTCATGTGGACATTAGCACTACTTTTAGTCAAAATGCTATATTGCCTTGTGCTAGTCCTCGTAATTCGTCTATGCATAACATTGGTACATATTATGATGAATTGCTTTCCTTGCCTTGTTGCTCCAATGATGAAGCTTATACTTCCTCTAGTACTTGTGTTGAGACTAACCATGTAGAGGAAATCAAAGAACTCAAGGCCCAAGTCACTTCCTTGAAGAAAGACATGGAAAAGTGTCATGAAGGAAATCCACACTCAACAATATCTTGAGTGTGGAAAAATCCCCAATGACAAAAGTGGACTTGGATTCAACTCCAACAAGAAGAAGAAGTCCAAGATGAACAAGAAGAAGGGCCAAGAACACGTCAAGAATTCGCCAAGATTATTTGCTTCAAGTGCAAAATTGAAGGGCATCATGTTAGATCTTGCCCATTGAAGAAGAAGGCCGTTAGTGACAAGCAATAAGGGAAGCGACTACAAGTGCATTCTCATGCTCAACCTCAAGTTGAAGAAAGGCCTCTTCCCAAGAAGACTCAAGCTAATGCTTCTCAAGTTGAGAAATCAAGTGAGAAGAAAGTGAAGAGTAGACGTTGCTACATATGTCGTGAGAAAGGTCACCTCGCTTCTTCATGCACTAGTGGTAACTTATCCAACCCAATTATTATTGATGATGTCTATTCTCTTGGGAAGGATAAGGTTGGCAATGTGGTTGCCAAGTTTGTTGGTACTCAAAGCGGTTTGAAGCAAAGAACCATTTGGGTAGCCAAGCCTATTGTGACTAACCTCTTAGGACCCAACTTGGTTGGGGACCAACTAGCTCAAACTTGATCAATAGGTGTTGTTGGAGGTCATTGGAGACTTGGCTACATTATGAAAATTTAAGGGGTCCTCATCATTCATATTGTGTCAAGCCAAGTCATTCAGATTATCTTTCTATCATATATCCAATGTTTCTCCTTGTGGTAACTCGTGCTTAAATTGCTTACATTAAAAGTTACTTGTCCCTTAGCATGTTGTGGTTTTGTATCTTGCATGTGCTTGTATATGTTGTGCTTCCAAATTGCTTATCTTGAGAAATCAAGTATGTGCATGTTGGTTTGCACATCATGTACATGTGTGTTGTGTGTTGAGCCTTTTTGCATCTTGTTTATTTCTTAGTTGGCTCTTGTGAGAGATTAATGGAATATCCCATTATGGGGAGTGATGTGATTTGTGCACCTCACTATCCTATAAATGTGTGTACATGAGTAATACCATCTAGTATTGATATTTCAAGATTATCTAGTCTCTAGGTGGTATATCTCTCATGAGAAATTCAAATTCTAAATTGTCCATTAATTATCTCTTGTTGGATCCTTTTAATTGCCTCTTATCTATCTTTAATTGGTATCACATTATGGGGGAGTAATATGCTATGTGTGTATTACTAGCCTAGAAAATGTGTACATTTGAGATATTGTCACCTAGAATTGATATTGTAAATTATCTTGTTCCTAGGTGGCATGATAGCTCTACAAGTTGCAATTTGCTTGTGTTTTGTGTGAAGATGATGTCGGATATCCTTGCTATCTACCACCGGGAATTATTTCCAAATACTTCTTGTCTTTTTATAATTGGTACTCACTTATGTGTGGTAGAATTTATTGATCATCTTTGCATTGGCTTTTATTTTTATTTGCCTTTTCTCTTGCCAAGGTTTGTGTCAACTCTCGTTGTCTTCCCTACCACTTGTGGATCTTGTTTGTTTCTCGTTCTTGTCTAGTGCTTTCTAGATATAGTGAAAGTGGTGATCCCACCTTGTGCATTTTGTATTAAAATGCAAATCCTATATAATGCACAACTCGTGGGGGAGCTATCCTATTTTCTTTAGAACACTCTTCTTGCGATCCTTATCAAGTGTGTGTTGGTGGAAGGCAAGACGTTTTCATTTTGGTACTTTGTGCTATCATGAAACTTTGTAGAGAGCTTGGTTTGTTTGGAACCATCCTCTATTTTGGGAGTTTGATATCTTCTATTTTGAGTGTATCAATGGATATCTCATTCCTTGATGTATCTTTTATGGATATCCTCCAAGTGATGTTTTATTCATTTGGTGTCCTTTCCACTTGGCATTTCTTTGTCTTTTGGTTTCGGGTTTTGAAGTCTTGAGCATGCATGTTTTCTTCATGTATTTTATTTGGCATGCTTTCTTTCTTTGACTCAATATATGGGAGAAACTCCACCTAGTCTCAATTTGGATGAGATGTGCATGATATTCATTTTCATATCTATATGCACATATTTATGTGGAGTTTGTCCTATGTATTGGTGTTTCTAACTATTTGGTCCCGATGAGTTTGGGTACCGTTTAGTTTGTGTTGTTCTTATAGGAACATTTGGAGATGCATTGGATGCTCGGCTCACTCATAAGGAAGGTGTTGTCACCATGTGCATATTGGAGTCAAGCTAGGATGATCAATGAACTACTATCTACCTTCAATTGGTATCTACTACATCCTTCCAATGGTATCTCGGTAATAAGTATCATCATCTACTACATGCACACATTACTTGCATCAACCTTGTGTAGGTTGTATCATGGCATGTATTTCATTCTTTCTTGTGATACTTGTTTCCTTTCTCAAAGCATCTCAACGATGATCTCATGTTGCTAGTTGTGATGTCTTTGATGTTCATGCGGTAGGAATTCATTTATATACAATAAGACCATATCTAGCCAAGTGATATGCTTTCAAGCAAATATCTTATTGGTATATTTATGAATTCCTTGTGGATATCTTGTTCCTTCATGTTGTAACTATTTCGGGTGTACATCCCTCTTTGTAGATATATATCATCATGATTTTGTCTACCTAGAACCTTATACACTTGAGAGAAATTACATCTCTAGTTGATATCCTTTCTTTCATGTCCACCTTGTCTTTCTTATGTTATTTCTTTGGTGGCTCCGTGAAAGCTTTTGCCTTGAGTGTGTGTCCTCTATCGTTGCATCTTGATGCACTCTTGTGTGGTGAAGATTATTTTCCTCTTGCTTATCTTTTCGAGGCTTTTGCCATCTTAATTGGTACCCCTCGTCGTGATGAGCCTCTCATTGTCTATCTTCACCACGGGTTGTCACAAGCATAGGCTCTCTATTTTCTTATTAGTAAGCTTGTGAACCCATTTGCTAGTTGTGCGTGAGAATGAAAGGCTTTGCACCGTGTATCTCATTCATTCGAGACTATGTTGATGCTTATGCTCATCCGTATATTAGTCTTCTCATGTGCTTTGCCATGACTCACACACATCATTTTGGTTGAGCCTTTTCTTAAGTTGCCTCTTTTACAATGTTGCTCAACCATGTGCTTGTTGCAAGCGCTAGGCTTAGTTTCCTATTGCTCACTTGCACTTGTTGTTAGTTTCTGTTGACTTTGGGGGAGCTATGATCCTATTTTGTGCACTTTGTATCCAAATAAAAAAATTCTTGATGTGCACAAATCATGGGGAGCTTCTCTAGTTTCTTTAGAACACTGCTCTTCTCTTATCATAATATCCTTTATTCATGTGTCTCGTAGGATCATTGGCCTAGTTGGTTCAATTGGTATCTTTTGATAGCTTGCTTCAATTGGTCTCTTTTGATTGCTTGTTTCTCTCTTTGTTATGTCTTTGTGGCATATCTTTCTTTTGCAATCTTTGGGCCTCAATATAGTTTGTCTTCCTCCAAGTATTTACCGTTGGATATGTGTATTGCATTCCACTCTCTTGTTGAGAAATACACAATTTATGGAGGAACACATTTTATATTGGCCTTCTAATCTTTTTAGCCCATTTTGGCAATTGATGCCAATGGGGGAGAAGTTTCAGAGAGTTTTGTGGAGAAGTTTAGAGAGTTGTCTCTTCTGGCTTTGGTTTGTTCCTAAGCATACACATCTCCTACGCATGCATTATTGGTTGTTGCATTGCATGGTGATGCATAATTCCTTATATAAACTCTCTTGAAAGTGATTATCATCAATTACCAAAATGGGGAGATTGAAAGGACATGCGGTGCCCCCATGTGTGGTTTTGGTAATTGATGACATTCTCTATGGACTAATGGTTGCATTGAGTTATATTTGAAGGATTTGTCCATAGGCATTTCTTGAATTCCATGTGTTGGTTTCAAGGAGTTTATGTGTTGACCAAGGTGCTATTAAGGAATTATCCAAAGATTGGTCATGTGAGTGTTGAGCTTATTGCAAGCATGTCTTGAAGAAGAAGATTGTGTGATCATTCATGTTTACCTTCAAGACATCATCCAAACTAAGAGAGTTGGAAAGATTCAAGATTGATCAAGACTAAGTCAAGAGTGAATCAAGTTGATCAACTCACAAAGCGTAAAAGATGTACCGAGAGGGATCAAGTGATCCCATGGTATGGTAAGCATTGTCCATTGCACTTTGTGTACTAACCCATGGTCTATGTGAGAGTTCTATGTGGGGTTAGGTACATGTCCATGGGCTTGCGCCAAGAGGAAGATATCATACAACCCATGGAAAGGATGACATCAAGTAGTGATCGTCATCAAGATTGTCATGTGCAAGTTCAAGTGTAGCATCACGAAGAGATCAAGTGCTTGAAGCTTGCCATCCATTGTGGTGTCAATGGACTTGTGAAGATGTGCCAAAGAGTGGCTCACCCATAGTGGAGTATGGGGAGCAATCATCTAGTCTCCATCGACCCAACGCAATCAAGAAAGGTGGTCCATCTTGCGGAGTACAAGATCGTCATCATCTAGCTCAAGTGGATCATGTGCAAGGCAAAGGTTTGTCCTTGATAGGTTTTCTATTTTACCGGTCTCATGGTGGTAGTTGGGAGACCGGGTTATAGGATCGATAGCCGTACTATCAAGGGGGGCTCTCAAGTGAGTAGCTTGATCGTATCGTTCGTCGAGAGCTCAAACCATTGCATCCTTGCATCATGTTTCTTGGTTCTTGTTTGGTTCTCTTTGTGAGTCTTAGAGCTTATGGTCATCTTGATGAAAAGCTTGATTTCATCGAAAACGGAGTTTGCATGCGTCTTCTATGATGTTTCCGGTGTTGGAGGTTTTACCGGTCTTTTCCGAGGAAGGTTTCTCACCATTTTCTTTTGGGCCTTTTCTCATTTGCTTATTATTGGTATTTCTATCAATATTGTGTTAGCCCTTGTCACCAGCTTTCCAACAAACTTGGTTTCGTCGAATTCGGAGCCCGAATGTAGAAGTTGTGGTAGTTTTGGTGTTCTGAAAAGGCTGCAGCAGTACTACCGCGGGTAGGAGCGGAAGTAATTTTTTACTACCGCCCTTGGGAGCGGTACTACCGCTCTTGGGAGCGGTACTACCGCTTGGAGCAGTACTACCGCGGCTACTTCCGTGGGTACTTTCGCTCGGGACCAAAACCTCGTCACAGGTCCAACGGTGGTAGGCACGGATGTAATTTTTTAGTACCGCTCGCAAGCAGTAGTACCGCTACCCTTAACAGTAGTACCGCTACCCCTAGCGGTAGTACCGTGATGTCAAGCGGTACTACCGCTCGGTGCGGGCTGTGAGCTTAACGGTTGGATTTTTTCCCACCTATAAAAAGGGGTCTTCTTCCTCATTGAACCTCATCCTTTGAGCTTGTGTTCTTCCCCCATTGTTGACCTTCTTCGAGCTTGCTAACTCTCAATCCCTTCATGGATTCTTGCTAGGTTTAGAGGGAAAAGAGAGAGGAGATCTAGATCCACATTTCCACCAATCACTTTCTCCTCTATGTGAGGGGAACCCCTTGGATCTAGATCTTGGAGTTCTTGGTGTTCTCTTTCTTGTTCTTCCTCTCATTTTCTTCCCTAGCATTAGTTGCTTCGGTGGAATTTGAGAGAGAAGGACTTGGGCACTCCGTGTGCCCTTGCCATTGCATTTGGTGCATCGGTTTGAGTTCTCCACGGTGATACGTGGAAGTTACAAGTTGAGAAGCTTATTACTCTTGGGTGCTTGGTGCCCTTGAGCTTGTTCCTCTTGTGTGCTTGGGCGCCCTAGACGGTTGGTGGTGTTCGGAGCTCAATCATTGTGTTGTAAAGCTCCGGGCAAGCGTCGGGGTCTCCAATTAGGTTGTGGAGATCGCTTGAGCAATTTGACGAATCTTGGTGACCGTCCCCAAGGGTTGCCATTTATGCGGGTTCGGTGACCCCCCTCAAGGCTCCCTTAGTGGAATCACGGCATCTTGAAGAGTGCGAGAGCGAGAGGAGATTAAGGTGGCCCTAGTGTCTACTATGGGAGCATTGTGCCACCACACCGCTCCAAACAGAGATTAGCATCCTCAAGGTTGTGAACTTCGGGATACATCGTCGTCTCCGCGTGCCTCGGTTATCTCTTACCCGAGCCCTTTACTTATGCACTTTACTTTGTGATAGCCATATTGTTTCTTGTCATATATCTTGCTATCACTTGCTATCACCTAAGTAGTTTTTCTTGCTTAGCATAAGTTGTTGGTGCACATAGGTGAGCCTAGTTGTTGTAGGTTTTGTGCTTGACAAATTAACCGCTAGGTTTATTCCGCATTTGTTCAAGGCTCAATCGTAATTATTTTAAAGCGCCTATTCACCCCTCCCCCCTCTAGGCGACATCCACGATCTTTCAGCAGGTTCCAGCAAAAAAACTTGCCGATTCTAGCAAAAACGAGCTCGACGCCGTCCTGCTCCAGCACCAAAGAAAAGTGGTTACAACTTTCTGGCGCCCGGTTCTAGCAAATAAAATTTGTGGTTGCAGCACCAAAAGCCGTCGTCTTCGCCGTGGCGATTCTTTGAATTCTTGACACCGTGCCCTCCTCGCCGGAGGCAGCTTCCTCCGCGAGGTGTCGACCTTCAAAGACATCCACCAGCTGGTTCCAGCAAAACGAGGCATCGGTTCCAGCAAAAAAAATAAAAAATTCATTAAAATCGAATGTGGGTGGTAGCAAAAAAAGAAAGGGGTTGTAGCAAAAATAACGGGTGGATCCAGCAAAACGGACCTGGTTCCAGCACAAGTTCATCGCCGGCGTGGTCGATTGCAACTTGGTCGCGGCGGCTAGACGACGAGCATGGCCCTGACTGCAGGAGATGGGGAAGGAGATGCGGTAGGATGTGGATGGGGACGACGACGAGCGCTGCTCCCTGATTGCAGCAGGATGTGGATGGATCCAGCTGCCGGCGGCCTGGCGACGAGTGGATCCAGCTGCCGGCGGCCATGGCGACGAGCGTCGCTCCTTGGTAGCGGGTGGGAAAGGAGATGCGCGAAGGATATGGATGGGGATGAGCCACCGAGCACATGCATGAAGAGATAAGGAAGGGTGGACGGTGCGTTAGGCCCACTAGCCACGTGCTGTTGTTTTAAAAACCGGATGATCAACAGTAGATCGCACGGACATGTTGAGACCGGCGGATCGCTCGGCGGTCAGCAGGCACGGATCGTTTCCCTAAAAGTTTGCATGGTTCATAGATCACTTACACTAGTCCGTGTCAACTGGTTAGCAACGCCCGTACACACAATTGTGATTTCAGTTCCTGTTTGCCGCGCCCCATTTTTTTTGAAATTCACACTTAAACCTAAATGCTTTAGTGGGTTTTTACAACAATCACGCTTCTAGTTATCTCCAGGGGCGATTACGCTGGTCGAAGTATTCCACGCGCAGCACCTTGTCACGCCCGCAACAAGACAGAGCAAGGTCTCAGCTATCTACCACGTGACACATGTGGTAAGCAATTCAAACAATTGAAAAAAAGGTCTCAGCTAGCTCATGTATGCGGCGTTCTGCATCATTTTTTAGGGGTACATTCTGCATTAAACAGACGTACGCGGCACAGGGGCTCCTCCGATTGGGTCGTCCCAACAACAAGTGATACTGCAGGTAAATGGTAAAAAAATTCTCAATACAGTCATGCGGGCGTAAGGAAACGAACAAGGGACCTCCCGCTACTGAACGTGCGTGGCTAGCTAATGGGGATGATGAGCGTTGGTGACTAATAGGCAGTGCAAAGCATTAGGAAACTACCAGCATCAAAATATCTGAGAATTTTTTGCAATTTCAAATTTGTTTTTTTCGAAAAAAGTGAACATTTGAAAATTTGAAGATTTTTTCAAATTATCGAAATTTTTGAAAACTAGAGTATTTACTGACAACCTCTTTTTGCATTGAATAATGAACTATCAAGTGAAACAAAAGGATGAAGGATCAACGTTTTTAAAAAAAATTGAACAATGTTTGAAGACAGGAAAAAATGGAAAAAGAAAATAAAAATAAAAATTAATAAGAAGAAAATCCAATAGAAAAAAGTAAAAAGGTTGCTCATAAAAAACATACAAAGACAGTAAAAGAAAAAATATAGAAAAACCTTCTTTTGGGAACCATCTTTTTGAAACTTCTAGAAGGTTCCCAAAATCGTTTGTCTCGCACTGTGGTAACGCGCAAAAGTGAGTTTGCACACGGTGGAAAAAACCTGCTTTTGGGAACCATCCTTTTTTCTCAAATGCGATCGTGTACATGGCCCGGCCCAATGCCACAATGCGCGCGGGCCATATTTTTTTCATGCTTTCTTTTCGGATTTTCCCTTTGTTTGTTTTTTGTTTTCTCTTCGCCCTTTTCATGTGTTATTTGTTTTTTAGATTCCCTTTTTACTTTTTTATTGTATTTTTAAAATTTCATGAGTATTATTAAATTCCGTGAATGTTTATTAAAATTCTCTAGCATTTTTAACTTCGTGGGCATATTAAAAAAATTGTGAGCATGTTTTAAATTCATAATTTTTAAACATACGATCATTTTTCATTTCCTGGAAATTTTAAGAAATGTGCGGATATTTCTGAAACTTGTAAATATTTTTTCTAAACATGTTTTTATAAAATCATGAGAATTTTTTAAGGTTTACAATCAGTTTAATTTTTTGTGAAAATATTATAAAAATGTTATTTTTAAAAATATACGAACTCTTTCATGATATATTTTTCAAATGTTGTATTTTCTTCATTTTTTGGTGAAATTGACATTTTCTTATCTGTGAAGATAAAAGGAATCCTAAAAATAATCTTTTGCTCAACTAGTACATGGGTCGGACACATTTTATTGGACGCGGGATCAGAGCTCTCATAAATCACATAGAAAGGCGCCGGCTCCAAGCAAGTGAAGTGAAGTTAATAATCATCGCCTCGGTTTCTTGCAAGAGAACATGGTTTGTGAGAAATACTATAGCTCAAGAAGATAATTGGACGCTATAGTGACTGCAGGTAACATTGCCCACTGATAGTCACGATTCAATACAAGTGACATGCATAATTTAAACTTCTGAAGGTATACAGAAATATACTGAAGTGTCAGTTTGGGGATTTCTTCTGGCGTGGTCAAATTGGTACCGCTTATGAGCACGACGAAACCAATTATCAAAACTAACTGCAATCTAAAGTTCTCATCCGAGACTCTCGTATTCCTTTTGCTGTATGACAGCAATCTAAAGTTCTGAACTGCTGTGATGTCTACACACCTTCAAAAGTATGGTTGCACTACTTGTTACCGGATTGTGGTTCTCTGAATCGAGTAAATACAACACCAAGAACTTGATACTTCCATTTTCTCCACCTGTGAAATTTCAGTCATCTTGTTGCACACACATGATAGTGATATTTTTTCCTTTTCACCACCAGTATATTTGTATTACAAAATTATAGGGTCTTTTTGTTGTATACTTCAGCACTTGTGTGTATCTTGTCTTTAGTGTGTACTGAGTCATCATCCTGTATCAAGTATTCAGTTTCATAATAGGTGTTCCTGAAATTGTTCATGTGGGAGGGTGTCCACGGCTGTAGGTATCAAAGGAAAAATGTGTTGAGATACTGTAATATGTTGATGGAATTTTTGTCCATCAAAATGACAATGGTCGTCTTCGGTTATTCTGCAAGGAACAGACTTCCTCGGTCACTAATTCACTGTGGATAACGATCTCAACTTGGATAAACTTGCTCCTTCAAATAAGAAAAAACACGCTGCATTGCTGTAAAATGTCTTCCAAGGACAGAATATCATTCCTTCATCTGAACTGTTCTTGAGAAATGAAGATAATCTACAAGAAACTTGACCCAATGCAATGCACCACTACTATCTCATTTTTCATTGCTCACTGGCGTTCACTTCTGTAGGATTCTAGGATTCACGGGTCATTGCTCTAACTGTTTTCCATTCCTGCTATAACTAGATGGAAAGTGCGGCTTGCCGCACCCCGCACCCCTACCGGGTGCGGTCATATCCAACCTGGTAATATAGCTATCAGATCAAATGTGTAAGAACAACATCAGGATTCAACAATCCAATGGGCAACAACTCAAAGCAGTCCAATCATATGTCTGACAATTTTATTAGCCATTAAGCAACCAAACGTTGTATGCGTAACTGCAATGAAGGTGGTACAAAAAGAGATAAGAGGAAGAATGATGGCAAACAGATACAAAAGGAAACACGAGATCACTTATCAAACATTAGGATTTCTCAAAGACACATGAGGAAGCCAACACTTATTAATAGTAACCCGGTAGGAACCGCCTTGGAGCATGATGACTGTCTTAAGGTAATGATCCAGCATCTGTTGTTTCTCAGCGAAGCATTAGTCTAGAGCAAAGAATCAAAATCCATTACAAACTTAAATATGGTTCAGTAGAAAACATCAAATTTAGTACAAAGAGCATATGGTCAAGTACAATGCTGATGGATATTTCACTCACACAAAAGGTGACATACATATATACTTTTTTACAAAGGGAGATTGCCTAACCCATACTAAAATAGCTATGTGCATGATTTGGGAAAATAGGCAAGAGAAGGTAAGTATCAGCAACGGTATGAAGCGAGCGCATCGACTATCCATCCATAAGCATATGCAAAAAGATCACACGACAAACGGATACATCTTATAGACTATTCTTATAGACTATTACATCGTTCACTTAGTTTTACTAACCTACCAAACTACCTATGCCATCAGAAAACCTGAGCAATTTCTGATCACATGACCTGGTTCTGTTTAGTTTTTACGTCTGCCAGTTGTCGATCCAAACAGAAGAAAGATGAAATTTAGATCTGATGTATACATACTGTTTTCTGAGAAATATTGATCCATATTGTATTAAGAAAAACTCAAATGCCAGCACAAATGCTGCCTCTGTTACTTTTATCCAAGAGAATAGAGCTAAATCTGAGAGGGAGCATGAGAGATAGAGGAGGCAACCTAGACTAACCAGGGGGTGAGGATGGCAGGGTGATGGTGACAGTGGGTGTATCATTCTATCCAAATGTTGTAATGTTTTTCCTTGAATGTTTAGGATTCAGTTCCTTGAGCTATTGCATCCATCCTAAGTGCATGCGCATTAACAATTCTAAGACGACAGAAACATGGAAAAGGCAAGAGGACCAAATATACATGAGATTTTTTTCCTGAAAACAGAAACGTACCTTATTAGCCTATAAAAGTGCATTGATTGTTATAAATACTTAGGAATTCAGAATGACAAATTTAAGCAAGAAAATCACACTGGAGCTGTTATATTTACTTAGGAATTCAGATTATTGTGTTTCCTATGGAGGCCCCATAACCTGAATAAACATAGATGCACAGAAGATCAAGTAAAAAAAAGCTTTAGTAGATTCATGAAAGGCAGATGTGAAGATAGAAGGCATGACAAAACAGTCCAGATTTTGTATCAGCCAGTCATATATACAATCATTTTGCCTCTATAAAAATCATTGTAATGGTGGATTAATAAATCAAGCAATTTTAAATTACACACGAAATATCTAAGACTAAGCTCTAGTTGGTGCACTTTAGAGAAGTTGATCAGTTTGGCGAAACTACGGAAGCAAAGGAAGATTTTAGGATTCCAAAGGTTGTATGATTATGTAAAACTTACACACCTAAAGGGACCATCTAAGCGCAAACCAGCAAGAGATGCAAATTAACAAGGGCGTGATAATTTTTTGAAGGAACAAAGCAAACCAGGGTAAAAGAGCACATGTTATTTACTGATTATGTATATCTTATCCTATTATTGTTGTCATGGCTTGCTTTCTCCTTAAGAAAATTATCATGCCCTTGTTAGGGCTAGCAAGCGCGAACGAAAAATGAAGGAACCAGTAAAAGGAGCAATCGAAATGGCAAAAGAGTGAAAAAGCTACAGGACCAAGAAGACAACATCCAAAGTTTGATATTTCCATCAGCTTAATTCTGTGACACACATCGTTGAGGCAGCCCTGCCTTTGAACTGCGTTCTGCGCCGCAGACAACACAAACTAAAACTGATAAAGTTGAGACAAATAAGGGTAAATATATTGTAACAACCAGCGAATGGGTTCTTGAACCAAGCTGGCAAACAAAGCTATATATCATGTCATAGTACTTGGCGCTGCAGATAACTAACTATATCAATTCGTCCCAAAATATATTTTACATGGATTTTTTTGCACAATGTTACTTCACAAACATGGATTGAAGATGGAATATTTACCATAACAATACTTGCATAAATGCAAAGCATGTATAAATTGATGCTACATGTAGCGATTGAAAAAACGTCTTACATTATGGGACGGAGGGAGTAGAAATAAGAGGGAGGAAGGGATAGGTGAGGGAGAGGAACCTGGAGGTGCAGGGGCACAAATCTGGTCTGAGCTTGACCTTCCTCCTGCTGCTGCTGGTGACCATCTAGAAATTGGAGCCAAGGGAGTAATAACAGGACGGTGTCGAGCAATCGTGCCTGGTGGGCATCGGTGCACCCACATCTCTTGGTCCATAACCTACCATCGTAGTGTAAGAGAACTGCCTGGTTATCACTCATCAGAACGACCGTCCAATGTATAAGTTATTACAATAATAGATTAATTTCATAATTCTTTTCAGTAATCTCCATGTCAAATACATGAATCAAATGAGTGAATAAAAGTAAGTGTATGCTGACTGGTACTCAGATATTGAATGCAAGCCAGTTAATTGTGAATAACCAACATATCTTTCTGACTCTTAAATTTTTTCCTTTCTTCCTTCAACACAAATCATATCCTAAGTTCTCAAGCGAAAACAAAATGACTTACTGCTTATTTTAAGAATGTGGTTTGATTCCCTCGAAAGCTCAATTACAGATCCCTTTGGTAATTTGTTTTCATCCTTGAAAAGTGAAACAAAACTGCAGAAGATCAAGCTGTCAAAATCAGACGAGAAATTATATATGACCCATTATATATTGATAGTTGAACTTGGTGAGCACATCATATGTTAAGATTGGACAATATGACTAAACACAACAATGGAGCAAGTATCATTCAAGTAAACCAACACTGACACACTTCAGTATTTGGGTTCAGGTGTGTGAACCGTGCGCACGCACAAACAGAGTGAGCGAATGAGTGCGTGGGTGAGTCTCGGAAAGAGAAAGAGAGAGAGAGAGAGAGAGAGAGAGAGAGAGAGAGAGAGAGAGAGAGAGAGAGAGAGAGAGAGAGAGAGAGAGATGGGGATCGTACCGGATCCAAAGCAACAGGTAGCCAAGCTGTGATAAATCCATCGACGGCGGCTCAGTTCCCGCGCCAACCCAACCAGATCAGAGAGATCAACACGAGGCATCTGAGAAGTAAAGGAGAAGAATATATTACTACGCAGCCTCTTTAAAGTTCAGAAGGAGAATCTCAGATAGAGTGACCATTGTAAACGATTTATGCACAAAAATCAATAATGCAGAGGAACATAATGTGTATCTTTGCTGCTTTATACTCAAATGGAACCAAACCTATCAATATCATTTAAGATCTGATACTCATACATCTATCGAGTTGGAACCTATCAAGCAATTTAAGATCTGATACTCATACATCTATCGAGTTGGAACCAAACCTATCAATATCATTTAAGTTAATTCTAAAAGTAGATGGGAGTAAGGCGAGCAAAGATCACTTGAGTTCAAAACTGTCAGGTTGGCCTAATTTGCATGGCACCAACATTTTTAGTACAATAATGAAAACTGCACGCGTCCTCAGAATTATCTTGGACAATTAGATCTTAAGGTGCAGCTACGATCAGTGTGAATGTAAACACAGTACAGTGAATGTAGCAGATATATTCCAGGAACTCAAGCAGATCCATCCATAAAACTGAAACACTAAAAAGATTAGTGTGCCAAGTTATGCTCATACAGTACCAAGCAATATCAAAAAGGAATAAATCAGACTACATATAACTCAAAAGAAAGCTCCCAACAAACAACAATTTGTATATCCGCCTAGACAATCTTGGCAATTAACAAATGCTGATAATATATCTACAACAGTGAGGAATCTCACCGGATATAGTCCAAAGCAGCAAGGTAAAGTGGTACATTAGTATACGCGCAGACAACTATTTCCTTATATCATATCAAAGCAAATCAATTTAAGAAATTCAAGTTCAAATCCAAATGCTGTGAGGCACATTATTGTTTCTGAGCCCTGGTCAGCCAGAAAAAAAAATACAAAAACAATAAAACAGAACATGAGAACAATGAAGGCATGATAAAATCAAGTGGCCATCTAATTCAGTAGTCTAGTAACCTAATTTTACAGAAACTATACATAAAAGAAGAAATATTTTATCCGCAACATCAAAAGCTATATATCATAAGAATCATTTCAGAAGTAACACTAAAAGCTTTATACAAATTGTTATGAAACATGGTAAAAATGGTCAAGAAAATTGACAAGAGGCAACTGATGTTTAGGCTGCGGCCAATCGACATGTTTTCCTGGGTGCAATGGTAGCCATCGATATCTTGGCGCGCCACAGAGCATTTAGATAGCACATTATAGGACAATGATTAGGCAACAACAAATGTAACTACTTAGACAGAAAAACAACTTAGAATCCCATGCTCTAGTAGCCGCCAACAGTGATTAGTCAGCTTAAAGGAGAAACTCTACATGAAGCAAGATCAGATGTACCTTAAGGCACCAAGAAATAATGGCTACTTCAGTTGTTGAACCTGTAACACCAGCTGCTCCCCCATCCTATACATTTAAAAGAACAGGTGAAATTGTGTGGAAGCAACTCATATATGTTATGACAGTTAGCATAGCATCCTCCCTAGGCTGTATCGGCCATCTTGCCCATTCCGATTACTGTCTGATTATTGGCAGGAAATACTAAACTGGGGTAATTTTATGAGATCATATCTTAAACTTAGACAGTGCCTTTACATGTAACCAACTCGTTTATTTGAGGTTCTTAGCAGTTTCACCAAATACATGTATCTTAAACTTAGGCAGTTTCCACACCGCTAAGAACCTCAAGTGAGCATAATTTTCATGTGTTTGGTGGAACTGACAAAGTGTTGATAGCTGATACATTATTCTGGACTCCACTGGATCTCATCCGAAATTTGATTCAATCTACAGTTGCTACTTTCAGAAAGTAGTTAGTAATCTCCTACGGAAACCGAACATATATACCCTCAACGCGGAAAAGAAACAGGGTGGAGGAAGAGAGGTAGGAGGAGGCACCTGAGGCGAGACTAAGATGGCGACGACGGGGAGGCGAAGAGCATCCAAATCCTGGTTCACCTGCGGAACATGGATGAAATCAACACCCAACACGCTCAACGGCAAAGAAACGAGAGGAGGAGTGAAAGAGCTATGAGAAGGAAAGTGCACAAAGCTACCAGTTGTTGGATTCAAAAGAGGACCAAGGATATTAAAACTGTCTTTATCTTGACTTCTCTTCCTCGAGGTCCGACAATTTTCATTGCTGGATGGTAATTTGCGGACATCATGAATCCAACACCCACCTCATTGACAAACCGTCTAATACCACAGCAATGTAAAAGGGAATAACAAAAATTAACACACCAGGTTTTCTTAAGATGCACAAACATGACTGAAATATAAGATGTGAGGGTAAGAAGTTCAAGGACAGATACCTTTCCATGCATGACTGAAAGAATAATAAATACTATAAGCAAATAAGCGACATATTGGTCGACTATGCAGCTATATAATGCACAAAGCTACCAGATCTAGAATAAATATTGCAAAAAAGGTTGTGACCAACAATCAACTCCATATAATGTAGTTTATGTGACACAAAAGTGGGTGTCATTGCGTATTTTGATTGGTTAAGAAAAGTATGTAGCACCATGCAACCTTGGTTTTTGCTCAGTTGGACCAATTGTGTGAGTAACTTTGAAAAGGGGGTGTATGTTTGCCTAAATCACGGTGGTTGGTAAAATGCCTGTGCTACTTTGAAGTACTAACATATAGAAAAGTTCCCTAAAAAACATATAGAAAAGTCAAAGCAGCCAAAAGGTGCCTCTGATAGTCTGATTACTCCTCAAGGAATACATCAAGTGATGCTTGATACTAACGGCTGTTGCATCCGACAAGTCACAATCTATCTCCACTAGCAGGAGGCACCCCTTGCGGTATGATTTGCATTCGCTGGTATTAGAAATCGATGCACACATACTGTAGAGGCTATTAATGTTGGGGAACGTAGCAGAAATTCAAAATTTTCTTACGTGTCACCAAGATCTATCTATGGAGAAACCAACAACGAGGGGAAGGAGAGTGCATCTACATACCCTTGTAGATCGCTAAGCGGAAGCGTTCAAGAGAACGGGGTTGAAGGAGTCGTACTCTTCGTGATCCAAATCACCGGAGATCCTAGTGCCGAACGGATGGCACCTCCGCATTCAACACACGTACAGCCGGTGGCGCCTCCCACGCCTTGATCCAGCAAGGAGAGAGGAGAGGTTGAGGAAGACTCCGGCCCAAAGAAAGACAACGGTGTGGTGGTGATGGAGGAGCGTGGCAATCCTGCAGGGCTTCGCCAAGCACCGCGGGAGAGGAGAAGGGAGAGAGGTAGGGCTGCGCCAAGGAGAGGTTAAACTCATCTATTGGCAGCCCTCAAGACCTCAACTATATATAGGGGAGAGGGAGGGGGTGCGCCCCTCTAGGGTTTCCACCCCAAGGGGTGCGGCTGTCCCCAATCCCATCTAGGGTGGCGGCCAAGGGGGGAGAGGGGAAACTTGCCCCCCAAGTTAGGCGGGTGCGCCCCCTCCCCCAACCCTAGGCGCCTTGGGCCCTTGTGGGGGCGACCAGCCCACCTGGGCTGGTACCCTCCCACACTTGGCCCATGCAGCCCTCGGGGCGGTGGCCCCACTTGGTGGACCTCGGGACCCTTCCGGTGGTCCCAAGACGTTCACAAATAAAACCCGAAACTTTTCCGATGACCAAAACAGGACTTCCCATATATAAATCTTTACCTCCGGACCATTCCGGAACTCCTCGTAACATCCGGGATCTCATCCGGGACTCCAAACAACATTCGGTAACCACATACAAACTTCCTTTATAACCCTAGCGTCGCCATCGAACCTTAAGTGTAGACCCTACGGGTTCGGGAACCATGTAGACATAACCGAGACGTTCTCCGGTCAATAACCAACAGCGGGATCTGGATACCCATGTTGGCTCCCACATGTTCCACGATGATCTCATCGGATGAACCACGATGTCAAGGACTCAATCGATCCCGTATACAATTCCCTTTGTCCAGCGGTATTGTACTTGCCCGAGATTCGATCGTCGGTATACCGATACCTTGTTCAATCTCGTTACCGGCAAGTCTCTTTACTCGTTCCGTAACACATCATCCCGCGATCAACTCTTTGATCACATTGTCCACATTATGATGATGTCCTACCGAGTGGGCCCAGAGATACCTCTCCGTTACACGGAGTGACAAATCCCAGTCTCGATTCGTGCCAACCCGACAAACACTTTCGGAGATACCTGTAGTGCACCTTTATAGCCACCCAGTTACGTTGTGACGTTTGGTACACCCAAAGCATTCCTACGGTATCCGGGAGTTGCACAATCTCATGGTCTAAGGAAAAGATACTTGACACTAGAAAAGCTTTAGCATACGAACTACGATCTTTGTGCTAGGCTTAGGATTGGGTCTTGTCCATCACATCATTCCGCTAATGATGTGATCCCATTATCAACGACATCCAATGTCCATGGTCGTGAAACTGTAACCATCTATTGATCAACGAGCTAGTCAACTAGAGGCTTACTAGGGACATGGTGTTGTCTATGTACCCACACATGTATCCGAGTTTCCTATCAATACAATTATAGCATGGATAATAAACGATTATCATGAACAAGGAAATATAATAATAACTAATTTATTATTGCCTCTAGGGCATATTTCCAACAGTCTCCCACTTGCACTAGAGTCAATAATCTAGTTCACATCGCCATGTGATTAACACTCACAGTCACATCGCCATGTGACCAACATCCAAAGAGTTTACTAGAATCAATAATCTAGTTCACATCACTATGTGATTAACACTCAATGAGTTCTGGGTTTAATCATGTTTATGCTTGTGAGAGAGGTTGTAGTCAACGGGTTTGCAATATTCAGATCCCTATGTATTTCGCAAAGCTTTATGTCATATCGTAGATGCTGCTACCACGTTCCACTTGGAGCTATTCCAAATTGTTGCTCCATTATACGTATCCGGTATCTCTACTCAGAGCTATCCGGATAGGTGTTAAGCTTGCATCGATGCAACTCTTTATGTCGAACTTTTTATCACCTCCATAACCGAGAAACATATCCTTATTCCTCTAAGGATAATTTTGACCGCTATCTGGTGATCCACTCCTTGATCATCTTTGTACCCTCTTGCCAGATATGTAGCAAGGCACACATCAGGTGCGGTACACAAGACAAAGATACCGTAGAGCCTACGTCTAAGGCATAGGGGACGACCTTCGTCCTTTCTCTCTTCTTTGCCGTGGTCGAGCTTTAACTCTTAACTTCATACCTCACAATTCAGGCAAGAACTCCTTCTTTGACTGATTCATCTTGAACACCTTCAAGATTATGTCAAGGTATGTGCTCATTTGAAAGTATTATTAAACATTTTGATCTATCTTATAGATCTTGATGCTTATTGTTCAAGTAGCCTAATCCAGGTTTTCCATTGAAAAAACACTTTTCAAACAACCCTATATGCTTTACAGAAAATTCTACATCATTTCTGATCAACAATATGTCAACAACATATACTCATCAGAAATTCTATAGTGCTCCCACTCACTTCTTTGGAAATACAAGTTTCTCATAAACTTTGTATAAACCCAAAATCTTTGATCATCTCATCAAAGCGCACATTCCAACTCCGTGATGCTTACTCCAGTCCTTAGAATGATATCTGGAGCCAGCATATCTTTTAGCATCCTTAGGATCGACAAAAACTTTCTGATTGTATCACATACAACCTTTCCTTACGAAGACTGGTAAGGAAACTCGTTTTGACATCCATTTGCCGATTTCATAAATGCAGCTCATGCTAACATGATTCCGACGGACTTAAGCATCGCTACGAATGAGAAAATCTCATCGTAGTCAACTCCTTGAACTTGTGAAAAACTCTTCGCCACAAGTCGAGCTTCATAGACGGTGACATTACCGTCCACGTCTGTCTTCTTCTTAAAGATCCATTTATCTCAATGGCTTGCCGATCATCGGGCAAGTCCACCAAAGTCCATGCTTTGTTCTGATACATGGATCCTATCTCGGATTTCATGGCTTCTAACCATTTGTCGGAATATGAGCCCACCATCGCTTCCCCATAGCTCGTAGGTTCATTGTTGTCTAGCAACATGACCTTCAAGACAGGATTCTTGTATCACTCAAGTAGTACGCATCCTTGTCCCCTACGAGGTACGCAGTAGTGACTTGATCCAAAACTTCATGATCACTATCATAAGCTTCTACTTCAATTGGTGTAGGTGCCACAGGAACAACTTCACGTGCCTCGCTACACACTTGTTGAAGTGACGGTTCAATAACCTCATCAAGTCTCCACCATACTCCCACTCAATTCTTTCGAGAGAAACTTTTCCTCGAGAAAGGACCCGTTTCTAGAAACAATCACTTTTGCTTCCGGATCTGAATTAGGAGGTATACCCAACCATTTTGGGTATCCTATGAAGATGCATTTATCTGTTTTGGGTTCGAGCTTATCACGATGAAACTTTTCACATAAGCGTCAGCCCCAAACTTTCAAGAAAGCGACAACTTAGGTTTCTCTAAACCATAGTTCTCACGGTGTCATCTCAACGGAATTACGTGGTGCCCTATTAAAGTGAGTGCGGTTGTCTCTAACGCCTAACCCATGAACGATAGTGGTAATTCGATAAGAGACATCATGGTACGCACCATATCCAATAGGGTGCAACTATGATGTTCGGACACACCATCACACTATGGTGTTCAGGCGGTATTTATTGTGAAACAATTTCCACAATGTCTTAATTATGTACCAAACTCGCAACTCGAGATATCCATCTCTATGATCACATCACAGACATTTTATCCTCTTGTCACGAAGATCTTCAACTTCACTCTGAAATTACTTGAACCTTTCAATAATTCAGACTTGTGTTTCATCAAGTAAATATACTCAACATCTACTCGAATCATCTGTGAAGTAAGAACATAACGATATTCACTTTGATGCCTCAAAGACTCATTGGACTGCACACATCAAAATGTGTTACTTCCAACAAGTTGCTATCTTGTTCCATCTTACTGAAAACGAGGCTTTCAGTCATCTTGCCCATGTGGTATGGTTTGCATATCTCAAGTGATTCAAAATCAAGTGAGTCTAAACGATCCATCTGCATGGAGTTTCTTCATGCGTATACACCAATAGACATGGTTAGCATGTCTCAAACTTTTCAAAAACGAGTGAGTCCAAAGATCCATCAACATGGAGCTTCTTCATGCGTTTTATACCAATATGACTTACATGGCAGTGCCACAACCAAGTGGTACTATCATTACTATCTTATATCTTCCGGCATGAAAATGTGTATCACTACGATCGAGATTCAATAAACCATTCCTTTAGGTGCAAGACCATTGAAGGTATTATTCAAATAAATAGAGTAACCATTATTCTCCTTAAATGAATAACCGTATTGCGATAGACATAATCCAATCATGTTTATGCTCAACGCAAACACCAAATGACAATTATTCAGGTTTAATACTAATCTTGATGGTAGAGGGAGCGTGCGATGTTTGATCACATCAAACTTGGAAACACTTCCAACACATATCGTCAGCTCACCTTTAGCTAGTCTCCGTTTATTCCGTAGCCCTTTTATTTCGAGTCAGTAACACTTAGCAACCGAACCGGTATCTTAATACCCTGGTGCTACTAGTAAAGTACACATTAACATAATGTATATCCAATATACTTCTATCGACCTTGCCAGCCTTCTCATCTACCAAGTATCTAGGGTAATTCTGCTCCGATGGCTGTTCCCCTTATCACGAAGCACTTAGTCTCGGGTTTGGGTTCAACCTTGGGTTTCTTCATTAGAGCAGCGGCTGATTTGTTGTTTCATGAAGTATCCCTTCTTGCCCTTGCCCTTCTTGAAACTAGTGGTTTCACCAACCATCAACAATTGATGCTCCTTCTTGATTCCTACTTTCGCGGTGTCAAATATTGCGAATATCTCAAGGATCATCATATCTATCCCTGATTTGTTATAGTTCATCACGAAGCTCTAGCAGCTTGGTGGCAATGACTTTGGAGAAAGATCACTATCTCTGGAAGATCAACTCCACTCGATTCAAGTGATCGTTGCACCCAGACAATCTGAGCACAAGCTCAACGATTGAGCTTTTCTCCCTTAGTTTGCAGGCTAAGAAAATCGTCGGAGGTCTCATACCTCTTGACGTGGGCACGAGTCTGAAATCCCAATTTCAGCCCTCGAAACATCTCATATGTTCATGACGTTTGAAAAACGCCTTTGGTGCCTCAACTCTAAACCGCTTAACCGAACTATCACGTAGTTATCAAAACATGTATGTACGATGTTCGCAACATCCACGAGGCGATGTTTGGGGTTCAAAGACATCGAGCGGTGCATTAAGGACATAAGCTTTCTTACATCCGCATAATCGCCATCTTGTCAACTTTCAACTATATTTTCTCTAGGAACGTATCTAAAACAGTAGAACTAAAACGCGAGCTACGACATAATTTGCAAAGATCTTTTGACTATGTTCAGGATAATTAAGTTCATCTTATGAACTCCCACTCAGATAGACATCCCTCTAGTCATCTAAGTGATTACATGATCCGAGTCAACTAGGTCGTGTCCGATCATCACGTGAGACGGACTAGTTATCATCGGTGAACATCTTCATGTTGATCGTATCCTCCATACGACTCATGCTCGACCTTTTCGGTCTCTTGTGTTCCGAGGCCATGTCCGTACATGCTAGGCTCGTCAAGTTAACCTAAGTGTTTCGCGTGTGTAAATCTGGCTTACACCCGTTGTATGTGAACGTAAGAATCTATCACACCCGATCATCACGTGGTGCTTGAAACGCATTTAACTTTCGCAATGGTGCACAGTTAGGGAACACTTTCTTGAAATTTTAATGAGGGATCATCTTATTTACTACCGTCGTTCTAAGCAAATAAGATGCATAAACATGATAAACATCACATGCAATCAAAAGTGACATGATATGGCCAATATCATTTTGCTCCTTTGATCTCCATCTTCGGGGCTCCATGATCATCATCGTCACCGGCATGACACCATGATCTCCATCATCGTGTCTCCATGAAGTTGTCTCGCCAACTTATTACTTCTACTACTATGGCTACCAGTTAGCAATAAAGTAAAGTAATTGCATGGCATTGTTCAATGACACGCAGGTCATACAATAAATTAAGACAACTCCTATGGCTCCTGCCGGTTGTCATACTCATCGACATGCAAGTCGTGATTCCTATTACAAGAACATGATCAATCTCATACATCACATATCATTCATCACATTCTTCTTGGCCATATCACATCACATAGCATACCCCCGCAAAAACAAGTTAGACGTCCTCTAATTGTTGTTTGCATGTTTCTGATGGCTGCTATGGGTTTCTAGCAAGAACATTTCTTACCTACGCAAAAACCGCAACGTGATATGTCAATTGCTATTTACCCTTCATAAGGACCCTTTTCATCGAATCCGATCCGACTAAAGTGGGAGAGACTGGCACCCGCTAGCCACTTTATGCACCAAGTGCATGTCAGTCGGTGGAACCTGTCTCACGTAAGTGTACGTGTAAGGTCAGTCCAGGCCGCTTCATCCCACAATACCGTCGAAACAAGATTGGACTAGTAACGGTAAGCATATTAAAAAAAATCAACGCCCACAACTACTTTGTTTTCTACTCATGCAAAGAATGTACGCAATAGACCTAGCTCTGATACCACTGTTGGGGAACGTAGCAGAAATTCAAAATTTTCTTACGTGTCACCAAGATCTATCTATGGAGAAACCAGCAACGAGGGGAAGGAGAGTGCATCTACATACCCTTGTAGATCGCTAAGCGGAAGCGTTCAAGAGAACGGGGTTGAAGGAGTCGTGATTGTCGTGATTCAAATCACCGGAGATCCTAGTGCCGAACGGACGGCACCTCCGCGTTCAACACACGTACAGCCCGGTGACGTCTCCCACGCCTTGATCCAGCAAGGAGAGAGGGAGAGGTTGAGGAAGACTCCGTCCAGCAGCAGCACAACGGTGTGGTGGTGATGGAGGAGCGTGGCAATCCTGCAGGGCTTCCCCAAGCACCATGAGAGGAGAGAAGGGAGAGAGGTAGGGCTGCGCCAAGGAGAGGTCAAACTCATCTATTGGCAGCCCTCAAGACCTCAACTATATATAGGGGAGAGGGAGGGGTGCGCCCCCTCTAGGGTTTCCACCCCAAGGGGTGCGGCTGCCCCCAATCCCATCTAGGGTGGCGGCCAAGGGGGCGAGAGGGGAAACTTGCCCCCCAAGTTAGGTGGGTGTGCCCCCTCCCCCAACCCTAGGCGCCTTGGGCCCTTGTGGGGGGGTGCACCAGCCCACCTGGGGCTGGTCCCCTCCCACACTTGGCCCATGCAGCCCTCCGGGGCCGGTGGCCCCACTTGGTGGACCCTCGGGACCCTTCCGGTGGTCCCGGTACGTTACCGATAAAACTCGAAACTTTTTCGATGACCAAAACAGGACTTCCCATATATAAATCTTTACCTCCGGACCATTCCGGAACTCCTCGTGATGTCCGGGATCTCATCCGGGACTCCGAACAACATTCAGTAACCACATACAAACTTCCTTTATAACCCTAGCGCCATCGAACCTTAAGTGTGTAGACCCTACGGGTTCGGGAATCATGCGCATATGACCGAGACGTTCTCCGTCAATAACCAACAAATGGGATCTGGATACCCATGTTGGCTCCCACATGTTCCACGATGATCTCATCGGATGAACCACGATGTCAAGGACTCAATCGATCCCGTATACAATTCCCTTTGTCCGGTATTATTGTACTTGCGAGATTCGATCGTCCGTATACCGATACCTTGTTCAATCTCGTTACCGGCAAGTCTCTTTACTCGTTCCGTAACACATCATCCCGCGATCAACTCTTTGATCATATTGTGCACATTATGATGATGTCCTACCGAGTGGGCCCAGAGATACCTCTCCGTTACACGGAGTGACAAATCTCTCGATTTGTGCCAACCCAACAGACACTTTCGGAGATACCTGTAGTGCACCTTTATAGCCACCCGATTACGTTGCCAGGACGCTTGGTACACCCAAAGCATTCCTACGGTATCCGGAGTTGCACAATCTCATGGTCTAAGGAAAAGATACTTGACATTAGAAAAGCTTTAGCATACTGAACTACACGATCTTTGTGCTAGGCTTAGGATTGGGTCTTGTCCATCACATCATTACGCTAATGATGTGATCCCGTTATCAACGACATCCAATGTCCATTGTCGGAAGCTGTAACCATCTATTGATCAACGAGCTAGTCAACTAGAGGCTTACTAGGGACATGGTGTTGTCTATGTACCCACACATGTATCTGAGTTTCCTATCAATACAATTATAGCATGGATAATAAACGATTATCATGAACAAGGAAATATAATAATAACTAATTTATTATTGTTTCCAACAATTAAGATATCAGGCACAAGAAAAGCAAGTACAGTACAGAGGAAAAAGAGCAATCATAAGGCCAATCAAGCAGTACCTCGGGTCCCAACTCGATGTTGACACCCAACACCTCAAGCACATCGGCCGCCAAGAGTCGACGAGCTTCGCCATGCTCCCTTGCTGCAGTAAACGCACGGGAGAAGACATCGATGCAAGACAATACGTGCGCTGTGCAATCCAATACAAAAGGTGGGGTGGAAAATCAAAATACCTTGGCGACCTTGGCGCGGCGAGGATGGTGGAGCCGGTGGAGATGTTGATGTCCGCGCCCGTTGCAGCCAAAGGTTTACAATGTCTATGGCGGCGTGCAGCCCTCGACCTGACGCAGCTTGCTCATTATCACCTTGTCCAGCCCGACGATCGAAGAACGGCCCGACAAAACCCAAATCGATGGCTGTAGAAATTTCGCTCCATTTCGGCCAATCGGCGGTAGCGTCGAGATCAGATAAATTAGACACCTCTTCATGGGTCTCGCCCTTGGCCCGGGAGGAGCAGGAGGAAGGCAGCGATCCACGCCTCGTTCTTCTTGTTGAGCGGCCTTTGCTGTCGCCTCTGCCTCGTCCCATCGAGAAGTCGGCCCGCCGATCACCGCTTCCAAAGACCACACACCGGCCACAGGATGTGGATTGAAAGAAAAACAAGGTCAATCACCGAAGGGAACAGGGGGGCATTGCGGCCAAGACGCACCGCTTTCGAAGGTGTCGGTTCAAGTGGCGGCGGATCAGACTGCAACGCTGGCGGTGGGAGGCGCCGAGCGATGGGTCACAATACCGGGGTGGCGCAGGAGGGGGACGGGACGAGGGTCTGGGGAAGCGAGCTTGAGCGCGAGGGCGAGAGGCCGAGCGGGCGACGACGGAAGGCCGAAAGGGACGACGGCGCGGACGGGAGGAGGGAAAGGCGTGAGGGTGAGCGGGGCAATGGCGCATAGGGTTTCAGAGAAAAGCGAGATAGGGAGAGGAAGAGGATGCGTGGGGAAGCGGCTTAGGGTTACACACGGCGTTGGCTTTTATACACCCACGACGTGAAATGACCGGAATGCCCTGGTGGGGGTATGGTATTTACATTCTGTTGCCATTGGAATTTTATCCGACGGCCCAGGACGATCGGGTAAATATCAGACGGCCCAGGGCGATCTGGCCTGAGATCCGACGGTCTGTATCGCAAGGAGATTTCGATCCGACGGTCCAGAATCCAAACGAACAGCATTTTATTTCAGACTCTAACAAGGGGATACAGTAAACACATCAAGTAAGAACTGATCTTCCCAGGTTTTAAGATAAATTATTCTGTCGCTAAACTCCCCTGATCTAGGGCATCATATGACATTAGGAAAATTAAAATGGAGAATTATGTTGATAAGCTAGTTAATAGGATAAACTGAAGGATTAAATTGTTGCTGCCAGTGCCAAAATGTATGATGCAACAGATGAATTATTACTGCAGTAACAGAAAGAAAAGAACAGCAGGAATAGAGCAATTTACACTTCTGATTAACAAGAACCACATGATGATTTGCACATAGCAAATCAATCTAGAAATTGATGTATGAAATGCAGGCTCATCCCAATCTCAATTACACACATTGTTGCAACGTATAAGGATCATAAATGGTGCCCGGTACAGATGCATCAGATCAAATAGCAGAAACGGATCAAATGATGTTGGTGATTCGGCCATACACGATTGTTCGGCAAACAAGTACGATCCGTCAGGGTCTCCTGGTAAAAGAATGGCAAAACAATCTACTCCCAGGCGCACACAATTTTGCATCAGAGAAGAAAGAACAAATTCACATCAACAGAGATGCAGCAGAACAAAATCAGAGACACGGTATTTCACTGAGACAAGTTTGATTTCCAGCAACACATGCGAACAACTTTGTTCCACGATTCAGTTCGAATTACAGAGCAAACAGAGAACTAAACAAGTCGCGGTATCATCAAGCTTTTGGGATCTGCAGGGGGGCGAGGAAGAGCCTAGCCGCCGAAGCCGTAGAGGGTGCGTCCCTGGCGCTTGAGGGCGTAGACGACGTCCATTGCGGTGACGGTCTTGCGGCGGGCGTGCTCGGTGTAGGTGACGGCGTCGCGGATGACGTTCTCAAGGAAGATCTTGAGCACGCCGCGGGTCTCCTCGTAGATGAGGCCGGAGATGCGCTTCACGCCGCCCCTCCTCGCCAAACGCCGGATGGCCGGCTTGGTGATGCCCTGGATGTTGTCGCGCAGCACCTTCCGGTGGCGCTTGGCGCCGCCCTTGCCGAGCCCCTTGCCTCCCTTGCCGCGCCCGGACATGGCTGGCGGTCTCTCCTTGGTTCGAGCTGCGAGCGGGTGGAGTTCCGTCGAGGAGCGGTGGTGAATTTGTTTCGTGATTTGCCGGAGGCGGGGAGGGGATTTTAAGGTGGGCGAGAGGTGGGAGGAGGCGTGTTGCTGCCGTTCGATGCAGATGGAGTGCACGGTTGAGATTGCGATCCGGGGAAGGGACGCCGCGGATCGATCACGTGGCGGGAGGCTCCCATCGCTTGAGTGGCGGGCTGGGTCAGAGGTGTGGCCGCCGGCTCCAAAGTTTTGGGCTGTGGGCGCGATGTTTTCATGCTGCTGTACGCCAGTGGCGCCAACCTAGTTTCACAAAGTTTCACATCGCTAGATCTCCACCCCTCTCCGTCCGCTGCTCTGGCGGCTGGTGGAGAGGGGTGGGCTGGTGTTCCCCTTCCTGTTGTTCCACTGATCTAGAGATTCGTCTTCGTCTAGTAGTATCAATTTGGTGAGATTGATGTTGCATCGAATAATGTGGCATCGGCCTTTTCCCCATCACGGTGATCTCCTTTCCGGCGACGCCGCTGAGCTGATGGTCTTGTCTGCTTGCCGTTCGTTCGGACCGGTAGGCCTTATATTTCTTGTGTCTAGATGTTGTCGTCTCTCATGGCGACACTGACAAATAGGACAGACTGATGCCGCTATAGGGTTGGTGGCCCGATGGCTGCAGATTTGGCGTTCTTCCCCGTCAACAACGGCGGAATGTGTCAGATCTGGATCCAGGTTGGCGTGGGGAATATCCTCGGTCGACACGCCACATCGTCAAGTGCCTGTTCTACAGGTCTGGTCTTCGACTTACAACGCCTACAAGGCTATGGCGCTGGCCTGGATTTTGGTTTGCTGGTGCTCTGCCTCTTTCCCCTGTGTGAATCTCGACGGCGCTGGTGGTTGGCGGCTATTTCAAATTTGGTTGTTTGAAGTGACTCCAATAGATTTATTTGTAATATTCTTTCGTGTGGAGTTCTTTCTGCAAAGTTTTCTAGACATCTGTCATGTCCTAGTCTTTCTGATAGTTTCCGCATGTATGTATGTGTTTGTACTATGTTTTATTGATTAATACAATATGTGTGGTTCACAAAAAGTTTCACATCGCTCTTGTTTTTCTAAGCAAAAATAGTTCCACAAAGTTTCCTTGACTAGGCAACCTAGTTCTAGGGACAAAAGAAATTTTGAAGAATAAAAAGTAAATCGGCACTACAATTTTGATGAACCCGGATATCCTGGGAACGTCAGATTTGTAGCCCGTTCGAAATGAACGAATCGGTACCGAGGGAAAGATCAGCCTAGCGAACGAAAACGTTTGATCTGAGGGAGGCTGTCGGTGTCAAAACCGGCAGATCTCGGGTAGGGGATCCCGAACTGTTCATCTTAGGATCCAAGGTAACAGGAGACAGGGAAACGATGTTTTACCCTGGTTCGGACCCTCTTAATGGAGGTAATACCCTACTTCCTGCTTGATTGCCTTTGATGAGTATAGGGGTTACAAGAGTTGATCTAACTCGAGATCGTAATGGCTAAAACCTAGATGTCTAGACTGTATGATTATGATTGCCTCTACGGACTAAACCCTCCGGTTTATATAGACACCGGAGGGGGCTAGAGTTGTACAGAGTCGGTTTACAGAGAAATGAATCTTCAAATCCAAACGCCAAGCTTGTCTTCCACGCCAAGGGGAATCCCATCCGGACACGGGGGAACATCTTCCATCTTGTATCTTCACGGCCCACTAGTCTGTCCCAAGTCACATAGCCCGGACGCCCGATGACCCCTTAATCCAGGACTCCCTTAGTAGCCCCTGAACCATGCTTCAATGACGATATGTCCGGCACGCAGATTGTCTTCGGCATTGCAAGGCGGGTTCCTCCTCCGAATACTTTAAAGTAGTTGATCAACGCCGGCTCTGTTTAACAGTTACAACCCACTACCACAAGGGCATAATACTTAATCAAAAAACATAATATGTCTTTACTGACAGTTTCGCTGGCAAGACGTTACGCCTGACCTCTTCATTATTTCAAATCGGTTTTCAATCCCCCCGATTCGCGTTCCGAGATGCAGCCTCCGGTGACACGTCTTTTCAAAACAGAGATCGTCTCCCCTTATCACGGGATTCTCATCAATACGGGTTTGGGTAATCCAACCGTGCCGTTCGCACAACCCCTTGGGAATAGGCGAGTTTTAAGGCCCGTGGGGGGGACGCTCTATATTAACTGCCCTTATAAGGAGATAAGAATCCACCTTTTCACCCCACACCTTCTTCTTCCTCAGCCCATCCGCCCTCGAGCTCCAGCGCCCAAGCTTCGATCCCTTCCGCCTCCAGAAAACACTCTAGGCATGTCCGGATCTGGAACGCAGGGCAAGTGGATGGCCTCCTCCGTCACGGAGGAGAATATCAAGGAGGTCCGGGAAGCGGGGTACTTAGCCAAGGAAATCGCCCACCGGCTTCCGGCCAAGAAGCAGATCGTCCCTACTCCGGAGCCCCATGAGAGGGTAGTATTTATTCCTCATTTCCTTCGCGGGTTAGGGTTTCCCCTCCATCCTTTCGTCTGCGGCCTTATGTTTTACTACGGGCTAGATTTCCATCATCCAGCCCCGAATTCCTTTCTCAACATTTTGGCGTTCATCTTCGTGTGTGAGGCATTCCTCCGCATCCCTCCCCACTTCGGCCTATGGCTCAAGGTCTTCAATGTGAAGCCAAAAGTGGTGGATGGTACACATGTGGAGTGTGGCACCGCCATGGTGAGCAAACTTCCCAACGTCACTTGGCCCAAAGGCACCTTCGTGGAGACCGTGAAGGGGTGGCAGCAGGAGTGGTTCTACATCATGGAACCCCGTGACACCACATGGGCCGCTCCTCCCGAGTTCAAGTCCGGGCCTCCACTGCGGCTGACATCCTGGCTCAACAAGGCCCTGGACTGGGCGTCATTCGACGAGGTGACAATGATGCAGAAGCGCATCAAGAGTATGGTAGACAAGGATACCAGTCTTGCCAGCGTGATCCAGGTAATGCTCTTTCGCCGGATTCTCCCCTGTCAAGGTCGGACTCAGCACATGGGGGAGTTCGACCCAGCCGGTCCCCGGACCCTGCTGTGGTTCTTCGGCACAAAGCACGAAGACATGTGGAATCTGCTGTTCAAGACCCAAAAGTCGTGGCCGAAAACGACCGATGACCTCGGCCTCGACTATACTCATGCAGCGTCTCCTGTAAGTTTTCATGATAACTTTATTATTTGTAAATCCAAGGGGCGTACTAAGCTTTTCCATTCTACCCACAGGGCTGGACGAAGAAGGCGGAGCGGATTCATTGTCTGGCTCCGCTGCCTGAAGACCCAGCCATCCCTCTGTTAACGAGGATGCTAGTTCCGGCGCCATATCAGGCGCCGGAAAAGAAGGCCAAGAAGAAGGGCAAGGAGGCCAAAAGTGGCCTCCGCCGTAAGGGTGCTTCGGACGTGGTGTCCGAAGACATCGAGACTCACTCCTCCCCTGAAGAAGACGAAGGGGAGGAGGAAGAGAGTAATTCTCCCCTAAAGGGGGGAAAGTAGAAAGGGGGGCTTCCGTGGATCTGGAGGCGGAGGCGTCCAAGAAGGGAGAATCTCCCTCACGTACGACTTCGAATCAGACGCCGGTGAGTGGCGCCCCAGGCCGAAGCCCCTGCCGGATCATAAGTACCCCAAAGGCACTTGCATTTACGTATCCATCCGATTTTACGCTTTGTGATTTTAATATACTGAATTACGTGCCGCAGTCCGGCTCGCGTCCTCCCCCGGCAATCCTCATCTTCGGGGAATTCGCTGGATCCGAACGTGATGGATAGCGGGTCGCCTCCGCCGGCCTCCTCCCCCAAAGCTACGGACAATGCCGAAGTGTTGTCCCGAAGGACCCTTTCGGGTCAGGGAGAGGTGCGAGAAGCCGCCAAGGTGGCGCCAAAGGGTGATACCTCGGCTGCCGGAAACATGGGGGATTCGACCCCCATGGAGACTGGCGACGGGGGCCATGCCCAATTCGGCCCCCAACCGAATATTATTCCAGAGACCCGTACGGGTCCGGAATCAGGTGAGAAGCCTCCTTCGAAAGAAGGGGGTGCGCTAATCCCACCGGCGACCTCTGTCGATCCGGAGGCGCCGGATACTTTGGTGGAAGCGCTTTAGAATGCCACCATTGTGGAAGAACATCGTACCCTTATGGGTACGGTGGTTTAAAGGGTTCGGTCCGCTAAAAGCGGATTGAACAAGGCCTACACTAGCCTTCTAAGAGGCTTTCAGGTATGTAATATAATGCCTTTTAGTTATATAAGAAAGATGTCTGTGCATAGATAGTAGCCCCTGAGACTCTGTTCGGTGTTCATAAAGAAATGTCGGACAGAGGATATAATGACTCGTACAGGAGATTGACAGACATATCTATTTGAATGAAACAGGCTGGGTCCCATGCCGCCGAAGCGTCTGACCTGAGGCGGAAGTTAGCGGAAAAGCAAGGTATGTGATACCGAAAAATGCATCTGAAATGACATCAGCAATAATTTCCATCTAAATGAGTGTTATAAATTTGCTCATAGCTGACGCGTCTGAGGTCGAGACCCTCAAGAGCGCGCTGGCCGAGGCCAAGAAGGAGGCGGAGGAGGAACGAGCCGCCCGCCTAAAACATGAGTCAAGGGTGGAGGAAGTCCATCAAGAGCTCAAGGATGCTATAAGCAAATGTGGGTCCTTAGAGCGCAAAAATTCGGATCAAAATCCGAACTCGCGAAGGCCCTTCAAAGTGCACAAGAGGCACGGGCCGAAGCCCAAAACACCTGCCGGGAGATCCAGGAGGCAAAGCAAATTGCGGCTGGTAAGGCCTTAAATATGCAGAGCAAATTTGTGAGAAGGAAATATATCTTACTGACCCGAGTTCGGAGTTCTCCAGGAGCGTTTGCGGATCTGCCCCGGAGTGTGGCTAATGCTGCAGAGTTCTTCCAAGCCGAAGAGGGGAGCACAATGGAGAAGCTGTCCTGGTCGCAAAACCTTGCGCCAGAGCATCCGATGTCCCTCAACGATCAGCTGAAACAGCTGACCGAACTGCATAGGATGGCCAGATTGGCCATGAAGGATTTTATAATCCGCCTGTGGCCTGCCAAACCCATACCCAGCAGTTACTTCAGACTCGTGAATCGGCTGGTCAATGCTTGCCCCCGACTTGATGCCGTAAAGCGGTCGGTCGTTATTGAAGGTGCGCGGATGGCCTTCGCCCGTGTCAAGGTGCAGTGGGCGAAGATGAACATCGTCAAGCTCGCGACCGAGGGACCGCCCGCAGGTAAAGAGCACCACACGCCAGAGCGGTATTTCGATGATGTCCTGGAAGGATCCCACATTGTAGAGGGCCAGTGTTCGAAGGACATCATTTTTGAATGAATGTATCTATGTTGTCCAATCATGTATTATGAAACAAGCTTATGCATGATATGTTGCGTGTTTTACTCTAAAATATCTCCTCCTGTGTGGCCGTTTACGACATCTGAGAGTTGGCCAGTCGTCGGCTTCAGCCCCCACGTAGGTAGTACGGGGGTGTTCGGGATAGCACTTAAACACACTTGACCCAACTTCTTGGTCCGTGAAGGAGGTGTTAGTGTGGCGAACCAGGCAATCGGACTATGTGGCTTTATCGCTCTCACTTAGCCATAGGAGTTTTACCATGAGAGTGTGGGCGCAGCCCCTAGTACTGTCCGTTTATCCAAACTTGGGTGTTGTGGATGCCCGGCCGGATGAAGGCCGGCCTGTCGCATAATGCGGTAAAAATCGCAAGAGATTTATACTTAGTCACCGAATAGCTGACCAGCTCTCGCCGCATCATGACAGTCAGTTTTCGGCTTTCTCTACTGAGGTGTTTGTCCGGATGAACCGGAAACACAATCGCAGTAGTTCTCCCTTTACTACCTTAGCCGAACAAGCGGAACATAAGGTAGTAACCACAGGAGCCAGGCAACCCAACTATTGACCAAAGACATGATTCAGAGCCGATGCATATAATGCTATATTCGGGACGCCGAACTGTACTGTAAAAGTGTTCGGACTTATTTTATTTTAAGAGAATGTACGTGGCTGAATGGAGCCCCTGGCGATTTAAGTCATACCGAGGTGCATATGACAATTGGACACAAAAAGAAGGGAATACAGAGTAGGAAATAAGGCAGTACCGAATAGGTTGGCGAAAAACTATTTCCATTATAGTCTGATTGATACGTGAAAACGTATTTGTACAGATAATGTTATAAGCATCGAGGCGATTTTACATCCCGAGCAGAAGGGAAAGCTGTATACAGGTCCTAAGAAGGAAGAGGTGATCTTTGAAGATCCTTTAGATACTCTGCCGCACGTCTGCACAGCTTTTTGCCTTGGTGTATGACCCTTTGAGATGATCAATGATAAGGGGCCAGGAAAGAGGGCCCTTGGTACCATCAAAAGGTGATGTGGGTTATAAGGAACCTGCAAAATAAAATAAGAAAGAAGGATATGAGGGTCCAGGTAGGGTCGTATTGTGGACTTTATCTTTAATATGCCTCCATCTTGGCCCGTGGTATCTTTAGTGCGTAGTTATGTACGCGCGGTACATATGCCGCAATTCGGTTGGGGCTAAGACGGAGGCCGAATTGCTAATCGAGCTCCTGACGAGCTGGACTATCATTCTGCAGGGTGGTCCGGACTCGTTTGACCGTGTCCGGTGGCTTGACTGTTGATTTAGTATTTGGCTTGAGAAGGCCACCCTGTACTTCTGCTGCGAGGGCCGCGATGTGCTCCTCAGTATGGAGGGAGCGCTCCATGTTTCCATTGACTGTTATAATGTCGCGTGGTCCTGGCATCTTGAGTTTTAGATAGGCATAACGTGAGACTGCATTGAAGCGAGCGAACGCAGTTCGTCCGAGCAGTGCATGGTAGCCACTGCAGAAGGGGACGATGTCGAAGATCAAGTCTTCGCTTCGGAAGTTGTCTGGCGAACCGAAGACAACCTCCAATGTGATTGAGCCCGTGCAGCGGGCCTCTGCACCAGGTATTGCTCCTTTAAAGGTTGTTTTTGTGGGCTTGATTCTTGGCGGATCAATACCCATCTTGCGGACTGTGTCCTGATAGAGTAGGTTAAGGCTGCTGCCGCCGTCCATGAGGACTCGTGTAAGGTGGAATCTGTCAATGGTTGGGTCGAGGACTAGTGCGGCTGATCCTCCGTGACGGATACTGGTGGGATGGTCCTTGCGATCAAAGGTGATCGGATAGGCCGCCCATGGGTTGAATTTTGGGGCGACTGGCTCTATCGCATAGACGTCCCTTAGCGCGCGCTTGCGCTCCCTCTTGGGGATATGAGTAACGTATGTCATATTCACCGTTTGGACTTCGGGGGGAAATTTCTTGTGCCCCCCTGTGTTCGGTGGACGAGGATCCTCGTCGTCGTCCTCGCTGGGCGACCCTTTCTCCTTATGTTCGGCATTTAACTTGCCGGCCTGTTTGAAGACCCAACAACTTCTGTTGGTATGGTTGGCAGGCTTGTAAGGAGTGCCATGGATCTGGCAAGGTCGATCAAGTATTCGATCCAGGCTTGATGAACCGTCTTTGTTTTGTTTGAATGGCTTCTTCCGTTGTCCGAATATGGAGCCACTGAATCCGGCGTTGACCGTCGTATCCTCTGTATTATCATTGTTGCTTCGGCGCTTATGTTTGTTGCGTCGGGGCCTTCCATTGTCGTTTCTAGCTTCGGAAGTGCCCGGGTCGTTGGTACTGTTGCCGCTACGGGCTCGCCAGCTATCTTCGCCCGCGCAAAAGCGGGTCATTAGTGTTGTAAGGGCTGCCATGGACTTCAGCTTTTCTTGGCCGAGGTGTCGGGCGAGCCATTCATCGCGGATGCTATGTTTAAAGGCCGCTAGGGCTTCAGTGTCCGGATAGTCAACAATCTGGTTCTTTTTAATTAGGAACCTGGTCCAGAATTTCCTGGCCGACTCTCCGGGCTGCTGGACTATGTGACTGAGGTCATCGACATCCGGAGGCCGGATATAAGTGCCTTGGAAGTTGTCTCTAAAGGCATCTTCCAAGTCTTCCCGACTTCCAATAGATTTTTTCTGGGAGGCTATTTAACCAAAGGCCGAGCTGGTCCCTTAAGTTTTAGGGGAAGGTATTTGATGGCGTGTAGATCGTCACCGCGAGCCATGTGAATGTGGACGAGAAAATCTTCAATCCATACTGCGGGATCTGTTGTGCCGTCGTATGATTCAATGTTCACGGGTGAGGGAGTCCTGGATTAGGGGGTATCTGGATAGCCGGACTATATCCTTTGGCCGGACTGTTGAACTATGAAGATACATGATTGAAGACTTCGTCTCGTGTCCGGATGGGACTCTCCTTGGCGTGGAAGGCAAGCTTGGCGATACGGATATGTAGATCTCCTCCCATTGTAACCGACTACTGTAACCCTAACCCCCTCCGGTGTCTATATAAACCAGAGGGTTTAGTCCGTAGGACCAACAACAATCATACCATAGGCTAGCTTCTAGGGTTTAGCCTCTACGATCTCGTGGTAGATCAACTCTTGTAATACTCATATCATCAAGATCAATCAAGCAGGAAGTAGGGTATTACCTCCATCGAGAGGGCCCGAACCTGGGTAAACATTGTATCCCCCGCCTCCTGTTACCATCCGCCTTAGACGCACAGTTCGGGACCCCCTACCTGAGATCCGCCAGTTTTAACACCAACATTGGTGCTTTCATTGGGAGTTCCACTGTGCCGTCACCACAAGGCTTGATGGCTCCTTCGATCATCAGTAACGATGCGATCCAGGATGAGGTCTTCCTCCCCGGACAGATCTTCGTATTCGGCGGCTTCGCACTGTGGGCCAACTCGCTTGGCCATCTGGAGTAGATCGAGAGCTACGCCCTGGCCATCAGGTTAGGTTCGGAAACTTGAATTACACTGCCAACATCCACGGAGACTTGATCTTTGATGGATTCGAGCCCATGCCAGGTGTGCTGCACGATCACGACGAGCACGATATAGCTCTGCCGTCGGACAGTGTTCGGAAGATCACACCGGCAACTACTCCGGCCCTCAATCTGGAGCAAATTGCGCCATCCAAGGACGGGCGGGTAGACCTTGCCTTGGAGGCCGCACTTTCAGCGGCGATAGAGCCGTATACTGACTTTACCCCTCTCGAGAGCCGTGCTACCGAACTATTGGATTCGACCCGGCCACAGGCTCCGATCCGCTTGCGCCCATGCCTACCGAATCCGGTTGGGCGCCGATCATGGAATTCACCTCCGCGGATATCTTTCAGCACTCGCCCTTCGGTGATGTACTGAGCTCGTTAAAATCTCTCTCCTTGTCGAAGAAACTTGGCGAACTATGTCCGGCTAGGATGGGATGCGACGACGAAGAAATTCGCTCCCCACCCACCACCCACTTAGTAGCCATCACAACGATTTAACCGACATGCTCGACTTCGACTCAAGACATCAACGGTATGGACGACGATGCAGAGACGAGCAGAACCACCGCCTACAGGTATACTGGACCGCCACTTCATCACATGACATATACATGGTGGATACACCCAAACAAAATGATGACGAGGAACGGAAGGATGCAGCGAAGGATAACTCCCTCGAGAAGCAATCAAAGCGGCGGCGTAGACGCCGCTCCAAATCCCGCCTCGGCAAAAACAGTGATAACAGCGTGAGAAAAAATAATACCCCGGTCGACTCCGGAAGAAACGACGACCACATAGACCCAGCTATAGAGCAGGGTGAGCCAGCGGACGACGAATACAGTATGGAGCCGCTGTCCGATCACGGCGACGCCGAGCGTCAAGCTAATCAACCCGTCTCCGGAGAGGAGAATAGTCCGGATGACGATGCACACATCATACCGGAAAGGCACTTGGAGCAAGAGAACCTCCATAGAAGGCTTATCAGCACTGCGAGGAGTCTGAAGAAGCAGAAGCAAAGGCTTAAGGCCGCGCAAGATACACTCAACAGTAGATGGAACAAAGTGCTCGACACTGCAGAAAAGTACGGTGGCAGTCGCCACACGAAGAGCTATCCAAAGCGCAAGCCGTCGAATTCGACGATGAGGCCTTAGAGCCCCCACAGCCAAAAAATAAAACAGCCGACCGGTCGGTTCGACGATCTCGTGGCTGCGATAGAGTGGCTAACGAGGCCGCACATAAGTCAGTACACGATCCACGCGAGGACTCGCATCAAAAGGCCAGCGCAACCAGATCCATCTACGGATCAAGGAAACGCGCTCCAGCGCACAACCAAAACTGAACACCACAACCGTCCGAACGCCATGGTACATATAAATACAGGGGTGCCGCACACCCCCTATGTTTCACCGATGAGGTGCCGGACCATGAAAATTTCCAGAAGGATTCAAACCAGTGAACATAGAGGCGTACGACGGGAACACAGACCCTGGGGTCTGGATTGAGGACTTTATCCTCCATATTCATGTGGCTCGCGGAGACGATCTCCACGCCATCAAGTACTTGCCCCTCAAGCTTAAAGGACTAGCTCGGCACTGGCTGAAAAGCCTCCCCGATAACTCCATTGGAAGTTGGGAGGAGCTCGAGGATGCCTTTCGGGCTAATTTTCAAGGGACCTATGTCCGACCTCCGGATGCAGACGATTTAAGTCATATAATTCAACAGCCCGGAGAGTCAGCCCGAAAGCTTTGGAACAGGTTTCTCACTAAGAAGAACCAAATCGTCGAGTGTCCGGACGCTGAAGCCATAGCAGCTTTCAAGCACAGCGTCCGAGACAAATGGCTCGCCAGACACCTCGGCCAAGAAAAACCAAGAACAATGGCAGCCCTAACAGGCCTCATGACCCGCTTTTGCGCGGGTGAGGATAGCTGGTTGGCTCGCAGTAGCACCAGCGACCCAAGCACATCCGACGTCAGGGATGGCAATGGAAAACCACGACGCAATAAACACAAACGCCGGAATAAAGAAGACAACCCAGATAACACGGCGGTAAACGCCGGATTTAGAGGCTCTCGGCCAGGTCAGCGGAAAAAGCCTTTCAAAGGCAACAAGGATGGACCGTCCAGCCTAAACAAGATTCTAGACAAACTATGTCAGATCCACGGCACCCCGATAAGCGTGCAAATCATACCCACACGAATGTTGGGTCTTCAAGCAGGCCGGCAAGCGAAACGCCAAACACAAGGGGCAGGATACACTAAGCGAAGACGAGGATGAGCCTCGCCAGCAAAGCACTGGGGGACAGAAAAAATTCCCACCAGAGGTCAAAACAGTGAACATGATCCATGTGACGAAGAGGAGAAGCAAAGATGCACTCCGAAACACATGAGCCCTAGAGCCCGTCACCCCTAAGTTCAACCCCTGGTTGGCCTGTCCGATCACTTTTGATCGCAGGGATCACCCGACAAGTATCCGGCACGAAGGATTGGCTGCTTTGGTGTTAGACCCAATAATAAATGGATACCATCTCACACGAGTCCTTATGGACGGCAGCAGTAGTTTAAACCTGATACAAAAATTAGCCACAGTAATACTACCTTCAAAGGAGTAATACCAGGCCCAGAGGCCCGCTCCACGGGCTCTCTAATACTAGAAGTAGTATTCGATTCACCCGACAACTACCGAAGTGAAACGTTACACTTCGACATCGCTCCATTTCGAAGCGGCTATCAAGCACTACTCAGACGAACAGCCTTCGCTCGTTTCAACGCTATACCGCATTACGCGTCTCTCAAGCTCAAGATGCTCGGTCCGCGCGGCACCATCACAGTTAATGGAAACATTGAGCGTTCTTTACGCGCGGAAGAACGTGCGGCTGCTTTAACAGCCGAACACTAGACGGCCTCACCAACCAGAGCAAATGAACGGTCGTTAAGACCACGGACACGGTTAAACGAGTCCGGCACATCACCAGATGTACTTCAGATAGGTTTGGTGGTTGCACCCTTATAGATGATACCAAGGGCTCCCCGCGTGTAAACAGGGCTACGGCTCAACTCTACTTATCTTGAATTTTAAACGGTTTATTTAGAGTAACCAATTTTTTGCACGACAACTTTCAACTAAGTTCCTCTCTTTTACAGATGAAGATTGTGCTACACTCGTCCAGGATACAGCACAACCGAGACACAGGCGCAGACGTGCAGCAGGGACCCGTTCAGAGGTTTCTTTTTAGATTAAGACCCTGCGTAAACCTTTTTTACTGTCTCTTGTTGTTCACATCCTCCGGATTCTCAGTACAACCGAGAAGGATGCTGACGTTATTGGCATGTGGCCATGTCAGAATATTGCACGTACCCGGACACTTGGGGCTCATTTTCAAGGGCATTGCTTAGCCCGGCATATATTATAAAGACCGAATACCTTAGGGAGTGTTCGGCGTCGCGAGTTTGGCCTTATATGCATCAGCTCCGAATCATGTCTTTGGTCAAATGTTGGGTTTGCCCGGCTCCTGTGTTTTGCTACCTTACGTTCCGCTCTATCGGCTAAGGTGGCACCAGGAGAACTACTACGATTGTGCCCTGGTTCATCCGGACGAGCACCTCAGTAGAGAAAGCCTAAAACTGTCTGCCATGATAAAGCGCGAGACCGGTCAACCACTCGACGACCTAACGGAATCTTCGGGATTCCTCCGCATTAACGAAGGGCCGTTTCCCGGTCAGGCATGTACGCGCCCCGTATTCGGATGAGCGCGGAGCCACCAGGGGCTATATAGCAGCCCCACTGTCAAACTCTTATGGCTAAGTGAAAGTGTTAAAGCAATATAGTCCGATTGCCTAGTTCGCTGCGCTATCACCTCCTTAATGGACCAAGACGTTGGATCCAGTGTGAACACGCGTCTTCTGCGAACACCCCCGCATTATATGTGTAAATAAGCCGACATCGCAAACTTTCAGGTTATATACATATATACATAAACGGCCGCATAGGAGGCATCATAATACTTTCAGGCAAAAAGTATAAACATAGCCTTTTATACCTCAATAAAACATTGTTTTCACAATGGGAATACATGTCATCAGAACATAATATTCTTCGAGCACTGAGCCTCTATTAAATGAGCGCCTTCAAGGACTTCTTCAAAGTAGTGCTCGGCAGCTACTCGGCCCACGGTCGAACCCTGGGTTGCAATAGCGGTGGCCTCCATCGCCGCCCAGTATGTCTTGACACGGGCAAGTGCCATCCGTGCACCCTCTATGCACGCCGACCTCTTCATAGCGTCGATGCGCGGCACAACACCAAGGAATTGCTGCACCAAACTAAAATAATTGTTCGGCCTTGGCCCTTCCTGCCACAGATGATCCACAACATACCTCATGGCAAGCCCGGACAACCTATGGAGCTCGGCCCACTCGGCCATTCTCTCGTTCAACCGAAGCGGACGCGCTGGAGCATTAAATTGTGACCAAAACAGCTTTTCCACTTCACGATCTTTTTTATCTTTGAAGTATTCGGTCGTGTCAAAGCACTTGCCGCCAAATCCAGATCTGGCGTCTGCAGTAACTCCATAGCCGATCAAGAGGAGCGACGTAGGATCTCCGAACTTCATCCGCAGATAAAGGGCTTCCGGCCGCGATATCCCGGCTTGGCCCAGCTCCTCCTTCATCGCCTCCGATTGTAGAGCGGGCATCCTTGGCAGCCACCGTGGCCTTCTCGATGTCCGTTACCTTCGCTCGACTTTCACCTTCAAGAAGCTCGTAACGGTCGGCGGCTTCCTTCAATTCCATAGCCATCTGGGCTATCTTTTCCTTACTTTGGCAATGGGCAGCCTGTTCGGCCCTCAGCTCTTTGGCCGCCTTTAGAGCGGCCGCATCACTATTCTTGGCTTGTTCTTTGGCTCGGGCAAGTTTCGCCCGAAGGGTCTCCACGGCCGCAGCTCCATATGCAGTCACAACATATTAAAGATACTGGCATTATGCTCCTCTTAACACGTGTTGATAACCGGAGAAATCACATACCTTGTGCCTCGTCAAGCCGCTTGTTGACAAGAACGATGTCGGCATCTGTCGCATCAAGTTGCCGCTTCAGCTTATGACACTTCTATGACGATAATTGTGACAAAACCCGGTATCATCATAGATGTGGTGGGGTCCTACTTCAATGACAAAATATCATGACAAAAGATGGGCTTTTCATCCTGGGCGGGCCGGAGACGCAGCTGCATGACATTCTTTGGGCCGTCCACGGAAAAAACCGTGGTAGAAGCGAGGGCGAGGAAAATAATGGGTGTTCCCGGTTATGGTGGGTGGTCGGGGCCGAGCGATGCGCTGCTTTCTCGTGACATGCACGCTGCGTGGTGCGAGGCATTGGGCTCTAACTAAACCCGAAGCGAGGCGTTGGGCTCTAATCGAACCCGAGTGATTGCACCGCAGTTACGCTACATCGAACCCGAGCGATCGATCGATGGCTGTTAACTGAACCCGATCGATCGATTCCTTTGCTACTGCTGCTAACTGAAGCCAATCAATGCTGCCTCTAGATGAACAGTGAGCGTTGCTGGGGGGGTTTGGATGAACAGTTCCCGGTGGGGGTGGATGAACCGGACCCCGTGGTGTTGCCTCTGGATGAACAGGACCCCGATCAGTCGAGCCGGTTGGGGCTGGATGAACAGGACCCCGTGGAGGGCTGGATGAACAGGACCACCCCGTGGAGGGCTGGATGAACAGTAGCCCGTGGAGGGGTGGTTGAACAGGAACCCGTGGAGAGGGCTGGTTGAACAGTAGCAGGTGGAGTAGCGCACGGTGGAGGCTGGATGAACAGTCGTAGGTGGAGGCTGGAGGAGGTTGACGGTGGATGAACAGTCGCCCGTGGAGGCTGGAGGGGGTCGACGGTGGAGATGAACAGTATCCTGTGGAGTCCCGTTTTGCGGTACGCCACACCCCTCCCGATGAACAGGACCCCCGTTTGGACCGTAGCACTTCAACACAAGTCTGTTTCCTCTGTTTTGCGGTACGCCACACCCTTCGATCAACAGACCCCTGCTTCGACCGTAGGAGGTCCATTTCCTCCGCTTTGTCAGACGCCGCACTTCACGATGAACAGGATCCCGCTTTTGACTGCGGGCCGGTCGAACACAAGGCCGCTTCCTTCGTTCTGCGCAGACGCCAGGCCTCGTTTCCATCGGCTGTTCCATCCAAGCCCTCCCGATGAACACGACGACGCATTCCGTTCCGACCCAGCCGGTTGGCTCCCCATGAACACGACGACGACGCAGTTTCTCCGTTCCGACCCAGCCATGTACACGAGCCTTGGCTGTACATATGAGCGAGTAGGCGTTCGAGACCCTGCCCATATGTACGTACGTGGCCATATTTTCTTTCTTGCACACTGGCCGTTGTACGTACGTGTACATGCTACGTGCGCGCCTCTACTACGACATGTGTGCGCCTCTACATCGACCAGTATGTACGTACACGTTCGCGACCAGAATGACAACGCTACGTACGCTTCGACCAGGTGGGTCCCGACCGCCGTGCACTTCCTTGCTGCGAAGATGTAGCTGGTGGGTCCCAACAATGTGGGGCGAATCGTTTTTTTCCCGGACGCACTTCCTTGCGTGCGAAGATGTAGTCGGTGGGTCCCTCGCAATGGGGAAACATTTTTCGTGAAATACGGTGGCCCATCCGGTGGGTCCCCTGTCGGTGGAGGAATAATTATTTTGCGCGTAATAAGGAGGCACTTCCTCATCGCGGCCGTGGACCCAAATTGCCGACCTCTCCACGCATACCCACGTCCGATGGAAGCCGTTCCTTGATCATGTTGACCACGCCGTGCCGACAGCACCAGGGCGGTGGACGACGGCGAGGCCTAGGAAGGGGACGACGCAGAGCCGGGGAAGACGCGACAGTGGATGCCCACGCGTAGAGGATTATGAGGGTTCACTGGTTCGCTGCGGTGTGAGGCTGCCGTCGCCGCGGAATAACAGGGGGTGTGGGTGAGTAGAGGGATGGCCTGACTAGCGGTGGGAGTAGTAGGGGGCGGTGAGGCCTCCACGACATCGCAGCCGACCACAGGAGGCAGGAGCACGAGGCACGACCGGCGCTGGTTTGGGCGGTTGGAGCAAGAAGACCAGAGGTTGAAGAAGCACTACGGCCGTTGGATGGACATCGTCTGATCCTTTGGAGCTAGAATCGTCCATATTGACTAAGTTGATAAAGCCCTCCATCCCCGTCAACTTAGTAGGCCCACAAGTCAGCCTCCCACTATACTGGGTCCCAGCTAGCAGGGGGAGTATTCATTTTTTGTGCGTAACAAGGAGGCACTTCCTTGCGTGCGAAGATATAGCTGGTGGTCCGAGCTATCAGTGCCGGTAATGTTTTTTTCACGAAATACAGAGGCCCTTTCGATGGGTCCCAGATGTCAGGTGGAGGAATCATTATTTTGCGCGTAATAAGGAGGCATTTCCTTGCATGCGGCCGTGGACCCTGTCACCTCTCCACGTCTGATCCACTTCAGATGCATGTCGGTCGTTGACCACGTTGACCACTGTGGCGGTGGACGAGGGCGAGGCCTAGGAAGGGAAACGACACGGAGCTGTGGAAGACTCGGCGGTTGTTTCCCACGCGGAGGGAGTATGGACTGCACGAGGGTTTATCGTTCGTCTGCCGTCACCGGAGAATAACGGCAGTGTGGGTGAGTAGAGGGATGGCTAGGCCAGCGATGAGAGTCTGATGGGGCGGTGAGGCTGTGGCAACGCTGGCCCGGCCGTGGGGAGGAGGGAGCAGGCAGTCCCGCTGGTGCTTGTTTGAGCGGAGGGAGCAGGAACAACAGAGATTGAAGAAGCACGACGGCCGTTGGATGGACATCCAACAATCACTGCTTGTGCGTCAACCTTTTTTTAGGAAAGCCTCAAATCTGTGGAAAACAGCATACAATCCATCTGCCATTATTTCTAATAATTTACAGCCCATTTGCTAATTCTTAAGTTTTTTTGGACCCCATATTCTTTTTGTTAGCATTACATCACATATTGTGGCCACGGTTAAAAAATTATACGAAATTTTGCATATTTCGGTGCGGTCTGAACTGTTTGTAATCCCGAAATTTCGAGTCACATTTAAACTAATTTTAAAAATAAATGTATATCAATATAAAATCCAACAAATTGTCCACGCATAAAAATCAATGCAATTTAAAATCTCGACATGAAAAAAAGAAATTTGAAACTAATTGTCGGTTTGATGTGTTTTAAAAATGTACAGCCCATTTCTCATTACTGATAGGCCATTTTCTCGGCCAGCCGAATGAAGCTCTCCTCGTCTTGAAAGATCTGCAGCGCAACAGGCCTGACAAAGCGACTTACTTGGCAAATCACAAAAAACTGGGCTAGCCATTTTCAGAAAGAAAAAAAAACTACTGGGTTGGTCTGTGGTAAACATAATAGAGAAGGCTGTCTAGACATGCCAGAGTGCCCTGCACAGCCCAGTTGACACCCTGCTTCCGTCTCAATTTTTTTAGATAAATGCCACTCCAATTATGGCGATTCATAAAAATGCCGCTGCAATTTCCAAACTCTGAAAAATGCCACTGCAATTTTTGCAAACTTTGGAAAACGCCACTGCAATTTGCAAACTTTGAAAAGCGCCACTCCAGACTTCGAAAAATGCCACTGGAAATGGCATTTTTCAAAGTTTGGAAATTGTAGTGGCATTTCTAGGAAACACCAGATTTGGAGTGGCATTTATCAAATTAACCCAAAACAAAGACAACCGGCGAGCTCTTTGGGTCCTGGTGTCACCGCTCGTTGTGCAATTCTCTCGTTTATTGACTACGTTGACAATGGCATGGGACCCAGATGTCAGAATTCCATTAGGAGGAGCCACTTTTTATTGGCTTGAAATAAGGAGGCACTTGCTTGCGTACTGCCATGACCTTGGTCGGGTCCCTGCTATCATCCTCTCCACGTACAATCATCTCTTGATTATGTATGCGTCAACTTGGTAGGCCCACAAGTCAGCCTCTAAACCCGTGGAGGACAAATACAACCCATTTAAAAAAAATAACAGCCCATTCCGTACGTTCAAACGGAAAGTTCAACATTCAGAGCAAAGTAACAGATGTGATCCACATATAGAGTACTGAACTTCCACGTTGACAACCATCATAGCCAAGTTAACTATCTACTCCCACTAATACTCTAGTAGCATACAAGTACTAACTTACTCTTAGCTAACTAGACGATGCCGGCCGCCATCTGCCGTACACGCTAAACGCCGGCACCGGCGTCCTCCGCCTCGCCTCGGACTTGCCAGAGGTGCGATAGGGCGCGGTGCTCGCGTGCGTTGGCCATTTCCATGCCGGCGTGGTCCACCGAAGCTTCGACTTCTAAGCGAGAAACCCACTTGACGAGCTGGTAGTAAAAATCGGCGTCGCGAATGCGTGCGTGCCCGACAGCCTCCAGGGCTATTTGCCGGGCGCCGGCCTCCACGTAGTCGGCCCAGTTGCGGGCGCTCTGCTCGCGACTCAGAGCGTCGGTGCGCTGCTGCTCCATGTCCTTCTGGCGGCGCAAATCGGCGATACGCTGCTCCTCCGCCAAGCAGTTGCGCTCCAACAACTCCTGCTCCTTCGCCAGGCGGTCGTGCTCCAACAAGTCCTTGATCTCCGCATTGCCATCTAAAGACCGGTAGAATGCCTCCTCCCTCCGTTTGCCTTCCGGTGAAAAACCAAACACTAGTTCCGACGGTGACCGCCTCCGGTGTCGCCCATCGCGGACGGGAGGGGGCATGGCGGACGTGGCGAGAGCAAGGATAAGTGGCGAGCGACGTCGGGCCAATGGGGGCTTATGAGGATAGGGCGAGTTGGGTGATGGTGCCACCGGAGAAGCCCTGGAAATAGTAATTATAGGCGGAAGGTGGGCGAACTAGCGTGTCGCGGGAAACGCGACGGTCATCGCGGTCATCGGAATTCAATGCATAAGCAGGCATGGCTTAGCGCGCCAGCTTGCCGTGAAAAATTGGAAAAACTGAAATTATGACTGTGTCGTACCGTCCCGTGAGTGGTGCGTCCCGTCCGTGCTGGGTCGCACGCCGGCATGACGGTCAAACGAGTGCACTGGAATCATCCAGATGAGGTACTCCCTCCTTGTAAAAAATGATTCCACCACTCATCATCTACCTTGGTTGGTTAGATTTTTGAATTAAGCCCTGCAAACCGGAAAGGAGGTAGTACGTGCGTGATCCGCTATGTATTCGTGTAGGATTGAGTAGGTCGTTTTTTGAATTGAGCCCTGCAAGCCGGAAAGGAGGTAGTACGTGCGTGATCCGCTATTTATCCGTGTAGGAACGAGTAGGTCGGATAGTGTACGTGTAGGATCGATTAGGTTGGATGGTGTACACGTACGATCGCATTAGCTGATGAACGTTCGCTGGGAGATAAGGCATTTGCGAACGTTTTTGCTGGCCGTTTCTTCAGATTCGCATGGCATTTTCTTCAGAGCAGCTTGTCAGTTTCTTCAGAGGTAGGCGTTTTTATTCAAAAAAATACCACTTCGGATCTTGCGTCGGAACTAAAACTGCCAGGAGCGCATTAGTAGGCTAGCTAGTGATCGATCAGTAACTTCTAAACACTGAGCGAACAGAAATAAGGAACTGCTAGTAACTTGTAAACACTGAGAACACAGAAATAAGGATCATGTTGTGCACAGCAGTAAGAGCCGATCCGTTCAAAATGTTCACACGAGACTCACAGGCCTGGCATTGTAATATGTTCACATTAGTAGCCCAAATTCAAAACCAACTAGTATGATTCCCATACATAAGATCAACGTGTTAATGCATCTCAATGATTCATAGATCATATATAAATTGTAGCTCCAAAAGCAAAGATCTAGAAAAAACATCTGTTCTTCCTACTAACATGGATGCTTCTCTTGGCCAACATTCAAGATGCATCGAAAGACAAATTTGTTTGTGAAGTCTATAATTCCTCTTGCAAATGTAAGTGGTTTCACCAACAACTGGAACCATGAGAATGAACCACACATGATGGAGGAACATCCACTGCAATATGATTTGGTCTTCTCTCGATCACACGGCGAGACTATTTTCAGAATACAAACTTTAACTTGGGCAAAATGATGCCCATTGTATAATAACACCAAAGCAATGAAGCACCTAGTGTTGGCCAATAAATAGTACAGTACTACTTATCTGCAGTCCATGAAGTGACTATCCAATCTTTCCGTGTCTCTTTTCAAATGGCACTACATGCAGTGACTATACTATTCTCTTGTGCAGTTCAACCAAAATTGCGGTTACTTTGTGTGTTTGCCAAATAGCAACGGGCAGACATCTCTGTCTGCACAAATATCAAGCAGCTAGTAAACATATACCCCACCTTGTAATTTCGGTTTAAACATGTATCTTCCGCTTAGCATCTGTCATGTTTTGCACTGGACAATTTGAATCTGAGTCATGTTTTGCCCTGGACAATTTCATACTGAATTGATTTGCTGGTTCAGAGTAGAAATATAGCGCCTATTCTTCATCAGAACAAGGATATCCATGTTCGCAGTGATGGAAGAGGTGAAATCGATACAACCGAAATTCAGCATCCAATCATTGCATCACGTCCTGCACCTCCAATGTAGGTCCACCCTGCCAATAAATTCACATGCAAACCACTAGTATTACTATCTAATGACAGTACAAAAAGAGTAGCAAGATAGTAGCAAACCATGTACCTTCGTAATGAACAGCTCATAGTGCCGCCAATTGGATATAAAGGTTTGGAAGAAAACATGCTCCTAATGTTGAACCAGTTGGACTTTTTGTGCAGTTCCACTAAAATCGAGCATCCCTGTTTTCATAGATATTGATAGTGTGATTACATAAAAGTGGCACTAGTTGAAGCATAGACTCACAAATATAAGCATTCCAATTTCTTAATGGGAAAAGGTAGCAAGACCGTTTATAACCACCTGTTTGAAGGAATAAATAAGGCAACAACGGCTGATGTCAGAAAGGCATATATAGTTCTTTCTGAAAGAATGATCGATTCCTGACCTTTCCTCTTCTTTTAAGCATATTTTCTGCAATTCAATTAAAATAAAATGCCATCACCGCCTTGACAATTCAGTGACACTGTACAGAAGGAAATGACTTAACATTACATCATGATGTCAGGTATGTAGTCGACAGGCATTAGAGACAAACTTACAGACCTCCTCCGATAACATAATGAACATTAATTTTAACAAAGATGTGACTAGCTTTACCGGGATAATTTGAGTGAACTCTACACCCTCTCTTCCTTAATATAAGACGTTTTCGCGGTTCAATTTAAAGTACCCAAACGTCTAGTATTTAGAAAAACAGGTAGTAGTTTTCTTGAGCACATATCTGGGAAAGCTTGCCACACTTTATTTATGTCCATACGCTAATGCAACACCATTTGAAATTTCGAATACTACAAATATACACTAATCCAAAGGGCTAGTGCAACAAAGAGAGTAGTTATTTTATTACGAGGTACAATACAATGGTTTTCTTGAACATATTTCAATAAACTCTAGCACTTTGGAAGATTTCTATAAGAATTAACAATACAAAATGTAAAAGGTAACACGTTCAAAGATTGGTATACTAGTTGTGCATGAGCATTAAACCAAATACAAAAGTCTGAAGGTAACTAGCATTATTAACTAATGACAAGATAAAAAAATTGCAAACCATGTACCTCCAAGGTAAATATCATTTCGAACTCGGGGGCCTTAAAATTGCTATCCCAATCTTGATAATCATCAAACATAAAAACTTGATCGAGCGAATCAAGAGAACAGTAGGAGGAGGAGGTGCCCACTCTTGACCTTTCCTCTTGTCTTCATAATTTTTGTGCGGTTTAACCAAAAATAAAATGACATCAGCGCCTTGGCATTTTGGTGACACTGCATAAAAAATTAACTTATCTCATGACGGTGAGGTATGTAATCTAAAGCATTAACGATTGCAAAAATCTGAAGGTAGTAACAAGTTTCATCGTTGGTATCTTGGCTGTGCAACAACATTAGAATGCCTTAGCTTAAAAATCTTTAATACATCCACAATCAACAAATAACCACGAAATAATCCAGTGACATTAAATGGCATTGCTTAAATTTATCGGTGGCATTAGACTGAGTGCGGCATTAGTTAAATGTGACATCACTTTAGCAGTAGCATTGCTTGACTTGACTGCTGGCGTTATATTAACAACAAAAAAGTGACAATAAGAGCATGGGAGGCCCATACGGATAGTGGGCGCTCCAGTACGATGTACCTCCACGGACGCATAGAGTGGTGAGGGAGGTATGGTTGCCCAGAGCAACAAATATCCAAGCAACATATGTGGATTACGGCCCATTTTTGTTCTGTTTAGCCACCTTTTTGCTATGTGAGGACAACAAACCGATCAACCTGGTCATTCTCTATTGCGTTGTCATGCCTTTCTACCCTTCTTCAACCAAGAGACACGAGACTCGTTCCTTAGCTACTGATTTTTTCCCTTTTCAACCTAGATGCGGGTTCGATGCCTACTCTCTTGGACAGTACAGTCTCCCTTCCTTTCCTTATTCAACCCAGACATGGATTAGTCTGCATGAAGTAGGGTTTCCTTTAATAGTGCAAATTAAGGTTTTCGTCTGCGTGACCAGCAGAGCAGAGGATAGCAAATTGGGAAGATGGTGGAGTGGAAAAAGATCCACATGCAGCGACGTGGCAGATGGGGCAATAGAACAAGGGTATGGTTCGAAAAGAGGTAGCATACCTGAGGGTCGGCGGGAAGTGGCTTCGCTCGTGGTCGTCGTCCTCCGCACGCACTACGGCAGCGAGCTTGGGGACGGCGGCCATCCCGCGCGGGCGCTAGGTCTGAGAGGACCGCCTTGTCGTTAGTGCGTGACCTCGCTCGCCGACGACGAGTGCGTCAACGCTGCATGTTCTTTTCTTCCCCGACGGATCCTGTGACCACCGGTGAGGAGGGAGAGAGAGGCCGTCTTTTTTAGATCTGGAGAGAGGGTGATAGTGTGAGAAGCAAGTGGGCAACCCTTAGCAAGAAAGCTTTGAAGCTCCAGCGTATATATATTTTTTTATACTACTAGTACTAGAGGTGGAGTAGTGGTAGAGTAGTTTATATTTTCTCTGCAAACAGTACCAGTTAGTCGTGCTTCAAAACTGAACGACACGTCATTAAAAAAATAAAGGTCGATAACTAATGCGGCACCTCGGGCCAACGCGGCCATATCGCATTTTGCACGAGAAATTACACACCATGTTTCATTGACATGTGTTCCCGTTCCAACATGTCAGTGAGACGACAGCGAGTCCTTTTGTACAATTTCCGAAAGGACGTGTAGGCCGGGGAGCCTCTTCGTGTATTGGCAAACTGGCAACCGTCCACCGACTCTTCGCCTTTCCCTCTCGATTTGGAATCATGTCATACGCTCTTCCTCCCTCCTCCATTTGCCTTCACCCTTCCTTCTGCCATTGTTCGATCGTCTTCTCCATGGAGGGAACAAGCCAGAAATGACCCCGTTATTCTTGCCCTGATCTGAAAGATGACGTGGTGGGGGAACTCATTGATCGGTGTGACGTCATCACCTCGGCTAGCATGGCAGGTTCGTTCAAGACCATTCTCGACTCAACTAATAACATCATTACAAGGAACCCAAGGGTCCAGGAGTGGTTTGATCTCCCTTATCTTCTTTGCTATAAGCCTGTTCGCATGGGCGCGGACGACGGAGGCCTCGCCTTGTGCAAGTTGATGCCGCTTGATAACGATACGTGTGGTGTCAAGATGCCATCGCTTCAGGGTAAGGCCTAGGCTGGCGCAAATGGAGATTGGGTTGTTTATATTCGGTACAATTGTGAGTGGCAACTTGTGAATGTGTACACTCGTCAGCGGATTCCACTTCCAAAAATCTCCGAGTGCCCTGAGGTTGAGCACACAGATGATCTACGTACGTTCAAATACGATCATGGTGACTGTCGTCTATGGAAGATAGCAATTTCTCGAGTTCCCGACCACTCTTGGAATTACGAGAACTATCAAGTTGTTGCTATCTTCGACAAGCTTGTTGCCGTCAGTACTAATTCCATGGTTCGTCCATGGATATTGCTCAAAAATCAGTTTATGTACACGAATGAGTACTGTGATGCAATTGAATACGAGGATCTTGTGTTTGCTGCCACCACTCGTGGCACTGTTTTTACATGGGATCCTCGTAGTTTCGGTATGTTTGTCTTCCACCATAATTATAATTGTTTCAGCCACATGCATGCGGGTTAGCAAGTTTCCCTTTACTAATTAACCTTCTTTTTGTGTTTCCAAGGTCCTGTGAACATTCCACTACCTATACTTGAATTTTTTTATAACCAAGCGGGAGATGACGATGGTGATGATCACGAGCATGAGGACGAGCAGAACTTATATACTCAGTGGCGCCTGGCAACTAATTCCAATGGATAACCTCTTCTTGTCTGTATACAGTGCACTATGATTGTTACTACTGAGGTAGCAGGTGTTGTCTCCCATGGTCGCCCTCTCCAGACCTATTCCAACACCCGTTGCAGGTTATTCGGCATGGATACTAGTGTGCTAGCGCTAATACCTTCTCCCTGGTACAGTATTGGTAGTCTTGGAGCAAACTCGCTCTTCCTTGGACCAAACTATCCAATGATGGTTAAAGGCGATCCAGCTGCTGTTGACACAACGTTACTACCATTTATGAGATGCAACTCTATCTATACCTCGAACATTGCGGTGGTTCCCTACCCTGCTCCTGATATATGCCGCTTCAGCCTGGATGATCAATCCTGCGTTGCTCTCGATATTGACAATAGCTGGCCCTTCCCAGAGCACCTATGGTTCAAAGCAAGCGTTTCCAACGCCAAGGATTGGTTGAGGTGAAGTTCGTTTCATTGCTTGTTATTTGCTGTGTGATAAAAACTTCAATATTTACTGGAATGTTTTGTTGGAAATAATCTATAATCCAACATGTATCATCGTTGTCGTTGTGTGTTGATGACTTGTTGTATCTAATGAATGGTACATTTGCAAATGTGTGTCATAGACTCAATTTATGAATGGTTTTTGAGTCACTTCTTGGAGTGTGAGTATCGTAGTAGTATAGCCAGCATCCGGTTAGTATATGAAGTTGCCACATCACATAGAGCCAACCTAAAATTGGAGTACCAGATCTGAGATGCCACGTGTACCAGATGAATGACTCCAAGTTCGACCACCGTGATGCTAGGTGCGAGCCGAGGAACACTATTGGAGAGACCCCCTCATAATTTTCCTACATTGGTCGTTTGATCCATAGGATAGAATGCTATAGGATTTTTTCCCTATGTAATCATGTTTTAATTGGCAATCTAGCATCCACTCCAACTTTTGTTTCACTTCCTTTGATCCTACGAAGAGAGTACTTGCTCTAAATGATGCCGCTGCAAGAGCCGCCTATGTTAGTTAACCATGCTCTAAAAAGGTGGACCAGCTTTGGCTGTAGTAGTACTTTACTAGGTTAGTAGGTGACCTTGCTCTTGGCTCTTCTCCTCTTCCGGAAGTCAAACAATAATGATGGTATTGTACTACTTCTGGCAATCTGACACCAAATGAACTGCTGCACGTCCACCGCTTGTAAGCAAAAGTTTCTCCTCGTGCTGCGAGCCACCGCGCACGCGTTGGCGAGGGAGAAGGCATAGTAAGCAAGCTTCTCGTCGTTCTGCGAGTTGACGGGACACATCAAAGTTATGTACTATTTATTACTAGTACTCTCTTCAAAGAGGGCCGGCCATATCCATGGCTACCATCCCGTGCTTTGTCGTTGAGTACGTGCACTATTCACGTGCCATCGAGGAGAAAAAATATTGCGTAGTACTAGGTGCCATCGAAGTGCACGACTCACTTACGCACTGCATATCTCCATTTTCTTGCATGACACGCCACCTTGATGCCAGATGTCCCGCGTGTCATGGAGGCATATAGTATGATTTTGTAAAATGGAGAGTCCCGCGTGTCGGCAACAGGATGAACAAAGCTCATGTCTTAAACGAAAGAGTGGAAGAACATAGATTCCCGACGACCGAGAAGGAGCAACAAACCTCGGGGTGGAGCGTCTGCACTCATAATATTTTATATTTCAGCGATATAAAATCAACCAAGTCTCTCCACGTTCCTATACCATTCTATAGCATGAGTATAACTTTGAACGTAAGCCATTGATTCACTCTATCCAATGGTCATAGTTGGAAAATCCAAACAAAACCAAGCATTGGATCAACTCTTTTTTCGAGATCAACTCTTTTAGCACTTAGATTGTTGCCGCCTGCCCACCTAGCCCACCTATATATCCGCCAAGGTTGGAAAAAGCGGTAGGCGTAAGCGAGGCGGTTGGCCTTCGCCTAGTGCCTAGGCGGTGCCTAAGCGTCCTAGGCACGGCCTAGGCGGTAATATAGTTTTTACTCATAGTGTATTTGCGATTATTATATGGGTGTTGATATTAGTTTAGGGCATATAAATAAGTTAAATAACCGTCTACTGCCATTGGAATATAACCCGTTTGGCATATCAGTGTAGTATGTGGCATGATTTCCCTCTTGGGTAGGCAATTCCTTGCTTGCCCTGCCTAGACCTCCATTTATGCCCTAGGCGAGGCGTTTGGCCATTGCCTAGTGCCTAGGCGTGCCTAAGCGCCTCCTAGGCACTGCGTTTTCCAACAGAGATATCCGCTCACGTGTGATGACCACAGGAGCTATCCACGCAGATTGTATGTTAAAAAAATAAAGGTCGATAACTAATGCGGCACCTCGGGCCAACGCGGCCAGATCGCATTTTGCACGAGAAATTACACACCATGTTTCGTTGACATGTGGTCCTGTTCCAACATGTCAGTGAGACGACGGCGAGTCATTTTGTACAATTTCTGAAAGGACGTGTAGGCTGGGGCGCCTCTTCGTGTACCGTGGCAAACTGGCAATCGTCCACCGACTCTTCGCCTTTCCCTCTTGATTTGGAACTGCTGTCGCACGCTTTTCCTCCCTCCTCCATTTGCCTTCACCCTTCCTTTTTCCATTGTTCGATCGTCTTCTCCATGGAGGGAACAAGCCGGAAACGACCCCGTTATTCTTGCCCCGATCTAAAAGATAACGTGGTGGGGGAACTCATTGATCGGTGCAACGTCATCACCTCGGCTAGCATGGCAGGTTCGTTCAAGACCATTCTCGACTCAGATAATAACATCATTACAAGGAACCCAAGGGTCCAGGAGTGGTTTGATCTCCCTTATCTTCTTTGCTATAAGCCTGTTCGCATGGGCGCGGACGACGGAGGCCTCGCCTTGTGCAAGTTGATGCCACTTGATAACGATACATGTGATGTCAAGATGCCATCGCTTCAGGGTAAGGCCTGGGCTGGTGCAAATGGAGATTAGGTTGTTTATATTGGGTACAATTGCGAGTGGCAACTTGTGAATGTGTACACTCGTCAGCGGATTCCACTTCCAAAAATCTCCGAGTGCCTTGAGGTTGAGCACACAGATGATCTACGTACGTTCAAATACGATCATGGTGACTGTCGTCTACGGAAGATAGCAATTTCTCGAGTTCCCAACCGCTCTTGGAATTATGAGAACTATCAAGTTGTTGCTATCTTCGACAAGCTTGTTGCCGTCGTTACTGATTCCACGGTTCGTCCATGGATATTGCTCAAAAATCAGTTTCTATACAGATGAGTCTTGTGATGCAATTGAATACGAGGATCTTGTGTTTGCTGCCACCACTCGTGGCAATCGCTTTTTGCATGGGATCCTCGTAGTTTGATGACGCTTTCTCTTCCACCGTAATTATAATTGTTTCAGCCACATGCATGCGGGTTAGCAAGTTTCCCTTTACTAATTAACCTTCTTCTTGTGTTTCCAAGGTCCTGTGAACATTCCACCACCTATACTTGAAAATTTTTATAACCAAGGGGGAGATGACGATGGTGATGATCACGAGCATGAGGACGAGCAGAACTTATATACTCAGTGGCACCTGGCAACTAATTCCGATGGATAACCTCTTCTTGTCTGTATACAGGTGTTGTCTCCCATGGTCGCCCTCTCCGACCTATTCCAACACCCGCTGCAGGGTATTCGGGATGGATACTAGTGTGCTAGCGCCAACACATTCTCCCTGGTATAGTATTGGTAGTCTTGGAGCAAACTCGCTCTTCCTTGGACTAAACTATCCAATGATGGTTAAAGGCGATCCAGCTGCTGTTGACACAACGTTACTACCATTTATGAGAAGCAACTGTATCTATACGTCGGACATTGCGGTGGTTCCCTACCTCGGTCGTGATATAGTAGGCCGCTTCACCGGATGATCGATCCTGCGTTGGTCTCGAGATTGACGATGGTGGCTCTTCCTGCAGAATCGCTTGTGGTTCAAAGCAAGTATTTCCAACACCGAGGATTGGTTGGGTTGAAGTTCATTTCATTGCTTGTTATTTTGTGTGTGATGAAAACTTTAGTATTTATAATGTATCCTTGTTGTCGTTGTGGGTTGATGACCTATTGTATGTAATAAAATGATATGCCTGTGATAAACTTACTAAATTTATGAATGGCTTTCGAGTCGCTTCTCTGAGTGGGTGCTGCGACGGTGCAACAGGTTATCGGATGAGGCCAGTAAACAATTGTACACTATTTGTACTAGCTTCACATGCTGCACTATCTCTATGTCTACGTACGTAATACAACAAGTTTTAAACTTGAGACCAGCCACCCATCCTCACAAAGAACACTTTTTAACCTACCACACACTCCAGGAAATTTGGCCACAGTGTGAGGTGGGCCATATGTTAATGTGTTTGCTCTACGTAACCAGCACCTCGAATCCTCGATAGTAGGAGTAGTAGGGTGGCATGGGCCAGAACAAGCATTCACGACCAGGAGTACGACACACACCACCAGCACGACTTCCATCTGACACCATATTTCTTGGAGTCCGTGCTACAGCAATCTCTTCAACCTCGTCGTTTCTCTAACTCAGCCATCATGCGGTGGGAAAGGTGGGGGTTTGCCGATAGTCGGTTTCCTCAACTGCGGTCCCAATTGTAAGGCCAACTCTAATGCACTACCCCAAACAGACCTCTGTTTTGCCTGGATTCTGTCCGTTTGGGTAGGGCAATGAGGTCGTGTCCGGGCCATTTCTTGGATGTGGTGGCCGTGCGCCGAACGCGCGGACGCATCTGTCAGGACCCTGATTCCAAGTCACATCGAACTAGCCAATAAAACCTCATATCACTTTGCGGCCTCATGCACGGTATTCCCACGGGTGTCGCCTTACCATGGCCCGGGACCGTTTGCGCCTCTTGGCTCACGTATATGATAGTGTCGCTAGCATCTATATGACAGAGAACCCGGGCCGACATGGCTAGTCGTGAACCCAAAGCGGCACTAACCCATGGGGACATGCATACATGAATCAACTTCGAGCATTTGGTCGGCGTGTGAATCAGGCTGTAGCCTTTGGGCTAACAGGACTCTGGGAACCCGAGCATGTAGCAGGCTAGGCAGGACTCGGATGTCACCGTGTGACATTTCCTGAAGGACAGGAACCACGAGAAGTGAAACACATGCCGCCGACCAAGCGTCTGGCGATAGTCTTTGGGCTAGCGAGGACTCCGGTGAACCGGCAGAAGCGGACTACTATGGCTCATGGAAGCACTAGACTACATTTCCCCATAAGAGAGGCTACCAAGGATAAACAACTAGATTGTCGGATCCCACACATACCAAGCATTTCAAATATACACACAATATGCTCGATATGTGTAAATACAACATGGCATCACAACATAACTCTACGACTCAAGTATTTATTCATTAGGCTCTGAGGAGCGAGATATTACAAACATGGGTCTCATGACCCAACATTCAGAGCATAGAAGTCAAAACACACGCGGAAGCTTAACATGTCTGAGTACAGACATCTACAAATGAAAAAGGTTGAGAAGCCTGACTATCTATCAGTCCTCCCAAGGGTACAAGATCGTAGCTCAGGTAACAAGCTAAACGTCGAAGTCCACGCGGAACTACTAGTGAGACTGACGTCTCTCTGCAAAACATAAAATAGGCAAACGTGAGTACAAATGTACCCAACAAGACTTACATCAGAACTAGCTACATATGCATCAGTATCAACAAAGGGGGGTGGTGGAGTTTAACTGCAACAAGCCAGTTTTGACTCGGTGGCTATCCTAAACTAAGAATGCAAGTAACTCTTTTGAGGTGGCGCACACGAGTCCACATATTCACCATATCAATACACCACTATGGATCCGCTCCCGTCTCCCTACGAGAACAGCATCCATAGCACTCACGCTTATCTTGCGCATTTTAGAGTATCCACTTTCACTTGTCTATGAACTGTACAGGCAACCCAGAAGTCCTTTACCGCGGACACGACTATTCGAATAGATCATTTATAACCCTGCAGGGGTGTACTTCTTCACACACGCTCTCACCACTTATCGCCTTTTACATGACATGTACTCGGCAACCTTCAAGCAGAAGCCCAGCGAGGGTGTCGGCCATGACCTACCTAAACACTCAAGTCTCTAGTCCAGGTTATCGCCTATTCAGGTTCCATCCACAGGAGTCCGCCGAGGTTTCCACATACGGCCCCGAACGATGTGTACAGGGTTCCGCGACACCAAGCAGGCGCCCGGCATACCCGCCACGTGCCTACCGCAACACAGCGCACCCTCGGGTCAAGATCGCCCACGGCCTCCAAAGATACTACAAACACCGAAACTACTTCCAACTCACGGACAGAGGACAAGGGTGGTTAAGAAGTCGAGAGGGGCACTTAAGCATTCCAATGCGTGGTAGTAACTAGTCATGGATCACAAACACAGAACTCAGTTCCTGAGGACGACTTCAATGAGACAACCCACCATGTACTCCTACATGGCCTCTCACCGATACCTTTACCAAATCGTGTTCGCACACTTAGCTCTCAACAAGAGGGACATGTTCACACACCTCCGATTCATCCCCGATGAATCGGACACGACTCAACTCTAAGCAGTAGCAGGCATGACAAACAAGCATGAATGAGTAGGCACATCAGGTCTCAAACAACTCCTACTCATGCTAGTGGGTTTCATCTATTTACTATGGCAATGACATGTCATGCAGAGGATAAAGGGGTTCAGCTACCGCAACAAACAACAGATGAATCGTTGTTGTCCTAATGCAGTAAAAGAGAGCAAGAGCGAGAGAGTGGGATTGTATCGGAATGAAAAAGGGGGTTTTGCTTGCCTGACACTCCTGAAGATAATATAGCTCTTCATCGGTGTCATCAAACTCATCGTAGGAACCACGTCTACTGAGAGGGGACAAATACCGGCAACAGAGAGAAAACACAATCAATGCAAAGCAACAATATGATGCATGATCATGACATGTCAATATGTTGTTTTTTGAGCTAATGCAACTAGCAACATGTTAAATGGAGTTGGTTTGAACCCTTGGCTCAAATGCAAACTCCATATGTGAGGGTTTAAATGCCATTTAATTGAATTGTCCTAAACAACAACTTTAAGTTGTTCCAACATGCATGACAATGGTACAGATGGATAGATTGGATTTTTCTGATCATTTTTCATATATAACTTGTTTCATTTGGAGCTATAGATTAATTTCTATGATTTTTCAAAGTTTTGGATATTTTCTGAAATAAATAAATCATTTAAGATTTATTTAAATTCCAGAAAAGGATTACTGCGTCAGCCTGACATCATCATGACGTCAGCAGGTCAACGGGGCACGGTCCGGGTCAAACCTGACCAGTGGGTCCCGCGTGTCAGTGTCATTAGTCTAACTAATTTTTAGTTAGTCCTAATCCTAACTTAATTAGCAGGCGGGTCCCATTTGTCATAGACCCAGAGGGGTCAAACTGGGCCCACCTGGGGTCAACTTGGTCAGCGAGGTCAAACCCGCCGGCGACTCGACGCCGGCGAGGCCCGAGATGGCGGTGCAGCTCGGAAAACGCCCACAGGGCACAGACGGGGCCGTTCTTGGGCTCGTTGGAGAGCTCTTGAAGGCGCGCATCGGGTGATGGTGGAGGCCGGGCCTATGGTGGTCGGAGCCGACGACGGCGAGCTCCAAGGCGGCGGCTGGGGTTCGGGCAGCGACGGGTTCGGCACTATGGTGCGTGGGAGGAGGAGCTGGCGGGCGCTTCGGGCTCGTGGAGCTGCGCTGAGCATGACAGTGTGCTCGACTTCGAGCCACCGTGGCTCTGGCCACGACGGCGACGAGGCACGGCGGCGGTGAGCTCTGGCCGTGGTGGAAGACGGAGCTAGAGGACGGGAACAGAGGGGGCGAGCAAAGGAGAAGCAGCAGGAGCTCACAACGGATCCGTAGGGATGGTTAGCGGGCTCGGGGACGCTCGGGAGGCGGCGAATCGATGTTGACGATCTTCGGTGGCTGACGAGGGAAATGGCGAAGATGGCGGCGTTGCGGCGCGTCCGGGGCCTCGTGGGTCGTCGAGGAGGTCGGGGACATCGAGACGGAGCTCGCAGGCTCGACGAGGGGTCGAGGGGGAGGCGGTGGCGGGCAAAGAAGCGGGCGGGCGACGGCAAAGATTCGGGGGCGCCGCGGGATGGTGCTGCGGCGGGGGGGTGGTCCAGCGAGAGAGGGGAGAGGTGCAGAGGAGATCAAGGGGGTCGCGTGGCAACGTCCAGGGCGAGGGGGAGCAGCTGCGTGGCTAGCAGGAGGTGGCCGCGGCTCGGCTGTGCGCGCGCCACGCGCAACGCCAGAAGGCGCGAGGAAGGCTAGGCCTAGCAGGCCGGCTGTCTACTGGGCCGCTAGATAAGTTGCACAGGTAACCTCTCTCTCTCCTTTTATTTCTGTTTTCTATTTTCTGTCTTTGTTTTTTTAGATTTAGTAAAATACTAAACCACGTTATAAAATCCTGAAATAAATTGTGGGCACTGTTGAAATGTTTTTCAACAACCCTCAACCATTTTTAGAATTATTTGGGCAATTAAAATATTTATAGTAGTAATTAAATTCCCAAATGCAAATACTTTATGGATTAATTCAGAAATCCAGACTGGCCTAGAAAAATGTGCACCATTTTTGGCAGAGGTTCTGGACCAATTCAAAAATGATGAACTTTTCCAAAAGCATTTTGGGTTCATTGAAAATAATTTGAGGTTGAACCTATTTGGGTTATTCTGGTGCTAGGGTTTATCATCCCCATTTCATATTTCTTTCAAACTTTAAACATGATGCACACAAGAAGGGCTAGCCTAGTGCATACTAGAACTAGGGATGTGACAACTCACCCCTACTAAACAAGAATCTCGTCCCGAGATTCAAGTCGTGAGGTAAGAAGACGGAGGGGTCACAAGCTAACACGATCTTCATGATCTGATTTGCCCTTCTCGAAGATGTTGATTCATTTCTCCAATTGATCTTAATGTCTTTGCTTTGAAATCTTCTTGCAACTATGATGACGGAAGAGAGGAAACTCGACAGAATTCGATCTTCACAAGGATCAAGCGATACACGATCAACTCATGGAATGAGATGATAGAACGTCTCTTAAGCCGGGACACAATACACACATCAAGACGGATGGAGAGAAACTGATAACAAAGGTTCAATTTGGTAGGCAATATTTCCATGCTTAAGAAGATGGTGGATGCGTTTCAAGTAGCGAGGAGTTAAGTTGCCCTTCATGTCAAACGGGGCACCTTAGAGGAGGTGACTCGTAGAGCTATTCCCTTAAGTGGCAAAAAGAATTACTTTTGATTTAGAGATCATTGAAACTCTTTCTACCAGCCTAAGGCAATTCACAACAATCGTTTGGCGGAGTACAAAGGGATGGCATACTCGGACTAGAATGGATGATGTGGACTACCTTGTTGAAGACAACGCAAAGGATGATTTGCTTATCATCGGAGGTGGAGGGGACCCATGGTAAGTCCACTTTTGAAGATGATCCTGGACAACAACCGTTGAGGTGCAAACTGGGAACAAAATGCAAATGTTGGGAATGACTCTGGCAACTGGGGAAAAACTCAACAGTCGAGAGTGTTTCCAACGTTCCAATGCTTATAGAATCATCGAAGAAACTGAGAGCACAAGGATCCCTAAGGAACAACTTCAAGAATAGGTCATGCGAAATCCTCATGGGAGGTGACTAAACAGCTTAATCAAGATACTACAACAATAGTGCTTCCAGCTAGGTGCGTCCACTTCACTGGAACCTATATCATAGTTCTCGGAAGAAGTTTCAACCATCATATCTGCCTAAGATTCAGATCTGGTTGGTAACAGGATATTTCAGACAACATGTCTGGAAAAGAAAGTTTGCAACACAAACCGATGAGATGACATTGCGAGATTCTTGGGAAATGAGCTACGATAGCAAGCTCCAAAACATGAGCTGGTTCTGCTACATACATGTGAATACAATGTCCAAGACAAGCATGACCATGTAGAAGTCTTATAATAAAACACTATCGAGCTCAGGTGGGGAACCATCATCAAGGATATTGAAGTCTCCACGCGTGGAAGTCCAAGGGATTAACCTTAGAGCAGACTCCGTGTTTCTTGAACAAGTCAATCAGTGGCTTGGTGTACTAGGAGATACATATGAAATGAAGGTAGCGAGCCTGTCAAACCATAGCATACTTCATACATGCATGACTGACTTGGTATGGTACCAGAGGGAACAAAACAATCTTTCTCGAACTCATGGCGACAACTTGCATCAAGTGCACATGAATTAGAGGAAGTCACTTCTTTCATCCAAACATATGCTTCATGAACGGGACATGAAGATATTGCTCATAAAAGTTTCCAACACTAGCTTAATGTCCAACAAATCATGGAGAAGATAGGAATGTTGTCGATGGGCTCAACAACAATTCATCCAGGTTTCCATATAAATGGAATTCCACAATCATGTAAACAAGGTGATAGCATTGGTCATACCCAAAAGATATAATGGTGTATGCTCGAGGAAGCAACCACGAGTAAGACAACATTATGAATATCGTTGGTTCTGAGTTGATTTGAGAATCACCCACACTCAAATCAAAGTTTGGACAAAACAATAGATCCAACATTTGGTCACAGAGATCAATCGCTGAAGATACCATCTTTCTTCAACACACGTATACAAAGAGATATCCCTTTGGAATGAACTAAGTCGGATAAAGCATTTATCTTCCAACTCTCCAAGTTGTTGTTTAGCTTAAACAACTAGCTCAGGGATATCCAACACAGGTTCTTGGAGAAGGGGTGGTTTGTAAGAAAACCAACTTGATCACGAACTCAACATAGCGGTCAGGTGATAACCTGGTAATACTTCCGAGAAGATATTCAGAACATCATGAACCATCGATATGTTACTAAGCTCAAGAACAATCTTGCTTTTCAGAGCAAGACGATACGATCAAATAAGCAAGGGATTGAATAATCCTAACTTATTAATCGAGGAGTGCACCAGAAATAAGGACTAGGTAGCATAATCTATCTTAGAATAATGATTCAATAACCAACACGCTAAGAATGAGAATATTGTCCATTTACTACCAAGCAACGAGGTTGCTAGGAGTATTGGTTTCACACATCACAGTTCACTTGTCGGCATTCCGGTTACAACAACATGGGACCGAAGAATGAATAATGATGGCGAGAAGTATCACTGCGTCAAGAATTCATTTGAGGGTGTGTGCAATTCTCACAATACTCTTGTTATGAAAGAGGGTGATACTCCGAGGTAGAACAGAACAAAAGCTGGATTGACATTTTGATCTGCGGGATACAACTACTTTGACCCAATCCTAGAAATGGACGAGGTACTTGAGTTTGTTTCTCTTAGTCATTCCGGAATAGAATGGCTTTACGGACCACAAGAATAATAGGCATCGATAACACGAATGCACAACTAGTCCTGATTATCAATTTATAGACAAAGGTCAGAAAACAACTAAAGAGGGACAACTCAAAGGAACATACGATTTTCTGAGTTGTGGGTGCATAGACTAGCATGTCGAACAAGTTCAACATATTTCTTCCGGATAACCCATGCAGAAAGGTAGAACTGGCAGAGTCACAACATAGAATTGAGAACTCATCAAGAGCACTCTGGTGTGATCTTTCGGTTAAACGAGGAACTTCTGCCATAAGTAGTTCATGGTATTTAGAGGAAGGAAATACAACGGACCTCGAGGACTATCGCAAAGGTTACAAAATCCTAAAGGAACGAGCAACACTATCTACCCGAATTAAGTAGAGTGAATCTTGGGTTCAAGAACCCAGAAATAGAATGCCTACTAACTAAATGGCATCACGGGATGCTTTCGAGAATAATGGCCAGAATCGTCACACTGGGAATACAACGCATGGCTAGATTACTAGGTGACTCCCTAAAACACCTAGGGTCATAATAATAACTCCAACATATATGTCGAGGCAATAGAATACCTCAACTCAGCAATTAGTGTGATTAACCTGGCCCAAAGGGACATCGGGAACGGAAAGAAGGGATTTGCAAATGCATCAGATTTTTAGAAACCTGGGATGACTCGGACAGCATAACGGCTGTAAATGCTCAAAAAGATTTGAGACATCCTGCAAGAATGGTGGCATAACCTCTCAACATCATAATATCAAGGTTCTGAGATTAACTAACAACACACGGAAGTAGTAGAAACAGAATCGGGCTTAAATCCATCAATCCTATAAGTCTCTATCATAGTAACTCGTCATCCTGATAGATAGATGAGAAGGCCTATTTCTTAATCCACGTAGAAAAGGAAGAGGATGACTCAGATCAGAAGGGCATAAGGTAAAGGAGTAAAAAGAGCCTTACGTTCCCTTCCCCAATCAATTACCTCATATAACTAAATCATTTCTAGACTCGACTTCGACCAGTTTGGCTTGGTAATCCTCTGACGATCGGGGCTCGATACCAAAGCTGTCAGGACCCTGATTCCAAGTCACATCGATCTAGCCGATAACACCTCATATCACTTTGCGGCCTTACGCACGGTATTCCCACGGGTGTCGCCTTACCATGGCCCGGGACCGTTTGCGCCTCTTGGCTCACGTATATGATAGTGTCGCCAGCATCCATATGACAGAGAACCCGGGCCGACATGGCTAGTCGTGAATCCAAAGCGGCACTAACCCATGGGGACATGCATACATGAATCAACTTCGAGCATGTCGGTCAGCAGCGTGTGAATCCGGGCTGTAGCACTGGGCTAACATGACTCTGGGAACCCGGCTGTAGAAAGGCTAGGCAGGACTCCGGATGTCACCGCGTGACATTTCCCCGAAGAACGCAGAACCACGAGAGCAAGTGAAATACATGCTGGCAAGTCAAGCGTCCTGAGCAGTAGTGCTGGGCTAGCAGGACTCCGGTGAACCGGGCTGTAGCGGACTACTATGGCTCATGGAAGCACTAGACTACATTTCCCCATAAGAGAGGCTACCGGGCTGTAGCGGACTACTATGGCTCATGGAAGTACAGACATCTACAAATGAAAAAGGTTGAGAAGCCTGACTATCTATCAGATCCTCCCAAGGGTACAAGATCGTAGCTGAGGTAACAAGCTAAACGTCGAAGTCCACGCGGAACTACTAGTGAGACTGACGTCTCTCTGCAAAACATAAAATAGGCAAACGTGAGTACAAATGTACCCAACAAGACTTACATAAGAACTAGCTACATATGCATCAGTATCAACAAAGGGGGGTGGTGGAGTTTAACTGCAGAAAGCCAGCTTTGACTCGGTTGCTATCCTAAACTACGACTGCAAGTAACTCTTTTGAGGTGGCGCACACGAGTCCACATATTCACCATATCAATACACCACTATGGATCCGCTCACGTCTCCCTACGAGAACGCCATCCATAGCACTCACGCTTATCTTGCGCATTTTAGAGTATCCACTTTCACTTGTCTATGAACTGTATAGGCAACCCAGAAGTCCTTTACCGCAGACACGACTATTCGAATAGATCATTTATAACCCTGCAGGGGTGTACTTCTTCACACGCGCTCTCACCACTTATCGCCGTTTACACGACATGTACTCGGCAACCTTCAAGCGGAAGCCCAGCGAGGGTTTCGGCCCCGACCTATCTAAACACTCAAGTCTCTAGTCCAGGTTATCGCCTATCAGGTTCCATTCGCAGGGAGTCCAGCCAAGGTTTCCACATACGGCCCCGAACGATGTGTACAGGGTTCCGCGACACCAAATAGGCGCCCGACATACCCGGCCACGTGCCTACCGCATCACAGCCCACCCTCGGGTCAAGATCGCCCACGGCCTCCAAAAGATACTACAAACACAGTAAACTACTTGCAACTTTTGGACAGAGGACAAGGGTGGTTAAGAAGTCGAGGGGGGCACTTAAGCATTCCAATGCGTGGTAGTAACTGGTCATGGATCACAAACACAAAACTCAGTTCCCGAGGACGGCTTCAATGAGACAACCCACCATGTAGTCCTACATGGCCTCTCACTGATACCTTTACCAAATCGTGTTCACACACTTAGCTCTCAACAGTAGGACATGTTCTCACACCTCCGATTCATCCCCGATGAATCAGACCTGACTCAACTCTAAGCAGTAGCAGGCATGACAAACAAGCATGAATGAGTAGGCACATCAGGGCTCGAACAACTCCTACTCATGCTAGTGGGTTTCATCTATTTACTATGGCAATGACAGGTCATGCAGAGGATAAAGGGGTTCAGCTACCGCAGCAAACAACAGATGAATCATTGTTGTCCTAATGCGATAAAAAAAGAGAGCAGTAGGCGAGAGTGGGATTGTATTGGAATGAACAAGGGGTTTTTGCTTGCCTGGCACTCCTGAAGATAATATAGCTCTTCATCGGTGTCATCGAACTCATCGTCGGAACCACATCTACTAAGAGGGGACAAATACCGGCAACAGAGAGAAAACACAATCAATGCAATGCAACAATATGATGCATGATCATGACATGTCAATATGTTGTGTTTTGAGCTAATGCAACTAGCAACATGTTAAATGGAGTTGGTTTGGACCCTAGGTTCAAATGCAAACTCCATATGTGAGGGTTTGAATGCCATTTAACTGAATTGTCCTAAACAACAACTTTAAGTTGTTCCAACATGCATGAAAATGGTACAGATGGATAGAGTGGATTTTTCTGATAATTTTTCATATATAACTTGTTTCATTTGGAGCTATAGATTAATTTCTATGATTTTTCAAAGTTTTTGATATTTTTTGAAATAAACAAATCATTTAAGATTTTTTTTAAATTCCAGAAAAGGATTACTGCGTCAGCCTGACATCATCATGACGTCAGTAGGTCAACGGGGCACGGTCCGGGTCAAACCTGACCAGTGGGTCCCATGTGTCAGTGTCATTAGTCTAACTAATTTTTAGTTAGTCCTAATCCTAACTTAATTAGCAGGCGGGTCCCATTTGTCATAGACCCAGAGGGGTCAAACTGGGCCCACCCGGGGTCAACTTGGTCAGCGAGGTCAAACCCGCCGGCGACTCGACGCCGGCGAGGCCCGAGACGGCAGTGCGGCTCGGAAAACGCCCACGTAAGGCATGACGAGGCCGTTCTTGGGCTCGTTGGAGAGCTCTTGCAGGCGCGCATCGGGTGATGGGGGAGGCCGGGCCTATGGTGGCCGGAGCCGATGATGGTGAGCTCCAAGGCGGCGGCCGGGGTTCGGGCAATGACGGGTTCGGCACTTCGGTGCATGGGAGGAGGAGCTGGCGGGCGCTTCGGGCTCCATGAGCTGCGCTGAGCATGGCAGTGTGCTCGGCTTCGAGCCACTGTGGCTCTGGCCACGACGGCGACGAGGCACGGTGGTGGTGAGCTCCGGCTGTGGTGGAAGATGGAGCTAGGGGACGGGAACAGAGGGGGCGAGCAAACGAGACGCAGCAGGAGCTCACAGCGGATCCGTAGGGATGGTTAGCGGGCTCGGGGACGCTCGGGAGGCGGCGAATCGACGACAACGATCTTCGGTGGCCGACGAGGGAAATGGCGACGGTGGCGGTGTTGCGGCGTGTCCGGGGCCTCGTGGGTCGTCGAGGAGGTCGGGGACATCGAGACGGAGCTCGCAGGCACGGCAAGGGGTTGAGGGGGAGGCGGTGGCCGCGGCTGCGTTCGGTGGCACCGCGGGAACGTGCAGAGGAGGGGGGGAGGTCCAGCGAGAGAGGGGAGAGGTGCAGAGGAGATCGAGGGGGTCGCGTGGCAACATCCAGGGAGAGGGGGAGCAGCTGCGTGGCTAGCAGGAGGTGGCCGCGGCTCGGCTGTGCGCGCGCCACGCGCAACGCCAGTAGGCGCGAGGAAGACGACGCGCGAGGGGCTGGGCTGGGCCTAGCAGGCCGGCTGTCTACTGGGCCGCTAGTGGGCTGCTAGGTAAGTTGCACAGGTAACCTCTCTCTCTCCTTTTATTTCTGTTTTCTATTTTCTGTCTTTGTTTTTTTGGATTTAGTAAAATACTAAACCACTTTATAAAATCCTGAAATAAATTGTGGGCATTGTTGAAATGTTTTTCAACAGCCCTCAACCATTTTCAGAATTATTTGGGCAATTAAAATATTTATAGTAATTAAATGCCCAAATTCAAATACTTTATGGATTAATTCAGAAATCCAGACTGGCCTAGAAAAATGTGCACCATTTTTGGCAGAGGTTCTGGACCAATTCAAAAATGATGAACTTTTCCAAAGGCATTTTGGGTTCATTGAAAATATTTTGAGGTTGAACCTATTTGGGTTATTCTGGTGCTAGGGTTTATCATCCCCATTTCATATTTCTTTCAAACTTTAAACATGATGCACACAAGAAGGGCTAGCCTAGTGCATACTAGAACTAGGGATGTGACAGCATCCCAGCAGCGTACATTTTTCTTTGCAAACACATATCTTTTTTTCATCATTAATTTTTTGGTACATGGAAATACATCACCAGAATTTTGACTAGAAAAGCAAGACCATAGAAAACAAGAACCACAAGAATACATTTAAAAGATACCCAACTTCCATAACTGCTCCTGTAAGTTGGATTAGTGCCTTCTCGATGCATTCATTGTTGATCTGCGGAGGCTCGATCTTGCGTGCTTCTTTCTTCTTCGAGTGTAAAGAAGTAGACGTGTCTAGCCTCTATTCTATCAACAAGTGCACTAGTCTCATCTCTAGCCTCTATGCTAGCTAAAAAGTGCTAGAACATCTACTAAATTGCGCTCTATATATATATATCGTTGTACTCTTCTTGCCAATACCAAAACTTGCATCCATTCTACACAATAAAATTTTAAGTTAGCACAACTAATCTAATCTGAGAGCACAACCGAAGATTTGGTCGAGTTCTTCCTCCTTTTGCCAACACGTGGGACATCCAGCATCCAGGTCGTGTCATGCAAGAAAATAGAGTGGTAGTTGAAGCCACGTGATGTGCATCTTGGGTTAAGCGTAAATAGAATCTTACTACTCTTGAGTAACTCCAAAAGCGGCCATCAAGATCTTTATTGGATTTGTTTTTCATCACCAAAGACGTCGAAGTGAAAGATGTGCAGGTTCAAGGGTCCTCTTATGCTTTCACTAACATGTGGGACCGCATATGAGCAAACAGACGATGGGCTCCGCGCGTCTGCTGGCTGGCTGAGAAGAGAGATAGAGGAGGGCTGAGCACAGACTCCAGGAAATTTGTTCTATGTAACCAGCACCTCGATATAGTGGGGTGGCATGGGCCATAACTAGCATTCATGTCTAGCAATAGTTAGTTCTAGTTAGATCAACTAGAGCTAGGTGTTGCACAGATGCCGAGAAATAGGTTGATAGCGTGACTGCGTGAGGTGGGCTTGTACGTAGTATGATGTAGGCACAAGACTTGCCGTGTTTCCTACTCCTCCGGTCTAAATGTGGAGAAGATTTGGTCGACTTCTTCCTCCTTTTGCCGACACGTGGGACATCCAGCATCCAGGTCGTGTCATGCAAGAAAATGGAGTGGTAGTTGAAGCCACGTGATGTGCATCTTGGGTTAAATTGTAAATAGAATCTTACTACCCTTCAGTAACTCCAAAAGCGGCCACCGAAGATCTTTATTGGATTTGTTTTTCATCACCAGCACATCGAGGTGAAAGATGTGCAGGTTCAGTGGGTCCTCTTGCGTTTTCAGCGACATGTGGGACCACATGTGAGCAAATGACGATGGGCTCCAAGCGTCTGGCCGCTGGCTGAGAAGAGAGATAGAGGAGGGCTGTGCACGGACTCCAGGAAATTTGTTCTACATAACCAGCACCTTGATATAGGCTCGATATAGTGGGGTGGCATGGGCCATAACTAGCATTCACGTCTAGCAGTACGGCACACGCCACCCACACGAGTCCCATCTGACACCAATTTTCTTGGAGTCCGTGCTATAGCCATCTTTTCTCCCTCCTGTTTTCTCAGCCATCACGCGGTGGGCTGGGTGGGGGTTTGCCGATAGTCGGTTTGCTCAACTGCGATCCCACTTGTAAGTGAAAATGCAACACATCACACATTCCCCCTTGAGCGGCGTGCCAGACCAACCGTGTGGGGGTGCGACGCGAACACGGCAAGCTTTTCCTTTTGAACTTGTAACTTGTAAAATTTGGTTCTGCTCCATGGCGCGACCGATAGATAGAAATAATGATTTTCCCTAGAGTAATGAGAAGTTTGGTTCTGGCACGGTTCATGCATGGAGTAGTAGGAAAATTATGAAGTTGATGCGAAAGGTAAGATAATTACTAGTAGTACCATATACTACTACATGGATTTGACGGAAAGATAAAGATACATATGGATCCATCAACGACAACCTCACGCCCTAGTGCACCGGGTCACCAACCGACGTGTGAGGAGCAGCGGCATTGGCGGCAAGCTCAACGTGCTTCTGAACAATGCCGTCCAAGGTTGCCTTGCGGTCCAAGAAGGCCAACGTCCTATCGTCCTCCTCTTGCATGTAGTAGTCCTTGTGGACGATTTGCGTGTAGACGTGGGTGATTATGTCGATGGTGTCTTCTTTGCGCGCCAGGCGGGCCAGCGACCTCGAGGTGGACATTCTCCGGCGTGGCGGCGGCGATGCAGGCCACCAAGCAAGGCCAAAGAGGTTGTCACCATAGAGGCCGTTGAGGGTGGCAGGCATCGTAGAGCCTAGGCGCGTGGGCTGGAGGCATATGTCAAGGTTGTCCGCAAGCTTCTTGATGATGGTGAACTTGTCAGGGAAGCCGACGAGGACCTCGTCGAACAAGGAGACGAAGCTGTCGTCCAAGCGGCCCCTCGCCCTGGCGGCCTCAAGCACTACCTAGAGACGTTCCTCAGTGCCAGGCTGCAGGACGGTGTTGTGGACCATCTGGTACAGCCGGCTGGTGCTCGCGCTCATCGCCTCCATGGGTCTAGCTTCTAGTCAACTGATCTTGTGATTGGAGTGATCACTCTTGCCCTTGGGTGCGTGAGGGTGCGAGGGATTCGTAGATTGGCTGGCGGGAGCCTTTATATGAGAAGTGCAGATCGCGTTGAATTCACGTGCGTGTTGGCCATCTACTCTCGCCCCTATCAAGATTTTGCCTTTGGCTGTATGACAAATTGGCGGTCACCCGTTGGGCCCACGTGTCATACACCCAAAGGTAGGTGCGGTAAGTCAATGAAGCTGCGTCCCTCCGCGTCTGCATGCATGCTTTCAATGACTTGAGACTACCAAACATCACATGCAGTGGTTAGTTCATTGCATGTAATCCTATTAAGTTGCAAAAAGACATTAAGTTATCTCGCCGATAGGAATAAAACAATACACAATGTATTTATTTATAGAGGGAGCAGTACAATTTTTGTGACATGCATTACTAGATATTGCTAGTCAAATACTAAATCCAGATGGACGTGGTTGTACTACTAAATCCAGACGGTGGTGCTAGTACTAGTAGTAGTAGTACTACCAATGTAGTAGCACTGTACTACCCGTTGGTCAAATTATTACGTCTTTGCTCCTCAAAGTGAAGTGACAAGACCCTGCGCCGGAGATGACACCTGAGTATAGGCGCCGTGTTCGGCATACCATAGTCAGCCTCACCATCTGCAGTCACTGTCATCATGGCTGTAGAGCTAGCCTGCTTACAACTAGCCATGTTCGACATAATTTCCCGTGCATTGCATGGAACACCAAGATTGGGGGTGGACGGCGCCGGCAGCGGCCATCGCGCCAGATTTTTCCATGGCCTTCTAGATGTGGTGGGGAGGAGATAAGGCTGATTGTGAGAGACAAGGAGTTGTTTGTAAATAGGGAACAAGTGCGGGCATCTTTTTGCAAACTGGAGAAGTTTGAGTTTAGGCGCGTCAGATCTAGATCTGACGGCTATTGGTGAAAGATGGTAGGCACAACATCATCACCAACTTAGGACTTGTTTGATTCGCAGGATTTTGAAAACGCAGGAATAGGACACGGCAATATTACAAGTTTCAAACTGATATTACAAATGTAGGAGTAATGCTGCACCTACGAAGAGGGAATTACTAGGAAGTTTACGTAAGAACTTTCATTACTTTAGGTGGATGCAGCATTATCGTACAAACTAAAATCCACCGCCCTGACAAGTCACTAATGGGAAAATAAGTTTTCGAGACTCCGCCACTTGATGTTTCAAAAACAAATTCAGCTTCATGCGGAGACTTTGTCATTTAGACTTAGACGCTATGCGGTGATCAAAGACGCCATTCATTGTTGTGCGAGAACGCCAAACCTTATTACCTTGAGCACACTTGCCTCCAGAACAAAGAACCTGGCCAATTTAATCTCAGATGTGCTGCCTCGGTAGTCGATCAAATCAATTTCTATAAAAGGCATCGATAAGATGGAGATCAAGGCATTCGATGAGATTGTTATAGTGCAGCACATTTTTCACTTTCGGGTCTTTTTTTATCTGGAAAAGAAGAGAACATATTAGAGCAGCTAGCTGTATAAGATTGCCATGTCATAAAGAGGTACCAATATCATTCGCTCATACGATAGGGTTGGCTGGCTAGTGATATTTTCTCTCTCTCTCTCTCTCTCTCTCTTTCTCTTTCCTCTCATTTACCTAGGAGTACGTGAAGAGCTTGGGCATTTGTTGCCTTCCACTATGTGGATGATGCCATATTTCGCAAAAGTATGCCACATAATACACATCGATGTCAAATCAAAAGATTTTGGCACCGCTCTCGTGATGTGAGAGAGTTGGTACCGCTGTGCACACAGACCCACATGTATAAACAAATCAATCAAACCAACTACACCAGCCTCTCACTCTCCCAAACAAGTGTTTTTTATTGCCTCAGTCCTCTCTCTCCCACGCAAGTGTTTTTTCATTGCGTGAGTTAATTTGGCACCGGAGCAAAGTAGGTGAACCAGATTGGGGCACCAGGTGAGCAATGGAGGGGCATCGATGCCAATTGCATCACAAGTGAATTTGGCACGTGTTTTGGCCTACATAGTGGAGGGCCGTTATAGTCCACTTTTGTACTACCTCTTATTTAGTATATTTTTTTGACCATATATTTATGTAAGAAAATGCCAATGCATGTCACTAGAAATTATACCATTTGAAATTATGTTCAAATATGAATCCAACGATATAGTTCTTAGTGACATGCATTAACATTTTGTCAGTTAAATCTATGGTCAAATTTTGATACTACAAAATAGGGAGAGTAAACCAGACGGAGGTAGTACTTGCTCTTAGGGTAACCATAGAGTTACTAGTCTAAGTTACTTTCCACTATGACTAGCCTAGGCTACTATAGTAGTACAACAAAAAAAACAATGCAGGTGATCACGTGAGAAAAAAAATACTAAAAACATTTCTTTCGGTGCAGTGTGTAGATGCAGTTTTGAACACTACATGTGTCATCGTAATTTGGGAAATTACAAAAAATTTGAGCTACGTTGTGATTACTGTTTACTAATAGGAAAGAAGTTTCACCTCGATGAGTAGCTTCTTCGTGCACGGAAAGCATGTAAGGAATCCAACAACTTGATCCAGATTGGGGCCGATAGATTTTATTGCCAAGATCTTCACTGTGCGCATATACTGGGTTAAGATTGTTGGAATCATTTTCTAGAAGACAGTCGTAAATACATCAAGAAGAAATTAAAAAATGTGAATTTCAAGAAGACGAAGAAGAAGATGAGTGCTGTACCTGAACGATTACGGATCCAATAAAGAGTTCGGAGAATTTGGCAGACAAGTGCACCAATGCTGTCAATTTCGGCGCGTCAATGACCCTGATTTTTGTTGGACCTTCTAGATCCGATACAAGCAATCTCTCAAGGAAAGGCGCATTCTCAATGACCATAACATGGAACAGCTGGAGTGATCTCTTCCCAATTGATGTCTTGTTGCGGGGCCAAGAAGACACATAAATCCATCGGAGATTCGCCGAGGCGATGTGGAGGCTAATGAACCCGTGGCCTGCTCAAGACGAAGGTACTCGAAGCGAAAGATACATCTGCGGAGCAGGTGCTCCATAGCCTTCTTCGAGATGACAACGTCGAAGAGGTCGAGCTGCTTGAGTTGAGGGAGAAGAAGGGCGGGCGCGACATTAATCTGCGGAAGATAGCAGGAGCTGAAGCTGGCATGGCGCAGCGTTGGCGCGAGGCGGAGCGCGGACGGCGGCAGAGAGCGACATCGTCCAGCTTCAAAGCTGAGCCCCTTGAGCTGGTCTAGGGCGGGGGATAAGAACCACTCGTCGAACTTGGGTTGGACCTTGCAGTTGGTACTGAACATGCGGATGTCAAGGCGTCTGGCTGGCCCAGGGTGCAATGAAAGGATCTTGGAGACTGCGGCCATGCGTTTGCAATCCCCGTCGCAGAGGTAGCTGTCGACAGTGAGGTTGAGGGGATGCGGCACCAGTGGGGGCGCCACCGCCGGGAGAGCAGGGCGGTCCACACGACAGATTTAGTGGGGAGGAGGCCGATGATGACGAGCAGCATGTCGTCGGGGAGGCTGCTGATGAAGTCCAGGCTCGCCAGATGCGGTTTTTGCTCGAGCCGCCTCCGCTTGTTGGCTGCCTCGCCATCCATCTCAACCGGCGGTGACGCTGGTGTACACGTGTGCTAGTGTGTGTTGTGTGCTGGGTGTGCGCGAGTGCATCCTTCTATGCATGCCGCCGCGCAGTGGTGAATTGTGCGCGAGTGTGTCCTCCACGCGGAAGAAGTGTGTCCTCAATGTGCCCTCAATTTACTAGCGTGCGGGGTGCTACCCCGAGTGGTTTCAACTTTGTTTACTTCACCGCGTGTCAGATGGGCCTCTAGTTTACTTATTTTCACCCACTGCCACATGGGCCAAAGACACGAAGATACAGAACACGGTGACAAGGCAGCATGTGGACTGGTTGACCGGTCAACTAAACAATATACGGAGCTATACACTGACATAGTGAGCATATAATCCGTCGGTATAGAGTGTTCATGTGAGAGGGGAGGCCCGTGAGAGATAGCAGAGAGAGAGAGAGAGAAAGAGCTATTGCCTCCGTTTGATAATGTAGTTCCAACATTTTTTAGAAGTCAAACTTTTGAAAATTCGACCAAAGATAAATGATGGTATGAAGTAAGTACATGTTGTGATGAATCTAATGATCTTTCCAGATGTAAATGTTTTTCTCCACATATACCTGGTCAAACTTTTCTGAGGTTTGACTTTTCAAAACATCCATATGCTTATGGACGTGGGAGAGTCCCTAACTAGAGAGAGAGAAAGAGAGTGAAATATAAAGAGTGAGTGAAAAAAGTGTGTGTGCGTGTGTGAAAGAGACATGGACAACACTCGATAAAAGTTGAGAAAAAACGTGTGTGTCTTATGCAAACATATCACACATGCATCTTCGACAACGGAAGCAAGGTAAGGAGATAGTGTGTGGTTGTTTGCAACCGAGAGAGAAAGACCCCTAGCACGTGGCCAAGAGGGGTCTGGCAAACAAGGGAGAGAGGTCGAGAGAGACGTACGGAGAAAATGCATACATGGGGAGGAGAGAGTGTATGTTTGTCATAGAGAGATCCCCTGGAGATCGTGGATGGGACTACATGGGTGGGAGATCGAGTGACAAGGTGTGTAAAGCGATAGAAGATACCTCGAGAGATATGGAGATAGACGTATGGATGGAAGGAGACAATACATGTGTTCCCGATGGCTAGTGAGAGATAATCATACTTAGGGGGGGAGTGCTTGCGCCTATGATGGAGTGAGGGATTATGGTACTTATTAGGGGGGTGCGTGTCACATAGAGAGAGAGAGAACAAGGGCGGAGAGTGTTGGATGGGTCTATATGTATAGCGCGAGCAAGACATGTGTATGTGTGAACCAGGGAGATATAGAGTTTGAGAGAGATTGAGGAGCCCCAATAAGGCTAAGTGGTGCGTCAGATAGCTGAGAGGGGGAAAGAGATATTCCATCTGCTCGATAATGCAGTGCATGTAATTTTTTTAGAAGTTAAACTTTGGAAACTTTGATCAGGTTTACACAAATGTTATTTATATCTTCAATACCAAAGATACATCATACAAAACTACATATCATGGTGAATCTAATGGTATATGTTTGCCGTTCTAGATGTAATTGTTTTTCTCCATGTACATGGTCAAACTTTGTGATGTTTGACTTTTCAATAAATCAATATGCTATGGACCGAGGAGAGTGCCTATGTCGAGAGGTATCAAGTGCGTGTGAAGGAGAATGAGTAAGTGTGCAAAAAGAGTATGTGTGTGAAAGAGAAAGTGACAACAAACGATAAATTAGAGAGAGAGTGTGTTTTTTCGTTTCTTAGGCGAACATATCACGCATGCATCTCCGAGATAGAAAAGCGAGGCGAGGAGATACACGAAGATAGCTAGTGTGTGATTGTTTGCAATGGAGAGAGACACCCCTATAGCACATGTCCAATAGAGGTCCGCCAACAAGGAACAAAGGTCGAGAGGGACACACGGAGAACATGGACGCACGGGAGGGCGAGAGGGTGTGTTTGTGATAGAGAGATCCCTCGAGATCGTGAGGGGACTATATGGGTGAGAGATCGAGGGAGGTGCGTGCTTGATAGAAAGATGCCCCGAGAGAAATCGAGATAGGCCATGCACATGTTTGTGATGGAGACTAAGATTAGCTAGTCATATACATATAGGGGGGACTGCGTGTGCCTACAATTGAGTGAGAGACCATCATACTTGGCTAGCTAGGCATGAGATTGTGTGTGCGTGCCTGTGAGATGGAGAGAGAACGATGGAGAGAGATAGAGTTTTAGATGGGCCTATCGAGTGCGAGTGAGATATGCATGTATATGTGTGACCCAGGTAGATGGAGAGTTTGAGAGAGAGGGGGAAGAGCTCTGAGATGACAGAGTGGTGCGTGAGAGAGTTACGTGCAACGAGCCAAGGAATCTGTGTGCGTACGATGAGTGCACCCAAGATATCTAGCTTGGACTAGAGAATCATACATAGTGTGCGAGAGAGACCTATAGATGGAGTATATATGCATGCGAACTAGAAAGACCCCCCCCACGCACAGACACAAAGAGAGAGAGAGAGAGAGAGAGAGAGAGAGAGAGAGAGAGAGAGGTGGAGAGAAAGGGAGAGGGACCAACAAGGTTTGTTTGTGTGTTGGACGCGTGCGACAGAATTGAAGATTGTCGATGAGAGAGCGAGAGAGAGAGAGAGAGAGAGAGAGAGAGAGAGAGAGAGGGAGAGAGAGAGAGAGAGAGAGAGAGAGAGAGAGCAGGAGTCTGGGGGAGGGGGAGGTCGCGTTTTATGCATTAAAGACTGATATAAACCATGTTTCAATATAAACTTGCATTCAAATATTTAAATTGGAGAACATGTTGTCTGCAATCCACACATGAACGGATATATGCGTATATCAAACAAGTACATTAGTTTGACTTTCAACATGTTCATGGAGTACTATAATACTGTACAACATGCTATTCGATTGAGGTGTTCAATTTTGGATTTAGTTCACTATTTTGACCTGGTGAACGAGCTATTTCATTGAATCGAGATATTTCATTTTGGGTTTGATTCCCGTTTTTGAGTGGGTCAACTATTTTCCATATAGTAAATCGGTAGCAATGAGCATGTAAAAACACATTACTCCCGAGCATCATCTCTCCATCTAAAAAAGAAGGGGCAAGCTAATATTTCAAAATTTGATTCGAATCGACTTGGTAAGGTAGACGTGGATGATCGTTCTCCCAAATTTTGAACAAACCGTTAAACATCCTATGCTCGGTGGAATTCTCCTGAGCAAAAAAATGGGAGACGCGAAATTACCGTCCTATGTGGGAGACGCATTAATTGGCCCGTTGTACATCAAGGGTAGGTTCGTAACTTCATCCAAGCGCACCTTCTCCTCGGCCGAAATGACATGTGCCGAATAATTCATAAACCATGGTCGGCAAAACGTGCTCTCCTCGCCCGAAATAGCTCGCGCCCACTATTTCAAAACACGCTCTCCTCGCCCAAAATCGCTCGCGCCCACTATATTTCAAAACACGCCCTCCTCGCTCGAAATGGCTCCCGCCCACTATTTGGGGAGAAGCAAAGTTACTCTACTATCCCCGACCCTCAGTACACAGACCCAAGCCGAGAAGCCTAAAGGTAGGGGTAGAACTGTAACTCCCCCTCACATTTCAGACAAATGCGTCTGTAAAACATGGTTCCACTCCCTTCCCAATTCCCGCCCATTCATACCTCGTGGGCGCCAAATCACCTTCTCCCCGGAAGCTCCCTTCTCCCGGGCCGCGAAATCTCAGCCCCTCCTCCATGGCGCCCCCACCGCACCAATTTCACATCCGCCCTCCTCCCTAATGCCGGAGAGTTGTCCATTTGCCGTCGTGCACTGGGCCGTGTGCCTCTTACTCCGTGCTGCTGGAGCTGCCTCGACGACAGCCGCGTGAACCGTACTGAAGCTGATTCACCCTCACCGTTGTTCACGGCTCCGGAGCGGCTCCAACTTCGGATCCGTCTAGAGTCCCGGCGCTGCTTCCCCGTAGCCGTCGACCGTCGCGACATTGCTGTTTCCCTGCCGCCGATGGCCACCGCAACCGCGCCAGCCTCACTGACTCGGCAGCTGGACCTGCCTACTTCACCATGCTGCCAGATAGGTCGCACCCTCATCTCAAATCACTTTATTTAGGCATAAGTTGTCTGAATTTTTATTCTGGGCCAATCGATTCCCAATGGGAAGCAGCACCCCTCGAGGCGGCGGAGCTCCTAGGCTGCCGGTTGGCTGGTGTCTAACGTAAGCGTGCGGGGCCGCAAGTTCGCTGCGGAAGCAGCGCTTAGATGGCTATCTTAGAGTTGCGTGGGTTGAAGGTACTGCTGCCGCCGGATCTGGATGACGGGGAGTCTTTGTGGATTGGCCCGGGGGCGGTGCAACCATGGCAGTGCGGTGGGGCGGGGAGCGGGGTTTTGGCCGGCGCCATGGACGGCAGAGGCAAGCTACTCTGCCGTTGGTCGCTGGCTCTTCGGGGAAGATTCCTAACAGTGTCAGCCGGGAGGCACAAGACGGCCATCAAGCCATCCGGCGTAGATCGGACAATACCAAAATAAAATAAAATCGTGTGACCCCAATTTAGTCTTCACCAATGACGTGTGACCACTCGTACCTTCTTTGTTGATATCTTGGTGTATTTCTTCAGATCAAAGAGATGTGTCGTTCTTAACATTATGCGTTATCTCGCATCTTCACCACACCGTCTTCCGACTCACTGCAACTGCTCCAACAAGGGAAGCATACACGGAAGGGAGCTATAGTCCCCACTCAACAGTTCCTCAGATCGAATGCGCAGTTCGACATGGACAGCCACAACAAGCTGCAGGGCCATCGACAAGTCACACATGATGCTCACTCCTATGGATGATGGCCAGATAGGTTGTACCCTCATCTTACTTGTGTGCAAAATTTATGGCTTTGTTATTCATCTAAGCATGGAAAATAGATTATCACATTTCACTGTATATTCATGCTGATCTCTTACGGGTCTTGTTCAGGAGTTAACGTTGTTCCATAGTTCAGCTAAGATACTTGTTCTTTAGGTAACGTTGTTTCATAGTTATCATCCATCAGCCAATGCTATCCCACAGGCTGGTGATTATAGTATTATACCACTTCTAGTATTACCTATGTTGTTCTTTAATACTTTTGTGTGCCATCTAGTTAATCTCGAGTACAAACGATACATATTCTGTAGCTTTCATCTGTGTTCTCCCTTTAGTTTTTGAGACCTGTTGCTGCTAGTTAACCCCAGTCCTACTATTTATGTCGTCTCCTACATGCACTCATTACATAACTCTAACTACTAGTTGTCTTCCATGCATGTCAGATATAATTGCACACACTGATATATCCACAAGAACCTCACGGAGCAATGTAAAGGCCAATAAACTTGATGTCAATGATACCCAATATGATGGAACATGTAAAGGCAGTTCTTGAAGACTTGGGTGAAGATGTTGAATCCTCTTCACCCCACAAGGTCCTTGCTCTAACTTGGCCCGTGATATGGGTACAACATGCATATAATGTCCTGGAGTGTATCTACTCTGTTGCAATGCCATGTGCTTAGCATGCTGATCATGCATGTAAATATGTCATGCCTTCCTTTTATTCAGTACCTATTCCATTCATGATAACATGTTTTCAAATTCACATCTTGTCATTCTACTCTATCGCAATGCCATCTCGCTTAATTTGGACATCATGCTTCGAATATCTTATGCATTGTTATTCATCAAGATGTACTTCATATGTCTACCATACCATGTTTTTTACATTGAAGTGCTGTTCTAGTGCTCTGTTGCAATGCCATATTAGTTTCCCAATCGCATAATGTAAGTTGCCTTAGTTTTTTCAGCACGTATTCCGCTAGCATACAATTTTACATTCAACTAGTGTTTTTTACCGTGTTGTCCCGTCGTATCCCTAGCTCTTACACCATACTCCCTCCGTCCGGATTACATGTCGCTGAAATGGATAAAAAGGATGTATCTAGAACGGAAATACGCCTAGACCCATCCATTTTTTCCAGATGGAGGAATACATGTCAATATGTCATGCCTTTCTATTCTTCAAGACCTATTCCATCTCTCTCGTTGTAGCATGTTTTATAATTGAAGCACCATTCTTCTATACAAGGCATGCAAGGGAAGACGACTATGTTAGAATCAAGGGTTACAAACCAGGTCTTTGCAAAAGATCCAAACGCCAGGAGATAATAAACCAACTCCAGCTTTTTATAGATATGCTCCAAAGACAGAGAAACCCAACTCCCATCGATAATAAGTAGATTCTAGTGGCCAAAGAACTAGTCCGCTCGATCCAGCAAAAATATGTCAACTCCATTCTAAGAAGCGCAGCGTATCCTCGCATCATGAAATTTTATAGCATTATGATCATATTTTCAACAAGTTTCTAACCCAACTCTCTTTTACAAAATAAGCTTAACAGAAAGAAGAATTTCTGCAGACCGTATAAATGCGTGAGGAAAGATTCTTGCAGAATTCTCTCAGACTCCAATGCAGATGTAAGTACACTGTTGTATATCACTATATTTTTACATCAGCATGTATTTTGTTAATCGGCGTGAATCCAACCTTTATCCGATCTAAATTTAGTGATAGCAAAATGTATGATTAAAGGCCACAATGTTGATTTTGTAAGGAAAAATGCCCGGTAGTTTTGCATCCCGAGCTGCATGAGTGTACTATCTCATATCAAGGGTTTGATTACTTTGGTTCCGCAGTTGGGTTTTCGGTGTTTTTTACCGTGTGTTGTCTTGTCGTATCCCTAGCTCTTCCATCATACTCCCTCCTTCCGGATTACATGTCGCAGAAATGGATAAACTGGATGTATCTAGAACTGAAATACGCCTAGACCCATCCATTTATTTCCGGATGGAGGGAATACATGTCAATATGTCATGCATTTCTATTCTTCAGTACCTATTCCATCTCTGTTGTAGCATGTTTTATACTTGAAGCACCATTCTTCTATATAAGGCATGCAAGGGGAAGACAGCTATGTTAGAATCTGAAGGGTTACAAACCTGGTCTTTGCAAAAGATCCAAACGTCAGGAGATAATAAACCAACTCCATTTTTCATAGATACCGCTCTAGCACAGAGAAACCCAACTCCCACTGATAATAAGCAGATTCCAAAGTACAAAGAACTAGTCCGCTCCAAATTCAAAGAAAATAATGTCAACTCCATTCTAAGAAGCGTGTGCGTATCCTCACATCATGAATTTTTATAGTATTCTGATAATATTTTCTACATGTTCCTTACCCATCTCTCTTTTAGAAAATAAGGTTAAATGATAGAAGACTTCCTTCATTGGGATTGTATTCGAGGAAAATATCTTGCGGTAATTCTCTGTGCTCCAATGCTGATGTAAGTACCTGTTGTATATCACTATATTTTTAAACCAGCATGTATTTTGTTAATCGGCGTGAATCCAACCTTTATCTGATCTAAAATTAGTTGTAGCAAAATGTTAAAGGCGCCAATGTTGATTTTTGTAAATAAAACTGACTGGTAGTTTTGCATACTGAGCTACATGAGTGTACTATCTCATATCATGCACATTACTGAATTGTAGTGTTGCTCTGGTTTCCCATTCATTCATTGTGTCAATGTTGCTTTCGTATTACCTTACCTGGCTGATGATAGCTGTGCTATATTGTGTTAATTTGGTGTTGGCTAGTTGCCAACTGTTCGTTGTGCCAATGTTGCTTTCCTATTATCTGACTTGGCCAATGATAGCAATGCTAGTGTCTTAATTTGGTGCAGGCTGCTGAAGATAAGAAGACAAACTCTGAAAACAACAAGGCAACCCCATTGTTTCTTTCCAATAAATCTAGGCCGTAATATGCCAATAACTCGTGATTAATCTGTTTGGTTCCCTCCTAATTTATGTTATGATGCGATGGTCGAGACACTCTCCACTATTAATACAAGCCTCGCCAAAATCGCCATCCGAATCTGCTCGTATCCTCCGCCTCGAATGCAACGGAAAAAAATGTATGTTTGTGAACCAATTAATGGCTGAAGGAATGATGGAAATGGTGGAGGAATCAGAGGTGCAGAGTCGTGCGACACAACAACTGATCAATGTTTCCAGAGATAGTGTAGCAAAGCAGCAAGAACTTGCCCACATGCTTATGGGCGTCATCCGTGCTGAGGTTGCAGATTGTGACGTTGTAGATCGTTAGGTTCTGTTCATTTATTTGCACTGGCATCAATCTTTGATTGCCCAATGGATGTAATTTCCTGTAATATATGTTGGATGTGCAACGTTTTTCCCTGTATGTCGTACCTTTGCTTGATCGGTTTTGGTCCTGTGCATAATTGCTCGTCGTGATGGGCTCAAATTATCTAATTTGGCCTAAAGACATGTACAAACTTTAGTGGGCCCATTAAGTTAATGGGCCGTTACCAAGCCGAAAGTTAATGGTCGGCCCTCTTAACTCCCGGGTCGTTAACAGGCTGACATCAAAGCGGGCAACAAGTGGGCCTAATTGATTTCACGGGCCGTTAACAGGCCGTTACTAAGTTCGGGCTACATATGGCCCAACTATACTGTGGGCCTTTAGCAGGCCAAAAGAGACAGCGGGCTTGTACAGGACCATGAAGAGCATGGGCCACTAAGAGGCCGAAAGTCAGGTCGTATTGTAAATGGCCTAACTGTGTTGTGGGCCTTTAGCAGGCCAAAAGAGAAACCGAGCTGGTATTGGGCCATGAAGGGCATGGGCCGTTAAAAGGCCAAAACTCATGTCCGACTACAAATGGCCCAACTCATTTATGGTCCTTAACAGGATAAAAGGCACACAGGGCCGGGAATTGGCCCAACACTTAAATGGGTCGCTAAAAGGCCAAAACTCAGGTCCGACTACAAATGGCCCAACAGATATATGGGCCGTCATTAGGATGAAAGACACACCGGGCCGGAAATTGGCCCAACACTTGGTCGCTAAAAGGCCGAAACTCATGTCCGACTACAAATGGCCCAACTGATTTATGGGCTGTCAACAGGCTGAAAGACACACCGGGCCGGAAATTATCCCAACATTTAAATGGGTCGCTAAAAGGCCGAAATATGTACATCATGAAAATTGCCCCATCCACTGAATGGGCCGTTAACAGGCCGAAATCTCACCGGGCCGATATTGAGCCCAAATATATAGTGGGCTGTTAACGGGCTCGAACTGATGATGGGATGCAATGGTGTCAAATCTTTAACGGGCCGTTGACGGGCCGAATTGGCACATCTCGTATGGGCCATGGGCTTAAATGGACCTGACACAAGTAGGCCTTATATGGGTCGACCTGCTATTTTTTACTGGGCCGACCTTTTTCACCGAAATGGGCCACTATTGGGCCATGCCACGTGTTGACCTATCATAGGCGCCTCATGTCCAATGAGTGGATGACATATGTCCCAACGGTGAGGCAACATGTGTTTCCTCCGGCCAATGATGATTTTACACGTGGAAAATCCCCATTGGTCCGGGCTGTTAACGGGTTACCGATCCAAAACTGGACCCGATAGCTTAACGGCATTCCGTTACGATGGATGCCACATGTCGGTCACCCTTGACGAAAGCACTTCTTTGATGCGCGATTTATCATCATGGAAGTGGACACTTCTGTGATGATAATTTTGGTAATGTCATGGAACACTTCTATGACAGCACATGTATGACTATCTTGATTCTGTCATAAATTTGTCATGGATGTACATGCATGACAGAAAATGTGACCTACTGTGACAAACACGTATCATAACGGAAGTGTATTTTTTTTGTAGTTTACCCTGCAGCCGTTGTCTCTCTGCCCGTACAGCGAGGTGGTGCGGGCTGGAGTTCAGCTTGACTTGCCGCTCTGTCCCTGCCACGTGGTGGTCGGTTAGGTCTGTCAGTAGCGTTACACATTGGCGGTATAGGCTCCATGGCCTCATCGTTGAATTGAGGTAGCAGCTTGCGCTTTGGGTAACTCTTAGTTGGGCACTCGAGGCCGTATTCCTCGGCTGCCAGGACATTGGTCCATCTGTCATTGAGTAAGTCCTGATTAGCTTGAAGCTGCTGCTGCTTCTTTTTCAAGCTTCTTGCAGTGGCTATTAGCCGGCGCTTAAAGCGCTCTTGTTCGAGGGGTTCCTCTCGCATGATGAAATCTTCGTTACCGAGGCTCACATCCTCTTCGGAGATCGGTAGATAGTTACTATCCTCCGAGTCCTCGTTCCCGACTGGGTCGTCAGGGTTAACTTTCCCCTCCTCCACATCCTCTGGTTCGGATGTGGGTTCGACGAGGGCTTCGGGGTCTTCGGCATTATCTGGAGTATTATCGTCTCGGGTGCCGGTGTTACTGTCTTTGCCACGACGCGGTTTTGATCGGCGCCGTTGGCATCGACGCTTTGGAGGTGCATCAGCAGGCTTGTCCTCCACCGGATCCTTCCTGTCGTTGCCGTCATCCTCTTTGGGCGTGTCCACCATATACACGTCGTATGTGGAAGTGGCCGTCCAACGTCCGGTAAACAGCGGGTCTTGGCCTTGCTCGTCCCCACCATCGTCATCCATGCCATCGATGTGTTCGGAGGTGTAGTCCAGCATGTCGGTTAAATCCTCGACAGTGGCTATGAAGTGGGTGGTGGGTGGGACGTGAAATTCCCCGCTCTCAGCCCCTATTCAGGGCTGGGCGTAGTTTGGAAATGATTCCTCTGTAATGGCAAGGGATTGAATTAAGTCCAGATCCTCGTTTAAGAGCGAGGGTTGGACGGGGATACGAGAGTCCGCAGGGTAAGCACCTCCTGGCCATGCTTGCTTGGCGTGGACTTCAAGAGTTCGGATCTGGAGTCCGGGAGTGAGTCCGGTTTCATGATGATAGAGGAAGCCTGGCGTGATTTCGGGCCTGCCGGTAACGTGCTCCCCTCGGGTTCTCCGGTGACAAGCTCTATAGCTGTAGGGATCTGGCGGGCTCTAGACTCCCGTCTTCGGACCTGGTGATGCGCTCCAGATTCAAGGCCAGAGCGGTGGTTGGGGTCGCGAACCCTTGGAAGATCAAGTCTCCTCGGATATCAGCGACATAGGTCAGATTTCCAAAACTGATCTGGTGACCAGGGGCGTAACTGTCGATCTGCTATAGGTGGACAACCATGTTGGCACGCAGTGCGAAGCCGCCGAATACAAAGATCTCGTCGGGGAGAGAAATCTCCCCCATGACAACATTGTTGTGGATGATTGATGGAGCCATCGAGCCTTTCGACGACGGCACAGTGGAACTCTCAATGAAAGCACCAATGTCGGTGTCAAAACCGGCAGATCTCGGGCAGGGGGTCCCGAACTATGTGTCTTAGAATCGAAGGTAACAGGAGACATGGACACGATGTTTTACCCAGGTTCGGGCCCTCTTAATGGAGGTAATACCCTACTTCCTGCTTGATTGACATTGATGAGTATAGGGGTTACAAGAGTTGATCTACCTCGAGATCGTAATGGCTAAACCCTAGATGCCTAGCTGTAGCGAACAAACCTCAAACAGTCTGATCTCTGTGCATCAGTGTCATCCCTGGATCGGTAATGCTGACACGCACAATACTTGAAGGATTTATAAAAGAGTAGCAATCACACACTTCTTACTTCGAATGGCTCAAAAGAGAGCTTATTACAATAAATATGGCTTAAGGCCATCTATACGATAACATCGGAAGGCTTGGAAGATAAAGTGAGACCATCAACTCCAACGACATTACTGAGTGAAAGATCATGACCTAAGGCTCCTTACCCGTCGTCTGAAAAGTCTGCAACATGATATGTTGCAGCCCACAAACGGGCCAGCACATGGAATATGCTGGCAATGTAACACAAGAGAGTAATGAACAGAATAATGCTATCACTACATGCATATATGGCCGGTGGAGGCTGTATGGTTAATATGTTTTGCGAAAAGCCAATTTTTCCCTACAACAAAGGAATAAACTTTATTTAACTATCATGGTGGTTGTTAAACATTGAGAATGGTAAGCCCCATCTCAATCCCAATTAAAAGGTAAATATTATCCCAATCAAATTTTATAACTAAGAGTGATGAGATCCACATGATAATCCAAGAACCAGATACTCGAGATGTCCATAACCGGGGACACGGCTAACCATGATTAGTTTGTACACTCAGAGAGGTTTATGACTTTTCCCCATAAGACTCGATCTCCTCCGTTGGATTTCTCACACTACATGGTGTTTGAGAAATGGATGACCGAGACACGCCTTTCGTAAGCATTAACTCTTTCGATGGGTAGACCGTACCACCTACATCCCCTACATCTGCTAGTCTACCACTGAAAAAGGTCACACAACATACTCAACTATGCCAGAGCCCATAATGGCTTGTGGCTGCACACGGAAGTCTCTAGCATGAATAATCTCATGATCCCTTTGAGCCTGGGTGGCAGTCCATAGGAGAATCACACGGTACCCCAGGATTTCCAAAAAACTACAGGCAATCACTGGATACCCCAGGTGCCTCAATCCACCCAGATGTGTATTAAAGTTGCCACCTTAAGTTAACCATTAGTTAACAATACTCACAACTATCGTGAATACACTCAAACTCAATCCACGTCTACGAGCATAGCATAGCAGTATAAGCGACGTAGAAGTAACTCCCAATGGTTTGATAATAGACATGTGAATAGGTACTACCTCAACTACTTCCCAACCCACAAATTAAATCAGATCCTAACCATGCAATTGTTTGAGGATTGATCTAATGCAATAAAACTGGGTAGTAAAGAGGTATGATCAAAGTGTTACTTGCCTTGCTGATGATCTGCGAAACCTAGAGACTCGTCGTAGCACGCTTCGCATTCCGGGTACTCTATCGCAAACAAACGAGCATACAATAAGAAATCAAGCAAGGGCACTGGTAAAACTCAAATAAGAGATCTAACCAGAAAGTTCAACTTAAGAACTCCAGTTTGCAAAAAGAATCAAATCAAACGAAGCAACAAAACTCAGACGGCGAAAGAAACAAGCTTCGTTTACTAATCTGGACTAAAGTCAAATTTTACAGTAGCAAAATCTTGTTCAAGTTGGTTAAACAGAAAGAGGGCTTCGAGATGAAACTCTAGGCGCTTGAATCGCCTGATTCTGATAAACGAGCGAAAATATAAACTAAAACAAAAATCGGATCAGAAATCGCGATCGAAAATAATCGCGGAAAATCCGAGAAAAAGAAAAACTGATGAACAGGCTAAGGAACGAACGCTCGCTGTCTGCGGCTAAATGGTGAAAATCGTTCGTCAAAACGTACGTACGAACGGGCGTTCGCTAAATAACTAAACCGAAAATAAACTGAACCGGATCTAAAAAACGGATCTAGGGTTTCGAAAAAAATCGTTCGGTTTTCTCGCAATAACCGAGGCGGAGGCGGCCACCTCCGACGGATCCTGCGAGACGGTGGCGGCGCTGGGCGGCGGGTCCGGCGGCGGCAGTGGCGGCGCGACAACAAGGCCGGGCGGCGCTGGGCATCGGTCAAGCGGGCGGGCGGCTAGGGTTTCGCATGGGTTGGTGGGTCATGGGCTCGGGTGGCGCTGCTTATAAACCCCAAGTGAGTCCCACTCGGGTACGGCCCGGAGTCGGTTTCTCTTTTTTTAAATAATTCTGACTTGCAGAAAAAGAAAGAAAAGAAGTACTAAATGACTCCAAAAATCCCGAAATAAAATTTCCCCATCCTCTAAAAATAGGCTGGACAAGGTGAACATTTATTTGGGTCTAAAATGAAATTTGAAAAACGCATATTTTTCCTTATTCAAATAAAATAGCGATAAAACTCCGAATAAAAATCTTATTTGATTTTAACATTAAATCTCCAATATTTCTTTATTTTTAGGAAGTCATTTTATCCTCTCTCTTTTATTTTTATAAAATAAATATTCAAAGAGAAAATATTTAAAATCAAACGATCCTCTTTTCAAAATTCGAGAAAAACTCGAATATGAAAATAATGAAACCCCCCAACTCTCTCCGTGGGTCCTTGAGTTGCGTAGAATTTCTAGGATCAAACCAAAATGCAATAAAATATGATATGCAATGATGATCTAATGTATAACATTCCAAATTGGAAATTTGGGATGTTACAAATCTACCCCCCTTAAGATGAATCTTGCCCTCGAGATTCGGGTTGGCTAGAAAATAGGTGTGGGTGATCTTTCTGTAGGTCTTCCTCTCGTTCCCAGGTGGCTTCATCCTCGGTATGGTGGCTCCACTGAACTTTGCAGAATTTGATAACTTTGTTGCGTGTAACTCGGCTGGCAAACTCAAGAATCGTGACTGGCTTCTCCTCGTAGGTCAAATCGCTATCCAATCAGATCGCTTCCAGCCGCAATCGTATCTCTCGTGAGGAATATCAGCCATCTCTGTGTGGCACTTTTTCAACTGGGAAACATGGAACACATCGTGAACTTCTGACGATCCTTCGGGCAATTCCAACATGTAAGCAACTTCTCCCATACGTTCCAAAACTTTGTATGGTCCCACAAAACGTGGTGCAAACTTTCCCTTAACTCCAAAACGCTTCACTCCTCGAAGTGGGGATACACGAAGATACACTCGCTCCAACTTCAGAACTGTCTCCTTGCATTTTGAATCCGCATAACTCTTCTCGCTCGATCGGCTACCTTGAGTCTATCGCGAATCAACTTAACCTTCTTGAGACTCTTTAATCAAATCTGGTCCAAACAACTGCCGGTCTCCAACTTCGCCCCACAACAATGGTGTTCTCGCACCTCCTTCCGCATGATGATTCGAAGAGGCCATCTTCAAACTGGCTTGATAGCTGTTGTTGTAAGAGAACTCACAGAAGGCAAATTCTCATCCCAACTAGATCCATAGTCTAGTGCACAAGCTCTCAACATGTCCTCCAGAATCTGATTGACCCTCTCACCGTCCATCCGATCAAGGGTGAAAAGTCAGACTGAAGCTCTAGCTCGGTTCCCAAAGTTTCACGCAACTGATTCCAAAACTTTGAGGTAAACTGGGTTCCTCTATCTGATACAATGGTCCTCGGAACTCCATGCAAACATACGACCCTGGTCATGTATATCTTTTCCAACTTAGCACTGGTGTAAGTGGTCTTCACTGGGATGAAATGAGCTACTTCCGTCAAACGATCGACTACAACCCATATCGAGTCATAGCATGAACGAGTCCTGGGTAATCCCGTGATAAAATCCATGCCTAGCTTGTCCCACTTCCATTTGGGTATCGGCAATGGTTGTATCAATCCTGCTGGCTTTTGATGCTCTGCCTTCACTCTCTGACATACATCACAAACTGCTACATACTCCGCAATATCCTTCTTCATTCCGGTCCACCAGAAACTCTTCAAATCTAGATACATCTTAGTATTTCCTGGGTGAATCGAATATGGCGAATCATGGGCCTCTTGCAAAATCAGCTTCCTGATCTCCTGATCATTTGGCACATATACGCGGTCCTCAAACCATAAGGTATCATGCTCATCCTCACGAAATCCTTTAGCCTTTCCTTTATTCATTCTTTCCTTTATTTCGGCAATCTCCTTGTTCGTCTTCTGAGCTTCTCCGATCTTATCCATCAAAGTAGACTGAATCTCCAATGCTGCTACATAGCCTCTCGGAACTAGCTCCAAACATAGCTCGCGAAGGTCATCTGCCAACTCCTTGGGTAACTCTCTGGTCATGAGCGTATTGACATGACTTTTGCGGCTCAACGGATCGGCTACTACGTTATCCTTTCCGAGATGATAATGCAACCTCATATCGTAATCCTTAGCGAGTTCCAACCATCTCCTCTGCCTGAGATTCAACTCCTTCTGCGTGAAGATATACTTGAAAATCTTGTGATCCGTGTATACCTCACAATGGTTTCCGATGAGAAAATGTCTCCAAGTCTTCAACGCATGCACCACGGTTGCTAACTCCAAATCATGGGTGGCATAATTTAACTCATGGGGTTTAAGCTGCCGTGAGGCATATGAAACGACTCTTCCCTCCTGCATAAGTACGGCTCCAAGTCCTTGACGAGAAGCGTCGCAGTACACTTCATAATCCTTGCGTTGATCTGGCAGAATCAACACTGGTGATGTAACCAAGAGTTTCTTCAACTCCTAAAAACTGGCCTCACATTCCTCAGTCCATTTGAACTTGGTGTCCTTCTTTAACAACTCCGTCATAGGCTTTGCAATCTTTGAGAAATTTCCAATGAACCTCCGATAGTATCCTGCGAGTCCAAGAAAACTCCGGATCTCTCCAACTGACGTGGGTGACTCCCAATTTGTCACAGTGACAACTTCGATGGGGTCTACCGCTATTCCTTCTCCGGATATAACATGTCCAAGGAATCCAATTTCCTTCAACCAAAACTCACACTTGCTGAATTTGGCGTATAGCTGATGTTCTCTGAGTTTCCAAAGTACTAAATGCAAATGCTCTTTATGTTCTTCTTCATTCTTCAAGTATACCAAAATATCATCAATAAACACCACGACGAACTTATCCAAAAACTCCATAAACACCTTGTTCATCATGTTCATAAAATAGGCAGGTGCGTTAGTCAGGCCAAATGACATAACAGTATACTCATATAGCCCGTACCTCGTGGTAAAATCTTTCTTAGGTATATCTTGCTCTCGAATCTTCAACTGGTGGTACCCTGATCGCAGATCGATCTTGGAAAACACCTTAGCTCCTTGCAGCTGGTTAAACAAATCATTGATCATCGACAGTGGGTACTTGTTCTTGATCGTCACCTCATTCAATTCTCGATAATCAACAACCATCCTTAACGATCCATCCTTCTTCTCCACTAGAAGTACTGGGGATCCCCAAGGTGACGAACTTGGGCGAATATAACCTTTATCCAAAGAACTCCTTAATCTGCTTCTTAATTTCCTCCAAATCCTTTATGGGCATTCTCAGACGGTCTCTTAGATATTGGCCCTGCGTTCGCAAAAGCTCAATCAAAAACTCAATGTCTCTATCCGTGGCATGCCCGCAACTCTTCCGGAAATACATCCGGAAAATCCTTCTCCACCGGTACTTCCTCCCGCATAACTCTCGATAAGGAATTTACTTGAGTCCTATTCGGCACATGCCGGGATACATACTTGATCCTTCTTCCTTCTGGGGTGGTGAGTAAGGTCGACTTACTGGCGCAGTCAATGTTCCCTCCATACTTCGGTAACCAATCCAATACTATTAGGCCTCCTTGTGACTCCAATACTATTAGGTCTGAGGGGAACAGGTAGTTACCAATCCTTAATGGTAACCGATCACACCATAGGCTAGCCATATACTCTGCTCCTAACGAGGTTACTAACATGGGTGACCTTAGGGCTTGGGTTGGCAGCTTAAACTTATCCACGGATCCCCTTGATATGTATGAATGCGATGCACCAGTATCAAAAAGTATGACTGCAGTAAATGACTTAACCAAAAACTTACCTATTACTGCATCTGGCTGGGCTTCAACATCCTCCACCTTAACGTGGTTCACTTGTCCCCTGGTGAAAGGGTTGGGCTTCTTCCCAGAGCTTCCATTGCCGTTTCCATTCTTAGCAGGACACTCATTAGCGTAATGTCCGGTCTTCTGGCACTTGTAGCAAGTAACGTGGCTTAGATCTTTCTTGGCGGGTGTTGCCGGGTTAGAACGGTTGTGTCCGCTGCTTCCTCCATTATCATTCCCATTCTTGGGGCCACTATGGTTGTGCGAACTTCCTCCATTATGAGTGTGGCCTCCATGGTTATGAACAAGTCCTCCCGAAGTTCGGGTGAAACGGGTCTTCAAGCGGAGCTCCAGAATTATACTTCCCTTGTCCATACTTCCTCTTGCGGCTGTCAATCTGCCGCTGCTTCCCTTCAAGCATGAGAGCTCTATCCACCAACTCCTGGTAGTTATTGAAATTTGCCACCATCAGCTGCATGCTCAGCTCATCATTCAGTCCTTCCAAAAACTTCTCCTTCTTAGCTGCATCTGTAACGATGTCATCCGGGACATAACGTGCTAGCTTACTAAAGTCATCCACATACTAGCCAACAGTGCGCCCTCCTTGGCATAAGTTGCGAAACTCAGGCTTGTTCATGGCCATAGCTCCTGCTGAAACATGGGCAGTACGGAAAGCCTGCTGGAACTGGTCCCATGTCACAGTGTCAATGGGGTAAGTGACTATGAAATTCTCCCACCATGATGCCACGGGTCCATCTAGCTGACGTGTGGCGAAACGCACTCTCTCCGCATCTGTGCATCATGTAGTAGTCAACTCCCTTTCAATCTTGCGGAGCCAATCATCTGCAACAATCGGCTTGGTGCTACTGGAGAACACCGGCGGATTCATCCTAAGAAAACGGGCTAAGTGATCAACTGGTGGTGGTGGTGGTGGTGGTGGGTTGTTGTTGTTGTTCCCCTGGTTCTGATTCTGGACTAGTATTCGTGATCAATGCATTCTCGCCGCTGGATCAACTGAGTGAGCTCCGTGGGAAAGCAAATCCATTGTCGCTGCCTTGGAGGCATCTGCTGGGTTTAGAAAAGATGAGAAAACAGAGTAGAATGAGGTCTAGGGGGAAAACACTACCCATATGCACATGAGATAAACACAAACATATCACTCAATCAAATCAAACAAGGGCATACAATCGGTCTAGAACTATCGTTACAAAAGTGCTCGGACTATACTATATACATGGTGGAATACTACTACTGATATGGTGGTTGACTAGAAAAATTGATCGGTCGAAGACTCCATGATATCTGCTCCAGCTTCATCAACATAGTCATCATCGCTATCGTCAGGGTTCGAGTCAGTGTCGTCGATGATGATGTGTGGAATCGTCATCTTCTCCTCCTGGCGGGGGGTCTCCCATGAAAACTCCGATCTTCTTTATCAGGTCTTCATTCTTCTCCAATAGTGTTGTGATTTCCTCCTCATATCCATCGCGTGTAGACTTGAGTTCTTCTTCCAGCTCCGTGGTCTTGGTCATTGCCTTCTTCAAATCCATGATGCCTGCGCACATCTGGTTCTCCTGGCGTCGAATGTGCTGGTTTAACTCCTGGATGAAAGCTGCAATCGACCTATCCTTCCTGGTGCTGATCATCTCCCATTTCTCATCTCGGCGCCCACAAATATGGTAGATTGTATCCTTGAGATCATTGTGGTAAACTTCTCCAATGCGTCCCATGGTGATGTGGGCTGCCATACTCTTTCCTAGACTCCAGGTTGGTGCATCAAAGGAAAACTCTATGGGCTCGGTGACTGGCGTGAATGTCCTTCCTGGAACTTGAACTTGAATCATCCAACGCTCCTCTTCTGGAAAAGTGGCATTGTAAGTCCCTATGAAGCTTGGTATTCCAATGTTCAGGTACCTAGTAATTTCCTTCAAGTGGCGTCCAAAAGGGGTGTCTTCATCCGGTTGCGTGAACTTGATCCTTGCATCCGCCATCCTAAAGAGTGGAAAATGGAGAGGAGTCACAAATGAGAAGAGAGTAGTGATCTAGGGCTTTAGCTTAGTGGTCACGTCCTACATACCGGTGGTGCTCTCATACCATCTTTGTAGCGACTGGACCTCGACAGATACCGATCTCTCGTGCATCAGTGTCATCCCTGGATCGGTAATGCTGACACGCACAATACTTGAAGGATTTATAACAGAGTAGAAATCACACACTTATTACATCGAATGGATCAAAAGAGAGCTTATTACAATAAATATGGCTTACGACCATCTATACGATAATAGCGGAAGGCTTGGAAGATAAAGTGAGACCATCAACTCCAACGGCATTACTGAGTGAAAGATCATGACCTAAGGCTCCTTGCCCGTCGTCTGAAAAGTCTACAACATGATACGTTGCAGCCCGAAAACGGGTCAGCACATGGAATATGCTGGCAATGTAACACAAGAGAGTAATGAACATAATAATGCTATCACTACATGCATATATGGCTGGTGGAGGCTGTATGGTTAATATGTTTTGCGAAAAGCCAATTTTTCCCTACAACAAAGGAATAAACTTTATTTAACTATCGTGGTGGTTGTTAAACATTGAGAATGGTAAACCCCATCTCAATCCCAATTAAAAGGTAAATAGTATCCCAATCAAATTTTATAACTAAGAGTGATGAGATCCACATGATAATCCAAGAACCAGATACTTGAGATGTCCATAACCGGGGACACGGCTAACCATGATTACTTTCTACACTTTGCAGAGGTTTGCGCACTTTTTCCCATAAGACTCGATCTCCTCCGTTGGATTTCTCGCACTACATGGTGTTTGAGAAACGGATGACCGAGACACAGTCTTTCAGAAGCATTAGCTCTTTCGATGGGTAGACCGTACCACCTACATCCCCTACATCTGCTAGTCTACCACTGAAAAAGGTCACACAACATACTCAACTATGCCAGAGCCCATAATGGCTTGTGGCTGCACACGGAATTTTCTAGCATGAATAATCTCATGATCCCTTTGAGCCTGGGTGGCAGTCCATAGGAGAATCACATGGTACCCCGGGATTTCCAAAAAAATACAGGAAATCACTGGATACCCCAGGTGCCTCAATCCACCCAGATGTGTATTAAAGTTGCCACCTTAAGTTAACCATTAATTAACAATACTCACAACTTTCATGAATACACTCAAACCCAATCCACGTCTACGAGCATATCATAGCAGTATAAGCGACGTAGAAGTAACTCCCAAAGGTTTGATAATAGACAGGTGAATAGGTACTACCTCAACTACTTCCCAACCCACAATTTAAATCAGATCCTAACCATGCAATTGTTTGAGGATTGATCTAATGCAATAAAACTGGGTAGTAAAGAGGTATGATCAAAGTGTTACTTGCCTTGCTGATGATCCGCGAAACCTAGAGACTCGTAGTAGCACGCTTCGCACTCCGGGTACTCTATCGCAAACAAACGAGCATACAATAAGCAATCAAGAAAGGGCACGGGTAAAACTCAAATAAGGGATCTAACCAGAAAGTTCAACTTAAGAACTCCGGTTTGCAAAAAGAATAAAATCAAACGAAGCAACAAAACTCAAACGGCGAAAGAAACAAGCCTCGTTTACTAATCTAGACTAAATTCAAAATTTACAGTAGCAAAATCTTGTTAAAGTTGGTTAAACAGAAAGAGGGCTTCGAGACGAAACTCTAGGCGCTTGAATCGGTTGATTCCGGTAAACGAGCGAAAAGATAAAATAAAATGGAAATCAGATCAGAAATCGCAATCGAAAATAATCGTGGAAAATCCGAGAAAAAGGAAAACTGACGAACAGGCCAACGAACGAACGTTCGCTGTCTGCGGCTAAACGGTGAAAACCGTTCGTTAAAACGAACGTACGAACGGCGACGGCTACCTCCGGCGGATCTGGCGAGACGGCAGCAGCGGCGGCGGTCTCATGGCAAGGCGGGCGGCGACAAAGAAAGGGCGCTTGGCAAAGCGGCGACGGTGATGGCGGCAGGCTGGCGCGGGCGGCGGCTAGGGTTTCGGCGGCGGTGTGCTGGTGGGCTGCGGAGCTTGGGTGGCGCGGCTTATAAAGCCCCCTCGGGCGGAGTCCTGCTCGGTTACGGCCCGGAGTCGGGTTCTCTCTCTCTCTTTTTAATAATTCTGACATGCAGAAAAAGAAAGAAAAGAAGTACTAAACGGACTCCAAAATTCCTGAAATAAATTTTCCCCATCCTCTAAAGATAGGCCGGACAAGGAGAATATTTATATGGGCCTAAAATGCAACTTTGAAAAACGCATATTTTTTCCTAATTCAAATAAAATAGCGATAAAACTCCGAATAAAATCTTATTTGATTTTAACATTAAATCTCCGATATTTCTTTATTTTGGGGAAGTCATTTTATCCTCTCTCTTTTATTTTTATAAAAGAAATATTCAAAGAGAAAATAATTAAAATCAAACGATCCTCTTTTCAAAATTCGAGAAAAACTCGAATATGAAAATAGTGAAACCCCCAACTCTCTCCGTGGGTCCTTGAGTTGCGTAGAATTTCTAGGATCAAACCAAAATGCAATAAAACATGATATGCAATGATGATCTAATGTATAACATTACAAATTGAAAATTTGGGATGTTACACTAGCCTGTATGATTATGATTGCCTCTACGGACTAAACCCTCCGGTTTATATAGACACCGGAGGGGGCTTGGGTTGTACAGAGTCGGTTTACAGAGAAAGGAATCTTCATATCCAAACGCCAAGCTTACCTTCCACGCCAAGGGGAGTCCCATCCGGACACGGGGGAACGCCTTCCATCTTGTATCTTCAGGGCCCACGAGTATGACCCAAGTCACATAGCCCGGACGCCCGGGGACCCCTTAATCCAGGACTCCCTCAGAGGTGCTGCAACAAACGATTTTGTTGGCCCCAGACCGCCCGAACAAACCAGACCCCTCCCCCCTCCACGAGAAAACTAGAGAGCCCTTGTTCGAGTCACAAAAATTCGGCCAGAAAAGGCACATTTTTCCTATGACGACTCTAACAAGACTTAAAAAACAGGTGTTTGAACCTCATTTTGATAAATAATAACTTTAAAGAAAGCATGTCAACAAGTGTTGTAAAAAAACAGGTGTTTTACAACATTATTTTTGTTAAACAGGTTCAAATAATTTTAAAAACATGTGTTGTAAAACAGGTGTTTTACAACATTATTTTTGTTAAAGAAAGCATGTCAACAAATATTCTAACAATAACTTTGATAATGCTCACATGTTGCCATGGCGAAAAATTATGTTAGGAACTTGCCATGGCACAAAAATGTCAAGGGAAAAAACTTGCAATACAAAACAAAATTATGAACAGAAATTGCCATGGCATGTGCATATTAGAAAATTGCCATAGTATTTTAATAAAAAGTGCCATCTTTATGAGAAAATTTTCATGTATGTAAAATAATATAAAAAAATGAACAAAAAAATGCCATGGCAGATGCATACTAAAAATTGCCATGGTAGTTTAATTGAAATTGTCATCTTTTGTATAAGAAAGTTGTCATGTATGCGAGAAATAAAATTTATGACAAAAACTGCCATGGCAGATGCATAGTAAAAAATTGTTGTGGTAGTTTTAATTAAATTGACATTTTTCTGTGAGAAATTTTTCATGTATGTACATATTTTTCCTTACTCGTATGGCAAAACAAATGTTCTGTTGGTGGAACCGATGGCAGAGATTGCCATGATCTCTAGAAAATAAGTTTGCCATGTAAGAGCATCTACAGCCGCAGGTTTAGCCAGGCCCGAGCGGATCCCTCGAGCATCGGTGTAAAACGTTTCATGGACATGTTGTCATTGCCACCACCGATCTGGACCGCCACTCGGTACATGGGCAGGCCCACAACACCTTGTGCATTGGCCGACCCACCAGCACCATATAGAAAAACTGTAAGTGTATCTAGTGCCCCTTAGTGATTTTGGTGTATTGAAGACTTATAGGTTAAGGGACTATTGAGTTTGTGAGTGTACACATGTCTATAAGTCTATGAGGAGTTTGATATTTACGATTAAATTCGACCCCTAAAAATGAATGTCTTCAGCTGAAGACTTTGGTTTTCTTGAAGACTTTGAAAGTGAAGAAATTGGTGTGACCTTGAAGACTTGATAATCATGCGAGGATTATGAAGCGTGAAGACTTTTTTTTCGTAGTCTCATTTTCTCTTTCCTGAGTCATAGGAAACACCGTACTGTTAAAGGGGGCCGAGGTAAAACTAAGGAAAAGTTTCCAAGTGATGCTCATCTCAGAATGCTACACCTACCCAATCCTTTCGAGTGAAGCCATTGGAAATCTCATACAGTTCAGTCAAGTTCTTCAGTGACAGAGACAAAGATCTTCTGGTCTCTGAGGAATTTATTCTGACTGAGGAGTTAGGAATTTGCCAGTGCGGATTGCCTACAAGTGAGGAACATGATAGCCCTAAGGAATTCGATACTCAAATACCTGACCGTTGCTGTGCTAAGCGCCAGCTGTCCCAAAATATCTACCCACCTAACGGTCATATCATTGAAGGGCATTTACGTCTTATAATGTCAGGCTGCTCCCTAGGCTATAAATAGCCGCCCCCTACAACCACTAGTTGGTTGGCTGCTCCGAGAGAAACTGACACTTGTCATTGAGAGCATCCCATCCTCCGAGGACTTTGAGCGAAAATCATCAAGTGAGGAATACCCAAACCCAAACACCTACAAACCCAAAGTGATTGAGCATCACTGAAGAGACTGTTCCTGTGTGGACCCGATGCTTGTTACCTTTGAGGACTGTGCATCCTCCAGACGGTTAGGCGCCATGGTCTAGAGCATCCAAGAGGAAATTGTGGATCGCCGAAAGTGATCGAAGTCTGTGGAAGGTTTGGAAGTCACTTGAAGACTTACCATGAGTGATTGGGCGAGGTCTATGTGACTTTAGCTCAAGGAGAATATGGTGAGGACTGTGTGTCCGGATCGTGTGTCCTCGTGTTTAAACACCTAGCCGCCTCCAACTGCATTTACGATCGATGCCACAATAGCTTGAACTGGTCTACCAAATCATCGCCTTCACCAAGTTATCGGTTCTATTTCCTCAACCCTTTCATTTCCTCATTCATGTGTTGATGAACTTGATCGTTACTATTTGAAGACTTTGATTGAAGACTTTCTATTTCCTCAATCCTCGCTTTCTTCAATCACTTTGTCTTCGCCCGCATATCTTGGTTACACGCTACTTGTACTGTGGTATGTTTCATTTCATCATGATGACTGTAAGTTAATGTTCTGTTATGCATGCATCTGAGTACTTATCCACTGGTAGTAGTTCATGACTTAGGAAATTCCTCACTTCGAATTTCCTCAGTGAGGAATTTGAAAAAATCGCCTATTCACCCCCCTCTAGTCGATATAATGCACTTTCAAAAACCCTGCTTTGGGGAACCATCTTTTTTCTCAAATGCGATCGTTTACATGGGACAGCCCACCAGCGCCGACGCGTGGACGTTAGGGAGCTACCTGGTGCCTGAAGCGCCGAATAGGAGCTCCATTGGCAATCAGCCACAATGAGTGGCGAATAGGGTTTTCCCTTCAGGCGCCTCGCTTCTCTACTGTTGGTTCGACCCAGTAGTGTTCTCATTCATTCATATCAACATTGGAAATTGTTGGGGTGGCAGGCATGTCAAGTTATAAATCCAGGTCGAATGGTTTGAGTTGTAAGCAGTATAAGTGTAGACAGCTTGGCGGTGCGTGCTAGCCGCTATGGGAGTGCGGTTGGTCCATGTGGGTTCAAATCATTTTGTGTCAAATGGTTTGGTTGTGAAGTAGGACTTGGAGTGGGCGGGTTGGCCTCGAGGAGTACTAGTACTAACTACCTAAGCATTGTTTATTTAGTTCATCTTGTACCTTCTATTTCTGCTACAAGTAACAAGTGTGCTTCCTTTGGTGTCAAGGTTAATTTGGAGGTGATTTGTTCTGTTGTTAACTCACCGACTATTGAGTTTCAAGAACACATAATTGCTTTTACTTTAAATGGAGTGGACAACTAGAATGCTACTTTTTTGTCTTACTAGAAGTTTTTTTACACATGCAACTAGTATTTGTCATGGCAGTGTTGTTAGTTTACTCGTTTTGATTTCTGGCTTGCACAGACGTTGGTGATAATGTAAAAGCATAACCTTTTAATCGTATTGTAACTGAGTTTTGGTGGATGGATGCTTTTGTTTGATGCTGGTATCTCGAGGTTGTGTGTGATCCGAAACTAGTTGTTTCGTCGTTCTATGCATAGGCTTGTGTCTATTTTCGGTTTTAGTCTTGGGAATATGGTTTCTGGAACATGTTTCTTGAACTACAAACCCTCAATTTGCAACTAGATTATGGTATTGCATGCCTAGTTGGATCTGGAACACTCGACCAACATTTGGCAGCATCATTTTTGCTTGTGCGAAAGTAGATTATGTTCGATTTCAGACTGTTTCTATGACGTGTTATGTGGTTCTGGATTTGTGAACTAGCTTCTTTAGGGATTCTGAACTTGCTAGCTGACTGGCTAGATGTTAGTATGTTAGGTAGAAGAACTACTTGCCTTGCGAAATAGCAGGATCATGCTTGCATATATGTTACCTCCCTATCATGTTTACTGAATTCCTTGATGTAATTTATTTTTACAAAAAGTGGAACCAAGGAACTGGGGAACCTACTCTGCTGCATGACGAGCTGATCCGCCACACATAGATCAAGCGCCAACCATGAGGCTAGGAGGCCGACTGATCCGGGAAGAGGGCAGCGCAGAGGCCCTCCTGATCTGTGACATGACCCACCCTGCATCCACCAGTATGGAACGAGAGCTGCGGCCTTTTCCAGCTCCCACGAGGATGGAGGCAATGAAAGCTTGTGCTCCTTGTTGTCCTCAACCTCCAAGGACGCAGGGTCCATCCTTAGCTTCTTCCTTGACTAGGACACTAGCCTGGGCGCCCAATTCCCCACAGCCGCCACCAGTGCCGATCCCAAGGTCCGGTTCGCCTCACGTCCTTCCTCCTTCGATCATCCCCGTCCATCTGTCGACCCTCCCTCGAGTGTGATCGATCTGGGATTTTTTTTTAATTTCAAGCAGCAGGTGCACAACATCATCGACGAGGAGGACAACGAGGTGGAGGAGTACGAGGGCCGGGACATGCTGGACCTGTCGGGTGGTAGGTGCGACATATGCCAACGGGTGGCTTATCATTGTGGGAGCCAATAAGACGTCGCCGGTGCCTGGAAACGTGATGAGGCAAAGACATGCACGCCGGCGAATCTTACCCAGCTTGAGGGTTCTCCATGGAGATAACACCCCTACTGCTGCTCTGCGGGGTCTCCGCATGATCACTAGATGAACAGGTGGCTGCAAGAGGCTCCTTGAGCTGTTCGGTGAGAGGAAGAAGAAGGGCACGGCTCGCTCTCCTCTTCCCTCTATGTGGTGTCTAAAACTCTAAGAGATCAACCCTTTACATGGGTGCCCTGGGGTTTATAGGCCTACCCCTGTGGGTACAATGTTAATCCGGCCGGGCGGGCCCTAGCCATCGCTGTTCACGCGCCGGCTTCTCCGCCGGCCGCTGGGGCCCGCCGACTGGTGGGTCCCGCCGACTGCCGGCTTCTTGGTCGACAGGCTGGCCCCACTGCTGAGGGTCTTGTCGGGGGCTGGTTACTGTTGCCCCAATCTTGATGATGAAGGCTTTGTCGGGGTAAGCATGGCTACAGTGCCGTCGCCTTGGCGGCGATCACTGTAGTCTCACCTCGTCTTGTCTCCTTAGTGAGGCGCGTCCTTCGAGGGAGGGAACAAGCCGGTTATGGGGAAGCCGCCATATCTTAGGCCGACCGGGGAGGCCAAGCCGCCTTCGGGCATCTCTCGACCGAGGGGCCCGGCCGCCACGGGTCAGACCGACTGTCGTGGGTGACGCCATGGTCAACATGGTAACAAAGGCTGCCACGGACGGGTGATGGCCGCCAGACGGGCGCAGACTGCGGGCTGGGGCGTGCTCTGGGATACGGGGGTGGCAGGCTTCACTGTAGCCACGCCCCGTCTCATCACCGTTAGGTGGGTGCAGATTCTAAGGGTGCGGCCTTGGCCGCTTGCTGGGGGGCAGCTTCATGGAGTCGGCCTTCTCGCGGCCGGCTCCACAGAGTCGGCCCTCTGGTAGCCGACTCCTTGGAAGCCGGCCCTCTTGTGGCCTTCTTCCTGTAGGCTTTGGGGCGGGGCCACCTCTTGACAGCCGGCCGGGGGAAGGCAGCCCTGCGTCTTGGATGTTGGACGGCTTGATTGGCTTGTAATTTTTTCTGAAGTCCCAGCGGGAGCCGGCTAGGCTACCCGTGGTCATTTACTCCGACAAGAGTCCCCAAAGTCGATCGAGCCGAGACTGAAAGGAGGACGAGAAGCTCGATCAGCTTCCTATCCTGAGGAGTCGGCAGCTAGGAGCCGGCCTTGAGCGGGTGTGCCGTCTTTGGGAAGTTCCGCAGCCAGAAGGTGAGAACGCGAGCCGAATTGCTGGCTGATCGCGCCACCTCAAGACGCCACGTGGGCTGTGAAGACCTGCCAGCCCATGCGCTGCCGGAATTCGGGCCAAGGTCGGGCCCACCACACCTAGGCCTCGGCCCATGTGCGGATCCTCTGCGGCCCGAATGGACCGCACATCTTCCCGCGGCGGTTTCAGCACGCCTTTAGGGCGCAATAAACGCGGGACGTGGAGGGAGTGGGCGCAGTTAATCCCACGTTCCCCCACGCCTCGCCTCCTCGGCTCTGCCGCACGAGCCTATAAATAGGGGGAGGAGGGGAGCGGCAGATGCTCGCACGCTCGCCCTCGCTCCACCCTTCTTTCTTCCTCCTTCTCCTTTCTTCCGTCGCTGCAGCGCACTCACCACCGCGCCGTTCCGCCGCCAACCCTCTTGGTTTGCCGCGGCTCCTCCGTAGCGTGGCTGTGCTCCCCACCGCGGCGCTTCTCTCGCTTCCTCTTGTTCCCATGTCGCTGTCTAGCTCGTGGGATGGCTCCAACGTCCACGAGGACCATATCGATTGGCTTCGCAAGACACGGCGGTTGCCGGGCGAGGACCTCGTGAAGACCCGCCTCGCACCGGAGGCGGAGGTTTCGCCGGGGCCGGAGGAGGGCGAGCGGGTCATCTTCCGCTCGCACTGCCTGCGCAGCCTCGGCCTGCCGGCGAGCGGGTTCTTCCGCTCCTTCCTCGAGTTCTACCACCTCCACCAAGATCACCTCACCCCCAACACGGGATGTCATTGCCGGCCTTCACACCTCAGGCGAGGGTTTTCTTGGCGTTCTCCCCACCCTTGAGATCTTCGGGAGTTCTTCCATGCAAGCTAGGCACCGCTCGCTGGTGTGCCCGCCCCCTGTGGCGCCTTCATCGCCATGCGGAGGACAGCCGACAACAACCCCTTTCCGCCTATTCTGCTGATCCAGTCGGTGAAGCTCTGGCAGCAATCATACTTCTATGTGAAGAACGTCACCTCGCAAGGCAGCCGTCTTGGTCCTTCCGAGTCCGGTCGCTCTCCCTGGCCGGGAACGCCGCCGTCACCCGGCTGCGGGTGATGAACCAGTCGGAGGGCTTGGTGGGGGCCGACCTGGTCGCCGCCGTGGAGCGCCGGTGCTCCGCCCAAAGCCGGGCCGCACATGATCTGCCAGATGAGCGGCCGCCTGACCCATGCCGGCTGAGCACCAGAGAGATGCCTCGTGGCGAGGTGTCTTATATGGTGAATTACATCTCCAACTGCAAGCTCACCGAGGGGTGGCAGTATGGCAAGGCGCCGTATTCTCGGGTTGATCCCCCGCCTATGGTGAGTTTTCCTTCTTTTCTTCTTCTTTGGTTGCCAGGTTCGTGACGGCCGGCTTTTGACTTGTTGGCTTGTCTTTGAGCAGAACCCCCTTCTTCGGCCGACGGCTGGGGCCGCTGGGCCGGAGCGCCAGTTTATGGACGACGCCATAGGCGGAGCCGGCGGAGAGGCAGGCGGCCCCGAGCTCACGATCGGCTTCAGGGACTGGCCGGATGATGATGAAGCCGAGGCCATCCCACGCCGCCAGCCGGCGGCCGATCGCCAGGGCGCGGGACCTTCTGCCGCGCCAGCCGCCCGAGGTGGCGCGCAAGAGTGTCGGGCCAGGCCGGGTCTCTTCGGCAGCCGGCCGAAAAAACTTAACGGCTCCGCGGCGGGGACCAAGCGGGACGAGCTAGCCGCGAAGGCGGCCCGCTTCCGCAAGGTGGTGAAGCAGCCACTGGCGGTCTCGTCGTAAGTGTTGGGTGTCTCCTGCTTTCTTGGTGTCTTTTTTGGTTGAGGCTCATCTAAGCCGTCTTCTTGATTTGCTGAACAGGGCGCCGCTTTCCCTCGAACGGGTTGACGCCGCCTCCATAGTTGGACCGACGGGAGGGTCTTCGAGCTCCCGCCGCGTGGATCCCCGTGCCGACCTCATGGAGGCAACGGAGCGGAACGCGCGGGAGGAGCGGGACGCGGAGGAGCGGAGGGCCGTCAAGGAGGCGACGGAGAAGTCGGCCGAGGTGCAAGCCGACGCCACGGCCAAGGCCCGGGCGGAGGCCGCGGTCGCAGAGAGGGAGGCGGAGGATCTGCGCAATCAGCCTCCGCGGCTCGTTATTCCTCTTTGCACAGTGGCTCCTAACATCCCCGTGCCCCCGTCGGAGGAAACCGACCGCAACCAGCCGGTGATGGAGAGGAGGGAGGATGACGCGACCATCCTGGGGGAGCCGCCACAGCCGGCGCCGACTGGAACGGGCCAAGGCGGCCGACCTGCTGCGGCGCCCGAGCAGCCGGCTGGGGGCGAGTCGGCGGCGGGGGCGGATCTTGTGGTGCAGTCACCGCCGCGCCGATGCGTGGGAGAGGCGTCTTCGGTGCCGGAGCCGTAGAGAGCTGCGGGCGCCAGCTCGATGGCTCAGGACCTGGAGACGGCCAGCGCCAGCTCGTCCGAGTGGACCCTCAGCGGCGGAACGACCGAGCTGAGCGTGGCGGCGCAGGAGGTCCGACGCCGGCTTCAGACCCAGGCCGTCCTCGCTGCAACGACACACCCAGGAGTTTCTTGCTACGCGAGCGGTCATCCGGGTGAGTCTTCTGGCCTTGGTCGATTTATTTCTTGATTTCTTCCGTGGGCGCTGCAAGCACCCACCGGGTGTAGTCCCAGTTTCGAAGTCGGCCGAAAGGTGAGGCTTGAAACTTTTAGCAGGCCTTGGCGGCAATCTTATTCTTATTCGCACTCCGTCTGATTTTCAGGAATATCACAATCTTCGCGTGGCTGCCTTCAACTCCCAGGCCCAGGAGCTGAGCCAAAAGGCCGCCGACCTAACTAATAGCCGGAGTGAGTGCTTTTTATCTCATGTGGGGGCGCATCAGCGCACCCACTAGGTGTAGTCCCCGAGATTCGGGCCGATCACGGCGCCGGGTCGGATCTTCCCCGACGACTTCTTCCTTATTGCTTTTTCCTTCTTCTCCACGCTTGCAGAGGCTAATGCTGACCGAGGGAGCAGCTAGGCGGGCCTGCACCGCCTTCGCACCAAGGAAGCTGAATGCGCGCCTCGCCCAGAACGCGACCGCCGCCAAGAGACCGGCCGACCAGAGGAGAGCCATAAGGCGGCCCCAAGAAGGCGCAGGATGCTGAGGCCGCCTTAAGGCCGAGTTCGAGACCGGGCGGCGGGCTGGGTCAAGCGAGGCAGGCATCGAGCGAGGGCTATGGACGGGTTGAGGATCTGATCGACGGTAAGCTGCCTTCCTTTTCATCCCTTTGCTTGCCCTTTGCCCTCTTGTTTATCTTCTGATTTTTGTGCTGTTTATTTGTTCTTCACACAGATTACTTCCCCGGTTACTCTGTCTCCGCCAGCCAAGCCATCGAGGCCCACCGCGAGGCACGCCGGCAAGAAGGGGTTGAGATCACGCCAGATGCCAGCCGGACGCTTGAGGAGCAACTTTTGGCGATCCAAGCCCGGCTGCAGCCAGCTCACCGCATGCTCCGCCGGCTTCAGCGTGACGGGGCGCAAGTGCTGACCTCCCTCTGGCCTGGTGAGGCGATTCCCCATACCCCCGGTCGGACTGCCGATTGGCTGGAGGTCGCGGTTGGCCGCTTTGAGGCCTGGAAAGCTTCCGCTGCTTGGTCCGGCGCCAGGCGGGCGCTGGAGTTCGTTCGAGCCTGGTATCCTGGGCTGAGCTTGCGCCAGCTGAGCACCTGGAGGCAGGACGGCAACGAGGAGCTGGTGGCGGTGCGGCCGTCTATCATCCAGCGCGCCTCGACTATCGCCGAATACACCGACACCAGCATTTTTGCTCCTGAAGTGAATGATAGCGGCGTCGCCCAGCCGGAGGAGTGGTTCGGGCTGAACCTGGCGAAGGTGAGGACTCGGCGGAGGAGATCGCCTCCAGCGACGAAGGCGAAGACGAAGAAGGGGAGGGCGGCGAAGACGTCGTGCCCGACGGCGAAGCGACCAGCCAACTTCAGCCTAATCGTGCTTCCAGCAACGAGGCGCGCGCGAGCGCGCCGTCTTCCAGGGGTGATGACCAGGCCGAGACCCGTCAGCGGCCACTCCTTCAGCCCGCACTGCCGCCTCCGCCGACCTACCCGACTCGCCCATCACTCCTTTGGCCTGATCTGCCGTTCTTGCTTTCCTGCTGTTACTCTTTGAACAACTTTTTATTAAACTTGCACAGTTCCACCCACTGGGGGTGTATTCAAACTATGTTGAATGCCGGCCTTTCGAAGGCTTTTGTGTAAATATAATTATGCATGTGTTTGGCTTCCATTCGAGTTTGCTTTTTATCCTTAGGCTGTTCGGGGTAGTGCGCAGACTCCAGAGGATGGCCGGCAGCTCATCGAGCCAACAGCCGGCCGAACGCTCCAATGGCACGACCAGTCGGGGCTTGATGCCGGAAAGGATGAGGCCGTTGGCTCGCTCGACTTGGCCGTTTGACTGCGGGTGGGCAACGGACGCTAGGTCCAGCCGGATGCCCTGTGTTGCGCAGAAACGTGCCAATGCTCCCTTGGTGAAATTTGTGCCGTTGTCGGTGATGATGCTGTGTGTCACGCCGTACCGAGTTGTAATATCTGCAATGAATGTCACGGCAGTCGGCCCATTCAGCTTCTTAATCGGCTTTGCTTCGATCCACTTGGTAAATTTATCCACGGCGACGAGCAGATGTGTCATGCCATTGCCTTGAACGGGCTCACCATGTCCAAATTCCCAGACGGCGAAAGGCCGTGTGAGGAATGGTCTTGAGTGCCGAAGCCGGCAGGTGTTGCTTGGAGCCGAAGACTTGGCACCCTTTGCAATGTTTGACCAACTCTTTGGCGTCGTCCAAAGCAGTCGGCCAAAAGAATCCATGGCGGAAAGCCTTGGCGACAAGTGATCTTGAGGCTGCGTGGTGGCCGCATTCGCCTTGGTGAATGTCCTTGAGGATTGCTATGCCCTTCTATGGCTCTAAGCAAAGGCCGAAGACTCCAAAGTGACACTGCTGGCCCGACGAGCCTCTCGTTAGCAATTGTATATGCTCCGGCTCGGTGTTGGACTTGTCTTGCCGTGATCTCGCCACCGACAATTCTCTGCTTACCAAGAAGTTGAGGATGGGCCGAGCCCATGATGGAGTCTGGACTTCTTCTATAGCCAACACGGATATCGCAACTGTATGGCGGTGGGCCGGGTGGTGAAGAGCTGGAGTTGGCCATCGTCTGTGGTGTTGATGCAGTCCCCGGGCCGGCTACCGTAGTCCCCGGGCCGGGTTCTGAAGTCCCCGGGCCGGTGCGACTATGGCAGTCCCCGAGCCGCCTATCGAAGTCCCCGTCACCGCTTGGTTCCTCGAGCTAGATCCGGCTACGCCGGGGTTAAGCGGCACGAAGATGGAATCGGATTACGGAGATGGCTTGATAGACGGCTTATGAGGCGTTGGAGAGAGACGCCGTTGGTATAGCTTGTCGAAGTTGAGCCTATTCGTGCTGTATGCCTCGCTGTTTCGTTGTCGGCTCGTGGCACGTGGAGGAACTCGCATCATTCGTAGTACCCGCTGATTTGCTGAACGAGGAAGCGGTAGCTTGCCATGTTTATGCCCTTGGCGCCCCTGGGCCGCCAGATGACCGCCGGACCGCCAAATCCGAAGTCGCCATAGCGGTGATCCGCGGATGCCGAGTTTTTGGCTAGCCGGAGTCCGTGGTATGAGCGCCAGACTCGCCACTTTGTTGGAGGCGGCAAAGTGGATTTGCAATGTGTATCTGAGTTTGTCGCCTTTGGGAGAGGTGAGGATGATGCCGCTCCCAAGCCGGTGCGCATCTTGGACCCGTCAAGTGCATCCGCCAATGAGTGGAGTCGAGCTGGCGGCAGTACCGGGTCTCGCCTACCAACGTGGGAAGTCGGCCAATGCTTGGGACTTGATGGCGGTGCGAGGCTGGTAGAAAATCGTGTAGGGGCCAGCTCAATGGCCCATTTTGCCACCCGCTGGATGCGCCCCATTGCCTATGATCTCGGCAAGCGGGCGGTGCATACGACCGTGATGTGGTGCTCTTGAAAGTAGGGCTTCAGCTTCTTGGCGCGGCACACGCCATAGCACATCTTCCGGTAGTGCGGGTAGTTCTGCCCGAGGTGGACAAGATTTCACTTAAGTAATACACCGGTCTCTGGACTGGTTGAGCTCGGCCTTCTTCTGGGCGCTGGACCACAATGACGGTGCTGACCACCCGGCTGGTGGCGGCGATATAAAGGAGCATGGGCTCTTTCTCAATTGGCGCCGCCAAGACAGGTGGCGTGACCAGCATCTTTTTTAGCTCATGGAAAGCTTGGCCGGCTTGGTCGTTCCACTCGAAGTGAGTGGTTTTCTTCATGAGTCGGTAGAGGGGGAGAGCCTTTTCTCCAAGCTGGCTGATGAAGCGGTTCAGGAAGGCCAGGCACCCGGTAAACTTCTGGACTTCTCACAGCTTGGTGGGAATCTCCATTCTCTCAATGGCTTTGATTTTTACTGGGTTGCATTCAATGCCGCTGCTCGAGACCGTGAAGCCTAGAAGCTGGCCTACCGCACCAACACGCATTTCTCGGGGTTGAGCTTGATCTGAAACCGGCGCAGGTTCTCAAATGTTTCCTTGAGGTCTTCCAGCAAGGTGCCGCGCTTCTCCGTCTTCATCACGATATCGTCTACATAGACGTGGGCATTTCTGCCGAGTTGCTTGAGGAGGCATTTCTGCATGCAACGCTGAAAAGTGGCACCGGCATTTCTCAAGCCGAATGTCATAGTCGTAATGTAAAGCTCCGAATGGCGTGATGAAGGCAGTCTTCAAAGCGGTCACCGGGTCCAACTTTATCCGGTGGTAGCCCGAGTAGGCATCCAAGAAACTCAGCAGCTCAGATCCGCTGTGGAGTCTATCACTTGATCAATCCTTGGCAGGGCGAAGGGATCTTTGGGGCAGGCTTTGTTGAGGCTTGTGCAGTCTATACACATGCACCACTTGTTATTCTTCTTCAGCACGAGGACCGGGTTGGCCAGCCACTCCGAAAAGAACACCTCCATTATGAAGCCGGCCGCCAGGAGCCGGGCTATCTCTTCTCCTACAATCCTTCTTCTTCTCCTCCGATACCGGGCGGAGGGGCTGCTTGACTGGTTTTGCATCCGCTCAGACGTGTAGCTTGTGCTCTAATTTCTTCTAACACCCGACATGTCCTTGGGGACCATGCAAAGATGTCCCGATTCTCACGGAGGAAATCGGCGAAGCTCGCTTCCTATTTGTGCCGTGTTTGCCCCAATGACGGCAAATCTTTCCGGGTGCTCTGGGTCCAGAGGTATCTTCTTTGTTTCCTTGGCCGGCCGGAAAGAACCTTGGGCATCACATTCCTTGGGTTCAGTGGGATGGCTGGCTGCTTGCCGCCATGGCCACGACTCGTCCAACGTCTTCTTCTCTTCAGCGATCACAAGGGACTCGGCTAGTCGGCTGTCAGCTGCAACAAGACTCGGAGGATTTCTTGTAATCGCCGGCTATGGTGATGATGCCCTTGGTGCTTGGCATCTTCATCTTGAGGTAGGCGTAGTGGGGTACAGCCATGAACTTGGCCAGAGCAGGCCGGCCAAGCAGCACATGGTAGGGGCTCTCAAGGTCCACCACTTCAAACCAGATTGCTTCTCGGCGGACATGATCCTTGTCTCCAAAGAGAACATCTATCTTGATCTTGCTGATTGGTGAACATGACAGGCCGGGTACAATGCCATGGAACACGTCCGGCTCGGCATGAGGTGCTTGGTTTTGATGTTCAGCTTCTCCATGGTGTCGCGATACAGGATGTTGATGCTGCTCCCGCCGTCTATCAGTACGCGGGAGAATCGGGCAGCAAGCCTGTCTGTTGCTAGGGTTGCCTCCAGAACCAATGCATAAGAGCCCGGGGACGGCATCACCTCTGGGTGGTCGGCCCGCCCACTGATAGGGCCTTCGACCAAAGGCATGTACTCGGGTTTGTTGGAGGCGATCGCGTTGAATTCTTGGTGTTGCCGACGTTGCGCCGGGTCCTCACCGGCTTGTAAAGACGACGAGGGCGGCATGCTCGCTGGGGAACTTCGCCTTGATGGTCCCGATCACCGCTGGTCGAGCGGCCGGGCTGTTGAGGAGCCGGAGGCGGCTGTCCTGGAGGAGGCGGCACCAGCCCTTCGCTTTTGGTGATTCGGGTTGAGCCATGGCATTTCCGGTCAGATGGTTGGACGGCTTTGCGCCATTGTGGAACTTGCAAGGGCGCCGAGGGCTTGCTCAGAGGAGAAAGCGGCCGCTAAGCCGCCTACATCTTCGGCTTCTTGGGCGCGGGCCGCCCCTCAGGTTGTTCGTCTTCGATGGTGGCCACCTGCCGATTGGTTGGAGGCGGCATTGGGCCCTTGCGCTTGTTGTCATTCTAGTACGGACGTCGGCTGGAGTCGCCAGCCGGCGTCTTTGGAGCCGGGTTGAGCACCTTCCCGGAAGCGTCCACCCGGAGCTCGGACTTCATCGAGGAGTCGGCGGTGGCGTACTTGTCCGCTATGACTAGTAGCTCGTCGAGGGTAGTAGGCTCGTCGCAGAGAAGCTTGTGCTTGAGGAGGGTGCCTTCTAGGCACCCGGCGGTGACGTACACTATGGCTTGAACTTCGTGCACCCCTCGCAGGAATTGCGGAGCTCGGCCTAACGCTGAGGTAGTCGCGAGTCGATTTCGGTGGGTCCTTGTATGCACAAGGAGAGCTGTCCCGCTTGAGAGCCCGCTTGTAGGTGCCGTGAAGGCGGATGAAGGCTTCGTGAAGTCGAGCCAACTGCTGATGCTATACGGCTTGAGGTTGTTGGAGCCAGGTTCGCACTGCGTCTCAAGCATGAGGGGCACATATTTTACGGCAACGCTCGCCGCTGCCGCTTATGGCCGACCGCAGCGGGAGTAGTCGATCAGCCAATCCTCCGCTTCACGGAGCCGCTGTACTTGGGCGTGTCTCTTGGGAGCGAGAACCCTTTAGGGAAGGGCTCGTCGCGGATGCGGGGGCCGAAGCAAGGCGGACCAACATTGTCTTCTTCTTCCAATGCCGGGGATCGCGCTAGGCGGTCGATCCGGAGGCGGGCGTCGTTTTCGCCGACTCCTTCACGGCGGCCTAGTCGGCCGCCGAGAGTCGGATGCGTCGGGGTGGGATATCTTTCCCCGCGAGGTGGAGGAGGGGGCGGGTTGCCTCGCCGCTCCACGGCTCGAGGACGGCCTTCTGCGTCGCGCTCGATGGAGATCCGGGTTCGGCTGCGGCTGGCAGTCGGCTCCTTTTCTCGTCGTGCGCGGGTGTTGCCCGCAGTCATCGTGCGTCGCACCGTGCTCTGGGCGCGGGGGAGGGATCTTGGCGTGGGCGCCGTCTTCATGCCGCTCTGCGGCCGCGCCAATCAGTGCTGGATGCGCCTAGCCATATAGGGGAGCTCGTCGGGCCCTAGTCCGTTCAGCTCTTCTATGGCCGGGCGGGCGCGTAGGTTCTCGAGGGCGTGGCGAGACCGGGCGGTCCACTCCCAAAGATGTCGGCGATGACTGCGCCGCGCTTTCTTGACAACGCCGATTCGCTCGCCCGTCGGGAGGCGGCGTGCAAAGGCGGCACGGTCGATTTCACAGGAGCCTCGCGAGGCGTCTCATGGTAGCTATCCTCCGCCCTCCGCGTGGAGAGCGAGGCAGCGCGCCTCGGTGTCTCGACGCATCGGCATCGGCCGGAGAGGCGGACAGGTCGCGGCGCTTGCAGGGCATCGTGGGCGTTCTCGCCAGAGGGGCCGCCATGACTGATGACCAGCACCTCGATGATGGCACTGCCACAGCTGTCGGCTTGGGCGAGCGGGTCGTCGAAGATCACGATGTTAGTGGGGAATGTGTCGAGTGACGCCGTGTCGGAATCGACAAGCATCGGGTCGGTGGAGCCGACCGACTCCAAATCCACAGCAAGCTTGCTGGAGACGTGGAGTTGGTCAAGGAGGCTGACGAGGTGGCTCTCGGCAGCTCGTGCGCCGCCGGAGGCGGGCTCGTCGGAGATGCGAGCCTCGCCAAGAAGGTCGGCGAGGCAGCTCGCCGCGCAAGCGTCAGCTACGCTTTACAGCACGTCGGGGCAAGCGCCATCGAGCGTGCCGGGCTGGCTACGCTCGCGGGGGAGGAAGAGGGTTCCCGTCCAGAAGGTACCTAGTAATTTCCTTCAAGTGGCGTCCAAAAGGGGTGTCTTCATCCGGTTGCGTGAACTTGATCCTTGCATCCGCCATCCTAAAGAGTGGAAAATGGAGAGGAGTCAGAAATGAGAAGAGAGTAGTGATCTAGGGCTTTAGCTTAGTGGTCATGTCCTACATACCGTGGTGCTCGATACCATCTTGTAGCGACCAGACCTCAACAAGTCCGATCTTCAGGCATCGTTGTCATCCCCGGATCGGTAATGCCGACACACAAGATTTCTTGAAGGATTTATAACAGAGTAGCAATCACACACTTATTACATCGAATGGCTCAAAAGAGAGCTTATTACAATAAATATGGCTTAAGGCCATCTATACGATAACAGTGGAAGGCTTGGAAGATAAAGTGAGACCATCAACTCCAACGGCATTACTGAGTGAAAGTTCATGACCTAAGGCTCCTTGCTCGTCGTCTGAAAATTCTGCAACATGATACGTTGCAGCCCGAAAACGGATCAGCACATAGAATATGCTGGCAATGTAACACAAGAGAGTAATGAACATAATAATGCTATCACTACATGCATATATGGCTGGTGGAGGCTGTATGGTTAATATGTTTTGCGAAAAGCCAATTTTTCCCTACAACAAAGTAATAAACTTTATTTAACTATCATGGTGGTTGTTAAACATTGAGAATGGTAAACCCCATCTCAATCCCAATTAAAAGGTAAATAGTATCCCAATAAAATTTTATAACTAAGAGAACCAGGTACTCGAGATGTCCATAACCGGGGACACGGCTAACCATGATTACTTTTTACACTTTGCAGAGGTTTGCGCACTTTTCCCCACAAGACTCGATCTCCTCCGTTGGATTTCTCGCACTACATGGTGTTTGAGAAGCGGATGACCGAGACACAGTCTTTCAGAAGCATTAGCTCTTTCGATGGGTAGACCGTACCAACTACATCCCCTACATCTGCTAGTCTACCACTGAAAAAGGTCACACAACATACTCAACTATGGCAGAGCCCATAATGGCTTGTGGCTGCACACGGAATTTTCTAGCATGAATAGTCTCATGATCCCTTTGAGCCTGGGTGGCAGTCCATAGGAGAATCACACGGTACCCCGGGATTTCCAAAAAAATACAGGAAATCACTGGATACCCCAGGTGCCTAAATCCACCCAGATGTGTATTAAAGTTGCCACCTTAAGTTAACCATTAATTAACAATACTCACAACTTTCATGAATACACTCAAATCCAATCCACGTCTACGAGCATAGCATAGCAGTATAAGCGACGTAGAAGTAACTCCCAAAGGTTTGATAATAGACAGGTGAATAGGTAGTACCTCAACTACTTCCCAACCCACAATTTAAATCAGATCCTAACCATGCAATTGTTTGAGGATTGATCTAATGCAATAAAACTGGGTAGTAAAGAGGTATGATCAAAGTGTTACTTGCCTTGCTGATGATCCGCGAAACCTAGAGACTCGTAGTAGCACGCTTCACACTCCGGGTACTCTATCGCAAACAAACGAGCATACAATAAGCAATCAAGTAAGGGCACGGGTAAAACTCAAATAAGGGATCTTACCAGAAAGTTCAACTTAAGAACTCCGGTTTGCAAAAAGAATCAAATCAAACGAAGCAACAAAACTCAAACGGCGAAAGAAACAAGCTCCGTTTACTAATCTAGACTAAAGTCAAATTTTACAGTAGCAAAATCTTGTTCAATTTGGTTAAACAGAAAGAGGGCTTCGAGATGAAACTCTAGGCGCTTGAATCGCCTGATTCCGGTAAACGAGCGAAAAGATAAAATAAAATGAAAATTAGATCAGAAATCGCAATCGAAAATAATCGCGGAAAATTCGAGAAAAAGGAAAACTGACGAACATGCCAACGAACGAACGTTCGCTGTCTACGGCTAAACGGTGAAAACCGTTCGTTAAAACGAACGTACGAACAGGCGCTCGCTAAATAACTAATAACTAAACCAAAAATAAACCGAACTGGATCTAAAAAAACCGATCTAGGGTTTCAGGAAAAAACCATTCGGTTTTCTCGTGAAAACCGAGGCGGCGGCGGCTACCTCCGCGGATCCGGGCGAGACGGGCGGCGGTGGCGGTGCGGTTCTGGTCGGGCGGGCGGGCGCGGCCGGGCGGCGTCGGCGCATGCGGCGGGCGGGGTCAAGGCGTGGGTGGCGGTTAGGGTTTCGGGCAATGGTGTGGGTCATGGGGCTTGGGTGGCGCTGGCTTATAAAGCCCTCAAGTGAGTCCTGCCGATTACGGCCCGGAGTCGGGTTCTTTTTTTTTTAATAATTCCGACATGCAGAAAAAGGAAGAAAATAAGTACTAAACGGACTCCAAAAATCCCAAAATAAATTTTCCCCATCCTCTAAAGATAGGCCGGATAAGGTGAACATTTATTTGGGCCTAAAATGCAATTTTGAAAAACGCATATTTTTCCTAATTCAAATAAAATAGCGATAAAACTCCGAATAAAAATCTTATTTGATTTTAACATTAAATCTCCGATATTTCTTTATTTTGGGGAAGTCATTTTATCCTCTCTCTTTTATTTTTATAAAAGAAATATTCAAAGAGGAAATAATTAAAATCAAACGATCCTCTTTTGAAAATTCGAGAAAAACTCGAATATGAAAATAATGAAACCCCCAACTCTCTTCGTGGGTCCTTGAGTTGCGTAGAATTTCTAGGATCATCCCAAAATGCAATAAAACATGATATGCAATGATGATCTAATGTATAACATTCCAAATTGAAAATTTGGGATGTTACACTAGCATGTATGATTATGATTGCCTCTACGGACTAAACCCTCCGGTTTATATAGACACCGGAGGGGGCTAGGGTTGTACAGAGTTGGTTTACAGAGAAAGGAATCTTCATATCCAAACGCCAAGCTTACCTTCCACAACAAGGGGAGTCCCATCCGGACACGGGGGAACGCCTTCCATCTTGTATCTTCACGGCCCACGAGTCCAACCCAAGTCACCTAGCCCGGACGCCCGAGGACACCTTAATCCAGGACTCCCTCAGAGGTGCTGCAACAAACGATTTGTTGGCCCCAGACCACCCAAACAAATCAGACCCCACCCCCCTCCACGAGAAAACTAGAGAGCCCTCGTTCGAGTCACAAAAATTCGGCCAGAAAAGGCACATTTTTCCTGTGACGACTCTAACAAGACTTAAAAAACAGGTGTTTGAACCTCATTTTGATAAATAATAACTTTAAAGAAAGCATGTCAACAAGTGTTGTAAAAAATAGGTGTTTTACAACATTATTTTTGTTAAACAGGTTCAAATAATTTTAAAAACATGTGTTGTAAAACAGGTGTTTTACAACATTATTTTTGTTAAAGAAAGCATGTCAACAAATATTCTAACAATAACTTTGATAATGCTCACATGTTGCCATGGCGAAAAATTATGTTAGGAACTTGCCATGGCAGAAAAATGTCATGGGAAAAAACATGCAATACAAAACAAAATTATGAACAGAAATTGCCATGGCATGTGCATATTAGAAAATTGCCATAGTATTTTAATAAAAAGTGCCATCTTTATGAGAAAATTTCATGTATGTAAAATAATATAAAAAATGAACAAAAAAATGCCATGGCAGATGCATACCAAAAATTGCCATGGTAGTTTAATTGAAATTGTCATCTTTTGTATAAGAAAGTTGTCATGTATGTGAGAAATAAAATTTATGACAAAAACTGCCATGGCAGATGCATAGTAAAAAATTGTTGTGGTAGTTTTAATTAAATTGACATTTTTTTGTGAGAAAATTTTCATGTATGTACATATTTTTCCTTACTCGTATGGCAAAAAAAATGATCTGTTGGTGGAGCCGATGGCAGAGGTTGCCATGATCTCTAGAAAATAAGTTTGCCATGTAAGAGCATCTACAGCCGCATGTTTAGCCAGGCCCGAGCGGATCCCTCGAGCATCAGTGTAAAATGTTTCATGGACATGTTGTCATTGCCACCACCGATCTGGACCGCCACTCGGTACATGGGCCGGCCCACAACACCGTGTGCATTGGCCGGCCCGCCTGCACCATATAGAAAAACTTTAAGTGCATCTAGTGCGCCTTAGTGATTTTGGTGTATTGAAGACTTATAGGTTAAGGGACTAATGAGTTTGTGAGTGTACACAGGTCTATAAGTCTATCAGAGTTTGATATTTACGATGAAAGTCGAATTTAAAATGAATGTCTTCACCAAGACTTTGGTTTTCTTGAAGACTTTGAAAGTGAAGAAATTGGTGTGACCTTGAAGACTTGATAATCATGCGAGGATTATGAAGCGTGAAGACTTTTTTTTCGTAGTCTCATTTTCTCTTTCCTGAGTCATAGGAAACACCGTACTGTTAATAGGGGTCGAGGTCAAACTAAGGAAAAGTTTCCAAGTGATGCTCATCTCAGAATCCTACACCAACCCAATCCTTTCGAGCGAAGCCATTGGAAATCTCATACAGTTCAGTCAAGTTCTTCAGTGACAGAGACAAAGACCTTCTGGTCTCTAAGGAATTTATTCCGACTAAGGAGTTAGGAATTTGCCGGTGCGGATTTCCTACAAGTGAGGAACATGATAGCCCTAAGGAATTTGATACGCAAATACCCGACCGTTGCTGTGCTAAGCGCCAGCTGTCCCAAAATATCTACCCACCTAACGGTCATATCATTGAAGGGCATTTATGTCTTATAATGTCGGGCTGCTCCCTAGGCTATAAATAGCCGCCCCCTACAACCACTAGTTGGTTGGCTGCTCCGAGAGAAACTGACACTTGTCATTGAGAGCATCCCATCCTCCGAGGACTTTGAGCGAAAATCATCAAGTGAGGCCCAAACCCAAACACCTACAAACCCAAAGTGATTGAGCATCACTGAAGAGACTGTTCCTGTGGGGACCCGATGCTTGTTACCTTTGAGGACTGTGCATCCTCCAGACGGTTAGGCGTCATGGTCTAGAGCATCCAAGAGGAAATTGTGGATCGCCGAGTGATCGAGTCTGTGAAGGTTTGGAAGTCACTTGAAGACTTACCATGAGTGATTGGGCGAGGTCTATGTGACTTTAGCTCAAGGAGAATATGGTGAGGACTGTGTGTCCGGGACTGTGTGTCCTCAGGTTTAAACACCTAGCCGCTCCAACTGACGCATTTACGATCGTCACATAGCTTGAACTGGTCTACCAAATCATCGTCTTCACCAAGCTACTGGTTCTATTTCCTCAACCCTTTCATTTCCTCATTCATGTGTTGATGAACTTGATCGTTACTATTTGAAGACTTTGACTGAAGACTTTCTCTATTTCCTCAATCCTGTTTCTTCAATCACTTTGTCTTCGGCCTGCATATCTTGGTTACACGCTACTTGTACTCTGTGTATGTTTCATTTCATCATGATGACTGTGCTAATGTTCTGTTATGCATGCATCTGAGTACTTATCCACTGGTACTAGTTCATGACTTAGGAAATTCCTCACTTCGAATTTCCTCAGTGAGGAATTTGAAAAAATCGCCTATTCACCCCCCTCTAGTCGATATAATGCACTTTCAAAAACCCTGCTTTGGGGAACCATCTTTTTTCTCAAATGCGATCGTTTACATGGGACAGCCCACCAGCGCCGACGCGTGGACATTAGGGAGCTACACGGTGCCCAAGGGTTACTAATAGGAGCTCCATTGGCAATCAGCAACTATGAGTGGCGAATAGGGTTTTCCCTTCAGGCGCCTCGCTTCTCATCGTTGGTTCGACCCAAAGAGTGTTCTCATTCATTCATATCAACACCGGAGATTGTTGGGGTGGCAGGCATGTCAAGTTATAAATCCAGTTTAATGGTTTGAGTTGTAAGCAGTATAAGTGTAGACAGCTTGGCGGTGCGTGCTAGCCGCTATGGGAGTGCGGTTGGTCCATATGGGTTCAAATCATTTTGTGTCAAATGGTTTGGTTGTGAAGTAGGACTTGGAGTGGGCGGGTTGGCCTCGAGGAGTACTAGTACTAACTACCTAAGCATTGTTTATTTAGTTCATCTTGTACCTTCTATTTCTGCTACAAGTAACAAGTGTGCTTCCTTTGCTGTCAAGGTTAATTTGGAGGTGATTTGTTCTGTTGTTAACTGAGTTTCAAGAACACATAATTTCTTTTACTTTAAATGGAGTGGACAACTAGAATGCTAATTTTTTGTCTTACTAGAAGTTTTTTTACACATGCAACTAGTATTTGTCATGGCAGTGTTGTTAGTTTACTCGTTTTGATTTCTAGCTTGCACAGACGTTGGTGATAATGTAAAAGCATAACCTTTTAATCGTATTGTAACTGAGTTTTGGTGGATGGATGCTTTTGTTCGATGCTGGTATCTCGAGGTTGATCCAAAACTAGTTGTTTCATCGTTCTATGCATAGGCTTGTGTCTATATTTGGTTTTAGTCTTGGGAATATGGTTTCTGGAACATGTTTCTTGAACTACAAACCCTCAATTTGCAACTAGATTATCGTATTGCGTGCCCAGTTGGATCTGGAACACTCGACCAATATTTGGCAGCATCATTTTTGCTTGTGCGAAAGTAGATTATGTTCGATTTCAGAATGTTTCTATGACGTGTTATGTGGTTCTGGATTTCTGAACTAGCTTCTTTAGGGATTCTGAACTTGCTAGCTGACTGGCTAGATGTTAGTATGTTAGGTAGAAGAACTACTTGCCTTGCGAAATGGCAGGATCATGCTTGCATATATGTTACCTCCCTGTCATGTTTACTGAATTCCTTGATGTAATTTATTTTTACAAAAAGTGGAACCAAGGAACTGGGGAACCTACTCTGCTGCATGACGAGCTGATCCGCCACACATAGATCGAGCGCCAACCATGAGGCTAGGAGGCCGACTGATCCGGGAAGAGGGCGGCGCAGAGGCCCTCCTGATCTGTGACATGACCCACCCTGCATCCACCAGTATGGAACGAGAGCTGCGGCCTTGTCCAGCTCCCTCCTTGTTGTCCTCAACCTCCAAGGACGCAGGGTCCATCCTTGGATTCTTCCTTGACTACGACACTAGCCTGGGCGCCCAACTCCCCACAGCCGCCACCAGGGCCGATCCCAAGGTACAGTTCGTCCCACGTCCTTCCTCCTTCGATCATCCCCGTCCATCTGTCGAACCTCCCTCGAGTGTGATCGATTTGGTATTTTTTTAATTTCAAGCAGCAGGTGCACGACATCATCGACGAGGAGGACAACGAGGTGGAGGAGTACGAGGGTCGGGACATGCTGGACCTGTCGGGTGGTAGGTGCGACATATGCCAACGAGTGGCTTATCATTGTGGGAGCCAATAAAACGTCGCCGGTGCCTGGAAACGGGATGAGGCGAATACATGCACGTCGGCGAATCTTACCCAGCTTCGGGGCTCTTCATGGAGATAACACCCCTACTGCTGCTCTGCGGGGTCTCCGCATGATCACTAGATGAACAGGTGGCTACAAGAGGCTCCTTGAGCTGTTCGGTGAGAGGAAGAAGAAGGGCACGGCTCGCTCTCCTGTTCCCTCTATGTGGTGTCTAAAACTCTAAGAGATTAACCCTTTGCATGGGTGCCCTGGGGGGTTTATATAGGCCTACTTCTGTGGGTACAATGGTAATCCGGGCCGGGCGCGGGCCCTAGCGATCAAGGTGTCACGCCAGCCGGCTTCTCCGCCACTGGGCCCGCCGACCGGTGGGTCCCGCCGATCGCCGGGCTTGGTCGACAGTGGCCCCACCGCCGAGGGCCTTGTTTGGGCTGGTTATCAAGGCCCCAATCTTGATGACGAGGGCTTTGTCGGGGTAAGCATGGCTACAGTGCCGCTGCCTTGGCGGCGATCACTGTGGTCTCACCTCGTCTTGTCTCCTTAATGAGGCGCGTCCTTCGAGGGAGGGAACAAGCCGGTTATGGGAAGCCGGCCATATCTTAGGCCGACTGGGGGAGGCCAAGCCGCCTTCGGGCATCTCTCTGACCGGAGGGGCCCGCCGCCTGCGGGTCATACTGACAGCCTGTCGTGGGTGACGTCATGGTCAACATGGTAACAAAGGTTGCCACGGACGGGTGATGCCCGCTTCAGACGGGCAGACCGTGGCTGGGCAGCCCGGGATACGGGGGTGGCAGCCTTCACTGTAGCCACGCCCCGTCTCATCACCGTTAGGTGGGTGCATATTCTGAGGGTGCGGCCTTGGCCGCTTGCTGGGGGGGGGGCCGGCTTCGTGGAGTCGGCCTTCTCGCGGCCGGCTCCATAGAGTCGGCCCTCTGGTAGCCGGCTCCTTGGAAGCCAGCCCTCTTGTGGCCTTCTTCCTGTAGGCTTTGGGGAGGGGCCGCCTCCTGACAGCCGGCCTGAGGGGCAGCCGACCGGGGGAAGGCGGCCCTGCGTCTTGGATGTTGGACAGCTTGATTGGCTTGTAATTTTTTCTGAAGTCCCAGCGGGAGCCGGCTAGGCTACCCGTGGTCATTTACTGCGACAGGACCCCATGCATGAGCTTGACTGAGGACATTTTTGAGTCCCCGCTCACTGCCAGCATGGCTCATTGCAACATGTAGCACCTCCCTCCCCCTCTACCCACTCACTTGGTAATCTCCCTACACCATTTGCTCCAAATGCCACCGCAATTAATTCTTGATGTATGCTTAGTTACTCAACATGCTTGAAGTCTGTACCTTTTGTGTTTGTGGTTAGTTATTCTCTTAGCTCAAAATATGCTCAACTTCTCAGGAAAGTAATTGCTATTGTAGCGTTATGGTCATCGACACATATTAAGACTTTATTGAAACTAGTTTTCCAGTAAAGTACTTAGGCAATGAATATTCTTAGTATTAGACATAATGATCTATGGAGATAAAAGTGTCTAATCGGACTTAGCCAAAATACATATTGACAGAATACTAAAGCAGTATAGTATGTAAAATGTCAAGAAGAGTTTCTTGTCAATGTCACATGTAAGGAGTCGGTATCCTGAAATACTGATGAGCGAAATATGATTTCAACCACACTTGTATCCCATGGTATGTAGCAACCAGATATTTCCAATACTCCAAGTTAGTTGTAAGTAAAAGTTACTAGTATGGTCAAATTGTGGATCATAGGACAACAATGAAAAATTGTCGTTAAGGATTAATGACATGTTTTTCACACACGGATAAAAAATGAAGAGATTGTTGTAAGGAGTTACATCAATGAAGGCTCGTTGTAAGTAGTACATCGACAAAATCTTCATCTATGCTCCAAGTGATTTATTGATTTCAAATTAAAAGTGGTTTATGGTGGCACAGTAAGTTGGATTTGGTCCAAAAATTACTATGGTGAAGTCTACAACAGAAGGCTAAGTGTATTCTTGCTTTAGAAGCACAAATGAAGGGTGGTGAATAAAAAATCCCATCATGTTTGAAATGCATTGAACGTGAATCTGCTAATTCTTCACCTGAAGTTTCAAATGCTTCTATTGCTGCAAATTCTTCAACTGTCTCTGTGATCACAAATTCCTCATCTGAGGATACCACAAGTATCACTGACAATGCAGGGTTGAAGGAAATGTATGTGACAGGTATGTACAAAAGCCTCAAAGGGCATCGGGCTCTTTGTGATGTGCTTAAAAAGCAGATCCTCAACAGGAACCCTAGGAAAGAGGGTATTGCCTTTGAGAGGAAACTCAATGCCGATGGGACCCATCGAAACCCGAAAGCGGTATCTTAAAACCTCATGGGTTGCTGCAAAAGGACCTCCCGTAGATCCATCCACTTTATCTGGCTTTACATGTGAATCTTCATATTCCTTTGATGAATCATTTGACTCCAACTATAAACTGTTCAAAAATCAGAATGGTGAAGTATTTGCTAGATATGTTGGAACTAACTACAGGAACGGTCCTCCTATGAAGAAAGTCTGGGTTCCCAAAAGATGCCTTGAAAGTCTTCAAGTGAATATCATCATGACACCACCTGTGAAGAATAGGAACCACAGATCAAATTCTTCATATGGACCAAAGTCTTCATATGGATCCAAGTCCTCATACGGACCAAATTCCTCACGTGGATCAAATTCCTCATATGGATCCAAATCCTCATATGAACATCATCGTGCTAACACTTCTGTTTCGCAGGGAAAATCTAAGCGTTATGAATATGTGCATTATTCTTCAAATCATTATGTTCATAAGTCCTCGAAGAATTTCTCTGCTTAGTCATACGCTTACTCTAACCCCTCTTCTGTGAAAGAAAGTGGACTGGCTTCTATGCCACATTTCTCATATGGAGCTCGCAGAATGATGAACTCTTTGCCACCCCTCCAGATGTGGGTGGTGAAGAAAAAGAACTAATCTCTTATGCAAGGCCAGGTCTCCAGACGAAATTAAACGTCTGATGAATTTGCTGGAGACCCTGAATATGCTTGATAGGACGCAAGCTAATCATGAAGAAATGAATATTCATTTCTCACATCCTCATACTGCTATATCTGTTGTATTGCTTGATGAAACTGATCTGATGAATTTGATGTCATATTCTTCACTGATGTAGTATATGAGTTCGTAAGTTGCACTAATTCATCTGCAGGATGATCAACCCAAAGCTACTGAGTGGGCCCTCAACAATGGATGTACAAATCACATGACCGGTGACAAGAACTTATTGATGGACACTGCTTTATCTCCATCGCATCTGAAGCATATCACCTACGATGACAAAGGCAAAAGCAAGGTATTGAATCTAGGTAGGGTTGCGATCTCAAAGGATCGACACATGGACAAAGTCATGCTTGTCGAGTCCTTAGGATTCAACCTCATGTCTGTCTCAATGCTTTGTGATCTTGATATGGTTGTTGTCTTTGGCAAGTATCGCTCACATTGTGATCCTGGAAGCTGACCATTCCAAAGTCTTTGAAGGCTTTAGGAGAGGAGACTTGTATATTGTTGATTTCTCTACAGGACCACAACCTGCCACATGTCTACTTGCAAAAGCTTCAGAAGGCTGGTTCTGGCATCAACGACTTGGCCACGCTGGCATGAGGAATCTGCACACACTCGCCAAGAAGAAGCACATCATTGGCATCGAGGGCGTCAAATTCCTCAAGGACCATCTGTGTGGAGCTTGCGAGGCTGGAAAGATGACCAAGTCCAAGCATCCCTCAAAGACTATCATGACTACCACTCATCCATTTGAATTACTTCACATGGATCTCTTCGGCCCTACTCACTATGCCACATTCACTAATGCTGCATCTTTATATGGCTTTGTCATTGTTGATGACTATTCTCGTTACACATGGGTGCATATCATCACTTACAAAACTGAAGTGCATGAAGTCTTCAAACGATTTTCCTGAGGGCTTCAACAAACTTCGGTGTAAAGATCAAGCATATTAGAAGTGACAATGGGACCGAGTACAAGAATACTGGTCTTGATGACTATCTTGATGAACTTGGTATTACTCACGAGTTTTTTTTCTCCTTATACTCCTCAGCAGAATGGCGTCATGGAGCGCAAGAACATGACTCTTGTTGAGATGGCTCGCACTATGCTTGATGAATACAAGACGCCTCCTCGCTTCTAGCCTGAGGCAATTGATACTGCATGCCACATCATCAACAGGGTATATCTTCACAAATTCTTCAAAAAGACCTCATATGAACTCCTCACTGACAAGAAACCCAATGTGAGTTATCTCAAAGTTTTCACCTACAGAGTCTTCAACACCGTTCATCACAAGGTTGTTGAAACTGTAGATGTGCGGTTTGATGAAACAAACGGCTCGCAAAGAGAGCACCTACCTCCTGTGCTAGATGAAATGTCACCTGAGGAATCCATTAAGTTCAAGGCTACTAAGGATGTCATTCCTATCAAAGAATCTGCTGAAGAAGTCATTCCATATCGGGAAGAACATCACGCTGGTGCACCTGAGGAAAATGGCTATGAATAAAATGCTGAGCCCACTCAACGTCATCACCCTGCTCATCCTCGCGTCGCAAATGAAGTGCAGATCAAGAAAATCATCGATGCCATCAACGCACCAGGTCCTCTCACACGCTCAAGGGCTTCTCGTTTTTCTAACTTTTGTGGGCACTTTGCTTTTGTCTCTATCACAGAGCCCACCAAAGTTGATGAGGCATTTCTGGAGCCTGAGTGGATTCAAGTGATGCAAGAGGAACTACATCAATTCAAGCTCAACAATGTATGGGAACTCGTCAAGCGACCATACCCACGCAAACACAATATCACCGGTACCAAATGGATCTACCGCAACAAGCAAGATGAAAATGGCCTTGTGGTGAGGAATAAGGCTTGTCTTGTAGCTCAAGGCTACACACAGGTTGAAGGAATTGATTTCGATGAAACTTTTGCACCTGTTGCTAGACTTGAGGCTATTCGCATATTGCTTGCTTATGATAACCATAATAATATCATCTTATACCAAATGGATGTGAAAAGTGCATTTCTCAATGGTAAGCTTGAGGAAGAAGTATATGTTGCTCAACCCCCAGGTTTTGAAGATCCTAAGCATCCTAACAAAGTCTTCAGACTCAATAAGGCCCTCTATGGCCTCAAGCAGGCACCTCGGGCGTGGTATGATACTTTGAAGGAATTTCTCATGAAGAAAGGCTTCAAACCCAGTTCACTTGACCCAACTCTTTTCACCAAAACATATGATGATGAATTATTTGTGTGCCAAATATATGTTGATGATATTATCTTTGGCTGTACTAACCAACGTTACAGTGACAAATTTGCCTATATGATGAGTGAGGAATATCAAATGTCTATGATGGGAGAATTGAAATTCTTCTTAGGTCTACAAATTCGTAAACAGCACAACGACATCTTCATATCTCAGGAGAAATACCTCAAGGATGTGTTGAGGAAATTCGGCATGCAAGATTGCAAAGGCGTCAAAATCCCTATGCCCACGAATGGCCATATATGCACTGATGAAAATGGTATAGACTTTGATCAAAAGGTATACCGCCCCATGATTGGCTCTTTATTGTATCTATGTGCATCTAGGCCAGATATTATGCTTAGTGTTTGCATGTGTGCCCGTTTTCAAGCTACACCAAAGGAATCACACCATAAGGCTGTAAAGCATATTCTTCGATATCTAGCTCACACTCCAACACTTGGGTTGTGGTATCCCAAGGGCTCGGTTTTTTTATCTCATTGGATAATTCTGGCTCTGACTATGCTGGTGATCGTGTGGATCGCAAGTCAATATCAGGCACATGCCATTTTCTCGAACGATCCTTAGTATGTTGGTCCTCGAAGAAGCAGAACTGCGTATCACTCTCTACTGCTGAAGCTGAGTACATTGCTGCTGGTTCGTGCTGTGCTCAATTACTATGGATGAAGCAAACCCTCAAGGACTACAACATCAATGTGAAGAATGTGCCACTCTTCTGTGACAATGAGAGTGCCATCAAGATAGCTCATAACCCAGTTCAACACTCGAAGACTAAGCACATCCCGATTCGTCATCATTTTCTTCGTGATCATGTGTTTAAGGGCGACATCTCTATTGAGGACGTGAAGACTAAAGAATAGCTAGCCGATATCTTCACAAAACCCTTAGATGAGAAGAGATTTAACAAGTTGCGCTGTGAGCTAAATATCATAGGATCTTCGAATGTTCTTTGAAAAGGACACACATCCTAACACTTATGCAAAATTGACGACTTAGATGTGCAACACACGAAGTAACGTTTTTCTTCAATCAACGAAGACTAACCCTCTAAGTGTGAAGAAATTAACGAAGAATTTGATTCTCAGAGCCCTATGACAATTCTACACGGCGTCTGAATCATCATTCTTATACGGTGGGTCACGCCACCAACAAAAGTTGAAAATCTTCAATTTGAGTTTTTCTTCAATTTTTGAAATTCCTCAGTTGTTCAAATTCTTCAACTTTGCTAAGTCTTCACTCTTTCCGACTATGTTCTTCATTGACTATATATATATATATATATATATATATATATATATATATATATATATTTGAGTTTTCATGTCCTCTACATCATTCACTTATTGCTATTTCTTCAAGTTGTTTTTTCTTCTAAGTAAATATCATCGGACCCGTTCCCCTCTATGCTAAAATCAACCCAGTCTGTTCACAAATTCTTCATGTGCGTTCTACCTGAAACTCGTTCAAAATCTTCACTGTGTCCTTGTTAGCTGAAGAATTTGTGAACGAAATATTAAAATTTTCATATCTCAATTTTCGGCTTTTGCCGCTCAAACCGTTCCGCATCCCATGATGAGATTATTCTATTCACCCACGATCTAACACAATCTCCACTTCACAGTACGTGGGTGACACATGTCGCTAGGATGAGAAGGGTCAGGGGCATGTTCGTCCATTTTCCTTGGACGAGCGGTTTTTCACCTCGGCTATAAATACCCCTCGCCCTCCTCAGACCTCATTTACTCCGCTCGATCTCACTCCGCTCACTCGAGCTCTCTGACCTAGCGCCACCGCTACCTTCCGTCATCACCGGTGAGGAAGAGCTTCACTGCCTCGACCTCGTTGCCGTCGTACTCGCGCTGGCCGCGGAAATCTCACTCCGCCGCCGCCGTAGCTGTCTTCCGCCGCCAAGTTAGGGCGTGGAAGATTTGAACGGACGAGCTTCTTAACTTCAACTCCCAGTTCGTCGTGTTCTTTGTCAAGGGTAAATAAAATCTGTTTTTACTGCCCTTGTTGATTCTGATGATTTCCACAAAATCTTCAAAAGGTGTTTATTCTTCAACTTCCACACTCTTAAATACCACACTTGCATCTGTTCTTGATTTTTTTCTCTAAGCAATGTTTCTCTTCAAGATTCCTCAATTGTGTGGACTCTAGAACCTAAGTCAAAGAGCACTTAGTGAAACTCCTCAAGACACCCTTGGTCAAATTCCTCAAACTTGATACTTTTGAAAAACTTCTGAGAACGCATATGACCTCTCCAAATTCTTCGCACCTATACTCTGTTCACAGGTACACATGTCCGCTGCTAAATCTCTAGGTTCTCATCAACTTAACTGATACATCCATTTTGCATCATGTTTTCTTACTATTATTTATAATGTTTTTATCCATAATAATGCTTTTTGGAGTAATTCTAATGCCTTTTCTCTAATAATTTGCAAGGTACACACCAAGAGGGAGAATTCCGGCAGTTCGAAATCTGGACCTGGAAAAGCTAGTCAGGCCACATATTCTGCACAACTCCAAACAAGCTGAAATTTGACGGGGATTTTTTATGGAATATATAAGAATTATTGGAGGAAATAACTACCAGAGGGGGGCCACCAGGTGGGCACAACCCACCTGGGCGCGCCAGGGAGCCCAGGCGCGCCCTGGTGGGTTGTGGCCTCCTCGGCCCACCTCAAGTGCCCATCTTCTGGTATATAAGTCATTTTGACCTAGAAAAAAAATAAGGAGAAGGCTTTCGGGACGGAACAACGACGTCTCGAGGCGGAACTTGGGTAGGAGCACTTTTGCCCTCCAGGTGGAGCGATTTCACCGGGGGAACTTCCCTACCAGAGGGGGAAATCATCGTCATCATCATCACCAACAACTCTCCCATCTTGGGAAGGGAAATCTCCATCAACATCTTCAACAACACCATCTCATCTCAAACTCTAGTTTATCTCTTGTGTTCAATCTTGTTACCGGAACTATAGATTGGTGCTTGTGGTGACTAGTAGTGTTGATTACATCTTGTTGTTGATTACTATATGGTTTATTTGGTGGAAGATTATATGTTCGGATCCATTATGCTATTTAATACCCCTCTGATCATGAGCATGTTTATTATTTGTGAGTAGTTACTTTTGTTCTTGTGGTCACGGGAGAAATCATGTTGCAAGTAATCATGTGAACTTGATATGTGTTCGATATTTTGATAGTATGTATGTTGTTATTCCCTTAGTGGTGTCATGTGAACGTCGACTACATGACACTTCACCATATTTGGGCCTAAGGGAATGCATTGTGGAGTAGCAATTAGATGATGGGTTGCGAGAGTGACAGAAACTTAAACCCCAGTTTATGCGCTATACCGTAAAGGATCGATTGAATCAAAAAGTTTAATGCTATGTTTAGAATTTATTCTTAATACTTTTCTCATAGTTGCGGATGCTTGCGGGAGGGTTAATCATAAGTAGGAGGTTTGTTCAAGTAAGAACAACACCTAAGCATCGGTCCACCCACATATCAAATTATCAAAGTAGCGAACACAAATCGAACGAACATGATGGAATTCCCGTGTACCCTCAAGAACGCTTTTCTTATCATAAGAGACCGCTTTGGCCTGTCCTTTGCCTCAAAAGGATTGGGCTACCTTTGCTCCATACTTGTTACTACTATTGTTACTTGCTCGTTACAAATTATCTTGCTATCAAACTACTCCGCTACTTACAATTTCAGCACTTGTAGACATTACCTTACTAAAAACTACTTGTCATTTCCTTCTGCTCCTCGTTGGGTTCGACGCTCTTACTTATCGAAAAGAGATACAATTGATCCCCTATACTTGTGGGTCATCAAGGCTATTTTCTGGCGCCGTTGCCGGGGAGTGAAGCGCCTTTGGTATGGAAACATTTATACGGTGTGCTGAAATTTATTGTCACTTGTTACTATGGAAAACAATCCTTTGAGGGGTTTGTTCGGGGTATCTTCACCTCGTCCAGAACCACAATTAGCTACCCCTCAACCTACTGCACCTACTGAAAATATTTAATATGAAAATCCTTTGGGTATGATAGACAACTGCTAGCTAATCCTTATACAGGAGATGGAATGGAACATCCTGATATGCACTTGATATATGTGGAACAAATTTGTGGATTGTTTAAGCTTGCGGGATTACCCGGAGATGAAGTTATGAAAAAGGTTTTCCCTTTATCTTTGAAGGGAAAAGCATTAGCATGGTATAGGCTATGCGATGATACTGGATCATGGAATTGGAATCGTTTGAAATTGGAATTCCACCAAAAAGTTTATCCTTTGCATCTAGTTCATCGTGATTGGAATTATATATATAATTTTTGGCCTCGTGAAGGAGAAAGTATCGCTCTAGCTTGGGGGAGGTTTAAGTCAATGTTATATTCATGCCCAATCATGATCTCTCAATATAAATTATTATCCAGAATTTTTATGCTCGGCTTTCTCGTAATGATCAAACCATGCTTGATACTTCTTGTGTTGGTTCTTTTATGAAGAAGACTATTGAATTCCGGTGGGATCTTTTGGAAAGAATTAAACACAACTCTGAAGATTGGGAACTCGACGAAGGTAAAGAGTCGGGTATTAAACTTAAGTATGATTGTGTTAAATCTTTTATGGATACCGATGCTTTTCAAAAGTTTAGCACTAAATATGGACTCGACTCTGAGATAGTAGCCTCCTTTTGTGAATCATTTGCTACTCATGTTGAACTCCCTAAAGAGAAGTGGTTTAAATATAACCCACCTATTAAAGAAGAAACTAAAGAACCGGTACCAATTAAAGAAGAATCTATACTTTATAATGTTGATCCAGTTGTTCCTTCTGCTTATATTGAGAAACCACCTTTCCCTGTTAGGATAAAGGAACATGCTAAAGTTTCAACTGTGGTTAATAAAAGCTATACTAGAATACCTAAACCTGATGAACAATTTAAATTAGAACCTAGCATTGCTATGGTTAAAGATCTCTTAGAAGAAGACTTAGATGGGCATGTTATTTACTTCTGTGAAGAAGCTGCTAGAATTGCCAAACCTGAAAAAAGGGATAAACATAGACCAGTTGTCGGCATGCCTGTCATTTCAGTTAAAATAGGAGATCACTGTAATCATGGTTTATGTGACATGGGTGCTAGTGTGAGTGCTATTCCTTACACTTTATATCAAGAAATTATGAAAGACATAACACCTGCAGAGTTAGAAGAAATACATATTACTATTAAACTTGCTAATAGAGACACCATATCACCATTTGGGATTGTTAGAGATGTTGAAGTCTTGTGTGGGAAAACAAAATACCCTACTGATTTTCTTGTTCTTGGTTCCCCACAAGATGACTTTTGTCCCATTATTTTTGGTAGACCTTTCTTGAGCATACTTAATGCTAAGATAGATTGTAAGAAACAAACTGTCGGTGTTAGCTTTGGTAATGAGTCTCATGAGTTTAATTTTTCCAAGTTTAGTAGAAATCTTCATGAAAAAGAATTGCCTAGTAAGGATGAACTAATTGGTCTTGCTTCTATTGCTGTACCACCTACTGATCCTTTAGAACAATGTTTGCTAGACCATTAAAATGATTTACATATGCATGAAAGAAATGAAATAGATAAAATTTTCTTTGAAAAACGTCCTCTGCTTAAACACAATTTGCCTATTGAAACTCTAGGAGGTCCTCCTCCACCTAAAGGTGATCCTGTGTTTGAATTAAAACAATTGCCAGACACTTTGAAATATGCTTATCTTGATGAAAAGAAGATATATCCTATTATTATTAGTGCTAACCTTTCAGAACATGAAGAAGAAAGATTATTGAAAGTTCTAAGGAAGCACCGAGCTGCTATTGGATATACTCTTGATTATTTAAAGGGCATTAGTCCCACTCTATGTTAGCACAAAATTAATATGGAACCTGATGCAAAACCCGTTGTTGATCACCAACGTCGGTTAAATCCGAAGATGAAGGAAGTGGTAAGAACAGAAATATTAAAACTTCTGGAGGCAGGTATAATCTATCCCATAGCTGATAGTAGATGGGTAGGTCCTGTTCATTGTGTCCCTAAGAAAGGAGGTATTACTGTTGTTCCTAATGATAAGAATGAGCTTATTCCACAAAGAATTGTTACAGGCTATAGAATGGTAATTGATTTTAGAAAATTAAACAAAGCAACTAGAAAAGATCATTACCCTTTGACTTTTATTGATCAAATGCTTGAAAAATTATCTAAGCACACACACTTTTGTTTCCTTGATGGATACTCTGGCTTTTAAAAAATACATGTTTCTCAACCTGATCAAGAAAGGACCACTTTTACTTGTCCTTTTGGAACTTATGCTTATAGACGTATGCCTTTTGGTTTATGTAATGCACCTGCTAGTTTTCAAAGATGTATAACTGCTATATTCTCTGACTTTTGTGAAAAGATTGTTGAGGTTTTCATGGATGACTTTTCTGTTTATGGGAAGTCTTTTCTTAAGCAATCTTGATCGAGTTTTGCAGGATATTAACAAACAAATCTTGTCTTGAATTGGGAGAAGTGCCACTTTATGGTTAATGAAGGCATTGTCTTGGGTCATAATTTTTTTGAAAGAGGTACTGAAGTGGACCAAGCTAAGGTTGATGCAATTGAGAAAATGCCATGTCCTAAAGATATAAAAGGTATTCGTAGTTTCCTAGGTCATGCTGGTTTCTATAGGAGATTTATCAAAGACTTCTCTAAAATTTCTAGGCCTCTCATTAGTCTCTTGCAAAAGGATATTCCCTTTGTTTTTGATGATGATTGTTTAGAAGCCTTTGAAACACTCAAGAATGCCTTAATATCTGCACCTATTATTCAACCACCTGATTGGAACTTGCCTTTTGAAATTATGTGTGATGCTAGTGATTATGCTGTTGGTGCTGTTCTAGGACAAAGAGTTGATAGGAAATTGAATGTTATTCATTATGCTAGTAAAACTCTAGACAGTGCTCAAAGAAATGATGGTACTACTGAAAACCAATTCCTAGCAGTGGGTGTTTGCTTGTGTTAAATTTAGACCTTATATTGTTGATTCCAAAGTAACTGTTCACACAGACCATGCTACTATTAAATATATTATGGAAAAGAAAGATGCTAAACCTAGACTTATTCATTGGGTTCTTCTGTTGCAAGAATTTGATTTACATATCATTGATAGAAAGGGAGCTAAGAACCCAGTAGCTGATAATTTGTCTAGGCTTGAAAATCTACTTGATGACCCACTACCTATTGATGATAGTTTTCCTGATGAGCAGTTAGCTGCAATAAATGTTTCTCATAGTACTCCTTGGTATGCCAATTATGCTAATTACATTGTTGCTATATATTTACCACCTAACTTTACATACGGCCAAAAGAAAAAAATTCTTCTATGATTTAAGACATTACATTTGGGATGACCCACATCTTTATAAAGAAGGAGTAGATGGTATTATTAGACGTTGTGTACCTGAGCATGAACAGGGAAAAATCCTACGGAAATGTCACTCCGAGACTTATGGAGGGCATCATGCTGGAGATAGAACTGCTCACAAGGTATTGCAATCTAGATTTTTTTGGCCTACTCTCTTCAAGGATGCCCGTAAGTTTGTCTCATCTTGTGATGAATGTCAAGGAATAGGTAATATCGGTAAGCGTCAAGAAATGTCTATGAATTATTCACTTGCTGTTGAACCATTTGATGTTTGGGGATTTGATTACATGGGACCTTCTCCTTCTTCTAATGGTATACACATATTTTGGTTGTTGTAGGTTATGTTACTAAATGGGTAGAAGCTATTCCAACCAGTAGTGCTGATCACAACACCTCTATTAAAATGCTTAAGGAAGTTATTTTCCCAAGGTTTAGAGTCCGTAGATATTTAATGACTGATGGTGGTTCACACTTTATTCATGGTGCTTTCCGTAAAATGCTTGCCAAGTATGATGTTAACCATAGAATTGCATCACCCTATCATCCTCAGTGTAGTGGTCAAGTTGATCTTAGCAATAGAGAAATAAAATTAATTTTGCAAAGGACTATCAATAGGTCTAGGAAGAATTGGTCTAAGAAATTAGATGATGCACTTTGGGCTTATAGAACAGCATATGAAAATCCTATGGGTATGTATCCTTATAAAATGGTTTATGGAAAAGCTTGTCATTTGCCTCTTGAGTTAGAACATAAATCATTTTGGGCAGTTAAAGAACTCAACTATGATTTCAAACTTGTTGGTGAAAAGAGGTTATTTGATATTAGCTCTCTAGATGAATGGAGAACCCAAGCTTACGAAAATGCAAAATTATTTAAAGAAAAAGTTAAAAGATGGCATGACAAAAGAATCCAAAAGCGTGAGTTTAAAGTTGGAGAATATGTTCTTTTGTACAACTCTCATTTTAGACTTTTTTGCTGGAAAACTCCTCTCAAAATGGGAAGGCCCATATGTCATCGAGGAGGTTTACCGGTCTGAAGCCATTAAAATAAATAATCCCGAAGGTTGTCAATGGGCAACGAATAAAGCATTATATCTCAGGTACGCCCATTAATGTTGAAAGTAATATTATCCAAACTTTGACACCGGAAGAACACATAAAAGAGTCCTTCCGGAACACTCCAGGATCGTGAAAATAAGGAGGTACGTGATACGGTAAGTACACGGACTCCAAAAATTCCGCAAAAATATTTTTTATTAGTTTTGGAATACTTAAGAATTTTGGAAATAAAGAAACTTCCAGGAAGCGTCCCCTGGTGGGCACAATACATGGCGCGCCTAGCTGGGTTGTGCCCACCTGGGACACCTTTCGTACTCCGTTTTTCTCCCGTATACTTGTCCTCCAAGATAAAAAAAAATCTATATATACTTCCCGAACCTGTTGATCACCGTATCGCGAAGGAATCCTCTGTTCTCTTTTCTTGCTGTTTTCCTATTAGATCTGAAATTATGTCATGTCAAGATTCTGAGGGTGAGAGCTATGTTGCTGACCTCATTTCAAACCCCAAGTACTATGGGGATGAGAAGCACTATAGCTGGACCTCCGAACAAGACAAGGATGAATCGTTCCCTCCCCGGTTCAAAAACGAAAGCATGGAGGCGTTATGCAGGAGGATAATAAAACTCGAGATAGATAATTGCGAGTTCATGATAGAAAAATTTATTATCTGTCAGAAGCTGGAGGAAGCAAAGGGCAAACCCTTTACCTTCTCACCACCACCAAAGGAGAATTGAGTATCGGGTATGGGCACTCCCCTTGGCTTCTGCCAAGCTTGGGGGAGGTGCCCCGGTATCGTATCGTTCCACTATCTTTTCACTTTTACTTATTTGAGTTCAATCTTTTTGCTTTAGATGAAATAAAGTTAGTTTGATTCTTTCTTATTTTGAGAGTTTGCTTAGTGATCTATCATTGTAATCGTGTGCAAGTTATATAATAAAGTTTAGTTTGAGTTTTTGCTTTCTTTACTTTCATGTTGCAAATAAAGAAAGAAATAAGAAAGAAAAAGAGAAAGGAAATAAATCAATAAGATCATATACTAATCCTATGGTAGGTGATAGCATCACATAAGGAAAAGTATAAGTAGGAAATTTTATTAGAGATTGACAAACATATCATTAGTCAATGATGCAACTCATGAAAGAATTAATAAGGGAAGAGAAGATTCACATATAAATATACTATCCTAGAATTTTTTTTGTGATTGTGAGCCCTCATCAAAATATTATATGCCAAAATTGTTGACATTGGACAAGGAAGACAACTTAATGGTTTATGTTTATTTATATTCACAAAGAAGTCATATTGTCATAGATCCTTCAACATGTGGTGCTTGCCCATATCTTTGCTAGCCAAAAATTCCGCACTAAGTAGAGATACTACTTGTGCATCCAAAAACCCTTAACCCAAACCTTATTTTCAAGTGTCCACCATACCTACCTAGGGATTGAGCAAGATCCCTCAAGTAAGTTGTCATCGGTGCAGAAAGGCAATAAAAATTGCTTCTGAAAGTGTGAGATCATTTAGTGTAAGAGAAAATTGAGCGTTGTACGGACTTGGATGACAAAGAATAAAAAAGACAGACTGCATAATAAAGGTTGTCATCTTAAGGGGCAATACAAAGCGACGTTCTCTTGCACTAAGGGATTGAGCATACAAACAAATAAGCGCATGGCAACCTCTGCTTCCCTCTGCGAAGGGCCTATCTTTTACTTTTATGTATTTACTTTTATGCAAAGAGTCAAAGTTTTCCTTCTATTCCTTTTTTATTTTTGTCCTTTGGCAAGCATCATGTGGTGAGGTAAGATCTAGGCACATATGTCTAGTTGAATATAGATAGCATGAGTTATTATTGTTGACATCACCCTTGAGGTGAATATGTTCGGAGGCGAAACTTTAAGCCCCTATCTTTCTATGTGTCCGGTTGAAACATTTTGCTCATGGGTACAAGGTGAGCGTTAGCAATCATAGAAGACTATATGATGGTTGAGTATGTGGACTTGCCTAAGGGCTCCGATACATGAACCTTCCTGAAAAGATGATGAATTGTAGTTGCAAAGTTGACTGAGAACATAGTTTGTTTGTTTTTAATAGAGTTTTTGCTTAATACTTTGATTGTGTGATGAACTATTACTTATTCATGAGAAGTACATGATAAAAGTTCTATGATAAAATTCCTATGTTTTTAATCAACATGATGCTTCTATGTCCGTATTTTATTTTTATCGACACCTCTCTCTCAAAGCATGTGGACATGTTTCTCGATTTCGGTTTTCGCTTGAGGACAAGCGAGGTCTAAGCTTGGGGGAGTTGATACGTCCATTTTGCATCCTGTTTTCTTATTGTTATTTATAATGTTTTTATCCATAATAATGCCTTTTGGAGTAATTCTAATGCCTTTTCTCTCATAATTTGCAAGGTACACACCAAGAGGGAGAATTCCGGCAGCTGGAAATCTGGACCTGGAAAAGCTACATCAGGCCACCTATTCTGCACAACTCCAAACAAGCTGAAACTTGACGGGGATTTTTTATGGAATATATAAGAATTATTGGAGCAAATAACTACCAGAGGGGGGCCACCAGGTGGGTACAACCCACCTGGAAGCGCTAGGGAGCACAGGCGCGCCCTGGTGGGTTGTGGCCTCCTCGGCCCACCTCCGGTGTCCATCTTCTGGTATATACGTCATTTTTACCTAGAAAAATAAGGAGAAGGCTTTCGGGACGGAACGCCGCCGTCTCGAGGCGGAACTTGGGCAGGAGCACTTTTGCCCTCCGTGGGCGATTCAGCCGGGAACTTCTCTCCCGGAGGGGAAATCATCGTCATCATCTTCACCAACAACTCTCCCATCTTGGGGAGGGCAATCTCCATCAACATCTTCAACAGCACCATCTCATCTCAAACCCTAGTTCATCTCTTGTGTTCAATCTTGTTACCGAAACTATAGATTGGTGCTTGTAGGTGACTAGTAGTGTTGATTACATCTTGTAGTTGATTACTATATGGTTTATTTGGTGGAAGATTATATGTTCAGATCCATTATGCTATTTAATACCCCTCTAATCATGAGCATGTTTATCATTTGTGAGTAGTTACTTTTGTTCTTAAGGTCACAAGAGAAATCATGTTGCAAATAATCATGTGAACTTGATATGTGTTCGATATTTTGATAGTATGTATGTTGTGATTCCCTTAGTGGTGTCATGTGAACGTTGACTACATAACACTTCACCATATTTGGGCCTAAGGGAATGCATTGTGGAGTAGCAATTAGATGATGGGTTGCGAAAGTGACAGAAACTTAAACCCCAGTTTATGCGCTATACCGTAAGGGACCGATTGGATCCAAAAGTTTAATGCTATGGTTAGAATTTATTCTTAATACTTTTCTCGTAGTTGCGGATGCTTGCGGGAGGGTTAATCATAAGTAGGAGGTTTGTTCAAGTAAGAACAGGACCTGAGCTGTGGTCCACCCACATATCAAATTATCAAAGTAGCGAATACAAATCAAACCAACATGATGAAAGTGACTAGATGAAATTCCCATGTACCCTCAAGAACGCTTTGCTTATCATAAGAGACTGCTTTGGCATGTCCTTTGCCTCAAAAGGATTGGGCTACCTTGCTGCATACTTGTTACTACTATCGTTACTTGCTCATTAAAAGTTATCTTGCTATCAAAGTACTCCGCTACCTACAATTTCAGCACTTGCAGACATTACCTTACTAAAAACTACTTGTCATTTCCTTCTGCTCCTCGTTGGGTTTGACACTCTTACTTATTGAAAAGAGCTACAATTGACCCCCTATACTTGTGGGTCATTATTAACTCATTTGCAGCGTTCCTAATTGCATACCTCGTCAGAGAACTCGATTGTTCAAAATCCTCAAGTGAAGAATATGGCTGATGGTAAAAGACCTCAGAAAGGAGGAAAGAAACCAGAAGCGGATACTGCTTTTGAAATCCCTGATGATATATATGATGAATATTGCACTCCTGACGAAGCCACTCATGGCAAGGAGAACAAAAATTAGCGCAAGGTGCGCATACAGCGGATTGAGAGGAGATGGGCCAGAGAATGGAGGGAGTACAAATATGTGACTTTGAAATACATGAAGAAATTCGCCGTACACCCTCCATGCCCAAGACCTCCATTGGCACCAGGCCAAGTGGCTGATCCCTCTAGCATTAGAAGAGGTGAGGAATTTCCCAAGGAATGGGAAAAGCGACAAGCTAAGTTGGCCAAAATGGCTAAAGAAGCAGTGACGAAATTCAATGAAGATTTTGCTATTGCCGCTGTTGAGGCCTCTGCTAGCAAGCCAAAGAAGGCCATGCCTAAGAAACCAGCTAACAAGCCTAGTTCCTCTACTGCAATGCCCTCACGGCCAAGCTCTTCTATGCCCTCACGGCCTGTTCCTCAAGCTACTTCCTCAAAAGCAGCTCCAGTCCCCACTGCAAAATCCTCAGCAATGGCTGCGAAGTCCTCAACACCTACGCATCTCGCCTCTTGCCAAAGGACCACTGGAATATCTATTGCTTCAGGAGCATCTGCAAGTTCTTCAGCTCCTCCACAGTCTTCAACATGCCCAACCTTGCTGAATAAAAAGGCCACTGCTGGACGAGGCACAAGACCAAGTCCTCACAAGAAGCAGGTTGCCTTCCAAGTTCCGACAAGTGAAGACGAGGTGGATGATGAAGAATTAGCTAAGATCATCAGAGATCGTCAAGCACGGTCGCTAGAGCCAAAGGCAGTGATGTGCCTCTTCTGCTGGATCCAAAGTTGATCTTTGAATATATTGATCCATGGCACAAGGATCCCAACACCCCTCTGCCTGATTTGAACCTCAGTCGTAGCCAAAGTCACATGTTGACGACCTTCATAAATGAAGAAAAATGGAAGTTTGAAAAGGCCAGGCAAGTGAAGAAAGCTCAGTACAAAAAGGAGCGTTTTCTGAAGAAAAATGTTGTGAAAATGTCTCCTAATGAACTTGTGACCATGCAGACTGAGATCAGAGCACTCAGTGATGAATTTGACGCATATCGTGCTGATTGGCTAGGCGCCAAATTCAAATTCGTCAAAATGGCAAAGGGATTCACATCAAATGTTGCAGCTTCATCGCAACATGAAATTCCTCAGGCTGAGACATCTGCTCAGCCTACTGAAGAACATGCAAGCACAACTGATGAAAATCAGACTGTTGAAGAAAATGGAAGCACCAGGGCCACCTAAGCAATTCCAGCCACTGAAGAAGTTGCCAGGGCAACCTCCAATGTTGTTCCTGAAGACCAAACCAGACCAGTTGAAGCATCTGCCACTGTGCCAGAAGAATCTGAACATGCCAGGGCAACTGCATTAGTTGCGCCTAAAGAAAATGAATAAATTTCCTCTGCTCCTCCTGCAAAACTTCACAGATGACAAGCATCAACCTTCCTTCTGCATCAGAAGCGAAGAAGACCAAAGCTGTGGAGCGAGAAGCAGTGAAGAAAAGGAAAGCATCATCAACCTCAGAGTCTTCAGCTCCTAAGAAAATGAAGACTTTGACTAGCTCATTCGCAAACCTAGTTGATGCTATTCCAATATCAAGCATGCCATGAAAGGAGATCGTTCCCTTTGGTGAGGAATATGTCATACCTGATGACAGTGATGAGGAAAATCCTTCTGCTGCTTCGTTAGAACAGTTGGATGAAGAAATTGAAGTGGATAATGTCCCTTCTACTCCGCTGATATAATCGCCCATGCCTCAGCTCACAACTGAAGAGGCAGGTGTTGAAAAAATAGATGAAGATGAGGATGTGGATATTGGGTCAACAACTCCTATTCAGAACGATGACTATTGGGGAAGTCATCACCCCAATTCACCACTGACCACACCACTGCACCAACTTCCTCAGTCCCCAGTCCGAACCGAATAAATTCATACGGGCTCTGATGCACATCAAGCTTCACTTCTATCTATTTCGGAAGTCATTCCAGCCGCTAGTGTTGAAGAAATGGAGGCCAAGGCTGCCAATGATGGAACTGCTACTGAAATTCCTCAGCCTGTGGCTCCAGAGGTTGTGTGTCACGAGGCTGCGAAGACTTCAACTATTAATCTTTAGCCCAAGCCACAGAATCCTCACACCAAGAAGTAGAAGTTCAAGGCTGATGACTTATTTGCTGAGCATCATTTCTTCTTTGACTACAATCCTTATGACTCTGCTCGACTTCATTGCAAGCGTTTTTGGACTGACAGCCAGATAAATTTCTATTCCTCGCTGCTATTTGACAAGGACAAGATCTTTGACCATGAGCAAATTCCTCATGTAGATATGGAGTCTCTACCATGCTTCAACCCAGTCCACAGTGTTCTTCATGATGCTGGGCTGCTCAACTTCTGCACTGATATTTGTGATTGGAATGAAGAACTCATTCTTCAGTTCAATGCCACATTACACATCACTAGCAATGTTGAAGATGTGAATTCATGAGTGTTTGACTGGATGATCGAGAATACTCACTACAAAGCTCCGGCCTCTGAATTGTTTCACGCCATCCTAGTCAGTCCTCCCACTGAAGGTGCATTGCTCATTTATGCAGAACTAGAACTTTCAAATCATCTGATGCAAGTGCTGATGAAGCCATTGAAGCCTGGCCAAACTCCAAGGACCACATTCCTCGTCAAGGAATTGCTTTATCTGCCAAGGATTCTCTATCGCATATTGACCAAAACCCTCAGTCCGATCAAGGGCCACAACTCTGATGAAGAAGAGGTTGTTGGCATAATGAAGAATCTACTATTCAATATCATACATGGTATTCCTATCAACTACCATGATTTCTTCCTGAGGACTTTGGCCAATGCTGCTTTGTCACCTTTTCAGTTGAAGCCTTACGCTCCCTGGATTATGAGATTCATCAGATCAAGGTCTTCAATTCAGTACAAGGCTGACTTTGAAAATCATCTCAGCTACTTGCCCCGATTGAAGTCCTCAAAAGGACCATTTCTTCAGCTGATGAGAAGGGCAAGGCTGCTGTTATAGATGAAGGCACTCGTCCATTGGATGGACAGTTTTGCAAAGCTATTCTTATTCCACCATTGATGACTTTGCCACACATGACACTGCCGCAAATGCTTAAAAGAAATATCCTCAAGCCACTACTCCGCGGGTGATGACTGATCGTGAGCTTCTCCTCGGTCTTCATCAGAAGGTCGATCACAACCACAAGTGGGTCAAGCTTCAGTTTGGTGCAATTCTTTAGAACATGAAAGTCACTCAAAATACTTTGAAGAAGAACCACTACTACTTGCATGAAGTTTTTGATCGCACTTGGGCCGTATTGTCTCACCTCTATGGTGATGAAGATCTCAAGCAGATGGGCTTCAAATAGGACTTTGACTGGTCACAGCCACCTTCAAAGAAATTCAAGAAGGTCGAAGTTCCTCACTTGGTCGCTAGCTCATATTCCTCATCACGCGAGACGGATGAAGCTGAAGACTTGAACGACACCACGACAGGCCCTACTCCAACGGACGACCCCAACAACGCTAGCGCTCCTCCATCGACATCTTGATGATATTCTTCAGGGGCACTAGTCCTCATTTTCCGTCCCTTTTGGTCATCTTGATGACAAAGGGGGAGAAATTTGAGTTAGCCTTCAAGCGGGTCTCTATATATGGGCGTTTTTTGTTAAGTTACAACTCTCGCTCTTATGAAGTGTTTGTTGATCGAGTTGTAAACTTAAGTCCTATGGTGGTCTGATACTTTTGCTCTGTTTTCTGCATGCTATTTCCTCAAGGTCGTTAATGCACCCATGCTGAATTTCATCAGAAACCATATTTCATCATGCATTTCAAATTCTTCATATCATATGTTAAATGCATGTATGAATTACAAGATATAGGGGGAGATCTCCATGATTCTACTCTACAATGTGCATTTGCTATTCAAAGCAATTTCTTCAAATATGCACATCTTCTGGGGGAGTTCTTCTATATCTTGCAATCAAATTCCTCAATATCAGTATTTACACTTCATATGTCTATCCCCATTGAAAACTTAACCTATATTGTCATCAATCACCAAAATGGGGGAGATTGTAAGTGCATCTAGTGCCCCTTAGTGATTTTGGTGTATTGAAGACTTATAGGTTAAGGGACTAATGAGTTTGTGAGTGTACACAGGTCTATAAGTCTATTAGGAGTTTGATATTTACGATGAAAGTCGACCCCTAAAAATGAATGTCTTCAGCTGAAGACTTTGGTTTTCTTGAAGACTTTGAAAGTGATGAAATTGGTGTGACCTTGAAGACTTGATATTCATGCGAGGATTATGAAGCGTGAAGACTTTTGTTTTCGTAGTTTCGTTTTCTCTTTCTTGAGTCATAGGAAACACCGTACTATTAAAGGGGGTCGAGGTAAAACTAAGGAAAAGTTTCCAAGTGATGCTCATCTCAAAATCCTACACCTACCCAATCCTTTCGAGTGAAGCCATTGGAGATCTCATACAGTTCAGTCAAGTTCTTTAGTAGCGAGACGAAGATCTTACGGTCTCTGAGGAATTTGTTCGACCGAGGAGTTAGGAATTCGCGGTCTTGGATTGCCTACAAGTGAGGAACATGATAACCCTGAGGAATTTGATACTCAAATATCCGACCGTTGCTGTGCTACGTGCCAAGTGTCCCAAAATATCTACCCACCTAACGGTCATATCATTGAAGGGCATTTATGTCTTATCATGTCGGGCTGCTCCCTAGGCTATAAAGAGCCGCCCCCTACAACCACTAGTTGGTTGGCTGCTCCAAGAGAAACTGACACTTGTCATTGAGAGCATCCCAAGTGAGGAAAACCCAGACCCAAACACCTACAAACCCAAAGTGATTGAGCATCACTGAAGAGATTGTTCCTCTGTGGAACCGATGCTTGTTACCTTTGAGGACTGCGCATCCTCCAGACGGTTAGGCGTCATGGTCTAGAGCATCCAAGAGGAAATTGTGGATCGCCGAGTGACCAAGTCTGTGAAGGTTTGGAAGTCACCTGAAGACTTACCACGATTGATTGGCCGAGGTCTGTGTGACTTTAGGTCAAGGAGAATACAATGAGGACTGTGTGTCCGGGACTGTGTGTCCTCAGGTTTAAATACCTAGCAGCTCCAACCAGACGTACAACTGTCACAGTAGTTGGAGCTGGTCTACGAAATCATCGTCTTCACCAAGCTACTGGTTCTATTTCCTCAACCCTTTCATTTCCTCATTCATGTGTTGATGAACTTGATCGTTACTGTTTGAAGACTTTGACTGAAGACTTTCTCTATTTCCTCAATCGTGTTTCTTCAGTCACTCTGTCTTCAGTCTGCATATCTTGGTTACACGCTACTTGTACTCTGTGTATATTTCATTTCATGACGATGACTGTGCTACTGTTCTGTTATGCATGCACCTGAGTACTTATTCAGCTGCTAGTAGTTCGTGACTTAGGAAATTCCTCACTTCGAATTTCCTGAGTGATGAATTTGTAAAAATCGCCTATTCACCCCCCTCTAGTCGATATAACGCACTTTCAAAAACCCTGCTTTGGGGAACCATCTTTTTCTCAAATGCGATCGTTCACATGGGCCGGCCCACTAGCGCCGACGCGTGGAGGCCAGGGAGCTACCTGGTGCCTGAAGCGCCGAATATGAGCTCCATTGGCAATCAGCCACAATGAGTGGCGAATAGGGTTTTCCCTTCGGGCGCCTCGCTTCTCAACTGTTGGATCGACCCAGTAGTGTTCTCATTCGTTCATATCAGCATTGGGGATTGTTGGGCCGGGGTGGCAGGCATGTCAAGTTATAAATCCAGGTCGAATGGTTTGAGTTGTAAGCAGTATAAGTGTAGACAGCTTGGAAGTGCATGCTAGCCGCTATGGGAGTGCAGTTGGTCCATATGGGTTCAAATCATTTTGTGTAAAATGGTTTGGTTGTGAAGTAGGACTTGGAGTGGGCGGGCTGGCTGAGGGAGTCCTGGACTAAGGGGTCCTCGGACGTCCGACCTGTTGATGTGGGCCAGACTGTTGGGCTGTGAAGATACAAGACCAAATACTCTCACCCGTGTCCGGATGGGACTCTCCTTGGCGTGGAAGGCAAGTTTGGCATTTGGATATGAAGATTCCTTTCTTTGTAACCGACTCTGTACAACCCTAGTCCCCTCCGGTGTCTATATAAACCGGAGGGCTTAGTCCATAGAGAGAACAATCATAATCATACAGGCTAGACTTCTAGGGTTTAGCCATCACGATCTCGTTGTAGATCAACTCTTGTAATACTCGTATTCATCAAGATCAATCAAGCAGGAAGTAGGGTATTACCTCCATAGAGAGGGCCCGAACCTGGGTAAACTTCTTGTCCCCCGTCTCCTGTTACCATCAACCTTAGGTGCACTGTTCGGGACCCCCTACCCGAGATCCACCGGGTTTGACACCGACATTGGTGCTTTCATTGAGAGTTCCGCTTTGTCGTCACCAAAAGGTTTGATGGCTCCGTCAATCATCCACAATAATGCAGTCCAAGGGGAGGTCTTCCTCCCCAGACAGATCTTCGTATTCGGCGGCTTCGCACTGCGGGCCAACTCGTTTGGCCATCTAGAGCAGATCGACAGCTATGCCCCTGGCCATCAGGTCAGGTTTGGAAGCTTGAATTACGTTGCCGATATCCGCGGAGGCTTGATCTTCGATGGATTCGAGCCCATGGCGGCCGCTCCCTGCAACCACGATGGACATGACCTAAATCTGTCATCGGACCGTGCCCAGGAGATAGCGCCAGAATCGCCTCGCCTGGATCTCGAAAGGTGATGCGCCATCCGAAGACGGGAAGCTCAACCCCGTCGCGGAGGCCACACACTCAGCGGCGTTAGAGCCGCACACAGATCCAACCTCAAGCGGGGCCTGTGTCACCGGAACCTCGGATTCGTATCCGGCCATAGGCTCCGGACCGCGTACATCCGCGCACATCGAACCCGATCAGGTGCCGACCATCGAGTTCAGCTTTGCGGACATCTTCCGGCACTCACCTTTGGGCGATGTGCTAAACACATTAAAAGCCCTCTCCTTATCAGGGGACTCTCAGCCGAACTATATCCGGTTTGAATTGGAAGCTGATAACGGAGAATTCCGCTTCCCTCCCACCACCCACTTCATAGCCACTGTCGAAGACTTAACCGACGAGCTTGATTACGGCTCCGAAGACATCGACGGTATGGACGACGATGCCAGAGAGGAGCAGGCACAAAAACCACCGCTCACAGGGCGCTGGACAGCCACCTCGTCGTATGACGTATACATGGTGGATTCACCCAAAGAGAACAACGGCGACAATGAGAAGGATTCGGTCGAGGATAAACCTCCTGAGATACAGCCAAAGTGCTGACGTCGGGGCGCCGCTCTAAACCACGCCGTGGAAATAACAGCAATACCGGCACAGGAGAAAACAATACTTCGGACGATGCCGAAGACAATGAAGACCCCGTTGAACCTACTTCTGAACAGGATGAATGGGAGGATGGGCGAGTCAGCCCTAATGAACAGGTCGTTAACGAAGACTCGGAGGACAACAACTATCTTCCACCCTCCGAGGATGAGGTGAGCCTCGGCGATGAAGAGCTTATCATACCTGAGGAACCCCACGAGCAGGAGCGCTTTAAGCGTCAGCTTATTGCCACTGCGAGGAGCCTGAAAAAGAAGCAGTAGCAGCTTCAAGCTGACCAAGATCTGCTTAATGACAGATGGACCGATGTCCTGGCAGCCGAGGAATACGACCTCGAGCGCCCAACCAAAAGTTACCCGAAGCGCAAATTGTTACCCCAATTCGACGACGAGGAGCTGGAGCCCGTCCTACCAGCGCGCAATGCGGCTGACCGACCACCACGCGGCCGGGACAAAGTGGCAACTCAAGCCAAACACCAGCCCGCACTACCTCGCCATAAAAATAGAGACACAACAACTCAGGGATACACATATGACCTGCAGCATGACCTGAAGAGCAGAGCAGGCCAAACCAAATCGATCTACGGATCGCGGGGGCGTGCTCCGACGCGCGACGATGGCCATCCGGCCGGACATAACAAACATAACCACGCCCGGGCCAAGCACCGCCGACGAACTCCATCCGAACTACGTCGCGACGTGGCCTGGCATAGAGGTGCCGCACACCCCCTTTGCTTCACTGATGAAGTAATGGACCATGAATTCCCAGAAGGGTTTAAACCTGTGAACATCGAATCATATGACGGGACCATGGACCCCGCAATATGGATTGAGGATTTTCTTCTCCATATCCATATGGCCGGTGGTGATGATCTTCATGCCATCAAATACATCCCGCTAAAACTCAAGGGACCAGCTCGGTACTGGTTGAACAGTTTGCCCGAAAATTCAATTGGCAGCTGGGAAGACTTGGTAGATGCCTTCCTCGACAACTTCCAAGGTCCATATGTCCGACCTCCAGATGCCGACGAATTAAGTCACATAGTTCAACAGCCTGGAGAGTTAGCCAGGAAATTCTGGACTAGGTTCTTAACTAAAAGGAACCAGATCGTTGACAGCCCGGATGCCGAAGCCCTAGCGGCCTTTAAGCATAGCATCCGCGACGAATGGCTTGCCCGCCACCTCGGCCATGAAAAACCGAAGTCAATGGCAGCCCTCACGGCACTCATGACCCGTTTTTGTGCGGGCGAGGATAGTTGGCTGGCCCGTAGCAATAACAATGCAAGCGAACTTGGCACTTGTGAAACCAGAAACAGCAATGGCAAGCCCCAACACAACAGACACAAGCGTCAAAGCAATGGTGACAATACCGATGACATGGCGGTCAACGCCGGATTCAGTGGCTCTAAGGCCGATCAGTGGAAGAAGCCATATAAAAGAAACAATCCGGCCTCGTCCAGCTTGGACCGCATACTCGATCGTCCATGTCAAATCCACGACACTCCTGATAAACCAGCCAATCATACCAACAGAGACTGTTGGGTTTTCAAACAAGCCGGCAAGTTAAACGCCAAGAATAAGGAGAAGGGGTCGCAAAGCGAGGACGATGACGAGGAGCCCCGGCCACCGAACACAGGGGGACAGAAGAAGTTTCCCCCCAAGTTAAAACGGTGAAAATGATATACACTGCTCATATCCCCAAGAGGGAGCGCAAGCGCGCACTTCGGGACGTTTATGCGATGGAGCCAGTCACCCCAAAGTTCAACCCATGGTTGTCATGTCCGATCACTTTCGATCGCAGGGACCATCCGACCAGTATCCATCATGGCGGTTCAGCCGCACTGGTCCTCGACCCAATCATTGATGGATTCCATCTTACGCGAGTCCTCATGGACGGCGATACCAGCCTGAACCTGCTCTATCAGGATATAGTGCACAAAATGGGTATCGATCCCTCAAGGATCAAGCCCACAAAAACCACCTTTAAGGCAGTCATACCAGGTGTAGAGGCCCGCTACACGTGCTCAATCACACTGGAGGTGGTCTTCGATCCCCGGACAACTTCCGAAGCGAAGAATTGATCTTCGATATCGTCCCCTTCTGCAGTGGCTATCACGCATTGCTCGAACGAACTGTATTCACTTGATTCAATGCGGTGGCACACTCTGCCTATCTGAAGCTCAAGATGCCCGGACCTTGCGGTGTCATAACAGTTAATGGAAATACGGAGCGCTCCCTCCGTACCGAGGAGCACACCGCGGCCCTAGCGGCAGAAGTACAGAGCGGCCTTTTCAAACAGAACCTTAATTCGGCGGTCAAGCTCCCGGACACTGTCAAACGGGTCCGAACTACTCTGCAGCAGGACAGTCCAGCTCGTCAAGAGCTCGACTAGCAATTCGGCCTCCGTCCCAGTCCCGATCAAACGGCGGCGTTCGTACCGCGCGTACATAATTACGCACTTAAAATACCATGGGCGTAGACGGAGGCATAACCAGATTGTGGTCCATAGTACGGCTCAACCTCCCCTGGAACCACATACTTTCACTCTTTATTTTTCATCCTTTTCAGTTTTCCTTTTTCCAGGCCTTTCCTGGTGGCCTGATTGTCGGACCTATCAAGGGACGGATACACCAAGACGGCAAGAAGCTTTGACGTATAAGGGAATTCCCAGGTGGTCTCTTTAAACGATCTTATGCCTGTTTCGGGACCCACACGCAGCTCTCCCTTGGTCGTGGCATGTTAAATAGCCCCGTTGCTTATCACACTATTTGTACAAATATGCTTTGACGTATTAATCAAACTATAATGGAAAAAGTTTGCGGCCCAATTTCTGCGTCATTGGCCCGTTGCTTCATTTTCTTCTTCTTGATACGCTTTAATTCGCTAGGGGCTTCATTACGCCCCATAACACGACGACAAAAGTCCGAACACTTTTTACAGTATAGTTCGGCACCTCGAACTTTAGCATTATATGCATCGGCTCCGAATCATGTCTTTGGTCAATAGTTGGGTTGCCTGGCTCCTGTGCTTACTACCTTACGTTCTGATATATTGGCTAGGGTAGTAAAGGGAGAACTACTGCGATTGTGTCCTGGTTTATCCAGATGAGCACCTCAGTAGAGAAAGCCGAAAACTGACTTTCATGATGCGGTGTGAGCCGGTCAGTTGTTCAAGAGGTTACAAATCTTTTGCGATTTTTTTCCGCATTACGTGATGAATCGGTTTTTTATTCGATCAGGTGTTTACAGCACACCAAGTTTGGACTTAAGAACACTAGGGGCTGCGCCTAAATTTCTATTGTCAAACTCCTATGGCTAAGTCAGAGTGATAAAGCCACATAGTCCGATTTCCTGGTTCGTTGCGCTAAACACCTCCTTCAAGGACCAAACCTTTGGATCAAGAGTGTTTAGATTCCATCACGAACACCCCCGTACTACTTACGTGGGGGCTGAAGCCGACGACTGGCGAACTCTCAGATTTAATGAAAACGGCCGCACAGGAGGTAAATTTTCACATAATAAACACACATTATATTACATAACGGCTTTGTCTCATGATATAGGACAGGATAACATGAATGTATTCATTCAAAAATAATATGCTTAGCACATTGCTCTGCTACAATGCGGGATCCCTCCAGGACATCACCAAAATACTGCTCGGGCGTGCGGTGCTCCTTGCCAGCGGGCGGTCCCTCGATCGCGAGCTTGACGGCATCCATCTTCGCCCACTGCACCTTGACACGGGCGAAGGCCATCCACGCATCTTTGATGCAGACCGACCGCTTGATGGCATCCAGCTGGGGGCAGGCATTGACCAGCCGCTTCACGAGCCTGAAGTAGCTGCTTGGTATGGCTTTGGCAGGCCACAGCCGGACTATCAAGTCCTTCATGGCCAGTTCGGCCACCCTATGCAATTCGACCAACTGTTTTAGCTGATCGCTAAAGGGCACCAGATGTTCCGGCGCAAGATATTGCGACCAGAACAGCTTCACTGTTGAGGTCCCTTCTTCGGCTCGGAAGAATTCCGCAGCGTCAAAAACACTGCGCAGCAGATCCGCAAATGCCCCTGGAGAACTCCAAATCCGGGTTAGTAAGAGATACCTCGTCTTCACATATTTGCTTTGCATAATGAAGGCCTTACCCGCCGTGATTTTCTTGGCCTCTTGAATTTCCTGGAGTGCGCCTTGGGTTCCACCCGGGCATCTTGCACGCTCTGGCGAGCCTTGGTGAGTTCGGACTCTTGGTCCGCACTCTTGCGCTCCAAGGACTCGCATTTCTTAACAGCGTCCTGGAGCTCCTGCTGGACCTCGTCAACCCTGGCATCGTGTTTTTCCCGGGCGGCTTGCTCCTTTGCCGCTTTCTTCTTGGCCTCGGCCAGTGCCTTTTTAAGGGCCTCCACCTCAGTCGCCGCTCCTACAGATATCATGACACTATGGTCATTACAAATCATCTACCCTTTCTGATATATATAAGGTCATTGCATACCTTGTTTCTCCTCTAGCTGCTTTTTTACGCGGCCGAGCTCTTCCTCGGCCCGCTCCAGACTCTGCTTCAGTCCGAAAACCTCAGCAGAATGAGAGGTCGCAGCCAGTAGCGACGCCTGTTTATTCACATGACACATTTGGTTAGTCTCCTGCGAAAATTGTTTGATCCTCTGTCCGGCTTTCTTTCCGAACACCGGACAGAGTCTCAGGGGCTACTGTCTATACTGTGACATTCCTTTTACATAATGGCGTTGCTTACCTCAAAGCCTGTTAGAAGGCTTGTGCAGGCTTCGGTCAGTCCACTCTTCACTGACTGAATCTTCTCAATCACTGTACCCATAAGGGTACGGTGTTCCTCAACAATGGAAGCACCTTGCAGCGCTTCCAGTAGAGTATCCGGTGCCTCTGGTTGGACAAAGGTCACCGGCGGAATGGACACACCTCCTTCTTTCAAGGGAGGCTGCCTGCCGGATTCCGGAGCCATACTGGTCTCCGGGATCGTATTCGGCTTGGGACCGCATTGGACATGGCCCCCATCGCCAGTACCCACGGGGATTTGCTCCCCCATGTGTCCGCCGACCAAGGCTTCACCCTCTGGCGCCGCCCCGACGACCTCCTGCGTCTCTCCCTGGCATGGGTACTTCAGGATAACACCTCGGTGTCATCCACGGCCTTGGGAGAGGAGGCCGCCGGAAGGAACCCGCTGTTCATTATCTGCAGGTCCAGCGAATTCCCTGTAGATGAGGATCGCTCGAGGATGGAATGAGCCAGACTGCAAGTGCACGATTTAACATGTTAAAGCTATAAAGTAGAGAGGCTGGGTATATGAATGCGTCTGGGTCTTTGAGTACTCACGATTCGGCCAGGGGCTTATCTCGGGGGCGCCGCTCTAGGCTGCTGTCGACGTCCCACGCAGAGTTATCCGCGAGGGAGACCTTCCCCTTCTTGGACGCCTCGGCCTCCAAACGCGTGGAGGACACCCTTTTCTTCCTTCCCCCCTCAGGGGGGAGCTGCTTTCTTCCTCCTCTTCGTCGTCGTCTTCGGCGGCGGAGGAGTGGGTCTCGGTGTCTTCGAATCACATCCGAAGCACCCTTGCGACAGAGACCACTTCGGGTCTCCTTGGCCTTCTTCTCCGGCGCCTTGTAGGGCGCCGGAACCAGCATCTTTGCCAGAAGAGGGATCTCTAGGTCCTCTGGCAGCAGAGCCGGACACTGAATCCGCTCCACTTTCTTTGTCCAACCCTGAAAAAGTAAAATGGGAAAGCTCAGGCATTCTCCTTGAGTATATGAGCGAAGGATATACCTTGATAACACTAAAAACTTACTGGACTAGCGGGATGGGTCAGGTTCTACCCACGGTCTTCGGTTTCCTTCGGCCATGTCTCATTGGCTTGGAAGAGCACCTTCCAGATGCCTTCGTGTGTGACGCCGAAGAAATGTTGCAGGGTTTGGTGCTCGGCCGGATCGAACTCCCACAAATTGCAGGTCCGGCTCTGGCATGAAAGGATCCGGCGAACTAGCATCACCTGGATCATGTTGACAAGCTTGATGTTCTTGTCCACCATGCTCTGGACGCGCGTCTGTAGCGCGGTTAGCTCGTCCGATGCAGCCCAATTTAGGCCCTTCTCTAGCCAGGAGGTGAGCCACATTGGGGCTCCGGACTTGAATTCGGGCGCCGCGGCCCAGGTGGCGTCGCGGGGCTCTATGATATAGAACCACAGTTGTTGCCACCCTTTGATAGTCTCCACGAAGGAGCCTTCGGGCCATGTGTCATTGGGAATATTGCTCACCATGGCACCTCCGAACTCCGCGTGTTGGCCACCCACCACCTTCGGCTTCACATTGAAGATTTTCAGCCATAATCCGAAGTGGGGTGGGATGCGGAGCAAAGCCTCGCACACGATAATGAATGCCGAGATGTTGAGGAAAGAATTCGGGGCTAGATCATGGAAATCCATCCTGTAGTAGAACATGAGTCCATGGACGAATGGGTGGAGAGGAAATCCCAGTCCGCAGAACGAAATTGGAGATGAACACCACCCTCTCATGGGGCTCCGGAGTGGGGATGATCTGCCCCTTGGCCGGAAGCCGGTGGGCGATTTCCTTGGCCAAGTACCCTGCCTTCCGGAGCTTCGTAATGTCCTTCTCCTTGACGGAGGAGACCATCCACTTGCCCTGCACTCTGGATCCGGACATGGTGGGAGTCCTTTCTTGGGGGGGGGGGGGGAAGATGAGAACTTGGGCGCTGGAGCTCGAGAATGGAGGAGGCAGAGAGAAAGAAGGCGTGGGTGAAAGGGGTGAATCCTTATCTCTTTATAAAGGCAGTAAATATCAAGCGCCTCCCCACTCGCCCTAAAAACTCGCCTATTCCCAAGAGCCGTGCAGATGGCACAGTTGGATTACCCACACCCATATTGATGAGAATCCCGCAATAAGGGGACACGATCTTTGCTTTGACAAGACGTGCCAATGAAGCCGCATGTCAAAATATGGAACGACAGTCTAAAAAATGGTTGGAAATAATAGTCGGGCGGCGACGTGATGTGACGCTACAAAAAGTTGTCAGCAGATTGGACTCGTGGAATATTATACTCTCTGCGGTTGTGTATGGAATTTGTTTTGCAGAGCCGGACTATATTCTTGTGTTTGAAGACTATTTTGGAGTATACGGAGGAGGAACCCGCCTTGCAATGCTGAAGACAATCAGCGTGCCGGACACCTCGTCATAGAAGGGGCTACTGAGGGAGTCCTCGACAAAGGGGTCCTCGAACGTCCGACCTGTTGATGTAGGCCGGACTGTTGGGCAATGAAGATACAAGACCAAAGACTCTCACCCGTGTACGGATGGGACTCTCCTTGTCATGAAAGGAAAGTTTGGCCTTCGGATATGAAGATTCCTTTCTTTGTAATCGACTCTGTACAACCCTAGTCCCCTCCGGTGTCTATATAAACCGGAGGGCTTAGTCCATAGAGAGAACAATCATAATCATGCAGGCTAGACTTCTAGGGTTTAGCCATCACGATATCGTGGTAGATCAACTCTTGTAATTCTCGTATTCATCAAGATCAATCAAGCAGGAAGTAGGGTATTACCTCCATAGAGAGGGCCCGAACCTGGGTAAACATCATGTCCCCTGTCTCCTGTTACCATCAACCTTAGGCGCACAGTTCAGGACCCCCTACCCGAGATCCGCCGGTTTTGACACCGACATTGGCCTCGAGGAGTACTAGTACTAACTACCTAGGCATTATTTATTTAGTTTATCTTGTAACTTCTATTTCTGCTACAAGTAACAAGTGTGCTTCCTTTGCTGTCAAGGTTAATTTGGAGGTGATTTGTTCTGTTGTTAACTCACCGACTATTGAGTTTCAAGAACACATAATTTCTTTTACTTTAAATGGAGTGGACAACTAGAATGCTACTTTTTTGTCTTACTATAAGTTTTTTTTACACATGCAACTAGTATTGTCATGGCAGTGTTGTTAGTTTACTCATTTTGATTTTTGGCTTGCACAGACGTTGGTGATAATGTAAAAGCATAACCTTTTAATTGTATTGTAACCTAGTTTTGGTGGATGGGTGCTTTCGTTCGATGCTGGTATCTCGAGGTTGTGTGTGATCTGAAACTAGTTGTTTCATCGAAATTTCTATGCATAGGCTTGTGTCTATTTTAAGTTTTAGTCTTGGGAATATGGTTTCTGGAACATGTTTCTTGAACTACAAACCCTCAATTTGCAACTAGATTATGGTATTGCATGCCCAGTTGGATCTGGAACACTCGACCAACATTTGGCAGCATCATTTTTGCTTGTGCAAAAGTAGATTTTGTTTGATTTTGGACTGTTTCAATGACGTGTTATGTGGTTCTAGATTTCTGAACTAGCTTCTTTAGGGATTCTGAACTAGCTAGCTGACTGGCTAGTTGTTAGTATGTTAAGTAGAAGAACTACTTGCCTTGCGAAATGGCAGGATCATGCTTGCATATATGTTACCTCCCTGTCATGTTTACTGAATTCCTTGATGTAATTTATTTTTTCAAAAAGTGGAACCAAGGAACTGGGGAACCTACTCTGCTACATGACGAGTTGATCCGCCAAACATAGATCAAGCGCCAACCATGAGGCTAGGAGGCCGACTGATCTGGGAAGAGGGCGGCGCAGAGGCCCTCCTGATCTGTGACATGACCCATGCTACCTCTTGAGCACAGCGTTGGTTTTCCCTTGAAGAGGAAAGGGTGATGCAGCAAAGTAGCGTAAGTATTTCCCTCAGTTTTTGAGAACCAAGGTATCAATCCAGTAGGAGGCTACGTGCGAGTCCCTCACACCTACACAAAACAAATAAATCCTCGCAACCAACGAGATAAGGGGTTGTCAATCCCTACACGATCACTTACGAGAGTGAGATCTGATAGATATGATAGGATAATATTTTTGGTCTTTTTATGATAAAGATGCAAAGTAAAATAAAAGCAAAGTAAAAAAGCAACGGAAATAACTAAGTGTTGGAAGATTAATATGATGAAGATAGACCCGGGGGCCATAGGTTTCACTCGGCGTTCGGGAGCAGGGGTACCAGACTTGCACTGCGCTGACTGCAAGGCGTGGCTCAAGGGGTATTGTCTGACCCATCTTCATCAACACAAGCTCAAGACCCTCGCGAGGGTCCAAGCCTCGCGGGGCGGACAACAGGAAGCTTCCTCAGGCACGGCCTCGTCAGGATGGCTCGCGAGGAGGTGGAGAGATCAAGGCGGGGTACCTCACGAGGTGCCCATGACGCAAGCCATGACGACCAAGGGCGCCCGGTGAGCGCCACCACGCAGTGTCCTCATTTACCCTTTGGTGCAAAGGAGGCAAGCGCTGGCCAAGGGTATCAAGCAAAGGCAACCATTTCGGTGCAACAAGACCAAGACCAGCAGAACGGCAGGAAGGAGGTCATCATGGAACCCAAGCCGGCGTCACCGTCAGAGTCTTTGGCAGGCGAGGACCGACTTTAGTCAGGATAAGTGTACTAGATGTTCCCCTTCAAAATGGCCAATTGTTGGCGCCCTTCCCGCTCAATATTTGGGGAGAGGCCAGGGCCTCCGCCTATAAATAGGACTAGCCACCACCAAGGCAAGGGGGACACCTGATAGTAAGAGAGGCGACTGAACTCCCCTAGCAGTTCATCGCACTAGCTCAAGAACAGTCCCTCGCGAGGCTGTTCTTCCCTTGTACTATTCATCATCTGCCCCTGAGGCAAACCACCACACCACACACTGGAGTAGGGTATTACACCACAATGGTGGCCTGAACCAGTATAAACCTCGTGTCCCTTGTGTTGTTCTTTGTGTAGTTTAGATCATTGCGAGGCGACGAGGCGTAGGTAGGTTGGAGGTGTGATTTCGCGTGCACCCTGTAGTTCGAACCTAGAGGGTCTGCCGGAACCCGAAATCCAACATTTGGCGCGCCTTGTAGGGGTGCACCGGAATCCGCCTTCCGCCGCCCTGCTCTTCGCCGCTCCTCGCATCCATGTCGACGGCCTTCGTCGGGCCTGAAGCGCCGGGGCGCTCGCTGCTTTCGCGTCGCCCAGACGGCTCCGTCGGCCGCCGCCATCCCGTTACTGCTGCCGTCAACGCCGCCACCGGCCCAGCGGGGAAAGAGTAGCAGGTGTCGTCTCTGCACCCTTTGGTACGGCGAGAAGGCCGCACCGCCACCTCGTCGCTGGCTCCAGCCGGTTCTTCGTCCCACGCCCGTCGCGCTCTTGCGGACGCGCACGCCTTGTTGCTCCTGGCACGGGAACTTCTGCATTACTGTCCCGTCGACGACCTCTACGACGAGTGGCTCGCCCGCATCACCGATCTCGTCAGCGCCGCTGGGGGCTCCCCTGGGCCATCCCTCTCGCTGCACCACGCCCCGTCTTGCACGGGCGATGAAGCTCCGGGGGCGCCTCAGCCGCCTCCCCCTCAAGAAGGCGCCTTGGCCCCAAGGCGCGTGGCCCCTGGGCGGAACCCACTCCGTCCGGCACCAACACAGCAAGAGAAGAGCTGCCAAGAAGTCCCTCGTCCCCAAGAAGCTGCCCGAGTGCTCACCGCACCGGCCCGTCACGACCGCGCTCCTGATCCAGCGCGTCAAGACCCCGCGCTGCTCCCGGCGGCAGTGCACGGAGACCTCCAAGATCAAGCCCTCCATCACCAAAGGCCTCCCGTGGCCACTGCAGGCTGTCGTGCCTTCACCGCCGAGCTGCACAGCGTGGCCTGGCCGGACAAGTTCAAGCCAGACCTGCCCCCACGCTATGATGGCACGGCCGACCCTGCGGAGTTTCTCCAGCTCTATGAGCTGGGCATCGAAGCCGCCAAGGGAGACGAGAAGGTCATGGCGAACTGGTTTCCCATGGCGCTCAAGGACGGTGCCCGCACTGGCTGAACACAGCTCGCACGATTTCCTCCTGGAACGAGATGCGCACCCGATTCATCGCCAACTTCCAAGGCACCCGCGATCGCCCCCCGGCCATGAGTGACTTGCGCCGCATCAAGCAGCAGTCAGGGGTGACCCTGCAAAAGTTCATCCAACGTTTCAACAATGCTCGCCTTAAGATCCCCAGGGTGTCTGAGGAGGCCATCATCTCAGCCTTCTCCGACGGTGTGCGTGACGTCAAGATGAAGGAAGAGCTCGCGATCCATGAAGACCTGTGCACATCCCTGGAGCTGTTCAACTTGGCGACCAAGTGCGCCAGGGCTGAGGAAGGACGCCTTTCCCTTCTCGAGCTGCCAGCCGCCACCCGTAAGAGAAGAAGCCCAAGGTCAAGGGCGTGAAGCGCAAGGGCTGCCGTGCTTGCAGCAGAGCCGGACACCAAGCGAGGAAGGGATCAGCCTGAGTCATCCAAGGGCAGTCGGTACTGCGTGTACCATGACCTCCACACCCACAACACCAACGAATGCCGAGAGCTCACGGCCGTGCAAGACGTGCGTGCCGGCCGATGCCCCGAGCACAGCGACCGGGGCTATGGACGAGGAGGAGGAAGAGGTGGAGGACGATGGGAAGACCATGGCCCTCGCCAAGGGTGGCGTGACCGACCTCGCGAGGACCGCTGGCAGGATCAGCCTTGCGAGGGAGGTTGGAGGGACCCGCCTCGCGAGGGAGGCTGGAGGGATCAGCCTCGCGAGGATCGCTCACAAGGCAACGCAGGCCTCCCTCCTCTGCCACCGCAGCCAAGGAGAAATGAAGACCATCATCAGGACGAGGGGGCTAGGGGCTTCCAGGAGCCGCGCGCAATCGCTTGCATCCTGGGTGGAGCTCAAGCCCCAGCCTCTCAGTGCATCTTCAAGCAGTTCGCCCGCGAAGTGAATGCAGTCCTCCCCAGGCTCGAGGCCACACGCCCCCTCAGGTGGTCAGCGTGCCCCATCACATTCAGCTCAACGGATCAGCTCAAGTGCGCAGCCACAGCTGGAGTCCTCCCGATGCTTTGTTCCCCAATCATCAGCAATGTGCAGGTCACCAGGACCCTCATCGATGGCGGAGCAGGGCTCAATGTCCTGTCCGTCAAGACATTCAACAATCTCCAAGTGCCATACAATCAGCTTCAGCCAACCAAGCCTTTCTCCGGAGTCACTGATGGTTCCACAGTTCCGTTAGGGCAGGTCTGCCTTCCTGTCACCTTCGGGACGCGCGACAACTACCACACCGAGCTCATTGACTTCGACGTCGCTCACATTCGCCTGCCGTACAATGCCATCCTCGGGTACCCAGCCCTGGCCAAGTTCATGGCCGTGACCCATCATGGCTACAATGTCCTCAAGATGCCAGGAAGCGGTGGAGTCATCACGGTGCCTTGTGAAGAGAGAGAGCGATGTGTTCCCTGGAGCGTGCTTTCCAAGCCGCGTCAATTGAAGACCCAGATCATAGGAGCGGGAGGCTTCCCGAGGCTGGTCCTAAGAAGAAGAAGACATCGCCTGGCCCGACCCCTCGGGAGGCAGGCCCCTCAGGGTCCGCGCCTGTTCAGGGGGCACCTCCCTCTATCGCATAGGAAGGCGCGCCCGGTGCCCTCCTCGAGCAAGGCTCGGGGGCTCTCTCCTGGAGGGCCACCGACTTTGCTAAGATCACGAGGGAGGCGCTCGGGCATCACTTGGAGGCGTGTTTCAAAGCACGTTTCCCTCAGGAAGAAGCAAGGCAAGGAGGGCCAAACCCTCAGGAGTTCGTCAGAAAGATCATTCAGGAGCTGCAGGAGTCAAGAGTCATGAGTGGCAGCCGCCGCTTACCCGTCGTAGCTCCCCATCCATGCGAGGATGGTGGGCTGCGCGTCTGCATTGACATACCAGGGCTCAACCGAGCCGCCTCTTAGGAGCGCCTCTGGCCCTCACGCATGGGGCGCTGTGAAGGTCCACACCACAGCTATGTTCGCATGCCTTACGGCCTGCCGAACGCGGCTGACGCGCGCTAGCACCTCATGAGGAGCATCCTGGAGGCTCAAGTGGCCAGGCGTTCCGCAGTCCTGGTGGAGTTGGAGATGGTCCGCGAGGATCCACCAGCGCCTCTGGAGCCTCCCGAGGCTCCTGGGCCTGGGGGCTCGTGAAGATCGGCTTCCGCAGCGCACGATGTCCGCTACTTCAACATCCCTTCATCTCCAACATCACCAGGTGACATCCTTCAAGTTTCATTTTCCGCTGGGAGCGCCCCCCAGGGCTGCATCATTCCCAGGCTACGTGGGTCCGTCCCTGCGGCATGTATCCCTTTTGATTCATGTTTTTAGTTTACTTTATTGGGGGCGCCCCTAGGGCTGCTTTATCCCCAAGCCACCCGGGCCAGACCCAGTGGCATGTACCCCTCTTGCGTTTATTCGGGTCGTGCGTTTCACCCATCATGATCGTTATTTGATGCCTGCCCATGGCACCCTTCTTCCTTCATGTCGGCCGCTTGCACGTTAAAAGGGGGGGGGGTACCTGAGCATCGCGACTCATGGGCTCCTACTAGCTCTCCAGCCCTCACCCTGTGGCCTTGTCCACGGCATCGCGACCTGGCATACCAGCGACGGCTGAGCCTACTCGAGGTCCGGGACTCGAGGACGTAGAGCGCCGACATCTAACCAAATTTGCAGGAACACATTACAAGTAAAGGCCTGTGAGCCAGCGCAACCCGCCTTGAGTTATGGCCCGTGAGTCCTGCTACTGGCTCACGGGTGCCCAGATACACCTCGTCAGCCCTACCGTGCCAGCCCACGTGTCGTATGGGCTGTACATGCCCCGGGCTCCTCCGAGGGAAGCCCCTTGTCGACCCCGATTCCAAGTCACATCGATCTAGACGGTAACACCTCATATCACTTTGCGGCCTCACGACGGTATTCCCACGGTGTCGCCTTACCATGGCCCGGGACCGTTTATGCCTTTTGGCTCACGTATATGATAGTGCTGCTAGCATCCATATGACAGAGAACCGGGCCGACATGGCTAGTCGTAAACCCAAAGCGGCACTAACCCATGGGGACAGGCATACATGAATCACATCGAGCATGTCGGTCGGCGTGTGAATCCGGGTGTAGCACTGGGCTAACAGGACTCCGGGAACCCGGGCTAGCGAGCTAGGCGGGACTCGGATGTCACCGCGTGACATTTCCACGAAGGGACAGAACGAGAACGAAGTGAAACACATGCCGGCCAGTCAAGTGTCCAGAGCAGTAGTCTTTGGGCTAGCAGGACTCCGTGAACCGGGGTGTAGCGGACTACTATCGCTCAGGAAGCACTAGACTACATTTCCCCATATGAGAGGCTGCCAAGGATAAACAACTAGATTGTCGGATCCCACACATACCAAGCATTTCAAACATACACACAATATGCTCAATATGTGTAAATACAACATGGCATCACAACATAACTCTACGACTCAAATATTTATTCATTAGGCTCCGAGGAGCGAGATATTACAAACATGGGTCTCATGACCCAGCATTCAGAGCATACAAGTCAAACACATGCGGAAGCTAAACATGTCTGAGTACAGACAACTATAAATGAAAAAGGCTGAGAAGCCTGACTATCTACCAGATCCTGCCGAGGGCACAAGATCGTAGCTGAGGTAACAAGCTAAACGTCGAAGTCCACACGGAACTACTAGCGAGACTGGCGTCTCTCTGCAAAACATAAAATAAGCAAACGCGAGTACAAACGTACTCAGCAAGACTTACATCAGAACTATCTACATATGCATCATTATCAACAAAGGGGGTGGTGGAGTTTAAGCTGCAGCAAGCCATCTTTGACTCGGTGGCTATCCTAAACTACATTTGCAAGTAACACTTTTGAGGTGGCGCACACGAGTCCACATATTCACCATATCAATACACCACTATGGATCCGCTCCGTCTCCCTACGAGAACGCCATCCATAGCACTCACGTTATCTTGCGCATTTTAGAGTATCCACTTTCACTTGTCTATGAACTGTTATAGGCAACCCGTAAGTCCTTTACCACGGACACGGCTATTCGAATAGATGATGTTAACCTGCGGGGTGTACTTCTTCACACACGCTCTCGCCACTTACCGCCATGTACACGTCATGTATCTCGGCAACCTTCAAGCGGAAGCCGGCGAGGGTGTCGGCCACGGCCTACCTAAACACTCAAGTCCCTAGTCTGGTTTATCGCCTATTCGGGTTCCATCCGCAGGAGTCCGGCCGAGGTTTCCACTAACGGCCCCGAACGATGTGTGCAGGGTTCCCGAGACACCAAACGGGCGAATCGGTACACCGTGCCACGTGCCTACCGTAACACAGCCCACCCCTAAGGTCAGCGCTGCGTCCCCCAAAGATGCTACAAACACGAAACTACTTTGCAACTCCCGGACAGAGGACATGGGTGTTTAAGAAGACGAGAGAGTCAATTAAGGATCCCAATGTGTGGTAGTAACTGTTACATGGATCACAAACACAGAACTCAGTTCTTGAGGACAGCTGAAATGAGACAACCCACCATGTACTCCTACATGGCCTCTCACCGCTACCTTTACCAAATCGTGTTCACGCACTTAGCTCACACATAGTAGGACATGTTCACACACCAGTCCAATACATTCCCGATGAATCAGACCTGACTCAACTCTAAGCAGTAGCAGGCATGACAAACAAGCATGAATGAGTAGGCACAACATGGCTCGAACAACTCCTACTCATGCTAGTGGGTTTAATCTAATTACTGTGGAATGACAGGTCATGTAGAGGATAAAGGGGTTCAGCTACCGCATCAAGTAACAGATGAATCGTTGTTGTCCTAATGCAGTAAAAGAGAGCAGGAGCGAGAGAGTGGGATCATATCGGAATGAACAAGGGGGTTTTGCTTGCCTGGCACTTCTCAAGATAATATAGTTCTTCATTGGTGTCATCGATCTCATCGTCGGAACATCGTCTACTGAGAGGGGACGGTTATCGGCAAACACAGAAGGACACAATCAATGCAATGCGACAACATGATGCATGCTATGACATGGCAATATGATGTGTGATAGGTCTAATGCAACTTGGGGATGAGAAAGGTTTGAGTCCATTTGAACCAAGGATTCAAATGATCACCCAAAATAATAAGTGATATAAGTGCATTAGCTTGTTTCACCTAAACAGCAGGGTTAAAGTGTTCTGACATGCATGAAACTAGTACAAATGGATAGATTGGATTTTTCTGATCATTTTTCATATATAAATATTTGATTTGGAGCTACGGTTGATTTTCTATGAATTTTAGAAGTTTAGATCATTTTCTGGAATTTCCTGAATAATAATAATTCCAGAAAATGAGTTATTGCGTCAGCATTAGGTCATCTTGACCTCAAAAGTCAACAGCGGGTCCAGGTCAAACCCGACTGGGATCCACCGGTCGCTGATCGGGCTGGTTAGTGACAATGACAGGTGGGTCCGGTCAACGCCCACGTCAGCGTGGTCAAAGCTGACGCGTGGGTCCCACTGGGTTTATCTAAACTAAACAGGAGAATTAATCTAACCTAAACAGGCGCATGGGCCCACGTGGCGGTGGCTTAAGGGGTTGATTAGAGGTGTCATTAGTAGCTAATGACGTAGCCACGTCAACCCACCAGCGACATGACTCCGGCGAGGCCAGATGCGGCGGAGCAGCGCGGGTTTCGCGCTCCGGCGACCAAAACGGCGGCGGAGACGTGCTACGTACTACTGGTGGACTCGCACGTCGAGTGGTGCAGGCGGTGTGTGCGGGGGTGGCCGGAGATGACGGCGGCGAGCATTTCTGCGGCGGCCGGAGTTCGGGCACCTGCGGTTTGGCGTTGTGGTGCGCGGGAGGGGGAGCTGGTGTGTGTGTTGGGCTCCTGGGGAGGTGTGGACCACGTTGGCGTGCTCAACTTCAAGCTGGTGTGGCTCTAGCCACGTCGGCGACGAGGCACAACGGCGGCGAGCTTCGGCCGCGGTGGTCAGCGGGGCTAGAGGGGAAGATGACGACGGGGAGAGAGGGGTTGGGTAGAGGGGCTCACGGCGGGGTCGAAGACGGTCTCAGCGAGCTCGGGGAGGCGGGGACGGCGGCAAATCGACGGCGGCGATCCTCGGTGACCGAGGAGGGGAACGGCGGAGCTGGCGGCATCCAGGGCTTCCGGCGCCTTTCGTCTTGGCGAGGAGGAAGAGGGGGACGAGGCGGGGCTTATTATCGTGTCGGCGAGGCGAGGGGAGCATGGTGGCCGCGGTGGTTCTCGTCGGCGGCGGCGGTGGCGTTCGGCTGCGTGTGAGAAGAGAGCCAGGGAGGAAGAGAAGCTCGGGGAGACAGTGGAGGGGTTCCAGGGGTCGGGAGGCGGCGTGGAGGTCGCCCAGCATCCAGGGGCGCGGCAAGCAGGAGGTGGCGACAGGTGCGCGCTGCGTCGGCACGCGCCTGGCCCTCCCCGGCAAGGAGGAAGACGACAGGAGGGGCCAGGCGGGCTGGGCGGCCACTTGGGCCGCCAAGTGGGCTCTTGAGTGAGCCGTAAGTCTCTCTCTCTCTCTCTCTCTCTCTCTCTTTGTTAACGTTTTTCTATTTCTCTGTAACTTTTGGGCTTTATTAAAAATACCAGGATGTTTCCAAAAATCCTGAAAATAATTGTGGGCTCTGATTGGAATATTTCCAACAGCCCTCACTTAAGTTCAGAATTGTTTGGACATTTTAAATATTATATAGCATTTAATTGTCCAAATTCAAATACATATGAGTTAATTCAAAAATCCAGAATGGCCTAAAAATAGGTGCATCATTTTTGTCAGAGGTGCTGGACTAATTCAAAAATGATGAACATTTCTAAAGGGCATTTGGGATCATCGAAATTATTTTTAGTAAACCCTAGTTGGTTTAGGGGGTGGGGGCTGGGGGTTCTGTCATCCCCATTTCAAGTTTCTTTAAATTTAAACATGTTGCATGAATGCTTATGCAGGGTCAAGCAAGGACTAAGCTAGGGCTGTGACACCCCTCCCACGCACCAGTGGAAGCACCATGCTCCCCGCTGGCTGACGACACTGCCGAGGAGCGGCTATGCTCGTACACATACAGAAGCGCTATGCTCCGCGCTGGTGATAAACAACTGAGGGTGGCCCCCGGCCGCATCAACCTCAGGGAGCCCAGAGCTCAATGTCCGGCCTCATCGTAACGCCTCCCCTCGGGAGTGCCGCGTGAGGGGGCTGGGCACGGGGGCTACGCCTGGGTCATGCCCAGACGCACGCCACCTAGCCAGGCCCCTCGGGCCTAGTTCGTCGCACGTCTCTCCCCGAGCGGAGCCAAGGTACGAAGGCCGTTTGAACGTCAAGGGGTACTCCTGAGCATCGCGACTCAGGAGCCTAACTGGTCACGTAGCCCCTCACCCCTTAGTTCCGAAAGGCTAACGGCGGTTGAGGTATGCGCGGGGCCGGGCTCTGCCGACGTAGAACGGTAAATCCACCCATGCATCTCACCTCCCTACTTGTTGTTAGATGCGTCAAGGAGGACTCCTGAGCATCGCGACTCAGGAGCCTAACTTGTCACGTAGCCCCTCACTCCTTGGTCCCGTCCTGGTTTCTCGTCGGGGCTAACGGCGGCTGAGGTATGCGCGGGGCCGGGTTCTGCCGACGTAGAACATAAGCAAGTAGGAAGGAAAAGCGCAAATCTCAAGGAATTCAAAAGCAAATATTACAGTCCATGACTGTTTTCACAATGCCGAACGCAAGTCTAAACGCCTCCACGAGGCATGATGCATGTTGCAAGAGCTGAAAGCAGGACAGGAGCCACGAAGGGGTCACTTTCTGGCGGTGCCATCGCTGGTGACGGAGCTGCGTTGGGCGACTTCGCCTCGTGGAGCCTCAGGATCGGCAGCGCCTCGCTTCGGTTTGGTGCTGAAGGCCCGGAACTTCGCCAGCAGAGCCTCCGCTCGACCCTTCACGGCCTCAGCAGCGGCAGCGGCAAGCTCGCCGCTCACAGGCTCCAGCAGGCTGTCAAGGTCAACATTGGGGTCGCGAAGGTAGACATGGGTGAAGACCCGCGTCAGCGCCGCAGAAGAAAGGACACACGCCTCAGCCTGAGCCGTGGGGCCAAGGCCGAGGGCGACATCCTCAAGGGCGCGGACCAGGAAGGGAACCAGCTTGGCGGGGCCGTCCTCGGCGCTGGCCAGCGGGCTTTCCAGGCCACTATTGTAAAGCGACTTCAGTAAGGTGCGAGCCTTCACCTCCAGCTTCGCGAAGGCAACGTGGTCCTCGGCCAGGACCCGCGCCTTGCCGTCCAGCTCGATCTTCCTCGCCTCCAACGCTGCTCCAGCGTATCTAAGCGGCCATGACGTTCATCAAGTTTGGCATCCCGGTCCTTGGCGGCAGCCTCGCGAGCCTTCATGTCTTCCTCCTTCTCCTGGCGGACACGGGCCTCCTTGGCAAGCTGGTCGCGCAGGCCCTGCAGCTCACTCTCCAGCGCCTCGAAGCGACCACGGACATCTGCTACCTCACCCAAGGCGGCGTCGCGAGCGGCCTTCGCCTCAAGGATGGCCTGCTTCTCCTCGTCGCAAGCCGACGCGGCCTGAACCAACGCCGCTCGAACTGAAGCATCAGAACGGACCCAGCTAGAGGCCAGCTCCAAGCGCCCGGCCACCAAGCGAGGGTCAGTGCCCAGAAGATCTTTCCGTAGCCGGTCCAGTTCAGCAGCAGCACGATCCAGGACAGTAGAAGGAGTTGAAGAGATGGCAGTTGGTGGAGTAGGAGGAGAAGACGGCAGCGTAATCACAGCACCATGAGTCGGGACCTTCTGCACCCCGACGACTGCGGCAATGGCGTCAGGCAAGGGCACCTCGGGAGTCGCTTGGGCCATCAGGGCTGAGCTCGCCCCAGCTAGCCCCGCCAGGCCTCGCGAGGATGACCGGGCAGGAGAGGCCCGCGTCTTGCCGCCCCCTTCTCCCGCGGATGGAGGTGCTGCCCAGACGAAGCCTCGTGGAGCCCCTTCAGCTTTTTCGCCGCAGGCACCGGCCTAGCCAAGGAATACGGACATCAAGCCTCAACAATGAAGCAAGAAGCAAAGCGAGAATCAAGCACATACTGGTCATCGCTCGCGGGCTCAAGCAACCTCCGGCCGAACTTGAAGCCCTAGAGCCGACTGCTGGGATCAACCTCAAGAGGCTCGGGAGCAGGAGGCGAGTTTGCAGATCGCCTCGGAGCCAGAGCAGACCCGCGGGGAACCAGCCCCGTCCCGTCCTTCTTCGGGATCAGGGGCGAGCTCTCACCACCTCGCTCGTCGCCATCCTCGTCGTCGTCCGGCAAGAGGCGAAGAGCGCGGGACCTGCGCCAAGGGAGGGGAGCCCTAGACTCCCCGTCGGTCGCCTCGGAATCGGTCTCCTATTCCCGCTCCTCTTCTCCCTCCTCTTTGCTGGAGTCGCCAAAGGATACGTTCACCGTCGCCAGGGCCGCCAGGTCCTCGGGAACCTCCACGGGCACAGGCCCGTCCCCGTCGAAAGTGGGCATGGAGTTCACCACCTGCTCCCAATCATCTCGAAGGAACAGTGCAGGAGCACCCACCAGCCTCGCCACGTCACCCCCGACCAAGGATTGGAGGACCGCGGCCAGATCTTCGTCGGCCAAGACTACGGGGTTCGGGCGAGGCCTCCACAACGGGAGCGAGTATTGCCGAAGAGGGGCCACCCGATGCTCCAGGAACTCCCTCAGAAGTGACGCCCCGGTCAACTTCGCCATCGCCATGTTGCCCGGCCACAGGTCCGCGTCCATCCTCTCCAGCACTGGCTTCGCGCGGGGATCAACGAGCTCCACGCAAGACCAAGCGTCGATGGGTTTGGGCTGCTCCGTGGGCAGAATCATCCGGGGATGGATGCGCCCAGCATCCACCATGACCCACTTGCTCCTGAAGCCTTCAATCCTCTTCCCAGGCTTCGAGATGACGTTGGAGCTGCCATACGCGACAAAGCTCGCGCACGCGGTGATGGAGCTGCGAGAGACCCGGAGGTAGAAGTAATGGCGCAGCAAGGCCACTGAGGGCTGCACCTCGACATGAGCCTCGTAGTAGTAGGCGAAGATCGCTAGGAGAAGAACAGAGTTGGGGTGGAGGTGCAGAGCTTGCAGCTTGTAATGGCGGAGGACAGAAAAGAAGAACTCCGAAAAGGGAGGCACCAGACCGGCGGCAATGGCGCTCACGAAGAGCGGGTAGAAGGTGCTTCCTTGGTCCTCGGGAAGGGCGGAACCAACCTTGAGCACCACTGCCCCGTCCTTGCCTTGCGCCACCATCATCCGGCGCGCCCGGGCAAGGCTCTTCTCCGACACATTCGGAGGATCCAGAGCGGGCGAGTACCAAGCTCCGCCCAGGGTCTGGCGAGGCGCCATGCCTTGCTAAGGGGCAGGGTCGGAGTAGATCTGGGCATTTCGGAAGCAGGAAGGATAGGAGCGAGAAAGGGGATCTGGGCAATGGCTGGAGAAGGCAAAGAAGGTAAAGCCTAGATGGGTTCCGCTCCCTTGTCAATTCGTGCAGTTGCCAAGGCGTCGAGGGAAGCGGTGGACGCCGTGTCCAATCAATCAACCGCCACGCTTGGCGCCCAAGGCCCTTGAGCTGTTGGGGCTCATGGCGCTTCGCACTTGCCCCTTCGCTTCTCCGCTAAGACAAGTCCAGGCGCACCTTGGGCCCAGGGGCTACTGTCAGCATTCTGTGAACGGGGGTACCCAGACTTTGCTCGCTCATGCCCGCGGCATGGCTTCAAGGGGTGGCCCAAAGACGCCCATCTTCATCAACAAGCTCAAGACCCTCGCGAGGGGCCAAGCCTCGCGGGGCGGATGACATGAAGCTTCCTCAGGCACGGCCTCGTCAGGATGGCTCGCGAGGAGGCAGAGAGATCAAGGCGGGGTACCTCATGAGGTGCCCATGACGCAAGCCATGACGACCAAGGGCGCCAGGCGGGCGCCAGCCTGCACAGTGTCCTCATTTCCCCTTTGGTGCAAAGGGAGCAAGCGCAGGCAAGGGTATCAAGCAAAGGCAACCATTTTGGTGCAACGAGACCAAGACCAGTAGAACGGCAGGAAGGAGGTCACCGTGGAGCCCAAGCCAGCGTCACCGTCAGAGTCTTTGGCAGGCGAGGACCGACTTTAGTCAGGATAAGTGTACTAGATGTTCCCCTTCAAAATGGCCAATTGTTGGCGCCCTTCCCGCTCAATATTTGGGGAGAGGCCCAGGGCCTCCGCCTATAAATAGGACTAGCCACCACCAAGGCAAGGGGGACACCTGATAGAAAGAGAGGCGACTGAACTCCCCTAGCAGTTCATCGCACCAGCTCAAGAACCGTCCCTCGCGAGGCTGTTCTTCCCTTGTACTGTTCATCATCAGCCGCTGAGGCAGACCACCACACCACACACTGGAGTAGGGTATTATACCACAATGGTGGCCTGAACCAGTATAAACCTCGTGTCCCTTGTGTTGTTCTTTGTGTAGTTTAGATCCTTGCGAGGCGACGAGGCGTAGGTAGGCTGGAGGTGTGATTTCCACGTGCACCCCAGAGTTCGAACTTAGAGGGTCTGCCGGAACCCGAAATCCGACAGGCTTCTCTCAAGAGCATAAGTATTTTACGGTGGGTGAACGAATTACTGTTGAGCAATTGACAGAATTGAGCATAGTTACGAGAATATCTAGGTATGATCATGTATATAGGCATCACGTCCGAGACAAGTAGACCGACTCACCTGCATCTACTACTATTACTCCACACATCGACCGCTATCCAGCATGCATCTAGAGTATTAAGTTCATAAGAACAGAGTAACACTTTAAGCAAGATGACATGATGTAGAGGGATAAATTCATGCAATATGATAAAAACCCCATCTTATTATCCTCGATGGCAACAATACAATACGTGCCTTGCTGCCCCTCATCGGTGGGAAAGGACACCGCAAGATTGAACCCAAAGCTAAGCACTTCTCACATTGCAAGAAAGATCAATCTAGTAGGCCAAACCAAACTGATAATTCGAAGAGACTTGCAAAGATAACCAATCATAAATAAAAGAATTTCGAAGATTCAAATATTGTTCATAGATAAACTTGATCATAAACCCACAATTCATCGATCTCAACAAACACACCCCAAAAGAAGATTACATGGAATAGATCTCCACGAGAGAGGGGGAGAACATTGTATTGAGATCCAAAAAGAGAGAGGAAGCCATCTAGCTAATAACTATGGACTCGAAGGTCTGAGGTAAACTACTCACACTTCATTGGAGAGGCTATGGTGTTGATGTAGAAGCCCTCCGTGATCGATGCCCCTTAAGTGAACTCGGAACAGGCCCCAAGATGGGATCTCGTGGGTACGAGAAGGTTGCGGCGGTGGAATTAGGTTTTGTCTCCGTGTCGATCGTTTGAAGTGCGTAGGTATATATAGGAGGAAGGAGTACATCGGTGCAGCAACATGGGGCCCACGAGGGTGGAGGGCGTGCCGGGGGGGGGGGGGTAGGCACACCCCCCTACCTCGTGGCTTCCTGGTAGCTTTCTTGACGTAGGGTCCAAGTCTCCTGGATCATGTTTGTTCCGAAAATCACGTTCCCGATGGTTTCATTCCGTTTGATATTCTTTTTCTGCGAAACTCTGAAATAGGCAATAAACAACAATTCTGGGTTGGGCCTCCGGTTAATAGGTTAGTCCCAAAAATAATATAAAAGTGAATAATAAGGCCCAGTAATGTCCAAAACAGAAGATAATATAGCATGGAGCAATCAAAAATTATAGTTACGTTGGAGACGTATCAAGCATCCCCAAGATTAATTCCTGCTCGTCCTTGAGTAGGTAAATGATAAAAATAGAATTTTTGATGCGGAGTGCTACTTGGCATAATTTCAATGTAATTCTTCTTAATTGTGGTATGAATATTCAGATCCGGAAGATTCAAGACAAAAGTTCAATATTGACATAAAAATAATAATACTTCAAGCATACTAACTAAGCAATTATGTCCTCTCAAAATAACATGGCCAAAGAAAGTTCATCCCTACAAAATCATATAGTTTAGTCATGCTCCATTTTCGTCACACAAGAATGCTCTCATCATGCACAACCACTGATGACAAGCCAAGCAATTGTTTCATACTTTGGTAATCTCAAACTTTTTCAACCTTCACGCAATACATGAGCGTGAGCCATGGACATAGCACTATGGGTGGAATAGAATATAATGATGGGGTTATGTGGAGAAGACAAAAAGGGAGAAAGTCTCACATCAACGAGGCTAATCAATGATCTATGGAGATGCCCATCGATAGATGTTAATGCAAGGAGTAGGGATTGCCATGCAACGGATGCACTACAGCTATAAATATATGAAAGCTCAACAAAAGAAACTAAGTGGGTGTGCATCCAACTTGCTTTCTCACGAAGACCTAGGGCACATCAGGAGGCCCATTGTTGGAATATACAAGCCAAGTTCTATAATGAAAAATTCCCACTAGTATATGAAAGTGACAAAACGAGAGACTCTCTATCATGAAGATTATGGTGCTACTTTGAAGCACAAGTGTGGTAAAGGATAGTAACATTGTCCCTTCTCTCTTTTTCTCTCATTTTTTGGGCCTTCTCTTTTTTTATGGCCTTTCTCTTTTTTTTATTCCTCACTTGGGACAATGCTCTAGAAAAATGATGATCATCACACTTCTATTTATTTACAACTCAATGTTTACAACTCGATAATAGAACAAAGTATGACTCTATATGAATGCCTCCGACGGTGTACCGAGATATGCAATGAACCAAGAGTGACATGTATGAAATAATTATGAATAGTGGCTTTGCCACAAATACTATGTCAACTACATGATCATGCATAGCAATATGACAATGATGAACGTGTCATGATAAACGGAACGGTGGAAAGTTGCATGGCAATATATTTCGGAATGGCTATGGAAATGCCAAAATAGGTAGGTATGGTGGCTGTTTCGAGGAAGATATAAGGAGGTTTATGTGTGAAAGAGCGTGTCATATCACGGGGTTTGGATGCACCGGCAAAGTTTGCACCAACTCGCAATGTGAGAAAGGGCAATGCTCGGTACCGAAGAGGCTAGCAATTATGGAAAGGTGAGAGTGCATATAATCCATGGACTCAACATTAGTCATAAAGAACTCACATACTTATTGCAAAAATCTACAAGTCATCAAAAACCAAGCACTACGCCAAGATGCTCCTAGGGGGATAGATTGGTAGGAATAGACCATCGCTCGTCCCCGACCGCCACTCATAAGGAGGACAATCAGAGAACACCTCTTGTTTCAAATTTGTTACATAACGTTTACCATACGTGCATGCTATGGGACTTGCAAACTTAAACACAAGTATTTCTCAAATTCACAACTACTCAACTAGCACGACTTTAATATCACTACCTCCATGTCTCAAAACAATCATCAAGCATCAAACTTCTCTTAGTATTCAAGACACTCATAAGAAAGTTTTTACTAATCTTGAATACCTAGCATATTAGGATTTTTTAAGCAAATTACCATGCTATTTAAGACTCTCAAAATAATCTAAGTGAAGCATGAGAGATCAATAATTTCTATAAAACAAATCCACCACCATGCTCTAAAAGATATAAGTGAAGTACTAGAGCAAAACTATATAACTCAAAAGATATAAGTGAAGCACATAGAGTATTCTAATAATTTCCGAATCATGTGTGTCTCTATCAAAAGGTGCGTACAGCAAGGATGATTGTGGTAAACTAAAAAGCAAAGACTCAAATCATACAAGACACTCCCAGGAAAACACATATCATGTGGTGAATAAAAATATATCTCCAAGTAAAGTTACCGATGGAAGTAGACGAAAGAGGGGATGCCTTCCAGGGCATCCCCAAGCTTTGGCTTTTTGGTGTCCTTAGATTATCTTGGGGTGCCATGGGCATCCCCAAGATTAGGATCTTGCCACTCCTTGTTCCATAATCCATCAAATCTTTCACCCAAAACTTGAAAACTTCACAACATAAAACTTAGCAGAAAATCTCGTGAGGTCCGTTAGCGAAAGAAAACAAAAGACCACTTCAAGGTACAGTAATAAACTCATTCTTTATTTATATTGGTGTTTAAAATACTGTATTCCAACTTCTCTATGGTTTATAAACTATTTTATTAGCCATAGGTTCATCAAAATAAGCAAACAACACACGAAAAACAGAATCTGTGAAAAACAGAACAGTCTGTAGTAATCTGTAACTAACGCAAACTTCTGTAACTCCAAAACATCAGACAAAATAGGAAGACCTAGATAATTTGTTCATTGATCAGCAGCAATTGGAATCAATATTTTATCACGTTCTGGTGATTTGTAACAATTGTTTTCGTGAACAAAAAGTTTCTGGAATTTTCTGCAAGACCAAATAACTATCATCCAAGAAGATCCTATAGGTTTAACTTGGCACAAACACTAATTAAAACATAAAAACACATATAACCAGAGACTGGAACAAATATTTATTCCTAAACAGAAGAAAAAAGCAAAAAAAAACTAAAAATAAAATTGGGTTGCCTCCCAACAAGCGCTATCGTTTAACACCCCTAGCTAGGCATAAAAGCAAGGGTAGATCTAGGTATTGCCATATTTGGTAGGCAATCCATAAGTGGCTCTCATGATAGATTCATATGGTAGTTTTATTTTCTTCCTAGGGAAGTGTTCCATGCATTTCTTTAATGGAAATTGGAATCTAATATTCCCTTCCTTCATATCAATAATTGCACCAATCGTTCTATGGAAAGGTCTACCAAGAATAATAGGACATGAAGGATTGCAATCTATATCAAGAACAATAAAATCTACGGGCACATAGTTCCTATTTGCAACAATAAGAACATCATTAATTCTTCCCATAGGTTTCTTAATAGTGGAATCCACAAGGTGCAAGTTTAAAGAGCAATCATCAAAATCACGGAAACCTAGCAAATCACACAAAGTTTTTGGAATCGTGGAAACACTAGAACCCAAATCACACAAAGCATAGCATTCATGATCTCTAATCTTAATTTTAATAGTAGGTTCCCGCTCATCATAAAGTTTTCTAGGGATAGAAACTTCCAACTTAAGCTTTTCTTCATAAGATTGCATCAAAGCATCAACGATATGTTTGGTAAAAGCTTTGTTTTGACTATAAGAATGAGGAGAATTTAGCACGGATTGCAACAAGGAAATACAATCTATCAAAGAGCAATTATCATAATTAAATTCCTTGAAATCCAAAATAGTGGGTTCATTAACATCTAATGTTTTGATTCTTCAATCCCACTTTTATCAATTTTAGCATCAAGATCTAAAAACTCCGAATTTTTGGAATTCCTTCTAGGTAAAGGTGGATCATATTCAGTCCCATCATTATCAAGATTCATATTGCAAAACAAGGATTTAATAGGGGACACATCAATAACTTTTAGATCTTCATCTTTATTTTCATAGAAATTTGAAGAACACGCTTTCATAAAGCAATCTTTCTTAGCACGCATCCTAGCGGTTCTTTCTTTGCACTCATAAATGGAAATTCTCATGGCTTTGAGAGACTCATTGATATCATGCTTAGGAGGAATATATCTCAGTTTTAAAGAATCAACATCAAGAAAAATTCTATCAACGTTCCTAGCCAATTCATCAACTTTAAGCAATTTCTCTTTAAGCAAAGCATTGAAATTCTTTTGCGAATTCATGAACTCTTTAGCACTAGTCTCAAATTCAGAGGGCATCTTATTAAAATTTCCATAAGAATTGTTGTAGGAATTACCATAATTATTAGAGGAATTGCTAGGATAAGGCCTAGGATTAAAGTTTCCTCTATAGCGTTGTTACCAAAATTATTCCTACCAACAAAATTCACATCCATAGATTCATTATTATTCTCAATCAAAGTAGACAAAGGCATATCATTAGGATCAGAATAAACACTCTTAGTAGCAAATAATTTCATAAGTTCATCCATCTCTCCACTCAATACATTAATTTCTTCTATTGCATGCACTTTTTTATTAGTAGATCTCTCAGTGTGCCATTGAGAATAATTAACCATAATATTATCTAGGAGTTTAGTAGCTTCTCCTAAGGGGATTTCCATAAAAGTTCCTCCCGCGGCCGAATCTAAAAGATATCTAGAAGCAAAATTCAATCCGGCATAATTTTTTTGTATAATCATCCACAAATTCAAACCATGAGTAGGTCAATTACATATCATTAATTTCATCCTCTCCCAAGCTTGTGCAACATGTTCATGATCAAGTTGCTTAAAATTCATGATATCGTTTCTAAGAGAGATGATCTTAGCGGGAGGAAAATACTTAGAGATAAAAGCATCTTTGCACTTATTCCAAGAATCAATACTATTTTTAGGCAAAGACGAAAACCAAGCTTTAGCACGATCTCTAAGCGAAAAAGGAAATAGCTTCAATCTAACAATATCATTATCAACATCTTTCTTATTTTGCATATCACACAAATCAACAAAGCTATTTAGAAGAGTAGCGGCATCTTCACTAGGAAGGCCGGCGAATTGATCTTTCATGACAAGATTCAACAAAGCAACATTGATTTCACAAGATTCAGTATCGGTAAGAGGAGCAATCGGAGTGCTAAGGAAATCATTATTGTTGGTATTGGTAAAGTCACACAATTTGGTATTATCTTGAGCCATCGTGACAAACAAGCAATCCAACACATGAGCAAACAAAAAGCAAGCGAAAAAGAGGCGAACAAAAAAGAGAGGGCGAATAAAAGGGCAAGGGTGAAGTGGGGGAGAGGAAAACGAGAGGCAAATGGCAAATAATGTAATGCGGGAGATAAGGGTTTGTGATGGGTACTTGGTATGTTGACTTTTGCAGAGACCTCCCCGGCAACGGCGCCAGAAATTCTTCTTGCGACATGCTGAGCACTGCGTTGGTTTTCCCTTGAAGAGGAAAGGGTGATGCAGCAAAGTAGTGTAAGTATTTCCCTCAGTTTTTGAGAACCAAGGTATCAATCCCTTGAGAGGCTACGCATGAGTCCCTCGCACCTACACAAAACAAATAAATCCTCGCAACCAACGCGATAAGGGGTTGTCAATCCCTACACGGTCACTTACGAGAGTGAGATCTGATAGATATGATAGGATAATATTTTTGGTATTTTTATGACAAAGATGCAAAGTAAAATAAAAGCAAAGTAAAAAAGCAACGGAAATAACTAAGTGTTGGAAGATTAATATGATGAAGATAGACCCGGGGGCCATAGGTTTCACTAGTGGCTTCTCTCAAGAGCATAAGTATTTTACGGTGGGTGAACGAATTACTGTTGAGCAATTGACAGAATCGAGCATAGTTATGAGAATATCTAGGTATGATCATGTATATAGGCATAACGTCCGAGACAAGTAGACCGACTCCTGCCTGCATCTACTACTATTACTCCACACATCGACCGCTATCCGGCATACATCTAGAGTATTAAGTTCATAAGAATAGAGTAATGCTTTAAGCACGATGACATGATGTAGAGGGATAAATTCATGCAATATGATAAAAACCCCATCTTGTTATCCTCGATGGCAACAATACAATATGTGCCTTGCTGCCCCTACTGTCACTAGGAAAGGACACCGCAAGATTGAACGCAAAGCTAAGCACTTCTCCCATTGCAATAAAGATCAATCTAGTAGGCCAAACCAAACTGATAATTTGAAGAGACTTGCAAAGATAACCAATCATACATAAAAGATTTCAGAAGATTCAAATATTGTTCATAAATAAACTTGATCATAAACCCACAATTCATCGGTCTCAACAAACACACTGCAAAAGAAGATTACATGGAATAGATCTCCACGAGAGAGGGGGAGAACATTGTATTGAGATCCAAAAAGAGAGAGGAAGCCATCTAGCTAATAACTATGGACCCGAAGGTCTGAGGTAAACTACTCACACTTCATCGGAGAGGCTATGGTGTTGATGTAGAAGCCCTCCGTGATCGATGCCCCTTCCGGCGGAGCTCCAAAACAGGCCCCAAGATGGGATCTCATGGATACAGAAGGTTGCGGCGGTGGAATTAGGTTTTTGGCTCCGTATCTTATCATTTGGGGGTACGTAGGTATATATAGGAGGAAGGAGTACGTCGGTGGAGCAACATGGGGCCCACGAGGGTGGAGGGCACGCCTGGGGGGGGGGGTAGGCGCACCCTCCTACCTCGTGGCTTCCTGGTAGCTTTCTTGATGTAGGGTCCAAGTCTCCTGGATCATGTTTGTTTCGAAAATCACGTTCCCAAAGGTTTCATTCCGTTTGGGCCCCGTTTGATATTCTTTTTCTGCGAAACTCTGAAATAGGCAGTAAACAACAATTCTGGGCTGGGCCTCCGGTTAATAGGTTAGTCCCAAAAATAATATAAAGTGAATAATGAAGCCCAATAATTTCCAAAACAGAAGATAATATAGCATGGAGCAATAAAATATTATAGATACGTTGGAGACGTATCAACCCACCCTGCATCCACCAGTATGGAACGAGAGCCGCGGCCTTGTCCTACTCCCTCGAGGATGGAGGCGATGAAAGCTTGTGCTCCTCGTTGTCCTCGACCTCCAAGGAAGCAGGGTCCATCCTTGGCTTCTTCCTTGACTACCACACTAGCCTGGGCGCCCAACTCCCCACAGCCGGCACCAGTGCCGATCCCAAGGTCCAGTTCGCCTCACGTTCTTCCTCCTTCGATCATCCCGTCCATTTGTCGACCCTCCCTCGAGTGTGATCGATTTGGGATTTTTTCAACTCCAAGCAGCAGGTGCACGACATCATCGACGAGGAGTACAACGAGGTGGAGGAGTACGAGGAACGGGACATGCCAGACCCCATGCATGAGCTTGACTGAGGACATTTTCGAGTGGCCGCGCGCTGCCAGCATGACTCGTTGCAACATGTAGCACCTCCCTCCCCCTCTACCCACTCACTTCGTAATCTCCCTACACCATCTGCTCATAATGGCACCACAATTAATTCTGGATGTATGCTTAGTTACTCAACATGCTTGAAGTCTGAACCTTTTGTGTTTGTGGTTAGTTATTCTCTTAGCTCAAAATATGCTCAACTTCTCAGGAAAGTAATTGCTATTTTAGTGTTATGGTCATCGACACAGATTAAGACTTTCTTGAAACTAGTTTTTTAGTAAAATACTTAGGCAATGAATAGTCTTGGTATTACATATAATGATCTATGGAGATAAAAGTGTCTGATCGTACATAGCCAAAATACATATTGACATAATACTAAAGCAGTTTAGTATGTAAAATGTCAAGAAGAGTTTCTTGTCAATGTCACATGGAAGGAGTCGGTATCCTGAAATACTGATGTGCGAAATATGATTTCAACCACACTTGTATTCCATGGTATGTAGCAACCAGATATTTCCAATACTCCAAGTTAGTTGTAAGTAAAAGTTACTAGTATGGTCAAATTTTGGATCATAGGACAACAATGAAAAATTGTTGTTAAGGATTAATGACATGTTTCTCACACACGGATAAAATGAAGAGATTGTTGTAAGGAGTTACATCAATGATGGCTCGTTGTAAGTAGTACATCGACAAAATCTTCATCTATGCTCCAAGTGATTTTTGATTTCAAATTAAAAGTGGTTTATGGTGGCACAGTAAGTTGGATTTGGTCCAAAAATTACTGTGGTGAATTCTACAACAGAAGGCTAAGTGTATTATTGCTTTAGAAGCAAAAATGAAGTGTGATGAATCAAAAATTCATTCATGAGCTTGGTATGGTTTTTAGATGATTGTATCATTGGAACACTATTCTTAATAGTGGTTCCATAACTCAGTCTTAGGAATCAAAGGTTCTACCAGTAATTCAATATATATACAAAGTCAGTTTCACACAAATTATGAATTCTTGTGAAAGCATTATGGATGCATAGAAATGCAAATGATACACGCGGATCTGAAGTTGTCAGATTCGATACGACGAAGTCTATACCACATGCAAAGCATGGGCTGACACCAGATTGCCATTGGTGTAAAAGTTAAAAGTGGCAACTAGATTATTGACTCTAGTACAATAAGGAGACTATTGGAAATATGCCCTAGAGGAAATAATATTGTATTATTATATTTCCATTATTCATAGTTAAGACTTTATATTCCATGCTATAACTGCTATGATCCTGGAATACGCGATTCAGTGGAAACTCATATGCACGTGTGGAATGATAAAAAGTAAACAATAGGTTCCCGGTCTCGCCTCTAAGACCGACTCGAGTGTTGTTGGTGATCACTTTTTCCGGATCTTAGGATATCATTAAGTGTAACGATAGTCCTAAAACAACATTAAGGGTATGACGTTAGAAGAACGGATCATATTGAATCGACCAAATACTTGTCTGTTATACTATGTGATAGCATCATCTAAAATCATCTGTTATAACATGGAGTGTTAGCATGTGTTTTAGTTCCTCATACCATGAGAGCGTATTGGTCACTTCCTACCAGACGGTGGGCTTTGGGGTTGCTCAAACGTCATCTGTAACAAGGTGATCGTAACGACAACTTACATGCACACCGGAAAGTTTGACAAGTGACCGGAAAACTCAAGAGTGGGATTTGCTCCTCTGAAGATGGAGAGATATTCTTAGGGCACTCTTGGTGTGACGTCATCCATCATCGCCTGGCCAGACACCAGTGATTACATCATGAGGATGCCGGAACACGTCAACGAGAAAGAAGAACAAAATCGGCAACAGGAGCAACAGAATAATAAGCATGGTGATGACTCAGAAGGATACCGATGCATACCAGAGGGGGAACTCTCCTCCCATCTAGGGGGGATGCCAAGGAAGAAGAATAAGGAGGGGGGCTCTCTCCCCTCTCTCCCGGTGGCGCCGGAGTGCCGCCGGGGCTAGGATCGTGACGGCGATCTACATCAACAATCTTGCTACCATCAACACCAACTTTCTCCCCCTCTATGCAGCAGTGTAACACCCCATCTCCCCGCTATAATCTCTACTTAAACATGGTGCTCAACTCCATATATTATTTCCCAATGATATTTGGCTATCCTATGATGTTCGAGTAGCTAGATTTTTTTCCTATGGGTTAATCGTGATCTTGGTTGGTATGATTGTATATTTTATTTATGGTGCTGTCCTATGGTGCCCTCCGTCTCGCGCAAATGTGAGGGGCCCCTGATGTAGGGTGTTGCAATACGTTCATGATTTGCTTATGGTGGGTTGCGAGAGTGACAAAAGCTTAAACCCGAGTAGGTGGGTTGTTGCGTATGGGATAAAGAGGACTTGATACTTGATGCTATGGTTGGGTTTCACGACCTTAATGATCTTTAGTAGTTGCGGATGCTTGCTAGAGTTCCAATCATAAGTGCATATGATCCAAGTAGAGAAAGTATGTTAGCTCATGCCTCTTCCTCATATAGAATTTCAAGAATGATTACCGGTACTTGTTATCGATTACCTAGGGACAAATGACTTTCTTGTTGACAAAAGCTATCCACTTTTATTACCTTGAAATTTATCTATAGTTTTATTCTTGCAAAGTACTTCTAGTACTATTCTTGTTCTAGGTAAAGCAAGCGTCAAGTGTGCGTAGAGTTGTATTGGTGGTTGATAGAACTTGAGGGAATATTGGTTCTACCTTTAGCTCCTCGTTGGGTTCGACACTCTTATTTATCAAAGAAGGCTACAAATCATCCCCTATACTTGTGGGTTATCAAGACCTTTTTTTGGCGCCGTTGCCGGGGAGCAATAGTGTGGGGTGAATATTCTTGTGTGTGCTTGTTTGCTTTATCACTAAGTAGTTTTTATTTTCCGTTCTAAGTTGTTCTCTATCTTTAGTTATAGATACGGAAAACGAAACACAAAAAATAGTGGTACTTGCTACTCATGGAGATGGGAAACCTCCTAAAACCCTCGATGCTCATTATGTGAAAAATATTATGCATTACTTTGATAATCCCGAGAAAACCCCATTCAACTTGATACTGGGAGTAACGTTGGATCAACGTGAATACTTTAGGGATTATCGCTTGACAAAAAAGGGAACCTTTATGGGATCAAATTCATATGTTGCATTGATATACTCAGGATTTATGCTTGAGATATGATTTTACTTGTTGCTCTAGGATGCATGCTCCACACCTTCCCTTTTCATGCAAATTTAATGATAATGAAACCTTGGCTTCTTATGCTAGAGGTATATATGATTACTATGATGTGGAAAGAATAGAAGAATTTGTTGCCTTTAAGGGTGCTTTTGAAATTGAATCTTTGTTTGAAAAGTATGAAGCTTTTGATGATGATGTTTATAGACCTGAAAATTTTGCCATCCTTAAATATTGCTATGATAATTACAAATACAGTTCTGATATTGATAAATTTATTGAGAGAGTGTCAGCTGTCCAAGAAGAGACTAATATTTTGCAGGAGTCTATGGAAGAAGGAATTGATGAAACTGTGAGATCATTGGATGAAAAAGATGATGAGGAGAGCGAAGAACAAGTGGAGGAAGAGCGGATTGATCACCCGTGCCCACCTTCTAATAAGAGTAACTCTTCAACTCATACATTGTTTAATTTCCCTTCCTTCTTACCGAAGGATGAATGCCATGATAATTGCTATGACCCCGTTGATTCATTTGAAATACCCCTTTTTGATGATGCTTGTTATGCTTGTGGCCAAGATGCCAATATGAATTATACTTATAGAGATGAAATTGCTATAGTTCCTTATGTTAAACATGAAATTGTTGCTATTGCAACCACACATGATAGTCCTATTATCTTTTTGGATTCTTCAAATTACACTTTATCGGAGAGGTTTGCACTTATTAAGGATTATATTGACGCATTGCCTCTTACCGTTGCACATGATGATTTTGATGAGTATAATATGCATGTGCTTGCTGCTCCTACTTGCAATTATTATGAGAGAGGAACTACATATCCGCCTCTCTATGTTTCCAACACGATAGAATTGCAAGAAACTCTTTATACTATGCATTGGCCTTTACTTGATGTGCATGAATTGTTCTTGTATGAAATGCCGATGCATAGGAAGAGAGCTAGACTTCGTCATTGCATGATGTATGTTGCTTTGTGCTCATTACTAAATGTCAAATCATTGCTAATTAAAATTGGCTTTGATATACCTTGGGATCCGGGTGGATCCATTACTTGAGCACTTTATGCCTAGCTTAATGGCTTTAAAGAAAGCGCTTCCAGGGAGACAACCCGGAAGTTTTAGAGAGTCATTTATTTCTGTTGAGTGCTTTTATAAAGTTTAAAAACAAAAAAAAATATAGAGGGGAACTTAAAACGTCAGAAAAAGAAAAGTGAAAGTGAGAGGGACGAGCATTGTGAAAGTGGGAGCTAGCCTTGAACTTTGTTCATGCCTATGGAAACTTTGTGAATCTTAATTACAGAAACTTATCAACAAAAATAATTACCCCCTTGTACAATTCCATTGTATTATAAAAATAATGTGCCAAGATTTGCCTTTAGGATGATTAGATTGCTTGTTGGTATGTGCGGTGCAGGAACAGAAACTTTGGCTGTAGCGCGTGAATTTTAGTTTTTTTACTGGAAAGTCAAACGTTTCTGAAACTTTTTGCACAGTCTTGCTATACAAATTGTTTACGTTGTCCTAATTTTTTCAGAATTTTTGGATTACCAGAAGTATGGTAGATGTTCAGATTACTAAAGACTGTCCTGTTTAAGATAGATTTTGTCTTTGATGCATTATGTTGCATGTTTTGATGAAACTATCAATTCTATCGGTGGTATAAGCCATGGAAAAGTTATATCACAGTAGCTACAATGCAAAAACAAAATATGAATTGGTTTGCAACAGTACTTGGAGTAGTGATTTGCTTTATTATCCTAACAGAACTTACCGAGCTTTTTGTTGAGTTCTGTGTGGATGAAGTGATCAAAGATCGAGGGGGTCTCGATATGAGGAGAAGGAGGAGAGGCAAGAGCTCAAGCTTGGGGATGCCCAAGGCACCTCATACGTCTTCGTCGTATCTATAATTTTTGATTGTTCCATGCCAATATTATTCAACTTTCATATACTTTTTGGCAACTTTTTATACTATTTTTGGGACTAACATATTGATCCAGTGCCCTGTGCCAGTTCCTGTTTGTTGCATGTTTTATGTCTTGCAGAATATCCATATCAAACGGAATCCAAACGGGATAAAAACGGACGGAGCTTATTTTTGGAATATTTGGAAAATTCTGGAAGAAAAATCCACGCGGGACGGTGCCCGAGGTGGCCACGAGGCAGGGGGCGCCCCTGCCCCCCTTGGGCACGCCCCTGACCCTCGTGGGCCACCCGTAAGGCGGTTGATGCCCTTCTTCAGCCGCAAGAAAGCTATTTTTTGGTAAAAAAAATCACGGCGAAGGTTTTAGTCCAATCGGAGTTATGGATCTCCATATATATAAGAAACAGTGAAAGGGCAGCAGAAAAGAACGCAGAAACAGAGAGAAACAGAGAGATAGATCCAATCTCGGAGGGGCTCTCGCCCCTCCCACGCCATGGAGGCCAAGGACCAGAGGGGAAAACCTTCTCCCATCTAGGGAGGAGGTCAACGAAGAAGAAGACGAAGGGGCCCCCTCTCCCCTTCTCTTCCGGTGGCGCCGGAACGCTGCCGTGACCATCATCATCACCGCAATCTTCACCAACAAGTTCACCGCCATCATCACCAACTCTTCCCCCCTCTATGCAGTCGTGTAACTATCTCTTACCCGCTGTAATCTCTACTTAAACATGATGCTCAACGCTATATATTATTTCCCAATGATGTATGGCTATCCTATGATGTTTGAGTAGATCCGTTTTGTCCTATGGGCTATTTGATGATCAAGATTGGTTTGAGTTGCATGTTTTATTATTGGTGCTGTCCTATGGTGCTCTCCGTGTCGCACAAGCGTGAGGGATTCCCGCTGTAGGGTTTGCAATATGTTCATGATTTGCTTATGGTGGGTGGCGTGAGTGACAGAAGCACATACCCGAGTAAGTAGGTTGTTTGCGTATGGGATAAAGAGGACTTGATGCTTTAATGCTATGGTTGGGTTTTACCTTAATGATCTTTAGTAGTTGCAGATGCTTGCTAGAGTTCCAATCATAAGTGCATATGATCCAAGTAGAGAAAGTATGTTAGCTTATGTCTCTCCCTCAAATAAAATTGCAATAATGATTACCGGTCTAGTTATCAATTGCCTAGGGACAAATAACTTTCTCATGACAAAAAGCTCTCTACTAAAACTAATTTAGTTGTGTCTTTATCTAAACAGCCCCTAGCTTTTATTTACGCGCTCTTTATCTTCTTGCAAACCTATCCAAAAACACCTACAAAGTACTTCTAGTTTCATGCTTGTTTCTGGTAAAGCGAACGTCAAGCGTGTGTAGAGTTGTATCGATGGTCGATAGAACTTGAGGGAATATTTGTTCTACCTTTAGCTCCTCGTTGGGTTCGACACTCTTACTTATCGAAAACTGTTGCGATCCCCTATACTTGTGGGTTATCAAGACCTTTTTTTGGCGCCGTTCTTGAGCAATAGCGTGGGGTGAATATTCTCGTGTGTGCTTGTTTGCTCTATCACTAAGTAATTTTTATTTGCTGTTCTTAGTTGTTCTCTATCTTTAGTTATGGATATGGAACACAAAATACCAAAAAAATTAGGTACTTGCTGCTCATGGAGATGAGGAACCTCCTAAAACCCTTGATGCTCGTTATGTGACATAAATTATGTACTACTTTGATAATCCAGGGAAAAACCCATTCAATTTGGTAATGGGAGTAACGTTGGATCAACGTGAATACTTTAGGGATTATCGCTTGACACAAAAAGGGAAACTATTATGGGATCAAATTCATATGTTGAAGCGGTATGCTAGGCAACTATGCTTGAGATATGATTATACTTGTTGCTCTAGGATGAGGGCTCCACACCTTCCCTTTTCATGCAAATTTAATGATAAATAAAACCTTAGCTTCTTATGCTAATGGTATATATGATTACTATGATGTGGAACAAATAGAAGAATTTTTTGCTTTTATGGGTGCTTATGAAAGTGAATCCATGTTTAAAGAGTTTGAAGATTTTGATGATTCTGTTTATAGACCTGAAAATTTAGCTATCCTCAAATATTGCTATGAGAATTATGAATACAATTCCAATATTAATGCACTTATTGAGAAAGTCTCCACTGTCCAAGAAGAGACTAATATTTTGCAGGAATCTATGGAAGAAGAAGTTGATGAAACTGTGGGCTCATTGGATGAAAAAGATGATGAGGAGAGCGAAGAACAAAAGGAGGAAGAGCGGATTAGCTACCCGTGCCCACCTTCTAATGAGAGTAACTCTTCAACTCATACATTGTTTAATTTCCCTTCATGCTTACCGAAGGATGATTGCTATGATGCCTTTGATTCTTTTCAAATATCCCTTTTTGATGATGCTTGCTATGCTTGTGGCCAAGATGCCAATATGAATTATGCTTATGGAGATGAACTTGTTATAGTTCCTAAAGTTAAACATGAAATTGTTGCTATTGCACCCACACATGATAGTCCTATTATCTTTTTGAATTCTCCAAACTACACTATATCGGAGAAGTTTGCTTTTATTAAGGATTATATTGATGGGTTGCCTTTTACCGTTGATCATGATGATTTTGATGAATATAATATGCATGTGCTTGCTGCTCCTACTTGCAATTATTATGAGAGGAACTATATCTCCACCTCTCTATATTTCCAACACAATAAAATTGCAAGAAACTGTTTATACTATGCATTGGCCTTTACTTTGTGTGCATGAATTGTTCTTTTATGACATGCCGATGCATAGGAAGAGAGTTATACTTCGTCATTGCATGATATATGTTGCTTTGTGCTCACTAATAAATTACAAATCATTGTTAATTAAAATTGGCTTTGATATACCTTGGGATCCGGGTGGATCCATTACTTAAGCACAATATGCCTAGCTTAATGGCTTTAAAGAAACCGCTGCCAGGGAGACAACCCGGAAGTTTTAGAGTCATTTATTTCTCTTGAGTGCTTTCATATAGTTTAAAAACAACAAAAATAAAGAGGGGAACCCAAAACTTTTTCAAAAAGGAAAGTGAACGTGAGAAAGACAAGCATTGTTGAAGTGGGAGAGCTCCTTGAACTTTGTTCATGCTCACAGAAACTTTGTGAATCTTGATTACAGAAACTTTTCAACAAAAATAATTATCCCCTTGTACAATTCCATTGTATTATAAAAATAATGTGCCAAGGTTTGCCTTTAGGATGTTTACAATACTTGTTGGTTTGTACGGTGCAGGACAAAAACTTTGGCTGTAGTGCGCTATTTTAATTTTTTACTAGAATGTCAAATGGTTCTGATTCTTTTTGCACTGTCTTTCTATACAATTTTTTTATTTTTCCTAATTTTGGAAGATTTTTTCAAGTATCATAAGTATGGTGAATGTTCAGATTATTACAGACTGTTCTGTTTTAGACAGATTCTGTTTTTGATACATAGTTTGCTTATTTTGATGAAACTATCAATTTATTTCAGTGGATTAAGCCATGAAAAATTTATATTACAGTAGACACAATGCAAAAATAAAATATGAATAGGTTTTAAACAGTACTTAGAGTGGTTATTTGCTTTATTATACTAACGGATCTTACCGAGTTTTTTGTTGAAGTTTTGTGTGGATGAAGTGTTCGATGATCGAGAAGGTTTCGATGTGAGAAGAAGGAAGAGAGGAAAGAGCTCAAGCTTGGGGATTCCCGAGGAACCCCAAGTAAATATTCAAGGAGATTCAAGCGTCCAAGCTTGGGGATGCCCCGTAAGGCATCCCCTCTTTCTTCAACAAGTATCGGTATGTTTTCGGATTCGTTTCGTTCATGCGATATGTGCAAATCTTGGAGCGTCTTTTGCATTTAGTTTTCATTTTTCTTTTATGCACCATGCTGGTATGAGATAGTACTTAGTTGATTTATAGAATGCTCATTGCACTTCACTTATATCTTTTGAGTATGGCTTTATAGAATGCTTCATGTGCTTCACTTATATCATTTGAAGCTTGGATTGTCTGTTTCTCTTTCCATAGACAACCGCCATTTGTAGAATTCTCTTTTGCTTCACATATATTTGTTAGAGCATGGTCATATCTTTTGTAGAAATAATTAAACTCTCGTGCTTCACTTATATCTATTTAGAGAGATGACAGGGACTGGTCATTCACATGGTTAGTCATAAAACCCTACATAAAACTTGTAGATCACTGAATATGATATGTTTGATTCCTTGCAATAGTTTTGCGATATAAAGGTGGTGATATTAGAGTCGTGCTAGTTGAGTAGTTGTGAAATTGAGAAATACTTGTGTTGAGGTTTGCAAGTCCCGTAGCATGCACGTATGGTGAACCGTTATGTAACTAAGTTGGAGCATGAGGTGTTTATTGATTGTCTTCCTTATGAGTGGCGGTCGTGGACGAGGGATGGTCTTTTCCTACCAATCTATCCCCCTAGGAGCAGGCGCGTAGTACTTTGTTTCGATAGCTAATAGACTTTTACAATAAGTATGTGAGTTCTTTATGACTAATGTTGAGTCCATGGATTATACGCACTCTCAACCTTCCATCATTGCTAGCCTCTTGACTGCAGTACCGCCCTTTCTCACCTCGAGAGTTGGTGCAAACTTAGCGGTGCATCCAAACCCCGTGATACGATACGCTCTATCACACATAAACCTCCTTATATCTTCCTCAAAACAGCCACCATACCTACCTATTATGGCATTTCCATAGCCATTCCGAGATATATTGCCACGCAACTTCCGTCATCATCATATACATGACTTGAGCATTTATTGTCATATTGCTTTGCATGATCGTAAGATAGCTAGCATGATGTTTTCATGGCTTGTCCGTTTTTTGATGTCATTACTACGCTAGATCATTGCACATCCGGTACATCACGGAGGCATTCATATAGAGTCATATCTTTGTTCTAGATATCGAGTTGTAATATTGAGTTGTAAGTAAATAAAAGTGTGATGATCATCATTATTAGAGCATTGCCCGGTGAGGAAAGGATGATGGAGACTATGATTCCCCACAAGTCGGGATGAGACTCTCGAAAAAATAAAAAATAAAAAATAAGAAAATAAAAAAGAGAAAGGCCAAAAAAGGAGAAGGCCCAAAAAAGAGAAAAAGGAAAACAAAAAAATGAGAGAAAAAGAGAGAAGGGGCAATGTTACTATCCTTTTACCACACTTGTGCTTCAAAGTAGCACCATGTTCTTCATATAGAGAGTCTCTTGAGTTATCACTTTCATATGCTAGTGGGAATTTTTCATTATAGAACTTGGCTTGTATATTATAATGATGGGCTTCCTCAAATGCCAGGTCTTCGTGAGCAAGCAAGTTGGATGCACACCCACTTAGTTTCAGTTTGAGCTTTCATAAACTTATAGCTCTAGTGCATCCGTTGCATGGCAATCCCTACTCCTCACATTGAAATCAATTGATGGGCATCTCCATAGCTCGTTGATTAGTCGCGTCGATGTGAGACTTTCTCCTTTTTTGTCTTCTCCACATAAACCCCATCATCATATTCTATTCCACCTATAGTGCTATGTCCATGGCTCACGCTCATGTATTGCGTGAAAGTTGAAAAGGTTTGAGAAACGTCAAAAGTATGAAACAATTGCTTGGCTTGTCATCGGGGTTGTGCATGATGTGAATATTTTGTGTGGTGAAGATGGAGCATAGCCAGACTATATGATTTTGTAGGGATGAGCTTTCTTTGGCTATGTTATTTCAATAAGACATAATTGCTTGGTTGGTATGCTTGAAGTATTATTGTTTTTATGTCAAAGGATAGACTATTGCTTTGAATCACTCATGTCTTAATATTCATGCCATGATTAGACATATGATCAAGATTATGCTAGGTAGTATTCCACATCAAAAATTATCTTTTTTATCATTTACCTACTCGAGGACGAGCAGGAATTAAGCTTGGGGATGCTGATACGTCTCCGGCGTATCTATAATTTTTGATTGTTCCATGCCAATATTATTCAACTTTCATATACTTTTTGGCAACTTTTTATACTATTTTTGGGACTAACATATTGATCCAGTGCCCTATGCCTGTTCCTGTTTGTTGCATGTTTTATGTCTCGCAGAATATCCATATCAAACGGAATCCAAACAGGATAAAAACTGACGGAGCTTATTTTTGGAATATTTGGAAAATCCCGGAAGAAAAATCCACGCGAGACGGTGCCCGAGGTGGCCACAAGGCAGGGGGTGCCCCTGCCCCCCTGGGCGCGCCCCTGACCCTCGTGGGCCACTCGTAAGGCGGTTGATGCCCTTCTTCGGCCGCAAGAAAGCTAATTTTTGGTAAAAAAATCACGGCGAAGGTTTCAGTCCAATCGGAGTTACAGATCTCCATATATATATGAAATGGTGAAAGGGCAGCAGAAGAGCATAAAAGCAGAGAAAGCAGAGAGATAGATCCAATCTCGGAGGGGCTCTCGCCCGTCCCACGCCATGGAGGCCAAGGACCAGAGGGGAAACCCTTCTCCCATCTAGGGAGGAGGTCAAGGAAGAAGAAGACGAAGGGGCGCCCTCTCCCCTTCTCTTCCGGTGGCGCCGTAACGCTGCCGTGGCCATCATCATCAACGCAATATTCACTAACAACTTCACCGCCATCATCACCAACTCTTCCCCCCTCTATGCAGTGGTGTAACCTCTCTCTTACCCGCTATAATCTCTACTTAAACATGGTGCGCTCAACGCTATATATTATTTCCCAATGATGTATGGCTATCCTATGATGTTTGAGTAGATCTGTTTTGTCCTATGGACTATTTGATGATCAAGATTGGTTTGAGTTGCATGTTTTATTATTGGTTCTATCCTATGGTGCTCTCCGTGTCGCGCAAGCGTGAGGGATTCCTGCTGTAGGGTTTGCAATATGTTCATGATTTGCTTATGGTGGGTGGCGTGAGTGACAGAAGCACAAACCCAAGTAAGTAGGTTGTTTGCGTATGGGATAAAGAGGACTTGATGTTTTAATGCTATGGTTGGGTTTTACCTTAATGATCTTTAGTAGTTGTGGATGCTTGCTAGAGTTCCAATCATAAGTGCATATTATCCAAGTAGAGAAAGTATGTTAGCTTATGTCTGTCCCTCAAATAAAATTGCAATAATGATTACCGGTCTAGTTATCGATTGCCTAGGGACAAATAACTTTCTCGTGATAAAAATCTCTCTACTAAAACTAATTTAGTTGTGTCTTTATCTAAACAGCCCCTAGCTTTTATTTACACGCTCTTTATCTTCTTGCAAACCTATCCAAAAACACCTACAAAGTACTTCTAGTTTCATACTTGTTTCCGGTAAAGTGAACGTCAAGCGTGCGTAGAGTTGTATCGGTGGTCGATAGAACTTGAGGGAATATTTGTTCTACCTTTAGCTCCTTGTTGGGTTCGACACTCTTACTTATCGAAAAATGTTGCAATCCCCTATACTTGTGGGTTATCAGCACCCCAAGTAAATATTCAAGGAGACTCCAGCGTCTAAGTTTGGGGATGCCCCGTAAGGCATCCCATCTTTCTTCAACAAGTATCAGTATGTTTTCGTTCTCGTTTCGTTCATGTGATATGTGTGAATCTTGGAGCGTGTTTTGTGTTTTTTATGCACCATGCTGGTATGAGATAGTACATGGTTGATTTATAGAATGCTCATTGCGCTTCACTTATATCTTTTGTGTATGGCTTTATAGAATGCTTCATGTGCTTCACTTATATCATTTGAAGTTTGGATTGCCTGTTTCTCTTCACATAGAAAACCGTTGTTTGTAGAATGCTCTTTTGCTTCACTCATATTTATTAGAGCATGATCTTTTGTAGAAAGAATTAAACTCTCATGCTTCACTTATATCTATTTAGAGAGTCAAAAGGAATTGGTCATTTGCATGGTTAGTCATGAAATCCTACATAAAACTTATGGATCACTGAATATGATATGTTTGATTCTTTGCAATAGTTTTGCAATATAGATATGATAATATGTGGGAGGTACTAGTAAACAGTTTTGGTTAGTAGGAATATTGGTGTTAAGGTTTGTGATTCCCGAAGCATGCATGTATAGTCTCTCGTTATGCTATGAAGTTGGAGCATGATTTATTATTGATTGTCCTCCTCATGAGTGGCGGTCGGGGACGGGCGATGGTCTTTTCCTACCAATCTATCCCCCTAGGGGCATGCGGAGTAGTACTTTGCTTCGAGGGCTAATAAACTTTTGCAATAAGTATACGAGTTCTTTATGACTAATGTGAGTCCATGGAATATACACACTCTTACCTTTTTCACAACTTGCTAGCCTCTACCGTACCGTGCATTGCCCTTTCTCACCTCGAGACGTGGTGAAAACTTCGCCGGTGCATCCAAACCCCGTGATATGATACGCTCTATCACACATAAGCCTTATTATATCTTCCTCAAAACAGCCACCATACCTACCTATTATGGCTTTTCCATGGTCATTCCGAGATATATTGCCATGCAACTTCCACCTATTCCATTTGATGACTTGAGCATTCATTGTCATATTGCTTTGCATGACCATATAACTGACATAGTAGTTGTGGCCCAGCCACCGTTCATCATTTTTCATACATGTTATGCTAGATCATTACACATCCTGGTACATTGCCAGAGGCATTCATATAGAGTCATACTTCGTCATAGGTATTGAGTTGTAGTTATTATTTCTTTTGAGTTATAAGTAAATAGAAGTGTGATGATCATCATTATTCATTTTTAGAGCAGTGCCCTAGTGAGGAAAGGATGATGGAGACTATGTTTCCCCCACAAGTCGGGATGAGACTCCGGACAATGAGATAAAAAAAGGAAAAAAAGAAAAAAAAGAAAGAAAAAAAGGGGAAAAGAAAAAAAAAGAATAAAATAAACAAAGAGAGAAGGGGCATTGTTAGTATCCTTTACCACACTTGTGCTTCAAAGTAGCACCATGTTTTTTATATAGAGAGTCTCCTATGTTGTCAGTTTCATATACTAGTGAGAATTTTTCATTGTAGAGTTTGATGCACACCCACTTAGTTTCATATTGAGCTCTCATACACTTATAGCTCTTAGTGCATTTGTTGCATGGCAATCCCTAGTCCTCGCATTGATATCAATTGATGGGCATCTCCATAACCCGTTGGTTAGCCGCGTCGGTATGAGACTTTCTACTTTTTTGTCTTCTCTATATTTACCCCTATCATTATACTCTATTCCACCCGTAGTGTTATATCCATGGTTCACGCTCATATATCGCGTGAGGGTTGAAAAAGCTGAAGCGCATTAAAAAGTATGAACCAATTGCTCGGCTTGTCATTGGGGTTGTGCATGATAAATACTTTGTGTTAAGAAGACAGAGCATGACAAGACTATATGATTTTGTAGGGATAGCTATCTTTAGCGTTGATATTTTGAAAGTCATGATTGTTTGTTGGGATGCCTGAGTATTGATGTCTTTATGTCAAATTATAGACTACTTCTTTGAATCACTTATGTCTTAATATTCATGCCATGACTAGACATATGATCAAGTTTATGCTAGATAGCATTCCACATCAAAAAATATCATTTTTATCATTTACCTGCTCGAGGACGAGCAGGAATTAAGCTTGAGGATGCTGATACGTCTCCGTCGTTTCTATAATTTTTGGTTGTTTCATGCCAATATTATACAACTTTCACATACTTTTGGCAACTTTTTATATGATTTATTTGGACTAACTTACTTATCCAGTGCCTACTGCCAGTTCCTGTTTGTTTTATGTTTTTGTATCGTAGAAAATCCATATCAAATGAAGTCCAAATGCAATAAAATTTTACGAAGAATTATTTTGGAATATATGAGATTTTTGGGAGTTGGAATCACTGCAAACGGAGGCCCACACAGCCCACAAGACACCAGGGCGCGCCCCAGGCCCCTGGCGCGTGGTGGTGGGTTGTGCCCTCCTTGAATGTCGTCTGGAGCTCTAATTCGGGGGCAAGGAAGCTTATATCCAGAAAAAAATCGTGTTAAAATATCAACGCAATCTGAGTTACGGATATCCCAGAATATAAGAAACGGTTTTCGGCCAGATCAAGGGAGCGCGAAACAAAAGAGAACAGAGAGGGAGATCCAATCTCGGAGGGGCTCCCGCCCCTCCACCGCCATGGAGACCATGGACCAGAGGGGGAACTCTCCTCCCATCTAGGGGGGAGGCCAAGGAAGAAGAAGGAGGAGGGGGGCTCTCTCCCCCTCTCTCCCAGTGGCGCCAGAGTGCCGCCGGGGCTAGGATCGTGACGATGATCTACATCAACAATCTTGCTACCGTCAACACTAACTTTCTCCCCCTCTATGCAGCGGTGTAACACCCCTTCTCCCCGCTATAATCTCTACTTAAACATGGTGCTCAACTCCATATATTGTTTCCCAATGATATTTGGCTATCCTATGATGTTTGAGTAGATCCATTTTGTCCTAGGGTTAATCGTGATCTTGGTTGGTATGATTGTATATATTATTTATGGTGCTGTCCTGCGGTGGCCTCCGTCTTGCGCAAACGTGAGGGCCCCCCCGCTGTAGGGTGTTGCAATACGTTCATGATTTGCTTATGGTGGGTTGCGAGAGTGACAAAAGCTTAAACCCGAGTAGGTGGGTTGTTGCGTATGGGATAAAGAGGACTTGATACTTAATGCTATGGTTAGGTTTCATGACCTTAATGATCTTCAGTAGTTGCGGATGCTCGCTAGAGTTCCAATCATAAGTGCATATGATCCAATTAGAGAAAATATGTTATCTCATGCCTCTACCTCATATAGAATTGCAAGAATGATTACCAGTACTTGTTATCGATTACCTAGGGAAAAATGACTTTCTTGTTGACAAAAGCTATCCACTTTTATTACCTTGCAATTTATCCGTAGTTTTATTCTCACAAAGTACTTATAGTTTTATTCTTGTTCTAGGTAAAACAAGCGTCAAGTGTGCTTAGAATTGTATTGGTGGTCGATAGAACTTGAGGGAATATTTGTTCTACCTTTAGCTCCTCGTTGGGTTTGACACTCTTATTTATCGAAGAAGGCTACAAACAATCCGCTATACTTGTGGGTTATCAGGGGGGATCCTGCTAGGGAAGGATTTCAACTCCTCCCCCTTCTGTGGCGCCCCAAGGAGGCTTTCCCACCTTGGTGGCAGTCCTCCTCTCCCTCTCCAACCTATATATACTAGAGGATTTCCACCCTTTTTATACACAAGTTTTGGGAGCCTCCTTTAGTTGATCTAGTTCTAGTTCTAGTTGGTCCTTGACTAATTAGAGCTAGCCCTGGCCACCTCAAATCCTCATAATTAGAAGCCATGTGTGGTTCTAATCTCCTCCCTCTACTTCTCTGGCGATGATAAGCTCTGGATCGCGAGGAGCTACTGGATCATGAAGACCGTACGCTTGCAACCAAGTAGAGAGCCTGTGCTTTCGGTCTTCAGTTCGAGGGATCATTTGAGGGCGGTTCGAGGGATTGTCATCAACGTTGGAGGGACTTCAGGTACGATCTACACCGACTTTTCTACTTCTCTGCACTTCGGAGTCGGTAACAATCATTGATCACAACCCATTATGCATCTTCATATTGTTCTTGGGTGATCGTAGGTGTGAAATTTTTGCTTTCTACTACGTTTCCCGACAAATCACTCAACGGTTATGAGCAAGATTAAATTGTATAGTTTTTGATAGATAGATCGAACAAAAATATAAAATACAATAAATAAAAGAAAATTGCAGCAAGGTATTTTTAGTTTTAATATATGATAAAAGATAGACCTGGGGGCCATAGTTTTCACTAGAGGCTTCTCTCAAGAAAATAGCATACGGTGGGTAAACAAATTACAGTTGGAAAAATGATAGAAAAGCAAATAATTATGACGATATCCAAGGCAATGATCATACATAGGCATCACGCCCGAAACAAGTAGACCGAAATGATTCTTCATCTACTACTATTACTCCACACATCGACCTCTATCCAACATGCATCTAGTGTATTAAGTTCATGGAAAACCGGAGTAACGCCTTAAGCAAGATGACATGATGTAGACAAGATAAACTCACGTATGAATAAACCCCATCTTTTTACCCTTAATAGTAATGATACATACGTGTCATGTCCCTTTCTGTCACTGGGATTGAGTACCTCAAGATCGAACCCATTACAAAGCACCTCTTCCCATGGCAAGATAAATCAATCTAGTTGGCCAAACCAAACCAATAAATCGGAGAAGAAATATGAAGCTATATTAATCATGCATAAAAGAGTTCAGAGAAAACTCAAATAATATTCATGGATAGATCTGATCATAAACTCACAATTCCTCAGATCCCAACAAACACACCGCAGAAAGTCATTACATCAAATAGATCTCCAAGAACACCGAGGAGAACATTGTATTGAAGATCAAAAAGAGAGAAGAAGCCACCTAGGTACTAACTATGGACCCATAGGTCCGTGGCAACAAGGACGATGAAGAACCCCTCCGCGATTGAATCCCCCTCCGGCGGAGTACCGGAAAAGTACTCCAGATGGGATCTCTCGAGTACAGAAGCTTGCATCGGCGGGAAAAGTATTTCGTGGACTCCCCTATAGGTTTTATGATTTATGGAAATTTATAGATGCGGAGTTAGGTCAAACGAAGGCTCGTGGGTCCCACTATGTACCAGGGCGCGCTCTGGTGTCTTGTGGGCCACTGCTTCGTCTTCTCGTCCCCTCCCGAAGCTTCCAGGGTCTCTTATTGCCAGAGAAAAATCTCCAAAAAATTCATGGCAATTGGACTTCGTTTGGTATTGATATTCTGCAAAGTAAAAAACATGCAAAAAGCAACAACTGGCACTGGGCACTAAGTTAGTAGGTTAGTCCCAAAAAACGTTATAAAGTTGCTTGTAAATGTATATAAAACATCAAGATTGATAAGATAATAGCATGGAACAATCCAAAATTATAGATACATTGGAGACGTATAAGCCTCGCACGACACGCATCGACCGATGGTCTCCGTCCACACATCCGTCCGTGTCTCTCTGTACCGGCCGTTGTCACTTGATCGGGAACCTCCATCAATCTTCATCCTGCTCGGCTGCATCAGGCCGTTGGGCCCTAGCACTGCCACACACGTGACGCGTCAGACGGTTGGGTCTGTGCTATGCCACTTCGCGCCCTGCTCAGGCGTGTGCCATGAACAGCGCCGTCATTCGGGCGTCCGTTCATGCGTCGCCTTGGTGGCTCGGCCCCTTCATCACTAAGCTGCATCCCCGACCTCTCGTGCAATCAGATTGATCACTCGACCGCTTACGATCTTCCCCATGCATGCTCCTCCGCAGGGCCCGTGAAGATCGTCCCGAATCCAGAGCACCTCCGCAGGTCCCGTGAAGATCATCCCGAGTTCGGCACTCGCTTAAGGGCAAGCGAGGTCGAAGCTTGGGGGAGTTGATACGTCCATTCTTCATCACATTTTCCTACTGTTATTTATAATGTTTTAGGTTAATATTTCATGTCATGAGGCAATTCTAATGAATTTTCTCTCTTGTTTTGCAAGTTTTATAAGAAGAGGGAAATTGCAGGCACCTGGAATTCTGAAAATAGCTACAACAGTTCTTTGGAGCTCCAAATGACCTGAAAATTTATGGAGATTTTTTTAAATCAATAAAAAGTAATAAAAGAAGATTTGCCTGAAGTTGGTATTCGTTCAATATTTTGATGACATGTATGTTGTTCTTCCTCTAGTGGTGTCGTGTGAACGTCGACTACATGACACTTCACCATGTTTGGGCCCAGGGGAAGGCATTGGGGAGTAATAATTAGATGATGGGTTGCCAGAGTGACATAACGTTAAACCCTAGTTTATGTGTTATTTCAGAAGGGGCTGATTTAGATCCATATGTTTCATGCTATGGTTAGATTTATCTTAATTCTTCTTTCGTAGTTGCGGATGCTTGCGAGAGGGGTTAATCATAAGAGGGTTGCTTGTTCAAGTAAGAACAACACCCCAATACTGGTCCACCCACATATCAAATAATCAAAGTAGTGAACATGAATTAACTAAACATAAGGGTAACTCCAACGCACAACCCCATCTTGTCCGCCCGCGTACGTTTGGTGTAAATGGACAGAGCAAGCCCTCCAACGCGTGGGAGCAAATGGACCGTCGTCCCTTTTCTGTCCGTGTTCCACCCATTCCCGACCCAACTTTGGGCTGAGTTTATGGCCGAACGGACATGCGCGGACGGGCGGGGCGCATGCCCTTGTCCTTCCCTGGTCTGCCCGTCGGGGACACAGACCCCCCCTTTTCTCTTCCTCTACCGCCCCCCCCCCCCGACATTGCTGTCGCCACCACCCTCCCAGTCGTGTCACCTTCCACAAGGGCCGTCCGAACCACCACCACGCCATGCCATAGCTGTCTCCACACCGGTGCTCTAGAAAGCATTTTGCCAGAGTTATTCTTGTTGCCGGTGGGAGAGAAGCTATGGCCACTAGCGTCGCCCATCGTCCCCAACCTCTTCCAGCCGGCCATTCATTGCGGCACGCCGCCCACTAGCACCACCGACCCCCAAAACCTTGCTTTGCTGCCTGCGAGGGGAGCGAGATGTGCACTATCTGGCCGCACCTCCAGCACGACCGCAAGGTGATAACCCACAAGTATAGGGGATCGCAACAGTTTTCGAGGGTAGAGTATTCAACCCAAATTTATAGATTCGACACAAGGGGAGCCAAAGAATAATTGCAAGTATTAGCAGCTGAGTTGTCAATCCAACCATACCTGGAGATTAATTATCTGCAGCGAAGTGATCAGTAGCAAATTAGTATGATAGTTTTGATAGTAGTAGCAACAACAATAGTAACAGTAACAGTGATAGCAATATTTTTCTAGCAAGTGTAACAGTAACGATTGCAGTAGTAACCTAGCAAGAACAATATATGGAAAATTCATAGGCATTGGATCGATGAATTTGTTGGATGATATTCATCATATAACAGTCATAACCTAGGGCGATACAACACTAGCTCCAGTTCATAAATATAATGTAGGCATGTATTCCATAAATAGTCATAAGTGCTTATGGATAGAACTTCAATGACATCTTTTGTCCTACCCTCCCTTGGCAGTGGGGTCCAAATGGAAACTAAGGGATATTAAGGCCTCCTTTTAATAGAGAACCGGAACAAAGCATTAACACATATTGAATACATGAACTCCTCAAACTACGGTCATCACCGGAAAGTATCCTGACTTCTGTCACTCCGGGGTTTGTGGATCATAACACATAGTAGGTGACTATAACTTGCAAGATCGGACCTAGAACATAGATATAATGGTGATAACATAAACGGTTCAGATCTGAAATCATGGCACCCGGGCCCAAAGTGACAAGCATTAAGAATGGCAAAGTCATAGCAACATCAATCTCAGAACATAATGGATACTAGTTATCAAGCCCTAACAAAACTAACTCGATTACATGATGAATCTCATCCAACTCCCTCACCGACCAGCGAGCCTACGAAGGAATTACTCACTCTCGGTGGAGAGCATCATGGAATTGGCGATAGAGAAGGGTTGGTGATGATGAAGATCGAAGATCCCCCTCTCCCGAGCCCCAAACGAACTCCAGATCTTCCCCCCGATGAAGAATAGGAGGCGGCGGCGGCTCCATCTCGTGAAACACGATAATTCTTTCTCCTCTATTTTCTCTCCAAAAATGTGAATTTCTAGCATCGAAGATAGGGTCAACGGGGCCACCAGGTGGGGACAGCCCACCTGGGCGCGCCAGGAGGGAGGGCGCGCCCTGGTGGGTTGTGCCCACCCAGGATATAATATGGCAATAGTGGTATCTCGCTAGCCCTTTCTGAGACCACAAAACATAAATGCAGAGCACCTCCAAAGTTCAAGCAGTGACTAAACATTGTAATTCATGGTAGAAAAGATCCAGTCATGATGCACACAATATTAGCTACACACAATGCATGAGGATGACAATAGTGCTCTCAAGATCTCGCACTTATTTGAGAAGGTGATGACTCAACATAAAAATAAATAGATAGTCCCTTCGCAGAGGGAAGCAGGGATTTGCAGTGGTGCCAGAGTCATTTAAAACAGAGGTAAATGAAATTTGGAGAAATGCACCCTTCTTGTTTACTTCGCGACCATTAGTTATCGGTATCTTCCATGCTAAACACATTAGTAGCGGTTCCCAAGCGGTAATAGTAAAGGTTTACTCCCCCTCCACCAACAAACACACTCCACGGCTAACCAAATCCACGGGTGCCATCCATACCAACATCTGTCCTGGGGGAGTTTTGTTTAATTATTTGCGATTTTGAATTCGGGACTAGGAATCCCTATTACTGCCCCTCTCGTGCAAGGACGAGTGAATAAACACTCATCATGGGAATAACCCGCTTAGCATGGAAGATACTGACTACCTCCTGTCACTCTATGAGCAATCCAAGCACACAAAAAGGATATTTATTTGAAGTTTTTAGAGATGGCACATGCAAATTTACTTAGAACTGCAGGGTAATACCGCATATAGGTAGGTATGGTGGACTCATCTGAAATTACTTAGGTTTTAGGATTTTGATGCACAAGCAGTATTCCTGCTTAGTACAGACGAAGGCTAGCAAATAGATTCAGAAGCAGCCAGCTAGAGAGCGAAAACGGTCATGAACATGCAGTATGCATAAGTAACATTGGATACTAGCATGAGTAGGATATGAACACCATGAACATAAATATCATAGAGGCTATGTTGGTTTTGATTCAACTACATGCATGAACATGTGCCAGGTCAAGCCACCCGAACATTCAGAGGAGGATACCATATCATCATACTACATCACAATCATTTTAACGAAATGTTGACATCCAAGATAAATCATTATCCACCCCTAGCTATTTAAGCATGCATGAGAAACTATAACCTCTAATTTTTATTCGTCACATATCATGAGTTTTGCTTGGAGCGTCTTGTATTATATGAATCTTTGCTTGTTTTGATTTTTAGTTTGTCACAATCATCCTTGCTGAACACACTTCTTTGAGAGAGACACACGCATATCATAATTTGCTAGAATACTCTATGGGCTTCACTTCAAATTTTTGAGCTAGGCAGTTGCTCTAGTACTTCACTTATATCTTTTTGAGCACGGCGGTGGTTATATTTTAAATAAATATGTTCTCATGCTTCACTTATAACAATTTGAGAGTTAGTAAAATTTTAAAGAAATATGCTCTCATGCTTCACTTATATCAATTTGAGAGTAAGTAAAATTTTAAAGAAATGCACTCTCATGCTTCACTTAGATTATTTTGGGAGTTGATATGACATTTTTTGAAGAAATATTTATGCTCTCGTGCTTCACTTAGATCTTTTTGAGAGTTAAGAATAGTAATGATAATTTGCACAAGATATGAATCTAGTCCCTAAGTGATAGATATTCAAGTGGGATATAATAAAAACTTTCATGAAGATCATTGGATATTATAAACATGATTCCTTGCAATAGTTTTGCGATATGGAGATAATAATATGTGAGTCATGTTGGTGAGTAATTATGCTTTAGTAAAAATATTGGTGTTAAGGTTTGTGATTCCCTATGCAAGCACGAAAGTCAATAGTTATGTAAAGAAGTTACATCCTACTTGTGGTGCGTTATTCAGTATTAGTTATGTTTAATGCTCATTTTTATTTCTTGGTTGGTCGCTTATGAATCTATTTGCTAGCCTTCATTTGTACTAAGCGGGAATACTGCTTGTGCATCCAACTCCTTAAACCCAAAGTTGTGCCAAACGAGTCCACCATACCTACCTATATGCGGTATTTCCATGCCATTCCAAGTAAATTTGTATGTGCCAACTCTAATTTTAAAAATGAATTTCCTTTTTGTGTGCCCGTACCACTCATGAAGCGGCAGGGGGTGGCCAATATTTTCGAAGCTAGTTAGGTTATTTTCAAGATGAGAGCTTATTCACTTGTCATTGCATGAGAGTGTGGCGGGTAATAGGGATGCCCAGTCCAGAAATTATTTTTTATATGTTGTTCAATAATAAATTCCTTGGAAAGTGTTGGTATGGAGGGCACCCATGGATACGGCTAGCCATGGATTGTGCGAGAATGGTGGAAAACGAAATAAAATTTATTGTACATTTGGTAACCTCCTATGATTTATCTAGCATGGAAGATATTGGGAATTCTTGGTCGTTTTTGTTGACGGGAAAAACATGTCTCTCAAAACAATTCTATCTCTCAATTTAAGCTTTGAGCTCTTGCACCTCTACAAATCTCTGCTTCACTCTGCGAAGGGCCTATCTATTTACTTTTATGCACTTTTTATTTTATTGACTCTCCATCTTCTCTTATAAAACACCAACTAGGGAACACTATTGTCATACTCGTACATTGCATATAGCTAATATTTGAGTGTGCTTCATGAGTGGATCAATGATTGAGCACAATGGGCTAGGGATAGCTTTCTTTAGCATTGATATTTTTGAAGACATGGTTGCTTGTTGATATGCTTGAGTATTGATGTCTTTATGTCAAATTATAGACTATTGCTTTGAATCACTTAAAGTCCATGCTACGAAATTTAAGAATATGTGATGAACATGATAGGCGGTATTCCACATAAAAAATTCCATTTTTATCATTTACCTACTCGAGGACGAGCAGGAATTAAGCATGGGGATGCTGATACATCTCAAACTTATCTATAATTCCTTTTTGTTCCATGTTGTTACACTATTAATCTTGGATGTTTTATATACATTTACTAGTAACTTTATATCATATTTTGGGACTAACCTATTAACTTAGTGCCCAGTGTAGTTGTTGTTTTTTGCTTTGCAGAATATCAATACCAAACGAGTCCAAATGCCATGAAACTTTTTGGAGATTTTTTCTGGCTGGAAGATACCCTGGAAGCTTCTGGAGGCCACGAGAGGAGGCTCGTGGGGCCCACTAGGCACCAGGGTGCGTTAGGGGCCTCCAGCGTGCCCTGGTGGGTAGTGGAGCCCACATGAACCACCTTGACCTACCCCCGACTCTATAAATACTCTAAAATCCCAGAAACCCTAGGGGAGTTGAAGAAATACTTTTTCCGCCGCCGCAAGTTCCAGAACCACGAGATCCAATCTAGAGGCCTTTTCCAGCACTCTGCCGGAGAGGGCAGTGATAACGGAGGGGTTCTTCATCATCCTTGCTGCCCCTCCGATGATGCGTGAGTAGTTTACCATAGACCTACGAATCCATAGTTAGTAGCTAGATGACTTCTTCTCTCTTTTTGATCTTCGATACAATGTTCGCCTTGATGTTCTTGGAGATCTATTTGATGTAACTCTTTTTGCGGTGTGTTTGTTGGGATCCGATGAATTGTGAGTTTATGATTTGATCTATCCATGAATATTATTTGAGTCTTCTTTTGAACTTTTTATGCATGATTGTTATAGCCTCGTATTTATTCTCCAATTTATTGGTTTGGTTTGACCAACTAAATTGATTTATCTTGCCATGGGAGAGGTGCTTTTTGATGGGTTCGATCTTGCGGTGCTCAATCTTAGTGACAGAAAGAGACATGACATGCATGTATCGTTGCTATTAAGGGTAACAAGATGGGGTTTATTCACACATGAGTTTATCTTCTCTACATCATGTCATCGTTCTTAATGCATTACTCCATTTTTCCATGAACTTAATACCCTAGATGCATGCTGGATAGCGGTCGATGTGTGGAGTAATAGTAGTAGCTGCAAGCAAGAGTCGGTCTACTAATCTTGGACGTGATCCCTATATACATGATCATTGCCTTGGATATTTTCATGATTATTTGCTTTTCTATCAATTTCCCAACAGTAATTTGTTTACCCACCGTATGCTATTTTCTTGAGAGAAGCCTCTAGTGAAAACTATGGCCCTGGGTCTATTTTCTATCATATATTAAAACCAAAAATACCTTGCTGCAATTTTCTTTTATTTATTTTATTTTGTGTTTTAGTTATATCTATTTATCAAATCCTATAAAATTTAATCTATCTCAATACCGTTGAGAAATTGACAACCCCTTTATGCGTTGGGTTGCAAGTGTTTGTTGTTTGTGTGTAGGTGTTGTTTACATAGTGTTGCTTGGTTCTCCTACTAGATTGATAACCTTGGTTTCATAACTGAGAGAAATACTTATCTCTACTGTACTACATCATCCCCTCCTCTTCGGGGAAATCGCAACGTAGCTCACAAGTAGTTGGGCAATACAAGGGGCATGTGGAAGGATGCCACTATTGTACTTGAAGATGTGGCTTCACAAGATCTGTGGATATGGTATTCTTTCTTCGGCATGGCTGGTTCTACGAATGATATTAGTGTTCTTCAGAGTTCTCCGGTTTTTGCAAGGCTTGCAGAAGGCCACTCCCCGGAGGTCAACTTTGAGGTCAAATGGCCACCATTACAACAAGGGTATTACCTAGCTGATGGTATCTATCCTCGGTGGTCCACTCTTGCGAAGACCATACCCAATCCGCAAGGAGAGAAGAGACAGAGATTTTTCCAAATGTAGGAGAGTGCTAGGAAGGATGTGGAGCGTGCTTTCGGTGTGCTTCAGTCTCGGTGGGGTATCGTTCATAACCCTGCATTGACATGGAGCATGAAGAAGCTTTGGGAGGTGATGACTGCTTGTGTGATCATGCACAACATGATAGTGGAGGATGAGCGCGATGATAGCATCTACGACCAAGGGTTTGATTTCCAGTGTGAAAATGTTGAGCCTGAGCATCCACCTCCTGCAACCTTTGAACAATTTGTCGAGTTTCATCGGCAATTGCGTGATTGGCATACTCATGTCTAGCTCCAGGATGACTTGGTTGAGCACATCTGGACTCACACTCGCAACCAATAGATCTATCTATCAGTTTAGTTTATTTTCGTGCAAACAAATTTCAATTGGATTGTAATAAGACTATTTGACATTATTTTTATTTCGATTGGGTTGTAATAAGACTATTTCGGATGTACAACTATTGCCATGTTTAATTTAAGATATTTTTTATTCTCGAACGGACAAGATGCAGCCGAAAGGCGGCTGTATGTTGGGCGCACGGCTGGCGCATCCACAAATTCGGGCGGACACGACCCCATTGCCACCCCCAAACGGACGAAAAGCAGATGAAACGGACGTCCGTTTGGGGTCGTGCATTGGCGTTGCCCTAATGAACGTGACTAGACGAGAATTCCCAAGTGTCCTAAGAAATACTTTCGGCTTGTCCTTTACTATAAAAAGGATTGGGCCACCTTGCTACACTCTTGTTACTATTAATATTGTCACTTGTTACTTGTTACGAATCATCTTACTATCAAACTACTTGTTACTGCTACTTTAGTACTTGCAGAGAATACCTTGCTGACAACCGCTTATCATTTTCTTCTGCTCATTGTTTGGTTCGACACTATTACGTATCGAAAGGACTACGATTGATCCCATATACTTGTGGGTTATCATCGCCACCTCCTCTTCTGTGTATCCCACCTTTAGCGACTTGCATAACATGTCTGATGGCATTGGGATGGCACCGCCGGTGACTCCGGTGCATCGCCTCCTCCTCCTCCTCGTCAGCGCAGTCGAGATCCTCCTCCGCCAATTACCAGAACCGACCTCCAACACGCCGGGAAGATGTAACATCCCAAATTTTCAATTTGGAATGTTATACATTAGATCATCATTGCATATCATATTTTAGTGCATTTAGGCTTGATCCTATAAGTTCTACGCAACTCAAGGACCCAAGGAGAGAGTTGGGAATTTCATTATTTTCACACTGGAGTTTCCTCGAATTTTTGGAAAGAGGATCGTTTGATTTTAATTATTTTCTCTTCAAGTATTTCTTTTATTAAAATAAAAGAGAGAGGATAAAATGACTTCCTCAAAATAAATAAATATTGGAGATTTAATGTTAAAATCAAATAAGATTTTTATTCGGAGTTTTATCGCTATTTTATTTGAATTAGGAAAGATATGCGTTTTTAAAAATTGCACTAGAGTCCCAAATAAATGTTCACCTTGTACGACTTATTTTTAGAGGACGGGGAAAATTTATTTCAGGATTTTTGGAGTCCGTTTAGTATTTCTTTTCTTTCTTTTTCTGCACGTCAGGATTTTTTTTTTAAAAAAGGAAACCGACTCGAGCAGACGCTGAAGGGACTCCGCCGGGGGCTTTTATAAGCCGCCAATGAGCCCCATAGCCCAACAGCCCACCCGACGCCGCCAAAACCCTGAAGGCTTGCCAATACCGCCATTACCGCTTGCCGCCGCCATGTCGCTTCGCTAGCCGCATTGCCAAGGCTTAGCTTGCGCCACAAGACGAGTCAAGACGCCGCTCACCCTCACCCGACCCGCCGGAAGTAGCCGCCTCGGTTTTCATGAGAAAACCGATTGTTTTTTTTTTGAAACCCTAGATCCGTTTTTTAGATACGGTTCGGCTTATTTTTTATTTCCGGTTTAGTTATTTAGCGAACGCCCGTTCGTACGTTCGTTTTAACGAACGGTTTGCACCGTTTAACCGCAGGCAGCGAACGTTCGTTCGTTAGTCTCTTCGTCAGTTTTTCTTTTTCTCGGATTTTTCGCGATTATTTTCGATCGCGATTTCTGATTCGATTTTCGTTTTAGTTTAACTTTTCGCTCGTTTATCGGAATCGGGCGACTCAAGAGCCTAGTATTTCGTCTCGAAACCCTCTTTCTGTTTAATCAACTTAAACAAGTTTTTGCTATTGTAAAATTTGACTTTAGTCCAGATTAGTAAACGAAGCTTGTTTCTTTCGAAGTTTGAGTTTCGTTGCTTCGTTTGGTTTGATTCTTTTTACAAACCGGAGTTCTTAAGTTGAACTTTCTGGTTAGATCTTTCTATTTGAGTTTTACCCGTGCGTCTTGCTTGATTGCTTATTTTATGCTCGTTTGTTTGCGATAGAGTACCCAGAGTGTGAAGCGTGTTACTACGAGTCTCTAGGTTTCACGGATCATCAACTAGGCAAGTAACACTTTGATCATACCTCTTACTACCCAGTTTTATTGCATTACATCAATCCTCAAACAATTGCATGGTTAGGATCTGATTAAATTGTGGGTTTGGGAAGTAGATGAGGTAGTACCTATTCACATGTTATTATCAAACCTATGGGAGTTACTTCTACGTTGCTTATATTGCTATGCTATGCTCGTAGACATGGTTTGGGTTTGAGAGTATTCATGACTGATTTGAGCATTGTAAATTAATGGTTTAACTTAAGGTGGCAACTTTAATACACATATGGGCTGATTGAGGCACCTGGGGAACCCAGTGATTGCCTGTATTGTTGGAAATCCCGGGGTACCGTGTGATTCTCCTATGGACTGCCACCCAGGCTCAAAGGGATCATGAGATTATTCATGCTAGAAACTTCCGTGTGCAGCCACAAGCCATTATGGGCTCTGGAATAGTTGAGTATGTTGTGTGACCTCTTTCAGTGGTAGGCTAGGGGATGTAGGTGGTACTGTCTACCCAGAGTAAAGAGTTAACGCTTCTGAAAGACTGTGTCTCGGTCATCCGTTTCTCAAACACCATGTAGTGTGACAAATCCAACGGACGAGATCGAGTCTTGTGGGGAAAAGTGCACAAACCTCTGCAGAGTATACAAACTAATCATGATTAGCTGTGTCCCCGGTTACAGACATCTTGAGTATCTGAATCTTGGATTTTCATGTGGATCTCATCACTCTTAATATAATTTGATTGGGTTTAAATTACTTTTAATTGGGATTGAGATGGGGTTTACCATTCTCAATGTTTAACAACTACCATGATAGTTAAATAAAATTTATTACTTTGTTGTAGGAAAAAATTGGCTTTTCGCAAAACATATTAACCATACAGCCTCCACCAGCCATATATGCATGTAGTGATAGCCTTATTATGTTCATTACTCTTTTGTGTTACATTGCCAACATATTCCATGTGCTGACCCGTTTTTGGGCTGCAAGGTATCATGTTGAAGACTTTTCAGACGACGAGTAAGGTGCCTTGGGTCGTGGTCTTTCACTAAGTGATGACGTTGGAGTTGATGGACTCACTTTATCTTCCAAGCCTTCCGCTGTTATCGTATTAGATGGCCTTAAGCCATATTTATTGTAATAAGTTCTCTTTTGAGACATTCGATATAATAAGTGTGTGATTTCTACTCTGTTATAAATCCTCGAAATCTGTGTGTCAAGATTACCGATCCAGGGATGACACTGATGCACAGAGATCAGACTGTTTGAGGTCTGGTCGCTACAAGATAGTATCAGAGCACACGCTTACTGTAGGACACGACCACTAAGCTAAAGCCCTAGATCACTACTCTCTTCTCATTTCTGACTTCTCTCCATTTTCTACTCTTTAGGATGGCGGATGTAAGGATCAAGTTCACGCAACTGGATGAAGACACCCCTTTCGGACGCCACTTGAAGGAAGTCACTAGGTAACTGAACATTGGAATACCAAGCTTCACCGGGATTTACAACGCCACTTTACCAGAAGTGGAGCGCTGGATGATTCAAGTTCAAGTTCCAGGAAGGACATTTACGCCAGTCACTGAGCCCAGAGAGATTTCCTTTGATGTACCAACCTGGAGTCTAGGAAAGAGCATGGCAGCCCACATCACCATGGGACGCACTAGAGAAGTTTACCACAAGGATCTCAAGGATACGATCTACCAGATTTGTGGGCGCCGAGATGAGCAATGGGAGATGTTCAGCACCAGGAAGGATAGATCGATTGCAGCTTTCATCCAGGAGTTAAACCAGCACATTCAACGCCAGGAGAACCAGATGTGTGCAGGCATGACAGATTTGAAGAAGGCGATGACAAGGATCACGGAGCTGGAGGAAGAACTCAAGGCTACTCGCGAAGATTATGAGGAAGAAATTGTCGTACTAGTGGAGAAGAATGAAGACCTGACAAGGAAGCTGGGAGTATTCATGAGAGACTCCGCGCCTGGAGGAGAAGACGACGATTCCACTTGCCCGGAGAACTACATCATCATCGACGACACCGACTTGGACCCTGACGATAGCGATGATGACGACATTGATGAAGCTGGAGCAGATATCATGGAATCTTCGACCGATCAATTCTTCTAGTCGACCAACATATCAGTAGTAGTATTCCACCATGTATATATTATAGTCCGAGCACTTTTGTAATGATAGTTCTAGATCGATTGTATGCCCTTGCTTGATTGATTGAGTGATATGTTTGTGTTTGTCTCACGTGCATATGGGTAGTGTTTTCCCCCTAGACCTTATTCTATTCTGATTTCTCACCTTTTCTGCACCCAGCAGCTGCCTCCGAGACGCGACAATGGATTTGCTTTCCGCGGAGCTCACTTTCAGTTGATCCAGCGAGAATGCATTGATGCGTATACTAGTCCAGAATCAGAATCAGGGGAACAACAACAACACACCACCACCACCACCACCAGTTGATCCCGTTTTCTAAGGCTGAATCCACCGGTGTTCTCCAGTAGCACCGAGCTGATAGTTGCAGATGATTGGCTCCGAAAGATTGGAAGGGGGTTGACCACTACAGGATGCACAGATGTGGAGAGAGTGCGTTTTGTCGCACATCAGCTTGATGGACCCGCAGCATCATGGTGGGAGAATTTCACAGCCACTTACCCCATTGACACAGTGACATGGGACCCGGTTTGACAAGCTTTTCAAGACCGCCCATGTATCAGCAGGAGCTATGGCCATGAAGAAGTGTGAGTTTCGCAACTTACGCCAAGGAGGACACACCGTTGGCCAGTATGTGGATGACTTTAGTAAGCTAGCACGTTATGCCCCAGATGACATTGCTACGGATGCAGCTAAACATGAGAAGTTTCGGGAAGGACTGAATGATGAGCTGAGCATGCAGTTGATGGTGGCAAACTTTAATAACTACCAGGAGTTGGTAGATAGAGCTCTCATGATTGAAGGGAAGCAGTAGCAGATTGACAACCGCAATAGGAAGTATGGACAAGGGAAGTATAATTCTGGAGCTCAGCAGAGACCCCGTTTTACCCCGAACTCGGGAGGAACCCTTCAGCATAACCATGGAGGTCAAAATCACCCTGGAAGAAGTTCACACAACCATAGTGGCTCCAAGAACGGGAATTGTAATGGAGGAAGCAACGGACATAACCGTTCCAACCTAGCAACGCCCGCCAAGAAAGATCTAAGCCACGTTACTTGCTACAAGTGCCAGAAGACTGGACATTACGCCAATGAATGTCCTGAAGCTAAGAACGGAAACGGCAATGGAAGCTCTGGGAAGAAGCCCAACCCTTTCAACAGGGGACAAGTGAACCACGTTAGCATGGAGAAGGCTGAAGCGCAACCCGATGCAGTAATAGGTAAGTTTTTGGTTAAGTCATTTACTGCAGTCGTACTTTTTGATACTGGTGCATCACATTCATACATATCAAGGGGATTTGAGGATAAGTTTAAACTGCCAACCCAAGCCCTTAGGTCACCCATGTTAGTAACCTCTCCAGGAGCGGAGTATATGGCTAGCCTATGGTGTGATCGGTTACCATTAAGGATTGGTAACTACCTGTTTCCCTCGGACCTAATAGTATTGGAGTCACAAGGACTGGATGTGATATTAGGCATGGATTGGTTATCGAAGTATGGAGGGAACATTGACTGCGCCAGTAAGTCGATTTAGCTTACCACCCCAGAAGGAAGAAGGATCAAGTATGTATCCCGGCATGTGCTGAATAGGACTCAAGTGAATTCCTTATCAGGACTTGTATAGGAGGAAGTACCAGTGGTGAAGGATTTTCCGAATGTATTTCCAGAAGAGTTGCCAGGCATGCCACCGGATAGAGACATTGAGTTTTTGATCGAGCTTTTGCCAGGCACAGGGCCAATATGTCAGGACCCCGATTCCAAGTCACATCGACCTAGCTGGTAACACCTCATATCACTTTGTGGCCTCGCGCACGGTATTCCCACGGGTGTCGCCTTACCATGGCCTGGGACCGTTTGCGTCTTTTGGCTCACGTATAAGACAGTGCCGCTAGCATCCACATGACAAAGAACCCGGGCCGACATGGCTAGTCGTGAACCCAAAGCGGCACTAACCTATGGGGACAGGCATACATGAATCACATCGAGCATGTCGGTCATCAACGTATATATTCGGGCTGTAACCTTTGGGCTAACAGGACTCCAAAGATACCGGGTAGCAGGCTAGGCAGGACTCCGAATACCACCGCGTGACATTTCCCGAAGGAACAGACATAGGAACGAAGTGAATCACATGCCCCGATCAAGTGTCCAAGCGGTAGTCTTTGGGCTAGCGAGACTCGGTGAACCGGGCTGTAGAGGACTACTATCGCCGGAAGCACGAGACTTACATTTCCCCATATGAGAGGCTGCCAAGGATAAACAACTAGTTTGTCGGATCCCACTCATACCAAGCATTTCAATCATACACGCATAATATGCCGATATGAGTAAATACAACAAGGCATCACAACAAAACTCTACAACTCAAGTACTTTATTTAAAAGGCCCGAGGAGCCATACATAACATAGTCATACGGTAGGGGTCACATGACCCAACACTCAAGTCATACAATCATACAAGCACATGCGGAAGCAAACTAGTCTCGAGTACAGACTCTAGAAAGAAAGAAAGCTTGTTGGAGCCTTTCTATCTACAATGGCCCTTCACAAGTCTTAGATCGCCACCTGGGTGGCTAATTCACTCGTCGATGTCAAGGTCTACATAGAACCCATCGGAAGGGGCAGTGTTGTCGTCTGAAAAACATTAATTAAGCAAACATGAGTACGGAGGTACTCAACAAGTCTTACCACAGAATCCTATCATACATGCACATTCCCAAGAAGGTGGTGGAGTTATTTGCAGCAAGCCAGCTTTGACTCTTGGCTAAGCTATCCTACGTGACACCACTTGGAAAGCATTTGTCGCACACGAGTCCACTAATCACCATCACAATACTCCACCGTGGATCCTCTCTCGTCATCCCACGAGAGGGCCATCCACGATACTCACACTTATCTTGAGGCTTTTAGTAGTATCCATTTACTTGTCTATGAACTGATATAGGTAACCCAGAAGTCCTTCTCCGTGGACACGGCTATTCGAATAGATCATATTAAACCCTGCAGGTGTACTTCTTCACACGCTCTCACCACTTACCGCCTTTTACACGACATGTACTCGGCAACCTTCAAGCGGAAGCCCAACGTGGGTGTCGGCCACAGCCTACCTAAACACACAAGTCCCAAGTCCAGGTTGATCGCCTATTCGGGTTCCATCCACAGGGATTCCGGCCGAGGTTTCCCATACAGCCCCGAACGATGTGTGCAGGGGTTCCCGAGACACCAAGCAGGCGAATCGGTACAGACCCACGGTGCCTACCGCAACACAACCCACCCCTATGGTCAGCGCTATGCGGCGGCCCTGACATGCTACAAACACCGTAAACTACTTGCAACTCGGATGAGGACAAGAGTGGTTAAGAAGCCGAGAGGGTCCATTGGTTTCGGGCCCAATGCGTGGTAGTAACTGCTTTCATGGATCACAAACACAGATCTCAGTTCTTAGGATCGGCTTCAATGAAACAACCCACCATGTACTCCTACATGGCCTCTCATCGATACCTTTTACCAAAACGTGTTCAACACTTTCACTCTTGAATCAACACAACCTTTCACTCCAGTCCATCATCCCGATGAGCGGACTGACACAACTCTAAGCATAGCAAGCATAGCATGGTAGGAATCACAAACATGGCTCAATCAACTCCTACACATACTAGTGGGTTTCATCTAGTTCTTGTGGCAATGACAGTCATGCAAAGGAAGTGGGTTCAACTACCGCATGACACAACAGTTTGAATCGCGTTGTCTTAATGCAATAAACGAGAGCGAGAAGCGAGAACATGGGTTTGTATCGGAATGATCAATGAGTTGCTTGCTGATGGAACTGGGGTAGAGTAACGCCCTTGGATGGATAGTCGAGGTTATCCTCGAGGCGGGGACCTATCACGAAAAAAGCATATCGAAAGTAAACACACATGACAATATGCAACAATATGATGCATGCTATGACATGGCAATATGGATGTGTGTTGGCCTAATGCAAGCTGAAACAATAGGGGATGAACTCATTTGAATCAAAGATTCAAATGATAGCTCATTTGAAATAGCCCTAAAGGTGCATTATATTATTCTGGTTAAACAGCAAGGTTAACTTGTTTTAACATGCATGAAACCTGTACCAATGGATAGAGTGGATTTTTCTGATAATTTTTCATATATAAATCTTTGCATTTGGAGTTATAGATTAAAAGTTATAAGCATTTGAAATTTGAATTATATTATGGAATTTACTATATTAGAATAAATCCAGAAATTGAATTAATACGTCGACCATGCGCCAAGATGACGTCGAGAGTCAATCTGGGACGTCGGGTCAAACCCGATGGGGTCCCGCATATGTCGTGGTAATTAACTTAATTAAAGTTTAATTAAAACTAACCTATTTAGTTAGCAGGGCTGGGCCCCATCTCGCCGCTGACTGTCGGGGTCAACGAGGGCCCGCAGTGGTCAACGCCCACGCCGGCTGCACCGGCGACTAGCCGGGCGAGCCCGACACGGCGAGGGAGAGTGTGTTTGGCGATTCCGGCGACCAAACGAAGTCATGGAAGGTAGCTACGGGTAGCTAGGAGCAACCCGCGACTACTGGTGGAGTCAGTTGGGGTCGGGTGGCCGGAGTTGGCGCCGGCGACGAGCTAGGCGGCCGCCGGGGTTCGGCCAACAATGAGCTAGGGGTTAGAGGGCTCGGTGAGGTGCGGGAAGTACAAGGTAGACCCCTTGGGGTGCGGTGAATGCAACGGACACCATGGGGTGGCCGGAGAGTGACCGGGGCACGCGTCGGCGACGAGCTCCACGGCGAGTGCGGGTGTGATCGTGGCTCGGTTGCTACGTTGCTCGAGGCGCGAGAGAGAGGGAAGGGAGTTAGGTAGGCTCACGAGCGACGTGTAGAAGCCCTCGTCGAGGTCGGGGATGAACCGGAGCGACGGCGGCGCATTTAAAGGGATCTCCGCGACGGCGAGCTCGGTTGAGGTCGGTGGGATGGATTCGGTGCACTAGAACGAGCGGGACTCGGCTGGCTAGGGGTAGTGGAGTGCGCGGAGCTCTGGACATGATGAGGAGGAGCATGGACGGCGGGGAGCACGACTACGGCGGTGAAAGGGCGAGACGGCGTCGGCCAAGATGGGGAGAGCGAGAGAAGCGAGCCGGGAGGAGAGGGGTGTCCAGGGGGTTCGGAGAGAGGGGAGGTCGGTCCTCGTCCGCGGCTGGGCGAGGGAGCGGCGAGGCGGCGACAGGTGCGTGGCACCCATGCGGTGCCTGGCCGCCGAAAGCACTGCTGCCTGCTCGTTGAGCCAAGCAGCTGGCCGCTGGATCACGGGCAGTGGGCCGGTGGGTGCGCTGTAAGTTTTCTGTTTTTTTAATCTTTGCTAATTTCCTGCAACTTTGTGGGGTTTTCTAAAATACCAAAACAGTTTTAAAAATCACCAAAATGCTCCTGGTCCCTTGTTGGAATATTTCCAACATGAAACATTTTGGTTTGGTAATTTTGGACATTTAAAATATTTTATATAATTTGAAATGCTCAAGTTTAAAAACTTATGAATTAATCCAAGGACCTTTGGATGACCTAGAAAATGATGCAACACCTTTGACATAGGCTCTGAACCAAAGAAAATATGATGAGCATTTTGAAGGGCATTTCAGGTTCATTGAAATAATTTTTATTAAACCCTAGTTGAGTTAAAGGGGGGGGGGGTTGTTAGGGGGTTTCCTGTCTTCCCCATTTCAAATTCAAATGAAATTTAAACATGATGCACACCCTAATGCATGGTCTAACTGGGATGTGACACAATATCTAAGAGACCGTACAGAATGCCCGCAAAGGATTTGGAGGAAATTAAGAAGCAGATTAAGGAGTTACTAGATAAGGGCTATATTCGCCCAAGTTCGTCACCTTGGGGATTACCAGTACTTTTAGTGGAGAAGAAGGTTGGATCGTTGAGAATGGTTGTTGATTATCGAGCATTGAATGAGGTAACGATCAAGAACAAGTACCCACTGCCGATGATCAATGATTTGTTTGATCAGCTGCAAGGAGCTAAAGTGTTTTCTAAGATCGATCTGTGATCAGGGTACCACCAGCTGAAGATTCGAGAGCAGGATATACCTAAGACAGCTTTTACCATGAGGTACAGGCTATACGAGTATACCGTTATGTCATTTGGTCTGACTAACGCACCTGCCTATTTTATGAACATGATGAACAAAGTGTTTATGGAGTTTTTGGATAAGTTCATCGTGGTGTTCATTCATGATATTTTGGTCTACTCGAAGAACGAAGAGGAACATAAGGAGCATTTGCGTTTGGTACTTGGGAAACTCAGAGAACATCAGCTATATGCCAAGTTCAGCAAGTGTGAGTTTTGGCTGAAGAAAGTTGGATTCCTTGGACATGTTATATCTGGAGAAGGAATAGCGGTAGACCCCAGCAAAGTTATCACTGTGACAAATTGGGAGGCACCCACGTCAGTTGGAGAGATCCGGAGTTTTCTTGGACTCGCGGGATACTACCGGAGGTTCATTGAGAATTTCCCGAAGATATCAAATCCTATGACGGAGTTGTTGAAGAAGGACACCAAGTTCAAATGGACTGAGGAATGTGAGGCCAGTTTTCAGGAGTTGAAGAGACGCTTGGTTACATCACCAGTGTTGATTCTACCAGATCAACGAAAGGATTATGAAGTGTTTTGAGACGCTTCTCATCGAGGACTTCGAGCCGTACTTATGCAGGAGGGAAGAGTTGTTTCATATGCCTCATGACAGCTTATACCCCATGAGTTGAATTACGCTACCCATGATTTGGAGTTAGCAGCCGTAGTGCATGCGTTGAAGACTTGGAGACATTTTCTCATTGGAAACCATTGTGAGGTATACACGGATCACAAGAGTTTGAAGTATATCTTCACGCAGAAGGAGTTGAGTCTCAGGCAGAGGAGATGGTTGGAACTCATTAAGGATTACGATATGAAGTTGCATTATCATCCCGGAAAGGCTAACGTAGTAGCCGATGCGTTGATCCGCAAGAGTCATGTCAATACACTCATGACTGGAGAGTTACCCAAGGAGTTAGCGGAGGATCTTCGTGAGCTATGTTTGGAAATAGTTCCGAGAGGTTATGTAGCAGCACTGGAAATTCAGTCAACTTTGATGAATAAGATCAGGGAAGCTCAGAAGATGGACAAGGAGATTGCCGAGTTAAAGGAAAGAATGAGCAAAGGAAAAGCTAAGGGATTTCGTGAAGATGAGCACGATGCCCTATGGTTTGAGGACCGCGTTTATGTGCCTAATGATCCGGAGATCAGGAAGTTGATTCTGCAAGAGGCCCATGATTCGCCATATTCGATTCACCCAGGAAATACCAAGATGTATCTGGATTTGAAGGATAGTTTCTGGTGGACCGGAATGAAGAAGGATATTGCGGAGTATCAGAGAGTGAAGTAGCAGTTTGTGATGTGTGCCAGAGAGTGAAGGCTGAGCATCAGAAGCCAACATGATTGCTACAACCATTGCCGATACCCGAATGGAAGTGGGACAAGCTAGGCATGGATTTTATCACGGGATTACCCAAGAATCGTTCAGGCTATGACTCGATATGGGTTGTAGTTGATCGTTTGACGAAAGTTGCCCATTTCATCCCAGTAAAGACCACTACACCAGTGCTAAGTTGGCAAAGATATACATGACCAAGATCGTATGTCTGCATGGAGTTCCGAGGACCATTGTATCAGATAGAGGAACCCAGTTTACCTCCAAGTTTTGGATTCAGTTGCATGAAACTTTGGGAACCAGGCTAGAGTTCAGTATAGTTTTTCACCCGCAGACAGATGGACAGACTGAGAGAGTCAATCAGATTCTGGAGGACATGTTGAGAGCTTGTGCGCTAGACTATGGATCTAGTTGGGACGATAATTTGTCGTATGTAGAGTTCTCGTACAACAACAGCTATCAAGCCAGTTTGAAGATGGCCCCTTTTGAAGCATTGTACGGAAGGAGGTGCAGAACGCAATTGTTGTGGGATGAAGTTGGAGATCGACAGTTGTTTGGACCAGATTTGATAAAAGAGTCTGAAGAGAAGGTTAAGCTGATGCACGATAGACTCAAGGTAGCACAATCCAGGCAGAAGAGCTATGCGGATTCTAAACGCAAGGAGACAGTTTACGAAGTCGGAGACAGAGTGTACCTTCGTGTATCACCACTTCGAGGAGTGAAGCGTTTTGGAGTTAAGGGAAAGTTTGCCCCGAGATTTGTAGGACCTTACCGTGTTTTGTAACGTATGGGAGAAGTTGCTTACAGGTTGGAATTGCCCGAAGGATTGTCAAGAGTTCACAATGTATTTCATGTTTCCCAGTTAAAGAAGTGCCACGCAGAGATGGCTGATATCCCTCTGAGAGATACAATGCCACTGGAAGCGACGCAGTTGGATAGCGACTAGACCTACGAGGAGAAGCCAGTTAAGATTCTTGATTTTGCCAGTCGAGTTACGCGTAGCAAAGTTATCAAGTTTTGCAAAGTTCAGTGGAGCCACCGTACCGAGGATGAAGCCACCTGGGAACGAGAGGAAGACCTACGGAAAGATCACCCTCGCCTATTTTCTAGCCAACCCGAATCTCGAGGGCGAGATTCATATTAAGGGGGGGTAGGTTTGTAACATCCCAAATTTTCAATTTGGAATGTTAAACATTGGATCATTATTGCATATCATATTTTATTGCATTTTGGCTTGATCCTAGAAATTCTACGCAACTCAAGGACCCACGGAGAGAGTTGGGAATTTCATTATTTTCATACTCGAGTTTTCTCGAATTTTTGAAAAGAGGATCGTTTGATTTTAATTATTTTCTCTTTGAATATTTATTTTATTAAAATAAAAGAGAGAGGATAAAATGACTTCCTCAAAATAAAGAAATATTGGATATTTAATGTTAAAATCAAATAAGATTTTTATTCAGAGTTTTATCACTATTTTATTTGAATTAGGAAAAATATGCGTTTTCCAAAATTGCACTAGAGTCCCAAATAAATGTTCACCTTGTCCGACTTATATTACGGGGAAAATTTATTTTAGGATTTTTGGAGTCCATTTAGTACTTCTTTTCTTTCTTTTTCTGCATGTTAGGATATTTTTTTTTAAAGGAAACCGACTCCGGGCCGTACCCGAGCGGGACTCCGCCCGGGGGGGCTTTATAAGTCGCGTCGACAGAGTCCCTTAGCCCAACAGCTCACCCGCCGCTGCCGAAACCCTAGCCGCCGCCCGTGCTAGCCCGCTGACCGCCATATTGCCGCCCGCGCCAACTTCGCTTATTGCCGACGCCGCCATTGCCGCTGCCACCGCCCAGCGCCGCCTTCTAGCCGCCGCCCGCCGCCACCGTCGCCTCCCCAGCAGCGCGCCGCAAGAACCGAGCCGCCGTCGCCGCCGCCCGTCTCGCCCGACCACGGAGGTAGCCGCCGCCGCCTCAGTTTTCGCGAGAAAACCAATCGATTTTTTTTCGAAACCCTAGATTCATTTTTTAGATCCGGTTCGGTTTATTTTTTTCGGTTTAGTTATTTAGCGAACGCCCGTTCGTACGTTCGTTCTAACGAACGGTTTTCACCGTTTAACCGCAAGTAGCGAATGTTCGTTCGTTAGTCTGTTCGTCAGTTTTTCTTTTTCTCGGATTTTCCACGATTAGTTTCGATCGCGAATTCTGATCCGATTTTCATTTTAGTTTAACATTTCGCTCGTTTATCGGAATCAGACGATTCAAGCGCCTAAAGTTTCGTCTCGAAACCCTCTTTCTGTTTAATCAACTTAAACAAGTTTTTGCTACAGTAAAATTTGACTTTAGTTCAGATTAGTAAACGAAGCTTGTTTCTTTCACAGTTTGAGTTTCGTTGCTCCGTTTGGTTTGATTATTTTTGCAAACCGGAGTTCTTAAGTTGAACTTTCTGGTTAGATCTTTCTATTTGAGTTTTACCAGTGCGACTTGCTTGATTGCTTATTGTATGCTTGTTTGTTTGCGATAGAGTACCCGGAGTGCGAAGCGTGTTACTACGAGTCTCTAGGTTTCGCGGATCATCAGCAAGGCAAGTAACACTTTGATCATACCTCTTACTACCCAGTTTTATTGCATTACATCAATCCTCAAACAATTGCATGGTTAGGATCTGATTAAATTGTGGGTTTGGGAAGTAGATGAGGTAGTACCTATTCACATGTTATTATCAAACCTATGGGAGTTACTTCTACGTTGCTTATATTGCTATGCTATGCTCGTAGACGTGGTTTGGGTTTGAGAGTATTCATGACTGATGTGAGCATTGTAAATTAATGGTTAACTTAAGGTGGCAACTTTAATACACATCTGGGTGGATTGAGGCACCTGGGGAACCCAGTGATTGCCTGTATTTTTGGAAATCACGGGGTACCGTGTGATTCTCCTATGGACTGCAACCCAGGCTCAAAGGGATCATGAGATTATTCATGCTAGAAACTTCCGTGTGCAGTCATAAGCCATTATGGGCTCTGGCATAGTTGAGTATGTTGTGTGACCTCTTTCAGTGGTAGGCTAGCAGATGTAGGGGATGTAGGTGGTACTGTCTATCCATAGTAAAGAGTTAACGCTTCTGAAAGACTGTGTCTCGGTCATCCGTTTCTCAAACACCATGTAGTGCGAGAAATCTAACGGAGGAGATCGAGTCTTGTGGGGAAAAGTGCGGAAACCTCTGCAGAGTGTACAAACCAATCATGATTAGCCGTGTCCCCGGTTATGGACATCTTCAGTATCTGGATCTTGGATTTTCATGTGGACCTCATCACTCTTAATATAATTTGATTAGGTTTAAATTACTTTTAATTGGGATTGATATGGGGTTTACCATTCTCAATGTTTAACAACTACCATGATAATTAAATAAAATTTATTCCTTTATTGTAGGGAAAAATTGGCTTTTCGCGAAACATATTAACCATACAGCCTCCACCAGCCATATATGCATGTAGTGATAGCCTTATTCTGTTCATTACTCTTTTGTGCTACATTGCCAGGATATTCCATGTGCTGACCTGTTTTCGGGCTGCAACATGTCATGTTGCAGACTTTTTAGATGACGAGTAAGGTGCCTTAGGTCGTGGTCTTTCACTCAGTGATGCCGTTGGAGTTGATGGACTCACTTTATCTTCCAAGCCTTCTGCTGTTATCGTATTAGATGGCCTTAAGCCATATTTATTGTAGTAAGTTCTCTTTTGAGACATTCAATGTAATAAGTGTGTGATTGCTACTCTGTTATGAATCCTCGAGTACTGTGCGTGTCAAGACATCGATCCAGTGGATGACAACGATGCACGAGATCGCATCGCTTTGAGGCCCGAGTCGCTCTGAAGGGGTGTTGTCCGGCTTGTGGCTGACCACCGCCAGGGACGCCCTCATCACTCTAACGGTCGCCCCTCTAATGTTATACTAGACCTGGATCATGCCTTGGCGCGAGGGTGTCGGTCCCAACATTTTGATAAAGTAGGTAATGGTAAATTAGTATGAATCCAGGTTTAGCAGATGCATTAATACAGGATAACAATAAAGTGAAGAAGAAACATTCAATTGTGATAAAAGCAAGACACAATGGTGTTCAATATCGGCATGAGATTATAAGGCAACATCGAATTCAGTGTGTTCACAATACCACAATACCACATCGAATTCAGTTCGACACCAAAAGCACAAACATAGCATAGGGGGTAATAAGAGCAGGTACATAATAAAGGGGATACGACTACAGATCCGTAGCTAGCATTCAAATGTCTTGTCGGTAAACTTTACATATAGATAACTAAAGTCTCAGGCATAACATATTCCAATAGGAACGACGACACAACACATTCAGTAAGTACGTTGGCATAATGATTAGGAGACATCAACTGAAGGTATGAGAAACTGTCTTTCATAGTCTGTAGGCGTTGCTCTGACTTCATGCCAATCAACCAATGTAGCGTAGTCTTTGTGTCAATTCGTCAATGCCTGCAAGTGCTGCTTTAATAACTCCCTTTGTGCCATCTTGTCCTCTTAGGTGTCGAGCAGCCATTGCATTTTGTATATGATTTGAATAAGAACTCATATACATGTTGCATAGCACCACCCTTTGCATGCTTCTTGATTGTCTCATCTGCTGCAAACAACCAAATCATCAGGTATCTAATCTGGTTTTCAAGGTTTTTCACGTGGTTGTAGTGGTAGTCTTTATTTCTCTATCACTTGTGTTTTCCATGTATCTAATAGCTTCAATAGCAGCACTGGGCACCGAATTCAGAGGTGGCGACAGTGGCACAAATGTTTCATTGCAACAATGTTTCAGTTTTGATCCGACGGACTAGATCATCCAGGATTGAGATCAGACGGCCAAAGACGCATCAGAAAAACGATCTGATGGCCAAAATGCGCTGAGCTCTAAGGACGCCCGGTTTCTCCCATAGGAAGTGTGGCTTGCCGCACTCCACCTTCCCCATCCATAGCCAAGCCTGGTAAGGTATGATTTATATTCCATAAATTAACAAAAAAAATGTCCAAAGTACAACAGTACATACCAGCAGTGCGTTTTCATAAATACAACATGATATACCAAAAAGGATAAAGGTTCAATACATTATAAATAAAAGTCACAACTAATCATTATTCATCTACTATCCAAATGACAAGTCACAAGAATAAGAACCGTATGACCAATACATTAGGGCTTATATGTCCACACTAAGTCACTTTAGTTATACATGAAGCGAGTTTACATCACCGGTACAACCCATTCATCCAAATATTGACTAATGAAATCTATTTTTACATAGCATATTGGGCAAAAGAGTACACAATGCATCTTAGATAGAGAACTACATAGGTCATCCTTCCTTGATGTACCCGGCAACAGAAATTATTTAGCTACATGAAGCGAGTTTAATTTGACATTTTCAATCAAAGCGCTAAGACATGTTCTTCAAAATATAAAAGCAACACACACTGTTTTGCCTTGCCTTCCCCAGATATATATCATGCTTTTGTTTCTTTTATGAAGATACTTAAAAGGGTGCCATCGACCTGATCCACAGAAGAATGGAAGCATTAATATTACCTACAACCATCGCAAGGCAAATAACACGACATAATCTGTATCATCTGACGTCATTTGTGGTGCTAAAAATAGAATCGACCAGGATGGCATATTGCACACAAGTACTTAGAATAAATAACCATAATAAAAAATAATATACTAAAATAATTTACACAAGATACATGTAGAAGAATGAAATGCATATCCATCGTGTATGTGAAAGCTCAGTAAATCCAAACACTGCAAGTTGTCGGTGGAAAACGACACCTAGTCCGACTTTGGTGTGTATTTGAGAGAGTTCTTGAGCTCTCGAACTAGCTATGGTGGCTGCGCAGTCCAAAAGAGCCGAATCCCTCTCCAGTACGCCATGGGCCTCCTTTTATAGTCGAAAGGGGTTGCCATAGTGGCACACATGAGGTGGAAAGGTTTACAGTGCGTGAGCTTATCGCCCGTGTTACAGGACAAGACGCATTTAATGCGTAGCTTAGGTGTCCCTATATTTATCGGGGGCGGGAACGAGGCCCGTCCCATCCGTCGCTGCCTCGCCTTGCTTCGACACGCGCCCAGGCCAGCGATGCATGCGGCGCCATGTAGGCAGGCAGGCATCTAAGGTGGCGTGGTGGTAGGGTCTTCACGAAGATCTGCATGCCACCACGCAGGTGCTTGCTGAGTTGGCTCGGAAGCCGTCCGTCGCCACGTAGGTGCCTGCCCAGCTGGTTGGGCTGGCAGCTGCATGAGAACGGCGGTAGAGTCTTGGCTGGTGCCTGCCTAGCAGTAGCCCCGCTGACGCCCTCGGCAAGGGCCTTGCTGGGGGCCCGGCAAGGGTCTCGCCGTGGTGTTGTAGTCATCCCCCGCAAGGCGCTTGCCGGGGGTCTCGTGGATCTCCTCGGCAAGGATCCCGCCGAGGGTCGCCGTCTTCTGGTTCTCATCTGATCTCACATATCTATTGTCTTGACAAAGATCTGCATGCCACCACGGAGGTGCCTCCCGAGCCCTAGTTCCAATGTAGTTGGTTGGAACCCGTGGGCCCAAGGGTGGCTCACTCCGTTGGCTTCGGGCAAGTTGCCCCGGCAAGGCTCTTGCCGGGGCCGCGGAGGCCGCCCCGGCAAGGGCCTTGCCGGGGGAGTCCACCTCGCGTTCTCGCTCTTTGGTGTTTCTGGTCATGGCGTTGCCTTGGGCTTCTTGCGCTTTGGCTTCTTTCCGGCTCCCCTCCTCTGCCCTGCTTAGTGTGGCCGCGGCGCGCGGCTCTGACTGCCCGTGCACAAGTAAAGGGGTACAAAAGAGTGCCCCTACTTTTGTACACCGACAGGAGCCCCCGGGCCTGGGCCACACATAAGCGCGACACGTTGTTGGGCCAGGCCCAGAACGGTGCGCGGGCAGGTGGGGCGGATTTTTACCGCAGTAACTCTTCGTCCGCTGCTCTTCCCCATGACCCGCATTGAACGCGCGACGTGGGGGGTTGTGCGTGACGTGGGTGGCATGCGTGGGGCGGTTCCCGCACGCATGCGTCACATTGCAGCAAATGGGAAAGGAGGCGGCCCACGCCTTCCCCGTAAAAAGGAATAACCGCGGGCGCGCTGCTCACTTTACTCCCTTTCCTGCGTCTTCTCCAATCTCAGAGCCGCCGCCCCCTTTCTTCCTTCTTCTCTGATTTTTTCAATGATGTCATGCACACCTATGGCTTCCACCTTTTGGATTTTACTCTGAATGCTGTGGTGTGCATGGCTCTTTTCGCGCACCTCTGCGAGGGCTTCGCCGGAGAGTATCCCAACACGGTGCTCTTCCGCCACTACTTCTTCCCTCGGATCCAACCGGGGGGTGCCATTTCCGGATGTGTCGCCTGGATCCCACGGTCCAAGGGGGCATACCCGGAGGGCGCCATGAAGGAGAGGTGGGAAGAATGGTGAGGTCGGTGGTGCTGGATTGAAGAGAAGGACCCGCCGAACTTTTGCCAGGTCTGCGACGCGCCATTGGTCCGCCGGGGCGACTGGAGCAACGTTGACACCGACGATGCGAAGCTCACGGTCGCCACCACCAGGATCCTTCACCTTATCGAGGCCGGGCTCACCCTTGAGATGATCGGGGAGGATTTCATCCGCCGTCGAATCTCTTCGCTGCATAACAAGGGGAGGCCGACCTGGCTCTTCACGAACGCCGCCGACATCATGAGGCTCCGCCCCGGCCTCGACCACAACCTCACGGTGATGAGGCACGCCCATCTCTGCCAGCGGCTCTTCTAGCTCGACGTGAACCGTGATGGCGAGGTCGAGCGGACGGCAAGGGCGCGAGGGCCGCCGCGAAGGCCGGCAAGGTCGCCAAGGGGCCCTTGTTCAAGTTGTCGGCAGGAGTGGTCCCGCTGAGCAACAACTCGCGCCGGACCGACATCATCACCATGATGCCGGACTTCAACGCGCATGGCCTTGACCCGAGTTGGGTCGAGCCGGAGGAGATTCAAGTGCAGGAGTTCTTCGACACCTTGCATGAGGGGTACGTCACCGCCGAGCCGCGGCTTGTCCAGGACACCACCCAGGCGGAGCTGGACTACATCACCGCCAGGGCGATGAGGCGAAGCTTGCCGAGGAGGCCGGCAGCGCTAGTGGCGTGGAGGACAAGGCCGCGGCGGAAGCGGAAGAGAAGGAGCTCGCCCAGTGGGCGGAGGCCGCTGGGGAGGCCAGCAGCACCGGCACCGGGGCTCCTCTCGTCGAGGAGGTGGTCGACGAGTCGTCCTGGGAGGAGGTTGAGGCAGTCGATCCTCCGGTCATGGGGAGAGGGCGGGTCCTGTGGCGGGCCACCTCTGGCGAGCCGGTCCGGCCTGGCAGGGCCGTTCAACCACGGCAAGACCAAGAGGGATCCGGGTGCCAGACAAGGGTCGCGACGGCGAAGAAGTCGCTGAAGGCCGCCGTGGCGAAGAAGAGGGCGACCGCCTCTTCTTTGTCCAAACGCCCTCGGACTCCATCAGCTTCCCCTCCTCCGGCAGACGACGACGTAGGGGTCACCTTTGACTTCGGGTCCCTTAGCCCAAGGAGGAAGAGGAAAGTAGCAGAGGAGGAGGTGGAGGACGAGTAAGTATTGTTCCTTTCTGTCATCCCCACCCCCTCAGACCGTGCCACTTATCTCGATTTGTGTTCATCTTTGCAGGGACGCGGAGACGCTGGCCCAGAGGGTGAAGAGGGCCAAGGCTTCGGCGGGCGGCCAGCCCCCGGCAGGCGCTGCTGGCGCACCGCTGGTGGTGTTGAGCAGTCCAGACAGCAGCCCCCGGCACAGCCCCCAGCGTAAGTCCATCACTCGCCCCTCGTCAACGTGTGTTGGGGGCACGGGCCCCTTGGTGCTAACCTTGCCGCGATCGCAGGAGGGGGACAGTAGCAGGAGGAGCCACAGAGGGCTACCCCCAACACGCCGCCCCCATCAACCACGCCGCCCTGAGGGGAGTCCCCGGCAAGGGCGCCGAGCCCCGAGCCCATGGACACGGAGGAGGAGGAGGTGAACTCGGGCGCTGGTGGCTTTGCCTCAGCGCCAAACATTGGCGGGGAGGGGACCTCCGCTTCCCAGCCCGGCACGGGTAAGCCACTTGCCTTCCGTCCCTGTTCTTCTTTTTTTGTTCTTGGCCTCGCCTCATCCCCTACTCGGTATCTAGATTTCCCCTCGGTGGACCCAGAGGACGTCGACATCATCATCGAGGATGTCGCCAAGGACGCCGCAGCGGAGGCCGAGAAGATTGCTGCTGAGGAGACCGCCAAGGGCGCTGCTAAGGACGCTGCCAAGGGGCCTGCCGGGGAGCCTGGCAAGGCCACGGCCGAGGAGGCCGGCAAGGGCCTGCCAGGGAGGCTGACAAGGCCGCTGCCGAGGAGGAGGTGGTCGATGACCAGCCTTCCTCCTCTACTGCCTCTGGCTCCGGCAGGTATCTGAGGGTGAGTGACGACCTTTTCGTCCACCTTCCAGGGGCGTCTAGCTCCAGGGCGCCCATCGAGTGAGAGGTGTTCGACGAAGAGGTGCTTGCCGCCGCCGGGCTCGAGGTCGTCGATGAGCCGAGCGCCGGTGGCGACGGCTCTCAGGAGGAGCGGCTTCTCCAGGCCATGAGCGCCAACTTTCAGAAGCTCCATATGCTCCACCGTGCCCGCCTGGACAAGGCCAAGTCCAGGTTGGCAACGGTGGACAAGGCGGAGGCGGACCTCAAGGTGCGCGTCGCCGAGGCGCAGACTTGGTTCCGCCAAGCTAGCGAAGAGCTGAAGGCCGCCCAGGGCGAGCTGGCCAAGCGCGACGTGGAGCTCACCATGAAGCTGGCCGACATCGAGAAGGCCCAGGAGACGGCGGAGAGCTTGGCCCCGCAGAGGCCGCTCAGACCCAGCCCCAGGCCGCACTGAACTCCCAGGAGGAGGACCTCGTCGTGCGAGAGGAGAAGCTTGCCGCAACGCTCCACGGCAAGGATGAGGAGGTGGACAAGCTCATCTTGCAGTGGACCCAAGAGCTAGAGCAGAGGCACAGGGAGGCGCTCGGTGCCCAGGCTCGGGTTCACACCGGCAGTGTGAAGGAGTTGGAAGCGGAGCGGGACAAACTGAAGGAGCAGGCCCTAAAGCTGCCCAGGAGAAGGACACGCTCAACGGCGCCCTGATGGAGGCGCGGGGCGCGGCCGTCTACAGGGCCGGGGAGCTCTCCGAAGCCAACAACTCCATCAAAGACCTGAAGCTGAAGCTGGAGGGCCTCGAGGAGATGCTCTCAGAGGCCATGGCTTGGGAGGAGACCCTGGCCAAGGATCTGGAGGCCGAGAAGCTGCAGCGGATGAACAAAGCCGCCAACCACAAAGATTTCATGGACGGCGAGAATCGCTGGATCAGCCGCCTCGAGGACGTCACCGGCAAGATCACCACGCAGCTAGCTACCATGGGGACGCCAAATGTGAGGTACGCCCCAGACCGCAGTGGGACCACCAACGCCAAGTTGACCCTGTTCTTCGAGGGTGTCCTCGGGGCCCTGGAGTAGCTCCACTCCAACCGGGAGGCCTCTCTGGCCAATGAGTCCCGGAGGCTCTGCCAGGGTGCCATGACCAAGGTCCTCGCCAAGGTGGCGCACTGGAATCCTGACCTCGACTTCGAAGCTGCGCTGGAGAGCCTGCCGGAGGATGCGTACATCGCGGCGCTCAAGGAGCGTATCAGGCCCATCATCAGACGCATCGACGGGATCCAGAGGGTGGAGGGCCAGCACTGGGATTAGGCACCCCGTTTCTTTTCGTTGCTGCAAGTTCACAACCAAGAAGATTTTTATCTTTAGTTAGAACTGCGGCAACAAGCGATGTAATATGACTCTGCAATACTTTTGATACAACGCATGTTATTTTCCTGTTCGATTTTACTATGTATGTCCACCCTACGTTAATCGGGTAGGCTTGTCGGCGCGTAAACCCAGGGCGGCGTCTTGACGACGGATCCCCATTGACCTGCCAAGTGTGCTTGCTGCCGGGCGAACCACCTTACCGCCCTTAATGCGGCCGCTCGAACTGTCGAGCTTGACTCGAGTCAGAATCGAGAGCGTTGCCAATTGCGGAAGGCTACCCTGCCACTCTCGACGCGGCCGCTTGAGCTGTTGAGCGGACTCGAAACAGAACAAGGGCGTTGCCAATTGCGCGGGGAGGGGGGGGGCTTTGCGTGCAGGTTTTCCATACAAAGAACGAGATCTCCGAGGGGAATAACCTCATATATAAAAAGGAAATTGCTTAAAGTTTCGCGTGACTTAGCTTTTCTGCCGTCGCACGGGCATCCACAACGTGCGCAGATGGTGCCGTCAAGCTCGATCGTCTTCTTCTTGGGTGCCATGGCGATGAAGAACCGCTAGGCTAACTGCTGGATCGGAGTCACATGACTGCGCCCCCTACCTGGCGCGCCAAAGATGTCTGTGGAAAACGACACCTATGGGGTCACTGGGATCCCTTCTACGGTCGGCGGGCGCGGGGTCGTGAGAAGAGCAGGTCCAGGAGCCAGCACAAGGATCGTTTACCCAGGTTCGGGCCGTGAGGATGCGTAATACCCTAGTCCTGCTTTGGTGTGTATTTGAGAGAGTTCTTGAGCTCTCGAACTAGCTATGGTGGCTGTGTAATCCAAAAGAGCCGAATCCCTTTCCAATACGCCATGGGCCTCCTTTTATAGTCGAAAGGGGCTTCCACAGTGGTACACATGAGATGGAAAGGTCTACAGTGCGCGAGCTTATCGCCCATGTTACAGGACAAGACACATTTAATGCGTAGCTTAGGTGTCCCTATATTTATCGGGGGCGGGAACGAGGCCCGTCCCGTTCGTCGCTGTCTCGCCTTGCTTCGACACGCGCCCAGGCCAGCGATGCATGCGGCGCCATGTAGGCAGGCAGGCATCTAAGGTGGCGCGGTGGTAGGGTCTTCACAAAGATATGCATGCCACCACGCAGGTGCTTGCTGAGTTGGCTCGGAAGCCGCCCGTCGCCACGTAGGTGTCTGCCTAGCTAGTTGGGCTGGCAGCTGCATGCAAACGGCGGTGGAGTCTTGGCTGGTGCATGCCTGGCAGTAGCTCTGCTGACGCCCTCAGCAAGGGCCTTGCCGGGGGCCTGGCAAGGGTCTCGCCGTGGTGTTGCAGTCGTCCCCGGCAAGGCGCGTGCCGGGGGTCTTGTGGATCTCCTTGGCAAGGATCTCGCCGAGGGCCGCCGTCTTCTGGTTCTCATCTGATCTAACATATCTATGTTCTTGACAAAGATCTGCATGCTACCACGGAGGTGCCTCCCGAGCCCTAGTTCCAACGTAGTTGGTTGGAACCCGTGGGCTCAAGTGTGGCTCACTCCGTTGGCATCGGGCAAGTTACCCCGTGTAGGACCTTGAAGTATGTCTAGAGGGGGGGTGATTAGACCACTTGACCAATTAAAAACTTAACCTTTTCCCAGTTTTAGACTTTGGCAGATTTTAGCTATCTTTAAGCAAGTCAAGCAATCTTCACGCAATTCAAGCAAGCATGCAAAGAGTATATAGGCAGCGGAAAATAAAGCATGCAACTTGCAAGAATGTAAAGGGAAGGGTTTGGAGAATTCAAACGCAATTGGAGACACGAATGTTTTTGTCGTGGTTACGAGTAGGTGGTGCTATCGTACATCCACGTTGATGGAGACTTCAACGCACGAAGGGTAACGGTTATGCCTTGAGTCCACAGAGGGCTCCACCCACGAAGGGTCCACGAAGAAGCAACCTTGTCTATCCCACCATGGCCGTCGCCCACGAAGGACTTGCCTCACTAGCGGTAGATCTTCACGAAGTAGGCGATCTCCTTGCCCTTACAAACTCCTTGGTTCAACTCCACAATCTTGTTGGAGGCTCCCAAGTGACACCTAGCCAATCTAGGAGACACCACTCTCCAAGAAGGAACAAATGGTGTGTTGATGATGAACTCCTTGCTCTTGTGCTTCAAATGATAGTCTCCCCAACACTCAACTCTCTCTCACAGGATTTGGATTTGGTGGAAAGAAGATTTGAGTGGAAAGCAACTTGGGGAAGGCTAGAGATCAAGATTCATATGGTTGGAATGGAATATCTTGGCCTCAACACATGAGTAGGTGGTTCTCTCTCGAAGCCCAGGTAAGTTGGAAGTGTAGGTTTGTTACGATGGCTCTCTCCACGAATGAAGAGGAGGTGGAGGGGTATATATAGCCTCCACACAAAATCTAACCGTTACACACAATTTACCAAACTCGGTGGGACCGAATCATCAAACTCGGTCGGACCGATTTAGTAAACCTAGTGACCGTTAGGATTTTCGGTGAGACTGACATGCAACTCGGTAGGACCGATATGGTTAGGGTTAGGCATAATGTAATCTCGGTGAGACCGATTACACAAACTCGGTGAGACCGAATTTGGTAATTAGCTAACCAGAGAGTTGGTCAGGTAAACTTGGTGGGACCGATTTGCTCTTTCGGTGAGACCGAAAAGTTACGAAAGGGAAATAGAGAGTTTACATTGTAATCTCGGTGGGACCGATCGCTCACTTCGGTTAGACCGAAACGTTACGAAGGGAAACAGAGAGATTACAATCCCATCTCTGTGAGACCGAGATCCCTATCGGTGAGACCGATTTGCCTAGGGTTTGTGTGGCGGCTATGACATCTGAACTCGGTGGCGCGGATAGAAAGAATCGGTAGGGCCGAGTTTGACTTTAGGTTTAGGTCATATGTGGATGTGAGAAAGTAGTGGAGGGTTTTGGAGCATATCACTAAGCACATGAAGCAAGAGGCTCATTAAGCAACACCTCATCCCTCCTTGATAGTATTGGCTTTTCCTATAGACTCAATGTGATCTTGGATCACTAAAATGTAAAATGTAGAGTCTTGAGCTTTTGAGCTTGAGCCAATCCTTTGTCTTTGATATTTTGAGGATCCACTTTCATCATCCATGCCATGCCATTCATTAAGCTTTCCTGAAATATTTGTCTTGGAATAGCATTAGCTCAATGAGCTATATGTTGTTATGAATTACCAAAACCACCAAGGGATAGTTGCACTTTCAATCTCCCCCTTTTTGGTAATTGATGACAACATATAGATCAAAGCTTCGACAAATGATAATAAAATTTGAAAAACATCGTCGCTTTGAGAAGTATGTGATAAGAAAGAGCTCCCCCTAAATTTGTGCATATAAAGATTTGCTTTGGACTGCAAATGCACAAGGAATTAGGCTCATGGGTTACTCTTCCATGTCACATACATCTTGGTGGAGCGCTCAAAATAACAGATATTGAATACATGCACTCATCACTAAGCAAAGTGAATGATCATATAAGGATAAGTAAGATAATATCATAACGAGTATAAGTGTAGCTTATGATCAAACACATGATCATCAATGTCTCATAGGTAATTGCATAGTATCTCAAGCAATCAAAAAAGCAAACGAAGTTCAACCAAGAAGACAAGAGAGAACAAAAAGCAGCAAATCTCTCTCTCGAAGCCTATGATCTATACATTTTCTCCCCCTTTGGCAACAAGTTACCAAAAAGTTCCTAGAAAATGCATAGGACTATATCGTCTCTCAGGCTTGGTCTTCAGGTGGTGGTGTCCGGAGAACTCCAAGAACGAAGGCTTCAGTCGATGTAGAAGGAGCTGAAGGAGTTGGTGCTGGAGCTGGTGGCGCTGGAGCTGTAGCTGGAGCCGATGAAGTGACCTGGTGTCTTGAACTGGCTCTGCAGCTGATCTACGAGCTCGAGGGACTCCACAAATGCATCGCTTGTTGTCCTGCCCTTCCTCTCCTGCATGTCATCCTCAGTAGTTGCTCCACGGTGGCCGAATCTCGATTACTTTGACATCAAGATCATAGAATTTTGTTCCATGATTATTTCCTGTGCTCTCCTGGTTTTGAGTTAGGGTGGCCAACCCCTTCTCAATCCGCAGAGTTGATGCTATCAAGTAACCAAGCTGCTCCCGCTTGTTCTTGAGAAAGTATTCAGATGCCTCTCGCTTGAGTTGGCATCTTGGCAGCCTTCTCTTTCCTTGCTTTCTCCTTCTTCTCTTGCGCTTGTAATCGATGATGGTTCATTCTCAGTCATGACAACTTGATTGTCCTCAAAGTCAGGATAGAGAACCATGTGTTCCTTATCCAATGTGTACTTTCCTGTGCCCATCTTTGAGTTAATCAACTCCTGTATCTGTGGGGGCATATCCACGGCTCCTCTTCCGTCTGCTGCTGTCCTCTTGATAGTTTCAACTATGAGGCTCATGACTTTGAATTTCCGAGGCACATCAAAAGTGTGAAGCAAATTGATTGCATGCCCTCTGATCATGTTGTGGTCACCTGATTTGGGCAACAGAGTGTGCCTTAGGATCCAGTTGATCATAGGCAGCCCTGACAGAAGAAAATGAACTGATCCAAACTTGAAAGAATCAAGTGCATCATCAGGTATCTCCTTGTACATCTGTGACATTGAGTTGTGACCCATCTTCTTCTTGGCATAAATGTCCAAGTCATCTTCATTTTCCTTTGGGGCATTGATCAGACTTGCCCATTCCTCTATGGTTGTTGGTATCTCGTTCCTTCCGACATCCAAACTATCTTGCCATCTGGATAGAAATGTGTTGTGGAGTAGAATTGCATAATGAGCTCACATTCCAATTTGTGAGCTTACGCCCAACAAAATTTGCAACTCCACAAGCATCAAGCTGTCATACACTACGGGATAGTGTTACTGCATTCTCGAATGTAGGTCGGTCGACCCACCTCATATCACAAACTATGGGCTTCTTATCCAATAAGACGGTCTCATAGAAGTCCTGCTGCTCCTTGGTGTGGAACCTGTAATCTACAAAGCAGTCCTTCTCCACAGTGGCATATGGATCTGTCTCTCTCCATAGCCTCAACCCTTGATCTCTCCTGATCTTCATGTTCTCAGTCACAGGATGAGCATCATTGTTGTCTGGAATCTTCGGCTTGAGCTTCCTTAGGACCTGCTGAAAGGATTGATATGGTTGACTAGAGGGGGGGGGGGGTGAATAGGCAACTAACAATTTTTAAGCTTTTCTTTAACAATTTAAACCTTGCGACAAAATAGGTTGTCTAGATATGCAACTAAGTGGACAACCTATATGATGCAATGACAACTAGCACACAAGGAAGCAATAGATACAACACAAGTAAGCTTGCAAAAGTAAAGGCACGAAATAACCAAGAGTGTAGCTGGTGAAGACGAGGATGTGTTATCAAGTTCCTTCCTTTTAAAGGGAAGTACGCCTCCGTTAGAGCGTGGAGGCACAATGCTCCCAAGAAGCCACTAGGGCCACCGTAATCTCCTCATGCCCTCACACAATGCGAGATGCCGTGATTCCACTATTGGTGCCCTTGAAGGCGGTGACCGAACCTTTACAAACAAGGTTGGGGCAATCTCCACAACACTTGGAGGCTCCCAACACCACCACGAAGCTTCACCACAATGCAGTATGGCTTCGATGTGACCTCAACCGTCTAGGGTGCTCAAACACCCAAGAGTAACAAGATCCGCTAGGGATAAGTGGGGGGAATTGAATATCTCTTGGTGGAAGTGTAGATCGGGCCCTTGTCACCCAATCCCGAGCAAATCAACAAGTTTGATTGGCTAAGGAGACAGATCGGGCCAAAATGGAGCTTGGAGAAACAATGGAGCTTAGGGATGGAAGAGGTAGTCAACTAGAGGTAGGAGACGCCCCTTTTATAGTCAAGGAAGAGATCCAACCGTTATCCACATGTTCAGCCTGTGACATGCGGTACTACCGCTCCAGGAGCGCGGTACTACCGCAAGGCCACGCGGTACTACCGTGGAGGATCACGGTACTTCCGCGGAAGCAGCAGAGGCCGGGACTAGCCTGACAGAGTGCAGTATTACCGCTTGCGCGGTACTACCACTTCCCCTTGCGGTACTACCGCAAGGCAGGAAAGTCAAAGCCTATGAAGAGCGCGGATGAAATAAAATACATCCGTGCCTATTTCCGCTGAAAATGAGACAGTGCAAAACTCTGATGCGGTACTACCGCGCACGACGCTTGGTACTACCGTTGAGGCGCGGATGTAAAAAATTACATCCGCTCCTACTGCCGCGACGCAGCGGTACTCGGTATGAGGTCCACGGTACTACGACTCCAAGGGAGCGGTACTACCGTGGCCACCCGCGGTACTACCGCACATGACGTGCGGTACTACCGTGTGGGTGCGGATGTAAAAAAAATACATCCGCCCCTACTACCGTACCGGAGCAGCACTAGGCCTGGGAGCTACGGTACTAAGGCTCCAGAGGAGCGGTACTACCGCAGGTGCTTGCGGTACTACCGCTCCATAGAGCAGTACTACCGCAAGTACAACAAAGAGCCCGCCGATTAAGCACAACTAGGATAACAGAGAGACGCTCCAAAGTGCAAAGGAAAGGAAGGACATGTGTACGTGTTGATTCCACCCGAACCTTTCCGACGCGGACCCCCTCTTAATAGTACGGCTCTCCTATGACTCAAATCCACCAAAGAGAAACGTAGAACAACGCCGTCTTCAATAGTCTTCGAGGGGCACCGAATCGTCTCGTGCCTAGTGATGAAGCGTCTGAGAAACTCAAGGCACACGATTAGTCCGCAAAAGCATTGTCATCAATCACAAAAACACCTAAGGGATAAATATGCCCTTACAATATCCCCCTTTTTGGTGGATTGATGTTAATACGGGATTTGCACATAGATGAGATAATATTGACCAAAGGCAAACCCCTCCTCTCTAGAATATAGACGGGCTCCCCCTAGATGTGTGCAATTTGGATGGATGCTTTGGACTGCATAGCACACAAACTAGGATCAACACCCCCTTATATTTTAGAGACAAAGGCACGATAACTAACATCTAAGCAGAGCATAGCACAAAGGTAGCACAATATATCACAAGCTCGCTAAGATAGATAGAGTGCATAAGTCTTACACCATATGAAGAAAAAGCAACTGAAACGAGGTTCAAACGAGAACGAGAAAGCAGCGAACACACCGAAACACGAACGATTTACACACACGACTCAAGAATCCCTACACTCTCTCCCCCTTTGGCGTCGAGACGCCAAAAAGGCAGAGAGGACACCTACACACAAGAGGTGGCTCAAGCAGCAGGGAACTCATCCCAACCCTCTCCGTCGGACTCCTCGGCAGCAGGGATGGTCTCCTCGACGTCCTCCTCAGAATCAGTCCACCTGTAGCCTTGCTTCTCCATCCACTCGGCCTCTGGAGTGATGTGATCCTCAGAACCACCAGACACGTCCTCGTTATATAGCTGCAAGATCTTCTTGTCCCGGCGGCGACTCTCCTTAGATGCCACATGAGTCCTATACTGTCCCTTGGCTTGCATGCAGAAAAGAGTCTTCATCTTGTCCTTCAGCTTCTTGGCCCATGAAGGCATAGAGGAACTCTGGGAAGACCTAGCAGCACAGCCCTCAGCAACATCCTCGGCGCCAGCATCCTCCTCATCAACAGCAGCCCTAGCAGCAGACGCCTCAGCACGAGTAGTAGTGTTGGCCCAGTTGGGCTTGACATGTAGACAGATGGATTCATGGCGAATCCAGTCTAGAGCAAGGAACTCCTCACCAGGGAACATCTTCTTCCAAGTCTTCGAGATCAGCAGAAACAGATAGGGCCCATAGATAGGCACCTTGCGGTTGAACACCGCAAATCGAAGCTTACACCACATGATGTGTGAGACATCAAGTGGCCGAGTCTGAGACAAACGAGCCTCCTCGCAAATGAGCATCATATCCACCATATAGGCGTGAACCTTGTCCTTGTCAGCAATGCGAGGGAACAAGGAGTTGCGGAAGATGCGATACATGATATCCAGAAAAGAGTTGAGCACCAACCCCCTCTTGCCATTGGCGAGCGCCTTCTCAACATAGTATGGCACAAGCATGGGGGCGAACACCCACGGGAGTGTCGAGTCCTTCATCAGGAACCTTGAGCAAATCCATGAACTCCTTCCAGGTAGCAGTCAGCTTACGGCCATTGGTCATCCAGGTCATCCTCCGCTCCTCATCAGAGTGAAAGTATACTGAGGCAAAGAACTGACAGATAAGCTCAGGGTCATAATCAAGGTGAAAGGATATCACATGCTCAATACCAAACTGCTCCACCAAGTCCAGAGCCTCTCCAAAGTACTCACGGAACTTGTCCTTCCTCATGTGATGCATATCAATCCATTTCACATCCACATAGGTATTCTGCTTGTTTTTGATGACATCCAAATAGGTGAGAGTCTGTTGCTTGTTCCAAAACAGCTCACAACCTTTGACAGAAGAACGAGGGTTCACATATGGGTGGAGTTTCCTGAGACGGACGTACTCAGATTGGGGTATCTCATCCATGCCCTTAGTGGGCTCCTTGTTCTTGCTAGCTGATGTCTTGACATGGCGCTTGGGGGCAGAGGAGCCCACTAGTGCTTCACCTGGGTTGCGCAAACGCTTGGAGCCGGTGTCACGACTGGGATTGGAACGGCGAGAACCACCACCTGACACACAAACGCAAAACACCAACGAAACACAAAGAGGATCAATGCGAAGACCACGACAAAGCACAAGAAACACATAGAAAGTATTTGTGAAAGTTTCCATCAGATAGATGTGAGCCACGGTAGTACTGCCAGAGCCTGCGGTACTAAAATTTTAGTACTGCTCCAGGTCGCGGTAGTACCGTGCAAGGCGCGGTAGTACCGTGGTTGGAGCGGTAGTAAAGTGTTAGTGTCAGTTGAGCGCTGTAGTACCGCCGCCAGATGGGCGGTAGTACCGGACAAGCGGTAGTTCCGCGCCAGACGGGCGGTAGTACCGCGTCGTGTCAGATCCAAACGACAGTTCGAATCTGAAAAGAACCGCGAAACCACGGCGGCGCTACGGTGATCAATTCTAGCACAGGACAAAAATACAAGTATAATTCCTACGCAAAGCTACTCTCCTTCATCCTACTCTTGCATAGAAAGAGCCTAAGAATCTTGAGAACACAAGTCTCCCCCAAAAACCTAGAGGCAAAGATCTCAACAAAACGAGAAGAGGTTGGGGAAAGACCTGGGTCCATAGCAAGAGCACGTGGTGGGGAATGATCCCACCGGACGGAATCACGGGAGGGCAGCCGGAGGAGGAGATCCGGCGACGAACGCCGGCTCCGATCTTGAGCGTGGGAGAGAGACGACGTGGGGAGGGGAACTGCGAATGGGTATGGGGGAGTTAGAACTCCCCCTGCCCGTCCTTATCATCGCGGTAGTACCGCTCGGGCGGAAGTACCGCACCGTAGCGGTAGTACCGCTCACCCAGGCGGCAGTAAAAAATTACTGCCGCGTGGGGGCGGTAGTACCATGCTCCCCACACGCGGTAGTACCATGGCTGGCTGCGGTAGTACCATAGCTGGCGCAGTAGTACCGTGAGCTCAAGACACAGCAGGTTTCAACACGAGAAGAAGGTCTTTGCAAAGGAAACTTTTCACACAAAGGATACCACAGGAACACGCACAAACCCAAGGCAGAAAGACAACAAGAAACCACCATGCGATACAACCTCTCAAAAGGAGAGGGCGGTGGCCAGAGCCACCTATGTTTGAGTTAGATGGTATGGCACCGCGAAGAATTATCCTTGGGCCCATGACCAAAACTCGTCTTTGAAGCACAAGTACCCTAAAAAATGGCTAATGTGAAAGAGTTGATCTATTTATGCATAATGGGGGGAGGGAAAGTTCGTTGAGAGAACAACACTCCCCCTATGTCCATGCCTACACCTAAACTAGACAACAAGTTCAGTGCGGTGAGGGGTGCAAGGGTTCAAGTCACATTGCTCGAATCAATGATATTTAGCTCATGCCTTAACTCGCGTAATCTTGCTTCATCCAAGGGCTTCGTGAAAATATCTGCAAGGTTATCATGAGTGTTGACATACTTGAGCTCGATCTCCCCTCGCCTAATGTGATCCCGGATGAAATGATACCAAATCTCAATATGCTTCGTCTTGAAGTGTTGCACCGGATTGAGAGAAATATTGATGGCACTTTCATTATCACACAAAAGAGGCACTTTGTCACAAGTGACACCGTACTCCTTTAAAGTTTGCCTCATCCATAAGAGTTGTGCACAACTACTACCGGCCGCCACATATTCCGCTTTGGTGGATGAGAGAGACACACAACTTTGCTTCTTAGAAGACCAACTCACCAAAGAGCAACCAAGAAATTGGCACCCTCCGGAGGTGGACTTCCTATCCACTTTTTCTCCCTCCCAATCGGAATCCGTATATCCTTCAAGCTTGAAGTTTGCCCCTCTTGGATACCATAAGCCAAAGTTTGGGGTATGAGTCAAATATCGAAAGATTCGCTTGACCGCCACATAGTGACTTTCCTTCGGTGTCGGGGGTTGGGTGCGACATATGCCAAAGGATGGATTATCATGGAGGGGGCGAGTAGAACGTCGCCGGTGCCTGGAAACGGGATGAGGCGAAGACATGCACGCCAACGAATCTTACCCAGCTTCAGGGCTCTCCGAGGAGATAACACCCCTCATCGCTGCTCTCAAGGGTCTCCGCATGATCACTATGGCAAAGTGGGTACAAGAGGCTCCTTGAGCTGTTCGGGGTGAAGAAGGAGAAGGGCACGGCATGCTCTTCTCTCCCTCTATGTGTGTGTCTAAAACTACTAGCTTCCAACCCTTTGCATGGGTGCCCTGGGGTTTATATAGGCCTACCCCGGGGTACAACGATAATCCGTGGGTGTGGGTCCAAGCCGCCGGTCTCTAAGTCGCCGTCTTCTCCGCCGACTCGGGGCCCGCCGACTAGTGGGCCCCACGACTTTCAACATGGGGCCGACAGCCCTTGTCCGCCATGGGCGGGTCTTGCCGCTGCAGATTCTTGTAGTCGTGCTTCTAGTGACGCTGAAGCTTGGTCATGGGGTTATGGCAACAAGTGCCGCTGGCCGGGCGATCACCGCTGTTGCCATTCCTGTCTTGTGCAGTTAATGGCGCGTGGATCCCGCGGGAGGGGCGGCCGACTCGGAGGCCGACTCCATCGGGTCCGTCTTTGGGGTGCTCTCGCCGTCTTGGTACTTCCGCCCGACAAGCGGGTCCCGCCGTGTTCGGGTCGCATGCAGACTGAGCCATCGTGGGTCTGAGAATCTGCCCACGGCAGACGATGTCGAGGCCGGCATGGCAATAGTGCTGCGCCGGACGGAGATCTCCGTCGATACGGCGCTCTGTAGCCATACCTGCCCTTTATGGACTGGGCGGGGATGGGCCGCGAGGCGGCTTTATCCCATAGTCGCCCAGGCGTGAGGTGGTGGAGGTCACGGGCCGACTCCCTGCAACCGGCCTCGTTGGAGGTCGCTGGCTTGGAGTCGGCTTGTCCTGAAGTCGCCGTCTTAAAGTCGGCTTATCTTAAGGCCGCCTCTGGGACTCGGCCCAGAGGGGTAGTCGCCGACTCTATTGCCGACTCTCCAAGGCGGCTCTTTGTCTTGGGGTCTTGAGGCGCGATGCCCCGGATGTTTTGAAAGGTTCAGGGGCTCGGGTCCGCCTACCCGTAGTCCATTACTCCGGCAAGAGTCCCGAAGCCGGGAGGCGCCGAGGGTAGCCCGTCGAGGAGCCTCGACAGCTTCATCCCTTCGATGGAAGAATCTGGACTCGGCCCGCCGTCTTCATCTGGAGTCGGCCTTGCAGGGGGCCGTCTTGCTCTTCAAAGGTTTCGAAGGTCGCAGCGGGATCCGGTCGGCGTGCCTGATAAGCTTCTCGGCAGCCACCCGCCGTGGGCCCGCCACGCCACACCACGCGGCAGGGCCAGTCTGCCGGCCCACACGCGTGACAAGACAGGCCCGTCAGGCGGGGCCCGCCACTACCTTGCCCCGGCGCGCAGCGGATCTGCCGCTGATGCGTGCGGCGGTTGGGCTCCCCACACCCGTTCTGCGCGCAGTAACATCGTGGGTTAAATCGCGGGGCGTGGGGCGTGGGCGCGATTAATCCCACGCCGCCTCCGCTTCGGCCTAGACGCCTATAAGTAGGCGGGGAGGAGGCGGCGACGCACGCGCACTCTCTCATCCCCGCCTCGCCTGCCCGTCTTGTTCCTCGCTCCACCGCGCCGAGCCTCGTTCCTTCCTCGGCGCGGAGATGAGCTCCTCATCCGCCGCCGCGCCTCCCACCGCGCGCTCCGGCGTGTGGGATGGCTCCATCATCGACGACGACATAATCGAGTTCCTTCGTCAGACGCGCCGCATCCCCGGCAGCCACCTTGTGCGGGCCCGCGCCCCGCCGGAGGGCGAAATCACGCCGGCGCCGGAGGAGGGCGAGCGGGTGGTCTTCCGCTCGCACCTCATGCGCGGGCTGGGGCTGCCGGCGAGCGGCTTCTTCCGCGCGTTCTTGGAGTTCTTCGGGCTCCAGCCGCACCACCTCACCCCCAACACAGTGGTGCTGCTGGCCGCCTTCGCATCCTTATGTGAAGGTTTTCGAGTTCTCCCCACCATCGAAGCTGTGGGGAATTCTTCCAAGCGGCTTCGGGACCCACGTCGCTGGCGGCGGGCTCAGGCGGGCGTGTTCATTGCCAAGAGGAGGCCGGTGCCGGAGAACCCCTTCCTGCCATCCCCTCATCAAGTCGGTGAAGATGTGGCAGCCAGATTCTACGCCAAGAACGTCGCACCCGACGGCGACTGGGTCAACTTGCCGCCCTACGTGGGCGGCGAACTGGCGGGCCGACCCACCAGCTGGTCCTACAGGGCCCGGACGCTGACCCTCGCAGGCACCGCCGCCGTCGCGCGGCTCCGCATAATGATACAGTCGGAGGGCCTGACTGGGGCAGACTTGCTGGTCGCCTTCATGGCACGCCGAGTTCTCCCTCTTCAGAGCCGACCTCATCTGATCTGCTAGATGAGCGGCCGCCGGGACCCCAGCCGGCTGTGCTCCAAGGACATGCCCCACGCGGAGGAGGTGGACACGGTGAACTTCTTGGCGAACTGCGACCTCACGGAGGAATGGCATTTCGGCAAGGAGCCATACTCGCCGCCAATCCCCGCCGATGGTAAGTCGCCTCTTGCTTCTCTGCTTTCCTTCCTTAGCCGGATCCGCTCTTACTTTCCTTGGTCTTTTTCTCGACTCAGAATCCTCTCATGCCGCCTCGACCGGCGCTGGGTCGGGCTCATGATTGCCCCCGACCGGGCGGAGAGAGCAACGCCGACGACCCGACTTGGGCGTGGCGGCGATGGAGGCCGACACCGAGGAGGGAGGGCCGGCGATTTCAGGCCCTCGGCCACTTTTGCAGACTGGCCCGATGATGAAGTCGCCCCCCGCCGCCAGCAGAGAGCCGGCCATCCAGGCGCGAGCTCCTCTGCCGCCTTGGAGGGCCGAGGCGGCGCGTAGAAGCGCCGGGCCGGGCCGATTCAGCCAGGCGGCCAGGCCAAGAAATTCAGGGGAGCGGCCGCCGCGACTCATCGCGAAGAAGCGGTCGCGAAGGCTAACCGCTTCCGCAAGGAGGTGAAGAAACCACCGCTGGTCTCCGGCTAAGTATCTTTTTTATTCTGTCTTGTTTTCTTCTTGTCCGTCTTGCCCGAGTCTTCTCATGTCCTTTTTTCTCATCAGGGCTCCCCTCACTTTGGAGAGGGTCGCCGCCGCCTCCGTCATGGGGTCGGCGGAGACGTCCGCCAGCAGTCGGCGGGTTGACCCTGCGGCCGGCCTCCGGGAGGCAACGGAGCGGAATGCGCAGGAGAAGCGCGACGAGGAGGCGGCCGCCCGTCGAGAGAAAGCGGCGGCCGAGAAGGCGGTCGAAGCCGCTGCTGCAGCAAGAAGGCAAGCTGAGGAGGCCGCGCGCTCACCGGGCGCTGCGTCACTCCACTGAGCTTCAGCGCCACCACCGCCGGAGTTCACGGGACAGTCGGAGGGAGTCGGTGGTGAGGTCCCCGTCGCAGGAGGGAAGGCGGCAAGGTCTCTTCGCTGGCGCTGCCGCCACCTCCGCCACCTCCGCCGCAGCCCGAGGTCGCATGAGGCAAACAGCCGGCGGACTCCACCTGCGTGCCGCCGACCGACGAAGCCGTGGCGGCTGCTTCTTCAAGTCGCCGCCAGCCGTGTGCCGTCTTGAGAAGGCGGACTCGGCGCCAAGGCTTTTGAGACCCGCCGCCAGCTCGGCCATCCCCGACGCTGAAGCGACAAGCGCCGCGCCCGCTGGGTGGGTGCGAGGATGCGGCACGGGCCTGCTGAACACGGCGCTCCTGGACATCCAAGCGAAGCTGCCGGGCAAGGCGCCGCCTCCGTAATCCTTTCCAAGGCGCACTGGCGCCGCGATCCGCCGTATGGCGGTATGTTTCATTTCAATTTTCTCTTGATCTTTCTTCGTGGGGCGCGCCAGCACTCCACCGGGTGTAGTCTCGAAGTTTCGGGTCGGCCGAGCAAAGCGCCCGAAACTTTATTTGCTTACTTCCAAGTTTTTATTTGTGTCTAGAATCCTTGTTACAGGAATATCACAACCTCCGCGCTACCACCTTCAACCGCAACGTTGAAGAACTGAACAAGCGGGCTGCTGACCTGGCAAGGAGCCGAGGTGAGTTTTCTTCTTGCGGGGGCGCGCTTGCGCACCCGCGGGCTGTAGTCCCCGAGATTCGGGCCGACTGCTGCGCAGTCGGGCCAGATATTCTTGGCGACCTTTTTAATCGATTTACTTTCAAGGCCCTTCTTCTTTTTATTCTTCAGAATCCAACGCCGCTCTGGGGCAGCTGGGTACGGCCGAGACCGCCTTTGCGCGCCAAAGAGGAAGAGGCGGCAAGCTTCGCCGCAGAAGCGCGACCTGCTGGCTACGAATCGGCCGAGCAGAGGAGCTTGCTCTGGCGGCGCGGCCGAGGCGGAGAAGAAAGAGGCCGCCCTCTGGCCGAATTTTAGAGCGGCGCCCGCCTGGACCGACAGAGAGGCGAATCGACCTCCGGCTTCCATGAAATCAAGATATCGCCGATGGTAAGTTTGCTTTACTTTCTCTTTTGGGTTGCCGACTATGGATTAAGCCGCTCCTGTTTTTTCTAACTTGCTTTTCTTCTTCTTGGCAGACTTCTTCCCGGTCATACGCAGCGGCCAATCAGGCCATCGAGGCCGAACGCGAGGCGCTGGAGGGCGGTGGCGCCGAGATCGCAGCCAACGCTTCGGACCCTTGACGAGCAGCTCACGAGCATTGAGGCTCGTCTGCGCCGCACATCGGATGATGCGCCGTCTTCAGCCGTCGGGCCCAGCGATTGTTGCCCCGTGGCCGGACATGCCGCTTCTGCGCAGACTCCCACCGGACCGCCGACCGGCCGGAGGTCGCGGGCCGGGCGTCTTGAGGCTTGGAAGGGCTCCGTGGTTCGGCCGGAGCTTCGCCGAGCCTCGGAGTTCGTCAAGGCGTGGTATCCAGGCTCGACTCGACCGGCCGGGCCGCGTTCCGGCCGAAGCCCAGGCGGAGCTGCAGGCCGCGGAGGGCGCCCTCGTCGAGCGTGCGGTGGCGATCGCCGACTACACGGACACCAGTGTCTTCGTCCCCGAGCGGGCTGAAGACGGTGGGGAAGCACCGCCGGAGTGGTTCGGGATGAACCCGGACTACGGCGAGGATTCGGCGGAGGTGATCGACTCCAGCACCGAGGATGAGGACAAGGCGAAGGACGGAGACGGCATGGAGGCGTCAGAAGACGGAGCGGGCGGCCAGCATCAGCTCGACCGCGCCTCCAGCAACGAGCCGCGCCCATCTGAGCCAGCCGCTGCCAGAGACGATCAAACAGAGGCCTCCAACCGCCCGGCGCTCGACGCCGCCCGCCGCCTCCGGCCTTCCAACCCCATCCGCAGCTTCTTAGGCCGCTGCCTTGGCTTTATTTTATCTGTTTGTTAGTCTTTTGAAAGAACTTTGTTAATTCGCACAATTCCACCCGCGGGGTGTATTCTGAACCTCTGTTCGAAGATCCGGCCAAGGGCCTAAGTTTGTGTAAATATTATTCTAATTTTGTGTTTCCTTGCTTATTGCTCTTGTGGCTTTTTCCTTTGCCGCCTTCCCTTAGATGCCGCCTTGTTCGCCGGGCAACCGCTCAAGGATTGCCGTCTAGGTCAAGTGCTTGGCTACTTTAAGAAGGCAAGTACTTGGCCACTTTAGAGTCGTTTAAGCAAGTTGGGTAGAAAACGGCAAGCCGGCTTCTTAAGAGTCAGTTTCACGAAACGGGCTGGACGCCGATTTAAACTATGTGTATGCTTTGGATCCTTAGCCATTTTTTTTCGTGTGGGTGCCCGCTCTACCTTACTCCTGCCCACCAAACAGTCACTCTGCGAGCTGCAGCTTCTGACAGGAGATGGCTTGGGCACCGCACACTACTTGTCGGACTTCAGGAAGCACTTCATAGCTCAAAAGCGGCGAGTCCCCGGGCCGACTAGTCAAGCCCGGTGCCAAACAACATAATCGAAAGGTAACATACTCAAAGGCATAATTCTTATCATATAGATAACAAAAGAGGGCAGTCCCCGAGCTCGCCTCGGGGGGCCCAGAGTCTTGGTATTTCAAACACAAAAGGGTAGCGTGGTACATACTGCATCAACAGTAAAATCTTCGGAGGAGATTCGCATTCCATGGCCGCTCCGTTTCTTTGCCGGAGTCGTCCCTCTTGCATGCTCCCGGCTTTTGAGCGTCGATCAGGTAGTAGGAGTCGTTGCCCAGCACTTTACTGATGATGAACGGTCCTTCCCAAGGCGCCGACAGCTTGTCTTTGGCCGGTCATTTGGATCAGCCGGAGCACAAGGTCGCCCTCTAGGAATGATCTTGGCTTGACCTTCTTGTTGTAGTAGCGACGCAGACTCTGCTGGTAGATGCTGGACCGGCTGAGTGCTAGCAGCCGGCCCTCTTCCAGCATATCGACGCCGTCTTGACGTGCTTCTTCTGCTTCCTCCTAGGTGTACATGGTGACTCGTGGGGAGTCGAACTCTATATCCGTTGGGATGACGGCTTCGGCACCGTAGACGAGGAAGAAGGGTGTGAAGCCAGTTGACTTGTTTGGAGTCGTACGCAGACTCCAGAGGACGGTCGGCAACTCCTGCCAGCAGCCGCCAAACGCGCTCCAAAGTGGTTCGACCAGACGAGGCTTGATGCCGACATAAGATGAGGCCGTTCGCTCGCTTCCACCTGGCCGCTTGATCATGCGGATGGGCAACGGACGCTAAGTCGGCCGGATGCCCCGCGCCACGCAGAACGGGCCAGGCGCTTTGGCAAAATTTGTGCCGTTGTCGGTGATGATGTTGTGTGGTACGCCGCATCGAGTCGTGATGTCGTATGGCGATGAAAGTCACCGCCAGAGGACCATTCAACTTCTTGATGGGTTTTGCTTCTATCCACTTGGTGAACTTGTCCACCGCGACAAGTAGGTGAGTTAGGCCACCTCGTGCCGCCTTGAATGGTCCCACCATGTCCGTGCCCCTGCATCGCAAAGGGCCAGCGATGGGGATAGTCTTGAGCTGAAGCCGGCTGAAGCGGCTTGGAGCGGAACACCTGGCACCCCTTGCATTTTTGAACTAATTCCTTGGCCTCTTCTAGGGCAGTCGGCCAGAAGAAACCGTGTCGGAAGGCTTTGGCAACGAGTGCTCTGGAGGCTGCATGATGGCCGCACTCGCCCTGATGGATGTCTTTGAGGATTGCTTGGCCTTGCTCTGATTCGACGCAGCGCTGGTAGACACCGGTGACGCTGCGCCTGACCAGCTCTTTATTGATTATAGTGTAGGCTGCCGCTCGGCGTTGCACTTGCCGAGCCAAGGTTTCATCAGTTGGTAGCTCTCCGCTTACCAAAAACTTCAAGATGGGCTGGGCCCATGAGGGTGCTGCTATTTCTTCGACTGCCAGTACTGCTACTTGGACGAGGGCGGCTGGGCTGGGAGGCGGCGGGTTGGAGTCTGCAGTGGCTTGCTGAGTTGAAGAAGTCCCCGGGCCGATTGGCGCAGTCCCCGGGCCGAGTACTGGAGTCTTTAGAAGGTCGCCAGAGTCCCCGGCCGGGTTCGAAGTCCCCGGGCCGCTTCGATCGCCGCGCTTTTGGGGCGTCTTCAAGGATTCTTGTGCCGTCTGCCGAGGCTCTGGAGTCGGATCTGCCTTCTTCAGGGGGAGCCGGCACAAAAATGGAGTCTGACTCTGGTGACGGTTTGACGGATGGCTTGAGAAGGCGCTGAAGGGCGACGCCGGATGGTATTGCCTGTCGGGTGGAACCGTGTCAGGACCCCGATTCCAAGTCACATCGACCTAGCTGGTAACACCTCATATCACTTTGCGGCCTCACGCACGGTATTCCCACGGGTGTCGCCTTACCATGGCCCGGGACCGTTTGTGTCTTTTGGCTCACGTATATGACAGTGTCGCTAGCATCCACATGACAAAGAACCCGGGCCGACATGGCTAGTCGTGAACCCAAAGCGGCACTAACCTATGGGGACAGGCATACATGAATCACATCGAGCATGTCGGTCATCAACGATATATTCGGGCTGTAGCACTGGCTAACAGGACTCGGTATACCGGCTGTAGCAGGCTAGGCGGGACTCCGAATACCACCGCGTGACATTTCAAGGCGATGCATATAGGAACGAAGTGAATCACATGCCGGCCAGTCAAGTGTCCAAGCAGTAGTCTTTGGGCTAGCAGGACTCCGGTGAACCGGGTCATAGCGGACTACTATCGCTCGTAAGCACGAGACTTACATTTCCCCATATGAGAGGCTGCCAAGGATAAACAACTAGTTTGTCGGATCCCACTCATACCAAGCATTTCAATCATACATAATATGCCCGATATGAGTAAATACAACAAGGCATCACAACAAAACTCTACAACTCAAGTACTTTTATTTAAAAGGCTCCAGGAGCCATACATAACATAGTCATACAGGTAGGGGTCACATGACCCAACACTCAAGTCATACAATCATACAAGCACATGCGGAAGCAAACTAGTCTCGAGTAAAGACTCTAGAAAGAAAGAAAGCTTGTTGGAGCCTTTCTATCTACAATGGCCCTTCACAAGTCTTAGATCGCCACCTGGGTGGCTAATTCACTCGTCGATGTCAAGGTCTACATAGAACCCATCGGAAGGGGCGGTGTTGTCGTGCGAAAAACATTAATTAAGCAAACATGAGTACGGAGGTACTCAAAGCAAGTCTTACCACGTAATCCTATCATACATGCACATTCTCAAGAAGGTGGTGGAGTTATTTGACAAGCCAGCTTTGACTCTTGGCTAAGCTTATCCCACGTGACACCACTTGAAAAGCATTTGTCGCACACGCAGTCCACTAATCACCATCACAATACTCCACCGTGGATCCTCTCTCGTCATCCCACGAGAGGGCCATCCACGATACTCACACTTATCTTGAGGCTTTTAGTAGTATCCATTTACTTGTCTATGAACCGATATAGGTAACCCAGAAGTCCTTCTCCGTGGACACGGCTATTCGAATAGATCATATTAAACCCGAGGGTGTGTACTTCTTCACACACGCTCTCACCCACTTACCGCCGTTTACACGACATGTACTCGGCAACCTTCAAGCGGAAGCCCAACGTGGGTGTCGGCCACAGCCTACCTAAACACACAAGTCCCAAGTCCAGGTTGATCGCCTATTCGGGTTCCATCCGCAGGGAGTCCGGCCGAGGTTTCCCATACAGCCCCGAACGATGTGTGCAGGGTTCCCAAGACACCAAACGGGCGAATCGGTACACCGGGCCACGGTGCCTACCGCAACACAACCCACCCCTATGGTCAGCGTTGCGTGCGGCCCCCAGCATGCTACAAACACCAGAAACTACTTGCAACTCCCGGACTGAGGACAAGAGTGGTTAAGAAGCCGAGAGGGTCCATTGGTTTCGGGCCCAATGCGTGGTAGTAACTGTTTCATGGATCACAAACACATATCTCAGTTCTTAGGATCGGCTTCAATGAAACAACCCACCATGTACTCCTACATGGCCTCTCATCGATACCTTTACCAAAACGTGTTCAACACTTTCACTCTTGAATCAACACAACCTTTCACTCCAGTCCATCATCCTGATGAGCCGACACGACACAACTCTAAGCACAGCAAGCATAGCATGGTAGGATTCACAAACATGGCTCAATCAACTCCTACACATACTAGTGGGTTTCATCTAGTTACCGTGGCAATGACAGGTCATGCAAAGGAAGTGGGTTCAACTACCGCAGCACACAACAGTTTGAAACGCGTTGTCTTAATGCAGTAAACAAGAGCGAAGCGAGAACATGGGTTTGTATCGGAATGATCAATGAGTTGCTTGCTCGATGGAATCGGGGTAGAGTAACGCCTTCAGATGGATAGTCGAGGTTATCCTCGAGGTGGACCTATCACTTAAAAAGCATATCGAAAGTAAACACACATGACAATATGCAACAATATGATGCATGCTATGACATGGCAATATGGATGTGTGTTGGCCTAATGCAAGCTGAAACAATAGGGGATGAACTCATTTGAATCAAAGATTCAAATGATAGCTCATTTGAAATAGCCCTAAAGGTGCATTATATTATTCTGGTTAAACAGCAAGGTTAACTTGTTTTAACATGCATGAAACCTGTACCAATGGATAGAGTGGATTTTTCTGATAATTTTTCATATATAAATCTTTGCATTTGGAGTTATAGATTAAAAGTTATAAGCATTTGAAATTTGAATTATATTCGAATTTACTATATTAGAATAAATCCAGAAATTGAATTAATACGTCGACCATGCGTCAAGATGACGTCAGAGTCAACTGGACGTCCAGGTCAAACCTGACAGTGGGTCCCGTATGTCGTGGTAATTAACTTAATTAAAGTTTAATTAAAACTAACCTATTTAGTTAGCGTGGCTGGGCCCCATCTGCCGCTGACTGTCGGGTCAACGAGGGCCCGCAGTGGTCAACGCCCACGCCGGCTGCACCGGCGACTAGCCGCCAGCCGAGCCCGACACGGCGGAGGGAGTGTGTTTGGCGATTCCGCGACCAAACGAAGTCATGGAAGGTAGCTACGGGTAGCTAGGAGCAACCCGCGACCTCTTGGTGGAGTCAGTTGGGGTCGGGGTGGCCGGAGTTGACGCCGGCGACGAGCTAGGCGGCCGCCGGGGTTCGGCCAACAATGAGCTAGGGGTTAGAGGGCTCGGTGAGGTGCGGGAAGTACAAGGTAGACCCCTTGGGGTGCGGTGAATGCAACGGACACCATGGGGTGGCCGGAGAGTGACCGGGGGCACGCCGGGCGACGAGCTCCACGGGCGACGGGTGCGGGTGATCGTGGCTCGGTTGCTACGCTGCTCGAGGGCGAGAGAGAGGGAAGGGAGTTAGGTAGGCTCACAGGCGGCGATGTAGAAGCCCTCGCCGAGGTCGGGATGAACCGGAGCGACGGCGGCGACGAAAGGGATCTCCGGCTGACGGCGAGCTCGGTTGAGGTCGGTGGGATGGATTCGGTGCACTAGAACGAGCGGGACTCGGCTGGCTAGGGGTAGTGGAGTCTGGCGGAGCTCTGGACATGATGAGGACGAGCATGGACGGCGGGGAGCACGACTATGGCGGTGGTGCTTGGAGACGCAAGGCCGCCAAGATGGGGGATAGCGAGAGAAGCGAGCCGGGGAGGAGAGGGAGTGTCCAGGGGGTTTGGGAGAGAGGGGGAGGTCGGTCCTCGTCGCGGCTGGGCGAGGGGAGCGGCGAGGCGGCGACTAGGTGCGTGGCACCCATGCGGTGCTCGCTGCCGAAAGCACTGGCTGCCTGCTGGCCGAGCCAAACAGCTGGCCGTTCTTTGGGCTGGGCAGCAGGTGGGCGGAGTGGAGTGCGTCGAGTAAGTTTTCTGTTTTTAATCTTTTCTAATTTCCTGCAACTTTGTGGGGTTTTCTAAAATACCAAAACAGTTTTAAAAATCACCAAAATGCTCCTGGTCCCTTGTTGGAATATTTCCAACATGAAACATTTTGGTTTGGTAATTTTTGGACATTTAAAATATTTTATATAATTTGAAATGCTCAAGTTTAAAAACTTATGAATTAATCCAAGGACCTTTGGATGACCTAGAAAATGATGCAACACCTTTGACATAGGCTCAACCAAAGCAAAGATGATGAGCATTTTGAAGGGCATTTCGGGTTCATTGAAATAATTTTTAGTAAACCCTAGTTGAATTAAGGGGTGTTACGGGGTTCCTGTCTTCCCCATTTCAAATTCAAATGAAATTTAAACATGATGCACACCCTAATGCATGGTCTAACTGGGATGTGACAACTCACCCCCACTCAAAAGAATCTCGTCTCGAGATTTAGGATCTGATGCGAAAAAGGTGGGATACTCAAGTCGAAGACGATCCTCCCTTTCCCAAGTTGCTTCTTGCTCGGAATGGTTTGACCATTGAACCTTTAGAAACTTGATATTCCGACGTCGAGTGGTACGCTCAGCTTGATCGAGGATACAAACGGGATATTCTCGATAGGTGAGGTTATCTTGGAGATCAAGATTATCGTGGTCTACTCCACTGATAGGATCCGAAAAGCAACACCTGAGATGGGAAACGTGGAAGACATCTTTGACTCTGGAAAGATGCGGAGGTAGTTCCAATTGGTAGGCAACTTCTCCTCGCTTTGGCAAGAATGAGAAAGGGTCCAATGTAGCGAGGAGCCAACTTGCCTTTTGATACCGAATCGATGGGTTCCCTTCAAAGGAGTAACCGAAGGTAAGCCTTCTCGCCAATTTCATAAGTCATAGGCTTATGCTTGCGGTCATATTGGCTCTTTTGACGAGATTGGGCTGTTTTCAATTTCTCACGAACAACGCGAACCTGCTCTTCTGCTTCCTGAATCATGTCCGGGCCAAAGAGTTGTCTCTCCCCGGTTTCTGACCAGTTAAGAGGCGTTCGACATTTCCGTCCGTAAAGAACTTCGAAAGGGGCTTTGCCCAGGCTGGCTTGATAACTGTTGTTATAAGCGAACTCGGCGAATGGAAGGCATTTCTCCCAATTCATGCCGAAAGAGATGACAGAAGCTCGAAGCATATCCTCTAGGATTTGATTGACTCGTTCTACTTGACCACTTGATTGAGGATGGAAAGCGGTGCTAAAGGAGAGACGAAGTTCCCATAGCGTTTTGGAAACTTTCCCAAAATCGAGAGGTGAAGAGACTCCCACGGTCTGAGTTAATCTCTAATGGAACACCATGAAGAGACACTATTCGTGAGATGTACAAATCAGCTAGCTAGCTAGCGGTTATACTCTCACGAACGGGTAGGAAGTGGGCTACTTTGGAAAGACGATCAACGACAACGAAGATAGCGTCATTCCCTCTCTTGGTCCTGGGAAACCCGGTAATGAAATCCATACCGATTTTATCCCATTTCCATTCAGGAATTTCCAAAGGTTGAAGGGTACCAAAGAGGCCGTTGATGCTCTGCTTTAACTCGACGACAGACGTCGCAATTAGCAATGTATTGAGCGATTTCTCTCTTCATCCTAGTCCACCAAAACCTCCGGGCGAGGGTCTTGATACATTTTAGTACTACCGGGATGAATGGTGAGAGGAGAGTCATGAGCTTCCTTAAGGATCAATCGCCTCAGGTTGCGCACCTTGGGGACCACTAGACGGTCTCCAAAGAACATGACACCTTGTTCATCAATGGAGAAACAATCTGCGACTCCTTTCTTGATGTTTCTCCTGATACGGGAGATTCCCGGATCTACCTTTCCGTGCTTTGATGATCTGATCCGTAAGGGTAGGTTTTGCCACCAGGGTAGAAAGGAATCCTCGAGGAACAATGTGAAGATTAAGCTTACGAAATTCCTCGTGGAGAAATGGTTGACTTTGTTGTAACATCAGATTGTTACAATAAGATTTCCGACTTAGGGCGTCGGCCATGACATTGGCTTTGCACGGGTGTAGGATATTCCTAAGTCGTAATCTGTAATCAACTCGACCCAACGTCTTTGCACGAGATTCAAATCCGGTTGGGTGAAGATATATTTCAGACTTTGGTGATCGGTGTAGATTTCGCAACGATTACCAAGAAGGTAATGTCGCCAAGTTTTGAGTGCATGAACCATCGCTGCAAGCTCTAGATCGTGTGTGTGGGATAGTTATCCTCATGTGGACGAACTCGCCGAGAAGCGTAGGGCAATCACATGACGATCTTGCATGAGTATGCAACCTAGTCCTTGTCGCGAGGCGCCGCAATAGATAATAAAGTCCTTAGAAAAATCTGGTGGAACAAGTACGGAGCAGATGTCGAGCGTCTTTTACCGGTTCTGAAAGCTGAACTTCGCGACTTGTGGTGTCCATTCGAACTTCTTATCTTTCTTGAGGAGTTCGGTTAGAGGTTTGGCAACTTTAGAGAAATTCTCGATTTAAGCGACGGCAATAGCTTCGCTAAACCGAGAAAACTCCGAACTTGCTTAACCGATTCAGGTGGAGTCGATCAAGGACGGCTTGAACTTCGCCGGGATTGACGGCAATGCCCTTACCAGAGATTACATGGCCTAGGTAGGTCACTTACGGTAACAGAATTCACACTTAGAGAATTTGGCATAAAGGCGGTGCTCTCGAAGTTTCATCAACACTAGCCTTAGATGTTCGGCATGTTCTTCCTCATTCTTGGAGTAGATGAGTATATCATCGAGGTATACCACGACGAATTTATCCAAATACTCCATGAAGATTGAGTTCATTAACCGAGAGAAGGTGGCTGGAGCATTGGTTAATCCGAAGGACATGACGGTGTACTCGTATTGGCTATAACGAGTAACAAAGGCCGTTTTAGGAATGTCCCCGTTCTTGATTTTGATTTGATGGTAGCCCAACCTCAAATCCATCTTGGAAAAGACTAAGGATCCAGCGAGCTGATCATACAGGTCGTTGATCCTGGGGAGCGGATACTTGTTCTTGATAGTGACCAAATTGACAGGTCGATAATCCACAACCATCCGATCCGTACCATCCTTCTTCTTGACGAAGAGGACGGGCAAGCCCATGGAGATGAACTAGGACGGATGAAACCTTTTTGCAAGGACTCATCGAGTTGTTTCTTGAGTTCAGCTAGTTCTAGGGGTGCCATCTTATAAGGTCTTCTAGAGATTGGGACGGTTCCGGGAACAAGATCTATCACGAACTCGACATCCCTGTCAGGTGGAACACCAGCAGTTCCTTCCGAAAGACATCCGGAAAATCACGGACTATCGGAATATCTTCGAGGTCCGGAAGGGATTGGCGTTTAAGGAGTAAAGTTGGCGCTTAGACACTCGGGTTAGAACATTCACTGCCTTGCCCGAGGGATGGGTGAGCTGAACAGTTCTAGTAGAGCAATCAATCTTAGCATAATGGGCTGACATCCAGTCCATACCCAAGATGATGTTTATGTTCGAGGACTTGAGAGCTATTAAGGAAGCAAGAAAGACTAGTTCTGCCGACAAGAATTTCATTCCCATGACTTATTCTAGAGGTTTGCCACCTAGAACCAGTGGGTCTGAATTTCCATGGAAGTGTGCATGTCACAGAATGTGGTGTTGTGCAATCGAGCATAGCTCTCGAAATAAATGAATGAGATGCTCCAAGATCAAAAAGAACAGTTCTTGCTGGATGACAATTAACAAGGAGCGTACCGAGGACGACGTTGGGATCCTCATAGGTTTCTTCAGCAGAAACATAGTTGACATGGCCACGAGCGGTGGCAACTGGTTTAGCATAGGGCACCTTTCCTGCTGGCTTGCCACGGCCAACGGACTTTCCAACTTGACTGGGTTGTTTTGGGGGCACTCACGGATATAGTGGCCCGCCTCTCCACATTTGAAGCAAGTTATCATATTGGGGCGTGGAGCAGCACTAGCAGTGAGGCCTCCATAAGTCTTGGGCGGAACATATTCTTTGGTTGGGGCGAGGCGCCTCAAAAGATGGCCTCGGGGTGAACACGGGTGGTAGAGCAAGATTTGGAATCCAAACCCGGCGCTTCGGGATCCAGAGCCGGATGAAGATCCGTAGTCACGGATGTGCTTGCGTGAAGCCTCAAAATCAGTCCGCCCAGTTTCGCTACCGATAGCCTTGTTGACTAGCTTCGGAAAAGAGGTACACTCATGCAGACGAAGGTCTCGGCGTAGCTCAGGGCTAAGTCCCTTGCGGAACCTTGCCTGCTTCTTGGCATCGGTAGAAACTTCTTCGGGAGCATAACGTGCTAACCTCCCAAATTCACGGCTGTAGGCATCCACTGTCAGCCTACTCTGGGTGAAACTGTAGAATTCCTCCCTTTTGCGATCCATAAGACCTTCTGGGATATGATGCTCACGGAAGGCGGCACTGAATTCAGCCCAAGTTGTAACTTGTCCAACCGGACGCATAGCCTCATAATTCTCCCACCAGAGACTAGCGGGCCTTCCAGATGATAAGCGGCAAAAGGTAACCTTGTCGGCCTCAGCCACGTTGGCGGAACGCAGCTTGTGGTGGATCTTGGGTTAATCATCCGCCGAGAGGCTCAACGGAATATTTGAACTTTGGTGGATACAGCTTGACGAAGTCATTGAGTGAAACCGCATCATTTCTCGGTGGCGTGCGGTGTTTTGCTCAATCCGCTCCAAAGAGGCGATTGGTCTCACGCTTATTATGCTCGCTTCCAAAGATAACCTCGGCCAAAGATGGCGGTTGATGCAGATTTGCATTTCCAGCTGCGCTGGTTTCTGCCCGCTCCGGGGCAGCAGGATTGTTGCGGGTGTTGACCATCCTAGGAGACAAAGCAAAGGTTTAAACCAGGATGGCAGAATTTAACAAGGAAGTGCGGAAGGTAATGGATAGCATGGAATGCAAAGATGTTCATCCGTATGACATGGTAATATAAAGCTGCCATATATATATATACCAACGGTCATACACACCATTCATAGTTTAGTACAAGCCCGACGGGTACAACTATAAGGAAAGGCGTTACATCTCATCGGAAGCATTCCAACTCCTATACATTATTTTTCTACACTTCCGAACGATACACACTAAGTCATATTCCACAAGTCACGCAGACGGCGGAAATACAACTATTACAATACTAGGGATACTACTACTACTCGCACAACTCCGTAGTAGTCCTCATAGAAGTCACCTCCCAAGCTCGAAGTGGAACATGATCATCCGGAAATGTATAATCCTGTGGAGCCTGTGGGACCATAGGGACTCGGATGTGGCCGTGGGTCCAACAAACGGTGGCAGACGAGGCCCACGAGGCGGAGTGATGCCTCCCACCACGCCACTCCATAAAGTCCGGCAGACCAGCCCGCGACCGGGTACAAGTCCCTCATATCCATGTATCCGCTTGCACGGGCAGTGCAAACCTAGTCAGAGTAGCCTAGTGATCAGCACGGGCATTAAAGAGCTCCATACGCAAGGCCCGGTTTTCACGGTCCTTGTCTTCCAGCATCTCCGTGGTGGTGCGAAGAAGTGAGTCCTCATGGGATGCATCGCTGTACAAACCCTGAAGGTAGCCATGCGCCTGTGGAGGGATGCTTGGCATGTAGCGAAATCGCTGACCAGCAAGGCAGTTCGCTCGAATAATAGTCATCATGGAATAGGCTGCATCTTGCACAGACATCCCAATGGTGATCCCAAGCCCATAAGAACAAGTGGAGCGGTTCAAGAGCTCGGATAGGATGGATAAATCCTGACCGCGTACGATATTGGCTTTGGTTGAAATCCCTAAACTGCTCCTCGACGGTATATTCAGGATACCATCGGTAACCTGTCTCGACCATCACCCGAACCAACATTGCCGTGTGACCACACACACCAATGCAACGGGTCAGACGAACCACTTGGTTCTGGGAACGGGTGGCCATCTGAAAGCACAGCCACAATGCAAAGGCATTAGAATTTCTAGGGAAAATCGGGCAGCATAACATCTGTAAATGCTCAAAATCAGATTTGAGACATTCAAAAACAGGTTGCAAAACCACTCAATAACATCATATCAAGGTTCTGGTTCAACTGGTAGCATACCAAAAATAATAGGGACTGAATTGAGGATGTAACCAACAATCCTATAAGTTACTACGGATTAGTAACACGTGAACCTCGATAGAGAGAAGAGAGCCTAGTCCTATACCCACGTCGAATGAGAAGAGGATGACTCAGATCAGAGGGCATAAGGTAAAGGAGTAAAAAGAGCCTTACGTTCCCTCCCACAATCAATTCCCCTACATATAACTAAAGCATTTCTAGACTCAACATCGACTAGTTTGGCTTAGCGAACCTACAGGCAGCCCTGCTCTGATGCCAACGCTGTCAGGACCCCGATTCCAAGTCACATCGACCTAGCTGGTAACACCTCATATCACTTTGCGGCCTCACGCACGGTATTCCCACGGGTGTCGCCTTACCATGGCCCGGGACCGTTTGCGTCTTTTGGCTCACGTATATGACAAAGGTCGCTAGCATCCACATGACAAAGAACCCGGGCCGACATGGCTAGTCATGAACTCCAAAGCGACAACTCAACCTATGGGGATAGGCATACATGAATCACATCGAGCATGTCGGTCATCAACGATATATTCGGCTGTAGCACTGGCTAACAGGACTCCGTATACCGGGCTGTAGCAAGCTAGGCAGGACTCCGAATACCACTGCGTGACATTTCCCGAAGGGACAGACATAGGAACAAAGTGAATCACATGCCGGCCAGTCAAGTGTCCAAGCAGTAGTGCTGGGCTAGCAGGACTCCGGTGAACCGGGCTGTAGCGGACTACTATCGCTCAGAAGCACGAGACTTACATTTCCCCATATGAGAGGCTGCCAAGGATAAACAACTAGTTTGTCGGATCCCACTCATACCAAGCATTTCAATCATACACGCAATATGCCTGATATGAGTAAATACAACAAGGCATCACAACAAAACTCTACAACTCAAGTACTTTATTTAAAAGGCTCCGAGTTGCCATACATAACATAGTCATACAGGTAGGGGTCACATGACCCAACACTCAAGTCATACAATCATACAAGCACATGCGGAAGCAAACTAGTCTGAGTACAGACTCTAGAAAGAAAGAAAGCTTGTTGGAGCCTTTCTATCTACAATGGCCCTTCACAAGTCTTAGATCGCCACCTGGGTGGCTAATTCACTCGTCGATGTCAAGGTCTACATAGAACCCATCGGAAGGGGCGGTGTTGTCGCTCTAAAAACATTAATTAAGCAAACATGAGTACGGAGGTACTCAAAGAAGTCTTACCACGTAATCCTATCATACATGCACATTCTCAAGAAGGTGGTGGACTTATTTGCAAAGAAGCCAGCTTTGACTCTTGGCTAAGCTATCCCACGTGACACCACTTGAAAAGCATTTGTCGCACACGAGTCCACTAATCACCATCACAATACTCCACCGTGGATCCTCTCGTCATCCCACGAGAGGGCCATCCACGATACTCACACTTATCTTGAGGCTTTTAGTAGTATCCATTTACTTGTCTATGAACTGATATAGGTAACCCAGAAGTCCTTCTCCGTGGACACGGCTATTTGAATAGATCATATTAAACCTCGCAGGGTGTACTTCTTCACACACGCTCTCACCACTTACCGCCGTTTACACGACATGTACTCGGCAACCTTCAAGCGGAAGCCCAACGTGGTGTCGGCCACAGCCTACCTAAACACACAAGTCCCAAGTCCAGTTGATCGCCTATTCGGGTTCCATCCGCAGGGAGTCCGCCGAGGTTTCCCATACGGCCCCGAACGATGTGTACAGGTTCCCGAGACACCAAACAGGCGAATCGGTACACCGGCCACGGTGCCTACCGCAACACAACCCACCCCTATGGTCAGCGCTATGCGGCCCCCAAAGATGCTACAAACACCGTAAACTACTTGCAACTCTTGACCGAGGACAAGAGTGGTTAAGAAGCCGAGAGGGTCCATTGGTTTCGGGCCCAATGCGTGGTAGTAACTGCTTTCATGGATCACAAACACAGATCTCAGTTCTTAGGATCGGCTTCAATGAAACAACCCACCATGTACTCCTACATGGCCTCTCATCGATACCTTTACCAAAACGTGTTCAACACTTTCACTCTTGAATCAACACAACCTTTCACTCCAGTCAATCATCATGATGAGCCAGACATGACACAACTCTAAGCATAGCAAGCATAGCATGGTAGGAATCACAAACATGGCTCAATCAACTCCTACACATACTAGTGGGTTTCATCTAGTTAATTGTGGCAATGACAGGTCATGCAAAGGAAGTGGGTTCAACTACCGCAGCACACAACAGTTTGAATCGCGTTGTCTTAATGTAGTAAACGAGAGCGAAGCGAGAACATGGGTTTGTATCGGAATGATCAATGAGTTGCTTGCACGATGGAACTGGGGTAGAGTACGCCTTGGATGGATAGTCGAGGTTATCCTCGAGGCGGGACCTATCACGAAAAAGCATATCGAAAGTAAACACACATGACAATATGCAACAATATGATGCATGCTATGACATGGCAATATGGATGTGTGTTGGCCTAATGCAAGCGAAACAATAGGGGATGAACTCATTTGAATCAAAGATTCAAATGATAGCTCATTTGAAATAGCCCTAAAGGTGCATTATATTATTCTGGTTAAACAGCAAGGTTAACTTGTTTTAACATGCATGAAACCTGTACCAATGGATAGAGTGGATTTTTCTGATAATTTTTCATATATAAATCTTTGCATTTGGAGTTATAGATTAAAAGTTATAAGCATTTGAAATTTGAATTATATTCGGAATTTACTATATTAGAATAAATCCGTAAATTGAATTAATACGTCGACCATGCGCCAAAGATGACGCCAGAGTCAATCTGGGACGTCCAGGTCAAACCTGACAGTGGGTCCCGCATGTCAGGGTAATTAACTTAATTAAAGTTTAATTAAAACTAACCTATTTAGTTAGCGTGGCTGGGCCCCATCATCGCCGCTGACTGCCGGGGTCAACGAGGGCCCGCAGTGATGGTCAACGCCCACGTCGGCTGCATGGCGACTAGCCGCCGGGCGAGCCCGACACGGCGGAGGGAGTGTGTTTGGCGATTCCGCGACCAAACGAAGTCGCGGAAGGTAGCTACGGTAGCTAGGAGCAACCCGCGACTACCGGTGGAGTGGGTTAGGGGTCGGGTGGCGGAGTTGGCGCCGGCGACGAGCTAGGCGGCCGCCGGGGTTCGGCCAACAATGAGCTAGGGGTTAGAGGGCTCGGTGAGGTGCGGGAAGTACAAGGTAGACCCCTTGGGTGCGGTGAATGCAACGGACACCATGGGGTGGCCGGAGAGTGACCGGGGGCACGTCGGCGACGAGCTCCACGGCGACGGGTGCGGGTGATCGTGGCTCGGTTGCTACGTTGCTCGAGGGCGCGAGAGAGAGGGAAGGGGAGTTAGGTAGGCTCACGGGCGACGTGTAGAAGCCCTCGTCGAGGTCGGGGATGAACCGGAGCGACGGCGGGCGAAAAGGGATCTCCGGCGACGGCGAGCTCGGTTGAGGTCGGTGGGATGGATTCGGTCCACTAGAACGAGCGGGACTCGGCTGGCTAGGGGTAGTGGAGTGCTGGCGGAGCTCTGGACATGATGAGGAGGAGCATGGACGGCGGGGAGCACGACTACGGCGGTGGTCTGCGGCAAGGCCGGCCAAGATGGGGGAGAGCGAGAGAAGCGAGCCGGGGAGGAGAGGGAGTGTCCAGGGGGTTCGGGAGAGAGGGGGAGGTCGGTCCTCGTCGCGGCTGGGCGAGGGGAGCGGCGAGGCGGCGACCAGGTGCGTGGCACCCATGCGGTGCCGCTGCCGAAGCACTGGCTGCCTACTGCCGAGCCAAGCAAGCAGCGTTGTTGGCTGGGCCGGGCAGGTGGGCCGGTGGGTGCGTCGGAGTAAGTTTTCTGTTTTTAATCTTTTCTAATTTCCTGCAACTTTGTGGGGTTTTCTAAAATACCAAAACAGTTTTAAAAATCACCAAAATGCTCCTGGTCCCTTGTTGGAATATTTCCAACATGAAACATTTTGGTTTGGTAATTTTTGGACATTTAAAATATTTTATATAATTTGAAATGCTCAAGTTTAAAAACTTATGAATTAATCCAAGGACCTTTGGATGACCTAGAAAATGATGCAACACCTTTGACATAGGCTCTGAACCAAAGCAAAGATGATGAGCATTTTGAAGGGCATTTCGGGTTCATTGAAATAATTTTTAGTAAACCCTAGTTGAATTAAGGGGGGGGGGTTGTTATGGGGGGTTCATGTCTTCCCCATTTCAAATTCAAATGGAATTTAAACATGATGCACACCCTAATGCATGGTCTAACTGGGATGTGACAAACCGATTCTTGCCAGGGCATCTGCTTGGTCGTTGTCGTTCCTTGGTACATGGAGGAATTCGCATCCCTCAAAATATCCACTCAGCTGCTGTACCAGAAAGCGGTAGCTCGCCATATTTGCATCTTTGGCGTCCCAGTCGCCGGATGACTGTTGGACCACCAAGTCGGAGTCGCCATAGCACAGGATCCGGCGAATGCCGAGCTCTTTGGCAAGCCGGAGCCCGTGGATGAGCGCCTCGTATTCGGCGACGTTGTTGGAGGTGGCGAAATGGATCTGCAGCGCGTACTTGAGCTTGTCGCCTTTAGGGGAAGTGAGGACCACGCCGGCTCCCAAGCCGGTGCGCATCTTGGAGCCATCAAAGTGCATCCACCAATGGGTGGAGTCGGTATTTGGCGGCAGAGCATCGGGTCTCGGCCCAATCGACGAGGAAGTCGGCCAGTGCTTGCGACTTGATGGCGGTGCGGGGCTGGTAAAAGATGGTGTAGGGGGCCAACTCTATGGCCCATTTGGCCACTCGGCCTGAAGCATCTCGGCTTTCGATGATCTCTGCTAGTGGGGCTGTGCAAACCACGGTGATTGGATGCTCTTGAAAGTAAGGCTTCAACTTCTTGGCGGCAAAGTGCACACCGTAACACATCTTCTGGTAGTGGGGGTAGTTCTGCTTGGAGGTCGGCGATTACTCGCCAGTAATACACTGGTCTCTCGGACAGTAGCGCCTGGCCTTCCTCCTCATGCGTTCAACCACAATAAGCTGCTGACTACCCTGCTGGTGGCGGCAATATACAGGAGCATGGGCTCTTTTGGAGTCGGAGCCGCCAGCACTGGGGGAGTAGTCAGCATTCTCTTCAACTGGATATCCGCCTTGGAGTTCCATTCGAAGAAGGTGGTCTTCTTCATAAGCTGGTACAGAGGAAGGGCTTTCACCCACCGGTCGATGAATCGACCGATAGACGCCAAGCAGCGGTGAACTTCGCACATCCAGTGATCGGCGGGGCACTTCCATTCTCTCAATTGCCTTGATCTTCACGGGTTGCACTCTATGCCGCGTTCGGATACCAGGAAGCCAAGGAGCTGGCCGGCTGGTACTCCGAAGACGCATTTCTCTGGGTTGAGCTTGATCTGGAATCGGGCGCAGGTTTTCAAAGGTCTCTTTGAGGTCTTCCAACAGCGTTCTCGCTTCTCCGTCTTCACCACCACGTCGTCCACGCATGTGGGCATTTCGCCAAGCTGCTTGAGGAGGCACTTCGCATGCAACGCTGAAAGGTGGCGCCCGGCGGCGTTCCTCAAGCCGTAACGTCATGGTCGGGTAGTAGAAGGCTCCAAATGGCGTGATGAAGGCGGTCTTCAATCTGTGTGCCGGGTTCAGCTTGATCTGATGATATCCTGAATATGCATCTAAGAAGCTCAACAGCTCGCATCCGGCTGTGGAGTCTATCACCTGATCAATTCTTGATAGAGCGAACGGGTCCTTGGGGCAGGCTTTGTTGAGGCTTGTATAATCAATACACATCCGCCACTGCTTGTTCTTCTTCAGTACAAGGACTGGGTTCGCCAACCATTCTGGAAAGAAAACTTCCATGATGAAACCGGCTGCGAGGAGCCGGGCTATCTCATCTCCAACAACTCTTCTTTTTTCTTCTGACAGGCGGCGCAAGGGCTGCCTGACGGGCTTCACATCAGGTCGGACATGTAACTTGTGCTCGGCGAAATCCGTCGGTACACCTGGCATGTCTTTGGGGGACCATGCAAAGATGTCCCGATTCTCACGGAGGAAATCGACGAGCTCGCCTTCCTATTTGCTGTCGAGGTTTGCACCTATGACAGCGTATTTCTCTGGGTGCTCCGGGTCCAAGGGTATCTTCTTGGTCTCTTTGGCCGGCTTGAACGAGCCCTCAGCTTCTGACTCCTTGGGGTCGGACGATATCTCCGGCTGCTTGCCGGCCATCGCCACGACCCGATCCAGGAGCCGCTTCTCAGCTGCGATCACCAGGGACTCGGCTAGCCGGCTGCTTGCCAACTGCATAGGCGGACGACTTTCTCTGTAGTCGCTGCCACGGTCAGAATACCCTTGGAACTCGGCATCTTCATCTTGAGGTAGGCGTAGTGGGGGACCGCCATGAACTTGGCCAACGCAGGTCGGCCAAGGAAAGCATGGTAGGGGCTCTCGAGGTCCACCACTTCGAACCAGACTGGCTCCCGGCGAAAGTGATCCTTGTCCCCAAAGAGGACGTCTATCAGAATCTTGCCAATCGGTGAGCAGGAAAGGCCAGGTACAATTCCGTGGAACACAGTCCGACTATGCTGAAGCTGCCTTTGCTTGATTCCTAGCTTCTCCATCGTATCCTTGTACAGGATGTTGATGCTGCTGCCTCCGTCTATCAGTACTCGCGAGAAGCGGCCCGCCTATCCGTGGCAAGGGTGGCTCCCAAGACCAGGCGTGGGAGCCGGATTCGCATCACCTCTGGGTGATCAAGACGGCTCGGTGATGGGCTTCTCGGACCAAAGGCATAAATGCAGGGGATCTGATGCTACGCATTCACTTCTTCTTCTTTGCTGCCGCTTTCTGCGGGCGATCATCACCACGCCGGTAAACGCGACATAGGCGCCGTGCTCTTCTCGGGTAATCGTCTTGTCTTTGCGCCGACCGGCGGACAGCCGGCTTCTTTGGGCGGTGGAGGCGGCGCCCAAGAATCGGAGGAGGGGCTAGGCCGTCTCCTTGGCGATCTGGTGAGCTGATGGCACTTCCGGGTGGTGTGATTTGACGGGCGCCGCTGTGGAATTTGCGGTGGTCCGGCCCGTAGTCTCGCTTTCAGAAGAGAAGGCCGGCAACCAGTTGGACTTGCCGCCTTTCTGCCGCTTGGCAGGAGGCTGCCCCTCTGGCTGCTGGTCCTCGACTGTCGCCACCTGCCAGCTATTGGAAGCCGGCTGCGGGGCCTTGCACTTATGATCGTTCTGTTGCTGCCGCCGACTGGCGTCGCCAGCCGGAGTTCTGGGAGCATGAGGAGCTACTTTGCCAGTCGCACTGACCTCGATCTCCGTCTTCATGGAGGAGTCAAGAAGGGCGCATTTGTTCGCTATGACTAGCAGCTCGTCGAGGTCTCCGACTCGTCGCAAAGGAGCTTGTGCTTGAGGAGGGTGCCTTCTCTGCACCCAGCGGTGAAGTACTCGATTGCCTGCACCTCGTGCACTCCTTCACAGGAGTTCCGGAGCTCGCCCCAGCGCGTGAGGTAGTCGCGAGTGGACTCGTTAGGGCCTTGTACGCACAAGGACAGCTGACGAGGCTTGGGAGGTCGCTTGTACGTGCTCGTGAAGTTGCGGACGAAGGCCTCGGTGAAGTCGACCCAGCCGTTGATGCTGCGGGGCTTCAAGCTGTTCAACCATGTCCGGGCCGTGCCCTGGAGCATGAGGGGAACATACTTTACGGCAACGCGCTTGTTGCCGTTCGCTATGCTGACGGCCGTGGAGTAGTCCACCAGCCAGTCCTCCGGCTTCACAGAGCCGGTGTATTTGGGTGTGTCTCGGGGGAGTGTGAATCCTCGGGGGAAGGGCTCGTCTCGGATGCGAGGTCCGAAACAGGGCGGGCCCAACTCGTCTTCTTCTTCTAGCCCCAGGGATCGGTGGAGTCGCTCGATTCGGTGGCGGGCGTCGTTCTCTCCGACTCCCTCTCGGCGGCCAAGGCGGTCGCCGAGAGTCGGATGCTCGACGGGTGGCGGGGAGACTCGCCTTTCTCTGCAGGGAGGAGGAGGCTGGTAGTCGTCCCGCCGCTTCCACCGCCTTTTGGGCGGCCGTCTTCGTCGCGCCGATGGAGATGTGAGTCCGGCTATGGCTGACAGCCGGATCTGGTTCTTTCTTCGCGGACGCCGCCAGCCGGCGTCCGAGATGTCGCGCTTGATCCCGGGGAGGCAAGTCGCCGTGTTGTCGTCGTGGCGCCTGCGGCGGCAGCAGCCGCTGCGCGGCGGCCGCGTCGAGCTGCTGGACTCGCTCCGTCATCAGCGGCGCTCCTCGCCCTCGGTTATCGGCTTCGTCGCCGCCCGCTGGGCAGCGCGAATGTTCTCCGCAGCGTGGCGTACAGGCGACCGCCCCAAACAGATCGGGCGAGGGCCGCGCGTCTTGCCGGACCGCCGCTTAGGCGGTTAGGCCCAGCCGAGCCGGGCGAGCCGCCTACGGCGTGATCCATCTCGCGCCGATAGGCTTCCGACAAGCGCCTCATGCTTGCCAGCTTCTGGCGCCTACAAGGAGTCAAGGCGGCGTGCCTCAGCGTTTGGCCGTCGGCGTCCTCCGGAATGGAGGTGGTCAAGTCTTGCAGAACAGCGGCCGAGAGGTCACGAGCCCCCCCGTGGATCGATGACGAGTATTTCTGTGACGGTGCTCCCGCCGCTCTTCGCGCGAGGGAGAGGCTCGTCGTAGACCACCACGTTGGTGGGGAACGCGTCGAGCGACGCGGTGTCAGAGTCGACCAGCATCGGGTCAGTGGAGCCTACGGACTCCAGGTCAGCGGCAGGCTCGCCGTCGATGTGGAGCTGCTCGAGGAGGCCCGTGAGGAGGCTTTCGGGGCCGTCTGCGTCAAGGCCGGATGCGAGCTCGTCGGAGAGGCGAACCTCGCCGACAAGTTCGGGCGAGGCAACTCGCCGCCAGGCAACCTCAGCGCCATGCAGCGCCGCAAACTCCATCTGGCGTCTTTGGGCTGGCTGCGCCGCCAGGAGGAAGAGGGTTCCCGCCCGCAGCGCATCTGGACAACGGTGCACCAGCCCCACGGTGGGCGCCAAATGTCGGGGTTGGGTGCGACATATGCCAAAGGATGGCTTATCATGGAGGGGCGAGTAGAACGTCGTCGGTGCTGAAACGGGATGAGGCGAAGACATGCCCGCCGGGCTAATCTTAACCAGCTTCAGGGCTCTCCGAGGAGATAACACCCTATCTGCTGCTCTGCGGGGTCTCCGCATGATCACTATGGCAAAGTGGGTACAAGAGGCTCCTTGAGCTGTTCGGGGTGAGGAAGGAGAAGGGCACGGCTTGCTCTTCTCTCCCTCTTTGTGTGTGTCTAGAACTACTAGCTTCCAATCCTTTGCATGGGTGCCCCGGGGGGTTTATATAGGCCTACCCCCCGGGGTACAACGGTAATCCGGCTGGGTGTGGGTCCAAGCCGTCAGTCTCTAAGTTGCCGTCTTCTTAGCCGACTCCTGGGGCCCGTCGACTAGTGGGCCCCGGCAGCAACTTGACATGGGGCCGACAGCCCTTGTCCCTTGTGGCGGGTCTTGCCGGGCTGCAGATTCTGTAGCCGTGCTTCTAATGACGCTGAAGCTTGGTCATGGGGTTATGGCAGCAGTGCTGCACGGGCGGGCGATCCTTGCCATTCCCGTCTTGTCCGGTTAATGGCGCGTGGATCCCACGGGAGGGACGGCCGACTCGGAGGCCGACTCCATCGGGTCCGTCTTTGGGGTGCTTCGCCGTCTTCGGTACTCCACGACGGTGATCCCGCCGTCTTCGAATTAAATGACAGGCCATCGTGGGTACAGGAATCTGCCCACGGCGCTGATGTCAGGGCCGGCATGGCAACAGTGCTGCGCCGGACGGAGATCTCCGTCGATACGGCGCTCTGTAGCCATACCTGCCCTTTATGGACTGGGCGGGGATGGGCCGCGAGGCGGCTTTACCCCATAGTCGCCCAGGCGTGAGGTGGTGGAGGTCACGGGCCGACTCCCTGTAGCCGGCTCGCTGGAGGTCGCTGGCTTGGAGTCGGCTTGTCCTGAAGTCGCCGTCTTAAAGTCTGCTTATCTTAAGGCCGCCTCTGGGACTCGGCCCAGAGGGGTAGTCGGCGACTATGTTGCCGACTCTCTGAAGGCGGCTCTTTGTCTTGGGGTCTTGAGGGGCGCAGTCTGCCCCGATGTTTTGAAAGGTTCAGGGGCTCGGGTCTGCCTACCCGTAGTCCATTACTCCGACATTCGGTGCGGCTTGAAACCGTGCACACATTCCCACACTCAACATGATATCCGGTCTAGATGCACAAAGGTAAAGCAAGGAGCCAATCATGGAGCGATATACCTTTTGATCCACCGCTTTACCATTGGGATCAATGTCAAGTTGGCACTTGGTAGGCATTGGAGTAGAAGCCGGCTTGACATCACTTAGCTTGAATCTTTTTAGCATGTCTTGAGTATATTTGGCTTGGTTGATAAAGGTTCCTTCTCTTCTTTGTTTGATATCAAAACCAAGAAAGAACTTCAACTCTCCCATCGAAGACATCTTGAACTTGGAGGTCATGAGAGCGACAAATTCCTCATTGAAAGCTTTGTTAGGGGAACCAAAGATAATATCATCAACATATAGTTGGCATACAAACAACTCCCCTTTGACCTTATTAGTAAAAAGAGTGGGATCGATTTGCCCCACTCAAATCCACGATCTTGTAACAACTTCGGTAAGGTGGTCATACCACGCCGCGGGGGGCTTGTTTAAGGCCATAGAGTGCCTTATCGAGTTGATACACATGATCCGGGAAGTAGGGGTCCTCGAACCCGGGGGGTTGCTTGACATAGACCAACTCATTAATAGGACCATTAATAAAAGCACTTTTCACATCCATTTGTTGCAACTTAAAGTTGTGATGGGAAACATAAGCAATCAACAAACGAATGGATTCAAGGCGAGCAACGGGAGCAAAGGTTTCACTGTAGTCGATACCCTCGACTTGGGAGTAGCCTTGTGCTACCAATCTTGCCTTGTTGCGAATGATGTTCCCATGAGCATCTTGCTTGTTCTTGAAAATCCACTTGGTTCCAATGACGTTGTGGTTCCCCGAAGGCCTTGGCACCAATCTCCACACCTTGTTGTACTCTAAGTTGTTGAGTTCTTCATGCATGGCATTGAGCCAATACGAGTCTTCGAGTGCCTCATAGACCTTTTGGGGTTCAACACAAGAGACAAACGCGTGATGTTCACAATAGTTTTCCAATTGTCTACGAGTGCTTACCCCCTTTCGTATGCTTCCAACCACATTCTCCATGAGATGGCCTTTGGTGGTGAGTTTGGAAGCAATCTTGTGCACGACGCTCTAATTCCTCCTCGGATGTGGATGGAGGAGGGTTAACTTGATAATCTTGAGCGCCGTCTTGAGCTTGATCTTGATCTTGAGCTTCTTCATGATCTTGAACTTGCTCGAGGGGAGGAACTTGACCTTGGGCATCATTTGGAGGTTCACCACCATCTTGAGATTGATCTTGCCCTTGGTCTTGTTCACGAGGTTGAGGGCCTTCACTTTGTTCTTCTAAGCGTGCAGGGTCTTGAGTAGGTGATGGCTCCACTTGAGTGGAGCATTGTCCTTCTCCTTCGGCCACAAGGGGTTCCTCAATGGGTAGTATATGACCAATACCCATTCTTCTTATGGCTTGGGGAGGAATTTCATCACCTACATCACAAGTACCACTTTGCTCCACTTGGGAGCCGTTATTTTCGTCAAACTCCACGTTATACGTCTCCTCAATGAGTCTGGTGGACTTGTTGAGAACATGGTAAGCATGAGAGTTTGTAGCATAACCAACAAATATGCCCTCATAAGCTCTAGCCTCAAATTTAGACAAGCGAACACCTTTCTTGAGAATGAAACACTTACACCCGAACACCCGGAAGTACTTGAGATTGGGCTTGTTTCCGGTGAGTATCTCATAAGGAGTCTTGTTCAAGCCTTTGCGGAGATAGAGCCGATTGGATGCATGACATGTGGTGTTGATGGCTTCGGCCCAAAAGTTGTATGGAGACTTGAACTCCGTCATCATGGTCCTTTCCGCATCCATCAACGTCCGGTTCTTCCTCTCCGCAACACCATTTTGTTGAGGGGTATATGGTGCAGAATATTGATGCTTGATCCCCTCATCACTAAGAAACTCATCCAAGGTGTAATTCTTGAACTCGGTGCCGTTGTCACTTCTTATTGTCAAGATCTTTGCATTATGTTGACGTTGAGCTTCATTTGCAAAGTCGATGACGGTTTGTTGAGTCTCGCTCTTCCTCTTGAAGAAGTATACCCAAGTGTATCTTGAATAATCATCCACAATCACCAAGCAATACTTTCTACCCCAAGACTATCAAAGGATGGAGGCCCAAAGAGGTCCATGTGCAGGAGCTCCAAGGGTCTCTTCGAGTAGATGATAGTCGTGGGAGGGTGAGCCGTTTCATGAAGCTTTCCTTGATACAAACCTTGCAAGCACGATCTTTGGCAAAACTAACATTTGTTAGTCCACGGACATGGTCCCCCTTGAGAAGACTTTGCAAAGATCTCATATTGACGTGGGCTAAACGGCGATGCCAAAGCGATCCCATGTCAACTTTAGCCATTAGGCATGTCGCGGTCTTAGAGGGTCGCTCCGAAAAGTTTATCACATAGAGACCATTCTCGACATGCCCAACAAAGGCTACTTTAAGAGTCTTGCTCCACAAGAGGGCCACGGTATCAATGTCAAAGAAAGTGGCAACGCCCATAAGTGCAAGTTGACGAACGGAAAGTAAATTGTATGCAAGGGACTCAACAAGCATGACTTTCTCGATCGTTAGATCATGAGAAATGACAACCTTGCCAAGACCCAATACCTTAGAATGTGAGGCATCACCCCACTTGACATTGGTGGGCATAGATGGAATCTTTTGCACGTCCACCACCAAGTCCTTGCTTCAGGTCATATGATTTGTTGCTCCACTATCAAGCAAACATGATCCCCACCGAAGCAAACACCTACAAGAGATCAATGCTTGGTTTTAGGTACCCATTTAGTAATGGGTCCTTTGATGTTAGTAACAAGGGTCTTAGGAACCCAAATAGACCATTCAGTGTACTCATAAGAAGAACCAACAAATTTAGCATAAACATGCCCATCGCTAGCACGACACAACACATAAGAGGGGTTAAAGTCACCGGCTTTATTGGGAGAGATGGCTTTGCCCCTTTTGGCATCACCACTCTTCGCATTATTCTTCTTATACTTAAGAGCACCCTCTCCCTCTTTCACAAAGGTTTGCTTAAGCGGGGGAGGTTGTTTGGTCTTGTTATTCATCTTCTCTTCCTTCTTATTGTTCTTGGACTTGGGTGAGAACCCAACTCCCACCTTGCCCACAACTTCCTTTTGATTGCTCAAAAGGTCATTTAGGTTCTTCTCACCTTGTATGCATGACACAAGACCTTTCTCGAGTTGTTCCTTCAACTTGGCATTCTCCTCCACAAGATGCACATGCTCACAACACGGGTTAGTAGCATTTGCATTATCAATTAAGACCATGTGAGGAAATGTGGCCTTTTACTTGGTTAGATTAACTTGGAGTTGAGCATGAGACTCCTTGAGGTTTGCATGAGCACATTTCAAGACCTTATGGGCCTTGTCAAGTACATCAAACTCCTCCTTGAGTCTAGCATGATCAACCCCAAGGTTAGCCTTCTCGGAAGTTAGTACACAAGACACAACAAGAGGATGATCAAGATCTTTATTTAATTTGGCATGATCATTGTTGTGTGACTCCTCAAGAGCCAAACAATGTCCACGCTCTTCCTCAAGAGCATTAGAGAGATCCGATATCTCATCGGCATAGTCACGACTATGACCTTCCATCTTAGAGATGGTTTATTCATGAGCCTCGATCATGTCATTGGCTTCACCAAGTTGTTCCAAGAGATCAACGAAGCGCTTCTTGGATTTGCCCTTGAGCTTACTCATGAAGGACTCAAATTCATTTACCTCCTCATTAGACCCCTTACCATCATCAAAGCCAACCGTCGAAGAAGGATTAGGAATAATGGTGGTTTTGATGTTGGGGTTACCTTGTTGGTGGCTTTAGCCATGAGACACTTGGCGGTGATGTTCTCGTTGGGTGAATCAAGAGAGACACGGGGAGTTGTGGCAATGGCAACAGATGCCATGACCATTGCTTCACTATCTTCATCATCATCGTCATCCTCACGGTATTCTTCTTGAACCACCAACCCGCGAGTAGGAGTCTTCTTGGTGAAGTTGTTCTTGTTGGGGAAGGACTTGGCCTTGTCTTTTCGGATGAACTTGCCACCATTGTCTTCCCGCTTCTCGTAAGGACAATCCGCAACGAAATGGCTCACATTGCCACAGTTGAAACAAGTTCTAACTCGGTGCTTGCCCTTGAGGCCACTTGAGTTGTTCTTGTTGAAGTTGGGTCTTGTATTCTTTTTGCTCCAAAATTGTCTTGAGGCAAGAGCCATGTGCTCATGATAATCATATTTCGTGTCTTCGGGGTTGCTCTCCTCATCTCCTTCTTCTTCCTCTTCTTCCACACTAACCTTGGCCTTCAAGGCAAGGTTGGGCTTCTTTGCCCTTTGAAAGCGGAGCACCGCATTGTCGGCGGTCTTGTCCAAGATGCTCATTGCAACGACTCATCCAACACTTCACTTGAGGTCATGGAGTGGAAGTCCGGTCTTTGAAGAATGACGGAGGACATGGCCTTTTTGTAGGGCATCATGGCCTTTAGGAACTTGCGCTTGATCCAATTGTCATCCGTGTCCTTGCTCCCATGATCTCGTAGTGAGACCGCGAGTTTGGTCACTCTTCGAAAGAGCTCACGGGGTTCTTCATCTTCTTTCATTGCAAACTCATCGGCTTCATCTTGTACCACTTCATAGTTGGAGCGTTGAATGCTAGCACTTCCTCGATAGAGAGACACAACGCATTGCCACGTGTCTTTGGCCATGGCATGAGGTCAAAGGTGAGGGAGATCTTCGGGAAGGATTGCATCTTGGATGATGAAGAGAGCACTCTCATTGAATTGATTATCCACGGCTTCTCGAGGGGTGAAGTTGTTTGGGTCATGTGGATAGAAACCTTCTTCAATGATTCTCCAAAGGTTAGTATTCACATGTTTTAAATGGCGCTTGAAACGATACACCCAAGAACCAAAATCCTCATTTTTCACAATCTTAGGAGGAGGACCGCATGATTTAAATGAGTAGAGGGAATCGGTCCTCCATAAATTGGAGGTTCCACATGGGCAAAGATGCGGTGCCATTTCTACCACTAGTAGAAGGACTCTTTTCCTGTTAGCTTCCCCTTGTCGGAGGTAGCATCTGCCGCTGGGATCACCACTTTCATCGGCGAGGTGGACAGTTTAAGCCCTTCAAGAAATTTAGTAAGCATGCTTTCAACCTTGGTCGTCATGGAGTCTTTCAATGTGTCTAGAGCCACATTGAATTCCTCACGAGAGACCGAGGTTCCCCCATCGACCGTAGAGGAGATAGGATTCACACCGGAGTGCTCCTCCACACCGTCTGTGGTGTCAACCATACTCTTCGGACGGTAAAGTCCTTAATAAAGAGACGAGGCTCTGATACCAATTGAAAGGATCGATATGGTTGACTAGAGGGGGGTGAATAGGCAACTAACAATTTTTAAGCTTTTCTTTAACAATTTAAACCTTGCGACAAAGTAGGTTGTCTAGATATGCAACTAAGTGGACAACCTATATGATGCAATGACAACTAGCACACAAGCAAGCAATAGATACAACACAAGCACGCTTTGCAAAAGTAAAGGCACGAAATAACCAAGAGTGGAGCTGGTGAAGACGAGGATGTGTTACCAAGTTCCTTCCTTTTAAAGGGAAGTACGTCTCCGTTAGAGCGGTGTGGAGGCACAATGCTCCCAAGAAGCCACTAGGGCCACCGTAATCTCCTGACGCCTCACACAATGCGAGATGCCGTGATTCCACTATTGGTGCCCTTGAAGGCGGCGACCGAACCTTTACAAACAAGGTTGGGGCAATCTCCACAACACTTGGAGGCTCCCAACACCACCACGAAGCTTCACCACAATGGAGTATGGCTTCGAGGTGACCTCAACCTGCCTAGGGGTGATCAAACACCCAAGAGTAACAAGATCCGCTAGGGATAAGTGGGGGAATCGAATATCTCTTGGTGGAAGTGTAGATCGGGCCCTTGTCACCCAATCCCGAGCAAATCAACAAGTTTGATTGGCTAGGGAGAGAGATCGGGCCAAAATGGAGCTTGGAGCAACAATGGAGCTTAGGGATGGAAGAGGTAGTCAACTAGAGGTAGGAGACGCCCCTTTTATAGTCAAGGAAGAGATCCAACCGTTATCCACATGTTCAGCCTGCGACATGCGGTACTACCGCTCCAGGAGCGCGGTACTACCGCAAGGCCACGCGGTACTACCATGGAGGACAACGGTACTTCCGCGGCAGCAGCAGAGGCCGGGACTAGCCTGACAGAGTGCAGTACTACCGCTTGCGCGGTACTACCGCTTCCCCTTGCGATACTACCGCAAGGCAGGAAAGTCAAAGCCTACGAAGAGCGCAGATGAAACAAAATACATCCGTGCCTACTTCCGCTGAAAATGAGATAGTGCAAAACTCCGACGCGGTACTACCGCGCACGAGGCGCGGTACTACCTTTGAGGCGCGGATGTAAAAAATTACATCCGCTCCTACTGCCGCAATGCAGCAGTACTCGGTATGAGGGCCACGGTACTACGACTCCAAGGGAGCGGTACTACCGTGGCCACCCGCGGTAGTACCGCGCATGACGTGCGGTACTGCCGTGTGGGCGTGGATGTAAAAAAAATACATCCGCCCCTACTACCGTACCGGAGCAGCACTAGGCCTGGGAGCTACGGTACTAAGGCTCTAGAGGAGCAGTACTACCGTGACCACCAGCGGTACTACCACAGGTGCTTGTGGTACTACCGCTCCATAGAGCAAGATTACCGCAAGTACAGCAAAGAGTCAGCCGATTAAGCACAACTAGGATAACAGAGAGACGCTCCGAAGTGCAAAGGAAAGGAAGGACATGTGCAAAGGAAAGGAAGGACATGTGTACGTGTTGATTACACCCGAACCTTTCCGACGCGGACCCCCTCTTAATAGTACGGCTCTCCTACGACTCAAATCCACCAAAGAGAAACATAGAACAACGCCGTCTTCAATAGTCTTCGAGGGTCACCGAATCATCTCGTGCCTAGTGATGAAGCGCCTGAGAAACTCAAGGCACACGATTAGTCCCCAAAAGCATTGTCATCAATCACCAAAACACCAAAGGGATAAGTATGCCCTTACACCTTCCCTTCTTCATCTTCCTCAGCATCAACCTCAGGCATTGGGGCCTTGTTCTTCTCAGCTGCTGGTATACTCCTGGTATTCCTCTTTGGTGCACTCTTGGGCTTGGGGGCAGCTTTGGGCTTTGAAGTTGCAGCCCCTGACTTTATGGCATCACCCATCAGCTTTTGTGCCTTGGGTGCTGGCTCAGCAACCTCTTCTTCTTCCTCTTCTTCCATCATAGAAGGTTTCCCAATCACTCTGGCCATGGTCTTTGTCGGTGTCAAAACCGGCAGATCTCGGGTAGGGGGTCCCGAACTGTGCGTCTAGGCGGATGGTAACAGGAGACAAGGGACACGATGTTTTTACCCAGGTTCGGGCCCTCTCGATGGAGGTAATACCCTACTCCTGCTTGATTAATATTGATGATATGGGTAGTACAAGAGTAGATCTACCACGAGATCGTAGAGGCTAAACCCTAGAAGCTAGCCTATGGTATGATTGTTGTTCGTCCTACGGACTAAAACCCTTCGGTTTATATAGACACCGAATAGGGTTAGGGTTACCGTAGTCGGTTACAATGGTAGGAAATCTACATATCCAGATCGCCAAGCTTGCCTTCCACGCCAAGGAAAGTCATATCCGGACACGGGACGAAGTCTTCAATCTTGTATCTTCATAGTCCGAGAGTCCGCCAAAGATGATAGTTCGGCTATCCGGACACCCCTAGTCCAGACTACCTCAAGAGCCCACGAACCAGGCTTCAATGACGACGAGTCCGGCGCGCATATTGTCTTCGACATTGCAAGGCGGGTCCTCCTCCGAATACTTCATAGAAGGTTTTGAACACAAGGATAGTGTCCGGCTCTGCAAAACAAGTTCCACATACCACCATAGAGAGAATAATTTTTTGCACAGATCTGCTGACGTATTCAGCGGGCGTGACATCACACCACGGCCTGGCCTTTATTGAATCATTTTTACTGTCCCACCTCAAAGACGTTTAGCGAGGCGGTTTCCTTGGCACGCCTTATCAAAGCGTAGATCGTGCCCCCTTATTCCGGGATTCTCATCAATACGGACGTGGGTAACCCAACTGCGTTCGCTGGCACGCCTCCTCTATCGAAGGCGAGTCCCAATGGACCACGGGGATGGCTCTTGGTATTCAACCTCTTTATAATGAGACCAAGGCCCTCTTCTTTTTTCCACCCTCCATCGAATTCGCCTCGCGCTACGAGTCTAACACCCAAAGCTTCAGATTTAGGCGCTTCGGACCTTCGACGATGTCCGGCTCCGACCAGCTCGGCCGATGGATGTCTTCTTCCATCACTGAAGAAGATGTGCTAAAGCTGCGAGACGCCAGGTATCTAACCGGCGAGATCTTGCATATAGGCTGCCCGCCTGTGGCAGGTCATTCCCACTCCCGAGCCCGGCGAGAGCGTGGTGTTCGTGGTCTCACTTCCTTCGGGTTTAGGCTTCCCGATGCATCCCTTTGTGCCGGGGCTCATGTTTTATTATGGGCTGGATTTCCATGACTTGAATCCGAGTCCATCCTCCATATCTCGTCATTCATTGTCGATGTGAAGCCTTCCTCCATATTACCCCTCACTTTGGATTGTGGCTCAAGACCTTCAAGGTGGAGCCGAAGATGATCGAGGGGCAACAAGCAGAGTGCGGAGGGGCGGTCATAAGCAAGTGTGCTGATGGTCCGTGGCCCGAGGGCGTTTTTCAAGAGGAGCTTGGTTTGTGGCAACGGGAGTGGTTTTATATCACCGCTCCCAGGGGCACCAAATGGGTGGAGCCACCCGCCTTCTGCTCAGGTCCACCACAGCGGCTGGCATCATGGGTCAACCGGGGGCTCGACTGGGGGTCGTACAAGGGCTTTCCTCTGTTGCAGGACCATATTCGAGACCTCCAAGAAAGAGAGATCAATCTGGTCATGGCGGCGCAGGTTATGCTGATTCGGCGCCTTCTGCCCTGCAATCGTCGCCCCCTCCGTCTGTGGGAGTTTAATCCGGAGGGACCACAGGCTCTCCAACATTTTATGGGCGCGACGCCCAAGGAGATGTGCAAACTGTTCTTCGGATCACAAGAGAAGTGTACGGATTTTACCGAGGACGCAGGTCTAAGCTGCAATCACCCAGATACTCAAGTAAGTAACCCTGTAACTGGACAGGCTGTTCATTCATTTATCATATATATGCCCTTTAAGGGAGCCGTTTCTTGAACAGGAGTGGATAGCTAAGGCAAAGTTGATAAGGTGTCGGCTCCTCCCAGAGACCACGCCGGATCCCATCTTGACCAAGATGTTGAAGGCCGCGCCTTTTAAAGAAGGCGAAGGGGAGCAGAAGCAACCGCCTCCGCCAAGGAGGCTTTCAAGGAAGAGGGGATCAGGATCCTCCCTCCAAGGGGAGAAGAGGACCGCTCAAGACCCGGAAGCCAAGGCCTCAAAACGGGAAAGAAGTCTTTGTCGAGAAAGTCCGCCATGGAAGTACCCCAGCCGCACTATTTCCCAAGGGGATCAGCCCTCCAAATGAGCCGTAAGTAAAAAGAAGGGGTCCTGTGAATAAAGAACATCCCTGTATTTATTTCTGAAGATAACCGGAATTGTACCTTGTAGTTCGGATCTCAGCCCTTCTCAGCAGAGCTTGTCTTCGGGGGATCTCCGTCCGGAGATGATAGAGAGCGAAAAGCCTCCACCTATCGCACCTTCGTGCGAGGCGCACTCAAGTGTAAATCACGGAGAGTTTCCTGAAGTCCGGCGGGCCGACGGGCGGTCTGGCGCCAACTGGCATGCGGTCGGAGGAGCTGAAGGACCTGCTCGGGCGAGCGTATATCTCAGAAGATCATCGTGCGCTAATGTCTACGGTAATTGAAATAATTGCATCCGCTGAGAGCGGATTACATGAAGCCGCCAAAAGTTTACTAACGGGGTTTGAGGTACACAAAAATGATGTACCTTCTGGCAGTTATGCGTATAGAATGCGGCCTGTATAGATAGTAGCCCCTGAGACTCGGTAATTGACAGCGTGCCGAGGATCATAATCTCGGTACTAACATATCGCCGTTCCTATGTAGGTGGCGGGGCGTCCGGTGGCTAGCCGGATTGATGAATTTGCCGAACTAAAGCGGCAACTTGACGAGGCGGATGCGGACATCGCGCTGGTCAATAAACGGTTTGACGAGTCACAAGGTATGCGACTTCTCCGCGGACACCTGGTAAGGGAGCTTGACGCCCATGCCTTACTACTTGTATGCTTTGATGCAGACGGTGCCGCTACTGTGGAGAGGCTGCGGGCGGAACTTGCCCGAGCTAACGAGCAAGCCTGAAAGAGTAATGCGACCGCTTTAAAGGCGGCCGAAGAGCTAAAAGCCGAACGGGCTGCTCACTGCCGAAGCAAAGGGGAAATGGCCGATTTGGCCCTGAAACTGAAGAATACTATCGACCGCTGCGAGGTTCTTGAAAAAGAACGTCAACCGGAACAAGAGGACCTGAAAAAGGCCACCGCCGAATCCAAGGATGCCTGTTCCGCTATGAGAGCTGCCAAGGAGGAGCTAAGTCAGGTCGGGGATATTGCGGCTGGAAAACCGTTTCTACTGCGGAGGAAATATACGGATCCGAAGTATGCTCAGTTGGACAAGCTGTGGAGTTCGGAGGATGCTTATCTGGACTTAGCGGCCCGGCGCGGACGCGATTGAGCACTTCCGAGGCCAGAAGGGGCACAAAAGGGAAGAGCTATTTTGGTCGCAATTCCATAGTCCGGAGCGTCCTCTTCCGTTGACCGATCGGTTGGCCGAATGGGCCGAGCTGAATCGATTATCCGGACTTGCCATGAAGCATGTCATGACTCATTTGTGGCAAAGCGGACCCAGCCGAAGAGTTATTTTGGCTTAGTGCAGCAGTTCCTTGGTGCGGTACCGCGTGTCGACACAATGAAGCGGTCGACGATGTATTGAGGGGCGGATGGCTCTTGCCCGTGTCAAGGCATCTTGGGCTGAGATGAAGGCCACCGATATTGCCTCCCCAGATTCGGACGGCAGCCGAGTACTAGTCGGCGCTATTTTGAGGAAGTTCTTCCGGCGCTCGTTTAATAGGAGACGAAAGGTGCTCGAAGGATGTTATGTTTGAATGACATGTATAATTTTATGAAACAACGTTTCAATTTAATGTAAGAGCTTTTTATACTTGTGCCTTCAAGTAGCAAACTACCTCATGTGCGGCCGTTGATGTATATATGTATATAACCTGAAAGATGGCAGTCTTCGGCTTCATCCCCCACGCACATAGTGCGGGGGTGTTTGCAAAGAAGTCGTGCTTTCACACTTAATCCAACGTCTTGGTCCTATAAAGGAGGTGGTAGCGTAGAAAACTAGGCAACCGGACTATAATGCTTTATCACTTTCACATAGCCATAGGAGTTCGATGGTGGGGCTACTATATAGCCCACAGGGCACCGCACTCTCCCGAATTAAAGTGCGTATGTGCTCGACAGGAAACGGTCCTTCGTTAATGCGGAGGAATTCTAAACATTCGGCGAGTCATCGAGTGGTTGACCAGTCTCTCGCTATATCATGACGGTCAGTTTTGGCTTTCTCTCGAGGTGCTCGCCCGGCCGAACCGGGGCACAATCGCAGTAGTTCTCCTGGTGCCGCGTTAGCCAATAGAACGGAACGTAAGGCAGCAAACACAGGAGCCGGGCAAACCCAACATTTGACCAAAGACATGATTCGGAGCTGATGCATATTAGGCCTAACTCGAGACACCGAACACTCCCTAAGGTATTCAGTCTTTTATAAAGCGGGCCGAACAATGCCCTTGGTAACAAGCCCCCGTGTCCGTGCGTGCAAATTTACGGCGGCCCGATGCCAAAATGCCAGCCTCCTCCTCGGTTATAATAAGAGACCGGGGGATGAGTAACAACAAGATACAGTGAAAAAGGTTTACGCAGGGTCTTAATCTGAAAAGAATCCTTGCAACGGGTCCTTGTTGCACGTCTGCGCATGTGTCTCCGTTGTGCCGTATCCTGGACGGGTATAGCACGGCGTTCATCTGTAAAAGAGAGGAACTTAGTTTGAAAAAGATCGCGCTAAAATGTAATTGGAAATAAAATAGAGTATGATTCAAAAATGAGTAAAATTGAGCTTTATTGTCTCTTGTTGACATGCGTGGAGCCCCTTGTAAGGGGGGTACGCGGCTAGTAAGCACCATGTTTATTTATGCCGGACTCGCCTAACCGTGTCCGGGGTCTGAACGACCTTCTTTAGACGCTTTTGGCCAGCAAGGCCGTATTAGTGTGAGGTTGTTTAAGGCAGTCTCACACTTGAGGGACACGCGCAGCTTCCCTTTAATGAAATGATGCCTCGTGGACCGGGCATTTTAAGTTTAAGAGATGCATAATGCGGTACTGCGTTAAAGCGGGTGAAAGCTTCGCGTCCCAGTAGTGCTTGATGGCTACTTTTAAATGGCGCGATGTGGAAGACCAACTTTTCCCGACGGAAGTTGTCGGGTGAGTCGAACATAACTTCCAATAGTAGGGAGCCCGTACAATGGGCATATGTGCTCGCATTATTCCTTGGAAGGAAGTGTTGCTATGGCTAATCCTGTTTGGGTTTATCCCCATGTTGCGGATTGTGTCCTGACATAGCAGGTTTAAATCACTACCGCTGTCCATTAGGACTTGCATAAATTGAAGACCGTCGATTATAGGTTCTAGTATCAAGGTAGTCCATCCTGCGTTCCGGATACTTTAGGAGTAGTCCTGATGGTCGAAGGTGATTTGTTTTGACAACCAGTGTTGGGACTCGCTGGGGTATACTGTGCGGCGCGTAATTCAATGGGCGCCGCTCTGTTTTCCCCTTTTGTTACTTGAAGTAAGTTTACTGTTTTGACCTCTTGTGGGAAATTCTTTTGTTTTCCGGGGCTCTGCTTGTGGTGCTCGTCATCATGCTCACTTGGTGTGTCGAGCCCCTTGTGTTCGGGCGTTGAGTCTGCCGGATCGCTTGAAGACCCAACAATCTCTGTGGGTATGGTTTGCGTGCTTCCCGTGAGTAATCTGTGGATTTGGCATATCTTGTCCAAGATTTTGTTTAAGTTTGATAGCTCATCGCTATTGTCCTTAAGGGCAGTTTTTTATTGTTCTGCCGTGAGCTTTTGAATCCGGCGTTGATCGCGCTCTTTGGACCATTCCCTTAATCCGGCGCTGGTCCTTGCTGCATCGTGGCCTCCCTTTCCATCTCTAACTTCGGATGTACTTGGGTCGCTGGTACTGCATCTTGCTAGCTAGCTATCCTCTCCCGCACAAAAGCGGGTCATGAGGCTTGTTAGTGCGGCCATTGTTCTTGGCTTTTCCTGGCCAAGGTGTTCACAGCGAGCCATCCGTCTCGGACGTTGTGTTTAAAAGCTGCTAAGGCTTCGCGTCCGGACAATCGACTATTTGGTTCTTTTTGGTGAGGAACCTGTTCCAGAATTTTCGAGCTGACTCTTCGGGCTGTTGGGTTATGTGACTTAGATCGTCTGCGTCCGGAGGTCGGACATAGGTTCCCTGGAAATTGGCCCGAAAAGCATCCTCAAGCTCTTCCCAACTACCAATGGTGTTTTCGGGGAGGCTTTTAAGCCAATGCCAGGCTGGCCCTTTGAGCTTGAGGGGTAGGTATTTTATGGCGTGAAGATCATCTCCTCTGGCCATGTGTATGTGGAGGATATAATCCTCAATCCGACTCTGTGGTCCTGCTGCTTCGTCAGATGCCTCTATGTTTACGGGCTTGAACTCGCTGGAAATTCATGATCCGGCACCTCATCAGTGAAACATAGAGGTGCGTGGCGCCCCTGTATTTGGGTGTGCCGTGATGTTTGGATATTTGACGGTTGTATTGCTCGCGAGAACTTGTTTCCTTGGCCCGTAGATAGATCTAATCGGGCCATCCTTTTGGTGCGAATCCTTATGCGGATCGCGTGCGGCTTTGTGCGGGCGCCGCTTGCCGCTTCACGTTTGCCATGTGGTCGCCTCATCCGACCCGCCGCCTCTTTGTTTTTTGATCGTGGGGGTTCTACGGCCTCCTCATCGAATTCGGGCAGTAGTTTGCGCTTTGGGTAGCTCTTTGCTTGGCGGCTGTCACCATATTTGTCTGCAGTGTTGAGTAATTTACTCCATCTCATTCGGTCGTCTTCCGCTGTTCGAGCCTCGGTTTCTGCTTTTTCAAGCTACGCGCAGTAGCGAGGAGCTCTTTGTGGAGGTTCTTCTGATCCAATGACGTGTCCGGCGTGAGATCGTCCGGACTGTTGTCCTTGCCGGGGACAGGTTGTTTGTCCAAGTTGGCCTGTTCGGATGGTTGCTCAATGGCATGTTCCTCGTCGGCCGGCTCACCCTGCTCTATGGCTGGGTCTGTGTGGGCGCTATCTTTGTCGAGGTGGGGTTTTGAGTGGCGCTTACACCGCCGCTTTGACTGCTTCCCGAGGGAATTTTCTTTCGCAGCGTCTCGTCGTTCCTCGTTATCGCTTCCCTTAGGTGTGTCCACCATATATATATATATATATATATATATATATATATATATATATATATATATATATATATCGTAAGTTGAGGTGGCCATCCAGTGCCCTGTGGGCGCTGGTTCTTGGTCGTCTCCGCGTCGTCCATATCGTCGATGTCCTCGGAGTCGAAGTCGAGCATGTCTGTTAAGTCATCGACAGTGGCTACAAAGTGGGTGGTGGGTGGGCGTTGAATTTCTTCGTCGTCCGAATCCCAACCTTCCTGACCGTAGTTCGGCCAGGGCTCCTGTCGGTGTCAAAACCGGCGGATCTTTGTAGGGGGTCCCGAACTGTGCGTCTAGGCGGATGGTAACAGGAGACAAGGGACACGATGTTTTTACCCAGGTTCGGGCCCTCTCGATGGAGGTAATACCATACTCCTGCTTGATTAACATTGATGATATGGGTAGTACAAGAGTAGATCTACCACGAGATCAAGGAGGGTAAACCCTAGAAGCTAGCCTATGGTATGATTGTTGTTCGTCCTACGGACTAAAACCCTCCGGTTTATATAGACCTTTGGATAGGTTAGGGTTACCCGTAGTCGGTTACAATGGTAGGAGATCTACATATTCGTATCGCCAAGCTTGCCTTCCACGCCAAGGAAAGTCCCATCCGGACACGGGACGAAGTCTTCAATCTTGTATCTTCATAGTCTTGGAGTCCGGCCGTGATGATAGTCCGGCTATCCGGACACCCCCTAGTCCGGGACTCCGTCAAGAGCTCGAACCAGGCTTCAATGGCGACGAAGTCCGCGCGCATATTGTCTTTGGCATTGCAAGGAGGGTTCCTCCTCCGAATACTTCATATAAGGTTCTGAACACAAGGATAGTGTCCGGCTCTGCAAAACAAGTTCCACATTCCACCGTAGAGAATAACTTTTGCACAGATCTACTGACGTATTCCGCGGCGTGACATCACACCACGGCCAGGCCTTTATATGAATCGTTTTTTACCGTTTCACCTTAGCACGTTTAGCGAGGCGGTTTCCTTGGCACATCTTATCAAAGCATAGATCGTGCCCCCTTATTCCGGGATTCTCATCAATACGGACGTGGGTAACCCAACCGTGCCCGTTGGCACGCCTCCTCTATCAAAGGCGAGTCCTAATCGACCACGGGGTGGGCTCTTGGTATTCAACCTCTTTATAATGAGACCAAGGCCCTCTTCTTTTTACACCCTCCATCGAAGTTCGCCTCGCTTCGAGTTCCAACACCCAAAGCTTCAGATTCAGCGCTTGGACTTTCGACGATGTCCGGCTCGACCAAAGACGGCCGATGGATGTCTTCCTCCGTCCACAGAAGAAGATGTGCTAAAGCTGCGAGACACCCGGTATCTAACCGCGAGATCTCGCATAGGCTGCCTGCTCCAGGCACGTCATTCCCACTCCCGAGCCCGGGTGAGAACGTGGTGTTCGTGGTCTCACTTCCTTCGGGTTTAGGCTTCCCGACGGATCCCTTTGTGCGGGGGCTCATGTTTTATTATGGGCTTGATTTCCATGACTTGAATCCGAGTCCATCCTCCATATCTCGTCATTCATTGTCGATGTGAGGCCTTCCTCCATATTACCCCCACTTTGGATTGTGGCTCAAGACCTTCAAGGTGGAGCCAAAGATGATCGAGGGGCAACAAGCGAAAAGTGGAGGGGCGGTCATAAGCAAATGTGCTGATGCTCCGTGGCTGAGGGCTCTTTTCAAGAGGAGCTTGGTTTGTGGCAACGGAGTGGATTTATATAACCTCTCCTGTGGGCACCAAATGGGTGGCGCCTCGCCTTCCGCTCAGTTCACCACAACAAGGGCGTCATGGGTCAAAAAGGGGCTCGACTGGGGGCCGTCCAAGGACGTTCCCTTGCTGCAGGGCCGTATTCGAGATCTCCAGGAAAGAGAGATCAATCTGGTTGCCGTGGCGCAGGTTATGGTGATCCGGGCGCCTTCTGCCTCAAGAAGCGCCGCCTCCGCCTGTGGGAATTTAATCCGGAGGGACCACGAGCTCTTCAAAATTTTATGGGCACGGCGCCCGTGGAGATGTATAAACTGTTCTTCGGATCACAAGAGAAGTGTCCGGACCTGACTGAGGATGCAGGACTAAGCTGCAATCGCCCAGACATTTCAAGTAAGTAGTCCCAGAACCGGACAAGCTGTTCATTCATTCATATATATATATGCCCTTTAAAGGAGCCGCTTCTTGAACAGGAGTGGATAGCCAAGGCAAAGTTAATAAGGTGTCCGCTCCTCTCCGGAGACCACGCCGGACCCCATGCTTGACCAAGATGTTGAAGGTCGCGCCTTTTGAAGAAGGCGAAGGGGGAGCGGGAAGCAAATCGCCTCTACGAAGGAGGCTATCAAGGAAGGAGGGATTAAAAGTCCTCGTCTTCGAGGAGAGAAGAGGACTGCCGGAAGATCCGGAGGTTAAGGCCTCAAAGAGGGAAGGGAATCTTCGTCGGAGAGTCAAGACCGGGAAGTAACCCAGCCGCACTATTTCCCCAAGGGGATCAGCCCTCCAGCGAGCCGTAAGTAAAAAGAAGGGGTCTTGTAAATAAGGAACATCCCTGTATTTATTGAAGATAACCGAAATTGTACCTTGTAGTTCGGACCTCAGCCCTTCTCAACAGAGCTCGTCTTCGGGGGATCTTCTTCCGGAGATGATGGAGAGCAAAACGCCTCCACTGTCAGACCATAGGAAGCGGACGACCCGGAGGTGTCGCCGCAGAGGGTTCCCCAAGTCCGCAGGGCGGAAGGTCCGCGCCAAGTGGTGTGCGGTCGGAGGAGCTGAAGGATCTGCTTGGGCGAAGCGGTTATCTCGTAAGATCACCGTGTTTCTAATGGGTACGGTGATTGAAAGAATTGCATCCGGGGAGCGGATTGCATGAAGCCGCCGAAGCTTATTGACGGGTTTGAAGTACGCAAAAATGATGTACCTTCCGACGCTTATGCATATAAAATGCGCTCAGTATAGATAGTAGCTCGAGACTCGGTATGTTGTCAAAATTGACAACGTGTCGAGGATCAAATTTCGATTATAACATATCGCCGCTCCTAAACAGGTGGCGGGGCGTCCGGTGGCCAGCCGGACTGATGAATATGCCGAACTAAAGCGGCAACTTGACGAGGCGGATGCGGACATCGCGCTGGTCAATAAATAGTTTGACGAGTCACAAGGTATGCGAGTTCTATGCAGACACCTGGTAAGGGAGCTTGACGCCCATGTCTCACTATTTGTATGCTTAATGCAGATGGTGCCGCTGCTGTGGAGGAGCTGCGGGCGGAGCTCGCCCGAGCGAAAGAGCAAGCCAGAAATAGTAATGCGGCCGCTTTAAAGGTGGCCGAAGAGCTAGAAGCCGAACGGGCTGCTCCTTTGCCGGGTTAAAGAGGAACTGGCCGATATGGCCAAAAGTTGAGGAATACTACCGATCGCTGCGAGGTTCTTGAAAAGAACGTCAAGCGGAACAAGAGGGTTTGAAAAGGCCGCCGCCGAATCCAAGAATGCCTACCGGCTTTGAGAGCTGCCAAGGAGGAGCCGAGGCAGGCCGGGGCAATTGCGGCTGGAAAACCGCTTCGCTGGAGGAAATATACGGATCCAAAGTATGCTCAGTTGGATAAGTTGTGGAGTTCTGAGGATGCTTATCTGGACTTGGCGGCAAGCGCTGCGGACGCGGTCGAGCACTTCCGGGGCCAGAAGGGGCACAGAAGGGAAGATCTATATTGGTCGCAATTCCATAGTCCAAAGCGTCCTCTTCCGCTGACCGATCGGTTGGCTGAATGGGCCGAGCTGAATCGATTGTCCGGATTTGCCATGAAGCATGTCTTGACTCACTTGTGGCCGGGCGGACCCCACCAAGAGCTATTTTGGTTTAGTGCAACAGTTCCTTGGTGCGGTACCGGCGTATCGACGCAATGAAGCTATCGTGTATTGAGGGAGCGCCAGATGGCTCGCCCGTGTCAAGACATACCGGGCAGAGATGAAGGCCACCGACGTTGCATCCCAAGATTCGGATGAAGTTTAGTACCGCCGAGCACTACTTTGAAGAAGTTCTGCCGGGCGCTTTGTTAAATAGAGACGCAAAGGTGCTCAAGGATATTATGTTTAAATGACATGTATGATTTGTGAAAACAATGTTTCAATATAATATAAGAGCTTTTTATACTTGTGCGTTCAAGTAGTAAACTACTCTCGCGGGCGGCTGTTTATGTATATGTATATATAACCCGAAAGATGGCAGTCCTTGGCTTTCAGCCCCCACGCACATAGTGCCGGGGTGTTTGCAAAGAAAGCGCTTTTTCACACTTAATCCAACGTCTTGGTCCTGTTAAGGAGGTGATAGCGTAGCAAACCAGGCAACCGGACTATAATGCTTTATCACTTTCACTTAGCCATAGAAGTTCGAGGGTGGGGCTACTATATAGTCCCTGGGGGCACCGCATTCTCCCGAATTCGGTGCGATGTGCCCGACCGAAAACCGTCCTTCGTTAATGCGGAGGAATCCTAAACATTCCAAAGGAGTCATCGAGTGGTTGACCAGTCTCGCTATATCATGACAGTCGGTTTCCGCTTTCATCGAGGTGCTCGCCCGCCGAACCGGCACAATCGCAGAGTTCTCCGGTGTCGCGTTAGCCGATAAATCGGAACGTAAGGTAGCAAAACACGTGAGCCGGGCAAACCCAACATTTGACCAAAGACATGATTCGAGCTGATGCATATAAGGCCTAACTCGAGACGCGAACACTCCCTAAGGTATTCGGTCTTTATAAAACGGGCAGAATAATGCCCTAAGCCCCCAGTGTCAGTGCATCGCAAAATTCAGGTGCGGCTAATGCCAAAACGCCAGCCTCCTCCTCGGTTATGTAAGAAAACGGGGGATGTATATCAACAAGAGACAGTAAAAAAGGTTTACGCAGGGTCTTAATCTTAAAAGAATCCTTGCAACGGGTCCCTATCGCACGCCTCATACTGTGTCTCCGCAGCCGTATCCTCGACGGGTGTAGCACGTTGTTCATCCGTAAAAGAGAGGAACTTAGTTTAAAAGAAAAGGATTGTGCGAAAGATGTACTTAATATTAAATAAATAGAGTACGGTTCAAGAAGTGAATAAAATTGAGCTTTATTGTCTCTTGTTATACATGCATGCAGCCCCTCGTATGGGGGTATGCCGCTAGTAGGCACCGGACTCGTCTAGCCGTGTCCGGGGTTTGAATGATCAACTCAGGTTTTTTTGACTAGCAGAGCCGGATAGGTGTGGGGCTGTCAAGGCAGTCTCCCGTTCTTCCGTGCTAGAGTGCAATTAATACTTCCTCTTAACGAGATGATGTCGCGTGGACCGGGCATTTTAAGTGTTAGAGATGCATAATGCGGTATTGCGTTAAAGCGGGCGAAAGCTTCGCGTCCCAATAGTGCTTGATGGCTACTTTTAAACGGGGCGACATGGAAGATTAACCTTTCGCGACGGAAGTTGTCAGATGAACCGAACACAACTTCTAGCAGTATGGAGCCCGTACAATGGGCATATGGGCCTGGCATTACTCCTTTAAAGGAGGTGCTTCGACGACAAATTTTGGTTGGGTTTATCCCCATCCTGCGGATTGTGTCCTGATATATCAGGTTTATGTCACTGCCGCCATCCATGAGGACTTGTGTAAATTGGAATCCGTCGATTATAGGATCCAATATCAAGGCAGTCCATCCTGCTTTCCGGATATTTTCGAATAGTCCTCGATGGTCGAAGGTGATTGGTTTTGACAACCAGCAGCGGCGCCTTTTAGTGGGCGCCGCCTGCTTTTCCCTTTGATCACGTGAAGTGAGTTTACTGTTTTAACCTCTTGTGGGAAATTCTTTTTGTTTTCCGGGCTCGCTTTGTGGTGCTCGTCGTCATCTTCACTTGGTGTGTCGAGCCCTTGTGTTCGGGCGCTCACCGCGGACTGTTTGAAGACCCAACAATTTACGTGGGTATGGTTAGTGTGCCTCCTGTGAGTACTGTGGATTTGACATATCTTGTCCAAGATTTTGTTGAAGTTGGATAGCTCATCGCTATTGTCCTTAAGGGCAGTTTTTGTTGTTCTGCCGTGAGCTTTTGAATCAGGAGTTGACTGCCGCGCTCTATGGACCGTTCCTTTTAAACAGGCGCTGGTCCTTGTTCCGCCTTGGTTTCACGTTTCCATCTCTGACTTCGGATTTAATTGCGTCGCTGGTACTGCATCTTGCTAGCCAGCTGTCCTCTCCCGCGTAAAAGCGGGTCATGAGGCTTGTTAATGCGGCCATTGTTCTTGGTTTTTCTTGGCCGAGGTGTCTGGCGAGCCATTCGTCTCGGACGTTTTGTTTGAAAGCTGCTAAGGCTTCGGCGTCCGGATAGTCGACTATTTGGTTCTTTTTAGTGAGGAACCTGTTCCAGAATTCCCGGGCTGACTCTCCGGGTTGTTGAGTTATGTGACTTAGATCGTCTACATCCGGAGGGCGGACATAGGTCCCCTGAAAATTTGCCCGAAACGCATCCTCGAGCTCCTCCCAACTTCCAATGGTATTTTTGGGGAGGCTTTTAAGCCAATGCCGAGCTGGCCCTTTGATTTTAAGGGGTAAGTATTTTATGGCGTGGTGATCATCTCCTCTAGCCATGTGTATGTGGAGGATGTAATCCTCGATCTAGACTCCAGGGTCTGTTGTTCCATCGTATGCCTCTATGTTTACGGGTTTGAATCCCGCTGGAAATTCATGATCCAGCACCTCATCGGTGAAACATAGGGGGTGTGCGGCGCCCCTATATTTGGGTGTGCCGTGATCTTTGGAATTTTGGCGTGTTGCATTGCTTTGACGAGCCTGCTTTCTTGGCCCATAGATGGACCTAACTGGGCCATCCTTTTGATGTGAATCTCAGCGGATCAGATATTGGCTTGTCTGTGGCGCCATTCGCCGCTCTCTTTTTTGCCGTGGGGTCGCTCCATCCGACCGGGTGGCCTTCTTACTTTTTAATTGTGGGGGCTCTAAGGCCTCCTCGTCGAATTTGGGCAGTAGCTTTCTTTTCGGTAGCTCTTTGTTCGGGCGACTGTCGTCAGATTTGTTCGCGGTGCTGAATACTTTGCTCCATCCGATCCTCGAGTGCATCTTCCGTTGTTTTGAGCTTCCGCTTTTTTTTTCAGGCTACGCGCAGTGGCATTTGAGCCTTTTCTGGAGGTCATTTTGCTCCAATAGTTTGTCCGGCGTGAGATTGTCCGGACTGTTGTCTTCGCCGGGGACAGATTGTTTATCCAAGTTGTCTTGTTCGGACGATTGCTCGACAGCGTGTTCGTCGTCCACCTGTTCGCCTTGCTCTATGGCTGGGTCTCTGTTGAGGCAGGACTTGGTTCGGCGTTTACGTTGTCGTTTTGACTGCTTTTCGAGGGATTTATCCTTCGTGGCGTCCCGTTGTTCCTCGTCTTCATTTCCTTTAGGTGTATCCACCATGTATACATCATGAGATGAGGTGGTTGTCCAAAGATCCTATAGGTGCTAGTTCATTGTTGTCTCCTACATCGCCGTCCATACCGCTGATGTCTTCGAGTCGAAATCGAGCACGCCGTGTAAGCTGGACGGTGGCTACGAAGTGGGTGGTGGGTGGGCATTGAATTTCTTTGCCGTCCAGATCCCAACCTTCCCGACCGTAGTCCGCCAGTGGCTCTCCGGATAAAGAGAGAGACTTTAGTGAATTCAGGATGCCGCCAAAGGGCGAGTCTTGAAAGATGTCATGACGATGAACTCCATAATCGGCGCCCAATCGGATTCGATTGGTAGGGGCGCGGAGGGTTCGGAGTCCGGAGAGGAGTCCGGCACCCTAGAGTCAAGGTCTTCGCAAAGGACAGGGATAGAGTTCGGCTTAACCGCCGTAGAGATTGTAGCCCCCAAGGCGGTGTCCAACCACTCGTCCTCGACCGGGGAATCCGGCTTCGGATTAAGGGTCGGAGCGGATGCTGGTGCGGCCTCCGTGGCAATCGCTCGGTCAGAGAGCTAGATCATGCCCATCGAGACAAGGCGGCACGTTATTGCGGCTCTCGAATCCGTCAAGATCAAGTCTCCGCGGATATCGGCCGTATAGTTCAAACTTCCAAATCTGACTCGATGGCCAGGGGCGTAGCTGACCGCTCTAGATGGCTGCTTAATTGGCCGCAAGGTAAAGCCGCCGAACACGAAGATCTGTCCGGGGAGAAAAGTCTCACCCTGGACCGCGTCGTTGTTGATGATCGAAGGAGCCATCGGGCCTATCGGTGACGACACAGAGGAACTCTTAATGAAAGCACCAATGTCGGTGTCAAAACCGGCGGATCTCGGGTAGGGGGTCCCGAACTGTATGCCTAGGCGGATGGTAACAGGAGACAAGGGACAAGATGTTTTTACCCAGGTTCGGGCCCTCTCGATGGAGGTAATACCCTACTCCTGCTTGATTAATATTGATGATATGGGTAGTACAAGAGTAGATCTACCACTAGATCAAGGAGGATAAACCGTAGAAGCTAGCCTATGGTATGATTGTTGTTCGTCCTACGGACTAAAACCCTCCGGTTTATATAGACACCGGGTAGGTTAGGGTTACACAGAGTCGGTTACAATGGTAGGAGATCTACATATCCATATCGCCAAGCTTGCCTTCCACGCCAAGGAGAGTCCCATCCGGACACGGGACGAAGTCTTCAATCTTGTATCTTCATAGTCTTGGAGTCCGCCAGGACGATAGTCCCGCTTATCCGGACACCCCCTAGTTCGGGACTCCTCAGCTCCCCGACAAAGAGAGAGACTTTAATGAGTTCAGGATATCGCCAAAGGGCGTAGTAATCGAAGATGTCCGCGGGCGGTGAACTCCATAACCGGGCGCCGATTCGACCGGGCAGGGCGCGCTGGAGGTTCGGAGTCCGGAAAGGAGTCCGCACCGGGAGTCACGAAGCTTTCTAAAGGACAGGGATGGTGTTCGCTCAATCGCCAGAGATTTCAGCCCCCGAGGCGTGTGTCCAACCAACCGCCCTCGATCGCGTAAACCGCCCGGATTAAGGGTCGGAGCGGCATCGGTGCGGCCTCTGTGGCAATCGTTCAGCCGGGCAGAGCTAGATCGCACTCATCGAGACAAAGGTGGCACGCCTCGGTTATGGCTCGAATCCGCTGAAGATCAAGTCTCCGCGGACATCGGCCGCATAGTTCAAGCTTTCCAAATATGACCTGATGGCCAGGGGCGAAGCTGATCTGCTCCAGATGGCCTAGCGAATTGGCCCGCAGCGGCAAAGCCGCCAATACAAAGATGTGTCCGGGAGAAAAGTCTCACCCTGGACCGCGTCGTTCTGGCGATGATTGAAGTAGCCATCGGGCCTATAGGTGACGTACATAGAGGAACTCTCAATGAAAGATTATCAAAAATGGTAGAATCGGGGATCTCGAATAGACTACATTCCAGATCGCCAGCTTGCCTTCCACGCCAAGGAAAGTCCTATCGACACGGACGAAGTTCATCTTGTATCTTCATAGTCCGTGAGTCCGCCAAAGATGATAGTTCGCTATCCGGACACTGACTATGAAGATAGCTGAACTATCATCTTTGGCCGGACTCGGACTATGAAGATACAAGATTGAAGACTTCATCCCGTGTCCGGATAGGACTTTCCTTGGCATGGAAGGCAAGCTTACGATACGGATATGTAGATTTCCTACCATTGTAACCGACTGCGGTAACCCTAACCATATTCGTGTCTATATAAACCGAAGGGTTTTAGTCCCAGAGGATCTAACAACAATCATACCATAGGCTAGCTTCTAGGGTTTAGCCTCTCTCGATCTCGTGGTAGATCTACTCTTGTACTTTTTTCTACCCATATCATCAATATTAATCAAGCAGGAGTAGGGTATTACCTCCATCGAGAGGGCCCAACCTGGGTAAAACATCGCGGTCCCTTGTCTCCTCGTTACCATCCGCCTAGACGCATAGTTCGGGACCCTTACTCCGAGATCCGCCGGTTTTGACACCGACAGAGCCCCGCCGAACTACGGTCAGGAAGGTTGGGATTCAGACGACGAAGAAATTCAACGCCCACCCACCACCCACTTTGTAGCCACTGTCGATGACTTAACAGACATGCTCGACTTCGACTCCGAGGACATCGACGATATGGACGACGACGCCGGAGACGGTCCAGGGTGAGACTTTTCTCCCTGAACAGATCTTCGTATTCGGCGGCTTTGCATCATGGGCCAATAATTCGCTTAGGCCATCCGGAGCAGATCGAAGCTATGCCCTGGCCATCGTGTCAGATTTGAAGCTTGAACTATACGGCCGATGTCCGCGGAGACTTGATCTTCGACGGATTCGAGCCACGCCCGAAAGCGTGCCGTGACCGTCTCGATGGGTACAATCTAGCTCTGCCGGTCAGTGCTCCTGGAGGCCGCACTGCCCGCCTCGACCCTTAATCCGGAGCCGGTTTCGCGATCGAGGACGGTTGGTTGGACACCACGGGGCTGAAATCTCTACGGCGATTGAGCCAACACCATCCCTGTCCTTTACAAAGCTCGTGGACTCTGTGTGCCGGACTCCTTTCCGGACTCAACCTCCTCGCATACCGCCAAATGAATCCGACTGGGCGCCGGTTATGGAGTTCACCGCCGCGGACATCTTTCAGCACTCGCCCTATGTCGATATCCTGAACTCATTAAAGTCTCTCTCTTTGTCAGGGGAGCCCTGGCCGAACTACGGTCAGGAAGGTTGGGACTCGGACGACGAAGAAATTCAATGCCCACCCACCACCCACTTTGTAGCCACTGTCGGTGATTTAACTGAGATGCTCGACTTCGAATCCGAAGACATCGACGGTATGGACGACGATGCCGGAGACGACCAAGAACCAGCGCCTACAGGGCACTAGAAGGCCACCTCGTCATACGACATATACATGGTGGACATCCCAAAAGATGGGAACGGCGATGGAAAAGCGGAGGATGACCCTCCAAGAAACAGCCCAAGCGTCGGCCAAGGCGCTGCTCTAAATCCCGCCACAAAGAAAACGGTGATTCCGCACGGGAGATAATAACATCCGGATAGTGTCAAGACAACCCCTCCAGCAGGATTCAGCACATGAGGAGGGAGAAGCCAGCCCTCATGATAGAGTGGCAGACAGGGAGGTGGAGGACGATAATTATATGCCCCCCTCCGAAGATGAGGCAACCCTCGACGACGACGTATTTGTCGTGCCTGAGGATCCTGCCGAACAGGAGCGTTTCAGACGCAGGCTTATGGCCACGTCAAGCAGCCTCAAGAATAAGCAGCAGCAGCTTAGAGCTGACCAAGACTTGCTAGCTGACAGATGGACTGAAGTCCTGGCAGCCGAAGAGTATGAACTCGAACGCCCCTCCAAGAGATACCCTGAAACGCAGTTGCTACCCCAATTAGAGGAAGCAGCACCCAAACCTACATCACCAGCCAATGATGCGGCCGACCGCCACCCCGTGGTCGCGACAGAGAGGCCTCTAGACCCTCCATTCAAGCCGCACTCCGGCGCCGCCGAAAAGTACCAAGGCACGGGAAACGCGCTGCACTGCGAGACATATTGGAGGACAAGGCAAGGCAAACAAGATCGATCTACGGATCGCGTGGGCGCCTACGACACGCGATTTATAACCGGCCACGCCGGATACAACAATTCCGCCGGGCGAACATAGTAGACAAAGCTCATATGAGCTACGTCGTGATATAGCCCAATACAGAGGCGCCGCACACCCACTATGCTTCACAGATGAAGTAATGGATCGTCAAATCCCTGAGGGCTTCAAACTCGTAAACATCGAATCATACGATGGTACTACATATCCTGCGGTCTGGATCGAGGACTATCTCCTCCATATCCACATGGCCCTGGGTGATGATCTACATGCCATCAAATACCTCCCACTCAAGCTTAAAGGACCAGCTCGGCATTGGCTCAACAGCTTGCCAGCAGAGTCAATCGGTTGTTGGGAGGACCTAGAAGCCGCATTCCTTGATAACTTCCAGGGCACATATGTGCGACCACCAGACGCCGATGACCTTAGCCATATAATTCAGCAGCCAGAAGAATCGGCCAGACAATTCTGGACGCGGTTCCTAACAAAGAAAAATCAGATCATCAACTGTCCGGATGCAGAGGCGCTAGCAGCCTTCAAACACAACATCCATGACGAGTGGCTAGCCCAGCACCTAGGACAGGAAAAGCCGAAATCCATGGCAACCCTCACCACACTCATGACCCGCTTTTGCGCGGGAGAGGACAGCTGGCTAGCTCGAAGCAACAACTTGGCCAAACACCCTGGTAGTTCGGATACCAATGACAGCAATGGCGGTGTCGCTACGCAACAAGCATAAACTCCGCATTAACGCGGTGATAATGCTAAAGATACGACAAGAATGCTGGATTCAGAGGCTCTAAACCCGGTCGTGGAAGAAGCCATTCAAAAGAAATACCTAGGGCCCGTCCAACTTGGACCGAATACTCGATCGCTTGTGCCAGATACATGGCACCCCGAAAAACCAGCCAACCACACCAACAGGGATTGTTGGGTGTTCAAGCAAGCAGGCAAGCTAAGCGCCGAAAACAACGGCAAGGGGCTGCATAGTGATGACGAGGAAGTGTCCCGGCCACCGAACAATAGAGGACAGAAAGGCTTTCCCACACAAGTGCGGACGGTGAACATGATATACGCAACCCACATACCCAAAAGGGAGCGGAAGCGCACCACGGACGTATATGCGATGGAGCCGGGCCGCCAAGTTCAACCCATGGTCCTCCTGCCCGATCACATTTGATCAAGGGACCACCCACTAGCATCCGCCACGGCGGATTCTCCGCATTGGTTCTTGACCCAATCATCGACGGATTTCACCTCACTAGAGTCCTCGATGGACGGCGGTAGCAGCCTGAACCGCTTTATCGTGGATACGGCGCAAAATGGGCATAGACCCTTAAGGATTAAAACCACAAAGACGACCTTTAAAGGCGCCATACCAGTGTGTAGAGGCCAATTGTACAGTGCTCGTTACACTCGAAGTGGTCTTCGGATCCCGGATAACTTCAAGCGAAGAGTTAATCTTCGACATAGTCCTGCTCCGCAGCGGTTATCACGCGACCGCTTGGACGAACCGCATTTGCAAAGTTCAATGCGGTGCCGCATCACGCATACCTCAAGCTCAAGATGCCAGGCCCTCGAGGAGTAATCACGGTCAATGGAAACACCGAACGCTCTCTCCGAACGGAAGAGCACACGGCGGCCCTCGCGGCGGAGGTGCAAAGCAGCCTCTCACAGCAATTCCCGGGTCCGGCCATTAAACGTCCGGCCACCGTCAAGCGCACCCGGAGTAACCTACAACAAGACTGCCTGGCACGATCCGAGCACGCCAGAGTAATCCGCCCCAACCCCAGCCCTCGCGAAACAAATAAGCCGATTACGGCGTACATAACTACGCCTGGATACACCATGGGCCTAAGGGAGGGATATGACCACGGCACGCCTGCACGCGGCTCAACCGCACTGTGGGCTCCCGATTGTGTCATTCTTTTTCTTTCTTCCTTTTTCTTACTTTCGGACTCTATTCTCCGAAGTTCTGCCCGCATTCGCGCCAATACACGATGCAACAGCCAGGAAGCAGAAAACTGCGCCGAGTGTCCAGGTGGTCTCTATTACGAAAGATATACATGTTTTACATACCACACCGCAAACTTACCTGGAAGGGGACATGTCAAAAGTCCTGCACCTTTGCTTATCGCACAATTTGTATCGTTCTGCTTTTATTTGCATTTTCTTTTTAATAACCAATATATAGCTCTTTCCTATTATTGCATTCTTTCCCATTATATATGTTCATTTATGACATTGTGCAACCGTACAATTTGGTACGGCCAATACACCAGGGGCTTATGTACCCCAAAAATATGGTGTGATAAGTCCGAACACTTTCACAAGTGCGGCACCCCGAACTTATAGCATTATATGCATCGGCTCGAATCATGTCTTGGGTCAATAGTTGGGTTTGCCCAGCTCCCATGTTTTGGTACCTTACGCCCGTTATATCGGCTAAGGTAGCGCTGGGAGAACCACTGCGATTGTGCTCGTTGAGCTGGGTTGAGCACCTCGGTGGAGAAAGCAAAACTGACCGTCATGATAGGGCGAGAGCCGGTCGCTGTTCGAGAGGTTTTTCGGGTCCCTAAAGACTTATGCCGCTTAGAGCGAGGAGTCGGCATTGTCCGCCAAGGCGTGGATAGCGCCCGAACTCGGTCTTCCGAATACTAGGGGCTTCACGAAATTTAAAATTATAGAATTCTATGGCTAAGTGAGAGTGTTCAAGCACTATAAGTCCGGTTGCCTTGTTCGCTATGCTGAGCGCCTCGACGGACCCAAGAATGGGAACAAGAGCGCTCAAGTTTATCCGAACACCCCAACACTTCGTGGCATGGGGGCTGAAGCCAACGACTTGCCATCTCTCAAATTTGATAAACGGCCGCACGTAAGGTAATATTTTAAATTAACAAGCGTTGTTTAGCGATATGAACAAGTTTTCAGCGTACATGATAACAAATGCGAGTCTATTAAAAATTACATCTTTGGAGCACTCATCCGCTATATACGGGCACCCTTCAGGATGCCCTCATAGTACATTTCGGGCTTGCGATGCTCCTTGCCCTTCGGTGGCCCGTCCGTCACAAGCTTCTCCACATCCAGCTTCCCCCAGTGCACTTTAGCACGGGCAAGGGCCCGACGGGCACCTTCAATGATGACGGAGCGCTTGATGACTTCAATCCATGGACAGGCGTCCACCAGCCGCTGCACAAGCCCGAAGTAGCTCCCAGGCATGGCTTCCAATGGCCACAACCGAACTATGAGGCCCTTCATGGCCTGTTCGGCGACCTTGTGGAGCTCGACCAGCTGCTTCAGCTGGTCGCTCAAGGGCACCGGACGCTCGCCTCAGATACCGAGACCAGAACACCTTCTCCGCCGAGCTCCCCTCCTTGGCAGGTAGAACGCGCGGCAAAGATCGTGACATACACTCACGGGCAGATCTGCGAATGCTCCCGGAGAGCTCTGAATCCGCAAGTAATAGGTAATTCACTTTCACATGCTTGCTTTGCATAAAGAATGCCTTACCCGCCGCTATCTTTTTTAATGATTCAATTTCTTGGAGGGCTTTTTGGGCTTCGGCCTTAGCGGCTTTGGCACTCTCAAGAGCCGAGGCGAGCTCGGACTCTCGAAGTCTCGAGTCACGCCCAAACTCTCGTGTTTTTCCACGAGAGCCCGGAGCTCTTGCCGCACCTCCTCCACCCGCCTCCTCCTGCTTCACTCGCTCGGTGCGCTCCGCGTCAGCTTTGCTTTCGCCGCGAACACCGCTTCCTTCGTGGTCGCCACCTGCTCGTGGGCCCCTATAATACCCACGTTATTCCTGTCATTTTTTGCAACGAATCCTTTCTATAAGGTATTTCTTTCATAAGGTATTGCTTATCTTCCCCGTCCTCGAGCTACTTCTTGGCAAGGCCGAGCTCGTTCTCGGACCGCCGAGGCTCTTCTTCAAAGCATTGACCGCAGCCAAAGGCAGAGGTCAAGAAGACACCGTAATCGCATATTGACATACTAATGTTATACTCCTGCAGATATCTTTTTAGATCCTTAGTCCGGCTTTTCTTTCCAACACCGAACTAAGCATCAGGGGCTACCGTCTATGCGATAATATTTTTACATATTCTAAACTTACCTCAAAGCCCGTTAGAAGGCTGGTACAAGCTTCACCAGCCCGCTCTTGGCGGATCGAACTTTCTGGATCACCACACTCATAACAAAGGCGGTGCTCCTCATCGATGGAGGCGCCTTTAAGCGCCTCCAAAGAAGCTATCCGGTGCCTCCGGATGGACGGAGGTCATCGGCGTCGTAGTCTTACCCTTCTTACAAAGGGGCCGCTATTTAACTTCGAACCACAAGGTTCCAGACGGAGTCCGCACAGGGCCAGACTTAGAGCCCTCCGGGTTTCGCCTTTGCACCCCGAGTCCGGGAAGGTCGCCTTTGGGCGCCTCCAGACCACCTCCTCCTAGCTGGACCCCTTTGGGACTCCAGCGGTGTCGTCCAAGGCCACGAGGAGGAGGCGGTCGGAAGTGAAGTGCTATTCACATCCGACGAATTCAGGGAGCCGCTCGGCGAAGCAGCGAGCTCATCCTTGGGAGGGCTACATGGTCATATTCGGCGTTAGAAGACACTATGCGGCAAATAAAAATCCATGAGCTATTCTGGAGTCCGGACACTTACGATCTCGCCAGGGGCTTGGCCCTTGTTGGCCACTCCTCCTCGTCGTTGCCGGCGTTGGTGGAGAAGTCCGGAGGAAGGGTCCTTCCTTTCTTGGACCCTCCGGCCTCCCCAGTTGGGGCGGCCTTCCTTTTCTTCTCTCTCACTGGGGAGAGGCTTTTTCCTCCTCCTCTTCCTCAGAGGAGGATTCCGCCTCGAGTTGTTGGGCGGTGAGTCCGACAAAGACTGGCGCCGGAGCTCCTTTGAGTTCCAAAGTGGCCTTCTTCTTGGTTTTCTTCTCCGGCACCATGTGAGGTGCGGAGCCAGCAGCCCGTCAATCGGGCGTCTCATTGGTCTTCTGGCAAAGGGGCAGACAGTTAATCTGTCCGACGCCGTCTTCAGCCGGTCCTGTCAAAGGTTAGGGAGTTTTAGATCCCGCATAGAGTCAAACTATGAAAAAAGAGTCCCATAAAGGGTAAAATAACTTACCTCGCTGGCTTGACGCTGCGAGCTGAATCTGCGATCTTCGGTAGGGGATATGGGAGCCTCGGCGCCCTTGAACAGCACCTTCCAGGCATCTTTGTACGTAGTGTCGAAGAGCCTTTTCAGAGTTGGGTGTTGTGCCGGATCAAACTCCCACAATTTGAAGGCCCGTTGTTGGCATGGGAGAATCCGGCGGATGAGCATCACACGGATAATGTTGACAAGCCTGAGATTCTTGTCCGCTAGGTTTCGGACGCAGGTTTCGAGTCCGGATAGCTCGTCCGAATCACCCCACGACAGGCCCGTCTCTTTCCATGATGTGAGCCACGTGGGGAAGCCAGATCGGAATTCGGGGGCCGCCGCCCATTGAGAGTCGCGCGGCTCGGTGATGTAGAACCACCCCAATTGCCACCCCTTTATGGTCTCCACAAAGGAGCCCTCGAGCCATAGGGCTTTGGCCATCTTGCCAACCATGGCACCTCCAAGACTCCGGCTTGGCGGCCGCCCACTACCTTCGGCTTGACATTGAAGATCTTCACCATAAGCGAAGTGGGGCTGAATCTTGAAGGAAGGCCTCGCACACGACGATGAACGCCGAGATGTTGAGGATGAAATTCGGGGCCAGATCATGGAAGTCCAGGCCGTAGTAGAACATGAGCCCCCGGACAAATGGGTGAAGTGGAAAACCTAGTCCGCGGAGGAAGTGGGTGAGAAACACCACCCTCTCATGGGGCCTGGGGGTTGGAATGAGCTGCCCCTTGTCGGGTAGCCGGTGCACGATGTTGCTGGACAAGTATCCGGCCTTCCGCAGCTTTTTGATGTGCCCCTCCGTGACGGAGGAGGCCATCCACCTGCCTCCCGCTCCGGACATAGTTGGAGAAGGTTGAGGTGGGATGTGCGGACTTGGGCGCTGGAGCTCGAAAAGTCTTGTGAAATGGATGAGCAAAGGAGGAAGAAGGCGTAGGTGAAAAGGTGGATCCTTATCCCCTTATATGGACGGACGAAGTTATGCATCCCCCGCCAGCCTGGTAAAACTCGCTTATCTCCCAAGCGCCGTAATCAATGGTGCGGATGGGTTACCCACGTCCGTATTGATGAGAATCCCGGAATAAGGGGGCACGATCTCCGCTTTGATAAGACGTGCCAAGGAAACTGCCTCGCTAAATGCGCTGAGGTGGACAATAAAAACGATTCGTATGAAGGCCTGGCCATGGTGTGATGTCACGCTGCGGAATACGTCAGCAGATTTGTGCAAAAGTAATTCTCTCTACGGTAGTATGTGGAACTTGTTTTGCAGAGCCGGACACTATCCTTGTGTTCAAAACCTTCTATGAAGTATTCGGAGGAGGAACCCGCCTTGCAATGCCGAAGACACTATGCGCGACGGACTCGTCGTCATTGAAGCCTGGTTCAGGGGCTACTGAGGGAGTCCTGGACTAGGGGGTGTCCGGATAGCCGAACTATCATCTCTGGCCGGACTCCTAGACTATGAAGATACAAGATTGAAGACTTCGTCCCGTGTCTGGATGGGACTTTCCTTGGCGTGGAAGGAAAGCTTGGCGATACGGATCTGTAGATCTCCTACCATTGTAACCGACTGTAACCCTAACCCTATCCGGTGTCTATATAAACCGGAGGGTTTTAGTCCGTAGGACGAAGAACAATCATACCATAGGCTAGCTTCTAGGGTTTAGCCTCTCTGATCTCGTGGTAGATCTACTCTTGTACTTTTTTTCTACCCATATCATCAATATTAATCAAGCAGGAGTAGGGTATTACCTCCATCAAGAGGGCCCGAACCTGGGTAAAAACATCGTGTCCCTTGTCTCCTGTTACCATCCGCCTAGACGCACAGTTCGGGACCCCCTACCCGAGATCCGCCGGTTTTGACACCGACACTCATCGTTTAAGCTCAAGTGGGGTTACCACTTTTGCATAAAGCATTTATGTGTTCACATCATTAGAGTTGCTTTGACTCAATTCTTAGAGTTAAGCTCCCCCTAGATGTGAGATCCCCCCTTAGAGGGATAAACTAACCTTGGGTTTTGTCGATGATGACTTCATGTAGGTGTTGAAGATGTGGATGATCAATGTTGATGTAGATCTTTTTGGAGCAAACCTTTGGAGTGAGTTGCACTCTCAATACCTACACGGGTTAGTCCCACAAGGAACAAACAAGAATATCCATAGACATAGAGTGATGCACACACAAAATGATGTCCATGAAAACATTAGGTTACCTTGTCCCTTGCCTTACAAACATGAGGGTTTGTGACTCCTTGAACTAGTGCAAGATATGGAAGTTGATTGCAATTGTCCTTGCCATAATGATATGAGTGAAAAATGTTGGCGGAGTCACCCTCAAGAACTCTCTAGTTCTTCTTCTTTGGGATCCACATCATCTTGATGGGAATCCTTGGTGTAGTAGTTGTGCTTGATGAAGTAGAACTTGACGTAGTCTTGGGAACCCACTTGACCAAGGCCTTAGGTGCTTATTCAAATGCATCAATCTCTTCTTGAAGCTTGTCCTTGCCTTTGTTCTTGTGGTCTTGTGGTGGAAAATCATCTTGTGCTTGTGTTCCCTTGAAGGAAGTAGGATCATACTTCTCTTGTTGAGGAACAAACTTCGTCTTGGGGTATTGATCTTCTTCCCACTCAACTCCATTGGCATTGAACTTTCGTTCAAAACCAACACCTTGATTCTTCCGGTGCCTTCCTTGCTTGCGTACAATTTCCTCAAATTGCTTACTCCCCGCAAGGCTCTTATATACACATTTCTCTATAATTCCCTTCAATAAGCTGTTTTCTTGCTCAAGTGTAACTTGGCTAAGAGAATAATTAGTGGAATCAAGAGAACTACTAGAAGCAACAATATTGGGTTTAGCATTGTTATTGTTACTACTAGAAGAAGAATCTTTCTTGTTCTTGTTGCTAGACTTGACTTGAGGCATGTAAGTAGATAAGAGTAAACTCTTGGCAATGTAAGAAGAACTTTTCTTACGGAGATCATCATTGATTGCCTTTAAGAACTCATGCTCTTGCTCAAGATTGAGCTTTTCAAAGCATAACTTCTCATGAGCCCTTAAAAGTTCTCGATGATCTTCGAAGATAGTTTCATGAGCTAACTTAAGAGTGTTTAGTTCTTTAGTTAGACGCTCAATTTTCTCCTTATCATTGTCGTTCGTTTCATATTGATTAGCATGATTAATTGACGTTTCATCATAGTATTCATCACTAGAGTTGTCAACAAGTAAATCATCATCACCTAGCAAGTCATCTTCATCACTATTAAAATCAACTCAGGGTGTGTTACCTTAGGACCTTTGGCCATGAAGCATCTTCCAATTCCTTCATTTGGTGATTCAAATATGTCGTAGGAGTTGGTTGACACAAGTGCTAAACCGGCAACACCTTCATCTTGAGTGTGTTCGGAGTCAGAGTGATAGCTTCTCTCGGAGTGATTGTCGGAGTCGGAGCCGGATACCCATTCACCAACATGAGCTTGATGTCTTCGTTTTGTGTAGCTCTTCGTTTTGTCCTTCCTTTCCGAATCCTTGCTTCTCCGTGAGGGTCTTCGTTCATAACGATCATCTCTACTCCTTCTCTCTCTGGGTGGTGATTCTTATCTTCTACTTCTTCTCTTGGGAGAATCTTCTCTTCTTTTGTAGGGTGCCATACACTCATTGGAATAGTGTCTGGGTCACCCACAATTGTAGCAATTGCGCTCTCGACTAGAAGATCTTTTTTCATAGTAGGACCTTGACTTGGAGCTTCTTTCTTTGCTTCTACTCTTGTAGAATTTGTTGAAGTTCTTCACCATTAAGCTCAATTCTTCATTGAAGGTTTGTTTCTCACCTGATGATGTGGGGGCTTCACATGAGGCTTTGTAAGCACCACTTGACTTGTTGTGAAGTTCCTCCTTATCCTTGAGTGACATCTCATGAGCAACAATTCTTCCAATGACTTCCGCTGGCTTGAGATCTTTGTATTTTGGCATCATTTGGATCAATGTGCACACGGTATCATATTTTCCATCCAATGCTCTTAGGATCTTCTTGATGATGAATCTGTCGGTCATCTCTTCACTTCCTAAGCCGCAATCTCATTTGTGATAAGAGCAAGCCTAGAGTACATTTCATTGACACCTTCACCATCCTTCATTTTGAACTTGTCAAGCTGACTTTGGAGCACATCCAACTTGGATTCCTTGACGAGTCGGTACCTTCATGCATATCAATCAAAGTATCCCAAATTTCCTTTGCATTCTCCAGACGGCTGATTTTGTTGAATTCTTCGGGGCACAATCCGTTGAAGAGGATATCACAAGCCTGAGCGTTGTATTGCAACATCTTCAACTCTTCCGCACTAGCTTCACGGTTCGGTTCTCTCTCATCAAAGAATTCACCTTGCAAGCCAATACACACAATAGCCCAAACGGCGGGGTTATGTCCGAGAATATGCATTTTCATCTTATGCTTCCAACTAGCAAAATTTATGCCATCAAAGTAAGGACCTCTACGGTGATAATTTCCCTCACTAGACGCCATACTCTCCTAGGTTGTGAAACCAAGGCTATGACCACCAAAAGCTATGGAAATCAAAGCAAATGCAGACCAAAGCTCTGATACCACTTGTAGGACCTTGAAGTATGTCTAGAGGGGGGGTGATTAGACTACTTGACCAATTAAAAACTTAACCTTTTCCCAATTTTAGACTTTCGCAGATTTTAGCTATCTTTAAGCAAGTCAAGCAATCTTCACGCAATTCAAGCAAGCATGCAAAGAGTATATAGGCAGCGGAAAATAAAGCATGCAACTTGCAAGAATGTAAAGGGAAGGGTTTGGAGAATTCAAACGCAATGGGAGACACAGATGTTTTGTCGTGGTTCCGATAGGTGGTGCTATCGTACATCCACGTTGATGGAGACTTCAACCCACGAAGGGTAATGGTTGCGCGAGTCCACGGAGGGCTCCACCCACGAAGGGTCCACGAAGAAGCAACCTTGTCTATCCCACCATGGTCGTCGCCCACGAAGGACTTGCCTCACTAGCGGTAGATCTTCACGAAGTAGGCGATCTCCTTGCCCTTACAAACTCCTTGGTTCAACTCCACAATCTTGTCGGAGGCTCCCAAGTGACACCTAGACAATCTAGGAGACACCACTCTCCAAGAAGTAACAAATGGTGTGTTGATGATGAACTCCTTGCTCTTGTGCTTCAAATGATAGTCTCCCCAACACTCAACTCTCTCACAGGATTTGGATTTGGTGGAAAGAAGATTTGAGTGGAAAGCAACTTGGCGAAGGCTAGAGATCAAGATTCATATGGTTGGAATGGAATATCTTGGCCTCAACACATGAGTAGGTGGTTCTCTCGTAACCGGTAAGTTGGAAGTGTAGGTTTGTTCGATGGCTCTCTCCACGAATGAAGAGGAGGTGGAGGGTATATATAGACTCCACACAAAATCTAACTGCTATTACACACAATTTACCAAACTCGGTGGGACCGAATCATCAAACTCGGTCGGACCGATTTAGTAAACCTAGTGACCGTTAGGATTTTCGGTGGATCGACATGCAACTTCGGTAGGACCGATATGGTTAGGGTTAGGGCATAACGTAATATCGGTGAGACTGACATACAAACTTCGGTGAGACCGAATTTGGTAATTAGCTAACCAGAGACTTGGTCGTGTAAACTCGGTGGGACCGATTCGCTCTTTCGTGAGACCGAAAAGTTACGAAGGGAAACAGAGAGTTTACATTTTAATCTCGGTGGGACCGATCGCTCACTTCGGTTAGACCGTAACGTTACGAAGGGAAACAGAGAGATTACAATCCCATCTCGGTGAGACCGAGATCCCTATCGGTGAGACCGATTTGCCTAGGGTTTGTGGCAGTGGCTATGACATCTGGACTCGGTGGCGCGGATAGAAAGAATCAGTAGGGACGAGTTTGACTTTAGGTTTAGGTCATATGTGGATGTGAGAAAGTAGTGGAGGGTTTTGGAGCATATCACTAAGCACATGAAGCAAGAGGCTCATTAAGCAACACCTCATCCCTCCTTGATAGTATTGGCTTTTCCTATAGACTCAATGTGATCTTGGATCACTAGAATGTAAAATGTAGAGTCTTGAGCTTTTGAGCTTGAGCCAATCCTTTGTCCTTGATATTTTGAGGGATCCACTTTCATCATCCATACCATGCCATTCATTGAGCTTTCCTGAAATATTTGTCTTGGAATAGCATTAGGTCAATGAGCTATATGTTGTTATAAATTACCAAAACCACCTAGGGATAGTTGCACTTTCACCCCGGCAAGGGGCCTTGCCGGGGGAGTCCACCTCGCGCTCTTGCTCTTTGGTGTTTCTGGTCTTGGCGTTGCCTTGGGCTTCTTGCGCTTTGGCTTCTTTCCGGCTCCCCTCCTCTGCCCTGCTTAGTGTGGCCGCGACGCGCGGCTCTGACTGCCCGTGCACAAGTAAAGGGGTATAAAAGAATGTCCCTACTTTAGTACATCGACACCAGTCTTTTTTGGTGGCATTGCCTCATCAACATGCTGGGTTCTTAGAGATGGCATATTCGGTACAAATACCTAGAAACTGGCATAATAGGCAACAAGGCCTATAAAAGGATCTGCCTCGCAAGCAACAATGCAGCATAGTTTTAACAAACCGATCTCGTTTGTCTGGGAGTTTACTGTAGACTATCAAATGTGAGTATAAAAGTTGCCACTGAACACTCAGTATCACCGACGAACCAACAACCAACAGAGCTACTAGCGAGGGTAACATGCATCTAAACAGGAAAGGGAAGAAGCAATAACTCGAGGCAAGAAAATTAGTAAACAGTACTACCAAAATTGGGCTAGATGTATGAGCTACTACACTCTCCACTTTCCAGTTCGCGTTGGATGAAATTCGAGGAAACAAACAATAGCTCAATTTTATTTTATTTAATATGCTTATCAATAATGTTTTTGGTTGGTAACAAAATGGTCTTATTTTTTGTTATATTTACTATAATACTTCCCACTTTTATTTATTTGTGACTTTCAAAATTTCATGCTTAGAGAGTTGAAAAAAGGAAATATGAAAGCAATCAATTGGATCCAATATATTCTAAAGTACCAGCAACATCATCCATTTTAAATGACTCAACAACATGCAGCAAAGATATACCATGTTATCATTGTAGAAGTACACAATTTGCATGAACGACAAAAAAGAAATGCACATATGTGCATTACAATCAAAGTAGCCAAAACTGATGCACTTTATTTTCAAACGAGGTGAAATTACCTTGTGAATCACTGGCACTACTCTAATTCAAGCGATAGGAACATAGGGCCCCGAGCAAAAGAAGAAAACACAAAAGATTTAGTTAGCGGCCACAAGACGACATAAAGTAAACTGTACTCCCTCCGTCCGGAAATACTTGTCAGCGAAATGGATGTATCTAGACGTATTTTAGTTTTAGATACATTCATTTTTTATCCATTTATGCGACAAGTATTTCCGGACGGAGGGAGTACTATATATTGCTAGCTATGACAATGTCCAAAACTGAATAAAAATCTAATGGTCAAATCCACTTTTACATGTTTGGGCCCAACGGATCAGAGAACATATAGTGCAATACATCTCTATATTTTGTACAGGAGTCTAGTAATTATATGCATAAAAACAAACTAACCAGTACAAGGAGTATCCAGGCAAACCGGTACATATGAGAGAGAGAGAGAGAGAGAGAGAGAGGTGAACCTGGAGTAGCGGTGCGAGTAGCAGGTCGCATCCCTCATGGCAAAGGACTGACGGGGGAGCGCCGCATCAAGGGCCTGCGATGGGCGCTCCTCACCCTATGCCTTTGCCCCCTCCAGACAATTCAAACATTTAACAAATTCCATATTGTTAACCACACTGACTATTTGAAAGCAGATAGATCATCATTTGGTTCATCCATGATCTTACCATTTTCCATATCAATGGATTCCACATGCTCATGAGATAAAGCATATCTGGGCACAATGTTAGAAAATGGTTAGCTCAATGGACTTTAGCTTGCACGTGCAAATCAGAATCGGGTGCAAAAGGTACTTTCAAACATACATGTACAAAGGGTATGCAAGGAAAGCATGGCTGATCAAAATAATAATCGTATGATACATTTAATTTATAACTGAAGTGGGAATGGAACAAATTCAGCAGCATACAAACAGAAAAATTTGATGTATTGATGAATATCTACCTCACCCCACATATTTGGAAGTGTCATAGAACTAATTTCTTCTATCAAACAACATAAATTACTTCTGCTAGATGCTAGTTGTGTGAATTTTAATGCCGCAAGGCACACAAATTGCACAATCAAGTAAAATAAAAATAAATCTACATCACAAAGGGATAAGAACATCTAGCCAACTGGTTAAAACCAATGCATGAATTACTGCCCATCGAGAACATCAAGCCTATCCATTCAGTGTATGCCGCATTTTATTTATCTATTATATCCTTCAGCTCAGGCATGCAAATGCTATGAATTTAAACAAGTAGCAGCAGTCAGAAACACACACACACACACACACACACAGAGAAAGAGAGAGAGAGAGATGTGAACCTGGAGCAGCCGTGTGAGTAGCAGGTCACGTCCCTCAAGGGAAAGGATAGACAGGGGAGCGCCACATCGAGGGCCTGCAACAGGCGCTCCTCACCCTGCGCCTTTGCCCCCTCCACTCCTGTGTAGAGCCATCGGGTTCTTACTTAACTTCTTTGTCTCCAAAAGGCGCAGGGGGAGGCCCCAGGGCCATAGCCGTCACTCCTCCGGCAAAAGGAGAGCGTCAGACCGTGGCTCGATAGGAGGGGAGACGGGGACAGGGAGGTGGAGTAGACATCAAGACGGTGGCGGTAGCAAGGGCCGGCGACAACAGGGGAACCGAGGCGATCCGATGGTACCAAGAAGAGCGTCAGAAAAATTATGCAGCAAACAACCAGAGCTATGTATCAAGCAACCTAAGTATTGGGTTTGAAATTTTAATCTCTTTGTAATCTGTAGTCTACCTGAGATTGTACCTAGTCTGGTAATAATAAAATCACAGATATGGTTGTTAAGAGGAACATATACATATCTTCTCAGAGAAACCAGAATTATGCACAATAAACAAAACCAAACTGAATGCAACAGTTTACTAAATCAATCATGTAATATAAATCGGAAGGATACAAAGTGGACAAAAACTAAACTGAAATCAGAAGTATATGCAATAAATAAAACTAAACTGAATATAATACATGGAAAACACTACTCAGCAAGGTCCAAACCATCACATGACCGAAGTGGTAATAAAAATTAGTAGGTAGTATTCCTAGGGAGCAAATACACAATCCCTTGCTGGATCATGCTTATGCAGCCAGCCATGACCGAAGCGCTAATAAACATTTATTTGTACAGTTCAAGGCTCTGATAATCAAACATGTACAAACCAATCATTCATTTTCCAAGGATACAACAAAGATCAAAGCAGGCGTACATTTGAAAGCAGATAATCAAACATTTGTATACCACAGCAGAACTGCTAGAAAAATCAAAGCAGATAATCAAACATGTATAAACAAAAATTTATAAATTAGCAAACCGAGTGGATGGTCCAGATGTGCACCTGAAAGAGAAAGGACGGCCAATCCGAAGGAGGAATGGACCCTGAGAACAAACCCTAACTAACCCCTGTTCATCTGAAAAGAAGGGTGAGCCATGCTCAGGTGCACAGCAAGCAGGAAAACTAGAAGGACTAAGAAAGGAAAGAAGAACATACCTTTCCCATGGCGGCAACCGAGCGAACGACGTACAATGGACGTGAAGTCTTTGTGGTTTCAAGTTTTGTGCCGTCATCTCTTACATTAGTCTGGAAAGTTAATGGAAGGGGAGGGGAAAAGCAGTTAATACCAGCCAAAACACATGCACCAAAGACTCATACAATGCCATTCCATATGTAAATGATGATATACCAGTTCTGATAATGAGTGCTGATGTCTCCTTAGCTGCTCCCCATGCTGCAAAATGTAAGGGGATTAAACTAAAATAAATGTGAAATTTAAGTTTCTGGTGCATTGATCAAGTTGTTTGGCTAGAGATAGCATGGATAGTACTATTTACATGGTAAATTACTAAAATGATCATACTTGTGACGATGCTTCTAGCAGTACGTGCCTACAGGGCTTATATTCCTCTAGGTTTGCACCCATAAGATCTTTCTCAAATTGCTACCGTCGAAATATAGGTTTCATATAGATGAAGAACTTCTTGTGTGAATCCATAAAAGAAAAAATTAATGAAGAAAATGGACTGAATTCTGGCCAAACATGACAAGGACCCCATGTGCAAATTTCAGCTCATTGGTATGGATAGCTCACCTGCTTCTAGCTTCGCTCTTCAGGCTCCCTTGATACTAACATCTTCCTTTCCATCCCCACTCTCACAAAGTAAGCACTAAATTACACATGTGAGACAGTAAATAAACAAAAGAAGGACAATAAATGCAACATGGACAGAACTCGTATCTTATAATGAACCGCACCTTCCAAAAAACATATCCACCCTAGCTGCATGGCAGACTATAATAATTGGCTTGCACCAGATGCGTGTCATTGCTTTGTTTGGTAGCCTCGGCAACACAACAAAGGCAAACAAGAAAACAAAATGATTAAGTAGGCTTCTGCTAAGACCATGGACACAATATAGAAGCAAACAAATAAAGCAAGGAAAGGAACAGAAGCAACAATCCTAGGCCCTACCAGGAGGAAAAGGCACATATTTATACACCAATAGAAAACAAGCAAGGAAGGCAAGGAAACGACCAAAATTAAGTGCACAGAGAGAATAATAGTCTTACTCTCTACGAGGAACAAGACATAAAAAAGGCACTCATTGGCCAATCTGCATAAGAGGAGCAGAGAGGAGGAGAAGAAGGGTCGACATGCAGATCCGCGACGCCCGGGCACCCCTAAGATTGATTGGTCAGAGTTGCGTTGCATCGTCGTCAGAATCATTCATCACCATGATTATCGTCAGTGTATCTCAGAAGAAGAGAGGAGGAGAAAAAAAAGGACCTGGTAATCAAACCCGAGGCCTTCCCTGCTGGCCTCCCCCATCAGATCCGCGCTCGTCAACGGCCCTGCATTCACGGATTCGCAGACAGTCAGACGAAGCGAGTGGCAGACAAATCATCCCAATAAGTGAGAGCGATATGTTTAGCTTACGAGGCAGCACGATAGCGGCGTCGCGGGACAAGGGCTCGGGCATGGGCACGCCGGTGGGCCCGTTGGCGTCGTCGCCATCGCCCGATGCCTGCGGGGAGGAGGCGGTGGAGACGGAGGAGATCATGGAGCGGGGGGGGAGGGGGTGACGGAGACGGCGTGGAAGGGCAGCCGTAGCGGACGCGCCCCCGCGGTGGGGTGGTGGGTTGGTGCGGGGATCCGAAGCGAGGAGGAGGCTGCCATGGTGGACTGGTGGCGATGGCGGCGCCCTCCCTGTCTGGCGAGGAGGATGGCCAGTGGGGAGCGGCGGCTAGGGTTCAATTGGGGGCCGGGGCAAGTCGCGACGAAGAGAAGATGTGGTGCGGGGAGGGTGGCCAATGGGCATGGGAGGAGAGGAGGCAGGCGGCGACGCGCGAGTGCGGGAGTGAGGCGGCTACGGTTTCACCACGGGTGTGGCCCCTTTTATACCCCCAGAAAGCAAAATGATGAGAATACCCTCGGGGGCACTGGAATTACGTGCGGTGGTAGGCCGGGAGTGAAACTATTCATTGCTACAGCTTTATTTTACCGTATGACTATGGTTGATTCTTGATATGGGTCTTGGTGGCTTATTTGGGGCTAATATGCGAGGGTAATCTGTGCCTTTTGTCAAGTTTTATTTTCGAAATGGTTTATTTGTTTTAAAGTGTAAGTTGCCCTGAGGATCACCTTCAGCTAAAAGAGTTGCGACTTTCAGGCCGTAAATTCACTTGGTCCAATGCTCAAGAGAACCCGGTGCTAACCAAGATTGATAATTTCTTCCACTCTGATGATTGGGATGAGCTTTTTCCTAATGCTCACCTCCAGAGCCATCACGTATGCTTGCTCGGATCATGCACCGCTATTCCTCCTTGGGGACACGGAGGTGCAGCGGCGCCCGTCTTTCAAGTTTGAAGAGTTCTGGCTTCGACTTCCAGGTTTCAAGGATATGGTGGCTGCGGCTTGGAATAAACCTGCAGGCATAACCAATGCAATCCGCAAGATTCACATCAAATTGACACGCATAAAGAAAGGCCCTCAAGATTTGGCAAAGAGATACAGTCGGGGTCCTCAATACTCAGATTGGCATAACAAAGGAGGTAATATGGAGGCTTGACTTGGCCGAGGAGGGGAGGTCCCTCTCCCATGTAGAGCTGGAGCTAAGACGCAGGCTTAAGCTTTCTTATCTCGGCCTCCTTTCCTTTCGGAAAGTTAAGCTGCGCCAGCGCGCGCGGCTCACGGGTATAAGGCTGGGAGATGTCAGCTCAAAGTTTTTCCATGCCAAGGTGAATGGGCGACGGTAGAAAAACTACATCCAGACGCTGCACTCGGACCACGGCGTTGCCATCACGGCAGAAGACAAGGAGCAAGTGCTCCGTTCCCACTTCCAAGACCATTTGGGCACCCCCACGCCACGGCTCTCAAGCTTAATTTGGGACAACCTCGAGATAGCCTCGCATGATCTCTCGGAGCTAGACGCTCCTTTTGACGAGGAAGAGATAAAAGACGCGGTTTCCTCGCTGCCCTCTGTCAAAGCGCCTGGCCCAGACGGGTTTATTGGAGCCTTCTTTAAAGCATGCTGGGAGATCATCCGGATTGATGTCGTTCAAGCAATTCTCCAGCTTGCTAATCTCCGCGGTGATGGTGCCTCCTTAATCAACTCAGCGAATATCATTTTGATCCCAAAGAAAGCGGACGCTCGAGTGGTCGGAGACTACAGACCTATAAGCCTCATTCATAGCCTTTCGAAGATCTTCTCCAAGCTCCTCACCAACAGGTTGGCCCCGATCCTACCAACGCTGGTCTCCAAATGCCAGAGCGCCTTCGTGCAGAAGCGCTCCATCCACGACAACTTCTTGCACGCCCGTAATCTCATAAAGGACCTGCATCGACGGAACATCCCGGCCTCTTCCTCAAGCTGGACATTTCAAAAGCCTTCGACTCCGTCAATTGGGCCTTCCTGCTGGAGGTCATGCAACGCCTCGGTTTTGGGCAGCGGTGGCGAGACTGGATATGTCTCTCCCTGTCTTCCTCTTCTTCAAGAGTGCTTCTTAACAGAAACCCTGGAAAGATGTTCAGACATGCAAAGGGCCTTCGTCAGGGTGATCCGGTATCTCCGATGCTCTTCATCCTCGCCATTGACCCTCTCCAACAGATCCTACATCTTGCCTCCCGACGCGGCATCCTCAAACCCATTTGTGCAAGAACGACCAGATGTAGGATCTCCCTTTACGCTGACGATGCGGGCATCTTCGCGAACCCAGACAAGGATGAGCTCCACGCGATTTCTCCAATCCTGAAGACCTTCGGGGAGGCTAGCGGACTGATCACAAACTTGAGCAAAACCGAGGTCTTTCCGATCAGATGTGCCGACATTGACCTCCAAGATGTGCTATCAGCCTTCCCTGCCAAGATCGCCTCCTTCCCGGGACGCTACTTGGGGCTACCCCTGCATTTTCGCCGCCTTAAAGGGGTTGATCTGCAGCCCTTCATCGATAGGTTCGCAGGCAGACTACCAGGATGGAAAGGAAAGCTTCTCAACAAGCCTGGCAGGGTGGCACTCGCTCAGTCGGTCCTCACGGCCATGGCCACCTTCCACATCACAGCTCTCAACCCGTCGAAGGGGACGCTTAGAAAGATCGACAAAATCATTCGGGCCTTCATCTGGCAAAAAGAGGACCAACCTCAGACTTCGGGAGGTCACCCCCTTGTTAACTGGAAGACCGTCTGCCGTCCAAGGCATCCGGGCGGCCTTGGGATCATGGACTGAGAGATTTAGCCGCCTGCGCCTCCGGTGGCCTTGGCTGCTATGGGTGACCTGTAAAGGCCATGGGTGGGATCAGAGCTGCCGTGACGATTTAATCAGATATGAGCCTCTTTCGCGCATGTACCTCGATTCTGTTGGGCAATGGGCGAAGGCGCTATTCTGGCATGACAACTGGACAGGTGACGGTCCACTCAAGCTTCTTGCTCAACAGCTCTACACGATTGCCTCAAGAAAGAACAGATCGGTGCACAACGAGCTCATGAACGAGAACTGGATCAGGGCGGTGGCTAGGCTGCAGTTCATTCAGCAGTTGGGTGAATTCGTGTCTCTCTCGAATCTCATTAGTCAAATCACCCTCCTCCCTGACCAAGACGACACCATCCACTGGAACTTAACCACCTCGGGGACATACTCAGCCGCATCTGCCTATGGCGCGCAGTTCCTTGGCTCCTACTCTCGTTTCCACACAACCAAGGTCTGGTCTGCAAACGCTGGGCCCAGGTTCAAGTTCTTTGCTTGGCTTGCTCTACACGGAAGAATCCTCACTGCGGATATGCTGGCTGTGAGGGGTTGGCCTCATGATCCCAGATGCCTGCTCTGTCTCCAACAGTCTGAAACAGCAATCCACCTCTGCAAAGATTGCCCCTTCACGGTCGCGGTCTGGAACCAGGTGAACACCTGGACTAACGAAGGCATTCCCATCTCGGGCTTCCTCCCTGAGCCAGGAAATGTGTCTGACTGGTGGGACAAGACTCTCATTTCACAGCCCAATCAAGTGCGCAAGAGGCGCAGTGGAAGAATCATCTACACGATATGGTCCATTTGGAAGGAGTGTAATAGGCGGGTGTTCACGGGACTGAGGTTGACGCATCGCGAGGTGGCGGCTCTAGCCCCAGACGCAATCAATCAGCGCGACCTGGCGTTTGCTGGCACTCTGCCAGCCACAGGCATTGGTTAATCTAGTTCTAGGTTTTGTTCTTTTTGTGGTTTCTGGGACGTTCCCTTTAAATGCTCTCCCCTCTATAAATTACGTTCTTTCGCCATCTCTTCTATAAGAAAAGGCAGTGCTCCTGCCGGTTCCTAAAAAAAACATAATGTTGTTCTGAAAGCACAAAATATTGTCATATATCGTAACCTTCTTACCAGGACACATGCATAGTTTTTGTAAATTTTAGAGGCCTGCACTGATGGGAAATTGGATGTCCAGTGTATTCTTGCGTTCTCATATCCCGTGCAAGTATAATAAAATAGTGTAAGCAGATTATAATTAATTAATTATTATATTTTTGCTGAGTTGCGGAAGAGAGAAGATGAGACAGAAGAGAAGTCGGTTGTAGATTACAATATGAAAATATATTTATATTTAAGATTCTTGAAGCAAAAATATAATCACTTCATTAGATTCATTATGAAATCCTGGCAAAAATACATTCATTATGAAATATATTTTCATATTATATGTATTTGATATTGTAGATCTTTACAGATTTTTTCACAAACTTAGTCAAATTGTAAAAAGTTTAACTTCAAAAAAATCCTAAAACTTCAATTATTTTGGAAAGGAGGTAGCAGCAAAGTAAACAACATCTCTTTGCTCTATTTCACCACATGATCACAATTAGTATTCCCTCCATTAAAACTACGACAAGTATTTGAAGCGGAGGGAGTAGTAGAGATCTCCCAGTACTACTATCAGTAAACATGCACGTCGTTTAAACTGCTCAAGTAATGCGCTGTTGAGCTTAGCTTTGTGGGCCTTTTTTCTGTATGAATGGGGTCGTCGAATTGCTTGATGTGAAAGTGACGGCACGGTGCCCTGCTGTTCGTGCCCGGCACATTAAAAAAGTGCGAGAAGAAAAGCTGATTTACGTTCTGCTCCATAGCATTAGCAGGTCCCTACCCCCAACGATATGATGCGCTTTTCGCCGTAAAGCAGTGCACATTCCCTCCACTTGCTCTTATTCTCTTGTCATATTTGTTTATACATGTTCTTTGTGCTCACGCTTAACTGAATTTTCGAAAGAGAACAAAAAAATGGCGATCTCTCAATACGAGCAGCGCGGCCATGGAATAAACCCTGTAAGTATGGTAAAAGTATCTCCAATAAAAGATGTAAATTTGAAGATGTAAAAATTTACATCTCAAAAAAGTGGTTTTTTACATAAAAAAGCGCCAACTCCAACAGAAAATGCAAAACAGAGATGTAAAAGAACAACTCCGATAAAAGATGCAAACTAGAGATGCAAAACCGGCCGCCGGCCACGTGGCTGCTGTAGTTGCTGTTGAGCTGATGTACAACCACTGTTCAGCCGCACAAATTGAAATAAAACATCCGATAATCAACTTAAAAATTGCACATGTCCACAATATCAAATTATTACATTGTTCATCAAATCCACAAGAACAAATGCAACACACATACAACATAGTTTGAGAAAAAGGGTTTCCCCCGCTTTGTATTATAAAGCAAACATCCGATACAACCAACGATAGGTGCTGGGGCGGAAGCAGCACAACCACGCCCAAAAGAAAAGAAAGGAAAAAAAAAGAAACAAATGCCGATAACGGCGGATCGACAAAGACGACAGAGCCTCGCGACCGCTGCTTCCACCGGAGATCGTCCCCAAGCTCCGAGACTCCGAAGCGCAGGTACCAATCAACACCTCCAAGAAGGGACGCGACGATGACGACGCTGCTGCTAAGAGTTTCTCCCGGTACACGACGAGGAAAGAGGAATGGTAGCCCTGACGCCCTCCAGGAAGGTCCGATGGCACCCTCAGGCGCCACATCGTCGGTGTCGGCCAAGCCAACAGGGATTTCTCCCGATCCCATCCTCCACCTCAGGCACTCCGGTGCTCGCCACCAAACTAACCACCACCCTGTGCACACGGACACGAAGCATCCCACGATGTCTCACCACGGCACCGCGAAGATGGCCTGCACAACGAAGAAGGGGAGCTGGGACTAGGGCAGCAGCATCGTCAGCATACTTGAGGGCCCCACCTCCACCGTCCACGACGGTAGCCGACCGGACGCCAAAGCGGGAGCTTGCCGGGCCCGTGGCCCCACAAGCCCGGCCGGGCCCTCAGAGGCCCGGACAACTCCTGCCTCCGCGCCGCAGCAGGCATGCCGTCGGCGTCGCTGCCCCTCGTCCAAGCTGCTCCACCACCTCACCACCCAGATGGGGCCCGTGAGCCCCGATCTAGTCCTGGGGCGCGCCACCGGCCAACCAGCGCCACCACGCCGTCTCGCCGCCAAGGGTCGCGCCACCATCGAGCGAGCAGCCATCGCACCGGACGCCGGGCGTCATCAGCCGAGGGCACCGCCGCCGCCCATGCCCCGGCAGGGAGCTCAAGGGAGCAGGCCCCGCCGCCGCCAACACCACCCGGCCCGTGCCGGGGGCACCCGTCGGCGGTGGCAGGGAGGGAGGGCGCGATGAGGGTGACCGAAGGGAAAGGAGGGCTCGCGCCGCCCCAGCCACCTCCCGGGGAGGCGGCGCGGAGCGGATCCATGGGAAGGGGGAGGGAGGGAAGGGCGGGCGGCCGGCGGCGGCGGCGCGGTGGGGGCTAGGGACGGCCATTCTTGGCGGCGGAAGGAGGAGGAACCCTCACATACAACATAGTTTTGCACAATACAACAAACAAATAAATGAAACTAGTCGTCTCTTTCACCATGATATCTCCAATACTCCTCCAATAAATTCTTCTGAAGTTGATCGTGCGTATCGGAGTCTTTAATTTTATTGTACAGCTTCATGAAGCGTTTGATTCGCTCCTCTCTTCTTATGGGCATAACGCGTATGCCCATCAAGTGATAGAAGGTGTAACCTAAACCCTGTCCACGCTCATTCCCAATGATCATGTCATATATGATCACGCTAGCAGCCATGATATATCAAAGGGTTTTTTGATCCCATAATCTAGATGGTCCATGCACAATAGAAAATTGGGATTGCAAATCCCAAAAGCCCTCTCAACATCTTTCCTAGCCGCTGCCTGTGCATTGTGAAAGATGAGTTCTTTCTTATCTTGGGGTTTTGCAATTGGCTTGACAAAAGTACTCCACCTCGGGCAGATGCCATCCGCAAGATAGACCCGTAGTTTTATGTGCGGACATTTGCTTCGAAGGTCACCGGTGACGCTTCTCCATTTGCTAACTTGGCAAAAAGAGGCGACCTGTCGAGCACGTTGATGTCATTGCAAGATCCAGGCATCCCAAAATATGAATGCCAAAACCATGTTTCTTGATCGGCAAAGGTCTCAAGAATGATAGTGGCATCCTTCCCGCGACCCTTGAATGTCCATGCCATGCTCTTGGGTAATTTTTTCACTTCCAATGCATGCAATCGACGGACCCTAGCATACCTGGAAACCCACGAGCTTTGTTCATCTCCAACAGTCTCTTTGAGTGTCCTGAGCATTGGGGGCTCTCAAGTACTCTGCACCCAACTGAACGAAATATGCCCTAGAGGCAATAATAAAGTTGTTATTTATATTTCCTTATATCATGATAAATGTTTATTATTCATGCTAGAATTGTATTAACCTGAAACTTAGTACATGTATGAATACATAGACAAACAGAGTGTCACTAGTATGCCTCTACTTGACTAGCTCGTTAATCAAAGATGGTTAAGTTTCCTAACCATAGACATGAGTTGTCATTTAATTAACGGGATCACATCATTAGAGAATGATGTGATTGACAAGACCCATCCGTTAGCTTAGCACGATGATCGTTTAGTTTGTTGCTATTGCTTTCTTCATGACTTATACATGTTCCTATGACTATGAGATTATGCAACTCACGAATACCGGAGGAACACTTAGTGTACTATCAAACGTCACAATGTAACTGGATGATTATAAAGATGCTCTACGGGTGTCTCCGATGGTGTTTGTTGAGTTGGCATAGATCAAGATTAGGATTTGTCACTCCGATTGTCGGAGAGGTATCTCTGAGCCCTCTCGGTAATGCACATCACTATAAGCCTTGCAAGCAATGTGACTAATGAGTTAGTTGTGGGATGATGCATTACGGAACGAGTAAAGAGACTTGCCGGTAACGAGATTGAACTAGGTATTGAGATACCGATGATGGAATCTCGGGAAAGTAACATACCGATGACAAAGGGAACAACGTATGTTGTTATGCGGTTTGACCGATAAAGATCTTCGTAGAATATGTGGGAGCCAATATGAGCATCCAGGTTCTACTATTTGTTACTGACCGGAGATGAGTCTCGGTCATGTCTACATAGTTCTCGAACTCGTAGGGTCCGCACGCTTAACGTTCGATGACGATCGGTATTATGAGTTTATGTGTTTTGATGTAACGAAGGTTGTTCAGAGTCCGGGATGTGACCACGGACATGACGAGGAGTCTCGAAATGGTCAAGACATAAAGATTGATATATTGGACGATGTTATTCGGACACCGGATGAGTTCCGGGAGTCACCGGATAAATATCAGAGTGTTGGAGGGTTATCGGAACCCCTGGGGGAACTAATGGGCCAACATGGGCCTTGTGTGTGTGAGAGAGAAGGGGCCCCTAGGGCTGGCCGCCCCCCCCCCCTGAGGAGTCCGAATTGGACTAGGAGGGGGCGGCGCCCCCTCTTTCCCTCTCCCTCTCTCCCTCTCCTTCCTTCCCCCTCTCTCCCCTTGTTGGAAACCTACTAGGAATAGGATTCCTACTCTACTTGGGGCACGCTCCATGAGGGCCGGCTGGCCTCCCCCTTGCTCCTTTATATACAGGGGAAGGGGGGCACCCTAGAACACACAAGTCAATAGTTATTTTAGCCGTGTGCGGTGCCCCCCTCCACAGATTTCCACCTCGGTCATATCATTGTAGTGCTTAGGCGAAGCCCTGCATCTGTAACTTCATCGTCACCGTCATCACACCATCATGCTGACGAAACTCTCACTCGGCCTCAGCTGGATCAAGAGTTCGAGGGACGTCACTGAGTTGAACGTGTGCAGATCGCGGAGGTGACGTGTGTTCGGTACTTGATCGGTTGGATCGCGAAGACGTTCGACTACATCACGCGTTACTTAACGCTTCCGCTTTCGGTCTACGAGGGTACGTGGACACACTCTCCCCACTCGTTTCTATGCATCTCCTAGATAGATCCTGCGTGTTCGTAGGATTTTTTTTTGATATACTGCGTTCCCCAACACCAACACTTTTACCATAGCCTTTGCAAATTGTTTGAAATAGAAGATAGAAGTGCTCTCTGCCATCGCCAAGTTGTCATCAATGTAGTATGTAGGAACACCGTAGGCCATCATGCGCAATGTTCCATCTGTTCGGTGCTATGTTCAAGCAACCCTGCACAATTCCTCCTCTGCTCGAAGGATCGATCATGCTGTTTCACTGTAACATCCCAAATTTTCAATTTGGAATGTTATACATAGAGCACATTGCATATCATATTTTTTTCATTGCATTTTCTTTGCATTTTGCTCGATCCTAGAAATTCTACACAACTCAAGGACCCACGGGGAGAGTTGGGGATTTTCGTTATTTTCATATTTGAGTTTTCTCAAATTTTGAAAATATGATCATTTGATTTTAATTATTTATCTTCAATTATTTCTATTACAAAAATATGAGAGAGGGAATAAAATGACTTTCCCAAAATAAAGAAATAATGAAGATTTAATAATAAAATCAAATAAGATTTTATTTTTGGAGTTTTTTGCCTTTTTATTTGAATTTAGGAAAAATGCGCGTTTTTCAAAATTGCATTTAGGCCACAAATAAATGTACATTAAATCCGGCTTGATATTAGAAGCCGGGGAAAATTTATTTCGGGATTTTTGGAGTCCGTTTAGTACTTATTTTGAATTTTTTTCTGCGCGTTATTATTTAAAAAAAACGCGCACCGCCTTACGGGCCGTACCCGAGCGGGACTCCGCTCGGGGCACGCTATAAATAGCGGCTGCACCGAGCCGCCAGCCCACCCGAGCCCGCCGCCGCCGCCGCGCCGGAGCCGCCGCACGCTGCCCGAGGTTCGCCGCCACCTCGATTTCCGTGCCGTTTTTTTTTAAAATCGATCGGTTTTCTTTGATTTTTTTTGTTTTTTTCTTTTTTTATTTTTTTCGTTCGAATCTTTTCGTCGTTTTTTTTCTTTTCTCGGATTTAATCCGCGATTTTTCTGATCGCGATTCCAGATCCGATTTTCGTTTTAGTATAATTTTCACTCGTTTATCGGAATGCGGCGATTCAAGCGCCTGGAGTTTCGTCTCGAAACCCTCTTTCCGACTAATCTAATTAAGCAAGTTTTTGCTTCTGTAAAATTTGACTTACATACATATTAGTAAAACGAAGCTATTTTCTTCTGCCGTTTGATTTTCGTTGCTTCGTTTGATTTGATTCTTTTTGCAAACCGGAGTTCTTAAGTTGAACTATCTGGTTAAATCTATTTGAGTTTTACATGTGCATTAGATGAGTATTTATTGTATGCTTGTTTGTTTGTCTGCGATAGATTACCCAGATTGCGCCGCTTGTTACTTCGAGTCTCTAGGTTTCGCGGATCATCAGCAAGGCAAGTAACACTTTGATCATACCTTTTCTACTACCCAGTTTTTATGCATTAGATCTATCCTCAAACACTTGCATGATTAGGATCTAATTAAATTGTGGGTTATGGGAAGTAGTTGAGGTAGTACCTATTACCTGTTTTACTATCAAACCCTTGGGAGTTACTTCTACATTTACTATCAAACACACATCTGGGTGGATTGAGGCAACTGGTTTCTATCAGGACTTGCTCAGATTTCTTCGGACCGCCACCCAGGCTCAAAGGGATCATGAGATTATTCAAACTAGAAACTTGATTGTGTAGCCACAAGCCATTATGGGCTCGCATAGTTGATTAAGTTGTGCGAACTCTTACGGGTAGACTAGCAGATGTAGGGAAAAGTAGGTGTACCGGGTCTACCCACAAGTAAGGTGCTAGTGCTTACGAAAGACTATGTCTCGGTCATCCGTTCTCAAACATCGTGTAGTGCGAGAAATCAAACAGGCGATCGAGTCTTGTGGGGAAAAGTGCGCAAACCTCCGCACGGTGTATAAACTAATCATGGTTAGCCGTGTCCCCGGTTATGGACATCTTGAGTATCTAGTACCGGATATCATGTGAATCTCATCATGTTACTTCTAATTAATATTGTTGGGTTTGTTAATGAGTACTTTTAATTGGGATTGAGAATGCTGTCAACCATTCTCAATGTTTCACAAACACCATGATAGTTAAATAAATTTATTCCTTTGCAGTAGGGAAAATTGGCTTTATGAAAAACTGTAACCATAGAGCTTTCCACCAGCCATATATGCATGTAGTATAGGCTATTCATTCCATTATTCTCTATGTGTTACATTGCCAGCATATTCCATGTCTTTGGCCCGTTTCGGCTGCAACGTTTCATGTTGCAGACTTTTCAGACGACGAGTAAGGTGCATAGGTCGTGGTTCTATACTCAGTGATGCCGTTGGAGTTGATGGACTCACTTATTTTTCCAAGCCTTCCGTTGTTATCGTTATTAGATGGCCTTAAGCCATATTTATTTTATTAAGTTCTCTCTTGAGACATTCGATTGTAATAAGTGTGTGATTGCTACTCTGTTATAAATCCTTCGAGTATTGTGTGGTGTCGACATTCTTGATCCAGGGATGACATCGAGCACGAGGTCGATCGATTGAGGTCCGGTCGCTACAAAGATGGTATCGAGCACACTGACCGTAGTATTACGACCATTAAGCTAAAGCCCTAGATCACTACTCTCTCTTCTCATTTCGACTCCTCATCTTTTCTACTCTTTTTAGGATGTGCAGCGAGGATCAAGTTCACCCAGCCGGATGAACTTACACCCTTTGGACGACACCTAAAGGAAGTCACTATGTACCTTAACATTGGATTACCAAGCTTCACCGGGACCTACAATTCCACTTTACCCGAAGAAGAGCGCTGGAAGATTCAAGCTCAAGTTCCCGGAAGGACGTTTGCGCCAATCACGGAGCCCATAGAGTATGTTTTCAATGCACCAACCTGGAGTGTGGGAAAGAGCATGGCAGCTCACATAACCATGGGACACATTGGAGAAGTTTATAAAGAAGACCTCAAGGATACTATCTACCAGATTTGCGGGCAAGAGATGAACAATGGGAGATAGTTGGCACTAAGAAGGACCGATCCATTGCAGCTTTCATCCAGAGTTAAACCGGCACATTCAACGCCAGGAGAACCAGATGTCTTGCGCAGACATGATGGAGTTGAAGACAGCAAAAGCCAAGATTATCGAACTAGAAGGAGAACGAAGGCCACTCGCAAGGACTACATGGAGGAGATTGTAGCTCTAGTGGGACAAAATGGCGATCTTAAGGAGAAGATTGAAGAACTCATGGGAAATTCGACCCGGAGGGAAGATGAAGATAGCACCTATCCAGAGAACTACATCATCATCGGCGACACCGATTCCGATCCTAGTGATGATGATTACGAAGATGAAGTCGAGCAGATATCATGGAGTCTTCATCGGAGCAGTTTTCTAGTTGACCACCATAACAGTAGTAGATTACCCCCATGTTATTTTAGTTTTAGTTTCAGCACTTTGTAACGATAGATAGACTATCGTATGCCCTTGTTTGAATTGATTGGAGTGATATTGTGTGATTTGTCTCATGTGCATATGGGTAGTGTTCCCTCTAGACCTCATTCTATTCTAAATTCTCGTCTTTTCTTTAAACCCTCAGATGCCTCCGAGACGCGACCCCGGATTTGTTTTCCCGCCAGAGATCACTCAGTTGATTCAGCAGCAGAATGCCTTGATTCAAACATTGGTACAGAACCAAGGCAACAACAACAACAACAACAACAACAACAACAACAACAACAACAACAACAACAACCCACCGCCACCACCACCTGTTGACCATTTTACCTGTTTCTTAAGGCTGAATCCGTCGGTGTTTTCCAAAGAGCACCGAGCCGATTGTTGCGTATGATTGGCTCCGTAAGATAGGGAGGGAGTTGACCACCGCAGGATGTATGAGATGGAGAAAGGGTGAAGTTTGCCGCACATCAGCTTGAAGGACCCGCAAAGACATGGTGGGAGAATTTTATGACCACTTACCACCTCAGAAAGCTGTCACATGGGATCGGTTTGACAAGCTTTCCGTCGCCCATGTTTCAGCAGGAGCTATGGCCATGAAGAAGCGTGAGTTTCGCAACTTGCGCCAAGGAGGACGGACAGTTGGCCAGTATGTAGATGATTTCAGTAAGCTAGCACGTTATGCCCCAGATGACGTTGCTACGGACGCAGCTAAGCAGGAGAAGTTTCTAGAAGGACTGAATGATGAGTTGAGCATGCAGTTGATGGTAGCCACCTTCAATAACTACCAAGGAGTTAGCCGAGGATCTTCGAGAGCTATGTTTGGAAATAGTTCCGAGAGGCTATGTAGCAGCATTGGAGATTCAGTCAACTTTGATGGATAAAATCAGGGAAGCTCAGAAGACCGACAAAGAGATTGCCTCTATAAAGGAGAAAATGAGCGAAGGAAAAGCAAAGGGATTTCGTGAGGATGAGCACGATACTCTATGGTTTGAGGACCGTGTTTATGTGCCCAATGACCCGGAGATCAGGAAGTTGATTTTACAAGAGGCACATGATTCACCATATTCGATTCACCCAGGAAATACCAAGATGTATTTGGATTTCAAGAATACTTTCTGGTGGACCGGAATGAAGAAGGATATTGCAGAGTACGTAGCAGTTTGTGATGTATGTCAGAGGGTGAAGGCAGAACATCAGAAGCCAGCGGGATTGTCGGGAGTTCATGACGTGTTCCATGTTTCACAGTTGAAGAAGTGTCACGCAGAGATGGCTGATATACCACTGAGAGATACAGTGCCTCTGGAAGCGATTCAGTTGAATGATGACTTGACCTATGAGGAGAAACCAGTTAAGATTCTGGAGTATGCCAGCAGAGTCACCCGCAGCAAGGTCATTAAATTTGGCAAAGTTCAGTGGAGCCACCACACTGAGGATGAAGCCACCAGGGAACGAGAGGAAGATTTGCTTAAAGACCACCCTCACCTATTTTCTAGCCAACCCGAATCTCAAGGGCGAGATTCATCTTAAGGGGGTAGGTTTGTAACATCCCAAATTTTCAATTTGGAATGTTATACATAGAGCATCATTCCATATCATATTTTTTCATTGCATTTTCTTTGCATTTTGCTCGATCCTAGAAATTCTACACAACTCAAGGACCCACGGGGAGAGTTGGGGATTTTCGTTATTTTCATATTTGTGTTTTCTCAAATTTTGAAAATAGGATCATTTGATTTTAATTATTTTATCTTCAATTATTTCTATTACAAAAATATGAGAGTGGGAATAAAACGACTTTCCCAAAATAAAGAAATAATGAAGATTTAATAATAAAATCAAATAAGATTTTATTTTGGAGTTTTTCGCCTTTTTATTTGAATTTAGGAAAAATGCGTGTTTTCCAAAATTGCTTTTAGGCCCCAAATAAATGTTCATTAAATCCGGCTTGATTTTAGAAGCCGGGAAAAATTTATTTCGTGATTTTTGGAGTCCGTTTAGTACTTCTTTTGATTTTTTTCTGCGCGCTATTATTAAAAAAACGCGCACCGCCTTACGGGCCGTACCCGAGCGGGACTCCGCTCGGGGGCACGCTATAAATAGCGGCCGCCCCGAGCCGCCAAATTTCACCCGAGCCCGCCGCCATCAAGGCCGGAGCCAGACGCCGCCCGAGGTTCGCCGCCGCCTCGATTTCCGTGCCATTTTCTTAAAAAAAACCGATCGGTTTTCTTCGGTTTTTTTTTCTGTTTTTTTATTTTTTTTCTTTTTTTCGTTCGAATCTGTTCGTCGTTTTTTTTTCTCGGATTTAATCCGCGATTTTTCTGATCGCGATTCCAGATCCGATTTTCGTTTTAGTATAACTTTTCACTCGTTTATCGGAATCAGGCGATTCATGCGCCTGGAGTTTCGTCTCGAAACCCTCTTTCCGAATAATCTACTTAAGCAAGTTTTTGCTTCTGTAAAATTTGACTTAGATCCAGATTAGTAAAACAAAGCTGTTTTCTTCCGCCGTTTGATCTTCGTTGCTTCGTTTGATTTGATTCTTTTTGCAAACCGGAGTTCTTAAGTTGAACTATCTGGTTAGATCTATTTGAGTTTTACCTGTGCATTAGATGAGTATTTATTGTATGCTTGTTTGTTTGTCTGCGATAGATTACCCGGAGTGCGCCGCCTGTTACTTCGAGTCTCTAGGTTTCGCGGATCATCAGCATGGCAAGTAACACTTTGATCATACCTTTTCTACTACCCAGTTTTTATGCATTAGATCTATCCTCAAACACTTGCATGATTAGGATCTAATTAAATTGTGGGTTATGGGAAGTAGTTGAGGTAGTACCTATTACCTGTTTTACTATCAAACCCTTGGGAGTTACTTCTACATTTACTATCAAACACACATCTGGGTGGATTGAGGCAACTATTTCTATCAGGACTTGCCTGTATTTCTTCGGACCGCCACCCAGGCTCAAAGGGATCATGAGATTATTCAAACTAGAAACTTCGGTGTGCAGCCACAAGCCATTATGGGCTCTGGCATAGTTGATTAAGTTGTGCGAACTCTTACGGGTAGACTAGCAGATGTAGGGGAAAGTAGGTGTACCGGTCTACCCACAAGTAAGGTGCTAGTGCTTCTGAAAGACTATGTCTCGGTCATCCGTTTCTCAAACATCGTGTAGTGCGAGAAATCAAACGGAGGCGATCGAGTCTTGTGGGGAAAAGTGCGCAAACCTCTGCAGAGTGTATAAACTAATCATGGTTAGCCGTGTCCCCGGTTATGGACATCTTGAGTATCTAGTACCTGGATATCATGTGAATCTCATCATGTTACTTCTAATTAATATTGTTGGGTTTGTTAATGAGTACTTTTAATTGGGATTGAGAATGCTGTCAACCATTATCAATGTTTCACAACCACCATGATAGTTAAATAAATTTATCCCTTTGCAGTAGGGAAAAATTGGCTTTATGCAAAACTGTAACCATAGAGCTTTCCACCAGCCATATATGCATGTAGTATAGGCTATTCATTACATTATTCTCTATGTGTTACATTGCCAGCATATTCCATGTGCTGACCCGTTTTCGGGCTGCAACGTTTCATGTTGCAGACTTTTCAGACGACGGGTAAGGTGCATAGGTCGTGGTTCTATACTCAGTGATGCCGTTGGAGTTGATGGACTTACTTATTCTTCCAAGTCTTCCGCTATTATCGTTATTAGATGGCCTTAAGCCATATTTATTTTATTAAGTTCTCTCTTGAGACATTCGATTGTAATAAGTGTGTGATTGCTACTCTGTTATAAATCCTTCGTGTACTGTGTGGTGTCAGCATTACTGATCCAGGGATGACACTGAGCACAGAGGTCAGACTGATTGAGGTCTGGTCGCTACATTCACGGAATTGCAAATGTGGATGAACAAGTCTTTGGAGATTCTGAATCGACGTGGGAAGTACCTCTCGGAATGAACGCATGGCCATACACGGAACCACCATGCTTCGGCTTCTTCCCCTTGTGCATTTGCCACTAGCATTGCAATGTCCTCTTCTTCGTTCAAAGCAAATTCCTCTCCTGACGAGGAATCGTCCATGAAAGAGGAGTCACACAAGCTCATCTACAATGCGGAAAATCACCGTCAAACTAACTTTCCATCCCCAAACAAAAAAAAACCGTCAAGTTTCATCGTTCTTTTACCTTCGGGAATATCGTCGGGCACCTTGCTTGCGGGATGGACGAAATCGGCCGGCATCGGGTTGGGCAGCCGTTGGCGGCGGCGACTGCACGGCAGAGGAGATGGCCGCACGTCGGTAGAGAAGAAGTCGGGAGCTCGGTGTGGCCGGCGGGCGGCTTCACATGGCCAGAAGAATGGCCGAGCCTCGCGGCCGTCGGGTGGGCGGAGTGGTGCGCCTCTACTAACTCCGGCGGAGGGTCTAGGCTAGGAAGAAGCCTAGCCCATCGTAGACCTCGCCGGGGAAGGCGTTTAGGCCAGCCGCAACCGCCGGAGAAGCTTGGTTCGGCGGCGGCCGAAAGTGAATCGGCGGCGATTTGGTGCGGATTTGGCTGGCGGCAGAGTCGGGCTGGTGGCGGCTGGTCGCGCGGAAGGGAAAGGAACGACAGTTGGGCAGCTGGCGGGCGGTCGTGTTTTTACATCTCCTGTAGGTGGAGATGCAAATTTACACTGCGAGGTGTTGTAGTTTACATCTCCGGGAGACAGAGATGTAATTTTTTTGAAGAGGTGTTTTTGGCCTCGGACATGCAAAAGTTAGGTATTTTACATCTAGATTTTTTACTGGATATACTCTAATGTGGCATTGGTGGTTCTTTATGTTGGTCGTCGGATTACTCATTCGCATGTTTGGCATGTTTGCAGGGCCACAAAGGTTCTTTTCTGTTGTCGGGTTATCATATCTCCAACGCAGAAGCAAAGAATAGAATCGAGAAGCAAAGAATAGAATCGAGAAAAGTACAAAGAGGGGACGGTTCTTGAGTTGTGAAGCTGCTGCAACCATAATGGTGGAATGATTAGATTTATTTTTTTTATCGAAAGGGGTTTCCTCCCGCTTCATTTTATTATAAACGGAGCAAAGCGCAAATCAACATGGACTGTTACAAGCAATCGGGCCTACCCAAAAGCCGGCAGACCAGAGTAAACTGAAAGCAAAATAAGTCTACGACTCATAGCAACCACAGAGAGAGACTGACGGAATGAAGAAGAGCCATCTAAACAAACAGAGAGACTACAGTCCTTGACCAAGCCAAGATAGAAGCATTTAACCACAACCAGGCCCCATTTTTTTCTTCACTCTGAATGAGCCTTCAGTGCACAGACCTACCAGCTTTTGTACTTGCAGCCGCAGGGCAGCATTACACAATGAGGATCCAACAAATCAAGAAAACAACGCAGGTAAGTAAAAAGTGAGCACAAATACAAATCAGGGACTGAATCATGTCACTGGTAGGAAACATCTTAGGAGTACTCAGCATTGTTTAGTCAAGCCTTTTTCGGGGCAAGCCTGGACTTGATCTTCTGCACCTCCTTGGTTCCGACCTGGAACGCCGTCGTGAGCACGTGGTCAGGCACCGGCGGCGTGGCGGCGAAGAGCGTCATGGCGAGGGACTGCGTGCCGGGGAACTGGCTGTTGAAGGCCGAGATGACGGAGGCGGGGCCGGCGCCGTTGTTCTTCTGGAAATGGACCAGGCCGCGCGGGAACACGAAGACGTCGCCGGCGGCGATGGTCTTGGAGACGAGCTTGTTGCCGGTGGTTATGAAGCCGACGTCGAGGGCGCCCTGGAGCACGAAGACCATCTCGGTGGCGCGCGGGTGCGTGTGCGGCGCGTTGAGCCCGCCCGGCGCGTAGTCGATGCGCGCCATGGAGACGCCCAGGGTGTTGAGCCCGGGCACCTTCTCCACGTTGGCGCCGGTCACCACGGAGCCGTAGGTGGTGTTGGTGTTGCCGGCGGCGCCCAGCCCCTTGAAGTAGAAGTCGTCCTCGGTCACCGTGGCCTTGCACGCGAACCCATTCACCTTCACGGCTGCACACAAGTCCAAGACGTGATTAATTTGCGCCATCTTTCTGACCTGTGAGCAGCAGAGTGCACGCACGGAATCAGGCCGTGGCAGATTACAGGAAGAGAGGTCGGCGACGCAGATGTCCTGGAGCAGGTCGGGGTCGCCGGCGACGGACGGCGGGGGAAGCACGGCGGCTAGGAGTGCCATGATGGCGCAGGAAAGCAAGGGAGAAGCTATGCACATGCCCATGGCGAGCTTGGTCCTCCGCTTTGCGCCTGCCTGTCCTTGATTTGGCTGCTGAGAGTGAGAATTATGGCCTGGGGCCTGCCTCTCTTCACTCCTTTCTCTGCGCACGCTCCTTTACTCTCCCTGCTCGAGGTGAATGGCCTTGTTGGATGCTGAATAGACAAAAGATGTGGGTCGTATTTATAACAGATGGGCACCGGAGAGAGACTGGAGCAGTAGTAGTAGGGGTGAGTGATGTGAGTGGCAAGGCATGTGTCCGTTCACTGCAAGAAATGTGCTGGCCGTGCGAGGTGAGGTAGGGAGTCGGCCAGGGTTGCCGTAGGAGTACACAAGGAACAATGTCTATGTTGTTGCTATTCTATTGCGCGCACACCTCTTGATTTTGATCTGGGAGCGGAATGCTTAGGTGGTGAACCAGAAGACCCGCAATGTCGATCCCATGAATAATAGGATGGATGTGATTAATCTGAACAGAGATTTTTGGTACGGCGAATCCGCGGTTAATCTTATTCGTCGCATTAAGAAATCATTTGCATTCAGCTGTTTGTTTTGCGTGAGGAAGAAACCAAATGGACTCTACCAGCTATTTGGAAAAAGTGATAATAATATGAAGTTATTTCATTTGATGCTGTGATTTTTGCCACGCGTTTAGCCTCGTTTAAATAGAGGACTGGCCGAAGGAGCTTGCCCGTTGTTGCGTTTAATGCTGGTGTGCTCGTGAATGGATGTGTGGCTGGAGAAGGTTCCTCGGCTTCTACGCGGGTTTAATGAAGGCGTTTAAATGCGATGATGAGGCGTGTTTAGCCGGGCGTGCAGCGGACGGCGCCCTCGGCCGGTGCGCCGCTTCAATGGCGGAGGCAGTGAGAGATCGTGTCCGCCCTGAGACGCCTTCAATGTGGAGCGGCGCGCTCTACAGCAGCATGAATGCGGGCAGCTGGCGCTCGGCGGGAACGCGCGCGGGCGAGGGAGAGGGGGTTTGGGTGGGCCAGGGCGGTCAGGAGCGGGCGTGACAGCGGTCCGGACTGCCGCAAACCTCCCCACGTTTGTCTCCGGTTTGCGGGAGAAAACGTGTCCGGACCGCGCCGCGGACCGATACAGGACCGTGTTGGATGGCTTCTGCTATTCGAACAACGCGGTCTGAATGGTCGCGGGAGGGTTGAGGGTCGATGTTGGAGATGTCCTGACCGAATTATTATAGGCGTCTTTTCAACTCTCCGCAAACCAACTTTCTTTGGTCGAAAATACCAGTAATTGTTGAGAAACGTAGTAGAAAACGAAAAAAATCACCTACGAACACCCAAGAACAATATGAAGATGCACATCAGGTTTGGATCAACAATCGTTACCGACTCCGGAGTGCAGCGGAAGTAGACGAGTCTGTGTATATCGTACTTGGAGTCCCTTGAACCGTAGATGAACGATCCTTCGTACCACCCATGAACAGTCCCTCGAACCGAAGATCGAAAGCACGACCTCTCTACTTGGTTGCAAGCGTGCAGACTTTCACGATCCGGATCGCTTCGCCGTCCAGATTTTATCGTCGCCTGAGAATTAGAGTCGGGAGATTAGAACCACATTGGACTTCTAATTATGAGGACAAGCGGATTAGCCACACTCTAATTAGTCAACTAGGACCAACTAGAACATGAACGAGAAGAACTAGAGGCTCCAAAACTTGTGTTCAAAAGGGGGAGGAGGGAGGAGGAGGTGCCACACAAGGGGGGGGGGGGAGTTTCCCCCTTGTTGGCCGGCCAAGAGGAGGGGGGAAACACCCTCCAATTCGGCCTCCTTTCCTCCTTACCATGAGGAGAAGGGGCGCCTCCCTATTGGGCCTTTGTGGCCCAATACTCCTTCCACCGTTAGGCCTTTTAAGGCCCGTTGATATTAAATTAAATATATAAATATTTTAAATATTTTCATACCATTATATATATAATTTAACATCTCTGGAAACATTTTCTACCTATATATATTTATTGGTAATACCCAGTATTACCCGATATTCACCGAAACCCGTCCGGTGACCCGCCGGACACATCGTCATTGAAGCCTGGTTCAGAGGCTACTGAGGGAGTCCTGGATTAGGGGGTCCCCGGGCGTCCGGGTTATGTGACGTAGGCCGGACTGGTGGGCCGTGAAGATACAAGATAGAAGGCTTTCCCCCATGTCCGGATGGGACTATCCTTGGCGTGGATGGCAAGCTTGGTGTTCGGATATGAAGATTCCTTTCTCTGTAAACCGACTCTGTACAACCCTAGGCCCCTCCGGTGTCTATATAAACCGGAGGGTTTGGTCCGTAGAGGCAATCACAACCACACATGCTAGACATCTAGGGTTTAGCCATTACGATCTCGAGGTAGATCAACTCTTGTAACTCCTATACTCATCAAAGTCAATCAAGCAGGAAGTAGGGTATTACCTCCATTAAGAGGGCCCGAACCTGGGTAAACATCGTGTCCCCTGCCTCCTGTTACCCTCGATCCTCAGACGCACAGTTCGGGACCCCCTACCCGAGATCAACCGGTTTTGACACCGACACTGGTCTGGCCCCTCCTTTGGCCCATAAGGCCCATATCTTGCCGGGGGGGGGGGGGTGCCTGGAACCCCTTCCGGTGACCCGATTCCTTCCCGGTACGTCCCGAAACACTTCCGGTGTCCAAATACCATCGTCCTATATATCAGTCTTTACCTCTCGACCATTTCGAGACTCCTCGTCATGTCCGCGATCTCGTCTGGGACTCCGGACAACATTCTGTCACCAAAACATATCACTCATATAACACTATATCGTCACCGAATGTTAAGCGTGCGGACCTTATGGGTTCGAGAACTATGTAGACATGAACGAGACACCCCTCCGGTCAATAACCAATAGCAGAATCTGGATGCCCATATTGGCTCCTACATATTCTACAAATATCTTTATCGGTCGAGCCGTTATGACAACATACGTAATTTCCTTTGTCCATCGGTATGTTACTTGCCCGAGATTCAATCATCGGTATCTTCATACCTATTTCAATCTCGTTACCGACAAGTCTCTTTACTCGTTCCGTAATACATCACCTTGTAATTAACTCCTTAGTCATTTGCTTGCAAGCTTATGATGTGTATTACCGAGAGGGCCCAGAGATACCTCTCCGATACTCAGAGTGACAAATCCTAACTCGATCTATGCCAACTCAAAAAACACCTTCGTAGATACCCGTAGAGCATCTTTATAATCACCCAGTTACGTTGTGACGTTTGATAGCACACAAGGTATTCCTGCAATATCCGGGAGTTGCATAATCTCATGGTCGGAGGAATATGTATTTGACATGAAGAAAGCAAACTGAACGATCATTATGGTAAGCTAACAGATGGGCTTGTCCATCACATCATTCTCCTAATGATGTGATCCCGTTATCAAATGACAACACATGTCCATGGTTATGAAACCTTAACCATCTTTGATCAACGAGCTAGTCTAGTAGAGGCTTACTAGGGACACAGTATTTGTTTATGTATTCACACATGTATCTAAGTTTCCGATCAATACAATTCTAGCATGAATAACAAACCTTTATCATGATTTAGGAAATATAATAATAACCATTTTATTATTTCCTCTAAGGCATATTTCCATTAGTTTTCAGCAAGGTATTTTCTGCAAGCACTGAAATTATCGGTAACAGATAGTTTGATAGCAAGGTAATTGTAACGAGCAACAAGCAGAAATAGTAACAAAGTCCAACAAAGGTACCCCAATAATTTTTATTGCAAAGGACATGCTGGAACTTTCTCTTATAGCAAGCAAAGCTTTCTTGAGGAAACTTGGAAATTTCATCTAGTCACTTTCATCATGTTTGTTTGATTCACGTTCATTACTTTGATAATTGATATGTGGGTGGACCGGTGCTTGGGTGTTGTTCTTACTTGAACAAGCCTCCCATTTATGATTAACCCCTCTCGCAAGAATTCGTAACTATGAAAGAAGAAGTAAGATAAATCTAACCATAGCATGAAACATTTGGATCCAAATCAGCCCTTTACGGAATAGCGCATAAACTAGGGTTTAAGCTTCTGTCACTCTAGCAACCCATCATCTAATTACTACTCCATAATGCCTTAGGCCCAAAGATGTTGAAGTTTTATCTAGTCGATGTTCACACGATACCACTAAAGGAAGCATCAACATGCATATCATCAAAATATCGAACGAATACCAAATTCACATGATTGCTTATAACAAGACTTCTCTCATGTCCTCAAGAACAAAAGTAACTACTCACAAATCATATTCATGTTCAAGATCAGAGGAGTGTTGAATATCATTAAGGATCTGAACATATAATCTTCCACCAAATAAGCCAACTAGCATCAACTACAAGATGTAATCAACACTACTAGCAACCCACAGGTACCAATCTGAGGTTTTGAGATAAATATTGAATACAAGAGATGAACTAGGGTATGAGATGAGATGGTGCTGGTGAAGATGTTGATGAAGATTGGTCCTCCCACGATGAGAGGATCGTTGTTGATGACGATGGCTTCAATTTCCCCCTCCCGGAGGGAATTTTCCCCGACGGAATCGCTCACCGGAGAGCAAAAGTGCTCCTGCCCAGGCTCCACCTCGAGACGGCGGTGCTTTGTCCCGAAACCTTCCTTCTGGTTTTTTTTCTAGGTCAAATGGCACCATGTAGCAAAAGATGGGCTTCAGAGGCCTGCCAGGGGCCTCACAAGCTCAGGGGGCGCGCCCCCAGGCTTGTGGCTGCCTAGTGGACCCCCTTCTGTTAATTCTTTCACCAATACTTTTATATATTCAAAAAAAATTCTTCGTCAATTTTTAGGTCATTTGGAGTCGCGCAGAATATGTGTCTCCAATATAGCCCTTTTCGGTCTAGAATTCCAGCTACCAGCGATCCCCCTCTTCATATGAAACTTGCAAAATAAGAGAGAAAAGGCATAAGAATTGTATCATAAAGTGAAATAACAGTCCACAATGCAATAAATATTGATATGAAAACATGATGCAAAATGGACGTATCAGTTATCTACATATCATGGAATTAACACAAGTGTGATTGAAATCATGTATTTCACTCGTTAGTATTTCAAGATACCGATTCTTGCTAAGAACTCCTTCCATGTGACTTGGGCAAGAAAACTCTTCTTGACATTTTTCATACTAATCTGCTTTAGTACTTTTGTCAATATGTATTTTGGCTAAGCCCGATTAGACACTACTATCTCCATAGATTATTATGTCTAATACAAGGACTATATTGCCTAAGTACTTTACTGAAAAACTAGTTTCAATGAAGTCTTAATCTGTGTCAAGAAATTGATATAATTTCCAACTAACAATGTGTCATGCACACACAGTGTTTAGAAATACCATCACGCTCCCACTTACTTTCTTGTAAATACAAGCATCTTTGTTTCCATCGATGAAATCATATTATTTGATCAATTCATCAAAACAAAGATTCCAACTCCATTATGCTTGCTTTAGATCATTCGTGGATCTTTTGAAGTTTGCACACTTACTAGCATCCTATGGATCGAGAAAATTACCTTGGACTGTATCAAATATACATCCTTGGTTCTACTTCCATCTCATGGGAATCATTTTGACATCCATCTGTTTCATCTCATAACTGAAATATTAAGTAATTGCTAGTTTAATCCGAACTGACTTTAAGTATTATTATGATGAGACAATCTCGTCATAATCAACTCCTTGGTCTTGTCATAAACTTGCTGAGGAAACCATGGTGCATCTTCTTTGAGGTTGTAACTATACCTCCAGTTGCCACCTGGCATATGTGGTAAGCTATAAAAAACATATCAAAACTATACCTCCAGTTGTTGGCACACCTTTGAGGTACTTCGGTTTGTGATGATTTTTTGCTTCTTTTGGAAACTCTGCCTAGATAAAATAGCCTTGAATTTCTTATTCTTGGAGGCTGGCATATTTGGTTGCAATGTAATGGGAAAAATCTTCAAGAATTTCAACTCTTCAGTCACTTCTTGGAGGAGATGCTTCAAAGAGGGCATGTCCTTGCTTCTATACAGAGCTAAAGACAAGTATGTTGCTTTTCTGCACATCTGGATCAATGTCAACCTCTGAATGAGTTACATGTTTCCTCGAGCTGACATAGGTTGATTGTTCTGTAGGACCTCTTACTTAGTTAGCTTTTCTTCATTTCTTATTTTTTCTTCCCACCCTTGTTTCAACATACTCGTTTATACTAATATAAAGTAGTGTAGAACAATAGTTCCATGTTTCTAGGCTTCAAAAAATATATTCCTTAACTGTCCTTGCAGGAAAACGTTGCGTTGATGGTACCTTTCATGAAAAAGGAAGTTTTTGAGGCAATATCTCAAATGGAGCGCAATAAAGCTCTGAAACCAGATGGGCTCCCCACTAAATTTTACCAAAAATGTTTGGTGATCGTTAGAGGTGATCTTCTTCCAGTGTTCAAGGACTTGTACAATGATGATATTTCATTGTTTCATCGCAACTTTCGAATTATCATGCTTCTCTCCAAGAAAATGGACGTTGTTCGGATTGAATTTTAGACCCATCTAATTGCTGAGTGTCAATTTTAAAATCTTCACCAAGGTGGACACTAACAAATTATATAGTATTGCTCATACAGGTGTGTGCCCAATGCAGAAAACCTTTATGTCTCGCAATATACTTGAGGGAGTGGAACTCCTTCATGAGATAATCCATGAACTCCACACTACAAAACTCAACGGAGTTATCTTTAAGGTGGACTTTGAGAAGACCTACAACAAGGTAAAGAGGTCTTTTCTTCAGCAAGCTGCATGCATGAAAGGTTTTGCGGCTAAATGATGACATTGGTCATTACTTCCAAACCCATAAGGGACACAGGCAAGGTGGCCCCATGTTGTCAGTTTTGTTTAATTTTGTGTCAGATATGTTGGTTATTCTCATACCAAGGGCTAAGGAGGATGGTCAGGTTTGGGACCTTATTCTGTACTTGGTTGATGGACATGTTTCTATTCTCCGGCATGCAAATGACACATTCATTTTTATGGAACATGACCTTCAAAAAGCGATTAATATGAAGTTGATATGTATTTTCGAAGAACTTTCGGGTCTGAAAATTAATTTCCACAAAAGTGAGATCTTCTGTTTTTGTAAGGCCAAACATGAGGAGAGTCACTACATGCAGCTATTTGGTTGCGAGGTGGGATCCCTTTTGTTTACGTACCTTGGAATGCCCATTCATCACTGTAATTTCTAAAAAGGAATGAAAAATAATTGGTCTAAAAGTTTGGTGTCATTGTTGCACGTAGGAATTTGTCATTCATAATCAAATCTCAATGCATATATATTTTTACGAATAATTTTCAATGCATATATTTGTGTTTTTGGATTTCATCCTTCAATCCATCCAATACTTTTCATTTATTATATATGGAACTTTCCTTCAAAAATAACTTAATGAAAAAAATTATTTCATAAAAAATCATTAATTACCAAAATCACTCACAGTTGTACATGCACTTTCATTAGTACCAAGCTAAAAAAGACGATAAATATTCTATAATAGTAGACCATTTTCCTAACTAGATAGACTACAACAATATAAAAATACATAAGAAGGTACGATCTACTATTAAACTTTGGCCAAAAATAATATAGGATATTTAGCACATGACTAAGCACGTACCAAATTAAGGCAGAAATTTGGTCCGCGTTTAATTACCTTCCATGTTTGTTTGTACATAAAATGAAGAAAATTATGCACAACAAATATGATAATAAAATTAGCATGTTTCCTTCTCATATACAAGATCATTTAATATCATTATTAAATTGTAATGAGCTATCGAGCTAAAATGGAGCGTATTAGTGATGGCTCAAGATCAGCTTGTTTCTCCATCGAGCTACATAAAGCGCTTATACTAAACTTTTTTTCAAGTCGATCTTGTGTCAGACCGAAAAGCGAGTCGATCTCGCAGCGCAAGGTTACACAACGCAGTCGCCGCCTCCTTTGCTCCAACAGAAAAACCTAGGGTTTCTTGGCCTTTCGCCGGTGCTGGCGACAATCCACCTCATCTCCATTGGCCCTAGGGCCATGGAGGTGTGGTGGACCCTGGCCCTTGCTGATAGAAGGGATCTTACTTTGCTTTTAGGTGTTCTTATGAGTTCATTTAGGTGTCATGCTCAGAAAAACGAGGCGGTGGCGACTCCCTGAAGGTGCAATAAGGTTCTCCTCACCTAATACGTGTCCTGGTGATGCATCTAGTGTTGTCATATGGCGTGTGATGGTGCGTCTCCAACAATTCTCGTGGAATTTGGTCAATGTTGGTCTTCGGTCGTGTGTATAGGCACTGGCAGAGCTTCAACAAGGCCAAATGGGCCGTGAACCGCCCCGCCCATGAAATTCTATATAGTATACATGTTGGAAGTATGCCCTAAAGGCAATAATATTGTATTATTATATTTTCATGTTCATAATTAAGAGTTTATATTCTATGCTATAACTGTTATGGCCCTGGAATATGTGATTCAGTGGAAAACTCATATGCATGTGTGGAATGATAAAACAGAAAAATAAGATTGCTAGTCTCGTCTCTAAGACTTGCTCAAGTGTTGTTGGTGATCATGTTTTCCGAATCTTAGGATATCATTAAGTGTAACCATAGTCCTAAAACAACATTGAGGGTATGACATTAGAAGAATGATCATATTGAATCGACCCAATATTGTTTGTTATACTTTGAGGTAGTATCCTCTAAAATCAATTGATATACCACAGAGTGTTAGCATGTGTTTTTAAGTTCTTCAAACCATGAGAGTATCACAGTCACTTTTTACCGTATAATGAATCTTGGGGTTGCTCAAACGTCATCTGTAACATGGTGATCATAACGACAACTTACAGGTTCGTCAAAAAGTTTGACAAGGCACTCGATAGCTCGAGAGTGGAATTTTCTCCTTCGACCATGGAGATATTCGTAGGGCTCTCTCGGTGTGATGACACCCATCATCGTCTGGCTAGACACAAGTGACTAATTCATAGAGATGCCGGAACATGTCAACGAGAAAGAAGAACAAAACCGGCAAAGAGGAAGACCGGTATAGTGAGCATGTGTATGACTCAAGAGGATACCAATACATCTCACCTCGGGTTTTGTAAATGTATCGTGAAGCAAAGGGAATATCACATGATAACCAAAGGTTCACTCGAGTGTCATTCGTATAATCATAGGGATCGAATGGACATCCACGGTTCTGCTATTGATAATTGAACGAAGGGGTTCACTACAAAAAAATACAGTTCTGTAATGATACGTGTTTGTCACAGTAGGTCACGTTTTCTGTCATGCATGTACATCCATGACGATTTTATGATAGAATCAAGATAGTCGTACTGTCTTTGTCAGAGAAGTGTTCCATGACATTACCAAAATTATCATCACGGAAGTGTCCACTTCCATGACGATAAATCGCGCGTCATAGAAGTGCTTTCGTCAAGGGTGACCGACACATGGCATCCACCGTAACGGGTCGCCTTTAAGCTATCGTGTTCCGGTTTGGATCCGACAACCAATGGGGATTTTCCACGTTTAAAATTCTCAATGGCCAGAGGACCACATGTCGGCTCACTGTTGGGATAGATGGCATCCACTCATTGGACCGAAGGCGCCTATGATATGTCGACATGTGGCATGACCCAATAGAGGCTCATTCCAGTGAAAAGGCCGGCCCATTTGACTTGGTCAAAAGGTAGCGGGCCGGCCAACGGAAAGCCTGTTAACGGCCTGTTCGCATATAGCCCATTTACAGCCTGCTAATTCACGGCCCGTTACGGCCTAACGGAATTTGGCCCAGTAGCATCATCTAGGCGTCCAATATGATTCCAGCCTGTTGTAACTTCCGGCCCATGTATGGCCCATGACGTCTTTTGGCCCATAGGAGACCCTTTGTAACTTTGGGCCGATTAAAGGCCCGAGATGAAACTAGCCCATAATGAATAGTGTATCGCTTTATACCCATTAATGACCCATTATTCCGTCGGTCGTTTCCAGCCCGTGTTAACTTTCGGCCTTCTAAGGGCCCATTTATTCTTGGGCTCATTTCCAGAATTCGATTACTTACGGTCCGTTACTAGCCTGTTTCGCTTGTGGGCCAAATTCAGCCCGTGGTTACAGTCGGCATGTTTGTGGCCCGTTAACCCGTTGGGCTGTTTTCAGCGTCATCAAATACGACCTATTAATGGCCCGTTATGGTCAGGCCATAAAACAGATGATTTCCACTCTAGCCCGTTTACGGCCCATTTTGCGGACCGCTATTGGTCCACAAATAGTACGGCCCATGTTTGGCGAAACGATTATACGGCCCGTACATTAGACGGCCCATAGAAGGCCCATGGATCCTACGACCCGTAGAAGGCCCATGGATCCTACGGCCCGTAGAAAGCCCATGGATCCTACGGCTCGTAGAAGGCCCATGGATCCTATGGCCCGTAGAAGGCCCATGGATCGTACAGCCCGTGGAGGGCCATGGTCACTACAAAAGGTAGTAGGACCATGGTTATAATATTCTGTGTGTTACCATGGTTATTGTGGCCTAGTTATAAAAATAGGTTACTGTGGCCACAAGAAAAACGCGGAAAAAGAACTACAGTGACTACAAGCAAACAACTAAACAAGACAATAAGGAAATAAATAAGCAAGCAAATAACGCTAGGCTATTACGGATATTACACATATTACATCCACTGGGCATCAAAGTTTGCCACCAGTGCAAATATAGGGAACAAAGCAGCATATTTACATACACTGGCCGTCTAAACTGGCCACCAGTGCAAATAAATGCGGCAGCAAAACAAGTCCATAACTGAAACAACTTCAGAAGAGCTCAAGAAACGCTATCCTGGGTATCCACCATGCTGGAAATAAGCTTAGCAAGCTTATTAGCTTTGTCATGTTTGGCGCTAAAATCCTCCAATGCTTGTTGTTGCACCAGAAAGTATGCATCTGAATGCTCCAGGGACTTCCGCATTCCTTCGGCTTCTTGTCGCAGCACAGTTGATCGATGTCTTTCAGCTTGTACTTGAGACTCAAGAAACCGAACTGATTCAGACATTGAGTTTGAATAGCTTGTGCCAGCGGTAGTGGCCAGTAACTCGAACACTAAACCAAGATAGGACTTTGGGGTTGTCTCACTATCTTCAAGTTAGTTTTCCTTAGCTGTTTTATAAGCTTTGTTGGATACCAACAAGGATGTCTCACTATCCTGAACCTTATCTGCATTACTTCCTATACCATTGCTTAATAAGGCACTCTTCCCCAATATTACATCGACATTATAATAGAAGAAACAAGCAGCCACATAACAGGTTTAGCATGTACTAGTATATGAAACTCATTTCGGTGAACCAGTTCATTAGTAAGGTGGACATGATTAAACTACCAAGTCTTCTATTGCCAAGTAGTACATAATAAAAGCATCAAACAAACATATATCTATGTCCTATGGTCACTGCATTGTCTTGCCAAATCAAAATAGAGACACGGTTCAAATCATATCAGTTCAAGAAAAAGCAGCACTAAAAGAATACAAAGCGTGGGAAACAACACGGCACAACAAGATTTTAGATGGGTACCACGGGTCTATATGTACAACAACACTATTGGCTCTGTTGTGATGCTAGTAATGTGCATGATATGAGAAGCCAACTGTATACACAATTGAAATTAAAATCAATAGAGCTATTTATAAGAGCAAATCTGTTAAACAAACATGTGTAAACATACCTGTTGTGCCATTGGAGTTTCGATTGGATCCTTCAATTTAAAAATAAGTTTGTATGAGTAAATACAATGATACAAGAGCAAAGTAGTATGCACGATAGCAATGGAATCTTAAATGAGAACAATTGTTCTTCAGGTTTAAGCCTTTGTTCTACATGAACAGAGTACAGTAAGACGCAAGCATATAGTACTTAAAAATAAAAAATGAGCTCATAGAGCATACCACATTCTTGGTTCAGGACCAGTACAGAACAAGGCGTTCCCAGTCATCGTCCAGTAAATGTGTCTCAGGAGAACGTAAGGGAATTTGATGAGTTTCTTTGCCACTAAAGTACGTTTTCTTTAGGTAATTTTGATACTGCCACCAAGCATTCTTGAAGATAGCAGAGGTATTAGCACAGGTTACCTCATCCTGATTTTCCAAATAGGTCCTTCTCTATAGAGAAAAATGGGAAAACTTGCTCTATTGTAACCATCATGGAGGTAGAATGTATGGGACAAAGCAAAGTAATTGCCATGAATAACATTACTTACACATAACTCCTGGACAAACACATGCAACTGGCATTTTCCTTCATCTTCAGTATAATATTTCCATGATGGGAAGATACACACATAGGATTTAACAACATCAAATGCCACATATGCTAAACTACGAATGGATGGTTGTGCTTGCTCCACGGGAATAGGTGTACTAACTGGTCGAGTTGGGGTTCGCCATGGTAGTACTGGCGCTTTGGGCGCTGGGGTTGCCTTACTAACTGCTCTTCTTTGGGAGCTCTGTGGTGGAGATGGTGATGTGGTATCAGGAACTGGGTTACTATCTGCCGGGGTTGGGGTTAGATTGGGTGAAGCTGGTTCTCTGTCCATCACAGTAGGGGTACAATTTGTGAGAGTCTGGGTTATGTGTGGTAGGGTTGGTTCTCGTGCATGTACAACCGGGGTGCTATCTCCACCAAGAGGTAGCACTGTTTTATTGAAGACCATGTTTTACTCCGCTGAATCTGCCATCACCCGCTCCAATTCAAATGGCTGATAAACAGGAAACATAATTGAATGTACAGACATTGTATGAGAGACAGATGCAATAGATAGTGTGGAAAAAACAGGGAATGAAATAGTTGACATGTATATTGTTTAACTAAAAAGGATAGCATGACATAATTTCACATATATGATGTCTATCTAAACTGGATAGCATAGCATGACATAATTCAAAGATATGATGACTAACCAAATAGGATGACATGAGATAATTATATGATGTCTTTAGTAAACATGTTTGCATGACATAATTCACATACATTTTATCTAAGTAATCAGGATCGCATGATTTAATTCACATATGTGATTTATATGCTAAGTAGAGGGCATTCACATATATGATGTCTGAACTAAGAACATGGTTTTAAATATTGTGTACATGATGTCTAAACTATGCAATGCAAGACACCATATGCATGATATGAGCAGTATAACCGTGCCAAGTTAGAGCATACACCTTGGTGGGGGAATAGGACTGGTCGTCTGTCTCTGAATCCATCTCTGAGGAGCTATCGGGACCTAGCAAGAGATCTGCTCGGCTGTGTAGCATGCCCCGCTCAAGACCTTGTTTTCACTCCAGATTTTTCCATCACCCACTCAAATGACTGATTCACGGGAAGAGTAGTTTAATGTACAAACATTGTCGACAAATGGAAATGTAATGAAGAAAAGGATGGGCAAGATATCATTCAAATATATGATGCCTGGTTAAACAGGATGCATTGCATATTTCACATATATTATGACTGGCTCAAAGAGATGAGACTGCATAATTCCCATATATGATATAGAAACTAAACAGGTGGCATTACAGATCATGTCTAAACTAAGCAGATGACATATATGATGTCGAAAGTAGGCACTGCAAGGCAACATATGCATGATATGACTAACATCATCATGCAAAGTTAGAGCAAACACCTTGGGGGGTAAATGGGAGTGGTCAGCTTTGTCTAAATCCGCTTCAGAACAGATATCTTCCTTTGGATTACAATCTAGAGGGGGGAGGGTTTGCCATTAAACCCACCATGGAGCGATGTCTGCATGACATTGTATTGCCGCGCTAAACTCTTCTCTTTTTCTCTACATGTTCAGCATGATTGTGTACAATATCTGACATGCATACGAAAAAATATAGTGAGATTATGTAAGGAGAGCATGCAGAAATCTAGAGTGATTGTAACAACCAGTGGATGGATCCAAAAATAATGATAGCAGGCTGATGATAGCTTTAATTTAATAAAAAGACAGATGATGATTGCTTTACTATTTGTTTCCCACCCAAGATGAACAAAATAAGGCAGAGATACTATTCATTGTTGCCTCAATATGTGCCCCACAACTAATTTTAAAACACAAGTTTGAACATTAATTTGGACCTGACTTGGAGTCTAAGAGGTGAACAGGACGATAAAGTAGCAGGTAATATTAAGCAATGCATAACATAAGCAGAAACAAAAGAGTGCGACCTCTCTTGTGGACCCGTGTACTCCTTAGGTTCATCTGCTGAGTCGATGATGTTGATGCCGTTGCGGTGGGTGCCGACGGCAGGGAAGGAGATGTGAGGCGGCGAAAGACAGTTAGGAGTCGTGATGTTTGGTTTGGTGGATGCTTTTGCCGATGGAGCAGCTCAGGTGAGGTGGACGACGTCGAGACAGGAGCAGGACAAACCACACAAAGTTTTCTTCGACACCTACTATAACTGAAGTAATTTTGTAAGGGCTCCTTTGGCTTGCAGGATTCTAAAAACGCAGGGATAGGAAAAACACCAGAATAGAATAGGAATGCACGTGGAAACAGAGCATTTGTAAACACATGATTTCTGTCAACTTGGGTGTTTGGTTCACATGAATTGGAAGAGAAGAGGAATGCAAAGAAATGTGGCCAAACTAAAGTGAAACCATATGAAAGAGTGTACAGTTAGAATGTTATTCTGCCGCTAATGCACTTGGTCTTGTTTTCATGCATAGGATTTTGAAAAGTAGGTCCAGGTGGATGTTTTGCTCCATTCCTTTCAACAAAATGCATGAATAATTGAATAGTAGAGTGCCATAGGAAAATTTCCTATTGCTATGTTTTTCCTTTGAACCAAAATAGCCCTAATGGATCAGCATGAATGTAGAGTAATAAGTGATGCGACAAGTGCACGACCTCTTTGCCGTAGCCGTGTCGACCTCTGCATCATTGGGTAGGTCGCCGAAGAAGTTGAGGCAGAGGTGGCTGTCGGAGGTGTGGATGAAGATCTAAGGAATCTGTAGACGGCGTCCAGGGCACTGCTCTATTGTGATGGATGGTTCCGTTGTTGGAGCAGCTCCAGCGAGCTGTAAGACATCGAGGTTGAAGCAGTACAAGATAGACGTCGTTAATCTCAAGTGGGATTCTAATAGCATCTCCAATAGATGATGTAAAATAGATTACCAAAAAGTGATAGATGTAAAATTTACATCACCAAAAAACACCTGAATACAACAGATGAGGTAAAAAATGTTGACTCTAGACTTAACTTCGAAACTGAAATTTACTGTGGAATTTGAATGTTACTGTCGAAACTGAACGCACTGGTAGCACAGAGGCACTTCACATGTAGTTTAGGCCGCTCGAGCACTAGTAGTAGAGAAACACTGTTCTAAATCAACAGGCGATCGATGGGGAACACAGTAGCAGATAGCAGCCGGAGCAGCAGCGTGAACTAGAGCCAGAGCAGCAACTCGTGTAGCTGCAGCAGCCCATGTACCAACATCATCAGCGCGAGCAAGAGCAAGAGCAGAGCAGCAGCCCGAGCGAGGGGGAGAGCCGAGTAGTAGTGCAAGTGAGCGAGCGAGAGCCGGAGCAGCAGTGCGAGCGAGTGAGCGAGAGCCGGAGCAGCAGCAACAGATCCGACTGGTATGGCGGCTGCTGCCGAAGGGGCCTCACACTGGGGGAGAGCCGCCATGGAGATGTCGCCCGCGACACCGACTTCAAGGTAGCCGCGCCATGGGGGTGCGGGATGGAGCACCTACGGTGCCGGGAGGTGGAGTTAAAGAGAAGGTGCGATGCGATGAGTGTACAACCTCTTTGGTGGCACCGAGTAGGCCTCGGCTTCGTCCGAGGAGTCGATGAGGATGCTGCGGTTCCGGTGGTGTAGGTTAAGGCGGCGCTATGGGGATGGAGCAGCCGCGATAGACGAGGCAATCGTCGGAGCAGCTCCTTGGAGGTGGAGGATGGGGCGGCTGAACCGGCGGGACGAAGATATCAATGACGGATCCTCATCCGGGGAGGTGGATGAGGGGCGTCGACATGTTGCGGTATATGACATCGTCGGGGAAGAGGCTCCGGCTAGGCAGCGGTGAGGTGGTGGACGGAGGAGGGTGGGGTTTCGCTGCTGGAGCAGAGAGGTTATGGCGGCCTGAGATTTGGAATGGCGAAAAAGAGGCGATGGGAGGGGGGAACCATGACTTAGGGATGCGCTTGTCCAAAATGTAGGGTGTGTTACAAAAGTAACCCCACCGATATGACTAGCGGCTCTTTCGGCTCAGGGTTACAAGAGGGATTTCGTGTGTCGGAATTTGGCAGCTGGAGGGAGTTTTCGCGCGCTGTAATTTCGAGATAACAAGGCACGGGTTGTAAAGGCGCGAGTTTTGGGAGCACGATATCTGAATTTTCGGGATATAACAAGGCGTGGGTTGAATTTTAGGGACAAGCCTAACGTGTAATATTGTACTTGTACGTACCAAATCAATTAGCACTTCCCTCAACAAAAAAAAACTATTCACACCATACAAAGAGAGAGTCTTGTCCTGTTTTACTGTACAAATGCTATTCAAAGCTATGAATCCATGTTATGTCCAATTAATGTTTTTGCTGGGTGTATAATGCATGCAACCTACTCATACCAACATTTTAGTGCATTCCAAATGTCCATACTACCGCAGCAATTCAAACTAAATTTTAATTCATTTCTCTATTTGAATAAGAATCTACAATCATTATTGTTGCCAACTTAAACCATCATTCGTGTATTACCTTAACGATACACCACATGATTACTATAGAGATAGATATGAACTATGTGTACTATATGAACTCGAATTCAAATTTTTGAATACACTTGATGTTGATTCCAAATAATAGTACATTTGATGTACTAACTGGATATTCATAATCTAAACCATGTTCCATACGTACACCGTGTTTATCACACAAAGTATAGTGCCCCGACCCCTACATTATGACAAATATTTAGCCCTGAGCTGCAAAAGCCACACATTATCCCAAATTATAATCAATGTTCTATATATTATATGTAGTATAACATGTTCATAACCACACCATGCGTATCACCATTATATATATTCATTCATGCATGCGTCTGTTTAAAACACTATGATATCTTCTTCAAATATCCGAATCCAATTTTTATAATGAATTATGATTTCTGTTCGTCTTTTACACCTTCACGATCCTCTTCTCTTTGTAGCTAGCTAGCGCTAACTTTCTATCATGCATGCACAGGCCCGCCCCCCTCTCACCCTCCCTCAGTGTCCCCTCCATCGCGCACATTCGTTTCTCTTTAGGCCATTCACCCATGGTGTGTGTAGGCCCCTCAGCTCCTTCTTTCCGGCACACACCGGTCGATATACCTCTCTAGCCAAGTGTGCCTACCACAAACACACACTTGCCCTCTTCTCTTCTCACCGTCCATGCCCCCCCTATGTCCAATACGGTTCCACGCAGGTGCACACTCCCGCCCCTCTTTTAATCGATCTCATACTCGCACACTCCTCCCCCCTCGACATAGTAGGCCTCCCGCACCACCTCCTAGCCACACCCCTCTCCCCCTGTCCGTATCTCCGGACCTTATTTTCTTCTAACACATGCATGCATGTATGTATACGTACCAATCTCCCTACATATAGCTAGGTCGACTATAATTCTTTTCCCCACGCACCTATCGACTTACCTCACTAGTTATGTCTCTCCCTTTCTCGGACACACGGCGATTGATCTTCCTATGTAGTTACGTCTGCTTACCACAACCATATCGTCCCCCCTCATCATCCTTGCATACCTCCCGACCCGTCTCTCACACGCACGTGCATAGACAGGCAGACATCCCCTCTCTTATTGATATTGCACTCACACCCTCTGTTTGTCTAGCAGGCCTCTGCCACCATTTATGAGAAGCAACTCCACCACCAACCCTCCGACACTCTACCTTTGTCTTTCTCCCGACCTTATTCCTCTGCTACACATATGCATGGATGTCGATCAATCTCCCTCGATACATAACTAGGTCTCTCTCCTTCTCCACACATATACTAGTCGATCTACCTCTCTCTAGTTAGGTCTCAGCCCCTCCCCCCCCCCCACACACCGATAGTCGAGCATTGTAGGTAGGTATCCATGCCACAGAGAAAAACTACACCTCTGCCCTCTCACATTCCAGTAGGCCAGCCGCCCTGTATCTTTGACGTGGGCAAACAAAAATTCGATGGCACTCTTTATCGATCGCGCACCCACACACTTCATCCCTGTTTCTGATTCGACCGATAGCTCACGCCGATGATCCTTCCGCTCTCTTCTCGTGGATCGCTCCCTCTATATATGATATATCCATGACTCTGTTTGTCACACATTACATATGTTACGTTTTTTTATTTGAGATATCATCGACACGTTGCCTATGTTTCGCACAAACCGTCTCTCTAACACCCACCCATGTACGTACCTGCACGTAAAGAACAGGTGCACGCACGACGCACGTACTCACGTCTCGTTCCTGGCCACACCCGCGTGGGTACGCGGTGGAGTTCATTTATGTACGAAAAGGCAGCCCACATGATAATTTGACGCGTGTAGCGGTTGTTTACTCGAAGGAGGGTCGTGTACCACGCGTAGACGGAACGAAATTTGACTTGACGCGTTAATATTAAATAAAGTTATATTCCTCAATGGCACGTACAGAATATAAAATGATTGTCATCGGGGAAAAAGAAAAATTTGCTCCACTATATACAATGGAGCCTGCCTGCCGGGGTTTGTCTCTCGTCACACTATCTCACACAAGGCGGCGGTGGCCTCTCTCTCTCCGTTGGTAACTGATCCGGCTGCATCCCGCCCGCCGGCGGAAAGGGAGGATGTGCATCGTTTCTTTGTTCGACGGCGTTGAGGCAGCACGCCCCGATCTGCGGTACCATCCGTTCTCTCTGACCAAGCTCCGGCGTGGTAGGGTCTTCGCCACTTGCTCGCTGCCACAGTATGGGCAGATCCTGGCCGCCGGCGCCCTCCTAGTTACATCCCGACGAAGCTCAGGTACAGCTTCCACCGGCTTTGCTCCACTGCCCATCTTCCCACGTTGCTGCATGTGGAAAATCCTGCATGTGGATCTTCTTTATTTGTTTGCTTAAAACGTATCTCGGTCGGCGTACTTTCCATCTTGCAATCTTGTCCTCAAACCATTTTTGATAACCCACCATGCTGCTATCTTTCCATTATTACATGGAATATGCTTCTTTTTTGTCAGCGTATGTGTCTTCAACTCGTGTTATTGGCAGTAATTGTTTCCTTTCTACCTCCTTTTGCAAAACATAACTATCCATTTCACCTCGTTGCTATTGCGACCTTTTGGTGAACTGCACAAATCACTTTTTTCTTAAGAGTGTTTTGTGCAGTTCCGCCAAAATGTCACACGGGCAACGTTTTTACATTTTTGTGGGACTGCAGAAAGGGAGATTGGTTTTGCTATCCTCCTCATCCAACTCCGTGCCTAATCTTCTCCAACAAGTAGTTAGTCCTAAAGAGATATCGCAGAGGTGATCGGCTTCTATTTGTGCGTGTTATGTTTCATCATCTAGTTCCACTATTATTGTAATCACACTGACTGAATATCTTTGCAAACAGGGATGATCAGTTCGATTTTAGTGGAGCTGCACAAAATGATCGGATTGCGATATCCTCCATACACCTCTTTTTTGGCTATAGAGCTGGGTGAAACTAGCTGCCAACCAATGAACAATGTGCCTAGGAAATGGAGCCATGCCTACGATCAACATCGATCAATTATATATTTTCTTTATTTGTACACCTTCTCACAACTTTTGTCTTCAGTTGTGATGTGAATATTGGCGCTGATCTGCGAACCATTGAGATGCATTAGCAGCCATGGTTGTTTCATTTGTATTTGATGGAATGTTGTAACGAGACAATCTTGAGGCAAGAGGACACATGAATCCTAAGTTGAAACCTTTTTTCCTGCGGGAACCAAAGTTGAAACCTTCATAGCATCATAGTACAATTTCATTATGCTGGAAAATTATGCGTACATATAAACAAATCCTAAAGGATTGATAGCAACGCCAGAAAAAAATTCAACTTCGTTGCGCCGACATGTGAGACATCCTTCATCCGGCTCCACCTGCCATGCAACAATATTGAGTGCACAACTGCAGGGAAGATTCACCCCGGTTGTTGCGCCGCAGTAATAATGACTAGTGAGCAGTCAAATCACATAGCCCCACCTTCGCCATAGTAAGTTGCTCGGACGAAGCAGCCATCATTTCTCTCTTATTGAATCCGTCGGTACTCCAATATTCCCAGAGTAATAAGTTGCTCGGGCAAAGCAACCATCACTTCACCTTTCCCACAGTAAGTACTATGTCCTTTTTTTATTCTAGAAACAACCACACATGAATATTAGGCGGTAGCAGCACAACAACTGAATAAAAAATCGAAACCAACCAATGAACTACTACTAATGGTGAGCATTTGCTAGTATCATGTACTCTGTCTGTCCATGTATATAGGGCTTAATGCGTTTTTCGAGACTAACTTTGGCCCTATTTTGATCCATGGTTTAGAGTTAGTTTGAGCTAATTGGGGCTCAAATAGCCCTAAAGTATCCAAACATGAGGGTTAAATTGGAGCAAGTTGCACCAAACCCACCAAAAAAACTATCCCACCCAAGAGGTGCTAATTGGAGATAGTTCTCATTGGGCCCAATGAAAAATCACTTTTCTCTCTCTATCCCACCAGCCAAGTGGTGCTAATTGGAGCTAGTTCCCATGGGGCCCACTAAAAATCACTTTTCTCTCTCCATCAAGTGCATTTATTATCAATCTAACCCTGCCATCCAAACACCTCTTTGGCTAGAGTTAGTTTAGGGTTAGTCATGAGTTAGTCTCACCTCTAGCTAAGTTAGAGTATCCAAACAGGAGCAGTATAGGACATGCAAGTTGCTCAAAGCATACCGTCAAATTAGTATGTGAAAGGATCTTTTTTTTAAACAGAACATGAAAGGATCTTTGAATGATATAATTTTCAAATTATATAAAATCTTATCAATAGTCAAAGGCAACCTCGAAGAATACATTAGGCTCTATATAAAATCTTATCAATAGTCAAAACCACATGTTACTACTACACCAAACAAGTTCAAAACGAGAAACTGGACCCACTCACGGCACGACACGCATGTCTCATTTGGTCCGTCGGTCAAAATGCTTCCTCTTCTTGGCATAACAATAGAGTATAGTAATTTTTTTAGATTGCTCTTGGCATGTTGCTAACATGTGATGAGTTAACCGACCTCAATAGACGGCAAAATTGCCAGCCCGCCGCACTTTGAGAGAGACGAGGAGCAAGAAGCGATAGGGGCTGGTGGATAACTAGAGCTAGGTGTCGCACGGAGGCCAAGAAATATGGTGATAGCGTGGGTTGGCCATGTATGATGTAACTACACTGGGTTGTCGTGTTTCTGACTCTTTCGGTCTATTGTGGAGAAGATTGGCTAGATTTTATATCGCTGAATAAAAATATTAAAGAGTCCAGACGCTTCACCGCGAGGTTTCTTGCTCCTTCTCAATCGTCGAAAAGCATACTTCTAAGTTTTGTCAGCACATGGGACATCCAGCATCCAGGTCCACGTGTCATGCAATAAAATGGAGTTAAGTATAGTAGGAGAGACTCACCAATGGTCATGAACTTAGGTAGAGTACGTGCATGAATCACCTGAAAAAAAGGAATACGAGCACGTAGAGAAGAGGTGCAGGCACCGACACAGGTACTCTTTACCTCTTTCCCTAATACTTACGCGTGGGTACACGGTGAGCTCATTTCTGTACAAAGAGGGAGCTCACCAGATAATTTGGCGAGTGTAGTATTTGTTCATGGGAACCACGCGTGGAGGAATCAAAGTTCGATCATGACGAGGTGGTGCATTTTTTATAAATTAAGTTATTCTATTCGATGGCACGCACTGAATGACGGAGCACGGGATGGTAGCCATGGACATGGGCAGCCCCTTTTGGAGACTAATACACTAGTTTTGATGTGTCCCGTCAACTCACAAACAAGGAGAAGCTTTGCTTACTACTAGTACGACCTCTCCCTCGCTCACGCGCGCGCGCGGTGGGTCACAGGACAAGGAGAAGCTTTTGCTTTACAATAGTGTGCTTAATACAGGCGGTGGATGTGCAACAGTTCATTCGGTGTCAGATTGCTAGAAGTATCTATACTGTAGTACCATCATCATTGTTCGACTTCCGGAAGAGGCAAAGTGCCAAGCGCATGTTCGCCTACTCACAGTATAACCGGCCGTGTTTGCACGAATTTTTTAACATAGTAGAATCTGAGTGGATTGCTCCAGTGGTCATCACATGTGAGCCAATTGATTCGCACCCTTTCGCGCTCCATTTTGTCTTGCGTTCCTTCCTCCGTCCAGCACACTGACAGTGGTCCCCATGGTCATGTATGCCAATGTGGTAGTCAATTATTTTGCCAGAGTCAGCTATCACACCCTTCCGATGACACGTCAATGTACCCACTAAAAACAAGTTAGACTTGTTCAGTTCAACTGCCTCCCTAGGTGTTTGGAGAGGAATCGGCCGTCGCGAGGCAGTTCTGTAGGTGGGCAGGCGACAAAAAACAGGGGAAACGCGTGAACCAGCTAGACGAGAGATTCGGTTGATTTTATATCGCTGAATAATATAAAATATTATGAGTGCAGACGCTCCACCGCGAGGTTCCTTGCTCCTTCTCGGTCGTCGGGAATCTATGTTCGTCCACTCTTTTTTTGACATGAGCTTTGTTCATCCTTTTGCCAACACGCAGGACGTCTAGCATCAAGGTGCATGTGTTATGCAAGAAAATGGAGATAAGCAGTGCGTAAGTGAGTCGTGCACTTCGATGGCACCTAGTACTACGCAATATTTTTTCCTCCTCGATGGCACGTGAATAGTGCACATACTCAATGATGGAGCACGGGATGGTAGCCATGGACATGGTCGGCCCTTTTTGGAGAGAGTACTAAATAACTTTGATGTGTCCCGTCAACTCGCAGAACAACGAGAAGCTTGTTTACTATGCCTTCTCCCTCGCCAACGCGTGCGCGGTGGCTCGCAGCACGAGGAGAAACTTATTCTTACAAGCGGTGGACGTGCAACAGTTCATTTGGTGTCATATTGCCAGAAGTATTACTGTAGTACCATCATTATTGTTCGACTTCCGGAAGAGGAGAAGAGCCAAGTGATACGTCTCCAACGTATCTATAATTTTTGATTGTTCCATGCTATTTTATTATCAATCTTGGATGTTTTGAAATCATTTTATAGTAATTTTATATCATTTTTTGGTACTAACCTATTGACATAGTGCCAAGTGCCAGTTGCTGTTTTTTCCATGTTTTTTACATCGCAGGAAATCAATATCAGACGGAGTCCAAATGCAACGAAACTTCATGATGATTTTTTATGGACCAAAAGGAAGAAGTTGGGCCCTGGTTGCACCTGAGGGGCGTCCCGAGGAGGGGACAACCCACCAGGGCGCGCCAGGAGGCCCAGGCGCACCCTGGTGGGTTGTGCCCACCTCGGGTGCCCCCCGGACCGCCTCTTTGCTCTATAAATACTCCAATATTCCAGAAACCCTAGGGGAATCGACGAAATATTCATCCAGCCGCTGGAGAGTCCAGAACCACCAGATCCAATCTAGACACCATCTCGGATGGGGTTCACCACCTCCATTGGTGCCTCTCCTATGATGCGTGAGTAGTTCTTTGTAGACCTTCGGGTCCGTAGTTAGTAGATAGATGGCTTCCTCTCTCTCGCTGAATTCTCAATACAATGGTCTCTTGGAGATCTGTATGATGTAACTCTTTTGCGGTGTGTTTGTTGTGATCTGATTAACTTCAAGTTTATGATCAGTTATATCTTTTATATCCATGAAAGTTATTTGAGTTTCTTTGATCTCTTATATGCATGATCTCTTATAGCCTCGTATTTCTTCTCCGATATTTGGGTTTTGTTTGGCCAACTTGATCTATTTATCTTGCAATGGGAAGAGGTGCCCAGTAGTGGGTTCGATCTTACGGTGCTTGATCCCAGTGATAGAAAGGGAACTGACGCGTATGTATTGTTGCTACTAAGGATAAAAAGATTGGATCTATATATACACAATAGATAAACGAATCTTGTCTACATCATGTCATCGTTCTTATTGCATTACTCCGTTTTTCCATGAACTTAATACACTAGATGCATGCTGGATAGCGGTCGATGTGTGGAGTAATAGTAGTAGATGCAGGCAGGAGTCGGTCTACTAATCTTGGACGTGATGCCTATGTAATGATCATTGCCTGGATATCTGCTACCTCTTGAGCATGCGTTGGTTTTCCCTTGAAGAGGAAAGGGTGATGCAGCAAAGTAGCGTAAGTATTTCCCTCAGTTTTAGAGAACCAAGGTATCAATCTAGTAGGAGGTTACACGCAAGTCGCCTTGTACCTGCACAAACAAATAAGAACCTTGCAACCAACGCGATAAAGGGGTTCTCAATCCCTTCACGGCCACTTGCAAAAGTGAGATCTGATAGAGATAATAAGATAAATATTTTTGGTATTTTTATGATATAGATTGGAAAGTAAAGATTGCAAAATAAACAACGATATAAATAGCAAATTGATAGGAAAATAATATGATGGAAGATAGACCCGAGGGCCATAGGTTTCACTCGTGGCTTCTCTCAAGATAGCATAATCTACGATGGGTGAAAAAATTACTGTCGAGCAATTGATAGAAAATCGCATAGTTCTGAGAATATCTAGGCATGATCATGTATATAGGCATCACGTCTGCGACAAGTAGGCTGAAACGATGCCGCATCTACTACTATTACTCCACATATCGACCGCTATCCAGCATGCATCTAGAGTATTAAGTTCGTAAGAACAGAGTAACGCATTAGGCAAGATGACATGATGTAGAGGAATAAACTCAAGCAATATGATATAGACCCTATCTTTTTATCCTCGATGGCAACAGTACAATACGTGCCTTGCTGCCCATGCTGTCAATGGGAAAAGACACCCCAAGATTGAACCCAAAGCTAAGAACTTCTCCCATTGCAAGAAAGATCAATCTAGTAGGCCAAACCAAACTGATAATTCGAAGAGACTTGCAAAGATATCAAATCATACATATAAGAATTCAGAGAGGAACCAAATATTGTTCATGGATAATCTTGATCATCAACCCACAATTCATCGGATCTCGACAAACACACCGCAAAAAGAATTACATTGAATAGCTCTCTAAGAGAATCGAGGATAAGTTTGTATTGAGATCCAAAGAGAGAGAAGAAGCCATCTAGCTAATAACTATGGACCCGAAGGTCTGTGGTAACCTACTCACACATCATCGGAGAGGCTATGGTGTTGATGTAGAAGCCCTCCGTGATCGATTCCCCCTCCGACGGAGCACCAGAAAAGGCCCCAAGATGGGATCTCACGGGTACAGAAGGTTGCGGCGGTGGAAATAGTGTTTCGTGGTGCTCTTGGATGTTTTCAGGGTATATGAGTATATATAGGCAAAATAAGTAGGTAGGTGGAGCCACGAAGGGCCCACGAGGGTGGGGGCGCACCTACCCCCCTGGGCGCGCCTCCCTACCTCGTGGCCGCCTCGTTGCTTCCTTGATGTCCACTCCAATTCTTTTGGATTGCGTTTGTTCCAAAATAACTCTCCCGAAGGTTTCATTCCGTTTGGATTCCGTTTGATATTCCTTTTCTGCGAAACACTGAAATAGGCAAAAAAACAGCAATTTGCACTGGGCCTTTGGTTAGTAGGTTAGTCCCAAAAATAATATAAAAGTGCATAATAAAGCCCATTAAACATCCAAAATAGATAATATAATAGCATGGAACAATCAAAATTATAGATTCATTGGATACATATCAAGCATCCCCAAGCTTAATTCCTACTCGTCCTCGAGTAGGTAAATGATAAAAACAGAATTTCGATGTGGAATGCTACCTAGCATAATTCTCAATGTAATTTTCTTTATTGTGGCATGAATGTTCAGATCCGAAAGATTCCAGATAAAAGTTTAATATTGACATAAAAATAATAATACTTCAAGCATACCAACAAAGCAATCATGTCTTCTGAAAATAACATGGCCAAAGAAAGTTATCCCTACAAAATCATATAGTCTGGTTATGCTCTATCTTCATCACACAAAATATTTAAATCATGCACAACCCCGATGACAAGCCAAGCAATTGTTTCATACTTTTGATGTTCTCAAACTTTTTCAATCTTCACGCAATACATGAGCGTGAGCCATGGACATAGCACTATATGTGGAATAGAAGGGTGGTTGTGGAGAAGACAAAAAGGAGAAGATAATCTCACATCATCTAGGCGTATTAACGGGCTATGGAGATGCCCATCAATAGATATCAATGTGAGTGAGTAGGGATTGCCATGCAATGGATGCACTAGAGCTATAAGTGTATGAAAGCTCAACAAAAGAAACTAAGTGGGTGTGCGTCCAACTTGCTTGCTCACGAAGACCTAGGGCATTTTGAGGAAGCCCATCATTGGAATATACAAGCCAATTCTATAATGTAAAATTTCACTAGTATATGAAAGTGACAACATAGGAGACTCTATCATGAAGATCATGGTGCTACTTTAAATCACAAATGTGGTAAAAGGATAGTAACATTGTCGCTTCTCTCTTTTTCTCTCATTTTTTATTTGGGCCTTTTTCTCTCTCTTTTTTATGGCCTCTTTTTTTCTTTTTTTCGTCCGGAGTCTCATCCCGACATGTGGAGGAATCACAGTCTCCATCATCTTTTCCTCACTTGGGACAATGCTCTAATAATGATGATCATCACACTTTTATTTACTTACAAGTCAAAAATTACAACTCAATACTTAGAGAAAAATATGGCTCTATGTGAATGCCTCCGGCGGTGTACCGAGATATGCAATGAATCAAGAGTGACATGTATGAAAGAATTATAAAGGTGGCTTTGCCACAAATACGATGTCGACTACATGATCATGCAAAGCAATATGACAATGATGGAGCGTGTCATAACAAACGGAATGGTGGTAAGTTGCATGGCAATATATCTTAGAATGGTTATGAAAATGCCATAATAGGTAGGTATGGTGGCTGTTTTGAGGAAGGTATATGGTGGGCGTATGATACCGGTGAAAGGTGTGCGGTATTAGAGAGGCTAGCAATGGTGGAATGGTGAGAGTGCATATAATCCATGGACTCAACATTAGTCATAAAGAACACACATACTTATTGAAAAAATCTATTAGTTATCAAAACAAAGTACTACGCGCATGCTCCTAGGGGGATAGATTGGTAGGAAAAGTCCATCGCTCGTCCCCGACCGCCACTCATAAGGAAGACAATCAATAAATAAATCATGCTCCGACTTCATCACATAACGGTTCACCATATGTGCATGCTACGGGAATCACAAACTTTAGAACAAGTATTTCTCAAATTCACAACTACTCAACGAGCATGACTCTAATATCAGCATCTTCATATCTCAAAACAATTAGCAAGTATCAAACTTCTCATAGTATTCGATGCACTTTATATGATAGTTTTTATTATACCCATCTTGGATGTTCATCATATTAGGACTAATTTTATAGCCAAAGCAAATTACCATGCTGTTCTATAAGACTCTCAAAATAATATAAGTGAAGCATGAGAGATCAATAATTTCTATAAAATAAAACCACCACCACGCTCTAAAAGATATAAGTGAAGCACTAGAGCAAAATTATTTAGCTCAAGAGATATAAGTGAAGCACAAAGAGTATTCTAATAAATTCGGATTCATGTGCGTCTCTCCCAAAATGTGTGTACGGATGATTGTGGTAAACTAAAAATCAAAGACTCAAATCATACAAGACGCTCCAAGCAAAACGCATATCATGTGGTGAATAAAAATATAGCCTCAAGTAAAGTTACCGATAGACGGACACGAAAGAGGGGATGCCTTCTGGGGCATCCCCAAGCTTAGGCTTTTGGTTCTCCTTGAATTTTACCTTGGGGTGCCATGGGCATCTCCAAGCTTAGGCTCTTGCCACTCCTTATTCCATAATCCATCAAATCTTTACCCAAAACTTGAAAACTTCACAACAGAAAACTCAACAGAAAATCCCATGAGCTCCGTTAGTATAAGAAAACAAATCACCACTTTAATGTACTGTAATAAACTCATTCTTTATTTATATTGGTGATAAACCTACTGTATTCCAACTTCTCTATGGTTCATACCCCCCGATACTAGCCATAGATTCATCAAAATAAGCAAACAACACACAAAAAACAGAATCTGTCAAAAACAGAACAGTCTGTAGTAATCTGTATCAAAGGTATACTTCTGTAACTCCAAAAATTATGAAATAAATTAGTGGACGTGAGGAATTTTTATATTAATAATCTTCAAGAAGAATCAACCTAAAATCACTCTCCAGTAAAAAATGGCAGCTAATCTCGTGAGCGTATAAATTTCTGTTTTTTACAGCAAGATCATAAAGACTTCACCCAAGTTTTCCCAAAGGTTCTACTTGACACAAACACTAATTAAAACATAAAACCACATCTAACCTGAGGCTATATGAATTATTTATTACTAAATAGGAACAAAAATCAAGGAACAAAAATAAAATTGGGTTGCCTCCCAACAAGCGCTATCGTTTAACGCCCCTAGCTAGCCATAAAGGCAAGAATAGATCTAGGTATTATCATCTTTGGTATGCAATCCATAAATGGCTCTCATAATAGATTCATAAGGTAATTTAATTTTATTTCTAGGAAAGTGTTCCATGCCTTTCCTTAAGGAAATTGGAATCTAATATTTCCTTCTTTCATAGCAATAATTGCACCAATCGTTCTAAGCAAAGGTCTACCAAGAATAATAGGACATGTAGGATTGCAATATATAGCAAGAACAATAAAATCTACGGGCACATAATTCCTATTTGCAACAATAAGAACATTGTTAATCCTTCCCATAGGTTTCTTAATTGTGGAATCCTCAAGATGCAAGTTTAAAGAACAATCATCAAATTCACGGAAACCTAACACATCACACAAAGTTTTTGGAATCGTGGAAACACTAGCACCAAAATCACACAAAGCATAGCATTCGTGATCTTTAATCTTAATTTTAATAGTAGGTTCCCACTCATCATAAAGTTTTCTAGGGATAGATACTTCTAACTCAAGCTTTTCTTCATGAGGATGTTTAGTAAAAGCTTTATTTTTATCATAAGCATGAGGAGAATTTAACACGGATTGCAACAAGGAAATACAATCTATTAAATAACAATTATCATAATTAAATTCCTTGAAATCCAAAATAGTGGGTACATTGCTATGTAAAGTTTTGACCTCTTTAATCCCACTTTTACCAATTTTTGCATGAAGATCTAAAAACTCTGAATCATTGGGACGCCTTTTAACTAAAGTTGACTCATCTCCAGTCCCATCATTATCAAGATTCATATTGCAAAACAAAGATTTAATAGGATACACATCAATAACTTTTAGATCTTCATCCTTATTATCATGAAAACTGGAAGAACATGCTTTCATAAAGCAATCTTTTTTGCACGCATCCTAGCAGTTCTTTCTTTGCACTCATCAATGAAATTCTCATAGATTTGAGAGACTCATTGATATCATGCTTAGGTGGAATAGATCTAAGTTTCAAAGAATCAACATCAAGAGAGATTCTATCCACGTTCCTAGCCAACTCATCAATCTTAGGCAATTTTTTCTTAAAGCAAAGCATTGAAATTCTTCTGCAAAATCATAAATTCTTTAAAACTAGTCTCAAAATCATAGGGCATCTTATTAAAATTTCCATAAGAGTTGTTGTAGGAATTACCATAATTATTAGAGGAATTACTAGGAAACGGCCTAGGATTAAAGTTTCCTCTATCTGGCGTTGTTACCAAAATTGTTCCTACCAATAAAATTCACATCCATAGATTCATTATTATTCTCAATCAAAGTAGACAAAGGCATATCATTAGGATCGGAAGAAACACTCTTATTAGCAAACAACTTCATAAGTTCATCCATCTTTCCACTGAAGACATTAATCTCTTCTATCGTGTGAACCTGTTTACTAGTAGATCTTTCGGTGTGCCATTGAGAATAGTTAACCATAATATTATCTAGGAATTTAGTAGCTTCTCCTAAAGTGATTTCCATAAAATTGCCTCCCGCGGCCAAATCTAAAAGATTTCTAGAAGTAAAATTCAATCCAGCATAATTTTTTTGTATAATCATCCATTAATTCAAACCATGTATACGGCAATTTCGTATCATTAATTTCATCCTCTCCCAAGATTGTGCAACATGTTCATGATCAAGTTGCTTAAAATTCATAATATCGTTTCTAAGAGAGATGATCTTAGCGGGAGGAAAGTACTTAGAGATAAAAGCATCTTTGCACTTATTCCATGAATCAATACTATTTTTAGGCAAAGACGAAACCAAGTTTTAGCATGATCTCTAAGCGAAAACGGAAATAGCTTCAATTTAACAATATCATTATCCACGTATTTCTTCTTTTGCATATCACACAAATCAAAAAAGTTGTTTAGATGGGTAGCGACATCTTCACTAGGAAGGCCAGAGAATTGATCTTTCATGACAAGATTCAGCAAAGCAGCATTAATTTCACAAGATTTAGCATCGGTAATAGGAGAAATCGGAGTGCTAAGAAAATCATTGTTGTTGGTATTGGAAAAGTCACACAATTTAGTATTGTCTTGAGCCATCGTGACAAACAATCCAACACACAAGCACACAAGAAGCAAGCGAAAAGAGACGAAAGGAAAAAGACGGCGAATAAAACAGCAAAGGTGAAGTGGGGGAGAGGAAAATGAGAGGCAAATGGCAACTAATGTAATGCGAGGGATAAGAGTTTGTGATGGGTACTTGGTATGTCTTGACTTGTGCGTAGATCTCCCCGGCAACGGCGCCAGAAATGGCTAGTTGCTGGGAGATCAAATCTTGACTTGACTTGGCGTAAGCCTCCCCGACAATGGTGCTAGAAATCCTTCTTGCTACCTCTTGAGCATGCTTTGGTTTTCCCTTGAAGAGGAAAGGATGATGGAGCAAAGTAGTGTAAGTATTTCCCTCAGTTTTTTAGAACCAAGGTATCAATCTAGTAGGAGGTTACACGCAAGTCGCCTTGTACCTGCACAAACAAATAAGAACCTTGCAACCAACACGGTAAAGGGGTTGTCAATCCCTTCATGGCCACTTGCAAAAGTGAGATCTGATAGAGATAATAAGATAAATATTTTTGGTATTTTTATGATATAGATTGGAAATTAAAGATTGCAAAATAAACGGCGGCTGACGGTGTCCTGGACTAGGGGGTACTCACCATGTCATCTCCCGATCTGTAAGATTGGGCCGAGGACCCCCATGGCCATATACTCATGGGCTAGTTCGGACAGCTGCCGCATACAAGGAAGATTCCACAAGACTTGGTGATCAAGACAAGGACTCCTCCCCATAGGCGTATTCGGCTAGGACTCTTGTTATCCTAGGCCTCTTGTGCATTATATAAACCGGGGCCAGGCTAGTCGATAGAGATACACAACAATCATACCATAGGCTAGCTTCTAGGGTTTAGCTTCTATGATCTCATGGTAGATCAACTCTTGTAATACTCATATCATCAAGATCAATCAAGCAGGAAGTAGGGTATTACCTCCATCAAGAGGGCCCGAACCTGGGTAAACATTGTGTCCCCCGCCTCATGTTACCATCGATCCTAGACGCACAATTCGGGACCCCCTACCCGAGATCCGCCGGTTTTGACACGAACATTGGTGCTTTCATTGAGAGTTCCGCTGTGTGATCGGCAAAAGGATCAATGGCTCGACTGTAGATCAACTGCGACGTCGGCTTCTTCTTCATCAGCTGGGCTGGTCATCTTGGCTGGACCGAGGATTACGCCCTACCTCCGATCGTCATGTTCCGATGAGGGCCTTCATCGACATCAACTCCGATCTCTATCAAGATCATGGAGGAATCATCCAGGGAGCCCGGGGGCTCAACGTCAACATTGCCCTCGGGCGACCGTGCTGTTTTTCTGGACTGCGAACTTGTATCCGCCGCCACCGCCTCCTCAAGTGTCGTTTTAATGATTGATTTGGTGGAATTGTGCGGAATTGAGTCTACAACAACCCTGTGAAATTTCGTCGAGTTCCGATGGAGGAATCTCTGGCAATCCGTTATATACTGGAGCCCTGTCAAATCTGGACGGGAATCTGGACGAGTTTAGGGTGTGGTGTCCAGCTTCTAGCTCGGACGTCCTTTGGAAGATCCAACCGTTGATCGGCTGCGGAATTCCTATATCTACTGCCCCTCAAAATTTCAGCTCGATCCGACCGTCCAAACTTCGGGAACCTTCCGATTAGTGCATCACTTTTCATATCTGCTTTCTGCGCGAAAACAAATCCGACCCGAGTTCGTCTTTTCTATGAACGGGATTTCGGACATCCTTTTTAAGGAAGTTTTGTATGGGGTATTGTGTTTTGTTCCTGAACACATCCCACTAACTTTAAAATCTTTTGAACATGATCTTCGCCATCATGCTGGTGTCAAACCAGTCCGGCGATATTGCTCCAAGCTGCCGACCTGCGCTAGACACGTCGTCACCTTGTTGAGCCGAGCTGAACTTCTTCGGATCATCATCTCGGCGAGCCGAATAGGAGTCCGGCATCGCGAAGGATAAATCATCACCAACATTGCTGCCCATGGATTACACGGAGCGGGCACACCGGCATCGCCGCACGGTTACTTCATCAAGCCAGCATTGACCACGTCACAAGTCTCGACCTGCATCGGCAGGGCCGCACTGTTGCTTTTTCAAGCCGATGTCCATCACGCCAACCTACTTCGACATCTCGGCTGGACCAGGGGCTTCGCCATCTCCTCATCAACCTACTCCGGAGACTTCGGTGTCACTAGCCGACCAGCTCCGTCACGTTAGCTGGACCTGTTTGGGGAACGTAGTAATTTCAAAAATTTCCCTACGCACACTCAGGACCATGGTGATGGCATAGCAACGAGAGGGAAGAGTGTCCGTCCACGTACCCTCGTAGACCGAAAGCGGAAGCGTTATAACAACGCGGTTGATGTAGTCGACGTCTTCACGATCCGACCGATCCAAGCACCGAACGTCACGGCACCTCCGAGTTACGCACACGTTCAGCTCGATGGCGATCCCGGACTCCGATCCAGCAAAGTGTCGGGATGAGTTCCACAAGACGACGGTGTGATGACGATGTTGATGCTCCACCGACGCGGGCTTCGCCTAAGCACTGCGACGATATGACTTCTCCGGCGCAGGCTTCGCCTAAGCTCTGACGATATGACCGAAGTGGAATATGGTGGAAGGGGGCACCGCGACACGGCTAAGGAAAGATCCGTAGATCAACTTGTGTGTCCCGGGATGCCCCCCGCCTGTATATAAAGGATGGAGGAGGAGGAGGCCGACCAAGGCATAGGTGCGGCCAGGGTGTGGAGTCCTACTAGGACTCCAAGTCCTAGTAGGAGTCCACCAAGAGGGGAGGAAGGGAGAAGGAAGTGGAGGAGAAGGAAAGGTGGCCGGCCCCCTTTTCCCTAGTCCAATTCGGACTAGAGGGGAGGGGGGGGCGCAGCAGCCCCTTGGCCCTTTCTCCTCTTCCCACTAAAGCCCATCAAGGCCCATTGCTTCTCCCGTAACTACCGGTACTTCAAAAATACTCGAATCATTCGGAACCTTTCCGATGTCCGAATATAGTCGTCCAATATATCGATCTTTACGTCTCGACCATTTCGAGACTCCTCGTCATGTCCCCGATCTCATCCGGGACTCCGAACTCCTTCGGTACATCAAAATCATAAACTCATAATATAAGCATCATCGAAACCTTAGCGTGCGGACCCTACGGGTTCGAGAACTATGTAGACATGACCTAGAACTATTCTCGGTCAATAACCAATAGCGGAACCTGGATGCCCATATTGGTTCCTACATATTCTCTGAAGATCTTTATCGGTCAAACCGCATAACAACATACGTTGTTCCCTTTGTCATCGGTATGTTACTTGCCCGAGATTCGATCGTCGGTATCCAATACCTAGTTCAATCTCACATTCTTGGTAAGTCTCTTTACTCGTTCAGTAATACATCATCTCACAACTAACTCATTAGTTGTAATGCTTGCAAGGCTTAAGTGATGTGTATTACCGAGAAGGCCTAGAGATACCTCTCCGACAATCGGAGTGACAAAACCTAATCTCAAATACGCCAACCCAACAAGTACCTTTGGAGACACCTGTAGTACTCCTTTATAATCACCCGATTACGTTAGACGTTTGGTAGTACCCAAAGTGTTCCTCCGTAAACGGAGTTGCATAATCTCATAGTTATAGGAACATGTATGGGTCATGAAGAAAGCATTAACATACTAAGCGATCAAGTGTTAAGCTAACGGAATGGGTCATGTCAATCAGATCATTCAACTAATGATGTGACCTTGTTAATCAAATAACAACTCCTTGTTCATGGTTAGGAAACATAACCATCTTTGATTAACAAGCTAGTCAAGTAGAGGCATACTAGTGACATCTTGTTTGTCTATATATTCACACATGTATTATGTTTCCGGTTAATACAATTCTAGCATGAATAATAAACATTTATCATGATATAAGGAAATAAATAATAACTTTATTATTGCCTCTAGGGCATATTTCCTTGATCTCCCACTTGCACTAGAGTCAATAATCTAGTTCACATCATCATGTGATTTAACACCAATATTCATATCGTATATGATTAACACCCATAGTTCACATCGTCATGTGACCAACACCCAAAGGGTTTACTAGAGTCAATAATCTAGTTCACATCGTTATGTGATTAACACCCAAAGAGTACTAAGGTATGATCATGTTTTGCTCGTGAGAGAAGCTTAGTCAACGGGTCTCATCACATTCAGAGCCGTATGTATTTTGCAAATACTCTATGTCTACAATGCTCGCACGGAGCTACTCTAGCTAATTGCTCCCACTTTCAATATGTATCCAGATTGAGTCTTAGAGTCATCTGGATCTGTGTAAAAAGCTTGCATCGATGTAACTCTTTCTGACGGGCTCTTTTATTACCTCCATAATCGAGAAATATTTCCTTAGTCCTCACTAAGGATGTTCTTGACCAATGTCCAAAGGATCTACTCCTAGATCACTATTGTACTCCTTGCCAAATTCAGAGCAAGGTATACAATAGGTCTGGTACATAGCATAGCATACTTCATAGAACCTATGGTGAGGCATAGGGAATGACTTTCATTCTCTTTTCTATTTTACGTCGTGGTCGGGATTTGAGTCTTTACTCAATTTCATACGTTTTGCAACACAGGCAAGAACTTTTCTTTTGACTGTTCCATTTTGAACTACTTCAAAATCTTGACAAGGTATGTACTTATTGAAAAACTTATCAAGCGTCTTGATCTATCTCTATAGATCTTGATGCTCAATATGTAAGCAGCTTCACCGAGGTCCTTCTTTGAAAACTCCTTTCAAATACTCCTTTATGCTTTGCAGAATAATTCTACATTATTTCCGATTAACAATATGTCATTCACATATATTTATCGAAATGCCGTAGTGCTCCCACTCACTTTCTAGTAAATACAGGCCTTTCCAAAAGTCTCAGATAAAATCATATGCTTTGATCACACTATCAAAGCGTTTATTCCAACTCGAGATGCTTGCACCAGTCCATAGATGGATCATTTGAAGCTTGCACATTTTGTTAGCTCCTTTAGGATTGACAAAACCTTCTGGTTGCATCATATACAACTCTTCTTTAAGAAAACCATTAAGGAATGCAGTTTTGACATCCATTTGCGATTTCATAAAATGTGGCAATTGCTAATCATGATTGAGACGGACTTTTAAGCATCGATACAAGTGAGAAAATCTCATTGTATTCAACATCTTGAACTTTGTCTAAAACCTTTTTCGACAAGTCTAGCTTTGTAGATAGTAACACTACTATCAGTGTCCATCTTCCTCTTGAAGATCCATTTATTTAACATGGCTTGCTGATCATCGAGCAAGTCAATCAAAGTCCATACTTTGTTCTCATACATGGATCCTATCTCAGATTTCATGGCCTCAAGCCATTTCATGAATCTGGGCTCATCATCGCTTCCTCATAGTTCGTAGGTTCATCATGGTCTAGTAACATGACTTCCGAACATGATTACCGTACCACTCGATGCGGATCTTACTCGGAAGACCTCACGAGGTTTGGTAGCAACTTGATCTGAAGTTTCATGATCATCATCATTAACTTCCTCACTAATTGGTGTAGGAATCACTGGAACTGATTTACGTGATGAACTACTTTCCAATAAGGGAGAAGGTACAATTACCTCATCAAGTTCTACTTTCCTCCCACTCACTTCTTTCGAGAGAAACTTCTTCTCTAGAAAGGATCCATCTAGCAACGAATAACTTGCCTTCGGATCTGTGATAGAAGGTGTACCCAATAGTTACCTTTGGGTATTCTATGAAGACGCACTTCTCCGATTTGGGTTCGAGCTTATCAGGTGAAAACTTTTTCACACAAGCATCATAACTCCAAACTTTAAGAAACGACAGCTTAGGTTTACTGTTTAAACCATAGTTCATACGGTGTCGCCTCAATGGATTTAGATGGTGCCCTATGAAACGTGAATGCAGCTATCTCTAATGCATAACCCCAAAACGATAGTGGTAAATCGGTAAGATACATCATAGATCGCACCATATCCAATAAAGTGCTTGATTCTGACGTTCGGACACACCATTATGCCGTGGTGTTTCCGGTGGCGTGAGTAGTGAAACTATTTCACATTATTTTAGCTGAAGGCCAAACTTCGTAACTCAAATATTTTCCTCTGCGATCATATCGTAGAAACTTTTATTTTCTTGTTACGATGATTCTTCACTTCACTCTGAAATTCTTTGAACTTTTCAAATGTTTCAGACTTGTGTTTCATCAAGTAGATATACCCATATCTCGCTCAAATCATCTGTGAAGGTCGAAAAATAATGATACTTGCCGTGAGCTTTAACACTCATCGGATCGCATACATCAAGATGTATTATTTCCAATAAGTCATTTGCTCGCTCCATTGTTCCGAGAATGTAGTCTTTAGTCATCTTGCCCATAAGGCATGGTTCGCAAGCATCAAGTGATTCATAATCAAGTGATTTCAAAATCCCATCAGCATGGAGTTTCTTCATGCGCTTTACACCAATATGACCTAAACGGCAGTGCCACAAATAAGTTGCACTATCATTATTAACTTTGCATCTTTTGGCATCAATATATGAATATGTGTATCACTACGGTCGAGATCCAACGAACCATTTTCATTGGGTGTGTAACCATATAAGGTTTTATTCATGTAAACAGAACAACAATTTATTCTCTTACTTAAATGAATAACCGTATTGCAATAAACATGATCAAATCATATTCATGCTCAACGCAAACGCCAAATAACATTTATTTAGGTTTAACACTAATCCCGAAAGTATAGGGAGTGTGCGATGATGATCATATCAATCTTGGAACTACTTCCAACACTCATCGTTACTTCCCCTTCAACTAGTTTACATTTATTCTGTAACTCCTGTTTCGAAAGTTACTAATCTTAGCAACCGAACAAGTATAAAATACTCGTGAGCTACTATAAACACTAGTAAAGCACACATCAATAACCTGTATATCAAATATACCTTTGTTCACCTTGCCATCCTTCTTATCCGCCAAACACTTGGGGTAGTTCCGCTTCAAAGGTGACCAATTCCATTGTAGCAAAAGCACTTAGTCTCGTGCTTAGGTCCAGACTTGGGCTTCTTCACTCGAGTAGCAACTTGCTTGCCGTTCTTTTTGAAGTTCCCCTTCTTCCCTTTGCTCTTTTCCTTGAGACTAGTGGTCTTGTCAATCATCAACACTTGATGCTCTTTTCTTGATTTCTACCTTCATCGATTTCAGCATCACGAAGAGCTTGGGAATTACTTTTGTCATCCCTTGCATATTATAGTTCATCATGAAGTTCTACTAACTTGGTGATGGTGACTAGAGAATTACATCAATCACTATCTTATCTGGAAGATTAACTCCCACTTGATTCAAGCGATTGAAGTACCCGGACAATCTGAGCACATGCTCACTAGTTGAGCGATTCTCCTCCATCTTTTAGCTATAGAACTTGTTGGAGACTTCATATCTCTCAACTCGGGTATTTGCTTGAAATATTAACTTCAACTCCTGGAACATCTCATATGGTCCATGACGTTCAAAACGTCTTTGAAGTCCCGATTCTAAGCCGTTAAGCATGGTGTACTAAACTATCAAGTAGTCATCATATTGAGCTAGCCAAACGTTCATAACGTCTGCATCTGCTCCTGCAATAGGTCTGTCACCTAGCGGTGCATTAAGGACATAATTCTTACGTGCAGCAATGAGGATAAACCTCAGATCACGGATCCAATCCGCATCATTGCTACTAACATTTTTCAATACAATTTTCTCTAGGAACACATATAAAAACATAGGGAAGCAACAACGCGAGCTTTATTGATCTACAACATAATTTGCAAAATACTACCAGGACTAAGTTCATGATAAATTTAAGTTCAATTAATCATATTACTTAAGAACTCCCACTTAGATAGACATCTCTCTAGTCATCTAAGTGATTACGTGATCCAAATCAACTAAACCATGTCCGATCATCACGTGAGATGGAGTAGTTTCAATGGTGAACATCACTATGTTGATCATATCTACTATATGATTCACGCCGACCTTTCGGTCTCCGTGTTCCGAGGCCATATCTGTTATATGCTAGGCTCGTCAAGTTTAACTCGAGTATTCCGCGTGTGCAACTGTTTTGCACCGTTGTAGATGGACGAGAGCTTATCACACCCGATCATCACGTGGTGTCCGGGCACTACGAACTTTGGCAACGGTGCATACTGTGGAGAACACTTCTTGATAATTTTAGTGAGAGATCATCTTATAATGCTACCGTCAATCAAAGCAAGATAAGATGCATAAAGGATAAACATCACATGCAATCAATATAAGTGATATGATATGGTCATCATCATCTTGTGCTTGTGATCTCCATCGCCAAGCACCGCCATGATCACCATCGCCACCGGCGCGACACCTTGATCTCCATCGTAGCATCGTTGTCGCCTCGCCAACTATTGCTTCTACGACTATCGCTACTCCTTAGTGATAAAGTAAAGCAATTACATGGCGCTTGCATTTCATACAATAAAGCGACAACCATATGGCTCGCGATTGCCGATAACTCGGTTACAAAACATGATCATCTCATACAATAAAATATAGCATCACGTCTTGACCATATCACATCACAACATGCCCTGCAAAAACAAGTTAGACGTCCTCTACTTTGTTATTGCAAGTTTTACGTGGCTGCTACGGGCTGAGCAAGAACCGTTCTTACCTACGCATCAAACCAACAACGATAGTTTGTCAAATAGACTCCGTTTTAACCTTCTCAAGGACCGGGCGTAGCCATACTCAGTTCAACTAAAGTGAGAGAGACAGACACCCGCCGGTCACCTTTAAGCAACGAGTGCTCGGAGCGGTGAAACCAGTCTCGCGTAAGCGTACGCGTAATGTCGGTCCGGGCCGCTTCATCTCACAATACCGCTGAACCAAAGTATGACATGCGGGTAGGCAGTATGACTTGTATCGCCCACAACTCACTTGTGTTCTACTCGTGCATATGACATCAACGCATAAAACCAGGCTCGGATGCCACTGTTTGGGGAACGTAGTAATTTCAAAAATTTCCCTACGCACACTCAGGACCATGGTGATGGCATAGCAACGAGAGGGAAGAGTGTCCGTCCACGTACCCTCGTAGACCGAAAGCGGAAGCGTTATAACAACGCTGTTGATGTAGTCGACGTCTTCACGATCCGACCGATCCAAGCACCGAACGTCACGGCACCTCCGAGTTCTGCACACGCTCAGCTCGATGGCGATCCCGGACTCCGATCCAGCAAAGTGTCGGGATGAGTTCCACAAGACGACGGCGTGATGAAGATGTTGATGCTCCACCGACGCAGGGCTTCGCCTAAGCACTGCGACGATATGACTTCTCCGGCGCAGGCTTCGCCTAAGCTCTACGACGATATGACCCGAAGTGGAATATGGTGGAAGGGGCACCGCACACGGCTAAGGAAAGATCCGTAGATCAACTTGTGTGTCCGGGTGCCCCCTGCCTCAGAGATATAAAGGATGGAGGAGGAGGAGGCCGGCCAAGGCATAGGTGCGGCCGAGGGTGTGGAGTCCTACTAGGACTCCAAGTCCTAGTAGGAGTCCACCAAGAGGGAGGAAGGGAGAAGGAAGTGGAGGAGAAGGAAAGGTGGCGGCCCCTTTTCCCTAGTCCAATTCGGACTAGAGGGAGGGGGCGCAGCAGCCCTTGGCCCTTTCTCCTCTTCCCACTAAAGCCCATCAAGGCCCATTGCTTCTCCTGTAACTACCGGTACTCCGAAAAATACTCGAATCATTCGGAACCTTTCCGATGTCCGAATATAGTCGTCCAATATATCGATCTTTACGTCTCGACCATTTCGAGACTCCTCGTCATGTCCCCGATCTCATCCGGGACTCCGAACTCCTTCGGTACATCAAAACTCATAAACTCATAATATAAGCATCGCCATCGAAACCTTAAGCGTGCGGACCCTACGGGTTCGAGAACTATGTAGACATGACCTAGAACTATTCTCGGTCAATAACCAATAGCGGAACCTGGATGCCCATATTGGTTCCTACATATTCTACGAAGATCTTTATCGGTCAAACCGCATAACAACATACGTTGTTCCCTTTGTCATCGGTATGTTACTTGCCCGAGATTCGATCGTCGGTATCCAATACCTAGTTCAATCTCGTTCCCGGTAAGTCTCTTTCCTCGTTCCGTAATACATCATCTCACAACTAACTCCTTAGTTGTAATGCTTGCAAGGCTTATGTGATGTGTATCACCGAGAAGGCCTAGAGATACCTCTCAGGCAATCGGAGTGACAAAACCTAATCTCGAAATACGCCAACCCAACAAGTACCTTTGGAGACACCTGTAGTACTCCTTTATAATCACCCGATTACGTTGTGACGTTTGGTAGTACCCAAAGTGTTCCTCCGGTAAACGGAGTTGCATAATCTCATAGTTATAGGAACATGTATGGGTCATGAAGAAAGCATTAACATACTAAGCGATCAAGTGTTAAGCTAACGGAATGGGTCATGTCAATCAGATCATTCAACTAATGATGTGACCTTGTTAATCAAATAACAACTCCTTGTTCATGGTTAGGAAACATAACCATCTTTGATTAACAAGCTAGTCAAGTAGAGGCATACTAGTGACATCTTTGTTTGTCTATATATTCACACATGTATTATGTTTCCGGTTAATACAATTCTAGCATGAATAATAAACATTTATCATGATATAAGGAAATAAATAATAACTTTATTATTGCCTCTAGGGCATATTTCCTTCAGGACCGAGGGCTTTGCCTCGGCGAGCCAACATTTGCCAGCATCGCCATGTTGTCGCTTTATCGCCCATCAGGCAATGGGTGTGCGGATCGATTCCCAATTCTGGGAATCACCTTTGTTCAGATCGCTACAACAAATAAACCAGGTTCTATTAATCCTAGTATTTTTTGTTTGTTTGGGTTCATTTTTTCCCAAGGAATTATTACTCTGGTTTGTCCATCATCTGTACATAGGTCTATCAAATGATGGCCGCATTAACGACGGTCGCGTGGTAGTTCGGTCAGTTTCCGTACATGGTCCGGCGAATGCCGCATCCGGAACTCGAGCCGACCTATGAATTCAGGCTTTGCCACGCCTTTACCACATCACGCCGACGCCCTGCATCGACATTGACTTCGGCGCCAGGCCATATTTCTTTTATTACTCACTTTGCATAAATTATTTATTATGAAACGATTTTTTGTTACTATTATCTCCGGTTTGCACTATTTTTTGTGGACAGGAAAATGATCCGGGTTGGGCAGTATCGTCAACTCGGCGTACTGACGTACCACAACACCTTGGCTGGACGGGGGGCTTCGCCAACACTTCATTACCCCATGCCGGGGACTTCGGCATCACTCTGCCGGCCTGCATTGACCGTGCTATGTCGCCGCTTCGGAGTGCCGAGCTCTTTGCTCCGCCACCTCGGGACCGGCTTGGGGGATGGAACCTTGTCCCGCATCAAGCTCGGACCGCCTCATCAATACCGAACACATTAACCAGCTAAGTTTCCTTCATGCTCAAAGTTTTAAATTTTTAACGTGTGTTCGGTTCGACCAAGCATTACACTTTTTTGGCAAAAAGTTGTTTGTGAGAAAATTCCTTGTCATAACCTTGTTTGTGACACACAAATTTAAATACCCCGTTTACTTGGGGGCTTCCTTTATGAAGCCTTTCCTCTTGCAAATGATTATACTTGTACGGGTTCGTTCCTTGTTCGTGTATTACACCACAATATGCACCATATTGACTTAAGTGATTTGCAAGCTGGGTTGCCTCGCTCCTGTGTTTACCCCTACATTCTCGATTGTTCGGCTAGGGAGTAAAGGGAGCACCTCTACGATTGTCACGACCGGGTCATCCGAGCTCTGACCTCAGACTGGGTAAAGCCGAAAGCTAGCGCTCTTATTGTTTTCAATCATGATCGGCACACAACGGAACTCATGAGTACAAAAAATCTATTGCACAAGTCTCATAGTAATAATGAGCAATCAAGAAAGGTATCGGTGGGGGTACTATTTTCTTGAAGATGCTTCTTACACTTCGTCTGCATTTATAGCATAAGTTCCCCGAGCGGCGCTTTATGCTATTCTGACCTTATGGCCTGATTGCCTGGTTATCGGAAACACCGTCGATATTCTCGACAGGTGGAGTACATAACACTTTTCGGTCCTTGACCGAAGAGGGAGAAGCCGACGGTCGGTTAAGACGCGTATAAAGTTCGGGTGAACACAGATATGATATAAGTACTTTGGTACATACAATCATTATACATAAAATTCTTTTACCCAAGTCACGTGGGGGCTCTTAAATTAGTATGAGCTGTTTTTCTTCTTGGTCGTAGCAAAGTCTTTTTTCTATCACTCCTTTCTCGACGCAAGTGTGTGGTCAATAGCCGGATAGCCTTGCTTCTCTCTAAAGCCGCTCGAGTGCAGTTTGTTAAACTAGCCTCGGAGAAGCACTCCGCCTTCGGGATAAGGAGGTTGAAGCCATAGGCTGACCCTCTTGAAGTCTTGAGATAGGATGTGTCATGTTAAAGCACGACAGAAGCACCTTTTTTTCTAAGACCAATTTTCGGATTGGCACCGAACACTTGATCTTGTTCGGACGTCAAGTTTTTACTAACGTTTTTTGGTTTTCCAAGCTTATGGAACCTTTAAACTATTTGTGCGTTTCCAGCATTAGTCTCACAATGCAACATCGGACACCTTTAGAGATTCGGCAGAAACATTCTAGGATATTGCTATATATGCATAGGTTTCGAATTGTGTCTTGGTGTCGGTGTACTAGAGTAGGGGTACCGTAGTATCCCGTACTCGTGCACGGACAGTTGCAGCACCCCGCGGCAAGGTTTGCCTCGTCACCACCAACATCCTCCGTGGCTTCCTTGAAGCCATTCAAGAACAAAGTATTAGATGGAGAAGAGAAGGCCCCGACAAGAGGAGCTTGTCGGGAAGGCCGCTCCAGGCACGCAGAAGACAAGGCCCCGGCAAGAGGAGCTTGCCGGAAGGCTCGAGGCGCGACAAGTCTCCGAGCGACAAGGATTCGCCGTCATGAAAGGCGCTTGCCGCGGCATGCAAACTCTCTCCGTCTCCGCTCCAGCTCACCCAGCGAAGTGTCGCCATGGGACCGTTCCATGGGCGCGTGTCGAGCGGCTGTGCAGCCAGCGGAGAGCAGCGATAAGTGGCGCTGACAAGCTCGCCATCGTGGCGAGCGGAGGCGCACCTGACGGCCTCTGTTGCACTGTTCGGGCGACAATGACAGGCATTTATTTCTTTTGTCCCTTGCCGTCAGAGTTAGGTATTTTACACTGTACACTATTCAAGTAGGTGTACCAACTCCTGTTTTTACATTTGTACCCCCGCCTATGTTGCCACCTGTTGGAGACCCCTTGAGCATATAAAAGGAGGCCCGAGTGCAACGTAGAGGGGGTTCCAGAGGTTCGTTCCATTCGACTCACTCGAGACCAGATACGCTCACGCTAGGCTTCATAGCGTACATCGCTCCCTAGCAAGAACATAATAGATCAAACAAGTAGCAGTAGGAGTTTTATCTCTCCGGAGAGCTCCGAAGATGGGTAAACCGCTCGTGTGCATCGCCTCGATCCGCTCTTCGTGCGACCTCCGCCCCCCTCCGAACCAAAAGGGGCCTGCTCCGCCGGCCCCATAGGTGTCCGTGGGTACGATCAGCCTCCCCGACATCTCTGGCGCGCCAGGTAGGGGGCGTCGAGGCCGTGTGAATCCAATCCGGCGTTCACACGAGCAGCGTCATCAACATCTTCACCAACATGCCACCGAAGAAGAAGGCTTCGGCGGCAGCGGAGCCGTCCGCGTCATATCCACCCTCACCGCAGCAAACGGGTGGTGGGACAGACGCTGGCAGAGGAACGGGCGCCGACAAAGGTGCTCGCGACGTTGCCAAGTCCAGGGACAAGGCACCGCAGACCTCGGCGTCCGCGCATCCCCTGCGCCCGTCTCAGGAGACGCGGGACCAACAACGTCATGGCATTCACAACGCCATACGTTCGTTGGATCGAGAACCTCAAGACCAGCATGTGCGCCAACATGCTGGCGCGAGTGAGATACGGCCGCCCGGACGGGGCGCTGCTCCTTCTAACGAAGTTAGAAGTCCGAGCGTGTCCCGCTCCTCGCACCGTTCTCCAATGCCACCTACTACTCCAGCAGAAGCTCTGGTGAGAGCTCAGCTGCTTCTCGACTACCCTCCAACGTCCGACAAGGTCGACGAGTGGAGGGCCACTATTCAGAGCCTCATCGGCTTTGCCAACGGCGACGCTCCACGGCAACCAACGCCATCATTGCCGCGGCATGACGACAAGGCACGAGCCGGTGGCGACGAGACCGTCGGTGGTGCAACCACCGTGCACTCTCCGCCAAGAAGGCCAAGATCGCCGACCCAACGGATCCACCTCGACAGCGACTCCACCGCGTCATCAGATGCGCGGACTCGCCGCGATCAGCGCCAAGTTCTTCATGAGCGACAACAAGAGGACGCTCGAACTCGCATCGAGCGCCGAAGAGAAGCGCGACGTCAGTCAGACAAGCGCTGGGCCTTCTGTTGACATGCACGCGCCGGAAGGGCCAGGCGACTTGCCGTACGCGGTAGGTTGCCCTGCGTTCACTCGTGAGCTGCGGCAAGTCGAGTGGCCCAGCCAGAAAAACTTCAAACCAGACGTGCCGGAGAAGTATGATGGCAGGACGCATCCGTTGGAGTTCCTCAGCATCTACACCATCGCGGTGCAGGCTGCGGGGGACGGGACGACAAGATCCTCGCCAACTACTTCCCGCTCGTGCTCAAGCCCAACGTCAGATCTTGGCTCATGCACTTGCCGGACAGATCAAGGCCATTGAGCAGATTGAAGCACCAAAGCGCGTCAAGGATGTACGAAGACTTGCCGGTTGCGTGGCTGCTCTCAAAGAGTTTATTTCTAGGTTCTGTTGAGCGCCCTGCCATTTTCAAGATTTTGAAAAGGCAGGTCCAAAGAAATGGACTCGAAGCGGAGGTCGCGCCGCAGGACTTAAAGAGATACCTGTCCTCCACTCCAACACTTGTCGCGCCTAGGCCACAAGAGAAGTTGCTGCTATATATAGCGGCAACCAACCAAGTGGTTAGTGCTGCGTTAGTGGCGGAGAGGGAGGCGGATGACGAGCCAGCGACCGCGGCAAGCACATCCAGCGACAAGCAGGGGGCTTCGCCGATAAGCTCTGGTCCTGACAAGGACGAATCCGCGGCGACACAAGAACAGATACAGAAAAGGGTGGTGCAGCGCCCAGTCTACTTTGTCAGTTCCCTTCTGCAGGGGGCTAGGTCAAGGTACTCTGGTGTGCAGAAACTGCTTTTCGGCCTCCTCATGGCCTCGAGGAAGCTGCGCCATTACTTCCAAGCACATGAGATCACAGTTGTCACTCGCTTTCCCCAGAAGAGGATCTGCGAGAATCCGAAGCGATAGGCAGGATTGTCGAGTGGGCACTTTGGAGCTGTCAAGCTTTGGTCTCAAGTTTGAAAGCACATCAACTATCCAAAGCGAGCCTTGGCAGAATTCATAGCGTAATGGACGCCAACGCCGCATTTAAGAGATTCACGAGACGAGCATCCCGTAAAAGAAGCAAGCAAAGAGTGGCTGATGTACTTTGATGGTGCCTTCTCGCTGCAAGGCGCCGGTGCCGGCGTGCTGCTTATCGCACCCACCGGAGAGTACCTCAAGTACGTCGTCCAGATGCACTTTCCCAAGGAACAAGCGACAAACAATACTGCAGAGTATGAGGGTTTGCTTGCCGGCCTCAGGATCGCAGTGGACCTTGGGATCAAGAAGCTTATTGTCAGGGGTGACTCGCAACTTGTCGTCCGACAAGTGAACAAAGATTACCAGAGTCCGTTGATGGAAGCCTACGTTGATGAAGTGAGGAAGCTAGAAGAGCACTTTGACGGCCTGCAAATGGAACATGTTCCAAGAGCTCAGAATGATATCGCTGACGGCCTGTCAAAATGTGCCGCACTTAAGTTGCCTGTGGAACCAGAGATTTTCGTGCTCAAGCTGACTCAGCCAACCGTAACACCGTTGACTGGACAGAGCAAGAAGAGGAAGTTGGCCTCTGGTGACTACTTTCCAACAGAGCTTCCCGAAGCCGTCGTTGCAAAGGTCCCCAAGATCAACACCAACAGTGCTGAGGAGCAGTCTGCTCCGACAGACCCCAGGGTTTGTTTCGTTGAAGCAAACGCTCCCGACAAGTATTGCCCCGGCAAGCTTGTCGGGGAGCATCAAGCTCCGGCAGGGCCGCAGGCCCTCGCCGTGGAAGCTGATGTTCCCGCAGCAGCAGATGTGCCTTTAGTCCTTGTTGTCAAGCCGCAAGCTCCAGCATGGGCGCAACAGATTGTCCATTTCCTTCAGACAGGAGAACTTCTCTAAGAGAAAGAAGAAGCGTAAAGAGTAGCCCGGCAGTCAAGTATGTACCAGTTTGTCGACGGCATCTGCATGTAAGAAGACTCAACATTGTGAAATTGAAGTGTATTCCTGTGGAAGATGGATGAAGTTGTTGGCAGAGATACATGGAGGCATATGTGGTCACCACATTGGCAAGAAGAGCACTTGCCAAGCAAAGCTTTCCGGCAAGGTTTCTTCCGGCCGACAGCCCTCCATGATGCAAGCGCACAAGTAACCAAGTGTGAAGCGTGCAGTTCCATTCCAAACAGATACACCAGCCAGCTCAAGCTCTCCAGACGATCCCTTTATCCTGGCCATTTTCGTCCGGGGCTCGACATCTCGGCCCCTTCCCCGAAGTTGTCGGGGCTTTGAGTACTTGTACGTCGCCATCGACAAGTTCACAAAGTGGCGGAAGTGGAAGCGATGAGGAAGGTGACAAAGATCGTGATCAAGTTCTTCAGGTCGATTGTTTGCCGTTTCGGGATCCCTAACAGGATCATCACCGACAACGGCACACAATTTACGAGTCGCACCTTCATGCAGTACGTCCAAGACCTTGGCGCCGAGGTCTGCTTTGCTTCCGTTGCTCACCTGAGAAGCAACGGTCAAGCAGAGAGGGCAAACGCTAAAGTGTTGCGCGGGCTCAAGACCAGAACTTTCGATAGGCTGCACAAGTGCGGAAGAAACTGGATCGAGGAGCTGTCGGTGGTTCTTTGGTCGATCAGAACGACGCCAAATCGAGCCACTGGCCAGGCACCCTTTGCTCTAGTCTATGGAGCAGAGGCAGTTCTCCCCACGGAACTTCAGATACGGGTCGCCTCGAGTGCTCGCTTATGATGAGCTTGAGCAAGAGCAGCTGCGACAAGATGACGCTTTGCTCCTTGAGGAGGATCGTCTTGAGCTTTGTGCGAGCCGCTCGCTACCGACAAGCTCTGCGTCGCTACCATGGCCGCGAGGTTAATGCCGAAGTCTCGGGAAGGCGACCTTGTTCTTCGCTGCGTTCAGTCCGCCAAGAATTCAAACAAGTTGGCGCTTGAAGTGGGAAGGCCCTTATCGGGTGAAACGAGTCACTAGGCTGGCGCTGTCACTTTGGAGACCGAAGATGGCATTCCGGTGAGCAACTCTGGAACATTGAGCATCTTCGTAAGTTTTACCCATAAAGGCGCGGTTGTCGGGACCCGTCCGGCAACCACCTTTTGTACAAGTCTTGCCGCTGTTGCATGTGATCCTTCGTACAAAGCGAGCGCGCAGACCCGTGCATCAAGAAAGCCCATGTGTTGCGCGCAACCCGTCAAGTTCATGCTTTCATCAATTTATTGCATGTTTTGGCTAACACTTTGTGCAGCAACCACACCGTAAGCGTAATCGAGCCACTGGGCTCCATAACGTTATTTCCTCTTCTTTCTCTTGTCGCAAAGAAGAAAGGGAGGCTCCCTCGCACAAGTTAACCGGGGGGAAGGAGGAGATAATATTGTGGACTGTGCACCGCCGAGGAAGTTTCACCTCATCGGGAAGCAAGAGACAGAAAAGCTAAGTTGCCAAAGTTTGAGCAATCAATTTTTAAATTTTCGTTATCTTCCTCGAACGATAGTACTTTGTATGGAGAACCCGTGCGCAGAGGAGCCAACTCGCCGGCTAGTCGCGCCCTTATTTTGCTTCAAGTCCGCTCAACAACTTAAGTGAGCTGCGACTAGTCGCGACAAGGTTGCTTGTCGGAGGTGGCAATCGCTAGTGTCAGCCGACGTTCCGCACTCAGCCATGGCAAAAGTGCCTGCACCGGCAAGTCCCCTAAATGCGCAGGGCAGAAACATACAAAGGAAGGAATCAAGTAGAGGAAATAACATTGCATTGATCGATCAGTAATAAATTTTCAAAAGTTATCTTCCTTGAACGACCGCGCTTTGTATGAAAAAACCTGTCTTGGAGGAACCAAATCATGATTTGGCCGCCCTTACTTTGTTTCGAGTCCGCTCAACAACTTAAGTGAGCTGCGACTAGTCCGCGACAAGGTTACTTGTCGGTGGCGACCCCGCCAAAGAAGTTGCTGAAGTTCACTTTTCGGCGCAAGGCGGCAAGGGTGCCTGCACCGGCAAGTTTCCCTGAAAAGCGTAGGGAAATAACATACAAAGCCAAGAGTTGAGTAAAGGAAGTAACGTAGCAAATGTTGCCCAGAATAAAGTTATATTACAAAAATAACTTATTGCAGCACTGGCTAAATCATTCTCAGAACTGAAATAACAGCGAAGGGGAGAAGAAGGGTGCGCCGGCACCCAAGCCCCGGCAAGCCAGAGTTGCCGGGGCTCTGGCAAGCCAGGTTGCCGGGGCTACGACAAGCCGAGTTGCCGGGGGGCTGCGGCAAGCGGAGAAGACGAGGGAGCGGCGGTGGTTTCTTGACAAGACGGCAATGGCGAGGAGTGGTCGGCCTGCCTGTTTCCTCCACTTATACAGGGGAGGAGGGGGCGGACGTTCCGCTTATATTAATAAAGAACTCCCCACGACCGCGCCCACGATCTCTCGCACGACACCACGTCCGGTGCGTGCCGTTAGTGGGGATCGTGGTGGGTCCGGGGCGGGTTGCGACGTGGTCGAGGCCGCGCGTGTCCGTCTGCGATTACGGGCCTGTCCCGACAAGGGCTCGGCACTGTGTACGGCCCAGGCCTGGGGGCTCCTGTCGGTGTACTAGAGTAGGGGTACCCTAGTATCCCGTACTCGTGCACGGACAGTTGCAGCACCCCGCGGCAAGGTTTGCCTCGTCACCACCAACATCCTCCGTGGCTTCCTTGAAGCCATTCAAGAACAAAGTATTAGATGGAGAAGAGAAGGCCCCGACAAGAGGAGCTTGTCGGGAAGGCCGCTCCAGGCACGCAGCAGACAAGGCCCCGGCAAGAGGAGCTTGCCGGGAAGGCTCGAGGCGCGACAAGTCTCCGAGCGCGACAAGGATTCGGCCGCGGCAAGGCGCTTGCCGCGGCATGCAAACTCTCTCCGTCTCCGCTCCAGCTCACCCAGCGACGTGTCGCCATGGGACCGTTCCATGGGCGCGTGTCGAGCGGCTGTGCAGCCAGCGGAGAGCAGCGATGAGCGGCCGACAAGCTCGCCATCGTGGCGGCGGAGGCGCACTGACGGCCTCTGTAATCTGTTCGGGCGACAATGACGAGCATTTATTTCTTTTGTCCCTTGCCGTCGAGTTAGGTATTTTACACTGCATACACTGTTCAAGTAGGTGTACCAACTCCTGTTTTTACATTTGTACCCCCGCCTATGTTGCCACCTATCGGAGACCCCTTGAGCATATAAAAGGAGGCCCAAGTGCAACGTAGAGGGGGTTCCAGAGGTTCGTTCCATTCGACTCACTCGAGACCAGATACGCTCACGCTAGGCTTCGTAGCGTACATCGCTCCCTAGCAAGAACATAATAGATCAAACAAGCAGCAGTAGGAGTTTTATTTCTCCGGAGAGCTCCGAAGCTGGGTAAACCGCTCGTGTGCATCACCTCGATCCGCTCTTCGTGCGACCTCCGCCCCCTCCGAACCACAAGGGGCCTGCTCCGCCGGCCCCATAGGTGTCCGTGGGTACGATCAGCCTCCCCGACACTTGGGTCAATAGTTGGGTTGCTTGGCTCCTGTGCTTGCCTCCTACATTCCGCTTTGTTAGGCTAGGTGTGCAAAGGGAGAAACACTGCGATTGTGCTTCCAGCTAGCATGGTTAAGCGCCTCAGTTGAGAAAGCCGAAAACTGACTGTCACAATAGGCGTAAACTGGTCAGCGATCTGATGATTATGACGGGTTGTTCATAACATTGGCCGAAGTGTTTACGGCTTGACCTCGGCTGTCGCCGAACACTAACCGGGGGCTCATAGCTAGCTTCCCCAGTTTAAAGCTCCTATGACTAAGCAAAAGTTATAAAGCCCGCATATCTGATTGCCTCGTTTCCGCTAACACAACCGCCTTCGGGCACCGAGACGTCAGCTAAGGGTTGCTTTGTTATTGCGTAAACACCCTGCGTAGTATCTACCAAGGGGTAGAAGCCGATGATGGGCCACTTTTAACTGATAAATAGTCGCAATGGAGTCAAAATAATGATGTAAACTACTCTGATACATAGAATCATTACACATAATCTGTGATTTTACTCTGAATATCGATCCTTAATTCGGCCACCCGTGCCCACATTAAGGCTCGGGGGCTACTGGGCTTTGCGCTCATTATTTATAAATATTAAAGGGGCACATCGATCCCCTGATTTGGTGTTGTCACCTGACCAGTGTCGCGAGGGCTACTGCATTGCCTATTCAATGCAGAGAATTCAAAGTGCTCAGTGTTCGGTTTGACCGAACTATGCGCATACGCGTCTTCGGACAATAATAGGTACCATATGGACCTATTCGGCATCAAGCTAGTATATATTGCGGCGACTTCTCACGACCCTCTCTCAGGAGCCCGTTCACCGATCACTATTATCTCTAATATATTACACTGCATTTTTATTCCTATGTATGCTCACGAGCTAGGAGTTGATCCTCAGGCCGATTTCGCGCATCGGCCTGAGTCTCAGGGGCTACTGGGAACAGCGGTTCCATGTTTTCCTTCAGGTGCATCTCGGGTTTTAGACCGACACACACCTTGAGGGCTACTGGATATACATATACTGGCTATATACCTCGGAAGAGAATAAATTGCACCAAAACAAAATATTCACAAAAAATCAGCCCGCTGTCGGGTGGTGCACCACCTCGTAAGCAGTCTGGCATAAAGCTCGGGTGCCAGTGGCTGGCTCCATAGAGGGCATTTCCGGCATTAAGCTCGGCTAAATTCCTTTAACTTTTTTGAACCAAGGTGATCTGTGACACCTCGGATATAGTCCGGCGTTGGAGCTCGGATGCAGTCCGGCGTTGGAGCTTGGACACAGTCCGGCGTTGGTGCTTGGCTGCAAAGGATACCTCGAATGCAGTCCGACGTTGGGGCTCGGATGCAATAGGACACCGCCGCACAGGAACAACTTCAAACCCGAGGCGTGGCATAAAAATAACAAGGCATTGATAAAGGCCGAAGACTTAAGGGCTCCTCGGATACCCGATGTATAAACTCTTCGGATGCACTTCGGCGATCCTCAAGATCGAAGATGGGAAGATTTGTTGAACCAGTTTTCAAGACCGACGACCGAAGATGAAGAACAGTTTGGAAGAATCGAGGAGCGTCCCTAACTTGAAGACCGGTTCAGGGGGCTACTGACGGTGTCCTGGACTAGGGGGTACTCACCACGTCATCTCCCGATCTGTTAGATTGGGCCGAGGACCCCCATGGCCGTATACTCATGGGCCAGTTCGGACATCTGCCGCATACAAGAAAGATTCCACAAGACTTGGTGATCAAGACAAAGACTCCTCCCCATCAGCGTACTCGGCTAGGACTCTTATTATCCTAGGCCTCTGGTGCATTATATAAACCGGGGCTAGGCTAGTCGATAGAGATATACAACAATCATACCATAGGCTAGCTTCTAGGGTTTAGCCTCTACGATCTTGTGGTAGATCAACTCTTGTAATACTCATATCATCAAGATCAATCAAGCAGGAAGTAGGGTATTACCTCCATCAAGAGGGCCCGAACCTGGGTAAACATTGTGTCCCCCGCCTCCTGTTGCCATCGATCCTAGACGCACAGTTCGGGACCCCCTACCCGAGATCCGCCGGTTTTGACACCGACAGCGACAAAAATAGCAAATTGATAGGAAAATAATATGATGGAAGATAGACCCGGGGGCCATAGGTTTCACTAATGGCTTCTCTAAAGATAACATAATCTACGGTTGGTGAACAAATTACTGTCGAGCAATTGATAGAAAAGCGCATAGTTATGAGAATATCTAGGCATGATCATGTATATAGGCATCACGTCCGCGACAAGTAGACCGAAACGATTCTGCATCTACTACTATTACTCCACACATCGACCGCTATCCAAAGATGCATCTGGAGTATTAAGTTCATAAGAACAGAGTAACGCATTAGGCAAGATGACATGATATAGAGGGATAAATTCAAGCAATATGATATAAACCCGTCTTTTTATCCTCGATGGCAACAATACAATATGTGCCTTGCTGCCCCTCATCCTTTGGGAAAGGACACCGCAAGATTGAACCCAAAGCTAAGCACTTCTCCCATTGCAAGAAAGATCAATCTAGTAGGCCAAACTAAACTGATAATTCGAAGAGACTTGCAAAGATGTCAAATCATACATATAAGAATTCAGAGAAGAACCAAATATTGTTCATAGATAATCTTGATCATAAGCCCACAATTCATCAGATCTCGGCGAACACACCGCAAAAAGAATTACATCGAATAGATCTCCAAGAGAATCGAGGAGAACTTTGTATTGAGATCCAAAGAGAGAGAGAAGAAGCCATCTAGCTAATAACTATGGACCCGAAGGTCTGTTTTAAACTACTCACACATCATCGGAGAGGCTATGGTGTTGATGTAGATGCCCTCCGTGATCGATTCCCCCTCCGATGGAGCGCCGGAAAAGGCCCCAAGATGGGATCTCACGGGTACAGAAGGTTGCGGCGGTGGAAATAGTGTTTCGTGGTGCTCTTGGATGTTTTCAGGGTATATGAGTATATATAGGCGAAAGAAGTAGGTCGGTGGAGCCACGAGGGGCCCACGAGGGTTGGGGGCGCGCCTCCCTACCTCGTGGCCGCCTTGTTGCTTCCTTGACGCCCACTCCAAGTCTCCTGGATTGCGTTTGTTCCAAAAATAACTCTCCCGAAGGTTCCATTCCGTTTGATATTCCTTTTGTGCGAAACACTGAAATAGGCAAAAAACAGCAATTTGCATTGGGCCTTTGGTTAGTAGGTCAGTCCTAAAAATAATATAAAAGTGCATAATAAAGCCCATTAAACATCCAAAACAGATAATATAATAGCATGGAACAATAAAAAATTATAGATACGTTGGAGACGTATCAATATCGTCATAATTATTTGAAGTTCTATCAATTGCCCAACAGTAATTTGTTTACCCACCGTTTGCAATTTTTCTCGAGAGAAGCCACTAGTGAAACCTACGGCCCCCGGGTCTTCTTTCTCATATATTTGCTTGTGATTTTTTCCTTTGCATTTTTTCAGATCTATTAAACCAAAAATACAAAAATACTTTGTTGCACTTTATTTTATTTGTGATCTATTATTTTAATCTTCTACAATTTTCTCACGCCATTACCCGAAAGGGATTGACAACCCCTTTAACACGTCGGGTTGCGAGGTGTTGTTATTTGTGTGTAGTTGATGTTTACGTTGTGTTGCTTGGTTCTCCTACTGGTTCGATAACCTTGGTTTCTTCACTGAGGGAAATACCTACCGTCGTTGTGCTGCATCATCCCTTCCTCTTTGGGGAAATACCGACGTAGTCCTAGCAGTCAAGAGCTTTTCTGGCGCTATAGTTAGAGAGAGATCACCAAACACAAGGTCACCTACTAAGGGCCTGTTCTGATCTCATCCAACTTCACAAAACTCCAGAAAACTAGCTTCCCTAGCTAGCTTCTTGCTTCACCTGGTGATTCCCAAACGTTCGGCATCGAGCGTAGGTTCTCCCAGCGCTTGCAGCCCAGCTGGGAGCTTGCTGGGCCAGTTTGGGCTGCTTGGAGGCAGCCCAGCTTGGGCTATCAATCAAGAGGAGGAGCCCCGTATCGATTCGATCAAGGGAGTGAGGAGAGCGATATGTTCCAGAGCGTACCGGTTTGATCTGAAGGCACTTAGCGGTGGCAGCTCCATGTAAATAAGGGGAACTTCTCTTTTTCCAATCGGTGGAGCTGGGCCGACCGAGCTTCAAGCTCAGTTGCTAGAAGTTAGCTTCTTCGATCAAAAGCATTCGGGCTGGCTTCTCTCTGAAATTTTGTGAAGGTAGGAGTTGGATGAGATCGTGCTAGTCATAGTGGGTAGTAACTTAGACTAGTGACATGCATATGTTACTAGTCTATGTTACTATCATCATAGTGGGTAGTAACATAAGTGCAGTGTCATGCAAGCCTTCATTTATTATGTTGTAGACCCATTTTGCATTGGGGTGCATTATGTTACGGTAACATATTATGTTACCACAAGCACCTCTATCCTCATTAACTCCATGCCACATAAGCATATATGTCTTGGGGTGTGTTATGTTACTACCTAAGTTACTCCCACTATCGCTAGCCTCAGAATAGGCCCTAACCTAGTACAATAGTATACTGTAGCCAAAGCTGGTCCACCTTTTTAGAGCGTGGTTAATTAATATAGGCGACTCTTGCAGCGGCACATCATTTAGAGCAAGTACTCTCTTCGTAGGAACTTAAAACGCAGGAATAGGAAAAATGAAGGATTGGAGTGGCATGTCCACTCTAATCCCATAGCATTAACATAGTGTTCCCCTAAAAAAAGTGTTTGACACAAGAGAAACAAAGGAAGTGAAAAAAAAGTTGGAGTGGATGCTAGATTGCCAATTAACACATGATTACATAGGAAAAAAATCCTATAACATTCTATCCAATGAATCAAACGACCAATGTAGGAAAATTATGAGGGGGGTCTCTCCAACAGTGTTCCTTGGCTCGCACCTAGCATCATGGTGGGCGAACTTGGAGTCATTCATCTGGTACACGTGACATCTCAGATCTGGACACAGGGTGACGTACAACGTCAAGGATGATGTTGTCCTCAAAGCCGGACGTACACGGTCAAGGTCCACGGTCAATGGGGTAAGGGCGGACGCGACCTCTCATTGCGTCCGCCATCTGAAGCGGCGTCGGCCAAGGGCGCTGCCCACTGCACTACCAGTTGTACCCGCCTCCTCGTCGCATTCAAAAACCTACATCTACTAGCAAGATGCCCATGCGTTGCACGGAACATTAAGATGCATTTGTATGAGTAGTTTATCTTGTGGGAGAAAAGGATGAATGAGGGAAGGCCTTATTTGCAAATGTGGAGAGGGGTGTGGGTATCTTTTTGCAAAACTTCCATAGTTTCCTTCCTATCCGTCAGATATAAATCGGACGGCCTATATTGCAGGATGGCGGGCACACCATCATCACCAACTCTATTTTTTGTAAGAGTAGAGATAGAGAAACCCGCGTGGAATGCGAGAAACCCACTCTGGCCACACACGTCCGCTCAGGAGCAGGACGCCGGCCAAGCTCCTCCTTCCACCATTTTCTCCACTCTTTCGGCGGAAGAGCAGTTCTTCGACATAAAAGCCGCCTGGGTGGCCCACCGAACCCGGCAGTTACGAGCGAAGCAGCTCGCTGCTCCACCTACCTCGCCTTCGGAGGCAGTTGCCGCACTAAGCCAGCGCGTGGTTCCGCAGCTGGCCACTCCAATACAGCTCGAGGAATAGTGCCGACTTGCTCCATGTTGGCTTGTTGGTGAGCACGGCGGCACGGGCATTGTCGCTGCCCTCGATGTCATTGCGTCGTACAGCACCTCCAGTGCCTGCGACTGTGCCATCCGCCGTCGACGCGCGCGTAGGCGTGCCATGCAGGCAGAGTGAAAGAAGCCGCCGCGGATGTCGATGAGGTAACGACCATCACATCCCCGCCCACCTCCATCATCAAGGAGCAGTAGAACACGGGAGGCCGCCGCCGATTGTATATGTGCAAACAGGGTTGTCTATCTCCATATGGTGTCTATTTGTGCAAATGGAAGCACAAACCTCAATTTAGTGGAACCTGCTGTCAGCTGACCTCACGGTGCTCCAGGTATTCCTACATTCATAACTAGATAGAATGACTAACGCAAGATGAAATAAGCTTATTCGTATGCTGACTTGCTATTTGCAGTGTGGAACGAGCCTGTCATGTGTGGAGGAGCAAACAAGCACTCCAGCGTGCTGTCAACGCAAGATAAAAGGGACCGAGTCATTGATGGCCTAGCTGTCGAGTAGGGCTCGTGCAAACGGCGGTGCAATATTTTAGTGGAACTGCACAAAAAAGATATTGGGGTTAGTCGGACAAATTTTCTACAGCCACACAGAAGGAATTGCGCTCATCAATTGGATAGAATTTCCTCTGTGCCATCATAGGAGATCCCAAGGTGGAAATCAACTAACCACCTATAAAGTTATGCATAATCTTCCTCACGCAGGTCAGTATACCCTTCATCCAGATGATCGTGTTTTGTCATGGCAAGCTATTGATATGTTCTACTGTTTTGTGACGCCTTTTAAGTACAGTACTTTCCTATCTTTTCACATTCAGGACAATGAAGATGATTTCGGTGGAACTGCACAAAATGGCCTGATGTTGAGTGATCTCTATTACCTCCTCTGTTTGCTGCAATGTGTCACATAAATTGCAAGATGAGCCATCAAGCTAGATGTGGTGTTGCCAACATGCTCAAAGTGCACGCAAAATTGAGCAGAAAGAAGCATGCCCAGGAAACTAATGCGTGCGTAGGGAGGCCCTTTGCTCAGATAAGCATCGATCATTTTTTCTTTATTTCTACACCTTCTCACAGCTTTGTCTTGGTTATAGTCTTGTGAATAATTTAGATGCGTAAACATGCCGAACTTAAGTGCTTGTGAATGTTAGCTAGTATGCATATCATATCTTGTGAAGCTTAGTTTGAATGTTAGCGTCTCAACCTTTACAATCTATGTATATTGTGGGCATGTTATTTAACCCCTCATTTTACCGCGCTACGACCAGTGTGAGTGTCTGCATGCAGTGTACCATCCTCTAATTTGGTGGATGCCAAGCCGGCCCAAAAAGGAGCTATAACTTTTTTGAAGTTGAAAAATGTTACATATGAGGAGCCATAATTAAGATGGAGTCATCTCTTTTTTTCTTGTGAATGGGCAATAAGCTGGAGAGTGTCTCTAATGGGCTACCTCTAGTGTTAAGGGCCTCCAGTACGAAACACGGGCAGCCAATTTGGCCGATACAAAATCCTATCCATCTTAAAGCCCATTTTTTGCGAGGAAAAGACTATATTTCTTAAAGAGGGGGCGATCCCAGAAAAACCCTCCTTCCTCCTCGCTTGCACTTATACTACAGCTCGCAAGACTCTCCCGCTTCCGTCGCCCCCCAATTCCCCCCTCTCCCCATCTTCCTCACTCGTACAGAAAACCCCCGCTCACCTTCTTCCTCACTCGTACAGAAAACGCCTGCTCCTCTTCTTCCACTCCTGCAGAAAACCCTAGCCCTCCTACTTCCCCACTCGCACTGCCACTAGGCTTGTCTCTGGCTACTCTGCTCAAACCCGTGAGCTCGGCGTGAAAAAGGAGTTGGCTGGCCCCAGCGCCAAGAAGATGAGGCTTCCGCCAGCAGCGATGTCGGTTGTAGATCCCTTGCATTGGCCAGGGAGAAGCGGCGAGCCCCCGAACTCAGTAGAATCTCCGGTGGACCGCATCAGCGATCTCCCAGACGACATCCTTGGGGAGATCTTCTCGCTTCTCCCCACCAAGGATTGTTGCCGCACACAAGTCCTCTCAACTCGGTGGCGCCCTCGATGGCGCACCGCGACCCTCAATCTCGACTATCATCAGATATCTGTCCTTCCTGAATTTGATCTCCTCACAGCCATCGTCTCCTCTCACCAGCAGGGCCCCGGTCAACGCCTCTGCATCCTGACACGCTACCTACTCTCCATACCCTGCACGGTGGACGCTTGGCTGACATCCCCTAAATTCAAAAAACACCAGCAGTTTGAGTTGTACCATTACCATGAAAGTTTCATACCACGAACCGAACACCAAAAATTTGTGTCCACCCCATCATTGTCCATCTCGTGGTTTTCCTCCTCTCTCCACACTGCCACCTACGCCCGGTGCCATCTACCAGACGATCTGGTACAAATGCTTCGACTCCCACTGCTAAAAAAACTTTTGCTTGTGGTGGTTTATGTTTCGGACGCCTCACTACACAGCATCATCCACTCTAGTTCCCATGCCCTGGAGTGCTTGCTGGTTGTTTTGGAAATAAAAATCCCTATCAGTTGTCTCCAAATAAAGTTGCCTCACCGTAAAAGCATTGGAATTTGTTTTGAAGGACAACAGCTCATCATTAAAAATGCCCCTTCACTTCAAAGGTTGCTTCTTCATTGTTGTTATAAAACTTCGCAAATAACTGTCGTCTCTGCGCCCAAACTGGAGACCTTGGGTGTAATTCGTGATCCGTTTAATGATCACAACAAGTTGGTATTTGGCTTCTCACTTTTTTAGGTACCATATATTATCATCTACACATTTGTAACCATAAGCCGCATTTTTCATTTGTGCATATAAGTTTTATATGATCTTGGAATACACTTTGGGTACTAATATTATGTTATATGCTCAATGAAGAGTTCGTTCATGTATAGCCTATCAATGCTGCTGGATTCTGTCAAGATATTATATATCGGAATGTTTAGTTATAATCTAAACATAATTATTGGCTTGCTGCGATGCTTTCGATGACTGGAGAATTTTTATATAAAGGTGATGATTTCATGCACATTGAAAGCCTGTATATATTGTACTAGAATTAACCGTTCAGCTGTCGCTCTTTCGACATACTCTTTTTTTAGACCTTAAATGTTTTCAATCTTCATGTCTACTTAGGCACTAACACATGGAGAAAAACGTATAACCAATCGGTGGCGTAATAAGCACCAGGATTTTCTCAGTTCTCATGACATTCGTTTGAGGACAATAATGATGGAAGGATATGCATCCAACCAGGAAAACAGAAGCTTTGTCACATTCTTCCTATTGAATGCGAGGTTACTATTGTCCATGAGGCTTAAGTTTTTCAACAAGAGATTTCTCATGGACGGACATGTTGAACAACAAAAAAAGAAGTTTCAGGTGGACAAATGGGCTTCTTAATATTCTCGGCTTATATTTACAACCACTTTGATGCGGAGCATCCTTCCATCATCCCCATGGATTCTACACCAACACATCAAGCCCCACGTGCTATGGTAACCGAGGTGAACTCCTTCCTACTTGATATGCCTACGGACACCAACGGGACTTGGTTGCTACCTCACCAAAACATGCTATTCCTCATTAGGTACAAAGAGGAACACCACCAATAAGCTCAGTGATACGTCTCCAACGTATCTATAATTTTTGATTGTTCCATGCTATTATATTATCTCTTTTGGATGTTTATGGGATTTATTATACACTTTTATATTATATTTTGCACTAAACTATTAACTGGAGGCCCAACCCAAATTGTTGTTTTCTTGCCTATTTCAGTGTTTCGAAGAAAAGGAATATCAAACGGAGTCCAAACGGAATGAAACCTTCGGGAGAGTTATTATTGGAACGGAAGCAATCCAGAGACTTGGAGTAGGCGTCGGGAAGCTTGAGGTGGCCACGAGGCGGGAGGCGCGTCACTTTGCGGCCATGCCCCCTACCCTCGTGGGCCCCTCGTGGCTCCCCTGACCGACTTCTTTCGCCTATATATGTCCATATACCCTAAAAACATCGAGGAGCACAATAGATCGGGAGTTTCGCCGCCGCAAGCCTCTGTAGCCACCAAAAACCAATCGGGACCCTGTTCCGGCACCCTGCCGAAGGGGGGGATCCCTCACCGGTGGCCATCTTCACCATACCGGCGATCTCCATGACGAGGAGGGAATAGTTCGCCCTCGGGGCTGAGGGTATGTACCAGTAGCTATGTGTTTGATCTCTCTCTCTCTCGTGTTCTTGAGGTGATACGATCTTGATGTATCGCGAGCTTTGCTATTATAGTTGGATCTATGATGTTTCTCCCCCTCTACTCTCTTGTAATGGATTGAGTTTTCCCCTTGAAGTTATCTTATCGGATTGAGTCTTTAAGGATCTGAGAACACTTGATGTATGTCTTGCCATGCTTATCTGTGGTGACAATGGGATATTCACGTGATCTACTTGATGTATGTTTTGGTGATCAACTTATGGGTTCAATGAACTTATGCATAGGGGTTGGCACTGCGTTTTAAATCTTGACTCTCCGGTAGAAACTTTGGGGCACTCTTTGAAGTTCTATGTGTTGGTTGAATAGATGAATCTGAGATTGTTTGATGCATATCATATAATCATACCCATGGATACTTGAGGTGACATTGGAGTATCTAGGTGACATTAGGGTTTTGGTTGATTTGTGTCTTAAGGTGTTATTCTAGTACGAACTCTATGATAGATCGATCCGAAAGAATAACTTTGAGGTGGGTTCGTACCCTACAATAATCTCTTCGTTTGTTCTCCGCTATTAGTGACTTTGGAGTGACTCTTTGTTGCATGTTGAGGGATAGTTATGTGATCCAATTATGTTATTATTGTTGAGAGAACTTGCACTAGTGAAAGTATGAACCATAGGCCTTGTTTCAACGCATTGCAATATCGTTTGTGCTCACTTTTATCATTAGTTACCTTGCTGTTTTTATATTTTCAGATTACAAAAACCTATATCTGCCATCCATATTGCACTTGTATCACCATCTCTTCGCTGAACTAGTGCACTTATACAATTTACCATTGTATTGGGTGTGTCGGGGACACAGGAGACTCTTTGCTATTTGGTTGCAGGGTTGTTTGAGAGAGACCATCTTCATCCTACACCTCCCACGGATTGATAAACCTTAGGTCATCCACTCGAGGGAAATTTGCTACTGTCCAACAAACCTCTGCACTTGGAGGCCCAACAACGTCTACAAGAAGAAGGTTTTGTAGTAGACATCAAGGTCTTTTCTGGCGTCGTTGCCGGGGAGGTGAGTGCTTGAATGTATATCTTTAGATCTTACAATCGAATCTTATAGTTTCTTGTTTTATCACTAGTTTGTTTATAAAATAAAACTAAAAAAATGGAATTGAGTTTGCCTCATAAGCTTCATCTTTTTAATATCTTTTGTGAGTATAATGGAAAGGAAAATTGTGCCACGATGCTAGAAGAGGAAGTCTATAAAATGTTTGGCACTAAATCTTTGAATGATGAGCATGATTGCAATGTTGTTAGTATGAACTCTTTGAATATCCATGGTACTAATGATGATTGCACTAGTCATGATGAAAATATTTCCTATAAGCATGAAGATTTCTGTGGAGTGCATAGAGTTTGCAAATACATACCAAAAAGGGAAGATAGATTTTGTAAGAGGTGACGGTGTCCTGGACTAGAGGGTACCCACCACGTCGTCTCCCGATCAGTTAGATTGGGCCGAGGACCCCCATGGCCGTATACTCATGGGCCAGTTCGGACAGCCGATGACATGCATGAGGAAGATTCCACAAGACTTGGTGATCAAGACAAGGACTCCTCCCCACCGGCGTATTTGACTAGGACTCTTATTATCCTAGGCCTCCGGTACATTATATAAACCGAGGCCAGGCTAGTCGATGGATCATTATGACATTACTCATCATACCTTTAGGATTTAGACCACAACATATGATCTCGAGGTAGATCAACTCTTGTAACCCCTATACTCATCAAAGTCAATCAAGCAGGAAGTAGGGTATTACCTCCATCAAGAGGACCCGAACCTGGGTAAACATTGTGTCACCTGTCTCCTGTTATCATCGATCCTTAGACGCACAGTTCGGGACCCCCTACCCGAGATCTGCCGGTTTTGACACCGACAATGGTGCTTTCATTGAGTGTTCTGCTGTGTGATCGGCAATGGATCAATGGTTGGTCTGTGGATCAACTGCGACATCGGCGTCTTCATCGCCGGCTCGACTGGTCACCTCGGCTGGTACGAGGACCAGGCTTCTCTTCGGATCGTCAAGATCGGACATATGTCCTCGTCATCATGAACTCCGATCTCTATCAAGATAATGGAGGAATCATCCATGGAGCTCGGGGGCTCAACGTCAACATTGCCCTCGTGCGACCGAGCTGTCTTTCTGGACAGCGAACTCGTATCCGCCATCACCGCCTCCTTGTGTGTCGGTTTGACGATTGCTTCAGTGGAATTGAGTCTACAACAACCATGCAAAATTTCGTCGAGTTCCGATGGAGGAATCTCCGGCAATCTACGATATCTTAGGAGCCACATCAAATCGGGCGGGAATACGGGCGAGTTTAGGGCGTGGTCTCCAGCACCTAGCTCGGACGTCCTTTGGAAGATCCAACCATTGATCGGCTGCGGAATTCCTATATCTACCACCCCTCAAAATTTCAGCTCGATCTGACCGTCCAAACTCCGGGAAACCTTCCGATTAGTGCATCACTTTTCGGATCTGTTTTCTGCGCGAATACGGATCCTACCAGAATTCATGTTTCTTTATGAACGTGATATTGGACAACCTTTTTAAAGGAATTTTCTTCTATGGTATTGTGCGTTGTTTTTAACACGTGCCCATAAAAGTTTAAGCCTTCTTTGAGACACTCTTCACCATCGCGCTGGTGTCACACCAGTCCGGTAACATTGCTCCACGTCTGCCGACCTGCGCTAGACAGATCGTCGCTTCATCTAGCCGAGCCTAACCTTATCGGATCATCAGTTCGGCATCGCGAAGGATAAATCATCACCAACACCATCGCCCCACGGATTGCACGGGTCAGGCGCGCAGACATCGCCGCTCAGTCACTTCATCAATCCGGCATTGACCGCATCACAAACCGGGGACTTTGCTATTTCTTCATCAACATACTCCGGTGACTTCGGCGTCACCAGCCGACCAGCTTTGTCACGTTAGCTGGACCGAGGGCTTTGCCTTGGCGAGCCCACCTTTGCCAGCATCGCCATGTCGTCGCTTTATCGCCCATCAGGCAATGGGTGTGCGGATCGAGTCCCAATTTTGGGAGTAACCTTTTTTCAGATTGCTACAACACATAAACCAGGTGCTATTAATCGTAGTATTTTTTCTTGCTTGGGTTTATTTTCCCCAAGGAATTATTACTATGGTTTGTTTCATCATCTGTACATAGGTCTATCAAATGGTGGCCGCATTAACAACGGTCGTGTGGTGGTTTGGTCAGTTTCCATATACAGTTCGGTGAATGCCGCATCTGGAACTCGGACCGGCCTGCGAATTCTGGCTTGGCCACGCCTTCACCGCGTCAAGCCGACGCCCTGCATCGACATGACTTCAGCGACAGGCCACATCTCTTTCAATAAATTATTTTTGCGAAAAGCAATTATCCTTTTTGGACCGCACTATTTTATGTGTGTAGGTGATCGACTTCGACTGCATCACGCGGTCACTTTGGCAAGCCGACGTCGTTGTCCCAATCGGCTCGCGTGATCACCTTGTTGGTCGAATCACCATACCGACATGTTCGGTTGCCTCGGTGACTTCGGCATCGCTGAGAGAGCTCTACCTCATCGAGTGTTCGGCATACGGGCCATATTTCTTTTATTACTCACGTTGCGTAAATTGTTAATTATGCAACAATTTTTTTATTATTCCTATCATCTTCGGCTTGCACTATTTTCTGTGCACAGGTAAAGGATGTGGGTCGGGCAGCGCTGTCACCTCGGCGTACCGACGTACCATGTCACCTCGGCTGGACCGAGGGATTCGTCATTACTTCATTAAGCCATGCCGGGGACTGCGGCGTCACACTGTCGGCCTGCATTGGCCGTGCTATGTCGCCACTTCGGAGTGAACGAGCTCTTCACTCCGCCACCTCGGGACTGGCTTGGGGGTGGGGACCTTGTCCCGCTGTAAGCTCGGGCCATGCGTCGACACCGAGCACATTAACCAGCTAAGTCGCTTCCATGCTTAAATACCTTCAGTTTTAAATTTCGTTCGGCTCGACCAAGCATTATGCTTTTTGACAAAAAGTCATTTGCGAAAAACTTTCTTTGTCAAAACCTTGTTTGTTGCAAGCAAATTCAAATACCCGTTTACTTGGGGGCTTCCTTTATGAAGCCTTTTCCTCTTGCATATGACTATACTTGTATGGCTTCGTTCCTTGTTCGTGTATTACGCCACAATATGCACCATGTTGACTTAAGTGTTCCGTAATCTGGGTTGCCTAGCTCCTGTGTTTACCCCTACGTTCCCGATTGTTCGGCTAGGGAGTAAAGGGAGCACCTCTGTGATTGTCACGATCGGGTCATCCGCGCTCGGACCTCAGACTGGGTGAAGCCGAAAGCTAGCACTCTTATTGTTTTCAATCATGGTTGGCACACAACGAAACTCATGAGTACAAAAAATCTATTGACAAGTCTCATAGTAACAATGAGCAACCGAAGAAAGGTATCGGTGGAGGTACTATTTTCTTCGAAGATACTTTTTACACTTCGTCAGTAATATAGCATAAGTTCCCTGAGCGCGCTTTGTTTGTTACAGCCTTATGGCCTGATTGCCTGGTTATCGGAAACACCGTCGATATTCTCGACAGGTGGAGTACATAACACTTTTCGGCCCTTGGCCGAAGAGGGAGAAGCCGACGGTCGGTTAAGACGCGTTTAAAGTTCGGGTGAACACAGATATGATATAAGTACTTCAGTACATACAATCATTATACATAAAATTCTTTTACCCAAGTCACTTGGGGGCTCTTAAATTAGTATGAGCTGTTTTTCTTCTTAGTCGTTGCAAAGTCTTTTTCTATCACTGCCTTCTTGACGCAAGTGTGTGCTCAATAGCCGGATAGCCTTGCTTCGCTCTAAAGCTGCTCTAGTTTAGTTTGCTAAAATAGCCTTGGAGAAGCACTCCGCCTTCAGGATAAGGAGGTTGAAGCCGTCGGCTGACCCGCTTGAAGTCTTGAGATCAGATGTATCACATTAATGCACAACAGAAACGCAAAAATTTTAAGACCAATTTTTGGATTGGCGCCGAACACTTGATCTAGTTCGGACTTCAAGTTTTTTTTGGTTTTCCAAGCCTATGGCACTTTTAAACTATTTGAGTGTTTCCAGCATAAGTCTCGCAGTGCAACGCCAGACACCTTTAGAGATTCGGCAAAAACATTCTCGGATATTGCTATATATGCATTGGTTTCGAATTGTGTCTTCGGTCAATAGTTGGGTTGCCTGGCTCCTGTGCTTGCCTCCTACATTCCGCTTTGTTCGACTTGGTGTGCAAAGGGAGAACCACTGCGATTGTGCTTCCAGCTCGCATGGTTAAGCACCTCAATGGAGAAAGCCGAAAATTGACTGTCACAATAAGCGTAAGCTGGTCAGCGATCCGATGACTATGTTAAATGACGGGCAGTTCATAACATTGGCCGAAGTGTTTACAACTTGACCTCGGATGTCACCGAACACTAATCAGGGGCTCATAGCTAGCTTCCCCATTTTAAAGCTCCTATGACTAAGTGAAAGTTATAAAGCCCGCATATCTGATTGCCTCGTTTCCGCTTACACAACCGCCTTCGGGCACCGAGACGTCGACTAAGGGTTGTCTTGTTATTGCGGAGACACCCTGCGTAGTATCTACAAAGGGGTAGAAGCCGATGATGGGCCACTTTCAACTGATAAACGGCCGCAACACAGTCAAAATAAAAATATCATCGTCATTTGTATTTAATATACAAGGGCTGCCTTCCGTAATCATTGTTATAAAGCCATAAATATGCATCAATTTGACTTAGATTTTGGCCAAGCTGGGTTGCCTGTCTCCTGTGCTTACCCCTACGTTCCCGATTGTTCGGCTAGGTGGTAGAGGGAGCACCTCTGTGATTGTTACTACCGGGTCATCCGAGTTAGTACCTCAGACTGGGTGAAGCCGAAAGCTAGCAATCTTAAAGGATCACATTGGTCGGCAACGAGGGAAGTAAATTTTTTGGTTCATTAATACCATAGAGTTCGGGAACTTTCGCCAAACTAAATCCTCAATATTTTCATCCCACATTGATCAGAGGTGAGTTTTCATGATCATGATAAGCATGATGACCCAAAGAAAGGAACCGATAGCGGGACTATTTTCTTTGGAAGATGTTTCTTACGTTAAAACCTAATATAACATATCTCTTCGTGTACCTTTGTTTATAAAACCGTATGACCGGATTGCCTTGTTTGCCGTAAAACTTTGCCCTTGTAAAGGCTTTATAAAGTAGGACAAACATTCCCCGGCTACTGGCCGAGGAGGTTGAAGTCGATGGTCGGTCAACAAAGTTTTGTACAATGCGGATCTGAGCATTAATGATATAAAGTACTTGGATACATAGAATCATTACACATAAAAATTGCGAGTAAAATCCTTTTACTGCATTCCATCTTTTAAACCCCTTGGGGCCTACCTTGGCGAGCTCGGATTTCGACCAGCTCTAAGCTCTTTTAAGTGATCTTTATTCTCTTTCCGAGAAGTTTGTGTTAAACACAACAATTTTTTTTGTCAAACGGACTTCGATCCTTAATTCGGCCACCCGTGCCCACATTAAGGCTTGGGGGCTACTAGGCTTTGCGCTCATTATTTACAAATATTAAAGGGGCACATCGATCCCCTGATCTAGTGTTGCCACCCGACCAATGGCTCGGGGGCTACTGCATTGCCCATTCAATGCAGAAAATTCAAAGTGCTCAGTGTTCGGCATAACCGAACTATGACAAGTACGTCTTCGGACGACAATAAGTACCATATGGGAATTATCCAGCATCAAGCTGATATATCACGACGACTTCTCATGGCCCTCTCTCAGGGGCCTGACCGCTGATCACTGTTACCTCTAATATATTACAGTGTGTTTCTATTCCTATGTATGTTGCGAGCTAGGAGTTGATCCTCAGGCCGATTTCATGACCTGAGTCTCAGAATCTACTAGGATCAGCGGTTCCATATTTTCCTTCAGGTGCATCTCGGATTTTAGGCCAACAAACACCTTGAAGGCTACTGGCAATACATGTTGATAGCAAATAAATTTACATGCATCGGAAATAAAATCCGTAAACAATCAGCCCAAGCCCGAGGTGGTGCATCACCTCGGAAGCAGTCCGGCATAAAGCTCGGATGCAAGTTGCTGGCTCTATAGAGGGAATTTTCGGCATTAAGCTCGGCTAACTTCCTTTAAACTTCTTCAAGCCAAGGTGATCTATGACACCTCGTATACAGTCCGGCGTTGGAGCTCGGATACAGTCCGGCGTTGGTGCTCGGCTGCAAAAGATACCTCGAAATGCAGTCCGGCGTTGGAGCTCGGATGCAAGAGGACACCGCCGCCCGGGAACAACTTCGAACCCGAGGTGGGCGTAAAAATAACAAGGCATTGATAAAAGATGATAACTTAAAGGGGTTCCTCGGATACCCGACATATAAACCCTTCGGATTTACTTCGGCGATGCTCAAGATCGAAGGTAAGAAGATTTGTTGAACCTGTTTTCAAGACCGACGACTGAAGATCAAGAACAGTTCGGAAGAATCGAGGAGCGTCCCCAACTTGATGACCGGTTCAAGGGGCTACTGACGGTGTCCTGGACTAGAGGGTACTCACCATGTCGTCTCCCGATCAGTTAGATTGGGCCGAGGACCCCCATGGCCTTATACTCATGGGCCAGTTCGGACAGCCGATGACATGCATGAGGAAGATTCCACAAGACTTGGTGATCAAGTCAACGACTCCCCCCCACCGGCGTATTCGACTAGGACTCTTTTTATCCTAGGCCTCTCGTACATTATATAAACCGAGGCCAGGCTAGTCGATAGATCATTATGACATTACTCATAATACCTCTAGGGTTTAGACCACAACATATGATCTCGAGGTAGATCAACTGTTGTAACCCCTATACTCATCAAAGTCAATCAAGCAGGAAGTAGGGTATTACCTCCATCAAGAGGGCCCGAACCTGGGTAAACATCGTGTCCCCTGTCTCCTGTTAACATCAATCCTTAGACGCACAGTTCGGGACCCCCTACCCGAGATCTATCGGTTTTGACACCGACAAGAGGCACAAGTACTTTGAAACGAAATGGTTTCAAGAGAGGCTAGATGTTTGTGCTAAAAATTTAAATTTTCTTAGCCGTACTTGTGAACTTTGCAATGAACGTGATCATTTCAGTACCCAATGCAAATTGTTTCATGATCGTATCGTGTCCAAAAATTGTGATGACTTGATTTCCCTTACACAGCATAATGAACTTAGTTTGCTATTGGGTTATGAAGAAATGAAATGTATAACTAAGGTTATTCCAGAATTTGCCCTTGATAGAGTTCTTGATTTTGATCTAGAGGAAATTTATATGTATTGTGCGGTGAATTCCATTGAAAACCCTTATATTTCCAATTACATAAAGAAAAGAAAACAAATAGAGGATGAAGAGAATACTAATGAAAGGGAAGAGACTTCCCAATATTCTCCTATTATTTCTTATGATGAATCAGGTAACGAGGAGGAGCCTTCTATTCAACCAATCTTGTTAATAAGGAGCTCCAAAAAGAGGATTGAACCCACACATAATGTGAAGAAGAAAAATAAAAGACGGAGAAGCAAAGGTAGAAAGGTATCTCTCCCAAATGATGTTGCTCCTATTACCCATTGTGATGATGATAATTGCTATACTATTGGTGCTATCCATACTATTGATGAGGAGAGTGATTATGCTTATGATATGAAAAGGCCCAAGCTTGGGGATGCTATGTTTGATGAATATGATGTTTTTGAGAATATATTTGCTGCAATTAATGTTTGTCCCAAGCTTGGGGATGTTACGCTTAATGAAGATGATATTTTTAGTCTCCCAAGTTTTGATATGCAAATTTATAATGATGATAGCATGCCTCCTACTTATGATGATTATAATTATGGAAGTGGATTTGGAGAGGTCATGATTTTATTTAGTAATGATTCCACTATCTTGGAAGAGGTTTCCATTGATTATGATGAGAACAAAGTTGCTACTTATGATGATTATTGTGATGAAACTTATGTTATACAAAGTAGTGACGATTATATTTATAAAACTTATCATGATTATGATTACCCTTTTTCCGAACATTACTCTTTTAATGTGGAAACAATTTATAGTATTCGGGTTTCTTATGATTCTCCCACTATTCCGAATGAGAAGAATTTTGCTTATGTGGAGAGTAGTAAATTTTCTATGCTTTTAGATCATGAAAAGAATGCTTTAGGTGTTGGTTATATTGTTGAATTCATTCATGATGCTACTGAAAATTATTATGAGGGAGGAATATATGCTTGTAGGAATTGCAATAATATCAAGTTTCCTCTCTATGTGCAATAATATATGCTTGTTTTGCCTTCCTATGCTAGTTGATTATTATTCCCATAAGTTGTTTGCTCAAAAAATCCCTATGCATAGAAAGTGGGTTAGACTTAAATGTGCTAGTCATATTCTTCATGATGCTCTCTTTATGTTTCAATTCTTATCTTTTATGTGAGCATCATTGAAATCATCATGCCTAGCTAGGGCGTTAAACGTTAGCGCTTGTTGGGAGGCAACCCAATTTTATTTTAGTTTCTTGCTTTTTGGTTCTGTTTAGTAATAAATAAATCATCTAGCCTCTGGTTAGATGTGGTTTTATGTTTTAATTAGTGTTTGTGCCAAGTAAGACCTATAGGATCTTCTTGGATGATAATTATTTTATCTTGCTCAAAATTCCAGAAACTTTCTGTTCACGAAAACAATTGTTTAAAATCACCAAACGTGATAAAATACTGATTCCAATTGCATCAGATCAATAATAAAATTATGTAGGTCGTCCTATTTTGGTAGATTTTTCTGAGTTCCAGAAGTTTGTGTTAGTTACAGATTACTACAGACTGTTATGTTTTTGACAGATTCTGTTTTTCTTGTGTTGTTTGCTTATTTTGATGACTCTATGGCTAGTAAAATAGTTTATAAACCATAGAGAAGTTGGAATACAGTAGGCTTAACACCAATATAAATAAAGAATGAGTTAATTACAATAAGTATGTGAGTTCTTTATGACTAATGTTGAGTCCATGGATTATACGCACTCTCACCGTTCCACCATTTCTAGCATCTCTAATACCGCGCACCTTTCGGCGGTATCAAACACCCACCATATACCTTCCTGAAAACAGCCACCATACCTACCTATCATGGCATTTCCATAGCCATTCCGAGATATATTACCATGCAACTTACCACTATTCCATTTATTATGACACACTTCATCATTGTCATATTGCTTTGCATGATCATGTAGTTGACATCGTATTTGTGGCAAAGCCACCTTTCATAATTCTTTCATACATGTCATTCATGAGTCATTGCATATCTCGGTGCTCCGCCGGAGGCATTCACATAGAGTCATATTTTTGTTCTAAGTATTGAGTTGTAATTCTTGAGTTGTAAGTAAATAAAAGTGTGATGATCATCATTATTAGAGCATTGTCCCAGTGAGGAAAGGATGATGGAGACTATGATTCCGCCACAAGTCGGGATGAGACTCCGGACAAAAAATAGAAAACAAAAAAAATTAAGAAAAGAGGCCAAAAAAAGAGAAGGCCCAAAAAAACAAAAAATGAGAGAAAAAGAGAGAAGGGACAATGCTACTATCCTTTTACCACACTTTTGCTTCAAAGTAGCACCATGATCTTCATGATAGAGACTCTCCTATGTTGTCACTTTCATATTCTAGTGGGATTTTTACATTATAGAACTTGGCTTGTATATTCCAATGATGGGCTTCCTCAAAATGCCCTAGGTCTTCGTGAGCAAGCGAGTTGGATGCACACCCACTTAGTTTCTTTTGTTGAGCTTTCATACACTTATAGCTCTAGTGCATCCATTGCATGGCAATCCCTACTCACTCACATTGATATCTATTAATGGGCATCTCCATAGCCCGTTGATACGCCTAGTTGATGTGAGACTATCTTCTCCTTTTTGTCTTCTCCACAACCACCATTCTATTCCACCTATTGTGCTATGTCCATGACTCACGCTCATGTATTGCGTGAAGATTGAAAAAGTTTGAGAACATCAAAAGTATGAAACAATTGCTTGGCTTGTCATCGGGGTTGTGCATGATTAAATACTTTGTGTGATGAACATAGAGCATAGCCAGACTATATGATTTTGTAGTGATAGCTTGCTTTGGCCATATTATTTTGAGAAGAGATGATTGCTTTGTTTGTATGCTTGAAGTATTATTGTTTTCATGTCAATATTAAACTTATGTTTTGAATCTTATGGATCTGAATATTCTTGCCACAATAAAGAAGATTACATTGATAAATATGTTAGATAGCATTCCACATCAAAAATTTTGTTTTTATCATTTACCTACTCGAGGACGAAAGGTGAATTAAGCTTAGGGATCTTGTCGTCTCCAACGTATCTATAATTGTTTATTGTTCCATGCTATTATATTATTTGTTTTGGATGTATATGGGCTTTATTATACACTTTTATATTATTTTTGGGACTAACCTATTAACCAGAGTCCAAACGGAATATCAAACGGAGTCCAAACGGAATGAAACCTTTGGGAGAGTTATTTTTGGAACGGAAGCAATCCAAGAGACTTGGAGTAGACGTCAGGGAAGCTTCGAGGTGGCCACGAGGCAGGGAGGCGCACCTGCCCCCCTGGGCGCGTCCCCCACCCTCGTGGGCCCCTCGTGGCTCCCCTGACCGACTTCTTTAGCCTATATATGTCCATATACCCTCAAAACATCGAGGAGCACAATAGATCGGGAGTTCCGCCGCCGCAAGCCTCTGTAGCTACCAAAAACTAATCGGGACCCTGTTCCCTTACCCTGCCGGAGGGGGGATCCCTCACCGGTGGCCATCTTCATCATCCCGGCGATCTCCATGACGAGGAGGGAGTAGTTCACCCTCGGGGCTGAGGGTATGTACCAGTAGCTATGTGTTTGATCTCTCTCTCGTGTTCTTGAGGTGATACGATCTTGATGTATCGTGAGCTTTGCTATTATAGTTGGATCTTATGTTGTTTCTACCCCTCTACTCTCTTGTAATGGATTGAGTTTTCCCCTTGAAGTTATCTTACCGGATTGAGTCTTTAAGGATTTGAGAACACTTGATGTATGTCTTGTCATGCTTATCTGTGGTGACAATGGGATATTCACGTGATCTACTTGATGCATGTTTTGGTGATCAACTTGCGAGTTCAATGAACTTATGCATAGGGGTTGGCACACGTTTTTGTCTTGACTCTCCGGTAGAAACTTTGGGGCACTCTATGAAGTTCTATGTGTTGGTTGAATAGATGAATCTGAGATTGTTTGATGCATATCGTATAATCATACCCACAGATACTTGAGGTGACATTGGAGTATCTAGGTGAAATTAGGGTTTTGGTTGATTTGGGTCTTAAGGTGTTATACTAGTACGAACTCTATGATAGATCGATCCGAAAGAATAACTTTGAGGTGGTTTCGTACCCTACAATAATCTCTTCGTTTGTTCTCCACTATTAGTGACTTTGGAGTGACTCTTTGTTGCATGTTGAGGGATTGTTATGTGATCCAATTATGTTATTATTGTTGAGAGAACTTGCACTAGTGAAAGTATGAACCCTAGGCCTTGTTTCAACGCATTGCAATAACGTTTGTGCTCACTTTTATCATTAGTTACCTTGCTGTTTTTATATTTTCAGATTACAAAACCTATATCTACCATCCATATTGCACTTGTATCACCATCTCTTACGCGAACTAGTGCACCTATACAATTTATCATTGTATTGGGTGTGTTGGGGACACAAGAGACTCTTTGATATTTGGTTGCAGGGTTGTTTGAGAGAGACCATCTTCATCCTACGCCTCTCACGGATTGATAAACCTTAGGTCATCCACTTGAGGGAAATTTGCTATTGTCCTACAAACCTATGCACATGGAGGCCCAACAACGTCTACAAGAAGAAGGTTGTGAAGTAGACATCACTCAGGAGCATCACCAAGGAGAAGGAGGACCACCCCAAGGCCACATGATGCAAGACGGAGCACTACAACAGCTGGACAGGAAGTCCTAGGCGACCCCGTGCGCACTGGCCCCGGAGACCCCGTGCCCACGGACCATCCAGGGAGTTGCCGCTGGAGCACCCCGTGCGCACAGGCGTGTACCATGCCCAGGGGACCCCCGTGTGCATGGGCCCAACTTACCCCATGCGCATGGGCCCTACAGGGTGGCCGGCTGATACGGGCTGTTGGGCCTCCACTCTACATCCACTTCATCCCCTACCTACCCAAGCCTATTGAAGGAAATATGCCCTAGAGGCAATAATAAAGTTGTTATTTATATTTCCTTAGATCATGATAAATGTTTATTATTCATGCTAGAATTGTATTAACCAGAAACTTAGTACATGTGTGAATACATAGACAAACAGAGTGTCACTAGTATGCCTCTACTTGACTAGCTCGTTAATCAAAGATGGTTAAGTTTCCTAGCCATAGACATCAGTTGTCATTTGATGAACGGGATCACATCAGTAGAGAATGATGTGATTGACTTGATGCATTCCGTTAGCTTAGCACTTGATCATTTAGTATGTTGCTATTGCTTTCTTCATGACTTATACATGTTCCTATGACTATGATATTATGCAACTCCTGAATACCGGAGGAATACTTTTTGTGCTATCAAACGTCACAACGTAACTGGGTGATTATAAAGATGCTGTACAGGTGTCTCTGATGGTGTTTGTTGAGTTGGCATAGATCGATATTAGGAGTTGTCACTCCAATTGTTGGAGAGGTATCTCTGGGCCCTCTCGGTAATGCACATCACTATAAGCCTTGCAAGCAATGTGACTAATGAGTTAGTTGCGGGATGATGCATTATGGAAAGAGTAAAGAGACTTGCCGGTAACGAGATTGAACTAGGTATTGAGATACCGACGATCGAATCTTGGGCAAGTAACATACCAATGACAAAGGGAACAACATATGTTGTTATGCGGTTTTACTGATAAAGATCTTCGTAGAATATGTGGGTGCCAATAAGAGCATATGGTTCCGCTATTGGTTATTGACTGGAGACGTGTCTCGGTCATGTCTACATAGTTTTCGAACCCGTAGGGTTCGCACGCTTAACGTTCGGTGACGATCGGTGTTATGAGTTTATGTGTTTTGATGCACCGAAGGTTGTTCGGAGTCCCAGGTATGATCACGGACATGACGAGGAGTCTTGAAATGGTCGAGACATAAAGATTGATATATTGGACGGCTATATTCACCGGAAGTGTTCCGGGTGATTTCGGAGAAAATCGGAGTGCCGGATTGTTACCGGAACCCCCCCGGCGAACTAGTGGGCCTAGATGGGCCTTAGTGGAGAGAGAGGGGGGCGGCCAGGGCAGGTCACGCGCCCCCTCCCCCTTGAGTTCGAATTGGACTAGGAGGGCGGCGGCGCCCCCCTTTTTCCTTCCCCTCTCCTACTCCTTCCTTCCCCCTCCTAGTAGGACTAGGAAAGGAGGAATCCTACTCCTACTAGGAGGAGGATTCCTCCCCTCCTTGGCGCGCCCTAGGGCCGGCCGGCCTCCCCCTTGCTCCTTTATATACGGGGGCAGGGGGCACCCTAGAACACACAACAGAGAACTGTCTTAGCCGTGTGCGGTGCCCCCCTCCACTATAATCCACCTCGGTCATATTGTCGTAGTGCTTAGGCGAAGCCCTACACTAGTAACTTCATCATCACTGTCATTGCACCGTCGTGCTAATGAAGCTCCCCCTCGACACTCAGCTGGATCGAGAGTTCGTGGGACGTCACCGAGTTGAACGTGTGCAGATCGCGGAGGTACCGTACTTTCGGTAGTAGGATCGGTCGGATCGTGAAGACGTACGACTACATCAACCGTGTTATTATAACGCTTCCGCTTACGGTCTACAAGGGTATGGACTACACTCTCCAGCTCATTGATATGCATCACATAGATCTTGCGTGATCGTAGGAATTTTTTGAAATTACTGCGTTCCCCAACAGTGGTATCAGAACCAGGTTTATGCGTAGATGTTATATACACGAGTAGAACACAACTGAGTTGTGGACGATAATAGTCATACTGCTTACCAGCATGTCATACTTTGATTCGGCGGTATTGTTTGATGAAGCGGCCCGGACCGACATTACGTGTACGCTTACACGAGACTGGTTCTACCGACGTGCTTCGCACACAGGTGGCTGGCGGGTGATAGTTTCTCCAGCTTTAGTTGAATCGAGTGTGGCTACGCCCGGTCCTTGTTGAAGGTTAAACAACACAGTTGACGAAAAATCATTGTGGTTTTTATGCATAGGTAAGAACGGTTCTTGCTCAGCCCGTAGCAGCCACGTAAAACTTGCAACAACAAAGTAGAGGACGTCTAACTTGTTTTTGCAGGGCATGTTGTGATGTTTCATGGTCAAGACATGATGATAAATTTTATTATGAGATGATCATGTTTTGTAACGGAGTTATCGGCAACTGGCAGGAGCCATATGGTTGTCGCTTTATTGTATGCAATGCAATCACCCTGTAATTGTTTTTACTTTATCACTAAGCGGTAGCGATAGTCATAGAAACAATATTTGGCGAGACGACAACGATGCTACGATGGAGATCAAGGTGTCGCACCGGTGACGATGGTGATCATGACGGTGCTTTGAAGATGGAGATCAAAGGCACAAGATGATGGCGGCCATATCATATCACTTATATTGATTGCATATGATGTTTATCCTTTATGCATCATATTTTGCTTTGATTGACAGTAGCATTATAAGATGATCTCTCACTAAATTTCAAGGTACAAGTGTTCTCCCTGAGTATGCACCATTGCGAAAGTTCGTTGTGCCGAGACACCATGTCATGATCGGGTGTGATAAGCTCTACGTTCATATACAACGGGTGCAAGCCAGTTTTGCACACGCAGAATACTCGGGTTAAACTTGATGAGCCTAACATATGCAGATATGGCCTCGGAACACTGAGACCGAAAGGTCGAGCGTGAATCCTATAGTAGATATGATCAACATAGTGATGTTCACCATTGAAAACTACTCCATCTCACGTGATGATCGGACATGGTTTAGTTGATTTGGATCACGTGATCACTTAGATGATTAGAGGGATGTCTATCTAAGTTGGAGTTCTTAAGTAATATGATTAATTGAACTTTAATTTATCATGAACTTAGTACCTGATAGTATTTTGCATGTCTATATTGTTGTAGATAGATGGCTTTGTCTTTGTTGTTACATTGAATTTTAATGCGTTCCTAGAGAAAGCTAAGTTGAAAGATGAAGGTAGCAACTACACGCATCGGGTCCAGAATTTGAGGATTATCCTCATTGCTGCACAGAAGAATTACGTCCTGGAAGCACCGCTAGGTGCAAGACCCTACTGCAGGAGCAACACCGAACGTTGTGAACGTCTGGCTGAGCAAAGCTGATGATTACTCGATAGTTCATTGTGCCATACTTTACGGCTTAGAACCGGGACTTCACGACGTTTTGAACGTCATGGAGCATATGAGATGTTCCAGGAGTTGAAGCTAATATCTCAAGCAAATGCCTGGATTGAGAGATAGGAAGTCTCCAATAAGTTATATAGCTGCAAGATGGAGGAGAATAGTTCTGTCAGTGAGCATATACTCAAAATGTCTGGGTATAACAATCACTTGATTCAACTGGGAGTTAATCTTCCTGATGATAGTGTCATTGACAGAATTCCTCAATCACTGCCACCAAGCTACAAGAGCTTCGTGATGAACTATAATATGCAAGGGATGAACAAGACAATTCACGAGCTCTTCGCAATGCTAAAGGCTGCAGAGGTAGAAATCAAGAAGGAGCATCAAGTGTTGATGGTCAACGAGACCACCAGTTTCAAGAAAAAGGGTAAAGGGAAGAAGGGGAACTTCAAGAAGAACGGCAAGCAAGTTGCTGCTCAAGTGAAGAAGCCCAAGTCTAGACCTAAGCCTGAGACTGAGTGCTTCTACTACAAAGGGACTGGTCACTGGAAGCGGAACTACCCCAAGTATTTAACGGATAAGAAGGATGGAAAGCTGAACAAAGGTATATGTGATATACATGTTATTGATGTTGTAGCGACCCGACCTCAGACGGTCAATCCTCTGTGTATCCGTGCCATCCACAGATCGATATCTTTGGCACACACAGTACATCAATGTATATATCAAAGTGCAATCACATGTATAAATAACGTAAAACTGATATATACCTCATAATACTCAATGGAAACATTCAAGCGGGTGTGGAGTCCCATCAACGCCATCGGCAGGTTGAGTGTAGACCGTAACCACTGTATCGTAACTCTTACTCGTCGAAGAAAGTATACGCAACATGATACGTTGCAGCCGTGTAGGTCGATACATTGAATGTACCGGCAAGATCACAACATGAATAAACAGATGGTAAAACTATACTATATGCAAATTTGGCTTTGTGGCTCTGTATCTGAGTTTTGTTTTGCGTAAAAGCTGGTTTTATTTTCCCTACGTCAAAGGAATAAATGAAGTCTGTACTATGGAGTTTTCTATCATGACATGGTTCCGTAACCGATGTCTCATAGCCCAAAATCATCATAAGTTGCCCACAATTAAGTTATCAATCTGGTGTTGAGAGTTCCGAGATAGATCCAAGTCCGTGAGGCTCAAATTGTCCGTAATCGGGGACACGGCTAATCGATTAGGTTTAAACCCTCTGCAGAGGTTTGTACACTTTACCCGCAAGATTCGATCCCTCTTTTTACGTTCTCGCACTTGAGGTGTTTGAGAACAAGCTGACGAAACATGGTCTTAGAAGAGTTTCCACGACCCTTTGTCCGGTTCTCATCCAATCCTACCGTAGTTCTACATCTGCTAGCACCATCCCAGTTAAGAGTCACAACTAAGGTCAACCAAGCCAGAGCCCATATTGACTTGCGGTTGCGCAGGTAAGCTTCCGGGCATGAAGTATTCTTCCGTCTCTTTGAGTCTGGGTGAAGCTTTACGCAAGATGTCATGGCGCTTCTCCATGCATCCCGGCCAACCTTTGGATTCTCCGGGGTGCCCGTCAACCGTCCTTCACCCGAGTGTGTATTGAATTCTTGTCTCGAGTCTTGAAGTCTTGAGGTCTTGAAGATGCAGTCCTTGCAGATTCCATCATGGAGTTGTCGTCATTGGCGTAGATCCTCCATTCTCACACCACTCCCGAGCACTCATACCAACCCGTCTACTATAGAGTAGAATTAAAATAAATAACGTCACGGGCTTGTTAACAGGGGTGATGGGTTCCTACCTCATGCATACTACTCAACTACAAGGATTGAATGTCACTCTTTGGAGGGATTGTCATGAAGATGGCACTAGATGCAATAAAACACATAGGTATGAAAAACATGGTCAAAGTGAACTTGCCTTCTTGACGATCTTGAAAACTAGGGACTCGTGGTAGCAAGCTTCGCACTCCGGAAATTCTACCGAGGCAAACAACAATCATAATAAGCACACAACATATGACCACTTAACATAATAGCATGCTAACATAACACACAAAGCACTTGAACCAAAACCCAAAGAAAAACTCAAAGAAATCCAACTCAAAAGTTTTCCCATATCCGACAACAATCAAGAAATAGTTTTGCACTACAAAATTTTTCTTAACAGAACCTAAGCATGGGTTTTTTCAAATTAACAGAAAAGAATTCATCAAGCAACTAGGAGCAAAAGGAATCACATTAAAAGCTATTATAAAACTCCTATTAGGCCTAAAGCAAATTCTAGTAAGAAAAATAAAATAAAAGTTTTATTTATTATAAATAAAAGTTCATGCTCTAAAGTTACAGAAACTAACCAAGAATAATCTATCCCTCATGAAAAATAAATTTATTTGCTAAGTAAAATAATAGGAAAACAGTAGCTGGTTAATTAATTAAGAATAACATGATTCTGATTAAAACTAATTTTTTATTAATCCTAAAATGCCCAAATAAATTCCTACGGTTAGGCAATGTCAAAACAAAGTTGTGACAAAAGAATCATTAAAAATAATATTCCAAACTCATTTTATAGCAGATTTACCATTCTGTCTAAATCTAAAATAAAGCAATTTTAAATAATTTTAACATGGCTAATTATATTTTCTACAGAAACTACAATAAATTTGCAAACCAACAAAAAAGAATCACTTAAAAATATTAAGTAGATTAAAAGATATGAATTTTACAAAACTGAAACTATTCTGTTAAAACAGAAAACTAAAAATAAAACTAAAACGAAAACTGGGCTAATGGGCCTATATAACGCTTCGGCGTAATATAACTAAACTACGCACGCGGAATAAAACCGAGTCGGCCCGGTCTAATCTAACCTAACTAAAACCAAACTAAATCGGAATAAAAACCGGTTCACTAAAAACTAACCTAATAAAACCATACCCCTTCGGGGGATCTAATCCTAACCCTAGAAAACAGATCGGACGGCGGGGAGGTGCTCCGGTGATTTACCGGACGGCGACGACGACGGCGGCTCTCGGGCGAAGTGCTCGGCGACTCGGTGGTGGGCGGCGGAGGTCTCCGGCGGTTGATGACGGCGAGGGGTTGGTTTGGTGGGGTCGATGGAGCTCGGGGTGGCAGGGCGTCGGCGACGGAGTTAGTGGCGGCGGCGCTGGTGCTCCGTGGCGTCTGGCGAGAGGGAGAGGTCGGGCGAGGGGCGAGGCAGGCGGGGGGGTTCATATAGAGGCGACTTGGGCGAGGCGGATCGGGAGGATCGGGAGGAGATCCGGGGATCACGGGATTCAGTGAGTGTGAGTTTATGGGCGAGGAAGGAGAAGGTGGTGAGGTCCACCCATCGGTGAGAGAGGAGAGGAGTCAGGGCGGGCGACCAGTGCGGAGGTTTCGGCGAGGGGGCTCGGCTCGTGGCCGGGCGCTGGCCGGGCCGGTCGGTTAAGACGGCCGGGCCGCCTGGCTGGGTGGGCCTCGGCTGGTCGCCTCGGCTGGGCTGATTGGCTGGTGGCGCTGAGGTTTCTTTCTATTTTTTTTTTTTAAATTAAAAAGAGAGAAAAATATATGTAAATATAAATATTTTATATAGGACATATATATATCAAAATGATCAGAAAAAGATTTCCTACAACATGAACTATTTTTCAAGTTCAAATAAAATCTTCAAAAAGTTACAAAACTCAAATAGTGTTGCTGCTGCAATAAAACCCAACAAAGATCATTTTTAAAATACCAACATTATTTCAATTTTATTTTCTCCTAATTTTTCCATTGAAGGGAATCATTTTACCCTAATTTCCATTTATTTATTTTTAGGAGAAAAATAATTTGAACAAAATCCAAATAATCCCAAATTTGAAAGGGGGTTTCAAGACACTTTCAAATGACTTTCAGTTTGATTCTTTTAACTTCCAACTCATATTTCATATAATTGAAGAAGTCATTTTATCTTCCCTCATGAAAATCATTGAGTTGCATAAAGCTTTGAATTTGAAATATTTTCAAATGAAATTCAAATCTTTTCAAAACCCTTTTCATTTCAAATGGAAGAAGTCATGTCATCTTCACTCTAGGGTTTTGGTGTTGGAATGGAATTGAATTCATTGAGATCCAGAAAGGGCAAAAGGGGATAGTTTTGGGAAAATCATTTTTATTCCCTCTCATCCAACTTTCAAAAGTTTCAAATTCCACTCAATTTCACTCAATCAATCAAACAAACAATCAGACAACAAGCATAGTTATTTATCTAATATAACATTCCAAAATTTAGAATTTTGGGATGTTACAGATGTGTACCTTACTAATGCTCAAAGTAGTGCTTGGGTATTTGATACTGGTTCTGTTGCTAATATTTGCAACTCGAAACACGGACTATGGATTAAGCGAAGATTGGCTAAGGACGAGGTGACGATGCGCGTGGGAAATGGTTCCAAAGTCGATGTGATCGCTGCCGCACGCTACCTCTACATCTACCTTTGGGATTAGTTTCGGACCTGAATAATTGTTATTTGGTGCGGCGTTGAGCATGAACATTATATCTGGATCTTGTTTGATGCGAGATGGTTATTCATTTAAATCTGAGAATAATGGTTGTTCTATTTATATGAGTAATATCTTTTATGGTCATGCACCCTTGAAGAGTGGTCTATTTTTGTTGAATCTCGATAGTAGTGACACCCATATTCATAATATTGAAGCCAAAAGATGCAGAGTTGATAATGATAGTGCAACTTATTTGTGGCACTGCCGTTTGGGTCATATTGGTGTAAAGCGCATGAAGAAACTCCATTCTGATGGACTTTTGGAATCACTTGATTATGAATCACTTGGTACTTGCAAACCATGCCTCATGGGAAAGATGACTAAAACTCCGTTCTTTGGAACAATGGAGAGAGCAACAGATTTGTTGGAAATCATATGTACTGATGTATGTGGTCCGATGAATATTGAGGCTCGCGGCGGGTATCGTTATTTTCTCACCTTCACAGATGATTTGAGCAGATATGGGTATATCTACTTGATGAAACATAAGTCTGAAACATTTAAAAAGTTCAAAGAATTTCAGAGTGAAGTGGAAAATCATCGTAACAAGAAAATAAAGTTTCTATGATCTGATCGTGGAGGACAATATTTGAGTTACGAGTTTGGTCTTCATTTGAAACAATGCGGAATAGTTTCACAACTCACGCCACCCGGAACACCACAACGTAATGGTGTGTCCGAACGTCGTAACAACACTTTATTAGATATGGTGCGATCCATGACGTCTCTTACTGATTTACCGCTATCGTTTTGGGGTTATTCTTTAGAGATGGCTGCATTCACATTAAATAGGGCACCATCTAAATCCGTTGAGATGGCAGCTTATGAACTGTGGTTTGGAAAGAAATCCAAGTTGTCGTTTCTTAAAGTTTGGGGTTGTGATGCTTATGTGAAAAAGCTTCAACCTGATAAGCTCAAACCCAAATCGGAGAAATGTGTCTTCATAGGATACCCAAAGGAGACTGTTGGGTACACCTTCTATCACAAATCCAAAGGCAAGACATTTGTTGCTAAGAATGGATCCTTTCTAGAGAAGGAGTTTCTCTCAAAAGAAGTGAGTGCGAGGAAAGTAGAACTTGATGAGGTAACTGTACCTGCTCCCTTATTGGAAAGTAGTTCATCATAGAAATCAGTTCCTGTGACTCCTACACCAATTAGTGAGGATGCTAATGAGGTTGATCATATAACTTCAGATCAAGTTACTATTGAACCTCGTAGATCAAGCAGATTAAGATCCGCACCAGAGTGGTACAGTAATCCTGTTCTGGAGGTCATGTTACTTGACCATGATGAACCTACGAACTATGAGGAAGCGATGATGAGCCCAGATTCCGCAAAATGGCTTGGGGCCATGAAATATGAGATCGGATCCATGTATGACAACAAAGTGTGGACTTTGGTTGACTTGCCCGATGATCGGCAAGCCAAAGAGAATAAATGGATCTTCAAGAAGAAGACTGACGCTGACGGTAATGTTACTCTCTACAAAACTCGGCTTGTTGCGAAAGGTTTTCGACAAGTTCAAGTTGACTACGATGAGACCTTCTCACCCGTAGCAATGCTTAAGTCTGTCCGAATCATGTTAGCAATTGCTGCATTTTATGATTATGAAATTTGGAAAATGGATGTAAAGACTGCATTCCTGAATGGATTTCTGGAAGAAGAGTTGTATATGATGGAACCCAAAGGTTTTATCGATCCAAAGGATGCTAACAAAGTGTGCAAGCTCCAGCGATCCATTTATGGACTGGTGCAAGCATCTCGGAGTTGGAATAAACGCTTTGATAGTGTGATCAAAGCATATGGTTTTATGCAGACTTTTGGAGAAGCCTGTATTTACAAGAAAGTGAGTGGGAGCTCTGTAGCATTTCTAATATTATATGTGGATGACATATTGTTGATTGGAAATGATATAGGATTTCTGGATAGCATAAAAGGTTACTTGAACAAGAGTATTTCAATGAAAGACCTCGGTGAAGCTGCTTATATATTGGGCATCAAGATCTACAGAGATTGATGAAGACGCTTAATTGGACTTTCACAAAGCACATACCTTGATATAGTTTTAAAGAAGTTCAAAATGGATCAACCAAATAAAGGGTTCTTGCCTATGTTACAAGGTGTGAAGTTGAGTCAGCCTCAATGCCCGACCACTGTAGAAGATAGAGAGAAAATCAAATTTGTTCCCTATGCTTCAGCCATAGGCTCTATCATGTATGCAATGTTGTGTACCAGACCTGATGTGTGCCTTGCTATTAGTTTAACAGGGAGGTACCAAAGTAATACAGGAGTGGACCACTGGACAACGGTCAAGAACATCCTGAAATACCTGAAAAGGACTAAGGATGTGTTTCTTATTTATGGAGATAACAAAGAGCTCATCATAAATGGTTACGTCGATGCAAGATTTTATACTGATCCGGATGACTCTAAGTCATAAACCAGATACGTATTTATATTGAACGGTGGAGCTGTCAGTTGGTGCAGTTCTAAGCAAAGCGTCATGGCAGGATGTACGTGTGAAGCAAAGTACATAGTTGCTTCCGAAGTAGCAAATGAAGGAGTCTGGATGAAGGAGTTCATATCCGATCTAGGTGTCATACCTAGTGCATCGGTGTCGGTGTCAAAACCGGCGGATCTCGGGTAGGGGGTCCCGAACTATGCGTCTAAGGAGGATGGTAACAGGAGGCGGGGGACACAATGTTTACCCAGGTTCGGTCCCTCTCGATGGAGGTAATACCCTACTTCCTGTTTGATTGATCTTGATGATGTGAGTATTACAAGAGTTGATCTACCACGAGATCGTAGAGGCTAAACCCTAGAAGCTAGCCTATGGTATGATTGTTGTTGTCCTACGGACTAAACCCTCCGGTTTATATAGACACCGGAGGGGGCTAGGGTTACACGGAGTCGGTTACAAGGGAGGAGATCTACATATCCGTATTGCCAAGCTTGCCTTCCACGCCAACGAGAGTCCCATCCGGACACGGGTCGAAGTCTTCAATCTTGTATCTTCATAGTACAACAGTCCGGCCAAAGGATATAGTCCGGCTGTCCGAGGACCCCCTAATCCAGGACTCCCTCAGTAGCCCCTGAACTAGGCTTCAATGACGATGAGTCCGGTAGCAGATTGTCTTCGGCATTGCAAGGCGGGTTCCTCCTTCGAATATTCCATAGAAGATTTTGAACACAAGGATAGTGTCCGGCTCTGCAAAACAAATTCCACATACCACCGTAGAGAGAATAATATTTCCACAAATCTAATCTGCCGACAGCTTTCCATAATGTGACGTACTGCCGTGGTCTGGTCATGACGAACCACTTTTCCGAGCCTGCCATTGCACGTGTTGCGAGGCGGTTTTTATTAGCACGTCCTGTCGAAGCAGAGATCGTGTCCCTTTTTTCACGGGATTATCATCAATACGGGTATGGGTAACCCAATTGTGCCCGTTGGTATGACTCCTTGATTTTAGGCAGGTCCCAAACAGCCACGCGGAGGACGCTTGATATTCATCCCCTTTATAAAGAGGCCTAGGCCTGTCCCCTTCTTCTCGCGCTCAATCGAATCCTTCCCCCACCTCAAGTTCCAACACCCAAGGCTCAAGCTATACGCTTTGGACCTACAATCATGTCCGGATCCAACCTTCAAGGTCGGTGGATGCCCTCCTCCGTCACAGAGGAGGACATCAAGAAGCTAAGAGAAGCTTGGTATTTGACCGGCGAAATCTCGCACAGGCTGCCTGCTCGAGGGCAGGTCATTCCCACTCCCAAACCTGGCGAGAGTGTTGTATTCGTATCCCACTTCCTCCGAGAGGGCTAGGTTTCAGTCTAGATCCCTTTGTCAGAGGGCTCATGTTCTACTACGGGCTCGATTTCCATGATCTAGCTCCAGATTCCATCCTTCACATCTCATCGTTCATCGTCGTGTGTGAAGCCTTTCTCCGCATTACCCCACACTTCAGCTTATGGCTCAAGACCTTCAATGTGAATCCGAAGATGATTGAGGTGCGACACGCAGAGTGCGGAGGTGCCATAATAAGCAAAGGCGCCGATGTTCCATGGCTGAAGGGTTCCTTCCCGGAGGTGTCCAGTTTATGGCAACGGGAGTGGTTTTATATCACAGCTCCCCAGGGTACTAAGTGGGTAACCGCCCCTGCCTTCCACTCGGGCCCCCTGCCACAACTGGCGTCATGGGTCAACAAGGGGCTGGACTGGGGGCCAGTAAATGATGTGCTGCAGAGTCGCATCCGAGATCTCCTTGAGAGAGATGTCAGCCTTGTTAAGGTAATGCAAGTTATGTTAGTCCGTCGAGCCCTGCCTTGCAAACGTCGATCTCTCAGTATGTGGGAGTTCAACCTGGAAGGACCGCAAACTATTCAGCACTTCTTCGGAGTGACGCTCGAAGAGATGTACAGATCGTTCTTCGGATCACAAATAGAGTGTCCGGACACCTCCGAGGATGCGGGTCTGAACTGCAATCGTCCAGACACTCAAGTAAGTAATTCCGCGGCTGAACACGTTGTCTTTTAATTTATCACAACATAATTCTGAAAAGTCGCCTTTTGACCAGGACTGGATAAAAAAGGCAAAGATGATCAGGTGTCTGGCCCCCCTTCCCGAGGGCTCACCGGATCTTGTACTAGCCAGGATGCTTGAGCTTGCGCCTTATCAATCACCATTAGGGGAAGGTAAAGGGAGGAACAAAGAAGCCGAGAGTGAGCCTCAATCACTATTCATCCAAACCGGGGGAATTAGTGCCTCCGCGAAGGAGGATAACCGGGGGGAAGAATCTAAAATTCCCTCTCCCCAGGGAAGGAAGAGGACTGCCTCTAAAGACTTGGAAGTAATGGTCTCCAAGCGAGGGAAGAATCCTTTGTTGGAGTGTCCTACCCCGGAGGGCATCCTTACCGCACAGTACCCGCAAGGGGGCCAGCCCTCTACCGAGCTGTAAGTAAACGAATGTACTTTATAGTAAATATATCCTGCTTCATTTCCGAGAACGATAACCGAGGCGTGTGTCTTGTAGTTTGGATCGTAGCCCTTCTCGACAGAGTTCGTCTTCGGGGGATCTTCTTCCGGAGATGATGGAGAGTGAAACACCTCCACGTGCCTCCCCGCCTCGTGAAGCGGGCGACCCTGAGGTGTCGTCACGGAGGATTTCTCCTGATCCGCCAAGGCCAGAAGGTAAACCTTCGGCCAACCGAAGTCCGGGGTATTCGGCTCCTAAGGAGAGCAACAGAAAGAGTCCGGAACCGTCCGGTGTGCAATCAGACGCACTGATGAATCTTCTGGAGCAAGCGTCTATCTCAGAAACGCATCATGCGCTAATGGGCACGGTGGTTGAGAGGATTTCATCCGCCGAAAGCGGGTTGCATAAAGCTTTTATGAGTCTGCTGAAAAGCTTTGAGGTACGCAAAGTAATATAAATTTTTTGGATGATACCGCACACGCTAGGTGTGGCCTATGCAGATAGTAGCCCCTGAGACTCTGGTTGCTGTCAAAAAAGACGGCAAATAGAGGATCATAGTCCCAGGTAATAACCGTGCTGCTTTCATGTGCAGGTGGCTGCGGGTCCAGTGGCAGGCCGGACTGGTGAGTTTGCCGATTTGAAGCGGCAACTTGATGCGGCAGATGCCGACATCGTGCTTGTAAACAAGCGGCTTGACGAGGCACATGGTATGTATTCTCCTAGGATCAATACATATTAAGAGGAGCATGATGCTAGTATCTGTAATATGCTATGATTTGTAGATGGAGCTGCCGTGGAGACCCTTCGGGCAGAACTTGCGAGCCAAGGAACAAGCCAGGAAGAGTGATGTGGCCGCCTAAAGGCGGTCGAAGAGCTAAGAGCGAACAGGCTGCCCATTGCCGAAAGAAGAGAAAATAGCCAAGATGGCTATTGAGTTGAAAGATGCCGCCGGCCGGTATGAGCTTCTTGAAAAGGAAAGCCAAGCGAAGGCGGCGGAAATGAAGGAGTCCATGGAAGCGGCCAAGGAAACCCGCTCGCAAATTAGAGCGGTGAAGGAGGAACTCCGTCAAGCCGGAGATATTGCGGCTGGGAAGCCCTTTTTTGTTGTGGACGAGGTTTGGATACCCGAAGTATGCCCCTCTGGATAAATTATGGAGTTCTGCAGACACGTACTTGGATTTAGCAGTGAGTGCTGCTGATGCGACCAAGTTTTTAAAGATCAGAAGGATCATGTAGTGGAAAGGTTGTTCTGGTCACAGTTCCGCACTCCAACGCGTCCGCTGCTGTTAAATGAACAAATGGCCGAGTGGGCCGAGCTTCATAGGTTGTCCAAACTAGCTATGAGGTCCGTCGTGGATCACCTTTGGCCGGAGGGACCGAGGCCGAATAGTTATTTTGGCTTAGTGCAACAATTCCTTGGTGTTGTGCCGCATATCGATGTTGTGAAGAGGTCGGCGTGTATGGAGGGTGCGCGGATGGCTCTTACCCGTGTCAAGACATACTGGGCAGAGATGGAGGCCACTAGTATTGCATCCCAGAGTTCAGCGGTAGGCCGGGTATCGGCCGAGCACTATTTTGAGGAAGTCTTAGAAGGCGATCGTGTAATAGAGGCTCAGTGCTCGAAGCGTGTCATGTTCTAGTGACATGTATCTCAATTGTAAGAACAATGCTTATTAAATTATAAAGGCTGTGTTTATACTTTTTGCCTGAAAGTATTATGATGCCTCCTGTGCGGCCGTTTATGTATATATGTATATAACACGAAAGTTTGCAAATAAGCCGGCTTCAAATTTCACGCATATAATGTGGGGGTGTTCGCAAAAACGTGTATTCACACTTGATCCAATGCCTTGGTCCATTAAGGAGGTGATAGCGCAGCGAACGAGGCAATCAAACTATATTGCTTTAACACTTTCACTTAGCCATATGAGTTTGACGGTGGGACTACTATATAGCCCCTGGTACCTCCGCGCTCATCCGGATACGGGGCGAGTACATACGTGACCGGGAAACGGCCCTTCGTTAATGCGGGGGAATCCATGAAGATTCCGCTAAGTCATGGAGTGGTTGACCAGTCTCGCGCTTTATCATGACAGTCAGTTTTCGGCTTTCTCTACTGAGGTGCTCGTCCGGATGAACCAGGGCATAATTGCAGAAGTTCTCCCGGTGCCACCTTAGCCGATAGAGTGGAACGTAAGGTAGCAAAACGCGGTAGCCGGGCAAACCCAACATTTGACCAAAGACATGATTCGGAGCTGATGCATATAAGGCCAAACTCGCGATGCCGAACACACCCTAAGGTATTCGGTCTTTACAACATATACCGAGCTGAATAACACCCTTGATAATGATCCCTGAGTGTCCAGGTATGTGCATCGTTCTGAGGTGGCGAAATGCCAATAACGTCAGCATAGCTCTTGGTTATGCTGAGTATCCGGAGGATGTGAAACAACAAGAGACAGTAAAAAAGGTTTACACATGGTCTTAATCTAAAAAGAAACCTTTGAGCGGGGCCCTGCTGCACGTCTGCGCCTGTGTCTCCGTTGTGCCGTATCCTGGAAGGGTGTAGCACGATTACCATTGTAGTCCTTTTACATGCGGGAAGCCCCTGGTACCGCCTATGAGGGTAAATCCATCGAACCAATCTTAGGTATATCGAAGCTGTTACAGCTAGTGATGCGCCAGACTCGTCTAGCCGTGTCCGCAGTCTTGACGACCGATCATTTATTCTGGTTGGAGAGGCCGTTTAGTGTTCGGCTGCTAAAGCCGCCACACATTCTTCCGCGCATAAGGAACGCTCGATATTTCCACTAATTGTGATGATGCCACGTGGACCGGGCATCTTAAGCTTAAGAGAAGCATAATGCGGTACTGCATTAAAACGAGCAAAAGCTGCTCTTCCGAGTAGTGCTTGATAACCACTTCGGAATGGAGCGATGTCAAAGGTTAACTTTTCGCTTCGGAAGTTGTCGGGAGAATCGAATACAACCTCTAGTACTAGAGAGCCCATGCATCGGGCCTCTGGGCCTGGTATTACTCCCTTAAAGGTAGTATTACTTGGCTGATTCTTGTCGGGTCTATCCCCATTTTGCGGAGTGTGTCCTGATATATCAGATTAAGACTACTGCCGCCGTCCATAAGGACTCGTGTGAGATGGTATCCGTTTATTATTGGGTCTAACATCAAGCCAAGAATCCTCCGTGCCAGATACTTTTCAGGTGATCCGTGCGATCAAAAGTGATCGGGCAGGCCGACCAGGGGTTGAACTTAGGGGTGATGGGCTCTACGGCGCGTGTGTCCCGGAGTGCATGTTTGCTTCTCCTCTTCGTCACGTGAATCATGTTCACTATTTTAACCTCTGGTGGGAATTTTTTTCTGTCCCCCAGTGCTTTGCTAGCGAGGCTCGTCCTTGTCTTCACTTGGTGTCTCCCTCCCCTTGTGTTCGGCGTTTACCTTACCGGCCTGCTTGAAGACCCAACATTCTCTGTGGGTGTGATTTTCAGGTTTATCAGGGGTGCCATGAATCTGACATAATTTGTCTAGAATCTTGTTTAGGCTGGACGGTCCATCTCTGCTACCTTTGAAAGGCTTTTTCCGCTGACCTGGTCCAGAGCCCCTGAATCCGGCGTTTACCGCCGTGTTGTTTGGGTTGTCTTTGTTATTTTGATGCTTGCTTTTACTGCTTCATGGTTTTCCATTGCCATCCCTGACTTCGGATGTGCCTGGGCCGCTGGTGCTACTACGGGCTAGCCAGCTATCTTCGCCCGCGCAAAAGCGGGTCATGAGGCTTGTCAGAGCTGCCATTGTTCTCGGTTTTTCTTGGCCAAGGTGTCTGGCGAGCCATTCGTCTCGGACGCTGTGTTTGAAAGCTGCTAAGGCTTCGGCGTCCGGCGATCAACGATTTGGTTCTTCTTAGTGAGAAATCTGTTCCAAAGCTTTCGGCTGACTCTCCGGGCTGTTGAATTATATGACTTAAATCGTCTACATCCGGAGGTCGGACATAGGTCCCTTGAAAATTAGCCCTAAAAGCATCCTCAAGCTCCTCCCAACTTCCAATTGAATTTTCGGGGAGGCTCTTCAGCCAGTGCCGATCTGGTCCTTTCAGCTTGAGGGAAAAGTACTTGATGGCATGGAGATCGTCTCCACGAGCCATATGGATATGGAGGATAAAGTCCTCAATCCAGACCCCAGGGTGTGTGGTTCCGACGTACGCCTCTATGTTCACGGGTTTGAATCCTTCTGGAAATTCATGGTCCAGCACCTTGTCGGTGAAGCATAGGGGGTGTGCGGCACCCCTGTATTTGGATGTGTCATGGCTTTCTGACGGTTGTAGTATTCGGTTTTGGTTGTGGGCTGGAGCGCGTTTCCTTGATTCGTAGATGGATCTGGTCACGCCGGTCTTCTGATGCAAGTCCTCACGTGAATCGTGTGCTGACTTATGTGCGGCCTTGTTAGCCGCTCTATCACGGCCACGAGGTGGTTGATCCGACCGGTCGGCCGTTTTGTTTTTCGGCTGTGTGGGCTCCAAGGCCTTATCATCAAATTCAGGCAACAGCTTGCACTTTGGATAGCTCTTTGTGTGGTAACTACCACCGTACTTTTCTTCAGTGTCGAGCACTTTGTTCCATCTACTGTTGAGCGTACCCTGCGCGGCCTTAAGCCTTTGCTTCTGCTTCTTCAGACTCCTCGTGGTGGCAATAAGCCTTCTGCGGAAGTTCTCTTGTTCCAAGTGCTTTCCGGGATGATGTGTGCATCCTCGCCCGGACTGTTTTCCTCTTTGGAGGGAGGTTGATGAGCTTTATCCTCGGCGTCGCTGTGTTCGGACAGCGGATCCGTACTATGTTCGCTGTTTGCTGGTTCATCCTGCTCTATCGCTGGGTCAATGTGGTCGTAGTTTCCTCTGGAGCCGACTGGGGTGTTATTTTCTCTTGCGCTGTTATCGTTGTTTTTGTCGAAGCGGGATTTGGAGCGGCGCCTATGCCGACGCTTTGGTTGCTTCTCGAGGGAGCTATCCTTCGCTGCATCCTTCCGTTCCTCGTCATTGTTTTCTTTGGGTGTATCCACCATGTATATGTCATGTGATGAAGTGGCTGTCCGGTATACTGTAGGCGATGGTTCCTGTTCCTCTCCTGCATCGTCGTCCATGTCGTCGATGTCTTTGGAGTCAAGATCGAGCATGTTGGTTAAATCGTCGACAGTGGCTACTAAGTGGGTGGTGGGTGGGGAGCGAATTTCTTCGTCGTCCGCATCCCAATCTAGCTGGATATAGTTCGGCCAAGGTTCTCCTGACAAGGAGAGAGACCTTAATGAATTTTAGCACATCGCCAAAGGTGAGTGCTGAAAGATATCCGCGGAGATAAACTCCATGATCGGTGCCCAATCAGATTTGATAGGCGCGGACGCGGGCGGCTCGGAGCCCATGGCCGGGGACGAATCCAATGGTTCGGCAGCACGGGTGTCGTAGGAGGTGAAGTCGGTATTCGGCGCTATCACCGCTGAGTGTGCGGCCTCCGTGGCAGGGTCCATCCACCCGTCCACAGATGGCGCAATTTGTTCCGAATTGAGGGCCAGAGTAGTTACAGGTGTGATCTCCCGAACACTCTCCGACGACAGAGCTAAATCATGCTCGTCGTGATTGTGCGGCACACCTGACATGGGCTCGAATCCGCCTAAGATCAAGTCTCCGCGGATGTCGTCAGTGTAGTTCAAGTTTCCAAATCTGACACGATGGCGGGCGTAGCTTCGATCTGCTCGGATGGCCAAGAGAATTGGCCCTTGATGCGAAGCCGCGAATCTGAAGATCTGCAGGGAGGAAAACCTCACCTGGATCGCATCATTGCCGATGATTGAAGGAGCCATCAAGCCTTATGGTGACGCTGATGGAACTCTCAATGAAAGCACCAATGTCGGTGTCAAAACCGGCGGATCTCGGGTAGGGGGTCACGAACTGTGCGTCTAAGGCGGATGGTAACAGGAGGCGGGGGACACAATGTTTACCAAAGTTCAGGCCCTCTCGATGGAGGTAATACCCTACTTCCTGCTTGATTGATCTTGATGATATGAGTATTACAAGAGTTGATCTACCACGAGATCGTAGAGGCTAAACCCTAGAAGCTAGCCTATGGTATGATTGTTGTTGTCCTACGGACTAAACCCTCCGGTTTATATAGACACCGGAGGGGCTAGGGTTACACAGTCGGTTACAAGGAGGAGATCTACATATCCGTATTGCCAAGCTTGCCTTCCACGCCAAGGAGAGTCCCATCCGGACACGGGTCGAAGTCTTCAATCTTGTATCTTCATAGTCCAACAGTCCGGCCAAAGGATATAGTCCGGCTGTCCGAGGACCCCCTAATCCAGGACTCCCTCAATCTGGTCCAATGAAAATCTTTTGTGACAATACTGGTGCAATTGCCTTGGCAAAGGAATCCAAATTTCACAAGAGAACCAAGCACATCAAGAGACGCTTCAATTCCATCCGCGGATCAAATCAAGGAGGGAGACATAGAGATTTGCAAGATACATGCGGATCTGAATGTTGCAGACCCGTTGACTAAGCCTCTCTCACGAGCAAAACATGATCAGCACCAAGACTCCATGGGTGTTAGAATCATTACTATGTAATCTAGATTATTGACTCTAGTGCAAGTGGGAGATCGAAGGAAATATGCCCTAGAGGCAATAGTAAAGTTGTTATTTATATTTCCTTATATCATGATAAATGTTTATTATTCATGCTAGAATTGTATTAACTGGAAACTTAGTACATGTGTGAATACATAGACAAACAGAGTGTCACTAGTATGCCTCTACTTGACTAGCTCGTTAATCAAAGATGGTTAAGTTTCCTAGACATAGACATGAGTTTTCATTTGATGAACGGGATCACATCATTAAAGAATGATTTGATTGACTTGACCTATTCCGTTAGCTTAGCACTTGATCATTTAGTATGTTGCTATTGCTTTCTTCATGACTTATACATGTTCCTATGACTATGACATTATGCAACTCCTGAATACCGGAGGAACACTTTGTGTGATATCAAATGTAACAACGTAACTGGGTGATTATAAAGATGCTCTACAGGTGTCTCTGATGGTGTTTGTTGAGTTGGCATAGATCGAGATTAGGATTTGTCACTCCAATTGTCGGAGAGGTATCTCTGGGCCCTCTCGGTAATGCACATCACTATAATCCTTGCAAGCAATGTGACTAATGAGTTAGTTGCGGGATGATGCATTACGGAACGAGTAAAGAGACTTGCCGGTAACGAGATTGTACTAGGTATTGAGATATCGATGATCGAATCTCGGGCACGTAACATACCGACGAAAAAGGGAACAACGTATGTTGTTTTGCGGTTTGACCGATAAAGATCTTCGTAGAATACGTGGGAGCCAATATGAGCATCCAGGTTCCACTATTGGTTATTGACCAGAGACGTGTCTCGGTCATGTCTACATAGTTCTCGAACCCGTAGGGTCCGTACGCTTAACGTTCGGTAACGATCGGTATTATGAGTTTATGTGTTTTGATGTACCGAAGGTTGTTCGGAGTCCCGGAAATGATCACGGACATGATGAGGAGTCTCGAAATGGTCGATCATAAAGATTGATATATTGGACGGCTATATTCGCATATCGGAAGTGTTCCAGGTGATTTCGGAGAAAACCAGAGTGCCGGAGGGTTACCGGAACCCCCCCCCCCCCCGGGAACTAGTGGGCCTAGACGGGCCTTAGTGGAGAGAGAGAGAGAGAAGGGCGGCCAGGGCAGGCCGCGCGCCCCCTCCCCCTTGAGTTCGAATTGGACTAGGAGGGGAGCGGCGCCCCCCTTTTTCCTTCCCCTCTCTTACTCCTTCCTTCCCCCTCCTAGTAGGACTAGGAAAGGAGGAATCCTACTCCTACTAGGAGGAGGATTCCTCCCCTCCTTGGCGCGCCCTAGGGCCGGCCGGCGTCCCCTCTTGCTCCTTTATATACGGGGGCAGTGGGCACCCTAGAACACACAACAGACAACTGTCTTAGCCGTGTGCGGTGCCCCCCCTCCACCATAATCCACCTCGGTCATATCGTCGTAGTGCTTAGGTGAAGCCCTATGCTGGTAACTTCATCATCACCGTCATCACGCCGTCGTGCTGATGAAGCTCTCCCTCGAAACTCAGCTGGATCGAGAGTTCGTGGGACGTCACCGAGCTGAACGTGTGCAGATCGCGGAGGTGCCGCACTTTCGGTACTAGGATTGAGAAGACGTACGACTACATCAACCGCATTGTCATAATGCTTCCGCTTACGGTCTATGAGGGTACGTGGACTACACTCTCCTGCTCGTTGCTATGCATCACATAGATCTTGCGTGATCGTAGGAAACTTTTTGAAATTACTGCGTTCCACAACACCTATATAATTCGTACCTATGGTCATGTTTAGGGTTAGCAAAGACATAGATGAGAATTTGAGAGCTTTGCTCCATCTACCACCTCCGTTGGAGATCAGGGCCTCTTTGCAGGAGATCCACTTGTGGATATCAAGACCTCCATCTTGGAGAAGACTACCACCATCAAGACCTCATCTCCTAGGAGTGAGAAGAACTTATCCATTGTATCTTTCCTTTGATTGTGTTTGTGACTTGTGGATCTTGTGTTGCTATTCTAGTGGATGTGTAATTGGGTATTGTTGGAGTGATTTCCTCTTTGTGATTTCTTGGTGTTCATCCTTTTCCCCCTCCAAGTGTAAAATATCCATCTTAGGGTTTCACCCTACAACATTCTTGGTATCATGAGCAAGGTTGATTCACATGTTGGAGTCCCTACCCCCCCCCCCCATTTTCTAGCTTTTGTTTTTCGTCCTAATTCGAAAACCCCCACCAAAAATAGCCCCAAAAATTTTCTTGCAATTTGTTTGATCTTGTGAGATTTGGTTGATTTGATCCACGAATTTGGTGTTTGGCAAGTGGATCTACCCCCATATCATCTTCCTCACCCATGAAACCATCGGATTTGGCCTTAAACTTGGAAATACCCATAGATCCGGAGCAGTTCGTCCGCTCACTGAGGACCCCGTGCACACGGGCCATCGGGACCCCGTGCACACGGGCCTCACTTACCCCGTGTGCATGGACTATCCAAAGACTTTTGGCCATTTTCTATTTTGCCTCATTTTGTTTCCCCACCACCACCTGTGTTCTTCCGGAATATTTCTCGTGGTTGTTTGATTTTTATGCTGTGGTTTCTCTCGTGCCCTAAGGTGTTTTGGCTACTTAGGCACAATTTGACGTCATCATCACCGCCACTCATCATTGACTCGGACTCCACATCGGCTTCGACAATAACATCATCTTCATACCAACCGTAAACACAGATGGTAACCTCGACGACGCCTTTGTGCTACCCTTGCCATTACCTTGATAGCTTCGAGCCTCTTTTGCGTAGATTACCCAATGAGACTAGCTTGCTGAGTATTGCCGGGCCACACCTTAGTGCACCATTAGTGTTACGTCTCTCCCGTGCATATACTACTTGTTACCTAGCATTGTGGCTCGTATATCAAGCATTGTGGCATAGTAAAAAAAGACAAAGAAAAAGCTTTTAAGCAAAAGAGAAGAGAAGCAAAGAGCTTATAAGCAATAGCATCGAGCCTCATAGCATAGATACATCATCTTGGTCACTACACACATAAGCATACTTGGGATAGTGAGACGACCCGTTTCTCTATTAGGTTGGTGCACTAGCGTATCTAGCCCATTAGAGCAATCGAGCTAGCGTCTCTCTAGTATCCGTACAACAAGAGCATTGTCCGTGGTTCCACATCTTAGAGCTCACCCCTTGGTTGTGCGGATCCCATCTATCTTCCGTGTGTGTGTACCTAGTGTTACTCTAGGGTTTGATCTATTTGTCTTACTTACCATTTGTGAATCTTCTCAACTTTATCAACATCTTGACTAACATTTGCTTGAATTATTTGTGCCATTTCCTAACCAAGCTCCTCCATAAGCCATTTACTTGTACGTGTGAGAAACAATACCCGGTACCAATTCTACTATTATAGCATCACGTGTGATCGTACTTGTTACATCCACAATCTTCAGAAAAGGTAACCTTGGTTTTGTTCTCTCATTTTCCTACTCACCTCCACTTTCACATGATGGATAGGCCGAGTTCTTCTACCAACCCACTCTTCCTCGAGAAAGACGACGACATGACCTCCTATGTCACTAAGCAACACCTCTTCGGTGCACAAAGAGCTTACACCAAGAACAACAAGCAATGAGTGAGGGAGTCCTGGACTAGGGGGTGTCCGGATAGCCGAACTATCATCTTTGGCCGGACTCCTGGACTATGAAGATACAAGATTGAAGACTTCGTCCCGTGTCCGGATAGGACTTTCCTTAGCGTGGAAGGCAAGCTTGGCGATACGGATATGTAGATTTCCTACCATTGTAACCGACTACGTGTAACCCTAACCCTATTCGGTGTCTATATAAACCGAAGGGTTTTAGTTCAGAGGACGAACAACAATCATACCATAGGCTAGCTTCTAGGGTTTAGCCTCTACGATCTCGTGGTAGATCTACTCTTGTACTACCCATATCATCAATATTAATCAAGCAGGAGTAGGGTATTACCTCCATCGAGAGGGCCCGAACTTGGATAAAAACATCGTGTCCCTTGTCTCCTGTTACCATCCGCCTAGACGCACAATTCGGGACCCCTACCGAGAACCGCCGGTTTTGACATCGACATTGGTGCTTTCATTGAGAGTTCCTCTGTGTCGTCACCTATAGGCCCGATGGCTCCTTCAATCATCAGCAACGATGCAGTCCAGGATGAGACTTTTCTCCCCGGACAGATCTTCGTATTCGGGCCAATTCGCTAGGCCATCTGGAGCAGATTGAAAGCTACGCCCCTGGCCATCAGGTCAGATTTGGAAGCCTGAACTATACGGCTGATGTCCGTGGAGATTTGATCTTCGACGGATTCGAACCACAGCCGAGCGAGCCGCACTGTCTCGATGGAGTGCGATCTAGCTCTGCCGACAAATACCGGAGGCCGCACCAGTATCCGCTCCGACCCTTAATCCGGAGCCGGTTTCGCCGATCGAGGACGGTTGGTTGGACACCGCCTCGGGGGCTGAAATCTCCACGGCGATTGAGCCGAACACCATCCCTGTCCTTTGTGAAGCTCGTGACTCCCAGGTGCCGGACTCCTTTCTGGACTCTGAACCTCCCGCGCCTCGACCAGTCGAATCCAACTGGGCGCCGGTTATGGAGTTCACCGCCACGGACATCTTTCAGCACTCGCCCTTTGGCGATATCCTGAACTCATTAAAGTCTCTCTCTTTGTCGAGAGGCCCTAGCCGAACTATGGTCAGGAAGGTTGGGATTCGGACGACGAAGAAATTCAACGCCCACCCACCATCCACTTTGTAGCCACTGTCGATGATTTAACCGACATGCTCGACTTCGACTCCGAAGACATCGACGGTATGGACGACGATGCGGAGGCGATCAAGAGCTAAGCGCCCACGGCAACCTTTGGAAGGCCACCTCGTCATATGACATATACATGGTGGACATCCCAAAAGATGGGAATGGCGATCGAACGACGGAGGATGACCCTCCAAGAAACAACCCAAGCGCCCGACGTCGTGGCGCCGCTTTAAATCCCGCCACAAAGAAAACGGCGATTCCGCACAGAGACAATAATACCGGACAAGGTCTTTGAAGATGACCCCTCCGGCAGGACTCGGCGCAGGAGGAGGGAGAAGCAAGTCCGCACGACAATGCGGCAGAAAGAGAGGTAGAGGGCGATAATTATCGCCCCCCTCACGAAGACGAGGCAAGCCTCGACGACAGCATTAATTCGTCGTGCGGAGGACCCGTCGAACAAGAGCGTTTTAAACGCATGTTCATGGCCACGGCAAGCAGCCTCAAGAAAAAGCTGCAATAGCTTAGAGCTGACCAAGACCTGCTAGCTGACAGATGGACTGAAGTCCTTGCAGCCGAAGAGTATGAACTCGAACGCCCCTCCAAAAGCTACCCCAAACGCAGGCCGTTGCCTCGATCAGAGGAGGAAGCACCCACGTCACCAACAAGACGACATGGCAGACCGGCCACCCGTGGCATGACAGAGAAGCCTCTCGGCCCTCCGCTCAAGCCACGCCCCGACACCGCTCAAAAAGTACCAAGGCACGGGAAAACGCGCCGGACTTGTGAGATATATTGGAGGATAAGGCAAAGCATACAAGATCGATCTACAGATCGTGTGGGCGCCCAACGACTCAGGATGATTACCATGACACCGGATACAGCAAACCCAGCCGGGCCGAACACAGTAGACAAAGCTCATATGAGCTACATCGTGATATAGCCCAATACAGAGGCGCCGCACACCCACTATGCTTCACAGATGAAGTAATGGATCATCAAATCCCTGAGGGCTTCAAACCCATAAACATCGAATCATACGATGGTACCACAGATCCTGCGGTCCGGATCGAGGACTCTCTCCTCCATATCCACATGGCCCGCGGTGATGATCTACATGCCATCAAATACCTCCCACTCAAGCTTAAAGGACCAGCTCGGCATTGGCTCAACAGCTTGCCAGAGAGTCAATCGGTTGTTGGGAGGACACGGAAGCCGCATTCCTTGATAACTTCCGGGCACATATGTGCGACCACCAGACGCCGATGACCTAAGCCATATAATTCAGCAGCGGAAGAATCGGCGGACAATTACGGACGCGGTTCCTAACAAAGAAAAATCAGATCGTCGACCGTCCGGATGCGAGGCGCTTAGCAGCCTTCAAACACAACATCCATGACGAGTGGCTAGCCCGGCACCTAGGACAGGGAAAGTCGAAATCCATGGCAGCCCTCACCACACTCATGACCCGCTTTTGCGCGGGAGAGGACAGCTGGCTAGCTCGAAGCAACAACTTGGCCAAACACCCTGGTAGTTCGGATACCAAGGACAGCAATGGCAGGTCGCGTCGCAACAAGCATAAAAGCCGCATTAACGGTGAAAATGCTGAAGATACGACAGTAAATGCCGGATTCAGAGGCTCTAAACCCGGTCGTGAAGAAGCCATTCAAAAGAAATACCGAGGCCCGGCCAACTTGGACCAAATACTCAATCGCATGCGGATACATGGCACCCCGAAAAACTAGCCAACCACACCAACAGGGATTGTTGGGTGTTCAAGCAAGGTGCAAGCTAAGCGCCAAAACAACGACAAGGGGCTGCATAGCGATGACGAGGAAGAGCCCCGGCCGCCGAACAATAGAGGACAGAAGGGCTTTCCCACACAAGTGCGGACGGTGAACATGATATACGCAATCCACATACCCAAAAGGGAGTGGAAGCGCGCACTAAATGACGTGAACACGATGGAGCCAGTCGCCCCGAAGTTCAACCCATGGTCTTCCTGCCCGATCACCTTCGATCGAAGGGACCACCCCACTAGCATCCGTCACGGCGGTTTCGCTGCATTGGTTCTTGACCCAATTATTGACGGATTTCACCTCACCAGAGTCCAGATGGACGGCGGCAACCTGAACCTGATTTATCGGGATACGGTCGCAAAATGGGCATAGACCGTCAAGGATCAAACCCACAAAGACGACCTTTAAAGGCGTCATTCCAGGTGTAGAGGCCAACTGCACAGTTCCGTTACACTTGAAGTGGTCTTGGATCCCGGATAACTTCCGGAGTGAGGAGTTAATCTTGACATAGTCCTGTTCCGCGGCGGCTATCACGCCTTTTCGGACGAACCGCATTCGCAAAATTCAATGCGGTGCCGCACTACGCGTACCTCAAACTCAAGATGCCAGGCCCTTGAGGCGTAATCATGGTCAATGGAAACACCGAACGCTCCCTCCGAACGGAGAGCATACGGCCGCCCTTGCGGCAGAAGTGCGGAACAGCCTCTTAAGGCAATTCTCCAGTCCGACCAATAAACAATCGGACACTGTCAAGCGCGCCCGGAGTAACCTACAGCAAGACCGCCTGGCACGTTCCGAACAAGCGTAGTAATGCAGCCCCAACCCCAGCCCTCGCGAACTTGCGAAGCCAGACGCGCACGTAATTGCGCTCACGAAGCACCATGGGCATAGGGGCGGGCCACGACCACGCAAGCGCCCGAATGCGGCTAGACCGCACTAGGGGCTCGTTTGTGTCATTCCTTTTTTCTTTTTCTTCCTTTTACTTTCAGGACTCTGTTCTCCGAAGCCATGTCCGCATTCGCGCCGAATACACGATGCAACAGCCAGGAAGCAAAAACTGCGTCAAGTGTCCAAATGGTCTCTATTACGAGCAAGATAATTGCTTTTACATACCACACCGCAAACTTACCCTCGGAAGGGGACATGTCAAAAGTCCTGCACCTTGCTTATCGCACAATTTGTATCGTTACGCTTTTTATTTGTAGTTTCTTTTGAATAACCAATATATAGTTCTTGCCTATTATTGCATTCTTTCCCATTATATATGTTCATTTATGACATTGCGCATCCATACAATTTGGTACGGCCAATACACCAGGGGCTTATGTACCCCAAAACCCTGGTGTGACAAGTTCGAACACTTTCACAAGTGCGGCACCCCGAACTTATAGCATTATATGCATCGGCTCCGAATCATGTCTTGGGTCAATAGTTGGGTTTGCCCGGCTCCCATGTTTTGGTACCTTAGGTTCCGTTATATCGGCTAAGGTAGTATTGGAGAACCACTGCGATTGTGCCCCCGGTTGAGCTGGGTTGAGCACCTCAGTGGAGAAAGCTAAAACTGACCGTCATGATAAGGCGAGAGCCGGTCGCTGTTCGAGAGGTTTCTTCGAGTCCTAAAGACTTATGCCGCTTAGAGCGAGGAACTGCATTGTCCGGCCAAGGCGTGGATAAGCGCCCGAACTCGATCTTCCGAATACTTGGGGCTTCGCGAAATTTAAAATTATAGAATTCTATGGCTAAGTGAGAGTGTTCAAGCATTATAGTCCGGTTGCCTGCTATGCGTTGAGCGCCTCCCTCGAAGGACCTGTGAATGGGAACAAGAGCGCTCAAGTTTATCGAACACCCCAAAGCACTTTCGTGGCATGGGGGCTGAAGCCAACGACTCGCCATCTCTCAAATTTGATAAACGGCCGCCTGAAGGTAATATTTTAAATTCAAAAGCGTTGCTTAGCACATATGAAAAAGTTTTCAGCGTACAGGATAACAAATGCGAGTCTACTCAAATATTACATCTTTGGAGCATTCACCCGCTATAAGACGGGCACCCTTCAGGACGCACTCATAATACTTCACGGGCTTGCGATGTTCTTTGCCCGTGGCGGCCTGTCCGTCACCAAATTCTCCAGCGTCCAGCTTTTGCCCCAAATAAGACCTTAGCACGGGCAAGGGCCCTACGGGCACCTTCAATACAGACGGAGCGCTTGATGACTTCGATCCATGGACATGCATCCACCAGCCGCTGCACTAGCCCAAAGTAGCTCCCAGGCATGGCCTCATTTGGCCACAGCCAAGCTATAAGGCCCTTCATGGCCTGCTCGGCGACCTTGTGTAGCTCGACCAATTGCTTCAGTTGGTCGCTCAAGGGCACTGGTGTTCGGCCTCGACATCGAGACCAAAACACCTTTTCCGTCGAGCTCCCTTCTTCGGCTCGGTAGAAAGCGGCGGCATCGGAGACACTACGCGGCAGATCTGTGAACTCTCCTGGAGAGCTCCGGATTCGGGTAAGTACTAGATAATTGACTTTTATATTCTTGCTCTGCATAAAGAATGCCTTACCCGCCGCGATCTTCTTTATTGCCTCAATCTCCTGAGGGCTTTTTGGGCCTCGGCCTTAGCAGCTTTGGCACTCTCAAGAGCCGAGGCAAGCTCGGACTCTCGGGTCTTCGAGTCACGCTCCAAACCCTCGTGTTTTTCCACGAGAGCATGGAGCTCTTGCCGTACCTCCGCCAGCTGCGCCTCCCCTTCTCTCGCTCAGTCGCTCCACAGTCGCTTTGTTTTCTGCGCGGACACCGCCTCCTTGAGGAGTCGCCACCTCGCTCGTGGCCCTGCAGTACATATGTTATTCTGTTATCTTTGCAACCACATTTTTAAATCCCATAAGGTATTACTTACCTTCCTTGTCCTCGAGCTGCTTCTTGGCTTGGCCGAGCTCGTTCTCGGACCGCCGAGGCTCTCCTTCAATGCATTGACCTCCATGATCGGTCTGTGGCAGAGGTCAGCAGGGCAGCCTACATTCCCATATTGACATAATTATGTTAGACTCCTCACAGATATCTTTTAGATCCTCAGTCCGGCTTTTCTTTCCGAACACGAACTAAGCATCGTGGGCTACCGTCTATGCCGTAATCTTCTTACATATATTGAAAACTTACCTCAAAGCTCGTTAGAAGGCCAGCAGGTGCTTCAACAAGACGCTCTTGGCGGAATGAACTTTCTGGATCACCACACTCATAATAAAGGCGGTGCTCCTCCTCGATGGAGGCGCTGTTAAGCGCCTCCAGTAAGCTATCCGGTGCCTGTTGGACGGAGGACACCGGCGTCTTACCCTTCCTACGAAGGGGCCGCTTGCCGCACTTCGGAACCGCTGAAGGTTCCGGTATGGAGTCCGGACAAGGGTCGGGCTTATAGCCCCTGGGGGTCTCGCTCCCCTCAAGGCACGAGTCCGGGAGGCTGCCTTGCGACGCCTCCTGCGCCACCTCCTCTTGACCAGGCCCCCTTGGGGCCCCACCTCGGCATCGCCAGCAGCGTGAGGTGAGGAGGCGGCCGGAAGTGAAGTACTCTCCACTTCCGACGAATTCAGGGACCCGCCGACGGCGGGCGAGCTCGTCCTGGGCGGGCTGCATGATTGTTCGGCATTAGAGAACACTATGCAATGAAAAAAAGCCATGGGTATCCTGGACACTTACGATCTCGCTTAGGGGCTTGGCCTCGAGGGCCACTCCTCCTGCCGTCGTTGGCGTTGGTGGAGACGTCCGGAGGAAGGGTTCTTCCTTCTTGAACCCTCCGTCCTCCCCAAATTGGGCGGCCTTTCTTTCTTCTCTCCCCCTTGGGGGGAGAGGCTTGCTTCCTCCTCCTCATTTTCACGGAGGAGTCCGCCTCCAGTCAGTCGTCGGACGATGAGTCCGACAACACCGGGCGCCGCACTCCTTCGAGTCCTGTGGCCTTCTTCTTGGTTTTCTTCTCCGCACCACGTAAGGCGCCGAGCCAAGCAGCCCCACCAAGCGGGCATCTACTAGGTCTTACGGCAAAGGAGTTTGACAGTTAAGTTGCCCGGATGTGCTCCGCCATCTGTCAAAGGCAAGGGAGTTTAGATCCCGCATAGAGTCAAACTATGAAAAGCAAGATTCCCGTGAAGGGCAAAATAGCTTACCTCGGTAGCTTGACGCTGCGAGCTGAATCCGCAATCTTCCGTAGCGGATGAGGGAGCCTCGGCGCCCTTGAACAGCACCTTCCAGGCATCTTCGTACGTAGTGTCGAAGAGCCTCTTCAGGGTTGGATGCTGTGCCAGATCGAACTCCCACAATTTGAAGGCCCGTTGTTGGCATGGGAGAATCCGGCGGATGAGCATAACCTGGACCACATTGACGAGCCTGAGATTCTTGTTCACCAAGGTCCGCATGCAGGTTTGGAGTCCGGTCAGCTCTTCCGAATTACCCCACGCCAGGCCAGTCTCCTTCCAAGAAGTGAGCCGCGTGGGAATACCAGACCGAAATTCGGGGGCCGCCGCCCATTTAGGGTCGCGCGGCTCGGTGATGTAGAACCACCCCGATTGCCACCCCTTCACGGTCTCCACAAAGGAGCCATCGAGCCATAAGACGTTGGCGATCCGCTGACCATGGCGCCTCAAGACTACCGGGCGGCCGCCCACAACCTTCGGCTTGACATTGAAGGTCTTCAACCATAAGCCAAAGTGGGGCTGGATGCAGAGGAAAGCCTCGCACACGATGAAGAACGCCGAGATGTTGAAGATGAAATTCGGGGCCAGATCGTGGAAGTCTAGGCCGTAGTAGAACATGAGCCCCCGGACGAATGGGTGAAGTGGAAAACCCAGTCCGTGGAGGAAGTGGGCAAGAAATACGACCCGCTCATGGGGCTCAGGGGTGGGGATGAGCTGCCCTTCGTCGGGCAGCCGATGTGCGACGTCGCCGGACAAGTATCCGGCCTTTCGCAGTCTTTTTACTTGGCCCTCCGTGACGGAGGAGACCATCCACCTGCCTCCCGCTCCGGACATGGCTGGAGATGGTTGAGGAAGGATGCGCGGACTTGGGCGCTGGAGCTCAGAGTGCGCGGAAATGTATGAGCAAGGGAGGAGGAAGGCGTAGGTGAAAAGGGTGGATCCTTATCCCCTTATATGGACGGACGAGGCTATGCATCCCCCACCAGCCTGATAAAACTCGCTTATCTCCCAAGCGCCGCAATCAATGGTGCGGTTGGGTTACCCACGTCCGTATTGATGAGAATCCCGGAATAAGGGGGCACGATCTACGCTTTGATAAGACGTGCCAAGGAAACCGCCTCGCTAAACGCTACCGAGGTGGGACAAAAAAACGATTGAATAAAGGCTTGGCCATGGTGTGATGTCATGCCGCGGAATACGCCGCCACAGATCCGTGCAAAAACTATTCTCTCTACGGTGGTATGTGGAACTTGTTTTGCGAGCGGACACTATCCTTGTGTTCAAAACCTTCTATGAAGTATTCGGAGGAGGAACCCACCTTGCAATGCCGAAGACAATATGCGCGCCGGACTCGTCATCATTGAAGCCCGGTTCAGGGCTACCGAGGAGTCTGGACTAGGGGTTGTCCGGATAGCGAACTATCATATTTGGCGGACTCTGGACTATGAAGATACAAGATTGAAGACTTCGTCCCGTGTCCGGGATAGGACTTTCCTTGGCGTGGAAGGCAAGCTTGGCGATACGGATATGTAGATTTCCTACCATTGTAACCGACTGTGTAACCCTAACCCTATTCGGTGTCTATATAAACCGAAGGGTTTTAGTCCGTAGGGACGAACAACAATCATACCATAGGCTAGCTTCTAGGGTTTAGCCTCTACGATCTTGTGGTAGATCTACTCTTGTACTACCCATATCATCAATATTAATCAAGGTGAGTAGGGTATTACCTCCATCGAGAGGGCCCGAACCTGGGTAAAAACATCGTGTCCCTTGTCTCATGTTACCATCCGCCTAGACGCACAGTTCGGGACCCCCTACCCGAGATCCGCCGGTTTTGACACCGACAATGAGCGACAGTGATACGTCTCCAACGTATCTATAATTTTTTATTGTTCCATGCTATTATATATTCTGTTTTGGATGTTTAATGTGCTTTATTATACACTTTTATATTATTTTTGGGACTAACCTATTAACCCAAGGCCCAGTGCAAATTGCTGTTTTTTTCCTATTTCAGTGTTTCGCAGAAAAGGAATATCAAATGGAGTCCAAAGGGAATGAAACCTTCGGGAGAGTTATTTTTGGAACAAACGTGATCCAGAGGACTTGGAGTGGACGTCAAGAAATCACCAAGGAGGCCACGAGGCAGGGGGCGCGCCTACCCCCTGGGCGCGCCCTCCACCCTCGTGGGCCCCTCGTAGCTCCACCGACCTACTTCTTCCTCCTATGTATACCTACCTACCCCGAAAACATCAGATACGGAGCAAAAACCCTATTTCCACCGCCGCAACCTTCTGTACATGTGAGATCCCATCTTGGGGCCTTTTCCGGCGCTCCGCCGGAGGGGGCATCTATCACGGAGGGCTTCTACATCAACACCATAGCCTCTCCTATGATGTGGGAGTAGTTTACCTCATACCTTTGGGTCTATAGTTATTAGCTAGATGGCTTCTTCTCTCTCTTTGGATCTCAATACAAAGTTCTCCTTGATTCTCTTGGAGATCTATTCGATGTAATCTTCTTTTATGTGTGTTTGTCGAGATCCGATGAATTGTGTGTTTATGATCAAGATTATCTATGAACAATATTTGAATCTCCTCTGAATTCTTTTATGTATGATTGGTTATCTTTGCAAGTCACTTCGAATTATCAGTTTGGTTAGGCCTACTAGATTGATCTTTCTTGCAATGGGAGAAGTGCTTAGCTTTGGGTTCAATCTTGCGGTGCTCGATCACAGTGACAGTAGGGGAAACGACACATATTTTATTGTCGCCATCGAGGATAAAAAGATGGGGTTTATATCATATTGCATGAGTTTATCCCTCTACATCATGTCATCTTGCTTAAAGCGTTACTCCGTTCTTATGAACTTAATACTCTAGATGCATGCTGGATAGTGGTCGATGTGTGGAGTAATAGTAGTAGATGCGAGGCAGTCAGTTCTACTTGTCACGGACGTGACGCCTATATACATGATCATACCTAGATATTCTCATAACTATGCTCAATTCTATCAATTGCTTGACAGTAATTTGTTTACCCACCGTTGTCGGTGTACAAAAGTAGGGGCTCTCCTTTTGACCCCTTTACTTGTGCACGGGCAGTCAGAGCCTCCCGCCACGGCCGCGCATAACAGGGCAGGGAAAGGGGGGCCGGAGAGAAGCCTAAGGCACAAGACGAAGCAAAGCAACGACAAGGACCAAGGCCACAAAGATCGGATGGACGAAGCAGGTTTCCCCGGCAAGGACCCTTGTCGGGGCAGCCTCAGCGGCCCCGACAAGACCCTTGCCGGGGCAGCTCACCCATGCCAGCAGAGCGAGCCACCCTCGAGCCCACCAACACTCGACAAATGCATTGGGACAGGGCTCGGGAGGCACCTCGGTGGTGGCATGCAGATCTTTGTGAAGACAAAGAATAGTCAAGATCAAATGAGGATAGGAAGGCAGCCATCCTCACCGAAGAAACCCACACTACAAAAAAAGAGACATCCGTGACATTTTGGGCCGAACGAAAAAAATTTGTCATACATATGACACTTCTATGACGATAATTGTGACAAAACCCGGTATCATCATAGATGTGGTGGGCTCCTACTTCTATGACAAAAAATCATGACAGAAAATGGGCTTTTCGTCCTGGGCGGGCCGGAGACGCAGCTGCAAGACATTCTTTGGGCCGTCCATGACAGAAAAAACCGTGGTAGAAGCAAGGGGGAGGAAAATTTTGGGGAGTTGCCGGTTACGGTGGGAGGTCGGGGGCCGAGAGATGCGCGTTTTTCTCATACACGTACGGCCGTGTGCGTAGGCGTTAGCTCTAATCAACCCGAAGCGAGGCGTTGGGCTCATCGAACCCGGCGACAGACCGCAGGCTACGCGTTACTGAACCCGAGCGATCAATCGATGGCTGTTAACTGAACCCGATGGAGCGATTCCTTCGCTACTGCTGCTAACTGAAGCCAATCGATTGGATGAACAGTGAGCTTTGCGGGGGGGTTGGATGAATAGTGAGCGGTGGCATTGCCTCTGGATGAATAGGACCCCGTGGTGTGGAGGGCTGGATGAACAGTAGACGGTGGAGGGGTGCCCGTGGAGGGGTGGTTGAACAGGACCCCGTGGTGTGGAGGGATGGATGAATGAGACGGTGGAGGGGTGCCCGTGGAGGGGTGGTTGAATAGTAGCCGGTGGAGTAGCACACGGTGGAGGCTGGATGAACAGGAGCCCATGGAGGCTGGAGGAGGTCGACGGTAGCCCGTGGAGGCTGGAGGAGGTCGACGGTGGAGATGAACAATATCCCGTGGAATCCCGTTTTGCGGTACGCCACACCCCTCCCGATGAACAGGACCCCGTTTTCACCGTGAAGCGCTCCAACACAAGTCCGTTCGTCCGTTTTGCGATCACGCCACACCTCCCGATCAACAGGACCCCATTTTGACCGTAGGAGGTGCTTTGTCTGCTTTTGCGGTACGCCACACCCTCCCGATCAACAGGACCCTGTTTCGACCGTAGGGAGGTCTGCTTCCTCTGCTTTTGCGGTACACCACACCCTCCCGATCAACAGAACCCCTGCTTTCGACCGTAGGGAGGTCCGCTTCCTCCGCTTTTGTGGTACGCCAGACCCCTCCCGATGAACAGGATCCCGTTTGAACGTGGCGATCGAACACAAGGCCGCTTCTCTGTTATGCGGTACGCCAGGCCTCGTTTCCATCGCATGTTCCGTCCAAGCCCTCCCGATGAACACGACCACGCATTCCGTTCCGACCCAGCCGGTTGGCTCCCACGCGTTCTGTTGCCTCCCGATGAACACGACGCACATGACGCATTCCGTTGCCTCTCCATGAACACGACGACGACGCTGTTTCTCCGTTTCGACCCAGCCATGTACGTATACGCGAGTAGGCGTTCGAGACCCTGCCCGTATGTAAATGCGGGTCAGATTTTCTTTCTTGCACCCTCGCTGCTGTATGCGACGTATACATGCTACGCGGCGTTTCTACTACGACACGCATGCGTGCCTCTACAATGACCAAAGATGTACGCATACCGTTCGCGACCGTAATGACAATGCTACGACGCTTGACCAGGTGGGTCCCGATCGCCGTGCACTTCCTTGCCTGCGAAGATGTAGCTGGTGGGTCCCAGCAGTCAGGGGGGCGAATCGTTTTTTTTGCCCGAACGCACTTCCTTCCGTGCGAAGGTGTCGCTGGTGGGTCCTAGCGGTCAGGGGGGCGAATCGTTTTGTTTTTTTTTGCCCGGACGCACTTCCTTGCGTGCGAAGATGTAGCTGGTGGGTCCCAGCAGTCAGGGGGAAATGTTTTTTTTGCAAAATACAGTGGCCCGTCCGGTGGGTCCCAGCTGTCAGGTGGAGGAATCATTATTTTCCGCATAATAAGGAGGCACTTCCTTGTTGCGGCCGTGGACCCAGCTGTCAGCCTCTCCACGTACAGTGCACGTCCGATGGAAGTCGGCCGTTGACCATGTTGACCACGCCGCGCCGAGAGCACCAGGGCCGTGGTCTGGACGACGGCGAGGCCTAGGAATGGGACAACGCGGAGCCAGGGAAGACGCAGCAGTGGTAGCCCGCGCGGAGAGGAGTACGAGGGTTCATCGGTCTGCCGCGCGTGAGGCTCTCGTCGCCGCAGAATAACAGGGGTGTGGGTGAGTAGAGGGATACCCTGGGCCAGCACTGGGAGTAGTAGGGGCGGTGAGGCCTCCGCGGCATCACAGCCGGCCACGAGAGGCAGGAGCACGCGACACGACCGGCGCTGCTTTGGGCAGCTGGAACAAGAAGACCAGAGGTTGAAGAAGCACTATGGTCGTTGGATGGACATCGTACGGTCACTGGAGCTAGAATCGTTCATATTGACTAAGTTGACAAAGCCCTCCGTCCCCGTAAACTTAGTTGGCCCACAAGTCATCCTCCCAATATGGTGGGTCCCATCTAGCAGGGTGGGTATTCATGTTTTTGTGCGTAATAAGGAGGCACTTCCTTGCGTGCGAAGATATAGCTGGTGGGTCCGACATGTCAGCGGGGGGAACGTTTTCTTCTCGAAATACAAAGGCCCTTCCGGTGGGTCCCAGCTGTCAGGTGGAGGAATCATTATTTTGCGCGTACAGTCCACGACCGATGGATGTCGTTCGTTGACCACGTTGACCAGGCCGCGCCAAGAGCACCATGGCGGTGGACGACGGTGAGGCCTAGGAAGGGAACGACACGGTGCCGGGGAAGACTCGGCAATGGTTGCCCACCTTGGGGAGTACGAGGGAGTTTCTTGGTCCCATTGCCGCCGGAAAATAACAGGAGGTGTGGGTGAGTAGAGGAATGGCTCGCCAAGAATGAAGTAGGGTGGGGCGGTGCGGCCTATGCGGCAAAGACACCGGCCACGGAGGCGAGGCGAGCAATTCCACCGGAGCTGGTTTGGTAATTTGGAGCAAGAAGATCGAGATATTATAGAAAGACGGCCGCTGGATTAACATCCACGGTCATCGCTGCTAGAATCGTTTGTGGACTAAGTTGACAAAGCCAAAGTACACGCCAACCTAGTAGACCCACAAGTCAGCCTCCAAATCTGTCCCCAAACAGCATACGTAGGAAATTTCTAGCCAGATTCAAATTAATTTTAAATCTAAATATACCTTAATTTAAATTCAATGAAATTTTACCCAAGACAAAAACAATGAAATTTAAAATATCAAAATCCGAAAAGAAAACAGTATTTGGGAACTAATTGCATGTTTCTTGTATTTTTCATTTTACAGCCCATTTATTATTACTTATAGCCCGTTTCTTATTACTTATAGCCCATTTATTATTACTGATAGCCCATTTCTTATTACTTATAGCCCATTTTCTGGGCAAAATGCATCCCTCCTCGTCTTGAAAGATTTCCAGCCCAGCAGGGTGTAGAAAAGCAAGTAGGCCTATGTTGGTTATTCTGCAAAAAAACAAAATAGCTGGCTAGCCATTTTTCAGAAAGGAAAAAAACAAACTGGGCTAGTCATCTGCTAAACATATGAAATAAAAGCCTGGGCTAGACGGGCCACGGGTCCCGCAGAACCCAATTGATACAATTCTCGTCCCGAAAAAACAAAATTATCAGCCTTGTTGTTGGGTCCCTTATCGCCATCCTCACCATGTACAAATCATCTCCTTATTCCTCTCGGTTGTTGACCATGTTGACAACACCGGAGGGCGGCGCCATGATGAGCGAACCAAGGCGGAGGACGATGGTGAGGCCTCGGGACGGGAACTAACAGAGCCGGGAAGATCACAACCACCGTGGGAGGCGGAGCAGCGAGTCCCGGGCGCTGGTTTGGCTTTGGCGGCTCGAGGAAGAAGAGACTGAAGAAACGCGACAAACGTTGAATGTCAATCGAACGGTCAAGGTTGGCACAATCGTGTTTTGACTAAGCGGACACCAAGTAGCATACTTTTTTATATATAGGAAGAAAACTGCGAGGAAAGTGCGTTTGCGCCGTCCCTCCTCACAGGAACGTTCGCCACATAAGTGACTAGAACCCTTGGTTTTCAACCGAGAGGTCTTGGGTTCGAGTCCGAGGAACTCTCAATTCTGTCCTCCTTCCTTCCTCGCAAAAAAAAGGGAAAGAAAATCAAAGACTTGGGTAGGCGTACAGAACAAGCTAGTGTACCATCAAAGAGACGTTGCCGAGTTTTAGAAAAAAGAAAGACGTGCTCCTGTAGCTGGTTCGAATCCAAACCTAGACTATGACTATATATGGTGCTATGCTACTCTGCAAGTAATGAAACCGACATATCCAACGTTCGCTTCTCCTCTTCTCTACTTACTCGCTTAGCATCAAGCTCGCCGCAACAACCATGTCCGCTGGTTGCTCGTCCACCGCTTCTTCAGCAGTAACAACCAGATATGCGCCAAGTCGCCACCCGCATTCATCGCCTGTGGGTCTCATCACACCCCGCTTAGCATCGCCAAGACCGCATCCGATTGCTCATCGCAACCCGCTGCCGTTGGTGTGGTGCCACTGCTGCAAATCACGTAGAGTCATCTGTCGCGTCTCAACCACAATCCGCAACCCTAGCCGAGTCTTCTACAAATGCCCGAATCATGGGGTAATAATATGTTTAAGTGTTGTTCTGCTGCTTTCAGTTGCTGATTTTTTAATAGTTTGGTTGATGATCTTCCAATTTGATTCGTGCAGAAAAGGGAAGATTCGTGTGATTTGTATTTCTGGGAAGTTGCTGATGTGGGGCAATGCAACTATGCTGATTATTTGGTTAGCCGAGGAATTCCAATATTAGCAGGTTGGGGTGTTGGACAAGTAACTGAAGGAACGACAGAAGAGGAAGATGCAGAGCAGAAGGTTAAAGATGCAGTTCCTCTGATCATGGCCAAGCAACAATGCCGAACGGCCTTTACAAACAATGAGGAGATGAAAGAGCTTGTGAAGATCATGGGCAAAATCGATGTGCTCAGAGGATGATTGTCTCTTTATTTGTAGTGTATGTAGCACTCGTGATGTATTCAGTGGCTACGACATGAGCACTTTGCTGAAACTAGTAATGAATGAAACATGTGTAGCAGGCTGGGCGTCGTGTTGTGAACATCTAATGATTTCTATTAATGGAAATCAGGGGTATCCCCATTTGCTCATATAAATAAATAAATAGGAGAGGCCATGTCGGGTCAGCTTTGTTCTCATTCGAAGACGTCGAGCAAATTGCAGTCCAACAGCAAACTATCATCAAATTCAAGTTTCACAGCCAAATATGAGTACAACTAAACAAGAATGGCATCATGTTTTAGTTGTCATACAATCACCAAACTCAAATCAGCATACATAACAAGTGATGTTCTCACAGCAAAATACTAAACAACATGTTCATCAGGTTTCAGTTGTCATAGCAAACACAATTTCACATACTAGATAAAAAACGTCTTCTCGGCTGTGCAAATACGACAAAAGCAATGTAATCATCATCCGTAGCAAAGCAACGTCAACATCTTCGCCATGTGTATCGATCAATCGTAATTCCCCATGGTGTCATCTTCTTCTTCGTCCTCAACATCCTAGAACGTTGGCTTCTTCTTGATCAACTCTTGTATGTCCACAAAGACGATGCATAATCTTTTCACGGCGTCATTGACGTGATGGTTCTCAAAGATATTAGGAACATCCGTGTTATCTTGTACATCGTGAGCAAGCGGTAAGCATCATCTTGTTGTGCAACTTCATTAAACGAATTCCTTCTGCTCAAACCTTTGCAATACTCTCCGGTCGCCATAAATGTGTCTTCCAAGAAAAATATCTATGTTGCTTGATTTTCCAAAATAAAAGGCTCGTTGGTATAAATGTGACGCCTTGACATTGATGGATTTGAAATAATCATCAGCTACGGGTTTTGCGATCACGAAAACAGGTTATACCAACAACAAAGACAATGTAACCGCACACCGATGATCCTCGAAATCGAGATATATCAGAATCGAACAATGTACATTATGTTAGCATACATTTCAGTTGTCTCTTTGTCATACGTATCCGTGCTCATGATGGCACTGCTTTTGTGTCTTCCCGCCTTCGTCTTCGCAAAGGGTGTTGTAGCGCACATCTCCAACAACGCAAGATTCATAATGTCTTACCCGAGTATCAGGACCCATTGCTAGTGAGTAAAGGGCATCATCAACTGCCTGCCCATCCTTCCGCATCTTCTTAACCTATGGTTAGAAAATAGACAAGTTGATCATCTTATGTACTCAATATATTAAAAACCGGCGGTGCACTTCAAAAGCTTACATGGTTCTTGAACCATTTCGCAAATCCTGCCATAACCAGTTTGTCAATGTTTCTTGGATTTTGCGGCAGTAATTCCTCTTTGTAGATGCTGCACAACATTGTGATCGCGTCAAACATCTAAATATATAAGAATGTGCTGCAAATTTAGTAGATTATGATGTATAAGCTGCAGTGCTGCACTTACTTGATATAAGGTAGTATCTCAGGATAGTTATTCAATACATACCAAACCATTTTGTCCAAATCTTTAGGTTTGTCCTCTTGTCGACTCTTCCCTGTAACTCGAACAGAATAATCGAAAACATTGAGCCCGGGATTGTCTTCACCCACCTCTTTGCTAAGCTGATCAATTGTTTCAATGTATTTTGAGCAGAATGTCAACGCTTCTGTAGCAATGTAGGCCTCTGCAATGGAACCCTCGGGTCTAGCTCTATTCCTAACATAGCCCTTGAAAGTGCCTAGCCGCCTTTCAATAGGGTACATCCAGCCCTACTGTACTAGACCTCTAAGTAGTGCCTCATCAGGTAGATGAACAGCCAAATGCACCATCACATCAAAGAAGGCTGGAGGATATATCTTCTCAAGTTCGCATAGGATAGTTGGTATCTTGTCTCTAAGACGCTCCAAAGCATCTATCCTGATATTTCTACTACAGAGTTCCTCAAGAATTGTCCCAACTCTGCAATCGCTCTATATAAGTCGGCGGCCCAATCCTCTAAGGATAACAGGTAAAACCCTTTGAAGTAGGACGTGGCGGTCATGAGTTTTCAACCCTTGTACCTTGTTTCCATCTCAGACCGACTCTCCTTTCAGGTTTGGAAGCAAATCCATGTGGGAATCTCACACGTGACAGGACCTCGCAGAATTCTTTTCTTTTTACCTTGTCCAAGACGCATACGCCTAGTGCCATATCCCGTGATTTACCTTCATCTTGCACCGCAAATCCGCTCGATACCTGGTGTGTCAAATCAATCCTAGATTTTAAGGTATCTTTCATCTTGCCTTCAATGTTAAGAAGTGTGCCGATAATGCTGTCACATATGTTTTTCTCGATGTGCATCACATCAAGATGATTCCGCAGATCCAAATCTTTCCAATACTCCAAGTCCCACAAAGTGGACCAGCGGGTAAACAATAATCTCTCTTCTACCGTGTCACGCTTCCTTTTCCCGCTACCATTACCAGGATGGTTTCCTGGTATAATATGACTGACCTTCTCTAATTCCACTTGCAACTCATCGGTGGTGAGCCTCTTTGGTGCATCAGGATTTTCATGCTTTGCATTGAACACATGTCTTCGGTATTTTCTAGGATGCGACTTGTCCTTGGCAAGGAAACGGCGGTGTCCAATGTAACAGATCTTGCTAAGTATTGCATATGACAATGATTCATCACAAATAACACATGCATTGTAACCATGTGTCGCTCGCCTACGACATAGTGCCCAAAGCCGGATAATCATGGATGCACCAAATTACAACAAAGACGCAGAAAGAAATCAGCTGGTGGGCTGCTATATACGTCTCGAGTGAGAACACCCTTCCATAGTTGTTGAAGTTCCTCCACAAGAGGCTCCATGAACAAATCAAAATCCTTTCCAAGACTTTTTGGACCTGGGATGAGCAAGGCCATCATGTAGTTTGATTCTTTGGTGCAGACATTTGGAGGCATGTTGTAAGGGATAACAAGCACCGCCACATGCTATATGTGGCGCTCTGGTGGCCAAATGGGTTAAATCCATCCGAAGCTAAGCCAAGTCTAATGTTTCTGTCAAGACAAACTCTTTGTGTTTATAATTGAAGCTTTTCCACTCACTACAATGAGATGGATGGCTCATTACATTACTGATCTCTGTACTCCTGGTTCCTAGAATGCCACAAGACATCCTCTCTTGTTTCAAAGATCATGAAACAACCTCTGCAATCTTGGTGTAATTGGAAAATGTCTCGTAACATTATGAGGAACCCTCTTCACAAAGATCGCCATCTTTCCATCTTGATGATTTGCATTTTGGGCATTCACTTAAGTTGGCATAATCCTTCCTAATGTAACACAATTATTCTTACAAACATGGATCATATCATATCCAATTCCAATCGCACGAAGGAAATTCTTCATTTTATTGTAGGTGTGTGGCAGCTCAGACGATCTCGGGAAAGATTTATGGAAAGCAGCCAACATCGCATCGAATGATTTGTTGGTCATCCGCTCAGATGTCTTCACACGAAGAAAGGTGACCATAGCTGAGAATCTCGACAGCTTATTTCCTGGGGTGACAAAGAACGTTGCATTGTTCCAACATGCGGGCCCACCGCTTTTTCTTACGCAGTGAAAGTTCACGGAATGCACGAGCATTTCGTAGCATTGTTTCAATGTTGGTCAAACTCACTGGCTCCGCCACCACCACCTCCTCCTCCTCTTCCACCTGAGCATCAGGAAGATCAAGATGGTGATCTGCTGCTTCCACGTAGTCAATAACATTGAAGTTCACAACTTCACCATGATGAACCCACCTAGTATATGTGACCGACATCCCATACAAGTGTAGATGATTTTGCACAGTTGACTGGGGCCTTGTAACTGAATTCATACAACTGCTACACAGGCAGAGCACATCTGATTTCGGACCATCATACTCAGCCCTGATAAAGTTCATGAAGTTTTCAACCCCCTCGACATATGCAGCGGAGAATATTCGAGCAGAAGTTATCCAAGTCTTGTCCATCTGTTAGACATATAAATTAGTTCTTCTACTAGATATTACAGGAAAAACATATATGCTTTTTATGAAGTCCGTAAAAAAAATACCTAGGTCGATGTCTAAAGCTATGGCAAGATATTTGGACAAGCAGATCTAAGTAACGAAATATATGTAAAGCTAATTCAGCAAACAGATTTGAGTGCTAAATTATGGCAGGCTGTTTCAAAGATCAAAGAGGCCGAGCACACAACCATCAAACTATCGAAGGCCATCGCAGCAACAAAGATCGAGTATAAAATGGTGTAGAGCTATTTCACCTAACAGATTGGCTACTAGACCATGGCAATCTACATCACAATAAATATATGGCAGGATATTTTAGCAACTAATCGGCCTTGGCATGCCATCTCAGCTAAGCAGATTGAGTGCAGAACAGTGCAAGGAAGCTTCTTAAGCAGAGCATATTGAGAGTAAACTACTTCGGCAAACAGTGAGATTAACAGCATCTATCAGCTAACATTCAACGCTACACCGACATGAACAGGGCCTCAGTCTAGAAAGTGCGTACCGTGGGAGAAGCTGACCGCCGTGCGTCTCCACACGAACGTCGCCAGTGGTGGCGGCGCTGACCGCCGTGCGCCTCCACAAGAACGTAGCCAGAGGTGGCGGCGCGGCTAGAGGACGGCAGTCTACGAGAGCGTACTGTGGGAGCGAGAGGATCGCCGTGCGTCCCCTCGACGAACCGCGGCGCCGACATATCGGCGCGGCGGGGAGGGCGGCTTTGGCGGAGCGAATGGAGTGGAGGGGGACGGGGGGAGGGGGGTTTGGGGAATATTTGGCCGAAGGGCGGTTGAATCGAATTTGGGGGGAATTTTTGTGTGGAGGGGGGGGGAGAATTTTCGCGCGGTGGGCGGGGGGAGTTTGGCGCATGGTCGGTTTCTCCAAGTGCAGTCCCACGTGTCGTTGAAGAGGCAAGCGAAGCGCTGCCCGCTTATGTGAGTCGTGTGCAGGACCGAACGTGTGTGGGGTGCAATGCGACATGACAGAGTGTTGTGAGTGTACCGCTTTTTTCCTTTTAAACTAGGTGCTTCGCCTCAAAAATGTTGCTTCGCGATCCATCGATACTACTACTAGTAATCCGGTAATCCCGACTAAAACGGGCGCGGCTGGGTCTTTTTCCCGCGTGATATGCTTTGGGAGGTTAGCTTAGTTGGGTTTTTAGATTTCTCTCAGTTCAATAAAAGCAGAGTTGGTGATGATGGTGTGCTGTCATCCTGCAATATAGGCCGCTCGATCTATATCTAACGGATAGGAAGGAAACTATGACAATTTACCGCACTCCTCTCCACATTTGCAGATAAGGCTTTCCCTCGCTCGTCCTTTTCTCCCACAAGATCTTGATCTTGATTACAGCATACGGGCATCTTGCTAGTACTCCTACAATATGTATATTATTGTGAAAGTTCATGTACACCGGCCGAGATTAATGCAAACAGGCAGATTTTCATTACATTTTGAACTTTTATAGGATAGAAAAATAAAAGAAACCCGACCCTAAACCTATTCTACGGCGGCGACTGACGTCCTCCATCTGCGATCTCTATGTACGGGGGCGGGGTTCAAGACCCGTGAAGTGAAGGTGCGGTCTCCGGCGAGGAAGAGTAGAACACGGGATACGGACCGGCCAGTTGGCACACCATGCCCTGCCGCCTCTCATGCCCTACTCATCCTCGGAGGAGTCCCCGACCTCGGAGGTGCCGAACGTTGGACGGCGGCAAGTAGGACGTGTGGCTGACGGTGCTCCCGTCGTCGGCCACCAGCGTGGCCACCACTTGTGCGGTCGCGTCCGCGTCCGGCTACACCGCTATTGCATCGCGAGAGGCGACTTGAGCGAGGGCGGCGACCTCGAGCTTCATCCCCGAAGACAAGCTCTCCCGCAGAGCGTTCGCACTTGCGGTCATGGCGGATGTGGTGCCAGGTAGGAGGACGATGCGCTATGGTGTGGAGGTTAGTTGGGCGTTGCCGCTTTAAGTAGCGCATTCCGGTGAGGCCAAGCGTCCGGGTGCGTCATTAAGTCGCCGGAGTTGGTTCATCGGGCACCGAGCCTCTTAATGACGAAATAAGAACGGATGGCATGAATGCGAGCAGCTGGCGCCGGCTGGGAACACACCGTGCGACGGTGCGAGGGACGAGGGCTTTGGTGTGCTAGGGTAGTCAGTTGCGGTCGTGGCAACGTTGGAGATGCCCTTTGCTCAAATGCGATCCCCGCATGTCATTGAAAAAGCAAGATGACCCGGCATGGTCTCAGGTCCAGAGGATGCAGTTGGCCGCGCTAAACCACTCCGCGAACGCGTCGCGGCACCCCGTGTTTTGATTGTGGCCAAAGTGCACCTTACCAAAATTTTGGTCATGACCCAAAGATTGGTCTTTGTTTGGATGGTTGCCATTTCTTTGGCATGCCAATGAACTCTAGCCAACTCTAGTTCATTTTTCTTGCCAATGTCGGCCAAATCATGGGCAACCAATACCTCAACTAAAATTTTGGCTACTCAATGCTTTGATGGGGCAACCTTGGGCACAAACCAAACATACTGTTGGTTGTGCCACAGCACTAACGCCACCCTCGGCACACTGAAACGGACCGTGTCTATCGATGATATGAGCGTGTCGCTCACCGCGGTCCCCGTGTCCAGAGGCGGTACTGGAGCTGCGCCCCGTTGTTGGCCCCAACGACCCACATGAACGGTTGTCGGTGGCGAGGAGGTCGTGGGCCAGCTCCTCCATTGGACTAGTCTGCGCTATGTCGGTTTTCCAGTTTTCCCGGCCATATTCGAAAGGCCGTTGTTCCGTGGTTGCGCATTAGGCCTTTCACTATGTAGGCCAAGCGAGACAACTTATTGTTTATTTGAGCCGTTCAAGTGTAATCATGTGGCGTTTGCTTATTTCTCATTCCTCTCCAACCCTCTTCTCCATCGATCATGTCGCCCTCCAGTCGAGTCCATCCTCCCGCATGCCTCATTTGAACATTCCGCCGAGTATCATTCGCATGTACCCACCCTATTCCTCTTTCAATGGATCTCCGGACCCTGAGATGAAATCGAGAGGGAACGAGTGGGGGCACGTGATACCTAAGGCGAATTCAAAATTTTGAACCGGTGATCATAGCATCCGCAAATCATATATAAAGGGTATTCAATGTTCGTTTCGTTTTTGAACGTACAATATACTCCCTCCTATCCTTTCTACTTTACATACTCCCTCCGTCTAGGTGAGTAAGTCATCTTAGGCTATGCACTGTGACCAAGGAGGAGATAAAAACGAGAGAGATTAATGTCTATTTGCTAATTAATAGTATTGCATGCAATGAACTAACCACTGCATGTCGTGCTTGATAGTCTCAAGTCATTAAAAGCATGCACGCCCTCATCTCTTATTGGTTGATATGTCAAGAAACAAGAAACGAGGTAGAAGTTAATGCACCGCGCCTAAGTGTTTTGGGATTATTTGGTTTTCGTCAGATGACTTACACACCTAGACGGAGGGGGTACAAGTTTTATGTGTAGTCAAAGTATCTCTACTATGATAAAAAAAAGGTATCAACATTCAACAACGCCCAATCAATATTGTTAGATTCGTACGTACTCCTAGATTTGTACTCGAGATGGTTTCCAGTTTGACTATTGACAAGATTAATAGTAGTCCTTTCACATAGGTGAGTAAGTCATCTTAGGTTGTGCACCGTGACCAAGGAGGAGGGGAAAACGAGAGACATTAATGTTTATTTGCTAATTAATAGTATTGCATGCAATGAACTAACCTTTGCATGTCATGTTTGATAGTCTCAGTCATTAAAAGCATGCACACCCTCATCTCTTATTGGTTCATATGTCAAGAAACAAGAAACGAGGTAGAAGTTAATGCACCGCGCCTCGTGTTTTGGGATTATTTGGTTTTCATAAGATGACTTACACACCTAGACGGAGGGAGTACATGAGATGTATAATGTGAAAACTATATCATTGGAAACTCCTTTTCGCATCTGAAATTGACCATATGCTTTGTGTAAGTTGCATGTCATATATTATTACTCTAACATTTGGTCAAAGTTAGCCTCGAAAAACGCATTAGACCCTGTATGCTTTGTGTAAGTTGCATGTCATATATTATTACTCTAACATTTGTGTAAGTTGCATGTCATATATTATTACTCTAACATTTGTGTCAGTTGCATGTCATATATTATTACTCTAACATTTGGTCAAAGTAGTATAGTGGAAGTGGATCCTCTGACGTAGGTATCCCTGCCTTACCCTCCCTTTCACCACTTACTAGCGGACCCCATGCTTGCTAGGCCCCGCATGTCGGTTACTCAATGGGTTCGCCACGTCGGGATCCTCATCCGTAGTATACTCCCTCTCTGTTTTTTATTTAATCCGCATAAAAGCAGAGGGAGTGGTGGTATAATAAATTACGCGAGGCGGGGGAGGGAGGGACGTCGGTTTGCTCTCAACTGCGGTCCCACAAGCGAGCGAAAATGCAAGACGAAGCGCGTTCCATTCGGTGAGCGACATGGAGGGTCCAGCGTGACGGGCTACAACGCGAACGCGAAAAGAGCGATGTACAGTCAAAATCGATTGACCGGTCGTCACCTGAACCACTATTCACACCAGAACCTTCGTTGCTCGGCCTACGCCAGCCACTGCCCTAAAACCACACCAAATCTCCAGCCCATTCCCCCACCCTTCGATCCCCTAGCCCGCATCAAGCGCCCCTAGTTCGCCAGAAAGCCATGGTGCGCCACAAGATCACTTACTACAAGATGTCGACGCTGAGCGGGCGCGCAGAATCGCGGCGACGGCCGGGCGCCATGACCTCCGTTCCCAAGCTCGCTGCGGTGGGCCAATCCCGAGTTCTCTGGAGCCAAGCTACGAGGAGGAGGAAGCCGATCCAATGTTCATCGCGGAGGTCGCGTACGAAGGCCCTCGATGGGTATGAGACGATGAACGTCGACTTCGTGCGGCGTCCGAAGTCCCCATGGTGCAAAGCGGACCAGCGGTTCAACATGGCGATACTAAAGGAGGACCGGAGGCGAGGCTCAACTCGACGCGAGCGCTGCAGATGCCGCTGCCATCGAGGCTCTCCTGCAGGCGGAACCGGATGTCGTGGATGTGAACCGGGTGGCGGAGGCTCAACTTGAGGCGGAGCACGCGGATGCCGCTGCCATCGAGGCCCTCCTGCAGGCGGAACCGGATGTCCTGGACATGAACCGGGCGGCAGAGGCTCGACTTGACGCAGAGCACGCGGATGCCGCTCTCATCGACGCCCTCCTGCAGGCGGAAACGGAAGTCCTGGACTTGAACCGGGAGGCGGAGGCTCGACTCGACGCCGAGCGCGCGGATGCCGCTGCCATCGAGGCCCTCCAGCAGGCAGAACCTGACGTCCTCGACTTGAACCGGGTTGTGCTCTCGTCCTTGCAGAGCACCCGCACGCTCCGCTGGAACGAGTAGCTGGAGGCCGAGGACAACCACGGTGTGGAGACACACATCGGCAGCGACGGCTGGTTCGTGCCGGCAGCGAAAGACGACGAGGCCGTCTCTTTCCGCGAGCAGTGATAGTTTTTATTTATGTTGTTGTTTTTATGGATCTTTTGTTGTGTAAAAACATACTATTTGTTATGCAAGTCGCCTCGACTTGGGTCGATCTACCATTTCAGGCGGTTGGATGAATATCCTACGTCTCCTAACCCTTCTTTCCTTCTTCCTCACCTCTTCTTCTTCCCCAACAGACCACCGCACGGGTCGTACGGATACTCCCCAACATGCAGTTGGATAAACATACTCTATGAACGAAAATTATGTGTCAGCGATAGGATGGCTGAGTTTGGTTTGTTCACATGCGACAGCACGTGTCAGTGAGGGTGCGTTCCCTTGGTTGGGTTTGCGGCGCACGAGGAAGCGTATGTGAGGGTGCGGTGCGACCGCGGCGTGCAGGAGCGACCGTGTGAGGGTGCGGTGCGACCTCGACAGTCGTGCGCAAGTGTACCTCTTTCTCATTTTGAAAACTTTAGGCAAGCTTGGCAAAAATGTGTGGCAAAGTTTGGCAATGCAAGCCCAACACCCAAACAGGATAAGTAATGCACGCATTAGGAGTACTAGTGTTAGAAAAGAAAGGCGGGGTTTTCCTTCGCGGGATTTAATCGATACAAATCCTCGTTTCATGTGTCAATTAATGCGTATTTTTTTCTCGAAAGACCAAAGAGCTAACCATCTCATTCCTCATCGTTTGATTAATGCAGCGCCATGCAAACGAACCTTCTCACTTCCGCATGCATGCAGGGGATATTAATGTCCTTGGTTGCTAACCCCATCAATTTTGGCTTGATTAGTGTTAGTGGCCCTTTGCAAATTGTAATTTTGATATACTGGCCTTGTGTACAAAAAAATGGAGGTAGTAACTATATTTGAATTCCTTGCCCATTGAGGTGACGTCGACGACTTTTTTTTGTGGTTTGGCGAAGTGCGTTCGACAGAGAACACCATTGAGGGAGACCACGGTAAGTCATTTGCAAGTGCCGCCTGCAAGCCGAGACAACCGCCTTATTTGCATCCAGGAAGTCCTTTAATAGTACTACTACTAGGAGTACTAGTGCAGTGAGATGGTTTCTCGAAGAAGACGATGGAGAAGCGGAGTCGTGAAGAGTGAAATGATAGTTGCTTCGTCCGTGCTTTGTGATTTGATGCCTCACGCTTTGTGATTTTTGATAGAAGGGACAGGGAGTAGACTCGTGCTCTATCTTTGTACTACATGCGTCCAAGCATGGGAGAAAGAGGAGAGACGTTGCATTTTTCTATTCCTTCAATCAATCAATCAGGGAGCTCCGGTTCCATCTTTTTGGCTTTGGCAACACCGTCCACAATGGTTCCCACGATGCCAAAAGCTATTTTCACATTTGGCTACACATTGTGGATGCCCTTAACCGTACCACTTGGTTTTGCTCTTGTGTGCTATCTATACAAATCTCAATTATATTGATCTAAAAATTATAGAATCAAAGATTAGTAAAATGGAGGTGATTTTGCCGCTGGATGGCGGGGAGGTTTCTTATTTTCGGAGGACATTGTCCTGGCGGTTTTGCTAACATGCGGTCCCACGTGTCGATTGCTTTACCAAGCTGATCCGGCGTCCCACATGAGGCGTAACAACGGCGAAGCAACACGTGGTTAAGTTGAAGAAGATGAGGGAGAAGCAGATTCAAAGAACGAGTGAAATGATGGTTGCTTCGTCCCTCCAACTTCTTTTTTTAGCATTATTACTTTGTCCCTCCAACTTAACTGCGGGAAAGGTGCAGCTTTGTGATTTGACGCCTCATTGCTCATTACTACACCGGCGCCATGACTGGGGTGCTTCACCTCGGCTGCTCTGCACTGTATTCCGGTATGGCACGTGGACCCGGTAGCTTGATGTCCCACATGTCGGTGAAAGGGACTAGAAGATTTATGAAAGCGAGCGCTCCACTCTTACGACGAAGGAGTATACAACACGACGGCCCAGTGAACTGTCACTTGTACTGTATAGTACTATAGTTTTTCTATTTCGCACGATCCATCGATACAAACCCGATTAAACAGGGAAGGGCGGGATTTTCCCACGCGGTAGATGATACTGGCCATACATTTCAAAGACAATTTTAATGTATGCAAACTGAATAATTATAAGTAACAATATGATATCTAGTAAAACTAAAAACACATATGATTTATTGTGTTAGAGTGTAGTAGTAGTCTTTGTATTGCATAGTTGTTAGATGTAACATGCGAGAACGTAGAGATGTAGTTTTGGAGGGCCTACAGAGAGAAAAGCGTAATACGGTCACCGAACTTCAGAATAAGTTGATTACGATCACTATATACGTTTTGCGGTGATTATCCGGTCACTTGCTCATAGTTCAGCATCGGATTGCACTCTGTTGACCGGCCAAATAGTCTGCATGGCGCCATGTTGACTAGTTAAATTGACCACGTTCCTTGTGGGTCCCACCTGTTAGTTCGCATAGGGAAAAGGTCAGATAAACACAAATTTACGCAGGCGCGACAAGCTCCAACCCGTGCACGGGAATCACCTGGTTGTGTATGTGTCGGGGCACGATGTGTGCGCATGCACGTGTAGGTTGAGCACTTGAGCGTGAGAGTATGTGTTGGTCGTGTGGTGTACTGATGTGTGCATGCATGTGTGCGTGTGTGCGTGTGAGCGTTGCGTGCGTGCGTGGCTGTGTGTGTACGTGTGAGTGTTGCGTGCGTGCGTGGGTGCATTTGTTTGTGTGAGTGTTGCGTGGATGGAGTTCGTGTGCATGCGTGCGTGTGTGTATAATCACCACACCAGCTCCTGTGTGTTAAAACAGATGGCTTAGCATACCAATACAAGGCCACCTTGTCCGTTGTGCCCGCGGTCATGACTTCGAACCACCGTCAAAATATTTTTTTGTCGTTTGTTTTCATTCTTACAAGCAAGATGCCCGTGCGTTGCACGTAACATCAAGATGCATTTGTATAACTTGTTTATCTTGTGAGAGAAAAGTATGAACGAGGGAAGGCCTTATTTGCAAATGTGGAGAGGTGTGTGGGTACCTTGTTGCAAAATTGCCATAGTTTCTTTCCTATCCGTCAGATATAAATCGGACGGCCTATATTGCAGGATGGCAGGCACACCATCATCACCAACTCTGTTTTTTATAAGAGTGTATTTTATGTATTTTATAATAGTGTAGATGTAGAGTAGATACAAGTCGACAGGTGGGCACGATGTTAGTGAGATAATTTGATGCAACACTAGAGGTGCCACATGGAGCGTTTAACTGGTCAACTAGTCATGTCATGAGCAAATACAAAGTTGTACGGTGAGCCCGTGGATCGTATAATAACCACTAAACGTAGCGGTGACCGTAATGAGTGGATTATGAAGTCCAATGTATGTATCGTGCTTTCGCCTCAAATAAAATGATCGTCATTGCATATATCGCGAGAGAAAGATCAAACACGCGTGAATTTTCTGGGGGCTTACTTTTAGAGCACCTGGAGATAGTTTTGTGTGCATACGCGAAAGGGGCGTACGGGGGGGGGGGTGTGCGATGGAGAGAGAGATACTCTTCGTTTCTCTTTATTATGACTAACTTTGTATATAGTATAAAAATATACAAATTCACGGTGCGGAATAAATATCATTGTGGGCACCATGCAATGCAAATTAGCGTCCGTACTCCTCCATATAACTTTGTAATGTTGTATATATGTAGGAACGCTAAAATAATTTTTTGGCCACACTTTATTCAAAAGGAATGTTGTGTGCGAAATAAACGTGAAGAGAGGGCTTTTTAGATCAATGGGGTACATGATGTAACATGTGTGAATGTGTAGTTGATGCATTTGGCGGGGCCTAGAGAGGTATGTGTGTGTATTACGATTCGAGAGAGAGGCATGGATAGAGGGGCCGACGGGGGGGGGGGGGGGAGAGATAGCACGAGAAATGAGGGGGGTCTAGAGAGAGAGATGAATATGACGACACGACAAAAGATTCCATACCCTTGAGTGTGTATATGCAAGGGGGGAGGGAATAGAGTCACCAGGGAGAAATTTTACGTGTGTGTGGTGTTTGTGTTGGTATGTGTGGGTGTGAGAAGATAATGAGACGTGGGGGCAGAGGGTGTGTCACCGCGTGAGGTCCGTGGGTCGAGGTGAGGCCCTTCGTTCGGTTCCTGGCCCTGCGCCACATTGGTCGGCCCATGACACATTTAGGAAGACCCATGGATGACTAGTCGTACAAGACAAAGATAGCAGAATTGTGAAGGACTCTGTGTCCACCGACAAAGCCGGGCTAGGATTCAGAACCCTAGGTTCTTGGACTAAGGTAACCCCTTTATCTACGATATTACTATTCATCCAACCTAACTTTAAGGGGCATCCTACAAAATGCTCTGCTAGAATCATACTCATTGATTAGGAAGAGAGGTGTGAGATAATGTGTGAGAGACAGGCGTAAAGATAATGTGCGTACATGAGACACGTAGGCAGGTCCATGTATATAGAAAGGGTCGATGAGGATTGTGTGTGTGTATGTTTGCGAGAGGAAGAGTGCTTGTGATAAAGGTTAGTGAAAACAGTTGTAAATGGTTACGAGAGGGAGGGAGGGTTATATCTAGAGCATGTGTGTAGAAAGACACCTCGGGAGAGAGTGTGTGAGCATGTGTGAGAGACCACCGATGGAGAGTGAAACTACACGTAAAAGACTGCCCTACACATTGATTAAAGATATAAATTGTATCCAAATATTAGGATGGGATCATGATATTTGCAATTCACGTAAGGAGTGGTCATTGATCCATCAGACATCTAGATTCTATCAAATTTGAGCATCTCTATGTTATTATTCGACACAATTGATCCACATAGTTCATTGTTAGTATTTTGAACTCCAGACAATGCATCGCTTTAGCAATCGAATATAAACGTGAGTATAGTTCATGTTGTGTGTGTAAAGCACATTATACATACGAAAGTTACACAATGGACATTTATAAATAGCTACATATGAACAAGCATACATTTGAATTCAACCTAAGGTGGTTTAAAAAAATCGAATTCAACATGAAGTCCATTCAATTATTTGAATTTGATATCATGGCATTTGTAAACCATACCTAAACTATGGGGGTACCAATCTTTGCTCTGATTTTGTACATAATAGCATATGTAGTCGTGTACAAAATAGATTCAAATTTAGCTCCTCCATTCCAAAATAATCATAGTTATAGGATTTTCAAGTGTCAAAATTTCAAAAGGAAGCGGATAATTTAATGAGGTTTTCAAACATACAAGGTCAAATATAACGTTGTCTATTTAGGTCAATCCTCATAGTTCAAGAGTACTCTAAACGTGAATGCTTGTGTTTCAAAATTTCAAACGAAGCGCCAAAAAGAGCCTCTACTACTAGAAACCGCGTGAGACCAATGTTTGGTAGTACAAGGAAATTACTTTTCTAATAACTCCGACCCGTGAAACCTACTGACCCGACATCCAAAGGTCTAAACCGGGGTAGGTTTGTAGCTTCATCTAGACGCCACGCAACCGCCTCCGAAAAAAATTCATACACAATGGCCGTCTAAGCACACATGCGCGTGGCCGAAATCGCTCCCGCCCACTATTTGGGACACCTGGGATTACCATCCTACCCCGACCTGCAAGACGTCCGAAATTTAAGAGGGGCAAAGTTTGTACTTTCCCCAAATTTCAAACAAGCGCCCCATCTTCTGCTCAAAAAAGCCAAAAACAAGCGCGTCCTGCATCAAACATGGTTCCCCCACCCGTCCGATTCCCCATTCAGTACTCCATGGGCGCCAAAACTACCTCTCCACCAGCCATGAAACCCGGCGTCCTCCGTCTGCCACCCCATCCCACCCATCAACCGCCGCCTCCTCCATCACGCCGGAGCCGATACCCCCAACGATAAATGCGTCCACCGCAACCTCAACCGCAACGCCCTCCACGGCTAGTAGTTGAAGCCGAGGCCGAGCCGTCCGTACCCGAGCCAGTTCAACCACGCCGTCCTGCGCGTCACTGCTGCCGCTCTAACTTCGCCACCCTCCACCGCACTGGAGCTATTCCTGCTACGCCGTCCTTCGCCGCCTCGGATCTGCTTCCCTCCGCCGACATACGGCCACGGCAACACAGTCAACAATTTGGCCATGGGTTCATCAAAGCCTGCACCCTCCAGAACATCGGTTTCCCCGATAAAAAGAAGAAGATCGCCGCGACATGTGGAGGTGACCACACTGGCAACCGAAGAAGGTACTCCTCTTCCCTTATTCATGCAAATCTTATGTCTCTGCTTGCACGGTATTCATCCCACAGAAGACACTAGTTGACCGCTTCTTCTTGATACTAGATGTTCCTAGTAACTTGCGATGCACAAGGTTTCTGCTCATATACTATTTCACCATAGCTAGAGGTCCGTCGCCCCCCTGAATTTTAATTTATGGCTAGTTGATTCCCAATTAACGGAAGCATTCCCCGGCGTAAAAGGCGCTAGTACGACTATTACGCCGGGGAAGCAGCGCCTTGGTGTTTATCTTAGGGGCGTCTGCAGCCTAGAGCTACTGGCGCCCGATCTGGAGGTCGGTCGGGATTAAAGGGATGGCTTGGAGGCGCTGCCAAGCACGGTGGTGGTGTGAGGTCGATGGGAGGGCGGGGCGGCGGAGGCACTGGTCTGGGCCGGTGGTCGCTGGCGATTCGAGAAAGATCGTCAACAGTGACTGGCGGGAGGTAGACGAAGGCCATCTGCCCGTTCCTTATAGATCGGACGGTTCATTAAAAAAATGACTGACCTATTTATTTTCAGTCGACTGTTATCTTAGATATGACCACATGTGGTGGTGTGCTGGAGGAGTACCTGCATTTCCTGTGCTCATATATTACAAAATCATATGGAGTAGAATCTAATTTTGTTTGCCATGCAATGTTGTAGAGCTATCATATGTCTCCTGTCATTTATTTTTCAGCCACCGCTATCTCGCTACTTTTTTTGTGCACTAGTTCTGCACACACTTCATCCATACTCTCACTATTGTGTTTTTATGCAAGGGTATTTCAGAGTCTGCGAAAAGAAGCAAAAAGAAAAGAGACAAGTCGTGCCGACTTTCTACGCGGCTAGGGCGCGCACGTTCTGCCGCTTTTAAAGAGTGCAAAGGTCGTGCAGATGGAGACGGTAAACGTTGCTCTGGAGTTGATGACCTCGCTCACAATGAACCACCATCCCAGGTGCTTGCTTTAACTTCGCGGTGTCATATGTGGTTGCATGTTCCATAGGGTGTCTAGCTTGTATTTGAAAGGCCGAAGTCGGTCTTTATTAAGATAAGGATATATATGTTTTTACATGAACCACCATCCCGTGAGCACCAGAAGACAAATAGCTAGTCAGGGCACTGGCCGAGCCAGTGACAAGCTAAGCAAAGACAGGCATCACCTGGAAGCCAACTAAAAAGCTGCGATGGTGGCGAAGCAGCCCGCCTCCCACCAGGCTCTCAGGTCCTAGATGATCATGTTCACCACTCTAGCCGGATGTCTAGCTTGTATTGCTTCCAATTTGGTTAAATTGCATCTACTTAGCTTACACATTATACCTTTCAATATGACATGCCTTTCTCGCTTTTTGGTACATCCTAGTACATCCGTATTAACCATGTTCTTACATCAAACTAATGTTCTTGTGTATCCCTCATCAATCACTTATGACGAGGCAGGTGCAAGGGACTACTCCTCATTTAAAGAATGCAGCGTCGACCTCCGACATGATTCTCAAGAAATGTAAATGCTAGATGAAGATAGTGAACGTAGCTCTGTAGTTGATTACTGACATTTCCCTACACTAGCATCGCAGTGCTTGCTCTAACTTAGCAGCGTGATATGTGGTTGCTGTTGCATATGGTGTCTAGATTGTAATTCTTCCAATCTGGTTAAAATGCATGTGCTAGTCTCGCTTAGCTTATACTCCTGTAAATGTGACATTATACTGTTAATGTGACATCCTTCCCGTATTTAGTACATAGTACATCTGTCTATTAAGCATGTCCTTACATAAAACTATTGTTTTTGTATCCCGCATCAATCAATATGACGAGACACCTTTAGTATATGCTGTGCGATATTAGTTGCATCTTTCATATGATTTATAGCATGCGCTGCTTCTAATTTGTTGGAATTCCATTTATGATGGGACGCTTTTAACTTGGCGAGTCATATTGGTTGCATCTTTCATGTGGTGTCTAGCTTGCATTGCTTCTTATTTGCCGGAATGGTTTCGCTTAGTTTACACAAACAGCCAGAACATGCCATGCCGTCCTATTTTTCGTACATATTCCATCCTGGTATCATGTGTTTGCCTTACATCAAAGTAGTGATTGTCGATTATCAAGCATGAATGAATTACGAAGAGAGAATTTTATTGCTTTTTCTTGTCGGTTTTACTTGACAATTCAAAATCAATAAAGCGGAAGGAAGTTAGCAAGGCAGAGGATAAAGGTGCTCCTTCCAAGCGGAGGGCCTCTACAGCTTTCTAATCCTCCACACCCCCAAGATGATTTCCAAGACAACACATGCATAGACACTCAACAAAGTTGTGTTTATGATGAGCACGTCTCCCCTAGTGCACCATCACCGGTGCTCCCTCTAACTTGGCACTGTTATATGTGGTTGCATGTTATGTGTGATGTCTAGCTTCTTTTGCTTCTAATTTTGTTGAATTCCATCTGCTTACTTTACACATTATACTTGAATAAGACACGTGTTCCTGTTTCTAGAACATACAATATCTGTCTATCACACCATGTTCTTACATCAAATTACTACTGTTGTGTAACCAGGAACAATCACTTATCATAAGACACGTTTGACTTCGGAGTGTGATATAGGTTACATCTCACATTCTTTTCTAGCTTGTACTACTAATTTGTTGAAATGGCACTTATGATGAGACAGTTTTAACTTGGTAGAGTGATATTCGTTGCATCTTTCATATGGTGTCTAGCTTTCATTGCTTCTAATTTGTTGAAACGCCTTCTCCTTAGTTTACACATCATAAGCTGTGAATATGCAATTTGTGAATATGCAATGGCACTAATGACGAGAGACCTCTAACATGGTAGTGTGATGTTGTTTGCATCTTGCATATGATTTATTTCTTGTACTGCTTCACATTTGTTTAAACGCCATTTATGATGAGACACTGTTAACTTGGCAGAGCGATATTTGTTGCACCTTTCATATGGTGTCTACCTTCCATTGCATTGCTTCTAATTTGGTGGAATGTCTTCTTCTTAGTTTACACATCATAGTTCTGGTTATCTGTTCCGTCCCGTTTTTCATACATATTACATACTCCTATCATGTGGTTGTCTAACATCAAAGTTCAGTTCGTTCAAGATCACGCATCAATTTGTTCTCAAGAACTAAATTGTTATTCATTTTCTTGTCGGCTTGACTTAACATGGCACGAGAAAGAGGAAGAAACACAGAATGGCAGGGGATGAGAAGCGGATGAATCCTGCAGATTCACTGGGTAATCGATGGTGCAATAGAAGGTGAAAGTCCAGAGAAAATTCTACAAACACGGCACCCCATGCTACACGAGCTGCAAAAAGCCAAACAGAACAAATAGCTGCCACCAAACAAGCAGAGACAGCCCTAGTTCTTGCAACACCTACCACAAGATTACTACCGCACGACATACTCGTAAGGCCAATCGAGCTAGCAAAGACGTTCCCAAGATCCCTTGCCACCTAACACTACTTCCCAAGCACTCTTGACACAAGACGAGTTGGCAATCTCAGCTGAACCTTGTGAGCTTCAACAGCAAGACGGTAGTTGCTGGAGTCCAGTTGCACTTGCATGCTTCTTTATATGTAGTCTCACCGTTTGATGTACACTTTCACTGCCTATGTTCGTTGTTGGACGAGCACCTAGGTGCAAGAGGAAACAAACATCAGGGATAATGCTCGATAGGTTAACTAAATCTAGAGGAGGAAGAATGGAGATCCGCTTTTGAGGCAGGTTTAAAAGGCCACGTGATGCTCTGAGTCACCAAGTTAGTATCGAGGCAGCGGTTGCCGTTAGGTGTCATGTACGTATCCTCCCAACATGGATTCAAGTACAAGAATGACAAAGACGAAACCCAGTTCAACACCTTCCTCGACCATTTATCTCGTAAGTATGGTTATGTATGGAAACTAGTAATATCGTCTTGCTCTGTCCCATACTTTCTAGGTTGCTGATAATGAGACTCCCGTAATTTTCAACAGATGAGGTTCAAGTTGGATAGCCAAGATGATGCAACCAGACAATCTTGCACCCATGTTTTCAAGTCTGCTCTAAGACAGTATCGGTATAACTTGAGGAAAACTCACTTTGATGGCAAGGCTAACAGTGAACTTTCCCAAACATCTCCAGTGGAAAATATATCGGATGAAGACTGGATGGGCCTTGTTAAACACTGGTCTGATCCGAAGTATCAAGTACATTATATATATGTGATCAGATCACATGTTGAAGTCCTATTGATGCATGTGCCACACAAATCTATCTTCTTGTCGGTGAACTGTTCAAAGAACAAGACCAACCGTACAAAAGTGAAATTCCAGCAGACGACAGGATCTCGTAGCTATATTGCACAATGCGAGGCTCTTGTAATTAGCTGCTGTTTCACTCTTTCCGTTGTACCATATTATCAGATCTATATTGACTTGTTTGAAATGCAGATGAAAGCCCGCAAGGACCAAAAAGTACCTGAACCAAATGATGTGGAAATCTTCAAGGACTGTCACACCAGCAAGAAGAAGGGCATGACTACACCAGTCAAAGCCGCTGTTGTAAGTCCTTAATCCTCATGCCTTTTAACTACTACTTACTCTGACTTGTGCCTTGAACTGCATGGTTTGCAGCCAATGCCTATTACTCTTTTCAATTTTATACATAATTGTCTTAGCGTATCATTGCACCTTACAAGGTTTAAAAGGGAGGAGTGATGTTCCTTTGATCTTGAAACATAATCTAGTTCCGTGCTGGACTTGCCCACACAACGTTACAATTGCCTGTTTATGCATTTCTCGCTTGTTTTGTGATATGAATGATGTCATACTATGCTTACCGTATTATAAACTTCGTCTCTTTATCCTTAGCCCTCAATACGGTGTGAAGAAATAGACAATACATTAGCGATGGTACATGGTCATATGTTTGGAACCTGGTTTTATTATGTACTTTGCAATAAAATACAACTAATATTTTACATGGGTTCACGAGAATAAGTTATGTATATAGACCAAAGCTATTTTGTTTGGTTTTGCTGCCTCCTTAATATCTTCTGTTCTGGTACAACTAATGTAAAACCTCAACTTTTTAGCGAGCTATGGAAAAAATGGTGGAACCGCCACCTTCTGAAGGTGGCGAGGCAACTATAACCGCAATGTCAACTCTTGCTGCAGTGGGTCAGTACTTGTCCACTAACAGTGCCAAAAGCACGTTCCTGCGTAATACTGGGTTGGTTGTTAAGGCAATATCGTCCAAACTGCCTCATGATCAAGATATGCAAGCTCAAAGCAATGTTGTATTTGCGCTCCAGACACAAGTTCATTCCCTAACAGAGGCCCTTTGTGAAACAAGGAGAAACATTGCTCAATGTCGTCAAGATATGCATGGTTTTGAAACCAGACTATCAGACATTTGCTATGTTGTTCAGAGCCTAGGGAAATGAAGGCGAGGGTTATGGTGCTCCATCGGACAATACGGACATGAAAACGTAATGCCAAAGTCAAATGAACCGAGCTTCTGAACTTCTAGTGGTGCATTTATCTGCTAGACTGTTAAGCTTTATGCCAACCTTCCTTTTGTTATATAGTTGTAATTTGTTTTGGTGCGATACAAAACTTATTCTTAACGTGCAGCCACCGGCTGAAGAAAATAGCAAGCCATTTTTGTATAGTGTAGGGTGTTCCCTATATTTGCACTGGTGGCGATCTTTGATGCTGAGTGGATGTAATCTGTGCAATCGCCTTAATAGCCTAGCCTTACTTTCGGCCTTATTTATTTCCTAGTCTTCTTTTTCCATGGTTTGGTAGTGGCCGCAACTACCCATGGGCCATATACGGGTCGTAGGATCCATGGGTCTCCTACGGGCCGTTGATAAATGGGCATGTAATCGGTGGGCCTCGGGCCGTCGATAAATGGGCCTGTAATCGGTGGGCCTCGAGCCGTCGGATAAATGGGTCTACATGGGCCGTAATCAGGCGTAATTGGTATCGGCCCAGCACGGTAACGGGCCGTTAACAGGCCATAGGACTACAAAAGCTTAATTCTGTCACGGGCATAACGGGTCGTTAATGGGCCAGAATATAGGACGGGCTGGCCAGAAACGGGCCGACTCTTGCCATGGGCTGAATTTGGCCCATTAGGGTAATAGGCCAGTAACGGGCCGACTCTTGCCATGGGCCGAATTTGGCCCATTTGGAGAACATGCCAGTAACGGGTCGACTCTTGCCATGGGCCGAATTTGGCCCATTAGGGGAACAGGCCAGTAACGGGCCGGAAGTAATCGAGGGCCGAAAAGGAGCCCAAGAACGTATGGGCCGTCAATAGGCCGAAAGCTAACACGGGCTGGAAACGGCCCATGTAAATCATGGGCCGTTAACGGGTACAAAGAAAATTACTGTTCATTATGAGCTAGGGTCACCGTGGGCCTGTAAAGGGCCGAAAGATACGAAGGCCTCATATGGGCCGAAAGACGTCATGGGCCATACATGGGCCGAAAGTGAAATGGGCTGGTGGTATATTTGACGGCCCACATGACGTTGTTGGGCCGATTTCCTTTAGTGCCTAACGGGTCGTGAGTTAACGGGCCGTAAAATGGGCTATTTGCGAAGAGACCGTTAACAGGCTTTTCATGGGCCAACCTGTTAACTTTTGACCAAGTCAAACGGGTCGACTTTGTAAGCTAAATGGGCCCGTGGTGGGCCGTGGCACGTGTCGACATATCATAGGCGCCTATCTGACCCACTAACGAGCTGACACGTGATTCGTCCGGCCAATAAGAATTTTACACGTGGAAATTTCCCATTGGTCGGGGCTGTTAACGGGTTATCGGATCCAAAACCCGACTTGTTAGCTTAACGGCGTTCGGTTACGGTGGATGCCATGTGTCGGTCACCCTTGATGAAAGCACTTCTGTGACGCGCGATTTATCGTCATGGAAGTGGACACTTCCGTGATGATAATTTTGGTAATGTCATGGAACACTTCTACGACAAAGACGGTATGACTATCTTGATTCTGTCATAAATTTGTCATGGATGTACATGCATGACAAAAAACGCGACCTACTGTGACAAAGACGTATCATCACGGAAGTGTATTTTTTTTGTAGTGCCACAAGACCCCCGGCAAGATCCTTGCCGGGGACGCCTGCGCGCCACGACAAGACCCTTGCTGGGCCACCCGGCAAGACCCTTGTCGGGCCACCTGGCAAGGCCCTCGCCAAGCGCGCCAGCAGGGCCACCGTCAGGCCCGCACCAGCCAAGTCTCCGCCGCCGTTCGCATACAGCTGCCGACCCAACCAGTTGGGCAGGCACCTGCGTGGCAACATGCAGCCCTTCGTGGAGGCTCCACCACTTCGCCACCTCAGCTGCCTACCTGCCTACATGGCACCGCATGCATCGCTGGCCAGGGCGCGTGTCGAAGCTTGGAGGAGCGGCGACGGACGGGACGGGCCTCGCCCGTCCCGATAAAGTGAAGGACACCTAAGCCTCGCATTAAATGCGCTTTGTCTGTAATACCGCCGATAAGCTCGTGACGCCAGTAGCACTTTTCACCTCCTGTGTGCCACTGTGGCAGCCCCTTTCGCCTATAAAAGGAGGCCCATGGCACATGGGAGAAGGATTCGGCTCTTTCGGACCTCGCAGCACCTAGAGCTAGTTCAAGAACTCAAGAACACTAAATACATCCAGCAAAGCAGGATCATAGGGTTTTACGCATCTTTGCGGCCCGAACCTGGGTAAATCCCTTTGTGTTCTCTGCTAGTCCCGCTCTTCTCACGATCCCTGTGCCCCACAACCGTAGAAGGGATTCCAGTGATCCCATAGGTGTCGTTTCCCACCGATATCTTTGGCGCGCCAGGTAGGGGGCGCAATTGTGAGAATCAGGTCTAGCAGTCGGCCTAGATGTTCTTCATGGCCACGGCTCCTGCGAAGGAGGCGGCCAAGAAGGCGGCGCTGCCCGTTGACGCGAAGGACGCCGAGGCGGTGACAAGAGAGCTAAGTCATCCTGAACTTGAAGCTTTTCTCTTTAAATATAAGGTTATTATCATGGATGGTTCGGCCTATGTATGGAGAGCCTGTACGCAGAGGGGCCGTCCTGCGATCGGCAACGCCTTTGTTCTGTTTCGAGCCCACTCAACAGTTCAAGTGGCTGCGTCGAGAACGGCAGGGTAGCCTTTTGCCATCAGCAACGCTCTCGGTTCTGACTCGAGTCAAGCTCGATAGATCGAGCGGCCGCGCCAAGGGCGGTAAGGTGCTTTGCCCGGCAACGAGCACACCCGGCAGGCTAATGGGGATCCGTCCTCAAAGCATCGCCCTGGGTTTACGTGCCGGCAAGCTTACCCGATCGACGTGGGGCGAACATACAAAGGAAAATCGAACAAGAAAATAACATGCATAGTTTTAGGGGCACTGCAGAGTTATATTACACAAACTGCCGCCGCGGCTCTAACTAAGGATAGCATTGTCTTGGTTGGAACCTGCAGCGGTGACGGAGAACGGGGTGTGTTGGGGATACAACTACTGAGCGTGAACCGCCCCGAAGGGGCCGGTTTACCCTCGTCCATGATTCAGGCCCACGGAGGAGGCATGGAGGCCAGAGGCGAATTAAAGTCCATTTATGTAAACTGCCTTAGTATTGTAACTTGTGTTGTAAGTTAAGAAATAAGAGACCGAGCCGGACGCTTGTATGAGCCGGATCGGGACTCTGTAGACCGGCCGGGCGTCAACCCGTGTATATAAGGGGACGACCCAAGCGAAGTTAGGGGAGAGGATTCGAGGCTAAGGCAAAGCTATTGCTCCCTAGTCGCGAAATCATATCAATCACATCACAACCGGACGTAGGCTTTTACCTTCATCGAAGGGGCGAACCAGTATAATTCCCGTGTCTTGTGTCCGCTTTAACCCCTCTAGGTTAACCCGCACGATGGCCCCACGACTAAGTCCTTTCATGAGGACATCCGCCGTGACAATTCCACGACAGTTGGCGCCCACCGTGGGGCTATCGCACGATGGTTTGATGATCTTAGAGGGCAAGTTGAAGGACTCGAAGGTTATGCACGATGGGCGGATGACTAAGAGTCGTCGCGCAAGCTCTACATCGACGATGCGGATCGGGGCCCCGAGGCCGGCTCGGTTGAGTCTGGTACCGGGTCCCCTTCGGCGGCATACACGTGTTCATCGGCAAGATCGGCGAGCCAGGGCATGGGCCGGACGTCTGCACTGACCTCGTCGAGACGGCTCAGCGGGCGAAGAACAGTCCTGCCCTGGCTAAACCGGCGGTTAGGCATGTTTTCGTGGGAGTCGTCCACGGAGGCTGCGAGGACGGATCAACATCTGGTGACGAAACTGTTGTCTACTCTGGCGACGAATCGTCGGCCGGAGAAACCGAATCTCTATACCGGTACCGCAAGATGGCGGATCGGGCTGTTCCGACGGTGAGAGTATTCCGGACCCTTCGATCTACCCAACCGGGTTGGGATCTTCATGGCGATGCAGCGGCGCTTCACTCTTCGATCATGGCGCCCTGGTCGCCGGTTCAACAGCGGTGATGGCAGCCGGGAAGGAGGCCTGTCGCCCGCCGCTCAAGTTTTGTCGAGCTTTTCGGCGTTGGCTGTGCTCATGGCGAGGCTAATCCGCTGGATCAGACCTGCACAACGCGGAGATTGCAAAGGTGAGAGAACAGATCACTAAAGCTAAAGCAGACTGGCAGCCGGGACGTGAGGATGGCAGCGAGGCGGGCCGCTTTGGATGCGCAGCTTATAGGCTCATCTTTGGATCGAGCGCGTCACATGAAGTCATGAAAAGGAAGTACAGGTCCCGTTACGTTCGGTTTTCGAGGAAAGAGAGCTTTTAATACCCTGTAAGGGGGGACGCAATCCGCCGCCCGTTGGTAAACCGCCGGAAGCACTGGACGGCCGCACCGGTTCAGCCCGTCGCGATAGATCTACCTCGCCATCATACCGTGCGCCTGCACTGCGTGCAGACACCTCCGGGTCACTACTCCAACCCGATGGATAACCTCGTGGCGGCTGCGGCACGGTTGGAGGCGATTCAATTGAAGGCGATTCACCACAGCGGTAGAGACACGCCCGGGTTAAGGAGCTCCTCGGGGACGGCCTGGCTCGGCAAGAAGCGTATTCATACAGCCGGGATCGGATCCACTCCACCCCGCCCAAGCCGGAGCTATAGCCGACGCCAGCGATTTAACCGGCCGTGTCAAGCAATGCGCAGCGTGGTCCGCCTCGCGGCAACAATCCGCGGGCGGCTTTGAGGATGCTCAAGTGGTAGTGGACCGCGCCAGGCACGTGGGGAGGCCGAGTTAGCAGCACAAGCAGAGGATCATCCGCTCGCTACCGGTTCGTCTGACCATCTTGAACCAGGGGGTCACGTCTGCTCTTTGGGGGTGCCTTGCCTCGTCCCTGCTTTACGCAACGTGCGCTTGCCCAAGGACTTCAAGGGGCCGCGCAAGGTGCCCAATTATACTGCCGATTTGGCTCCAGAAGCATGGATAGAAAGCTATGAGATGGCCATGGAGATGCTAGATGTGGATGAAGCCGCATGTGTGAAGTACTTCACAATGATGTTGGAAGGAACGGCCCGGACTTGGTTGAAAAATTTGCCGCCCAACTCTATCAGTTCGTGGACCCAGTTGCGAGCCCGATTCATTCAAAATTTCAAAGACACCTGTAAGCAGCCCATGTCTGTGGTGGATTTAGCAGCTTGTGTCCAGCGGAGGGAGAATCCACAACCCATTGGGTGCGCCTGCGTTTGAAGTTTTACATTCTTGAGACCGGATCAACCCCGATTCCGCGATCTTGACCTTGGAAGCCAATTGTCGGTTCGAGCCATTGAAATTGAAGCTGGGCGCATGAAGCGTTTTGCCATGACATGGGCACTCTAATGGGCGTTTTGGTAAAGTACGCTGATTACGATAGTACCAAGGATCCCGAATCTGAGAATGATGAAGTGGGGAAGGGAAAACAGAACGGCAACTTTAGGGGCCAAAGAAGCATCATTCGACTGTGCAATGGAGGAACAAGCGTAAAGTTTAACGGCAACATGGGCTTTGTGGTTAACACCAACGCAGCAGGACAAGGGTCGTGGCTAGGGTAGGCAATCAAACCGGGGCGGTCACAATCCGGATCGTTTGAATTTCATATTGAATCAACCTTGTCCGAAGCATGGGACGAAGGAGGCACCGGCGAGCCACCTTTGGAAGGATTGTTACATTATGCAGGAGTTCAAAAGCTCCAACTCTTTCCGGTATGATCAAGGGCCCGGCGGCGGTTCAGGGTCCGCCCCGGGTTACGGTGGAGGAAATTTCGGCCCAGGATTCGGTGGTAATCCGGGCGGCAAGACAATCGTAATAATCAAAGTAATCGTAACAGTCGAACAATCGTAACCAAGGGGCTACAATCAACAACAGCAGCAGTCGGGTTATCAAAGTAACCCAAAGCAGTTGAACGGTGGACAGTACCACGTCTTTACCACCAGCTTGGACAGACGAGACCGAAAACTTCAGAAGCGGGCGGTCAGCGTTGTTGAACCGGCTGCGCCGCATTACCTACGTTGGTCCGAGCAACCGATCGTATGGAGCAGAGAGGACCATCCTCCCGGTTTACAATCCGGTCAGCTAGCCTGTGGTGGCACCCCGTAGGAGGGTACAAGTTTACCAAGGTTCTTATGGATTGAGGAAGCAGCATCAACATCCTCAGACTACTGAAACCTTCCGGCGTATGGGGTTGACGGATAGGCATCTTAGGCCATCCAAAGACGGTGTTTCTCGGAGTGGTGCCTGGCATGTCGGCGTACGCGGTCGGTAAGATAGCTATGGAGGTGTCCTTTGGGGACGAACATGACTCCAGATCAGAAACATTGACATTTGAGGTGGTGAAAATTCAAAGCCCTTACCACGCCCTCTTTGGGCGGCCGGCTTATGCTAAATTCATGGCACGGCCCTGTTATGTTTACTTACAGCTGAAAATGCCGGGTCACAAAGGAACGATAACGGTTCATGGGAGCCTCCAGATCGCTTTGGAGTGCGAGGAAGGTGATGTGGCTTACGCAGAGTCGGTTTGTGCCACTGAGGAGCTAAAATATTATAAAGACAATGTTGATCCGGCGGATATGACCCCTTTGAAGAAGCCAACTACAGAGCATGATCCGGACTTGAAGTTTAAATCGGCGGCTGAGATGAAGCTTGTTGATTTTGTGCCCGGCGATTCATCCAAGCAGTTCACCATCAGTGCCAACTTGGATCCTAAATAGGAAAGCGCGCTCATCGAGTTCATCCGTGAGAATCGGGACATTTTTGCATGGAAGCCTTCTGACATGCCAGGTGTACCAAGGGAACTCGCTGAGCACACTCTTAATATTGACCCAAAATACAAACCGGTAAAGCAATTTCTTGGCCGGTTTAATGAGGAAAGGCGCAAGGCCATCGGAGAAGAAGTTGCTAGGCTTTTATCGTCGAAGTCTTTCATCCAGAGTGGCTTGCCAATCCGGTGTTGGTTCTTAAGAAGAATGGCACTTGGCGCATGTGTGTGGATTACACAGATCTCAACAAGGCCTGTCCAGCAGATCCTTTCGCCTCCCCGCATTGACCAGATTCTTGATGCTACGGCGGGTTGTGAGCGTTTGAGCTTTTTGGATGCGTACTCCGGTTATCATCGATTAAGATGGCAGTTAAGGACCAGGAGAAGACGGTGTTTATCACCCCCTTTGGAGCCTTCTGCTATGTATCTATGCCTTTTGGACTCAAGAGCGCCCAAGCGACTTATCAGCGTTGCGTTCAGAGTTGCTTGCACGAACAGATCGGCCGTAACGTGCATGCTTATGTAGATGATATCGTGGTTAAGTCAAGGAAGAAGGAAACCTTGATTGAGGATCTAAAGGAAACCTTTGACAACTTGCGGGTGTACAAAATGATGCTCAACCCGGCCAAGTGCGTCTTTGGTGTTCCGGCAGGCAAGTTATTGGGTTTTCTCGTGTCCAACAAGGGGATCGAAGCTAATCCGGAAAAAATTACGGCTATCACCTCATTGGCTAAGCCAAAGTGCATCAATGACGTCCAGCGTTTGGCAGGCCGGATTGCTGCGCTAAGCCGGTTTATCAGCCGTCTAGGCGAGAAAGCCATTCCTTTGTACGGATGTTGAAGAAAATGGATCGCTTTATCCGAGTTCACCGTTGATGAAGCATTGGAGGACTTGAAGCGGCGATTGGCCAACCCACGGTTCTAGCCGCCCCATTGACAAAGAGCCGCTGCTGTTATATGTTGTTGCTAATGCCAGGGCAGTTAGCGTGGCCATCGTGGTGGAGCGGAAGGAGGCAGGGAAGGAGTATCCGGTTCAACGGCCGGTTTATTACATCAGCGAGGTCCTCATTGAGTCTAAGCAGATATCCGCATTGGCGAGAAGCTGGTATACGGGTTTTTATGGCGCGGAAGCTAAAGCAATATTTCCAAGGGCACCCCATTACAAAGGGTCGGCCTGCCCTTGGGCGATATCATACGTAACCGGAAGCGATCGGCGGATTGCTAAGTGGGCTATAGAACTTGGGGCCGCACGGTTTAAGGTATGTGCCTCTGACGGCCGTGAAAGTCTCGAACACTTGTGGATTTCATTAATGATTGGACGGAGTTGCAAGCTCAAGAGAAGCCGGATCATACCTATTGGACCATCCACTTTGATGGGTCCAGCAATTGGAGGGCTCGGGGTCGGAGTCGTATTAACTTCCCCGCGAGGTGACAAGTTCATTACGTTCTCCGCCTAATGTTCCCTTGTACTAACAATGCAGCTGAGTATGAAGCTTTGCTCCATGGTCTCCGGATGGCTAAGGAAATGAATCTCACCGGGTTAAATGCTTTGGTGACTCGGACTTGGTGGCTCGGCAAGTATCGTGTACTTGGGATTCCAAAGATCCACTCATGGCTGCATATCGTCGGGAGGTGGATGTTGTTGCGTGACATTTTAAAGGATATCGGTGGACCATGTGGATCGTCGGAAGAACGAAGCGGTGATGCTTTAAGCCGGCCGGGCTCTCAACGTAAACCGTCCCGCCTAACGCCTTCCTTGATGTATCGCATAATCCGCCGCTTAAGCTTCTGATGAAATTGATTTGGCTATCCTCGATCCGGAGGCTCAATTGGTGGCGGCCCCGCATGTCATTCCGGATTGGACGCCTCCTTATTTGGCATACATGAACCGGGCGAAGTTACCGTAAGATGAGACGTTGGGTCTGACAGATAGTTCGGGCGGTCTAAGTCTATGACCATTGTTAATGGCGAAGTTGCACCATTGCGGTGTCGTATGCGTTTCAGCGTTGTGTGTCCCCTCAAGAGGGCTGTGAGATATTGCGAGAGATCCATGAAGGGATTGTGGTCACCACGCCGGTTCAAAGTCCTTGGTGGCCAAAGTTCCGCCATGGTTTCTATTGGTTGACCGCCCATCTTGATGCGGAGGATCTGGTCGAGACGATGTGATGGTTGCCAAAAGTTCTCCAGCGTGCTCATGTGCCAGCCCAAGAATTGAGGATGATTCCAATTACTTGGCCGCTTTGCGACTTGGGGTTGGATATGGTTGGACCTTTCAAAAGGTCCAAGGACAAAAAGACCCACTGTTGGTGGCGGTTGATAAGTTTACAAAGTGGGTTGAGGCAGAGCCTGTTATCAAGTGTGATGCGGCCACGGCGGTTTAGTTCATCAAAAATGTGATTTTCCAGTTTGGGTTTCCACACGATCATCACGGACAATGGCACCAATTTATCCAAAGGAGCTATGAAGGAATTTTGTGAACGAGCACATCCGCTTGATGTTTCTTCCAGAGCCCACCCGCAATCCAATGGTCAAGCGGAACGAGCTAATCAGGAGATCTTGAAAGGTATCAAACCCGACTTATGGTCCCTTTAGAGAGGACGCCGGGTTGTTGGGTGGAAGAGCTACCATCGGTGATATGGAGTATAAATACTACCCCAACCGATCCAATCGGATACACGCCGCTCTTTATGGTCTATGGAGCGGAGGCGGTCCTTCCCCGATATCCGTCATCACGACTCGCCTCGAGTGGCAGCTTATGTTGAGGCAGAGATAGCGAGGCAGCACGGCAAGACGATTTGGATCGACCGGATGAAGAGCGCGATATGGCAGCTGCTCGCTCGGGCGGTTTACTGCCAGGATCTTCATCGGTATCACAGCCGGCGGTTAAAACCAGAACCTTTCGTGAAGGAGACTTAGTGCATGCGGCTCATTCAAGACCGTAAAGATATGCACAAGTTATCCCCACCTTGGGAGGGGCCTTTGTGGTCAAGAAGAATCTATACAACGGGTCCTACTATCCGATTGATGTTCGAGAGTGAAAGGACTCACGACGCCGAGGAGGAGACCAACAGCCGTGGAACATAGCTCATCTTCGCCTTATTATACCCGAGCCATTGGCTCCACTTATGTACATATTAAGACAATGTATATATTATGAATAAAGGCAATAAACCGGATCCTCGGCTAAAGCAGGGTATCTGTTCTGTATCAAAGTCCGGTTTGGGTACATGGAGATGCTGTCGTGAAGCGGCCTCCGGTTTAACCCTTGGCCTTGCTTTTGTGAAATTTTTGTCACTTGGGGGCTTGGTCGTGTCCGAACCAATGCAACACCTCTTGGCGGTAAAGCCACCAGATCATTTGGGGGCTTGGTCGTGTCCGAACCAATGCAACACCTCTTGACAAAGCGAAAGCCACCAGATCACTTGGGGACATGGTCACGTCTGAACCGATCCACGCCTCTTGGTCGGCCTAAGGCCATAGAATCACTTGGGGGCTTGGTCGAACCCGAACCAATGCAATGCCACTTGATCGGCGTAATGCCACGATGTCGATTGGGGACTGGCTGACTTGAACCATCGCTACACCTTATAGGGAGCTTGGTCTGTCCGACCATGGTAACGCCATCCGATCAGACTCAATAAAGCCTCTTCTTGCAAACAGTCTTTGTTATTGTTTTTGCTTCCATGTGTTTTTTATACATATAATTTGGCTTTTGTTTGTTGTCTTAAACCGACAAACCTTCTTTCAACCGGATTCAAGTTTTCAGAATTTGGTCCATTTTTTCCGGCGATTGATTGTTCCGGTTTGATTTTGCTGTTAACATCCCATTATGGAGTAATAGGGGGCTTATCATACCCGACCACGATTTACACGGTAAATCGGTATTATACACTACGAGGATTATTCTCCTTTGAGGTGATGGTTTATAAAGCCTCCGCTTGAGGATTGGCTAAAGCCAACTGTGCCCTTTAATCGGCGGTATGTTTGTATCACAAAATTTTGATCAGATACCTCGATATTTTCTTATATAAATATATTGGTATCACAATCCGGCTAGAGGCAAAGCCGCCATGGCGTTTAAGAATTTGTGATTGCAGGCAAAATATGTTGCGTGATTCACTACTTCAAAACCAAAGTATCCAAAGACCGCCATGCAAAAGTTTACTGACCGAGGTTGTAATGGCATTGTTCAAAACAAAGCATCGACTATCCTATTACAAAGCCTTTTGAGGCCCGGCGTTTCATGTGGGGTTATGCCTTGAAGCTTGGAGGCGCCACCCGGCTTGACGAATTACGCTGCTTCGCGGGTTGACGTGAGGTAGAGGCGCTCGACGTCGGTTCAACTTCTTCTTCTTCCTCACCCAAAGCCCTAAGTCATTGGTAGACCGGTCAATCCGGGTTAAGGCACGAAGACAGCTTCTTCACTTATCATCTCAGCCGGATCAACGTCGGGGCGTAAGTGTGCTTACGGATTGGGGGAACAAGGCTCGCACTTCGTGGATGACAAAATCCACCCGCTTGTTGTTGGCATCATAAAAGAGCGGTGAACCGTCAGTTGGCTTAACCGTCTGCCCGATTGACTTCGCCACGGACGCATTTCCTTTGTGATCCGCTTGTATGCCGTTATCAAAGGCTTCACCATTCTCTTGAGCACTGGGGAAACCTTTGGCTATGTCACCGGATCAAGATCCGCTATCCACGCCTTTGGTGCGCGTCGAGCCAAGAAGGTGCCACCGAGCCGCGGATCGCTTCAACTCTTCAAGCTGCCCCGGAACCATGGACAACCGTCCAGTGGTTTCTTCCGATCGAGGACGGCGCCCGTGTTGTCGTATGATGTAGCACATATGACTTGCTTTGGGCGCCGTATACAGCTGCTCAATCAGCGTATAAGCGGCCTTGAGCTTCTTCCTAACATCGTAACCCATATGTGCAATACGCTTGCTCGCACCGGTTTAAGACAACTCAGGATAAACCGCGGAAATATCAAAATTAAGATAGTCGATGCATAGTTTCTTACCAAAGACGGCAGAGGTCATGGCATGCACTTGGCGCTTGAGTCCGTAAGCTCTTCACCACCGGTTTAAGGGTTGCTTCGCTTCTTCCGCCTGCTTTTTCAAACCGGCCTTCTCGGTGTCCCAGCTTGGTCTGCTCAGATTTATACCACTCCTTCACTGTTCCATAGTGGCCAAGGCCGTTCTCAATTCGCCCTTGGCCTTAGTGGTTTCGCTATTTGAGTCTCCAGATTGGCTCGCAAGTCTTTGAGTTGCACGCTTTGTCGCTCTATTTCATTCTCGTAACAAAGGAAGCATGTTAGGTGTCTCATTATCAAGTCCCAAGCTCAATATACATATTCACCTTGGCACTTGGGGGCTAATGGCTAATTGATCTCAGTTTGCCATTTGGGTACAGAAATTAAGTCCCGGTTTAACTATGCTAAGTTGAACCGACCCTTGGGGGCTACTATATAGCTAAAGTACAGTGAAAGGCATAATTCATTACCTCATAGCGGTCCTTCATCCGGTTTACTGCATCAGCTTCAAGGTCACGGTTGGTATAGAGCCGTTCCGAAACCTCGAGTGCAGTTCTTGGGCGAGAAGTTGTCGTAAATGTGTCTGTTTTGCCTTTATCTTTACTCACGGCGGCCGACTCACCCTTGGCACTATGTTTTGTTAAAGCGACCGTTGGCTAGGAGCAGCGTAGCTGCCTCGCCACAATAACATCGTCATTTTCGGCGGTCTTCTTTGGGCTGGATGCTTGCGACTGCTCGGCGGTTCAACCATTACGACTCGCTCTATCGGCGGGTTTGGTGGAGCAGGCTGAAGTCTCCATTTGGACCTCGGTTCAGCTTTCCGCGGATCAGCCAAGATCGTCTTTGTACAACTCGCCAGCTATCTTTGGCGACTTCAGATTTTCGTGGGTTTGTTCCGGTCTTTTACGGATCAACATCCGCAGTAGGGTCAAGGGTTTTCGCTTTCTTACTCAAGCGAGCCTTGGTGCTGCAATGTTCGTAATTGATTAAGGCAAATCAACCAAGGCAGTTGTAAATCGAATCGATGGACAGCGATTACATACCCCGCAGCAACTTTAAGCGGAGGCGATTGCGTGGTTGATGAACCGCCAGAGGAGTTGGAAGAGGCCTGATAATTCGGGTCAGACGAATTGAGAGGACATCGGAAGAAACCTTTTAAGGGATAACGTTTTTCAGGAGAACAAGTCACCTCTGGACGACGCTTTCGGGTTGGTGTATCTGGTAAACCGGAGGAGAGAATCTGTTAGCCTTGTGCCGGGTTGTACTGGCGCTCTTTAGCCTCTTGTGTCTTAAAAAAAGCATAGGAATGAGATTTTTTCACTTTCCGAACGGGCGCGATTTAATTCTTTTAACCGCACGAGGTCGGGTCGGAAGAAAGAAGGATTACCTCAAAATGGTCGGCATGGCTGGCTTCAAGGCCATCCTCGGGAATTAAATTTGTCAAGAAGGGAAGAATAAAGAGGGATAAATCATAAGAAGAAACACAAGGAGGAGAGCCGGTTTACGGCGGCTCCTCGTAAGGATATCAAGTTTTACCTCAGCTTCAGATTCTCCATCTTCCGGCGGATCAGAAGACCCGGCGGTTTTCTTGCCAGCCTTTTTGGTAGCCTTGGACTTTATACGCGGAACTCGGGCCGGTTTGGTCCGTCTCCAGAAGGAGCTGTCAGCCTGCGAGGTAGCAAGGATTAATGAATATCAACAAAATGTTTAAATCCCGAAAAGTGGTGAACAAAGTCTTACCGCAGGTGGCGGGTTGGCAACACAGAACGGAGCCAACCCGGTTAGGCTGCAGACGGAGATGGGCTCATCAAGCATCTTTTTTACAGCCTCTGTAACCTCAATTTCAGCTATTGGTAATTCGTGACGTCTTTGAGGGTCTTTGAGGCTGCCGGTATACTCGTGCATCAATCCGGGGCGGCTTAAGGGCAAGATGCCCCAAGAAACCCAAAGAGCAGACAAGGTCCACACCAGTTAGTCCATTGGCCATTAGAGCCCGGAGTTTTATGATCCGAGGTGCAAAGTTCTTCCGTTCATGGCGGTTAAGCGTGAAGGCAGCGGATGGTTGTTCTTGAGCCGGTGAGGACGGTAACCCGGCAAGGGATTCTCGCTAAGGTGAGCGGTGTTCCGGCAATAGAACCAGGTTTGGTTCCAATCCTTTGGATGGCTGTGGTGTTTGGCGTGAGGAAAGTCCGCTTCCTTCCTTTTCTCGATTGAAACGCCGCCTAGTTACGTGTTGGGACCATCGAAAACTCCAGACGGCGGTTCAAGTGAAAGAAATCCCGGAATAGCTCCACAGAGGGCTCTTCCTCAAGATAGACTTCACGAAGACTTGAAAGTTGCATATGTTTGACACGAGTTCGGGCCGATATCCCATGGATGGAGTTGCAAGCTTGCAAGGACGCCCCGGAAAATTTTTGAACCGGGCGGGCAGAAACCCCGGTCTAAATGCTGCATAAACACAATTACTTCTCCCTCTTGTGGCTCCGGAGGAAACTCGCCATCCGGAACACGCCAATGGAGGGCATTTTTTGGAGCTAAACCGCCAGTGGTGACATAGCCGTCGAGTTGCGTTTCAGTGATTTTTGACCGGACCCAATTACAAGCTGAGAATTGAGGAGCCATTCCGGAAGACTAAGTTGTGGAATAAAGGGAGAAACGGTTCACCATTAAACGGTTCAGGCATATTATGCATTGATAAACCGGCGATTCAACGGCCGGCCTCCCATTCCGGTTTAACTGAGGGCTAATGGAGTGACGGATTAGCTATCAAAAGTTAAACCGCCGAATAAGGCAGAATTGAAAAATCTGCTAAGTATGGGCAGAAACAGTTTTCACATGCGAAGGGAAGTAATCAAGATCTACCGAAGTTCCAGTAAGAAAAAACCTTCACGACCTATGCAAACCTCAGAAAGAACAGGAGGGTTCGGGTATTCTAAATTCGAGGATCTACGGAAAAAGCCGATGCGTGAAAGGATAGATGGACGGCGGGGCAGTCCCTGCACAGGATATACGATGCGTTGGATCGCATGGCCATGGCGGAGCAGGTGTGAAGAAACCGAGATGAACTGCGGGATGAACAGGGTCTGTGAGATGCGATCTAGGGGTTGAAAAAGGACTTTACCGATGAGCGAAGCCGAGGAGGAGCGCGGAAGCCTCGTCTGGTCGAGGTTGATGCGGCGGCCGGCGTTGCTGCGTCGTTCAAGGTCGGAGGCGACGGCGGAGCTTCAAGACTGGAGCGGCGAGGAAGGAGAAGAAGAAGAGACAGAGGCGGCGGTCTATTTATAAGGAACCGGAGCAATCAACGGGCGCGAGATTCGAGGAGTCAGCGGCGGACGGTGCAGCGGCCGCCTCGATTTCCGGGATGGCATTAAATGCAGGGAATCTTCTTGTTTGGATTTCTTTATTAAAATGACGTCAAGACACCACGACACGCGGATCGGAAGATGACATCACGGCGGTTCAAGCAGCTGGCGGTTTACAAAATGTGAAAAGAGATCAAGAGTTTCTGAAGGTGTTGAAGATTAACATGAACCGTTCAAGTCAACTGGGGCCTAATGTTGGGGATACAACTATCGGCGTGAACCGCCCGAAGGGGCCGGTTTACCCTAAATCCATGATTCAGGCCCACGGAGGAGGCCTGGAGGCCAGAGGCGAATTAAAGTCCATTTATGTAAACCGCCTTAGTATTGTAACTTGTGTTGTAAGTTAAGAAAGAAGAGACCGAGCCGGACGCTTGTATGAGCCGGATCGGGACTCTGTAGACCGGCCGGGCGTCAACCCGTGTATATAAGGGGACGACCCGGCGGCGAGTTAGGGGAGAGGATTCGAGGCTAAGGCAAAGCTATTGCTCCCTAGTCACCGAAATCATATCAATCACATCACAACTGGACGTAGGCTTTTACCTTCATCGAAGGGGCGAACCAAGATATAATTCCGTGTCTTGTGTCCGCTTTAATCCCTCTAGGTTAACCCGTACGATGGCCCTACGACTAAGTCCTTTCATGAGGACATCTGCCGTGACAATTCCACGACAGGGTGCCTAGTCCCGACGCTGGCCCTCCACCCTCTTGATTTTGTCGATGCGGCTGAGGATGGGCTAGATACGCTCGTTGAGCATCGCGATGTCGGCATCCTCCGGCAAGCTCTTGACAGCTGATTTGAAATCAAGGTCTGGGTGCCAGTGCGCAATCTTGGTGAGCACCCTGGTCATGGTCCCCCGGCAGAGTATCCGGGATTCCTCGGCCAGGGAGGCCACCCGGTTGGAGTGGAGACGCCCCAGGGCGCCGACGAACTTCTCAAAATATACGGCCAGGTTGGCATTGGGGCTCAGGCTGGCTTCCGGGGCGTACCTCATCTCCGACATCCCCATAATGGCCAGCTGATCGGCGACCGAGTTTGCAACGACGGCAAGGCGCTCCAGCCAGCGTTTCTCTCCCACCTTGTGGTCCTTGAGGTTGGCGGTCTTGTTCATCAGCAGCTGCTTCTCCGCCTCCAGCTCCTTGGTCAGGATCCCCTCCCGGGTTCTGGCCTCCAACAGCGTCTCCTTGAGCTCTCCCAGCTTCAGCTTGAGGTCTTTGATGGAGATGTTGGCTTCAGAGCTCCCAGACTTCTTGATGACCTCGCCTTGCGCCACCGTCGGCGCCGTTGAGCGTGTCCTTCTCTGGGCCAGCTTGTAGCTTGCCCCTCCAGTTCCTTTACCACTGTCGGCATGGGCTTGAGCACAGGCGTTGAGTGCTTCCTCGATGCCTCCGCTCCAGCTCTTGGGTCTCTTGCAGGGAAGCTCTCCACCTCTTCGTCCTTGCCATGAGCGTGGCGGCAAGCTTCTCCTCGCGCCGAAGGTCCTCTTCCTGGGTCTTCAGTGCGGCCTCGTGCTGGGTCCGGGCGGCTTCGGCTTCGTCGGCCAAATTCTTCGCCGTCTCCTGGGCCTTCTTGACGTGGGCCAGCTTCAGGGCAAGCTCCACCTCACGGTTGGCCAGCTCGCCCTGGGCGGCCTTCAGTACGTCCTGGGCCTGGCGGAACCAGTCTTGCGCCTGGGCGACGTGCCCTCCAAAGTCCGCCTCCGCCTTCTCCACCAACACCGCCCTGGACTTGGCCTTGTCCAGACGGGCGCGGTGGAGCACCTGAAGCTTCCGAAAGCTGTCGCCCATGTCCTGGAGCAGACGCTCCTCCTGGGAGCCGGCGCCACCGACTCCCGGATCATCGATGACCTCGAGCCCGGCGGCGGCAAGCGCCTCCTCGTCGAACACCTCTCCCTCAAAAGGAGCCCTGGTGCTCGACTTGCCAAGGAGATGGACGAAGAGGTCGTCGCTTACCCTCAGGTACCTGTTGGAGTCAGAGGCAGCGGAGGAGGAGGGCAGATCGTTAAACGCCACCTCCTCGGAGTGGCCTTGCCAGCTTCCCCAGCAGGCCCCTTGACGGGCTCTTCGGCAGGCCCCTTGGCGGCATCCTCGGCGACGCCCCTGGCGCTCTCCTCGGCAGCAATCCTCTCCGCCTCCACCACGGCATCCGCAGCGACCTCTTTGATGGTGGTGTCGACATCCTCTGAGGAGGGGTCTGGACGCCAAGAAAGAGATAAGGCGGAGCCAAGATCGAAAGTCAAAAAAATAGGAAAAAAAAGATGCAAGCAGAAGTGGAGAGCGAGTGGCTTACCCGTGCCAGGCCGTGAGGCAGGAGTCCCTTCTCCGCCAAGGTCTGACATGGAGGAGAAGCCACCGGCGCCTGTGTTCTCCCCCTCCTCCTCCGTGTGCATGGCCTCGGCGCTTGGTGCCCTTGCCGGGGACGCCCCCCGGGGCGGCGTGGTCGATGGGGGTGGCATGATAGGAGAATCCCTCTGCGGCTCCCCTTGGTGTTGCTCCCCTCCTACATCCACGGCAAGGTCAGTGCCAAAGCGTCACGCATTGCGCATGTTGAAAAGGATGGGTGATGGACTTACGCTGGGGGCTGGGCTGGGGGCTGCTGTCCGGGCTGCTCGACACCACCAGTGGCGTACCGGAGGTGCCTACCGGGGGCTGGCCACTCGCCGAAGTCCTGACCCTCTTTATCCTCTGGGCTAGCGTCTCCACATCCCTGCAAGATGAAGACAAGTAAGCAGTGCCGTCAGGGGAGGGCGAGGAATAAAGGAGGAAAGCGAAAGCTTACTCTTTGTTCTCTTCATCCTCCTCCCCTGTTGCTTTCCTCTTTCTCTCCGGGCCGAGAGGCCCGGGGTCTCTCTCCAGGCTCAGGGGCCCGAAGTCAAACGCAATCCCCGCGCCGATGTTTGCCGGCGAGGGGGGAGGCGATGGCGTCCGGGCGCGTTTGGGCAATGAAGAAGCAGATGTCTTCTTCTTCGCTGCCACGGCTTTCGCCATTTTCTTCATCGCCACCGCCCTCGTCTGGCGCACGGGCGCTTCCTGGGCTTGCCGTAGCTGCACGGCCCGGTCGAGGCTGACCGGCTCGCCGGAGGTGGCCCGCCGCAGGACCCGCCTCTTTCCGGTGGCCGGAGGATCGACAGTCGCGGTCCTCTCTTCCTCGCCCTCCTCCGACGACGACCCGTCGTTGGCGTCTTCAACAAGGGTAGCCCCGGTGTCGACGCTGCTGGCCTCCCCAGTGGCAGCTGCCTATCGGGCGAGCTCCCCCTCCTCCGCCTCCGTCGCGGCCATGTCCACCACGCCGCCGACACTGCCGGCCTCCTTGACGAGCCTTGCCTCCTCATCGGCACGCCTCGCCTCCTCCACCCTGGCGGCAATATGATCCAGCTCCGCCGGAGAGGTGTCCTGGATAAGCCGCGGCTCGGCGGTGACATATATCTCGTGAAGGGTGTCGAAGAACTCTTGCACCATGAGCCCGTCCGGCTCAACCCAGTTCGGGTCAAGGCCATGTGCATTGAAGAGCGGCATCATGGCAATGATCTTGTTCCGGCGAGAGTTGTTGCTCAGCGGGACCACTCCCACCGGCAGCTTGAAGACATGCTCCTTGTCGACTTTGCCGGTCTTCGCGGCGGCCCTGGCAAGCTTGCCGGACCGCTCGACCTCGCCCATGTCATCGATCTCGAGCTGGAAGATCCGTTGGCACAGATGGGCATGCCGCAACACCATCAGGTTGTTGTCGAGGCCGGGGCGGAGCCTCATGATGTCAGCGGCGTTCATGAAGAGCCAGGCCGGCCTCCCCTTGTCGTGCAGAGGGGCGATTTGTCGGCGGATGAAGTCCGCCCCGATCATCTCGAGGGTGAGCCCGGCCTGGGTGAGCCGAAGAATCCTGGTGGTGGCGATCATAAGCTTCACGTCGTCAGCGTCGACGTCGCCCCAGTCACCCCCACGGACCGGCAGTTTCTCGCGAACCGCGCAGAATGCTGGCGGGTCCTGCTCCTCAATCCAGCACCATCGGCCCCGCCATTCTTCCCACCTCTCCTTCGTGGCGTCGTGCGGGTACGCCCCCTTGGCCCTCGGGATCCAGGCGACACAGCCAGCAATGGCACCCCCTTTTTGGATCCGAGGGGAGAAGTAATGGCGAAAGAGCGTCATGCTGGGGTGCACCCCGACGAAGCCCTCGCAGAGGTGTGCAAAGAGAGCCATGCGCGCCACGGCATTCAGGGTGAAATCCAAGAGGCGGAAGTCGTAGGTGTGCATGATGTCCTTGAAGAAATCAGAGAAGGGGGGACAGAGCCCGCAAGAGAAATAATCGACGAAGAAGGGGTACCGATGCGGGGAGGGCCCGGCGCTGGCAGGGACGACGTGCGTGGCTGGATGCCCCGTTTTCTCTCCCCCGGTCTTCACCCCCCACAGATCCTTGAACATCTCCCGAAGCTCGGGCACGCCAACCGTCGAGGGGAAGTAGGCGGACTGCGCCCGCCGCGCCACCAGCTCGCTCTCCGGCTGCTCCGACACACCGGCATCCTTCGCCGCTCCCTTGCTCTTGGCGGACTTGGGCGCCATGGCAGCTGCGGGGAGCGAAAAAGCAGAGGATGGCGAAAGCACGGCGGCGATGGACAAAAGCAGAGAGGCTCGAGAAGAAGGGGGTGGCGGTTCTGAGATTGGAGGAAGGCGCAAGGGAGGGGTAAAGTGAGCAGCGCGCCTGCGGTCATTCCATTTTATGGGGAAGGCGCGGGCCGCCTCCTTTACCATTAACTGCGATACGACGCATGCGTGCGAACGTTGTCCCACGTCATGCGCGTGCACGATCCACACGTCGCGCGTTCAACGTGGGTCATGGAGAAGCGCAGCGGACGAAGCAGTTACCATGGTAAAATCCGCCTAACCGCTCACAAGACCGCTTCTGGGCCTGGCCCAACAACGTGTTGCGCTTATGTGTGGCCCAGGCCCGGGGGCTCCTGTCAGTGTACAAAAGTAGGGGCTCTCCTTTTGACCCCTTTACTTGTGCACGGGCAGTCAGAACCTCCCGCCACGGCCGCGCATAACAGGGTAGGGAAAGGGGAGTCGGAGACAAGCCGAAGGCACAAGACGAAGCAAGGCAATGACAAGGACCAAAGCCACAAAGATCGGATGGACGAAGCAGGTTTCCCCGGCAAGGACCCTTGCCAGGGCAGCCTCAGCGGCCCCGGCAAGACCCTTGCCGGGGCAGCTCGCCCACGCCAGTCGAGCGAGCCACCCTCGAGCCCACCACACTCGACAAATGCATTGGGACAGGGCTCGGGAGCCACCTCTGTGGTGGCATGCAGATCTTTGTGAAGACAAAGAATAGTCAAGATCAAATGAGGATAGGAAGGCAGCCATCCTCACCGAGGAAACCCACAAGACCCCCGGCAAGATCCTTGTCGGGGACGCCTGCGCACCACGGCAAGACCCTTGCCGGGCCACCCGGCAAGGCCCTCGCCAAGCGCGCCAGCAGGGCCACCGTCAAGCCCGCACCAGCCAAGTCTCCGGCGCTGTTTGCATACAGCTGCCGACCCAACCAGCTGGGCAGGCACCTGCGTGGCAACATGCAGCCCTTCGTGGAGGCTCCACCACCACGCCACCTCAGCTGCCTGCCTGCCTACATGGCACCGCATGCATCGCTGGCCAGGGCGTGTGTCGAAGCTTGGAGGAGCGGCGATAGACGGGACGGGCCTCGCCCCCGTCCCCGATAAAGTGAAGGGACACCTAAGCCTCGCATTAAATGCGCTTTGTCCTGTAATACCAGTGATAAGCTTGTGACGCTGTAGCACTTTCCACCTCCGGTGTGCCACTGTGGCAGCCCCTTTCGCCTATAAAAGGAGGCCCATGGCACACGGGAGAAGGATTCGGCTCTTACGAACTTCGCATCACCTAGAGCTAGTTCAAGAACTCAAGAACACTAAATACATCCACCAAAGCAGGATCGTAGGGTTTTACGCATCTTTGCGGCCCGAACCTGGGTAAATCCCTTTGTGTTGTCTGCTAGTCCTGCTCTTCTTACGATCCCCGCGCCCTGCAACCGTAGAACGGATTCCAGTGATCCCATAGGTGTCGTTTCCCACTAACAACCGTAATACTTATGCTATCTTGAGAGAAGCCACTAGTGAAACCTATGGCCCCCGGGTCTATTCTCTATCATATTAATCTACCGTTATTTCTATTACCATTTATTTTGCTTTCTTTACTTTTAGTATTTATCACAAAAATACCAAAAATATTATCTTATCATCTCTATCAGATCTCACTTTTGCAAGTGGCCGTGAAGGGATTGACAACCCCTTTATCGCGTTGGTTGCAAGGTTCTTATTTGTTTGTGTAGGTGTGTGGGACTTGAGCGTGGTCTCCTACTGGATTGATACCTTGGTTCTCAAAAATTGAGGGAAATACTTACGCTACTTTACTGCATCACCCTGTCCTCTTCAAGGGAAAACCAACGCAGTGCTCAAGAGGTAGCAAGAAGGATTTCTGGCGTCGTTGCTGGGGAGTCTACGCACAAGTCAAGACATACCAAGTACCCATCACAAACTCTTATCCCTCACATTACATTATTTGCCATTTGCCTCTCGTTTTCCTCTCCCCCACTTCACCCATGTCATTTTATTCGCCCTCTTTTTCGTCCGCTCTTTTTTGCTTGGTTCTTTTGTGTGCTTGTGTGTTGGATCGTTCGTCACGATGGCTCAAGACAATACTAAACTGTGTGACTTTGCCAATACTAACAACAATGATTTTCTTAGCACTCCGATTGGTCCTCTTACCGATGCTGAATCTTGTGAAATTAATGCTGCTTTGCTGAATCTTGTCATGAAAGATCAATTCGCCGGCCTTCCTAGTGAAGATGCCGCTACCCATCTGAATAGCTTTGTTGATTTGTGTGATATGCAAAAGAAGAAAGATGTGGACAATGATATTGTCAAATTGAAGCTATTTCCTTTTTCGCTTAGAGATCGTGCTAAAACTTGGTTTTTGTCTTTGCCTAAAAATAGTATTGATTCTTGGAATAAGTGCAAAGATGCTTTTATCTCTAAGTATTTTCCTCCTGCTAAGATCATCTCTCTTAGAAATGATATTATGAATTTTAAGCAACTTGATCATGAACATGTTGCACAAGCTTGGGAGAGGATGAAATTAATGATACGTAATTGCCCTACACATGGTTTGAATTCATGGATGATTATACAAAAAATTATGCCGGATTGAATTTTGCTTCTAGAAATCTTTTTAGATTCGCCGCGGGAGGCACTTTTATGGAAATCACATTAGGAGAAGCTACTAAACTCCTAGATAATATCATGGTTAATTATTCTCAATGGCACACTGAAAGATCTACTAGTAAAAAAGTGCATGCGATAGAAGAAATTAATGTTTTGAGTGGAAAGATGGATGAAGTTATGAAATTGTTTGTTAATAAGAGTGTTTCTTCTGATCCTAATGATATGCGTTTGTCTACTTTGATTGAGAATAATAATGAATCTATGGATGTAAATTTTGTTGGTAGGAATAATTTTGGTAACAACGCTTATAGAGGAAACTTTAATCCTAGGCCGTATCCTAGTGATTGCTCTAATAATTATGGTAATTCCTACAACAAATCTTATGGAAATTTTAATAAGATGCCCTCTGATTTTTAGATTAGTGTTAAAGAATTTATGATTTCTCAAAAGAATTTCAATGCTTTGCTTGAAGAAAAATTTCCTAAGATTGATGAATTGGCTAGGAACGTGGGTATAATTTCTCTTGATGTTGATTCTTTCAAACTTAGATCTATTCCACCTAAGCAAGATATCAATGAGTCTCTCAAAGCCATTAGAATTTCCATTGATGAGTGCAAAGAAATAACCGCTAGGATGCGTGCTAAGAAATATGAGACAATTCCATTTTTACCCCTGGTTGGTTCCTACCCACGGGTTTTGCCCTTACTTTTCGAGCTTGCTCAGTTTTGCCCTTACTTTTTCCGTCGAGGTCCCTCGAATGCCCTTTGACCGTTTGACCAAAACTTCAAAAATTCATAACTAATTCATATGAACTCAGAAAAATGCAAATAAGATATCAAAATGTTCAGATAAACAATACCTTTATGTGCATATCATTTGCATTCAGGAAAAAAGCACCCTTTAAACTACCTGGTAATTAATGTTATTAACATTTATTAAAAATAAAAAGATATAAACAATATTTTTTCATGAATAAAAATTACATGCAAATGTAGGTGATGTTTTACGAACATCCACGATATCTTATTTGCATTTTTCTGAGTTTGTATCATCTTGTTATGAATGTTCTAACGACTTTGACCATTATTTGGAAACTTCATGACAAGTTGATACGAACTTCGTAAAAATGCAAATAAGATATCGTGATGTTCGTAAAACATCACCTACATTTGCATGTAATTTTTATTCATGAAAAAAATATTGTGTATACCTTTTTATTTTTAATAATGTTAATAACATTAATTACCTCGTAGTTTAAATGATGCTTTTGTCCTGAATGTAATGATATGCACATAAAGATAATGTTTATCTGAAAATTTTGATATCTTATTTGCATTTTTGTGTTCATATGAATTAGTTATGAATTTTAAAAGTTTTGGTCAAACGGTCAAAGGGCAATCAAGGGACCTCGACGAAAAAAGTAAGGGCAAAACTGAGCAAGCTCGAAAAGTAAGGGCAAAACCCATGTGTAGGAACCAACTAGGGGTAAAAATGCAATTGTCCCAAGAAATATTGCTTTGTGAAGGCGTGTTCTTCTAGTTTTTATGAGAATAAAGATGAAGATCTAAAAGTTATTGATGTGTCTCCTATTAAATACTCCCTCCATCTCATAATGTAAGACGTTTTTTGACACTAGTGTAGTGTCAAAAAACGTCTTACATTATGAGACGGAGGGAGTATTTGTTTTGCAATATGAATCTTGATAATGATGGGACTGGAGATGAGTAAACTTTAGTTAAAAGGTGTCCCAAAAATTCGGAGTTTTTAGATCTTGATGCAAAAATTGGTAAAAGTGGGATTGAAGAGGTTAAAACTTTAGATACCCATGAACCCACTATTTTGGATTTCAAGGAATTAAATTATGATAATTTTCTTTAATAGATTGTATTTCCTTGTTGCAATCCGTGCTAAATTCTCCACATGCTTATAGTCAAAATAAGGCTTTTACCAAACATATTGTCGATGCTTTAATGCAATCTTACGAAGAAAAACTTGAGTTGGAAGTTTCTATCCCTAGAAAAATTTATGATGAGTGGGAACCTAAAATTAAAATTAAAATTACATGAATGTTATGCTTTGTGTGATTTTGGTGCTAGTGTTTCCACGATTCCAAAAACCTTGTGTGATTTGCTAGGCTTCCGTGATTTTGATGATTGTTCTTTAAACTTGCATCTTGCGGATTCCACTATCAAGAAACCTATGGGAAGAATTAATGATGTTCTTATTGTTGCAAATAGGAACTGTGTGCCTGTATATTCTATTGTTCTTGATATAGATTGCAATGCTTCATGTCCTATTATTCTTGGTAGACCTTTCCTTAGAACGATTGGTGCAATTATTGATATGAAGGAAGGGAATATTAGATTCAAATTTCCGTTATGGAAAGGCATGGAACACTTCCCTAGAACGAAGACTAAATTACCTTATGAATCTATTATGAGAGCCACTAATGGATTGCCTACCAAAGATGGCAATACTTAGATCTATCCTCACTTTCATGCCTAGCTAGGGGCGTTAAACGATAGCGCTTGTTGGGAAGGAACCCAATTTTATATTATTTTCTTGCTTTTTGGTTCTGCTTAGTAATAAATCTTTGATATAGCCTCTGGTTAGATGTGTTTTTATGTTTTAATTAGTGTTTGTGCCAAGTGAAACCTATAGGATCTTCTTGGAGGATAGTTATTTGATCTTGCTGAAAATTCTAGAAACTTTCTGTTCACGAAAACAATTGTTTAAAATCACCAGAATGTGAAAAAATACTGATTCCAATTGCAGGATATCAATAAACATCTAGGTCGCCCTATTTTGGTAGATTTTTCTGAGTTACAGAAGTTTGCGTTAGATACAGATTACTATAGACTGTTCTATTTTTGACAGATTCTGTTTTTCGCGTGTTGTTTGCTTATTTTGATGAATCTATGGCTAGTAAAAGAGTTTATAAACCATAGAGAAGTTGGAATACAGTAGGTTTAACACCAATATAAATAAAGAATGAGTTCATTACAGTACCTTGAAGTGGTGTTTTGTTTTCTTTCGCTAACGGAGCTCACGAGATTTTTTGTTAAGTTTTGTGTTGTGAAGTTTTCAAGTTTTGGGTAAAGATTTGATGGATTATGGAACAAGGATTGGCAAGAGCCTAAGCTTGGGGATGCCCAAGGCACCCCAAGGTAAAATTTAAGGACAACCAAAAGCCTAAGCTTGGGGATGCCCCGGAAGGCATCCCCTCTTCCGTCTTCGTCTATCGGTAACTTTACTTGGGGCTATAATTTTATTCACCACATGATATGTGTTTTGCTTGGAGCATCTTGTATGATTTGAGTCTTTGATTTTTAGTTTACCACAATCATCCTCGCTGTACACACCTTTTGAGAGAGACACACATGATTCGGAATTTGTTAGAATACTCTATGTGCTTCACTTATATCTTTTGAGCTATATAGTTTTTGCTCTAGTGCTTCACTTATATCTTTTAGAGTATGGTGGTGGTTTTGTTTTATATAAATTATTGGTCTCTCATGCTTCACTTATATTATTTTGAGAGTCCTACAAAACAGCATGGTAATTTGCTTAAGTTGTGAAATTAGTCCTAATATGATAGGCATCCGAGATTAGTAAAAACTTTCTTATAAGTGCATTGAATACTAAGAGAAGTTTGATACTTGATAATTGTTTTGAGATATGAAGATGGTGATATTAGAGTCATGCTAGTTGAGTAGTTGTGAATTTTAGAAATACTTGTGTTAAAGTTTGTGATTCCCGTAGCATGCACGTATGGTGAACCGTTATGTGATAAAGTCGGAGCATGATCTATTTATTGATTGTCTTCCTTATGAGTGGCGGTCGGGGACGAGCGATGGTCTTTTCCTACCAATCTATCCCCCTAGGAGCATGCGCATAGTACTTTGTTTCGATAACTAATAGATTTTTGCAATAATAATATGAGTTCTTTATGACTAATGTTGAGTCCATGGATTATACGCACTCTCACCCTTCCACCATTGCTAGCCTCTCTAGTATCGCGCAACTTTCGCTGGTACCATACACCCACCATTACCTTCCTCAAAACAGCCACCATACCTACCTATTATGGCATTTCCATAGCCATTCCGAGATATATTGCCATGCAACTTACCACTGTTCCATTTACTATGACACGCCCCATCATTGTCATATTGCTTTGCATGATCATGTAGTTGACATCGTATTTGTGGCAAATCCACCGTTCATAATTTCATACATGTCACTCTTGATCCATAGCATATCCCGGTACTCCGCCGGAGGCATTCACATAGAGTCATATTTTTGTTCTAATTATTGAGTTATAATTCTTGAGTTGTAAGTAAATAAAAGTGTGATGATCATCATTATTAGAGCATTGTCCCAGTGAGAAAAGGATGATGGAGACTATGATTCCCCGACAAGTCGGGATGAGACTCTGGACGAAAAATAGAAAAAAAAAGAAAAAAAAGAAAAAAAAAGAGGCCATAAAAAAGAGAAAAGGCCCAAATAAAAAATGAGAGAAAAAGAGAGAAGGGACAATGTTACTATCCTTTTACCACACTTGTGCTTCAAAGTAGCACCATGATTTTCATGATAGAGAGTCTCCTATGTTGTCACTTTTATATACTAGTGGGAATTTTACATTATAGAACTTGGCTTGTATATTCCAATGATGGGCTTCCTCAAAATGCCCTAGGTCTTCGTGAGCAAGCGAGTTGGATGCACGCCGACTTAGTTTATTTGTTGAGCTTTCATACACTTATAGCTCTAGTGCATCCGTTGCATGGCAATCCCTACTCACTCACATTGATATCTATTGATGGGCATCTCCATAGCCCATTGATACGCCTAGTTGATGTGAGACTATCTTCTTCTTTTTGTCTTCTCCACAACCACCATTCTATTCCACATATAGTGCTATGTCCATGGCTCACGCTCATGTATTGCGTGAAGATTGAAAAAGTTTGAGAACATCAAAAGTATGAAACAATTGCTTGGCTTGTCATTAGGGTTGTGCATGATTAAATACTTTGTGTGATGAAGATAGAGCATAGCCAGACTATATGATTTTGTAGGGATAACTTTCTTTGGCCATGTTATTTTGAGAAGACATGATTGCTTTGTTCGTATGCTTGAAGTATAATTATTTTTATGTCAGTATTAAACTTTTATCTTGAATCTTTGGGATCAGAACATTCATGCCACAATTAATAGAATTATATTGAAAATTATGCTAAGTAGCATTCCACATCAAAAATTCTATTTTTATCATTTACCTACTCGAGGACGAGCAGGAATTAAGCTTGGGGATGCTTGATACGTCTCCAACGTATCTATAATTTTTTATTGTTCCATGCTATTATATATTCTGTTTTGGATGTTTAATGTTCTTTATTATACACTTTTATATTATTTTTGGGACTAACCTATTAACCCAAGGCCCAGTGCAAATTGATGTTTTTTTGCCTATTTCAGTGTTTCGCAGAAAAGGAATATCAAACGGAGTCCAAACGGAATGAAACCTTCGGGAGAGTTATTTTTGGAACAAACGTGATCCAAAGGACTTGGAGTGGACGTCAAGAAATCACCAAGGAGGCCACGAGGCAGGGGGTGCGCCTACCCCCCTGGGCGCGCCCTCCACCCTCGTGGGCCCCTCGTAGCTCCACCGACCTACTTCTTCCTCCTATATATACCTACGTACCCCGAAAACATCAGATACAGAGCAAAAACCCTATTTCCACCGCTGCAACCTTCTGTACCCGTGAGATCCCATCTTGGGGCCTTTTCCGGCGCTCCACCGGAGGGGGCATTGATCACGGAGGGCTTCTACATCAACACCATATCCTCTCCGATGATGTGTGAGTAGTTTACCACAGACCATGGGTCCATAGTTATTAGCTAGATGGCTTCTTCTCTCTCTTTGGATCTCAATACAAAGTTCTCCTCGATTCTCTTGGAGATATATTCGATGTAATCTTCTTTTGCAATGTGTTTGTCGAGATCCGATGAATTGTGGGTTTATGATCAAGATTATCTATGAACAATATTTGAATCTCCTCTGAATTCTTTTATGTATGATTGGTTCTCTTTGCAAGTCTCTGTGAATTATCAGTTTGGTTTGGCCTACTAGATTGATCTTTCTTGCAATGGGAGAAGTGCTTAGCTTTGGGTTCAATCTTGCGGTGCTCGATCCCAAAGGATGAGGGGAAAACAGCGTGTATTGTATTGTTGCCATCGAAGATAAAAAGATGGGTTTTATATCATATTGCATGAGTTTATCCCTCTACATCATTTCATCTTGGTTAAAGCGTTACTCCGTTCTTATGAACTTAATACTCTAGATGCATGCTGGATAGCGGTCGATGTGTGGAGTAATAGTAGTAGATGCAGGCAGGAGTCGGTCTACTTGTCACGGACGTGATGCCTATATACATGATCATACCTAGATATTCTCATAACTATGCTCAATTCTATCAATTGCTCGACGGTAATTTGTTTACCCACCGTAATACTTATGCTATCTTGAGAGAAGCCACTAGTGAAACCTATGGCCCCCGGGTCTATTCTCTATCATATTAATCTATCGTTATTTCTACTACCGTTTATTTTGCTTTCTTTACTTTTAGTCTTTATCATAAAAATACCAAAAATATTATCTTATCATCTCTATCAGATCTCACTTTTGCAAGTGGCCGTGAAGGGATTGACAACCCCTTTATCGCGTTGGTTGCAAGGTTCTTATTTGTTTGTGTAGGTGCGTGGGACTTGAGTGTGGTCTCCTACTGGATTGATACCTTGGTTCTCAAAAACTGAGGGAAATACTTAAACTACTTTACTGCATCACCCTATCCTCTTCAAGGGAAAACCAACACAGTGCTCAAGAGGTAGCAGGCCGCATCGACAATCTTGCAACCGACTTACGCCTCTCCGAGCAACGTAGAAGAGACTACTTCGACAACAAGCTCGACAAACAAAAATAAGAGAGCAATGCAAGAATGACGATATTCGTGCCTTGTTGGTCAACCGCTCTTATACCTTGTCGTCCTACTCAAGACGGAGCCGCTCGAGTCAACACTCCAACGACACCATCTCCGGCTCAAGTACTCCGACATCTAGCACTCTTCGACGAGCCGCGCGCCAAGAACTTCAAGATAACTGCAATCCTCTTCACGGCACCGATCCTCAAGAGCAACTTCTAGCGCAAAAACATCGACATCGCCAAAACCAAGCTACCTTTGCGCAAGCACGAGAAAGGCAACGCCAACAAGAGGAAGATCGGGTGCGCCAACACCAAGACAAGCAATACACCGAGGCTGCCCGTCTACAACAACGGCGTGAAGCCCAAGCACTTGAGGCGCAACATGCACTCCAACATGTTAGTCGTGCCATCGCCGACCGCAACCGACATACGCGAGAACAAGAAGAAGCACTTCGAGAAGAATTTCAAGCGAGGAACTATCAAGCAAGAGTACACCGACAAGTTCCTCAAGCTCCTCGTCAAGAACCCCAAGTCCGATAAGAGCAACAATACAATGGGAATCCCCCACGCCAAGGACAACACCAAGTGAAGCTAGCGTGTGAAGATCCCCTTCCACAACTAGAGCGACATCAACACCGTCACTATGACGAAGAACTCCGCTACGGCAAGCTCAAGTTCACCATGCCCAAGTTCCCGGAAGCAACGATCCCGAGGAGTACCTATCATGGGCATTGAAAGTCGACAAGATATTTCGCCTTCACAACTAGGACGAGGAAAAGATGATCGCCATGGCATCCCTCGAGTTTCAAGACTATGTCCTCATTTGGTGGGAACAAGTGATCGAGCGACGACAAGAGATGGGCGAGCCACCCATCACGACTTGGAGACAAATGAAGGACATCATGCGAGCCCACTTCGTGTCCACATATTACACACGATATCTCTTCAAGAAGTTGCAACTCCTCAAGCAAGGCACGAAGACGGTGGAAGAATACTATCAAGAAATGGAGATCGCCATGATACGAGCCAATGTCAAAGAAGATGATGAGCAAACAATGGCACGCTTCTTGAACGGCCTCAACCACCCAATACGGAAGATTGCCGATTTCCAACCTTACTCCAACCTTCTCAAGCTAGTTCACCAAGCGACCAAGGCAGAACGACAAGTCAAGAAGACTTCAAGTACGCCAAGTACTCATCCAAAACCCACGGCTCACACACTCAAGCTACCCCTACTACGACTTTGACACCTCCTACCTCGACTAGAGCATCACCAAGTACCAGCGACAAGTCAAGCTTCAAGCAAGCAACACCTTCCTCGACTCGTCCTCTGACAAGCAACTACAAGAATGCGACTACTCCTTCAGCACCACCGGACGATCCCATCAAGACAAGTTATATCAAGTGCTTCACATGTGGTGGCCATGGACACAAGTCTTTACAATGCATCAACAAGCAAACGATGATCGCCAATGATGATGGCACGTATGACTCCATGAGTGAAGATGAGATGGAAGCTATCAAGCACGTCGACATGCACCGCCAAGTGAACAAAGAAGAATATGCTCAAGTCTATTGCGACAATGACTCAAGTCCCGCCCTCGTGGTCTCCAAGGTCTTGATTCCATACCAAGGTCGGCATCAATGGGCACTCCATGAAAGTCATCATCGACGGAGGGAGTTGCCATAACTTGGCAAGTGAAGAGCTATGTTGCAAGCTGCAATTGGTCAAGAAGAAGCACCCTCGTCCCTACAAGGTTCAATGGCTAAGAGACTCCGGCACGATTCAAGTGGAGCACACCGTGCACATTTCTTTCAAGATCGGCACCTACGAGGACACCATTGAGTGTGACGTGGTTCCCATGTATGTGTGCCATCTTCTCTTGGGTAGACCTTGGCAATTCGATCGCGACGTCATCCACAACGGAAGAACAAACCACTATAGCTTCAAGATGAAGGGAATGGAGTTTGTGCTACGACCTATGTCTCCAAGCCAAGTGATCGCCGACAAGCAAGCATCCACCCATCATGGAGAGACTAGTGAGAGAGTGAACCACCAAAAAGAGAGTGAGTGCCACAAGCCAAAATTGAGTGACTCTTTGCCACGAGAGAAAAACATAATCCTCTTCGCCACAAAAAGAGAGATGAGAGAAGTGTGTGAGAACCCATCGAGTGTGATCCACTACGTCCTAGTGTGCAAAGATGAGATGGCAAAGACTAACACTTCTAATCCTCTACCTCTAGTGTTGTCTAATTTGTTGCAGGAATTCGCGGATGTCTTTCCCGATGAGCTACCTCCTGGTCTTCCTCCTCTATGTGGCATCGAACACCGGATCGACCTCATCCCCGGCGCACCTCTTCCTAACAAGGCTCCATACCGCGTCAATCCCGAAGAAACCAAAGAAATACAAAGGCAAGTCCAACATCTCATAGACCATGGACATGTGCATGAAAGTTTGAGTCCTTGTGCCGTACCGGTCATTCTTGCACCAAAAAGAGATGGTAGCTTTTGCATGTGTTCCGGTTGTGGACCTATCAATGTTATCACCGTTTGCTATAGGCATCCCAGTCCACGCCTTGATGATATGTTAGATGAGCTTAGCGGTGCCACTATTTTCTCAAAAATTGATCTTAAAAGTGGTTATTATCAAATCCGCATACACGAGGGTGATGAATGGAAAACCGCTTTCAAAACTAAATTTGGCTTGTATGAGTGGTTAGTCATGCCTATGGGTTTATCGGAAGCACCCGGTACTTTCATGCGTCTTATGCATTACGTGCTTCCTCCTTACATTGGTGTGTTTGTTGTAGTTTACTTTGACGACATTCTTGTGTTTAGCAAATCCCTCAAGGAACATGTAGATCATGTTAGGGCCATTTTACAAACACTTAGAAAAGAACGTCTTTATGCCAATATGGAAAAATGCACATTTGGTGTTGACAAGATCGTTTTCTTGTGTTTTGTTGTGTCTTCCAAGGGAGTTCATGTAGACGAGTCTAAAATTGAAGCAATTAAAAATTGGCCCCAACCCACTAATTTGCAACAAGTGCGTAGTTTCCTTGTCTAGCGGGTTTTTATCGTCGCTTTGTGAAAGACTTTAGCACTATTGCCGCACTGTTGCATGTTTTGAGTAAGAAAAATGCACCTTTTGTTTGGGGACCATCTCTATCTACCGCATTTGATAAGCTCAAATCTTTGCTTACACATGCCCCAATTCTTGCATTACCCGATTTCACCAAAACTTTTGAGGTTCATTGTGATGCTAGCGGTCATGGAACTGATGGAGTCTTGGTGCAAGAAAAGAGAACCATTGCATATTTTAGTGAAAAACTCTCTGGTGCTCAGCTTAACTATCCTATATATTACAAAGAATTGTATGCTTTAGTGCGAGTATTGCATGTTTGGGAGCATTATCTTCGCTCACATGAATTTTTCATACATACCGATCACGAGACTCTAAAGTACCTTAAAGGTCAAACCAAGTTGAATAAATGGCATGCTAAATGGAGTGAATCTATTGATTCTTTCCCTTATGTGATCAAGTACATTAAAGGAAAATAAAACGTTGTCGCGGATGCTCTTTCCCACATATGCATGCTTGTTACTACACTTGAGTTAAATGTGATTAGCTTTGAGCATATTAAAGATCTTTATGCGAATGATCCTTATTTTGCACTTCCTTATGCCAAATGTCTTACTCACACTTGTTGGGAGAACTTTTATCTCAAAGATGGATACGTTATGCGTGCCAACAAACTATGTATACCCGAGTCTTCTCTACGTTTGTTGCTTTTGCAAGAGGCTCACGGTGGTGGACTCATGGGACACTTTGGATGTGACAAGACCTTCGCCACACTCTCCTTCAAGTACTTTTGGCCAAAGATGTCACAAAGATAAGTCCAAAGCCCAATCTCATGGTTTACATATGCCACTTCCAATTCCATAACAACCATGGGAGGATATTAGTATGGATTTCGTTCTTGGTTTGCCTAGAACTCGAAATGGAAAGGATTTCATCTTTGTTGTTGTGGATCGATTCTCAAAAATGGCACATTTCATACCATGCAACAAGATAGACTGTAAGTGCATCTAGTGCCCCTTAGTGATTTTGGTGTATTGAAGACTTATAGGTTAAGGGACTAATGTGTTTATGAGTGTACACAGGTCTATAAGTCTATGAGGAGTTTGATATTCTGAGAGAAAGTCGACCCTAAAAATGAAGCTCTTCGATCAAGACTTTGATATTCAAGACTTTTGAAGACTTTGAAAGTGAAGAAATTGGTGTGACCTTGAAGACTTGGTATTCATTTGAGGAACATGAAGCGTGAAGACTTTTGTTTTCAGAGTTTCGTTTTCTCTTTCTTGAGTCATAGGAAACACCGTCTTTGTTAAAGGGGTCGAGGAAATACTAAGGAAATATTTCCATGTGATGCTCAACTCAAAATCCTACACCTACCAATCCTTCGAGTGAAGCCTTTGGAAATCTCATACAGTTCAGTCAATTTCTTCAAAGGATGTAGACGAAGTTCTTCTGGTCGTTGAGGAATTTGTTCTGACTGAGGAGTTAGGAAGTCGCCAGTGCGGATTGCCTACACAGTGAGGAACATGATAGCCCTGAGAAATTTGAGAGTCAAATTTCCGACCATTGCTGTGTTGCTCGCCAGCTGTCCCAAAATATCTTATCCACCTAACGGTCATATCATTGAAGGGCATTTATGTCTTATCATGTCGGGCTGCTCCCTAGGCTATAAATAGCCGCCCCCTACAACCACTAGCTGGTTGGCTGCTCCGAAAGAACTTGACACTTGTCATTTGAGAGCAACCCATCCTCCGAGGACTTTGAGCGAAAATCATCGAGTGAGGAAAAACCCAAAAACCAAACCCCTACAAACCCAAAGTGATTGAGCATCACTGAAGAGATTGATCTGCGTGGATCCGATGCTTGTTACCTTTGAAGATCGTGCTTCTTCCAAGCGGTTAGGCGTCATGGTCTAGAGCATCCAAGAGGAATTGTGGATCGCCGAGTGACCAAGTCTATGAAGGTTTGGAAGTCGCTCAAGACTTACCACGTAGTGATTGGACGAGGTCATGTGACCTTAGTTCAAGGAGAATACGGTGAGGACTTGGTGTCCTGAGCTGCATGCTTAGCGATCGGGTGTCCGGGACTGTGTGTCCCCGAGTTTAAACACTCAGCCGCTCCAACCAGACGTACAACTGAGATAGTAGTTGGAACTGGTCTACCAAATCATTGTCTTCACCAACCTAACTGGTTCTATTTCCTCAACTCTTTCATTTCCTCATTACTGTGTTGTGTGTTCGTTCATATCTGTGTTTGAAGACTTTGATCAAGACTTTCTCAATTTCCTCAGTTCAATTCTTGATCTGTTTGTCTTCATCTTGTGCTATCCTGTGTTTACGCTTTCTGTACTCTTTGATTGTCTTCATTCATCATGATGACCATGCCCGCATTCTCTTATGCTTACTTCTGAGTACTTATTCCGCTGCAAGTAATTCTTCACTTAGGAATTTCCTCACCGGAAAGTTCCTCATTGAAGAATTCATAAAAATCGCCTATTCACCCCCCCTCTAGTCGATATAACGCACTTTCAATTGGTGTCAGAGCAAGGTACTTCCTTGTTCTGTGTTAATTTGGTTTAACCACCTGGAGTTTTAGTTATGTCAACCGCAGGTATGATCAAGGTCTCAGCTGGGTGTCCTACCTTTGATGGGACGGACTACCCCTACTGGAAAAACAAGATGCGAATGCATCTTGAGGCAATTGACAACGATCTCTGGTATGTTGTGGAAAATGGTGTTCCTCCGTCTCACCCTCACCGAACGCTGCCGATGTGAAGAGATTCAAGCAACTCGATTCTCAAGCGAAGAATATCATATGTGGCCATCTGAGCAAAGGACAATATGGAAGAGTGAGTGCTTTGGAAACTGCTAAGCTCATCTGGGACAGGCTGGCCAAAGTAAATGAAGGAGTCTCAACTCAGCGTGACTCTCGAGTTGATGTTCTTCGAAATCTCTTCAACCGCTTTAAAAGACTCGACAATGAAAATGCTTAACAAACCTTCGATCGCCTCACTGACATCTCAAATGAGCTTCAAGCGCTTGGTGCTAATCGACATCACCGACCATGAGGTGGTGAAGAAATTGTTGAGATTGCTTGATTCCTCATTTGATACTCTAGCACCGATGATACAAGAGCGTCTTGACTACAAGTCACTTGATCCAAATTGATATCCTCGAGAGGCTAAATACTCATGAGTTCCAGCTTCTTTGAAAAGAGAGATCTCTATGGTTCTAGCTATGGAAAATCACGTGCCTCAAGGCCAAGGATGTGTCTGAATCTGATTGTGAAGACTCTGGTAGTAGCCTTGGAGATCCTGAAGAATTGAGCCAGGAGCTAGCACTGCTCATGAAGAAATTCCAGAAGTTCTCAAGACGTGGTCGCTTTGGAAAATCCTCAAGGAGGAGTGATTCCTCATCCAATGACTATAAGAGAAGACTATGCCACAAATGCAAGAAACCTGGTCACTACATTCAAGATTGTCCTCAGTGGGAAAAGGAATTAAAGAAGAAGAAATACAAGGATTACAGTTCTGATGACGCTGAGAAGAAGAAGAAATCGTCGAAATCTTCATCATCAAAATCCTCAAAGTCTTCTTCTTACAAGAAGAGCAGCTCCAAGAAGGCTCGGGCATTCATTGGCAAGGAAATGGACTCTGAAGCTGAATATGAGGAACATGAGGAAGAGGAGGCATTAGAAGAATCCGAGTCTGGTGTGGCGAGTCTGCCTCTCGCTACTGCTTTCGTCAGCAAGTCCATCTTCTACTCTGAAGAAAATGACCTCACCAACAAAGCTGATGAAGATAGTGATGACTACGCTCCCACCTATTGCTTCATGGCAAAGGGTGCCAAGGTACTCAAATATACCTCCTCCGAATCTAGTGAAAATGAATCGATGAAGATCTCAAGCCCAGCTACTCAAAACTTGCTAAGATTGCTGTAAAACAACAAAGGGCTTTTGAAAAGGTTCAAAACATGCTAGACAAAAATGATGATATGTTGGGTGAAGAAATGGATCGCACTAAAGTCCTGATTGAAAATCTTCAAAGACTTCAGTCTAGGTTTGACAGCCTTCAAGGTCATCATAACACTCTCTTATCTGATCATGAGAAACTTTCTTATGAATTTCTTCAAAGAAAGCAAGATCTTGAGAAGCTAAGAGTGAGTTATGAAGATCTTCAGAAGGAGCGCGATTCATTACTTGATCAACAAATCAGCGCTTCTCAGGAAGAATTTGTTCCTCCATGCTTAAAGTGCATTGAACGTGAATCTGCTAATTCTTCACCTGAATGTTCAAATGCTTCAACTGTTACAAATTCTTCACATGCCTCTGCTATCACTAATTCCTCATCTGAGGACATTACTAGTATCACTGACGATGCAGGGCCGAAGGAATTGTACATGACAGGTGTCGGTGTCAAAACTGGCAGATCTCGGGTAGGGGGTCCCGAACTGTGCGTCTAGGCGGATGGTAACAGGAGACAAGGGACACGATGTTTTTACCCAGGTTCGGGCCCTCTCGATGGAGGTAATACCCTACTCCTGCTTGATTAATATTGATGATGAGTAGTACAAGAGTAGATCTACCACGAGATCAGAGAGGCTAAACCCTAGAAGCTAGCCTATGGTATGATTGTTGTTGTATATGTCTATCGACTAGCCTGGCCTCGGTTTATATAATGCACCAGAGGCCTAGGATAACAAGAGTCCTAACTGAATACGCCGGTGGGGAGGAGTCCTTGTCTTGATCGCCAAGTCTTGTGGAATCTTCCTAGTATGCGGCAACTGTCCGGACTGGCCCATGAGTATACGGCCATGGGGGTTCTCGGCCCAATGCAACTGACCGGGAGACGACGTGGTGAGTACCCCCTAGTCTAGGACACCGTCAGTAGCCCCCTGAACCAGTCTTCAAGTTAGGGACGCTCCTCGATTCTTCCGAACTGTTCTTCATCTTCGGTCATCGGTCTTGAAAACTGGTTCAACAAATCTTCTCAGCTTCGATCTTGAGGATCGCCGAAATGCATTCGACGAGTTTACACGTCGGGTATCCGAGGAGCCCCTTTAAGTTTCCGGCCTTTATCAATGCCTTGTTATTTTTATGCCACACCTCGGGTTTGAAGTTGTTCCCGTGCGGCAGCGTCCTCTTGCGTCCGAGCTCCAACACCGAACCGCATTCGAGGTATCTTTTGCAGCCGAGCACCAATGCCGGACTGCTTCCCAGCTCTAACGCCGGACTATGTATCCGAGCTCCAACGCCGGACTATGTATCCGAGCTCCAATGCCGGACTATGTATCCGAGCTCCAACGCCGGACTGTATCCGAGGTGTCGTGAATCACCTTGGTTCAAAGAAGTTTGAAGGAGTTTAGCGAGCTTAATGCCGGAAATGCCCTCTATGGAGCCAGCCACTAGCGCCCGAGCTTTATGCCGGACTGCTTCCGAGGTGGTGCACCACCCCGAATGTGGGCTGATTTTTGTCAATATTTTTGATTGGTGCAATTTATTCTCTGCCGAGATACATAGCCAGTAGCCCACAAGGTGTGTATCGGTCTAAAACCCGAGATGCACCTGAAGGATGATGTAAGACCGCTGATCCTAGTAGCCGCTGAGACTCAGGTTGATTTGCAAAATCGGCCTGAGGATCAAGTCCTAGCTCGGCAAAATACTTCGGGACACAAAAAGCGGCGTGCTCAGTCCTCGAGACTCGGGTTGGGTGCGGCCGACCAACCCGAGGATCAAAATCTCCTCGGAAGCGTATTGCACTTAAAATTTTACGCATAGAACAGGCAATGCAAGAGCCCCGAGACATCGGGTCGGGTGGCAACACCGGATCGTGGATTGATGTGCCTCTTTAATATTTGTAAATAATAAGCCCGAAGCCCAAGTAGCCCCGAGCCTTAATGCGGCACGGGTGGTCAATTAAGGATCGATATCCATAGTAAAATCACAAATTATGTGTAATGACTCGGTGTATCCAAGTACTTTATGTCATTAATGCTCGGATCCGCATTGTACAAAACTTTGTTGACCGACCATCGGCTTCAACCTCCTCGGCCAAGATGGCGAGGAGTGTTTGTCCTACTTTATAAAGCCTTTATGAGGGCAAAGATTTACGACAAACAAGGCAATCTGGCCATACGGTTTTATAAACAAAGGTACGCAGAGAGATATGTTATATTCTTGTTTAATGTAAGAAATATCTTCCAAAGAAAATAGTCCCGCTTATCGGTTCCTTTCTTTGGGTTGTCATGCTAAGCATGATCATGAAACCTCAGCTCCAATGTAAGAGCAAAATATTGAGGATTTAGTTTGGGAGGCCATTACTAGCCCCGGTAGTGTTCGTGACGATCGAGGTCAAGCTCGAAACACTTCGCCAATTTTATGAATGGCCCGTCATTTAATATAGTCATCGGATCGCTGACCAGTTTACACCTATTGTGACGATCGGTTTCGGCTTTGTCCATTGAGGTGCTTGACCATGCATTTGGAAGCACAATCGTAGTGGTTCTCCTTTGCACACCTAGCGAACAAAGCGGGCGTAGGAGGCAAGCGCTGAGCCGCAACCCAACTATTGATCAAGACACAATTCAAATCGATGAATATATAGCAATATCCGAGAATGTTTTTGCCGAATCTCTAAAGGTGTCCGGCGTTGCCTTCATGGGACTTGTGCTGAAAACACACAAATAGTTTAAAAGTGAAAAAAGCTTGGAAAACCAAAAAACGTCAGTAAAAACATGACGTCCGAACAAGATCAAGTGTTCGGTGCCAATCCGAAAATTGCACTTTAGAAAAAAAAATGCTTATGCCGTGCTTTAACATGACACATCCTATCTCAAGACTTCAAGCGGGTCAGCCTACGGCTTCAGTCTCCCATCCCGAAGGCGGAGTACTTCTCATTAGGCCAGTTTAGAAAACTAAACTCTAGCGGTTTTGAGAGAGAAATTAGGCTCCCTGGCTAGTGACTGCACACTCGTGTCGAGAAAAGGAGTGATAAATAATAATAAAAACTCTGCAACGACTAAGAAGAAAAACACTTATTATAAAACGGCTCAAATAAACATAAGAGCCCCCAAGTGACTTGGGTAAAAGAATGATTATATGTACCCAAGTACTTATATCATATCTATGTTCAACCGAACTTTAAACGCGTCTTAACCGACCGTCGGCTTCTCCCTCTTCGGTCAAGGACCGAAAAGTGTTATGTACTCCATCTGTCGAGAATATCGACGGTGTTTCCAATAACCAGGCAATCAGGTCATAAGGCTATAATGCATAAAGCGCTCGGGGAACTTATGCTATATTATCGATAAAGTGTAAGAAGCATCTTGAAGAAAATAGTACCCCCACCGATACCTTTCTTCGGTGCTCATTGTTAATATGAGACTTGTGCAATAGATTTTTGTACTCATGAGTTCCGTTGTGTGCTGACCATTATTGAAAACAAGAAGAGCGCTTAGCTTCGGCTTCACCAGTCGAGGTCCGGCTTGGCGACCCGATTGTGACAATCGCAGAGGTGCTCCTTTACTCCCTAGCCGAACAATCGGGAACGTGAGGGTAAACACAGAGCGAGGCAACCCAGCTTGCAAATCGCTTAAGTCAATATGGTGCATGTTGTGGCGTAATACACGAACAAGGAACGAAGCCGTACAAGTATAATCATGTGCAAGAGGAAAAAGCTTCATGAAGGAAGCCCCCAAATGAATTGGGTATTTGAATTTATGCGTCATAAACAAAGTTTGGACAAGGAAAAATTTTACAAGCAACTTTTTCCCAAAAAAGTATAACGCTTGGTCGAGCCGAACACAAGTTAAAAATTTAAAACTTTGAGCATGAAGGCAACTTAGCTGGTTAATGTGTTCGGTATTGACGACGCGGTCCGAGCTTGATGCGGGACAAGGTTTCATCCCCCAAGCCGATCCCGAGGTGGCGGAGCAAAGAGCTCGGCACTCCAAAGTGGTGACATAGCACGGTGGATGCAGGATGGCAGAGTGATGCCGAAGTCCCCTGCATGGGGTAACGAAGTGTTGACGAAGCCCCCCATCCAGCCGAGGTGACGCCAAAAGATATAGTCCGGCTGGATCATCTTCCGAGCCATCAGGCGACCGTCGATAATGCGGCCACCATTTGATAGACCTGTGTATATATGATGGACAAACCAGAGTAATAATTCCTTGGAAAAAATTAACCCAAACAAGCAAAAAATACTAGGATTAATAGCACCTGGTTTATTTGTTGTAGCAATCCGAAGGAACGTGATTCCCAAAATTGGGACTCGATCCGCGCACCCATTGCCTGGTCGGCTAGTGACGCCTAAGTGTCTGGAGTAGGTTGATGAAGAGATGGCGAAGCCCCTGGTCCAGCCAAGATGTCGAAGTAAGTCGGCGTGATGGACACCAGCTTGAAGAAGCAATAGTGCGGCCCTGCCGATGCAGGTCGTGACGTGGTCGATGCCGGCTTGACGAAGCGACCGTGCGGCGATGCCGATATGCTCGCTCCGTGTAACCCGTGGGGCGGCGATGTTGGTGATGATTTATCCTTCACGATGCCGGACTCTTGTTCGGCTTGCCGAGATGATGATCCGAAGAAGTTGAGCTCGGCTCAACAAAGTGACGACATGTCTAGCGCAGGTCGGCAGCCGTGGAGCAATATTGCCGGACTGGTTTATCACCAGCATGATGTTGAAGATCATGTTCAAAAGATCTTAAAGTTAGTGGGATGTGTTCGGAAACAAAACACAACATCCCATACAAAACTTCCTTCAAAAAGTATGTCCAAAATCCCGTTCATAAAAAAGACGAACTCGGGTCGGATTCGTTTTCGCGTAGAAAACAGATCCGAAAAGTGATGCACTAATCGGAAGATTCCCGGAGTTTGGACGGTCGGATCGAGCTGAAATTTTGAGAGGTGGTAGATATAGGAATTACGCAGCCGATCAACGGTTGGATCTTCCAAAGGAAGTCCGATCTAGAAGCTGGACACCACGCCCTAAACTCGTCCAGATTCTCGTCCAGATTCAATGCGGCTCCGGTATATCGGGGATTGCCAGAGATTCCTCCATCGGAACTCGACGAAATTTTCCAGGGTTGTTGTAGACTCAATTCCGAACAATTCCACCGAAGCAATCGTTAAAACGACGCTTGAGGAGGCGGTGGCGGCGGACACAAGTCCGCTGTCGAAAAAACAGTCTGATGCGCCCGAGGGCAATGTTGATGTTGAGCCCCCGGGCTCCCTGGATGATTCCTCCATGATCTTGATAGAGATCGGAGTTGATGTTGATGAGGGCCCTCATCCGAACATGACGATCGAAGGTAGGGCGCAGTCCTTGGTCGAACCAAGGTGACCAGTCGAGCTGGTGACGAAGATGCCGAAGTCGCAGTTGATCTGCAGGTGAGCCATCGACCTTTTGACGAACACAATGAAACTCTCAATGAAAGCACCAATGTCGGTGTCAAAACCGGCGGATCTCGGGTAGGGGTCCCGAACTGTGCGTCTAGGCGGATGGTAACAGGAGACAAGGGACACGATGTTTTTACCTGTGTTCGGGCCCTCTCGATGGAAGTAATACCCTACTCTGCTTGATTAATATTGATGATGAGTAGTACAAGAGTAGATCTACCACGAGATCGAGAGGCTAAACCCTAGAAGCTAGCCTATGGTATGATTGTTGTTGTATATGTCTATCGACTAGCTTTGGCCTCGGTTTATATAATGCACCAGAGGCCTAGGATAACAAGAGTCCTAACTGAATACGCCGGTGGGGAGGAGTCCTTGTCTTGATCGCCAAGTCTTGTGGAATCTTCCTTGTATGCGGCAACTGTCCGGACTGACCCATGAGTATACAGCCATGGGGGTCCTCGGCCCAATCCAACTAATCGGGAGACGATGTGGTGAGTACCCCCTAGTCCAGGACACCGTCAACAGGCATGTACAAAAGCCTCAAAGGGCATCAGACTCTCTGTGATGTGCTTAAAAAGCAGATCCTCAACAGGAATCCTAGGAAAGAGGGTATTGCCTTTGAGAGGAAACTCAATGTTGATGGAACATATTGGAAGCTTTGAGCAGTACCCCAAAACCTCATGGGTTGCCGCAAAGGGACCTCCGATTGATCCATCTAACTTATCTGGCTTTACATGTGAATCTCCTCATTCTTCTGATGAGTCATTTGACTCCAACTATAAACTGTTCAAAAATCAGAATGGTGAAGTATTTGCTAGATATGTTGGCACTAACTATAGGAACGGTTCCCCTATGAAGAAAATCTGGGTTCCCAAGAAGTGCCTTGAAAGTCTTCAGATGAATGTCCTCATGACACCACCTGTGAAGAATAGGAACCCCAGATCAAACTCTTCATATGGACCAAATTCTTCATATGGATCCAAGTCCTCATACGGACCAAATTCCTCACATGGATCAAAGTCCTCATATGATTATCATCGTGCTAACAACTACATTTACATGAGGTAGAGCTAAGGGCTATGAATATGTGCATTATTCTTCAAACCAATATGTTCATAAGTCCTCGAAGAATTTCTCTCGCTTATTCATATGCTTACCCTAACCTCTCTTATGTGAAACAAAATGGATTGGCCTCTATGCCACCATTCTCATATGGAGCTTGTAGAGTGATGAACTCTTTGCCACCCCTTCAGATGTGGGTGGTGAAGAAAAGGAACTAATCTCTTCTGCAGGGTCAGGCCTCCAGGGCGTGCTTTAACGTCTGAAGAATTTGTTGGGGCACGACAAAAATGCTCGAAAGGACGCAGCTAATCATGAAGAAATGAACTTTCATTTCACACGTCCTCATCTTGCTTATACATTATCTTTGCTGATGAAATTCATCGATGAAATTGATATCATATTCTTCACTGATGAAGCATATGAGATTGTAAGTTGCACTAATTCATCTGCAGGATGATCAACCCAAAGCCAATGAGTGGGTCCTCGATAGTGGATGTACAAATCACATGACTGGTGACAAGAATCTATTGATGGATGCTCCCTTATCACCGTCACATCTGAAGCATATCATCTTCTTTGACAAAGGCAAAAGTCGGTATTGGGTCTTGGTAAGGTTGCGATCTCTAAGGACATACACATGGACAAAGTCATGCTTGTTGAGTCCTTAGGATACAACCTCATGTCAGTCTCAATGCTTTGTGATCTTGATATGGTTGTTGTCTTTGGCAAGTATCGTTGTGTTGTGATCATGGAAGCTGACAATTCCAAAGTCTTTGAAGGCTTTAGGAGAGGAGACTTGTATATTGTTGATTTCTCTACAGGACCACAACCAGCCGTGTGTCTACTTGCAAAAGCTTCAGAAGGTTGGCTATGGCATCGACGACTTGGTCACGCAGGCATGAGGAATTTGCACACGCTTGCAAACAAGAAGCATGTCATTGGCATTGAGAATGTCAAATTCCTCAAGGATCACTTGTGTGGAGCCTGTGAAGCTGGAAAAATGACCAAGGCCAAGCATCCAAAAGACTATCATGACCACTACTCGTCCATTCGAATTGCTTCACATGGACCTCTTTGGTCCTAATCATTACTCAGCAGTCACTAATGATGCATCTCTATATGGCTTTGTTATTGTTGATAATTACTCTCGTTACACATGGGTACACATTGTTACTTACAAACATGAAGTGCAGGAAGTCTTCAAACGATTGTCCTCGAGGGCTTCAACCAACTTTGGTGTGAAGATCAGGCACATCAGAGTGACAATGGGCTGAGTTCAAGAATTCGGTCTTGATGACTATCTTGATGAACTTGGTATTACTCATGAGTTATCTGCTCCCTATACTCCTCAGCAAAATGGCGTCGTGGAGCGCAAGAACAGAACTCTTGTTGAGGTGGCTCGCACTATGCTTGATGAATACAAAACTCCTCGTCGTTTTTGGATTGATGCAATTGATACTGCGTGCCACATCATCAACAGAGTATATCTTCACAAATTCTTCAAGAAGACTGCCTATGAACTCCTCACTGACAAGAAACCCAATGTGAGTTATTTCAAAGTCTTTGGTGCTAAATGCTGGATTAGAGATCCTCATCACAATGCTAAATTTGCACCGAAAGCACATGAAGGTTTTATGCTTGGTTACGGAAAGGACTCGCACACCTACAGAGTCTTCAACATCGCTCTTCACAAGATTGTTGAAACTGTAGATGTGCGGCTCGATGAAACTAATGGATCACAAAGAGAGCACCTACCTTCTGTGATAGATGAACCAGCACCTGAGGAATCTATCAAGTTCAAGGCTACTGAGGATGTAATTCCTCATCAAGAATCTGCTGAAGAATTCATTCCGAACACGAAGAACGTCGAGTGATGCACTGAAGATAATCTTTGAAGAAAATGGTCTTTGAAGAAAATGTTGATCAAATTCCTCGACGTCAACCAGCTCATCCTCGCGTTGCAAAAGAAGTGCAAGTTGACAAGATCATCGATGACATTGATGCACCAGGTCCTCTCACACGCTCAAAAGCTTCACATTTATCTAACTTTTGTGGGCATTATGCTTTTGTCTCTATCACAGAGCCCACTAAGGTAGATGAAGAATTTCTGGAGCCTGAGTGGATTCAGGCAATGCAAGAAGAATTACATCGATTCGAGCTCAACAATGTGCGGAACTGGTCAATTGACGTCCAGATCCTTGCAAGCATAATATCATTGGCACAAAGTGGATCTACCGCAACAAGTAAGATGAAAATGGCCTTGTGGTGAGGAATAAGGCACGACTTGTAGCTCAAGGCTACACACAGGTTGAAGGAATTGATTTTGATGAAAATTTTGCACCTGTTGCTAGACTTGAGGCTATTCGCATATTGCTTGCTTATGATAACCATCATAATATCACTTTATATCAAATAAATGTGAAAAGTGCATTCCTCAATGGTAAGCTTGAGGAAGAAGTATATGTTGCTCAACCCCGTGTTTTGAAGATCCAAAGAATCCCGACAAAGTCTTGAGACTCAACAAGGCCCTCTATGGCCTCAAACAGGCCTACAGGCGTGGTATGATACATTGAAGGAATTCTTCGTGAAGAATGGCTTCACACCGGTTCACTCGACCCTACTCTCTTTATTAAATCATATGATGGTGAACTGTTTGTGTGCCAAATATATGTTGATGATATTATCTTTGGCTGTCTTGACCAACGTTATAGTGATGAATTTGCCTATATGATGAGTGAAGAATATCAAATGTCTATGATGGGAGAATTGAAATTCTTCTTAGGTCTTCAAATTAAATCAACAACACAATGGCATATTCATATCTCAGAGAAATACCTCAAAGATGTTTTGAAGAAATTCGGCATGCAAGATTGCAAAGGCGTCAAAATTCCTATGCCCACAAATGGCCATCTATGCCTTCGATGAAAATGGTATTGACTTTGATCACAAGGTATACCGCTCCATGATTGGTTCTCTATTGTACTTATGTGCATCTAGGCGGATATAATGCTTAGTGTTTGCATGTGTGCCCGATTTCAAGCTACACCGAAGGAATCAAACCATAAGGCTGTGAAGCATATTCTTCGATATCTAGCTCACACATCAACACTAGGATTATGGTACCCCAAGGGATCTACGGTTGATCTCATTGGATAATTACGACTACGACTATCTTTGGTGATCGTGTGGACCGCAAGTCAACATCTGGTACTTGTCATTTCCTCGAGACGATCTTTGAGTGCATTGGTCCTCGAAGAAAGCAGGCTGCGTATCCTTTGTCTCATGCGGAAGCTGAGTACATTGCTGCCGGTTCTTCTTGTGCTCAATTGTTGTGGATGAAGCAAACTCTCAAGGACTACGGCATCAACATGAAGAATGTGCCTCTCTCTTTGTGACAATGAGAGTGCCATCAAGATTGCTCACAACCCGATTCAAGACTTTCGAAGACAAAGCACATTCAGATTCGTCATCATTTTCTTTGTGATCATGTGTTGAAGGCGACATCTCCATCGAGCATGTGAAGACTGAAGAACAGCTAACCGATATCTTCACAAAGCCCTTGGATGAGAAGAGATTTAGCAAATTGCGGTGTGAGCTAAATATCTTAGAATCTTCGAATGTTCTTTGAAAAGGACACACATCCTGACACTTATGCAAAATTGTTGACTTAGATGTGCAACACATGAAGAAACGTTTTTCTTCAATCAATGAAGAATAACACTCTAAGTGTGAAGAAATTAATGAAGAATTTGATTCTCGAGAACCCTACGACAATTGTACGCGGTGTCCGAAATCATCATTCTTATCACGGTGGGTCACGCCACCACCAAAATTGAAAATCTTCAATTTGAGTCTTTCCTCGCTTTTGAAATTCTTCAGTTTTCAAATTCTTCAACTTTGCAAAATCTTCACTTTTTCCGTTGTCTTTCTTCATTGACTATATATATATGGGTTTATGTCCTCTACAGCATTCACTTATGGCTATTTCTTCAAGTTGTTTTTTCTGCTAAGTGAATGTGATCGGACCCTTCCCCCTCTATGCTATACTCAACCCAAGCTATTCACAAATTCTTCATGTGCGTTCTATTTGAAACTCATTCAAAATCTTCACTGTGTCCTTGTCAGCTGAAGAAATTGCGAACGGAACTTTTAACTTATCTTATCCAAATTTTCAGCTTTGCCGCTCAAACCGTTCCGCATCCCACGATAAACTTATCTATTCACCCACGATCTAACACAATCTCCACTTTTCAGTACGTGGGTGACACATGTCAAGCGAATGAGAAGGGCCAGGGGCACGTTCGTCCTAAATCATCGGCAAACGGTTTTCACCGTGGCTATATATACCCTCTCCCTTCCTCACTTCCTTTACTCCGCTCGACCGCTCTCTCTCGCTCGAGCTTCTCAAACCCTAAGCGCGCCGCTACTCCATCATCGCCCGGTGAGGAAGAGCTTCCTTGCCTCGACCTCGTCCGCCGTCGTACTTTCGCGCCGACCACGTAAATCTTCACTCCGCCCGCCGTAGCTGTCTTCCTCCACCGAGTTAGGGCGTGGGAGATCTGAATCGATTTAACTTCTAATCTACACTTCTCGGTTAAATCGTGTTCTTGATTCGGGTAATTAAAAGTTACTTTTATTACTCGCTTTGATTCTCAAACCTTCCGAAAATCTTCAAAGGTGTTTATTCTTCAAATCTTCACACATATGAACACCTCAAACGAAATATGCTCTTGATTCGTTTCTCTAAGCAATGTTTTTTCTTCAAGATTCCTCAATTGTGTGGATCCTCGATCTATACAACTCTGGAACCTAAGACAAAGATCGCTTAGTGAAATTCTTCAAGGCTCATCTGGTCAAATTCCTCAAACTAGTTTTTTTTTTTTGAAAAACCTTCTCAGAACGCATATAACCTCTCCAAATTCCTCGCAACTATACTCTGTTCACAGGTACTCATGTCCGCTGCTGAATCACTAGGTTCTCATCAACTTAACTCATTTGCAGCGTTCCTCGAAGAAAAGTTGCATACTTCTTCAGAGAATTCGATTGTTCAAATTCCTCAAATTAAGAATATGGCGGAAGGAAAGAAGCCAGAAATGAGGAAAGAGGCCCGAGGTCATGACTGCTTTCGAGATACACGAGGACATATCTGTTGACTATTGCACACTGATGAAGCCAAGTTTGGCAAGGAAAACAAAAATCAGCGCAAGGTGCGCATTCAGAGGATTGAAAGGAGATGGGCAAGGGAATGGAGGGAGTACAGATATGTTACTCAAAGTACATGAAGAGATTCAGACTGAATCCTCCATGCCAAAGAGCTCCATTGGCACCCGGCCAAGAAGCCGACCCCACCGACATCAAGCGTGGTGAGGACTTTCCTGAAGAATGGGCCAAGCGCCAAGCCAAGTTGGCGAGACAAGCCAAAGAAGCAGTGAGGAAATTCAATGAAGACTCTGCTACTGCTGCTGCCACTGAGGCCCCTGTTCAGCCCAGAAGATCAATGGCAAAGAAGCCAGCGCACAAGCCAAGTGCTTCACCAACAGTGCCCTCACGGCCAAAATCCTCAGCAATGCCCTCACGGCCAGTTCCTCATGCTGCTCCTGCTCCTCCCAAATCCTCGGCTCCTACAAAGTCCTCAAAGCTCCTCCAAAGTCCTCAAGACTGTGCATCCGCCACGCGTGCCAAAGGACTATGAGCATCTCTATTGCCTCTGGTGTCTCTGCAAGTTCCTCGGCTGCACCAAATTCTTCATCGAGGCCCCACTTTCTGCTTTGAAGAAAAGGCAACTGCTAGATGAGGTCCTCGGCCAAGTCCGAAGAAGAAACAGGTCACCTTCCAAGTGCCATCTGATGATAAACCTGATGATGATGAACTTGCAGAAATCATCAGAGACCGCAAGAAAGGGCCGCTAGAGCCAAAGGCACACCTGTGCCACTACTTTTGGATCCAAGGGCGATCCTCGAGTACATTGATCTCTGGCACAAGGATCCAGAGACACCTATGCCTGATTTTCATCTGACACCTGGACAAAGTCACATGCTGACCCATTTCATCTCTGAAGAGAAATGGAAATTTGAGAAGGCAAGGCAGATCAAGAAGGCTAAATTCAGGAAAGAAAAGTTCCTGGGGAAAAACGTTGTCAGCATGACAACTAAGGAACTCCTCGAGATCCAGACTGAAATCCAAACCCTCAGCAAAGACTTTGATGCTTATTATGCTGATTGGCAAGGAGCCAAAGTCAGATTTGTCAATCTGACAAAGAAGTTCACAAATGTTGCAGCCCCAACGCAACAAGAAATTCCTCAGTGGAGCCTCTGCTCGGCCTATTTGAAGAACATGCCAAAGACCGTGATGAAGTTCAGCTCTTGAAGAAAATGCTAGTTCGAGGCTGATGACTCCATTCCAACGGCCGAAGAAATTGCGGGCATCCACTAGTGGAGCGCTGAAGAAATCGAAGAAGTCGTGGCAATTGCATCGATACCGAGGAAATTCAACCAGATTCCTCGGCTCCTCCCGCGCCTACACCAACTCCAATCCTTCCATCGCATCGATGTGAAGAAGACCAAGGCTGCAGAGCGAGCTGCAGTGAAGAAAAGGAAAGCATCAGTTGCGTCAAATTCTTCGGCTGCGAAGAAAATGAAGCCAATGACCAACTCATTTGAAAATCCTATTGATGTTGTTCCAGTTTCCTCCATGCCATCAAAGGACCTTGTTCCTTTGGGTGAAGAGTATGAAATCCCAAGCGGATCTGATGAAGAAAATCATTCTGCTGCTTCGTCAGAGTAGATTGATGAAGAAATTGAAGTGGGTGCAATCCCTTCAACACCAATCATTTCCTCGCATATGCCTTAGTTCATAGCTGAAAAGGCTGGTGTTGAGGAAATTGAAGACGAAGACGTGGATATTGGATGCACCACGTCTGTGATGAACGATGACTTTTGGGAAAGTCAGCATCCCAATTCTCCACTCTTCACCCCAATCCAACAGATTCCTCAGTCCCCTGCTCCAACAGTTCAAATGGGCTTTGAAGAAACTCATCCCAACTCATCAATGCATGAAGAAATTCCAGCCACTAGTGCTGAAGAACCTGCTGCTGCTGATCCTATGAACACGCAGACTGCATATGAAGAAGAACCAGAAATTCCTCAGCCTGAAGAACCTGAGATTGCGATTCCTGAGGTCGTGATGTAACTCACTGACACTCCACTGCCAAAGCCAAAGAATCCATTCTCAACGAAGCAAAAGTTCAAGGCTGAAGATTTCTTCGGCGAGCATGTATTCTTCATCGACTACAACCCATATGACTCTGCTCGCATAAGGAAGAGGCGTTTCTGGACTGCTAGTCAAGCCAACTTCAATTCCTCTGTGCTATTCAACAAAGACAAAGTCTTCGATCATGCACATATTCCTCATGTGGACATAGAATCTCTGCCAGGCTTCGAGCCAGTCCTCAGTGTTCTTCACGATGCAGGATTGCTGAATTTCTGCACCAACATCTGTGATTGGAATGAAGAACTCATTCTTCAATTCTATGTGACACTGCACATCACCGGAAATTCTGAAGATGTGAATTCATGGGTATTGGACTGGATGACAGAAAATACTCACTACAAGGCACCAGCAACTGAATTGCTTTGTGCCCTCCCACTCAGTCCTCCCCTTGATGGTGCTCGTTGCATCTACAATGAACCTGAGCGGTGAAATCATTACATGCAAGTCTTGATGAAGCCTTTGAAGCTGTGACAGGCACCTCGAACCAAATTCTTCACAAGGAATTATCAGATGTGCCTCGGACTGTCTATCGCATTCGACGAAGACAATGAGTCCTATCAAAGGCCACGACTCAAATGATGAAGAAGTCGTTGGCATCATGAAGAATATGCTTTTCAATATCATTCATGGCATTCCGTCAACTTCCATGATTTCTTCATGAGGACTCGCAAACATTGCTATGTCACCTTTTGAGATGAAGCCTTATGCACCATGGATTATGAGGTTCATCAGTCAAGGTCTTCACTCAATTACAAGGTCGACACTCGAACCACCGCAGCTACTTGCCTCCAATTGAAGTCCTCAAACGGACATTTTCCTCAGCTGATGACAAGGGCAAGGCAACTGTTGTGATAGATGAAGGCATTCGTCCATTGGATGGTCAATTTTGCAAAGTTGCATCCTACTCCACCAATGATGACTCTGCCGCCAATACCTCAGCCAAGCAAAATCCTCAAGCCACAGCACCTGTGGTGATGGTGATCATGAGTTACTCCTCAGTCTTCATCAGAAGGTTGATCGCAATCATAAATGGGTCAAGCATCAGTTTGGTTCAATTCTTCACAACATGACCTCAACACACAATGCAGTGAAGAAAAACCAATATTACCTCCATGAAACCTTCAACCGCACCTGGGCTGTTCTTTCTAATGTCTACAGCGCAGAAGAACTGAAGACAATGGGTCTCATGGAAGAATTTGACTGGTCTGTACCTCCACCGAACAAATTCTTCATCGCACGACACTGATGAAAATGAAGATTTGGACGACACTGCGGCAGGCCCTACTACGACAACCAACCCCGACAACGCTGGCGCTCCTTCATCAACTTGAAATTCTTCAGGGGCGTTAGTCCTCAGTTTCAATCCTCTTGGTCATTTGATGAGAAAGGGGGAGAAATTTGAGTTAGTCTTCAAGCGGGTCTATTTTTACGCCCATATACAACGCGTTTTTTTGCTGAGTTACAACTCTCGTTCTTCTGAAACTTTTATTGGATCGAGTTGTAATCTTAAACCCGATGGTGCTCTGATACTTTTGATGTGTTCCTCTGCATGCTTATTCCTCATTATATGTTAATACACGCATCTTTGAACTACATCGCCACCATATTTCATCATGCATTTCAAATTCTTCATATTATATGTCAAATGCGTGTATGAATTACAAGATATAGGGGAGATCTCCATGATTCAACTCTTCAAATGTGCAATGCCTCAAAAGCAAAATTCCTCACTATGCACATCTTCGTGGGGAGTTCTTCTATATCTTGCAATCAAATTCCTCAATATCAGTATTTACACTTCATATGTTTATCCTCGTTGAAAACTTAACCTATATTGTCATCAATCACCAAAAGGGGCAGATTGTAAGTGCATCTAGTGCCCTTAGTGATTTTGGTGTATTGAAGACTTATAGGTTAAGGGACTAATGTGTTTATGAGTGTACGGGTCTATAAGTCTATGAGGAGTTTGATATTTACAGAGAAAGTCGACCCTAAAATGAAGCTCTTATTTGAAGACTTTGATATTCTCAAGACTTTTTGAAGACTTTGAAAGTGAAGAAATTGGTGTGACCTTGAAGACTTGGTATTCATTTGAGGAACATGAAGCGTGAAGACTTTTGTTTCCGTAGTTTCATTTTCTCTTTCTTGAGTCATAGGAAACACCGTACTGTTAAAGGGGGTCGAGGAAATACTAAGGAAAAATTTCCATGTGATGCTCAACCAAAATCCTACACCTACCAATCCCTTCGAGTGAAGCCTTTGGAAATCTCATACAGTTCAGTCAATTTCTTGATGTAGACGAAGTTCTTCTGGTCGCTGAGGAATTTGTTTTGACTGAGGAGTTAGGAATTCGCCAGTGCGGGTTGCCTACACAGTGAGGAACATGATAGCCCTGAGAAATTTGAGAGTCAAATTTTCGACCGATGCTGTGTTGCGCGCCAGCTGTCCCAAAATATCTTATCCACCTAACGGGCATATCATTGAAGGGCATTTATGTCTTATCATGTCGGGCTGCTCCCTAGGCTATAAATAGCCGCCCCCTACAACCACTAGCTGGTTGGCTGCTCCGAGAGAACTTGACACTTGTCATTTGAGAGCAACCCATCCTCCGAGGACTTTGAGCGAAAATCATCGAGTGAGGAAAATCCAAAACCAAACCCCTACAAACCCAAAGTGATTGAGCATCACTGAAGAGATTGATACTGCGTGGATCCGACGCTTGTTACCTTTGAAGACTGTGCTTCTTCCAGACGGTTAGGCGTCATGGTCTAGAGCATCCAAGAGGAATTGTGGATCGCCGAGTGACCAAGTCTGTGAAGGTTTGGAAGTCGCTCAAGACTTACCACGAGTGATTGGACGAGGTCTGTGTGACCTTAGTTCAAGGAGAATACGGTGAGGACTTGGTGTCTGAGCTGCATGCTTAGCGATCGGGTGTCCGGATCGTGTGTCCTCGAGTTTAAATACTCACCGCTTCCAACTGCATCGCATAACCGAGATAGCAGCTTGAACCGGGTCTACCAAATCATTGTCTTCACCAACCTAATCGGTTCTATTTCCTCAACTCTTTCATTTCCTCATTCTTGTGTTGAGTGTTCGTTCATATCTGTGTTTGAAGACTTTGATCAAGACTTTCTCAATTTCCTCAGTTCAATTCTTCACCGCTTTGTCTTCATCTTGTGTTATCCTGTGTTTACGCTTTCTGTACTCTTTGATTGTCTTCATTTCATCATGATGACCATGCCCGCATTCTCTTATGCTTACTTCTGAGTACTTATTCCGCTGCAAGTAATTCTTCACTTAGGAATTTCCTCACCGGAAAGTTCCTAATTGAAGAATTCATAAAAATCGCCTATTCACCCCCTTCTAGTCGATATAACGCACTTTCATAGACGATGCTTCACATATTGCTAACCTTTTTTGTATGGAAATCTTTAGATTGCATGGAGTGCCAAGGACCATAGTGTCGGACCGAGACGTCAAGTTCTTAAGATACTTTTGGAAGACCATTTGCGCCAAGCTCAGCATCGAGCTTCTATTCTCCACGGCATATCACCCACAAACCGATGGCCAAACCGAATTCACCAACCGGACGCTCCCCACTCTTCTATGCGTGTTGATCAAGAAGAACATCAAGGAGTGGGAGGAGTGCTTACCCATCGCCGAGTACGCCTACAATCGAGCTCGACATAATACTACCGGCAAGTCCCCCTTCGAGGTTGTCTACGGCTTCAACCCATTGTCCCCATTGGACATCCTACCTCTTCCGCTCCAAGAACGCGCAAACATGGATGCAAGTGCAAGGGCAAGTTTTCTCAAGAAGATGCATGAAGATACAAGGGCCACGATCGAGCGTTAATTCCATCACATCTCCACCAAGCTCAACATCAACAAGACACCAATGGTGTTCCAACCGGGAGATCTCGTATGGATTCATCTTTGAAAAGACCGCTTCCCCAACGAGCCAAGTCCAAGTTGCTACCACGAGCCGACGGGCCCTTCAAGGTGCTAGCACGCTACAACGACAACGCTTACAAGATTGACATCCCACGCGACAAGTACAACATAAGCGACATCTTCAATGTCAAAGACTTGGCCAAGTACCATGGTGATGAAGATCACGATCCGTGGACGGATCTCTCCCAAGGGGGGAGATGATGTGGAGCATCCTTCCATCGTCTCCATGGATTCTACACCAACACATCAAGCCCCACGAGGACCCATGACATGAGCTAGAGCACGTGCTATGGAAACCGAGGTGAACTCCTTCCTACTTGATATGCCAATGGACACCAACGGAACTTGGTTGCTACCTCACCAAAACATGCTATGCCTCATTAGGTACAAAGAGGAACACCACCAAGAAGCTCAGGAGCATCACCAAGGAGAAGGAGGACCACCCCAAGGCCACACGGTGCAAGACGGAGCACTAAAGCAGCTAGACAGGAAGTCCCAGGCGACCCCGTGCGCACAGGCCCCCGAGACCCCATGCCCACGGACCATCCAGGGAGTTTCCGCTGGAGCACCCTGTGCGCATGGGCGTGTACCGTGCCCACGGGACCCCCGTTGAGGGAGTCCTGGATTAGGGGTCCTCGTGCATCCGGGCTATGTGACATGGGCCAGACTAATGGGTCGTGAAGATACGAGATTGAAGGCCTTCCCCCGTGTCCGGATGGGACTCTCCTTTGCGTGGGTGGCAAGCCTGGCGTTCGGATATGAAGCTTCCTTTCTCTATAAACCAACTCTGTACAACCTGAGCCCCCTCCGGTGTCTATATAAACCGGAGGGTTTACTCCGTAGAGGCGATCACAATCATACAGGTTAGACACCTAGGGTTTAGCCATTACGATCTCGAGGTAGATCAAGTCTTGCAACCCCTATACTCATCAAAGTCAATAAAGAAGGAAGTAGGGTATTACCTCCATCAAGAGGGCCCGGACCTGGGTAAACATCGTGTCCCCCGCCTCATGTTACCTTCGATCCTCAGACACACAGTTCAGGACCCCCTACCCGAGATCGGCCGGTTTTGACACCGGCATTGGTGCTTTCATTGAGAGTTCCTCTATGCTGTCGATAGAAGGATCGATGGCTCGCCTTGTCATCAATGACAAGATAACTTCTGGAAGGGCCCTAGTTCCTGGGCAGATCCTCCAGATCGGCAGTTTCACCATAGGCGCCCGCCCGGCCTTCAAGCCCAAAGAGGTCCCCCATATTGCCAAAAAAATCTCCGCAACAGCCCCGAAAGCGTCGATAAGATGGATCCCGCAGATATCTCGTCTTTAAACAAACTGCCAGATCGCATCGCCGCCCTGGGGGTCGCAATAGATTATGATCTGATTGGGCTTAAACCCGATCAGAGGGAAATTAGGTCCCCACCTGTCACCCACCTAGTGACTGTCGTGGAAGAGCAAGTTGAGGATACTGCTCCTCCTATGCTGAAAACAAACTATGTTCGAATCTCCGAGCCCTGCGAGCCGGATACTCGCCTTCGGGAAGAGACCGTGTGTCCTCTGAACATAGAATCAGGTGTTGAGCCTTAAAAAACCCCAGGACACTCCGGGTCCTGGGCTAGAGACCTCAAATTTTTTGCAAAATCCGGATTCCTCAGTGGGTCAGGGTTCAGATTTAAACCCACCCGCCCACCACAATCAATACTCTCCAAGCAATTCCGGTCCCCAGATATATACGACTTAATGTATATACGGAAGCAACCTCTGGAAATAGTCCATCACTTTTGGGCTAGATTCCTACTTGTTAGAAACAAGATTAAAGATTGATGCGATGACGATGCGGTATCAGTCTTTTGCTGCAACTGCATGGACAAGGGGATCCTCAACGCCCTCAACCGATGCCGCATACTGCACTTTGCATATGTGGCACACATAGTACAGAAGTATTGTGCAATGGAAAGCGCCTGGAAAGCCCAAACAGCTCGGTGGGAACCATCGGCCTTTAAGCCACCCACCGGCCGGGCAAAAAGGATGCACCCTCACGGGGCACCTGATCATCACTTCACGGACAAGAAAATTAAGCCCTTAACGGGACATAGAACTGTCCTTGATGAATGGCTCGACAAGCCTTGCCTGATACACATGATGCCAAATTCCAAAGCAACACATAGCCTTCGGGCACGTTGGATACTCCGGTAGGTGGCTAAGAGTGGTGAGGCAATCCTCACCAACACTACCCCAGAGAAGTACTCCTCTGAGGATAATGATCTCAATGTATTTATGGTCTTTGAGACCTTTTCTTCAAATAATCGACGTAAGAGGGTGCTCTGCAACCTCGCCAAAGTTAACCAAGTAGCCTCAATGAACCCTTGGAACGACATGGCGATAACCTTCAACCCACTGACGAACCATGGGCCCGATCTGTCCGAGCACCAACCGCTTTAGTTCTAAACCCAATTGTGGATGGCTTTCGGCTTACTAAAGTGCTCATGGACGGCAGCATTGGATTGAACCTCATCTACGAAGACACGCCCAACAAAATGCAAATAGACAAGAGTCGCATCGAGCAGAGCAGTACAACCTTTCGGGGTATTATCCCCAGCTGAGAAGCTCGGTGTTTGGGAAAAATAAAACTTGATGTGGTATTCGGCACGCCTGAGAACTACAGGTCCAAAGAGTTAATCTTCGAGGTGGCACCTTTCGACAGCGGATATCATGCCCTTTTGGGGCGAGATGCATTCACACTCTTTCAAGCCATACCTCATTACGGGTACATGAAGCTCAAAATGCCCGGGCCCAACGGAATTATCACTATCGCCAGTGATCCGGACATAACACTCCGCACCGAAAATAAAACCGCATCCTTGGCCCTCGAGGCACTATCCGAGGCCCTTGCGGCCGAGGAGCTCGCCGCTCTGCCTTCCGCAGTGGATCGAGATGACGTGATCCTCGACAAAAGGCCTAAATCCACTTCTTTCAAACCGGCAGACGAAATAGTCAAATTCCAAGTTCACCCGACGGATCCTAATAAAACAGCAGCCATTGGAGCACAGCTGGATCCGGCAATCGACTCTGCTCTGAGAGCATCTGTGCATGAGAATTGGGACATTTTCACCTGGCACCCTTCGGATATGCCAGGAATCCCACGGAGACTGGGCGAACACAGCCTCAACATAATAAACGGATTCAAGCCAGTTAAGCAAACACTACGGTGATTTTCTGAACCCAAGTGACAAGCTATGGGGGAGGAGCTAGCCAAACTACTCTTAGCTGGGTTTATTCGAGAAATAAAACACCCAGATTGGCTAGCAAACCTGGTCATGGTGCCAAAGAAGGACAAATCCTGGGGCCTTTGTGTCGATTTCAAAGACCTGAATAAAGTCTGCCCAAAGGACCCCTTCCCACTGCCCTGCATTGACTAAATCATCGATGCAACTGCAGGACACGACTCACTATGTTTCCTTGACGCATACTCCGGATACCATCAGATCAAGATGAAGGAATCCGATCAGGCCGCAACGGCATTTATTACCCCGTACGGGCCTTTCTGCTTCAACACAATACCTTCGGAATCAAAAATGCCGGTGCCACATACCAACGCATGATTCAAACATGCTTGGAAAAGAAAATTGGCAAGACGGTGGAAGCATATGTAGATGATGTAGTCATCAAAACTAAACATGTCGAATCACTGGTGAATGAGTTACGTCTTACATTCGACAACCTCCGGGCATATGACATACGGCTCAATCCGGAAAAATGCGTTTTCGGCGTTCCAGCCAGAAAGATGCTTGGGTTCATCGTTTCCAATAGAGGAATCGAAGCAAACCCAGCCAAAATCCGAGCCTTGTCACAGTTGGCAATACCAACAGACCAAAAACAGGTCCAGAAACTAGCTGGGTGTGTGGCAGCCCTGAGGCGCTTTATCTCCAGATTGGGAGAGAAGGCGCTGCCACTATATCGCCTGCTTCGGCCCTATCGACCACTTCGAGTGGACGGACGCGGCAACAGCCGGGCTGGAAGAAATCAAAACTCTGCTGGCAAACAACCCAATCCTTGCCGCACCCAATATCAGCGAACCTATGCTACTGTATATATCGGCAACTCACCAGGTGGTGAGCATTGTACTTGATGACCCACAAGTATAGGGGGTCTATCATAGTCCTTTCGGTAAGTAAGAGTGTCAAACCCAACAAGGAGCAGAAGGAAATGATAAGCGGTTTTCAGCAAGGTATTCTCTGCAAGCACTGAAATTATCACTAACAGATAGTTTTGTGATAAGATAAATTGTAACGGGTAACAAGTAACAAGTGTAAATAAAGTGCAGCAAGATGGCCAATACTTTTTGTAGTAAAGGACAAGCCTGCACAATTTCTTATACGAAAGAAAGCGCTCCCGAGGACACATGGGAATTAACGTCAAGCTAGTTTTTGTCACGTTCATATGATTCGCGTTCGGTACTTTGATAATTTGATATGTGGGTGGACCGGTGCTTGGGTGCTGTCCTTACTTGGACAAACATCCCACTTATGATTAACTCCTATTGCAAGCATCCGCAACTACAAAATAAGTATTAAGGTAAACCTAACCATAGCATGAAACATATGGATCCAAATCAACCCCTTTAAGCAACGCATAAACTAGGGTTTAAGCTTAGTCACTCTAGCAACCCATCATCTACTTATTACTTCCCAATGCCTTCCTCTAGGCCCAAACAATGGTGAAGTGTCATGTAGTCGACGTTCACATGACACCACTAGAGGATAGACAACATACATCTCATCAAAATATCGAATCTAATACCAAATTCACATGACTACTAATAGCAAGACTTCTCCCATGTCCTCAGGAACAAACGTAACTACTCACAAAGCATATTCATGTTCATAATCAGAGGGGTATTAATATGCATAATGGATCTGAACATATGATCTTCCACCAAGTAAACCAGCTAGCATCAACTACAAGGAGTAATCAAAACTACTAGCAACCTACAGGTACCAATCCCATGCTATGAGACAAAGATTGGATACAAGAGATGAACTAGGGTTTGAGAGAAGATGGTGCTGGTGAAGATGTTGATGGAGATGGACCCCCATCCCGATGATAGGATCATTGGTGATGACGATGGCGATGATTCCCCCTTCCGGAGGGAAGTGTCCCTGGCAAAACAGCTCCGCCAGAGCCCTAGATTGGTTCCGCCCAGGTTCCGCCTCGTGGCGGCGGAGTCTCGTCCCGAAAGCTTGCTTATGATTTTTTCTCGGACGAAAGACTTCATATAGCAGAAGATGGGCACCGAGGGCTGTGGGGCCCACGAGGTGGGCGCGCCCAGGGGGGTAGGGCGCGCCCCCCACCCTCGTGGCCAGGACTTTTGAAGTTGTGCAGAATAGGTCTCTAAAAATAACTTCCGTGGAGTTTCAGGACTTTTGAAGTTGTGCAGAATAGGTCTCTAATATTTGCTCCTTTTCCAAATTTCGAATTCGGTGCCGGCATTCTCCCTCTTTATCTAAACCTTGTAAAATAAGAGAGAATAGGCATAAGTATTGTGACATAATGTGTAATAACAACCCATAATGCAATAAATATCGATATAAAAGCCTGATGCAAAATGGACGTATCAACTCCCCCAAGCTTAGACCTCGCTTGTCCTCAAGCGGAAGCCGGTAACGATAAATATGTCCACATGTTTAGAGATAGAGGTGTCTATAAAATAAAATACGGACATGTGGGCACCATGATCATTATTATAACAGCAAATATATGGATATTGTCATATTATTTCTTATGATAAAGTAACAACCTATCCACAATGTCAAGTGTGAATCAGAAACTTCATTGAGAACTAACAAACTATAATCTCAGTCATTGAAGCAATTGCAATTTATCATAACATCAGAAAGAGTTAATATAAGAGCTTTTCAGCAAGTCCACATACTCAACTATCATTTAGTCTTTCACAATTGCTAACACTCACGCAATACTTGTGGTTACGAAGTTTTAATCGGACACAGAGAAAGATAGGGGCTTATAGTTTCACCTCCCAACCTTTTACCTCAAGGGTAATGTCAACAATAATAGCTCATGCTAACTTACATCCAATTAGATATATATCAGGATCTTTCCAACACACTGTGCTTGCCAAAGGATAAAATGTAAGAAGGAAAGATGAAGATCACCATGACTCTTGCATAAGGTAGAAGATAAAAGTAAAAGATAGGCCCTTCGCAGAGGGAAGCAGAGGTTGTCATGCGCTTTCAGGGTTGGATGCACAAAATCTTAATGCGAAAGAATGTCACTTTATATTGCCACTTGTGATATGGACCTTTATTATGCAGTCCGTCGCTTTTATTTCTTCCACATCACAAGATCGTATAAAGCTTATTTTCTCCCACACTAATAAGTCATACATATTTAGAGAGCAATTTTTATTGCTTGCACCGATGACAACTTACTTGAAGGATCTTACTCGATCCATAGGTAGATATGGTGGACTCTTATGGCAAAACTGGGTTTAAGGGTATTTGGAAGCACAAGTAGTATTTCTACTTGGTGCAAAGAATTGGCTAGCATGAGGGAGAAAGTCAAGCTCAACATGTTGGATGATCCATGACAATATACTTTATTTCGGATGTAAGAAAACATAATCCATTACATTATCTTCCTTGTCCAACATCAACTCTTTAGCATGCCATACTTTAATGAGTGCTCACAATCATAAAAGGTGTCCAAGATAGTATATTTATATGTGAAACATCTCTTTCTTTATTACTTCCTATTAATTGCAACGATGACCAAAACTATGTTTGTCAACTCTCAACAACTTTTAATCATCATACTCTTTATATGTGAAGTCATTACTCTCCATAAGATCAATATGTTCTCTTTATTTCTTTTTATTTCTTTATTTTTCTTTTATTCCCTCAAGATCATGGCAAAATAATCAAGCCCTTGACTCAACACTAATCTTTATTATATAACTCACGGACTCGATTACATAGAAGGATCATAAAGCAAAACTCAAAACTAGATCATACTAAAACTTTATTCTACTAAATCAAGATATTACTAAAAGGATCGAACTAAGAAAAACGGTAAAGATAGGAGTGTGATGGTGATACGATACCGGGGCACCTCCCCCAAGCTTGGCGGTTGCCAAGGGGAGTGCCCATATCCATGTGATTATATCTCTTTCTTCGGAGGTGGTGGTGTGACACTCTTGGCGATGATACTCCTCAGGATATGTTTCTCTTCCTCGAGCTTATTGAGTTGCTCCTTGAGACCCATTATCTCCTTACGGAGCTTACCCGTGACGGTTAAAGCTCCTTGTACCCATGGATGTTGCATAGCTGCGGGAGAACAAGTAACACTCTTCTTCATATTTTCATAAGAAAGAAATCTAACATTGGAAGGGATAACCGAGTTTGGAATAGCCGAGCTCTGTAGTTCCCCCATTGTGAATCCGGTACGGTAACGAGAAGTGACTTCTTGATCCCCCTCCATGGCATTTATCCTTTTCAAATCCGCCTCCATATCTTCCTCCGTTGCTGGCCCAAAGTGGTCAGTGTCGCTATTTGTTCCTGGTCCTGGTGTCGGATGAGACACCCGGCTCTCCCCGACCGACTCTTGAGAAGACATCTTGCTCTAATCTGCGGAAGAAACAGCTCTAAACGAAAACAGAGGATGTTTGCGTGATACAAGAGTCAAAACCTTCGGGAGGTTATATAATGAATTTTTACCGACAAAAGGAAGTATCGTGCAAGAAAACGGAGTCCGGAGAGCGCACGAGGTGCCCACGAGGCTGGGGCGCGCCCAGGGGGTAGGGCATGCCTCCCACCCTCGTGGAAGCCTCGTGTCCTTCCCGGACTGCTTCTTATTTTCCTATTTTTCTAAATATTCCAAAACGGAGAAAAATTGCCATTAGAACTGTTTTGAAGTCGGTTTACTTACTGTACCACACACCTATTCCTTTTCGGAGTCTGAAACATTCTGGAAAGTGTCTCTTATATATTCCTCCGGTGTTACGGTCTCAATAACATTAGTTTCAACATTTATAGGGTTACCTGAGATATAATGTTTAATTCTTTGACCCTTCACTACCTTCGGATTTGTGCCTTCGAAGTTGTTGATTTTTATGGCACCAGAACGATAGACCTCCTCGATAACGCAAGGATCTTCCCATCTAGAGAGAAGTTTTCCTGCAAAAAATCTTAAACGAGAGTTGTATAACAATACATAATTACCTACATTAAACTCACACTTTTGTATCCTTTTGTCATGCCATCTTTTAACTTTTTCTTTAAACAACTTGGCATTCTCATAGGCTTGGGTTCTCCATTCATCAAGTGAGCTAATGTCAAATAGCCTATTTTCACCGCAAGAAGTTTGAAATCATAATTGAGCTCTTTAATGGCCCAAAGATGCCTTATGTTCTAGTTCGAGAGGTAAATGACATGCTTTTCCATAAACCATTTTATACGGAGACATACCCATAGGATTTTTATATGTAGTTCTATAGGCCCATAATGCATCATCAAGTTTCTTGGACCAATTCTTTCTAGATCTATTAACAGTCTTTCTATTACTCAATTCTACTTGACCACTAGACTGTGGGTGATAAGGAGATGCAATTCTATGATTAACATCATACTTAGCAAGCATTTTACAAAAAGCACCATGAATAAAATGTGAACCACCATCCGTCATTAAATATCTAGGGACTCCAAACCTCAAAAAAATAACTTCTTTAAGCATCTTAATAGAGGTGTTATGATCAGCACTACTAGTTGGAATAGCTTCTACCCACTTAGTAACGTAATCAACAGCAACTAAAATATGTGTATACCCATTAGAGGAAGGAAAAGGTCCCATATAATCAAAGCCCCAAACGTCAAATGGTTCAATAACAAGTGAATAATTCATAGGCATTTCTTGACGTCTACTAATGTTACCAATTCTTTGACATTCATCACAAGATAAGACAAACTTACGAGCATCCTTGAAGAGAGTAGACCAATAAAAACCGGATTGCAATACCGTATGTGCAGTTCTATCTCCAGTGTGGTGTCCTCCATAAGCCTCGGAGTGACACTTGCGTAGGATCTATTCATGTTCATGCTCAGGAACACAACGTCTAATAACACCATCTACTCCTTTATAGACATGTGGGTCATCCCAAAGTTAATGTCTCAAATCATAGAAAAACTTTTTCTTTTGCTGGTATGTGAAACTAGGTGGTATAAATTTAGCAACAATGTAATTAGCATAATCATCATACCATGGAGCAGTACGAGAAGCATTTATGACATTTAATTGTTCATCGGGAAAGCTACCATCAATAGGTAGTGGGTCATCAAGAACATTTTCTAGCATAGACAAGTTGTGCAGAACGGGTTCTCGGCTCCTTTCTATCAATAATATGTAAATCAAATTCTTGTAGCAAGAGAACCCATCTAATAAGTCTAGGTTTAGCATCTTTATTTTCCATAAGATATTTAATAGCAGCATGGTCAGTGTGAATAGTTACTTTAGAATCAACAATATAGGGTCTGAACTTATCACAAGCAAAAACAACTGCTAAGAATTCTTTTTCAGTAGTGGCATAATTTCTCTGGGCATTGTCTAGAGTTTTACTAGCATATTGAATAAAATTTAATTTCTTATCAACTCTTTGCCCTAGAACAACACCTACAGCATAATCGCTAGCATCACACATAATTTCAAAAGGTAAATTCCAATCAGGTGGCTGAACGATAGGTGCAGAGATCAATGCTTTCTTAAGTATTATCAAATGCTTCTACACAATCATCATCAAAGACAAAAGGAATATCTTTTTGTAATAGATTAGTTAAAGGCCGAGAAATTTTTGAGAAGTCCTTAATGAACGTCCTATAAAAACTGGCGTGACCGAGGCAACTTCTTATACCTTTAATGTCCTTGGGACATGGCATCTTTTCAATAGCATCAACTTTAGCTTTATCCACTTCAATACCTCTTTCAGAAATTTTATGCCCCAAGACAATGCCTTCATTAACCATAAAGTGGCATTTCTCCCAATTCAAGACAAGGTTAGTTTCTTCACATCTCTACAAAACTAGATCAAGGTTACTCAAGCAATCATCAAAAGTGGATCCATAAACGGAGAAATCGTCCATGAAAACCTCACATATCTTTTCACAAAAGTCAGAAAATATAGCCATCATGCATCTTTGAAAGGTAGCAGGTGCATTACATAAACCAAAAGGCGACGCCTATAAGCAAAAGTACCGAAAGGGCAAGTAAAAGTGGTCTTTGCTTGATCATCAGCTGACACAGGTATTTGAGAGAAACCAGAGTAACCATCTAGAAAGCAAAAATGTGTATGTTTGGATAATCTTTCTAGCATTTGATCAATGAATGGCAAGGGGTAATGATCTTTTTTAGTAGCCTTATTTAATTTGCGGAAATCAATTACCATCCTATAACCTGTAATAATTCTTTGTGGAATCAATTCATCTTTATCATTAGGAACTACAGTAATACCTCCCTTCTTAGGGACACAATGGACATGACTTACCCACCGAATATCAGCAACGCGATAAATTATACCTGCCTCAAGGAGCTTTAGTATTTCCTTTCTTACCACTTCTTTCATCTTAGGATTCAGCCGTCGTTGATGATCAATAACTGGTTTGGTGTGTTTCTCCAAATTTATTTTGTGTTGGCATAGAGTGGGACTAATGCCCTTAAGATCATCAAGAGTATATCCAATAGCAGCACGGTGCTTCTTCAGATTTTTCAATAATTTTTCTTCCTCCTTCTCTGAAAGGTTAGCACTAATAATAACAGGATATATCTTCTTTTCATCAAGATAAGCATATTTAAGAGTATCAAGTAATGGTTTAAGCTCAAACACGGGATCACCCTTGGGTGGAGGAGGATCCCCTAGGATTTCAACAGGCAAATTGTGTTTCAGAATAGGTCCCTGTTTAAGAATACTTCATCTATTTCCCTTCTTTCATTCATAAACATATCATTTTCATGGTCTAGCAAATATTGTTCTAAAGGATCACTAGGAGGTACGGCAATAGAAGCAAGACCAATAATTTCATCTTTACTAGGCAATTCCTCATCACGAGGTTGCCTATGAAATTTAGAAAAATTAAACTCATGAGACATATCATCCAAACCAATAGTAACAACATCCTTTTCGCAGTCTATCTTAGCATTAACAGTGTTCAAGAAGGGTCTACCAAATATAATGGGACAAAAGCTATCTTGTGGGGAACAAAGAACTAGAAAATCAGCAGGATATTTAACCTTCCCACACAAGACTTCAACATCTCTAACAATCCCAATCGGTGAAATAGTATCTCCATTGGCAAGCTTAATGGTAACATCGATATCTTCCAACTCAGCGGGTGCGATATCATGCATAATTTCTTTGTATAAGGAAATAGGTATTGCACTAGCGCTAGCAGCCATATCACATAAGCCATGATAATAATGATCTCCTATTTTAATAGAAATAACAGGCATGCCTACCACAGGTCTATGTTTATCTTTAGCACCAGGTTTAGCAACTTTAGCAGTTTCCTCATGATACGTCTCCAACGTATCTATAATTTTTTATTGCTCCATGCTATATTATCTACTGTTTTGGACATTATTGGGCTTTAGTATCCACTTTTATATTATTTTTGGGACTAACCTATTAACCGGAGGCCCAGCCCAGATTTGTTGTTTTTTTGCCTATTTTAGAGTTTTGAAGAAAAGGAATATCAAACGGAGTCCAAATGGAATGAAACCTTCGGGAACGTGATTTTCTCATCGAACATGATCCAGGAGACTTGGACCCTACGTCAAGAAAGAGAGGAGGAAGCCACGAGGTAGGGGCGCGCCTACCCCCCAGGGCACGCCCTCCACCCTCGTGGCCCCCTCTTGCTCCACCGACGTACTTCTTCCTCCTATATATACCTACGTACCCCCAAACGATTAGATACGGAGCCAAAAACCTAATTCCACCGCCGCAACCTTCTGTACCCAGTAGATCCCATCTTTGGGCCTGTTCCTGAGCTCCTACGGAGGAGGAACCCATCACTGAGGGCTTCTACATCAACACCATAGCCTCTCCGATGAAGTGTGAGTAGATTACTTCAGACCTTCGGGTCCATAGTTAGTAGCTAGATGGCTTCTTCTCTCTTTTTGGATCTCAATACAATGTTCTTCCTCTCTCATGGAGATCTATTCGATGTAATCTTCTTTTTGCGATGTGTTTGTCGAGACCGATGAATTGTGGGTTTATGATCAAGATTATCTATGAACAATATTTGAATCTTCTGAATTCTTTTATGTATGATTGGTTATCTTTGCAAGTCTCTTGAATTATCAGTTTGGTTTCGCCTCTTTGGATTGGTTTTTCTTGCAATGGGAGAAGTGCTTAGCTTTGGGTTCAATCTTGCGGCTTTCCCAAAGGATGAGGGGCAGCAAGGCACGTATTGTATTGTTGCCATCGAGGATAACAAGATGGGTTTTTTTATCATATTGCATGAATTTATCCCTCTACATCATGTCATCTTGCTTAAGGCGTTACTCTGTCTTCATGAACTTAATACTCTAGATGCATGTTGACCGTTCGATGAGTGGAGTAATAGTAGTAGATGCAGGCAGGAGTCGGTCTACTTGTCCCGGACATGATGCCTATATACATGATCATACCTAGATATTCTCATAACTATGCTCAATTATGTCAATTGCTCAACAGTAATTCGTTCACCCACCGTAGAATACTTATGCTCTTGAGAGAAGCCACTAGTGAAACCTATGGCCCCGGGGTCTATCTTCATCATATTAATCTTACAACACTTTATTTATTTCCTTTGCTTTTATTTTACTTTGCATCTTTATCACAAAAATACCAAAAATATTATCCTATCATATCTATCAGATATCACTCTCGTAAGTGACCGTGAAGGGATTGACAACCCCTTATCGCGTTGGTTGCAAGGAGTTATTTTTTTGTGTGCAGGTACGAGGGACTCGCGCGTAGCCTCCTACTAGATTGATACCTTGGTTCTCAAAAACTGAGGGAAGTACTTATGCTACATTGCTGCATCATCCTTTCCTCTTCAAGGAAATCCAACGCAGTGCTCAAGAGGTAGCAAGAAGAATTTCTGGCGCCGTTGCCGGGGAGGTCTACGCAAAAGTCAACATACCAAGTACCCATCACAATCCCTTATCTCCCGCATTACATTATTTGCCATTTGCCTCTCGTTTTCCTCTCCCCCACTTCACCCTTGCTGTTTTATTCGCCCTCTCTTTTCCATTTGCCTCTTTTTCGCTTGCTATTTTTTTTGCCCGTGTGTTGGATTGCTTGCTTGTCACGATGGCTCAAGATAATACCAAATTGTGTGACTTTACCAATACCAACAATAATGATTTCCTTAGCACTCCGATTGATCCTCTTACCAATACTGAATCTTGTGAAATCAATGCTGCTTTGTTGAATCTTGTCATGAAAGATAAATTCACGGCCTTCCTAGTGAAGATGCCGCTACTCATCTAAATAGCTTCGTTGATTTGTGTGATATGCAAAAGAAGAAGGATGTTGATAATGATATTGTTAAATTGAAGCTATTTCCTTTTTCGCTTAGATATCGTGCTAAAGATTGGTTTTCGTCTTTGCCTAAAAATAGTATTGATTCTTGGAATAAGTGCAAAGATGCTTTTATCTCTAAGTATTTTCCTCCCACTAAGATCATCTCTCTTAGAAATGATATTATGAATTTTAAGCAACTTGATCATGAACATGTTGCACAAGCTTGGGAGAGGATGAAATTAATGATACGTAATTGCCCTACTCATGGTTTGAATTTGTGGATGATTATACAAATTTTTATGCCGGATTGAATTTTGCTTCTAGAAATCTTTTAGATTCGGCTGGAGGCACTTTTATGGAAATCACTTTAGGAGAAGCTACTAAACTCATAGATAATATTATGGTTAATTGTTCTCAATGGCACACTAAAAGATCTACTAATAAAAAAGTGCATGCCATAGAAGAAATTAATGTTTTGAGTGAAAAGATGGATGAACTTATGAAATTATTTGCTAGTAAGAGTGTTTCTTCCGATCCTAATGATATGCCTTTGTCTACTCTGATTGAGAATAATAATAATGAATCTATGGATGTGAATTTTGTTGGTAGGAATAATTTTGGTAACAACGCGTATAGAGGAAACTTTAATCCTAGGCCCTATCCTAGTAATTCCTCTAATAATTATGGATATTCCTACAACAACTCTTATGGAAATTTTAATAAGATGCCCTCTGAATTTGAGACTAGTGTTAAAGAGTTTATGAATTCACAAAAGAATTTTAATGCTATGCTTGAAGAGAAATTGCTTAAAGTTGATGAATTGGCTAGGAACGTTGATAGATTTTCTCTTGATGTTGATTGCTTAAAGCTGAGATCTATTCCTCTTAAGCATGATATCAATGAGTCTCTCAAGGCAATGAGAATTTCCATTGATGAGTGCAAAGAAAGAACCGCTAGGATGCGTGCTACGAAAGATGCCTTTATTAAAGCGTGTTCTTCTAGTTCCTGTGAAAATAAAGAGTAAGATCTAAAAGTTATTGATGTGTCCCCTATTAAATCTTTGTTTTGCAATATGAATCTTGCAAATGATGAGACTGAATATGATCCACCTTTACCTAGAAGGCGTTCCAAAAATTCTGAGTTTTTAGATCTTCATGCAATTGATAAAAGTGGGATTGAAGAAACCAAAACCCTAGATGTTGCTAAACCCACTATTTTGGATTTAAAGGAATTTAATTATGAAAATTGCTCTTTGATTGATTGTATTTCCTTGTTTCAATCCGTGCTAAATTCTCCTCATGCTTAGTCAAAATAAAGGGTTTACTAAACATATCGTTGATGCCTTGATGCAATCTTATGAAGAAAAGCTTGAGTTGGAAGTTTATATCCCTGGAAAACTTTATGATGAGTGGGAACCTACTATTAAAATTAAGATTAAGGATCATGAGTTCTATGCTTTATGTGATTTGGGAGCTAGTGTTTCCACTATCCCCAAAACTTTGTGCGATTTGCTAGATTTCCGCGATTTTGATGATTGCTCTCTAAATTTGCACCTTGCGGATGCCACTATTAAGAAACCTATGGGAAGAATTAATGATGTTTTTATTGTTGCAAATAGGAATTATGTGCCCGTAGATTTTATCGTTCTTGATATAGATTGCAATCCTTCATGTCCTATTATTCTTGGTAGACCTTTCCTTAGAACGATTGGTGCAATTATTGATATGAAGGAAAGGGAATATTAGATTCCAATTTCCATTAAAGAAAGGCATAGAGCACTTTCCTAGGAAGAAAATAAAATTACCATATGAATCTATCATGAGAGCCACTTATGGATTGCCTACCAAAGATTGCAATACCTAGATCTATCATTGCTTTTATGCCTAGCTAGGGGCGTCAAACGATAGCGCTTGTTGGGAGGCAACCCAATTTTATTTTTAGTTCTTTTGCTTTTTGCTTCTGTTTAGGAATAAATAATTGTTCTAGCCTCTGGTTACATGTGTTTTTATGTTTTAATTAGTGTTTGTGTCAAGTTAAACCTATAGGATCTTCTTCGATGATAGTTATTTGATCTTGCTGTAATTTCCAGAAACTTTCTGTTCACGAAAACAATTGTTAAAAATCACCAGAACGTGATAAAATACTGATTTAAATTGCTTCTGATCAATAAACAAATTGCCTAGGTCTTCCTATTATGGCTGATTTTTTGGGGTTCCAGAAGTTTGCGTTAGTATCAGATTACTACAGACTGTTCTGTTTTTGACAGATTCTGTTTTTCGTGTGTTGTTTGCTTATTTTGATGAATCTATGGCTGGTAAAATAGTTTATAATCCATAGAGAAGTTGGAATACATTAGTTTTAACACCAATATAAATAAAGAATGAGTTCATTACAGTACCTTGAAGTGGTCTTTTGTTTTCTTTCGCTAACGGAGCTCACGAGATTTCTGTTGAGTTTTGTGTTGTGAAGTTTTCAAGTTTTGGGTGAAAGATTTTTGATGGATTATGGAACAAGGAGTGGCAAGAGCCTAAGCTTGGGAATGCCCATGGCACCCCCAAGATAATCTAAGGACACCAAAAAGTCAAAGCTTGGGTATGGCCCGGAAGGCATCCCCTCTTTCGTCTACTTCCATCGGTAACTTTACTTGGAGCTATATTTTTATTCACCACATGATATGTGTTTTGGATAGAGCGTCTTGTATGATTTGAGTCTTTGCTTTTTAGTTTACCACAATCATCCTTGTTGTACACACCTATTGAGAAAGCCATACATGATTTAGAATTTGTTAGAATACTCTATGTGCTTCACTTATATCTTTTAGAGCACGGTGGTGGATTTGTTTTATAGAAACTATTGATCTCTCATGCTTCACTTAGATTATTTTGAGAGTCTTAAATAGCATGGTAATTTGCTTAAATAATTATAATATGCTAAGCATAAATGATTTGTAAAACTTTCTTATGAGTGTGTTGAATACTATGAGAGTTTGATGCTTGATAATTGTTTTGAGATATGAATATGGTGATATTAGAGTCATGTGATACGTCTCCAACGTATCTATAATTTTTTATTGCTCCATGCTATATTATCTACTGTTTTGGACATTATTGGGCTTTATTATCCACTTTTAGATTATTTTTGGGACTAACCTATTAACCGGAGGCCCAGCCCAGATTTGCTATTTTTTGCCCATTTTAGAGTTTCGAAGAAAAGGAATCTCAAACTAAGTCCAAACAGAATGAAACCTTCGGGAACGTGATTTTCTCACCAAACATGATCCAGGAGACTTGGACCCTACGTCAAGAAAGAGAGGAGGAAGCCACGAGGTAGGGGGGCGCGCCTACCCCCAGGGTGCGCCCTCCACCCTCGTGGGCCCCCTCTTGCTCCACCGACATACTTCTTCCTCCTATATATACCTACGCACTTCAAACGATCGACACGGAGCCAAAAACCTAATTCCACCGCCGCAAACTTCTGTACCCACGAGATCCCATCTTGGGGCCTGTTCCGGAGCTCCGCCGGAGGAGGAACCCATCACGGAGGGCTTCTACATCAACACCATAGCCTCTCCGACGAAGTGTGAGTAGTTTACTTGCACTCCACGGGTCCATAGTTAGTAGCTAGATGGCTTCTTCTCTCTTTTTGGATCTCAATACAATGTTCTCCCCCTCTCTCGTGGAGATCTATTCGATGTAATCTTTTTTTTTTGCGGTGTGTTTGTTGAGACCGATGAATTGTGTGGGTTTATGATCAAGATTATCTATGAACAATATTTGAATCTTCTCTGAATTCTTTTATGTCTGATTGGTTATCTTTGCAAGTCTCTTCAAATTATCAGTTTGGTTTGGCCTACTAGATTGATATTTCTTGCAATGGGAGAAGTGCTTAGCTTTGGGTTCAATCTTGCGGTGTCCTTTCCCAAAGGATGAGGGGCAGCAAGGCACGTATTGTATTTTTGCCATCGAGGATAACAAGATGGGGTTTTTATCATATTGCATGAATTTATCCATGTCTACATGATGTCATCTTGCTTAAGGCGTTACTCTATTTTCATGAACTTAATACTCTAGATGCATGCTGGATAGCGGTCGATGAGTGGAGTAATAGTAGTAGATCCAGGAAGGAGTCGGTCTACTTGTCTCGGATGTGGTGCCTATATACATGATCATACCTAGATATTCTCATAACTATGCTCAATTCTGTCAATTTCTCAACAGTAATTCGTTCATCCACCGTAGAATACTTATGCTCTCGAGAGAAGCCACCAGTGAAACCTATGGCCCCCGGGTCTATCTTCATCATATTAATCTTCCAACACTATATTTATTTCCTTTGCTTTTTTACTTTGCTTTTATTTTGCTTTGCATCTTTATCACAAAAATAGCAAAAATATTATCCTATCAGATCTCACTCTCGTAAGTGACCGTGAAGGGATTGACAACCCCTTATCGTGTTGGTTGCGAGGAGTTATTTGTTTTGTGCAGGTACGAGGGACTCGCGCGTAGCCTCCTACTGGATTGGTACCTTGGTTCTCAAAAACTGAGGGAAATACTTACGCTACTTTGCTGCATCATCATTTCCTCTTCAAGGAAATCCAACGCAGTGCTCAAGAGGTAGCAAGAAGAATTTCTGGTGCCGTTGTCGGGGAGTCTACGCAAAAGTCAACATACCAAGTACCCATCACAATCCCTTATCTCCCGCATTACATTATTTGCCATTTGCCTCTCTTTTTCCTCTCCCCCACTTCACCCTTGCCGTTTTATTCGCCCTTTTCCGTTTGTCTTTTCGTTTGCCTTGATGTCTTACTTGGCTCATTTGCTCGTTTGGTTGAAATAGTTTAGTATTTATTCATAAACATAGAAGCTAAGATCTATGGATCCTCGTCCGCTTGCCAATATTTTTAAGAGATCCAATTATGATGAACCAATTCCTAGTGATTTGGGTGCACTAGATTATCTTATAAGGTTTTGCCTGAAATCCGTAAATCTGAAAATTATGATTGAGTGCTTTATGAAGTGATTCACGATAGATCTTTGAATAAAAAGCATGATTGCAATGATGCTAATATAAATTCTCTTGATGTCAATTGTGCTAATAATATGCAAAACCCTAAGCTTGGGGATGCTAGTTTTGCTATGCCTACTACTTGTTGCAATAATCATGATTGGGGAGGTTCTTCTTATGATCTTGAAAATTTATTTAAGCCCCATGATGAATATAAGATTGATAATAGTGTTTGCAATAATATTGAAAGTGGGTTTGGAAGAGTGTCAACTTTAGATCCCACATATTTGGATAATATTCAATCTTATGAATTTTTTTATAAAAGTGGGCTTGGAGAAATCATGACTTTAGTTAATGATAATCCCACTATTTTGGAAGAGTGCCAACTTCGCATGCATGTGGATCGTGTTGAGAATATGTTATGTGATAGCTATATTGTTGAATTTTCTTATGATCCTACATGTAATTATTATGATAGAGGAAAATATGGTTATAGAAATTTTCATGTTACTAAATTACCTCTCTTCATGTTGAGATTGCTATTGTTTCTTTCCGCTTCCTTGCATATGCTAGTTTTTGCTTGCCTTGATAATTTGTTTTCCTATAAGATGCCTATGCATAGGAAGTATGTTAGACTTAGATGTGTTTCTCACGTGTTTTATGATGCTCTCTTTGTGCTTCAATTCTTGTCTTTCTTGTGAGCATCATTGAAATCTCAATGCCTAGCTATAAGGCTTTAAAGAAAAGCGCTTGTTGGGAGACAACCCAATATATTTCCTTTCTATAATGGAATAAATATTTGTTCTAGCCTCTGGTTAGATGTTTTTTTATGTTTTAATTAGTGTTTGTGCCAAGTTAAACCTATAGGATCTTCTTGGATGATAGTTATTTGATCTTGCTGTAATTTACAGAAACTTTATGTTCACGAAAACAATTGTCAAAAATCACCAGAACGTGATAAAATACTGATTCCAATTGATTCTGATCAATAAACAAATTTCCTAGGTCTTCCTATTTTGGATGATTTTTTGGAGTTTCAGAAGTTTGCTTTAGTTACAGATTACTACAGACTGTTCTATTTTTGACAGATTCTGTTTTTCGTGTGTTGTTTGCTTATTTTGATGAATCTATGGCTAGTAAAATAGTTTATAATCCATAGATAAGCTGGAATACAGTAGGTTTAACACCAATATAAATAGATAATGAGTTCATTACAGTACCTTGAAGTGGTCTTTTGTTTTCTTTCGCTAACGGAGCTCACGAGATTTCTGTTGAGTTTTGTGTTGTGAAGTTTTCAAGTTTTGGGTGAAAGATTTTTGATGGATTATGGAACAAGGAGTGGCAAGAGCCTAAGCTTGGGGATGCCCCGGAAGGCATCCCCTCTTTCGTCTACTTCCATCGGTAACTTTACTTGGAGCTATATTTTTATTCACCACATGATATGTGTTTTGCTTGGAGAGTATTGTATGATTTGAGTCTTTGCTTTTTAGTTTACCACAATCATCCTTGCTGTACACACCTTTTGAGAAAACCATACATGATTTGGAATTTGTTGGAATACTCTATGTGCTTCACTTATATATTTTGAGCTATATAGTTTTGCTCTAGTGCTTCACTTATATCTTTTAGAGCACGGTGGTGGATTTGTTTTATAGAAACTATTGATCTCTCATGCTTCACTTAGATTATTTTGAGAGTCTTAAATAGCATGGTAAATTGCTTGAATAATTCTAATATGCGAAGCATGAATAAATTGTAAAAATTCTTATGAGTGTGTTGAATACTATGAGAAGTTTGATGCTTGATAATTGTTTTGAGATATGAAGATGGTGATATTAGAGTCATGCTATTTGAGTAGTTGTGAATTTGAGAAATACTTGTGTTAAAGTTTGTGATTCACGTAGCATGCATGTATGGTGAACCGTTATGTGATGAAGTCGGAGCATGATTTATTTATTGATTGTCTTCCTTATGAGTGGCGGTCGGGGATGAGCGATGGTATTTTCCTACCAATCTATCCCCCTAGGAGCATGTGTGTAATACTTTGCTTTAATAACTTGTAGATTTTTGCAATAAGTATATGAGTTCTTTATGACTAATGTTGAGTCCATGGATTATACGCACTTTTCTTCCTTCCATCATTGCTAGCCTCTCTAATACCACACACTTTTCGCCTATATCATACACCCACCATATACCTTCCTCCAAACAGCCACCATACCTACCTATCATGGCATTTCCATAGCCATTCCGAGATATATTGCCATGCAACTTTCCACCGTTCCGTTTATTATGACACGCTCCATCATTGTCATATTGCTTAGCATGATCATGTAATTGACATCATATTTGTGGCAAATCCACCGTTCAAGATTCTTTCATATATGTCACTCTTGATTCATTACATATCCCGGTACACCGCCGGAGGCATTCATATAGAGTCATCTTTTGTTCTAAGTATCGAGTTGTAATTGTTGAGTTGTAAGAAAATAAAAGTGTGATGATCATCATTTTTAGAGCATTGTCCCAAGTGAGAAAAAGGATGATGGAGACTATGATTCCCCCACAAGTCGGGATGAGACTCCGGACGAAAAATAAAAAAAGGGAAAAGAGGCCATAAAAAAGGAGAAAAGGCCCAAATAAAATAAAAAAATAATGAGAGAAAAATAGAAAAGGGACAATGTTACTATCCTTTTACCACACTTGTGCTTCAAAGTAGCACCATGATCTTCATGATAGAGAGTCTCTCGTTTTGTCACGTTCATATACTAGTGGGAATTTTTCATTATACAACTTGGCTTGTATATTCCAATGATGAGCTTCCTCAAAATGCCCTAGGTCTTCGTGAGCAAGAGTGTTGGATGCACACCCACTTAGTTTCTTTTGTTGAGCTTTCCTATACTTATAGCTCTAGTGCATCCGTTGCATGGCAATCCCTACTCACTCGCATTGATATCTATCGATGGGCATCTCCATAGCCCGTTGATACGCCTAGTTGATGTGAGACTATCTTCTCCTTTCTTGTCTTCTCCACAACCACCATTCTATTCAACATATAGTGCTATATCCATGGCTCATGCTCATGTATTGCGTGAAGATTGAAAAAGTTTTGAAAATGTCAAAAGTATGAAACAATTGCTTGGCTTGTCATCGGGGTTGTGCATGATTTAAATACTTTGTGTGGTGAAGATAGAGAATAGCCAGACTATATGATTTTGTAGGGATAACTTTCTTTGGCCATGTTATTTTGAGAAGACATGATTGCTTTATTAGTATGCATGAAGTATTATTATTTTTATGTCAATATTAAACTTTTGTCTTGAATCTTTTGGATCTGAATATTCATACCACAATTAAGAAGAATTACGTTGAAATTATGCCAAGTAGCACTCCGCATCAAAAATTCTGTTTTTATCATTTACCTTCTCGAGGACGAGCAGGAATTAAGGTTGGGGATGCCTGATACGTCTCCAACATATCTATAATTTTTTATTGCTCCATGCTATATTATCTACTGTTTTGGACATTATTGCGCTTTAGTATCCACTTTTATATTATTTTTGGGACTAACCTATTAACCGGAGGCCCAGCCCAGATTTGTTGTTTTTTGCCTATTTTAGAGTTTCGAAGAAAAGGAATATCAAATGGAGTCCAAACGGAATGAAACCTTCGGGAACGTGATTTTATCACCGAACATGATCCAGGAGACTTGAACCCTACGTCAAGAAAGAGAGGAGGAAGCCACGAGGTAGGGGGCGCTCCTACCCCCCAGGGCGCGCCCTCCACCCTCGTAGGCCCCCTCTTGCTCCACCGACGTACTTCTTACTCCTATATATACCTACATACCCCCAAACGATCAGATACGGAGCCAAAAACCTAATTCCAGCGCCGCAATCTTCTGTACCCACGAGATCCCATCTTGGGGCCTGTTCCGGAGCTCCGCCGGAAGGGGAATCGATCACGGAGGGCTTTTACATCAACACTATAGCCTCTCCGATGAAGTGTGAGTAGTTTAGTTCAGACCTTCGGATCCATAGTTAGTAGCTAGATGGCTTCTTCTCTCTTTTTGGATCTCAATACAATGTTCTCCCCCTCTCTCGCGGAGATCTATTCGATGTAATCTTCTTTTTGCGGTGTGTTGGTTGAGACTGATGAATTGTGGGTTTATGATCAAGATTATCTATGAACAATATTTGAATCTTCTCTGAATTCTTTTATGTATGATTGTTTATCCTTGCAAGTCTCTTTGAATTATCAGTTTGGTTTGGCCTACTAGATTGATCTTTCTCGCAATGGGAGAAGTGCTTAGCTTTGGGTTCAATCTTGCAGTGTCCTTTCCCAGTGACAGTAGGGGCAGCAAGGCACGTATTGTATTGTTGCCATCGAGGATAACAAGATGGGGTTTATATCATATTGCATGAATTTATCCTCTACATCATGTCATCTTGCTTACATGCGTTACTCTGCTTTCATGAATTTAATACTCTAGATGCATGCTGGATAGCGGTCGATGAGTGGAGTAATAGTAGTAGATGCAGGCAGGGTCGGTCTACTTGTCTCGGATGTGATGCCTATATACATGATCATACCTAGATATTCTCATAACTATGCTCAATTCTGTCAATTGCTCAATAGTAATTCGTTCACCCACCATAGAATACTTATGCTCTCGAGAGAAGCCACTAGTGAAACCTATGGCCCCCGGGTCTATCTTCATCATATTAATCTTCCAACACTTTATTTATTTCCTTTTCTTTTTACTTTGCTTTTATTTTACTTTGCATCTTTATCACAAAAATACCAAAAATATTATCCTATCATATCTATCAGATCTCACTCTCGTAAGTGACCGTGAAGGGATTGACAACCCCTTATCGCGTTGGTTGCGAGGAGTTATTTGTTTTGTGCAGGTACGAGGGACTCGCGCGTAGCCTCCTACTGGATTGATACCTTGGTTCTCAAAAACTGAGGGAAATACTTACGCTACTTTGTTGCATCATCCTTTCCTCTTCAAGGAAATCCAACGCAGTGCTCAAGAGGTAGCATCATGCTAGTTTAGTAGTTGTGAATTTGAGAGATACTTGTGTTAAAGTTTGTGATTCCCGTAGCATGCACGTATGGTGAACCGTTATGTGATGAAGTCGGAGCATGATTTATTTATTGATTGTCTTCCTTATGAGTGGCGGTCGGGGACTAGCGATGGTCTTTTCCTACCAATCTATCCCCCTAGGAGCATGCGCGTAATACTTTGCTTTGATAACTTGTAGATTTTTGCAATAAGTATATGAGTTCTTTATGACTAATGTTGAGTCCATGGATTATACGCTCTTTTCTTCCTTCCACCATTGCTAGCCTCTCTAATACCGCGCACTTCTCGCCGGTATCATACACCCACCATATATCTTCCTCAAAACAGCCACCATACCAACCTATCATGGCATTTCCATAGCCATTCCGAGATATATTGCCATGCAACTTTGCACCGTTCCGCTTATTATGACACGCTCCATCATTGTCATATTGCTTAGCATGATCATGTAGTTGACATCGTATTTGTGGCAAAGCCACCGTTCATAATTCTTTCATACATGTCACTCTTGATTCATTGCATATCCCGGTACACCGCCGGAGGCATTCATATAGAGTCATCTTTTGTTCTAAGTATCGAGTTGTAATTGTTGAGTTGTAAGAAAATAAAAGTTTGGTGATCATCATTTTTAGAGCATTGTCCCAAGTGAGAAAAAGGATGATGGAGACTATGATTCCCCCACAAGTCGGGATGAGACTCCGGGCGAAAAAAAAAAGAAAGAAAAGAGGCCATAAAAAAAGGAGAAAAGGCCCAAATAAAAAAATAATGAGAGAAAAAGAGAGAAGGGACAATGTTACTATCCTTTTACCACACTTGTGCTTCAAAGTAGCACCATGATCTTCATGATAGAGAGTCTCTCATTTTGTCACTTTCATATACTAGTGGGAATTTTTCATTATAAAACATGGCTTGTATATTCCAATGATGGGCTTCCTCAAAATGCCCTAGGTCTTCGTGAGCAAGCGAGTTGGATGCACACCCACTTAGTTTCTTTTGTTGAGCTTTCATATCTTATAGCTCTAGTGCATCCGTTGCATGGCAATCCCTACTCACTCGCTTTGATATCTATCGATGGGCATCTCCATAGCCCGTTGATACGCCTAGTTGATGTGAGACTATATTCTCCCTTTTTGTCTTCTCCACAACCACCATTCTATTCCACATATAGTGTTATATCCATGGCTCACGCTCATGTATTGCGTGAAGATTGAAAAAGTTTTGAAAATGTCAAAAGTATGAAACAATTGCTTGGCTTGTCACCGGGGTTGTGCATGATTTAAATACTTTGTGTGGTGCAGATAGAGCATAGCCAGACTATATGATTTTGTAGGGATAACTTTCTTTGGCCATGTTATTTTGAGAAGACATGATTGCTTTATTAGTATGCTTGAAGTATATTTTTATGTCAATATTAAACTTTTGTCTTAAATCTTTCGGATCTAAATATTCATACCACAATTAAGAAGAATTACATTGAAATTATGCCAAGTAGCACTCCACATCAAAAATTCTGTTTTTATCATTTACCTACTCGAGGACGAGCAGGAATTAAGGTTGGGGATGCTTGATACGTCTCCAACATATCTATAATTTTTTATTGCTCCATGCTATATTATCTACTGTTTTGGACATTATTGGGCTTTAGTATCCACTTTTATATTATTTTTGGGACTAACCTATTAACCGGAGGCCCAGCCCAGATTTGTTGTTTTTTGCCTATTTTAGAGTTTCGAAGAAAAGGAATATCAAACGGAGTCCAAACGGAATGAAACCTTCGGGAACGTTATTTTCTCACCGAACATGATCCAGGAGACTTGAACCCTACGTCAAGAAAGAGAGGAGGAAGCCACGAGGTAGGGGGCGCTCCTACCCCCCAGGGCGCGCCCTCCACCCTCGTAGGCCCCCTCTTGCTCCACCGACGTACTTCTTCCTCCTATATATACCTCACGCACTTCAAACGATCGACACGGAGCCAAAACCTAATTCCACCGCCGCAACCTTCTCAGACTCCACGAGATCCCATCTTGGGGCCTGTTCCGGAGCTCCGCCGGAGGAGGAACCCATCACGGAGGGCTTCTACATCAACACCATAGCCTCTCCGATGAAGTTTGAGTAGTTTACTTCAGACCTTCGGGTCCATAGTTACTAGCTAGATGGCTTCTTCTCTCTTTTTGGATCTCAATACAATGTTCTCCCCCTCTCTCGTGGAGATCTATTCGATGTAATCTTCTTTTTGCGGTGTTTTAGTTGAGACCGATGAATTGTGGGTTTATGATCAAGATTATCTATGAACAATATTTGAATCTTCTCTGAATTCTTTTATGTATGATTGGTTATCTTTGCAAGTCTCTTCGAATTATCAGTTTGGTTTGGCCTACTAGATTGGTTTTTCTTGCAATGGGAGAAGTGCTTAGCTTTGGGTTCAATCTTGCGGTGTCCTTTCCCAAAGGATGAGGGGCAGCAAGGCATGTATTGTATTGTTGCCATCGAGGATAACAAGATGTGGTTTTTATCATATTGCACGAATTTATCCCTCTACATCATGTTATCTTGCTTAAGGCATTACTCTGTTTTCATGAACTTAATACTCTAGATGCATGCTGGATAGCGGTCGATGAGTGGAGTAATAGTAGTAGATGCAGTGTGAGTCGGTCTACTTGTCTCGCACGTGATGCCTATATACATTATCATACCAAGATATTCTCATAACTATGCTCAATTTCGCCAATTGCTCAACAAAGAATTGCTCACCCACCGTAGAATACTTATGCTCTTGAGAGAAGCCACTAGTGAAACCTATGGCCCCCGGGTCTATCTTCATCATATTAATCTTCCAACACTTTATTTATTTCCTTTGCTTTTTACTTTGCTTTTATTTTACTTTGCATCTTTATCACAAAAATACCAAAAATATTATCCTATCATATCTATCAGATCTCACTCTCGTAAGTGACCGTGAAGGGATTGACAACCCCTTATCGCGTTGGTTGCGAGGAGTTATTTGTTTTGTGCAGGTGCAAGGACTCGCGCGTAGCCTCCTACTAGATTGATACCTTGGTTCTCAAAAACTGAGGGAAATACTTACGCTACTTTGCTGCATCATCCTTTCCTCTTCAAGGAAATCCAACGCAGTGCTCAAGAGGTAGCACCTCACAGAAATAAATAACATGCCCATGGATATTATCAGCCAAGAGATCTTTAACAATAGCAATATTAGGTTCAACTCTAAGTTGATCAGGAGGTGTATAAGTTCTAATATTACTTTTACAAACCACAGTTGAAGCTTTAGCATGATCCTTTATTCTAACAGGGAAAGGTGGTTTCTCAACATAAGCAGTGGGAACAATAGGATCGTTATAAGTGATAGTATTTTCTTCAACTTTAATAGGTTCAACTACTTTTACTTCTATGGGAGGATGATATTTAAACCACTTCTCCTTAGGGAGATCAACATGAGCAGCAAAAGATTCACAAAAAGAAGCTACTATCTCAGAGTCAAGTCCATATTTAGTGCTAAATTTATGAAAAACATCGGTATCCATAAAAGATTTAACACAATAAAACTTAGGTGTTATACCTGACTCCTTACCTTCGTCGAGATCCCAATCTTCAGAGTTGTGTTTAATTCTTTCCAATAAATTCCATTTGAATTCAATAGTCTTCATCATAAAAGAACTAGTACAAGAAGTATCGAGCATGGAGTGATTGTTGTCAGAAAGCCGAGCATAAATTTTTTGGATAATCATTTCTCTTGAGAGCTCATGAGTGGGGCATGAATATAACATTGACTTAAGCCTCCCCCAAGCTTGAGCGATGCTTTCTCCTTTGTGAGGCCAAAAATTATATATATAATTACGATCACGATGAACAAGATGCATAGGATAAAACTTCTGATGGAATTCCAATTTCAACCGTTTGTAGTCCCATGATCCCATATCATCACATAGCCTATACCATGTCAATGCATCTCCCTTCAAAGATAAAGGGAAGACCTTCTTCCTGATAACATCAATGGGCATACCTGCAAGCTTAAATAATCCACAAACTTAATCCACATAGATTAAGTGTAAATCAGGATGCAATGTTCCATCTCCTGCAAACGGATTAGCTAGCAGTTTCTCTATCATACCCGAAGGAATTTCAAAGTAAACATTTTCAATAGGTTCAGTAGGTTGAGGAGAAACTATTTGCTCTATCGGTCGGGGTGAAGATACCCCGAACAAGCTCCTCAAAGGATTACTTTCCATAGTAACAAGTGACAGTAAATTTCACCACGCTATATAATTTTTTCCTTAACAAACTCCACCTACCAAAGGCGCTTCACTCCCCGGCAACGGCGCCAGAAAAGAGTCTTGATGACCCACAAGTACAGGGTATCTATCGTAGTCCTTTTGATAAGTAAGAGTGTCGAACCCAACGAGGAGCAGAAGGAAATGATAAGCGGTTTTCAGCAAGGTATTCTCTGCAAGCACTGAAATTATCGGTAACAGATAGTTTGGTGATAAGATAAATTGTAACGGGTAACAAGTAACAAGTGTAAATAAAGTGCAGCAAGATGGCCCAATCCTTTTTGTAGCAAAGGACAAGCCTGGACAATTTCTTATATGAAGGAAAGCGCTCCCGAGGACACATGGGAATTATCGTCAAGCTAGTTTTCGTCACGTTCATATGATTCGCGTTCGGTACTTTGATAATTTGATATGTGGGTGGACCGGTGCTTGGGTGTTGTCCTTACTTGGATAAACATCCCACTTATGATTAACTCCTATTGCAAGCATCTACAACTACAAAATAAGTATTAAGGTAAACCTTACCATAGCATGAAACATATGGATCCAAATCAACCCCTTACGAAGCAACGCATAAACTAGGGTTTAAGCTTCTGTCACTCTAGAAACCCATCATCTACTTATTACTTCCCAATGCCTTCCTCTAGGCCCAAACAATGGTGAAGTGCCATGTAGTCCATGTTCACATTTCACCACTAGAGGAGAGACAACATACATCTCATCAAAATATCGAACGAATACCAAATTCACATGACTACTAATAGCAAGACTTCTCCCATGTCCTCAGGAACAAACGTAACTACTCACAAAGCATATTCATGTTCATAATCAGAGGAGTATTAATATGCATAATGGATCTGAACATACGATCTTCCACCAAGTAAACCAGCTAGCATCAACTACAAGGAGTAATCAACACTACTAGCAACCTACAGGTACCAATCCCAGGCTATGAGACAAAGATTGGATACAAGAGATGAACTAGGGTTTGAGAGGAGATGATGCTGGTGAAGATGTTGATGGAGATGGACCCCCTCCCAATGAGAGGATCGTTTGTGATGACGATGGCAATGATTTCCCCCTCCCGGAGGGAAGTGTCCTCGGCAGAACAGCTCCGCCAGAGCCCTAGATTGGTTCCGCCAAGGTTCCGCCTCGTGGCGGCAGAGTCTCATCCCGAAAGCTTGCTTATGATTTTTTTCTCGGACGAAAGAGCAAAGGGGTAGGGCGCGCCCCCCACCCTCGTGGCCAGGGTGTGGGCCCCCTCTGGTATTTTCTTCGCTCAGTATTTGTTATTATTTCCAAAAATAACTTCCGTGGAGTTTCAGGACTTTTGGAGTTGTGCAGAATAGGTCTCTAATATTTGCTCCTTTTCTAGCCCAGAATTCCAGCTGCCGGCATTCTCCCTCTTTATGTAAACCTTGTAAAATAAGAGAGAATAGGCATAAGTATTATGACATAATGTGTAATAACAACCCATAATGCAATAAATATGAATATAAAAGCATGATGCAAAATGGTCGTATCAGTGGGACATAAATTCCCACTCCAAAATCCCGTATACTATGTATCGGCGGTTCTCACACCATGCAAATCCCGATACCCGCACTATCAAAAGATAGCATATGCGGTTTTCATGGCATCTCGGAAGCTGCGACACTACTTTCAAGAGTGCTCGATCACGGTGGCCTCCGAGGTACCACTCAATGACATCATAAACAATCGAGATGCCACCGGCCGCATTGCAAAATGGGCCATCGAGATCCTACCATTTGAAATAACGTATAAACCATGTCAAGCCATTAAATCTTAGGTGTTGGCCGACTTCGTCGCCGAATGGACAGAGGCCAAACTCCCTAAAGAGTACGACACATACTCCAACTGGGTGATGTACTTCGACGGCTCAAAAATGTTAGCCGGATTGGGGGCCGGTGTCATCCTAACATCCCCTACAGGGGACACAGTCCGCTACGTATTGCAAATCATGTATACGGACTCTAATAACGCAGCCGAATATGAGGCACTATTGCATGGTCTCTGGATGGTTGTTTCTATGGGCACACAACGCCTCAAGGTGCGCGGGGATTCAAATCTAGCAATATCCCAAATAAATGGAGAATTTGATGCAAAAAGATCCAAAGATGGTGGCTTACCGCAATGCCGTGCTGAAAATATCACCTCGGTTCGAGGGGCTCGAGTTTCATCATGTGGCCCGAGACAGTAACCAAGCAGCGGACATCCTTGCTCGAATGGGTGCTAAACGCGACCCCGTCCCGCCTAACACCTTCGTGGAAAGGCTCTTTAAGCCATCCATGGTATGGCAGGACGAGAGCGGAAATACCAGTCCGGCACCGATCACACCCCCAGATGTCGAACATGATTCGGACATCATCGGGGGCTCGGGCACAGAACCAACGCCTTCCGCCCATGTAGTCATGGCGGTAATCGCTCCATGGACCAAACCCTTCCTGGCTTACCTTAATAGGCGGGAGCTCCCCGAGGACCAGAATGAGGCTCGTTGCATCGTTCGACGTTCGAAAGCCTACAAGGTTCATGAAGGAGAACTCTACAAGAAAAGTACTACCGGAGTCCTTCAAAGATGTATCTCCGAAGAGGAGGGGCGGCAGCTCTTGGCCGAAATCCATGCTGGTCTAGGTGGCCATCACGCCGCAGCTCGGGCCCTTGTAAGTAAGGCCTTCCGTACTGGTTTTTTCTGGCCCACGGCCCGAGCAGATGCACATGACCTCGTCCAATGTTGTGTCGGATGCCAGCTTTTCGCCAATCAAAGCCATATGTCGCTTACCGCCCTACGAACAATCCCCATTACATGGCCTTTTCTTGATGCAGAAATTTGGACATGGTCGGACACCTTAAAGGGGGAAGTCATAAGAAAAAATACATGCTGGTTATGGTAGATAAATTCACTAAGTGGATAGAGGCCAAGCCAGTTAAAACAACTGAAGTTGGACCAGTTATATATTCCATATCCGGCGTCGTACACCATTATGGTGTCCCGCACAGCATCATCACCGACAACGGCTCTAACTTCACAGCCGACGAGGTAAAAACTTGGTGTGCTAACCTGGGCATAAAGCTCGATTACGCCTCCGTATATCACCCTCAAACAAACGGTCAAGTCGAACGGGCCAATGGCCTGATAATGAGCGGCATTAAACCCAGACTAGTGCGATCTCTAAAGGAGTCGGACAAACACTGGGTCAAGGAGCTTGACTCCATACTCTGGGGGCTATGGACCACACCCAATCGCACGACCGGATACACACCGTTCTTCATGGTGTACGGCGCAGAGGCCGTCTTGCCCTGCAATATTATTCATGACTTGCCTCAAGTGCGCATGTACGAAGAGAGAGAGGCCGAGCTCGATCGGCAAGATGACTTAGATGACCTGGAGGAGCAGTGCGATGTCGCAAAAGCTCGTTCCACATTCTACCAACAACAAGCTCGAATATACCAAAGCAGAGAAGTGCGGGCCAAGACTTATAATGTAGGTGAACTCGTTCTACGCCTACCAGAGAAGAAAAAGGACAAGCTCAAGCCCAAATGGGAGGGTCCCTTCATTATAGATGAAGTTCTCACTAGGGGAGCCTATCGCCTTCGTAATGCATCGGACAATCGCTTAGAGCCGAACCCATGGAATGCTGCCAGACTCCGAAGATTCTACGCCTAAGTCCGGACACATAGTTCGTTACCTTTTTTCTCCTTTTTCTCTTTCTTCTTTTCGTTTGTTTTACGATTTCTAGCGTGTGTTTGGGTAAACCGCACACTTGCGGGAATACATCTTTAAATGTACACACCCCACTATAACTTGGGGCTTCTTTCAAATAGAAGCTCTTTATTATCTCGAGCATAAGGCTCACCATACATATGTGTATTTTTTGCTCATATACGTACTGCCTTTGCCATTATATGCACCTCTATGACTTAAGGTTTTGCCAAGCTGGGTTGCCTGGCTCCCGTGCTTATGCCCTACGTTCTCGCTTGTTCGGCTAGGGCATAAAGGGAGCACCTCTACGATTGTTACAGCCGGATCATCCGGACATGTACCTCAGACGGGTGAAGCCGAAAGCTAGCGTTCTTAAGGGAATAATTGGTCGGCAGACAAACGACGAACTGCCTTCATAGCATTATAAACTAACAAGAATACAAAGATTCCTGCAATTCTTTCGCCTCAAGCCTAGTCATGCATACATGCATGCCGACCCAGGTAGAGGAACCCTTAACGGAACTATTCTTCCTGAAAGATGTTTCTTACATTAAAAAGTAATATAACATAACTCCCCGAATACAGCTTGTCTGTTCAAGCATTATGACTGCATTGCCTGGTTTCCAAACGTACTTGGTGTTCTCCACCGGTATAGTATTCGGAAACACTCCACCCTTGGGTTTCGGAGGCTGAAGCGGAAAGTCTGCTATGACAATCTTTTACAATTCAGCCGGAGATGAGTTTGCTGATAAAGTGTATTGTCACATAAACTCGCACGCCTACTCCTTATCTATGCCATCTATCAGGCTGTCTAGTTACAGTCCTGCTGTGAAAATTTGGCGGCTATCTTTACTTGATCATACACCAAGCTAACCGGAATTTATTGTCCGTCTGGTCCCCAGGGTCCGACCCGGGCCATATGATTCGGATCAAGTTCGGTATACCGTGTTTTCACCATGGCCCAGGCCTCTCGTGCACCCTCTCAACATGTTGATGCCTTCCACAGCTCAAAGCGACGACGAGCTCCTTTGAATAGCTCCGCGAGCTCCCCCATTAGTCCTGGAGGAGAATCGGATGGCCATAACGCCTTAGCCATACTCCTCATCGCCTTCCGAGCTTGCTCGTGCACCTTGGATAACTCTTGCAGCAAGTTGCCTTGAAATCCGGACACTTCTCCTTCAGGCCACCCAATCAATAAGCCTACAGGAACAATCTCGTAAAACAAAAAAATTCCGTCAAGGGACCATATGAAAGACAGGTTAAAGGACATACTAAATGCCGCCTTTCAGCTTTTTGTTTTCCTTCAAGGCATCCGACAGTTGGGCTCTTACGTCCTTCAGTTCTTCGGCTTGCTGGATGTTAGTATCCTGTAGTTTGTTTTTCTCATTAATAGTCTCTGTCGACACACGTTGACCAGCGGCTTCTTGCCCTTCGGCATGTTCTTTGGCCGCCTCAACAGCCTTTAGCCTCTCCTCCAACTAATTTACCGACCCTGTCGCTGTTAAACAATGCATATTTAAAATCATTGTTGCCGCAGAATCATACTTTCCGGCAATGATTGTACTTACTATTCGATGCCTTCTGGGATTTCTTCAATTCTTCCAGTTTGGCGGTGGCAACAGCTAGCTTGGTCTGACATTCTTCCAGCTCCTGAGATAGCACATTGTTCTTCTCCGTGAGTACCTGATTATACAACGATCCTTAAATCAGTTGCGCCAACTGCTTCAAGTCTCGGGAGCTACTGGCACATGATTATTGAATCTACACAAAGCCTTTACCTGCATATCCTTTGAAAGCTGGTGTGTAGCTCCAGCAAGTCCATCCTGAGCAGCCTGGATATATGCATCCGCAGAGATGAGGGCGTTGAACGCCTATTCGGTAAAACTTGGATCGCGCATGGCCTCTTTCCGCCGCCGATGGACCATCGCTCTCTCCACTTCGGAATTGGTGACGGATACATTATCCGAATCATCATGGAGGTGACAATCCGGCGTAGCGCCCGTATCAACCCTAGTCCTTGTGGCAGGGTCCGGGGCCGGATTGGCCGATGCATGGCCAGCGAGACCTACGGATACAGTCCGGTGTATGCTCTTCCTGAAATATAGCACAGTGGAGCACGTCACAATCCAGCCTATTCGCCGAGTGCAGGTTGAAAATTATACCTCTTCAGTGAATGAGGAGGCTCGGTAGTATCACCGCCTGCCTTTCTTTTCAAAGACTCGCCGCATGAAAGTGTCGCCTTTCTTGGAGGACACCTTCGATACAGATTTGGCGGACGAGCGCCGCCCCTTCGAAGCACAAGATAGTGCGGTGGGTGAGGCGCAACGGGAAAACTCTTGTTGAGGAGATGTCTCCTGGGCACTTACGTGGGAGGAGGGAAGAAGGCCGGGATAATCGGTTGTGATGGCTACTTCTGTGTCGTCGTAGCTCGCCTGATAAAAGACCCCCCTCCTTAAGCTCTATAAATATATCCGGATCCTCTTCAAATCCAGGATCCAGGTCTCGAATATGATCCTCGGCTGTAGAGCGGGGCTATAGATCTCCGCGACGACCTTTCTCCATTCCTGTTAAAAATAGTCGGATTAAGTTCAACTAAGCACGACTCAGGAAGGGGATTGAGTAAGGCTAATGACCGAAAGCTCACCCAGTCAGCAGGGTTGTACATGGAAAGACCTTCTCGGCATTTAAGGTGAGTAAAATCTTCTTTCTCCCCTTTATAAAGATCAGCCAACATGGCAGCCAAGGCGGCAAAGTTGTCTGGACCCTTGCGCCCGCAGCGTGATGCGTCATCTTCCCCGTTGTAATGCCACACGGGGAGTCCTCTGGATTGGAGTGGCTGAACGCCTCGCGTTATTGAAATCGCCATTACCTCAATTATAGATAGTCCGGAGTGGGCGAGTATTTTAATCTTGCTCATTAACTTCTTAATCTCCGCACTGTCTTCCTCCTCGAGGCTTCGAGGACGCCAGCTGGTGCGCTTCTTTAATGGAGCATTGGAAAATTCGGGAAGGCCTCGTCGGATTGGGTCTGGGAGAACAACGTCTTCAATATAAAACCATTCTGAGGGCCACTCTTCAGATGCCTTCTTCGGAGTGCCGGACAGGTATCCTGTCCCGGCTACCCGCCATACTTAGGCACCGCCCACGTCGAATATGGATCCCTTTTGGGAGCGGGGGACGAGGCATAAAAGTTTCCTCCAACTCAAAATGGGCCTCGCAGCCTAGGAACAACTCGCAAAGAGCGATGAAACCCGTAATGTGCGGAATGGAGCCCGGCGTGAGATTGTGCAGTTGGAGGCCATAATACTCCAGGAGACCTCGGAGGAAAGGGTGGATTGGAAATCCAACGCCTCTTAACAGGAAGGAAACGAAGCACACTCGCTCCCCTTCAGTAGGATTGGGGAAATTTTCCGCCAGGGCTTCGCCATTGATGGAAGTTAATCCCGCCCGAACAGGGACTAGATCCGCGGGAGGGAGATATCCCTGCGTCTGAAGCTTGGTCAGTTGAGCGTGGGATACCGAGTAGCTCTCCCAATCGCCTTTTTGAGGGCCGTGGGGGCGTGAGGAAGAACTAGGAGCGCCAGCCATGTTTGCACGATTTCCTGTGGCAAGCTCTAAGGATTTTTGCCTGGTGTGGAATAGCATCTGAGATCCAATCTCCTTAAATAGACGCCTTCCCTACAAATTCAGGGTGTTATCTATAAAAACACTTGGACCCTTCGTATTCGTCTGACACGTGGAAGCCGAGGCGACGGTATGCAGGTCAAGGGTATGATATTTAATATAAAGCCGAAGCTGCCCGAAGCACCATGGAGGGCCCACCTTACAAAGCCGAAGATATAAAGCCAGATATTGCGTTGTCATTGAAAAGCCGAATACAGTTCTTTTGTTCAATTGCTTTGGAGTATTAGAGGAGGAACCCACCTTGCAATGCCGAAGACAATCTGCGCGTCGGACACGTCGTCATTGAAGCCTGGTTCGAGGGCTACTAAGGGAGTCCTGGATTAGGGGGTCCCCGGGCATTCGGGCTATGTGACATGGGCCGGACTAATGGGCCGTGAAGATACGAGATTGAAGGCCTTCCCCCGTGTCCGGATGGGACTCCCCTTTACGTGGGTGGCAAGCCTGGCGTTCGGATATGAAGCTTCCTTTCTCTGTAAACCGACTCTGTACAACCTGAGCCCCCTCTGGTGTCTATATAAACCGGAGGGTTTAGTTCGTAGAGGCGATCACAATCATACAGGTTAGACAGCTAGGGTTTAGCCATTACGATCTCGAGGTAGATCAGCTCTTGTAACCCCTATACTCATCAAAGCCAATCAAGCAGGAAGTAGGGTACTACCTCCATCAAGAGGGCCCGAACCTGGGTAAACATCATGTCCCCCGCCTCCTGTTACCTTCGATCCTCAGACACACAGTTCAGGACCCCCTACCCGAGATCGGCCGGTTTTGATACCGACACCCGTGCGCATGGGCCCTACAGGATGGCTGGCTGATGCGGGCTGTTGGGCCTCCACTCCGCATCCACTCCGTATCCACTTCATCCCCTACCTACCCAAGCCTATATAATTCGTACCTAGGGTCATGTTTAGGGTTAGCAAAGACATAGATGAGAATTTGAGAACTTTGCTCCTTCTACCACCTCCATTGGAGATCAGAGCTTCTTTGGAGGAGATCCACTTGTGGATATCAAGACCTCCATCTTGGAGAAGACTACCACCATCAAGACCGCATCTCCTAGGAGTGAGAAGAACGTATCCATTGTATCTTTCCTTTGATTGTGTTTGTGACTTGTGGATCTTGTGTTGCTATTCTAGTGGATGTGTAATTGGGTATTGTTGGAGTGATTTCCTCTTTGTGATTTCTTGGTGTTCATCCTTTTCCCCCTCCAAGTGTGAAAAGATCCATCTTAGGGTTCCACCCTACAACAAACTTGTAGTCATCCTCCAATAATTTTTTTTGCACAGGATGTTGTTTTTATGGATCAGGCCGATCCATTTGTTTGTGACTGCGAAAAAAAGTGGTTGGGTTAGATGTTATTGCCATGTTCAATCCGGGTTTTGTCTAAATTTGATGAACAATTAATCCGTGGGCTTTTTGTACCTTTTGTAAGCTTGAGTTACATGTATTTGCCCTCGTACTCCCCTTCGCGTGCCACTACACTGCCACATCTTCCACGACCCTGTTCATTCCGATCCGAGGCCTCGCCATCGTTCTGCGCCTTGGTTCGCTTGTTGCGCCCGCCGCCACTGGCGTTGTCAACATGGTCAACAACCAAGAGGAATCAAGAGATGTCTGTACGTGGAGAGGCTAACAGTAGGGACCCACCAAGGTCATTGCATTACGCAAGCAGGTGCCTCGTTATTACAAGCCAAAAAATACTTCCTCCTAATTGTTTGACAACTATGCCCCACGCCATTGTCAATGTAGTCAATAAACGAGAAAATTACACAATGAGCGGATAACACCAGGGACCCAACAGCTCACCCAGTTGTTTTTTAGTTTCAGAGACGGAGCTCAACTGTGCGTTGTGCGGGGGCTGTGGCCCGTCTAGCCCACGCTTAAGCTTTTATTTAAGCACATGACGAGCCCAGTTGATATCTTTTTCTTTCTGAAAATGGCTAGCCTAAGTTCTTTTTTTAGAATACCGAACCGAGGCCTACTTGCTTTTCTCAGCCCTGCTGGGCTGCAAATCTTTCAAGACAAGGAGGGATGTAAGTAGTAAGAAATGGGCTTCCCCAGAAAATGGGCTATAAGCAGTAAGAAATGATATAAATTTTTAAACCAATGCTAGCCGGCAATTACATTCAAATATCCTTTTTCTTGATTTCTCTACTCTTATAAAAAGTAGAGTTGGTGATGATGGTGTGCCTGCCATCTGCAATATAGGTCGTCCGATCTATATCTAACGGATAGGAAGGAAACTATGACAATTTACCCGCACTCCTCTCCACATTTGCAGATAAGGCCTTCCCTCGTTCATCATTTTCTCCCACAAGATAAACTACTCATACAAATGCATCTTGATGTTCCGTGCAATGCACGGGCATCTTGCTAGTCAAGATTTTAAATTTCATTCATTTTTTTGCGGAGAATTTTATTTTGATATAATTTTTAAAAAAAATTTAACGTGACTCAAAATTTCGTGATTAAAAAAGTTTGGACCGCACCAAAATATGCAAGTTTCGTTGATTTTTTAGCAATGCCCAGAATATGGTCTGTAATGCTAATAAAAAGAATATGGGCTTCAAAATATCCTTAAGAATTAGCAAATGGGTTGTAAATTATTGAAAATAGTGGCTAATGGGTTGTATGCTGTTTTCCACAGATTTGGAGGCTGACTTCTTGGCCTACTAGGTTGACGATGACGCTGTCTTAAAAAGAGTTGACGTGTACGCAATGCTTTGTCAACTTAGTCAACACAGAGCAGTAACTGTTGGATGTCCATCCAACGACCGTCGTGCTTCTTCAATCTTTCATCTTCCTGCTCCAGCCGCCCAAACCCTGCCTGCTCCCTCCTCCCGTGGCCGGTTGTGCTGCCGCCAGGCCATTCCTCTGCCCACCCGCACATCCTGTTATTTTCCGGTGATGTCAGCCTCACCTCGCAGCCGACCAATCAGCCCTCGTACTCCCCTCGGCGTGGGCATCCGCTGTTGTGGCTTCGTTGGCTCCGAGTCGTTCCCTTCCTGGGCCTCGCCCTCGTCCACCGCGTTTGTGCTCTCGGCATGGCGTGGTCAACATGGTCAACAAACATCAGCCATTGGAAGAGGGATGTAAGTGGAGAGGCTGACAATAGGGACCCACACAAGCAAGTGCCTCCTCATTACGTGAAAATAGTGGGGCTTCTCCGGGTCGTTCCAGTCTGGGGCCTAACCGTCATCCACCGCCCTAGTGCTCTCGGCGACGTGGTCAACATGGTCAACGAACGACATCCATCAGAAAAGGACTGTACGTGAAGAGGCTGACAGGTGGGTCCACGGCCGCACGCAAGGAAGTGCCTCCTTATTACGCGCAAAATAATGATTCCTCCACCTAGCAGCTGGGACCCACCGAAAGGGCCTCTGTATTTCGTGAAAAAAACATTCCTCCCGTTGACAACTCAGACCCACCAGCTATATCTTCGCACGCAAGGAAGTGCCTCCTTATTACGCACAAAATGATGAATACTCCCCCTGCTAGCTGGGACCCACCATAGTGGGAGGCTGACTTGTGGGCCTACTAAGTTGACGCGGACGGAGGGCTTTGTCAACTTATTCAATATGAATGATTCTAGCTCCAATGACCGTATGATGTCCATCCAATGGTCGTAGTGCTTCTTCAACCTCTGGTCTTCTTGCTCCAGCCGCCCAAACCAGTGCCGGTTGTGCCGCCTGCTCGTGCCTCATGTGGCCCGCTCTGCTGCGGCACATGCCTCACCACCCCACCCTACTCCAACCTCTGGCTAGGCCATTCCTCTACTCATCCACAACCCTTGTTATTCTGCAACGACGGCAGCCTCACACCTTAGCCGAACGAGTCAACCCTCGTACTCCTCTCCATGTGGGGATCCACTACCGCGTCTTCCTCGGCTCTGCGTCATCCCCTTCCTAGGCCTCGCCGTCGTCCACCGCCTTGGTGCTCTCGGCGCGCCATGGTCAATGTGGTCAAGGAACGACTTCCATCAAAAGAGGACTGTACATGGAGAGGCTGACAACTGGGTCCACGGGCCGCAGCAAGGAAGTGCCTCCTTATTATGCGCAAAATAATGATTCCTCCACCTGACAGCAGGGACCCACCGGATGGGCCACCGTATTTCGCAAAAAAACATTTCCCCCTGACTGCTGGGACCCACAAGCTACATCTTCGCACGCAAGGAAGTGCGTCCATATTACGGGCAAAAAATATGATTCTCCCCCTGACAGCTGGGAACCACCAGCTATATCTTCGCACGCAAGGAAGTGCCTCCTTACCTCCCTGGCATCTGGGACACGCCCGGTCAAACCCTACGTAGGGTTGTCTGTCTGGTCGCGAACATGTACGTACATACTGGTCGATTGGTCTGTCTACAGGCTGCAGCGGTGAACCGTGGCCGAGTAAGGAAGGGCACGTGTCGTAGTAGAGGCGCAGACATAGCATGTCACGCAGTCCCGTCTATATCGTGTACACATATGTACAGCCAGGGTGCAAGAAAGTAAATACGTCCACGTACGTACATACAAGCGGGGTCTCGAACGCCTACCCACGCATACGTATGGCCCGGGCTCGTGTACATGGAGAGGCAGCGGAGGGCAGCAACGGCGTCCTGTTCATCGGTAGCCAACCGGCTGGGTTGGAATGGAGAAACTGCATCATGTTCATCGGGAGGCAACGGAATCTGTCCTGTTCATCAGGAGCCAACCCGCTTGGATGGAACAGCCGAAACGAGGCATGTCAAACGGAGGAAACGGCCTTCTGTTCGACCGCCTACGATCGAAACGAGGTCCTGTTCATTGGGAGGGGTCTGGCTTACCGCAAAACAGAGGAATCGGACTTCTCTTCGACCTCCTATGGTCGAAACGGGATCCTGATGATCGGGATGGGTGTGGCGTACCGCAAAACGGAGGAAACGGACTTCTCTTCGACCTCCTACGGTCGAAATGGGGCCCTGTTCATAGGGAAGGGTGTGGCGTACCGCAAAACGGGACTCCACGGGCTACTGTTCATCCACTGTCGACCTCCTCCAGCCTCCACCTGCTACTTTCATCCACAGCGTCTCCCTCCTTCCTCCATGGGGTCATGTTCATCCAGCCTCCACCGGCTACTGTTCAACCAGCCCTCCACACGGGGTCCTGTTCAACCAGCCCTCCACGGGGTCCTGTTCATCCACCCCCAACCGGCTCGATCGGGGTCATGTTCATCCAGTGGTGCTACCTCTTGAGCACTGCGTTGGATTTCCTTGAAGAGGAAAGGATGATGCAGCAAAGTAGCGTAAGTATTTCCCTCAGTTTTTGAGAACCAAGGTATCAATCCAGTAGGAGGCTACGCCATGAGTCCCTCGTACCTACACAAAGCAAATAACTCCTCACAACCAACGCGATTAGGGGTTATCAATCCCTTCACGTTCACTTACGAGAGTGAGATCTGATAGAGATGATAGATAATATTTTTGGTATTTTATGATAAAGATGCAAAGTAAAATAAAAGAAAAGTAAAAAAGCAAAGGCAATAAATAAAATGATGGAAGATTAATATGATGGAGATAGACCCGGGGGTCATAGGTTTCACTAGTGGCTTCTCTCAAGAGCATAAGTATTCTACGGTGGGTGAACGAATTACTGTTGAGCAATTTACAGAATTAAGAATAGTTATGAGAATATCTAGGTATGATCATGTATATAGGCATCACGCCCGAGACAAGTAGACCGACTCCTGCCTGCATCTACTACTATTACTCCACTCTTCGACCGCTATTCAGCATGCATCCAGAGTATTAAGTTCAAGAAAACAGAGTAACGCCTTAAGCAAGATGACATGATGTAGAGGGATAAATTCATGCAATATGATAAAAACCCCATCTTGTTATCCTCGATGGCAACAATACAATACGTGCCTTGCTGCCCTAACATCCTTTGGGAAAGGACACCGCAAGATTGAACCCAAAGCTAAGCACTTCTCCCATTGCAAGAAAAATCAATCTAGTAGGCCAAACCAAACTGATAATTCGAAGAGACTTACAAAGATAACCAATCATACATAAAAGAATTCAGAGAAGATTCAAATATTGTTCATAGATAATATTGATCATAAACCCACAATTCATCGGCCTCAACAAACACACCGCAAAAAGAAGATTACATCGAATAGATCTCCATGAGAGAGGGGGAGAACATTGTATTGAGATCCAAAAAGAGAGAAGAAGCCATCTAGTTAATAACTATGGACCGAAGGTCTGAGGTAAACTACTCACACTTCATCGGAGGGGCTATGGTGATGATGTAGAAGCCCTCCGTGGTGGATGCCCCCTCCGGCGGAGCTCCAGAACAGGCCCCAAGATGGGATCTCGTGGAGTCTGAGAAGGTTGCGGCGGTGGAATTAGGTTTTGGCTTCGTATATGATCGTTTGAAGTGCGTAGGTATATATAGGAGGAAGAAGTACGTCGGTGGAGCAACATGGGGCCCACGAGGGTGGAGGGCGCGCCCTGGGGGGTGGGCAGGCCCCCTACCTCGTGCCCTCCTCGAAGCTTCCTTGACTTAGGGTCCAAGTCTCCTGGATCACATTCGGTGAGAAAATCTCGTTCCCGAAGGTTTAATTCCGTTTTGACTCCGTTTGATATTCCGTTTCGCAAAACTCGAAATAGGCAAAAACAACAATTACAGGCTGGGCCTCCGGTTAATAGGTTAGTCCCAAAAATAATATAAAAGTGGAAAATAAAGCCCAATATTGTCCAAAACAGTAGATAATATAGCATGGAGCAATCAAAAATTATAGATATGTTGGTGACGTATCAAGCGGCAACGACCTCTACTACCACGGGGTCCTGTTCATCCAACCCCCACCGGGAACTGTTCATCCAACCCCCGACAACACTCATTGTTCATCAAGAGGCAGCAGGTTCAATCGGCTTCAGTTAGCAGCAGTAGCGAAGGAATCGCTCGATCGGGTTCAGTTAACAGCCAGGGATCGATCGATCGCTCGGGTTCAGTAACGCGTAGCTAGTGCAATCTCTCAGGTTCAGTAAGTGAACGCCTTGCTCGGGTTCAGTTAGAGCCCAACGCCTCGCACAGGCGCGCGTAGTGTACGAGAGAAACGCGCAAACCTTCGTGCATCGCTCGGCCCCGACCACCCACGATGGCAGGAACTCCACGAAATTTTCCTCGCCCTCATTTGTACCACGGTTTTTACATCATGGACGGCCCAAAGAATGTCATGATCTGCGTGTCCGCCCGCCTGTGACGAAAAGCCCATTTTCTGTCATGATTTTTTGTCATAGAAGTAGGAGCCCACCACATCTATGATGATACCGGGTTTTGTCACAATTATCGTCATAGAAGTGTCATAAGCATGACAGAAGAAAAAAGTCGTTCGGCCCAAAATGTCACAGATCTATCTTTTTTTGTAGTGGTTTCATTCATGTCTATGTTTTACCGAAGCTACATGGTCACAAGGTTAAGGCAATCACGATCTACTGAGTGTTAGTAGGACGAGAGTACCGAGGATTTATTTGTGGAGTTGTTTTATTAATACTCAAAATAGTTTCGAGAGGAATCAGAAGCGTTTTGGGGTCACCGAAAGGGTCGGAGTTTTTCAGGCAATACTAGGTATTACCGATAAGTAATATATATAAGGTGAAAAATGTTTTCGGTGATGGTAAATTAATAATAAAAGACTCTAGTAATTGTTCGAAGCCTTTATATTTAATTTAATATCAACGAGTCTTAAAAGGCCAAGTGGTGGAGGAAGAATTGGGCGACTAAGGCCCATGTAGTGGAGGCGCCCCAAATTCCCTTGTAGGGAGGCCGGATTAGACTTCGGGAGGAATCCTCCGCCTCCAGCCCCTAGGGCCTGCGCAAGGAGGGAGGATTCTCCACCTTGTGTGGCGCCCCCTCCTCCCCTCTTAACCTATATATAGTATAAGTTGTAGGCATTTTTAGACATATAGGTTTTGGAGCCTCCTCTAGTGCTCTAGTTCTAGTTGTTCATTAGAGTTTGACCTAGATCCTCTAATACTCATAACTAGAAGCCCAATGTGGTTCTAATATGCTCCCTCTAATTCTCTGGTGACGATTAGCGCTGTACGACGAAGCGTTGCCGAGTCATGAAAGTCGAACGCTTGCAACTCGTAGAGAGCCGTGCTTTCGTAAAGAGCCGTGCTTTTGGTCTTCCGTTCGAGGGACCAGTCGTGGTGGTTCGCATGATCATTCTTCTATGGTCCGAGGGACTCTAAGTACGATCTACACCGACTCGTCTACTTCCGCTGCTACTCGGAGTCAGTAACGATCATGATCCAAACAGTTTGTGTGTCTTCATATTGTTCCAGAGTATTTGTAGGGCGATTTTTTTTCTACTACGTTTTCCAACAATACATTTACTCCCGGGCCTTCAAACAACATCCCATAAGCTAGTTTCTTCTTGTTGGTCCGCCCACCTTTGGGCTGCAAGCTTCGCCACTGCGTACATGTTGGATCCTTTCCAGCTATACTTCTTTTTGTTGGGTTGTTGTTTTGGTGTGCATATTCTATGGGGCCTTAACAAGTTTGCCACGACTCCGATGAAAGAGGGGTGATGACGACAACGAAGCACCTTCGACTCGCTGAAGTGATTGTAGTTGTCGCCAGGTGATATACTACGGACATCAATATAATTTTTATTATTTATGTGTTCTTTGCACTGCCCTAGGATGATAAATAGATATAGAAAGTTTCGTGAGAAAAAAAACGAGCCGATCTACGGAGCAGAGCTTTCATGCAGCCCCGTTCCACTCCCTCTTCCCACTCCACCGGCAATCCAAGCCTCCTCCCACCTACTACTCCTCTTTGCTCGTGGTACCCCGTCTGAACACGAAATTCCCGTAAGGAAAGAAAAAAGGAGAGAAAAATCTCTCCCCCAGGAGCCGTTCGGCCGAGCCTTTCCTCCCTCAGAAACCCTAATCCTCCCCTCTCCTCCCTTCCCCTGTAAAGCCGCCGCTCGCCGCGATGACGCCCCCCTTCCGCCCGTCGCCCTCCTCCACCGCCCCCGCCCCCCGCGGCTGCGGCGGCGAGCGCTGCGCCTCCGGCCGCGATGCCTGGCCGCTCCACCACGTCCGCCACAACGACGTCTTCTGCCGCCTCTGCTCCTCCTGCGTCCTCCTCTACCACCCCGCCTCCTTCTGCTCGGCCTGCCTCCTCCTCCTCCACACGGACGCCGCCGCCGCCGCCGCCGCGGCGCAGGACCCCCACTTCGACCCCGCCGTCGCCCCGCCGGGCCCCACCGCCGAGTGCTCCAATTGCGGCCTCTTCGTCGCCCATGTCGCCTGCATCCCCGACCCCGTCTCCTTCGTCTGCCCGCCGTGCGCCGCCGAGGCGGAGGGCCGGCCCTTCACCTACGCGCCCGCCGCCCGCCGCGTGATGGACGAGCGCGCCGCGCGGATCCTCCTCGTCGCGGCGCGCCTCGCGCACGAGTCCATCGGCCGCGCCGCCGCCGCCGCCCGCGAGGAGGCGGAGCGCCGCGTCCAGGAGGCCGCCGTCGCGCGGAAGCGCTCGCGGGAAATGCTGGACGCAGCCTTCCGGGCGCTCGAGGAGGAGGCCAGGGCCGCCAAGATCAAGGAGGAGGAGGAGGCCGCCAGGGAGGCCAAGAACAAGAAGGAGAAGCCCGCTGCGGCCCAGCCGCCCAAGAAGAAGACCCCTAAGAGCAGCGAGTCGAGCAGGGACAGGGATAAGATGCTCAAGTTCAATGCCATGCAGCAGCCGGCGCTGGCATTTGCTGCGGCAGCCGCTGCCGCAGCCAGCTCAATGCCATTGTCGACTCCATTGTCAACCCCAACACCCAAGGAGGACAAGAAGCCCATGAAACTGGAGGAGCAGCAAGGTGAATAACTACTGGAATACTTCAAATGGACAGGCCAATTGTTCTGTTCAATAATCAGGTATTATCATTCTTGCAGGTTCAACGGACACAGTAGCAGATGAGGATGTGAAGGGGTTGTTTGGGACCTTGCAATCATAACGTTGGGGTACCACAATCGCCCATCTGTTTGATCTGCTTTCATTTGTTTGTTGTTGCTAAGTGAACCGCAAGGAGGCTTTGCTTGAATTTAATGAATCCCTACCCTGGGACCTCCTCACCGTAAATTCTAGTCCTGTCATGTTAGATGATCCTCTTATTTATGTAGCTGCTTCACCTCCGTGTCCTGCCCTATTCATTATTATACTCTATTGGATGATAATTTATCGCAATCGGTCTTCAGACTTGTAGACCGAGGAAACCTAAGCGAGTCAAAACTTTATTATTCCATATACTACACAGTTCTTTCTTTTTTGTCATTTGGCATAATCTTGTTGAATGTGCAAGTTCCTTTGCAATATTGTGTAAATGCACCAAGTGGTCGTAATCTTTATCCCCATTCAGTACACAGTGGAAAATCAAACAAGTGGTGTGATGGCAGATTGAAAATTACCCAGAGCATACTACCATTTCCTGAACATGACTTGGTATGATGGCAGGGTGGGTATTTTCCAAAAAATGAAGTGTGTAGGTCTTGATACCCTTTGCACAACTCGTCCAAATCCTTTTCTTGCACAACACATGCAAACTCTGTATTTGAACACTCTTCCGTATGTGCTAAATTTTGCAAACTGTTTACATGATTCTCCATGCCTCATGATCGAGCATGTCTATCGTTTGTTGTTTGTGTAGTTCTGATATACTCCTATCTGATATGCTCATACTCTGGAAGTCTTACTTGGGCCAGTTCTTTTGGGGCTTATGGGTGGCTTCTAGAATAAAATTTTGGCAGTCATCCATAAGCCCCAAAAGAAGTGGCCCTTACTTTGCTTAACAAAACTGTTGGTGAGGCTCAAATCGTATTGAGGCCCCACATTCCTGGTGCCACCCCTCCGTATTGAGGCCCCACATGCCATAGAGTTAAGTTTTTTTTTTTGAAATCAGTGTTTTGTTTAATAAAAATTGTGGTGTGGAGTCGGTGTTTCAGGATATGCACATTGTGATCCAACAATTGGAAGTTGTAATTCATCTAAACTGAAAGCCCATATTTGATGAGTGGAAAGCTTGTTACTACTTTAGTATATTAAATAATCATCCAATTTTTAACACATACTTCTGTCATCGCCTTCCTCATCTCCCAATTGCGAACTCACAGTTCAAACCAGCAACCAGGGTGAACTAGTCCGCGCACATGAACAAATTAAATACCTGAGATACCTGTGGTTGAAGCAATCAAATCAAACCATGAACAATTTGGATGCCTGAGATTATGGGTGGTTGAACCAGTCCAAATCAAACCAACACCCCCAAGATACATGACCAACATCGCAACAAAATCATAGGGAAAGGGCCCAGAAACCCCAAGAGAATCTCTTGATGTCTGTCAACTCAAACCCCCCTATGGCACTACCCGGAACCCTTAATTTGAATACAGTGCACCAATAGCATCCCCAGATTTTTTTTATTTTGAGAATTCCCAATGGCATCCCCACCTAACTCACTCTGCCTTCTCTCCATCTTCAAATCCGCTAGGAATCCAGGCGGGTTGAACTCCAACGAACAAACATGTCTATGCCTAGAGAACTCCACGCACTAGAAAGTACTCCCTCCGTCCCATGTATTATTGTACGCGTTAAAAATAAATAACCCTAACCCCTTGCGGTTATTAGGGCAAAATCGCTCCTCACATGTGCGGTTGCACACTTCCAGCAACCGTCACGGCGGTTCCTGGAAAGGCATCTCTATGAACCATCGCGTCCCCCGGTGGCGACTGTTCTCATTGTATATAAGTTTTCATTCATCATCAATAAAGAATTGTTCGAATCATTTGTTCCATTGTCTCTGTCGAGACACAATTCTATTCATCACAGTAGAGGGAGTACTCCGCACGAGGCTCGTGGTTTCACGCCCACGAGAGTTCAGTCAGGTGAGGGTTATCGAGTCGTATCAGCTGAAATTTAGTAGATGTATGCACTCTTGCCATGAAGCAGCTTCTTATTTCGATCGGGGCACGAGCTTGCTCGCTCCCAGTATGAGCACGCTGCGAGAAGAGAAGATTAACATAACCTCCATCAGCAGCAATTCAGATTTGCCCGTCATTTGGGGAAAATCGTCGTAATACAGGGGGCAAAGTAACAAGCTCATGTGATTGTAAACCACGTACATGAGATTGTGCGCTTTATTCACATGGTTCCCTGATCCGCTACAAGGATAAGCATTGGTTGCGTGTTGCCTGACTTCCAGATGCATTCATTCAGTAAGCATGAAGTTTTGGTAGCTGAAAACATACAAACCGCACAAACAACTGGTTGTTTCAGACGAGAAAAGGAGAGGCCTAAGGCGTCATGTCCCATCTATCCGATCAGCTAATCTAACCTCGACAGAAGAATCATTCAGTCCAAGCAGCTGCAGTTTCCTTGTCGCCATCGCTAGCTTGTACCGCCGCAGTTCCTTCATCGCTATCGCAAGTTTATCTGCCCCCTCTTTCCTAGCGAGCAGGACTATCCTGATTGCGATCAACTTCCTGCACACAAGTCGCTTGACTGTTCTCACTTTCAGAAGGTTGCATGATTTGCGCCACTGCAGTTTCTTCCTCGTCATCAGAAATTTCCATCACCGCAGTTCCTTCATACCCGTCAGAAGTTTCTCTGTGCACTCTTTCCTGGGGAGCAGGACTATCCTGACATCGATCAAGTTCCCGTACAGAAGTCGCTCGACTGCTCTCAGCTTCAGAAACCTGTGCGACTTGCATCGCTGCAGCGGTTTCCTCTTCATAAGATGCCCTTCTAGACTTCCTTTTCTTGCAGGCAGGACTGTCCTCATCACTATCCTCATCAGCGCCATTTTCAATGTTGGCTTCCTGAACATCAAGTTCTCTGGGTTCATTGTCACTGGTTGATTGTGGACCCTTCAAAAGTGAGGTATCTGGAGAACTGCCGTTGGTGGCGGCAAGCAACGCATCTAACTGTGTTCTCACAGAAACTGCCACCGCGATTGCATGGTCACATATCACAGAGTCACTGGGTGGGCAATGGACAACATTTGCCAGTGCCTGGTAATAGCGAAGCAGCGCCAAAGATGGCGGCGCCAATCCCCTGTCACGGCAAACCTTAGCCGACTTCATTGCATGCTTGCAAAGGTTTCCCTTCCTTGACCAGCTACAGTCACACAATGCAAGCTCAGAACCTGGGTTCAGTATGGCATGGGACTTGTCCTTGTGTTTCTGGCAGACCACTCTAGCACAGTTGCCTTCAATTACAATATCAGAATCTGGAATTTGCAATCCCTGCTGCCATGGGTTTGGGCCAGTTTTCCACTCACTCCTCCAGTAACGAGAGAAACTGTCTTTCCCAGAAAATTCATCCAACCAGCAGTAAGAGTGAACCTTCGTACCCAACTTATGAACCAACCAGTCTGCACGCTGGTAGATATTTTCATCTGCCTCATTCAATAGACGAAGTTTTAGCAGGTGATGGTACCTCTCAATTGCTGAAGCTACCTCAGCAGTAGCCAACGGGTTGGTCTTCAGGACGCCTGTCCATGCCCCTGGAAGATATTGAGATTAAACGGTTGGATAAGAAACTTACCAAAAAAACCTGTAACAAGTAAAATCCAGATATGGCCAGAAAAGCAAGGTATATGGACCAACCAAGTCTTGGAAACCATAGAGCTTTGAAGTAGTCCACAAAGCCAGAGCAATCAATAAAATCTTCCAGGAAGGCCTGAAATAATTCTATATCACCATTTCCTCTGCAGATGCTGGATATTGCCTCCCCAAGTCGTTTCGACATCATTGAACGCCTCTCAAAATCTGAACACTTCCTCATCAAATTTTTATGCCAAGCGTGACGGACACGCCATAAGGAAATCAACACCGGGCACTGAACCACTTCCCTGTTCAGCAAGCAATATACTCAGGCACCACAAACCCAGGAAGCAGTACACTGGCAGAGAAGCATTAGTTACCTTATAGTGCGCACATCGGTCAAGGGATCATCGATAATGAAGCCACCCAACTGCCATGTCGGGTCTTTCGTACGAACTCGATCATATAGAGCACCCATCCATCTATGTATCTCACCATGTGTAAAATTGGGAGTGATGATCCAAGCAACAGGAATTGCATTTTTCTGCTGGTCGAAAACAAGGATGCTATGTACAGGATACTGCAAAATGGCAAACAACGATACTACTAAGGGATCAAGCAAACTAAACTACTATGAAAAAACAAAAAATGAACCAGATGACATTGACAGACCTTTAACTTGTTTGTTCCAAACTTTGAATCAGAAGCCAGTAAACTGCGGTTGCCATACTGAATCATCTGCTGTAGCTGCCAATCTGTTTGAATGCCCAAGACAAAGGTATCATTATCGGAAAAATCTTCATAGAAAAATACGCAGTCCTGGTTATTTTCAACCCATTTGTTCATACTAACAGCATCGTCATCATCAAGTTCATAAACAGAACGCCGCATTTTTCTTTCCAGCCTCCTAACATATCTGTGAGTAAGAAGATCATCACGATTTGATGGTCCTCCTTGCTTTTCAACCATTTCAGTATGTCTCTGCATTATGGTCTCGACAGGAATACCAACATAGAGCAAAGACATAACTTCAAGAAGTAATTCATCAGATATATAAGGTGCAAACATTGCCTTCGTCCCTACAGCCATCTTGTCCATGGGACCATGACATGGTGTGCCTTTCTTATCTACATGCTTGTTGTGGTTATATATCACAAGAGCCAATGATGGTTCAGCGATCAAACGCTTCACAATAAAATGGCAGACACACCCCCTCTTCGTATTAGGGCGACCAGCGGGTGTTTTCCTCTTTCCGCAAGAGGATCTGCTAGGCCGGACGGCACCACCCTTTCTATAATCATCTGGACCAAAAGAACACCAATACCTGCATGGAATGGTGTCACCGTATTCAAATGTTCTGTTTAAATTCTAGCATCTCAACTAGGAAACGGCTAAAGCCAAAAGCATTAAGGACAAGGCACACAACCAGTCACTCTCACAACATGTGATGCATAAACGCTAGGAATGCTTCCATTTACTTACAGAATATACTCAAGTATCCCATCGACTTTTGGTTTGCAGGTCATGGTTGGAGAACGCCTTCTCCGTGCCTCAACGTGGAATCTTGTCGGGCATGCTTTGTTGTTTGATTCTCCTCTGACAAAATCACCCACCCTAGAAAACGGAATGAGTGCAAGCCTGTCCATTGAGTCCTTCCAGCCCTCCACCATGGACCACGTGATATCTGCTGCTGAAAACTCTAATATGGTTGGGTTCTGAACTGGAAGGGTGAGAATTTCATCCCACCTAGTCATCTGCAAGCACAGAGTCATCATCCGTAAATGTACGAAAACAAATCCAAATAACCGGAAGATCACAATGTCAGATCTATTTCTTTTCACTGAGACATGGATGGGGAAGTTTTGGTCCATTCAGAGAGGACATCATAGACTGAAGATTAAACAAACCATGCATGTTACAGTTAGCTGCGTCTTGCTCTACACACGTTTTCAAGTGTAATTTGTGATCTAATGGAACAAGACCAGAGTTGCATTCCAAAAATCTAAATACAAGTGAGCCATGGCCTTGAGGCACTGGAAATACAGAAGTATGAAACTTGGGTCTAATTTTAACAACTTGGACATGACTAGTGATCAGCTAAGTAGATTGTCCCTTTTCCTCCGTCTATATCAATAATAAAATATTTGTCAGGCACAGCAATCAAGGGCTAATCTCCGAAAAGTTGAGAAAAGCAGAGATGCGTATAGAATTGTTACTCCTTCAACATGACTCTGTTTCCACATGACATTCTCGCAAACAGAGGTACGATGCAACAAATCACACAACTGGCATAGAATTGGGACTGCATCGAAACTGAATCGGACTGGGGCGTGACATCCTAAACAACACTAGATCATAGCATGAATCAGACGGCCGTCGAGTAAACAAAACGTCTCTTCCTAGGGGCAAATTCATGAGGCAAGGCAGGATGATACGGGATCGTCAAGATACAAGCTAAAGTCAACCAGGTAATACCTCGCTGGTGCTGCTCAACACCTCTACCCTGAGTAACTAAACAAAATCTCCATAGAAGCCTCGCAAGAAACGTATCGCCGCCTCTAACTAAAAATCATGCAACTAGAGGCATTTCCAGCCTCGGACGTCGGATTGGGAACCAATTTACCCTGGCGCTGGAGCGGGGGTGGGAGGTTGCAGCTTGCGCTGCCTGCGGGGCGAACGGCGCGGAAGAGGCGCTAGGCGACGGAAGGGCCGGGCGAATGGCGGGCTGCCGCCGCACCTCCGCGGTGTGTTGGCCGGGCCGGCGAGGAGGCCGTCCGGCCGCCCGAGGGGCTAGGGTTTGGGAAGGGGGCGTTGGGGTTTTGGGTTAGTTTTTGGAGGCTGCGAATGATGCGGGGAGCACAGGGGAGGCCTCGTGCTCGCAGGCCGCTGGGGATTTCTGGTTTTTTTTTTTTTGAAGGTTCTCGTTTGTTTTGTAGGAGTAGCTTTTTTTTTTTTTGAGACAAGCTGGTAAACGTTGTTCTGCGGCCGCACTGATCAGGGCGAGTTCCTGGGTCACGGATCCTACAGTTTTTGAAGCCCTGCCGTGTCGACAAGCTTTGGCCTTTGGCCTGTAGCTTTTGGACTGTTTGGATGTAAGGGCATCTCCAGCCGTTTCGGCCTCAAAGGCGCTAAATCCGGCGGCGGGGCGTCTGCGTAGTTCGGCCTCTGAGGCGGCCTGGCTCCGTCGTATCGCGCCGGTCTCAGGATGTGGAAAAATTAAACTTGGTCGTTCCCGTTCTCAAAAGACGCCGCAAATCCGGCGATCGGACGTAGTCTGGCGTTACAAAAAAAACAGAATCCGACGATCGCGTGCGCACGGCGATTCACTCGTGATGTCGGCTTGAGCGTTAATGGTCGGCGTCTGTGAGCTTCGGTCGGGCTGCCGGTCTTTGAAACTGCGTCGGTAGCAACCCAACGCTTCTTTGGCGGCGATGTAAGCGTCGTTCGGGCTTAAGCGTCCGTGTGGGCGTGGGGCGTCGTCGGCGTCGTCGTCGGCGGCTTCGTTCGAGATGAGGCCTCGCCGCGCCAGTACCACGCCTTGAGCTTCGTCGTTGCTCTGGAGCATGTCCGCCCGCCCATCGAAAAGCCATATCGGTGTTCCTCTTCTTGGCGGCGACGTTCGTCAAAGCGGTCGAAGTTTGATGGCGTTGCTCTTCATTAGCGACGACCACCGCGCCTCGGTCTTCTCTTCGTGGGGACGGCCCGGGCTGGCGTCGGCGAGGCAATGCTCGATGGACTCCTGCAATCGCGCGGTTGCCGCGTCGGCGCATTTCCCTTCTTTGTCAATTTGTTGCCGTCCGGCCGCCCTCCGACAGCGCCGAGTCGCCGCGTCCGGCTTGTATGTCTCCTTGGCCTTGTCGAGGGCGTCGGACTTCCGCCCACTTCTCGCACTTGTCAATGCGTTTGTAGACGTGGAGGTGCTTGAAGTCGGCGTCTTGGTTGTCGCCCGATACATGGCGAACATACGCAGCATGCGGAGGACGAAACGATTGGCGGGCGGGCGTGGGGACGAAGATATGCGCGAACGGCGGGCGTGCATCGATCCTCAACGCCGGCGCCGCTCTCCGGCAAGTCGCGACCTCCTCGGCGATTCCATGCCATTTGTTGCACGCCAACCGGACACGCCCCAATGGTTCGCCATCGCCTTGGAGCCGCTACCGCATGTAGACGCCTTTGAAGTAGGGGTCGACGAGCTTCCGCTCGTCGAACTTCGGCCTTGATGCGTTCGACGTCTCCAAGCTACAGTCCGTGCCGGTGGTCGGGTCGAGGCGCACGACTTTCCAAGCTTCGGCGAGGCACTCCTCCTCCTTGACGTCCCACTTGATGCACGGTTACTTTGACCTAGCCGCCCGCTTCTTCTTCTTCTTCCGCCGCCTTCGTCGGAACAGAGCCGCTCCTCCTCCTCCTCCTCCTCCTCCTCCTCCTGGTCGTCCTCCTCCTACTCGGGTTCCTGCGGCGTAAATGCGCCATAGACGTGGCGAGCTCGGCCTCCATGTTGCCGCCGAGGTCCACCACCTCGCCCCGGTGGCGAACCCGGGAGACGCAGCGGGCGCATGATCGATCCCCGCGATGATGTCGTCCATGTCGGCTCCCGTGTCGTCGGCGTCGCCGAGGTGCGAGAAGGGTAGCGGTCCACGGTAGAGATGGGCGTCGGTGTGGACGCGTGAGCGGCGGCGGCGTAGTAGTTGTATGAAGGGTAATGCGCACGCCGGCGAAGCGGCGAGGGCGTGGCAGCGGGTGACCATGAGGAAGGTCACGTTTGGATTGAACCCACGTGCGGCGTCGCCGTCGGCGTAGCCGGCGACGATGAACCCCATGGAGATTCGGCGCCTTGCGGTCCCGAATGCGTCTTTGGCGTGGTGACGACGGGTGGATTCATCCCGCTGGTCGACCGATGAGGAAGACGCCGCCGCTGCCGCCAGCGTTGTCGCGTGCCTTCTTGGCTATGGCCTGTTTCACTTTGTCGGCGGTGATCGCCAAGGCGCTGAACTTCCACCCTCCACTCGGCGTTCGACAGGCCGGTGGCCGATGGCGGCGCCCTCGGCTTCCTCTGCTTGGTGAGCCACGGGGCGATCGCGGTTGCCGCCAGCGGCATGGCGTACTTCTTCGGCGACATGGCGTGCTTCTTCGCGGCGGGGAGGCGATTTAAGCGGGAGAAAGGAGAGAATGGCGGGAGGAAAGCGGCAGCGGAGAGATGCGAGGAAAAGCGTCAAGAACGGCGGGAAAAGGCCCTCGGTCGCCTTCCGTGACGGGCCCACGCGCCTTTTTCGCTTGTCTTGCGGCTCCCCAAGCGCCCCTGTGGCGCGGGTTGACTTTGGGTTCGCCGGCACCAGTTTTGACCCGAGCCGGCGAAAAACGGGCTTCTGAGGGCGCGACTAGGGCCTTTTTTTGGTGCCAGCGCGGTAAAATCGCCTGGGGAGGGCCTGTTGGGGGCGCGGCTGGAGATGCCCTAATCAGAGACGTCCAGGATAATGCAGGAGGCCGCTATAGTGCTAGTATTTGTTCGGGAGACTGTCCAACGTGTACATTCACGAAGGTAGAACCCACTGAAGGAAATATGCCCTAGAGGCAATAATAAAGTTATTATTTATTTCCTTATCTCATGATAAATGTTTATTATTCATGCTAGAATTGTATTAACCGGAAACATAATACATGTGTGAATACATAGACAAACAGATAGTCACTAGTAAGCCTCTACTAGACTAGCTCATTAATCAAAGATGGTTATGTTTCCTAACCATAGACATGTGTTGTCATTTGATTAATGGGATCACCTCATTAGAAGAATGATGTGATTGACATGACTCATTCCGTTAGCTTAGCACTTGATCGTTTAGTATATTGCTATTGCTTTCTTCATGACTTATACATGTTCCTATAACTATGAGATTATGCAACTCCGTTTACGGAGGAACACTTTGGGTACTACCAAATGTCACAACGTAATCGGGTGATAATAAAGGAGTACTACAGGTGTCTCCAAAGGTACTTGTTGGGTTGGCGTATTTCGAGATCAGGTTTTGTCACTCCGATTGTCGGAGAGGTATCTCTGGGCCTTCTCGGTAATACACATCACATAAGCCTTGCAAGCATTACAACTAATGAGTTAGTTGTGAGATGATGTATTACGGAACGAGTAAAGAGACTTACGATGCTTGAGATTGATCTAGGTATTGGATACCGACGATCGAATCTCGGGTAAGTAACATACCGACGACAAAGGGAACAACGTATGTTGTTATGCGGTCTGACCGATAAAGATCTTCGTAGAAAATGTAGGAACCAATATGGGCATCCAGGTCCCGCTATTGGTTATTGACCGGAGATGTGTCTCGGTCATGTCTACATTGTTCTCGAACCGTAGGGTCCGCACGCTTAAGGTTTCGATGACGGTTATATTATGAGTTTGTGTATTTTGATGTACCGAAGGAGTTCGAAGTCCCGGATGTGATCACGGACATGACGAGGAGTCTCGAAATGATCGAGACATAAAGATTGATATATTGACGGCTATATTCGGACACCGGAAAGGTTCCGGAAGTTTCCGGAGAAAGACGAGTCTTGGGAGGGGTTACGGAACCCCCGGGAAGTAATGGGCCTTATTGGGCCAAGAGGGGAGAGAGAGGGCTGCGCCAGGAGGTGGCGCGCGCCCCCCCCATGGGAGTCTGAATTGGACAAGGAGGGGGGGGGGGCGCGGCCCCCCTTTCCCGCTCCCACTCCCTCTCTTCCTTCCCCTTCCTCCTTCCTAGTTGGACTAGGAAAGGGAGTCCTACTCCCACTGGGAGGAGGACTCCCCCTCCTGGCGCACCTCCTAGGGCCGGCCGGCCCTCCCCTTGCTCCTTTATATACGAGGCAGGGGGGCACCCTAGAGGCACACAAGTTGATCCTTGAGATCGTTCCTTAGCCGTGTGCGGTGCCCCCTCCACCATATTCCACCTCGGTCATATCATAGCGGTGCTTAGGCGAAGCCTGCGTGGTAGAACATCAAGATCGTCACCACGCCGTCGTCTTGACGGAACTCCCTCTCCCCGAGCTTTCTTTGGATCGGAGCCCGAGGAGCGTCATCGAGCTGAACGTGTGCCAAGAACTCGGAGGCGCCGGAGTAACGGCGCTGGGATCTACCGGATCGCGAGGAGAACGTCGACTACTTCCTCTACGTTGTGATCGACTCGAGGCGCCGGAGTAACGGCTACTGGGATCGGCTGGATCGCGAGGAGAACGTACGACTACTTCCACTACGTTGTGATCGCTTCCGCTTTGGTCTACAAGGGTACGTAGACAATACTCTCCCCTCTCGTTGCTATGCATCACAAAGATCTTGCGTGTGAGTAGGAATTTTATTGAAATTACTACGTTCCCCAACGATGGCATCGAGCCTGGTTTTATGAGTTGATGTTATATGCACGAGTAGAACACAAGTGAGTTGTGGGCGATACAAGTCATACCGCCTACCGACATGTCATACTTTGGTTCAGCGGTATTGTGAGATGAAGCGGCCCGGACCGACATTACGCCAGACGCTTACGCGAGACTGGTTTCACTGCTACGAGCACTCGTGCTTAAAGGTGGCTGGCGGGTGTCTGTCTCTCTCACTTTAGTTGAACCGAGTGTGGCTACGCCCGGTCCTTGAGAAGGTTAAACGGAGTCTATTTGACGGAAATATCGTTGTGGTCTTGATGCGTAGGTGAGATTGGTTCTTGCTTAAGCCCGTAGCAGCCACGTAAAATTTGCAACAACAAAGTAGAGGACGTCTAACTTGTTTTTGCAGGGCATGTTGTGATGTGATATGGTCAAGACGTGATGCTATATTTTATTGTATGAGATGATCATGTTTTGTAACCGAAGTTATCGGCAATCGGTCGGAGCCATATGGTTGTCGCTTTATTGTATGAAATGCAACGCATACATAATTGCTTTACTTTATCTCTAAGCGGTAGCGATAGTCGAGAAGCAATAGATGGCGTAAACGACAACGATGCTACGATGGAGATCAAGGTGTCGCGCCGGTGACGATGGTGATCACGACGGTGCCGGAGATGGAGATCACAAGCACGAGATGATGATGGCCATATCATATCACTTATATTGATTGCATGTGATGTTTATCCTTTATGCATCTTATTTTGCTTTGATTGACGGTAGCATTATAAGATGATCTCTCACTAAAATTATCAAGAAGTGTTCTCCCCGAGTATGCACCGTTATGAAAGTTCTTCGTCTTTGAGACACCACGTGATGATCGGGTGTGATAGGCTCTACGTTCAAATACAACGGGTGCAAAACAGTTGCATCGCAGAATACTCGAGTTAAACTTGACGAGCCTAGCATATAACAGATATGGCCTCGGAACACGGAGACCGAAGGTCGAACGTGAATCATATAGTAGATATGATCAACATAGTGATGTTCACCATTGAAACTACTCCATCTCACGTGATGATCGGACATGGTTTAGTTAATTTGGATCACGTAATCACTTAGATGACTAGAGAGATGTCTGTCTAAGTGGGAGTTTTTAATATGATTAATTAAAACTTAAATTTATCATGAACTTAGTACATGATATTATTTTGCTTGTCTATGTTTCTGTAGATAGATGGCTCGTCTTGTTGTTCCGTTGAATTTTAATGCGTTCCTTGAGAAAGCAAAGTTGAAAGATGATGGTAGCAATTACACGGACTGGGTCCGTAACTTGAGGATTATCCTCATTGCTGCATGAAGAATTACGCCCTGGAAGCACCGGCTGGGTGCCAGTGCCTGCCGCAGAGCAACGCCGAAGTTGTGAACATCTGGCGAGCAAAACCGATGACTACTCAATAGTTCGGTGCCATGCTTTACGGCTTAGAACCGGGTCTTCAACGACGTTTTGAACGTCATGGAGCATATGAGATGTTCCAGGAGTTGAAGTTAATATTTCAAGCAAATGCGGATTGAGAGATATGAAGTCTCCAATAAGTTCTATAGCTGCAAAATGGAGGAGAATAGTTACGTCGGTGAACATATACTCAAAATGTCCGGGTATAATAACCACTTGATTCAACTGGGGTTACTCTTAGGATGATAGTGTCATTGATGAAATTCTCCAATCAACGCCACCAAGCTACAAGAGCTTCGTGATGAACTATAATATGCAAGGGATGACCAAAACAATTCCGAGCTCTTCGCAATGCTAAAAAGCAGCGGAGGTAGAAATCAAGAAAGAGCATCAAGTGTTGATGGTCAACAAGACCACTAGTTTCAAGAAAAGGGCAAAGGAAAGAAGAAGGGGAACTTCAAAAGGAACAGCAAGAAAGTTGCTGCTCAAGAGAAGAAACCCAAGTCCGGGCCTAAGCACGAAATCGAGTGTTTTTACCGCAAGCAACCGGACCTTTGGAAGCGGAACTGCCCCAAGTATTTGGCGGATAAGAAGGATGGCAAGGTGATCAAAGGTATATGTGATATACATGTTATTGATGTGTACCTTACTAATACCGCATTAGTACTGGTATTTGATCTCGGTTACATTGCTAATATTTGCAACTCAAAGCAGGAACTACGGATTAGCGAAGATTGGCTAAGGACGAGGTGACGGCGCGCGTGGGAAATGGTTCCAAAGTCGATGTGATCGCGGTCGGCACGCTACCTCTACATCTACCATCGGGATTAGTTTTAGACCTAAATAATTGTTATTTGGTGCGGCGTTGAGCATGAACATTATATCTGGATCTTGTTTAATGCGAGGCGGTTATTCATTTAAGACAGAGAATAATGGTTGTTCTATTTATATGAATAATATCTTTTATGGTCATGCACCCTTGAAGAGTGGTCTATTTTATTAAATCTCGATAGTAGTAATACACATATTCATAGTGTTGAAACCAAAAGATACAGAGTTGATAATGATAATGCAACTTATTTGTGGTACTGCCGTTTGGGTCATATCGGTGTAAAACGCATGAAGAAACTCCATACTGATGGGCTTCTGGAATCACTTGATTATGAATCATTTGGTACTTGCGAACCATGCCTCATGGGCAAGATGACTAAAACGCCGTTCTCCGGAACTATGGAGCGAGCAACTGATTTGTTGGAAATCATACATACCGATGTTTGTGGTCCAATGAATGTTGAGGCCTTGGCGGGTATCGTTATTTTCTCACCTTCACAGATGATTTGAGCAGATATGGGTATATCTACTTAATGAAACACAAATCTGAAACATTTGAAAAGTTCAAAGAATTTCAGAGTGAAGTGGAAAATCATCGTAACAAGAAAATAAAGTTTCTACGATCTGATCGTGGAGGAGAATATTTGAGTTACGAGTTTGGTTTACATTTGAAACAATGTGGAATAGTTTAGCAACTCACGCCACCCGAACACCACAGAGAAATGGTGTGTCCGAACGTCGAATCGTATTTTACTTGATATGGTGCGATCTATGATGTCTCTTCTTGATTTACCGCTATCGCTTTTGGGGATATGCTTTAGAGGCAGACGCATTCACGTTAAATAGGGCACCATCTAAATCCGTTGAGACGACACCATATGAACTGTGGTTTGGCAAGAAACCAAAGTTGTCGTTTCTTAAAGTTTGGGGCTGCGATGCTTATGTAAAGAAACTTCAACCAGATAAGCTCGAACCCAAATCGGAGAAATGTGTCTTCATAGGATACCCAAAGGAGACTGTTGGGTACACCTTCTATCACAGATCTGAAGGCAAGATTTTCGTTGCTAAATTCGGATCCTTTCTAGAGAAGGAGTTTCTCTCGAAAGAAGTGAGTGGGAGGAAAGTAGAACTTGATGAGATAATCAGATTCTGCTCCCTTATTGGAAAGTAGTTCATCACAAGAAACGGTTCTGTGACAACTACACCAATTGGTGAGGAAACTAATGATGTTGATCATGAAACTTGAGATCAAGTTGCTACTGAACTTCAGAGGTCAAGCAGAATAAAATACGCACCCGAGTGGTACGGTAATCCTATTCGAAGTCATGTTACTTGACCATGGCGAACCTACAAACTATGAAGAAGCGATGGTGAGCCCAGATTCCGCGAAATGGCTGGAAGCCATGAAATCTGAGATGGGATCCATGTATGAGAACAAAGTATGGACTTTGGTTGACTTGCCCAATGATCGGCAAGCCATTGAGAATAAATGGATCTTTAAGAAGAAGACCGACGTGATGGTAATATAACTGTCTACAAAGCTCGACTTGTTGCAAAAGGTTTTCGACAAGTTCAAGGGGTTGACTATGATGAGACTTTCTCACCGTAGCGATGCTTAAGTCTGTCCGAATCATGTTAGCAATTGCCGCATTTTATGATTATGAAATTTGGCAAATGGATGTAAAAACTGCATTCTTGAATGGATTTCTGGAAGAAGAGTTGTATATGATGCAACCAGAAGGTTTTGCTGATCCAAAAGGTGCTAACAAAGTGTGCAAGCTCCAATGATCAATTTATGGTGCAGTGCAAGCCTCTCGGAGTTGGAATAAACGTTTTGATAGTGTGATCAAAGCATATGGTTTTATCTGAGACTTTTGGAGAAGCCTTGTATTTACAAGAAAGTGAGTGGGAGCTCAGTAGCATTTACGGTATTATATGTGGACGACATATTATTAATTGGAAATGATATAGAATTTCTGGATAGCATAAAAGGATACTTGAATAAAAGTTTTTCAATGAAAGACCTCGGTGAAGCTGCTTACATATTGGGCATCAAGATCTATAGAGATAGATCAAGACGCTTAATTGGACTTTCACAAAGCACATACCTTGATAAAGTTTTGAAGAAATTCAAAATGGATCGAGCAAAGAAAGGTTTTTTACTGTATTACAAGGTATAAGATTGAGTCGGACTCAATGCCCGACCACATCGGAAGATAGAGAGAAAATGAAAGATGTTCCTATGCTTGACCATAGGCTCTATCATGTATGCAATGCTGTGTACCAGACTGACGTATGCTTAGGCGTAAGCTTGGCAGAAGGTACCAAAGTAATCCAGAGTGGATCATCGGACAGCGGTCAAGAACATCCTGAAATACGAAAAGGACTAAGGATATGTTTCTCGTATATGGAGGTGACAAAGAGCTAGTCGTAAATGGTTACGTCGATGCAAGCTTTGACAGCGATCCGGACGATTCTAAATCGCAAACCGGATACGTGTTTTTGTTAAGCGGTGGAGCTGTCGGTTGGTGCAGTTCTAAACAAAGCGTCGTGGCGGGATCTACATGTGAAGCGGAGTACATAGCTGCTTCGAAGCAAAGAAATGAAGGAGTCCGGATGAAAGAGTTCATTTCCGATCTAGGTGTCATACTTAGTGCATCGGGACCAATGAAGATCTTACGTGACAATCTTTGGTGCAATTGCCTTGGCAAAGGAATCCAGATTTCACAAGAGGACCAAGCATATCAAAAGACGCTTCAACTCCATTCGGGACCAAGTCCAAGTGGGAGACATAGAGATTTGCAAAATACATACGGATCTGAATGTTGCAGACCCATTGACTAAGCCTCTTCCACGAGCAAAACATGATCGGCACCAAGACTCCATGGGTGTTAGAATCATTCTTGTGTAATCTAGATTATTGACTCTAGTGCAAGTGGGAGACTGAAGGAAATATGCCCTAGAGGCAATAATAAAGTTATTATTTATTTCCTTATATCATGATAAATGTTTATTATTCATGCTAGAATTGTATTAACTTAGGAAACATAATACATGTGTGAATACATAGACAAACAGATAGTCACTAGTAAGCCTCTACTAGACTAGCTCATTAATCAAAGATGGTTATGTTTCCTAACCATAGACATGTGTTGTCATTTGATTAATGGGATCACCTCATTAGAAGAATGATGTGATTGACATGACTCATTCCGTTAGCTTAGCACTTGATCGTTTAGTATATTGCTATTGCTTTCTTCATGACTTATACATGTTCCTATAACTATGAGATTATGCAACTCCGTTTACGGAGGAACACTTTGGGTACTACCAAACGTCACAACGTAATCGGGTGATTATAAAGGAGTACTACAGGTGTCTCCAAAGGTACTTGTTGGGTTGGCGTATTTCGAGATTAGGTTTTGTCACTCCGATTGTCGGAGAGGTATCTCTGGGCCTTCTCGGTAATACACATCACATAAGCCTTGCAAGCATTACAACTAATGAGTTAGTTGTGAGATGATGTATTACGGAACGAGTAAAGAGACTTACGATGAACGAGATTGAACTAGGTATTGGATACCGACGATCGAATCTCGGTAAGTAACATACCGATGACAAAGGGAACAACGTATGTTGTTATGCGGTCCGACCGATAAAGATCTTCGTGAAAATGTAGGAACCAATATGGGCATCCAGGTCCCGCTATTGGTTATTGACCGGAGATGTGTCTCGGTCATGTCTACATTGTTCTCGAACCGTAGGGTCCGCACGCTTAAGGTTTCGATGGCGGTTATATTATGAGTTTGTGTATTTTGATGTACCAAGGAGTTCGGAGTCCCGGATGTGATCACGGACATGACGAGGAGTCTCGAAATGATCGAGACATAAAGATTGATATATTGACGGCTATATTCGGACAGGAAAGGTTCCGGAAGTTTGGAGAAAGACGGAGTCTTGGGAGGGGTTAACGGAACCCCGGGAAGTAATGGGCCTTATTGGGCCAAGAGGGGAGAGAGAGGCTGCGCCAGGAGGTGGCGCGCCCCATGGGAGTCCGGTGGACAAGGAGGCGCGGCCCCTTTCCCTTTCCCTCTCCTCTCCCTCTCTTTCCTTCCCCTTCCTCCTTCCTAGTTGGACTAGGAAAGGGAGTCCTACTCCCACTAGGAGGAGGACTCCCTCCCTTGGCGCACCTCCTAGGGCCGGCCGCCTCCCCTTGCTCCTTTATATCACGGGGCGGGGGCACCCTAGAACACACAAGTTGATCCTTGAGATCGTTCCTTAGCCGTGTGCGGTGCCCCTCCACCATATTCCACCTCGGTCATATCATAGCGGTGCTTAGGCGAAGCCTGCGTCGATAGAACATCAAGATCGTCACCACGCCTGCGTCGATTTTGACGGAACTCCCTCTCCCCGAGCTTTCTTTGGATCGGAGCCCGAGGAGCGTCATCGAAATTGAACGTGTGCCAAGAACTTCGAGGCGCCGAGTAACGGTTGGGATCGGCCGGATCGCGAGGAGAACGTCTGACTACTTCCTCTACGTTGTGATCGACTCGGAGGCGCCGGAGTAACGGCGCTGGGATCGGCTGGATCGCGAGGAGAACGTACGACTACTTCCTCTACGTTGTGATCGCTTCCGCTTTGGTCTACAAGGGTACGTAGACAATACTCTCCCCTCTCGTTGCTATGCATCACCATGATCTTGCGTGTGCGTAGGAATTTTTTTGAAATTACTACGTTCCCCAACACCCACAACTTTGAAGCTGATAGATTAGCGCCAGGTGATCTATGGATCTGGATGTAAATTTTATTATTTCTAGCATTTGTTGTACTGTCACGATTGAAGATGAATAAATCAAAAGTTTTCTCGCAAAGAGATTACGGTAGTAAAAGTTGCATGATCATGTATCCGCACCTCTTAATATCATTGAATAAAGTTGCATGATCCCTAAAAAACAACTACAGTAATAAAAGTTGTATGCATAAATGTATTTTTATTTTATTGTTTACAAAATCAGGCGGCCCTATGGCCTACGCGCAAAAAACAAATCCCCCATTGCCCAGGATCCTCTCTCCCTTAGGTTCCACATTAATTTAGTTTTTTAAGAGAATTTAGCATTTCAATTCAATTCAAAGGTGGCCAAAGATCCAGGCAAATTTTTTTGCCCAAGAAGTAACCGCAGAAAATCTGGGATTAACCCCAAAAAAATTACACAGGGAAAAATATCAGAACCAACAGCTGGTCACAAAACAACGAAAGACAGCAAATGACCAGAAGACCATAACCCGAGATAACATGACAACTCAGAACAGCCGAACAATACACTATGTGGATCCTAAAGTTTCCTCTCTTCGTTGGTTCAGTGTTCTGTGTGTTTATGATGTGGTATGTCGCTCCACGAAGAAATCCACAAAAATTAGGGCTCATGAAGCAAACGAAGCAATTGCATCCATCTCTTCTTGCAGCAGCAGCGCTTCGATGAAGACGTCCAGGCTCTCTCCCTCCATGACGTCCACTATGGAGTGGTGCGTGACCCCGACACGGTGGTCGGTGACACGCCCTTGTGGGAAGTTGTATGTTCTGATGCGCTCAGACCTGTCACCACTTCCAATCTACAACAAGGTCAGGGCTTAGTGATCCCATCATTGCGTTGATATATGGGAAGCTAACAAATAGTGAGATACCTGCTCTGATCGGAGCTTCGACCGGTCTGTATGGAGTCTATGCCTTTCCAATTCATATAGTCTTGCCCGGAGAACTTTGAGAGCCTTGGCCTTGTTCTACAGAGATATAAAATTAATGGAGCAGACTCATTTATCAACACATAATAATGGACATGAGATGTACAAACAGTTCATTGGGAGTGAAGCAATCTTTTTAAGTTTATGCTAATGACATCAATGCTATGAATGGACAAGCCAAAAAAGATGGGCCACACAAGTATGCGTTTTCCGACTTAAAAGGGAAACCTATGGCAAAAGCAGCAGATTAGTGTGTGTGTTTTCCAACCTGATGCTGTGATCTCTCATCTTGTATTGCAACCACTGTTCCAGTTGGAAGATGAGTTATCCTAACAGCACTATCAGTCGTATTGACAGACTGGCCTCCGGAGCCACCTGATCTGTAGGTATCAATTCTCAAGTCCTCGTTACGCAGTTGGACATCAACCTGCACTTGCAGAAGCCATTTTTAGAACTACTAGTCATGCCACAAATTGCAGAGATGAAAAGGAAGGACTTGAGAAGAAAAAGAGTCTATCAAAATAATGGCTATAGCCAATTCCAACCTCATCAGCTTGAGGAAGAACAGCGACTGATACAGCACTAGTGTGCACACGCCCAGATTTCTCAGTTACTGGAACTCGCTGCCATGAATTGGGTTTAGTCAAATAACTGAAAGGATGAGGAGACCAATGTGATGGATAACAGAAAATGGCTTGTTATCAACTTTTCATACCTGAACCCTATGAATACCACTCTCAAATTTAAGTTTCCCGTATACCCCAGGACCTGAAATGGTCCCACTAGCTTCCTATGTATCGAAGAAAAACGCAAGTTAGAACTTCAGAGAGATTCCGTATGTACAAGACCATGGAGATATTTATGCTGTAGCGATAAACCATGTGCACATTCACAACAGGGAATTGCCCACAAAGTTGTACCTTGTATCCTTTTACAGCAGACTCCATTATGTCAATAGTATCAAATTTCCACCCATTATTTTGGGAATACTTCTCATACCTATAACATAGAAGAATCAAGTTAGTTAATAAGACAGACCAAGGGTCACAACAGACATTTGATCCGGCGAAACATGAACATCCACCCGACATTTTGAATATATCCATAGCAAACAAAGAAGCTTCTTCTCCTCCAGTTCCTGCAACAGTATATCATCATCAACCACTACCGGCCTGATGAAAATGAACAAACACAAGCAGGCAACTAAAAGGACGGATTATATTGATGGGGAGGGCAGGGTCTGTCTTACCTGCTCGCACCTCCAATATACAGTCCCTCTCATCAGCTTCATCTTTCGGAAGCAAAGTTCTGAATAACTCATGCTGAAGTCGTTTCTCCTCCTCAACAGCCTCAAGGAGCTCCTCGGCTGCCATTTCACGCATGTCTTTCTCTTCAACGGAGTTTGTCACCAAGGATGTCAATCCCTCAATTTCCTACTAACAATGAACAGACTGCTCACAACCTTTCATACTGTAAGCCAGACAATATACAACGTGATGGGATCTTCACCTTCTGCTTTGACCGTAGCTCCTTGATCAATTCAATTGTGCCCTCCAGCTTGTGGAACTCCTTGTTAGCCCTCGAGTATTCCTCCGGTGAGGCATCCGGCTGACTTCATTAACACCACAACCAAATCAAACCAAAGATAATCGCAGTATGGCTGTGTTGGTTCGTACACAAGGATCAAGAACAACTCTATTCTTGTTTTGACACCTTACCACCTTAGGAACAGACAGAAGTGTACAAGAGGCATAAAGAGGAGGTCTTCCATCCGAAATTACCTGGTTGATTTGCTCCTGGAGGTATGCACTCTTCTGCTCTATCAATTTCATTCTCTGCTCCATGATCTGTACCAGGTTTGCAGGCAGCTGGTGGCTCATGTCTGTACAAAATTGGGGGAAAACAAAATTAGTGCTCGAATCAAATAAATGAGATCAACTACTGGACTTCTCTCCCCCTCCTCGAGCCAGAAAGGTTTCTCCTCTTGGAGCGGCGGAAATGTCAAAAGAGAGACCTAAAAATAAAATACGCAAATCCCTAGTGGATACACGGCACAGTTCTACTATCGCACACAAACCCCAAGCTAAAGGGGGCGGAGGAAGCGGAGATAGATCATAGATGGAGCAAGGAGAGACGCGGGAGGTGCTCACCGGCGGTGGAGTAGAGGCGGGGAGTGTAAGGGCATCTCCACGCCGCAGTAGGAGGTGCAGCGGCGGCGACGGCGGGATGAGGGAACTGGCGGACCCGCCGGAGCGCGGCGAAGGCGACGGCGCCGCACCGCCGTATTTGGTGCTGCATCGAGGTGGCTGGGAACCTAATGCTGCCTGCCTTTCTTTCTCGCCCTTTTCCGGGGGTTTAGACTTATAATTCCGTCTTCTACATGGCGTTTACGTAGTTTGTGTGATCTCTTTCGATGCCGCTTTCAAAACATTCTCCTCATTTCTTTCGGGACTAATAATTTGATGACTTTATTTATTTTGTGACTAATAATTTGACCTTGTTAATCAAAAGGAGATATTGCATCATACCGAAGGAAACGAAACAAGACCATCCAAACTTTAAAATTACAGCAATGTATAATTCACTGTCTGTCAATTAAATCTTGATGTTCTCCGACACCTCGTTAAAGAATCCGCATAAAACTATACATGCATAAAAAAACAACTTTAGTTCAATTGTCATAATAATCGCTGGTATAATGATTTTGACCGAAAATGCCACTATTGTAGAGTCGCCATATGCCTCTCTGCTTGCATAAATTTTGAAGCACGCTTTAAATTGAGTCCACGAGCCTTCATATTTAGAGGCGGGAGCGTCAATATGGAGTGACCTCCATCTCGAACCACTCACACGGGAGAGTTACAGCTCGGCATCTTCCTCTTGTGGGCAGCCCAGTCAACGATACATCCGCTTGTACAACAACCGCTTTTCACCCCTGTCAATGCCGCAACCATTTTTCCGTTGTAAGCCAATTAATGGTCACCGTCGCGTTTCACATTCGTTTCCCCCACCAGCAAGTGGCAAATCCACCCCCGTTTCCCGCTGGAGCGCGCCCATTCGCGTGTATACAAATCCTCATCATTCCCATCGTTGGCGCTGTTAGGGAAATATGCAACATAGTATTATCAGGAGGCAAACGCCATCATATATACATGTACAGGGGAGGCCAAAGGCCAGAATGCAAAAGGCCAAAGGCCACCATAAATATAACTCTAACACCCCCCTCAAACTCATGGTGGATCCACAACACTGAGTTTGGAGAGATAAAATATATGTTGCGCTCTAGTCTGGGCCTTCGTAAAGAAGTCCGCCAGCTGTAACTCGGAAGACTCTACAATAAAAAAGAAGAGCAATAACATGGTCCTGCACACCAGCGCGCACAAAGAAAGCATCAACACCAATATGCTTGGTAAGCTCATGCTTCACTGGGTCCCGCGCAATACTGATAGCACCTGTCTTTGTCGACAAGAGTGTAGTAGGTGCGATAATGATAACACCAAAATCCTCAAGTAACCGGTAGTAACCAAGTCACCTCTGGCGTGAGAAGAGCCATAGCTCGCAACTCGGCCTCTTCACTCGAACGGAAGCTGCGATCTGTTTCTTCGTTTTCCGAGCAATGAGAGAACCACCAAGAAAGACACGATGGCGAAAGTGAACGACAATCCGAAGGATCACTAGCCCAGGTAGCATCCGAATAGGCCTGGAGCTGTAACGAGCTAGAACGATGAAAGAAGATACGGTGAGAGATCGTGCCACGAAGACATCGTAGAACACGAAGAAGGTGACTATAGTAAACCGAAGTGGGAGAAGAAACAAACTGACTCAGGATATGGACAGGATAGGAGATATCCGGACGAGTGACAGCGAGATAGACAAGACTCCCAACAAGATGACGATAACGAGTCGGATCGTACAAGGGCTCACCATCAGTAGCACGAAGGTGAACATTAAGCTCCATCGGAGTCTCAACAATGCGCTCATCACTTTTCTTGGGAAATAAAAAAGCCATCAGAGGTGGAGGAAATCTCAATCCCAAGAAAGTAACGAAGTGGACCAAGATCAGACATAGAAAACTGCTCACTGAGACGAGCCTTGACAAAGGCAATGTACTCAAGATCATCGCTGGTGATGATCATGTCATCAACATATAGAAGAAGAAGAGTGCGACCACGAGCAGAAAGGTGGACAAAAAGCGATGGATCATGAACACTGGGTGAAAAACCAGCTGCAGTGACAACCGAGGCAAAACGCTCAAACCAGGCGCAAGGGGCTTACTTAAGGCCATAGAGAGAGCGACGAAGACGACAAACCATGCCATCAGGAACTGAATACCCAGGTGGTGGCTGCATATAAACTTCCTCACGCAACTCACCATTAAGGAAAGCATTCTTAACGTCAAGCTGAGACACGGACCAGTGGCGAACAGAGGCCACGGCGAGAAGTGTGCGAACAGTGGTCATATGGGCCACAGGAGCAAAGATCTCATCATAATCACGACCATACTCTTGCTAAAAGCCACGAGCCACAAGACGAGCTTTATAATGCTCAAGAGAACCATCAGAGCGAGTCTTAATCTTATAGACCCACTTACAAGTGATGGGGCGAACACGGGGAGGAAGAGAAACCAGATCCCACGTGCCGGTGCGTTCAAGGGCAGCAATCTCCTCTGCCATGGCAAACTGCCATTCAGGATGAACAATAGCATCTCGATAAGAAGTCGGCTCAACAACGGTCGAAAGACCATAGCGAGAAGGAGAATATCAATCAGGGGGTGGACAAGGCCGAGAACGAAGACCATAAGTCGGCTGAGAGGAGGAAGATGACACATCAGAAGTAGAGGGCACATCAGTAGACTCATCCACAACACGTCGACGACGAGTATAATGGGAAGGAAAGGAGGGGAGAGGTGGAATCACTGGAGGTGGAGACGGGGAATGTATCAGTGATGAAGGTGGAGAAGAGGAAGGTATCGGTGATGAAGGTGGTGAGTCATGCGATGAGGGAGGAGAAGAAACCATGGGAGAGGACTGCGTCGGATCTGCAATAGCGGGACGAGGAGTAGGAATACTACTGGGCACAAAGGGAGGTGTATCCGGAAAAGTAAGAAAAGAGATGTCCTCCGTGGAAAAGGCCGAGGAGGATGGACGAGGGTAGTAGGGACGAGACTCATCAAAGGTGACATCCCGGGAAATACGCATCCGGCGACCGACGGGATCCCAACACCGATAGCCCTTATGCTCATCACTGTATCCGAGAAAAACACACTCAACAGATTGAGCGGCCAGTTTGGTGCGTTCATGAGGGGCAAGAAAAACATAACAGACACAACCAAACGAGTGAAGCACCGAATAATTAGGAGAACGAACAGAAAGATGCTCAAGAGGAATACCACCTTGTAGAGCAGCAAATGGCTGAATGTTGATGAGATAGGTGGAAGTGGTAATAGCCTCAGCCCAGAAGTGAGGCGGGAGAGAGGCATCGATCATCATTGCACGTGTCGTCTCAAGAAGGTGACGATGCTTGCGCTCAGCCACACCATTCTGAGCATGAGCACCAGGACAAGAGAACTGAGCAAGAGTACCCTGCTCAGCAAGGAATCCTCGCAGCGCATGGGAGATATACTCACCTGCCGAATCTGCGCGAAAAACACGAATAGGAGTAGAAACTGAGTATGAACCATGACAGCAATTTTTTTGTATATAAATAAGACTTCACTACGAGAAGACATGAAATAGATCCAAGTGTACCGAGAAAAATCATCTATAAAGATAATATAGTAGCGATGACCCCCTTTCGAAGCGAAGGGAGCCGGACCCCAAACATTAGAGTGAACGAGATCAAAAGGGCGCTCGGACACTGACTCACTATGAGGATAAGGTAGCTGAATCTGCTTACCAAGCCTACAACCCAGACAATCCAACGAAGCGTTACTGGCGACAGACCCCAGAACACCACGATGAACCAAAGACTAGAGACGAGAACCACATAAATGGTCAAGACGATGATGCCACTGCTGAAAAGAGCTGGTAGATGCAGCAACAGCGGCGGTGGCAACGGAGGGAAGACGAAGCCAGTCAAGCTCCCAGAGACCATCAGAGCGTCGAGGGCCAGCACCAAGCAAAGCGCCCGTGCAACGATCCTGAACAGAACAGGAATCAAAGTCGAGAATGACCCTACAACTAGAGTCAACAATCTGACCACCAGATATGAGCTGTATAGTAAGTCGAGGAACATGAGCGACAGAAGGAACATGAAATGAAGAAGTGTTAAGAGTGCCTCGACTAGCTACAGGGAGGGGAGTGCCATCAGCTGTAAGAACACGAATAGGAGACTCGACGGGTCGAAAGGAGGTCAAAGTAGAAGAATCATAAGTCAGATGAAAAGATGCTCCGGTATCAAGAATCCATGGGGATGTACCTGAATGAGTAGAAGGTGGTTTCTCAATGCGGAAGAGTCGATCCACAGAACCTGCAGAACCGATCGGTGAAGACTCAAGCGACAAGTCGACTTGAGCTGCACAATTTCGCGCGCAGACAGGGACACAGCGAAAGAGGTCGAGGTAGGAACACCAGCCGCTTGTAGAGTCGACCGAGAGTAGCGAGTCGATGTAGAGCGACCACCGCCGCCCGCGGGAGCTGCGAGAGGAGTCAGCATAGAGCGATCACCGCGGCGCGCAGAAGCTGCAAGAGTCCACGAAGAGCAGCCACCACGACGTGTAAAAGCCGCAAAGGGAGTCGACAAAGAGCGAGTCGACGTAGAGTCGCATATGGAAACCACTGGGGGGGTCGACATAGAACGGTCATTGCCGCGCGCAGAAGCCGCGTGAGGAGTCACCATAGAGCGGTAACCTTCTCGCCTGAAAACCGATGAAGCAGGCGGACAAGCACCAAGTACCGACGGAAGGCACATGCGTGAAACGGGATCAGTGTAGGGAACACCAATCACCGGAGAGTGAGGAGAGACTATGCCCGATGACAACATGATGTCTTTCTCTCTCCTTTTTTCCTTTTTTTATCTCTCTCGCTCTTTTTTTACTCACGAGCTAAGGAACCGATCGGTCAACTCCCGATGGAATCGACCTAGCGAGGAAGCAGACATGCTCGGGGGCTCGGGGCGACCAATGCCACACAAGGGGCCACGGCAGGAAACGCCACACAAGGGTGGCCCGGCGGGGCGGCAGCGGCCAGACGAGGGCCACGACCAGGAGGAGTCGCGGCGGGAGGACGAGGGAGCCGCCGGATCGATGGCGGGGGCGGACGGGCGGCAGCGGCGACAGGCGGGCGGGGTCGGTCGGCAGAGAGCAGCGGGACCTGTGAGAGTCGGCCTCCGGCGGCAGCGGCTAGACCAGGGAGAGCCGAAGGCCGACGCACGGCGGCCTGACCTTGAGGGGCTGTCAGAGACGAGGCAGCGAAGGCGGCAGCCCGAACCAAATCCCGGCGGAGGACGGAAGTGGAAGCTGGCGGCAAACAGCTGAAGGTGGCACGGCGGCCAAAACAGGTCGGTAGTGGGCGTCTCGATCTGGGATGCTCGGAACCAGCGGCCGGAACCGACGAGGAACGGCGGCTGGGCGCGAAAACAGCGACCTCCTTTGTCTGATCGAGATCGATCTCGCACAGACGGGGACCGGGGAACGATGGCCAGGCAGAATAGAGCAGCGCAGCAAAGGAAACTGCACGCACCAGAGCCAACAACCAAGCAGAGGCAGGAGATGATTTGGAGCAGCGCGACCGGGAAAGGATGATCGCGGTGGTGTGATTGGATCGAGCACGAGTTGCAGCGTGCGAAAAAAAGAACCTAAAGCTCTATTACCATGTTAGGGAAATATGCAACATAGTATTACTAGGAGGCAAACGCCATCATATATACATGTACAGGGGAGGCCAAAGGCCACCATAAATATAACTCTAACAAGCGCCACCACACCCGCCTTATCTTTCCTCATCGTTGTAGCTGCCACACTCACCCTCATCAACCATGTCAGTGTGGCCACCCCATCCCCGCGGATATTTCATTGCGAGACTGAAGAGGTGAGAGGGCGTGAGACTACTCCGAGTAGGTTGAGGACAAAGCGCATCATAAGGGCATAAGGCTGGATCAGCTGGCGGTCGCTCCTAGCCTACTTCGACCGCATCTCAATGGCCGCATGTGCAGAAAAATGGAAGTTGCTCTCACGCCAGCCTTATCCTGCATCCGGGATGCAGGCATTTGTCTAGTACGTGATTGTGGAAGTTGCGGCAGCCGAAGCCCTCCCCGGCCTACGAGGTCATTTCAAGAGAAGGGCGAGCCCGTAATTCAATTAGTAGAGAACCATAGTTCTAAAATTGTTCAAATCATAGTTGTTATCTTTTTTAAAATCCATTTTGTAAATCCATAATGAACTCCTAGTATGGAAATTTTCCCATTATTGAGTTGGGCAACGAAGATATCTTCTATCCACTGATAAACGAATCCCATACGGGACATTTTTTATGGAGCACACTTTATGTTGATTCAGAGTTTGCGTGTTGCCTCTCCAGCCTTCAAATGCATATGAAGCACATTTTATATGCATTATGACGGTCGTAAATATGACGACTCTGTTAGAGTTACCTCGAAGGCTTTGAAAAGCCGCATCAGTTATCCATCACAAAGGTTGAGAATTTTAGACTATTGAACGCGGCATGGTTGGTGATACACCTCTTGCAATGATGAGGACAACACAACCATGAATACAGCCACAAAAATTTCTTCTTCGACTATAGTTGATCAGGACATGATGGTCAAGTAATGAGACGGACTTTGGTTGTGTTGTCGTCTCCAACATCACTTTGGATTCAAGAGAAACTAGTTTAAAATTTGACAACTACAAATGTTAACATTTATCATCAATTTGCAAGCAGAAGCACCAAAATAAGCACATGAGCTTGCGAGCAACACCATGGCAAATTTGAGAAACTGTCAGTGTATGATCCTAACATATACCTCGGCAAAGCTGAAAGTTCAGTATTAAAGGCATATATAAGAATGATCGTTATGGCCAACCAAAGCATACAGATTATACACCATCTCTGAAGAACATAGAAAGATCGCTATGGTTATTCCTAGTTCAAGAACGTAGAAAGATCGTTGTGGTGATAAAGGCCAGATGAGAAATAGATCTGCTCGTGCACCAGTTTTCCCCTCCAAGGACTGTCTAAGGATGATCTCCTGGTGCACCAGTTTTACCCTCCCCCTGAACCAGCTTATGGTATCTGTCAAAGCGGCTACTTGTAGTGCCAAGGCGGTGGGCCCTCTCAGCAAGATCTGGGTGCTAGTTGACGACGTGCCAGTTGGGCTGCAATCTGTGGAGTTCATGATGGCGTTTGGTAAGCTCATTGGCAAGCCCGTGGAAGTGGATTCGGAATCTTTGGGAAAGGTTGGCCTGGTTCGTCTCAATGTTTGGTGCATCGACCCCGTCTGTGTTCATGGTTCTGTTGATGTCTTTCCTTCTCCTGAGGGTGTGCGACTTCGGGTTCGGGTGGAGGGTGCTGAACCTCGTGGTCCACCTCCGCCTCCTCCTTCCAAGCCTTCGGATCATGATGACATGCAGGGGGATGGTTCGGCTGGGGGGCATAACCCAAGTGGAGGTACTGATCCGCGTTCTACGCAATCTTAATGGGACAAGTTGGATCCGGATGAACGCGAGCTGCTAAGGATAATGCCCCTGCTCCAAACCCTCAGAAGGAGGACTTGGCTCCCCGTGACGCTGCTGGTGGTAAGGGGACCCCCCCTTCTCTGGTGTTTGCTCCAATGTGCCTACTCGCCCGCAGTCTCCGTCCTTCTCTGGGATCGAGGATCTTCCCGCTTCTCCCATGCACTCCACCGAGCCCTCAACTAAGAAGAAGAAGTCTTCGGTCCGGAAATTCTCGGCTAAGAGTCGGGTCTCCTCTACTTCCAAGCTTTCGGTGGCGGGTCTGGCCCGTCATCTGGACAAGGATCTGGGCTCCGCCTCGGGGTCTGGCCCCGGGCCGGCGTCGCTGGTCCGGTGCTCCCCTATGCTCCAATCTCCGGCGTCCACGGCGCGGAATTGTCGGCACGTGCGCGATTCTGGCGTTTCGGTGGCGGTGCGGCCGGAACGGCGTGCCGCGGCCAGGGATCTCCCTCCTACAGGTTCGTCTACCCAACCATCTCTTCCTGTCTCTCCTGTTCGCCTTGTTTTACCAGCTCTATCAGATGATCATATTTTGCATATCATGTCTGATATTGGGGTGGCTGCTATACCGGGGATGGGCTCTCCTTCTCATCTTCTCTCTTTCATTAGGGCCAACGAGGCAGCCCAGGCTACTATTGCTAAGGCCGTGGAGGCCATGAAGGGTGCTGGTCCTGCTAGTGCTCAGGGCCAGGCCGGGGGGTTCGAGGCGACAAATGGTTGTGGCCAGTCGTCTGCCCCCCCCGACCCTTGTTAAGGTTGGGCGTCCCAAGCGATCTAAGCCTTGTGTGGCTCCGTGCAGATCGAGTCTTTGCATTAAAAACCTTTCGTTCAAATGAGAGCTTTATTCTGGAATATTCATGGTTTCGGTGCTAGGGGGCGCCGGGACCAGATTCATGACTTGGTTTGTGGTGAACATATTGACATCTTAGGGTTGGTCGAAACGTTTAAGGAATCCTTTTCCCCTTCTGAACTCTCTGCGATAGCTGGGATGGATAGGTTTGACTGGCATTCTCTCCCTGCTTCCAGCCATTCTGGGGATATGCTACGTCTCGAGCTTGCGTTGGATTTCCCCGAAGAGGAGAGGATGATGCAGCACAGTAGCGTAAGTATTTCCCTCAGTTTTTGAGAACCAAGGTGTCAATCCAGTAGGAGACTACGCGCAAGTCCCTCGTACCTGCACAAAACGATAGCTACTCGCAACCAACGCTTAGGGGTTGTCAATCCCTTCACGGTCACTTACGAGTGAGAGATCTGATAGAGATAATATTTTTGGTATTTTTGGTATAAAGATGCAAAGTAAAAAGTAAAAGCAAAGCAAATAAATAAAGTGATGGAGATTGATATGATGAGAATAGACCCGGGGGCCATAGGTTTCACTAGTGGCTCCTCTCAAGAGCATAAGTATTCTACGGTGGGTGAACAAATTACTGTTGAGCAATTGACAGAATTAAGCATAGTTATGATGTTATCCAGGCAATGATCATGTATATAGGCATCACGTCCGAGACAAGTAGACCGACTCCTGCCTGCATCTACTACTATTACTCCACTCATCGACCGCTATCCAGCATGCATCTAGAGTATTAAGTTCTTGAAAAACAGGGTAACGCTTTAAGCAAGATGACATGTTGTAGAGGAATAAATTCATGCAATATGATAAATACCCCATCTTGTTATCCTCGATGGCAACAATACAATATGTGCCTTGCAACCCCTTCTGTCACTAGGTAAGGACACCGCAAGATTGAACCCAAAGCTAAGCACTTCTCCCATTGCAAGAACTACCAATCTAGTTGGCCAAACCAAGCGGATAATTCAAGAGACTTGCAAAGATAACTTAATCATACATAAAAGAATTCAGAGAAGAATCAAATATTTTCCATAGATAAGCTGGATCAAAAACCCAAAATTCATCGGTCTCAACAAACACACCGCAAAAAGAAGATTACATCGAATAGATCTCCACGAGAGAGAGGGAGAACATTGTATTGAGATCCAAAAAGAGAGAAGAAGCCATCTAGCTACTAGCTATGGACCCGAAGGTCCGGGGTAAACTACTCACACTTCATCGGAGGGGCTATGGTGTTGATGTAGAAGCCCTCTGTGGTAGATGCCCCCTTCGCCGGAGCTCCGGAACAGGCCCCAAGATGGGATCTCGTGGATACAGGAAGGTACGGCGGTGGAATTAGGTTTTTGGCTCCATCCCCGATCTGTTGGGGGTACGTAGGTAGATATAGGAGGAAGGAGTACGTCGGTGGAGCGTCGGGGCCCACGAGGCGGGCGCGCCAGGGGAGGGCACGCCCACCCTCGTGACCGCCTCGGGCACTCCTTGGAGTAGGGTCCAAGTCTCTGGATCACGTTCGGTGAGAAAATCACGTTGAAGGTTTCATTCTGTTTGGACTCCGTTTGATATTACATTTCTTCGAAACACTGAAATAGGCAAAAAACAGCAATTCTGGGCTGGGCCTCCGGTTAATAGGTTAGTCCGAAAAATAATATAAAAGTGGAAAATAAAGCCCATTATAGTCCAAAACAATAGATAAAGTAGCAGGGAGCAATAAAAAATTATAGATACGTTGGAGAGGTATCAGGGTATCTTGATCGGGTCCAAACGGGACGTTTTTGATTTCATTGCTTTTGATCATGACATCTTTTGGGCTAGTTGTGTGGTTCATCATCGACAGTTGAACACTTTGTGGGAATTTATGGTGGTATACGGCCTTGCGGATCACTCGCTTGCTCCTCTTTTTTTGGATGAACTTTCGATTAAGTTTGATGCTTGTAATATTCCTCTTTTAATTGGGGGCGATTTCAATTTGTTACATTCTGCGGTTGACAAGAACAACCCTAATTTCTCTTGGCCTCTTGCCAATGCTTTTAATGATTTCATTAGTAATTGCACGCTTCATGAGCTCCGTAGGGTGGGGGCGATTCACCTGGTCTAACCATCAATCCTCGCCTGTCCGGTCGGTGCTAGACAGAGTTTTTGTTTCTGATCAATGGGATTCGCTGTTTCCCCGCGCGCTACTGAAGGCCAGGCCTGCGGTGGGCTCTGATCATGCATGTTCCCCTGATCCTGGATGCCGGTATCCTTTCACTTGTCTCTCCCTTCCGTTTCCAGTTTGATTCGTCTTGGCTTGTTGTTGAGGGTTTTTGTGACATGATGGTTTCTAAGATTACTAATCTTCTAGCTTCTCCTCATCGCTCCTTTGGTCCCATGGATGATTGGCACAAGTTGTCTTATGAGCTTCGTAAATTCTTGAGGGGGTGGTCTCGAAATAGGACGGCCGAGCTGCGTAGAGACAAAGAGTCCCTTGAATCTCAAATCCGGGATTTGGACCAATCTGCTGACACATCTGGGCTCTCCGCCTCTCAGTGGGTCACTGCTACGCCTTGAGCTTGCGTTGGTTTTCCCCAAAGAGGAGAGGATGATGCAGCAGAGTAGCTAAGTATTTCCCTCGGTTTTTGAGAACCAAGGTATCAATCCAGTAGGAGGCCACGCGCAAGTCCCTCGTACCTACACAAAGCAAATAACTCCTTGCAACCAACGCGAATAGGGGTTGTCAAGCCCTTCACGGTCACTTACGAGAGTGAGATCTGATAGAGATGATAGATAATATTTTTGGTATTTTTGGTATAAAGATGCAAAGTAAAATAAAAGGCAAAGTAAAAAAAGCAAAGCAATAATAAAGCGTAGGAAGATTAATATGATGAGAATAGACCCAGGGGCCATAGATTTCACTAGTGGCTTCTCTCAAGAGCATAAGTATTCTACGGTGGGTGAACGAATTACTGTTGAGCAATTGATAGAATTGAGCATAGTTATGAGAATATCTAGGTATGATCATGTATATATGCATCACGTCTGAGACAAGTAGACCGACTCCTGCCTACATCTACTACTATTACTCCACTCAGCGACTGCTATCCAACATGCATCTAGAGTATTAAGTTAAAGAAAACAGAGTAACGCCTTAAGCAAGATGACATGATGTAGAGGAATAAATTCATGCAATATGATAAATACCCCATCTTGTTATCCTCGATGGCAACAATACAATACGTGCCTTGCAACCCTTTACATCCTTTGGGTAAGGACACCACAAGATTGAACCCAAAGCTAAGCACTTCTCCCATTGCAAGAACTACCAATCTAGTTGGCCAAACCAAGCGGATAATTCAAGAGACTTGCAAAGATAACCAATCATACATAAAATAATTCAGAAAAGATTCAAATATTGCTCATAGATAATCTTGATCATAAACCCACAATTCATCGGTCTCAACAAACACACCGCATAAAAAGAAGATTACATCGAATAGATCTCCACGAGAGGGGAGAACATTGTATTGAGATCCAAAAAGAGAGAAGAAGCCATATAGCTACTAACTATGGACCCGAAGGTCTGAAGTAAACTACTCACACTTCATCGGAGAGGCTATGATGATGATGTAGAAGCCCTTCGTGGTGGATTCCCTTTCCGGTGGAGCTACAGAACAGGCCCCAAGATGGGATCTCGTGGATACAGGAAGTTGCGGCGGTGGAATTAGGTTTTTGGTTCCGTATCTGATCTGTTGAGGGTACGTAGGTATATATAGGAGGAAGGAGTACGTCGGTGGAGCTTCGGGGGGCCCACGAGGCGGGCGCGCCTAGGGGGGCGCCCTACACCCTAGTGGCCGCCTCCTCCTTTCTTGGCCGAGGGTCCAAGTCTCACGGATCTTATCGATGAGAAAATCACGTTCCCGAAGGTTTCATTCCGTTTGGACTCCGTTTGATATTCCGCTTTCTTGAAATCTGAAATAGGCAAAAACAACAATTACAGGTTGGGCCTCCGGTTAATAGGTTAGTCCCAAAAGTAATACAAAAGTGGAAAATAAAGCCCAATATGGTCCAAAACAGTAGATAATATAGCGTGGAGCAATAAAAAAATTATAGATACGTTGGAGACGTATCAGGCATCCCCAAGCTTAATTCCTGCTCGTCCTCGGGTAGGTAAATGATAAAAAGAGAATTTTTGATGCGGAGTGCTACTTGGCATAATTTCAATGTAACTCTTCTTAATTGTGGTATGAATATTCAGATCCGAAAGATTCAAGACAAAAGTTCATATTGACATAAAAATAATAATACTTCAAGCATACTAACTAAGCAATTATGTCTTCTCAAAATAACATGGCCAAAGAAAGTTCATCCCTACAAAATCATATAGTTTAGTCATGCTCCATTTTCGTCACACAAGAATGCTCTCATCATGCACAACCTCGATGACAAGCCAAGCAATTGTTTCATACTTTAGTAATCTCAAACCTATAAACTTTCACGCAATATATGAGCACGAGCCATGGACATAGCACTATGGGTGGAATAGAATATAATGATGGGGGTTATGTGGAGAAGACAAAAAGGAGAAGGGTCTTGCATCAACGAGGCTAATCAACGGGCTATGGAGATGCCCATCAATTGATGTTAATGCAAGGAGTAGGGATTGCCATGCAACAGATGCACTAGAGCTATAAATGTATGAAAGCTCAACAAAAGAAACTAAGCGGGTGTGCATCCAACTTGCTTGCTCACGAAGACCTAGGGCATTTGAGGAAGCCCATCTTTGGAATATACAAGCCAAGTTCTATAATGAAAAATTCCCACTAGTATATGAAAGTGACAAAATATGAAACTCTCTATATGAAAAACATGGTGCTACTTTGAAGCACAATATATGAGACTTGCTATATGAAGAACATGGTGCTACTTTGAAGCACAAGTGTGGCAAAGGATAGTAGCATTATCCCTTCTCTCTTTATCTCATCCTTTTTTTGGGCCTTTTGTCTTTTTTATGGCCTTGCTCTTTTTTTTCTTTTTTTTATTCCTCACTTGGGACAATGCTCTAGAAAATGATGATCATCACACTTCTATTTATTTACAACTCAATGATTACAACTCGATACTAGAACAAAGTATGACACTATATGAATGCCTCCAGCGGTATACCGGGATATGCAATGAATCAAGAGTGACATGTATGAAAGAATTATGAACGGTGGCTTTGCCACAAATACTATGTCAACTACATGATCATGCTAAGCAATATGACAATGATGAATGTGTCATGAAGAACGATATGGTGGAAAGTTGCATAGCAATATATCTCGGAATGGCTATGGAAAAGCCATAATAGGTAGGTATGGTGGCTGTTTTGAGGAAGATATAAGGAGGTTTATGTGTGAAAGAGCGTATCATATCACGGGGTTTGGATGCACCGTGAAGTTTGCACCAACTCTCAATGTGAGAAAGGGCAATGCACTGCATCAAGAGGCTAGCAATGATGGAAGGGTGAGAGTGCGTATAATCCATAGACTCAACATTAGTCATAAAGAACTCACATACTTATTGCAAAAATCTACAAGCCATCAAAAACCAAAGCACTACGGCGCATGCTCCTAGGGGATAAATTGGTAGGAAAAGACCATCGCTCATCCCCGACCGACACTCATAAGGAGGACAATCAAATAACACCTCATGTTTCAAATTTGTTACATAACGTTTACCATACGTGCATGCTACGGGACTTGCAAACTTCAACACAAGCATTTCTCAAATTCACAACTACTCAACTAGCACGACTTTGATATTATCACCTCCATATCTCAAAACAATATCAAGCATCAAACTTTTCTTAGTATTCAACACACTCAAAAGAAAGTTTCTACTATATTTTTTTATACCTAGCATATTATTATTTTAAGCAAATTACCATGCTATTTAAGACTCTCAAAATAATCTAAGTGAAGCATGAGAGATCAATAGTTTCTTTAAAACAAATCCACCACCGTGCTCTAAAAGATATAAGTGAAGTACTAGAGCAAAACTATAAAGCTCAAAAGATATAAGTGAAGCACATAGAGCAAAACTATGAAGCTCAAAAGATATAAGTGAAGCACATAGAGTATTCTAACAAATTCCAATTCATGTATGACTCTCTCAAAAGGTGTGTACAACAAGGATGATTGTGGTAAACTAACAAGCAAAGATGCAAAAATACAAGACGCTCCAAGCAAAACACATATCATGTGGTGAATAAAAATATAGCTCCAAGTAAAGTTACCGATGGAAGTGGACGAAAGAGGGTATGCCTTCCGGGGCATCCCCAAGCTTTGACTTTTTGGTGTCCTTGGATTATCTTGGGGGTGACATGGGCATCCCCAAGCTTAGGCTCTTGCCACTCCTTGTTCCATAATCCATCAAAAAAATTCACCCAAAACTTGAAAACTTCACAACACAAAACTCAACAGAAATCTCGTAAGCTCCATTAGCGAAAGAAAACAAAATACCACTTCAAGGTACTGTAATGAACTCATTCTTTATTTGTATTGGTGTTAAACCTACTGTATTCCAACTTCTCTATGGATTATAAACTATTTTACTAGCCATAGATTCATCAAAATAAGCAAACAACACACGAAAAACAGAATCTGTCAAAAACAGAACAGTCTGTAGTAATTGAAGGAAATATGCCCTAGAGGAAATAATAAAGTTATTACTTATTTCCTCATATCATGATAAATGTTTATTATTCATGCTAGAATTTTATTAACCGGAAACATGATACATGTGTGAATACATAGACAAACTTAATGTCACTAGTATGCCTCTACTTGACTAGCTCATTGATCAAGGATGGTTATGTTTCCTAACCATAGACATGTGTTGTCATTTGATTAATGTGATCACATCATTAGGAGAATGATGTGATTGACATGACCCATTCCGTTAGCTTAGCACTTGATCGTTTAGTATATTGCTAATGATTTCTTCATGACTTATACAAGTTCCTATAACTATGAGATTATGCAACTCCCGTTTACCGGAGGAACACTTTGTGTGCTACCAACCGTCACAATGTAACTGGGTGATTATAAAGGAGCTCTACAGGTGTCTCCAAAGGTACATGTTGAGTTGGCGTATTTCGAGATTAGGTTTTGTCACTCCGATTGTCGGAGAGGTATCTCTGGGCCCTCTCGGTAATGCACATCACTATAAGCCTTGCAAGCAATGTAACTAATGAGTTAGTTACGGAATGACGCATTATGTAACGAGTAAAGAGGCTTGCCGGTAACGAGATTGAACTAGGTATTGAGATACCGACGATCGAATCTCGGACAAGTAACATACCGATGACAAAGGGAACAACGTATGTTGTTATGCGGTTTGACCGATAAAGATCTTCGTAGAATATGTAGGAGCCAATATGAGCATCCAGGTTCCGCTATTGGTTATTGACCGGAAACAGTTCTAGGTCATGTCTACATAGTTCTCGAACCCGTAGGGTCCACACGCTTAACGTTACGATGACAGTTATATTATGAGTTTATAGTTTTTGATGTACCGAAGGTTGTTCGGAGTCCCGGATGCGATCACGGACATGACGAGGAGTCTTGAAATGGTCGAGACATAAAGATTGATATATTGGAAGCCTATATTTGGATATCGGAAATATTTCGGGTGAAATCGGGATTTTACCGGAGTACCCGGGGGTTACCGGAACCCCCCGGGGGTTATTGGGCCTACATGGGCCCTAAGGGAGAAGAGGGGAGCCGGCCAGGGCAGGCCGCGCCCCTCCCCTAGTCCGAATAGGACAAGGAAGGGGCGCCCCTTCCTCTTTCCCCTTCCCTTTCCTTCTCCAACAAGGCAAGAGGGGAGTCCTACTCCGGTGGAGTAGGACTCCTCCAGCGCACTTAGGGGCCGACCGCACCTCCCCCTCCCTCCTTTATATACGGGGGCAGGGGGCACCCCATGACACACAAGTTGATCTTCGTGATCGTTCCTTAGCCGTGTGCGGTGCCCCCCTCCACCATAGTTCTTCTCGATAATATTGTAGCGGTGCTTAGGCGAAGCCTTGTGACCGTAGAACATCAAGATTGTCACCACGCCGTCGTGCTGACGGAACTCATCCCCGACACTTTGCTGGATCGGAGTCCGGGGATCGTCATCGAGCTGAACGTGTGCTAGAACTCGGAGGTGCCGTAGTTTCGGTGCTTGATCGGTCGGGCCGTGAAGACGTACGACTACATCAACCGCGTTATGCTAACGCTTCCGCTTTCGGTCTACGATGGTACGTGGACACACTTTCCCTCTCGTTGCTATGCATCACCATGATCTTGCGTGTGTGTAGGAATTTTTTTGAAATTACTACGTTCCCCAACAGTAATCTGTAACTAACGCAAACTTCTGGAACTCCAAAACTTCATCCCAAATAGGGCGACCTAGGAAATTTGTTTATTGATCAGCAGCAATTGGAATCACTATTTTATCTCGTTCTGGTGATTTTTAACAATTGTTTTCGTGAACCGAAAGTTTCTGGAAATTACAGCAAGCTCAAATAACTATTATCCAAGAAGATCCTATAGGTTTAACTTGGCACAAACACTAATTAAAACATAAAAACACATCTAAACAGAAGGTAGATGGATTATTTATTCCTAAACAGAAACAAAAAAAAACTAAAAATAAAATTGGGTTGCCTTCCAACAAGCGCTATCGTTTAACGCCCCTAGCTAGGCATAAAAGCAAGGATAGATCTAGGTATTGCCATCTTTGGTAGGTAATCCATAAGTGGCTCTCATGATAGATTCATATGGTAATTTTATCTTCTTCCTAGGGAAGTGTTCCATGCCTTTCTTTAATGGAAATTGGAATCTAATATTCCCTTCCTTCATATCAATAATTGCACCAATCGTTCTAAGGAAAGGTCTACCAAGAATAATAGGACATGAAGGATTGCAATCTATATCAAGAACGATAAAGTCTACAGGCACATAATTCCTATTTGCAATAATAAGAACATCATTAATTCTTCCCATAGGTTTCTTAATAGTGGAATCCGCAAGGTGCAAGTTTAGAGAGCAATCATCAAAATCACAGAAATCTAGCAAATCACACAAAGTTTTGAGAATAGTGGAAACACTAGCACCCAAATCACATAAAGCATAGAATTCATGATCCTTAATCTTAATTTTAATAGTTGGCTCCCACTCATCATAGAGTTTTCTAGGGATGGAGACTTCCAACTCAAGTTTTTCCTCATAAGATTGCATTAAGGCATCAACGATATGTTTGGTAAACGCTTTATTTTGACTATAAGCATGCGGAGATTTAGCACGGATTGCAACAAGGAAATACAATCAATTAAAGAGCAACTTTCATACTACCTCTCTCTCAGTTTACAGGGCGTGCGCGTACCCCTAGGTCGTCAATTTGACCAATCTAATACAAGTCATATATTAAATATACCAACATAAACTTCGGAGTTTCTACTTTCAAAAGGTATAAGTTTTGTGTTATATAGTTTATATTAGGGTGATAAAATTGGCAACCTAGGTATACGTGTAGGACTTGTAAACTGAAACGGAGGTAGTAATTAAATTCCTTGAAATCCAAAATAGTGGGTTTAGCAACATCTAAGGTTTTACTTTCTTCAATCCCACTTTTATCAATTTTAGCATCATAATCTAAAAGCTCTGAATTTTTAGAACGCCTTCTAGGTAAAGGTATCTCATATTGAATCTCATAATTATCAAGATTCATATTGCAAAACAAAGATTTGATAGGGGACACATCAATAACTTTCAGATCTTCATCTTTATTTTCATGGGAATCGGAAGAACACGCTTTAATAAAGGCATCTTTCATAGCACGCATCCTAGCGGTTCTTTCCTTGCACTCATCAATGGAAATTCTCATGGCTTTGAGAGACTCATTGATATCATGCTTAGGAGGAATAGATCTAAGCTTTAAAGAATCAACATCTTTGTCAACATCTTTCTTCTTTTGCATATCACACAAATCTACGAAGCTATTTAGATGAGTAGCGGCATCTTCACTAGGAAGGCCGGCGAATTGATCTTTCATAACAAGATTCAATAAAGCAGCATTGATTTCACAAGATTCAATATTGGCAAGGGGAGCAATCGGAGTGCTAAGGAAATCATTATTGTTGGTATTGGTAAAGTCACACAATTTGGTATTATCTTGAGCCATAGTGACAAGCAAGCAATCCAACACACGGGCAAACAAGCGAACGAGAAAAAGGCAAACAGAAAAGAGAGGGCAAATAAAACGGCAAGGGTGATGTGGGGGAGAGGAAAACGAGAGGCAAATGGCAAATAATGTAATGCGAGAGATAATGGATTGTGATGGGTACTTGGTATTTTGACTTTTGCGTAGACTCCCCGGCAACGGCGCCAGAAATCCTTCTTGCTACGTCTTGAGCTTGCGTTGGTTTTCCCCGAAGAGGAGAGGATGATGCAGCAGAGTAGCGTAAGTATTTCCCTCGGTTTTGAGAACCAAGGTATCAATCCAAAGAGGAGGCCACGCGCAAGTCCCTCGTACCTACACAAAGCAAATAACTCCTCGCAACCAACGCGAATAGGGGTTGTCAAGCCCTTCACGGTCACTTACGAGAGTGAGATCTGATAGAGATGATAGATAATATTTTTGGTATTTTTTGGTATAAAGATGCAAAGTAAAATAAAAGGCAAAGTAAAAAAGCAAAGCAATAATAAAGCATAGGAAGATTAATATGATGAGAATAGACCCGGGGGCCATAGATTTCACTAGTGGCTTCTCTCAAGAGCATAAGTATTCTACGGTGGGTGAACGAATTCTTTGTTGAGCAATTGATAGAATTGAGCATAGTTATGAGAATATCTAGGTATGATCATGTATATAGGCATCACGTCCGAGACAAGTAGACCGACTCACCTTTTGCATCTACTACTATTACTCCACTCATCGACCGCTATCCAGCATGCATCTAGAGTATTAAGTTAATGAAAACAGAGTAACGCCTTAAGCAAGATGACATGATGTAGAGGAATAAATTCATGCAATATGATAAATACCCCATCTTGTTATCCTCGATGGCAACAATACAATACTTGCCTTGCAACCCTTTACATCCTTTGGGTAAGGACACCGCAAGATTGAACCCAAAGCTAAGCACTTCTCCCATTGCAAGAACTACCAATCTAGTTGGCCAAACCAAGCGGATAATTGAAGAGACTTGCAAAGATAACCAATCATACATAAAATAATTCAGAAAAGATTCAAATATTGCTCATAGATAATCTTGATCATAAACCCACAATTCATCGGTCTCAACAAACACACCGCAAAAAGAAGATTACATCGACTAGATCTCCACGAGAGGGGGAGAACATTGTATTGAGATCCAAAAAGAGAGAAGAAGCCATCTAGCTACTAACTATGGACCCGAAGGTCTGAAGTTAACTACTCACACTTCATCGGAGAGGCTATGATGATGATGTAGAAGCCCTCCGTGGTGGATTCCCCTTCCGGCGGAGCTCCGAAACAGGCCCCAAGATGGGATCTCGTGGATACAGGAAGTTGCGTGGAATTAGGTTTTTGGCTCCGTATCGATGCATTGAAGTGCGTGAGGTATATATAGGAGGAAGGAGTACGTCGGTGGAGCTTTGGGGGGCCCACGAGGCAGGGGGGCGCGCCCTAGGGGGGGCACCCTCCACCCTCGTGTCCGCCTCCCTCCTTTCTTGGCCGAGGGTCCAAGTCTCCTGGATCTTATCTGATGAGGAAATCACGTTCCCAAAGGTTTCATTCCGTTTGGACTCCGTTTGATATTCCGTTTCTTCGAAATACTGAAATAGGCAAAAAAACAACAATTAAATTTGGGCCTCCGGTTAATAGGTTAGTCCCAAAAGTAATATAAAAGTGGAAAATAAAGCCCAATATGGTCCAAAACAGTAGATAATATAGCATGGAGCAATCAAAAATTATAGATACGTTGGAGACGTATCAGCCACTTGCTACTCCTTGGAAGACGCTTTGATGGTGCTTCACCATCAGTCAGAAATCTACTGGCGCCAATGAGGTGCCCTCAACTGGACCTTGAAGGGTGATGCTATGACGACATATTTCTTTGCGATCGCGAATGGCAGACGCCGCAGATGCTTCATCGACTCTCTGCTGATTGACGTCGTTAGAATTTTGGAGCATTCTCTCATCATGAATCACATTGTTAGCTTCTATTCCAATCTCCTCGGCTCTAAGCCGGACCCTGGGTTTGGCCTCTGCTCTGACTTCTGGGATGAGGGAACTAAGATCTCTTCGGGCAAAAATTCGGGCATGATGGTCCCCTTATCTGACGAAGAGATCTGGCAGGTGATTGGCTCGGCCAACCCGAATGCTGCTTCCGGCCCAGATGGTTTTTCTATCCCTTTCTTTAAAAAATTCTGGCCACAGTTGCGGCCTCTCATTTGTAATATTATCCAAGGGTTCTGGTTGGGTTCGGTGGATATCTCTCACCTTAATTACGCTGTCATCACCCTTATTCCTAAAGTCAAGGGCGCGGACTTGATCTCGCAATTTAGGCCTATTGCCCTTATTAATAACTTCGCCAAGTTTCCGGCTAAAGGGTTAGCCACTCGCCTCTCCCCCATTGCCCACCGCACCATTAGCCCTTTTCAGTCGGCTTTCATTAAGGGTCGTTTCATTCTGGACGGGGTTCTCTGCTTGCATGAAATCGTTCATGATCTTAAGATTCATAAGTCGAAAGCGGTGATTCTGAAATTAGACTTTGAGAAGGCATATGACTCGGTGAGTTGGTATTTTTTGCGTAGAGTTTTATTGGCCAAAGGGTTTGAGGGGCCCCTTGTCCATAGAATTATGCAGTTGGTCTCGGGAGGCCACACTGCCATCAATGTTAATGGTCAGGTTAGCAAATTCTTTGCCAATGGTAGGGGCCTGCGGCAAGGTGATCCTGCCTCTCCCATTCTATTCAATTTTGTTGAGGATGCTTTACCGCCTGCTTTCTAGGGTCGCCACTTGTGGGCACATTACTCCGGTCTGTTCTAATCTTATTCCCCATGGTCTGACCCATCTCCAATACGCGGACAACACTATTATTATGGTCGAGTTGAATGAGGCCTGCCTTGCCCACCTCAAATTTATCTTATTATGCTTCGAGGCGATGTCGAGGCTTAAGATTAACTTCGCCAAGAGCGAAGTGGTTGTGACTGGTGTGGATGAGTCGGAAGCCGCACGAGTGGCCCACCTTCTTAACTGTAAGCTGGGCTCCTATCCGTTCAAGTACTTGGGTTTGCCTATTTCCCCGGATGTGCTTCATGCCAAAGATTTTGCCCCGGTAGTCACAAAGGTGGAGAACAGGGTCCTTCCCTGGCGGGGTAGATATAATACGAATGCGGGTAAAGTGGCTCTAATTAATGCTTGCCTCTCCTCCCTGCCCATGTTCCTTATGGGCTTCTATTTCTTAATAAATTTGGGATTCATGCTGGTTTTGATAAACACCGTGGGCGTTCTCTTTGGAATGCAGCGGACAATCGTCGCAAATATCGCTTCGTCAAATGGAAATTGATGTGTCGGCCCAAAACCTTGGGGGGTTAGGAATTCTTAATACTTCCATCATGAATCAATGCTTGATGATTAAATGGTGGTGGAAGATTATGAGTGCTGAGGATCAACCCCTTTGGTTGTCGATCCTTAAGGCTAAATATTTTCTCTCCTCGAGCCCGATGTTTGCTTTGCCGCGTGGTGGCTCTCAGTTCTGGATGTCTCTTGTCAAAGTTAGACCTGTTTTTCAATCTTTCGTTAAGTTTGTTGTTGGGGACGGATCCTCGATTAGGTTTTGGCTTGATTGGTGGTGTGGAGATTCACCTCTCTCGGTGGCCTTCCCTACCCTTTTCTCTTACTGCTCTGATCCCAATATTTCTATTGCGAAGCTTGCGTCCCAGGGGTGGAACCTGGCCTTTCGTCGCTCTTTGTCGCCTGTAGAGTTTGAAGATTGGCAACGTCTTACTGCCCTCTTCCCAACGTTCTCGACGGTCAGGGATTCGGTGCTTTGGCCGCTTTCTGCCTCTGGGCGTTTTTCTGTTAAGTCTCTTTATTCTAAGCTTGTTGGTGGCACGCCTGGCACGCCTACCAATCGTTTTTTCCAAATTTGGAAGGCCCGTATTCCCCCTAAGATTAAAATCTTCTCGTGGCAAGCTTTCCGAGGCCGGTTGCCCTCGGTTGATCAAATCCGTAAGAGAAATGGGTCGGGCTCCGAGTTTTGTGCCCTTTGCGGTGATGTGGAAGACTCGGAACATATCTTTTTTCACTGTCATTTGGCTAAGCTTGTTTGGAGTTGCGTGCGGGACTGGCTTCGTGTCTCTTGGGCCCCTGCCTCCTTTGCCGAGTTGCGCAGCTTGGCCTCCAACCTCGCCGGTGTATCTAGGCACATCTTTTGGGTGGGCTTGGGGCTTTATGCTGGTCTCTGTGGACAATTAGGAACAAATTTACTATCGAGCATGTGTTTCCGGCTAAACCGGCTGACTGCTTATTTAAATAGTGTGCTTTCCTGCAGCAGTGGAAATTATTGACTAAGGTCGACGACCAAGAGGCGCTCTCTATGCTGATCGACAAAATCCGGACGACGGCGTCTCAGTTATGCAGACAAGAGCAGGATGCTTGATTGCTTCTTTTGGGCTGGATGCTTTAGCTTTAGTTGGATCTTTCTCTTCTGGCCTGCGTGCCGTGTACTGGCGAGGGAGCCATGTACCTGACTTTATCCTCCGTCGTCTCGCTCAGCGTGGGTTTGGATGTGTCTGATACTTATCTGTGATACTGTTGCTACCTTGCCTTATGGCTTTATTTATAAAGTCGAGCGTTTGCCTTATCTCTAAAAATAGATCTGCACATGTAAAAAAAGTATCACCATCTCAAAAGTTTTTCCAGACAAAATTGGCATCATTCATCTGTGCTCTTAAACACACCAGACCGAAAGTAATGTTTTTTAGTACAGGGCACGACACATCATTTGTGGAACGCTGACCTCCCCTTCCATGGCGCACATGACCAAAGGAAAAATATTAGGCAGAGCGGAAGCTTGCTGGGTACTGGATCGAGATTTCCAGGATTGCTGTAACCAGAAATCTTGGTGACTCCGTTTTCTTTGAACTGAATCGACGTTGGCTGCATTTTCAAAAAAACATCCAGAATGCGCCGAGCAATATATATGGGAATAAAAGTATAAAACGACTGCTAGGGAACTTGCACAGTGCGGCAATGCAGATCAATATTGACGCTTATACCTGAATTTACAAGATCATTTATTCCACGACCACATGTCATGAATCAAAAGTAAGACACACAGACTACGATCAGTCTCAGGAACCTCATATATAATCCCTCCGTTCTAAAATAGATGACCTAACTTTATATTAACTTTATAACTTTGTATATTAAAGTTAGTACAAAATTGAGTTATTTATTTTAAAACCGAGGGAGTACATATTATCAAATGTAATTATGCTTTCGAAGCAAGCTTGGCAATGAGCTCGTTCAAAACAGAGGGATATGTGACTGTAATATGCTCCCACTCACTGGTTGCCATTACTTCTTGCAAACTGGATTGGGATTGGACTATGAGGAAATTCAAGCATGCCTCCTTCAAATCGTGGCAATGGTGCTGCTCAGCTATCGCAAGTGTGGACGTCACCGAGCTCACATCCATGCACTCAGACAACCCCTCTTCACAGCAAAACTTGAGCCGTTGGATATCATATCTGTCCGCAGCTACAAGCAAGTCTTGCATCCATTGCAGCCACGTTGCATAAACTACTTCATCCGCTTCTTGTCCTTCCTCAACATCTGCCTCATCATCCTCCAACTCGGGAAATAAGTCGGTGTAGATGAAACTAAGCATAGCCCTGAACACATTTGCTTCCATGTCTTTGATCTGTATGTCACGCGTTGCATCTCCTTTCTTCATGGGACCAAAGAGTTGTGCCATGAAGACCGGAGATCGGGCTGCAAGCACACACCGGTGTGCAGTGATTGTCTCGCCGCTGACATTGAATGTCACATCAGCGCCTACCTTGGTTTCAAAGAGATGGTTCAGATGCTGCTGTATGTCAGGCAGCGGCACCTCGGTGGCACCGGCGTCCACGGTGTTGAGATCCCTGCAGACCATGACACCACACCGTATGGTGAAACTATCACCCTTGAGATGCTTTGATTGTTCGAGGGCATCTCTTCTCACAGCATCATCGAAGCCCCTAACAGAATCATCGCTGGAGAAGCTGTGTGTCTGAGTTTCACGAATATATATTGGATTTTGCCACTCAACCTGATCAATGAAACTAAACCCGAACTGCACCTTCACGGGCTTGGCGACATCGTCATCAAGGAGGACAAGATGGAGAGAAACACAGTCGGCACTGTGCGAGCTGTCACCGTTTGGCGCGTAACTGATGCACCAGCGATGGCCTCCTACGATGAATGGGCGAGACATGATGTGCTTGCCATTGGGTACCATCTCTTTTGTTTGCGAGTAGCCCTCCACCACAAGCAGGTGGTAGCCGCTGGCCGCGCCGGCGTCGACGTCCGACGTGGTGGGAAGGCACAGCTTGCCGTTGGCGATGACAGACACGCCGGCGAATGGCATGACGGATCTGCAGATCAGAACAGATATAGCTCGAGTGAAACTAGTGAACTGAACATGACATATTCCAGAGTTGAGATCGCGGATTTGAGGGGCCAAACCTGATCACGTCCTGCCGCCGCGCAACGGAGGAAGTTTCCGCTTGCATGCTCCCGCTCGCACTTGCCGCGTCGCGCCCGGAGGCAGCACGAAGACGCTGCGCGGCCCCCGAGCCGCCGGAGACACCAAGACGCCCGCGACCACGCGCCGCGCCGCTCGTCTGGTTTCTCTGCACCATGCTGCCCCGGTCGCTGCCCCGCCGAGAGCCGCCAGGGGCTCCTGGGTGCTTGCCTTTTCTTTTTTGAGGCAATCGTGGGTGCTTGCTGAGAGTTAGGGTTTTGTCACTTGGCAGGTATTTGGGCTGATATGGACCTTGCAGTCTTTTTGTGCGGCCCATTTTCATTGCACCTATAGATATTGTCTAATTACTGACTGTGTGAAGTTTTTTTTTTTGAGAGCAACTAATCAGCGAGTACTTCTTTGAGAGCCCCGCAAGGATCACTTTTGGTGGGCTAAAACGCACCACTTGCCGCACTCTCAACCGCCGCCACGTGTCGCGCGCTGGACGCTCCCTCTGGATTTTTTCCTGTACGGTTTTCGGCTTTTAGATGTGTTTTTGGGTTTTTTTGGCTTTTCCATTCCCCTTGATTTTTCTTAGGTTTTGGACACACAAAAAAATTCTTGAAAAAACACATTTTTTGTGTGAGAGGCACACATTTAATTCTCATGGAGGCACGGATTTACTTCCACGAGAGGCACAGTCATGCCTCTCGGAAAATGTAAAAAAAAATGTTTTCTTCTGCCTTCTGCAGAGACACAGATTTACTTCCCGTGGAGTCACGGATTTGCTTCCGCGAGAGGCACAGACGTGCCTCTCGAAAAAGGAAAAAAAATGTGTTTTTCCCTTTCGCGTGAGGCACAGCTGTGCCTCTTAGAAAAAAAGTTTCATTTCTTATTTCTTCCACGAGATGCACATATTTGCTTTCGCTATAGGCACAGCTGTGCCTCTTTGGAAAGGGGAAAAACATGCTTCTGATTCTGGTTTTCTTGTGAAAAAAAAGTTTATCGAAATCTATCAACATGTGATCTAGTTTTGAAGATCTCGATGCGAGAAATCCAACGGTGAAAACATTTCAAAATTTGGATGCACGTTTTAAGAGATAAAACATCTGAACAAACGAATCTATGAAAAAAATGGAAACTCCCATGTTGCGACAAGTGATTTTGCTTATTTTCTTTTGAAATTGTGAAGATTTTTCATTTTGCAGTTCCTCGGTGCGTCAAAATTCCAGGCCACGTGCAGCCCAATTTGTTTTTGGTTTCTTTTCTGATTTGCATTACATGAAATGTGTGAATTGAGGATAGCTCCGATGGTAAAGTTCCTTGTGGTAAAACAACCCACCGTCTGAACAAACGAATCTATGAAAAAAAATGGAAACTCCCATGTTGCGACAAGTGATTTTGCTTATTTTCTTTTGAAATTGTGAAGATTTTTCATTTTGCAGTTCCTCGGTGCGTCAAAATTCCAGGCCACGTGCAGCCCAATTTGTTTTTGGTTTTTTTTCTGATTTGCATTACATGAAATGTGTGAATTGAGGATAGCTCCGATGGTAAAGTTCCTTGTGGTAAAACAACCCACCGTGATTCAAGTTCTAAACTTGGCAATGGTGCTCGCATATTCTTATATTTATTTCAAGCTTTCCGGCGATGTTTGTTCAGTGAGAAGAGACGTTTTTGTTGACTACGATACGCTTGTGACGGCTTCCTCAATCTCAAGATATTGTGCCGGCTTAATATCTCAGAGGTAGGGGTAGGATGTGTGTGCATGCATTGATACGAGTGAGTGTGTGCGAGTATGTGAGCGTCTGCGTTTGTTTTTGTGTCAAAAAATTCAGAAAAAACACAAAATATTTTTGAACGTCAAAAAATATTCTATAATTTTAAAATTCCTGAGTTTTGAAATTATTTTGATTGTTTTTGAATATTTACATATTTTCTGAAATTATTAATGTATTTTTAAAAGTGTTCAACTCTTTTTTTAAATAGTTTACACATTTTAAAAAACGTCCACATAGTTTCTGAAACGTTCATACATTTTTCAAACTGTTCACGTCTCTTAAAGTAGTTCACACATTTAAAAACCCATTCACTTATTTGTTGAACATGTTGATGGTTTTCTAACAAAATATTCATTTATTTTTAATAAAATGGGCAGGCACTATTCTGAAAAAAGTTCTCCACACTTTTAAAAAATATTCTTGATTTTATGAACAAAATAAAACAAATGGGAACCGAGCAAACTAAAAAAAAGTCACTAAGAAAACCAAATGAGCACTCCCGTAATTATGCAAATGCCAAACAGGGTTGGCCGACCACATCCGCTTGCGCGTTTGCTCAACAACATGGTTCTATTGTTAGTGAGATTCTTCAAAGAGCTACTTCTTTTAGTTGTCACTTTATGTTTGAGAGCCCCCGAATAGCGAAACTCATAATCTAGCCAAGTTTACTACTTCCTCTGTCCGAAAATACTTGTCATCAAAATAAATAAAAGGGGATGTATTTAGATGTATTTTAGTTCTAGATATACCTCTTTTTATTCATTTTGATGACAAGTTTTTTCGGACGGAGGGAGTAATTCTTTAGGTCAGAGGCGCCATGTGTGGCTTGGTTAACCCCATCATCCAAGGTGTATTCCACATTTTGTGGCTTATGATGAATAAAACTAGGTTATCCCTCAAAAAAAGAAAACCTATCATAGTGAGGGGACCTCCTAATCGGCGCCTCTGCGCCGGTTAGAGGTTCCAGCGGCCACGCGCCTGCACATATGGGCCGGCCCATCGCGTGCGACCCAGTTCTCTTCCATGACAAGGCATCCAACTCCATCCTACCCTCGTGTTATGCTTCTAAACTTCAAGAAAAAAGAAAACCCTACATCTAACTAGGAAACCTTGGCGGCGCCACAACATGCACACTCGGTGAGCTATTACCCAATCATATTTTGACAAATTTAGGTAATAGATATATCCTTTTTTTGGTTGATGTTCAAATTTTCCTCACTAATAAGTCACTTTACTTAATAATGTATACTTAGAAACTAAAATATCATATTTTCCCTTAAAAAAAATGTTTTTAGTGCTTTAGTGAGTTCAACAATAATCACACAACTATGTATAGTAAACAATAATCGCTCATTGTCAGCAGGTGCATAAGAGGCTAAACAATAATACCACTCGTTGATCTATCAAATATGTCCACTTGAACGATCCAAACGTGATGGAAAAAAAATGTCCACTTTTTAGTTTTTATCATCAAGCTCATAATTGCGGCGTTTCTGCACCCAGGTTCAGCTGCACCAGTCGATGAATAATGAAATCGAAAAAATAACAAAAAAATTCAAAAAAATTGAAATTTTTAGACACGGTAGTTGAGGGAATCAACTAAGTGCGCGCCAAATTTCAAGATGTTTGGATATTTGAGGAGCTCGTGGTAAAAATAACAAATTTGGCTTGTCAAAGAAACTTTCAAAAAGTGCACTATGTAGACTCGATCTTGTTATTTTTGCCACGAGCTCCTGAAATGTCCAAACACCTTGAAATTTTGCACAAACCTAGAATATTGCCTAAAATTTCATGTGTAAAAATGTCAATATTTATTTAATTATTTTGCTTTTCTTTGATTTTACTGTTCACCAGTAGCAGATGAGCCTGGGCACCATTTTGAATTGTCGCTCATGAATTTAGTCCAGATATATGGACCAATGTGTAGTCTCTAGTTTTATTTGGAAAGTAGTCGGTGAACATTTTGGTATCTCTCTAGGTGTTGATTACCTTTCCATTGCTAAGTTTTGGGTCCCAAATAAGAAAATTTCTGCTCTAAATACCTGCCTGTGCATCAACTATGTGAAAAGTTAGGAACTCCGTGATTTTTAACAACACCATATGGATCTCTGTGAACCAAGTGATAGAGAGTATTCTCAGTACAATCAAGAACTGGATGATGTTGTCATAAATTGGTGAGAGGGAGACTGAAATCTTTCTCACATTTACTGACAAATCATATGAGAGCACCTATACAGATCCTAGGTGGCTAGAAGGTTTGCCTCATAGGATCTGTTTGGATCCATATGGCCCTGTTTGGATCCATATGTTAGAGTTAGTTTGAGTTAGTTTGGACTCAACTAACCCAAAAGTATCCAAACAGGAAGGTTATTTTGGGTTAGATGCATCTAACCTATTCAAAAAATCTAACCCACCCAAGAGGTGCTTATTTGGGTTAGTTCTTCTCAGGACCAATAAAAAACATCTATTTCTCTCGCTCTCTCCGTAGCAGACCCCTCCCCACTTCCTCGAAGCTTCTTGTCCTCTCCCTCCCTCCCTCTCGCACCGCCCGTGAAGGCGCCTTGCCGTATTCACGCTATATCTAACCCTGCCATCCAAACACCTCTTTGGCTAGAGTTAGTTCAGGGTTAGAATCTAACTCTAACCTTTAACTGAGTTAGAGTATCCAAACAGGGCCCGGCGACAAGGTCAAAATCTCTGACCCGACACACACCCGGCTCCCGCTGGCGTCGTCCTCATGGCGACCGTCGCGCCTCCTCAACCTCCCGGCAAGCGTTCCCCTCTCCTCATCCTCACTTGCCCGTTGGCGCACGTCCTGAGCTGGCCCGGTGACGCTGGCGGCGGCCCTCGCCCTTCCTCCCGAGGTCCTAGCGGGACAGGCGACTCGGCAGTGCACTCGGCGGCGGCGGTCTCAAGGCGGTGGAGATCTGGCGGCGGGCGAAGCTTCTGGCGGTGGCGGCGTCGTTGGCGACGGGCAGCGTGGTGGCGTGTCTTTGGCGGCGCCGCCACCAGATCTGGGCCGCCTTGAATTCTCGGAGGTAACCGGCGTCGGCGTGGCGTCTGCCATGAGCTCTCGGGCGGCGTGGCGAGGTGTCCGGTGGCGGTGGCGGCGGCGGCTGCCGGCGTCTGGCAGCCGTGGCTAGGGCTTTGCGGTCCCGCTATAGGCTCGGCCAGGCCCGGGTGGCCTGGTTTGCCCTAGCTGCGGCGTCCGGTCGGCAATCCACGTCGGTGCGGGAGACAGAGGCCTCCGGCGCGATGGCGGTTCCCTCCCGTTCGGATCCAGTGCTTTCGTCCGTGCCATCTAGGCGCATCTCGCCTCTGCTCGCTTGTCCTTGTGGTGGTGTTCGCAGCAAGACGGCGTGGATGGGTCCAAGACTGTGGTGACGCGTGCTGGCGGGTGGCAAGATGGTGGTTTGGCTCCGTTCTAGTGGGTGCCAGTGCATGGGGGTGCGGGAGAAATCCCTGCCGGTTCTTCCGGCTCCGGCGTGGTGATGCCGGTGGGTGTCGCCATTCCTTCCTGAAGGCCGTCGGTGCTACCCATCCCCCGTTCCCCTTCTGCGTGCCGGGGGAAACCCTAAGACTTGTCCGGACAGCAACGTTGTTGGCGTCGCATTCCTTTTTGGAGGTGCTGTTTGGTACGCGGAGGTCCGGTGCCATGGCGAGTGGTGGGACGTAGATGGAGGGCGCAGCGGTGGCGGACCATTCATGCTTGTCAAGTTGCCGTTGTTGGCATTTTGGTCTTCTTCATTTTTCCTTTGAGCTTGATGTGCCGTTCACCCGAGCAATTACCTTGTGATTGATGTTCGTGCTTTATAATATAAAGCGGGGAACCCTATTTCGTAAAATCTCTGACCCGAGACAACCTCTCTTTGGATTTTCTGACATGAAAGCCAAGCCGGGATCAATTGCCTGCCCCACATCTGTCCTGGAGCTCAGCTGATCTCCTCAGCAAGAAGCGACGCCGCCCCTGAAAGGTCGACGTGCTCAGATAATCTGCGACGCTCTCTTTGGCTAGCAACTTTCTACCTCTTTTTCCCCGAAAAAAAAACTTTCTACCTCTTTTTAGCTTCTTCTGCACCTGCGTGTGCTATACCTTAGTAGTTTAGTTTTAGTTTCTATTAGTTCGTGGTCTACTACTTTTAGACACCTGAACTATGTATGAGCTACTCGTGGTTTCATTCTGGCTCATGGAACCAGGAATCGCCACCCTATTTTTCTAAAACATTGTCTTGAGCAGTATTATAGAGTAATACTTTCTCCGTTCACAAATATAAGATGTTCCTTTTTTTTTGTGAATCGGGTGCATATAGGCACATTTAAGTATGTTTGCTCACTCATTTCAATCCGTATGTAGTCAATATTGAAATATCTAAAACATCTTATATTTCTGAACTCCTTTAAGGGATAGTAATTGTTCATTTTGAATTTTTGCTTCCACAGTTTTTTTTTAAATTTTCGCTAGTACTTCACGGTCGTATATTTATTTTAGAACAGGGATCCTTCTCATACTCTTGATGTATTGGTTAGAACAAGTGGACATGAATGGTGCAGATAAGAAGTAACAAAACCAGCTCAATAATTCATCTCTTATATGTTAATGTTCCTTTCTTTTCTTCTGTTTTTTTTTTCATTTACATGGCTGACAGTCAATTCTCACCAGTCAGTTTTCAGTACTTCTGTACACTGTATGATCCAATCCTTACTCCCTCGCCGTCATTTCCAAACCCTGAAGAGCTATGATCCTAGGGTCCTACAACATCTTGTCAGTGCGGGGGTACAACGCAACGCTCGTCACAAGGCAACCAGTGGCGTCGCGCCTCTGCTGTCGAAGCTGGGGAGATTGTTGTCAAAGAGCTGCTCCATCCTGAATATCTTGTCAATCCCCAGGTCACTCGAGATCCTATCGCAGAGCTGCAAAATACATTCCAAGAAAGCAACATCATTAGTCATTCACTCAGTAACCACCAACACTGAAGATATGTACAGTGAAGTTATGGCAGTGGCAAATCCAGTTGCTCTTAGCCCTTGTCTACCTCTCTGTACACTGCAGTGTCACCCTGGGACTTCCTAAGCTCAACAACATGCAGAGAGGGACCGAGCTCAAACACCTGAGATAGAAAAGCAGCAAGCCAGATGTTAGCAGCTGATCTCCATTGGTTACCGTTCCCACGCATTTCACTAAAGAAAAGTGCAGCTTGCCAAATTATACCTCGGCACAGACTAAGAATGGCGAAGGGTTGTTCGCTCCATTGCAATTGCCCGTTATTTTGAGCTGAAATATACCACGGCACATCATTTTCAGTTCCTTCAAAAGTTGTACTCAATCATGTGATGACGAAAAATCTCTACAATGTGATGATGAGAAGCTTGTGCTCACCTTGCTATGCGCTCTTTGAATGTGGAACCCCGACTGCGTTGCAGACACTTCAATCTTGTCGAACAAATCCTTCGGTGGAAGTGCTGATGTGAACCTGATCTTTCTCTGGGACACTCCCTGCAATAAGTCCAACTGGATGAGATGAGTTGTTCTATGAGGCCGCAGTGGTAGCATTCAGTGATCATCTTTTTTTTTTGCGAGATATTCAGGGATCATCTTGATCTAAAACATCCTGAGAAACTATGCATATGATTTTTCTTCCCAGTTTTGCAGATTAAATCATTCTGATTACAACAAGGGAGGCGCAGGAAAGAAATTACTGAAAATATTTTTATACCTCTTCCTCAAAAAACCCTGAAAGATCGAGGGAAGATGCCATTCCGATCAGCTGAAAAGCGTTCATCTGACGAGTACTCTTGTCCCCAGGTGCTTCACTAATTTGCTTCAGGATGGAAAAGGGAAACAAAAAAATCACCGATCAGCGGCTACAAATACGTAACTTGTTTGCCTATACTAGGACATAAATTGGTCTTTAGCATTATACAGTTTGTGTCATCTTGCCATACCTGTTTGACAGGCAGAATTACACCAAGCCGTACATCCTCATCATCGTCATCATATGGACCAACAGGAATATAGTCTTTCTGAAACCATTCGTGTAGTTTGATCTCTGCCATGTTGATCCTCTTCATCGGATTTGGTTCAAGAATCCTCTTAAGAAGGTTTTGCGCACCAGGCGAAAGCCACTCCGGGATCTTAGCGTCACCCTTGAAAATCTACACGCAACCAGATAACAGTAGTATTATTGGAATGGAATCACAGAACTATCAGAACAAAGCACCAGATATCACTTAAGTTTTTAGTTTTTTTAAATGAATGTCTACCTTCTGATAAAGAACAACCATATTTCGGTCATCAAACGGAAGCTGGCCTACGAGCATTATGTAAAGAATTACTCCACAAGACCAGATATCCGACAGTGATCCGTCATAACCTCTGTTCTGCAGAACCTGGATATATTTGGCACAAGAATTAGCAAATATACCGTAAAAACAGATAACTGGTTCCAAGGTGCTAGTCTTTTACCTCAGGTGCAATATAGTTGGGGCTACCACAGGTTGTATGCAGCAATCCATCCTTCTGAAAAGTTGCAGACCTTAAATTCAATGAAATGAAAATATCCTCGCAACAGAAAAATCAATGAAAATATAATGATCAATACAAGGAAATTTTTCTGCCATACCCCGAGATGTTGAGGTAGAGCACATAGACCAAAATCAGAGATCTTGATGTTGCCTTTTCGGTCAATAAGAACGTTTTCAGGCTGTAACATGTAGCAGTGGGATAAGTCAGGAGAACACAGAGCAATCAACCATAATGCCATGATACATGAGAAATAATAATGTTAGATAATTTTTTGCCCCAGATTCTTCAAAAGAAAGGACAAGAAAAGAAAACTTGAGTCGTCAGTACCTTAAGGTCTCTGTGGTAGACACCCTTTCCATGGCAATAGCTCACGCCATCAATTAGCTGCTGAAAAAGTCTTCTTCCTTCTCGTTCAGATAGTTTTCCCTTCATTGCCTTTTATTTGCACGAAAAAAGAAATCAACTCGAAGTGTTAGAACTGACCAATGTACCTGGCAGAGAATTTTATAATGCAAAGCAAGCTTTCAGATAGTTGAAAATAAAAGTTATACGGGCTTACAATCCTGTCAAACAGCTCTCCTCCATTCACAAACTCAAGCACCATGTAGATCTTTGTTTTGCTAGCAGCAACCTGAATCAAGAGTTAAAAGAATTACAGGATTAATAATACGACACTGATGTATGTTACTTAAACGCACCACATCGACGAATTCATATGCTCATGTGCACCACAAGAAAGACCTGAAGAAATTCTGTCTCTCATCAGAAAATAAAGAAGATTATGGCATAGTCATAAAGATAAGGACGGGGCACCAGCTGGTTGGCATTATTGGATATACTTGACGGCTACACATGCGATCCAAATCAAGCATTAATCTTGAAATGCAGAAGTGCATGGCCTGGAGCTGAATCTGCCTCCAACTCCACGTGCTGCTACAGGTCTAGTGGTCTACGTGCAACGCGCTACGTATAGACTAATATCCAATGCAATCCCTACAGGCTACAATTATTGATAAGTGCTGTGAATGTACGAAACATATATAGACAAATATTGATGGTGCTTGTAATCCCCACGTTCTTTTTTCAAGGAATTTTTGGTTGATAATTGCAGCTGTGGCGTGCCGGGATGTACTGATACGTTCTCACCGTCCCGAGTACAAGCCTCCCGCAACCGTCTGAGTTGACAAAACATTCTGCTTATACTACCCCATAAAAGACCAACGGGCTCTTTCCTCCTCCGGCGTCAATTTTTTAAATAATTCCAGCACGATTCTTCCCGGTCATCAAGATGGTCAATGTTTTGTAACCCAGTCCGACATGCTCCATGTGTAACGCGGAATGAACTTGTATGTATAGACTATTGATATACTCCCTCCGTCCGGAAATACCTGTCATCAAAATGAATAAATGAGGATGTATCTAGATGTATTTTAGTTCTAGATACATTCCTTTCATGTCATTTTGATGTGATTTTCAGACGGAGGAAAGATTTTTCCTTCCTAAATATAAGTCTTTTTAGAGATTTCAATAAAAACTACATACGGATGTATATAAACATATTTTCGAATGTAGATTCACTCATTTTGCTCCGTATGTAGTTTTTTTTGGAATCTCTAAAAAGACTTATATTTAGGAATATAGAGGGAGTACAAAGTAGAATCCCCAAATTGTAGGTTTGTGTTGCTATGAATGTAGGAAAACATATGTAGATAAACATTATGATGATGATGCTTGCAATCTCCACCACGAACTATCCCTTCCCTTGAGGAATCTCTGGTTGATAATTGTAGCGTCATTCCAACCATGGCGTGCCCGTAGTTCAAGCATCTTTGCTCGCAAGCTCGACAAGGCATTTAAATTTAAAACCATATTTTTCCTCAATTTCTCCACCAAGGGTGCTCTACCTATGATTCTATACACGCATCTAGCAGAGGCAGCAGCGAGGGAAGAACAGGAGCCGAGATCGCGATTACTAGTAGTACCAATTACCTCGTGGAGGCGGACGACGTTGGGGTGCGCGAGCATGGTGAGCGTGGCGATCTCCCTGCGGACCTGGTCGTCGGCGCCGCGGAGGGAGAGCACCCTGCCGCGGTCCAGGATCTTCACGGCGAAGTGGTCCCCCGTGGCGCGGTGCCGCGCGTGCTTCACCTTGCCGAAGCTGCCTTCCCCGAGCGTGCGGCCCAGCTCGTACGCGCCCAGCAGCGCCGCCCGCGCGCGGCACCCCGCCGCCGCACCTTCCGCGTCCCCCGTCGCCACCATCTGCTGCCCGCTGCTGCCCGGAGAGCGACTGGTTCCGTCGTTCGTGGAGAATTGAATTGTGCCGGTGGCGTGTTTCGCGTGCTGACGAGGCGAATTGGAATGTGGAGGGGGCGTATTTATAGCCCTGAATCCTCTCAGAACAAGCTGTGTCCGTGCGTGTGGTTGTGTGTGCTGTGGGGTTTGCTCGGTGTTTGGATTACCTTAATCCTGAAGCCAGTCCAACAGATTAAATAACATTTTTTTGACGGGAGATTAAATAACATTTTTATTGAGAAGTGTGGCGAGCGGAGAAGGAAGATAAAAATAACAAAAAGAAAAGAAAATAAGAGTAACTCCAACGCGTCAATCCAAACAGACGGCGATTTTGTCCGTTTGGATCGGCCGCCCACTCGGTATCCGCTCTGTTAAGACTTAGGTCTGCAGTGCGTCCAACGCGCCGACCCATATTCACCAGCGTGGCCAACGCGAGCCTCTGGACCAGGGCCTAGAGTTGTCCGACAAGTGTGGGGGAGGCGCCTTCCTGCTCGTAGCCTTACGATCACGCTATTATTTATCGGTGACGGTTGCTAACATTTTCCGAGCATCAATTTTTTTTACCACGCCTTTCATCAATGTCATTTCATGATGAAATTTGGCATGCAGAACAAACATTTCTTAAAGCATGCCATAAAATATCAGAATTTTTGAGAAAAAAGCATTTTGTCGCCACCATTCATGGTGTTTGGATTTTAATAAATCTAAACTTATAGTACTTTATTGATCCAACATGCTTCCATGCATCTAATCTTGTCATTTAGATTTTAGAATTTTAAATTTGTAATTTGATTATGCCTTTTGTTTTTCTTTGGCTACTCCATCTTTCTAGAGAGACGCTAGGTTATTAAATATCGGTCATAAATTGAATCTTCAACATGTTTGCACATTTTGGGCAACAAACGTCCACATTGACTCGGTCCTACTCCCTCCGTCCGAAAATACTTGTCATCAAAATGAATAAAAGAGAATGTATCTAGACGTATTTTAGTTTTAGATTCATCCCTTTTTGTCCATTTTGATGACAAGTATTTTCGGACGGAGGGAGTACCATCCACCATTACGGCTTGTTTGGTTTGAAGAGTGTTTGTGGGATTCTATTCCATCAGATATTTTCCATCAAATAGAGCTAGATATGAATGGTGCTACTCCTAGCAAGTTTCAAATAATGAATTAGAGCAACCACTTTGACGGACTGTTTTACAATCATTTTGAGTACGTTTGAGACCCCCACCCCCCACCCCTATATCTTGTATCTAAATGACTGCTTTTGTGATTTTCCTTTCATTTGTATCTGCATTGTTATCTTATAATCTGCATTGTTATCTTATAAAATTGATGCATGTTTTGTACTTGTGTGTTTTCATTCATATGATTCAAAGCAGCTCCTACAAAGGGTCTGTGAAGGACATCTAAGCCCCTAACCGTGTTTTGTTGTTGATTTCGAGTATTAGTGGGACTAACCATCCATTGACACTGCCATAGATAACACTGCTAAGATGGAAAGGCTCAAGGAAGAATTATTTGCCGGAGAGACACCGCCGACATCATCGACAATGCGCCACTGAAAATGACTTCATTGTACATTTTTTTAAATTGTCACTTGGGGGGAAATTCTCCCAACCTGAATATATTTGAAAGATTTTTTTACATGAGAGCGTTTAAGAGATATGAGAGGAGAGGCAATCACGCCACAATCTGATACATTCTATCCCTATAGGGGATAAAGTGAGGGACAATGAAGACCTACCTAAAATCTCCAAAATGTGAGGGGGGGGGGGGGGTACATATCCATCTAGCATATCGGGGCCGACACACCAGCATATCCAACGAAGGAGAGAGATGGCGTGACACTTTGAAAATCACGTCTCGGTAGAGTTAAGAGACAAAACAGAGTCAATAAGTCACCTTGCTGCGGAGGTCAGGTCGTTGATGGAAGACATGGTGTTTATTCTACAAAAACTTAGACAAGAACAAAATATGGTAGCAGATCTGCTGGCAATGTACACTCGAGCTGAGTGTAGCATTGTTGTATATATAGCTCCAAAGAGGACCCCATGCATCGCGAAACTTTTGCCTCCTTGTTGTAGCCCTATATTAGAAGATAACTCCATCCCTCCAAAGAAAAAAGACTTTCACACTCCACGTATCTAGGCAACCGCCCCCGCGCCTGAGCTCGACCCGTACCCACTGCATGGACTAGTGAGACAGACGTGGATGTGGGCTTCCACGTTTGTAGCAACACCAGGGCCGAAGTAGGAGTACCGGGAGGAGTACGAGGTCGAGCAGTAGGAGGCGCCATCTACGCCACCACGAGCGCCGGCGGTAGGGCCACCGCCACCAGCGTGGCCATGTTTTCCTGCAACGTACACCGACCTCGTCGGCTACAAGGATGAGCAGTGGGCTCTAGCTCCACCGTGCGCGCGTGCTCAGTTGGCCACCGTAGTTAGATCTAGGGTTTATTTAATTTTTAGTTATATTATTTTAGTTTAATTAATGGAACATACTTTTGACGGTCGTTTATCTACTCCCTCCGTAAAGAAATATAAGAGCGTTTAGATCACTATTGGAAGATCGTGGATGTCGCCTAGAGGGGGTGAATATGCGCTTTAAGATAATTACGGTTTAGGCTTGAACAAATGCAGAATAAAACTAGCGTTTAATTTTGCAAGCACAAAACCTAAATCAACTAGGCTCATCTATGTGCACCAACAACTTATGCTAAGAAAGATAAACAACTAAGTGATAGCAAGATATATAACATGCCATACTATGGCTATCACAAAGTAAAATGCATAAGGAAAGGGCTCGGGTAAGAGATAACCGAGGCACGCAGAGACGATGATGTATCCCGAAGTTCACACCCTTGCGGATGCTAATATCTATTTGGAGCGGTGTGGATGCACATTGCTCCCCAAGAGGCCACTAGGGCCACCGTAATCTCCTCACACCCCCGCACAAATGCAAGATGCCGTGATTCCACTAAGGGACCCTTGAGGGCGGTCACCGAACCCGTACAAATGGCAACCCTTAGGGGCGGTCACCGAACCCGTACACTTTGGCAACCCTTGGGGGCGGTCACCAGAACCCGTCAAATTGCTCGGGGCGATCTTCACAACCTAATTGGAGACCCCGACGCTTGCCCGGAGCTTTACACCACAATGATTGAGCTCTGAACACCACCAACCATCTAGGGCTCCCAAGCACCCAAGAGGAACAAGCTCTAGGGTACCAAGCACCCAAGAGTAATAAGCTTCTCAACTTGTAACTTCCACGTATCACTATGGAGAACTCAAACCGATGCAACTAATGCAATGGCAAGGGCACACAGAGTGCCCAAATCCCTCGCTCGCAAATCCTACCAAAGCAACAAAAGCTATGGAGGAAAATGAGAGGAAGAACAAGAAGGAGAACACCAAGAACTCCAAGATCTGGATCCAAGGGGTTCCCCTCACATAGAGGAGAAAGTGATTGGTGGAAATGTGGATTTAGAACTCCTGTCTCTTTTCCCCTAAAACTAGCAAGAATCCATGAAGAGATTGAGAGATAGCAAGCTCGAAGAAGGTCAACAATGGAGGAAGAACACGAGCTAAAGGGATGAGGTCCAATGGGGAAGAAGACCCCCTTTTATAGGTGGGAAAAAATCCAACCGTTATCCCCATTCTCAGCCCGCAGCGGGTGGTACTACCGCTCAAGGGAGCGGTATTACCGCTTGCGCGGACGGGCGGTACTGCCGCTTGGCCCAGCGGTACTACCACTGGGACCGCGCTCAGGAGCTAACACGAGCACTGGGAGAGATATAGGAGAGAACCCTCGAGCGACACTAGTAGCGGAGGTAGGCACGGTACTACTACTAACGAGCGGTACTACCGCTCCTACTGCCGCTGCTACTACCGCTGAACCCGACACGAGAACTGCACATTTCGAGTCGTGGCGGTACTAGAGCGGCACATGAGCAGTACTGCCGCTTGAGGCTCTCGGCGATACTACCGCTACTGCAGCGGTACTACCGCCTGAGGCCCTCGGCGGTACTGCCGCTCCAAGCCACGGTACTATCGCTGGCTCCATCCAATACCACTTCCAAGTAAAACAGATGCTCTAGGAAAACCATAATTGCCACAACTTCTGCAAAAGAGCTTCGAATTGAGCAAATTCAAGCTTGTTGGTTATAGTAAGAAGAGATAGGGGAGGTATGCCTAAGATATAGAAGAGTGAAACCTCCAACAGATAAGAACCAGCATAACCTCCAACATCGAAAACATCATAAAAGATGCATGTGAACTCCGTTTTCGATGAACTCGAGCTTGTCATGAAGATGACCATAAGCTCTAAAACTCACAAAGAGAAACATCAAACAAGAACCAAGAAAGATGATGCAAGGATGCAATGGTTTGAGCTTTCTACGAACGATACGATCAATCTACCAACTTGAGAGTCCCCCTTGATAGTACGACAATCGATCCTATAACCCGGTCTCCCAACTACCACCATGAGACCGATAGAATAGAAAACCTATCAAGGGCAAACCTTTGCCTTGCGCATGATCCACTTGAGCTAGATGATGACGATCTTGTCCTCCTCAAGATGGACCACCTTTCTTGATTGCGTTGGGTCGATGAAAACTAGTTGATTGCTCCCCCACACTCCACTATGGGTGAGCCACTCTTCGGCACATCTTCACACGTCCATTGTCACCAAATGGACGGCAAGCTTCAAGCACTTGATATCTTCGTGATGCTCCACTTGAACTTGCACACCGCAATCTTGATGACGATCACCACTTGATGTCATCCTCTCCATGGGTTGTATGATATCTTCCTCTCGACGCAAGCCCATGAAAACATACCTAACCCCACATAGAACTCTCACGTAGACCATGGGTCAGTACACAAAGTGTAATGGACAATGCTTGCCATACAATGGGATCACTTGATCCCTCTCGGTACATCTTCTACGCTTTGTGTGTTGATCAACTTGAATCACTCTCTGCACTTAGTCTTAATCAACATTGAATCTTTTCAACTCTCTTTATTTGGATAATGTCTTGAAGTTAAACATGAATGATCACACAATCTTCTTCTTCAAGACATGCTTGCAATAAGCTCAACACACACATGACCAATCTTTGGATAATTCCTTAATAGCACCTTGGTCAACTCATAAACTCTTTGAAACCAACACATGGCCTTCAAGATAATTCCTTAATAGTACCTTAGTCAACTCATAAACTCCTTGAAACCAACACATGGCCTTCAAGAAATGCCTATGAACAAATCCTTCAAATATAACTCAATGCAACCATTAGTCCATAGAGAATGTCATCAATTACCAACATCACACATGGGGGCACCACATGTTCTTTCAACTATTAGGGGAGTACTTTAAATAAAAAATAAAAATAAAAACTTAAAATGCATTGCGCATTGGGTGCACTGGCAGGCCGGCGGATATAGACGGATATTTGGTGTCCGCTTGCCACCCAAAAGGACAAAAAGAGGACACATTTTTTGTCCATTTGAGTCGGCCCATTGGAGTTTCCCTTATGTACATGCCTTTTTTTTCATATTCTCCTTTTGTAATTTTAAGATAAAGTTTTTAACTTTTTTTGCGAGAAACTTCCCATCTATGAGCATGTACAATGGTGTTATATTAGGTGTGTCACGTAGAATAAATATTGAGGTAAAAGAAAGAGGAATCATAAGAAAAGGCGTGTCTTCTGTTATTTAAGAGATAATCTCTTAGCACAATATGTCTCACCTTATTTTAAGAAATAGCTAGTTATTAAACATAATACTAAGAGATAACCCATTGGAGACATATTTTTTATTGCCATCTCTAAATTACATGCAAGCTTTAAGATAAAATTGTTTTATCAACCACTGTACATGCTCTATTCATCTTCAATTATGGCTGTACAAAGAACAACAGAGGTAATAATAAAAATTACAACCATGTACGTGGACAACCTAGAGACGACTACAAGCACTGGAGCGAGCCGACGCTATCATTGTCCCTCCCTCATCGGAGCCGGGCAAACCTTGTTATAGTAGATAGTCGAGAAGTCGTCGTGTTAAGACCCCATAGAACCAGAGCAGCAACCATCGCCCGATGAAGAAAGTCGTAGATCAAAAGGATCAAACCTGTGAACACCCAAACGAAGACGAACGAAGACCGGATTCAAATAGATCCACCGAAGACGAGCACCGACCGAATCCCGTGAGATTCAGTGGAGACACATCTTTACACATTCTTCGACAATGCTAGATGCGACGGGATAGAACTGAAAGACATAATTCCTACTAAAGGACATTGAAGCCACAGTCCGAACCAAGACGCTGAACCTATCAAAAACGTAAACGGGGTCCCTCTCGCCGGCAGGGTGCCGAGATCCTCCGCACCTCCATGGTCCAGAGGCCATCAAAAATGAGGTATATATAACAAAAACAAACTCATGAAAAGTAGGAGTAGTACGTACTAGGATAACTGGATGAGGGCACGCGGACGTGGACAAAATGGTCCTGGACTAGTCCTTTAGTCGCCCAGCTGTTGCTTCCAAACTCGATTAATCCAAGCGGCCCCGTCTTCTCAGTCGTTGTATTTATTTGAGTATATGTTTATCTATAATACTTAAATAGTTGATCCTCACTATACTAATTCTCTTGACATGCAGCCATCCCACATCAGCATAGTTGACACGTCAGCAGTTCAGTTTCATCACCCAGTAATAGCCAAACAACGTGGCACTCCATTTCGCCCAGTACATGCAGCCGTGGAAGCCCATCAGTCTGGCCCTAGCTCTCTGAAAAAAAGCAATTTCCCTGCAGTACGGCGGTCTCTTCAACTTGGCCATCAAATCGCCGATGGGAGCATTAGTTATTCCCTGGCTGGTCCGTTTCTTTTACAATACCCCAATCAATAATCATCTGCCTCCTCCGCTCCTTTTTCTTCCTCTTACCAATCTCCCTTTGCCTCTCGCATTGGCTACCCATCTCAACCTTGATTGTTTTGCTTGCATTGCCGGAACTGCACGGTGTCACATCCAACGTGGATTTACTTGGGAGCAAGGAGCCACAACGGAGGTGGATAAGGTAGCTGACTCGCTGGGCATTGCTGCCGCCGTTAACTGCCTTGATCGGTTGCATTACCGTCTGACATCACCGACGAATCAGCACCCTCGACGACGCCACTATATAGAACAATTGTTGCGGTGTCGTAGTGTGCAAGCGCCAGTGTAGAAGTACAGATCAACAGGTGCCCTCTACCGGGCGTAACCGTCAGCGATATCGTCCACTGCGTCGGGCTCGGGCAGCATGCGAGCGCTGCTGCAGATCAATAGTTACAGCAGCGGCAAAGGCAACGAGAAGGTGCTCCTTTTTTTTACTCTTCTCTGCCCTCTTCCTTCGGTTGTTTGTAACACCTCCTATCCCCTACTTAACATTTTTCTGAATTAATTTCAAATATTGGAACCTTTTGTTCTATTGTTGCTATGTATTTTTTCGGGAGGAGAATCAACTACCGTTCCTGATGATGCTCAGTACCATTGGTGGCAAATAAATATTCCGTCCTTGAAGATTTCTGTTGGTGTGTTTTTGTATCAGGCTCTGGTCGTTCATACCCTTTTCTCGCCCTTCAAAAGTTTTGTTCTCTAATTTTTGGCCCGGCCTCTGTTAGTTCATGTTTTTCCTTTTTTTTTGTTTACAGGTCCCTACACCTTCAAAGTATCTCCTGTCATACGCTCCCTCAAATGATTGTCCATGGAGCCAGCAAGCGAAGAACTGGAGGAAGGCGAGGATCAGTTTGCTAGCTGCACCGCTTCCTATTGTATCTCCCCTGTATTCTTCGTCTCTCGCTCTCTCTCTTTCCAGGATGGTGGAGGGTGGACTGCGGTTGACATTGATTATGCGGGTTTAGATATGCTAAATTTATTGATTAGGATCACAAAAGGTATGTAAATTTCTTTTAATGTTTGGATAAAAGCCTTCATCTTTACGATGTATTTGTTCTTTCCTTTTATCTCGCCATATCTTGATTAATTAAAAGGAATGACAAGAATAATATTCCATCCAGATTTTAGTGTGTGTGCTTTTGACTAAACTCACAACTACTGAACTTGGTTTCTTTAAATAGCTGTGTGATTTTGGGAAAACCATTCGTACTTTGCCCATACATGTTCCCTATTGTATTGCTTTAATATTTTAAACATTCTTTGTTTCCTAGAGAGGTGTGAAATCAATCGAAATGACAACACAATGTTCTCTGGCGAAAGATTGTTTTATTATTTATTAGTAAATGTAACATATTATAATATCTATGACAACTTCCTTTTTGTATTGTCACATGATATAAGTGGAAATTCAATTTGGCTCCTGGGGCCAAAATAACTTTTCGAATGTCAAAAAAATCATGATTTTTTTTATGTGATCTTAGTCACATAAAAATGATATGTGCAAATTTTGAGGCAAAAAGGTTAAGCATTTTGGCCCGTGCAAAAGAAAAAAAACAAATTAAAGACCAAATGTCACCCTAAATTTGTTTTTTCACAGACGAAACATGCTCCGTTGTTTCGCATGAAAATTTTCAAGCATGCTTGCGATTCTAACATGACCATCTAGAAAAAAAATCAGTATTTTTTGATTCCATCTACATTTTTTAATGTTCATCACAGGAGCCAAAACACCCAATATTTTTACATAATGTTTCATTTTTCTCGTACATAGTGTTTTACTTCTTTTTTATTTTTATTATAAATTCCCGCCACAACGCGCGGGTGTCATGTACTAGTTTCATAAGTGTGCGTGGGCTAGCTTGGCGTGACCAGACCGTATCTCGTCTGGCGGGCCTGGCAATATTCCGTTTTCTTACGTAATCTCTCCTCAGCCTGTCATCTAGCTGAAGCTGATGCCAATGATTAAATAATTTGTTGCGGTGCAGTACCACGTCGACCGTAACAGAAGCTTAGCATTAAGGCGTAGCCCTTAGTACATTTCTCTTCGGAGAAAAGAAATAAGTGCAGATTCGGAGACGCCATTGCTTTGGTGCTCACGTGCAATCGGACGGCTGTCGACAAGTGATACGACTCCTCTCAGTAAAAAGACAAGTGATACGACTGTGCTCGCTGCATGTGCCTAGTCATGAGTCATCAGCTGTGGATTAGTTAGGTACGTGACGACCCCAGCGGGACGCGTCGCGCTGTCGGCACAAAGTGGTTAATTTGAGAAGATTACCATTTTCTTAGTCTATCCCTATGACACTTTGTTCTATTCCCTCTTGTCTTTTCTTTTGTACCTGAGACGTGGCAGTGCGTGTCAAGCATGGTCATGGACACCATGCTGTTGCCGTATAGTGTCTCGTGCGCTAGTTGCCCGTTACGTGCATGTTGCATGCATGCATGCAGCATAGAAGTCGGCATGCACACACTGCACCATATAAAGAAGTCATGTCTGTGTGACTGTGTACAAGAAAACAATTTTTTTTCTAAGAAACTTTCTATTTATTCATCAACTGTCGAGGTAGTACAAAGAATATCTGAAGTAAAAATTACATCCAGACCCATAGACCACCTAGCAACGACTTCATTTACTGGAGCGAGCCGAAGCCGGACAAACCTTGTTGTACTTGACAGTCGAGAAACCTTGTTGTGCAAAAGAAAAAAAAAACAATTAACCATTGATTCTCACTAACTATAATTATCTTAACATGCAACTATCTTATTTCATGATGCCATTATGCATGGAGAACATTCACATTAAAATGCACATGCATGCTAATCATAATCAGCACCAACTTCAATTATCTTAACAAATGCAACTATGTCACCTCATTATGTCATCATGCATGGGAAAATACCCTCGTTAAAATGCACCATGCATTCTACTCATATTCAATAAATATTGTACAATTATAGAATAGTAATAAAATGAAACAAATTATATGTATTTTGGTTTCAGTACACATATTGTTAGTACAAATAGTAATGTTTCATACAACCAAATCGCACTGAAACAGTTACAACCAGTTGCTTAGCAATGCACGGGATATCATCTAGTAAGTACGATGATGCGTGCAAATACGCAAGCAATATAAACAACAATCTGGCTATTCTTTTTTAGTGTACTAGCAATATTTGTTTCGAGTGGACGCTTGATTGACTGAAAGGTGATAAAAGTTGATAATTATTGCATTACATGCCTCGATACTCATGAGGGGGATCAAGCTACTAACATTCTGACATGCCAACATTTAGCAACTCCATGACTCACCAATTCTTGCCAAATTTTGTGGGATTGAAAAATTAAGCTGGTAGGTAAATTTTTGGCTTGTCAAAATGTTGGCTAGCCATTTTCTTGTAACCAACGAATCGTGCTCAATGTCTTGTCTACGTTCTTCAGATTCTTACTCGCACATATATAAATACTAACAATTTCTCTCTATTTATACACAGATGATATTCTAAAGATGGACATCCGCAAAAAAAAAAGAAAAGATATCCTAAAGATGGAGTAGTCAAACTTTTTTTAGTCGGACTATGATGGTGATAAACTAGGTCATTAAACTCGATAATTGCATAAAGAAATATCAAGATGCGAATAATGGAACTACAGATGTAGACTTTGAAGAATCTTGATGTAGCTTTCGAGTCTATTCCAAATCTTTAATACGTATTAATTGGCTTATTTTGATATTTTTGTTCCCTCATTAGTCGTTAAGGAATCAATAAAATCATGTTGTTATGCATGTCACTGACCACTTTGGTGTAAACAAGACTTGCCAGTGACCTGCCTAACATATCCTTATTCCGATGATCTGATCTTGTGTACTTCCGTACGGATCAGTGTCTCTCAAAATAAATACTTATATCGTTGTTCTGAGAAGATGCATATCTAACCACGCCGGTGTAAACAAGGCCTGCCCGTGATCTCCTACGCCAAACATAGATGCCTCCAAACGTAGGTGCCTATCTATCTTCTAGAGACTTCTATCTCCTTATGTTTGATAAGGACCCCAGAAGGGACGTGCTGTCCCTTTTGGTTGATGCAAGCCTCCTGTGTATCTCCTCCTTCCCGGGTCCTCTGGTTTGGCCTTTTGTTTATACCGTTCTTCTTCGACGGAGGCAAAATATTTACCTCCTATATTAATTAAAAGAGAATAGAGTTTAAGTTACGAGCAAAAACAACAGGTTGTCACTATCCCGATATAGTAGTGCCCAACTTCTTCGCACAGGCAGTAATCCAAAGGATGGCCTCGCCCTTGATGATATTTAGCAATATTGGGTGAGGGGTCAGGGGTGCTCTTTTGCCTGAGATCACTATATATTATGATTCTCGTCACTCCCATATATACCGGACGAGCTGTACATACATTGATCAATAGTTCAATACCTCTAGGCCAGGTCGAGGGGTCGGCGTGCATGGCAGGAAGTTAGGGTGCATGCAAAAATCAGCTCTTGGCGCATGCAGCGAGACATAACCCGCTGCACCGCGTCCCTGTCGACGATGAAAATCGGAGCGCTCTACGCCTCTACATTTCCAAATTTTTGCTTTCAGAAAAGAAGACCGCGATGCAGCAACAAGCCAGTAGTTAATTAGTGATATAGCTGTGCCAGGTACGTTGTCGTCAGAACCGCGATGGCCGCTCGTTGCTTGCACCGCAGCTAGAGCTAGTCCACACACTTGCTCGTCGCCATGCGGCGGTGAATTCAACCGGACACCCGTCACATTCCCTGTGGCTATCCGGCGGTAATAGACCCGGTGCACATGGGTGATCGGGTGCACCTACAGGTCCGGGTGCCGGTGAACGAAGTATTATTTTTACTAAATGACCTCTGGGCCACCTTATTTCGCTCACTGACCCCCTCCTAAAAAAATTATTTCGTTGTGTGACCCCCCTATTCACGCCGGCCCGATGAGCGTTACACATGCACTTCACCGCACCGCCCGCCAAGGCGCCATTGACCGGTCACGGTCCGCGGTCGTCGGTCACACCGCCAGCGTGGCGCCGGCCTGACACGCCACATTATAAGACGCAACACCCGTTAGAATATCTAGACTGCTAGCAATGCCCAGAACCGTCGAGTCAGTACATCCAGCTTCCTGCTCATATGTTCTGATATGCGGCTGAAACGCCTAAGTCTGCACATGAACATGAACACGTCAATGAATATGTCGTCTCCACTCCCTGACACGCCTTCCTTTTTGGTGTTTCCACATTGTAAGTACGCCCTTGTATGGCGTGGTTGTACACCTCCTTCGCCGCCTTTCAAATTGGCGCTATACAATCTTGAGCCGCCTGTGTATTAGGCGTGTCAGGCCGTCTATGGTGCCGCCTTAGATTAGGCGTGTCACATCAGTTAGGCTGGTCATGCCGTTTGCCATGCCGTTTGTCATGCCGTCAGGTGACGTGTCCTTTTTAGGGCGCCTTGGAATTTGTCCATTTGAGCTTCACTCCCCCCCCCTCCCCCCCACCGAAACAAGTCGCCCCCTCCATAGAGCCACACTCGTGGTTCACCCAACCTCGTCGACTACTCCGGGTGTTCCCCACGGAAGCGGCAGCCCATTCGAGTAAGGATTGCTGCCGGCGGCAGGCCCCTCTTCCCTACGGTCCCTCTTACCAGCCTCGACCCCAACCCCAAATCGACTGTGGTCGGATAGTCCCAGGGTGGAGACGACGCAGAAGCTTGCAGATCTGGGCAATCCAGTAGGTAATCTTGTTACGAATCAACCTTAGAGGATGTACATCAATTGTTCATTAGGTAAATAGGAGGGTGCTAGCCAGTGGGAATCGTTTCTTGTATGATGAACCTGTTACTGGGTTAATGTTGGCTATATTGCCTTTTTATGTAGGATGGCATATCGTAAGATTGTCCATTTACATCATGGCGGTGTTCTTAACATCCAATCTAGCAGCACCGGTGTAGAGTTTGTGAACACCCAAACCCGTGCGTTATGTTTTCCAAAGGATCCAACTCTTGTTGAACTTGTTGATAAGGTGAAGCAAGTGATGGATGTCGATGGAAGTTATGTAAAGGTTGGAAGGAAGATATGACGCCGGCACATGCCCTAGGTCGTTCCGCACCATGATCCCCTTGGTCGAGGATTATGCTTGGGATAACTACAAGGCAATGGTCGGTGAATCTTGCATGAAGATCTTTGTTATATATGTAGTGGCCGAGGCAGGTCAGAACCTCTCGGACATAGACCTCAATTGCATGCCTCAAGGCTGTGATGGTCACATACATAGGTCAGGTGTAGGCAACCATAGTGTACCTAGTCATTGTGTCCTTAGTCCAGAGATCTACAATACCAAGACCAATAGTCAGCCAACGACAGAAGTTAGCACCCCTGTAACACAAGAGTTTGTAGAAGTTGAGGAAAATGTGGTTGGTGGTTTAGATCTGGACAACGATGTGGCGACCGAGGACAAGAGTGATGTAGTTTCGCCAGAAAGGACTCAGTTGGAGGTGGATGTAAAGGAGGTGGATGGAGAGGACGATGATGCAGAGGAGGTGGATGCAGAGGAAGTTGGAGAGGATGATGAAGAGGAAGACCCAGTCTTTGAAACAATGGCCCCAAAGCTCCCTCTGATAGAAACATCAACCGAGTTACACGTAGAGGAAACAACCTTTGCATCAGACGATCTTAACGAGGCAAGTTATGATTCTCAGGAAGAGGGAGAGGAAGACGTCGAGCGGGGATACCTGACTAGACAGGCAGAGAACTCCGATGACAACTGCCCCGCTGATGAATTGGAGTTCAGTTTGTTGGAGAAGATAGTCTTGTGCACTGTATACCAGAGAGACATGAGCACACATGAGTTTAGAGATTTGACGACGCTGGCCTAGCAGTTGTGACGGAGGAAGATATGTATGATATAGAGGCATTGGCGGCGCCAAGGCCTCAGACAGCAGAAGAAGAGAAGATAAATCCAAGGTCCAAGCCTTTATTATATCCAGGGCTTGTGTTCAGCTCAATGCTAGACATGAAGATATGGCTATAGGAGTACGCAATGCGACACTATCGGCCTTACATAGTCCGAATGTCAGACAAAAAAGAGATTCGTGGTGTGGTGTGAGAACAGGGAGCAGGGCTGTCCCTGGAAGCTGTGTGCCAGGAAGCGCAACCCGGACGATCGATGGAAGATCGTTAGCTACGTAGGATCGCACAATTGGTTGAGAGACCGGATAGAAGGTCATCATCGGCAGTTGATGTCCAGCTTCATCGGCCAGCCTCTAAAACATGCCATCGACACTACTGTTCCTTTTAGCTGTACCAACTGGGCCACTGGCCCGGGGGAAGTTGTTGCCACACTGACTGACTGAGGTGAAAGGCTGAAGCGGGTTGACGCCGCTGAAGTCGCAGGCTCGGATGATAGGTTGACGAGCTTTGATGTTGAAGCTCTGCCTAAGTTAACTGTAGGGTTTACGGGAAATGATGACGCGACGCCCACTGCCGACGGAGGCGATGCGTTCAACCTCGGCGGTGCAGGTGACTCAGGCCGCTTCGTCGGACTCGCCAAAAACAAATTGGTCACCTTTGCCTTCCTCTGATTTTTAACACTTCTTTCCAACCCTTGCTCTTGCATAGCCTTTTTCTTCTCTGCCTCTTCGTCGGCCTTTCTGTTCACAACCTCAAGGATGGACATTCTTCTTCGTCCCTTCAAGGTACGTTGTTTGCATCGAGGTGACGCGCTAAGGTTCATGGGTTCCTTTCCCTTCTCGTCTGCCGATGAAGGTTCAAAGAAATCTAAATCCACCATTTGCACCACTGCATCCAATGCTGAACTGACGGCCTCATTCATGTTATGTTCACCATCACTCAAGTTGATGTTCTCAGACAACTGACTTGGATGAAGACTTCCTTCACACGAAACATGGTGAGGTCCGGATTTTTCCTTGGTGTACATGATCTTCTCGGATCTAGGAGACTTCAGAGCTATAGGGGTGATGAAGCCAGCGTTCAGCAAAACTGAACTGATGCTTCTCGCTGCTTCTGCTCCACATTGCTCTGCGACTTGGTCTTGTTGTGCTGCTGTATGATTGGACTTGCTTCCACCAGAATCGACACACTTGCTCGATACAGGCCTGCCTCGAGTCCCGTTGGCATCTGCAACTGTTATGCCCCGCTTACATGCACCTGATCCGACATTTGAAACGACCCCCTAGCGTAGATCTAATCAGAGAAAGTGAAACCATAACGATTATGAACAATACAATTGGAAACATCGACAAATGCAATTACACTTGTAGTGCCAAGATGCACCGCTTTGTCTGGGCTTCGCCAATGCAATGGTACATTCATTTCTGCTCCTTCTGTGCGATGGCCATAAGCATTTTTCATGAGTTCTCCTACGTCTCCCATGACAAATAATTCAATATGTCAGTCAACAACAGAACCCCCCATGGGAGTTCCTTGTTGGAATTGCGGGTTGTCGGTGCAGGCACCAACATCCTCCGCTGCTTTTACTGCATGACATCTTTCAGATAGTGGTTCATCGCTGCCGAGATGAACAACGGTCTGCTCATTACCATCTGCACATGCAATACCATCACCAGCAAAGTTCGATATCGGGGTGGGTTCACCTAGTGCTTCCGTATGAAAGCTGGTTCAATGCGCGGAACCATCTGCGTTAATGAAAAATCGTCACAACACAAAAAAATACAAACAATGGGGCATTAGCACTCACACAATGTTAGTGATTACCTACTGAAGGAAATATGCCCTAGAGGCAATAATAAAGTTGTTATTTTATATTTCCTTATATCATGATAAATGTTTATTATTCATGCTAGAATTGTATTAACCAGAAACATGATACATGTGTGGATACATAGACAAAACACCGTGTCCCTAGTAAGCCTCTGAAGGAAATATGCCCTAGAGGCAATAATAAAGTTGTTATTTATATTTCCTTATATCATGATAAATGTTTATTATTCATGCTAGAATTTTATTAGCCAGAAACTTAGTACATATGTGAATACATAGATAAACAGAGTGTCCCTAGTATGCCTCTACTAGACTAGCTCATTAATCAAAGATGGTTAAGTTTCCTAGCCATAGACATGTGTTGTCATTTGATGAACGGGATCACATCATTAGAGAATGATGTGATGGACAAGACCCATCCGTTAGTTTAGCACTATGATCGTTTAGTTTATTGCTATTGCTTTCTTCATGACTTATACATGTTCCTATGACTATGAGATTATGCAACTCCCGAATACCGGAGGAACACTTAGTGTGCTATCAAACGTCACAACGTAACTAGGTGATTATAAAGATGCTCTACAGGTGTCTCCAATGGTGTTTGTTGAGTTGGCATAGATCGAGATTAGGATTTGTCACTCCGAGTATAGAGAGGTATCTATGGGCCCTCTTGGTAATGCACATCACTATAAGCCTTGCAAGCAATGTGACTAATGAGTTAGTTGCGGGATGATGCATTACGGAACAAGTAAAGAGACTTGCCGGTAGCGGGATTGAACTAGGTATGGTGATACCGATGCTCGAATCTCAGGCAAGTAACATACAAATGACAAAGGGAACAACGTATGTTGTTATGCGGTTTGACCAATAAAGATCTTCGTAGAATATGTAGGAGCCAATATCAGCATCTAGGTTCTGCTATTGGTTATTGACCGGAGATGTGTCTCGGTCATGTCTACATAGTTCCCGAACCCGTAGGGTCCGCACGCTTAATGTTCGATGACGATTTGTATTATGAGTATATGTGATTTGATGAACGAAGGTTGTTCGGAGTCCCAGATGAGATCACGTACATGACGAGGAGTCTTGAAATGGTCGAGACATAAATAATGATATATTGGACGATGTTATTCGGACAACGGAAGAGTTCCGGGAGGTACTGGGTAAAAACCGAGTGCCGGAGGGGTTACCGAAACCCCCAGGGGAAGTAATGGGCCAACATGGGCCTTAGGGGAGAGAGAGGGCAGGGCACGAGGAGGTGCCCCCCCATGGTGAGTCTGAATAGGACTAGGAGAGGGGGCGCATCCCCCCTTTCCGTCTCCCTCTCCCTCTCCTTCCTTCCCCCTCTGTCCCTTTTGGTGGAATCCTACTAGGACTCCCTCTTGGGCGCACCCTAGGGGCCGGCCGGCCCTCCCCTCCTCCCTCCTTAATATACGTGGGGAGGGGGGCACCCTAGAACACACAAGTTGATCTTTTAGCCGTGTGCGGTGCCCCCCTCCACAGTTACACACCTTGGTCATATCGTCGTAGTGCTTAGGCGAAGCCCTGCGCCGGTAACTTCATCATCACCGTCACCACGCCGTCGTGCTGACGGAACTCTCCCTCGACGTCAACTGGATCAAGAGTTCGAGGGATGTCACCGAGCTGAACGTCTGCTGAATGCGGAGGTGCCGTATGTTCGGTACTTGGATCGGTTGGATCGCGAAGACGTTCGACTACATCAACCACGTTACTAAACGCTTCCGCTTTCGGTCTACGAGGGTACGTGGACACACTCTCCCGCTCGTTGCTATGCATCTCCTAGATTGATCCTGCGTGATCGTAGGTAAAATTTTTGAAATACTGCGTTCCCTAACAGCCTCTACTAGACTAGCTCGTTAATCAAAGATGGTTAAGTTTCCTAACCATAGACATGTGTTGTCATTTGATGAATGAGATCACATCATTAGGAGAATGATGTGATGGACAAGACCCATCCATTAGCATAGCATATTGATCGTTCAGATTTATTGCTATTGCTTTCTTTATGTCATATACAAATTCCTTTGACTATGAGATTATGCACTCCCGGATACCGGAGGAATACCTTGTGTGCTATCAAACGTCACAACGTAACTGGGTGATTATAAAGATGCTCTACAGGTATCTCCGAAGGTGTTTGTTGGGTTGGCATAGATCGAGATTAGGATTTGTCACTCCGAGTATCGGAGAGGTATCTCTGGGCCCTCTCGGTAATGCACATCATAATAAGCCTTGCATGCAATGTGACTAAAGAGTTAGTTGCGGGATGATGTATTACAGAACGAGTAAAGAGACTTGCCGATAACGAGATTGAACTAGGTATTAAGATACCGACGATCGATTCTCGGGCAAGTAACATACCGATGGACAAAGGGAATTACGTATATTGTCATAAGGTTCGACCGATAAAGATCTTAATAGAATATGTAGGAGCAAATACAGGCATCCAGGTTCCACTATTGGTTATTAACCAGAGAGTTGTCTTGGTCATGTCTACATAGTTCTCGAACCCGTAGGGTCCGCACGCTTAATGTTCGTTGACGAAATAGTATTATATGAGTTATGTATGTTGGTGACCGAATGTTGTTCGGAGTCTCGGATGTGATCACGGACATGACGAGGAGCTCCGGAATGGTCCGAAAGTAAAAATTGATATATGGGATAATAGTGTTTGGTCTCTGGAAGAGTTCCGGAATTCACCGGAAGGGGCTCCGAATGTTTCCCGAAATGTTTGGGTACGAGAACACTTTATTTGGGCCAAAGGGGAAAGCCCACGAGGCTTTTGGAAAGTGCAAAAGGGAGTTTTGCAGAGACCAGAGGCTAGACGCCAGGAACCCTGGCGTCTAGGGGGTAGACACCAGGAACCCTGGCGTCTAGCCCTGGAGTCTGAGAAGGACTCTTGCCTTTCGGGAAAAACCGACTTTGAGAAGGCTTTTACTCCAAGTTTCGACCCCAGGGCTCAACATAGAAATAGAGGGGCAGGGCTAGCACCCAAGACACATCAACAAACACCAAGCCGTGTGCCGGCAACCCTATCCCCTCTAGTTTATCCTCCGTCATAGTTTTCGTAGTGCTTAGGCGAAGCCCTGCGGAGATTGTTCTTCACTAACACCATCACCACACTGTTGTGCTGCCGGAACTCATCTACTACTTCGCCCGTCTTGCTGGATCAAGAAGGCGACGACGCCGTCGAGTTGAACGTGTGCTGAACGCGGAGGTGCCATACGTTCGGTACTTGACCGACGGACCGTGAAGGTGTACGACTACATCAACCGTGTTGATAAACGCTTCCACTTTGCGATCTTGAAGGGTATTAAAATACTCTCCCCCTCTCGTTGCTATGCATCTCCTAGATAGATCTTGCCTGATCGTAGGATTTTTTTTTGAAATTACATGCTACGTTCTCCAACAGTGGCATCCGAGCCAGGTTTATGCGTAGATGATATGCACGAGTGGAACACAAAGAGTAGTGGGTGGTGATAGTCATACTGCTTACCACCAACGTCTTATTTTGATTTGGCGGTATTGTTGGATGAAGCGGCCCGGACTAACCTTACATGACCACGTTCATAAGACCGGTTCCACCGACAGACATGCAACTAGTTTTGCATAAAGGTGGCTGGCGGGTGTCTGTTTCTCCAACTTTAGTTGAATCGAATTTGACTGTGGCCGGTCCTTGTTGAACATTAAAATAACAAACTTGACTAAACACCGTTGTGGTTTTGATGCGTAGGTAAGAGCGGTTCTTGCTAGAAGCCCGTAGTAGCCACGTAAATCTTGTAACAAGAAAGCAAAGGACATCTAACTTGTTTTTGCAGGGCATGTTGTGATGTGATATGATCAAGATATGATGTGATATACGTTGTTGTATGAGATGATCATGTTTTGTAAAAGTTATCTGCAACTGGCAGGAGCCTTATGGTTGTCGCTTTATTGTATGAAATGCAAACGCCATGTAATTGCCTTACTTTATCACTATGCGTTAGCGATAGTTGTAGAAGCAATAGTTGGCGAGACGACCTCGACGCTACGATGGAGATCATGGTGTCAAGCCGGTGACGATGGAGATCATGATGGTGCTTTGGAGATGGAGATCAAAGGCACAAGATGATGATGGCCATATCATGTCACATATTTTGATTGCATGTGATGTTTATCTTTTATGCATCTTATTTTGCTTAGTACGGAGGTAGTATTATAAGATGATCCCTTACTAAAATTTCAAGGTATAAGTGTTCTCCCTGAGTATGCACCGTTGCGACAGTTCATCGTGCCGAGACACCACGTGATGATCGGGTGTGATAAGCTCTACGTTCACGTACAACGGGTGCAAGACAGTTTTGCACGTGCAGAATACTCGGGTTAAACTTGACGAGCCTAGCATATGCAGACATGGCCTCGGAACACTGAGACCAAAAGGTCGAACATGAATCATATAGTAGATATGATCAACATAGAGATGTTCGCCATTAAAAACTACTCCATCTCACATGATGATCGTACATGGTTTCGTTGATATGGATCACATGATCATTTATATGACTAGAGGGATGTCTATCTAAGTGGGAGTTCTTAAGTAATTTGATTAATTGAACTTAATTTATCATGAACTTAGTCCTGATAGTATTTGCATATCTATGTTTTAGATCAATAGCTCGCGATATAGCTCCCCGTTTATTTTTTATATGTTCCTAGAGAAAAATAAGTTGAAAGATGGTAGTAGCAATGAAGCGGACTAGGTCCGTGATCTGAGGATTATCCTCATTGCTGCATAGAAAAATTATGTCCTTGATGCACCGCTAGGTGACAAACCTATTGCAGGAGCAGATGAAGACGTTATGAATGTTTGGCAAGCTCGGTATGATGACTACTTGATAGTTTAGTGCACCATGCTTTACGGCTTAGAACCGGGACTTCAAAAACCGTTTTTGAACGCCACGGAGCATATGAGATGTTCCAAGAGCTGAAATTGGTATTTCAGACTCATGCCCGAATCGAGAGGTATGAGACCTCTGACAAGTACTTTGCCTACAAGATGTAGGAGAATAGCTCAACTAGTGAGCATGTGCTCCGAATGTCTGGGTACTACAATCGCTTGAATCAAGTGGGAGTTAATACTCCAGATAAGATAGTGACTGACAAAGTTCTCTAGTCACTATCACCAAGTTACTAGAACTTCGTGATGAACTATAATATGCAAGGGATGATGAAAGTGATTCCCGAGCTCTTCGCGATGCTGAAATCGGTGAAGGTAGAAATCAAGAAAGAGCATCAAGTGTTGATGGTTAACAAAACACTAGTTTCAAGAAAAGGGCAAAGGAAAAGAAAGGGAACTTCAAGAAGAATGAAAAGCAAGTTGTCACTCCCGTGAAGAAGCCCAAAGCTAAACCCAAGCCTGAAACTGAGTGCTTCTACTTCAAAGGAAATGATCACTAGAAGCAGAACTACCCCAAATACTTGGCGGATAAGAAGGATGGCAAAGTGAACAAAGGTATATGTGATATACATGTTATTGATGTGTATTTGACTAGTGTTCATAGTAACCCCTGGGTATTTGATACCGGCTCAGTTGCTAAGATTAGTAACTAAAAACAGGAGTTGCAGAATGAACAAAGACTAGTTATGGGCGAAGTGACGATGTGTGTTGGAAGTGATTCCAAGGTTGATACGATCACCATCGCACACTCCCTCTACCTTCGGGATTAGTGTTGAACCTAAATAAATGTTATTTGGTGTTTGCGTTGAGCATGAATATGATTAGATCATGTTTATTGCAATACAGTTATTCATTTAAGTCAGAGAATAATTGTTATTCTGTTTACATGATTAAAACCTTCAATGGTCATACACCCAATGTGAATGGTTTGTTGAATCTCAATCATGTGATACACATATTCATAATATTGATGCCAAAATATGCAAAGTTTATAATGATAGTGCAACATATTTGTGGCACTACCGTTTAGGCCATATTGGTGTAAAGCGCATGAAGAAACTCCACGCAGATGGACTTTTGGAATCAATTGATTATGAATCATTTGATACTTGCGAACCATGCCTCATGGGCAAGATGACCACAACTCTATTCTCCGGAACAATGGAGCGAGCCAATGACTTATTGGAAATAATACATATCGATGTATGCGGTCGGATGAGTATTGAGGCACGCGGCGGGTATCGTTATTTTCTGTCCTTCACAGATGATTTAAGTGGATATGGGTATGAAAGAACATGCGGTGCCCCCATGTTTGGTTTTGGTAATTGATGACAATCTCTATGGACTAATGGTTGCCTTGAGTTTATTTGAAGGTTTTGTCCATAGGCTTTTCTTGGAGTACATGTGTTGGTTTCAAGGAAAGTTTGTGTTTAACCAAGGTGCTATTCAAGGAATTATCCAAAGATTGGTCATTTGAGAGTTGAGCTTATTGTAAGCATGTCTTGAAGAAGAAGATTGTTTGGTCATTCATGTTTACCTTCAAGACATCATCCAAATGAACAGAGTTGGAAAGAATCAAGGTTGATCAAGACTAAGTCAAGAGTGAATCAAGTTGATCAACACAAAAAGCGTACAAGATGTACAGAGGGATCAAGTGATCCCATGGTATGGTAAGCATTGTCCATTACGCTTTGTGTACTAACCCATGGTCTTCGTGAGAGTTCTTTGTGGGGTTAGGTTGCGGTGTGCAAATTCAAGTGAAGCATCACGAAGAGATCAAATGCTTGAAGCTTGCCGTCCATTTGGTGACAATGGACTTGTGAAGATGTGCGGAAGAGTGGCTCACCCATAGTGGAGTATGGGGGAGCAATCAACTAGTCTTCTTCGAGCCAACGCAATCAAGAAAGGTGGTCCAACTTGAGGGAGTCAAGATCGTCATCGTCTAGCTCAAGTGGACCATGTGCAAGGCAAAGGTTTGCCCTTGATAGGTTTTCTATTTTACCGGTCTCATGATGGTAGTTGGGAGACCGGGTTATAGGATCGATTGCCGTACTATCAAGGGGGGCTCTCGATGAGTAGCTTGATCGTATCATTCATAGAGAGCTCAAACCATTGCATCCTTGCATCATCTTTTTGGGTTCTTGTTTGGTTCTTCTCCTTGTGAGATTTGGAGCTTATGGTCATTTTTATGACAAGCTCGAGCTCATCGAAACGGAGTTCACATGCATCTTCTATGATGTTTTCGATGTTAGAGGATATGCCGCTTTCTTCTCTGTTGGAGGTTTCACTCCTTTGTTTGTTATGCATACCTCCTCCGCCTCTTCTTACTATATCCAAATATTGTTTCGATGCTACTGCTTTCTTGTTTCCAACAAGCTTGAGTTTGCTCAATTCGGAGCTAATTTGTAGAAGTTATGGCAGTTCTGGTTTTATTGTTTCCTCTGTTGTCTTCTCTGCAAAATGAAGGACTCCTAGTGTTGCTAATCTGGGGCATGCGGTAGTCTTGCTCTCGGAGCGGTAGTACCGCAGCCCTTGCGGTAGTACCGCAGTCCACCGCGGTAGTATCTGCAGGTGCTCAGTAGTACCGCTCTATGGGAGCGGTAGTACCGTGGTCTCGAGCGCGCAGCTGACTACTCGGCGGTAGTAGAGGCGGATGTAATTTTTTACATCCGTGCCCTAAGCTGAGTAATGCCGTGCCGCTGGGCGCGGTAGTACCGTGGGCTCTGGCCGAGCTTAGCAAAGATGAGCGGAAGTAGGGCGGATGTAATTTTACATCCGCGCCCTCGCTGTAGTACCGCTCTTCGTGTGCGGTAGTACCGTGCGGATTTTTGCGCAGGTCCTCCTCGGCGGAGTAGGTGGAAGTAATTTTTACTTCCGTGCTTTCTCTATGACTAGTGCTGCCTGCCTTACGGTAGTACCAGAAGGCTGGTAGTACCGCTCCGGCAGTTCTACCGTTCGTTGCCATGTGCAACAGGCCTTCATCGGCGATCTTTGCACTTGCGGTAGTACCGCAACCTGCAGCGGTAGTACCGCTGCCGTCATGTAGTACCGCAGTCTGCGGCGGTAGTACCGCGTCGGCGGGCTGAGTGAGGGATAACGGTTGGTTTTCTCCCCACATATAAAAGGGGTCTTCTTCCCCCTTGAGATCTAATTTTTGAGCTCGTGTTCTTCCCCATTGTTGACCTTCTTCGAGCTTGCTAACTCTCAATCCCTCCAATGATTCTTGCTAGTTCTTGAGGGAAAAGAGAGAGGAGATCTAGATCCACGTTTCCACCAATCACTTTCTCCTCTAAGTGAGGGGAACCCCTTGGATCTAGATCTTGGAGTTCTTCGTGATCTTGTTTCGTTCTTCCCCTCATTTTCCTCCCTAGCATTAGTTGCTTTGGTGGGATTTGGGAGAGAAGGACTTGGGCACTCCGTGTGCCCTTGCCATTGCATTTGGTGCATCGGTTTGAGTTCTCCACGTGATACGTGGAAGTTACAAGTTGAGAAGCTTATTACTCTTGGGTGCTTGGTGCCCTTGAGCTTGTCCCTCTTGGGTGCTTGGGCGCCCTAGACGGTTGGTGGTGTTCGGAGCTCAATCATTATGGTGTAAAGCTCCGGCAAGCGCCGGGTCTCCAATTAGGTTGTGGAGATCGCCCGAGCAATTTGACGGGTTCCGGTGACCGCCCCCAAGGGTTGCCAAAGTGTACGGGTTCGGTGACCGCCCCCAAGGGTTGCCATTTGTACGGGTTCGGTGACCGCCCTCAAGGGTCCCTTAGTGGAATGACGGCATCTTGCATTGTGCGAGGGCGTGAGGAGATTACGGTGGCCCTAGTGGCTTCTTGGGGAGCATTGTGCCTCCACACCGCTCCAAACGGTGATTAGCATCCGCAAGGGTGTGAACTTCGGGATACATCGTCGTCTCCGCGTGCCTCGGTTATCTCTTACCCGAGCCCTTTAATTATGCACTTTACTTTGTGATAGCCATATTGTTCTTTGTCATATATCTTGCTATCACATAGTTAATTATCTTGCTTAGCATAAGTTGTTGGTGCACATAGGTGAGCCTAGTTGCTTTAGGTTTTGTTCTTGACAAATTAACCGCTAGGTTGTTTCCGCATTTGTTCAAGCCTAAACCGTAATTATTTTAAAGCGCCTATTCACCCCCCCTCTAGGCGACATCCACGATCTTTCAGGGTATATCTACTTAATGAAGCACAAGTCTGAAACATTTGAAAAGTTCAAAGAATTTTAGAGTAAAGTGGAGAATCATCGTAACAAGAAAATAAAGTTTCTACGATCTAATCGCATAGGCGAATATTTGAGTTACGAGTTTGGCCTTCATTTAAAACAATGTGGAATAGTTTCACAACTCACGCCACCTGGAACAACTGCGTAAAGGTGTGTCCGAACGTCGTAACCATACTTTATTGGATATGGTGTGATCTATGATGTCTCTTATCGATTTACCACTATCATTTTGGGGTTATGCGTTAGAGACAGCTGCATTCACTTTAAATAGGGCACCGTCTAAATCCGTTGAGACGAGACCATATGAACTGTGGTTTGGCAAGAAACTTAAGTTGTCGTTTCTTAAAGTTTGGGGTTGCGATGCTTATGTGAAAAAGCTTCAGCCTGATAAGCTCGAACCGAAATCGGAGAAGTGCGTCTTCATAGGATACCCAAAAAGAAACTGTTGGGTACACCTTCTATCACAAATCCGAAGGCAAGATCTTTGTTGCTAAGAATGGATCCTTTCTAGAGAAGGAGTTTCTCTCGAAAGAAGTGAGTGTGAGGAAAGTAGAACTTGATGAGGTAATTGTACCTTCTCTCGAGTTGGAAAGTAGTTCATCACAGAAATCAGTTCCAGTGATGCCTACACCAATTATTGAGGAAGTTAATGATGATGATCATGAAACTTCAGATCAAGTTACTACAGAACCTCATAGGTCAACCAGAGTACGTTCCGCACCAGAGTGGTATGGTAATCCTATTCTAGAAGTCATGTTACTAGACCATGACGAACCAACGAACTATGAGGAAGCGATAATGAGCCTAGATTCCGCGAAATGGCTTGAGGCCATGAAATCTGAGATGGGATCCATGTATGAGAACAAAGTATGGACTTTGGTTGACTTGGCCGATGATCGGCAAGCCATAGAAAATAAATGGATCTTCAAGAAGAAGACCGACGCTGATGGTAGTGTTACTATCTACAAATCTCGACATGTAGCAAAAGGTTTTTGACAAGTTCAAGGTGTTGACTATGATGAGATTTTCTCACTTGTAGCGATGCTTAAGTCTGTCCGAATCATGTTAGCAATTGCCGCATTTTATGAATTCTGGCAAATAAAACTGCATTCCTTAATGGATTTCTTAAAGAAGAGTTGTATATGATACAACCAAAAGATTTTGTCGATCCTAAAGGTGCTAAAAAGTGTGCAAACTCCAGCGATCCATCTATGGACTGGTGCAAGCATCTCGGAGTTGGAATATACACTTTGATAAGTTGATCAAAGCATATAGTTTTATAGAGACTTGCGGTGAAGCCTGTATTTACAAGAAAGTGAGTGGGAGCACTACAACCTTTCTGATAAGTATATGTGAATGACATATTGTTGATCGGAAATGATGTATAATTTTCTGGAAAGCATAAAGGAGTATTTGAAAGGATTTTTTTTCAAAGAAAGACCTCGGTGAAGCTGCTTACATATTGGGCATCAAGATCTATAGAGATAGATCAAGACGCTTGATAAGACTTTCAATGAGTACATACATTGATATTTTTTTGAAAGGATTTCAAAATGGATCAGTCAAAGAAGGAGTTCTTGCCTAAGTTGTAAGGTATGAAGTTGAGTAAGACTCAAAACCCGACCACGACAGAAGATAGAGAAATAATGAAAGTCATTCCCTATGCCTCAGCCATAGGTTCTATAAAGTATGCCATGCTGTGTACCAGACCTATTGTGTACCTTGGCATGAGTTTGGCAAGGGGGTACAATAGTGATCCAGGAGTAGATCACTGGACAACGGTCAAAACTATCCTTATAGGACTAAGGAAATATTTCTCGGTTATGGAGGTGATAAAGAGTTCGTCGTAAAGAGTTACGTCCATGCAAGCTTTGACACTGTTCTGGATGACTCTGAGTCTCAATTTGGATACCTATTGAAAGTGGGAGCAATTAGCTAGAGTAGCTCCGTGCAGAGCATTGTAGACACAGAAATTTGCAAAATACATACGGATCTGAATGTGGCAGACCCGTAGACTAAACCTCTCTCACAAGCAAAACATGATCACACCTTAGTACTCTTTGGGTGTTAATCACATGGCGACGTGAACTAGATTATTGACTCTAGTAAACCCTTTGGGTGTTGGTCACATGGCAATGTGAACTATGGGTGTTAATCACATGGTCATGTGAACTATTGGTGTTAAATCACATGGAGATGTGAACTAAATTATTGACTCTAGTGCAAGTGGGAGATTGAAGGAAATATGCCCTAGAGGCAATAATAAAGTTGTTATTTTATATTTCCTTATATCATGATTAATGTTTATTATTCATGCTAGAATTGTAAACCAGAAACTTGATACATGTGTGGATACATAGACAAAACACCGTGTCCCTAGTAAGCCTCTACTAGACTAGCTCGTTAATAAAAAATGGTTAAGTTTCCTAACCATAAACATGTGTTGTCATTTGATGAACAGGATCACATCATTATGAGAATGATGTGATGGAAAAGACCCATCCGTTAGCATAGCATATTGATCGTTCAAATTTATTGCTATTGCTTTCTTCATGTCATATACGTATTCCTTTGACTATGAGATTATGCAACTCCCGGATACCGCAGGAATACCTTGTGTGCTATCAAACTTCACAACGTAACTGGGTGATTATAAAGATGCTCTACAGGTATCTCTAAAGGTGTTTGTTGGGTTTTCATAGATCGAGATGAGGATTTGTCACTCCGAGTATCACAGAGGTATCTCTAGGCCCTCTCGGTAATGCACATCATAATAAGCCTTGCAAGCAATGTGACTAATGAGTTAGTTGTGGGATGATGTATTACAGAACGAGTAAAGAGACTTGCCAGTAACGAGATTGAACTAGGTATTAAGATACTGACGATCGAATCTCAGGCAAGTAACATACCGATGGACAAAGGGAATTACGTATATTGTCATAAGGTTCGACCGATAAATATCTTCATAGAATATGTATGAGCAAATATGGGCATCCAGGTTCCATTATTGGTTATTGACCAGAGAGTTTTCTCGGTCATGTCAACATAGTTCTCGAACTCATTGGGTCCACACGCTTAACGTTCGTTGACGATATAGTATTATATGAGTTATGTATGTTGGTGACCGAATGTTGTTCGGAGTCTCGGATGTGATCACGGACATGACGAGGAGCTCCAGAATGGTCCGGAAGTAAAAATTGATATATGGGATAATTGTGTTTGGTCTCCGGAAGAGTTCCGAAATTCATCGGAAGGGGTTCCGGATGTTTCCCGAAATGTTTGGTACGAGAACACTTTATTTGGGCCAAAGGGGAAAGCCCATGAGGCTTTTGGAAAGTGCAAAAGGGAGTTTTGCGGAGATTGTTCTTCACCAACACCGTCACCACGCCGTCGTGCTGCCGGAACTCATCTACTACTTCACCCGTCTTGTTGGATCAAGAAGGCGAGGACGTCATCGAGCTGAACGTGTGCTGAACGCGGAGGTGCCGTACGTTCGGTACTTGATCGGGATGGATCGTGAAGGTGTACGACTACATCAACCGCGTTGATAAACACTTCCACTTTGCGATATTCAAGGGTACGAAGATACTCTCCCGCTCTCGTTGCTATGCATCTCCTAGATATATCTTGCGTGATCGTAGGCAATTTTTTGAAATTACATGCTACGTTCTCTAACACCTACAACAAGGAAGTTGTTAGAATCTGGGCTCTGCAGACCCAAGGAAAGGTTCAAACTCAGGGGCGTGCTTGCTACTCCTCACCTCGCCCTGTCAACTACACCCAACCTCGTGGCCAAGCTCCTACACGGTCCGGCTGCGGATGAAGGACGAAGAACACATTAGTTTACCCAGGTTTAGGCCACCTTGCGGTGTAAAATCCTACTCCTACTTTGTGGTTGGATTGCCTCATGAGGGAGGATGAATCAGTGAGTTGCCTTGGTAGGCTTATGAGAGGCTCCGGGCTTGAGGGGTGGATGAAATCTCTCTCTCTCTCTCTCTCTCTCTCTAAGGTGGTGGTCTAGCTATACTTATACTAGCTCGGTCCTCTTCCCACAAAGCTCTAGGCGGGAAGGGGGTCCACCACAACCGATTTCGAAGGGGAATAGGAAGTACATATTATCCCGACGACAGGTGGTCTTCGCCTGCAAAGCTTCTCGCGATGACGCGTAGGTGAGCTCGGTGACGACCTCCGTCTTGACAAGCCTGTCGTCCTGGTCTTGTTGCACCAAAGAGGAAACCTTTAGGGCCGCCTTGGGAACCCACGCGATGGCCTTGTTCATTTAGCATGATAGAGGAAAGCTTCACTATCCGCGCCCGCTGGCACCGGGTCCCGGGCGACGCCAGTGGCTCTGCCACCCACGTGCAGCTATGAGGTTGGCTTGGTGACCTTGGTGTGTACGCCCGCGAGGGGGCCTTAGGAGTCGGTCTCGGGGGGGGGGGGGGGCTCCGCGAGCGGGCCTCGGGAGATACTCTATGTAGTGTGCCTCGCGAGGCGGGAGCCCTCATGAGGGTGTTGCTTGAGAAGCCTCGAAGATGGGCCATACTGGGCCCGTGCTATGCGTTGCACCTTGGGCTGCAGGCAGACGGGCTTGGGTACTGCTACCTCTTGAGCACTGCGTTGGTTTTCCCTTGAAGAGCAAAGGGTGATGCAATAAAGCAACGTAAGTATTTCCCTCATTTTTTGAGAACCAAGGTATCAATCTAGTAGGAGACCATGCACGAGTCCCTCGCACCTACACAAACAAATAAATCCTTGCAACCAACGCGATAAGGGGTTGTCAATCCCTACACGGTCACTTACGAGGGTGAGATCTGATAGATATGATAAGATAATATTTTTGGTATTTTTACGATAAAGATGCAAAGTAAAATAAAAGGCAATAAAAAGAGCTAAGTGTTGGAAGATTAATATGATGGAAAATAGACCCGGGGGCCATAGGTTTCACTAGTGGCTTCTCTCAAGAGCATAAATATTACGGTGGGTGAACAAATTACTGTTGAGCAATTGATAGAATTGAGCATAGTTATGAGAATATCTAGGTATGATCATGTATATAGGCATCACGTTTGAGACAAGTAGACCGACTCCTGCCTACATCTACTACTATTACTCCACACATCGACCGCTATCCAGCATGCATATAGAGTATTAGGTTCATAAGAACAGAGTATTGCCTTAAGTAAGATGACATGATGTAGAGGGGTAAACTCATGCAATATGATATAAACCCCATCTTGTTATCCTCGATGGCAACAATACAATACGTGCCTTGCCGCCCCTCATCCTTTGGGAAAGGACATCGCAAGATTGAACCCAAAGCTAAGCACTTCTCCCATTGCAAGAAAGATCAATCTAGTAGGCCAAACCAAACTGATAATTCAAGAGACTTGCAAAGATAACCAACCATACATAAAAGAATTCAGAGGAGATTCAAATATTGTTCATAGATAAACTTGATCATAAACCCACAATTCGTCGGTCTCAACAAACACACCGCAAAAGAAGATTACATCGAATAGATCTCCACAAGAGAGGGGGAGAACATTGTATTGAGATCCAAAAAGGGAGAAGATGCCATCTAGCTAATAACTATGGACCCGAAGGTCTGAGGTAAACTACTCACACATGATCGGAGAGGCTATGGTGTTGATATAGAAGCCCTCCGTGATCGATGCCCCCTCCGGTGGAGCTCCGGAAAAGGCCCCAAGATGGGATCTCATGGGTACAGAAGGTTGCGGCGGTGGAATTAGGTTTTGGCTCCGTATCTGGTAGTTTGGGGGTACGTAGGTATATATAGGAGGAAGAAGTACGTCGGTGGAGCAACGTGGGGCCCACGAGGGTGGAGGGCGCGCCTAGGAGGGGGGGGGGTAGGCGCACCCCCTACCTTGTGCCCTCCTGGTTGATGTCTTGACATAGGGTCCAAGTCCCCTGGATCACGTTCGTTCCGAAAATCACGTTCCCGAAGGTTTCATTCCATTTGGACTCCGTTTGATATTCTTTTTCTGTGGAACTCTGAAATAGGCAAAAAACAGCAATTCCGGGCTGGGCCTCCGGTTAATAGGTTAGTCCCAAAAATAATATAAAAGTCTATAATAAAGCCCATTAATGTCCAAAACAGAATATAATATAACATGGAACAATAAAAAATTATAGATACGTTGGAGACGTATCAGGTACCCCCAGTTTCAGAGCCCCAACAGAAAGTACCTGGCTTTGGTGGATGGATTTAGACTGAAGAGAGTTAGTTGAGGCGATGGTAGCCTCCTCATGTGCCCAACTTTGCTGTGAGCATGTGGAAGTGGTGGTTCAAACAATTCGAACTTGCCCGGGCATGGGCATACCAACAACTCCGCTATCTTTTATAAATGAAACGCCGTTACCAAAATCACCATACGATGATGGACCACACGTACTGGCGAAACATTTGTCCACAAATTTAGAATCAGAGAGAGAGGGAGAGTTACCATCATCGGACAAATAAGAAGTTGTACGAAATGGGGACCGGATCCGCAATTTGGCTACCACATGAGCCTTGATTCAAGAACGTATTCTGCGCAAGAACATGACGAACTGTTGTCAGTGTTCAATACAGCAGGCGCGGAAGTAGATATAAGAGAACATGGATGTTAACTAAACTAAATACGACACAAAATTAAACAATTAACAAGGTTCTAGTGATAAGACTACATATGACCTTAGGCATCACACAACTAATTCCACCTTCAAGCAGGAAAACTTTAAAAGGATTGGCCATTGCGATCACTTACTTCCTCGCACGGTTGATTCTCACTTGGAACAGTGGCCTCCGCACACATTTCATGCCGCCTAGACTGTTTACGGTGCTGACGCCGGGTCGGGGCCAACTTAGGGTGGGCAGACAGCCGAACCATCGGCCAGGCCTAAGCTGCCGTGGAAACCGATGTCAAGCACCGCTTGGTGGGGTTTCAGCACACTAGATTTGGGGAAAGAAGGAGAGGGATGAGCCTGCTTACCACCCCGGGGATAGAACACGATAAAAATGGGGACTATGGCCTGCCCACTAAGACAGCCTAGTAAGCCAGGCCATCGGCCTTTTACACATAGTGCCTGAAGATTATAGCGTCCAACCACAATATCAGACATACTGAATGGTTTGAACACTTCATCCAACGACTGTACAATGACGGACCATCTATAAATTTTGAAATGGCACCACAACTTCATCATAGCCACAATCATACCATGGCTTCCTATTCTCACAAAGGAAAAGGGGGTCTAGATGAACTAGTAGGACCCCACAGCGGCACCTTCCTACCACCAGAGATGCCATCCGCCGAGGAGCTCAACTCCTTTGTGCCACAGGTCATGCATTGCCGTTGCGGTTTGCTAGCCTGCTACACTACGGAAGAATTCAATATAAGAACCAAAGGAGAGATGGGTTGCTGGGGATTCGTCTGCTGCCACACCAAGGGGCCCGCTCCATGCTTCGTAAGACAAAGTTTTGATATCCTATCTTTATCTGATATCCACATTCGGTATCTAAAAAACATGTCAACTGATTGCAGGAAGGTGCTACATGCACAAGCAGATGCTGGCTACAAACTGAGAAACAATACGAGTTGTACTGGTTTGGTGCCGGATATGTGGAAACAAAAGATAAGAAGATCTTGGAGGAGAAGCAAAAGGAAGAGCACATATCTAGGTACCAGAAACAATTCGAAGAGTGGTTGTCGGTGTCAAAACCGGCGGATCTCGGGTAGGGGGTCCCGAACTGTGCGTCTAGGTGGATGGTAACAGGAGACAAGGGACACGATGTTTTTACCCAGGTTCGGGCCCTCTCGATGGAGGTAATACCCTACTCTGCTTGATTAATATTGATGATATGGGTAGTACAAGAGTAGATCTACCACGAGATCAAGGAGGCTAAACCCTAGAAGCTAGCCTATGGTATGATTGTTGTTCATCCTACGGACTAAAACCCTCCGGTTTATATAGACACCGGATAGGTTAGGGTTAGACAGAGTCGGTTACAATGGTAGGAGTTCTACATATCCGTATCGCCAAGCTTGCCTTCCACGCCAAGGAAAGTCCCATCCGGACACGGGACGAAGTCTTCAATCTTGTATCTTCATAGTCCAGGAGTCCGGCCAACGGTGATAGTTCGGCCATCCAGACACCCCCTAATCTGGGACTCCCTCAGTAGCCCCGAACCAGGCTTCAATGACGATGAGTCCAGCGCGTTGATTGTCTTCGGCATTGCGAGGCGGGTTCTTCTCCAAATTCCATATACTTGTCGAATAGTGTCCGACTTCTGATAAATGCTGCGCTCCTTGGCTTCTACGCCCAATAATGGCCATCTTCCACGTGTTTGAATGAATGCGAAAAGCCAGGTATTTTTACATTTACCCCCTAGCTGCGCAAATGAGCTGCCTATAAAAGGGCGAGGATCTAGATCTGAGTCACACCATCCCCCTTCACGAAGCTTTCATCGGAGCGCCTCGACCAAAGCCCATTCCATCATGGACGGTCGTGGCTCCTCCTCTCGCGTTCCCAGCCCTCAGCACAGAAATTGGGAGAGATGCTCAGTCCCGCATAGCGAGCTAGTTATACTCCAAACCAAGGGATTTCTTCCCCCGGCCTTCATGGTTCCGGTTCGAGCCGGACTTGCCACCTACAAGGGCGGAAAGCAAGCAGAGAGTGTCCCCGATCCCTCTAAAGGAGAGCAGGTATGCTTCATCTCTTATCTAGTAAGAGGACTCGGATTTTCAATCCATCCGTTTCTCCGGGGGCTCTTGGAGTTCTACGGCCTCCAGTTGCACCACCTTACGCCTACCTCCATTTTGCACATCGCGGGCTTCGTGCCCTTTGCGAACTGTTCTTGGGCGTCGAGGCTCATTTCGGGCTGTGGAAGAGATTATTCTGCCTAGTACCCCGTTCTCATGAGGGGTCAATATATCAAGTGGGCGGAGCCGAGCTATGGCACATCGCCGGGACCGGATACCTATCCGGAACCCCGAAGAAGGCGTCCGAAGACTGGCCTTCGGAATGGTTTTACATGGAGGACGCCCCACGCCGGATCCTATTCGGATCGGCCTTCGGAGTTCAGCAATGCTCCTCTGAAGAAGCGCCTAAGCCGGGCGCCCTCGGAGCCCCCGGAGGGAAAATGACCGGGATGTCCTCTATTTGATGAGCCGAATAAGGTTACTGGCTCATGCCGGATTGACCATGATTGGAGTCATGGCAATCTGCATTATGAGGGGAGTGCAGCCGCTCCAATATAGGGGCCACCCCATGTGGGACTTCAACGGGAGGACGATGCCACCCGCCATGGCCGCATAGGGTCGGGATCGGTCACCGAACTGGTGAAGATCTTGTCTGCCATGTATAAAGGGGAGGAGGATTTCCTCCGCGTCAATCCACTGAAGGAGTTTTCTTCGAATAATCCTCGAAGCTGGGTAAGCAAACATCTTTGTGACCTGTCCGATCCATGTTCCCATGGTTAAATATCTCATTTCATGGTTTCTGTGCAGGAACTGCGCCGGACTGTGGAGAAGATACACAGCCCGCCCCCACAACCCGAGGATCCGGAACGGTCCCTCGATCCGACCTCCGAAGAGGATCCGGATATAAAGGTGGAGTTGATCGACGGGTATTCCACCAACTTAGCATCGACAATGCTTTGGTTGCCATTCTGACCCGATTACCCGGAATACTTCCCGCCTTGCAGGTAGCTGAGACCAAGGTCCCAATATTCTGATAATGACCCATCCGTGCTTATTTCGATCACCGTATACCAATGGTGTTTCGCAGGGGGTACCTTCAAGGCAGGATGCCGAGCCCGCGGCGGCTGGCCAACAAGGGGCAATACGACCCCGCAGGCTAAAAAGGAGTGTGGTCCGGATCGAAACTCCGCCGCAATGGTATGACGTGTCACCATGTTCCTAGGATTGATTCCTGGAAGGCGTACTAACGCTGACGCTCTTTTCAGGAAAAAGGGCGCTCGCCGGACTGAGTCCGGAGAGGTTGCCAATCGAACCCCCGCCGGCCAGGCTCCAAAGTCGGGTCCAGAGGCGGAGACGAACACGAGGCGTACGTCGGATGCTCCTCCGATAGAGGATGCCGACAGATTGTCCGCCACCAACTCCGAGGTGGAGAGCGCCTTGAATCACAGGCGCCGCCGGACAGTCCTTCATGACGCATGTTTATCCCAAGAGGCCTTGAATGCCTTCAATTCGGGAGATGCGCACCTCCGTGCCGCTCAAGATGGTCTAGCCAGAGCCACGGAGCAGTATGTAAAGTACATACGGGTAAGGAAATTTGACAGTTATATATGCCAGTAGCCCCCAAGACTTAAAATAGTTAGAATAACTGATTTAAGGATCATTTGTTATGCAGGATCTTACAAAAAAGAGTACCCGACTATCCCAGGAGCTTGAAGAGTGCAAGGCCCAACTTGAGGCTGCACTAGCCTCTACAGGGGGAGCCACAGAGACCCCCTCTGGTAATATACTCTTCAAAAGATAAATAGTTTATGAAGTGCGGCGGGTGTGTAAATCTGACAAAAACATTGCAGATGGCGCCGGACTAGATCCGGACAAGCAACAGCTCTTGCGCCAGCTAAAGGCCGGGCGAGAGCGTGCTTTCGAGGGTGCGGCAGGAGAAAAATATCCTCCAAGATGCCAACACCAAGCTGGGTGAGGTACTATATGATGTTCGTGCTCAGTTGTCTGACTCAGTTAAGGAGAACCGCGGCTTCGCGGCATTTTCAGTAAGTGCTTGAGCGAACTTTGAAAGTGTTCGGCGAGGAAGGCGACTAACATAAACATGTATGTAGGTTTGCTCACAGGTCGTCCTGAGGAGGAGATGCCCAGTTCTTTGGGTGATCTTCTTCCTGAATTAAATCATTGCCGCGAAACGAAGTCCGGCAGGTGATGAAAGGCGTCGGCAGGCCTTGTGGCCATCCATCTCCCTGCCTCAAGGCATTGGGGAGCTGGCAGAGCGGCTTCAAGGAGCACGGCGGCGCTTCCGACTATGGAAGATATCGCCTGCCGTCAAAGGCGCCAGGAGGCTCGGGCCATGGTAAAGACGCTGGTACACGGTTGTTGACCCGAACCACATGGCCGAGGTCGGACCTGTGGAGCCTGATGGGATGGAGATCCCTATAAGCTTAGTGTATGGCCAAGTAGAATTGGCCGCCAAGTATTCCTAGCAAGATTGTAAATTAGATAGCCTATTAGATGGCATTGAGGAGGAATACAATGAGTCGAGTTGACTATGTAAAAATATGACATGAAAAAATGTCTTCTAGCCGGATTGTAGATCGTTTGTCATAGCGGACCTTTTCGCTTCGACCTCAGGACCCAATAGTCCGGAGTGTGTCTGAATACCTTCGTGGTTATATAAGAACCGGGGTATGCATGGAGACAAGGCGCAGGGGTCATTATTGCTGTATCAGACAAGTGCCCAACTAGTTATGTTATATTACATGGGTAGTAAGAAACATCTTCCAGGGAGAATAGTTCCGTTAAGGGTTCCTTTCACTGGGATGCATGCCCTAAAGTGCATGTCAAAGATGCTATGAGAGCAGAAAATCATCCGGGCAGATGGGTAAATAGTTAAAAATCATCTTTCAGTTCACCGACCGAATATTCCCTTAAGAACGCTTAGCTTTCAGCTTCACCCGGTCGAGGTACACATCCGGTGACCGGCAGTAATAACCGCAGAGGTGCTCCCTTTACCACCTAGCCGAACAATCGGGAACGAGGGGGTAAGCACAGAGCCAGCAACCCAGCTTGGCCAAAACTTAAGTCATATCGATGCATATAATGGTGAATAAAAAGGTACATGCGGAAGTCTAACGCATGTGTTGGGCATGAAGCCCGTATAAATTAGCTTCATAAAGAAGCCCTCAGTATAATAATGGCGGACAGCGCGTCAAGTATGTGCGAAAAAAGCGCCAACGAGCCTCTAGAGGCTTCAAGAAGAAGGAGAAGAAAGGAGAGAAATAAAAGACAACAAAAATAGAAAATGTGGACGGAGGAAGGAGACGAACTTGGAGTCCGGCGCTTAGGCGTAGAATCTTCGTAGACGGGCTGCGTTCCATGGGTTTGGCTCGAGTCGGTTATCTGATGCGTTTCGCAGATGGTATGCTCCGCCGGTCTGGACCTGGTCGATGATGAAGGGACCTTCCCATTTGGGCTTGAGTTTGTCCTTTTTCTTGTCCGTGAGCGAGAACTAGTTCGCCAACGTTATAAGCTTTGGCCCGTACTTCTCTGCTTTGATATCTTCGAGCCTGCTGTTGATAGAATGCGGAACAAGATTTTGCCACGTCGCGCTCCTCCTCCAATGCGTCCAAACTATCCTGCCGATCGAGCTCGGCTTCTCTTTCTTCATACATGCGCACACGAGGTGAATCATGTATTATGTCGCAGGGCAAGACTGCCTCTGTGCCGTACACCATAAAGAATGGTGTGAATCCGGTAGTACGATTCGGCGTGGTCCGCAGCCCCCAGAGTACGGAGTCAAGCTCCTGAACCCAGTGCGTGTTAGATTCCTTGAGGGACCGCACTAGTCTGGGTTTAATGCCGCTCATGATTAGACCATTGGCTCGACTTGGCCGTTGGTTTGAGGGTGATAGGCGAGGCGTGTCGAGCTTGATGCCCATGTTTTTGCACCATAATTTGACCTCATCGGCCGTGAAGTTGGTGCCGTTATCGATGATGATCTTGTGGGGACACCGTAACGGTGCACTACCCCGATATGAAGTCTATCACCGGTCCGGATTCGCCGCTTTAACAGGCTTGGCCTCTATCCATTTGGTGAATTTATCCACCATGACCAATAGGTATTTTTGCTTGTGGGTTCCTCCCTTAAGGGGTCCAACTATGTCAAGCCCCCAGACCACGAACGGCCAGGTGATGGATATAGTTTTAAGGGCGGTGGGTGGCATGTGGCTTTGGTTAGCAAAAAGCTGGCAACCGACGCATCGTTGGACTAATACCTGCGAATCTGACCGGGATGTCGGCCAATAAAATCCTGTACGGAAGGCCTTGCCTACGAGGGCCCGGGCTGCGGCGTGGTGCCCACCCAGTCCGGCATGAATTTCAGCCAGGAGGTTTCGCTCTTCCTCTTCGGAGATACACCTTTGAAGGACTCTGGTAGTGCTTTTCTTATAAAGCTCTCCCTCATGGACTTTATAGGCTTTAGATCGCCGTACTATACAGCGAGCCTCATTTTGGTGTTCGGGGAGTTCCTGCCTAGTTAGGTAGTCCAGGAATGGTTTCGTCCACGGGGCGATAACCGCCATTATTTCGTGAGCGGAGGGTGTTATCTCGGGGGCAGAGCCTCCGGTTGTGTCAGGGTGTTCAGCGTCAGGCAGTGCGGTTGGGTCCGTATTGTTATTGCCGGACTCCCCTTCCTATAGTACGGATGGCTTAAACAGCCGTTCCAGGAAGATGTTGGGCGGGACGGCATCGCGTTTTGCACCGATGCGTGCCAATATATCCGCCGCCTGGTTGTTGTCCCGGACTATATGATGAAATTCGAGCCCTTCGAACCGTGCTGACATTTTTAGGACCGCATTGCGGTATGCTGCCATTTTCGGATCTTTGGCATCAAAGTCTCCGTTTATTTGAGATATCACGAGGTTCGAATCCCCACGCACCTCTAGGCGTTTAATGCCCATGGAGACTGCCATCCGGAGGCCGTGCAGAAGGGCCTCGTATTCGGCTGCGTTGTTGGAGTCCGTATACATTATCCGAAGGACGTATTGGACTGTGTCCCCGGTTGGGGACGCCAGCCCCCAGGCCGGCCAACATTTTGGAGCCGTCAAAGTGCATGATCCAATTGGAGTATGCGCCGTACTCTTTAGGGAGTTCGCCAGTCCATTCGGCCACGAAGTCGGCCAAAACCTGCGACTTAATAGCTCGTCATGGCTTATAAGTTCGAATGGAAGGAGCACTATGGCCCATTTAGCAATCCGGCCCGTCGCGTCGCGGTTGTTTATAATGTCGTTAAGAGGTACTTCGGAGGCTACCGTTATCGAACACTCTTGAAAGTAGTGTCGCAGCTTTCGGGATGCCATGAACACCGCGTATGCTATCTTTTGATAGTGTGTGTACCGGGACTTGCATGGAGTTAGGACAGTTGACACATAGTAAACCGGTTTTTGAAGAGGGGACCGGTGTCCGTCCGTTTCTCGTTCGACAACGAGAACCGCGTTGACAAATTGATGTGTTGCGGCGATATATAATAGCATTGGTTCGCCCACATTGGGCGCGGCCAGGAGCGGGTTTGTTGCCAATATGGCTTTTATCTCTTCGAGTCCGGCCATGGCGGCATCCGTCCACTCGAAGTGTTCGGTGCGGCGGGGGAGGTGGTAAAGGGGTAACGCCTTTTCTCCCAAACGGGAAATAAAGCGTCTTAGAGCCGCTACGCATCCCGTCAATTTTTGTATTTGTTTGAGGTCTTTTGGAATATCAAATTGTGACAAAGCTCGGATCTTGGCTGGGTTTGCTTCAATTCCTCTACCGGACACAATGAAGCCCAGGAGCTTTCCGGCTGGAACGCCGACGACGCATTTTTCCGGATTGAGCTTGATGTCATATTTTCGAAGATTGTCGAATGTGAGCCTCAAGTCGTCTACTAGAGTTTCAACGTGCTTGGTTTTTACGACCACGTCATCTACATATGCTTCCACTGTATTGCCGATCTGGTTTGCCAGACATGTCTGAATCATGCGCTGATATGTTGCGCCGGCGTTTTTGAGCCCAAAGGGCATTGTGTTGAAGCAAAACGGGCCGTACGGAGTGATGAATGCTGTTGCAGCTTGGTCAGCTCCGCCATCTTGATTTGGTGGTAGCCGAGATGCAGCGTCGAGGAAGCACAATGAGTCGTGCCCTGTCAGAAGGCCAATAATTTGATCGATTCGAGGGAGGGAAGGGATCCTTTGGGCAAGCCTTATTAAGGTCTTTAAAATCAACACATAGGCGCCAGGATTTATCCTTCTTTGGTACCATCACCAGGTTTGCTAGCCAGTCCGGATGTTTTATATCTTTGATGAATCTGGCTTCCAAAAGTTTGGCTAGCTCCTCTCCCATGGCCTGTCTCTTGGGTTCAGAAAAGCGCCGAAGAGCCTGTTTGACTGGCTTGAATCCTTTCAGGATATTTAGGCTGTGCTCGGCCAGCCGATGTGGGATTCCTGGCATGTCTGAAGGGTGCCAGGCAAAGATGTCCCAGTTTTCTCGTAGAAATTCTCGTAGGTCTTGGCGTCTACATCAGGGTTTAATTGTGCCCCAATGGAGGCCGTCTTTGCGGTGGTCCGTTGGGTGGACTTGGAATTTGACTATTTCATCCGCTGGTTTAAAAGAGGTGGACTTGGATCTTTTATCAAGTATCACATCGCCCCTCGTTCACCGTGGAGCGATCGCGGTGAGTTCCTCACCGCTAGGGCTTTGGATAGTGCCTCGAGGGCTAGTGCGGCTGTCTTGTTTTCTTGCCAAGCAGAGTGCTATGTTCGGATCACTAGCGAGAGTGATGATTCCGTTAGGTCCAGGCATTTTAAGCTTCATGTACCCATAATGGGGTATAGCTTGAAAAATTGTGAATGCCTCTCGTCCTAATAAAGCATGATATCCGCTGTTGAACGGGGCCACTTGAAATGTGATCTCCTCGGACCTGTAATTGTCGTGAGCCGAACACTACGCCCGGTGTGATTTTTCCTGTGCAGCATGCTTCCCGGCTAGGGATTATTCCTCTAAAGGTTGTGCTGCTTCGCTCAATGCGGTTCCAGTCTATTTCCATTTTTCTGAGGGTTTCCTCATAGATGAGGTTTAGTCCGCTGCCGCCATCCATGAGTACCTTAGTAAGGCGAAAGTCGTCCACTATGGGACTGAGGACCAATGCGGCTGGTGCTCGGGCTGTTCGAATTTAGGTTAAATCGGCATTAAAGGTAATAGCCGTGTCACTCCATGGATTTATTGTTGCTACTTGGTAGACTTCGCAAGGTTGCGGAGTGTTCGCTTCGCATGTTATTTGATGCGAAAGTCTCGAAGACTATTAACACCGTCTTGGTGTTCTGGGCTGGGATTACGAAGCTAGAAGCTCTTCGCCACTTTTGGCCATCTGCCGTAGTATCCAACATGCTTGAAGGCTATGAGTTGGAGTGGCGCCCTACTGCATCGTGAATTTTGCAGGTCCGTTTAGCCAACCCTCCAAGATGGTTCCGCACCCTTTAGGGGGTTTTGGTTTTTTGGTGTTTAACCCAGGTGCTTGGTAATGATGCACCCTTTTATTTCGAACTAGGGATGTATTCGGGGCCGGATTATCCCAAAATTTACTTTCGGTTTTCCAGGCGCTCTCCATCATGCAGTACTTTTGTACTATGGTCACCAAGTCGGCAAAGCGTATAATTTCGCGACGACTTATGGCGTTTAGGATACCCTTGTCCGTGCAATTATTGCAGAAAATTGGGATTGCGTCCTCCTCTCAGCAGTCCTTTATCCTGTCCATAACCAGGAGGAATCTGGCCCAGTAATGATGTACTGTTTCAGCGGGCTCTTGCCGAATTAGGGATAGGTCGCTAATGTTTGGGTGGGCGGGTGGAACTAGATCCGGAACCCCGTCCAATTTAGTACTCATGGGCCGAGAAGTTTCCGAACTCGGAAGTTCGGATTTTTGAGTGTTATCCAATTAGTCCAACCCGCCGCCTGACTTTAAGTTCAGGGCTTGATCGACATCCATCCCTCTGCGGGAATCCGGCAAGGAGGGATCTGGAATCCGGACGTAGCTAGTCCTTAAGATAGAAGAAGAATTGCCGCATTGCTCCTCTATCACAGCAACATGATGGGTAGCCTGGGGGGGGTTGATCTCTCAGATCGGTTTTAGGCCCGATCCGGTCGTAGTCTGTGGCGACTCCCAGGGCGGCGATGCGATCCAAGAGCTCGTTTACGGAGGAGAGCTCGATCGGATCTAACTGTTTGGCAAGTTCTGAATTAATATGGAGATTGGTTTCGATGACTTGAGAGGTCATCGTCGGCGCGGTGGCCGAACTGGCGGTCATAAGAAAGCCACCTAGCCGAAGAGTCTGACTAGCGGCCAAGGCTCCTTTGGCGATAGTATCGTCTTTAAAGACGAGATGAGGCATCCTACCTGACGGCGACGGCACAGAGGAACTCTCAATGAAAGCACCAATGTCGGTGTCAAAACCGGCGGATCTCGGGTAGGGGGTCCCGAACTGTGCGTCTAGGCGGATGGTAACAGGAGACAAGGGACATGATGTTTTTACCTAGGTTCGGGCCCTCTCGATGGAGGTAATACCCTACTCCTGCTTGATTAATATTGATGATATGGGTAGTACAAGAGTAGATCTACCACGAGATCAAGGAGGCTAAACCCTAGAAGCTAGCCTATGGTATGATTGTTGTTCATCCTACGGACTAAAACCCTCCGGTTTATATAGACACCGGATAGGTTAGGGTTACACAGAGTCGGTTACAATGGTAGGAGTTCTACATATCCGTATCGCCAAGCTTGCCTTCCACGCCAAGGAAAGTCCCATCTGGACACGGGACGAAGTCTTCAATCTTATATCTTCATAGTCTAGGAGTCCGGCCCACGGTGATAGTTCGGCTATCCGGACACCCCCTAATCTGGGACTCCCTCAGTGGTGCTCTAGGAAAAAGGCCAGCAAAGACTTGTCGAGTTAGACTAGATTCAGGGTTGTTCTATGTTAAGTTGTATTCAGTCTAAGCAAAATGAGTGAATAAAGTGGGTTTCTCTACAACTATTGTACTCTTATTTCAATGGTCCCCTGCATCGAAACTAGAAAGCATAACAACATATACATGAAAGTACCATTATCCTCAAAAGCGAAAATCATAACACATTTTCAGACAACATGGGGTTCATGGGGTGCTAACTTGACAAATTCAGAATTCTAGACATAATGATATCACTTCAAATATGAAGTTCAGACTTGTTGACAACATCATATGGCATGCTCAACATATGTAATTGGAGGCTCAACAAATCCCTCGGGTCTGCTGTAACAATGCAAGTCAACCATCTGAAATGGCTTGTATTCTTCGATCATCTTCCGAACTGTGGATTGATTAGTTAGTTCAACCATGCTCATCCTGCCACCTGTGTTCAACCTCAATCACCCACCTGAGCTCATCCTAGTCCTGCACCTTGACTTAAACATCCCCCTGTAAGTTGAGTTGAACCTATTCGTCCCACTAAACTTCCACATGATCCTCTCACTTCACATCATGCTGCTTCGATAGCACATAAAATCATTTGGGCCCAACCCATGCTGCACCAACTGTTCCTTCAGATTTTCAATAGTGATTGAATCTTCCATCCATGGCTCTGGTGATGGTTTACGGAAAGATGATTTATGGACAATGAACCTAACCATCCCCACCTTATCGATCCGTAGCAGACAATATAAACATTTAATCAACTTTTACAATCAGATCATGCAGGTACAAACTCGCAGCCGGGGTTCATGATTCGTCTCAGCACAAAAATAAACTTCCTTAAGACCATATATTCTAAAGCACTAAGCCAATGCACTGATAACTAGTAACAGAGTTCAAGATTCATCTCATCACACAATGAACACTTGCCCTGGAGGTAGATCGGAGAGGGCAGATCGGAGGGTGATACTTGTAACACAAGGAGTTGACATCGTCAGAGAACAAAAATACCTGCTTGCATCTCCTATAGCCAGAGGTTTTGACGACATCCTTCATCATAGGGAATGCTGACATCCTTCCTTTCAGGCGGGAAGAAGCTCAGCGAGGCAGATTGGGAGGGGAAGAATCTCTGGCGGGAAGAAATGGGGGTTTCGCGGGAATAAATGGGATGTGCAGATGCATGGCAAAGGTATTTAAAGAGACCAAACGTACCTATGAATCAGGCGAGGGAAAAACGGAAAGCTTGGAGGGTATGAAGAGCCCGACTCCTTTAGTAAACGACAACATCTCACCCAATTTATCAGACGGTCTAGCTTCTGGCAAAAAAGCGAGACTATATGGCAGGAAAGATGTGCCAGGTAGTCCGGCGTGAGAGGAGGACAACGGATGCATCGAGGTAAAAAGTCAGATGCTCCAGGAACGTAGTTATAAACGGCTAGGAAAGAGCCGTATCAAGCTTTTAAGACGCCTAACCGTACGGCGTGATAGTAAAACAGGTGTCGCGCAATAGAATATGGCGCGTCAGGCCGACGCCATGCTGGCGGCGTGACCGATGACCGTAGACCGAGGCTAGTCAATGGCGCCTTGGCAGGCGACGCGGCGACGTGCAAGCGTGGTGCCTTATGGCACAGTGCCAATTGGGGGGGGGGGGGTCAGGCAACAAAATAAGTTTTTTGGGGGCATCAGTGGGCGAAATAAGGTGGCCCATGGGGTCATTTAGTAAAAATAATACGTGAACGAATGGATATCTTGAGCTAGGGCAGGACAGACAAATCTTGACTGATTCGATCGGATTGATCGTGTGCTCTTCAATAGCTTCGGGTCGATGGCCGGCATCCATCAGTCGCTTCTCAGCATTCTACAGTATGGGATTAACAAATCGCACGCACGCGGCGCATGCTACTTGTCTAAACACAGAGTATCTCTAGACAACTAGCAAGGAAAAAACACAACAACTCGAGTGAGTGTAGTACTGTATGTGTGGTGGTTCAGTTGGTCTCCATCCATCAATGACATGTCAAAAGGTTTATGATCAATACAACAACAAAAAACAACAACAACAACAACAATAAAGCCTTTAGTCGGAAACAAGTTGGGGTAGGCTAGAGGTGAAACCCATAAGATCACGCGACCAACTCATGGCTCTGGCACATGGATAGCAAGTTTGCACGCATCCCTGTCCATAGCTAGTTCTTTGGTGAAGGTTTATGATCAATCGGATTAACAAATCGCACTCGCCGTGTACTATCACTGCTTAAGGGCATCTCGATCGCCGACCCAAACCTCCTGCATGCTTTCAAACCATGCCGCAGAAGTCATCCAACGCTATTCTGTATAGGTATGTGGCGTTGTCCGGACGCGATTTATTCTGCAAACTGGAGACAAACGTGGAGGGCTTTGCGGGAGTCTGGACCACTCCCAAGCCCTCTTGTGATTGTCCTGGCCCACCAAAAAACCCTTTCCGCTCTCGCATGATTTCGGTCAGTGTCGCTCCAGAGCGTCAGCGCCTCAATTCATGCCCATCAAGAGTGGACGCGACCGCTCACTGGCGCCGACATTGAAGCGGCACGTCGGCCGAGAGAGCACCCCCATCGCAGGCGGCTGCCACATGCTACCTCTTGAGCACTGCGTTGGTTTTACCTTGAAGAGGAAAGGGTGATGCAGTAAAGCAGCGTAAGTATTTCCCTCAGTTTTTGAGAACCAAGGTATCAATCCAGTAGGAGGTCACGCATGAGTCCCTCGCACCTACACAAACAAATAAATCCTCGCAGCCAACGCGATAAGGGGTTGTCAATCCCTACACAGTCACTTACGAGAGTGAGATCTGATAGATATGATAAGATAATACTTTTGGTATTTTTATGATAAAGATGCAAAGTAAACTAGAAGGCAATAAAAATAACTAAGTGTTGGAAGATTAATATGATGGAAAATAGACCCGGGGGCCATAGGTTTCACTAGTGGCTTCTCTCGAGAGCATAAGTATTACGGTGGGTGAACAAATTACTGTTGAGAAATTGATAGAATTGAGCATAGTTATGAGAATATCTAGGTATGATCATGTATCTAGGCATCACTTAGAGACAAGTAGACCGACTCTGCTGCATCTACTACTATTACTCCACACATCGACCGCTATCCAGCATGCATCTAGAGTACTAAGTTCATAAGAACAGAGTAACGCCTTAAGTAAGATGACATGATGTAGAGGGATAAACTCATGCAATATGATATAAACCCCATCTTGTTATCCTCGATGGCAACAATACAATATGTGCGTTGCTGCCCCTCACATCCTTGGAAAGGACACCGCAAGATTGAACCCAAAGCTAAGCACTTCTCCCACTTGCAAGAAAGATCAATCTAGTAGGCCAAACCAAACTGATAATTCAAGAGACTTGCAAAGATAACCAATCATACATAAAAGAATTCAGAGGAGATTCAAATATTGTTCATAGATAAACTTGATCATAAACCCACAATTCATCGGTCTCAACAAACACACCGCCAAAGAAGATTACATCGAATAGATCTCCACGAGAGAGGGGGAAAACATTGTATTGAGATCCAAAAAGAGAGAAGAAGCCATCTAAGGTTGCGGCGGTGGAATTAGGTTTTTGGCTCCGTATCTGGTAGTTTGGGGGTACCTAGGTATATATAGGAGGAAGGAGTACGTTGGTGGAGCAACATGGGCCCCACGAGGGTGGAGGGCGCGCCTGGGGGAGGGGGGGGGGTAGGCGCGCCCCCTACCTCGTGCCCTCCTGGTTGATGTATTAACGTAGGGTCCAAGTCCTCTAGATCACGTTCGTTCTGAAAATCACGTTCCCGAAGGTATCATTCCGTTTGGACTCCGTTTGATATTCTTTTTGTGCGAAACTCTGAAATAGGCAAAAAACATCAATTCTATGCTGGGCCTCCGGTTAATAGGTTAGTCCCAAAAATAATATAAAAGTGTATAATAAAGCCCAATAATGTCCAACATAGAATATAATATAGCATGGAACAGTCAAAATTTATGATACGTGGAAACGTATCACCACGCGTTCAAACAACACAACGACCGCCCTTCCGTCTGCCTACCGCCCACATTGATGGCACATGGTTGCCAAGGCATCTCCTCCAGCGCCACCCGTCCTTCCCACTGCCATCCACCATTGCTATATAAACCGTTGCCCTGGTCATAGCCGCAGTCATCCACCCCTAATCCCTCTCCGCACGACTCCCACCATGGATTCCTCCCCCGCCAAAGCTCTGTGGGACGGGCTGATGTCAGACCAGAAGAAGAAGATGGCTGCATTGCTGTCGGCAGGCAGCTGGAGGACGATGATGTCCCAATGGAGGACACGCTGCCAACGACAAGCCAGCGCTACCCTCCTCCACCTCGCCACCCTCGCCAGTGCACTACACCATGGCCATCAGCGAGGCTCATGCCCATTACATGGACATGGTGCAGGAGCAGCGGGAGCAGCAGTTCCAGGGGTGCAGGCCAACGCCACCTACAACAACCACCTCCTCCAAGAGCACATCCAGGCGGAGGAGCAGCTCGCCGCCAGCGGGGTGGTAGCACCGTCCGTGGACCTGGCGGAGTAGGAGGCGGTGCTCGAGTCCTACCACTGCACCCGCTAGCGGTTGATAACCCACAGGTATAGGGGATCGCAACAGTTTTCGAGGGTAGAGTATTCAACCCAAATTTATAGATTCGGCACAAGGGGAGCCAAAGAATATTTGTAAGTATTAGGAGTTGAGTTGTCAATTCAGCCACACTTGGAGATTTAATATCTGTAGAAAAGTGATCAGTAGCACATTAGTATGATAGTTTCGATAGCTGTGGTAACAATAGCAATAGTAACGGTAACAACAGTAGTAGTTTTGTAGCAATTGTAACAGTAGTAGCAACTGTAGTAACTTAGCAAGATCAATAAATGGAAAAACTCGTAGGCACTAGATCGGTGATATCGTTCGATAATATTCATCATATAACATTTATAACCTAGGGCGACATAGAATTAGCGCCAGTTCATCGATATAATGTAGGCATGTATTTCGTAAATAGTCATACGTGCTTATGGAAAAGAACTTGCATGGCATCTTTTGTCCTACCCTCCTGTGGTAGCGGGGTCCATAAGGAAACTAAGGGATATTAAGGCCTCCTTTTAATAGAGAACCGGAACAAAGCATTAGCACATAGTAAATACATGAAGTCCTCAAACTACGGTAATCACTGGAAAGAATCCCAATTGTTGTCACCTTGGGGTATGCGTATCCTAACACATAGTAGGTGCATATGACTTGCAAGATCAGATCAAGAACATGAATATAATGGTGAAGGCATAAAAGGTTTAGATCTGAATTCATGGCACTCGGGCCCTAGTGACACTACTGCAGAATGGTCCAAACGCGACAGTCCAATCGGAGACCCTTCAACAAAACTGTGTGCAATGCATTAGTCGCAAACGGTGGTGTAAGAAAACCGTCAAAAATGAGACGAACTGTTTGCGATGGTGCCTTCATCATGCACGCTTCAGACCAGAGCTGCGTGGGTGATGTGTGGAATATAGTTAATCCATACTAACTGTTTGTGACGATCTAGAACAACAGAAACGGTCAGCCAGATGAGGGTGTGTGTGATATACGACATAGAGTTCAATAGGATGAACTGTGTGTGATTAGGCAACACAATTGAAACGGTCTGCCAGATCAAGGTGTGTGCGATGTAGGGCATACAGTTCACTTGGATGAACTGTTTGCGAGATGAGCCAAGACAATAGAAATGGTTCAACTGAACAAGATGTGTGTGATACGCGGCAAACAGGCCCGTAATCAGAAATGTGTGCGAAGACCAATAATAGCACAGACGATTGGTGCTAATAAGCCGTGTGATTTGCTCTGTCTACAGAAGAACTATATATATATAGGACATCACTATTCTAATCCCAGGATTAGAATAGTTATTTGGATCACAGCAGCCCCTATAAGTGAAATGTGAATGAGATCACTCTCACTCTGGCACCTATAAGGGCCCGACAGAACCCCTCCCGAACTTCTGAACTGCCGACCCGACCTACAGGATCCCGAGGCGGCCCCGACAGGATCCACCTGATCCCCCGATCCCGATCCCAAGCCGCCCCAGCCCCCCTCCTCGCCGCTCCTACCCTCGATCCCGAGCCACACCAGCCCCCCTCATCGCCGCTCCTGCCCTTTCCGCCCGCCGTACTTCGCCGGATCCGGCACCTCCCCTCCGTCTCCAGCTCCTGGCGGACCGGATCCGGCGCCACCCCTCCGTCACCACTTCCTCTCGGACAGCTGGCGAGGGCGAGCGAGCGACGGCGGACGCCGGCGCAAGGGAGCCCGCATCGCCTGGAGGCGGCGAAGCCTCTGGACTTTCTGCCACTAACTACCATGGGCTTCCAGAAGCCTCCTCCTCAGTCCATCCTCACCGCCCGACGGCTTAGTAGTGCTCATGATGGCCAAGGCGCAACCTACGGCGAACGGCGCAGACAAGGAAGCATCTCGGCTGCGGAGGCCGCATCGGCGACGCCTTCGAATCTACCAACGGTAGATGAACTTCCTCCCTCTTCTTGCCTTCTCCTTCAATCTTGCCTTGCCTGACCTTCTTGCTTCGTGCAGATGAACTTCGCACCCTCTGCAAGACATGGATTGCCATGGAATTCCTCTCCTAGCTCCCCTGTGAATTGCTCTCAAGGTGGCCTATCTACTGCTGGAAAAAGGTTGGCCGAACTTCTAGCCAGGGTATGGTTGAACTTCCTTTTGTTTGTTATTTTCTTACAGCCATGTGAAGTTCAGGTGGTGTGTGAGCATCAGTCCAGGCTGTTTTAAAATCTGCCTGCATTCACATGTGAAGTTCAGGTGGCGTGTGAGCATCAGTCCAGGCTATTTTAAAATCTACCTGCATTCACATGTGAAAAACAATGTGAAGTTCAGGTGGTGTGTGAGCATCAGTCCAGGCTATTTTAAAATCTGCCTGCATTCACATGTGAAAAACAATGTGAAGTTCAGGTGGTGTGTGGGAATCAGTCCAGGCTACAAAAGCATTTTAAAATCTGTCTGCATTCATATGTAAAAAACAATGTGAAGTTCAACTAGTAAGTCTGCTAGAGTTCAGGTTGGTATGTATCTGGTTGTGTGCAAAAAATAAAAGGAAAATAAAACATACAAATGACCACATGAAGGTCAGGTTGGTATGCACTAGTGGTTCAACCATTGAAACTCATGAAGGTTCAGGTTTTTTAACTGTAGACAGTATTTCCCCTTTGCAAACAAGAAGTTCAGGTTGTGGAGAGTGCTAAGTTTAGGTACATATAAGTAATCAAATAGTGTAGAATTAACAGAGTGTGAGGTTCATTCTGTGAAGGGTGCTCAGTTCAGGTACAAAAGTATTGGCAGATGCTCACCTCAGTGCAGAGTGTGATGCCTGTCCTAGGGGAAAATATGTACATGAACACCACTTTTATATGAGAAGTTCAGGCTGTGAACAATGCTCAATTCAGTTACAAAGGTATAGGCAGATGTAACTTGTGTGCTAATAAACATTTTTTCTTTTATTTCAGCAAGACAAGAGACGCATGAAGAAGCTTAGAAGTTCCTAGCAGCAAGTACACAATCCTAGGCCTGTACGCGTTGCACCACCCCCTCAATGGATCACACCTCAAACGCACCAACAACATTACCAACCTGCTCCAGACCAAAAATGGATGACACCCGAAACACATGGATACTTCCAAGATGCTGGGTCATAGCCCTATCCGCACAACTTTGTGCCTCAACCTAATTGGGTGACGCCGAAAATCCCCCGCAGATTCTTTGTATCCACCAGCAGACTCCCAAGCACGCCGATGGAGGAGGGGGTTAGGTCAAGCCTTGCGTGTAACTCTGGAGGTTATCCTGGTGTACCTTGTCAATGCCAAAGGGAAGCAACTAAATCGGATCCCATGACAATTTCAACAGGAACACACACGGAGGAGAGTGCTCTGCACACTACCACCGTTGGATGTTGCTACTGCTACAAGTCAGAATTGCACGGGACATAAGGTAGATGGGTTGCCTCTAAAAACAAAAGAGCAAACCAAAACCAGGATCGCAATACTCCACAACCACCTCAAGCAAAAAGGATGCAAACAAGAGAGAGGCCATCTTCAGCCCTCCTTCCTCCTCGTGATCCACTCCTGCATCCTGCTATGATTACTCTGCCGTGCCCCATCCTAGAGGGACAGCAGCAGACTCCGATGGAGTTGCGATCATACACGCACGTAAGTGAAACAAATATTTAGGTATTTATATACGCATCTTGTATTATCTGCAAATTTTCTGCTCCCTCTAGGATAACAAGTTTATAAACTGCATTTTAATGTGCCATTTGGATTATTTTTTCTTTTTCTGCAGATGCCGGATCTCCTGGATTATCTAATACCAAGACTAACGATGCGATTCGAAGATGTAGAGAAATCAAGGGAATTTTATAACAGATACGCCATACACGCTAGTTTTGGAATCAGGAAGACGGGAGGGAATGACAATCACAAGTATTCTGTTTGTGCATTCCAAGGGAAACACACAACTTCTGTTTCAGAGGCTGACAGGCAGCGAAACAAAACATCGCAGAGGACAGGCTGCAATGCAAGAATGAGGGTGAAGGTGCAGGAGGATAACACATGTGTGGTAGTGGACACTGAGTACAATCATAATCACCACATCACGCAATCTGATGACATGCTGGTATTCTTGCACTCACACAAGAATTATGACCCCACTATTTTGGAGTACGTAAAGCTCCTGCATCTTTTCCTCTACTAGTCCCTTGCTGATACCTAACAACAGCCCTTTGAATATCATCAACAACCAACTGGGAGTAGTCCATATCTGCCATATCCTCAAAGACAAGATTCTCATCCATTGCTGCCTCCCTGCACACTCGTGTAGACGTACCAGGAATAACCACCTTCATGAAAAGAATCAGGTAAAACACCTGCAGAGCCAGATCATCCTTCGTGTCATCCTTCACAAGTTCCCAAAGGATATTCCGCAGATCCTTTGTCTTGATGTCGTCACTCCTAGTGTACCCAAGCTTGCCCTTCAGCCTCATAACAACATCATCAAACCCATCATTCGAGGGCCTAGGAGGGGTACGATTACCTTGAGGGAATCCAAACAGATGGTGAATAGCATCACTTGTAATACGCAGAACCTTGTTCGCCTCACCCATGTCCAGAATCATGGTTGTAGGGTCAATCCTCGTGTAGATGTTGTCTATCAAAGGACGAGAAATGTTGGAATCAACCTTCAAGTCAAACACACAACCAAAACCAGCCTTGATAACCCTCGCCTTGTGCCTAAGTTGTAGCATTTTCGCACATGTCTTGACCTCTTTCAGTGAGCAGCGAACCGTCTTGTTAAAATGTTTCGCCTCATCTCCTCCTTCACCACCTTCTTCGGGCGCATTGCCTCCTCTCTTCCTCCTCTCAAGCCGCTCCACAAGATGATACTGAAAAAAAAAATACAATGGCAAGGAAAAAAGGCAGAACAATGAGATACACAAACTACACCAAAATTCCACTAATGCCTGCATACGCAGTACATTTCAGAAGTCCAACTATGTACACAAAGGCAGTAGAACCATGTATGACCAGAAGTAAAGATGCTTTCAAAATGTTGGAAATTTACATAGCAGAAGTTCAACCATGTACACCATGGCAGTAATAAAACATGTATTTCAGAAGTCCAACTATGTACACAAAGGCAGTACAACCATGTATGACCAGAAGTAAAGATGCTTTCAAAATGTTAGAAATTTACATAGCAGAAGTTCAACCATGTACACCAAGGCAGTAATAAAACATGTATACCAACACATTAAGCTGATTTCTTCATGTATATATCCAGAAGTTCAACTATGTACACAAAGGCAGTAATACCATATAAGCCAATCAGTTCAGCTAATTTATTCGTCTATATGAAGCAGAAGGTCAGCTATGTACGCCAATGCAATGCTAAAAACACAAAAACTACAACAAATCTACAAATGCTCTCAAAAGCAGTATACATGAGACATTCATACCTAATTAGCGGCAACATCATCATCATCATCATCATCCTCGTCATCAGCGTTGAAATCAACATCATATTTGTCCTCTGGATTAACACGAGAACGCTTCTTGACACCCTCGTTGACCTTTGCAGGTGAAACCTTGTGCTTAACGCCGCATTTCTTCCCCTTACCAGATGCACCGGCACCAAGCGGAGAAGGTGTAGGCGCGACACTGGAAAGCACACGAGGACTAGGCCGTGGTGTACCACCAAGGGCTAGCCCTTCCTCTTCAGCAAGTTCTGCAGGCCTTGAAACACGTGGGCTCCTCCGAGGAGTAACTTCACCAACTAAATGCTTCCTCGCAGCGGTCTTCTTGATTTTCTTCTTAACAGGGACAACCATGCCATCAGTGCCACACAACACGTCTTCCTCAGCAATAGAGCAATGCCCAACCATGAGCTCAGCAACATCAATAGGTTCAGGAACATCAGAACCTTTCTGAAGGCGGGCCACCATCTTCTTGTCAAAATCTTCTTGCGTCTTCCTCTTGCGTTGGTTTCTCGAGAAGAAGCTGAAGAGGCACATCCTCAAGTTGCGTGACAGGTTCAGTGCCATCAACAGACTGCGACTGCGTCTCTAACATCTAAACAAAGCACAAAGGCTCCGGAACGGAATCACAACCTTCGACTGACGGAGCCCCCTGCTCGGCAGCAGCAGTGTTTTTTGATAAACCCATCTTAGATAGAACATCGTTTATGGTCTTCACAGCTTCCTCCACTATGGACACATCTGCAAGAACACAAAAAGCATAGCAAAAAGACAATAGTCAGGAACAAAAACAAAAACACACTACATGAACAAGTTAAAAAAACATGGCTCGAGAATTTAAAATAAAAAGAAAAGGAGATGCACATACTAGGTGAAGCAAGAGCTGCAGAAGCAAGATCCTCGAGGCTTGAATTCTTCTCAAGGCTCGAAGCAGCCTCAACAATCACAGTCAAAGGAATAATGGGTGATTTCGCCGCATCAGATATTGGAGCATCAATATTAACTTCTGAAGCTCCATCTTGATCGCAGGTACTTTTTTCAGAACTATTGAATTCATCACCAACTACAAAAAATGCAAGTAAAAAGGCAGTTGAGTTCTAATCTGCAATCCTACACCAAAGGGAGTTCTAGTTTTACATCAATGTACAATACCCAGAAGTTCAACAATACCTAACAAAGCAGTAAACACAATGAACAGTCTACAATTTACATACCAAATGTAGAACAATCTACACGAGAGGGGTTACTACATATAAGATGAATGTACAGAAGTTCAACAATATATAACAAAGTAGTAAAAAAATGCGCAGAACAGAAGTTCAACCAAATTTCATAAAAAAACAAGCAATAATTAAAAGCAGAAGTTCAACTATGTGACCCAACCAAGTAGCACATAGAAAAGATGTAGCATGAGCAGAAACACTTTTTCACAGGCAAACTATGTATTGCGCAGAATAGAAGTTCAACCAAATTTCATAAAAAAAGAAGCAATAATTAAAACCAGAAGTTCAACTATGTGACCCAACCAAGTAGCACATAGAAAAGATGTAGCATGAGCAGAAATACTTTTTCACAGGCAAACTAAGTACCAATACTGTGAAAATGATCACAATACAAAAAGAAAGATATACACTATAAATATGAAAAAATTTCGGAAGTCCAACAACACTTGGTGACATAGTTCACCAACAATTCATCAAATAAAAATCAAGCGACACTCTACTAACTTAAACTAAGGGTAAAATGCATACACATCACCTTTGCTAGAAGTTCACACTTTTAAGAATGGGCAGTCCAACAAGACAACCAAGTGAATATATGGGCAGACATATATAAGAAAACTTCTACATAAAATACAAGATGCAACTACATTAAAATAGTTGGAGAAGGTTTTGAAGCCATGACAACACAACCCACTTGACGAATGGTACTCCAAACCCTAGATCAACCTACAAAACAGAGGAGAAATTACATATAGTTAGCAAGTACATAATCATACAACAATACAAAAAAGCAACTAAATCAAACACTAGGTTGAAACAACTAAAACACATCAACAATTATGATAGAAGAATAGAAGCACATCTAGGCAAGCACAACAAAAAAGTACTCATAAACTAATGAAAGCATGTGACAGACACAATCTAGACTACGAAACCAATCTTATATTTACTAATTGGAGGCACTAAACGAGGCTCCACGTTAATCCTAGAAGTTAAAAAATTGCGACCATTGGATTAGCATTTAATATGTCCATTGCCGTTGGATAAAGCATGAAGCTACGTACATGAGTCCATCGCCTCTTAGTCGTACGACCCTTGGTCTCTCCGCTGTTTTTAAAGCAGAAAATCTGATCGTCTTCTCCCATACCCTAATCTGACAATAGAAAGCCAATTCTACCCTCCCTTGATCTTTTTTTTGACGTGCTCCCTTAATATTTTTTTAGAAGAAAGGAAACGATAGAAGAGAAATACAGCAGGAACTTCCTACGACATTGTTTGATGCAGGCGTGGACAAGTCGCCACCGACCACCGTCTTCCAGTGCTCATATGCCGCTTAGCGGCAGCAACGGCCAATGTTTGCACTATTCTCACATCTGCCTGTGCACGGTTGTAGCCTCTCAAATTGATAAGTTGCTTCAACAGCTGCCTCCATCCATGGTATGAATCTCAAGTCGATTAACTTGCGTGCATTATGAGAACCTAACTGTGTAAAGTGGTGATTGATTTTGCATGCCACTGCATGCACGTCTGCATGTTCTCTCCCATCGGCAACACGCACTGCATCTATGCAGTCATCAGATTGGACTGCATTGACATGGTGTGCACCAATAGGACTATAGGCCCTGCACGTCACCGACCTCTTGGACGCGGCCGCGCTAGAGGACATGACACGGCCATCGGCGTCAAATTGGACTGCGTTGCCATGGGGTGCACCAATAGGACTGCATGCCCTTCACATCGCCGACCTCGGACGTGGCCGCGCTGATGGACGCGAAGCGACCATGCGGGTTGCACGACGTGCATGCAGACGAGACCCTAGGCACCCCGACCATCGCCTCAAACAAGATCGCGATGCGCCAAGGCCAGAGAACAATAGAGTTGGTAGCACGATAGATAACCACCAATCCTTGCCTGAACAATAGAGTTGGCGGCCTGATCAAGTGACCACCGATCCTTGCCTACGCCATCTAAAGTAAGTACTCATTAACACACAAACATGCGATGTAATCTATTCATGAACACATGCACAACTATGTCATATTTGTTTAATACGGCCAGCCTCTAATCGCTTGCACACTTCGTGGTACGGCTTCTCCCATCAGTTTTCTTCTACTCCACACCATGCCCTTTTCATTATTTAACAAAATAATTATCAATTGGAAGACAACAGATCATGATGGCATATCATCTTATAGTTCATATAATTTCAATTTAAAGAAAATGAAATATCAATGAATTTCATATTTTTCATGTGAGACAATATTGACAAGCAGAAGCTACAAGGATTAATATCCTTTATATGAGAATATATGTATTAGCCCACAAAAGAAGAGATAGTATTATTGGTAGTTACACGTCCTAGAGTAAATATATGGCAAAAGAAAATTGACAATATGCTCCTCCTCTCTGACGGTTGTCAATGAACTTCCGTTTGATATATTACTAAGTTCTGTAAGTATCAACATAGCCTGGAGTAGTAGCACCATGGCAACGAGTTTCATCCAATGTAAAATAAGAATATTCTTCCCAGCAAAAAAAGGTGTTAACAAGTAAATTAACTTCTAAATCTCATCTCCATATAAATGGTAAGTGTGCATTTTTTTATTTTTGTTAACGTTTAATCAATTCAGACATCAACTTGAATTGTTCATATTTACCAATAAAAAAAGTAGTTCACATTAATATTACACATGCTATGCATGGGTTGTTTGGAGGCAAGTCATTTTGCCAGTTGTGTGAGCTAAAAGGAGATCTTTTTTATGCCAATTTGTATGACATGGTTGCAATTTAGGGGTAAGGGAACTTTTGGTATTGTTTACTATCATTAATGGATACTATACGTTTTCTAAATTTATAGAACATAGTCCCAATATATCATTCATATTATTCATTGGAATTTAATTTGTTCTTCCTAAATCTGACATATGAGTGTTTGTCATTTTTTTCAATAGGAAATAAGCCTTGAAAATATACATGACTGATGAAGGAATCTGGATGTGTAGAGTTTTACCCATGACCATATCCAATTGTTAAGAAAATCATTGAAGCATCCCACCGTCTACACATATATCTTAGCTACATGTTTCACTCACCATTATCCATATATGACTACGGTTGGCCTAATGGTGGTGAGTTAAATTTTGTTCTAACATTTTAAAAAGCCCAAACAGCCTAATACTTACACGTTTACCTCAATGGTAAAGAACCACCCAATTAGCATCAGCTTAGCCCCTCTCGGTGAGCTTAACCTTTGGGTCTCCATTATTGAGACGATAATATTTAATATTTTACATTACAAACTACAACCTCATTACCTTGGACATTCATGTTAGCAAGTATGGTTTGCTTAGATTCCCAACTTTTATTGTTAACTGTGATTATGGTCTTGATAGGTGTACCTTTACATTATTGCAAAAAATTTGACTTCTTGACAGATCTTCTCTAGATGAATATTACATCTTTCGCTTTTTTTGTGGGGTAATATTCTATCTGTCTAATGTCATCCATATGATACACACCAACCAACTTTTGCTAATTTTTTGGAATTAACGAAGAATATTTACTCTTTATTGAGGGAATAAACATGTTAATATTAAAAGCACACGGAAAATTTGGAGCGACCTATTTTTATGTTATTAGAGATGAATAAGTAGGTTCTGTGACCCTGCAAAAAAGAATAATAGGTAGGTTGTGTGATGCTATTGGTGCGAAGGTCACAAGGCCAGTTTCAGGTTAGTAGTTTCTTATTTTGAGAAATTGTTGTTATTTTCATATGCAGTGCATACTTGGAGGCCATACACGTACTAGAGGATTAATATGTACATAAACAATGTGGTCATTGTTTATCTTATGCAAAACCTCCTCCAACCATGTAATATGTGTATTTTGGTAAAAGTTGCTTAATGTTTGTTCATCTAGCCATACTTTGTTCAATCTTTAATTTTATAGTTTTTCATTTATAGAATGAAAAATCTACCTAAAATGCGGATAAAAAAATGCGGGATGAGTAGGAGAATGGATATACTTTGGTTCTCCCGTCAAGGTGCTACAACTATTAACTTATCATAAGTTTTGATGGCAAAACTCACGAGTATGCTACTACAAACCATTTTATTTTGGGAGCTTCTATAGACCTATCATATATGGGAAAACGGAGCATGCATTGAATTTTACACTCTTTGCTATTTTCCATGGATGCACTGGCCGTATAACCTTAATAAAGTTGTGTTATCATATTTTCAAATCCTTTATAAACCCGAGGACGTGTGATGAAAACGCAATAATATGCGTACTGTGTGATACAATTTACTATCGGGCATAGTGCAAATATAAAATCTAATTACATATTGGAAGAAGCAAACTAACTCCTACCACCTATGTAAAAAAGACAAAACAATTTACATGTGAATAGTAATTATGACCACTTAAACAGTATGTCTACTATTTTCCAAGGCATCTAATTTATATAAACTTTGTCATGCAATAATTTTTCTTAAGTCTAGCCCGTGCGGCTGCACGGGTTGATGACTAGTAGCACTAATGCATTTAGATGCATCAGATCCAGTATCAACCGTAACACCGCACCCTTCTTACATGCCTCTAACTGGTGAAATCACCAAAGGGGAAAATGAAATACACACAAGTCTGAAGGGAGAAATAGCACACAAGCATCTCACAGATAAATATGTCCACGGGGGAATGGAATCCACCCACCACACGCACAAGAACCCTACCTAATCTCCAACCCAACCATCAGAAGAAAGGGGAGGAGGCGGATGCGAGAGCACACAGAAGAAACAGAGAGGCCTCTTCAGATCTGGAGAACACTAAGAACAAGGATTGGGGGGAGGGAGCATTTGTACCTCTCCAAACAACCCCCGCACGAACAAATTCGAGGCGGTTCTTCCACCCCCATGAAGCCATGCGCACCTTGCAACCGCGCAGGCAGTTGCCGCCCACGCTTCAGAGCAGAACATAGCGGGCTGAGCGAGGGAGAGCGGGGCGTGGGGGAGAAACAGGAGCGTCGTGGACGCCGATTACTACACGCACGACCGCAGAGGACAGTGGCGGAGAAATCGGGGGGATTTGGAGGCAGTGGAGCGACAGAGACGGAGAAGAGAGCACGCGACAGGGAGGGGGGGGGGGTTTCTGACAGGTGGTGGCGACGGAGACAGACACTTAATGCCTCTCTATAGTGGGGTGTTGCAGCGCCGTGGTAATTACAGTTTTACCCCCCCACCCCCAACAACTAAAAAAGTAAATGCATATATTGATAAATGAATGCCAATTTGAATGCATCTATTTTTAAAAGTTAACCTCACATAACAAATCTGCTGGTATCCTTAAAACCAAAAATTGATTGCAAACAGAAAGGTCAAGTACTCCACCAAGGGAAGGAAAATACATACACAAATAAGCACCTACAAACAAGAGAAAGAAGTTCAAAAAATAAAGAATAGAAGTTCAAGTACACTAATCAGAGTAGTAAAGGCATATAAATAAATAAACACTAAGAAACAAAAAGAAGAAGTTAGAATACAAAAATAGATGAAGTCCATATCTAACTAAAATAAACAACTTAAAAACAATATAGAAGTTCAAAATTCAAATACACACAAAGTACACATGCGGCTCGGCCTCGCGCTACCGCATAGTTGCGCGCTAGGTTTTGACATGACTTAATGCGGTTATTCTGCTTCCACCCCCAATCAAGACGCACCCCTGTGAGCCACACCCCTAAGATAGATAGTGGTGTCACGGATGTGACGGAATCGCCTACGCATGCGACGACGAGGCACGCCGCGTCGTCGCCTGCTCTGGCTCATTCCTGTCTCGGCCTTGCAGGGGAGGGAGGGGGTCCCGACCCCCCTGCTCGGCCTCGTGCTACCGCATTGCTGCGCACTAGGTTTTCACAGGACGCAATGCGGTTATTCTATTTCCACCCCCACCAGACGCACCCCAGAGCCACACCCCTAAGATAGATAGTGGGGTCACGGATGTGACAGACTCGCCTCCGCATGCGACGACGCGGCACGCCGCGTCGTCGCCTGCTCCGGCTCGTTCCTGTCTCGGCCTTGCAGGGGGAGGGGAGGGGGGTCCCTCCCCCATGCTCGGCCTCGCGCTACCGCATTGCTGCGCGCTAGGTTTTGACAGGATGCAATGCGGTTATTCTGTTTCCACCCCCACCGCACGCACCCCAGAGCCACACCCCTAAGATAGATAGTGGGGTCACCGATGTGATGGACTTGCCTCCACATGCGACGATGCGACACGGCGCATTGTCGCCTGCTCCGGCTCGTTCCTGTCTCGGCCTCGCAGGGGGAGGGGCGGGGGGTCCCGACCCCCTCCCCCTGCTTGGCCTCGCGCTACCGCATTGCTGCACGCTAGGTTTTGACAGGACGCAATGCGGGTTTCAATTATTCAATAATTAAAAACCAAAAAAATAACAAAATTTATTGACGAAGTTCAAGTTGTAAAGTCACAGAAGTTCGGGGGTTTGAAAAAACATTAGATGCACACTTCAAAAAATATGGAAATTTTACAGGAGCAAAAAACTAGTAAGTTCAGGTTAAATACGTAGTAGAGTGCTAACATTGTTCGTAGTATGTAAACATGTTACAAAAAAAATTAAAAAAGTATGCATGCATACTTAGGACTAATCCCACTGTTGCACACTAGAAAAACTCAAAACCAATTCACAAAATTGAAAATTACACAAAAAGCGAGGAAATATAGTGCACAATGTTGTACCGCCTTGCAACGTGGAAACACAGAAGTTCAATCACTGGTACAATAGAAGTCCAACTTCTTCTACTACAGACCTTGGGAATAAGAAGTTCAAAGAGTGATGATATAGAAGTCTGGGGTTATCTAAAACATCGAACTAGCATATAGAAGTTCAGGATAGTTAATAACCGAAGTCCAACAAATTATTAGATAACGATGACATTGTAGAAAAAAAATAAAATATATATGCATATCCATCGGCCAAAACAATTCAATGGTTGCTCATGTGACTCAGTCATAAAATCAAAAGCAATGCAAAAATGGAAGATGACAGTAAAAAAGAAAGAACTACAGAGGACTTGCCGCATAATCTTGCAAAATAAAGGAAAATTAGAAGTTCAGGTATGAACAACGCAGAAGTCCAGCTTGTACGGCGGCCATTGATGACACAGAAAACACGAACGAACGAATTCGTCCGAAGCATAAAATCATCTGCGCCTGATTAGAACACATCCGCACACCCTTTAAATTATCTGCCAACTACCTTTCTACAAGAAAAATGACCAGAGGGCGAATCCAAAAACCGCAAAAAAAAACCGAGCAACAACCGCGGGAGTGCCAACATCAAAACGCCAGAAATCAAACAGTATAGACCCTCCCAATTGAAATTAATGACGTAGTAAGCCTTGAATTTCACTATAGTACGCAAAACAACGAGCAAACTTGACAGAAAAACAAGAAATCACCGATGGCGGAGGATGCATCTCAGGCGAATGAAGAACACGGCCGGTTTCAAATTTCATTTGAAATAACAAAAAATTGTGCAACAAAATCGTACCAAAACACAATCCCATCATGCCAGAGCTTCGACAACACCCAGAACATGCATTAAACCCGCAACAGACGCAAGTTCATGATGATCCGAGAGCAAATCCGCCAATGAGCGTGATTCCTATTTAGAACGCGTGTTTAGTTACTAAAAAATGTGTCCACATTACACTTACGTCACAAACAACATGAATGATCAGAAAAACTCGCGATAGAAGGCACGGTTGCGAAGATAGCCCCAAGGTCGAGTTCGTACAGGGGGAAGTTCAGGCGAGTTACTCAGGCAGTTCAGGTTGTGATCGGAATAGTGTTTATAAATATATATATATATATATATATATATATATATATATATATATATATATATATATATAGACGGTCTATTCTCGCTAATATTAGCGTAATAACTATTCACACCACTTGATCTGCACGCTCAATGTAAGCGACTGCATCATTTTGACGAAGAGCACTGCAATAGAGACTAGTGAACTTCGTGTCGAAAAAAATTGCACGCGGTGTTTTTTCGGTACTGTTTTCGCTCTAATTTTTAACCGTTTATCGCAATGAGGCGTGTAATATACCATTGGAAAGCTATGGATTAGGCGCAACTTCGACATGTTGAACACTTTTCGAGATTCCACACGGTTTAAGAGCAGTTTTGAAAATAGTGTGGCGGATGACGAGTGGCAGCGAGCGTTTTTTCGCGTTTTTTTCTAAACCGCTTGTCGGAATGAAGCAAATGATACACCGTTGGATAGATATCGTCGAGGCGCATCTTTTTCATATATAAATCTTTCTCTAATTCATTACGGTTTAAGAGCAGGTTCAAATTTACTAAATCGCGGAATTCTGTTTTTCAATTTTTTTTTCAAATTTTCGGTACTGTTTTCGTTCTAGTTTTTGAACCGCTTGTCGAAACGAGGCGTGTAATACGTCGTTGGAAAGCTACGGACAAGGCGCAATTATCATATGTAGGAATGGTTTTGAGATTGCTTACGGTTTTAAGTTAATTTTGAAAATCATGCGGCGGACGATGAGTGGCAGCGGCCGTTTTTTGTGAAATTTTTGCAAACCGCTGGTTGGAATGATTCAAACGATATGCCGTTGGAAAGATATCGACGAGACGCAACTCTTTCATGTAGAACACTCTCTCTAATTCTTTATGGTTTAAGAGCAGTTTTGATTTTAACGGAATGCAGGCACTCTGTTTTTTCGCGATACCAAAATTGTGGTATTTACTGCATCAGACAGAATACCGCACTGCTTTAGACTAAAAACTGCACCGCAATGTCTACAAGGAACTGCATTATTACCATTTTTTCTGCTAATATTTCTCTTTTGTAATTTCATCTTAACCTCGAGGCGGAGTGTAGTGACTGCACGTTAACGAGAAGTGCAATCGCAACTTCCGATGCATTTTACTTTTTTGAACACACGACCTGTAGAGGAACGCAGTCTGATTTAATTTTTTTGGAGAAGTGAACCACGGCCTTAATCGAAGCGAGCTGCATGGTTTTTCTTCTTGTTTTCGAAAAACGTATAAAGGCATTTCTAGACTACACGGTTGAGGACAATGAACTGCATGTTTTTTCTGTTTCCAATAATCCTTTTTTACTAGCGATACCGGCCTGCATGAACGAGTAAGTGTACTATCAATTTTTGGCATATAGAACCACACATATTTTTATAAACCGAATCACAAAGTTTTTAACAATGAACTACAATAGTTTGAAAAAATGTACTTCTTTAATTCACCGAGCGCACTGCTTTTACAAAGAAAAGATTTTACAAACTGAATAATCCACAGAAATAGTCTTTTTTTCTTTCTCCACATACATAGCAATAATGCAAATTCTTTGCATTGCCGAACCACTGCCTTTTCACGGATGTACCTGTATTTGTCTTGCCGCGGATGTGCCAATGGATCGCACCGAGGGAGTCTTGTTATCCAAACTGCAGGACCAGTGAAACAACAACAAAAAATGCACACTGCATCTAACCGCACAGTATAGTACCGAGGTGTTAGCAGAATAAAATTCACAATAGGGGCGGAATAGATTGAACCAACTGCACGGCCACACGCACCAAACCGCATCGCGTGCCCTAGCGCACTACAAGATCGAACCTACTGCACCGCCACATGCACCAAACCGCATCGCTTGCCGTAGCGCACTGCAAGATCGAACCAACTGCACGACCACACGCACCAAACCACATCACTTGCCCTAGCGCCCTGCAAGCCCGGGACGCCTGGCTGCAAGGGAAGGAGGGGCAGCTCGTCGAGAAGACATGGCGGATCTCTCCGATGATGCAGAAAGGGCCCGCTGTACTGCATCAACCGTCGGGGACAACTTTTGGACAGCAACAGGGGATGGTTTTGCGGTGGAGCTGGCCATGGACCGAGGGGAGGGGAGGTAAGGAGAGAGGGGATAGATGGAGACGAGGAGGACTGCACGGTGTGGAATGGGTGTGCTGCTGTACCCACACAGTGGACTGCACGGTGCCGCCACCGGCGGCTTGATGGAGCAGACCACAGGAGGCCCAAAGAGGATGGTGGGGCAGTTGTGGGCGCAGCCGCCGATGAGTACAGAGAAGGAAGAAGGCCATGGGAGACCGACAACCATCCCATGGTAACCGTCGCATGGACGGGGAGGCCGGATCCGGCGGCAGGGCATCAGAGGGAGGGGGACGAGGGCTGCTAGATCCAGTGAACGAGGTTGGCGGAGGGTGAGGGGAGGGCGGCAGAGACCGTCCCCGCCTCAGAGGAAGCGTCAAACAGAAGGCCACGGGGGTCGCCGGATCTGGCAACCAGAAGGAGGTGGGGCCATGGCCGGTCCTGGTCGGCCTCGACGCCCGGTGACCTCGGCGCGGTGGAGGAAGGCGGGAGGGGTGCTGGCGCTTGTTGGGTCTTATGGCTGCCCATTTGGAAAGCGGCACGGGCGCCAGTTCAAGTGGCGCGGATCAAGGTCATCTGGGCGTTGAGGTAGGTGGTGGCGTGGCTGGTGGCCAAGGCGGGCGCAAGGATGGGTGGTGGCCAAGGCGGGGCGGCGCGGGGTGGGTGGTGGCCGGGTCAGGGCGGCGCGGGGTGGGTGGTGGCCGGGGCGGGGCGCTGCGTGGTGGCTCGGTCGGGAGGTGGGGGAGCCCGTTGACTAGGGGGGAAGTGCGGGGTGGGTTAGGATAGTGGTGGTAGGTGCTAGTAGTAGCAAGGTCGGGGCGTTTCGGTTCGTGTTTGCTTTGCGGTGCCGAACTGTTAGCAGAATAAGGATGTTTGGTGTGCAGAATAAGACTCTAGAGGGTGTTATTAGAATAGACCCACCCTATATATATATATATATATATATATATATATATATATATATATATAGGGTAACACTATTCTAAGCGTGAGTGTAGAATAGCTTATTCTACACCCCCTAGTAACGCTATGTATATCAATTAGGCTTCAAGAGCGTACTTGTTGGTGAAAGTGTTGTCCAATGGGAATTATATTTTGTATTACTCATGTAGCCTACAAAGTCTGTCGCGCAACCTTATAACTTATTACTCCATTTCTAAATTTGTACTAGTCCTCTATACCGTATATTGCGCTACTCGTACTACTACCTCCCTCCTGGTTTATTGGTCTCCTTCGTAATTTATGTCAAATTTTGACCATAAATTTCACTAACTAAATGTTATTGCATGTCACAAAAAATTATATTGTTTTATTCGTATTTGAACATAGTTTCCAATGGAATAATTTTCGGTGACATGCATAGACATTTTGTTAGTTAAACCTATGGTTAAAATGTGACACCAAATACAACTAGTAAGTAGTACAATAGTAGTACTAGTATACGTCAGTCAAATTATTCATCATGTCCTCACATTGAATTGACGTGACAACACGTTGCGCGTGAGGTGACACAAGAGTCCCGACGGAGTGTTCGGGTATTGTGGACTTCAGATTTGGAGTACCACTTATCTGTCAAATCTTTCGCCATTCACATAAAACAGTCGATTGATCATACATTGGGTACCATATAACTGGAATTAACCGATGCAAGTCCAAGAAGGATTGGCTGGTGCTGCCGGCTGGCGTCAAGTTCGATCCCATGGATCAGGAGCTGATCGAGCACCTTGATGTCAGGACCCCGATTCCAAGTCACATCGACCTAGCTGGTAACACCTCATATCACTTTGCGGCCTCACGCACGGTATTCCCACGGGTGTCGCCTTACCATGGCCCGGGACCGTTTGCGTCTTTTGGCTCACGTATATGACAAGTGTCGCTAGCATCCACATGACAAAGAACCGGGCCGACATGGCTAGTCGTGAACCCAAAGCGGCACTAACCTATGGGGACAGGCATACATGAATCACTTGAGCATGTCGGTCATCAACGTATATATTCGGGCTGTAGCACTTTGGGCTATGAGGACTCCGGTATACCAGGCATGTAGCGAGCTAGGCGGGACTCCGAATACCACCGTGTGACACTTGGTTTAGCATAGGGCACCTTTCTGCTTTGGCTTGCCACGCCAGCGGACTTTCCAACTTGACTGGGGTTGTTTTGGGGGCACTCACGGATATAGTGGCCCGTCTCTCCACATTTGAAGCAAGTTATCATATTGGGGCGTGGAGCAGCACTAGCAGCGGGCCTCCATAAGTCTTGGGCGGAACATCTGCTGGTTGGGGCGAGGTGCCTCAAAAGATGGCCTCGGGGTGAACACAGGTGGTAGAGCAGTATTTGGAATCCAAACCCGGCGCTTCTGGGATCCAGAGCCGGATGAAGATCCAGAGTCACGGATGTGCTTGCGTGAAGCCTCAAAATCAGTCTGCCCAGTTTCGGCGCTGATAGCCTTGTTGACTAGCTTCGGAAAAGAGGTACACTCATGCGACGAAGGTCTCGGCGTAGCTCGGGGCTAAGTCCCTTGCGGAACCTTGCACGCTTCTTGGCATCGGTAGAAACTTCTTGAGCATAACGTGCTAACCTCCCAAATTCACTTTGTAGGCATCCACTTTGTCACCTACCTTGGGTGAAACGGCAGAATTCCTCCCTTTTGCGATCCATAAGACCTTCTGGGATATGATGCTCACGGAAGGCGGCACTGAATTCAGCCCAAGTTGTAACTTGTCCAACCGGACGCATAGCCTCATAATTCTCCCACCAGAGACTAGCAGGGCCTTCCAGATGATAAGCGGCAAAGGTAACCTTGTCAGCCTCAGCCACGTTGGCGGAACGCAGCTTGTGGTGGATGCTGCGAAGCCAATCATCCGCGTCAAGAGGCTCAACAGAATATTTGAACTTCGGTGGATACAGCTTGACGAAGTCATTGAGTGAAACCGCATCATTTCTCGGCTGGCGTGCGGTGTTTTGCTCAATCCGTTCCAAGAGGGCGATTGGTCTCACGCTTATTATGCTCGCTTCAAAGATAACCTCGGCCAAAGATGGCGGTTGATGCAGATTTGCATTTCCAACAATTTGGTTTCGCGCCTTCGCCCGGGCAAGCAGGATTGTTATGGTGTTGACCATCCTAGGAGACAAAGCAAAGGTTTAAACCAGGATGGCAGAATTTAACAAGGAAGTGCGGAAGGTAATGGATAGCATGGAATGCAAAGATGTTCATCCGTTTGACATGGTAATATAAAGCTGCCATATATATATACCAACGGTCATACACACCATTCATAGTTTAGTACAAGCGTGACGGGTACAACTATAAGGAAAGGCGTTACATCTCATCGGAAGCATTCCAACTCCTATACATTATTTTCTACACTTCCTAACGATACACACTAAGTCATATTCCACAAGTCACGCAGACGGCGGAAATACAACTATTACAATACTAGGGATACTACTACTACTCGAGACTGACTCCGTAGTAGTCCTCATAGAAGTCACCTCCCAAGCCTGGAAGTGGAACATGATCATCCGGAAACAGACAATCCTGTGGAGCCTGTGGACCATAGGGACTCGGATGTGGCCGTGGTCCAACAAACGGTGGCAGACGAGGCCCACGAGGAGGAGTGATGCCTCCCACCTCACGCCACTCCATAAAGTCTGGCAGACCAGCCCGCACTGGGTACAAGTCCCTCATATCCATGTATCCGGCTTGCACGGCAGGTGCAAACCTAGTCAGAGTAGCCCAGTGATCAAAGACGGGCATTAAAGAGCTCCATACGCAAGGCCCGGTTTTCACGGTCCTTGTCTTCCAAAGCATCTCCGTGGTGGTGCGAAGAAGTGAGTCCTCATGGGATGCATCGCTGTACAAACCCTGAAGGTAGCCATGCGCCCCAGGGAGGGATGCTGGCATGTAGCGGAAATCACTGTTGACCAGCAAGGCAGTTCTGGCTCGAATAATAGTCATCATGGAATAGGCTGCATCTTGCACAGACATCCCAATGGTGATCCCAAGTCCATAAGAACAGTGGAGCGGTTCAGTAGCTCCGGGATAGGATGGATAAATCCTGACCGTGCACCGAGATATTGGCTTTGGTTGAAATCCCTAAACTGCTCCTCGACGGTATATTCAGGATACCATCGGTAACCTGTCTCGACCATCACCGAACCAACATTGCCGTGTGACCACACACACCAATGCAACGGGTCGACGAACCACTTGGTTACGGGAACGGTGGCCATCTCGAAAGCACAGCCACAATGCAAAGGCATTAGAATTTCTAGGAAAATCGGGCAGCATAACATCGTAAATGCTCAAAATCAGATTTGAGACATTCAAAAACAGGTTGCAAAACCACTCAATAACATCATATCAAGGTTACGGTTCAACTGGTAGCATACCAAAAATAATAGGAACTGAATCGAGGATGTAACCAACAATCCTATAAGTTACTACGGATTAGTAACACGTGAACTGATAGAGAGAAGAGAGCCTAGTCCTATACCCACGCCGAATGAGAAGAGGATGACTCGGATCGAGGAGGGCATAAGGTAAAGGAGTAAAAAGAGCCTTACGTTCCTCCCACAATCAATTCCCTACATATAACTAAAGCATTTCTAGACTCAACGTCGACCAGTTTGGCTTAGCGAACCTCAGGCAGCCCCGCTCGATGCCAACGCCGGGACCCCGATTCCAAGTCACATCGACCTAGCCGGTAACACCTCATATCACTTTGCGGCCTCACGCACGGTATTCCCACGGGTGTCGCCTTACCATGGCCCGGGACCGTTTGTGTCTTTTGGCTCACGTATATGACAGTGTCGCTAGCATCCACATGATAAAGAACCCGGGCCGACATGGCTAGTCGTGAACACAAAGCGGCACTAACCTATGGGGACAGGCATACATGAATCACTTGAGCATGTCGGTCATCAACGTATATATTCGGGCTGTAACCTTTGGGCTATGAGGACTCGGTATACCGGTACTGTGAGCTAGGCGAGACTCGAATACCACCGCGTGACATTTCCCGAAGGCGACAGACATAGGAACGCAAGTGAATCACATGCCGCCGATCAAGTGTCCAAGCGGTAGTCTTTGGGCTAGCAGGACTCCGGTGAACCGGGCTGTAGCGGACTACTATCGCTCAGAAGCACGAGACTTACATTTCCCCATATGAGAGGCTGCCAAGGATAAACAACTAGTTTGTCGGATCCCACTCATACCAAGCATTTCAATCATACACGCAATATGCCTGATATGAGTAAATACAACAAGGCATCACAACAAAACTCTACAACTCAAGTACTTTATTTAAAAGGCTCCGAGGAGCCATACATAACATAGTCATACAGGTAGGGGTCACATGACCCAACACTCAAGTCATACAATCATACAAGCACATGCGGAAGCAAACTAGTCTCGAGTACGGACTCTAGAAAGAAAGAAAGCTTGTTGGAGCCTTTCTATCTACAAATGGCCCTTCACAAGTCTTAGATCGCCACCGGGTGGCTAATTCACTCGTCGATGTCAAGGTCTACATAGAACCCATCGAAGGGCAGTGTTGTAAATGCGAAAAACATTAATTAAGCAAACATGAGTTCGGAGGTTCTCAGCAAGTCTTACCACAGTTTCCTATCATACATGCACATTCTCAAGAAGGTGGTGGAGTTATTTGCAGCAAGCCAGCTTTGACTCTTGGCTAAGCTATCCAACGTGACACCACTTGAAAAGCATTTGTCGCACACGAGTCCACTAATCACCATCACAATACTCCACCGTGGATCCTCTCTCGTCATCCCACGAGAGGGCCATCCACGATACTCACACTTATCTTGAGGCTTTTAGTAGTATCCATTTACTTGTCTATGAACTGATATAGGTAACCCGAAGTCCTTCTCCGTGGACACGGCTATTCGAATAGATCATATTAAACCCTGCAGGGGTGTACTTCTTCACACACGCTCTCACGATTACCGCCGTTTACCACGACATGTACTCGGCAACCTTCAAGCGGAAGCCCAGCGTGGGTGTCGGCCTGACCTACCTAAACACACAAGTCCCAAGTCCAGGTTGATCGCCTATTCGGGTTCCATCCGCAGGAGTCCGCCGAGGTTTCCCATACGGCCCCGAACGATGTGTACAGGGTTCCCGAGACACCAAGCAGGCGAATCGGTACACCGGGCCACGGTGCCTACCGCAACACAACCCACCCCTATGGTCAGCGCTATGCGGCCCCCAAAGATGCTACAAACACCGAAACTACTTGCAACTCGGATGAGGACAAGAGTGGTTAAGAAGCCGAGAGGGTCCATTGGTTTCGGGCCCAATGCGTGGTAGTAACTGCTTTCATGGATCACAAACACAGATCTCAGTTCTTAGGATCGGCTTCAATGAAACAACCCACCATGTACTCCTACATGGCCTCTCATCGATACCATTACCAAAACTTGTTCAACACTTTCACTCTTGAATCAACACAACCTTTCACTCCGGTCCATCATCCCGATGAGCCAGACTGACACAACTCTAAGCATAGCAAGCATAGCATGGTAGGAATCACAAACATGGCTCAATCAACTCCTACACATACTAGTGGGTTTCATCTGAATTCTTGTGGCAATGACAGTCATGCAAAGGAAGTGGGTTCAACTACCGCAAAGACACAACAGTTTGAATCGCGTTGTCTTAATGCAAAGAACGAGAGCAGAAGCGAGAACATGGGTTTGTATCGGAATGATCAATGAGTTGCTTGCCTGATGGAACTGGGGTAGAGTACTGCCCTTCAGATGGATAGTCGAGGTTATCCTCGGGGGCAGGACCTATCACGAAAAAGCATATCGAAAGTAAACACACATGACAATATGCAACAATATGATGCATGCTATGACATGGCAATATTGATGTGTGTTGGCCTAATGCAAGCTGAAACAATAGGGGATGAACTCATTTGAATCAAAGATTCAAATGATAGCTCATTTGAAATAGCCCTAAAGGTGCATTATATTATTCTGGTTAAACAGCAAGGTTAACTTGTTTTAACATGCATGAAACCTGTACCAATGGATAGAGTGGATTTTCTGATAATTTTTCATATATAAATCTTTGCATTTGGAGTTATAGATTAAAAGTTATAAGCATTTGAAATTTGAATTATATTCGAATTTACTATATTAGAATAAATCCAGAAATTGAATTAATACGTCGACCATGCGTCGCCAAGATGACGTCGGAAGTCAATCGGGACGTCGAGGTCAAACCTGACAGTGGGTCCCGCATGTCAGGGTAATTAACTTAATTAAAGTTTAATTAAAACTAACCTATTTAGTTAGCGGTGGCTGGGCCCCATCTCGCCGATGACCTGTCGGGGTCAACGAGGGCCCGCAGTGGTCAACGCCCACGTCTGCACCGGCGACTCAGTCAGCCGCCAGCCCGACACGGGCGGAGGAGTGTGTTTGGCGATTCCGGCGACCAAACGAGTCGCGGAAGGTAGCTACGGTAGCTAGGGAGCAACCCGCGACATCGGGTGGAGTCGATTAGAATTCGGGGTGGCCGGAGTTGGCGCCGGCGACGAGCTAGGCGGCCGCCGGGGTTCGGCCTACAATGAGCTAGGGGTTAGAGGGCTCGGTGAGGTGCGGGAAGTACAAGGTAGACCCCTTGGGGTGCGGTGAATGCAACGGACACCATGGGGTGGCCGGAGAGTGACCGGGGGCACGTCGGCGATGAGCTCCACGGCGACGGGTGCGGGTGATCGTGGCTCGGTTGCTACGTTGCTCGAGGGCACGAGAGAGAGGGAAGGGGAGTTAGGTAGGCTCACGGGCGACGTGTAGAAGCCCTCGTCGAGGTCGGGGATGAACCGGAGCGACGGCGGGCGACGAAGGATCTCCGGCGACAGCGAGCTCGGTTGAGGTCGGTGGGATGGATTCGATTGCACTAGAACGAGCGGGACTCGGCTGGCTAGGGGTAGTGGAGGCGTGGCGGAGCTCTGGACATGATGAGGAGGAGCATGGACGGCGGGAGCACGACTACGGTGGTGGTGGCGGCAAGGCGTCGGCCAAGATGGGGAGAGCGAGAGAAGCGAGCCGGGAGGAGAGGGAGTGTCCAGGGGTTCGGGAGAGAGGGGAGGTCGGTCCTCGTCGGGGCTGGGCGAGGGAGCGGCGAGGCGGCGACCAGGTGCGTGGCACCCATGCGGTGCCGCCGCCGAGCACTGGCTGCTACTGGCCGAGCCAAGCAGCTGGGCCCGGCTGCTGCTGGACTGGGCCGGCAGTGGGCAGTGGGTGCGTCAGTAAGTTTTCTGTTTTTTAATCTTTTCTAATTTCCTGCAACTTTGTGGGGTTTTCTAAAATACCAAAACAGTTTTAAAAATCACCAAAATGCTCCTGGTCCCTTGTTGGAATATTTCCAACATGAAACATTTTGGTTTGGTAATTTTGGACATTTAAAATATTTTATATAATTTGAAATGCTCAAGTTTAAAAACTTATGAATTAATCCAAGGACCTTTGGATGACCTAGAAAATGATGCAACACCTTTGACATAGGCTCTGAACCAAAGCAAAGATGATGAGCATTTTGAAGGGCATTTCAGGTTCATTGAAATAATTTTTAGTAAACCCTAGTTGAATTAAGGGGGGGGGGGGTGTTCTTGGGGTTTACTGTCTTCCCCATTTCAAATTCAAATGAAATTTAAACATGATGCACACCCTAATGCATGGTCTAACTGGGATGTGACACTTGAGGCCAAAGTGAGTGCTGACAGCGCGAGGTCTCACCCTCTCATCGATTTGTTCATACTGACCATCGACAGCGAGCAGGGCATATGCTACACCCATCCTGAGAAACTTCCAAGTAAGACACCGATGGACCGTCTACTTGCACAAACATATTCCTTTGTTTATAGCTCTAATTTTCTTTTTAGATGCAGACCTAGTGATGCAATTACAATTTGATAGTTAATAAAAAGTGAAACAAGTGACTGCAACATTGCAAAGATGTTTTGAAAATGCCAACTACGTACACTAAAACCTGTATTCGACAATATTGCAGGTATCACACTGAGTGGCCTAAGAAAGCATTTCTTCCAGCGCAACTCCAGGGCGTTCAAAAGGGGCACGTGGACGTGTCGCAAGATACTGTCGGAGTGCGGCATGCACGAGATGTGGCACAAGACCAGCAATACCTTGCCAGTGATGGTCAACGGCCGGCAGACGGGCAGCAAAAAGGTTCTGGTGCTGCACACCAACAAGAACTTCAACCAGCAGAGGACCAACTGGGTGATGCACCAGTACCACCTCGGGGACCTGGAGCAAGAGAAGGAGAGGGAGCTGGTCCTCTGCAAGATTTTCTACCAGATGAACACTAGGACCAGGACTAAAAAGATTATAAGCTAGTTTGGTATTGGTACTTTTACTACCTTGTCGTCCGCAAGTTGGTATTGTTGTTAATGATCTTTCGGTATGAACTTGGAATTTGCTTCCAACCATCATGCTGAGGGTCGACATGGATATAAAGCTGAATCATTTGTTTCGAAACAAAGTTTCAGGCACCTGATTTTTATTTGATGAGTAGCATAAGCACCCGTCATTCGACTTCCCAGTTCTCCAAATTTTTCGAAACAAGTGCATGCACTTATTGTCACGATGAAGGAACAATATACCTGTTGGATCCCAGTTATGAGTCTGTACTTGCAGAATTCTCTCGTTTATTGAGCGGGTATATTGTTTTTTCAGGTGGAGCAAGTTTCAACTGGGCCATAGACTGCCCAGGCTTGGTTTTGTTTTTAACAGGTCCAGCCCATGACGACAACGGGGAACAAAGATCCAGTAGGTATCTACTGGCCTCTGGCCCGCCAGCATTAGTTATATTTTGTCTTAGAACATCCGCAGGCAGTTTTTTTACTGAATCAAACACACAACCCAGTTCTATTTTCCTCTTAAAATGCCATGTCCTACTTCCGTTTTCTAATCTCTACCTATAGTTTTACTAGTTCATATACACGTATCATTATATTGAAAATACATAAAGTTCCCTTTTCATATTTACATCCTTATTTTTGTTGTTATTTTCCCTCCCAGCGCTGATTTTTTTACCACTGGTTTTCCCTTGAACCAACTCAATTGGCCCACGTCTTATTTGCTTACAAAAACAAAACGATTTTTTGGCAAATCAATAAGTTACTAAAAAATAAATTTTTATCATTTCGGGATTACAACAGTTCGGACTCCACCGAAATATGCAAAATAAGGTTGAACTTTTTGACCGTGGTCCTGGGTAGAAAATGGGTTGTAATAAATTACTTAAGAATTAGCAAATGGGCTGCAAATTATTAAAGAAAAGCAAATGGGCTCTATGTTGTCTGCCGCAGATTTGGAGGCTGACTTGTGGGCCTACTAAGTTCATGCGTACACAAGGTTTCTAAAAAAAAAACTTAGTCAACAATCGTTTCTACCAGCGTCAGACCGTTAGATGTCAATCTAACGGCAATCGTGCTTCTTCAGTCTCTGATCTTCCTGCTCCAGCCGTCCAAACCAGTGTCAGCGGAATCGCCTGCTCCTGCCTCCCGTGGTTGGTTGTGCTGTTGGGCAGGCTTCACGGCCCCATCATACTCGCATCCCTGGCTTGGCTATCCCTCTACTCACCCACACCTCCTGTTATTTTCCAGCAACGAAAGCCGAACCAGTCAACCCTCGTACTCCCCACCACGTGGGCAACCATTGCCGTGTCTTCCCCGGCTCCGTGTCGTTCCCTTCATAGGCCTCGCCGTCGTCCACCGCCCTGGTGCTCTCGGCGCGGTGTGGTCAACATGGTCAACAAACAACATCCATCGGAAGTGGACTGTACATGGAGAGGCTGACAGCTGGGTCCACGACCGACACAAGGAAATGCCTCCTTATTACGTGCAAAATAATGATTCCTCCACCTAACATCTGGGACCCATCGGAAGGGCCTCTCTATTTCATGAAAAAACGTTGCCCCCGCTGACAGCTTGGACCCACCACTTATATCTTCGCACGCAAGGAAGTGCCTCCTTATTACGCACAAAAAATGAATACTCCCCCTGCTAGCTGGGACCCACCATATGGGAGGCTGACTCATGGGCCTACTAAGTTGATGCGGACGAAGGGCTTTATCAACTTAGTCAACAAATGATTCTATCACCAGTGACTGCTGGATAGTTAACATCCAACGGTCTTCCTGCTTCTTCAACCTCTGATTTTCTTGCTCCAGCCATCCAAACCACCGCATGCTCTTGCCTCCCATGGCCGGCTATGCTGTCGCGGAGGCCTCTCCACTCCCTACAACTCCCACCACTGGTTAGGCCCTGCGGCGACGGCAACCTCACACCGCAGCTGAACCAGTGAACCCTCGTACTCCTCTCCGCATGGGCATCCACTGTCGTGTCTTCCCCGGCTCTGCGTTGTCCCCTTCCAAGGCCTCGTCGTCGTCCACCGCCTTGGTGCTCTCGGCACGACGTGGTCGATGTGGTCAACGAACGACTTCCATTGGAAGAGCACTGTACATGGAGAGGCTAACAGCTGGGTCCACGGCTGCAGCAAGGAAGTGCCTCCTTATTATGCGGAAAATAATTATTGCTCCACCTGACAGCAGGGACCCACCAGACGGGCCGACGTATTTCGCAAAAAAACGTTCCCCCCTGACTGCTGGGACCCACCAGCTACATCTTCACACGCAAGGAAGTGCCTCCTTATTACACGGAAAATAATGATTCCTCCACCTGATAGCAAGGACCCACTAGATGGGCCACCGTATGTCGCGAAAAAAATATCCCCCCTGACTGTTGGGACCCACCAGTTACATCTTCGCACGGAAGGAAGTGCCTGACAGTCGGGACCCACCTGGTCGGAGCATACATAGCGTTGTCATTCTGGTTGCGAACGTGTACGTACATACGATTGGTCTATCTGTAGGCTGCATCGATTAACCGTGGCCTTGTAAGGAAGGACACATGTCGTAGTATAGGTGCGCACGTGTCGTAGTAGAGGCGAGCACATAGCATGTCACGCAGTTCCGTTAATATAGTGTACACATACGTATAGCCAGGGTGCAAAAAAGTAAATATGGCCACGTACGTACATACGGGCAGGGTCTCGAACGCCTACTCGCGCACACGTATGGCCAGGGCTCGTGTACATGGCTGGGTCGGAACGGAGAAGCTGCATCATGTTCATCGGGAGCCAACAGGCTTGGACGGAACAACCGATCGAAACGAGGCCTGACGTGCCGCAGAACGGAGGAAACATCCTTCTGTTCGACAGGCCACGGTCGAAATGGGATCCTGTTCATTGGGAGGGGTCTGGCATACCGCAAAACGGAGGAAACAAACTTCTCTTGGACCTCCTATGGTTGAAACAGGGTCCTGTTGATCGGGAGGGGTGTGTCGTATCGCAAAACGGAGGAAACGAACTTGTGTTGGAGCGCCGCGGTCAAAACGAGGGTCCTGTTCATCGGGAGGGGTGTGGCGTACCGCAAAATGAGACTCCACGGGATGTTGTTCATCTCCACTGTCGAACTCCTCCAGCCTCCACGGGCTACTGTTCATCCATCGTCGACCTCCTCCAGCCTCCACCTGGGACTGTTCATCCACGGGCTCCTGTTCATCCAGCCTCCACCGCTCCTCCACTGGCTACTGTTCAACCAGCCCTGTCCACAGGGTCCTGTTCACCCACCCCTCCACGGGCTACTGTTCATCCAGTCCTCCACCGGCTACTGTTCAACCAGCCCTCCACGGGGTCCTGTTCATCCAGCCCTCCACGGGGTCCTGTTCATCCACCCCCAACCGGCTCGATCGGGGTCCTGTTCATCCAACCCCCCAACAACGCTCACTGTTCATCAAGAGGCAGCATCGACCGGCTTCAGTTAGCAGCAGTAGCAAAGGAATCACTCGGGTTCAGTTAACAACAAGGGATCGATCGGGGTTCAGTAACGTAGCTAGTGCAATCGCTCGGGTTCAGTTAGAGCCCAATGCCTCGCTCGGGTTCAGTTAGAGTGCAACGCCTCACACACACACGGGTACGTGTACGAGAGAAACGCGCAAACCTCCGTGTATCGCTCGGCCCCGACCACCCACCGTAACCGGGAACCACTACTGCAGGATGCTACTAATGCGACACTACGATCAGAGACCCTTTGACGAAACTGTGTGCGATGCATTAATCGCAAAATGGTGATGTAAAAAAACCGTCAAAAAAGGTGCAAAACATTTGCGATGGATGATATATCAAACACGGTTCAGATTTTAGTTGCGTGTGCGATGAGGGCCATATGGTTGATCTGTACGAACTGTTTGCGATGAGACAGAACAACATAAATGGGCAGCCAGATCAAGGTGTGTGTGATATACGACATACAGTTCACTCCGATGAACCGTTTGCGATGATTGAGGTGAACACAAACGATTCGGTGTAACAATATGTGTGTGATACCCGGCAAACAGGTTGGTAATCAAAATTGTGTGCGATCATTATAGACAGCCCATACGATCTTTTGTTGTGAATTGTGTGCTCGTCAGGGAACACAGTTCAAAAAACCAACCTGCGGGCGATAATGTAGAAGATCTCTGTCGAATACATATTACTAACTGTCTGCGATGAGATTGACAGGATAAACCGAGATATATACAGTCTGCTTAATTTAGTCCTTCTTGTTGTTGTTGTTGTTGGATGGCCCCGTGACATCATCTTGGCGAGGACGCTTCTTGCCGCTGACCGTTGGCTTTTCATCGCTGCCGCCATCGTCATCGTCGTTGCTGTCATCGTCCTCCTCCTCGTTCGACCATTCCTCCTCCTCATCATCGTCGTCCTCTTCTTCGTCCTCCGACGGCTCTCTGGTTGTCGTCTGACAACTCCGGAGGCGGCGTCCCTTCCACGAACCAGATATAATCGAGGTCTGGGCTCGACGCCGGACTCATGGAAGACAAGCGGGATGATTTGGATGTTGACCTATCATCAGCGCGAATCGCTGGCAAACTATCGTCCTCATGCCGCTCGACATGGCTGCAGAGTGTGTTCCAGTGTGTAGCCCGGCCTGCCAGGGACGATGAAGATGGTGGACACTTAAGCGGGGTATGCAGAGAAGAGGAACTGCCAATTGAAGTGGGGATTGAAGCGGGGGTTGACGTATTATCTAACCGCTGATATAATAAACCGCAATTATTTGTACCCAGTCGCTCCAAATTCACGGTGTTGCGCAGGACTCCTATTGGCTATTAGGCTGGTTTCCTTCTTCAAGACAAAAACAAGGAACGAATTTTGGGATTATGCACCGGTACCGGTAGGAATGGAGTAGGACTGTTGGCAAGCAATACATTGAGCTCTTCTTATTGAGAAAGCTAGTAATAATCAAACTAGAAAGGAAAAGAAAAAAGACAAAGAAAAATATCTGCATGAATCTTCGCCTAACATCAATGGCATAGGACCTAGATGTGTATTACTTAGAGCACATCTAGATGTGCTTTAACATCTTGTCAAACAAAACCCCTAATCATCATTGCAAACAGCACATAGAACATGGCTAATGCGACAACCACAACTACACATGCTAGTTCCTTCCTGTCTCTTTCTTTCATCTGTTGCCTGTGATTGGTTCTTTCTTGCTTCATCGTACTGATTGTACATTCCAGATTAGCCAGTTTCTTCTTCAGCTTTACATTATCTTCTACGAGCTTCGTAATAACACTCTGAGCCCTGCCATGCCATTCTTCATCCAGCCAGTTAACAAAGGCACAAGCCTCATATCCCTGCCAATGTTAAATAGTATTATGGATGAGCGGTGGCATTAATTGAAGTAAAATGATGAACTTAATTGGCACTAGCCTCTAAGGGGCAACTGAGAAACCGCCTGCCAATGTCAAATCCCTCCGTGCATACACGTCGAGCGGGAGTGTGCCCGTGCACACAACTCAACTTTTGGTACTTTTCTCGGTGGCGCATAACTCGGAGTTGAACTCGTGTTGCGGGAGTCTGGAGTCATGCTCCGGATACGGCGGCAGATCGCTTTCCTGGGGGGCGGGGTCATTCAGGACGGATTCAGCAAGGAGCTATACTTTGGACATGCTAAAATAGATCGGGATAGATTGGAACCTGACAGGATGATTCGGATCCATAGTACACCTGCCTTCTGATGACCTTAGGAAAGTGCTCGGCGGCGACCACCGTCGTGGCGGCGATACGAGCAGAAGCAGCCACACCGAAACCATCAGCACCACTCGTCCGCATTCACCCAATGTCAGTGCCACGTGAGGGAATTTGGAGGCTATGTAGGGATTTGGGGGAAATGGGGAAACTGTGGAGATAAGCTAACGGTCGGGAAATACTTATGGCACTATATGTTGTATACAACACACTGTTTATACATGTCGTTTGTTTGTTAGGTACTACAACGTCACACATAATTTCTGCACCAATCCGTGTGAGAAGATAACGTAGGTTGACACGATTGCCGTTACATAACCGTATGTGATGTACTACCCTGTCCATATAATTGAGTTACGGCGAGATACCGGGTAAATAGCCGCTCTGCGGATATCCTTAAAAAAACAGCCGCTCTGCGTATAGAGATGGCGGCGGCAGCCTAGGCAGCGGCTACTGGAGAAGAGGTCAATCCTCGGTCGGTAGGCGGTGGCGGCGTCATAGGAGGTCAATCCCCAGTCTGTGGAGGGAGATAGGAGGAGCTGAACCATTGAGGTCGGCAGCGGCGTGATTCGAGCACATCCATCGTGGTCGATGGCGGGATAGTGGAGGTCGAACTTCAGGCGGCAGCCGCACTAAGCTTTGCTCCTCGACCCTGCTGTCTCGGTGTGCTGCCGCATCGTGCTTGTCTGTCAGCTGGGTGGAGGTCGCCGTGCGGCTAATTAATTAAGGTATTCTTTTTGTGAGTGGCTTAATTAAGGTATTCTCCTAAGGGTAGTGTTGTACTAGTACTCTACGTGTAAATTGACCGGCCATTAATTTTTGTCATTGCACGTCTCGATAACAACATGGAGTGCCTTCAGTAATTATTAAAATAATACCTTGTGATTTATGCACGCATCTTTGGGCAGCAGTTAATCCATGTATTAATGTTGATGTTTTGTTTTTAATTACCATTCGTGTGCTGCAGATGGGACGATCTCGATGGATGAAGAATCGGAAAATCGCATATTTTATCTGTGACGTGACAGAGTTCATGAATTTGGCTGAAAGTGCAAAAGGAGAATTGGTGATGCGGACTACATCCTGTGTTCATGTACTGATTGTGCCAATATAGAGTCACATGAAATTGCAGATGTCCAAATGCACTCAGTCTCTAGGGGATTCATGGATGGATATACACGTTGGACCAGACACGGTGAAGAGGAGGTGATGGATGAAGATACCCAGGGCAACGAGATGCCAAACCATGATCAATGTCACATGGATGATGAGTCTAACATTAGGGCAGAGGCGTCAAGCTAACAATGGAACACCAGAAAGCCGAAACGCCCACTAGAAAACCAAGACGTCGACGCAGATGACGATGATCTTGATATGCCAGATTTTGCTGCTATGATTACAGATTTCAAGGGCCCAAAAAAGGATATGATTGGGTACAAGGATCTGCCAACCATTGATGCGGACTCCAAGAAAGAATTGTATCCAGGTTGCAAAAAGAAATATTCTAGGTTGAGTGCCACCCTGGCGCTTCTCAGATTTAAAGCAACAAACGCTCTATCAGACAAGGGCTTCACAGAGATGTTAGGTATTTTCAAAGAAATTCTTCCGGAAGATAATGTGCTCCCCAGAAGCATGAATGAAGCGAAGAAAATTGTTTGCCCATTGGAACTTGAAGTACAGAAGATACACGCTTGTGTGAATGATTGTATATTGTACCGTGGTGAGTACAAAGATTTGCGTGCATGTCCCACATGCAAGCATGCACGACTCTAAGCGCCAGGAGAGCAAAGGACAAGTACAAATTGGACGACGAGATCAAGACAGGAATCCCGTTCAAGGTTGTTTGGTACTTGCCTTTAATTCCAAGGTTGAGGCGTTTGTTTACAAACCCTAGAGAGGCAAAGAGGTTGCGGTGGCATCATGATGAGGGAATTGCGGATAGGTTTATGGGGCACCCGAAAGATGGGGCTCAGTGGGAATTAATCGACAACAAGTTTGAAAATTTTGCCAAGGATCCTAGAAGTATAAGGCTCGAGGAGTGTACTGACGGGATGAATCCTTTTGGCGATATGAGCACCAATCACAGCACATGGCCGGTGCTTTTGTGCATATATAACCTAGCTCCTTCGTTGTGTATGAAGAAAAAATACATTATGATGTCAATGATTATCCAGGGCCCGAAGAAACCTGTAAATGACATCGACATTTACTTTCAGCTACTGGTAGAAGAATTGCTGACAGTGTGGATAGATGCGCCTGCTGTAAAATGCTATGATGCTTACAGAAAGGAGATTTTCGATCTATATGCGATGCTGGTGCACACCATTCAAGATATGCCGACATTAGGCAACACATCATGGAAGAAAACAAAGGGAGATGTAGGGTGTGTCACATGCATGGATAGGACAGCTAGCAGAAGACTTCCCAACTCGCGCGAAACAGTGTATTTGCGTCATCGTAGGTTCTTGCGGAAAAATCACCCATACCGAAAGATCAAAGCTGAATTTTATGGTACGACAGACGCAGGTGCCGGCCAAGACCCTATGATGGGGAGGTGCTCCACAACATGGCTAAAAAAATTAATGTTGTGCTTGGCAAGAACCACCCTTTGACGGTGAAACAAACACCCAAGGGTCAAGTGTTTAAGAAGAAATCGGTGTTCTGGAAATTACCTTACTGGGAAATTCTATGTGTACGTCACTGCATCGATGTCATGCACGTAGAGAAGAACATATGTGAAAGCATCCTTGGTACTCTGCTCAAGATTAAAGGTAAAAGAAAGGATGGTGACGGTTCACGGCTCGATATGCTTGTTGATCAATCAAAACGCAAGAGTGAAGCAGAAGATGATGACAAATTCATCAAAGCTCGCTAGAGTTACACTTTCAGTACAAAGGAAGCAGCACAATTCTTCACCGATTTATTGTCAAAGGCACCCTCTTGCTACTACGCAAACATCAGAAGTCTCGTGGATGTGAGCTCAGGTAAAATGAAGTTGGGACACATGAAGTCACATGATTGCCACGTAATGTTGACACAAATCCTCCCGGTGGCCATCAAGAATCTGATGGACAAAGATATAAGAAACACACTCATTGTCCTCTGTGATTTCTTCAACCAACTATGGCAGAAAGTTCTAAATCCTGAAGAGTTGGATCATATGCAAGCTTATATTGCAAGAATATTGTCCAACCTAAAGATGTTTTTCCCACCGTCATTCTTTGATGTCATGGTCCAGCTCACTGTGCACCTTGTCGACGAGATAAAGTATTGTGGTCCTGTGTTTCTTCGCAACATGTATCCCTTCAAGCGGTTCATGGGAATACTGAAGCACTTTTTTCGGAACCGAAACAATCCAGAGGCAAGCATCCTACAAGGTTATACCGTGGAGGAGGTGGTTGAGTTTTTCACTGAATACATGAACCAAAGACCTATAGGTTTGCCCCTCTCTCGCCACGAGGGAAGGATGAAAGGTATGCCGGTCCTTGCTGGCACACAAATGGCTGCACCCGGAGAATTGGCAGAGAAAGCCCATTTGACGGTACTGCTTAACAAACCAGTTCTCATCGCTTATGCCGAAGAATACTTGGCGGAGATACGCCAAAGCTTCTTACCAATGGTGCCTTCATTAGATGTGGAGATGAAGGAGCACACTAAGAACTACACCGAATGGCTGAAGAATCGTTTGGCACAAGGATCCATCGATGACATTGCTACATGGTTGGCACAAAAGCCATCACCTACGGTGTTGACGTACCAAGCATATGACATAAATGGATACACGTTCTACACTGAGGAACGTGATCAAGACCTTGTATCGTAACAACTCTGTTGAATAGAATGCATATTTGTAAATGAAGGTGATAAAAGGGTATACTATGGAACCATCAAAGAGATTTCGGAGCTTGACTATGTGAAAGTTAAGGTGGCATTATTCAGGTGCGCATGGATCCCTCTTGGTCAGGTAAGGATTGATGAGTACAGGAAGACCTGTGTTAACAGGACAACGATGGCATATCACACGGACCCATTCATTCTTGCCAGCGATGCTACCTAGATTTTCTTTATGGAAGACCCCTTGCATAAGAACGGCCATTTAGCGATGCATGGGAAGAGAAGGGTACTGGGTGTCGACGATGTTGCCGTTGAGGATGAGTACGATGAATTTGATGAGTTGCCAGCGAAGGGATCACGCACCTGTGTAACAGAGCAGCGTAAAATCATAAAAAAACTCCAAGTTCATTCAGGGTCAACTTAATGATCCCAGTTCCCCCATGTACATGGGAATTAAGTCATAAGACTAGTCTTTATTCCTACCCTGCAACTTAATTCGTTCAATTTAGAATTGCCGCGTGTAATGAATTTGTGAGTTATGCCCCGTTTTCTGTTGACGTAAGAACCGTTAATATGTTGAACTTGATATGCTGTCAGCTCAGGCAATGAATGTGTTGGGTACTAGTCTTTATTCCTACACGCTTCTGTTAATGTCGGTGTCAAAACCGGCAGATCTAGGGTAGAGGGTCCCGAACTGTGCGTCTAAGGCGGATGGTACAGGAGGCGGGGGACACGATGTTTACCCAGGTTCGAGCCCTCTCGATGGAGGTAATACCCTACTTCCTGCTTGATTGATCTTGATGATATGAGTATTACAAGAGTTGATCTACCATGAGATCGTAGAGGCTAAACCCTAGAAGCTAGCCTATGGTATGATTGTTGTTGTCCTACGGACTAAACCCTCCGGTTTATATAGACATCAGAGAGGGCTAGGGTTACACAGAGTCGGTTACAGGGGAGGAGATCTACATATCCGTATTGCCAAGCTCGCCTTCCACGCCAAGGAGAGTCCCATCTGGACCCGGGACGAAGTCTTCAATCTTGTATCTTCATAGTCCAACAGTCCGGCTAATGTATATAGTATGGCTTTCCGAGGACCCCTTAATCTAGGACTCCCTCAGTAGCCCCCGAAACAGGCTTCAATGACGATGAGTCTGGCACGCAGATTGTCTTCGGCATTGCAAGACGGGTTCTTCTCCAAATTCTAAGTACCTGTTGAGTAGTCTCCGGCTTCCCATAAATGTTGCACTCCTTGGCTTCCGCGCCTAATAATGGCTATCTTCCACGTGCCGAGCGAATGCGAGAAGCCAGGGCATTTTTACATTTTCCACCCTAGCCATTTGAGTAAATCGTCTATTAAAGAGATGGGGATTCTCAGATCCAGATCACACCATTCTCCCATAGCGAGTATCCATCGGAGCGTGCCCGGAAAAATCCATTCCAACATGGCCGGCCATCACAGCTCCTCCTCTCGCTTCCATAGCCCTAAGCCCGACAATTGGAAGAAGTGTTCCGTCCCCCACAGCCAATTAGTAGAGTTACAGACCCAGGGATTTCTCCCTCCAGCGTATATGGTCCCCGTTCGAGCCGGGCTCGCCACCTACAATGGCGGGGAGCAAGCGGAGAGCTTTCCCAACCCATCCATGGGGGAGCGGGTATGCCTTGTCCCTTACTTATTAAGAGGGCTTGGATTTCCAATTCATCCGTTCCTCCGCGGGCTCCTGGAGTTCTACGGCCTTCAGATGCATAACTTTACTCCTGCCTCCATATTACACATCGCTGGCTATGTCGCCCTTTGCAAGTTGTTTCTGGGCTGCGAAGCTCATTTCGAGCTATGGAAGAGGCTATTCTGCCTCGTACCCCGTACACATGAGGGGTCAATATATCAAGCGGGCGGAGCCGAAATATAGCGCATCGCCGGGACCGGATACCTGTCCGGTACTCCGAAGAAGACATCCGAAGACTGGCCTTCGGGGTGGTTTTATATGGAGGACGTCCCCTCCCGGACCCTATTTGGATGGGCCTTCCTGAGTTTGACAACGCTCCCTTGAAGAAACGCCGCAGCTGGCGCCCTCGGAGCCCTCAGGAGGAAGATAACGGGGAAGTCCTTTACCTGATGGGTCGGATACAGACGCTGGCCTAGTCAGGACTGACAGTAATCGAGGTTATATCAATATGTATAATGCGGGGGGTGCAGCCACTTCAATATCGAGGGCAACCCATGTGGCACTTCAATGGAGAAGACGATGCCACCCGCTGCGGTCGTAAGGGACCTGACTCAGTCGCTGCTCTAGCAAAAATTCTGTCCGATTTGTAAAAAGGAGAGGAAGAGGAGTTCATCCGCATCAAGCCACGGGATGGATTCTCCATGTACAACCCTCCAAGCTGGGTGAGCTGCTACTTTTTATTCCCAGCCTTCCCGCATTCTTCGTCATAGGTATTTACCTTGCCATTTCATAGCAGGAACTGCGAAAAGCTGTAAGGGAGGTCCATAGCCCGCCTCCACAACCGGAGGACCCTGACCGGGCCCTCGACCCCAGACTTGAAGAAGATCCGGACACATTTGTGGAGCTTATTGACAGGAAGTTCTATCAATTAAGCTGTGACGGTGCCATGGTGGCCATCATAGCCAATTATCCGGGACTACTCCCTGCATCGCATGTAAGTAAAACCGGAGTCCTAACTTCCAAGAAGGATCCCTTTTTCTGCACTTTACCTATCGCATACATATGGTGTTTTACAGGGAAGGCCTCGGGACGCCATGCCGAACCCGCAGTGACTCACCAACAAGGGGCACCGAAGCCGGGTAGGCTTAAAAGGAAGGCGGTCAGGACTGAGACGCTGTTGCAGAGGTATGAAAGAGAACCCCGCTCCGTGGTGGTCGTCTTTTAAAATATAATAATGCCCATGTTTCCTAGTAGGAAAAATGCTTGCCGGACTATATCCGGAGAGGTTGCCGGTCACGCCTCCACCAGTCGGGCTCCAGAGCCGGACTTAGAGGCGGACACTAACATGGGGCCAATGCCGGATGTTCCTCCTACAGAGGATGCAGATAGGCTATCCGTTGCAAATTCCGAGGTGGAGAGCGCCATGAATCACAAGCGTCGCCGGGCCGTACTCCGTGACGCTCGTTTCTCCCAAGAGGCGTTTGATGCCTTGAACTCAGGAGACGCGTACATCCGAGCTGCTCAAAATGGTCTTGCCAGAGCCACGGACAAGATGTAAAGGATATACGGGGTAAGAAAATCTAATAATTATGTATATCAGTAGCCCTTGAGACTTGAAACAGTTGGCACGACTGATTTAAGGATCATTGTTTGCATAGGTTCTTACGGAGAAGAATACCTAGTTGTCTCAAGAGCTGGAGGAGTGCAAAGCCTAGCTTCAGGCCGCAGTTGCCGCGATGAAGGAGTCCGAGAAGGCCCCATCGGGTAACACTTGTTTTTCTTGCAAAGAATGTCATGTACCAGGTAGTATGCTGCATGCATGCAAATCTAATAATAGATTCTGCAGGTGACTCCAGAGTGAATCCGGAGGTCGTGCGAGGGGATGCGCAACATGCTAACTGACAGCTAAAGGCTGGCGAGCGCGTGCTTACACGGGATAGGCTGGAGAAAAACGAGCTCCAAGACGCCAATACCCGGCTGGGTGTTGAACTGAAAGATGTTCGGGCCCAGCTTGCTGACTCCGTAAAGGAGAATAAGAGGCTTCGATGCGGCATTTTCAGTAAGTGCTTGAACGAACTTTTAAAAAGTTCGGCGAAGAAACCAGGTGATGTAATTATATACGTAGGTATCTTGACATGTCGTCCTTGGAGGAGATACCGGGTCTCTGAGCGATCTTACGCCAAAGCTCTCCTGGCCGCGAACAAGTCTGGCGGTGATGCAGGGCATTGCTCAAGCCTTGTGGCCATCCGCCTCCCTGCTAGGAGGCATGAGAGAGGTTGAAGGAAAGCTCAAGGGAGCGCGGCGGCGCTTCCGATTAAGGAATATATCAGCCTGCCGACAAGGTGCAAGGGAAGCCTGGGCCATGGTGAAGAAGCGATATACCAAGGCTGACCCGAACCACATGGCCGAGGTCGGACCCGTGGGGCCTGATGGGAAAGAGATCCCTGTCAGTTTGGTTTATGACCGGGTAGAGTTAGCCGCAAAGTATTCTCAACATGACCGTAGGCTAGACAGCCTGTTGGATGGTATAGAAGAAGAATTTAGTCAGTCTAAGTGACTGTGTACTTCAAGTGACATATATTGTCCCTAGCCGGATTGTAAATCATTTGTCATGGAGGACCCTTTCGCTTCAACCTCCGGACCCAACAGTCCGGAGTGTATCCGAATACCCGCTCAGTTATGTAAAAACCGGGATATGCGTGGAAACCAGGCGTAGGGTCATAAGTGCTTGAACAGACAAGTACCCAACTAGCTATGTTATATTACATGGATAGTAAGAAACATCTTCCAGGGAGAATAGGTCCGTTAAGGGTTCCTTTCCCTGGGTACGCATGCATTAATGTACATGTACGGACTGCGAAAAGAGACGCAGGATATAAACATCTGGGGGCATGTAGTACAATAAATAAAAATCGTCTTTTGTTCACCGACCGTATATTCCCTTAAGAACGCTAGCTTTCGGCTTCACCCAGTCTGAGGTACACATCCAACTGACCCTTCAGTAACAATTGCAGAGGTGCTCCCCTTATGCCCTAGCCGAATTAACGGGAACATAGGGCATAAACACAAGAGCCAGGCAACCCAGCTTGGCCAAAACTTAAGTCATATCGATGCATATAATGGCGAAAAAAGGTACATGTGAAAAGTAACACATGTGTGGGGCCTAGAGCCCGGAACGTAGCTGTATTAAGCTTCTGTATAAGAAGCCCCCAGGTATCATGAGCGCGGTTAGCGCGTCAAGATTGTGTAGTCAAGACACATTTTAGCCTTTTAGGGCCTTGAAGAAAAAAAGGGAAGAAAGAAAGAAAGAAAAGATAGATAATGAATATACAAAAATTTGACAGAGGTAGGGAGACGAACACATAGTACGGCACTAGGCGTAGAACCTTCGCAGTCTGGCTGCGTTCCATGGGATTGGCTCGAGTCGATTGTCCGATGCATCTCGTAGACGGTACGCTCCACCGGTCAGAACTTGGTCAATAATGAAGGGACCTTCCCATTTGGGCTTGAGTTTGTTCTTTTTATTCTCCGGTAGGCGTAGAACGAGTTCGCCAACATTATAAGTTTTGGCCCGTACTTCTATGCTTTGGTACCTTCGAGCCTGTTGCTGATAGAATGCGGAACATGCTTTTGCCACGTCACGCTCCTCCTCCAGGGCATCCAAACTGTCCTGTCGATCAAGCTCGGCTTCTTTCTCTTCATACATGCGCACTCGAGGTGAGTCATGAATTATGTCGCAGGGCAGTACCGCCTCTGCGCCGTACACCATAAAAAACGGTGTGTATCCGGTAGTGCGATTCAGCGTGGTCCACAACCCCCATAGTACAGAGTCGAGCTCCTCTACCCAGTGCGTATCGGATTCCTTCAAGGATCGCACTAATCTGGGTTTAATGCCGCTCATGATAAGATCATTTGCTCGCTCTACTTGGCCGTTAGTTTGCGGGTGATAGACAGAAACATAATCGAGCTTGATGCCCATGTTGCTGCACCAAAGTTTTACCTCGTCGGCTGTAAAGCTCGAGCCGTTATCGGTGATGATGCTATGGGGGACGCCGTAACGGTGTACAACCCCGGATATGAAGTCTATCATTGGTCCGTACTCGGCCGTTTTAACTGGTTTGGCTTCTATCCATTTGGTGAATTTATTGTTGGAAATATGCCCTAGAGGCAATAATAAAAGTATTATTATATTTCCTTGTTCATGATAATTTTCTTTTATTCATGCTATAATTGTATTATCCGGAAATTGTAATACACGTGTGAATACATAGACCATAATATGTCCCTAGTGAGCCTCTAGTTGACTAGCTCGTTGATCAACAGATAGTCATGGTTTCCTGACTATGGACTTTGGATGTTGTTGATAACGTGATCACATCATTAGGAGAATGATGTGATGGACAAGACCCAATCCTAAGCATAGCACAAGATCGTGTAGTTCGTTTTGCTAGAGCTTTTCCAATGTCAAGTATCTCTTCCTTAGACCATGAGATCGTGTAACTCCCGGATACCGTAGGAGTGCTTTGGGTGTACCAAACGTCTGGCGTAATCGGGTGACTATAAAGGTGCATTACAGGTATCTCCGAAAGTGTCTCATTGGGTTGACACGGATCGAGACTGGATTTGTCACTCCGTATGACGGAGAGGAATCACTGGTCCCACTCGCTAGTGCATCATCATAATGAGCACAAAGTGAACAAGTGTTTGGTCACGTGATCATGCATTACTGATGCGAGTAAAGTGACTTGCCGGCAACGAGATTGAACAAGGTATTGGGATACCGACGATCGAATCTCGGGCAAGTAAAATACCGATTGGCAAAGGGAATGGTATACGGGGTTGATTGAATCCTCGACATCGTGGTTCATCCGATGATATAATCGAGGAGCATGTGGGAGCCAACATGGGTATCCAGATCCCGCTGTTGGTTATTGCCCGAGAGCCGTCTCGGTCATGTACGCATGTCTCCCGAACCCGTAGGGTCTACACATAAGGTTCGGTGGCGCTTAGGGTTGTATGAATATGAGTATGCAGCAAACCGAATGTTGTTCGAGTCCCGGATGAGATCCCGGACGTCACGAGGAGTTTCGGAATGGTCCGGAGGTAAAGATTTATATATAGGAAGTCTTATTTTGGTCGCCGGAAAAGTTTCGGGCATTATCGGTATTGTACCGGGAGTGCCGAAAGGGGTCCGGGGGTCCACCGGGGGGGGGGGGGGCCACCTGCCCCGGGGGGCCACATGGGCTGTAGGGGGTGCGCCTTGGCCTATATGGGCCAAGGGCACCAGCCCCAAAAGGGCCCATGCGCCTAGGAGACTTGGGAGGGAAGAGTCCTAAAGGGGGAAGGCACCTCCGAGGTGCCTTGGGAGGATGGACTCCTCCCCTCTTAGCCGCACCCCTTCCTTGGAGGAAGGGGCAAGACTGCGCCCTCCCCCTCTTTTGCACCTATATAAAGGGAGGGAGGGAGGGTGGCCGCACCACAAGCCCTTGGCACCTCCCCTTCCTGCTACACCTCCTCCTCCTCCCGTAGTTGCTTAGCGAAGCCCTCCCGGAGTTCTGCTGCATCCACCACCACGCCGTCGTGCTGCTGGATCATCATCAACCTCTCCTTCCCCCTTGCTGGATCAAGAAGGAGGAGACGTCATCCGCTCCGTACGTGTGTTGAACGCGGAGGTGCTGTCCGTTCAGCACTAGGTCATCGGTGATCTGAATCACGGCGAGTACGACTCCATCATCTCCGTTCCATTGAACGCTTCCGCACGCATAATCTACAAGTGGTATGTAGATGCAATCACTCTCCCATGACTCGTTGCTAGATGAACTCATAGATGGATCTTGGTGAAACCGTAGGAAAAATTTTAATTTTCTGCATAGCGTTCCCAACAGTGGTATCAGAGCTAGGTCTATGCGTAGTTCTCTATTGCACGAATAGAACACAATTTTGTTGAGGGCGTAGATCTTGTCAACTTGCTTGCCGCTACTAGTATTATCTTGCTTCAGCGGTATTGTGGGATGAAGCGGCCCGGACCAACCTTACACGTACGCTTACGTGAGACCGGTTCCACCGGTGACATGCACTAGTTGCATAAGGTGGCTGGCGGGTGTCTGTCTCTCCCACTTTAGTTGGAGCGGATTCGATGAAAACGGTCCTTATGAAGGGTAAATAGAAGTTGACAAAATCACGTTGTGGTTATTCGTAGGTAAGAAAACGTTCTTGCTAGAACCCAATTGCAGCCACGTAAAAGATGCAACAACAATTAGAGGACGTCTAACTTGTTTTTGCAGCAATTGTCACGTGATGTGATATGGCGAGAAGTTGTGATGAATGATGAATGATATATTGTGATGTATGAGATCATGTTCTTGTAATAGGAATCACGACTTGCATGTCGATGAGTATGACAACCGGCAGGAGCCATAGGAGTTGTCTTTATTTTTTGTATGACCTGCGTGTCATTGAAGAACGCATACATGTAAATTACTTTACTTTATTGCTAAACGCGTTAGCCATAGAAGTAGAAGTAGTCGTTGGCGTGACAACTTCATGAAGACACGATGATGGAGATCATGGTGTCATGCGGTGACAAGATGATCATGGAGCCTCAAGATGGAGATCAATGGAGCTATATGATATTGGCCATATCATGTCACTACTATATAATTGCATGTGATGTTTATTATGTTTATGCATCTTGTTTACTTAGAACGACGGTAGTAAATAAGATGATCCCTTACAACAATTTCAAGAAGTGTTCTCCCCTAACTGTGCACCGTTGCTAAAGTTCGTCGTTTCGAAGCACCACGTGATGATCGGATGTGATAGATCCTTACGTTCACATACAACGGGTGTAAGACAGTTTTACACATGCAAAACACTTAGGGTTAACTTGACGAGCCTAGCATGTACAGACATGGCCTCGGAACACGGAGACCGAAAGGTCGAACACGAGTCGTATGGAAGATACGATCAACATGAGAATGTTCACCGACGATGACTAGTCCGTCTCACGTGATGATCGGACACGTCCTAGTCGACTCGGATCGTGTAACACTTAGATGACTAGAGGGATGTCTAATCTGAGTGGGAGTTCATTAAAATAATTTGATTAGATGAACTAAATTATCATGAACTTAGTCTAAAACCTTTGCAAATATGTCTTGTAGATAAAATGGCCAACACTCATCTCAACATGAACTTCAACGCGTTCCTAGAGAAAACCAAGCTGAAAGATGATGGCAGCAACTATACGGACTGAGTCCGGAACCTGAGGATCATCCTCATAGCTGCCAGGAAACAATATGTCCTAGAAGGACCGCTAGGTGATGCACCCATCCCAGAGAACCAAGACATTATGAATGCTTGGCAGTCTCGTCTTGATGATTACTCCCTCGTTCGATGCGGCATGCTTTACAGACTTAGAACCGGGGCTCCAAAAGCGTTTTGAGCAACACGGAGCATATGAGATGTTCGAGGAGCTGAAACTAGTTTTCCAAGCTCATGCCCGGTCGAGAGATATGAAGTCTCCGACAAGTTCTATAGTTGTAAGATGGAGGAAAACAGTTACATCGGTGAGCACATACTCAAAATGTGCAGGTTGCACAACACTTTGTCCCAGTGGACATAAACCTCCCGAGACGAGGCGGTCATTGACAGAATCCTTGATCGCTCCCACCAAGCTACAAGAGCTTTGTGATGAACTACAATATGCAGGGGATGGTGAAGACCATTCCCGAAGTATTCTCAATGCTGAAGTCGTGAGAGGTTGAAATCAAGAAAGAACATCAAGTGTTGATGGTCAATAAAACCACTAAGTTCAAAAAGCGGCAAGGGAAAGAAGAACTTCAAGAAGGACGGCAAGGATGTTGCCGGCGCCTGCAAGCAAGTTGCGGGAAGAAGTCAAAGAATGGACCCAAGCACGAGACTGAGTGCTTTTATTGCAAGGGAAGGGTCCTTTGGAAGCGGAACTGCCCCAAATACTTAGCGGATAAGAAGGCCGGCAACACCAAAGGTATATTTGATATACATGTAATTTATGTGTACCTTACCGATTACTCGTAGTAACTCACGGGTATTTGATACGGTGCTGTTGCTCATATTTGTAACTCACAGCAGGAGCTGCGGAATAAGCGGAGATCGGCAAAGGACGAGGTGACGATGCACGCCGGGAATGGTTCCAAGGTTGATGTGATCGCCGTCGACGCTACCTCTACATTTACCCACAGGATTAGTTATGAACCCCAATAATTGTTATTTAGTGCCAAGTTTGAGCATGAACATTGTATCTGGATCTCGTTTAATGCGAGATGGCTACTCATTTAAATCCGAGAATAATGGTTGTTCTATTTGTATGAGAGATATGTTTTATGGTCATGCTCCGATGGTCAATGGTTTATTCTTAATGAATCTCGAACGTAATATTACACATATTCATAGTGTGAATACCAAAAAATGTAAAGTTGATAACGATAGTCCCACATACTTGTGGCACTGCCGCCTTGGTCACATTGGTGTCAAGCGCATGAAGAAGCTCCATGCTGATGGACTTTTGGAGTCTCTCGATTATGAATCATTTGACACATGCGAACCATGCCTCATGGGCAAGATGACCAAGACTCCGTTCTCCGGGACAATGGGCGAGCAACCAACTTATTGGAAATCATACATACCGATGTATGCGGTCCAATGAGCGTTGAGGCTCATGGAGGATATCGTTATGTTGTCACTCTCCGATGACTTGAGTAGATATGGGTATGTCTACTTGATGAAACACAAGTCTGAGACCTTTGAAAAGGTCAAGGAATTTCAGAATGAGGTAGAGAATCAACGTGACCGAAAAATAAAGTTCTTACGATCAGATCGTGGAGGAGAATATTTAAGTCACGAATTTGGTACACACTTAAGGAAATGTGGAATCATTTCACAACTCACGCCGCTGGAACACCTCGGTAATAGCGGTGTGTCCGAACGTCGTAATCGCACTCTATTGGATATGGTGCGATCTATGATGTCTCTTACAGATTTACCGCTATCATTTTGGGGATACGCTCTAGAGGCAGCTACATTCACTTTAAATAGGGCACCGTCTAAATCCGTTGAGACGACACCGTATGAATTATGGTTTGGGAAGAAACCTAAGCTGTCGTTTCTAAAAGTTTGGGGATGCGATGCTTATGTCAAGAAACTTCAACCTGAAAAGCTTGAACCCAAATCGGAAAAATGCGTCTTCATAGGATACCCTAAGGAAACCATTGGGTATACCTTCTACCTTAGATCCGAAGGCAAGATCTTTGTTGCCAAGAACGGATCCTTTACGGAAAAAGAGTTTCTCTCGAAAGGAGTAAGTGGGAGGAAAGTAGAACTCGATGAAGTACTACCTCTTGAACCGGAAAGTAGTGCAGCTCGGGAAAATGGTCCTGTGGTGCCTACACCAACCGGAGAGGAAATTAATGATGATGATCAAGGTACTTCGGATCAAGTTGCTCTTGAACTTCGTGGGTCCACTAGGACACGTTCCGCACTGCAGTGGTACGGCAACCCTGTCCTGGAAATCATGTTGTTAGACAACAGTGAACCTACGAACTATGAAGAAGCGATGGCGGGCCCAGATTCCAACAAATGTCTTGAAGCCATGCAATCCGAGATAGGATCCATGTATGAAAACAAAGTATGAACTTTGACAGACTTGCCCGATGATCGTGACGATAGAAAATAAATGGATCTTTAAGAAGAAGGCGGACGCGGATGGTAATGTCACCATCTATAAAGCTCGACTTGTCGCTAAGGGTTATCGGCAAGTTCAAGGGATTGACTATGATGAGACTTTCTCTCCGTGGCGAAGCTTAAGTCCATCCGAATCATGTTAGCAATTGCCGCATACTATGATTATGAGATATGGCAGATGGACGTCAAAACAGCGTTCCTTAACGGTTATCTTAAGGAAGAGCTGTATATGATGCTTGATCGGAAGGTTTTGTCGACCCTAAGAATGCTAACAAGGTATGCAAGCTCCAGCGATCCATTTATGGGCTGGTGCAAGCATCTCGGAGTTGGAACATTCGCTTTGATGAGATGATCAAAGCGTTTGGGTTTATGCATACTTATGGAGAAGCCTGCGTTTACAAGAAAGTGAGTGGGAGCTCTGTAGCATTTCTCATATTATATGTAGATGACATACTTCTGATGGGAAATGATATAGAACTCTTGGACAGCATTAAGGCCTACTTGAATAAGAGTTTTTCAATGAAGGACCTTGGAGAAGCTGCTTACATATTAGGCATCAAAATCTATAGGGATAGATTGATACGCCTCATAGGTCTTTCACAAAGCACATACCTTGATAAAATTTTGAGGAAGTTCAAAATGGATCAGTCCAAGAAAGGGTTCTTGCCTGTTTTGCAAGGTGTGAAATTGAGCTCGGCTCGATGCCCGACCACGGCAAAAGATAAAGAAGAGATGAGTGTCATCCCCTATGCCTCAGCCATAGGATCTATTATGTATGCCATGCTGTGTACCAGACCTGATGTAAACCTTGCCGTGAGTTTGGTAGGAAGATACCAAAGTAATCCCGGCAAGGAACAACTGAACAGCGGTCAAGAATATCCTGAAGTACACGAAAAGGACAAAGGACATGTTTCTCGTTTATGGAGGTGACGAAGAGCTCGTCGTAGAAGGGTTACGTCGACGCTTAGCTTCGACACAGTCTGGATGACTCAAAGTCACAAATCGGATACGTGTATATGTTGAATGGTGGAGCAGTAAGCTGGTGCAGCTGCAAGCAGAGCATCGTGGCGGGATCTACATGTGAAGCGGAGTACATGGCAGCCTCGGAGGCAACACATGAAGCAATTCATCACCGACCTAGGAGTCATACCCAATGCGTCGGAGCCGATCAAACTCTTCTGTGACAACACTGGAGCTATTGCAGTTGCCAAGGAGCCCAGGTTTCACAAGAAGACCAGGCACATGAAGCATCGCTTCAACTTCTTGCAGATCCGGACACGGTTTGAGTGTTCGATAATTACCTTGGAGTATTCGGAAGAGGAACCCGCCCTGCAATGCTGAAGACAAGACTGAGCGCCGGACTCATCGTCATTGAAGCCTGGTTTAGTGGCTACTGAGGGAGTCCTGGATTAGGGGGTATCCGGACAGCCGGACTATATACATCGTCCGGACAATTGAAGCGTGAAGATAGAAGACTCAAGACTTCGACCCGTGTCCGGATGGGACTTTCCTTGGCGTGGAAGGCAAGCTTGGCGATCCGGATATTATATTTTCTTCCTTGTAATCGACTCCATGTAAACCCTAGCCTTCTCCGGTGTCTATATAAACCGGAGAGGTTTGTCCTTGGAAGGCCGATCACAATTACAATCATACCATCATAGGCTAGCTTCTAGGGTTTAGCCTCTAGATCTCGTGGTAGATCTACTCTTGTACTACCCATATCTTCAATATTAATCAAGCAGGAAGTAGGGTTTTACCTCCATCGAGAGGGCCCGAACCTGGGTAAACATCTATGTCCCTTGCTTCCTGTTACCATCAGCCTAGACGCACAGATCGGGACCCCCTACCCGAGATCCGCCGGTTTTGACACCGACAATGGGGATTGTTTGGAGAGCGGTAGGTGGCATATGGATTTGGTTTGCAAAAAGCTGGCAACCGACGCAACATTGAACGAGGTCCTGTGCGTCTGCTCGGGCCGTCGGCCAGTAGAAACCTGTACGGAAGGCCTTGCTTACAAGGGCCCGGGCTGCAGCGTGGTGGCCGCCAAGTCCAGCATGAATTTCTACCAAAAGTTACCGTCCTTCCTCTTCGGAGATGCATCTTTGAAGGACTCCGGTAGCGCTTTTTTCTGTAAAGCTCTCCCTCGTGGACCTTGTAGGCTTTAGACCGCCACACAATGCAGCGCGACTCGTTTGGGTCCTCGGGTAGTTCCTGCCAAGTTAGGTAGGCCAGGAATGGTTCTGTCCACGGGGCGATACAGCCATTATCACGTGGGCGGAAGGTGTTATTTCGGTGGCAGAGCCTCCGATTATGACAGAGTGTTCGGTATCTGGTGTTGTGGCCGGGTCCGCACTATTGTTACCGGTCTCTCCTTCCCATACCACGGATGGCTTAAACAACCTTTCCAAGAAGATATTAGGTGGGACAGGGTCGCGCTTAGCACCGATGCGGGCGAGGATATCTGCCACCTGATTGTTTTCCCGAACAACATGGTGGAATTCAAGCCCCTCGAACCGGGTTGACATTGTGAGGACGGCGTTGCGATAAGCCGCCATTTTTGGATCGTTGGTGTCGAAGTCTCCATTTATTTGAGACATTGCGAGGTTCAAGTCCCCATGCACCTCCAGGCGTTGCACTAGTGCAGAACCGGGCAATAGCACCGGTTCGTAAGGCCCTTTAGTGCCGGTTACATACCCGGCACTAAAGTGTGGAAACTAAAGGCCCCCCCTTTAGTACCGGTTCAGCACGAACCGGTGCTAAAGGGCAACCACGTGGCACGAGCCAGCTCCGGGGGCCGGGAGCCCTTTAGTAACGGTTGGTAACACCAACCGGTACTAAAATGTTTGGGGGGGGTTTTTGGTTTTATGATTTCTTTTTCATTTAATTTTGTGTTTTCCATTTTAATTCTTTTTCGTTTCACCCTTGAGATATATATATATATAATAACTCATGCATGCTCGCATCATACATCATCATATATAATAACAAGTCCTACTAGCTAATTAATCAAGCATCATCATACAACTTCTACTCGTTATTAATAATAAGTCATACGATCATCATCCTCATAGTCATCGAACCCAACCCTACATAATTGTTCTTAGCAGATGATCATCAGTATCAGGTAGGATCGGACCTAAACATACTTAAGGTAAAATAGCATAAAACAATATAGACCTTGACTCTCCATTATGAAGAATGGAGATCATCCTGTCTCCAATTCTTGCGCCTCGCTTCCTTTTGCTTCCAAGAAGCTCCTTACATTGTCCGTACATTTTTTCCATCCTTTGATTGTCATGTCTCCACTTGTTTTAGAAATCCGGTATGGACCGGTTGAGATTCGTAGGATGACCTGGATATATGTTCAAAACACGAAGGCTGCCGCCATTACGATACATCAAATGAGGCACACAATCCTCCTCGGGATTCTCCGTTGAAAAACATAGTAATAACTTCGTAGTTAGCAATGATGTACTAGTTTTAGAAGTATGCAAAAAGATGCACGGATGTCGTAATAGTAATAAAACTTACGGGGCATCTCCATGGTAGTTACCGTAGTTCAACACGTGCACTAGTGGCACGTATTGACCATAATGTTGAGGAGTTCGATTGTAGATATTGTAATTCTCAATATCTTTACAAAATCCAGCCAGATGAGTTTTCTCCTTGTAAGTTAACTTTCGAGCCATCGGTGTAGTAAGTTCTATCTACCATCTTACGCACATTCTTTGATACTTCAAAATAAGCTGTCAATGGAAATAAGCTGTCAACTATTTTGAAATGAACAATATAAGTTCTATTAATAATTAACTATGTTTGAGAAACTCACATAGCGGTAGAACTGGAGGAGTATCAACAAGGACCCAAATGTCCATATTGTCTTGCTCGATTTCAGGATCACCAAGATCCATGGTGACAAGCATACCGTCATCAAAACCATACAATTTGCAAAATGCTTCCCAATTTTTGCAACCAAAATGGGTTACGCTCTCAGCATTATACAACTTTACTTCGAAATCCACATCATGATGGGTCCTTAGGTGAATTTTCTTCGTTTCAAAATTTTCATGGTCTTCAAAATCCATCCTCTCCAAGACATAGCGTCTTGCATGGCATGGGATTAACTATACTCGAATTGTAAAAGATGAAAATTACACGTTGAAATAGTTGAAGTCATGCTTAATTATGAAAAAACACTTGTCGTTCGCGTTACCGTTTCAACTTCGAAGGTCTCCTCGAGCTTAATCTGAAGCGCCGACCATCGTCCGTGAGGCCTGTCGCACTCACCTCGATCGTCGTGGCACCAGTCGCACTCCCCCGGGAGACTTTCGTCCTCCGATGATGACATTTACTATACGTTCATAATTCAAAGACTAAATTAGATCATTATTATTCAACTAATCATATAGTAAAATAAACTACTTCTATAGTAAAATGAACCAGTTTTATTAAATAAACTAGTTCAACTACTAAGGACTTACTATAAATAGAATAATGTAGTACTTACTAAAAATAAACAAGTTTCCCTAGTTCTAACTAAGTCCATTAAACACTTTCTAAGTAGTCCATTAGTCCATCTAACTATATATTCAATTGACATTACTATATATTTAACTTTTCTATCTAATTCATCTAACATTCGACATTAATCTAACATTTATATAAACTCAAAATATATAAAAATTAAATAAACAAAAAACTCATTAACCTAGTTATATTAATTATTGAACTAGTTCAAATCTCATATACCTAAATTTTCTTACTAAAAATAAACTAGTTATATTAATTATTGAACTAGTTCTAATCTCTAGTTCGACAATTTTTCTATCTAGCTAGCTAATTCATCTAACATTCGACATTAATCTAACATTCGACATTAATCTAACATTCGACATTAATCTAGTACGTATGTGTGTATGTGTGTGTGTATGCGTGTGTGGTATATGTGTGTGTGTGTGTGTGTGTGTGCGGCCAGCCCGTCGCCGCCGCCCATCTGTCTGGAAGCGCTGGCGTCTGAGGCGAGGAGGCCTTGTGGCGAGGCGGCGAGGGACAGACGGCCTTGGCGTTCGAAGCGGGCGGCGGCGGCGAATGCGTGAGGAGAGAGAGCGAGATACGTCACGGACGGCGGCGCACGACGACAGACGGCGACAGCAGCGGCGTTAAATGTGGCAGCGGGGGCGGCAACGGCGGCGACGGCGACAAGCGGCGACGGCAGCAGGCGGCGCAGCGAGAGAGGTTGACGAAAGAAGTGGGGAGATGTAACTGAAAATTCGTAAGTGCTGTATATATAGGGTGAGCCTTTAGTACGGTTGGAGCCACCAACCGGTACTAAAGGCCAACTTTAACTAGGCCAAGAGGCGGGAAAAGCAGGCCTTTAGTACGGTTGGTGGCTCCAACCGGTACTAAAGGTGATCTTCAATGCAGTTGGAGCCACCAACGGTACTAAAGGCCTCGCTGCCACCCCAAAGTTTAGTCCCACCTCGCCCGAGCGAAGGGCAGCCGACCGGTTTATAAACCCAGCAGCGGCTACCTCTTGAACTCCTCTATATATAGCAGGCTTGTGGGCCTAAATTCTGCGCTGTCTGTGAGTCTGCTTTGGGCCTTTAAGGCTGTAATTGCACTCTGTGGCCTAGCAGGCCCAGGCAGCGCCTCAATTTTTTGTAGTTTTTTCTTTTCTGCTATTTTTTCTTCTATTTCTTTCTGTAGTTTTTGTATAGTTTTTTCTTTTCTTATATTTATTTTCTTCTATTTATTTGTGAGTAGTTTTTCATCTAGTTTGCCAAAATTCAACATTTTCAGAGTTCATTTTGTAGTGATTTTAAATTTCACGGTCATTTTGTAAATGATTGAAAAATAGCAAATATAATTCTTTCATTTTCTGCTTTATTTTTTCTTCTATTTATTTCTGAGCAGTTTTTTTCTTTTCTGCTATATTTATTTTGTTCTATTTATTTCTGAGTAGTTTTTTTATAGTTTTTTTCTTTTCAGCAATAGTTTTTTTTCTTTTCTGCTATTTTTTCTTTTCTGCAATACTTGATGGTCAAAGTCTGGAGTTATAACCAAAGTTAAAAAAAAAGAAATGCCGACGTGCAATTAGTTTTTACCATAACAGAAGAAGTCCGGAGTTGTAATAAGTTATTAAAAATAAAAAGAGGTGCAATGCTTCGTTAATTTGCTTCAAGCCTTTGAGAATAGTGTAAAGCGCACTGCGCATAGCTCCGTGCAATCTACCATATTCTGAAGGCTTGAAGCTAAACAACTTATGAGCTTTGAGCCTCTTCTTCATCGTCTCTGCACTTTTCGGGGCTTATAAACCGCTCCTAGTCCCTCTCTCTTGGCGAGGTGGGACTAAAAACAACTTCCTAAGCAAGCTGTAATCTTGGTCACCCTTTAGTACGGTTGGAGCCACCAACCAAATACTAAAGGTGGTGCGCTTAAAACAGTTATGGCAAATGAAGGCGAAATGGTTGAAAGTTGATGGCGTCACTTTGAATGGTGCATCTTGAATGCACAAAAGTCTGGAGTTGTAATAATTTAAAAAAATGAAATGCCTTTGTATAACAGATGAGTTTAATTTCGTCCGAAACCTGAATACTTGAAAGAGATTGTCCGGTTTGTGAACGAAGTGCATCTAGTTTTTGCCGTAACCCTCTCTACTTTTTGAACAATTTATGTGGGTGAAATGATGATACCATGCCAAGTTTCAACTTTTTCAGAGTTCATTTGTAGTGCTTTTCAATTTCCAGGTCATTTAGTTCTCAAAACAAATCATTGAATGCATGAAACATAGCAAATGAAGGCAAAAATGATTGAAAGTTGATGGCGTCGCTTTGAATGGTGCATCTTGAGCATAAAAATATAAGAGCATTTACATCATGATCTTATATTTCTTTTCTGATCTAAATTTTCAATATGATCATATAACATCAAAAATACTTTGATCATCAATGATCTTTGTGTGTACAATCTGAATTGTCAATATGAGTCATCAACGATTTATAAACCGATGAAGACTCATATTGAGGCCACAAATTCTACACATAGAGTTCAATGAAGACCAAGTGCTTATGATAGTTTGAGAAATAACATATTTAAGGTGGTAAAAGGCTTGTTAGGGAAGCGAGGTGGGACTAATTAAAATATCCTGCCATTAACGTCATTAGTACGGTTAGGTAGTGCGAACCGGCACTAAATGGTGATGGTGGGGCCATAGCGACCGCGGTGACGACGACCTCTTTAGTACCGGTTCGTGGCATGAACCGGTACTAAAGGTTCGCCACGAACCGGTGCTATTGATCGGCCCCACGAACCGGCACTAATGTATACATTAGTACCGGATCAAATTCAAACCGGCACTAATGTGCTTCACGTATGACCCTTTTTCTACTAGTGTTGAATGCCCATGGAGACTGCCATCCGAAGACCATGTAACAGGGCCTCATATTCTGCTGCGTTGTTGGAGTCTATCTATAGTATTTGGAGTACGTATTGGACTATATCTCTAGTGGGGGATGTCAGGGCGATGCCAGCCACCAGACCAGCCAGCATTTTAGAGCCATCAACGTGCATAATCCAATTGGAGTACGCGCCGTACTCTTTAGGAAGTTCGGCTTTTGTCCATTCGGCGACGAAATCAGCCAGTACTTGTGACTTAATGGCTCGCCGTGGTTTGTATATTATGTCGAACGGGAGGAGCTCAATATCCCATTTAGCAATCCGGCCCGTGGCCTCGCGGTTGTTTATTATGTCGTAGAGTGGTACTTGAGGCCACCGTAATTGAACACTCTTGAAAGTAGTGTCGTAGTTTCCGGGATGCCATGAAGACCGCGTATGCTATCTTTTGATAATGTGGGTACCGTGATTTGCATGGAGTGAGGACAGTGGATACATAGTATACCGGATTTTGAAGCGGGAACTTATGTCCGTCCATCTCTCGTTCGACGACTAGCACTATGCTTACAACTTGGTGTGTTGCCGCTATATATAACAACATTGGTTCGCCGACGTTTGGTGCGGCCAAAATTGGGTTTGTGGCCAAAACGGCTTTTGTTTCTTCTAATCCGGCCGTGGCCGCATCCGTCCACTCGAAGTGTTTGGTGCATCGAAGAAGGTGATAAAGAGGCAGTGCCTTTTCTCCTAATCGGGAGATGAAGCGGCTTAAGGCAGCCACACATCCAGTTAGTTTCTGGATTTGCTTGAGGTCTGTTGGGATGGCTAACTGTGACAGGGCTTGGATTTTAGCCGGATTTGCTTCGATTCTTCTGTTGGAGATGATGAAGCCTAAGAGCTTCCCGGCGGGCGCGCCGAAGACGCATTTTTCTGGATTGAGCTTAATTTCATATGTTCGGAGATTGTCGAACGTGAGCCTCAAGTCGTCTATTAAAGATTCGACGTGTCTGGTTTTAATGACCACATCGTCTACGTATGCCTCCACTGTTTTGCCAATCTGTGTCTCCAAGCATGTCTGAATCATGCGTTGATAGGTTGCACCAGCGTTTTGAGCCCGGAAGGCATGGTGTTAAAACAGAAGGGGCCGTATGGAGTGATAAATGCCGTTGCGGCTTGATCGGACTCCGCCATCTTAATTTGATGGTATCTGGAGTATGCGTCGAGGAAACACAATGAGTCGTGTCCTATGGTAGCGTCGATAATTTGGTCGATGCGAGGGAGGGGGAAGGGATCCTTTGGGCAAGCCTTGTTAAGGTCCTTGAAGTCGACGCATAGGCGCCAAGATTTTTCCTTCTTTAGTACCGTCACCAGGTTTGCTAGCCAGTCTGGATGTTTTATTTCTCGAATGAATCCGGCCTCCAGTAACTTGGCTAGCTCCTCTCCCATGGCTTGTCGCTTAGGCTCAGAGAAGCGCTGAAGAGTTTGCTTGACCGGCTTGAATCCCTTTCGGATGTTAAGGCTAGTCTCGGCCAGCCTGCGTGGGATTCCTGGCATGTCTGAAGGATGCCAGGCGAAGATGTCCCAATTCGCACGCAAGAACTCCCGTAGCGCGGCGTCTACTGTGGGGTTTAACTGTGCCCCGATGGATGCTGTTTTTGTAGGGTCCGTTGGATGGACTTGGAATTTGACTATTTCATCCGCTGGTTTAAAAGAGGTGGACTTGGATCTTTTGTCGAGTATCACGTCGTCCCTGTCCACTGTGGAGCGCAGCGTAGTTAATTCCTCGGCTGTTTTATTTTTGGCGCGGAGTGCTATGTCCTGATCACTAGCTAGAGTGATGTTTCCATTGGGCCCGGGCATTTTGAGCTTCATGTACCCGTAATGGGGTATAGCTTGGAAGATCGTGAATGCCTCCCGCCCTAGAAGGGCGTGGTATCCACTATTGAATGGGGCCACTTGGAATGTGATTTCTTCAGACCTATAATTCTCTGGCATGCCGAATACCACATCTAGTGTGATTTTCCCAGCACATCGTGCCTCCCGACTAGGGATGATTCCTCTGAAGGTCGTGTTGCTTTGCTCAATGCGACTTTTGTCTATTTCCATTTTTCGAAGAGTCTCCTCATAGATGAGGTTTAATCCGCTACCGCTATCCATGAGCACTTTAGTAAGCCGGAAGCCGTCCACAATTGGACTAAGGACCAAGGCGGGTGGTGCTCGGGCTGTTCGGAATTTTGGTTCGTCACTGTCATTGAAGGTGATAGCTGTATCGCTCCATGGATTTATTGCTGCCACGTGGCAGACTTCGGCAAGGCTACGGAGCTTACGCCTATTATTTGAGGCGAAGGTCTTGAAGACTGTCAATACTGTATTATTGTTCTCCACGGGATGGTGCTCTGTGGTATTGTTGATGAGGAGATCCTCACCGCTCTTGGCCACCTGCCGGAGTACCCAACATGCTCTAAGGCTGTGTGTTGGCATGGTATCCGCTATGCTGTGAATTTTGCATGGCCCATTAAGCCCTGTAGTGGGCTTTTGCTTCTTTGTAATTGGATCGGGTGACTTACGAGAGTACACCCTTTTAGTTCAGACGGGGGGTTTTGTCAGAGCCGGAGGATCCCAAAATTTTGTTTGGGTATTCCAGGCGCTTTCCATCGCACAATACTTCCATACTATGGCCTCCAAGTCAGCGAAGTGTGCTATGTAATGGCGACTTATGGCGTTGAGGATTCCCCTGTCCGTGCAATTTTTGCAAAAGAATGAAATTGCTTCTTCCTCACTACAGTCCTTAACCTTGCTCATTACAAGGAGGAATCTGGCCCAATAGTGGTGTACTGTCTCTTGGGGCTCTTGTCTAATGTGGGAAAGATCACTTATATCTGGGTGGGTGGGTGGATTTAGGTCCCAACCCTGACCCGATTTGAGACCCAGGGGCGGAGGAGTTTTCTATCTTGGAAGTTCGAGCTCCGGGATGTTGCCCGCTAGGTCTGGCCCGCTGTCTGATTCTAGGTTCAAGGCTTGGGCCGTGTCCTCCCGTAGACGGGTATCCGGCTCGGAGAGCTCTGGAATCTGGACATAGTTCGTCCTCAAGATAGAGGAAGAATCGCTGAGTTGCTCCTCCACCACCGCTATCTGATGGGTGACCGACGGAGAGTTAATCTCCCTTTGGTCGGCTTTGAGCCCAATCCGATCATAGTCCATAGCGACTCCCAAAGTGACGATGCGATCCAAGAGCTCGTTCAAGGAGGAGAGCTCCATTGGATCCATCTGCTCCGCGAATCCCAAGCCCACGTGGAGGCGGTTTTTGATGACCCGAGAGGTCATCGTCGGCGCAGCGGCCGAACGGGCGGTCATGATGAAGTCGCTAGTCGGAGAGTTTGGCCTACAGCCAGGGCTCCCCCGGAGGTGATGTTGTCCTTGACAAAAAGACGAGCCATCAAGCCTTATGGTGACGACACAGTGGAAATCTCAATGAAAGCACCAGTGTCGGTGTCAAAACCGGCGTATCTCGGGTAGGGGGTCCCGAACTGTGCGTCTAAGGCGGATGGTAATAGGAGGCGGGGGACACGATGTTTACCCAGGTTCGGGCCCTTTCGATGGAGGTAATACCCTACTTCCTTCTTGATTGATCTTGATGATATGAGTATTACAAGAGTTGATCTACCACGAGATCATAGAGGCTAAACCCTAGAAGCTAGTCTATGGTATGATTGTTGTTGTCCTACGGACTAAACCCTCCGGTTTATATAGACACCGGAGGGGGCTAGGGTTACACAGAGTCGGTTACAAGGGAGGATATCTACATATCCGTATTGCCAAGCTTGCCTTCCACGCCAAGGAGAGTCCCATCCAGACACGGGATAAAGTCTTCAATCTTGTATATTCATAGTCCAACAGTCCGGCTAAAGTATATAGTCCGGCTGTCCGAGGACCCCCTAATACAGGACTCCCTCATACTGGGTGTCGACGATGTTGCCGATGAGGATGAGTACAATGGATTTGATGAGTTTCCAGCCAAGGGATCACGCACCTGTGTAACAGAGCAGTGTAAAATCATCAAAAACTCCAAGTTCATTCGGGGTCAACTTAATGATCCCAGTTCCCCCATGTACATGGGAATTAAGTCGTAAGACTAGTCTTTATTCCTACCCTGCAACTTAATTCGTTCAATTTAGAATTGCCGCGTGTAATGAATTTGTGAGTTATGCCCGGTTTTCTAATGATGTAAGAACCGTTAATATGTTGACCTTGATATGCTGTCAGCTCAGGCAATGAATATGAACTGTTTTTTGTTATTATTATTATTATTATTATTATTATTATTATTATTATTATTATTATATCATAGAGGTAGCACACTCAACTGATCTCACTACAGTATGTGTGAACAAAAATATGCAATCTGGTTTGCGAATAGCACATGGTTCGTTGATGAAAGCCGTGTGTCGACCAAACCGCGCCACCCCACCCACGATCTGAGTCGTGCTTTCTGATTGGCCAGAACCCAAACCCCACAGATCGTACGTCTGCACCCTTGGATGCTCCCAGATTGATGGGCGATCCTTATGCCTTTCGAAAGCACATGCTGTTCCGGTTGTAATTTTATTTTTATGCACAAAATGCATGTTAATATAAAAAATGTCTTAAATATAGCTAACGATACCTGAAATGCGCCAGAAAATCAAACCTTGGTATAATGGTGATTGCGTAGCGTGGAAATTTTTATGAGGCCAAACGATGAAGTCACCGGCCACAGGAGCTTGAATTGACACGTCTCCTTTTGGAAAACCATGATCCTTCATGTGAGATGCTCCGGTTTGGAAGGAGCGGTCATCAAAACTTGTGCCAAACTTTACCAATTTTTTTCCACAGGGTCGTGAGAGCACGCCACAGGCACACATCGATTTTGATGATGTCCGAACTCCATCAGAATTTCCTGTAATTTAAATACCAACTAGGCCTACGCCATGGTAACCGCTTTCTCGACGAAATGTTTGAAACTTCTCCCCGCTTCTCGAACAAACGGATGAAAACTCACAAAGCGACGCACAAATGATCTATACACCTTTGCTAGGCTGATAGTAAGGGGGTTCCATAGCTAGTATCATGCATGCCAACTAGGCAATTTTGATGAGTTGTCATAGAATTAATTAAATGAAGAAAGAGAGGGTTAAGTATCATATCATGAAACTGTATCATAATAAATGCTATGATACTATGTGTCATGCATGACAATATAAATAAAGTACTACATATGATACTAGCTACTCTATGATAGTATGCATTAGAGCAAGTGCACAATGGAGTGACATAAGACTAGCCACAATGAGTTGTAACATAGAATGTTACTAGTCTATATTACTACCTCTATAGTGGGGAGTAACATATGTGTAGTAACATGCAACACTTCATTTATTAGGCTATAGACTCATCTTGCCTTTAGATGTGTGATGTTACTCATACTACTAGTAAGACTACCCAAAGTGGGAGTAACATAGGTAGTAACATCACACATATCTAGATAAAATAGATGATGTGGCAAGCAATAAATGAAGAAATGGAGGAAAGTGGTAACATAGCTAGTTACTAGTAGTATGAGTAACATCACACATATCAAGGCAAAAGGAGTCTATAGCCTAATACATGAAGTGTTGCATATTACCATACATATGTTACTCCCCACTATAGAGGTAGTAACATAGACTAGTAACATGTGCATGTTACTAGTCTATGTTATTACCCATTGTGGCTAGTCTAACTAGTTATGTTACCATTTCCTCTCTTTCTTAATTTATTGCTTGCCACATCATCTATTTTATCTAGATACGTGTGATGTTACTACCTATGTTACTCCCACTGTGGGTAGTCTAAGCATTCTATAAGGAATAGAATAATGTATATGTGCTTATTAGTTGGAGGAAAGAGAAGAGAAGCGGGCTCTTGGTTAGTAGAGCCAGCTGCAACACGAGACCCAAGACACTTTGTGAGGATGTAAGGTGGGCCAACTATTGATAAACTAGTATGTATTTAAAACTTATTATTGTACATGCCCACTAAGAGGTTGGCTGTATATGACATGGCAACTTCTTATAGCCGACCCTTGGCTGTATTATTAACCATGCTCTTAGTGAGGTAGCTAGTATATCATAGACGACTAGCTAGTATCAGACTAGCCATTGTGGGGAGTAACTTCAAAGAATAACATTGACTCCAACTCAGCAAACTTGCTTATGTGGCAATAAGTTAATGAGGAGAGAGATAATTTCAGTAATTTAGCTAGTTACTGTAACATCACATGTCCCAATGCAATATGAGTCTATAACCTAATAAATGAAGCTTTGCATGACACTACACTTATGTTACTACCCACTATGAAGGTAGTAACATAGTTTAGGGATATGTGTATGTTACTAGTGTATGTTACTCTCCATTGTCGCTAGTCTCATACTCCCTTCTTTTCGGTTTAGGCTGGTTGTAATGGTAGTATCATAAGCGGTATCATGCATGCCAACTAGACTTTCTGGATGATGTGGCACACAATTAAATGAGGAAAGAGAGGATGTGGTATCATATCATGATACCGTGTCATATTAAACGTTGTACTACTACTTTCTGTGATGCATGACAATTAATAAGGCAACCTAAGATACTAACTTATGATACTATGCATTGCAGAAGTAGTATCATACACTATCATATGCATGATACTAGTATATGATACTCCCCATTACAACCAGCCTTATAGGGCTTAATTCCAAAATCTCACCAACCAAGGTAGATGGTGAGTGGTGCAATACTTTTTGTACTTTGCAAAAACACTCAATTAATGCTTTTGTTTTCCTGAAAAAAATTATGTTTTCCAATGTATTAATTGCAATACATGCATGCATATATAAAGTATATGCATTGGTCAACTTTCTCTTAATACTTGCATGCAATGATTGAAAGCACCTTGGAACCTGGACATGTGATGGGGAACAACCAAATTGAGCCTTATAAAATGGAAAAACTAATGTTTTTAGATAATCCTATAAACCGGAAAGGAGGGAGTATATATGAATGATACTAGTATATAATCGGCAATACCTCTATAATGCGCGCATGCATAGTATCATAAGTTAGTATCTTAGGTTCCTTATTAATTGCCATGCATGACACAAAGTAGTACAACATTTAATATGATACGGTATCATGATATGATACCACACCCTCTCTTTCCTCATTTAACTGTGCGCCACATCATTCAAAAAGTCTAGTTGGCATGCATCATACCGCTTGATACTCTCATATTACGACCAACCTTATTAGGGTGGCCATAGCGGGGGTATCATAGCCGGTATCATGCACTTGGGAATAGAAAATATGATGATGTGGCAAAGAAGCAGTAACATAGGTAGATACTGTCATGCATGGCCATAAATACAGTCATCTATGATATATACTACTCTATTATACTATATATGCACTATGAAGGTACATATGTAGTATCATACACTAGTATCATATGCATGATACTATATATATAGTATATGATACTCCCCACTATATAAGGCTGGCCATAGTGGTAGTATCATAGCCGACGATGTCATGCACTCGGAAATAGCAAGTATGCTGATGTGGCAAAGAATTAAATATATATAAAGAGGGTTAGACTAACATATAGGTAGATACCGTATGATGTTAAATATGATGCTAATTTGTGTCATGCATGGCAATAAATATGATCTATATATGATACTATACTCTATGTATTATACTATGCGCTATAATTAATTAAAGGTAGTATCATACACTAGTATCATATATACTATATATTCATGATACTAGTATATGACACTCTCCACTATACTCGTGATTTCTTATCGTGGAAAAAATTGGAGGCGAAACGATGAACTCATGTTTTCATTCGAACAAAAATATGATTATAGGTAATGTAAATGATTTCAAAGAGCACACGGTTCACTCACGAAAGCCGTGTGTCCACTAAACCGTGGCCGATGCACACCACCCACCCCTCTGCCACGCGCGCGATCTGAGTCGTGCGTTCTGATTGGCCAGAACCCAAACCCCACAAATCATACGTCTGCACCATTGGATTCTCCTTGATCGAACGGCGATCCTCACCTTTTTGACAACACATGTACATGTTTTCAAATTGCCCCTCCCAAAAAAATGTTTTCAAATAGCACATGGTTCACACACGAAAGCCGTGTGCCTACCAAACTGTGGCCGATGCCCCCCTTGCCGCGCGCGCGATCTGAGTCGTGCATTCCGATTGGCCAGAACCCAAACCCCACGGATCGTACGCCTGCACCGTTGTATGCTCCCAGATTGAACGACAATCCTCATCCCTTTCGACAGGAAATGCAGTCCGGCTAGGAATTGATTTATATGCCAACATGCACGATAAATGCCAAAAAATGTCTTACATATAGCACACGAGACCTGAAATGTGCCAGCAAATCAAACCCGTGGTAAAATTGTGATTGGTTTACGCGGGAAAAATTTAGAGGCAAAACGATGAACTCACGTCTTCATTTTAAAATTAGTACGTCTTCATTTCAAACGAAATTATTCTGTTTGTGCACACGAGCGCTTAGAGACAATCGTTTGCATAGGCCTTTCCGCGCGCGCGGCGACCGGGGATATTTTTCACCCTTTTCACCTAGTCTGCCAACACCCGGAGTCCCCAACACCCCCCACCGTCCGCCTGCATTTCAATCAACTAGTCCACCCAATCTCCTTCGCCAGCTCCCCCTGAGGGAGTCCTGGACTAAGGGGTCCTCGGGCGTCCGGCCTATTATCCATGGGCCGGACTGATGGGCTGTGAAGACACGAAGACCGAAGACTATACCCCGTGTCCGTATTGGACTCTACTTGGCGTGGAAGGCAAGCTAGGCGACCGATTATGAAGATTCCCTCTTATGTAACCGACCCCATGTAACCCTAGATCTCTCCGGTGTCTATATAAACCAGAGAGCATAGTCTGGATAGGACATATTCATTACCATATACTCATAGGCTAGACTTCTAGGGTTTAGCCATTACGATCTCGTGGTAGATCAACTCTTGTAATACTCATATTCATCAAGATCAATCAAGCAGGAAGTAGGGTATTACCTGCATAGAGAGGGCCCGAACCTGGGTAAACATTGCATCCCCCGTCTCCTGTTACCATCGATCCTAGACGCACAGTTCAGGACCCCCTACCCGAGATCCACCAGTTTTGACACCAACATTGGTGCTTTCATTGAGAGTTCCACTGTGCCATCGACGAAAGGTTTGATGGCCCCTTCAATCGTCAGTAATGACGTGGTCTAGGGAGAAACCTTCCTCCCAGGACAGATCTTTGTATTCGGCGGCTTCATACTGAGGGCCAACTCGCTCGGCCATCTGGAGCAGATCGATAGCTACGCCCCTGGCCATCAGGTCAGATTCGGAAGCCTGAACTACGTCGCGGACATCTGTGGAGACTTGACCTTCGACAGATTTGAGACCACGGCAACCGCTCCCCTTCACCCCGATGAGCATGGCTTAAACCTGTCATCGGGCTGCATCCAGGAGATAGCTCCTATAACAACTCTGGCCTTAGATCCGGAGCAGATCAAGTTGTCCGAAGATGGGAAACTCAACCTCATCACGGGGGCTACCAATTCGGCAGCGTTGGAGCCGCATGCAGATTCCACTTCATATGATACTTGCATCAACGGAACCTCGGACTTGCCTCCGGTATCGAGTTCCGAACCCTGCGAGCCCGCGGATACCAAACTCGATTGGCTATCAATCTTCAAGTTCAGCGCCGCGGATACCTTCCAACACTCGCCCATCGGCGACATACTAAACTCACTAAAAAACCTATCCCTGGCAGACGGCTCGTCGCCGAACTATGTTCGATTCGGCCTTACGGAGGATGATGGAGAATTTTGCTTCCCACCCGCCACCCACTTCATAGCCACCGTCGAAGACCCAACCAGCATGCCTGACCCCTGCTCCGAGGACATTGACGACCTGGACGACGATGAGGGGCAAAACCCGAGCTCACTATCCGCTAGACACGGGGCAACCACTTCCTGGTATGACGTGTGTATGGTGTTGGCGTCAAAACCGGCGGGGTCTCGGGTAGGGGGTCCCGAACTGTGCGTCTAGGATCGATGGTAACAGGAGACGGGGGACACAATGTTTACCCAGGTTCGGGCCCTCTCTATGGAGGTAATACCCTACTTCCTGCTTGATTGATCTTGATGAATATGAGTTTTAGAAGAGTTGATCTACCACGAGATCGTAATGGCTAAACCCTAGAAGTCTATCCTATGAGTATATGTTAATGAATCTGTCCTATCCGGACTGTTCTCTCCGGTTTATATAGACACCGGAGAGATCTAGGGTTACATGAGGTCGGTTACATAAGAGGGAATCTTCATAATCGGTCGCCTAGCTTGCCTTCCACACCAAGTAGAGTCCAATCCGGACACGGGTATAGTCTTCGGTCTTCACAGCCCATCAGTCCGGCCCATGGATAACAGGACGGACGCCTGAGGACCCCTTAGTCCAGGACTCCCTCAGTAGCCCCTAAACCTGGCTTCAATGACGAGGAGTCCGGCACGCAGATTGTCTTCGGCATTGCAAGGTGGCTTCCCCTTCTTCCGAACTTCCAAGATAGTCTTCAGACGTGATGATTGTATCCGGACCTGTTACACACCATGCACAACCGCAGAGAGAATATATATATTCCATACGAGTTCTATCCGCTGACAGCTTCCGGCAGCGTGATATCACGCCCGTCCGATCATAATTTCGAACCGTTTTTCTTCTGCCATCCCACGTTTCAAAACGCGGTTGCTACTGGCACGTCTTGTCGAAGCAGAGATCGTGTCCCCTTATTGCGGGATTCTCATCAATGCGGGCATGGGTAACCCAACCGTGCCGTTTGCACAGCTTTTGGGAATAGGCGAACCTTAAGGTGAGCAAGGAGGCGTTTAATGTTTGCTGCCTTTATAAGAGGATAAGGATCCCCTCTTCCTCTTCTCACGCTTTCTCTCCGTCTCCGCCTTCCCGATCTCGAGCTCCAGCGCCCAAGTTTTCATCTCCTTTCCACTCAAGCAACCATGCCCGGATCCGGTGGTCAGGGCAAGTGGATGGTCTCCTCCGTCAAGGAGGAGGATGTTACTGAGCTCCGGGCGGCCGGATATTTAGCGAAGGGAATTGCCCACCGCTTGCCGGTCGAGGGACAGATTGTCCCCACGCCGGAGCCCAACGAGAGGGTATTATTCCTCCCCCATTTCTTCCGCGGGCTTGGGTTTCCACTCCACCCTTTCGTCCGCGGGCTAATGTATTACTACGGGGTAGAGTTCCATGATCTGTCCCCGAATTCCTTCCTCAACATCTCGGTGTTTATCGTCGTGTGCGAGGCCTTCCTCCGCATCCAGCCCCACTTTGGGTTGTGGCTCAAAGTCTTCAACGTGAAGCCGAAGGTGGTGGATGGTCAGCATGCAGAGTGCGGAGGATCCATGGTGAGCAAGCTGCCCAACGTCTCCTGGCCGAAAGGTATTTTTGTGGAGACAATGAAGGGGTGGCAGAAACAATGGTTCTATATCACAGAACCCCGCGACACCTCCTGGGCCGCGGCTGCCGAATTCCGCTCTGGTTCTCCTATGTGGCTCACTTCTTGGGTTGAGAAGAGTCCCGACTGGGGTTCGTCCAACGAGGTAATAGTGCTGCAGACGCGCGTTCAAAGCATGATAGCCAAGAACGTCAAGCTTGTAGATGTAATCCAGGTGATGTTAGTTTGCCGAATTCTCCCGTGCCAACGCCGAAGCCGCCCTTTGTGGGAGTTTAATCCGAAGAAGCACCACACCTTGGTGAGGCTCTTCGAGACTACTCACGAGGATGCGTAGAATTTTCTCTTTAAAGGCAAGAAAAACCGCCGGCCGTGGATTCAGACCGCGGACACGACGCTAGTCATCCTGCCAGTGAGGTATGTCTCTTTTAATATATTCCCTTCTTGTGTGTTACTAGGGCAACGCCTGAGCTTTTATTATCGTTCTTTCAGGACTGGACGGAGAGGGTGAAGCGGATCCAGTGTCCGGCTCCGTTGCCCGAAGAACCAGTCATCCCGCGCCTAGCGAAGATGCTGGTGCCGGCGCCGTATAAGGCGTCAGAGAAGAAGGCCAAGAAGAAGGCCAAAGGGAAGGCCAAGAGTGGCCTCCGCCGTAAGGGTACTTCGGACGCGGCATCCGAAGATGACGAAACTCATTCCTCTGTCCCCGAGGAGAATGACGGGGAAGAGGAGGAAGAGGAAGAAAACAATCCTCCCCCTGAGGAGAGGAAGAAGAAGAGGGCGGCTCCGGTGCATCTGGAGGCGGAGGCGCCCCAAAAGGGGAAGGGCGCTTCGGCGGCCAACGCCGCGTGGGATGTGGACAGTAGTCCGGAACGACGCCCTCGCGCAAAGGCCCAGGCCGCATCGTAAGTGACATGGCTTATTTACGCACACATCCAACCCTTTTCTCTCCATTATCTTGATAAAGTTAGCTGTATTATTGCAATTCGGCCCGTAATCTTATCCAGCCATCCTCATCTGGAGGTTCATTGGCTTCATCGGAGATGGCGAGCAGGTTGCCACCGCCTACTTACTCCCCCGGGTCCAGGGACAACACCGAAGTGCTTTCCCGAAGGACCGCTCCGAAGGGAGGAGCCCAGGATGTTGTTCGGGAGGCGCCACAAGGCAAGACCTCCACTGCTGGACACGTGGGGGATCCAATCCCCATGGAGACTGGCGAAGAGGGTCGTATCTAGATCGTCCCTCAGCCGAATACGGTTCTGGAGCCCCTTATGGCTCCGGAGTCGGGCGAGCAGCTCCCTTTAAAGGGGGGTGTGCCGCCTCCACCGGTGGCTCGTGTCCATCCAGGAGCGTCGGATGATCTGATGGGGGCGCTAAGAAGCGCCTCCGTTGTGAACTAGCACCGTGTCCTTATGGGTGCGGTGATCGAGAAAGTTCAGTCTGCCAAGTGCAGACTGAATGAGGCCTGCGGCAGTCTATTAACAGGTTTTGAGGTAAGTGACGTAGAAAGAGAAAGAATCCCATGTAGTCAGTAGCCCCTGAGACATTGTGCGGTGTTCGGAGACAGGAACCGGATAGAGGATCAATCTTTTATTGTAAGAGACTAATCGTGGCCGCAACCTCGCATGCCGTCGAAGTCTCTGAACTGAAGCAGAGGCTGGAGCGGAACGAGAACGAGCTCGGCAAGGTTACAATGCGGCTTTAGGAGAAGCAAGGTAAGTAACGTCTTGCTGTGTGTTCGGAAAGAACAAGCGTTGCGTACTGACCTAATGTCGAAATAAGTGTAGGAGCTGCAACCGAGGTGGAGGCCCTGAAAAAGGCTCTGGCCGAAGCCGAGGGGAAGGCCATCGAGCAGCAAGCCACTCGAAAAAAGCTCAAGGCCCGAGTCAAGGAGGTCCAACAGGAGCTCCAGGACACGATGAAAAAAATGTGAGATCTTGGAGAATGATGCGTCGGCTCAAAAGGCCGAACTCTCCAAGGCTCGTCAGAGCGCGGAGACCGCACGAAAGGAGGCCCGGGCTGCCCTCTAGGAGATCCAGGAGGTTAAAAAGATCCCGGCGGGTAAGGCTTTAAAGATGCGGAGCAAGTATGCGGAGAAGCAATACCTTTTACTAACCCGGGTTCAGAGTTCCCCAGGGGCTTTTGCGGATTTACCCCGTAGCGTATCGGACGCTGCGGAGTTCTACCAAGCCGAAGGAGGAGGTTCGACGGAGAAGTTATTCTGGACGCAGTATGCGATGCCAGAGCATCCCGTGTCCTTCACTGATCAGCTGAAGCAGCTGGTGGAGCTGCACAGGGTGGCCGAAGTAGCCATGAAGGATTTAACAATCCGGCTATGGCCAGCCGAAGCTATGCCCGACAGCTACTTCGGACTTGTGAGGCGGCTAGTGGAAGCTTATCCGCGGTTGGACGTCATCAAGCGCTCTGTATGTATTGAAGGTGCCCGTATGTCCTTTGCTCACTACAAGATGTGGTGGGTGAAGATGAACGCTGTTGAAGTTGCTAGCGGGCCGCCGGAGGGCAAGGAGCACCGCAAGCCCGGAAAATATTTTGCGGATGTCATAGAAGGTTCTCGACTTGTGGCAACTCAATGTTCGAAGGACATTATTTTTGAATGAGTACATTCATGTTGTCCGTCGCCTTGTATTAGAAAGACAAAGCTTGTTTTTAAATGTAGTTTCATTATGCTTTAAATTGTTTCCTCATGTGCGGCCGTGTTAAATGCAATCTGAGGGTTGGCCAGTCGTCGGCTTCTGCCCTCACGTAATTAGTACGGAGGTGTTCGGGATGGGATCTAAACAATCTTGATCCAATTATATGGTCCTTGAAGTAGTTGTTTAGCGCATCAAACAAGGCAATCATACTATACGGCTTAAACACCCTCACTTAGCCATAGGAGTTTTATAATTAAGCAAGTGCGTAGCCCCTGGTCCAAGCTGGTCTTTGTCACAAGATCTCGATCGGGAAGTGCCGATCCTTCACGTGTGTGGAAAAATCTCCAACGATTTTGTAACCCTCGAATAGTTGACCGGCTCTTGCCGTATCATAATGATCAGTTTCGGCTTTCTCTCTTGAGGTGCTCATCCGGTCAAGGCCAGGCACAATCGCAGTAGTTCTCCCTTTACTACCCTAGCCGATAGAGCGGAACGTAGGGTAGCAAGCACAGGAGCTGGGCAACCCAACTATTGACCAAAGACATGATTCGGAGCCAATGCATATAATGCGAAATTCGGGGTGCCAAACTTCTATACAAGAAGTGTTCGGACTGTGTTGCCGTGTTATGGGGCGATAAGCAACCCTTGGTGAATATGAAACGTACAAAAGAGTACCGATGTAGCTGATAAGCAGATCAAAATAAAATGAAGTAAGAAGCGAAGACCACAAAAACTGGGCCGCAGATCATTTTTATTATAACTGAATGGATATGTCAAGGCGTATCTTATACAAATAGTGCAATAAGCACCCGGACTATTTAACATGCCGGGATCAAGAAGGAGCAGCGTGCGGGTCCTGGGGAAAAATACCGTCAAGAAGAACGTTAGGAGGTTACCCTGCACACCTGTGCTGCATGCCTCCTCTGTATGCCGATCCTTCGAAGGGGCTGGCGACCAGGCTCGTGGGAAAAGGAACCTGAAACAGAAAGGAAAAAGTGTGTCCGGGGTCGGGCTAGCCGAGCTTTTGGTCCCGGGTTAGATTGTGCCTCCGTCGATGTCCATGGAATTTCGAGTGTGTAATTATGTACACGTGGTACGAATGCCACTACTTCATTGGGGCTGGGACGGAGGCCAAATTGCTAGTTGAGCTCTTGAAGAGCCTTGCTGTCCTGCTGCAGTGTAGTTCGGAACTTCTTGATGGCGTCTAGGGGCTCGGCAGCCGCACTATGGTGCTTCTTGAGAAGGCCGCTCTGTACCTCTGCTGCTAGGGCGGCGGTGTGCTCCTCTGTTCGGAGGGAGCGTTCCGTGTTGCCATTGACTGTTATGATGCCGCGTGGGCCGGGTATCTTGAGCTTGAGACAAGCGTAGTGTGGCACTGCGTCGAATCTAGCAAACGCTGTTCGTCCGAGCAATGCGTGGTAGCCGCTGCGGAATGGGACGATGTCGAAGATTAACTCCTCGATTCAGAAATTGTCCGGAGAACCGAAGACCACTTCCAGCGTGATTGAGCCCGTATAGTGGGCATCGACGCCTGGTATGACTCCTTTGAAGGTAGTCTTTGTGGGATTGATTCGTGAGGGGTCAATGCCCATCTTTCGCACTGTGTCTTGATAGAGCAGGTTGAGGCTGCTACCACCGTCCATTAGGAGTCGAGTTAGGTGGAACCCGTCAATAATTAGGTCAAGAACTAGTGCAGCTGAACCGCCGTGGTGGATACTGGTTGGGTGGTCTCGTCGATCAAAGGTGACCGGGAATGAAGACCACAGGTTGAATTTTGGGGCGACTGGCTCTACCGCGTAGACGTCCCTAAGTGCTCGCTTGCGCTCCGTTTTGGGGATGTGCGTAGCGTATGTCGTGTTCACCGTTTTGACTTGAGGGGGGAATTTCTTCTCCCCTCCAGTGTTCGGCTGCCCGGGCTCTTCATCCCCATCCTCACTTTGTGATCCCTTTTTTTCGGCATTTAACTTGCCAGCCTGCTTGAAAACCCAACAATCCCTGTTGGTATGATTGGCTTGCTTATCATAGGTGCCGTGTATTTGGCACGGATGGTTGAGTATGTGGTCTAGGTTGGAAGGTCCTTCATTGTTTCTTTTGTAGGGCTTCTTCCGTTGGCCGGACTTGGAGCCACTGAATCCGGCGTTGACTGTGGTGTCATCGGTATTGTTATCATTGCTTCGACGTTTGAGCCTATTGCGCCGGAGCTTGCTAGTGCTATTCTTGGTCTTAGAAGGGCCTGTCTCGCTGGCTGTGTTGTTACTACGGGCCAGCCAACTGTCCTCTCCCGCGCAAAAGCGGGTCATGAGTGCCTGAGGGCTGCCATGGACTTCGGCTTTTCTTGGCCGAGGTGGCGTGCTAGCCATTTGTCACAGATGCTGTGTTTGAAGGTTGCTAAGGCCTCGGCGTCCGGACAGTCAATGATCTGGTTCTTTTTGGTTAGGAACCTAGTCCAGAATTTTCTGGCTGATTCTCCAGGTTGTTGAACTATGTGGCTTAAGTCATCGGCGTCGGTGGCGGACATAGGTTCCTTGGAAGTTGTCTAGGAAAGCTTCTTCCAAGTCCTCCCATTGCCGATAGAATTTTCAGCAGGCTGTTAAGCCGGCTTTAGCTGGCCCTTTGAGCTTTAGTGGGAGGTATTTAATGGCGTGGAGATCATCTCCTCGAGCCATGTGGATGTGGAGGATAAAGTCCTCAATCCATACCGCGGGATCGGTTGTGCCGTCATATGATTCCATACTGATGGGCTTGAACCCCTCGGGGAATTCATGGTCCAATACTTCATCTGTAAACCAGAGAGGGTGTGCGGCGCCTCTATATCGGGCCACGTCGTGGCGTAGTTCTGGTGGAGTCCGTCTGCGGTGTTCGGCCCGGGCGTGGTTAGATTTATCACGTCCGAATAGGTAGCCTTCCTCGTGCCTCGAGGCACGCCCTCGCGATCCATAGATCGATCTTGTGTGTCCTGTTCTATCGTCCAGGATTTGCCAAAGGTCGTATGTGTGACCTCGAACTCTTCCGTCTCTATTTTTGCGAGGCGGTGGGGCAGGCTGCTGTTCGTCCTGAGTTGCCGCTTTGTCCTAGCCGCGGGGTGGCCGGTCGGCAGCCCTGTCTCTACCACGCGGTGGTCGTTCCGCATTACGCGAGGGATATGTGTGCTCTGGTGCCTCCTCGTCAAATTGAGGTAGCAGTCTACGTTTCGGGTAGCTCTTGGCTGGGCGCTTGAGGCCGTATTCTTCGGCTGTCAGAACGTCGGTCCATCTATCGACGAGCAGGTCTTGTTCAGCTTGAAGCTGCTACTGTTTCTTTTTCAGGCTCCTTGCTGTGGCTATGAGCTGAAGTTTAAAATGCTCCTGCTCGAGAGGGTCCTCCAGCACGATGAAGTCTTTGTTGCCGAGGCTTGTCTCCTCTTCGGAGGGTGGATGGTAACTATCGTCCTCCGAGTTATCTTCTATGGCCTGTTCATCAGGGTTTTCTTGCGTGTTGTCATGTTCCTCCTGTTCAGATGTAGCGCCGACAGGGTCTTCATTGTTTTCGGCGTTGCCCGGAGTACTATTTTCTTTGGTGCCAGTGTTGCCATCCTTTGAGCGACGAGGCTTAGAACGGCGTTTGGGGTGCCGGCGCTTGGACTGCGTCTCCGAGGGTTTGATCTTATCCGGCTCTTCTTTATCGTCGCCAGATCCTTTAGCTGTATCAACCATGTACACATTGTACGAAGAGGTGGCTGTCGAACGTCCAGTGAATGGCGGGTCTTGGCCTTGCTCCCTGTCAGCATCGTCGTCCATACCATCGATGTCTTCAGAGCCATAGTCAAGCACGTCGGTTAAGTCATCGATGGTGGCTATGAAGTGGGTGGCGGGTGGGAAGAAAAGTTCCTCATCGTCCGCCTCTAGATCGAACTGAACATAGTTCGGCTGTGGGTCTTCCTCCAAGGACAAGTTCTTCAAAGAATTTAGTACGTCACCCAAAGGCGAATGCTGGAAGATATCTGCGGTGCTAAATTCAAAAATCGATAACCGATCCAGCTCGGTGTCCGTAGGCACACTTGATCCGGACCGTGTAGCCGGAGACGAGTCCGAAGTTCCGTCGACGCGAGCATTTCAGGATGTCGAGTCCGTGTGCGGCTCTAATGACGCGAACTTTATGGCCTCGGAGGGGATGATCTGTTTCGGTACTCAGGCCGTTGCAGCAACAGGATCCATCTCCTGGGTGTGCTCCGATGACATATTTAAGTCATGTTCATCGGAGAGAAGGGGAGCCATCGCCGCGGTCTCAAATCCATCGAAGATCAAGTCTCCACGGATATCTGCAACATAGTTTAAGCTTCCAAATTTGACATTATGGCCAGGGGCGTAGCTATCGGCCTGCTCCAGATGGCCAAGAGAGTTGGCCCGCAGTACGAAGCCGCCGAACACAAAGATTTGTCCGGGGTGAAAAGTTTCTCCCTGAATGACGCCATTACTGATGATCGAAGAGGCCATCGAATCCTTTCATCAACGACACAGTGGAACTCTCAATGAAAGCACCAATGTCGGTGTCAATACCGGAAGATGTCGGTAGGGGGTCCCGAACTGTGCGTCTAGGATCGATGGTAAGAGGAGACGGGGGACACAATGTTTACCCAGGTTCGGGCCCTCTCTATGGAGGTGATACCCTACTTCCTGCTTGATTGATCTTGATGAATATGAGTATTACAAGAGTTGATCTACCACAAGATCTTAATGGCTAAACCCTAGAAGTCTAGCCTATGAGTATATGGTAATGAATCTGTCCTATCCGGACTATGCTGTCCGGTTTATATAGACACCGGAGAGATCTAGGGTTACATGAGGTCGGTTACATAAGAGTGAATCTTCATAATCGGTCGCCTAGCTTGCCTTCCACGCCAAGTAGAGTACAGTCCGGACACAGGTATAGTTTTCGGTCTTCACAGCCCATCAGTCCGGCCCATGGATAACAGGCCGGACGCCCAAGGACCCCTTAGTCCAGGACTCCCTCATATGGTAGACACGCCCATCGTCGATCTCGATGATGACAAGGAGGATCTAGTTGAGGATAGGCCTCCTAGTACACAGTACAAACACTGGCGCCCCCAGCGCCACTCTCAGTTACGTCACTCAAGAGAAAACAATACTAGCATCGGAGGTGATAATACTCCGCGCAACGAAGACCTTGTTGTGACTGGATCCGAACAGGAAGACCAGGAAAGCGGGCAGGATAACCCTGATGAACAGGCCACATACGGAGACTCGGAGGATAGTAATTATCTTCCACTCTCCGAGGAAGAAGAGAGCCTCAGCAACGAGGAATTCATCGTGCCTGTGGAACCTCTAGAACAGGAGCGCTTTAAACGCCGGCTCATAGCCACTACAAGGAGCCTCAGGAGGAAGCAGCTGCAGCTTCAAGTGAGCCAAGATTTGCTCAACGATAGATGGACCGAGGTCGTGGACACTGAAGAATATGGCCTTAGCATCCCAGACAAAAGCCACCACAACAGTAGGTGGTTTCCTCAATATGATGGCAAGGCTTTGGAGCCCACACCACCATTAAATAAACCGGTAGGCCGACCACAGTTCGGTCCGGGCAAAGCAGCAGCCCCAGTAGAGCACCATACCAACCCATCCGGCCGTCCAAGCAAGTATAAAGAAGCTCGGGGGAACACTCGCGACATCCAACAAGACCCGGAGGGTAGAACAAGACACACAAAATCGACACACAGACCGCAGAGACATGCCCCGACCAGTAATAATGGTTATCTATTCGGACACAACAGACCCGAGCACGCTCGATCCGAAAACCGTAAGCGGAGTCCGCCAGAGGTGCTTCACAGTGTGGCCCAACATAGAGGAACCGCACACCCTCTTTGGTTCACCAACGAGGTAATGAAGCATGAATTTCCAGAGGGGTTTAAACCCATCAACGTCGAATCATAAGATTGAACAACAGGTCCCGCAGTATGGATTGAGGACTTCGTCCTCCATATCCACTTGGCTCGCGTAGACGACCTTCATGCCATTAAATACCTGCCTCTCAAGCTTAAGGGGCCCGCACGGTACTGGCTAAACAGTTTGCCGAAAAATCCCATTGGCAGCTGGAGGATCTGGAAGACGCCTTTCGTGACAACTTCCAAGGAACATATGTGCGGCCACCAGATGCCGATGACTTAAGTCATATTGTCCAACAGCCCAGCGAGTCATCCAGGGAGCTCTGGACTAGGTTCCTAGTCAAAAAGAATCAAATCATCGACTGTCCGGACGCGGAAGCCCTCGCGGCCTTCAAACATAGCGTCCAGGATGAATGGCTAGCACGTCACCTTGGTCAGGAAGGACCTAAATCCATGACAACCCTTACTGCTCTAATAACTCGCTTTTGTGTGGGAGAGGACAACTGGCTCGCTCGCAAAAGCAACAATGCCGGCGACCCGGGCACTTCCGAAATCCGAGACGGCAACGGAAAGCCACGACTGAACGAGCATAACAGTCGCAGCAATAACGAAAGATCACGTGACCCAGCGGTCAACACAGGATTTCACAATGCGAAACCCGGTCAACGGAAGAAGCCATTTAAGGCCAAACAGGACGGACCATCCGTCCTTGACATGATATTGGACCGACCCTGTCAGATTCACAGCCACCCTGATAAGCCAGCTAATCATACCAACAGAAACTGTTGGGTCTTCAAGCAGGCAGGCAAGCTTAATGCCAAATACAAAGGGAGAAGGCCACCAAGCGATAAAGACAACGGCAAGGCTCGCCAGCCGAACACCGGGGGCCAGAAGCAGTTTCCCTCCGGTGTTCGACCACTACTGGAGCGGAAATAGCAGTCCGGCTTCCGCCACCCACCCACTATGATGGCAGGATTTACACCACGCGTACATCACTACGCGCTCAAGATACCATGGGCATTGGGGGAAGCACAATACATACAACCCTGCAAGCATTCGCGTAACGTTTTTTATTCATTTTCTTTATTTTTCCTTATTATAAACAGGTGGCCGACAGGACTGCACATACAACGGACTCTGTCGGAGTTCGGATCCGCACACTCACCTAAGGGGTTACTTCAGTTAAGGACTCCCCTCCCAAAGGACGGGCGGCATAGACATGCGACAGAAGGTCCAAAATAGCTTTTTCTAGACCACACTCTTTATTCTGAGCCTGTACTATGCCTTTTTCCTCCGTTCCCGACCCCGAGCATATCAAATAGCCGGGTTGTGGTTTTTCTCTTCTTTTCATATATATGAATTTATCATTGGCTTATTGCTCCATGCTACGTCTTGAGCTTGCGTTGGTTTTCCCCCAAGAGGAGAGGATGATGCAGCACAGTAGCGTAAGTATTTCCCTCAGTTTTTGAGAACCAAGGTATCAATCCAGTAGGAGGCCACGCACAAGTCCCTTGTACCTGCACAAAACGATAGCTACTCACAACCAACGCGATTAGGGGTTGTCAATCCCTTCACGGTCACTTACGAGAGTGAGATCTGATAGAGATAATATTTTTGGTATTTTTTGGTATAAAGATGCAAAGTGAAAAGTAAAAGGCAAAGTAAAAACAAAGTAATTATAAAAGTGATGGAGATTGATATGATGAGAATAGACCCGGGGCCATAGGTTTCACTAGTGGCTTCTCTCAAGAGCATAAGTATTCTACGGTGGGTGAACAAATTACTGTTGAGCAATTGACAGAATTGAGCATAGTTATGAGGTTATCTAGGTATGATCATGTATATAGGCATCACGTCCGTGACAAGTAGACCAAAACGATTCTGCATCTACTACTATTACTCCACTCATCGACCGCTATCCAGCATGCATCTAGAGTATTAAGTTAAAAACAGAGTAACGCCTTATGCAAGATGACATGATGTAGAGGAATAAATTCATGCAATATGATAAATACTGCATCTTGTTATCCTCGATGGCGACAATACAATACGTGCCTTGCAACCCTTTCTGTCACTCGGTAAGGACACCGCAAGATTGAACCCAAAGCAATGCACTTCTCCCATTGCAAGAACTACCAATCTAGTTGGCTAAACCAAACGGATAATTCGAAGAGACTTGCAAAGATAACTCAATCATACATAAAAGAATTAGGAGAAGATTCAAATATTATTCATAGATAAGCTGGATCATAAACCCACAATTCATCGTTCTCAACAAACACACCGCATAAAGAAGATTACATTGAATATATCTCCAAAAGAGTGGGGAGAACATTGTATTGAGATCCAAAAAGAGAGAAGAAGCCATCTAGCTACTAGCTATGGACCCGAAGGTCTGAAGTAAACTACTCACACTTCATCGGAGGGGCTATGGTGTTGATGTAGAAGCCCTCCATGGTGGATGCCCCCTCCGGTGGAGCTCGGAACAGGCCCCAAGATGGGACCTCATGGATACAGGAAGTTGCGGCGGCGGAATTAGGTTTTTGGCTCCTGTTCTGATCGTTTGAAGTGCGTGAGGTATATATAGGAGGAAGAATGCGTCGGTGGAGCTTGAGGGGCCCACGAGGCGGGGCGCGCCCTAGGGAAGCGCCCCCTCCTCGTGACCGCCTCTCTTGTGCCTTGGCGTGGGGTCCAAGTCTCTGGATCACGTTCGTGAGAAAATCACGTTCGAAGGTTTCATTCCGTTTGGACTCCGTTTGATATTACATTTCTTGAAACCTTTGAAAAAGGCAAAGAAACATCAATTACATGCTTTGGGCCTCCGGTTAATAGGTTAGTCCCAAAAGTAATATAAAAGTGGAAAATAAAGCCCATTATAGTCCAAAACAATAGATAAAGTAGCATGGAGCAATCAAAAATTTTAGATACGTTGGAGACGTATCACTCCACTCCCAGTAAACTTCATCCGAACTAATCTTCTATACACTTTTTACAATGAGTACGACCGAAACGGCGGTGTTACAAGACGCACCCTAGCATAACCTGCCAGGGGCTCGGTATGGGAACAAATGAGTCGCCAATAAAAGTCCGAACATCTCTATAGCGTACTTCGGCGTCACAAGTTTGGCCTTATATGCATCAGCTCCGAATCATTGTCTTTGGTCAATAGTTGGGTTGCCCGGCTCCTGTGCTTGCTACCCTACGTTCCGTTCTATCGGCTAGGGTAGTAAAGGGAGAACTACTGCGATTGTGCCCTGGCTTTGACCGGATGAGAACCTCAGTGGAGAAAGCCGAAAACTGACTGTCATGATGCGGCAAGAGCTGGTCAACTACTTGACGACTTATTCGAATCTTTAGTGATTCTCCGTGTCACACGAAGGATCTTTTTCAGATCAAAACATGTAAGGCATAATATTACAATACGCCGCTTACATAACAGGGGCTATGTCGTAGCCCCACCATAAAACTCCTATGGTTGAGTGAAAGTGTTTACGCCCTATAGTCCGATTGCCTGGTTCGCCGCATTATCACCTCCTTTATGGACCAAGACATTGGATAAAGAGTGATTCAATGATTTTCCAAACACCCTCGTATTTCCTATGAGGGGGCTGAAGCCGACGACTGGAAAACTTTCAAATTACATTAAACGGCCGCACAGGAGGAATACAAGCTTTCGAGCAAAAAATAGATTAACTATAAAGTTGTCTATTACAACCCTTGTACACATCACTTGAATATTATGTCTTTCGAGCACTGACCCTCTATCAAGCGGGCGACCTCTAGGACGTCTCCAAAATAATGCTCCGGTTCCGGACGGTCCTTGCCTTTAGGTGGACTCTTCGTCGCAATATTGGTGGCCTTCATCTTCCCCCACCGTGCACCTTCAATGCACGCCGACCGCTTCACAGTGTCGATACGCGGCACCGCGTCAGCAAGCCGCTGCACCAGGCCGAAGTAACTACTCGGAACAGGTTCAGTCGGCCACAAACGGACTACGACGTTCTTCATGGCAGCGCTGGATATCCTATAACTACAAAAAAAGACACATCCGTGACATTTTGGGCCGAACGAAATTTTTTTCTGTCATACATATGACACTTCTATGACGATAATTGTGACAAAACCCGGTATCATCATAGATGTGGTGGGCTCCTACTTCTATGACAAAAAATCATGACAAAAATGGGCTTTTCATCACAGGCGGGCGGAGACGCAGCTGGATGACATTCTTTGGGCCGTCCATGACGGAAAAAACCGTGGTCGAAGCGAGGGGGAGGAACTTTTCAGGGGGTTGCGGGTTCCGGGGGGAGGTCGGGGGGCGTGCGATGCGCGTTTCTCTCGTACACGTGCGAGGCGTTGGGCTCTAAGCGAACCCGGCGATTACCTTTGCAGGCTGGCGTTCATCGAAACCGGCGATCGATCGATGGTACGTTAGCGAAGCCGATGGGCGATTCGCTTCGCCATCTGCCGCTAAGCGAAGCCGATTGATTGGATGAATAGTGAGTGTTGCGGCGGGGGGTGGGGTGGATGAGCGGTGGCGGTGGCGTTGCCTCTGGATGAACAGGACCCGTGGTGTGGAGGGCTGGATGAACAGTAGATGGTGGAGGGTGGCCGTGGAGGGTGGTTGAACAGGACCCCGTGGTGTGGAGGGCTGGATGAACAGTAGATGGTGGAGGGGTGCCCGTGGAGGGGTGGTTGAACAGTAGCCGGTGGAGTAGCGCGCGGTGGAGGCTAGATGAACAGCAGCCCATGGAGGGTGGAGGAGGTCAACGGTAGCCCGTGGAGGCTGGAGGAGGTCGACGGTGGAGATGAACAGTATCCCGTGGAGTCCCGTTTTGCGGTACGCCACACCCCTCCTGATGAACAGGACCCCCGTTTCGACCGTAGCGCTCCAACACAAGTCCGTTTCATCCGTTTTGCGGTACGCCACACCCCTCCCGATGAACAGGACCCCCGTTTTGACCATAGGAGGCCCGTTTCCTCCGTTTTGCGGTACGCCACACCCCTCCCGATCAACAGGACCCCCGTTTCGACCGTAGGAGGTCCGTTTCCTCGTTGTGTGGTAAGCCAGGCCCCTCCCGATCAACAGGATCCCGTTCCAAACGTGGCCGGTCGAACACAAGGTCGTGTCCTCCGTTGTGCGGTACGCTAGGCCTCGTTTCCATCGCCTGTTCCGTCCAAGCCCTCCCGATGAACACGACCATGCATTCCGTTCCGACCCAGCTGGTTGGCTCCCCATGAACACGACGACGATGCTCTTTCACCGTTCCGACCCAGCCATGTACATATGCGCGAGTAGGCGTTCGAGACCCTGCCCGTATGTATGTACGTGGCCGTATTTTATTTCTTGCACCCTCGCCGCTGTACGTACGTGTACATGGTACGTGCGCGCCTCTACTACGACACGTGCGCGCCTCTACAACGACCAGTATGTATGTACACGTTCACGACCAGAATGACAACCCTACGTACGCTTCGACCAGGTGGGTCCCGACTGTTAGGCACTTCCTTGCCTGCGAAGATGTAGCTGGCGGGTCCCAGCAGTCAGGGGGGCGAATCGTTTTTTTTTGCCCGGACGCACTTCCTTGTGTGCGAAGATGTAGCTGGTGGGTCCCAGCATTCAAGGGGAAACATTTTTTCGCGAAATACGGTGGCCCGTCCGGTGGGTCCCCGCTGTCAGGTGGAGGAATAATTATTTTGCGCGTAATAAGGAGGCACTTCCTTGCTGCGGCCGTGGACCCAGCTGTCAGCCTCTCCACGTATAGTCCACATCCGATGGAAGCCATTCCTTGACCATGTTGACCACGCCGCGCCGAGAGCACCAGGGCGGTGGACGACGGCGAGGCCTAGGAAGGGGACGACGCGGAGCCGGGGAAGACACGACAGTGGATGCCGCACGCGTGAGGAGTACGAGGGTTCACCGGTTCGGCTGCGTTGTGAGGCTGCCGCCGCATAAAATAACAGGGGTGTGGGTGAGTAGAGGGATGGCGTGGCCAGCGATGGGAGTAGTAGGCGGTGAGGCCTCCGCCGCATCGTGGCCCGGCCACGGGAGGTAGGAGCACGAGGCACGACCGGGCGCTGGTTTGGTAATTTGGAGCAAGAAGACCAGAGGTTGAAGAAGCACTCTGGCCGTTGGATGGACATCGTGCAGTCCTTTGGAGCTAGAATCGTGCATATTGACTAATTTGAAAAAGCCCTCCATCCCCATCAACTTAGTAGGCCCACAAGTCAGCCTGCCACTATCTTTGGGTCCCAGCTAACAGGGGAGTAATCATTTTTGTGCGTGTCGGGAGGAACTTCCTTGCATGCGAAGATATAGGCTGGTGGGTCCGAGCTGTCAGCGGTGGTAACATTTTTTTCGAAATCTGAGGCCCTTTCGTGGGTCCACGATGTCGTGGAGGAATCATTATTTCGCGTGTAATAAGGAGGCATTTCCTTGCGTGCGGCCGTGGACCCAGGTATCGGCCTCTCCACGTCTGATCCACTTCAGATGCATGTCGATGCGTTGACCATGTTGCCAAGGTCAGCGCCGAGAGCACCAGGCGGTGGACGACGGCGAGGCCTAGGAAGGGAGCGACATGGAGGCGAGGAAGACTTCGGCGATTGTTTCCCACGGAGGGGAGTACAACTGTCGAGGTTTCTTGGTTCGTGTCGTCGCCGGAGAATAACGGCAGTGTGGGTGAGTAGAGGGATGGCTAGGCCAGCGATGGGAGTACGGTGGGGCGGTGAGGCTGCTTGGCGACAACATAGCTTGACCTTGTGAGGGAGGAGAAGCAGGCAGTCCAGCGGCGCTTGTTTGGCCATTTGGAAGCGGGAAGAGAGAGATAGATGAAGCACGGCGGCCGTTGGATGGACATCCAACGATCCTTTGATTGTCGTCAACCTTTTTTAGGAAAGCCTCAAATCTGTGGAAAAGGGCATACAACCCATCTGCATTATTTCTAATAATTTACAGCCCATTTGCTAATTTTTAAGGTTTTTTGGAGCCCATATTCTTTTTGTTAGCATTACAGCCCATATTGTGGCCACGGTTAAAAAATTATACGAAATTCTGCATATTTCGGTGCGGTCCGAACTGTTTTTAATCCCGAAATTTCGACTCACATTCAAACTGATTTTAAAAACAAATGTATATCAATAAAATCCAATAAATTCTCCACGCATAAAAATTAATGTAATTTAAAATCTCAAAATGAAAAAAAGATATTTGAAACTAATTGCCGGTTTGATGTGTTTTAAAATTGTACAGCCCATTTCTCATTACTGATAGGCCATTTTCTCGGCCAGCCGAATGAAGCTCTCCTCGTCTTGAAAGATTTGTAGCCCAACAGGCCTGACAAAGCGACTTACTTGGCAAATCAGAAAAAAACTGGATGTGGCCTTGGACCCGGTATCGGCCTCTCCACGTCTGATACTCTTCCGATGGAAGTCGGTCGTTGACCACATTGACCACGCCGCACCGAGAGCACCATGGCGGTGGACAACGGCGAGCCTAGGAAGGGGACGACGCGGAGCCAGGGAAGACGCGGCTGTGGATGCCCATGCGGAGAGGAGTACGATGGTTCACTTGGTTAATTTGGCGTGAGGTTCTTGTCGCCACAGAATAACGAGGGGTGTGGTTGAGTAGAGGGATACCACAGGCCAGCGGTGGGAGTAGTAGGGGCGGTGAGGCTTCTACGGCATCACAGCCCGGCCACGAGAGGCGTGGAGCACGGCACGACCGGGCCGCTTTGGGCGGCTGGAGCAAGAAAACCAGAGGTTGAAGAAACAATATGGCCGTTGGATGGACATCGTACGGTCACTGGAGCTAGAATCGTTCATATTGACTAAGTTGACAAAACCCTCCGTCCTCGTCAACTTAGTAGGCCCACAAGTCGGCCACCCACTATGGTGGGTCCCAGCTAGCAGGGGGTATTCATTTTTTGGTGCGTAATAAGGAGGCACTTCCTTGCGAGCGAAGATATAGCTGGTGGGTCCAACTTTGTCGGTGAGGCGTTTTTCATGAAATCTGAAGCCCTTCCCACGTCTGATGTGTAATAAGGAGGAACTTTCCTTGCGTGCGACCATGGACCTCGTGGGTCCCAGCCGTCAAGCTCTCCACGTACAGTCCTCTTCCGATGACTCTCGTATGTTGACCACGCCGCGCCGAGCGCACCGAGGCGGTGGACGACGGCAAGGCCCCAGACTGGAACAACCCAGAGATGGGGAAGACGCGACAGTGGAGTCGCAGACGGAGAGGAGTGGGAAACTTGACTAGTTCGGGTGCGGGGTGGGCCTACACTCGGCAGAGAATAACAGGAGGTGCGGAGTGGAGGGATGGCCTGGCCGTCGGCTGGGTAGCGTTTACTGAGGAGCGCAAAACAACGCCGCTGGACGCTGAAGGCTGGAGCAGGCGATTCCGGCAGCACTGGGGGAAGAAGACGAGATATTGAAGAAGAATGCCGGCCGTTGGATGTAAATCCAACACCTTCTTAGGCTTCGACCTACTGGCCCACATGTCAGCCAGTCCATTTGTTTTTTAGTCCATTTGGCGGGCTGGGTGAAACAATGATGTAGCATCTATGCAGCCCGTTTAAATCCCATTTGCATTTTCTCGAAATCCGCAGACTTGCTGGCTGGGTGAAAATATCATGTTGGGCTAGACGGAGAAATGTTATAAAAACATAAACACATGATTGCACGTCAGTAAAATCTTTGCAAGCTTATGTACGCAATCACTAGGAGTTAACTTGGCAAGTTATATATAAACAATTATTATTATTATTTTGTAAGAACTTTCAACTTACGAAATAAAATATCATGTTAATTTGATGAGTTAATAGTACGTGGGGTATTATTATTTTTCAGGATAGACGTGGGACAGTTGAGTTGGTTCTAGGGGAAAGTACTGGAAGAAAACTCAGTTTACATCGGAAAAAAAAGTGGGAGAAAATTCAGAGACCTGCTGGGTCCACCCGAGGAGAGAAATATGTTGGGAGGAAGGAGATTCAAAGCACGACAGCCGAGTGAACTAGTTTTTTTTACGGACAAGTGAACTAGTTTACATACATAAGCAAATAGCCACTAAAAAAGCAATCAGGTTAATCAGTTCTTAAAAGAAATATTTCGGACAAAACATATTATTTAGGCTAATGCATGAAACACTCAGATGATAAAGGTGCTTATAAACAGATAAAGTACAACATCTAGACCTTCCTGGCATGCTTGATCATGACACTGTGGCTGTCCGTGTACTCGCCGGTTACTGAAGCGGAACCGCCCTCATGTCCAAGATCTGCCTGTACATGTCGTAGCATGCGTATGCGTCCTTGGCCGCGTAGTTTATGTAGGCTGGATTCAGAGGTACCTCCCACGTGTTTAGGTCGTCTTCTTTCATGTTGGCGTATCAGGGGTCGATGATGGTCTCAGCGGGGTCAACCACGGAGTCCTTCTCCTGCCCGTTGCTGATGATCTTGTATTGCTTCTGGATGTCGACAAGCTTGTTGCACCAGATGGCCGAATTGTCGCGTTCTTCCTTCTCTTCACCGTAGCGAAGGTGCAGTCGGTGCTGCCGATGAAACGGGCCAATGCTCCAGAACCTGGTGCAGCCATAGGCCCGAGGCGGCGAGAGCTTCACCGAGTGCATGTCGTTGGTGTACATCACATTCAACTTGGTGCAGCCATAGGACTGAACGGCGAACTAACTCCTTGCTGAAGTCCATATCTAGCAGGGTCACCCCTCGGATCGCCATTGGAGTCTCTTCGAGTGAACGAGTGTGTAGGCGGCGGCAACAGTTTGTTTTTCAGCTCTTGGGGAACTGGATTCAACAAAGAAGTCGAGTGTGTACAGCGACAACAGTTACTACCCCTCCCTCGTCCACTGCATGCCCGGCAAAAGATGCACCCTTGGCGCATTCAAACGCCTCCATTAAGAAACCTACTCCGGCCACACGTCGGTTCACGAGCGGGTCTGTATTAGTACTGTAATAACAGGAGTTAGTGGTCACTTTACTTAAATTTAATTAGCTTTAATAGAAATTTATACTTAAAACAAGCAATGCATTGGCTCGTTCTACCAGTGCCACGGGATCAACATGCACAACAATTAGAATTATTATTCTCAGGACGCACACGATCAGCACATTTGTCGCACTTTCACAAAGATAATACTACCAAGTTTGAACTGTTTGTTATGGTTGCTGTCCTCTGCATCATCATGCCGTGTTTCCCAGCTTGCAAGATTCAGAACCAACAAATAAGATCCAAATAATAAGTACAACAAAGATGCCTACACATCTCATTGATTGCCAACTTGCAAGTTTCAGAACCAACAAATAAGATCCAAATAATAAGTACAACAAAGATGCCTACACATCTCATTGATTCCCAGCTTGCAAGATTCAGAACCAACAAATAAGATTCAAATAATAAGTACAACAAATATGCCTACACATCTCCTCGATTCCCAGCTTGCAAGATTCAGAACCAACCCATTAGAGCGTTTTGATAAAGTGAATATCAGGATTAAATCCGTCTTGGCTAGCCATGTCATACAATCGAAGAACTTGGCGAATGCTCTTGACCATCACAACATCTGTAGTTGAGTATTCCCGTTTGCACAGCATGTTTGCACAGCACAAACAAGGAGACAGGAGAGCATGATTTCACTTTAATAGCGGCCTCCTTGAACTCAACCTCCAGCTCCACTAGGATGAGGTCTGCCTGGAGTTCCATGATTCAATTCATGCGCCTTTTTCTGCGGTTCACCTGAAATGAAGCAAAGATTGCATCATTCAGCTAGCAAGAAGTAATTGCTCTTGTGAGCTGGCAGGTTCTTCTTTAGTAGTTGCACTAAAATTGAGGAACATTAAGGTTGGCTGTCCGGCTCATGTAAGGTGCAACTATAATTTACTTATCCTTTTGTGCAGTTCCACTAAAATAAAGTGCCATTGTGGTGACAGTGACGACACCATCTTGCAAAGGCTAATAAAATGTTGCACGAGATTAACAGCAGAACTTGACGGAGATATTGGAAACTCCAATCACCATTTTGTGCAGTTCCACCAAAATTGAGAGATGTTGCCCACGTGACATTTTAGTTGAACTGCACAAGACACTCATTCCAAAAAAAGTGTTTTGTGCAGTTCACCAAAAGGTCATAATAGCAACAAGGTGAAATGGATATCCCTATCTGCACAAAATGATAGAAAGTAAACAGGTGCTGGTCAATAAGAATATACGGAACATATACAAAATGAAAAGAAGCATCTTAATTATGTTCATGGCAATCACGCAAGGACAGTAGAAATTTTAAAACGTCAGCAATGCTTCATGTTACCATAAGCATTACGATCAACAATGAGATTCCTCAGATATGGGATTACTTTAATGGTGGCATTGCTTGTTTACTAGACACAGTAAATCAACAGCAGCTAAAGAGTAGGTTTAAGGGCATGGGACCGTGGGGACACCAGGACACTCAGCAGCGTAAAGGAGCAACTTACTTATCATACTGGGGAAAACAACAGGAGTGCCATTTGTAACACAGTTTAATTGCATCTTATCACTGGAGGCATTAGATTAACAATAACACTGGTTAGACATGTCCCTAAGGTAACAGTGTGATCGCTTCATTTTACATGCGCCCTTACATTAACAAGGGCAAAAGGTTGGTATAAGGACATGTGACAGTGGACGCATCAGCACAATGTACCTACAAGGAGGCATAAAGTGGTGATGCCAAGCTTGTTCACGCTATGTGAGGGCAACAAACCTAATCCTGGAGACCTTTTACTATGTGAGGGCAGCAAATCTAATCCTGGAGACTTTTTACTATGTGAGGGCAGCAAATCTAATCCCGAGACGTTTTACTATGTGAAGGCAGCAAATCTAATCCTGAGACCTTTTACTATGTGAGGGTAGCAAATCTAATCCTGAGACCTTTTACTATGTGAGGGCAGCAAATCTAATCCTGGAGACCTTTTACTATGTGATGGCAGCAAATCTAATCCTGGACATACTCTATTGACTTGTCCACCAGCCGCCACTTTCTATCCTTTTTTCAACCAATAATAGATCCGTTCCTTATCCAATTTGTACTGCGTTTTCCCATTATTTCCCTTTTCAACCAAGAGACCGGTTGGGTATCCGGTCTCTAATACTTTCACCATATTATGACCTCTTTGAATCAAGTCCTAGATTCATGCTACAACTTTCCCTCCTTTCTTCGTTGTTTGAACAAAGCCCTAGATTCGAATGCATGAAGTAGCTTTACCTCTAATAATACTAAAAATTTAGGTGTCTTTGGAAGAGCTGATGGGAGTAGAAAAAGATGCACATGCAGACACTTGGGGAGCTGGGGCAGTAGAGCAAGGACGCTTTGGAGAACTTATACGGACAGTCGGGATGTCGACGGCGGCAGGTCAGATCTGCGGACAATACGGCAGGGAGGAAGAAGGGACGGAGGACCTCCCGAGCCGGCGCTATGTCGGAGAGAACGACACGGGCAGAGGATCGGGCCCCTCCGGCAGCTGTGGGTTTCCTCCCTCGGCGGCGATGACCGCCTGAAGATGCACCTTTTAGTCCTCTACACACACCGGCCGAAGGGATCCGGCCGGATCTGTGACCAGCGGTGAGCAGAGAGGAAATGTCGCTACCGATGTCTTGTTTATATCTGGAGAGGATGAGAGAATGAACAGAGCAACCCTAGTAAAGCAAGCGCTCAGGCCCCTACGTCCATATATAGTGGAGTGATTATCTTTTTTCTCTCCACAACAAGCGTTTCAATTTGTGTACGTGGCATTAAAGAAAAGAAACTCTCTATTTAAGGTGACTACTCTACGACTCCTACTTACTACTACAGTACTACCTCCATCCTAGTTTATTGGTCCCTTTTATAGTTTGTGCCAAATTTTGACTAATGATTTAACTAACAAAATGTTAATGCATGTCAAGAAAATTTATCTCATTGGATTCGTATTTGAACATAGTTTTGAAAAATATAATGTTTGGTGACATGCGTGAACATTTTCTTAGTTTAATCTATGGTCAAAATTTGGCACGAAATACAATGGGGACCAATAAACCCGGATAGAGGTAGTATTGTTCACTTGTGCTCCCCGCCCCTTCATTCATTGGACAACCCCACGGGTGAATAAACATACAGTAAGTACTGTATTTATATAGAACGAACAAGCTCAAACTATTTTCGCGTAGTTAAAAGTTGAGGGCGGGGCTTTTCCCGGGCGTCTGTGGCGGCAGTTTTTGGGTAGGAGGTTTGACAGAGAGGCGAGGAGGGTGAGCGAGTGGGGCTGTGCGATTTGACGGTGCGTTACTGCTGGAAAGACTTGTGATATGACCACTCACTATAGTCATGAATTACTGGCGCTCCGACCGGGGTGATGCCCCCCTTCCGTTCTGCGCTCTAATCTGGTGCATGACACGTCGACCCGGATCTTGGCTCTCCCACATGTCGGAGTAGTAAGAAGGAGCAAAGAATGATGCAAAGATATACTAGTACTATATACTACTCCCTCCGTTCCTAAATATAAGTCTTTGGAGAGATTTCACTATGGACCACATACGGAGAAAAATGAGTGAATCTACACATAAAATGCATCTATATACATCCGTATGTGGTCCAAGTGAAATATCTACGAAGACTTATATTTAGGAACGGAGGTACTACTCAGTCGGAGGAGTGCGAACCACGGCAGCCAGTGAACTAGCCGTGCGAACCACGGTAGCCCAAAGTGAACCAGCGGTAGAAAACAATGTGGTGATATGGCCATAAAAACAATGTGCTATGGTCCACACTTTGTAGCATGTCTGATAACACTCCTCTTTGTTTGGATCCCTGAGTTAGAGCTAGTTTGGGTTGAAATAGCCTCAAATTATCGAAATAAGAGGGGTTAGTTTGAGCTAGTTTGCTCTATCCCAGCTAAAAAAACTAGCCCGATGGAGAGGTTCTAATTGGGTTAGTTATCCTCGGGCCCACTAAAAGAGAACTAAAAAAATCTCACCTGCCCGCACGATTCGCTCCCTAAAAATCTCACCTGCCCGCACCAGATCGCTCCCCCTCTCGCACGACTCCTCTCTGTTCCCGATAAGACCCGCCCAAGCACCGCTCGCCCTCTCTCTCCTCGGCCGCCCTCTCCTTCGGCCTCCGCCGCCCTACCCGGCCGCCCTCTCCCTCCGACCTTGAAGGTCGCCTCGCTCCCCCTTCACGGTCGTTTTTCTCCCTCTGTAAATGCCTTGGCGGCGCATCTACCGAGGTGGCATGAGAGGGTGAGTTTGTTCGTTCCTTCTACATCTCATGGCCATATCATTGATCTTGCTTGCTCTAGCATTAATTCTGATTTGGAAAAGTAGATCCTGATCAAACTTGCTATAGATTTGTGGTGCACGCATGGAATTGTTTGATGCTGCTTGAGGAGGTAATAAATCTTTCTAGAGGCCCAAAGATTCAGGTCACCTTTCTAGGTATTTCAATTTCAGGCTTGCATTATTTGTAGAGGCCCAAAGATTCAGTTCACCTTTCTAGGTATTTCAATTTCAGTCTTGCATTGTTTCTAGAGGCCCAAAGATTCAGTTCACCATTCTAGGTATTTGAGTATCAGTCTTTCATTATTTCTAGAGTCACAAAGATTCAGTTCACCTTTCTAGGTATTTCAGTTTAGGCTTGCATTATTTCTAGAGGCCCAAAGATTCAGTTCACCTTTCTAGGTATTTCAGTTTAGGGCTTGCATTATTTCTAGAGGCCCAAAGATTGAGTTCACCTTTCTAGGTATTTAAGTTTCAGGCTTGCATTATTTCTAGAGGCCCAAAGATTCAGTTCACCTTTCTAGGTATTTAAGTTTCAGGCTTGCATTATTTCTAGAGGCCCAAAGATTCAGTTCACCTTTCTAGGTATTTCAGTTTCAGGCTTGCATCATTTCTTGAGGCCCAAAGATTCAGTTCACCTTTCTAGGTATTTTAGTTACAGGCTTGCATCATTTCTAGAGGCCCAAAGATTAAGTTCCCAGTCGGCGGAAAGCGGCCCTGCTACCCATGCCGGTGTCGACCTCAACTCGCAAGGGCCGGCGTCGGAGGGGTTCCCAGGGCTTGGGCTCTATAGAGCCTTCCTCCAAAGCAACGATGGCGAGCTCCTCCCTCGGTGCGTGAGGGGCTCCGGGCTCCCTCCCTATCATGAACGACTTCCGTGATGAGTTAGCTCATTCTTTGTTTCATGAAGTATTTTTTTATTTTGTGAAGCTTGATTGACGACTTGTATGTTTAAGTGGGATATCTCATTTGTATGGACAAAGTAAAAATTATCTTGTTTTGCATGCTTGATTTGTATAGATGGTTCATTTATGTTAATTGTGAGCGGGAGGAGGCCACGGAAGAGCCGCCACACCAAGAGGGTGCTTGGATCCAAGGGACTTATTTTATTACGACTAAAAATAGGGTCCAAAGTAGTCAAATGATTGAGATAGAGCATTTATTGTCAATCTAACCCTGCCATCCATACACCTCTTTGGTTTAGAGTTAGTTCGGGGTTAGAATCTAACTCTAACCTCTAAGCGAGCTAGAGTTCTCCTTGTCTCGGTTCATCGCCATCATACTTTCCCCATTCACTGTGTTTCGGTATCCTGCGAATCAAAGAGGCCCTTTTTTTCGGGAAAAATCAAAGAGGCCCTTAGAATGGTTTAGGTCCGGTCATTTTTATAAACGTGTTATGTCCAAAATTTAATGAACGTGCTCCGTTTTCCATGAAAATAATCCGGTTTCATGTAGTAATTCATTGATTTATTTATTCTTCTATGGGGGGTTTGCATGTAATTCGTGAGGTCTGAAATGTAAAGTACCCTGGCATATGCTCCGAGTCGTGCATGCACTACGACCCAGATGCTCTATGTCCCACATGTGGAGAATGGGAGCACGTGGAAATAGCCTAGGAGTACATATAGGAGGATAAATGCGTGAAAAAATATGTACTGTGAAGCGTAGCCGCGGTTTGAAAAGGAGACCTAAAGTGATGACAGCTATAGGTCGCATGCACCCAACTAGTGGTACTCGACATACGACTAATTTTTCCCTCAAAAAAAGAGGCACGAGTGCTCAGTACTCCTATTCTATAAACACGAGTCCCATATGACAACAGCGTCAGGTACTCTGACTAGCTCTCCTCCTCATTTCTCTCTTCTAATTCTAAACTCGGCCGACGCCTTGGGTGGGTGGGGTGGGTTTGCTCAGCTATGACCCCACCTCATAGTGAAAGCGTTCTGTTGGAATAAAAAATGCTATATACTCCCTCTGTTCATAAATATAAGCCTTTTTAGATACTAGTTCAAATGGAATACAACATACAGATGTATGAAGACATAGTTTAGAGTGTAGATTCACTCATTTTGCTCCGTGTCAGTAGTCACTTGCTGGAATCTTTAGAAAGACTTATATTTGGGAATGGAGGGAGTACTATACTAATAAAACATTAAGGCCACGAGGCGATGCAGTGCTGGTTACAGGAGGCAAGAAGAAGAGATGCATCCATGGACAACGTCCACCTCCTCGACTCAGGGCGCCGGCCCATCGAACGGCGCCTAAGTAGCAGTGGCTTTCGTGGCCAGGTCGACATGCTTCTGAAAAATGGCGTCCAAAGATTCCAGCCGCTGGAAGAAGGCCAACGTCTTTCTGTCCTCGCTTGCCTTGTAGTGGCCTATGTAGAAGATTTCCTCGTAGACGTGGATGTGCAGGTCGATGGTTTCTTGCATGGCGAGGCGCTGCGCGGCGAGCGCGGCCTCGAGGTGCACATTCTTCGTCGCGACCTCCGGCACCTGCAGGGCCACCAGGGCTTCAAAGAGTTCGTCACCATGTAGGCCGATGACGGTGGAAGGCAATGAGGAGCCTGGGCGCGCGGGCTGGAGCAGTACGGCAAGGTCGTCCGTGCGCTTCTTGACGGCGGTGAACTTGCGGATGGAGTTGACCATCATGTCGTCCATGCGAGAAGCGGCGGCGTCGGCGAGGGCTGCGATGCCTGCGATGCGCCGACCTTGTCGAGAACGCTGCTTGGTCGCGAGGAGCCTTGACGGCGCCTTGGATGATTTGGCACAGCCGACTGCCGCTCGCGTCCATCGCCTCCATAGGTGGAGTGAGCAGTGTTGCGCAGAGACTTGGAAGTAGATGGACAGGAGTGGTGGGGCGCCTTTATTATATGAGAGTCCAAACTCTGTTGCATTCACATCGTGCTGGCTCTAGTCTGCTTCTCCAATTAATTCCCTCTGCATGTAATTGAGGATGCATCATTGACCGTTCAACCTCTCGGGAACCGCTACCCTCTTCCTCCTTGGCATTCAAGCACCTATGTACCCGTCGACGACGAGGTGCCTATGGTGAATTCGTAAATTTCAAGATGATAGTGCCGCGCGTGTGTGCGTTCATAGGGGTGAATGTATGAGCGTGTATATGAGCGCTTGCGTCTGTACTGTGTCAAAAAAACAACGTAAATGCGTGTCAAAAAGAGACTAGTCAGTATACTCAATATTGTGCACCTCGGAGAGGAAAACGATAGAACTAGTACGTATTTATTTACGGTGCAGATTCACTCATTTTGCTGCATATGTACTCCGTCTCGGTGTAGTCTAGTCACTTGTTGAAATCTCTAAAAGGGCAAATACTCCTTTCTACGGTTTGAGGGCTATACTAGCAAGTAGTTGTACGTACTAGTACAATAGTGGGCTCACATAGCAATTTTGTCTCATGCAAGAGCCTGGCTATATGCGTGCTCCAATGTTCACAACTGCAATGTTCGGTTTGGGCTTGGATCTTCGCCTCTTCAAGAAGACGAACAATGATGTTACTACTACTGCTTCTATAGTGTCGAATCCACTGCTTCATGTCCGTCCACCGCGAGCGGGACGGATAGCTTGTTGTAGAAGTACTACCAAGCAAAAGCATGTCCTCGTTTGCGAGCAACAACGCGCATGGGCGAGGGAGAAGGCGTGTAGTAAAATCAAGCTTCTCCTCGTTCTACGAGTTGACGCGACACATCATAGCACTGGCCCCACATGCTTGCCTCTAAACTTGGCTGAAAAGACCCATAATGTACAATATATTTGCTGCAACCTCTATGATTACTCACCACAAATTAAAATATATGTGGCTGTATGCATCGTTACGATGCGAGAGGCCGAGGGTCCCCTTTTCAAAAAAAAACAAATTAAAATATATATTCCTGTCTTGACCAGATGAGCGTGCAAACTACAATCACCAGGGTGACAGGTAGGGCCAGAAGACTATTTTAATTTTTTTTAAAAAACTTCGAGACGGCCACATAGCATGGAGCCGACCCCAACGATTTTAAGCTTACAGGCACGGTACACGCTATCTAGACTACTCTACACATGAAACTGCCACACGAGCGTGTGGGCTGCGTTTGGCTCTTCGCCTCTTCGGGAAGTCGAACAATGATGGTGTACTACTGCACTGGAGGAGTACTACAGTACGCTTCTAGCCATCTGACACCGATTGAACTGCTGCATGTCCACCGCGTGTGGGAGGGAGAGCGTGTAGCGAAAGCTTCTCCTATTCTTGCCAGCCACCATGCTCATGGGCGATGGAGGGACGCTCCTGTCTTTGCGTGTATGACAGGTGGGCCCGACAGGTGTGGCCAACCTGTCATACTGACCAAAGGCAGGTGCGATTAAGTCCGCGAGGAGAGGATAATCAAACTTCTCGTTGATGTACGAGTTGACGCGACACATCAAAGCACTGCACTCGATATATTTCAATAATTTGCGTTCTTGATGCATTAATTACAATGCATGCATGCATGCCATGACTCTTCTTTTGATAGTACTTGCATGTGTTGATTTAATGCACCTTGAAGTAGTACTCCTCCGTTCCTAAATTATAAGTCTTTGTAGGGATTCCATTATGAATTACATACGGATGTATATAGATGCTTTTTAAGTGTGGATTCATTCATTTTGCTCCGTATGTAGTCCACCTAGTGAAATCTCTATAAAGACTTACTCCCTCCGTTCGGAATTAGGCTGGTCATAGTGGGGAGTAACTTAGACTAGTAACATGCACACGTTACTAGTCTATGTTACTACCTCTATAGTGCATAGTATCAAAGATTAGTAGTATCATAGATGGTCCCATTCATTGCCATGCATGACACATAGTAGCACCATATTTATTATGTTACGGTATCTACCTATGTTACTATAACCATCTCTCTCTTCTTTAATTGTCTGCCACATAAGCATGTTTGCGAGTCCCAAGTTGATACTACTTATGTTACTCCCACTATGGCCAGCCTTACTTGTCACGAAAATGGATGTATCTAGACGTATTTTAGTTCTAGATACATCCATTTCCAAGACAAGTAATTCCGAACGGAGGGAGTACATTTAGGAACGGAGGGAGTCTAAAATATGTGACGGTAAGCTTTGTAATACCCCGGCCCAAGTTGAGAGATGGTTGTGCACGAGGAGGGCGAGATCGTGCAGACCGAACAGGAACAGGACCCGATGATGGAACTCTCTAAGGTCTCGATGGACCTCACCGTGCTCCACTTGCCTTGTGCCTCCGCCCCTTGACGCCTCCAGTGTATGAGGTTCGAATACACCTCGTCCGTTCGGCTGATTGAGCAAGGTGCAGGTTTCTTGATTGATGTGTTGTTGGATTGATTTCTGCACTTTGCAAGGAGGGCACTGCCTCTTGGACTGCCGGCCGAGTGCCCCGGGAACCAGCGGTAGTGCCAGAAGTGCGAGCGCGGCGGTGGCTTCGACATGCGGAACACGGTGGTGGACTCCGTCCTTTCGTCGGTGAGGGTGGAGTGCCCGCACGAATGTTGTGGGCTCTACGTCACTTACCACAAGCTCACTGATCACCAGAGCGTGTGTCCGCTCGCGCCCTGCAAATGCCCGTGCCGTCTGTGACTCTGAAGGCGTTGGCCACGTCTACCACCACATCAGCACCGCGCATCCCATGCCCGTGCATAGGATCTAGTACGGCAAGGTGCTCCAGCTGCAAGTGCCACTGTCAGAGCCACGGCTCTTGCTGTTCGCGGAGGAGGACAGCCGCGCATTTTGCTTGGTCGGCGGTATGCTCAACATCGGTGCGCTTATCGCTGTGTCGGTCGTCTGCATCAGAGCGGGGGCGTCCCCACTACCGCAATACTTGGCCAAGCTGTGGGCGAACGGCCCGCCGGGGGAGCCCAAAGGCACGACCGACGCCGTCAAGGTGGAAATGGAGGTGACAAGCAGCAAGGATCCCGGCGACGTCGGCGTGCAGGAGCTGACCTTCTTGACAGTTCCGCCCAAGCTGCTGGCCGGGGCTAAGCTTGTGTCCCTCCACATTCAGATTGACAAGCTCACGTCCTAAATGTTTTGACAATTGCCTTCTGTTTATCTTAGTAATATGCTAATATAGGGATTACCTTGGTCTACTTTAGCTTAAGAAATGGTGGGTTTTGGTGGCGATGCAACAATTACTTCGACATCGGATCGGTAATTTCCAACAGTCGAGCGAATATTTTGTGTCTGCATTGGATATAAAGTTCCTTTGGGTAAGAAGTACTACTTGTCATCAAAATGGATAAAAGGAGATGTATGTAGGCGTATTTTAGTTCTAGATACGTCCTTTTATCCATTTTGATGACAAGCACTCTCCGCTCCACAATACATGCCTTCCATTTGTCAAAATATAGATGTATCTAGACATGTTTTAGTATATAGGTACATCCATGATAGAGCCAATCGGATGGTTGAGAACACTACAATTCGTAGTTACAGATGCGTGTGTAACTCCCAGATGCAGAGGCCGGGGGTCATCATCCTCCTTTGCGAGAAAAAACAGACGCGTATGTGAGAGGATGAGTGCATGCGTGCACCTCTTCTCTTCCTGTATAACGTACTACTAAACTCAGAGTACAAGTTTTTGTGGGTGTCATGATGGTGCGTGCGAGAAGTCCCGAGAGATAGGTTTAATGCGTTTGAAAAAAGGACTAGCCTAGAGCTCGCCACGCGGCTATTCCTGTCGAACGCCCCATTAACCGTAAGATATGTATACGACGGTGCCAATTATTGCACGTATACAAAGATTCTCCTTTCCGGTTTATGGTGAGTGGTGGAATATTTTTGTAGTTTGCAAAAGCACCTAATTAATGCTCTTGTTTTTCTCAAAAATTATGTTTATCAAAGCATTAATTGCAATGCATGCATGCATAAAGTACATGCATTGGTCAATTTTCTCTTAATACTTGCATGCAATGATTTAATGCACCTTGGAATCTGAACATGTGTTGGGGAACAACCAAATCGAGCCTTATAAAATGGAAAAACTAAAATTTTGAGATAAGCCCTATAAAACCGGAAAGTAGGGAGTAGAAAAAGAAGTACTCCATCCGGGAATAGTGCCGCACTTCGAAACTAGAACCGTTAATAAATTTTGAGCTTGCGTCTCGTCACATTCCAAATTACTCCTTGCTATATTGAATTGCAAACCTGTTCACACCAATCACAACCTAAACGGTTTCCCACTTAGGAGCGTATTAGTACCACGCTATATTAAATTCCAAACCTGTTCACACCAATCACAACCTAAACGGTTTCCCACTCAGGAGCGTATTAGTACTCGTTTATAAATACTGGTATGCCAAGATGACTGCACATTCCTCCTCAACTCCTCATCCACAAAAACAAACAAGTCATTCAGCATCCTTCCCTTGCGTCTGCCATGGCGGCGTGAGTTACAGGTCGAGAGATTGCCACCGGGAGAGGCGAGCATGGAAGCGGAAGCACGAGAGATGTCCCGCCTCGCTGCGAGCAGCCGACATGTCTGCCAGCGGAAGAAGCGACAGAGGTCCCTTGGCCGTCGCTGAAGCAGCGCGGAGGTCCAGCCGCGCTGTTGATGCAGCAGACTGGTCCAGCCGCGCCACGGAAGCAGCAGAGATATCCCGCCGCGCCATGAATGCAGCAGAGATGTCCCGCCGCGCTGCGGCGGCTTGGGAAAAATTCTCGCGGGCAGGCGGCATTTATTCTGGCGCATGCATGCGATCGTCCATAGCCGGATGGATCAGATCTCCGGTTTGGCGAGGTTGCGGGGCGGCGTGAAAGCCTCGTTTGAACAGGCTACGGCGTCATCCGGCAACTAAGGGAGGGCAATGAGAGGCTCGGGCGGCGCGACCTGCTGAGGGAGAAGATCGTCCGAAGTGCATACCAGCAGGAGGAGACCAGTGCCTTGTTGAAGAGGACCGGCGTCATCGTCAAGAAACTTATGGACGAGAATGACATGCTCCGCAACAAGCGCAAAAGGCTGGTGAAGGAATCCGTGGATGTTCTCAAGCAGCGTCTTGAGGACACGAAAGAGCTCATCGCCGCTCGCTGCAGAGACTAGTTCCGCTGGCCTGCAAAGAACGCATCAAGAAAGTAGAGATCAACGAGCCAGATCCTTGTCTTCCTTCTTCTTTTGCCCTTGTGTATTTCGGGCTAGCCTCATGTGGCTTTTTTAATTATCTTTCTAATTATGTAAGACAATTAATCGTCCTTATCTTTTTGTGGAAGATCAATGTTGCGAGGATGGAATGAAGAAAATTCTTGCTGAGGCGACCCTGGCGTTACTGTTCTTCTAGTTGCTATTGGGATTCCTTCAATTTCCTGGTTTCTTTTGATGTAATAATCGGTTTAGGATGTGGATTGTGTCGTCGGTTGTGAAATGTTGGGTTCTAGCGCGGATGTTTGGCCTTTGTTGGCCTCTTGGGATGTTGCGATTTCAATTTGGTAGCTTTTAGTCCTTCGTGTTAGGCTGGAGTTGTGCTGAACTTCTTGTGAATTGTGGTGGTTTTCAGTAATGAAAATTGGAAGGGGCAAGCCCTTCTTTGATAAAAAAATCGTCCTTATATATTCATCAGTCTTGCTATAAGTCGCAGTAGATGTTATATAGGTCCATCAGATCTTACATCAAGATCCGTGCTTTCAGATTTTCTTTTTTCTCTCTTACACCTCAGTCGAGTGAGACATAGCCACGCCATTAAACAGAGGCTCGGGCGCCATTAATGGAGACCTTGGGAGAGAGGTGGACGGCAGATGGAGGTCAAAGGGCTCTCGTCCCGATAAGCACGCGTAGGGGTATGATCGCACGCCTCTCGTACTCAAATAGCTACCCTGCACGGCTCCTCCTAGCTAATAAAAAAAGGGACGCGTGGCGGCACGTAAATGGTACTAGTAAGTAGAACGCCCACGGTTTCAATAATACTTGTGTTTTCGATTGTAACGTGACAACACTTGTTCCAAAATGACTTTGTTGATTGTTAATGTGTGTGCCTTCGCAAATCGGATTGCAAATTTACCACAGCATGTTGGTGCCATGTCATGGCACCAAGCCAAGTTTCATTATGTTCATGCGTGTTTTGGATTTATAGGAATTAAAAAACTAAGTTTCTCAATGTTTCCAACCCAGCCACGACGCCCAGAATTTCGAATTTCATTCCCATTTCTTGCATGGAACCTAGAAATTTACCCGAGGTCACACATGTGATTTTTCAACCAACTTTGGTGCCTTTGGAACATGTGCTTGTATTTCAAATTTGAATTATGCACACAAAGGTGACACGTTCCTCCGAGAACCACGAGCCTTCTTGAGAGAAGCTCCGATTTGCAAGAAGCTTATACCAAAATTTGTTCCTATTCGCCAATTTTTTACCACGGCATGGTACTACCATGACATGACACCATGCCAAGTTTCATGATTTTAAAACCAAGTTTCTCAATGTTCTCGACCGAGCCACGATGCCTAGATGTTTGAATCTTATTCTCATTTTTTGCATGGGAGTAGAAATTCACCCGAGGACACAAATGTGATTTTCAACCAACTTTGGTGCACGGGAGCACGTGCTTGTAGTTCAAATTTGAATTATGCACATTAAATGACCAAAAAATCAATTAATGTGTAAATAAGGCCAAACGAAGCCGGAATAATTCCAAAATTTAATAGGGCACTCATGTAGTTCTATGTTGCCTTCGTAAATAAACTCAAGGGGGACAACGTATATCGTTTTGCACTCAAAGGTGACACGCTCCCTCTCAGAACCACGAGCCTTCTAGAGAGAAGCTTCGGTTTGCAAGAAGCTTATACCAAAATCTGTTCCTATTCGGCCATTTTTTACCACAATATGGTAGTACCATGACATGACATCCATGCCAAGTTTCATGATTTTCATATGTGTTTTGTATTTACAAGAATTTTAAAACCAAGTTTCTCAATGTTCTCGGCCGAGCCACGATGCCCAGATGTTTTAATTTTATTCTCATTTCTTGCATGGGACCTAGAAATTCACCCGAGGACACAAATGTGATTTTTCAGCCAACTTTGGTGCACGAGAGCATGTGCTTGTAGTTCAAATATGACTTATGCACATTAAATGACCAGAAACTCAATTAATGTATAAAAACGACAAACGAACCCGGAATAATTCCAAAATTTAACATGGTACTAATGTAGTTCTATGTTGCCTTTGTTAAGAAACTCAAGGGCGTGGGGGGGGGGGGCAGCGTATATCATTTCACACTCAAAGGTGGCACGTTCCCTCTTAGAACCACGAGCTTCCAAATCGGCCTAATTTTTTACCACAACATGTTACATGACATGACACCATGCCAAGTTTCATGATTTCCAGCCGAGTTTTGGATTTACTTGAATTTAAAATCTAAGTTTCTCGATGTTCTCGGCAGAGTCATGACACCTAGATGTTTGAATTTCATTCTCATTTCTTCCATGGGACCTAGAAATTCAACCAAGGACATACATGTGATTTTTCAACCCACTTTGGTGCACCGGAGCATGTGCATGCAATTCATATTTAGATTATGCACATTAAAAGTCCAGAAACTCAATTAATGTATAAAAGGCCAAATGAACCCAAAATAATTCCAAAATTTAACAGGGCACTCATATAGTTCTATGTTGCCTCTGCAAATAAAATCAGGGGAGGCAGCGTATATCGTTTAGCACACAAAGGTGACACGTTCCTCTCGGAACCACGAGGCTTGTTGAGAGAATCTCCGGTTTTGCAAGAGGCTTATACCAAAACTTGTCCCAATTCAGCCAAAAATTATAAGTATGAAAACAGGGTTTAGATTATCCCGAACATCTCGCTACCTAGACCAATAATGTACTATGATTTGAATTCAACATAAAATGGATAGATATATTTGAATTGGAGAGCGTATGGTACATGTAGTTCATAGTGAAATATGATTACTGCTATATGCATGTCTTTTTGTTACCAAGATAATATTTAAATTATTGTATAAGTTGACAACAATCATATTCAAATAAGGAAAATTGATTAAAATTTAGTCCATATGGTAGACGATAATATATATGTTCACATGGTGGAGTAAAATGTTCATATATGATGGAAGATCAAAATGTACGACTACATCAATTATAAACCGCAAGGTCACCTAATGATATATTCGAATTCAACATAACGTGGATTCAAAAATTGAAATTCGACATCATGGCATCTCTAATCATATAAAAAGGGACATTACTCTTTCTTTGGTGGGAATTGATTTGCTTTTTTTGTTGTTGAGTGAAGTGCGAATCGATTTGGTACTGTGTAGGGTAATCTTGTTCTCCTGATTTTTTTTAAAATTTTGTTGTAGTTTTTTCAAATGCATATATATCAATATAGTTATAGGGGACATGACTCTCTTGTGTATTGTATGATTTTTTTACACGTTAAGTTTGTTCTGCCGAACAAGGAATCCGCACCTTGTTATCCCGAAATTTTCAAGCTCGAGTATATTTTGTCTCACCTGCTTTGAAACTCCCGCTTCTTCAACCCGCGCCGCGCCTTGTTATCCCGAAATTTGGACGCGTGCGAGAACTCCCTCCTCATCCGAAATCGCTCCCGCAGCCCAGACACGCGAAATCCCCCTTCTACCCCTCAGCCGGAAATGAAGCTCCACGTCGCGGTGTCAAAACCGGTGAAATGCGCTGGTAACTTACCCTACATTTCGGACAAGCGCGTCCCTAAGCTTTTCTCCCCCCTCCCCCTTCGCCCCCCATTCGTACACCGAGGCCGCCAAAACCCGTGAAACCCCACACTCCTCCGTCGGCCTCCCGACCGCCGCCCAGCCGGAGACTCTTCCCCGACTACGTCGTCCACCGCAACAGCTCACCGTCCCTCATCCACCGCACCTGATGAGGATCCGTTGTCGATCTCGTCGCCCCGCCGGATCAGCCGCCTCGTCCTCCACCTCCAAGGAGTTGCCCCGATGTTTGCCTCGTCTATCGCGCCACCTCAATCCCCACAGCGCCGTCTTGACCTGCCCCACCGGAACGGCAACACCCTCACCAATTCCTTCGATGAAGCCGAGGCCAACTCGGTGCCACCAAGGAGGTTCTGCACTCACCGCTGCATTTTATCTTTTATTCGATCTCACGGGGCTGCCGGTGCTCGATACCGAGCAGACATGGCGTCTCCATCGACGGCGCTGTCGCTGGCCACATCATCCACGACGTCTCTCCCCCATGTCGTTGCTTCCTCGGCGGCGACTTCCACAACGGCACTAGCTGCAGCTGCTCTGGCTCTCACTCGCGTTGCGGCTCTGTTCTTGCTGTCGGTCGCGCTGCTGCACTGTTCCTGCGTTCATTCATGCTGCTGCTCTGCTCTTGCTCTTGCTTGCGCTGCTGCTGCTGCTGCACGACCTCCGGCAGCTACAGGAGTTGATGTTTTAGCACTCGCTCGTGGTGCTACTGCACGACTTGCTCTCTGCTAGTGCGTTCCCTGCTCGAGCGTCTGCTGATTTAGATCACTACTTCTCTGCTACTAGTGCTCGAACGCCCTAAACATCTATTGTAGTGCTCTGTTACAAGTTCAATCAGTTTCGACAGTAAAATTCAGTTTCGACTGTGAAGTTCATTTTCTTGATTAAATTGAGTGAACAATACTTACAGCATCTGTCGGAGCGGTCGTGGCGCGGCTGATGCGTTTTACATCTAGCACTTTTTGGTGATGTATTTTACATCATCTATTGTAGATGATATTAGGGTCCCACTTCAGATTAAAGTTGTCTGTCTTGTCATGCTTCAGCCTCGTCGCCGTACACCTTAGCGGAGCTGCTCCAACGACGGAACCGTCCATCACAGTGGAGCAGTACCCTCGGCGCCGTTTCCAGAGGCCTCGGATCTTCTTCCCCGCCTCCAATAGTCACACCAGCATCATCACCATCCTCCACGTCCAACCCAATGATCTTTGAGGTCCACAAGGCTATGCCAAAGAGGTTGTACACTTGTCACATCACTTTGTTTCTCCATTCCTCTGTTCTTCCAATTCATGTGAGCCAAACACCGGGTTGGCCGAAATCCTATGTTTCCAAATGCTCTGTTTTGCACGTGCATTCCTATCCTAATCCTGTGTTTTTCCTGTCCTGCGTTTATAGAATCCTCCAATTCTAAGGAGCCCTTACTGATTTACTTCATTTTCAGATTGGCGTCAAAGAAAACTACGTGTGTTATGTCTTGCTCTGCCGTGCCGTCATCCACCCCACGAGGTGCACCATCGACGAAGCGTTCGCTGCAGCGAAGATCCCCTGCGGACTTTCTTTCGCCGCCTTAGATCATCTTCCCGTTCTTGCAGCCACGCCTAACTGCATTACCATCATCGTTGGCGAGATGAACACGAGGACTAGACAGTTCCGGAAGAGAGGTCATGATCTTCGTGTTTGCTTACGTTATACATCGGTTATTATTACCTGCTACTTTATCGTTCAATCTTGAGTTTTGATTTGCCCATGGGTCTCATATCGAGCCAGCAAAGAATAGTATTTGTCTACTATCTGGTTCATCTGGGGTCTTCTATGTGGTTCATGTTGGGTGGGCAACAAACAATAGATGATCCATTGTCTATCTTTTTAAACTGAAGCTATAATCTACCTGCTATCATTAGTTTTGGATCCATCCACTCGTTTGCTACCATCGGTCTTGATTTTTGCATGCACCCCTTAGGCCTTACAAAATCTAACTATTTTTTTATTATGCATGTCAGATATTGTACACAATCATACTGAACATGTAGAGAAAAAGAGAAGATCGTTGCGTGCAAATATAATGTCATGCGGACGCTGCTCCATGGTGGGCGAAGTGCCCCCCCCCTCTCCTGCATTTCCAGATTATATTCCAGAGGAAAATAACTTGTTTAGATGGAGATTCAGAAGGAGCCGACCATGCCTGTTTACCACCTGAGGTGTTTGCTCTAACCTGGCATGCTGATGTTGGTCATATCATGCATATGGCGCCTTTCATTGCTTACATTATACATCTTATATGTCATCAGCTTAGTTTAGATTTTCTTTGTGTGAATGCCAACTGTTTGGTTTCTATATCATACTCCCACCATTCCTAAATATTTGTCTTTTTAGAGATTTCAACAAGTGACTACATACGGAACAAAATGAGTGAATCTACACTCTAAAATATGTCTATATACATCCGTATGTGGTAGTCCATTTGAAATCTCTAAAAAGACAAATATTAAAACGGAAAAATATATGGGAATTATGCAATGCCATCTTCTTTAGCCAGGCATCATATACGTGAATCATGCAATGCCATCCTGTTTAGCCAGTCATCGTATATGTGAATTGTATCGTGCCATAATTTTTTCCATAATGTAATCCATTTGTCAACAATGTTTATACATTCATCTACTCTTCCTGTGCATCAGCCATTTGAGTCGGTCATGGGCAAATCTGGAGTGAAAACAAGGTCTTACGGCGTCGGTGCTACACGTCGATGCAGATTTCTCGCTGATTCTGAATAGCTCCTCGGAGGAGGATTCGAGAGAGATGACGGTCGTATCCCCCACAGGTGCATGCTCTAACTTGGCTGGGTTATATTGCTCATATCATGCATATGGTGTCTTGCATTGCCATGCCATCTGCTTAGATTGGACATGCTTTGTGTGAATGCCTCGTGTTTTCTTTCTATATCAGATATGTGAATTATGCAATGCCATGTTTTTCAGCCAGTTATCATATATGTGAATTATGCACCGCCATGGAGCCAGGCATCATATATGTGAATTATCTCAGGCCATCTTTATTTTCATTACGTATTCCATTTGTCGACAATCCGCGTATATTGAACTACTCTTCATGTGTATCAGCCATTTGAGCCGGTTATGGAAAAATTTGGAGTGAAAACAAGGTCTTCAAAGGTGCAATGGTACTGTTGAAGCATATATCTCGATGGTTCTGAGGAGCTCCTCGGAGGAGGATTCGAGACAAATGACCAGTCCTATATCCCACGAGGTGTATGCTCTAAGTTGCAATGTTTATATTTCTCATATGATGCATATGGTGTCTTGCATTGCTTAGTTTAGACATCATATGCACAATATTGAATTCTATCTCGCTTAGTTTAGAGATCATACATGCGAGTGCATTTGCTTAGTATATGAATCAATTATGTCAATTATATCATGCCATCCTGTATACTTAGACAACATGTATGTGAATTATTTCATCCCAACCTATTTTAGAAAGACATCATATAGTTTTGTCATGTCATCTGTTTAGGTACTCATCATATGTTGAATTATGCCATTATATCTGTTAAGTTATCCATCATATAACTAAAAGCTGTGTCATGCTATCCTGTTTAGTTAGGCATCATATATGTGAAATTGTGCCATCTTTGTCTGTTTGGTTAGACAACATATATGTGAATTACCACATCTGTCTATCATACAATGTGCATACGTTCAATTTCTTTTCTTGTTTATCAGCCATTTGAATTGGAGGGGTGATGGCGGTATCTAAGGGAACAAAACCCGTTCTTCACAAAAGACAGTGCTACCCGTCGATGCAGATAGAACCATGGTTGTATTGACCCACAAACTAGCCCCACCACACATAATCGAGACTCTTCCAGATTGCACACTTACACCGTTGGGCAGAGAACCAACTACAACCCATCTAACCGCAACCCCAGCGGATAGTAACCCACTTATAGTTGACAAAGCACCATGTCCAGCACAGAGTACCCCCACACGAGCAGTTTGTAAAGCTACTGTAGTGCCCAAAAGCACGAAGACCACCACAGCTAACCCAAACTCCACGTTTAAAGCAGAAGACCAACTGTTCTCAGGTTAGATTCCGTAGCTATGGTCCATACTCCTTTGTTGTTGCATCACTGTATTTACTCATACCAACTACTTACGAATTTGAAGGATCCAATTGAAACTCCAATGGCGCAACAGGTATGTTTTAAACCTATTTCTTTAAGCGGATTGCTGTTCTAACTTCTTGCTCTATGTTGATTTCAGTTTAAGTTGTATAAACAGTTATGTTCTCATGTGATGCACATTACAAGTGCTGCCAATGCTTTGTGTAGTTTCTCACACTTATATTACATCTATCTTCTTTGTGTCTTAAAAATATATGAGTTGAACTGTGTCTCTATCTTGATTAGGGAACATAAACTAGAATGATATGGACAATACAGTGACCATAGTACATAGATATATATACATTTCATGCTGTTATCCTGTCCACCTTACTATTGAACCGGTTTACCAAAATGAGTTTGGTATACTACAAGCTAAACATGTGATGTGTCTGCTTGTTTCTCTTGTAGTATGCAAACAGAATATTGGAGAAGAGCACCCCACTATGCAATGGTAGAGAAAGTAATGCAGATAAGGTTCAAGATAGTGAGACAACCCTGTTGGTCTCCAAGAAAGGTGATAAAAACGATCTTGTAGACAGTGACAAAACCCCACAGTACAACGTTGATGTAGTGTTCGAGTTACTGGCGATCACCGGCACAAGCTCTTGAACTTCTTTGCTGAATCACTTCGACTTCTTGATCTCATCTACAAGCTGAAAGGCATCGATCGGTGTACTTTCTGACAAGCCGAAGGGTGAGGAAGTCCTGCGCAGAATTCAGAATCGTACTTTCTTGTGCAACAAAGAAGCTATTTGGAGGACTTAAGCGTAAACAAGAGAAAGTTAATAAGCTTGCTAAGCATCTTGCCGACATTATGGGTACCTGTGATATTGTTTCTTGAACTCTTGAAGTGGTTTCAGTTACGGACTTGTTTCTTTTAACGTTTATATGTCTTTGTGTTCCCTATATTTGCACTGGTGGTGAACTTTGATGCCTAGTGGATGTAATATGTGTTATAGCCGTGATAGCCTAGCATAAGTTGCTTGCTTATTTATTTATGTGTTGTCTTGTTTATTTGTTTGCTTGTAGTCAGTGTAGTTCTTTTTTCTGAGGTTTGCTAGTGGCTGCAATAACCTATTTTTTAAAACTAGGCCACAATAACCATGGGCTAATATTTACTGTAGTGACAGTGGGCCTCCTACGGCCCGTAGAAACAGTGGGCCTTCTATGGGCCGTAGAAGCGATGGGCCTTCTACGGTCAGTAGAAACAATGGGCCTTCTACGGGCCGTATCATCAATGGGCCTTATACGGGCCGTATGATCGATTGGCCAAACATGGGCCAATAACAGGCCGCATTATGGCCTTAAACGGGCTAGAGTTGGAATCGTCCGTTCATGGGCCGACCATAATGGGCCATCGTTAATAGGCTATATTTGATGACGCTATGAAAACGGCCCAATGTATTAACGGACCACAAACGGGCCGACTGTAACCACGGGATGAATTTGGCCCACAAGTAGAAAATAGCGATGAACGGGCCGTAAGTAAAAAGCGAACTCGAAATGAGCCCAAGAATAAATGGGCTCGAGACGGCGAAAGATAACATGGGCTGGAAATGGCCCAAGCCCGAATAACGGGCCCTTAATGGGTATAAAGTGATACCTTTATTCATTATGGGCCGGTTCACCATGGGCCGTTAATGGGTCTAAAGTGATACACTTTGTTCATTGCGGGCGGTTTCACCACAGGCCGTTAATAGGCCAAGAGTTACATAGGGCCTCATATGGGCGAAAGGCGTCATGGGCCATACATGGGCCGGCGAAAACGGTGCGGAATCATATTGGATGGCCGGATGACGCCATCGGGCCTAATTCGGATAGGGCGTAACGGGCCTTGGGTTAGCGGGCTATAAATGGGCTATATGCGAACATGCCGTTAACAGGCTTTCCATGGGCCGGCCCGTCACCTTTTGACCAAGTCAAACGGGACGGCCTCTTCACAGGAATGGGCCTCTGTTGGGCCGTGCCACGTGTCGACGTATCATAGGCGCCTTCTGTCCAATGAGTAGATGACATCTGTCCCAACAATGAGCCGACACGTGTTTCCTCCAGCCAATGATGATTTTACACGTGGAAAATCCCCATTTGTCGGGTACATTAACGGGTTATCGGATCCAAAATCCGACCCGATAGCTTAACGGTGTTCCGTTACGGTGGATGCCACGTGTCGGTCACCCTTGACGAAAAGCACTTACGGACGCGCGATTTATCGTCATGGAAGTTGACACTTCCGTGATGATAATTTTGGTAATGTCATGGAACACTTCTACGACAACACAAGTATGACTATTTTGATTCTGTCATAAATTTGTCATGGATGTACATGCATGACAAAAAACGCGACCTACTGGGACAAACACGTATCATCACGGAAGTGTATTTTTTTGTAGTGTATGCAGCTCGGCCCACTGGGACATCTGTTCATTCAGCAACAGAGGGCGCTTTGACGCGCCGAATTGCGACCAGAAAAGTTTCTCCGTTGCATACCCCTCTTGCGCCTGATAAAACTGCGCCGCATCAGAAGAACTCTTCAGCAAGTCTAAAAAATTGTCCGGAGAACTCCATACTTGGTTAAGATGAGCATAGTTCGGATCGCCGAACTTAGCCTGTAGCAAAAAGGGCTTGCCAGCCACAATCTCCCCAGCTTGCCGGATCTCCTCACCGGCTGCTCCGGGTTCATACCGCGCTTCTCTCGCTTGTCGTAAGGCCTTGTCAAGATCAGCCGTTTTGGCTTCATTTTCCTTCTCAAGAAGTTTATAGCGGCCAGCCGCATTCTCTAACTCGCGCGCCATGGTGGACATGGCCTCCTTGTCCTGGCGCCGTGCGGATTTTCGGCCTTCAAGTCAGCTGATGCCTTTTCGGCAGCCGCATTACTAAACCGGGCCAGCTCCTTGGCCCGGGCTAGCTCCGCCCGATGGGTTTCCACGGCGACAGCACCATCTGCATTGATGCAAATTTTATGTCAAACTCTCTTCAACGTCAGGCTTACATTATACACACATTAGTGTAAGGAATGCTCGAAATATATACCTTGCGAGTCATCAAGACGCCTATTGATCAAAGCAATATCATCCTCCGCAATATCCAACTTTCGCTGCAGTTCGATTACCTCTGAATTTCGGGCAGAAGCAGGAGGGGAGACAGCCTGCATTCCAAATTAAACCAAGGTTAGTACCCAAAAATATCTTTTTGATCCTCTGATCACTTCCTTTGGAAGGCGATCCGAGTCTTAGGGGCTACTGCATACACAACAGGTGCATTCTGTCAATATTATTCAATTGGCAACATTACATCACAAACCTCAAAACCTCTTAGAAGGCTCGTAAAAGCCTCGTTCAACACGCTCTTCGCGGATACAACTTTTTCTACCACTGTAACCATTAAGGCACGGTGCTCCTCTGAAACAGACGCTCGTTGCAGCATGTCCGTCAGCATCTCCGGCACTCCTGGGTCTTCGGAGACCGCTGCCGGAGCACGACATTCCTTTGAAGGAATCTGCTTACCCGCCTCCAGCATTTTCTCCGGTTGTAAATCGGACAGTTCGGGGTCGTCATACTTGATCCCCGAACCCTGAGCGACAGAGACACCACCTTCGGGTAGCTCCTTCCTCGTTTCCTGCGCTACTTGCCTGTTGGGAGAAGGCCTCCGGGACGACACCTCGAGATCATCTGCCCTGTTAGGCGAGGAGGCCGGAGAAGGCGTGTCACTCTCCATCATCTCCGGAAGAAGGTCTCCCGAGGAGGAGGACGATTGAGAAACACCAGGCGTTAACCTGCGAGGATGCACATATGTCGGAGTGTTGTTTCAGTAATAAGAAAGGAATGAGGTATGGTTAAAGTACCCCACTTCACTTACGGCCTGGCCAAAGGTTCGTCCTCATCATCAAGCTCTACATCAACATCGCTTGCCCGGTTCAAGCCGACCGACGATGGCATTTTCCTTTCTTGGAAGGTTTCCCCTCCTGGCCTCCAGAAGCAGCTCACCTTTTGCCGTGGCAGGCATCTCCTCTGGGCTCCCCGCTCTCGCCCCCCTCTGTAGACACCAGGTATGGTGTCGGGATTAACCTCCGCATTAGTAGGGCGGACGCAGGGTCTTCGGGAAGGGGCGCCGGACACCAGATTAACACCGCTTTCTTTATCCACTCCTGTATAAAAGGCAGTTTGTTTAGTGTCTTGTCAAAAGATGCTTGGATAAAAGGTGTTCGGGGATTGAATACTCACCGGAGTGTCTGGATGATTGCAGTCGAGGCCGACGTCTTCGGTGGTGTCCGGCCATTGCTCTCGCTCCCTGAAATATAACTTCCACATTCCTTCGTGTGTAGTACTGAAGAAGTGCTGAAGAGTCTGCCGCCCTTCTGGATTGAACTCCCACATACGGAGAGGCCGCCGTTGACATGGCAGGATCCGACGGACCAGCATTACCTAAACGACGTTCACAAGATCGATGCCTTTCTCGGTAAGGCTTAGGATGCGAGCTTGCAGAGTCTGCACCTCATTAGCGGATCCCCAGTCCAACCCCTTGTTGATCCATGAAGCAAGCTAAGTCGGAGGGCCGGGTCGGAAAGCAGGCGTAGCCGCCCACTTGGAGCCCCGCGGCTCGTTGACATAAAACCACCCCTGTTGCCATAGGTCGGAAGACTCGGCGAAAGATCCTTCAAACCAAACCGCGCTGGCAAGCTTGCTTATTATAACGCTGCTGCACTCTTCCTGCTCCTCCTCCGTCACCCGCGACCTCACATCAAAGGTCTTGAGCCAAAAACAAAAGTGCGGAGGAGTCCGGAGGAAGGCCTCGCACGTGACGATAAATGTCGAGATGAGGAGAACGGAGTCCGGGGCCAGATCATGAAAATCTAGCCCATAGTAAAACATGAGCCCCCGGATGAAGGGGTTAAGCGTGAACCCTAACCCATGGAGAAAGTGGGACACAAATACTACCCTCTCGCCGGATTTGGGGGTGGGAATAACCTGCCCCTCGGCAGGGAGCCGATGAAGGATTTCTGGGGTCAGATACCTCGCCACATGGAGCTTCGCAATATCCTCCTCTGTGATAAAAGAGGCCACCCACCGGCCTGAACGGCTTGGCCCGGACATGATTGGGACTGGTGGTGATTGAAACTCGAGGGATAGAAATCGAGGTGGCTGGGGCTGAGGAAGAAGCAAGCGCGGAAGAGAAAGACAAGTTTGAGTCCCTATATAAAGGCCCAGAATATCGAGCGTCCCCTCCTGGGTCTCGAAACTTACCTATCCTCAAAAGACTTATACCCTGGGGACGGTTGGGTTACCCACACCTGCATTAATGAAAATCCCATGAATAAGGGGACACGATCTCTGCTTTGACAAGATGTGCCAATAAAACCGCTCCCCGAGACGTGGGGCGACGGGCTATCCAACGGTTGGAAATAATAACCGGGCAGACGTGAAACAATGTCATAAACAATTGTCAGCAGATTGGACTCGTGGAGTATTGTATTTTCTGTAAATTACATACACAGGTCCGGATATATTTACTACATCCGAAGACTATCTTGGAGTTCGGGAGAAGGGGAACCCGCCTTGCAATGCCGAAGACAATCTCCGCGCCAGACTCCTTGTCATTGAAGCCAGGTTTAGGGGCTACTGAGGGAGTCCTAGACTAAGGGGTCAGGCGTCTGGCCTGTTATCCATGGTCCGGACTGATAGGCTGTGAAGACACGAAGACCGAAGACTATACCCGTGTCCGGATTGGACTCTAGTTGGCGTGGAAGGCAAGCTAGGCGACCGACTATGAAGATTCCCTCTTATGTAACCGACCTCATGTAACCCTAGATCTCTCCGGTGTCTATATAAACCGGAGAGCATAGTCTGGATAGGACAAATTCATTACCATATACTCATAGGCTAGACTTATAGGGTTTAGCCATTACGATCTCGTGGTAGATCAACTCTTTTAATACTCATATTCATCAAGATCAATCAAGCAGGAAGTAGGGTATTACCTCCATAGAGAGGGCCCGAACCTGGGTAAACATTGTGTCCCCCGTCTCCTGTTACCATCGATCCTAGACGCACAGTTCGGGACCCCCTACCCGAGATCCGCCGGTTTTGACACCGACACCCCTCCCCCAGATCCACAGTAGAACCCTCTTTGGTGCCGCCGTGCTCACCCCTGTTGTGTGACCGCTCTTCGGCATCAAACCTACCTCCACTGCCGTTCCAAACACGCGGCGGCCCGCGCCTCGCCGTCTTCGTTTGCTCGCCAGCCACCTTCAAGCATATCGATGCAGTAACCCTCGCCTCTCCTTTGGTCCGGCCGGGTTTGCATTAAGAAGACTGTTAGTTACTGCTCTCCATCGCGGTGAGGCATATTTCCTCGGAATCCCTCTTCCAATTTCGTTCCGTAAGTTCCCAAATTGGCTATAAAATAACGGAGAGCATATATATGTTCATTATCTACCTTCCTTACTACATATAAGTTGTATTTGTTCCAATAAGTTACTGCCTATTTACAGATCGTGGGCGCCCGAGTCACACAAACTTAACAAATTAGCTGTACAATTTCTAAACTGGCATGTTTATAAAGCTTCATACCAAGTTGTTAGTTTTATGCTTATTCTCCTTTCCTGAGTTTCGCATGTGTTCTCTGTAGATGCCGAGTAGCAGCGACAACACTCATTCAGGCCATGTATCTTCATCTGATTCGGACAACCCTAGGTCTTCAGGAGATTATGAGGGATCAAGTAGTATTGAACGAGATATAGCTGCAGCAACTACCCTTCCGGTCAGGACACGGAGGAATGCTCCAAGGAAGCGCACACACCAGCCTAAAGTTGTATATGAAGTAACCGAGATTGATTTAAAGTCCTGGGCTCCAACTAAACCAGATAAAGCACGCATGAGGTTCAAGAATGTGTGTGGATTTGTTGGCAGGGCAAGGCTCAACATTAATTTGCTGGGGTTTCGGAAGGCTGACACGGAAACACGGCGAAGGATAGTCCAGGAGATCATGGATCACTTCAACGTTCTAGAGCAGTGGAGAATGCAGGTGGAACACGCCAGCACCGATTTAAGGCTAGGGATGCTTGGAGAAACTGGAAGCACGTGTTGTACAAGAAGTACTTGAGTGAAGGCAAGGACCCAATCCCCGCATACCCCCAAATTACAAAGGAAGACTGGGCATAATTCAAAAGTGTCAGGGCAACTAAAGAGTTTGCTGAGAAGAGTTTCAAGCAATCGGAACTTCAGAAGAAGAACATACACCCCCATCGTATGGGTGTGGCAAGATACTACGGCATGAAACTGATATGGGAATAGGAGGACAAAGAAGCAACAGCGGCGGGTGGGAATCCGGCCTTTAGTGAAATCAGGAGCGAATGCGCCAGAGACTACTTGCGGGCACGTGCAAAGAGGCGTGTTGACAGAACTTATTACTTTGAAAACACACGTGACGCCAAACTGTATGAAGTGATGTTAGAGGCTTCCAAGATCCCTGGAAGGTTCTACAGGAACTCAGGGCCATGTGACATTCTGTCCATTGCTCTGGACACAAAAGATCCCTCTGGCCGTGCAAGGGGTACAGGTGTTAATGTCCTGCACAAGAGGGCTTTCACACTCAGCAAAGAAGGAGGCTTAACATGAAAAAAGGGAGGAGTGAAATGAAGCGAATGCATTATATGAAAGGTTGAAGAAGGAGATTTATCCGGCTGTTCGAAAGGATGTTGAGGAGTCAATGATGATGCAGAAGACTCTAACACTGACAAATAACCAGCGGATGGGAGGGGAGGCGGGTATGGAGGATGCTGCTTATTGCGCGACAACACTGCACAAGAGTAGCTATGCATCAACTGACCCCAGCGACACTGAGACTGCAGCTGCTCGTGATGATGCTATATCTGATCTATCTGGAATGAAAGACAGACTGAAGGGCGTGCTTACACATGAAGGTACATTAAAATGTGCGACAGCCTGGGTTTGCTACCCTTCTTGGAAGATGGCCTCTTCTTGGACAATGTACCATTGAAGCTGGGCTGTGTGAAGTGCTACGTGACTGAAGTAAAGCCTGGGTTCAATGAATTTTCCCTGAAGAATTTCCTAGGAGACTTCGATGAGCAAAGGACCTTGGGAGAAACACTGATACATCACATCCAGTGGGCATGAAAGGAAATAGAGTTCATCGGTGAGATTCCTGAAGCCCCGCCAAGTGCAACCATTGTCGCCCCTCAACCGGTGACGCTCTCCTTGCCATAGCAGCTCTCGCGGGCTGATGCATCAACCTGTGATCAGCCGGCCCGACTTTGTGGCATACATGCCATGTCATCCTCTGTCCCAAAGCAGCCAGTGGCAAGTCCTACAACTGCTGATGAAGCACCACCGGTTCAGATGCCGGCCCGCTGAAGCAGCGGGGGGAGACCCAGATGCAGCACATGCTCAGCAGACCAACTGTGGAGCAGGCGCTAAGCGATCGATGCTTCGAACCGCACGCTAAGCAATCTGTAGGTCCACCACCGACTGCTCATCAGTCTGTCGGTCCGCAGGCACGTGATCAGCATACCAATGCGTCAGAACTTCCTGCTCAGCAAACCAACGCGTTGGCACGACCTCCTCAGCACACTGACAAGTTGGCACCACCTGCGCAGAAACCCAACATAGCTTCAACACATGGTCAGCAGTCCAATGCCTCTGCTCCTATAGCCCAGTAGTCTGTTACAGCAGCACCGCCAGCTCAACGGTCCGGCATAGAGAAACCGTCTACTAAGCAGTCCGTCCAAGCTTCACCGTCTGCTTGGCAGTCTAGCTTGCAGCAAACCAGACATTCTACCAGAAATGCTTCAAGTACCAAGAAGGAAGTGGCCAAAAAGGCTAAACCCACGACCATGACAAAGCGCAGCCAGAGAGTGAAGAGGAAAGAGAATGATTGCCTCTTACTTAAAGCACTCATCGCCCAGAACCAAATTAACAGCAGCTTGTACGAATCGGGGAGTAATATTATTTCTGACACCATGGATGATGAAGAAGTAGAATTGTTGCTTGCTAAAAGTAAAGCAGACGTACTTGAAGCACGCAATTACGTCCATGGCCAACCATTTCTTGTTGGCGAATACTTTGATGAGTGCAGCTCCAGTTGCCGCGAGTTACATGAATATTGCATGGATCAAATGTCAGCAGGTCATCATGCTTTGCTAGTCCACTACAATAGAGATCATTTCCGACACGATGCTGGTTCCATCAATGTGAGTTTTGAGGACTTACATCTCTTCTTCAGCTTCAACGTGCTCGATGCCACTCTTGTTAGATGCCTGATTTTGTAAGTACTTAACAAACTCTGATCAACTTCTCCATACAAGGCTGTAAATGATAAACAACTAACTGCATTTTATTCCTCTCCGGGGATTGAACGCGTAAAGAAGAAAAAGGGAGAGTGTATATTTCGTAGATCCTGCATTAGCAAATGGCACAACATTATATGGTAGGGACCGACGGGACTGGGCTGTTAACACGGTCGTCCGTATCTTCGAAAACACGTCCCATCAAGAATCATTTCGTAAGTTCAAGGCCTTTTTAATATATAGCAATCCCTGGATATTGGTATTCATTGTTCCAAACAAGAACACAGTTTACTACATCGATTCTCTCAGAGAGTCAACAAATGCTCAAGATCTGACGAATGTTCAGCAATTCTTGGATAGGTATTGAATTCTATGATGTTGACATTAATTTGCATTCATATCTGGTTCAATAATTGATGTTGTCAAAATTCATCATCGTTTGCAGTGTGCTCGCATTGTGGAAAACTAAACCAGGGAACATGTTCAAGACGGAACAACCTCTGTAGCACGAGATCGTTTCTCCGGTAACACACCGAAATCCGTTATTTTTGGAAAATTTATCCAACAGTCTGCAAATACCTTTCCTTACGTTAGTCAAATGTTCACGCTTCTAAATAAACCTCTTTTTATTTTGCTCAAAGAAAAAAAATACATCTAACACCGGTTAGGTTGTTCCTAACAGGACAAATACATGACTAATTTTGTACAAAAAAATTCAGTGTCCTCAGCAAGAAGCAGGGACCAACCTTTGTGGATACTATGTTTGCAGACACATGATCTCCATCTGCAAATCTGCTGATAGTTGTGACGATTCTTGCGAATTAGTACCCGTAAGTCTATCTTAATTAATATCTTCTACTCCACTCATATGGCACATTTTGATCTTAAAAATACTGCAACTCGTCTTAAAATCGAGGACCCCTGAACCGCTCCTGGCTGGTGAATTGCTGATGGTTTGGAGATTTATCAGTGACTTCTTCCTGGATCACTACATCAATCCCACTGGCGATAATGAAGATTTCAGCATGCGTTCTCCTGAAACATTGAGTAAGAGTTAGCCGCTAAACATATAAAGCATGGATCCATTGTTTTCCATCTGATGAGGTCTTCGTATTTTGTACACTATGATTAATTATGTTATGCATATTTGTGTGGACAAATCATTGGAATTTAGCTACCATATGTTCAATTGCAATTGTTGCGAAATCTGATGAATGTTCTTCCTGTGGACACTCATTGAATATTGTGGAGAATTTGTTTTTTGCGTGCCGATTCAAAATGGGATATTTTTGTTTATTTGTTCAATATAATATTGTGGTGAATTTGCTTTTTGCGTGCCGATTAAAAATGGGATATTTTGTTTTTAACCTGGCAATTGCTCCGCACACGGTTCAACTAAATAACTGTGTGCGATCCACATTGAAAAGCATACGTCAATCATAGCGGAACCTCGGTGATACACAGCAGATCGCAAACGATTTGCAGCGCTACTACGTGTGCGTAGGGTCTTCAGAACCGTTTGTGATATCACATTATCGCACAGAGAACTAGGAGTAAACCGTGCCCAATGCAAAATACAATCCCAGTCGTAATTTTTCAGGAAACATGTGGGATCCCAAACGAAAAGCACATGTCACTCTTGCGGCAACCGTCGGTGATACCCAACAAATCACAAACGTTCTGTAGCACTTGTATGTGTGCGAAGGGGCTCCTGATACGTTTGTGATAGAACATTATCGCAGACGGTAATTGTTGGCAAACGTGTGCGATGGAGTCTAGCATGGCAGATGGGTTACACAGAAAACTCGTTTGCGATGGGGCACAAATCACACACAGTTCATATGTTGGCCCATCTGCCTTACATACTGTTTCCCAATGGGTTCGTTACAACAGACTGTATGGTTTCACTGCGTCATTAGATACGCTTAATCACCGATACCACACGTGCGAAAGAATTTGGTGTGTGCTGCATCGCACACGATTACATTTTGGAAGGCCTCTAGATCACTGCTCCATATCCCCGACGGTTTCTGGGTCGTGTGGGAAGGACACCTATCGCACACACTCACCTGGCGACGGTCCCAAATGCCGTTGCGGAAAGGGTTTAAAAACCGTTTATATAGCACTGACGCGTGCGAGTGAATTCCCCGATATTTTCCTCGCCCTCGTTTCTACCATGTTTTTTTCCGTCATGGACGGCCCAAAGAATGTCATGCAGCTGCGTCTCCGACCCGCCCAGGACGAAAAGCCCATTTTCTGTCATGATTTTTTGTCATACAAGTAGGATCCCACCACATCTATGATGATACCGGGTTTTGTCACAGTTATCGTCATAGAAGTGTCATAGAATGACAGTAAAAAAAATGTTCGGCCCAAAATGTCATATACGTGTTTTTTTGTAGTGGAAGCAATTGAAATACGATTCTGATATGATTGCTCGCTTGAGTGACTTGTTATTTAGAATCTCAAATGATGTTAGAGGTGTAGGAAACCATGCCTCTATGGTTCAAACTCAACTAGAACAAGTTGCTAAATCTCAAAGAGAGTTGTTAGATGAAATGAATAATAGTATCAATGATCATGCTGTCAGAGTAATCACTAGAGGAGGTAGAATGACTCAGGAACCACTTTATCCCGAGGGACACCCAAAAAGAATTGAACAAGACTCTCAAAGAGTTAACACTGATGTACCTAGTCCCTCCAAAAAGAAAAAGAAGAAGAATGATAGGACTTTGCATGCCTGTACTGAACCTGAAGTAGAAAAACCTCCTGATAATAATAATGAAGTCTCTATTTCTGATGCTGAAACTCAATCTGGTAATGAACGCTCACCTTCTAATAATGAAAAAGACAATGATGAGGTCATGAAGATACTCAACCAAATAATAAAGAACCAAACAATGATGTTGAAATAGAACCAACAGTTGATCTTGATAACCCACAACCCAAGAAAAAAAGATATGATAAAAGAGACTTTGTTGCTACAAAACATGGTAAGGAAAGAGAACCGTGGGTTCAAAAACCTATGCCTTTCCACCTAAGTTAGCCAAAAAGAAAGATGATGATGAATTTGAACGCTTTGCTGAAATGTTGAGGCCATTCTTTTTGCGTACTCGCTTGACTGATATCTTGAAAATGCCTCCTTATGCAAAGTACATGAAATACATCATCACCAGTAAGAGAAAAATAACGGAAGCTGAAATCTCCACCATACTTGCTAATTATACTTTTAAGGGTGGAGTACCTAAAAAACTTGGAGATCCGGGAATACCAACTATACCTTGCTCCAACAAAAGAAATTATGTGAAAACTGCTTTATGTGATTTAGGAGCTGGTGTTAGTCTTATGCCTTTCTCTTTATATAAAAGACTTGATTTGAATAAACTCACACCTACTGAAATATCTTTGCAAATGGCTCATCAATCAACTGCCATACCTATCGGTATTTGTGAGGATGTGCCCGTTGTTGTTGATAATGTTACTATCTTAACTGACTTTCTTATACTTGAGATGCCCGAGGACGACAACATGTCGATTATCCTTGGTAGACTCTTCTTGAATACTGTAGGGGCTATTATTGATTGCAATAAAAGCAAGATCACTTTTCATATCAATGGTAATGAACATACGGTGCACTTTCCGAAGAAAGAATCCAAGTGAATGGTATTAATGTTATTGAAAAATCTCCGACAATCACTATTGGAAGTTTTCAACTACCTCTACCTACGGCCAAAAATAAATATGAAATGCTTATTTTTGGGGACATTCATATCCCCATTGAGGTAACTTAGTGTTTTATGAAAGTTCTTTGGTTTCATGCTAATCGGAACTGGTTGTTAATAAGTCTTGATCAACCTTATTAATGAATCATTTTTAGAGGTATGAAGCTGATGAATTTAGTGAGCACTATCCTCTGTCCCTACCTTTTGTTTTCTGTTTTTATCAGTTAAATAAAATAAAATGCCATGCTTTTTCTATTTTCTGAGTTTTCCATACAATAAAAAATGACCCAAAATTAAAAGCTCTTAGAATGCTCTGAAAATTTAATACGTTTTCTTTTCTGAATATATAAGAATTTTCAGTGCAAATAACATCAGAGGGATGTGCTCCAGGTGGGCACAAACCACCTAGGCGTGCTAGCACCCCCAGGTGCGCCCAGGTGGGTTGTGGTCCCCACGTGGGCCCCCTCACTTATCTCTTCGTCCCACATTATCACCTACCTCAAGAAAAAAATCACCATTTCTCTCTCTCTCTCTCTCTCTCTCTCTCTCTTGTGTTCTTTCTCTCAAACCCACGGATTTCGTTCTCTTTGCTTGAAGCTCCATTTTCGAAACTGTTTCAGGGGATTGTTGCTTGGTATGTGATTCCTCCATTTGTCCAATTAGTTTTTGCTTTAGTGGTCTATATTTAGAATAATTAGTGACTCTTGGTGCTATTTTAGATGAGCTTGCATGTTGAATTCTTAGAGTTCTAAGTAGTTTGAATGCTTGATATGGCCTCTATGCATCCCTATGCGTAGTTTCTATCAATCTTGTGAAGTTTTGTTTACAACAATTTGTGACCCAAAAAATTTCAAAAAATTGCACGCGAATATGATGAACCTCTTTGGAAGGAGTTCTTCGAGGAGGAGGTCCACGGAGGCATCTTCTAGTAGCAGCTCCGTTCGGTGGTCCTATGTTGAACCAAGTGAAAATTTGAGAAATATGTTCACAACGCCGAGCTCGGTCCCTACATTGCAGCTGCTCTCTATGATGGTTACAGCAAGGGAAGATATTATGTTCTTGAGAGCGAGACCGAGCGCATAACGCAGCGGTTGTGGCTGCACGGCGAGCTGAGGTATCTGCACCCCGAGCCTCTGTGAGCTACCACTCTGGTCATTATGCAAGCTGCTGATGGAGATTACCAAGTTAGGACAAAAGCCTAACCTTGGGGGAGTACATATTTCCACTGACATTACTTTCATGTTCACACATTTCATTCCAGTTCTCGATGTCCACACTTTTTCATTGTATTATCCATGCTAGATTTATTTTCTCACCTTCTTGTGTGTTTGAAAAACTTTGAGAAAATACAAAAATATTTCCTTATTCTTTTTTATTTTTCTTTCTAGTGTAGTTAGTTGTAGTATTTAAAAAGAAACCCCAAAAAGATTTCCTTGTTCTTCTTTTGCTTGTTGGGAGCTCTCCCGTGTAAATAGTTTTCCTCGTTTTTGTCTTTCTATCTTTAATTTGTTTCCTTCTAGATAAAAAACAAAAACTCCAAAAATATTACAGTGTGTTTCTCTGAATTTCTTTTTCCTTTTTGAGTCGTTCCGAGGAGAAGACCACGATGAAAATGATGAGTGTCTCTCATATGCATTATTGTTGATCTAATAGAGAGCCCATATTACCTTGTTTTCTTCTTTTTGAATAAAACTATTTGCACATTCCAGCTTAGTCCACGACACTCTTGCACTATTATTATTTTCATATCACTCGATTGTGCAAGTTAAAGGCAATAATGATGATATTTGATGAATTGGTGATGGCAGAGAGAAACGGGTATGAACTCAACTTGTTCTGTTTTTGTAAATATGTTTAACCTAGCATCCATGATTCAGCCTATTATGATCAAACATGTTTGCAATGACAATTAGAGATTATAGTTTCTCATGCCATGCTTAAGTAGCTAGGAGTGGATAATGATTTATCTTGGATGTCAACATTGCGTTAAAATGATTGTGATGTAGTATGATGATATGGTATCCTCCTCTGAATGTTCGAGTGGCTTGACTTGGCACATGTTCATGCATGTAGTTGAATCAAAACCAACATAACCTCTATGATATTTATGTTCATGGTGTTCATATCCTACTCATGCTACTATCCAATGTTACTTGTGCGTAATGCTTGTTCATGACCGTTTTTGCTCTCTAGCTGGCCACTTCTCAACCTATTTGCTAGCCTTCGCCTGTGCTAAGTGGGAATTCTGCTTGTGCATCAAAACCATGAAGCCCAAGTTATTCCAGATGAGTCCACCATACCTACCTATATGCGGTATTACCCTGCCGTCCTAAGTAAATTTGCATGTGCCACCTCTAAAAACTTCAAATAAACATCATTTTTTGTGTGCCTGGATTGTTCATAGAGTGACAGGAGGTAGTTAGTATCTTCCATGCTAAGCGGGTTATTCTCATGATGAGTGTTTATTCACTCGTCCTTGCACGAGAGGGGCGGTAATAGGGATTCCCAGTCCCAAACTCAAATTGCAAATAATTAAACAAAACTCCCCCGGACTGTTGTTGGTATAGACGACACCCGTTGTTTCAGACAAGGCGTGGAGTGTGATTGTTGGTGGAGGGGGAGTAAACCTTTACTTTTATCGCTTGGGAACCGCCACTAATGTGTTTAGCTTGGAAGATACCAATAACTAATGGTCGTGAAGTAACAAGAAGGGTGCATTTCTCAAAATTTCATTTACCTCTGTTCTAAAAACTTGAGCTCTGGCACCTCTGCAAATCACTGCTTCCCTCTGCCAAGGAACTATCTACTTAATTTTATGTTGTGTCATCACCTTCTCAAATAAGCGCCAGAACTTGAGAGCACTATTGTCATCCTCATGCATTGTGTGTAGCTAATGTTGGGTGCATCATCACTGGATCTTTGCTACCAGGAATTACAATGTTTAGTCGCTGCTTGAACTTTGGAGGTGTTCTCTATTTATGTTTTGCGGTCTCAGAAAGGGCTAGCGAGATACCACTATTGTCATATTATATCATGGTTGCTTCGAGAAAGTGTTGTTGTTTGAGATATCTTATTATTGCTTGCTAGTTGATTATGCTATTGATATGAGTTAACATAATTTTTAAGAGTCATTGTCGACATGGTTAGTTATAATCTTTGTTGAGAACCTGGGTGCTACTTAAGCTTATTTATGTAAACTGTTCGGGAACGTAGCATACAATTTCAAAAATTTCCTACGCTCACGCAAGATCTATCTAGGAGATGCATAGCAATGAGAGGGGGAGAGTGTGTCCACGTACCCTCGTAGACCCAAAGCGGAAGCATATGTTAACGCGGTTGATGTTGTCGAACTTCTTCTCGTTTCGACTGTGGGAGTCCTGGATTAGGGGGTATCCGGAAAGCCGGACTATATACATCTTTCGGACTATAGAAGCGTGAAGATACAAGACTCAAGACTTCGACCCGTGTCCCGATGGGACTTTCCTTGGCGTGGAAGATAAGCTTGGCAATACGAATATTATAGTTCCTTCCTTGTAACCGACTCCATATAAACCCTAGCCCTCTCCGGTGCCTATATAAACCGGAGAGGTTGGTCCTTAGAAGGCCGATCATAGTTACAATCATACCATCATAGGCTAGCTTCTAGGGTTTAGCCTCTACGATCTCGTGGTAGATCTACTCTTGTACTACCCATATATTCAATATTAATCAAGCAGGAAGTAGGGTTTTACCTCCATCGAGAGGGCCCGAACCTGGGTGAACATCTGTGTCCCTTGCTTCCTGTTACCATCAGCCTAGACGCACAGATCCGGACCCCCTACCCGAGATCCGCCGGTTTTGACACCGACATTGGTGCTTTCATTGAGAGTTCCTCTGTGTCGTCGCTACAGGGCTCGATGGCTCCTCCAGTCATCGTCAACAACACGATCCCGGGTGAGACCTTTCTCCCCGGACAGATCTTCGTGTTCAGCGGCTTCGCTCTGCGGGCCAACTCGCTTGGCCATCTGGAGCAGATCGACAGCTACACCCCTGGCCACCAGATCAGGTTCGGAAACCTGAACTGCACGGCGGACATTCACGGAGACTTGATCTTCGACGGATTCGGGCCTATGCCAGGAGCACCGGACAGTCACAACGAGCACGGCTTAGACCTGCTGTCGGACAAAGCTTGGGGTATCACCCCCGCAGTAGCCTCGGACCTAAATCCGGAGCAGGCTGCGTTGCCTGAGGACGGAGGGCTGGACCCCGCCCCGCAGGTCCCACACTCATCGGGCGGTGGAGCCGAACACGGCCTCACCTCTGGTGGCTCATGACTCGGACCCCGGATTCGTATCCGGATGTTGGTTCCGGTCCGCGCACTCCCGAGCTGGTCGAGCCAGGTTGGGCTCCGGTAATGGAATTCACCGCTGCGGATATCTTCCAGCACTCGCCCTTCGGCGACATGCTGAAATCATTAAAAACTCTCTCTTTGACAGAAAATTCTGGGCCAAACTATGTCCGGCTCGAGTGGGAAGTAGGCGACGAAGAAATTCATTGCCCACCCACCACCCACTTCATAGCCACGGTCGATGATTTAACCTGCGTGTCTGACTTCGACTCCGAAGGCATCGACGGTATGGACGATGATGCAGGAGAAGATTCGGAATCTATGGGGCGCTGGACTTCTGCCTCGTCACACGACATATACATGGTGGATACGCCCAAAGAAGACAAAGGTGACAATCCGGAGGATAAAACCCCCGGGCAAAAGCCAAAGCGACGGCGCAGACGTTGTTCTAAGTCCAACGAAAGTAAAAATAGCGACAAGAGCTCCAGAGGGATCGATACGACAGCCAACTCCGAAGGCAACAACGACCATACGGACCCAGCAATGGAGCAGGGCGAACCAGGCCACCCCGAACACAGTTCGAGCAGACGCCCGAGGACAACGATCCCGACGGACGAGGTCATCAAACCAAACCAGCACAAGAAAACAGTCTGGACGACGATGCATTCATCCCGGAAAAACGCATGGAACAAGATAACCTCCACAGAAAGCTTATGGCCACCGCAAGAAGTCTAAAGAAGTAGAAGCAACAGCTCAAAGCCGCACAGGAAACGCTCAACCGTAGATGGAATAAAGTGCTAGACACTGAAGAAAGATACAGTGATGATCGCCATACAAAGAGCTATCCAAAACGCAAGCTACTGCAAGAATTCGACGACGAAGCTGTACCACTTCATAACCGCAACAAAGCGGCTACCGACGCCGCGCACGATCTACGTGAACACCTGGATAAGAAAGCTGGCGCGGGTAGGTCCATCTATGGATCCAAAAGACACACCCCGGCAGGGACTATGGTCACCAAAACGATTATGCCAATCGAGTACCAGTTCGGAATAAACACCGGACACAACGACAGCCGACGGCATGCCACAGCACGTCCAGATAGAGAGGGGCTGCTCACCCCCTGTGCTTTACAGAAGAAGTACTGGACCATGAATTTCCAGAGGGCTTTAAACCTGTGAATATAGAGGCATACGACGGAACGACAGACCCAGGTGTCTGGATTGAGGATTTTATCCTGCATATACCACTACTAGGGAAAACCTTATACACAGAAATTTAGCAACATCGCGGGTCAAAAAAGGGCGCTAGTGCTAGATAGCAGTAGCGGTTGAGAAAAAACCACGCTGCAGATACAATTGTAGCAATAGCGCGTGTGGCCGTAAAAGCGCTACTACTAATACTGCCATTGGTGGAACGATAGGCTACGCATAGTAGTAGCGGGCTTGGAGGAAGCGTGCTACCGCTAGGGCATGAGTAGCAGCGTGTTTCCTTAGAAGAGCGCTATTGCTAATGGAAATAAAATAAAATTAAAAACAAATGGAAATGTAAATGAAAATGAAAGAAATAGAAAAAAGGAGAAAGAAAAAAAATAAAATGTAAAGCAAAATAAATGAAAAAGCGAAAAAACAGAGAAAGGCATAGCTGTAGCGTGTGTTCGTAAGAGGCACTATAGCTAACGTAGCTGCAGCTGCGTTTCCTAGACCCCCGCCACGTAAATGAAAAGGAAATAAAAAGGAGAAAATTACATAGCTATAGCGATGGCTGCTTTTGTAAAAAGCGCTATAGCTACATGAGCTATAGCGCGTTTTGCGAAACGCGCTACCGCTAATTTTGACTTAACCAAAAAACCATTTCCCCCCGGCCACCACTTGCCCCCCAAATCTCTCGACCCACCCCGCTGCCATCTCCCCGATTCACCGTCGCCCCACTTCGCCGCCATCTCCTGCCGACGTCGACGCCCCCGGAGCCACCTGAGCCGTGCGCCGTCGACGCCACCGGAGCCGCCCCCAACGCCACGGAGCCGCTCGGCCTCATCAACGCCACCGAAGCCGCCGTCGACCCACCGGATCCTCCCTCGCCACAACTGCCTCCCTCGCCGTTACCGGAGACGCCCCTGCCTCCCTCGCCAGCACCGGAGCCATCCTGTGTAAGCCCCCACCCCTCCTCTCTCTCTCTCATGCATAGGTTAATTAGGCAAAAATTTAGTTAGGCCTTTGACAAAGAACTAGTCAGGTTAACTAGTTTAATTAGGTTAATTATCTAGGTTATTTAGGCATGTTTTATTTTAAAGATGATCTCTTCCTAGACTTTTATTGTTGATTATATCTTTTCATTGAAGTGGTCATGTTATATATTTTCATTGAAGTGGTTCGATTGTGCCCAAGTGGCTTTGTTGTTTAAATGAAGCTGAGTGGCCTATATATGTTTTGCCGGAATGTTGATTCATTTTCGTTCCGGCAAATTTCAGGTTCTCGATTTGTCCACTTTTTGGCAAAGGTCATGACAAAATTTTCCGTGAATTTCGGCATGACTTGTGCTACAAACTAGGACATATCGAGTGCCCGGGATTTGCCGCACCAGGAAGGAGTCAACGTTCCTGCAAAACAATAGAATTAATTGACTAGATTTAATCATAGGAAACATGGCTAGCAACGATGAAGGACAAGGTTCTGGTGATTGCGATGACATCTACCGAGCGGCAGACAATTTTTTTAGCCTTACCAACGATCAACCGATGTTGTTGCTGGGCCCACCGGTGGCATCGGGGACTGAGACCGACACGCAGACCAGTGCTGAGACTGAGACCGGCGCTGAGACTCAGACCGGCATCGAGACCGGCGCTGAGACTGAGACCGGTGCTGCCTCGGGGAGCGGAGCTGGTACTGTAGAACCGAAAGCAAAGAGGCAGCAGCTTCCTAACAAACTCATGACTACTAGACTGGTGGTCACGGAGGTGGACGACGTCATTTTTGAGCCAAAGGCGCCCGAGGAAGCACACCCACGAGCACGCAACCTCAGCAAGGTATGAACATCAACACCCCACCTACCCAATTAGCGTCGGGTGTCGGGTTGGGTGATAGCGGACGAGGTAAGGAGGAGGCTCCATTAGTCGCTGATGACGTCGCCATGGATGAGGATGAGGACGACAGTGGCGCTGAACAGTATGTCTATACTGGCGCCTCCTCAGGCTTTGAGCGTCATGAGTCGGTGTCTGAATTGCCATCTCAACGTATTATGGACGACCTTCCGGTAGTAAAGAAGTCTAGGAAGAGAGCGAGGAAAGGAAAAAAAGCTGATTCTATGATCCAGCCGCCTCAGCAGCCTCGGCTTCAGGACCGTATAGATATCCCCGATGCGGATAAATGGCATATCCCGGTCAACCAATCCTACCTGCAAGAGCGCTTAGGGCCAGATTCGGCGATCTAAGGAGACTTCATGACGATGTGCTGCGTGTAGAGAAAGGCCTCATCGCCACGACAGATCCAGGATACACACTCTACGTGTTTAACGATACGCGGCAAATGTCGTACGTCGACAGCTTCCCCGCGGATAATTTCTTCCTCCGATTCGATTACATATTCGACATGTTTCACGTGAAGAAGCTGGAATTTACGTTTGTCCGCCTTTATGCCTTGCACATGAACTACATCATCAGGTTTGAGCAGATATCTCATATCTGTGTCACTGACGCGTACTACATGCACGAGGGCTTCTTGGGAGTCTGCGCAGAGCACCGTGTATACGCGAGAGAATACATCGTCAATTTCATGCTCGCCAATAAGGACAAGGAGGCGATTCTTGAAACTTATCATCCCATGTAAGTCATCCGCGCTGCTATCCTTCCTTCAATTTCAATCATTCATTTGCACGGTGGAGGCTAAGTAATTTGAGGTGTACTTATATTATGCAATGGGCGCCATTGTCCTCATCATCCTATACCCCGATTCTCCCACGCCTTTTACTTGGACTCTTTGAAGAACATTCACAAAAGGATTACACCCACATCAAGGATGTTATCGACGATGCTATGTTTTACTACCAAGCAAGGGGTGGAGAGGTTAGGGACAAGAAGAGAAGGGCGGCAGGCTCGCCTTCGCCATAAGACCGACCTCGCGCATCCAAAGAACCGAACGATTCTCTTAATGATGGATTCTATGTCCTACACCACATGCCGGAGTACAGACGGGATCACCGTAACCTTCGCATGTCACCTACATCCGGCGATGCCCATATTCTGCAATGGGCAAAGAACGTAGGAGATATCGAGGATCATCGACTTCGAGCTGAGTTCTATCACATACAGCGCGAACTTGCCCAAATCATCATGAAGGAGGTCGTCAGAAAAACAGGGATGTTCTACGAAGAAGGACAAATGTCGCGGGAAGACATCCGAACATGGGTAGCCGCTCAACGTCTCGACCTTTAGCCTTTCACTAGGCTCGGGGACTATCTCCCTGACATGGATGGATGGAACGACATGTTGGAGTGATTTTCGATATATGACAATGTGTCCGTTTAGTCCATACTTTCTGTATGACAAAACTTTGAGTTATGCACGGTGAAACTTTATTTGTGATATAATTAAACCGTCCTCCTCCTCGACTAGCTTAAAATCACTCTAGTTAGGGCATTTTGGGAATGGCGAACTTTGTTATTTATGCTTATGATATGTTTTTTCTATTTTTGCCAAGTCTGTCTCTTTCTGTTGCTCAACTATATGTATATGTTGCATATCATCGACTCATGTGACGATGCAGGTGCATAGATCATCAATGGTGAATAAGTGCTACGCTAGGAGTATATATACGACAAGTGGCCGGAGTGTCAGGCCCAGGTGTACCGGTTTCCGGTTTCCGAGCGACAGGAAATAGTTAGTTTAGGTTCACGCTAATGCGAGAGAGGGATACAAACTCATGTACTCAAAGTGATAGCTCTTCTCGCGTATATTATTGTTTAGATGGATGACGATGTATTTGCAAGTAATCGAGACTTGTATCACTATTTTTGAGATGATGACGAGAGACCACTTTGTGTTGGATGATGATTATGATGAGACTATTTGTATGTATATGCTATGACTACATTTGTGGTCTCGCAGGCATTTTTATGTGTATCATGATGACATTTGTATGTGCTAAAGATTCTTCTATAAAGCATGTTCAAATACAAAACAAATATGCTGAAAAAAAAACAAAAAACTACTAAAATTAGCAGTAGCGAGTGTATGAAAGTTAGCAGCAGCGCGCGATAGCGATGGCAGCGTCCAGCCAGAGGCGTGCTAGAGCTACTAGAAGTAGCGAGCTTCCACTAAGCGCTGCTACTACACTTGTGTAGCAAGAGCTGGTGAGCACGCGCTACTGCTATGTGTTAGCTGTAGCGCCTTATTAGTAGCACCACTCCCCGCGCTACTGATACACCTAAAACCCGCGCTGCTGCTAGCCTTTTCCCTAGTAGTGTACACATGGCTCGTGGGGATGACCTCCACACTATCAAATACCTCCCCCTCAAACTGAAGGGACCAGCCCGACACTGGTTGAAAAGCCTCCCCGAAAATTCAATTGGGAGTTGGGAGGAACTCGAGGACGCTTTCAGGGCCAATTTTCAAGGGACCTATGTCCGGCCTCCAGATGCTGACGATTTAAGTCATATAATCCAACAACCCGGAGAATCCACCCGCAAGGTTTGGAACAGATTCCTCACTAAGAAGAACCAAATTGTCGATTGTCCGGACGCCGGAGCTTTAGCGGCATTCAAACATAGCATCCGTGACGAGTGGCTCGCTAGACACCTTGACCAAGAAAAGCCGAGGACAATGGCAGCCTTAACAAGCCTCATGACCCGCTTTTGCGCGGGTGAGGATAGCTGGCTAGCCCGTAAAGGCACCAGCGACCCTAGCACATCCGAAATAAGGGATGGCAACGGGAAGCCACAGCGTAATAAAAACAAACGCCCAAACAAGGAAGAGAGCCCGGATAACACAATGGTTAATGCCGGATTCAGGGGCTCTCGACCTGATCAGAAAAAGAAGCCATCTAAAGGTAGTAAAGAGGGACCGTCCGGTCTGAATAGAGTCCTAGACAGACTGTGCCAAATTCATGGCACCCCTGACAAACCTGCAAACCACACACACAGAGAGTGCTGGGTCTTCAAGCAGGCCGGCAAATTAAATGTCGAACTCAAGGGAAGGGAAACACCAAGTGAAGACGAGGATGAACCTCGCCAACCGAACACTGGGGGACAGAAAAAATTCCCGCTAGAGGTTAAAATAGTGAACATGATCCACGCGACTCACACATCCATGAGGAGGCACGAACGCGCGCATAGAGACGCGCTCGATATATAGCCGATCGTACGCACACCTAACCACTGGATGTCTCATCCGATCACCTTCGATCACTTGGATGAACGAACTAGTATTCGGCGCGGAGAATCAAAGGCCTTGGTGCTTGACCCGATAATCGACGGATACCGTCTCACCCGTGTCCTCATGGACGGCGGCAGTAGTCTCAATTTAATATATGAGGACACTGCCCGCAGGATGGGGATAAACCCATCCAGAATTAACCAAAGCAACACCACCTTTGAAGGGGTGATACCTGGCGTTGAAGCCACAGCAGGGGCTCCGTCGTACTGGAGGTAACATTCGGCTCTCCAGGCAACTCCAGAAGTGAAGAGCTACTCTTCATCATCGCACCCTCCCAAAGCGACTATCATGCATTGCTTGGAAGAATGGCCTTCGCCCGCTTCAACGCATTGCTGCACTATGGCTACCTTACACTCAAGATGCCCGGTCCACGTGGCGTCATCACCGTTAGCGGAATCACAGAGCGCTCTTCACGCGCAGAGGAACTCGCGATGGCCTTAGCAGCCTGACTATAAGCGGCCTCCAAAATCAGAAAACATGGCTAGTCATTAAAGGCCACAAACACGGTTAGACGAGTCCGGTCGCCCGAATAAAATTGAATCAGGGCACCGTATATGTAATACCATAGTGGACACCAGGGGCTATAAATACTTAATACAGCCCCAAACTTGGCTCAACCTTATGGGCAGGCCAACATCTTACACTTTTATTATCCATCGCATACTTACGTTGTACTCTTCTACGAGTTTTCTTTTTTCCACAAACAACATTCGCGCGATACCCTTCCAGGATACGGCACAATGGAGACAAAGGCGCAGACGTGCAGCAGGGCCCCGTTCAACATGTTTCTTTTCAGATTAAGCCCATGTGTAAACCTTTTCTATTGCCTCTCGTTGTTTAACCATCCCATGGGTTCAATACCCACGGAGGATACTGCCGTTATTGGCCTTTCACCATGACAGATTAACGCACGTACCTGGAAACACAGGGTTTATAATGAATGGGCATTCTTGAGCCCATCTTCTATTATAAAGTCTGAATACCTTCGGGAGTGTTCGGCGTCAAGAGTTTGGCCTTATATGCAGCAGCTCCGAATCATGTCTTTGGTCAAATGTTGGGTTTGCCCGGCTCCTGGGTTTGCCGCCTTACATTCCGTTATTATCGGCTAAGGTAGCCAAAGGAGAACTACTGCGATTGTGCCTGGTTATTCCGCACGAGCACCTCAAGAGAGAAAGCCGAAAACTGATTGTCATGATACTGACGAGAGACCTGTTCAACCACTCGAAGACCTATCGGAATCTTTAGGATCCCTCCGCATTAACGAAGGACCGTTTCCGGTCATGTACACGCTACCGTATTCGGATGCAAGCGAAGGTACCAGGGGCTACATAGTAGCCCCACCATTAGACTCCCATGGCTAAGCGAAAGTTTTACAGCTATATAGTCCGGTTTCCTAGTTCAACGTGCGATCACCTCCTTAATGGACCAAGACGTTGGATCAAGTGTGACCATGCATATTCGCGAACACCCCCGCATTGTCTGCGTGGGGGCTGAAGCCAACAACTGCTAACTTTCGGATTACATATTCATATATATATATATATATATATATATATATATATATATATATATATATATATATATATATATATATATATATAAACGGCCGCACAGGGGACACAATCATATTTCCAGGCAAACAGTATAATAAATACGGTTTCATAATCAAAATAAACATTGTTTTTTACAATGATTCGATTCATCACTCGAACAAGACATTCTTCAAGCACTGCACCTCTATTAGGCAGGCACCTTCTGTGACCTGCGCCAAGTAGTGCTCGGCCAGATATTGGCCCCCTGCCGGATCCTGGGTCGCTATAATGGTGGCCTCCATATCCGTCCAATAGGCTTTAACGCGGGCAAGAGCCATCCGTGCACCCTCTATGCACGCCGACCTCCTCATGGCGTCGATCTGAGGCACGGCCCCAAGGAATTGCTGCACCAAGCCAAAATAACTGTCCGGCTTAGGCCCCTTCGGCCAAAAATGGTCTATCACAGCCCACATTGCAAGCCCGGATAGCCTATGAAGCTCCGCTACAGCAGCCATCTTGTCACTTAACGGCAGCGGGCGAGTGGGAGCATTGAATTGCGACCAGAAAAGCTTCTCCACTTCCTTATCCCCCTGATCCTCGAAGAACTTGGAAGCATCAGCTGTACTCTTTGCCAAATCCGCATACGCGTCCGCAGGACTCCAGCGTCCATCCAGGGGAGCGTACTTCGGATCGAAAAACTTCGTCTGTAGCAAGTAGGAGCCTCCAGCCGCGATTTTACGTGCCTTGTCCATCTCGGCCGAACTATCCTTATGCTCCTTTTTAAGGAGCTCATACCGGTCAGCGGCATTTTTTAACTCTGCAGCCATTTCGGCTATCTTTTCCTCGCCTCAGCGATGAGCAGCCTATTCGGCTCTCAATTCTTCAGCCGCCTTTAGGGCAGCCGCATTGCTAACCCGAGCTTGTTCGTTGGCCTGGACAAGTTCTGACCTCAGGGCCTCCATGGCAGCAGCACCATATGCAGTCCGAACATATTACATTAATATCATGTCGCCTCCATATTTTCCTATACAGAGGAAGGCAGAGCACATACCTTGCGATTTGTCCAGCCGCTCGTTCACCAGTGTGATATCGGCATCAATCGATCCAATCTGCCTGGTTAGTTCGGCAACTTCAACGGACTGGTCGGCGGCCGGACCCACAGGTACCTGCACGTATTTACAGCGCAATCATTGATTTATGATCCCCCGTTTGCCGCCTAGGGCGGGCAACCAGAGTCTCAGGGGCTACTATCTATATGGAGCACACCTAACGCGTGCCTCACAGCCAAAAACAATGTATTCTTCACTACATACCTCAAAGCCTCTGAGCAGACTTGTAAATGTTTCATTCAAACCTCTTCTAGCGGATGAAATCTTCTTGAGAACCGTGCTCATTAATGAGCGGTGCTCCTCCGAGAGCGCAGCTCGCTCCAGTAGGCCCATCAGTACGTCCGGCCGGACATCGAACTGTGTCGGACCCTTCCCATCGCCCCTCGTGGGAGCCAAATGCTCCGGGCTCAGGGGGGCTGACGCATTGGCTTCCGACTTCGGTAGATCCGGATTCCTCCGTGACGACACCTCGGTGTCGCCCGCTTCATGAGCTGGAGAGGTGGGCGGGGTCTCGCTCTCCATCATCTCCAGAGGAAGATCCCCCGAAGACGAACTCTGTTGAGAAGGGCTGCTAGCCGGACTGCGAAAGACGAATCCTGATTATTGATCTAGGAGAAACACAGTACCTTCGTATTAAAAATTAACTTACAGTTCAGTGGAGGGCTGGCCCGTTGGTGGGCACGATGCGGTAAGGGTGCCTGTCGGTGTCAAAACCGGCGGATCTCGGGTAGGGGGTCCCGAACTATGCGTCTAGGCGGATGGTAACAGGAGACAAGGGACACGATGTTTTTACCCAGGTTCGGGCCCTCTCGATGGAGGTAAAACCCTACTCCTTCCTGATTAATATTGATGATATGGGTAGTACAAGAGTAGATCTACCACGAGATCAGAGAGGCTAAACCCTAGAAGCTAGCCTACGGTATGATTGTTCTTCGTCCTACGGACTAAAACCCTCCGGTTTATATAGACACCAAAGAGGGCTAGGGTTACACAGAGTCGGTTACAAATGGGAGGAGATCTACATATCCGTATCGCCAAGCTTGCCTTCCACGCCAAGGAAAGTCCCATCCGGACACGGGACGAAGTCTTCAATCTTGTATCTTCATAGTCCGGGAGTCCGGCCAAAGGTTATAGTTCGGCTATCCGGACACCCCCTAATCCGTGACTCCCTCAGTAGCCCCTGAACCAGGCTTCAATGACAATGAGTCCGGCGCGCAGATTGTCTTCGGCATTGCAAGGCGGGTTCTTCTCCAAATTCCGTGTACCTATTGAATAGTGTTCGACTTCTCATGAATATTGCGCTCCTTGGCTTCCACGCCCAATAATGGCCGTCTTCCACGTGTCAAATGAATGCGAAAAGCCAGGGTGTTTTTACATTTACCCCCCTAGCTGCGCAAATGAGCTGCCTACAAAAGAGACGAGGATTTAGATCCGAATCACACCATCTTCCCTTTGCGAGCATTCATCGGAGCGCATCCGACAGAGATCCATTCCATCATGGCCAGTCGACGCAGCTCCTCCTCTCGCCCTCCCAGCCCACAGCCTGGAGGTTGGGAGAGATGTTCCGTCCCGCACAACGAGCTAGTGACGCTCCAAACCAAGGGATTCCTTCCCCCAGCCTTCATGGTCCCGGTTCGAGCCGGACTTGCCACATATAATGGCGGAGAGCAAGTAGAGAGCGTCCCCAATCCCTCCAAAGGAGAGCGGGTATTCCTTGTCCCTTATCTGATAAGAGGGCTCCGATTTCCAATTCATCCGTTTCTCCGGGGGCTCCTGGAGTTCTACGGCCTCCAGTTGCACAACATTACGCCTGCCTCCATATTTCATATTGCGGGCTTCGTAGACCTTTGCGAGCTGTTTTTGGGCATCGAGGCTCATTTCGCGTTGTGGAAGAAGCATTACGCCTTGTGCCCCGTTCTCAGGAGGGGTCGATATATCAAGTGGGCGGAGCCGAACTACGGCGCATCGACGGGACCGGATATCTATCCGGAACCCCAAGGAAGGCGTCCGAAGACTGACCTTCAGAATGGTTTTATATAGAAGATGTCCCCCTACCGGACCCTGTTCGGATCGGCCTCCCTGAGTTCAATAATGCTCCTTTGAAGAAGCGCCTAAGCTGGCGTCCACGGAGCCCTCAGAGGGAAAATAACAAGGACGTCCTTTACCTGATGATCCGGAAAAGGTTGTTAGCTCATTCCGGACTGACCATGATCGGGGTCATGGCCACATGCATTATGCGGGGGGTGCAGCCGATTTAGTATAGAGGCCACCCCATGTGGGATTTCAACGGGGAGGATGATGCCACCCGCTGCGGTCGTAAGGGGCCGGGATCGGTTGCCGCTCTGACGAAGATCTTGTCCGCATTGTACAAGGGAGAAGAGGAGGAGTTCCTCCGCGTCAATCCACAGGGCGAATTTTCTATGAACAATCCTCCAAGCTGGGTAAGCGGACACTTGTTATTGCCCATCCGTTCCATATTCCCATAGTTAAGTACCTTATCTTGTGATTTCGACGCAGGAATTGCGCCGGGCCGTAAAGGATATAAACAACCCTCCTCCACAACCCGAGGATCCGGAACGGTCCCTCGATCCGGCCTCCCAAGAGGATCCGGACATATCCATGGAGCTGATCGATGGGGTATTTCACCAACTAGGCATCGACAATGCCTTGGTGGCTATTATGACCGATTATCTGGACTGCTCCCCGCCTCACAAGTAATCGAGACCGAAGTCCTAATACTTCGAAGATGATCCATCCGTGCTTATTTTTTATCACCGTATACCAATGGTGTTTCGCAGGGGAGGATCCCGAGGCAGAATGCCGAGCCTGCGGCGACTAGCCAACAGGGGACTGCGAGGGCGGGCAGGCTAAAGAGACACGCAGTCTGGGTCGAGGCACCGGCGCAGCAGTAAGGCGTGCTGCCTTATTCCAAGGTATTATTCTTACGATGCATTCTAACGCCCGTGCTCTCCTTTTTTTAGGAAAAGGAGGGCTCGCCAGACTATATCCGGAGAGATTGCCAATCGAGCTTCTACCAACCAGGCTCCAAAGCCAGGTCCAGAAGCAGAGGCAAACATGAGGCGTGCGTCGGACGCTCCTCCGACTGAGGATGCGGACAGACTGTCCGCCACCAATTCCGAGGTGGAGAGTGCCATGAATCACAGGCGTCGCCGGACAGTTCTTCGTGACGCTTGTTTCTCCCAAGAGGCATTGAATGCCTTCAATTCGGGAGATGCGTACCTCCGTGCCGCTCAAAATGGTCCAGCCAGAGCCACGGAGCAGTATGTGAAAGACATACGGGTGAGAAAATTTGATGGTTATATATGTCAGTAGCCCTCGAGACTTGAAACAGTTAGAATAACTGATTTAAGGATCATTTGTTATGCAGGATCTTACAAAAAGAATACCCAACTGTCCCAGGAGCTGGAAGAGAGCAAAGCCCAACTTGAGGCCGCACTAGCGCGCAGGGAGGCCAAGGAGACCCCCTCTGGTAATATAAGCTTCGAAAGAAAAGTATGTTGTGAAGTGCGGCGTGTGTGCAAATCTGACAATATCATCGCAGATGGCGCCGGAGTAGATCCGAACAAGCAACAACTCTTGTGCTGGTTAAAGGCCGGCGAGAGCGTGCTTACGAGGGTGAGGCAGGAGAAGAATAATCTCCAAGATGCCAACACCCAGCTGGGCGAGGAACTAAAGGATGTTCGTGCCCAGCTGTCGGACTCCGTGAAGGAGAATCGACGTCTTCGATGTGGCATTTTTAGTAAGTGCTTGAACGAACTTTGAAAAAGAGTTCGGCGAGGAAGTCGACTAACAGAGTTATGTCTGTAGGTATGCTCACAGGTCGTCATGCAGAGGAAATGCCCGGTTCTACGGGTGACATTCTTCCCGAGCTCTTACAACTGCACGAACGAGTTCAATAGGTGATGAAAGGCGTCGCCCAGGCCTTGTGGCCATCTGTCTCCATGCCCGAAGGCCTTGGAGAGCTTGCAGAGATGCTTAAGGGAGCACAGCGGCACTTCCGATTATGGAAGATATCAGCCTGCCGTCAAGGTGCCAGGGAGGCCTGGGCCATGGTGAAGACGCGGTACACGAAGGCTGACCCAAACCACATGGCCGAGGTCGGACCTGTGGGGGCCGATGGGAAGGAGATCCCTGTGAGCTTAGTGTATGGCCAAGTAGAGTTGGTCATTAATATTCCCAACAGATTGTAAACTAGACAGCTGTTGGATGATATTGAAGAGGAATATGCTCGATCAAATTGACTATGTAATTTAAGATGACATGTAAAATGCCTTCTAGCCGGATTGTAGATCGTTTGTCATGGCGGACCTTTTCGCTTTAGCCTCGGGACCCGATAGTCCGGAGTGTGTCCGAATACCCGCTCGGTTATGTAGGAACCGGGGCATGCATGGAGACCACGCGTAGGGGTCATCAATGCTTGAATAGACAAGTGCCCAACTAGTTATGTTATATTACATGGTTAGTAAGAAACATCTTCCAGGGAGAATAGTTCCGTTAGGGGTTCCTTTCTCAGGAGGCATGCCCTAAAGTGCATGTCGGGACTGCGAAAAAGCAGAAAAGCATCTGGGCAGATAAATAAACAAGTGAGAAATCATCTTTAGTTCGGCCAATCGAATATTCCCTTAAGAACGCTTAGCTTTCGACTTCACCCGCCGAGGTACACATCTGGCTGACCCGGCAAGAATAATCGCAGAGGTGCTCCCTTTACCGCCTAGCCGAACAATCGGGAACGAGGGGTAAGCACAGAGCCGTGCAAACCAGCTTGGCAAAAACTTAAGTCATATCGATGCATATAATGGTGAATAAAAGGTACATGCGGAAGTGTGACACATGTGTTGGGCATGAAGCCCGTATAAATAAGCTTCTGTTAAGGAAGCCCCCAGGTATAATGAGCGCGGATAGCGCATCAGTTGTGTGTGAACAAGGCGCGAACAGGCCCTTAAGGTTGTAAGGGAAAGGGAGGGAGAAGGAGAGAAATAAAATACAGCTAATGCATAAAAAATAGACAGAGGAAGGAGACGAACACAGAGTCCGGCGCTAGGCGTAGATTCTTCGGAGATGGGCTGCGTTCCATGGGTTCGGCTCGAGTCGGTTATCCGATGCAACTCGCAGACGGTACAATCCACCAGTCAGGACTTGGTCAATAATAAAGGGACCTTCCCATTTGGGCTTGAGTTTGTCCTTTTTCTTGTCCGGCAGGCGTAGAACTAACTCGCCAACATTGTAAGTTTTGGCCCGTACTTCTCTGCTTTGATATCTTCGAGCCTGCTGTTGATAGAATGCAGACTGGGCTTTTGCCACGTCACCCTCCTCCTCCAAGGCGTCCAAACTGTCCTGCCGATCAAGTTCGGCTTCTCTTTTTTCGTACATGCGCGCGCGAGGCGAGTCATGAATTATGTCACAGGGCAGAACCGCCTCTGTGCCGTATACCATAATGAATGGTGTGAATCCTGTGGTGCAATTCGGCATGGTCCGCAGCCCCCAGAGTACGGAGTCGAGCTCCTCTACCCAGTGCATGTTAGATTCCTTGAGGGACCGCACTAATCTGGGTTTGATGCCACTCATGATTAGACCATTTGCTCATTCAACTTGACCATTAGTTTGTGGGTGATACACTGAAGCATAGTCGAGCTTGATGCCCATGTTTTTGCACCAGAGTTTGACCTCGTCGGCCGTAAAGTTCGTGGTCGATTATCGTTGATGATCTTTGTGGCGGACGCCGTAACGATGTCTGACCCACGATATGAAGTCTATCATCGGTCCGGATTCGCCATCTTAACCAGCTTGGCCTCTATCCATTTGGTGAATTTATCCACCATGACCAGAGATATTTTTGCTTGTGGGTTCCTCCTTTAAGGGGTCCAACCATGTCAAGCCCCCAGACCGCGAAGGGCCAGGTGATGGGTATGGTTTGGAGGGCGGTACGTGGCACATGGCTTTGGTTAGCAAAGAGCTGGCAACCGACACATCGTTGGACTAAGTCATGAGCATCTGTCCGGGCCGTCGGCCAATAAAATCCTGTACGGAAGGCCTTGCTTACAAGGGCCCGGGCTGCGGCGTGGTGTCCGCCGAGTCCGGCATGAATTTCATCCAGAAGATTCCGCCCTTCCTCTTTGGAGATACACCTTTGAAGGACTCCGTGGTGCTTTTCTTATAAAGCTCTCCCTCATGGACTTTATAGGCTTTAGATCGCCGCACTATGCAGCGTGCCTCGGTTTGGTCCTCGAGAAGTTCCTGCCAGGTTAGGTAGGCTAGGAATGGTTCCGTCCACGGGGCAATGACTGCCATTACTACGCGGGCTGAAGATGTTACTTCGTTGCCACAGCCTCCAGTTGTGTCAGAATGTTCGGTGTCGGGCAGTGCGGTTGGGTACGGGCTGTTATTTCCGGACTCCCCTTCCCATAATACGGATGGCTTGAACAGCCTCTCTAAGAAGATATTGGGGGGGACGGCATCGCGCTTTGCACCAATGCATGCCAAGACGTCTGCTGCCTGATTGTTTTCCCGAGCTATATGGTGAAATCGAGCCCTTCGAACCGAGCTGACATTTTTAGGACGGCGTTGCGATAAGCTGCCATTTTCAGATCCTTGGCATCAAAGTCTCCATTTATTTGGGATATCGCGAGGTTCGAATCCCCACACACCTCTAGGCGTTGAATGCCCATGGAGACTGCCATCCGGAGACCATGTAGAAGGGCCTCGTATTCGGCTGCGTTGTTGGAGTCCGTATACATTATCTGGAGTACGTATTGAACTGTATCTCCTGTTCGGGACGTCAGAACGACGCCGGCCCCCAGACCAGCCAACATTTTGGAGCCGTCGAAGTGCATGATCCAGTTGGAATATGTGCCGTACTCTTTAGGGAGTTCAGCTTGATCCATTCGGCATTTAAGTCGGCCAAAACTTGCGACTTAATAGCTCGCCGTGGCTTATAGGTTATGTCGAACGGGAGGAGGTCAATGGCCCATTTTGCAATCCGGCCCGTTGCGTCGCGGTTGTTTATAATGTCGTTAAGAGGTACTTTGGAGGCTACCGTTATCGAACACTCTTGAAAGTAGTGTCGCAGCTTCCGGCATGCCATAAACACCGCGTACGCTATCTTTTGATAATGCGGATACCGTGACTTGCATGGAGTGAGGACGGTGGACGCGTAGTAAACTGGTTTTTGAAGGGGAACTTGTGTCCGTCCGTTTCTCGTTCGACAAAGAGCACCGCGCTTACAACTTGATGAGTTGCCGCGATGTATAATAGCACTGGTTCGCCCATGTTAGGCGCGGCCAGGACCGGGCTTGTTGCCAATATGGCTTTTATTTCTTCGAGTCCAGTCGTGATGGCATCCGTCCACTCGAAGTGTTCGGTGCGCCGGAGGAGGCGATAAAGGGGCAATGCCTTTTCTCCCAAGCAGGAGATAAAGCGGCTTAGAGCCGCCACGCATCTAGTCAATTTTTGTATTTGTTTGAGGTCCTTTGGGATACCCAATTGTGACAGAGCTCGGATCTTGGCTGGGTTTGCTTCAATTCCTCTACCGGATACAATGAAGCCCAAGAGCTTTCCGGCTGGTACGCCGAAAACGCATTTTCCCGGGTTAAGCTTGATGTCATATGTTCGGAGGTTATCGAACGTGAGCCTCAAGTCGTCTACTAGAGTTTCAGCATGCTTGGTTTTGACGACCACATCATCTACGTATGCCTCCTTTGTTTTGCCGATCTAGTTTGCGGACATGTGGAATGATGCTTGATATGTTGCGCCGACGTTTTGAGCCGAAGGGCATTGTGTTGAAGCAGAATGGGCTGTATGGGGTGATGAATGCCGTTGCGGCTTGGTCAGGCTCTGCCATCTTAATTTGATGGTAGCCGGAGTATGCGTCGAGGAAACACAATGAATCGTGTCAGCGGTAGCATCGATAATTTGATCGATGCGGGGGGAGAAAGGATCCTTTGGGCAAGCCTTGTTGAGGTCCTTGAAATCGACGCATAGGCGCCAGATTTGTCCTTCTTTGGTACCATCACCAGGTTTGCTAGCCAGTCCGGATGTTTTATATCTCGATGAATCCGGCCTCCAATAGTTTGGCTAGCTCCTCTCCCATGGCTTGCCTCTTGGGTTCGGAGAAACGCCAAGAGCCTCGCTTGACTGGCTTGAATCCTTTAGGATGTTTAGTACGTGCTTTCGGCCACCGGCGTGGGATTCTGGCATGTCCGAAGGGTGCCAGCAAAAATGTCCCAATTTTCGCGTAGGAATTCTCGTGGTGCAGCGTCTACATCGAGGGTTTAATTGCGCCCGATGGAGGCCGTTTTGTAGGGTCCGTTGGATGGACTTGGAATTTGACTATTTCGTCCGCGGTTTAAAGGAGGTGGACTTGGATCTTTTATCGAGTATCACGTCGTCATTTGTTCACCATGGAGCGCAAAGATCAGTTCCTCGCCCGCTAGGGCTTCGGATAGTGCCTCAAGGGCCGGTGGGCTGTCTTATTTTCGGTGCAGAGTGCTGTGTCCGGGTCACTAGTAAGAGTGATGATTCTGTTGGGCCCGGGCATTTTGAGCTTCATGTACCCGTAATGGGGTATACCTTGAAAAATTGTGAATGCCTCTCGCCCTAATAGAGCGTGGTATCCGGCTGAGCAGGGGCCACTTGGGCGTGACCTCCTCGGACCTATAATAAACCGGCTTGCCGAACACCACATCCAGTGTGATTTTTCCCAGACAAAGACGCTTCCCGACTGGGGATTATTCCTCTAAAGGTTGTGCAGCTTCGCTCAATGCGGCTCCAGTCTATTTCCATTTTTTGAAGGGTTTCCTCGTAAATGAGGTTTAATTCGCTGCCACCGTCCATGAGTACCTTGGTAAGGCGAAAGCCGTCCACTATTGGACTGAGGACCAATGCAGCTGGTGCTCGGGCTGTTCGGAATTTAGGTTCATCACTGACATTAAAGGTAATAGCCGTGTCACTCCATGGGTTTATCGTAGCTACTTGGTAGACTTCGGCAAGGCTGCGGAGTGTTCGTTTCCGCATATTATTTGATGCGAAAGTCTCGAAGACTGTTAATACCGTACTGGTATCCCTGGGCTGGTGCTCTGTGGATTCTGGGGTTAGAAGCTCTTCGCCACTTTTGGCCACCTGCCGGAGTATCCAACATGCTCTAAGGCTATGAGTTGGTGTGGCGCCCTCTGTACTATGAACTTTCTGAGGTCCATTGAGCCATCCCTCCAAAGACGGTTCCATGCCCCGTAGGGGTTTTTGTTTTTTGGTATTTAACCCGGTGATCGTTAATGCACCCTTTTATTTCGGACTGGGTTTGTATTGGGGCGGATTGTCCCAAAATCTTACTTCGGTTTTCCAGCGCTTTCCGCCATACAGTACTTTCGTACTATGGACGCCAAGTCAGCAAAGCGTGTAATTTCACGGCGACCTATGGCGTTGAGGATTCCGTTGTCCGTGCAATTATTGCAGAAGTATGAAATTGCGTCTTCCTCGCGGCAGTCCTTTATCCTGTTCATAACCAGGAGGAATCTGGCCCCGTAATGATGTACTGTTTCCTCGGGCTCTTGCCTAATTTTAGATAGATCGCATATGTTCGGGTGGGTGGGTGGAATTAAATCCGAAACCTCACCTGATCTGAGACTCAAGGGCCAAGGAGTTTCCGAACTCGGAAGTTTGGATTCTTGGATGTTGTCCAATGAATCTAGCCCGTTTCCTGACTCTAAGTTCAGGTCTTGAGTGACGTCCTCCCCTCCGCGGGTATCCGGCTTGGAGGGATCGGGAATCCGTACATAGCTAGTCCTTAAGATAGATGAAGGGTCGCCGCATCGTTCCTCCACCACAACAATGTGATGGGTGACCTAGGGAGAGTTAATATCTCTCAGATCGGGTTTAGGCCCAATCTGATCATAGTCTGTAGCGACTCCCAAGGCGGCGATGCGATCGGGGAGCTCGTTTAAGGAAGAGAGCTCCGTCGGATCTAACTGCTCAGTGAGTTCCGAGTTGACATGAAGATTGCTTTCGATGACCCGAGAATTCATCGTCGGCGCGGCGGCCGAACAGGCGGTCATAAGAAAACCGCCTAGCCGGAGAGTTTGGCCGATAGCCATAGCTCCTTTAGCAACAGTGTTGTCTTTAAAGACGGGATGAGGCATCCTTCCTGATGGCGACGACATAGAGGAACTCTCAATGAAAGCACCAATGTCGGTGTCAAAACCGGCGGATCTCGGGTAGGGGGTCCCGAGCTATGCGTCTAGGCGGACGGTAACAGGAGACAAGGGACACGATGTTTTTACCCAGGTTCGGGCCCTCTCGATGGAGGTAAAACCCTACTCCTGCTTGATTAATATTGATGATGTGGGTAGTACAAGAGTAGATCTACCACGAGATCAGAGAGGCTAAACCCTAGAAGCTAGCCTACGGTCTAATTGTTCTTCGTCCTACGGACTAAAACCCTCCGGTTTATATAGACACCGGAGAGGGCTAGTGTCAGTGTCAAAACCGGCGGATCTCGGGTAGGGGGTCCCGAACTGTGCGTCTAGGCGGATGGTAACAGGAGACAAGGGACACGATGTTTTTACCCAGGTTCGGGCCCTCTCGATGGAGGTAATACCCTACTCCCGCTTGATTAATATTGATGATATGGGTAGTACAAGAGTAGATCTACCACGAGATCAAGGAGGCTAAACCCTAGAAGCTAGCCTATGGTATGATTGTTGTTCGTCCCACGGACTAAAACCCTCCGGTTTATATAGACACCGGATAGGTTAGGGTTACATGAGTCGGTTACAATGGTAGGAGTTCTACATATCCGTATCGCCAAGCTTGCCTTCCACGCCAAGGAAAGTCCCATCCGGACACGGGACGAAGTCTTCAATCTTGTATCTTCATAGTCCAGGAGACCGGCCCACGGTGATAGTTCGGCTATCCGGACACCCCTAATCGAGAACTCCTCAAGAGCCCCGAACCAGGCTTCAATGACGATGAGTCCGGCGTTGATTGTCTTCGGCATTGCGAGGCGGGTTCTTCTCCAAATTCCATATACTTGTCGAATAGTGTCCGGCTTCTGATAAATGCTGCGCTCCTTGGCTTCTACGCCCAATAATTTCCATCTTCCATGTGTTTGAATGAATGCGAAAAGCCAGGGTATTTTTACATTTACCCCCCTAGCTGCGCAAATGACCTGCCTATAAAAGGGGCGAGGATCTAGATCTGAGTCACACCATCCCCCCTTTGCGAGCTTTCATCGGAGCGCCTCTGACCAAAGCCCATTCCATCATGGACAGTCGACGCGGCTCCTCCTCTCGTGTTCCCATCCCTTAGCCTGGAAATTGGGAGAGATGCTCAGTCCCGCGTAGCGAGTTAGTTATACTCCAAACCAAGGGATTTCTTCCCCCGGCCTTCATGGTTCCAGTTCGAGCCGGACTTGCCACCTACAAGGGCGGAAAGCAAGAGGAGAGTGTCCCCGATCCCTCTAAAGGAGAGCGGGTATGCTTCATCTCTTATCTAGTAAGAGGACTCGGATTTCCAATCCATCCGTTTCTCCGGGGGCTCTTGGAGTTCTACGGCCTCCAGTTGCACCACCTTACGCCTGCCTCCATTTTGCACATCGCGGGCTTCTAGGCCCTTTGCGAACTGTTCTTGGGTGTCGAAGCTCATTTCGGGATGTGGAAGAGATTATTCTGCCTAGTACCCCGTTCTCATGAGGGGTCAATATATCAAGTGGGCGGAGCCGAGCTATGGCGCATCGCCGGGACCGGATACCTATCCGGAACCCCGAAGAAGGCGTCCGAAGACTGGCCTTCGAAATGGTTTTACATGGAGGACGTCCCGCTGCCGGATCCTATTCGGATCGGCCTTCCGGAGTTCAGCAATGCTCCTCTAAAGAAGCGCCTAAGCTGGCGCCCTCGGAGCCCCCGGAGGGAAAATGACCAGGATGTCCTCTATTTGATGAGCCGAATAAGGTTACTGGCTCATGCCGGATTGACCATGATTGGAGTCATGGCAATCTACATTATGAGGGGAGTGCAACCGCTCCAATATAGGGGCCACCCCATGTGGGACTTCAACGGGGAGGACGATGCCACCCGCCATGGCCGCAAAGGGCCAGGATCGGTCACCGAACTGGTGAAGATCTTATGCGCCATGTATAAAGGAGGAGGAGGATTTCCTCGCGTCAATCCATCGAAGGAGTTTTCTTCGAATAATCCTCGAAGCTGGGTAAGCAAACATCTTTGTGACCTGTCCGATCCATGTTCCCATGGTTAAATATCTCATTTCATGGTTTCTGTGCAGGAACTGCGCCGGACTGTGGAGAAGATATACAGCCCGCCCCCACAACCCGAGGACCCGGAACGGTCCCTCGATCCGACCTCCGAAGAGGATCCGGATATAAAGGTGGAGTTGATCGACGGGGTATTCCACCAACTTAGCATCGACAATGCTTTGGTTGCCATTACGGCCGATTACCCCGGAATACTTCCCGCCTTGCAGGTAGCTGAGACCAAGGTCCCAATATTCTGATAATGACCCATCCGTGCTTATTTCGATCACCGTATACCAATGGTGTTTCGCAGGGGGTACCTTCGAGGCAGGAGGCCGAGCCCGCGGTGGCTGGCCAACAAGGGGCAATACGGCCCACAAAGCTAAAACGAAAAGCGGTCCGGATCGAAACTCCGCCGCAACGGTATGGCGTGTCACCATGTTCCTAGGATTGATTCCTGGAAGGCGTACTAACGCTGACGCTCTTTTCAGGAAAAAGAGCGCTCGCCAGACTGAGTCCGGAGAGGTTGCCAATCGAACCCCCACCAACCAGGCTCCATAGTCGGGTCCAGAGGCGGAGGCGAACACGAGGCGTACGTCGGATGCTCCTCCGACAGAGGATGCCGACAGATTGTCCGCCACCAACTCTGAGGTGGAGAGCGCCTTGAATCACAGGCGTTGCCGGACAGTCCTTCGTGACGCATGTTTCTCCAAAGAGGCCTTGAATGCCTTCAATTCGGGAGATGCGCACCTCCGTGCCGCTCAAGATGGTCTAGCCAGAGCCACGGAGCAGTATGTAAAGGACATATGGGTAAGGAAATTTGGCGATTATATATGCCAAGAGTCTCGAGACTTAAAATAGTTAGAATAACTGATTTAAGGATCATTTGTTATCTTGAGGATCTTACAAAAAGAGTACCCGACTGTCCCAGAGCTTGAAGAGTGCAAGGCCCAACTTGAGGCCGCACTAGCCGCCATGAGGAGCCACAGAGACCCCCTCTGGTAATATACTCTTCAAAAGATAAATAGTTAATGAAGTGCGGCGGGTGTGTAAATCTGACAAAAACATTGCAGATGGCGCCGGACTAGATCTGGACAAGCAACAGCTCTTGCGCCAGCTAAAGGAGGCCACGGGAACTCGAAGGAGCTCCCGATGCCAGGTGCTGTCAGATTCTGAAGCAGAACCTTCTCCTGAAGACGAGGAGGAGGAAGAAGAAGCCTTTCCCCCAGCGGGGGAGGAGATGAAAAGGAAGGCCGCCCCAACTGGGGAGGCCGGAGGGTCCAAGAAGGGAAGAACCCTTCCTCCGGACTTCTCCACCAACGTCGACGACGACGAGAAGGATTGGCCTACAAGGGCCAAGCCCCTGGCGAGATCGTAAGCGTCCGGATACCCATGGCTTTTTATTATTGCAGTGTTCTCTCTAATGTTGAACAATCGTGCAGCCCGCCCAAGGGCGAGTTCGCCGATTCATCGAGCGTGTCCCTGGGCTCGTCAGAAATGGAGAGTACTTCGCTTCTGACCGCCTCCTCGCCCCACGCTGCGGACGACGCCGCGGTGGGGCCCCAAGGGAGGCTTGGTCAAGAGGAGGTGGCGCAGGAGGTGCCACAAGGCAACCTCCCGGACTCCAGGCGCGTGGGGGGCAAGACCCCCAGGGGATCTAAGCCCGACCCTTGTCCGGACTCCATGCCGGAACCTTCAGCGGTTCCAGAGTCCGACAAGCGGTCCCTTCGCAAGAAGGGTAAGACGCTGGTGTCCTCCGTCCAACAGGAGGCACCGGATAGCTTACTGGAGGCGCTCAACGGCGCCTCCATCAAGGAGGAGCACCGCACTGTTATGAGTGCGGTGATCCGGACAGTTCAGTCCGCCAAGAGCGGGCTGACCAAAGCCTGTACCAGCCTTCTAACAAGCTTGGAGGTAAGTTTAGAATATGTAAAAATATTATCGCATAGACAGTAGCCCCTGATGCTTAGTTCGGTGTTCAGAAAGAAAAGCCGGACTAAGGATCTAAAAAGATATACGCAGGAGTCTAACATAAGTATGTCAATATGGGAATGCAGGCTGCTGCTGACCTCTGCCGACCGATGCTGGAGGTCGATGCGTTAAAGCAGAGCCTCGAGCGGTCCGAAAACGAGCTCGGCCAAGCCAAGAAGCAGCTCGAGGATAAGGAAGGTACGTAGTACCTTATTAAAGAAATACCATATAGAAAGGTTTTGGTTGCAAAAGATAACAAGAATAACATGGGTACTGCAGGGGCCACGACCGAGGTGGCAACCCTGAAGGAAGCAGTGTCTGTGGCCGAAAACAAAGCGGCTGCGGAACGCATCGAGCGAGAGAAGGGGGAGGCGCAGCTGGCTAAGGTACGGCAAGAGCTCCAAGCTCTCGTGGAAAAACACGAGAGTTTGGAGCGTGACTCAAGACTTCGAGTCCGAGCTCGCCTCGGCTCTTGAGAGTGCCAAAGCTGCTAAGGCCGAGGCCCAAAAAGCCCTCCAAGAAATTGAGTCGTTAAAGAAGATAGCGGCGGGTAAGGCATTCTTTATGCAAAGCAAGCATGTGAAAGTGAATTACCTATTACTTACCCGGATTCAGAGCTCTCCAGGAGCATTCGCAGATTTTCCCCGTAGTGTGTCTGATGCTGCCGCATTCTACCGCGCCAAGGAGGGGACCTCGACGGAAAAGGTGTTCTGGTCTCAGTATGCTGAGGCCGAACATCCGGTGCTCCTGAGCGACCAGCTGAAGCAGCTAGTCGAGCTCCACAAGGTCGCCGAACAGGCCATGAAGGGCCTTATAGCGCGGCTGTGGCCATTGGAGGCCACGCCCGGGAGCTACTTCGGCTTGGTGCAGCGGCTGGTGGATGCCTGTCCACGGATTGAAGTCATCAAGCGCTCTACCTGCATTGAAGGTGTCCGTCGGGCCCTTGCCCGTGCTAAAGTGCACAAGGGCAAGCTGGATGCGGAGAAGCTTGTGACGGACGGGCCACCGAAGGGCCATGAGCATCACACGCCCGAAATGTACTATGAGGGCCTCCTGAAGGGTGCCCGCCGAATAGCGGATGAGTGCTCCAAAGATGTATTTTTTAATAGGCTCGCATTTGTTATCCTGTACACTGAAAACTTGTTCATATGTGCTAAGCAATGCTTGTTAATTTAAAATATTACCTTCTGTGCGGCCGTTTATCAAATTTGAGAGATGGCAAGTCGTTGGCTTCAGCCCCCATGCCACGAGTCTTTGGGGTGTTCGGGATAAACTTGAGCACTCTTGTTCCCATTCTTGGGTCCATCTAGGGAGGCACTCAACACAACGAACAAGGCAACCGGACTTATAATGCTTGAACACTCTCACTTAGCCATAGAATTCTATAATTTTAAATTTCGGCGAAGCCCCTAGTATTCGGAAGACCGAGTTCGGGGCGCTATCCACGCCTTGGCCGGACAATTCCGGTTCCTCGCTCTAAGCGGCATAAGTCTTTAGGGACCCGAAAAAACCTCTCCAACAACGACCGGCTCTCGCCCTATCATGACGGTTCGTTTTAGCTTTCTCCACTGAGGTGCTCGACCCAGCTCAACTGGGGCACAATCACATTGGTTCTCCCGGTGCTACCTTAGCCGATATAACGTAACGTAAGGTACCAAAACACGGGAACCAGGCAAACCCAACTATTGACCCAAGACATGATTCGGAGCCGATTCATATAATGCTATAAGTTCGGGGTGCCGCACTTGTGAAAGTGTTCGGACTTATCACACCATAATTTTGGGATACTTAAGCCCCTGGTGTATTGGCCGTACCAAAGTGTACGGTTGCAACATGTCGTAAAATGAACATATGTATAGATAAAGGAAGTAGAGCAATAAGAAGCAAAAGCTATGTACTGTTTATTGAAAAAGGTACTGCAATGAAAGCAGAATGATACAAATAGTGCGATAAGCAAGGGATGGGACTATCTAACATGTCCCCCTCCAGGGGTAAGCTGCGGGATGGTATGTAAAACAGGTATAATGCTCGTAATAGAGACCACCTGAACACTTCGACGTGGCTTACTGCTTCCCTAGCTGTTGCATCGTGAGTTCGGCGATTCTAGTGCCGGACAGGACTTCTGAAAGACGGAGTCCTGAAAGTAAGGAAAACGAAGAAAAATGAAAAAGGAAAACAATGACACAATCGGGAGCCCCTGGTGCGGTCGAGCCGCATTCTTGGCGTGCCGTGGTCTTGCCCCTCCCCATATGCCCATGGTATATCCAGAGCGTAATTATGTACGCGTAACACTAGCTTCGCAATTTCGCGAGGGCTGGGGTTGGGGCCGGATTGCTACGCGTGCTTGAATTGTGCCAGGAGGTCTTGTTGTAGGTTACTCCGGGTGCGCAGCGGTGTCCGGACGCTTAATGGCCGGACTCGAGAGTTGCTTGTGAGAGGCTGCTTTGTACCTCCGCCGCGAGGGCCTCCGTGTGCTCCTCCGATCGTTGAGAGCGTTCGGTGTTTCCATTGACCGTGATTACTCCTCGAGGGCCTGGCATCTTGAGCTTGAGGTATGCGTAGTGCGGCACCGCATTGAACTTTGCAAATGTGGTTCGTCCGAGAAGCGATGCATGATAGCCGCTGCGGAATGGGACGATGTCGAAGATTAACTCTTCGCTTCGGAAGTTATCCGGGGATCCGAAGACAACTTCGAGTGTAACCGAGCCCGTACAACTGGCCTCTACACCCGGTATGACGCCTTTAAAGGATGTCTTTGTAGGTTTAATCCTTGAGGGGTTTATGCCCATTTTGCGCACTGTATCCTAATAGAGCAGGTTCAGGCTGCTGCCGCCGTCCATCAAGACTCTGGTTAGGTGAAATCCGTCGATAATTGGGTCAAGAACCAATGCAGCGAAACCGCCGTGACGGATGCTAGTGGGGTGGTCCCTTTGATCGAAGGTGATCGGGCAGGAAGAACATGGGTTGAACTTCGGGGCGACTGGCTCCATCGCATATACGTCCCTTAGTGCACGCTTCAACTCCCTCTTGGGCATATGGGTTGCGTATATCATGTTCACCGTCCGCACTTGCATGGGAAAACCCTTCTGTCCTCTATTGTTCGGCGGCCGGGGCTCTTCCTCGTCATCGCTATGCAGCCCCTTGTCATTGAGTTCGGCACTTAACTTGCCTGCTTGCTTGAACACCCAACAGTCCCTGTTGGTGTGGTTGGCTATTTTTTCGGGGGTGCCATGTATCTGGCACAGGCGATCGAGTATTCGGTCCAAGTTGGACGGGCCCTGGGTATTTCTTTTGAATGGCTTCTTCCGCTGACCGGGTTTAGAGCCTCTGAATCCGGCATTGACGGCCGTATCTTCAGTGTTATCCCCGTTAATGCGACGCTTGTTCTTGTTGCGACGCGACCTGCCATTGCTGTCCTTGGTATCTGAACTATCAGGATGTTTGGCCAAGTTGTTGCTTCAAGCTAGCCAGATGTCCTCTCCCGCACAAAAGCGGGTCATGAGTGTTGTGAGGGCTGCCATGGATTTTGGCTTTTCCTGTCCGAGGTGCCGGGCAAGCCACTCGTCGCGGATGTTATGTTTGAAGGCTGCAAGGGCCTCTGCATCCGGACAGTCAATGATTTGATTTTTCTTTGTTAGGAACCGAGTCCAGAATTGTCTGGCCGATTCTTCTGGCTGCTGGATTATGTGGCTAAGGTCATCGGCGTCTGGAGGTCGCACATATGTGCCCTGGAAGTTATCAAGGAATGCGGCTTCCAGGTCCTCCCAACAACCAATTGATTCTGCTGGCAAGCTGTTGAGCCAATGCCGAGCTGGTCCTTTAAGCTTGAGTGGGAGGTATTGATGGCATGTAGATCATCACCGCGGGCCATGTGGATATGCAGGAGACAGTCCTCGATCCAGACCGCAGGATCTGTGGTACCATCGTATGATTCGATGTTTACGGGTTTGAAGCCCTCGTGGATTTGATGATCCATTACTTCATCCGTGAAGCATAGTGGGTGTCTTGGCGCCTCAGATTGGGCTATATCACGGCGTAGCTCATATGAGCTTTGTCTCATCGTGGTTTGGCCCGGCCGGGTTTCTTGTATCCGCGCGACGGTAATCATCCCGCGTCATTGGGCGCCCACGCGATCCGGAGATCGATCTTGTATGTTTTTCCTTATCCTCCAATATATCTCGCAAGTCCGACACGTTTTCCCGTGCCTTGGTACTTTTTGAGCGGCGTCTGGGTGTGGCTTGAGCGGAGGGCCGAGAGGCTTCTGTGTCGCGGCCACGGGGTGGCCGGGTCTGCCATGTCGTCTTGTTGGTGACTTGGGTGCTTCCTCCTCACGATCGGCCTTAGCGGCCTGCGTTTGGGGTAGCTTTTGGAGGGCGTTCGAGTTCATACTCTTCTACTGCAAGGACTTCAGTCCATCCGCTGCCCAGCGTGTCTTGGTCAGCTCTAAGTTGTTGCTGCTTTTTCTTGAGGCTGTTTGCCGTGGCCATAAGCCTGCGTTTGAAATGCTCCTGTTCGGCGTGATCCTCAGGCACGACAAATTCGTCGTCGTCGAGGCTTGCCTCATCTTCGGAGGGAGGCACGTAATTATCATCCTCGACCTCTCTTTACGCCGCCGTCGTGCGGACTTGCTTCTCCCTCCTCTGCTACCGAGTCCTGCTGGAGGGGTTGTCTTCAATCTTGTCCGGGTGTTATTATCTCCGTGCGGAATCACCGCTTTTGCGGTGGCGGGATTTAAATGGCGCCACGACGCCGGCGCTCGGTTGCTTTTGGAGGGGTCATCCTCCGTTGTTCCATCGTCGTTCCCATCTTTTGGGATATCCACCATGTATATGTCGTATGACGAGGTGGCCTTCCAGTGCCCTGTAGGCGCTGGGTCTTGGTCGTCTCCGGCATCGTCGTCCATACCGTCGATGTCTTCGGAGTCGAAGTCTAGCATGTCGGTTAAATCATCGACAGTGGCTACAAAGTGGGTGGTGGGTGGGCGTTGAATTTCTTCGTCGTCCGCATCCCAACCTTCCTGTCCGTAGTCCGGCCAGGGCTCTCCGGATAAAGAGAGAGACTTTAGTGAATTCAGGATGTCGCCAAAGGGCGAGTCTTGAAAAGATGTCCGACGATGAACTCATGACCGGCGCCCGATCGGATTCGATTGGCAAGGGCGCGGAGGGTTCGGAGTCCGGAGAGGAGTCCGGCACCCTGGAGTCGAGGTCTTCACAAAGGACAGGGATGGAGTTCGGCTCAATTGCCGTAGAGATGGTAGCCCCCGAGGCTGTGTCCAACCACTCGTCCTCGATCGGGGAATCCGGCTCCGGATTAAGGGTCGGAGCGGAAGCGGAGTGCGGCCTCGAGGCAATCGCTCGGCTGCAGAGCTAGATCATGCCCATCGAGACAAAGGCGGCACGCTTGGCTGCGGCTCGAATCCGTTGAAGATCAAGTCTCCGCGGATATCGGCCGTATAGTTCAAACTTCCAAATCGACACGATGGCCAGGGCGTAGCTTCGATTTGCTCCGGATGGCTGCTTAATTGGCCCGCAGCGGCAAAGCCGCCCGAATACGTAAGATCTGTCCGGGAGAAAAGTCTCACCTGGACCGCGTCGTTGTTGATGATCGAAGGAGCCATCGGGCCTATCGGTGACGACACATTGGAACTCTCAATGAAAGCACCAATGTCGGTGTCAAAACCGGCGGATCTCGGGTAGGGGGTCCCGAACTGTGCGTCTATGCGGATGGTAACAGGAGACAAGGGACACGATGTTTTTACCCAGGTTCGGGCCCTCTCGATGGAGGTAATACCCTACTCCTGCTTGATTAATATTGATGATATGGGTAGTACAAGAGTAGATCTACCACGAGATCAAGGAGGCTAAACCCTAGAAGCTAGCCTATGGTATGATTCTTGTTCGTCCTACGGACTATAAACCTCCGGTTTATATAGACACCGGATAGGTTAGGGTTACACTGAGTCGGTTACAATGGTAGGAGATCTACATATCCGTATCGCCAAGCTTGCCTTCCACGCCAAGGAAAGTCCCATCCGGACACGGGACGAAGTCTTCAATCTTGTATCTTCATAGTCTTGGAGTCCGGCTGTGATGATAGTTCGGCTATCCGGACACCCCCTAGTCCAGGACTCCCTCGCCCCTCGATCATCTTCGGCTTCACATTGAAGGTCTTGAGCCATAAGCCGAAGTGTGGTGTGACGTGGAGGAAGGCCTCGCACACTATAATGAACGATGAGATATGGAGGATAGCGTCCGGAGCTAGATCATGAAAATCCAACCCATAATAGAACATGAGCCCCCTCACAAAAGGATCGAGGGTGAGGCCCAAGCGACGGAGGAAGTGAGGAACAAACACGACGCACTCATTGGGCTCCAGTGTAGGGATGACCTGCCCTGGAGCAGGAAGCATGTGCTGGATGTCGGCAGTCAGATATCCGACCTCCCTAAGCTTCACGATGTTCTCTGCTTGAATCGAAGAAGCCACCCACTGGCCTTGAGGGTCGGATCCGGACATATTGGAGGATTTCGGGTGTTGGAGCTTAGATCTCGGGTGTTAGAACTCGAGGTTCGAAAAGGCGCGAGGGAGGTGGAAAAGAGGCAAAGGCCTCGTCTCCTTTTATAAAGGGGGTGAATATCAAGAGTCCTTAGGGTGACCGCTTGAGGTTTACCTGATGGCACACTGAGTCATACCAATGGTTGTCATGGGGCTACGCATGCCCGCATTAATGGAAGATCCCGTAATAACAGGGACACGATCTCTGCCTCGACAGGACTATATACATCGTCCATATTATTGAAGCGTGAAGATACAAGACTCAAGACTTCGACCCGTGTCCAGATGGGACTTTCCTTGGCGTGGAAGACAAGCTTGGTGATCCGGATATTATATTTCCTTCCTTGTAACCGACTCCATGTAAACCCCAGCCCTCTCCGGTGCCTATATAAACCGGAGAGGTTGGTCCTTAGAAGGACGATCACAATTACAATCATACCTTCATAGGCTAGCTTCTAGGGTTTAGCCTCTACGATCTCGTGGTAGATCTACTCTTGTACTACCCATATCTTCAATATTAATCAAGCAGGAAGTAGGGTTTTACCTCCATCGAGAGGGCGAACACAGGTAAACATCTGTGTCCCTTGCTTCCTGTTACCATCAGCCTAGATGCACAGATCGGGACCCCCTACCCGAGATCCGCCGGTTTTGACACCAACACCGACCAATCAAGCACCGAATGTACGGCACCTCCGAGTTCAGCACACGTTCAGCTCGATGACGTCCCTCGAACTCTTGATCCAGCAGAGGGTCAAGGGAGAGTTCTGTTAGCATGACAGCATGGTGACGGTGATGGTGAAGTAATCCACACAGTGCTTCACCTAAGCACTACGTGAATATGACCGGAGGCGTAAACTGTGGAGGGGGCGCCACACACGGCTAACAATTGTTGGTGTGTGTTCTAGGCGCCCCTCACCATGTATATATAGGTGGGAGAGGGAGGTGAGTAGCCTTGGGGCACCCCAAGTAGGAGGAATCCTACTTGGGGGTCTCCTCCTTTCCTTATCTCTGGAGGGGAGAAGGAAAGAGGGGAGAGGGGAAAGGAAGGGGGAATCCTATTCTCTCTATTTCCTTTCCTCCTCCCCTTTTCCTTTCTCCACTTAGATCGGACCATATGGGGGCGCACCAGCCCACAAGGGGCTGGTCTGTCCCGCCCTAGGCCCAATAAGGCCCATATCTTTGCCGGGGGTGCCCGGAACCCCTTCCGGTGACCCGATACGTACCCGGTACCCCCGGAACACTTCCGGTGTCCGAATACTATCGTCCTATATATGAATCTTTACCTCTCGACCATTTCGAGACTCCTCGTCATGTCCGTGATCTCATCCGGGACTTTGAACAACATTCGGTCTCCAAATCACATAACTCATATAATACAAAATCGTCCTCGAACGTTAAGTGTGCGGACCATACAGGTTCGAGAACTATGTAGACATGACCGAGACACCTCTCCGGTCAATAGCCAATAGCTGAACCTGGATGCTCAAATTGGTTCCCACATATTCTACGAAGATATTTATCAGTCATACCGTATTGACAACATACGTTATTCCCTTTCTCATCGGTATGTTACTTGCCGAGATTCGATCGTTGGTATCTTCATACCTAGTTCAATCTCGTTACCGTCAAGTCTCTTTACTCGTTCTATAATGCATCATCCTGCAACTAACTCATTAATCACATTGCTTGCAAGGCTTATTATGATGTGCATTACCTAGAGGGCCCAGAGATACCTCTTCGATACTCGTAGTGACAAATCCTAATCTCGATCTATGCCAACCCAACAAACACCTTCGGAGATACCTGTAGAGCATCTTTAAAATCACCCAGTTACGTTGTGACGTTTGATAGCACACAAGGCATTCCTACGGTATCCGGGAGTTGCATAATTTCAAAGCCAAAGGAATATGTATATGACATGAAGAAAGCTATAGCAATAAAACTAAATGAGCATTATGCTAAGCAAACGGATGGGTCTTGTCCATCACATCATTCTCCTAATGCTGTGATCCCGTTCATCAAATGACAACACATGTCTATGGTTAGGAAACTTAACCATCTTTGATTAACGAGCTAGTCTAGTAGAGCTTACTAGGGACATTGTGTTTTGTCTATCTATCCACACATGTATCAAGTTTCCGGTTAATACAATTCTTGAATAATAAACATTTATCGTGATATAAGGAAATATAAAATAACAACTTTATTATTGCCTCTAGGGCATATTTCCTTTAGTCTCCCACTTGCACTAGAGTCAATAATCCAGATCACATCGCCATGTGATTTAACACCAATAGTTCACATCACCATGTGATTAACACCCATAGTTCACATTGCCATGTGACCAACACCCAAAGGGTTTACTAGAGTCAGTAATCTAGTTCACATCCCATGTGATTAACACCCAAAGAGTACTAAGATGTGATCATGTTTTGCTTGTGAGAGAGGTTTAGTTAACGGGTCTGCCACATTCAGATCCGTATGTATTTTGCAAATTTCTATGTCTACAATGCTCTGCATAGAGCTACTCTACCTAATTGCTCCCACTTTCAATATGTATCCAGATTGAGACTCAGAGTCATCCAGATCAGCGTCAAATCTTGCAACGATGTAACCCTTTACGACGAACTCTTTGTCAGTTCCATAACCGAGAAACATTTCCTTAGTCCTCTTTAGGTACCTAAGGATAGTTTTGACTGTTGTCCAGTGATCTACTCCTGGATCACTATTGTATCCCCTTGCCAAAGTCATGGCTAGGTACACAATAGGTCTGGTATACAGCATGGCATACTTTATAGAACCTATGGCTGAGGCATAGGGAATGACTTTCATTCTCTTTCTATCTTCTGCCGTGGTCGGGTTTTGAGTCTTAATCAACTTTATACCTTGCAATACAGGCAAGAACTCCTTCTTTGGCTGTTCCATTTTGACCTACTTCGAAATCTTGTCAAGGTATGTACTCATTGAAAAATATTATTTAGCGTCTTGATCTATCTCTATAGATCTTGATGCCCAATATGTAGGCAGCTTCACCGAGGTCTTTCTTTGAAAAAATCCTTTCAAAAACTCGTTTATGCTTTCCAGAAAATTCTACATCATTTCCGATCAACAATATGTCATTCACATATACTTATCGGAAAGGTTGTAGTGCTCCCACTCACTTTCTTGTAAATACAGTCTTCACCGCAAGTCTGTATAAAACTATATGCTTTGATCAACTCATCAAAGTGTATATTCCAACTCCGAGATGCTTGCACCAGTCCATATATGGATCGCTGGAGGTTGGACACTTTGTTAGCACCTTTAGGATCGACAAAACCTTCTGGTTGCAACATATACAACTCTTCTTTACTAAATCCATTAAGGAATGCAGTTTTGACGTCCATTTGCCAGATTTCATAAAATGCGACAATTGCTAACATGATTTGGACAGACTTAAGCATCGATACGAGTGACAAAATCTCATTGTAATCAACACCTTGAACTTGTCAAAAAACCTTTTTGCGACAATTCGAGCTTTGTATATAGTAACACTACCATCAGCGTCCATCTTCCTCTTGAAAATCCATTTATTCTCAATGGCTTGCCGATCATCGGGCAAGTGGACCAAAGTCCATACTTTGTTCTCATACATGGATCCTATCTCAGATTTCATGGCCTCAAGCCATTTTGCGGAATCTGGGCTCATCATCGCTTCCTCATAGTTCGTAGGTTCGTCATGGTCTAGTAACATGACTTCCAGAACAGGATCAACGTACCACTCTGCTGCGGGACATGCTCTGGTTGACCTACGAGGTTTGATAGTAACTTGATCTGAAGTTTCATGATCATTATCATTAGCTTCCTCTCTAGTTGGTGTAGGCATCACGAGAACGGATTTCTCTGATGAGCTACTTTCCAATTCGAGAGAAGGTACAATTACCTCATCAATTTCAACTTTCCTCCCACTCACTTCTTTCGAGAGAAACTCCTTCTCTAGAAAGGATCCATTCTTAGCAACAAAGATCATGCCTTTGGATCTTTGATAGAAGGTGTACCGAACAGTATCTTTTGGGTATCCTATGAAGACGCACTTCTCCAATTTGGGTTCGAGCTTATCAGGTTGAAGCTTTTTCACATAAACATCGCAACCCCAAACTTTAAGAAATGACAGCGTAGGTTTCTTGCCAAACCATAGTTCATATGGTGTCGTCTCAACGGATTTAGATGGTGCCCTATTTAACGTGAGTGTAGTTGTCCCTAATGCATAACCCCAAAACGATAGCGGTACATCGGTAAGAGACATCATAGATCGCACCATATCTAATAAAGTACGGTTACGAAGTTCAGACATACCATTACGCTGTGGTGTTCCTGGTGGCGTGAGTTCTGAAACTATTCCACATTGTTTTAAATGAAGGCCAAACTCGTAACTCAAATATTCGCCTCCACAATTAGATGGTAGAAACTTTATTTTCTTGTTATGATGATTCTCCACTTTACTCTGAAATTCTTTGAACTTTTCAAATGTTTCAGACTTGTGTTTCATTAAGTAGATATACCCATATCTGCTCAAATCACCTGTGAAGGTCAGATAACAACGATACCTGCCGCGAGCCTCAACACTCATCGGACCGCATACATTGGTATGTACTAGTGGATGGGGCGCGCCCTGGGCGCGCCTCTTGAGGGGTGAGTTTCCGCACCAATCTAGTTGTTTTAGTTGTTAACGTTTGTGTGTAGTCCATATGAGCGCCAGTTGCTAAAAAATACATTTAATAGAGCTGCACCCGTAGAGTGTTAAGTCATAATGCAAGATATGTACATGGAAGTGCTGGTCAACTCGTATGACGATTGTTGAAAACTGCAGCAGCGGAGTGTTCCCTCATAAAGCAGAGCAACCTAATAGGTCTGTTAACAGAGAGGTGACAATCTTACAAGATGGATGACTGATCAGATACACAACCATCCTTTCCTCTAGTCAACACGGGCATATAAAAAAATAGAAAAGGAGGATTACCCTTGGCCTCTGCATCAGAGTGATGCATGCAGCCCTAGGCATATCAGATTGCATGCAAAAAAACTAACAGAGGTAATAACTGGTTACCACAGACTGAAATAAACAACCATGAACATCACAACAATGCAGACGCCTAAAAACTAATCTAACAATAAATCCGATCTATTTGATCTAAAACAGGAAGAGTGGATAATGAAAAGAGCGAAAGAATCCGTCGTGGATCTTCCTAAAGGTCTTGCTCAGACGGTACAACACATAGATCATCACGGCCTTCTTATTCCCAACAACATCCATCAAGATTATCTACTTACATTGCAGTGTTGATGTACATGTCCTTGAGGTCACCCTTGAGCTCCTGATTGCCTTTCTCCAAGTGAAATAAAGCCTACAGATATATTAAGCAGCACAAGCATGCTAAACCTTGACAAACCAAAACGAAAGAGTAGTTCTGGATACAAAAACGAAACACATGAATGGCACAAAGCCAACGACGACAGGGACGCGAGATAGAAGCTCACCTGCGCGACGGTAACCTCGAATTCGGAGGGCTCGACGCCCTTGTTCTTCCGGATCTTCTTCCTGGCGGTGTACATCTTGATCAGTGTCGTTACACGAGATGAAATCAAACCTTTCTCTGCATCTTGAATCATATTGCAAATAGAAGTGCACGCAATCTGGTAAACAAACTACATTCCTATTTGGTTGTCCTTGCAAAAAATGGTTGTTCCTTGACATGCATAAAACCGATAATTTTGTATGCCAAAATTTCTTTTGGAAACGGAAAGGTGATCCAATAGTACATCGAGGACTTTATGCCCAGCCATCTAGAACACCCTCTGGATCAAACCAAAGAAGGTCACACATGGCACCATCATAAGGCACTTTCTACTTGCAATCTATTATTCTGATCTGTTGGGTGCACATGATAATAAAATAACAGAAATTGAATGTATGAACTACAATGCACCAACAATATATTTCTATTCACACTTGCAATTTGTCCACCTGTCATCTTATATTTTTTGTGCCCAGTACAACAAGTCTGAATCCAAGCGACACCAGACAATACATTCATAGCATCAAAACCTAAATAAAAGAAATGAGGCTGGGGGTTGGGGGCAAAGCAACTACCTGAACTCCCAAGAAATCTGCTACTAACCAAAGCTCTGACAGAAATGTGAGGTGACAATCAGCACCAAAGTGTTGGGGAACGTAGTAATTTCAAAAATTTCCTACGCACACGCAAGACCATGGTGACGGCATAGCAACGAGAGGGGAGAGTGTATGTCCACGCACTCGTGAGACCAGAAGTGAAGCGTTATAACAACGCTGTTGATGTAGTCGCACGTCTTCACGATTCGACCGATCCAAGTACCGAATGTACGGCACCTCCGAGTTCTCGCACACGCTCAGCTCGATGGCGATCCCGGACTCGATCCAGCAAAGTGTCGGGATGAGTTCCACAAGACGACGGCAGGACGATGTTGATGCTCCACTGACGCAGGGCTTCGCCTAAGCTCCGCGACGATATGACTTCTCCGCGCAGGGGCTTCGCCTAAGCTCTCTGACGATATGACCAAGTGGAATATGGTGGAAGGGGCACCGCACACTGCTAAGGAAAGATCCGTAGATCAACTTGTGTGTTTGGGGTGCCCCTGCCTGTGATATAAAGGAGACAAGGGGAGGTGGCCGCCCAAGGGGAGGCGCACAAGGAGTCCTACTCCTCCGGGAGTAGGACTCCCTCCAATCCTAGTTGGATTAGGATTCCTGAGGGGAAAGTGAGAGAGGGGGCGGCCCACCTTTCCTAGTCCTAATAGGACTAGGGAAGGGGCGCGCCACCTAGGGCTGGCCCTCTCCTTTCCACTAAGGCCCACTATGGCCCATGTAGTTCCCGGGGGGTTCGGTAACCTCCCTACTCGGTAAATTCGATTTCACTCGGAACCCTTCCAAGTCCAAACATAGGCTTCCAATATATCAATCTTTATGTCTCGACCATTTCGAGACTCCTCGTCATGTCCGTGATCACATCCGGGACTCCGAACAACCTTCGGTGCATCAATACTTATAAACTCATTATGAACTGTCATCGAAACGTTGTTGCAAGCGGACCCTACGGGTTCGAGAACTATGTAGACATGACCTAGAACCATTCTCGGTCAATAACCAATAGCGGAACCTGGATGCCCATATTGGTTCCTACATATTCTACGAAGATCTTTATCGGTCAAACCGCATAACAACATACGTTGTTCCCTTTGTCATCGGTATGTTACTTGCCCGAGATTCGATCGTCGGTATCCAATACCTAGTTCAATCTCGTTATCGCAAGTCTCTTTACTCGTTACATAATGCATCATTCCGTAACTAACTCATTAGCTACATTGCTTGCAAGGCTTATAGTGATGTGCATTACCGAGAGGGCCCAGAGATACCTCTCCGACAATCGGAGTGACAAAACCTAATCTCGAAATACGCCAACCCAACATGTACCTTTGGAGACACCTGTAGTACTCCTTTATAATCACCCGATTACGTTGTGACGCTTTGGTAGCACCCAAAGTGTTCCTCCGGTAAACGGAGTTGCATAATCTCATAGTTACAGGAACATGTATAAGTCATGAAGAAAGCAATAGCAACATACTAAATGATCAAGTGCTAGGCTAACGGAATGGGTCATGTCAATCACATCATTCTCCTAATGATGTGATCCCGTTAATCAAATGACAACTCATGTCTATGGCTAGGAAACTTAACCATCTTTGATTCAACGAGCTAGTCAAGTAGAGGCACACTAGTGACACTATGTTTGTCTATGTATTTCACACATGTATTATGTTTCCGGTTAATACAATTCTAGCATGAATAATAAACATTTATCATGAAATAAGGAAATAAATAATAACTTTATTATTGCCTCTAGGGCATATTTCCTTCACAAAGGTAGTTACCTAAAAACCAAATTAGGCAGTACACAAAGAATAGTCAATCAGGTGAATATGAAGCAAAGAAAAACAAAGCTAAAATCCAAGAAAGAAATACCCAGCAAGGAGCCGAAATAGCCCAAGAAACAAAATCCGAAGATGCATTAGAGATAAAAAAGAAGAAACCAAAAAAAAGAATAGGACCTGAGCACGGGCAATCTATCATCCTTAAATCTTGGAGAAGAACTCCAAATTTTAACCAGAGGCCCTTTATCATCCTAATAACTTACCGGATCCATAGAAAATAGATAGCAAATTTATCCAAGTAGAAAAGAAACCTCACTTGAAGTATGACATTACAACAAACATGTGATGGGCAAATCATATGTAGTGTCATCTCTAGCATGCTTAATTCATCTTAGTAAACAGAGATGCCATCCTAGAATAAAGGAAAAACAAAACAACAAACTAATGTAATAACACGTCTAACAATCTAGAAATAGGGAGCGGGTAAAGGGAAATTACTGTAACATGGGGATGAGCTGATCACAGAGAATATAACCGAAGGGCTAATAAATTAAAATAAATATCGAGAATATGTGGGAGGAAGTGGCAGCTCTACCTGGGCACGATATGGAGGAGGAGGCAGTGCCATCGACGGATGTTCATCACATCAACCCTTGGTGACACCACCGGCTGCACAACTCTGTGTTCCTGCAAGGGAGGAGCACGTACATAATGAGAGAGAGAGAGAGAGAGAGATGAGGCGGTGCCAGAGGCCTCGGCGATTCCCGGCCCCATGTGCAGCTCCCCGGCAGCGCTACAATGCCGCGAACGGCTTTCTCCCAGTGACGCGGCCAGATCGTGGAATAGGTGGAGGTGACGATGGTGACGAAGGCGCTTCCAGTGGCCATCGTCTACGAGTACGCAGAGCCACGGAGGTGTCGTGGAGGAAGAGGAGGCGAGGCACGAAGGGCCAGCATGCGGTCGCGATGATGACGGCGAGGGAGCGGGGCTGTCGAGGCGTCCGGTTGGAACGATGATGATGCGGAATCCAGGAAGTCATCTCCTTTGCCTACCGGTGGTCGTCGACAAGAGGACCGGAAGGGAAGAGGCAAGGGCAATAGGTGGCCTGATTCATGGCGGAACGAGGCAGGTTGGCTTGGTGGGGAAGGCAAGCAAAGAAACTTTAACCGGTGAAGGTGTTATCCCGGGACGCATTTTCTGCTCCCATTCGTTTCTTTTTTCTTTACTTATACACAGTAAAACAGGGACGTGGCTAGCGCCAAGGTTCACCCTTGATGCATACCTTAATGTGTTTGATTATTTCCAATAAGTCAGTGGCTCGCTCCATTGTTCCGGAGAATGGAGTCTTAGTCATCTTGCCCATGAGGCATGGTTCGCAAGCATCAAATGATTCATAATCAAGTGATTCCAAAAATCCATCCGCATGGAGTTTCTTCATGCGCTTTACACCAATATGACCTAAGCAGCGATGCCACAAATATGTTGCACTATCATTATCAACTTTGCATCTTTTGGCATCAATATTATGAATATGTGTATCACTACGATCGAGATTCAATAAACCATTTACATTGGGTGTATGACCATAGAAGATTTTATTCATGTAAACAGAACAACAATTATTCTCTGACTTAAATGAATAAATGTATCGCAATAAACATGATCCAATGATATTCATGCTCAACGCAAACACCAAATAACATTTATTTTGGTCCAACACTAATGTCGAAGGTAGAGGGAGTGTGCAATGGTGCTCTTATCAACCTTGGAATCACTTCCAACACACATCGTCACCTCGCCTTTAACTAGTCTCTGTTCATTTTGCAATTCCTGTTTCGAGTTACTAATCTTAGCAACTGAACTGGTATCAAATACCCTGGGGTTACTATGAACACTAGTAAAGTACACATCAATAACATGTATATCAAATATAGCTTTGGTCACTTTGCCATCCTTCTTATCCGCCAAGTATTTGGGATAGTTCCGCTTCCAGTGACCATTCCCTTTGCAGTAGAAGCACCCAGTTTCAGGCTTAGGTCTAGCTTCGGGTTTCTTCACGGGAGTGGCAACTTGCTTGCCATTCTTTCTTGAAGTTCCCTTTCTTTTCCTTTGCCCCCTTTTCTTGAAACTAGTGGTCTTGTTAACCATCAACACTTGATGCTCTTTCTTGATTTCTACCTTCATCGATTTTAGTATCGCTAAGAGCTCGGGAATCATTTTCGTTTTTTGAAACCTTGGGAATCGTTTTCGTCATCCCTTGCATATAATAGTTTATCACGAAGTTCCAGTAACTTGGTGATGGTGACTAGAGAACTCTGTTAATCACTATCTTATTTGGAAGATTAACAACCACTTGTTTCAAATGATTGTAGTACTCAGACATTCTGAGCACATGCTCACTGGTTGAGCTATTCTCCTCCATCTTGTAGGCAAAGTACTTGTTAGAGGTCTCATACCTCTCGACTCGGGCATGAGTCTGAAATTCCAATTTCAGCTCTTGGAACATCTTATATGCTCCGTGGCGTTCAGAATGTTTTTGAAGTCCCGGTTCTAAGCCGTAAAGCATGGCGCACTAAACTATCAAGTAGTCATCATACTGAGCTTGCCAAACTTTCATAACGGCTGCATCTACTCCTGTAATAGGTCCGTCACCTAGCGGTGCATCAAGGACATAAATCTTCTGTGCAGCAATGAGGATAATCCTCAGATCACGGACGCAGTCCACATCATTGCTACCATCATCTTTCATCTTATTTTTCACTAGGAACATATTAACAATAAAACAGGGGAGCTATACGCGAGCTATTGGTCTAACATAGATATGCAAATACTATCAGGACTAAGTTCATGATACACTGGTACGCGTCGGTGCTATACAAACGGTTTTTAACCCCTTTCCGCGACGGCATTTGGGACCGTCGCCAAGTGAGTGTATGGGATAGGGTGTCCTTCCCACACGACCCAGAAACCGTCGGGGATATGGAGCAGTGGTCCAAAGGCCTACCAAAATGTAATCGTGTGCGATGCAGCACACACTAAATTCTTTCACATGTGTGGTATAGGTGATTAAGCGTTTCTAATGAAGCAGTGAAACCATACGGTCTTTCATAACGAACCATTTGGGAAATAGTATATAAGGCACACGGGCCAACATATGAACTGTGTGCATTTGCGCCCCATCGCACACGAGTTTTCTACGTAACCCGTCTGCCATGCTAGACACCATCGCACATGTTTGCCAACAATTACCGTCTGCGATAATGTTCTATCACAAATGGTTCAGGAGCCCCTTCGCACACATATAAGTGCTGCATACCGTTTGTGATTTGTTGGGTATCACCGACGGTTGCCACAAGAGTGACGTATGCTTTTCGTTTGGGATCCCACATGTTTCCTGAAAAAATTACGACTGGGATTGTATTTTGCATTGGGCAAGGTTTACTCCCAGTTCTCGTGTGTGATAACGCGATATCACAAATGGTTCCAGAGAACCTACGCACACGTAGTAGCGCTGCAAATCGTTTGCGATCTTCTTTGTTCCGCTATGATTGACGTATGCTTTCCGATGTGGATCGCACACACTCATTTAGTTGAACCGTGTGCTGAGCAATTGCCAGGTTAAAACAAAAATATTTCATTTTGAATCGGCACGCAAAAAGCAAATTTGCCACAATATTCTATTGAACAAATAAACAAAAATATCCCATTTTGAATCGGCACGCAGAAAGCAAATCCGCCACAATATTCAGTTGAACAAATTGTGCCCACATGAAGAACATTCATCAGATTTCGCAACAATTGCAATTGAACATATGGTTCCAATGATTTGTCCACACATATATGCATTACATAATTAATCATTGTGTACGTAATATGAAGACCTCATCAGATGGAAAACAATGGACCATGCGTTATATGTTTAGCGGCTAACTCTTACTCAATGTTTCAGGAGAACGCATGCCGAAATCTTCATTATCACCAGTGGGATTGATGTAGTGATCCAGGAAGAAGTCACTGATAAATCTCCGAACCATCAGCAATTCACCAGCTGGGAGCGATTCACGGGTCCTTGGTTTTAAGATGAGCTGCAGTATTTTTAAGATTAGAATGTGCCATATGAGTGGAGTAGAAGATATTAATTAAAATAGACTTACTGGTACTAATTTGCAAGGATCGTCACAACTATCAGTAGATTTGCAGATGGAGATCATGTGTCTACAAACATAGTATCCATAAAGGTTGGTCCCTGCTTCTTGCTGAGGACACTGAAATTTTTTGTACAAAATTAGTCATGTATTTCTCCTGTTAGGAACAACCTAACCGGTGTTAGATGTATTATTTTTTCTTTGGACAAAATAGAAAGAGGTTTATTTAGAAGCTTGAACATTTGACTAGCGTAAGGAAAGGTATTTGCAGACTGTTGGATAAATTTTCCGAAAATAACGGATTTCGGTGTGTTACCGGAGAAACGATCTCGTGCTGCAGAGGTTGTTCCGTCTTGAACAGGTTCCCTGGTTTAGTTTTCCACAATGCTAGCACACTGCAAATGATGATGAATTTTGACAACATCAATTATTGAACCAAATATGAATGCAAATTAATTTCAACATCATAGAATTCAATACCTATCCAAGAATTGCTGAACATGCGTCAGATCCTGAGCGTTTGTTGACTCTCTGAGAGAATCGATGTAGTAAACTGTGTTCTTGTTTGGAACAATAAAAACCAAAATCCAGTGATTGCTACATATTAAGAAAGACATGAACTTACGAATGATGTCAAAATCTGAAAGACAATCAGTGTATGTGTGATTGTTTACTTGACTTACCGTTCATGATATGGCCAGAGAAATGATTCTGCATGGGACGTGTTTTCAAAGATACGGACGACCATGTTAACGGCCCAGTCCCGTCGGTCCTTACCATCTAATATTGTGCCATTTTCTAATGCATGATCTATGAAATACACACTCTCCCTTTTTCTTCTCTGCGCGTTCAATCCTCTGAGAGGAATAAAATGCAGTTAGTTGTTTATCATTTACAGCCTTGTATGGAGAAGTTGATCAGAGTTTGTTAAGTACTTACAAAATCAGGCATCTAACAAGAGTGGCAGCGAGCATGTTGAAGTTGAAGAAGAGATGTAAGTCCTCGAAACTCATATTGATGGAACCAACATCGTGTCAGAAATGATCTCTATTGTAGTGGACTAGCAAAGCATGATGACCTGCTGACATTTGATCCATGCAATATTCATGTAACTCGCGGCAATTGGAGCTGCACTCGTCAAAGTATTCGCCAACAAGAAATGGCTGGCCATGGACGTAATTGCGTGCTTCAAGTACGTCTGCTTTACTTTTATCAAGCAACAATTCTACTTCTTCATCATCCATGGCATCAGAAATAATATTACTCCCCGATTCGAACAAGCTGCTGTTAATTTGGTTCTGAGCAATGAGTGTTTTAAGTAAGAGGCAATCGTTCTCTTTCCTCTTCACTCTCTCACTGCGCTTCCTCGTGGTCATGGGTGTAGCCTTTTTGGCCACTTTCTTCTTGGTACTTGAAGCATCTCTGGTAGAACTTCTGGTTGGCTGCAAGGTAGACTACCGAGCAGACGGTGAAGCTTGGACGGACTTCTTAGAAAACGGTTTATCTGTGCTGGACCGCTGAGCTGGCGGTGCTGCTGTGACGGACTGCTGGGCTGTAGGAGTAGAGGCATCAAACTGCTAACCATGCATTGAAGCTATGTCTGGTTTCCGCGTAGGTGGTGCCAACTTGTCGGTGTGCTGAGGAGGCCGTGCCAATGCGTTGGTTTTCTGAGCAGGAAGTGCTGGCACATTGGTATGCTGATCACGCCTCGGACTTCTGAATCGATGAGCGATGGTTCTGGACCTCTGCATCGCTTAGCGTCTCTTCCACCGATTGGTCCGCTTAGCATGTCTTTGTAGCTGAGGTCTCCCCGCCGCTTTGCCGCCGGCATCTGAACCAAGCGTCATCGCTAGATTGCCAGTGCCTTGCCACTGGCTGCTTTGGGGCAGAGGATGACATGGCATGTACGCCACAAAGTCGGGCTAGTTGATCACAGATTGATGCATCAGCCCGCGAGAGCCGCCGTGGCAAGGAGATTGTCACCGGTTGAGGGGCGACAGTGGTTGCTCTTGGCGGGGCTTCAGGAATCTCATCGTTGAACTCTATTTCCTTTCATGGCCACTGGATGTGATGTAACAGTGTTTCTCCCAAGATCCTTTGCTCATCAAAGTCTCCTAGGACATTCTTCAGGGCAAATTCATTGAATCCAGGCTTTACTTCAGTCACGTAGCACTTCACACAGCCCTGCTTCAATGGCACATTGTACAAGAAGAGGGCATCTTCCAAGAAGGGAAAATTTTGTTTTTGCCACTCTAGATTTTGCCAATTTTCCTTATACCATTCTATTATATGACATTTCACTTTTGCCACTCTTAGCTTTTGACAATTATCACAATTGCCATTCCGTGGCAAAAGCAAAATAATTTTATTTCATTTTTGCCACTCTTGGCTTTTGAAATGTATCACAATTGCCACACTGAAAATTTTGCTTTTGCCATAGGAATGGCAATTGTGACAATTGTCAAAAACTAAGAGTGGCAAAACTGAAATGTCAAAATCTGAAGTGGCATAAGGAAAATTGGCAAAATCTAGAGTGGCAAAAACAAAAAGTTTCCTTCCAAGAAGGGTGGGCAAACCCAGGTTGTTGCACATTTTAATGTACCTTCATAATGTGTAAGCACGCCCTTCAGTCTGTCTTTCATTCCAGATAGATCATATATAGCATCATCACGAGCAGCTTCAGTCTCAGTGTCGCTGGGGTCAGCTGATGCGCAGCTACTCTTGTGTAGTGTTGTTGTGCAATAAGCAGCATCCTCCATGCCCGCCTCCCCTCCCATCTGTTGGCTATCTGTCAGTGTTAGAGTCTTCTACATCATCATTGACTCCTCAACATCCTTTCGAACAGCCGGATAAATCTCCTTCTTCAACCTTTCATACAATGCATTACCTTCATTTCACTCCTCGCTTTTTCATCTTGAGCCTCTCTTCTTTGCTGAGTGTGAAAGCCCTCTTGTGCTGGACATTAACACCTATACCCCTTGCACGGCCAGGGGGCTCTTTTGTGTCCAGAGCAATGGACAGAATGTCACATGGCCCTCAGTTCCTATAGAACCTTCAGGGATCTTAGAAGCCTCTAACATCACTTCATACAGTTTGGAATCACGTGCGTTTTGAAAGTAATAAGTTCAGTCATCACGCCTCTTAGCACGTGCCCGCAAGTAGTCTCTGGTGCGTTCGCCCCTGATTTCACTAAAGGCCGGATTCCCACCTGATGAAGTCATGTACCTAGGGTAGGGTCATAGACCTGCCCAAAGGTACCCTCCCCAAGGACACTCGCGAAAGAAGCTGCCTACCAGTCGACCTGGTAGGTTTCCGCTCGACAGATTCAAAGACACTCGACCATGAAGACCCACTCGACCACCAGAGTCCAAGAGCCACTCGGTGTCCAAACGGTCTGTAGTTAAATAGTCTTTATGGTCATGATGACACTTTATGTAAGGCGTTACCGATGAACGCCTAGCCTTAACGTACCTTAAACCCTCCGCTACGTGGGCTGGCTGGGGTCCTGGCGCACTCTATATAAGCCACCCCCCTCCACAGGTAGAAGGGTTCGCACCCCTGTAACACATACGCATATAATCCAGTCGACCGCCTCCGGGCTCCGAGACGTAGGGCTGTTACTTCCTTCGAGAAGGGCCTGAACTCGTAAATCCCTTGCGTATACAACTACTCCATAGCTAGGATCTTGCCTCTCCATACCTACCCCCATTCTACTATCAGACTTAGAACCACGACAGTTGGCGCCCACCGTGGGGCCGGTGTTCTAGCGATTTGTTGGAGAAGTTGGGATTCTTTCGATCTCCTACATCATGGTTTTAGGTGGAGTTTTGGTCGAGGGCCACGAGATCCATCTCGGTGTGCTCACGTTCGTCGCCGACGACTCCGCTTGGCTTCAGGAGGCTCCACTCGACATGGACGCGCTACCCGTCCATGAGGTGACGACTGCTGCGTGTGTCCACGGCGTCCTCCTGCGGCAACCGTCGACCCAAGATGGGTCGGCTCTGTGCCGCCTCGCCTCAGCCTCTCACCGGAGCAAGCGTTCCGGTCGGTCGAGGCTTCAGTGGTGGGTGAGGCATGCGGTGGCCCGCCAGTCGGCCATCCCCCAAGTCGCGGTGGTCGAGCCCGACGAATCTCTCTATGGCTTGTTCGACCTGTCGACTGGCTCCGCGAAGATCGTGGTCCGAATGCGATAGCGATGACCGGCGGCAGAGGTTCTGATGGTCGATGGACCACGCAGTCCCCCCGGATTCACCCGCACCAACGGAGGTGACGGTGGAGGTGATCCGGAGCAAGCCCACGAAGAATACCTGCCCGAGCCCCTCACTTCGCTTCAGAGGGAGGAGCTTTGCCATCGGAATATGGATGCGCTTCACACTCCTATCGTTGGAGAAACCCCCGAGGCTCCTGCCTTGGAGGATGCATGCTTGGCCAACCTGGCTAAGCGCACTCGACTAGAGAAACTTCAGCGAGTACTCGAGGAGCGCGCGCGACCAAGGGTTCCAGAATCCAGTCGACGTCAGCTCTTCCAGCCACCAACTCAGGTATATCGAACTCCGATTCAGAATTTAGCACTTGTTGCCCGTATAGCAGAGTCAATTCAGCCTTCCCAGTCGGAGGCGGGTATAGGTTTGCTACAAATTAGAGATCTGCTCCGGGCGGCAGGAGACCAAAACTCAGTCGTATCACAGTCACGGGACATGATTCACAGCCGATCCATTGCTGGGAATTCAGTCCAGTCGGCCCATAGTCCGAGATCGCCCCCGAGGCGTGAGGAACGTGGGGGCCGGCGTGATGATCAGTACAAGAGCCGCGAGCAATACGAGCACCGATTCGATCGCAATGATCGACGTCGAGTGCCCACTCCTCCCCCAAGGGGTGGATCATACGCTCCTCGGCAGCGAGACGGCGAGACGCCCTTGACGGTGTTGGGCGAAGAGTTCGGTCGACCCTGTGGAACACAGCTTTGATGCGAGATCTATTATCGTTCAAGGTTTGCTCGACAGAACAGAGCTCACCGAGACGGCCATGACAGATGTTCCTCCAGCAGAAGTTCATGTCTCGGGGCGAGTGTTTCAAGAGAGCCATCGAGCCGCGGTGATTCCTCCCAACTTCAGGTTGGCGGCGGAGTCGATAAGTTCATCGGTGAATCCAAGCGACACTTGGCTTGAAGATTACCGAGTGGCTGTTCACATCGGGCGCGGCAACGATGAGGTAGCCATGAAGCATTTGCCTCTTATGTTGAAGGGTTCAGCCGGGCGTGGTTGAATCGATTAGCACCAGCAAAGATGTTACACTTGGGAAGATCTTGCCCGAGTGTTTGTCAGGACATTTGAAGGGACTTGCAAGCGACCAGCAGGGTTGACGGAGTTGCAGTCGTGTGTGCAGAAGTCGAGTGAAACTTTGAGAGATTATATCCAGAGGTGGATCACTTTGCACCACACAGTTGAGAATGTATCTGATCACCAGGCAGTCTGTGCCTTCAAAGAAGGTGTCAAGAACAGAGAGTTGAGTTTGAAATTCGGTCGAACCGGAGATATGACCTTGAGTCGGATGATGGAGATTGCCACCAAGTATGCAAATGGTGAAGAAGAGGACCGGCTCGAGTGGTAAATACAAATCGGCCGCTAATGAGGCCGGCGGAGGAAATTCGGTCGGAAGCGAGCAAAGCCGAGCCAGCTGCTCCGGAGAGGCCTTGGCCGGGACCCTGGGAAAGTTCAAGGGGAAGCCCAAGGGTCCTTGGAACCCCAAGAAGGTGAAAGACCAGGATGGAAATGACGTGTTGGATTTGCCATGTCACATTCACACGAAGAAAGATGAAGAGGGTAAACTCATTTACCCGAAACATACCACTCGACAGTGTCGGCTCTTGATTCAGCAGTTCCAAGGGAAACAGCCCAAGGATAAGGATAAGGAGACAGACAAAGTTGAGGACAAAGATGATAGTGATGATGGATATCCCCAGGTCAATTCCACCCTGATGATTTTTGCTGACGTCGAAAGCAAAAGTCGATTGAAGGTTATCAATCGGGAAGTGAACATGGTCGCTCCGGCGACACCCAACTATCTGAAATGGTCCCAGACCCCCATCACATTTGACCAGTCCGATCACCCGATGAACATTGCCACCCCTGGGAGGCAAGCGTTGGTGGTCGACCCAGTCGTCGAAGGCACTCATCGACCAAAGTTACGATGGATGGTGGTAGTGGCTTGAACATATTGTATGCGAGAGACATTGAAAGGGATGGGCATTCCGATGTCCGGACTCGATTACCGATAATATGAGCTTCCACGGAGTCATTCCTGGAAAGAAGGCTGAGTCACTCGGCCAAATTGCTCTTGATATAGTTTTTGGTGATTCGAAGCATTTCCGGAAAGAAAAGTTGACCTTTGAGGTCGTGGATTTTCAGAGCGCTTATCACGCTATTCTGGGAAGGCCAGCGTATGCACGTTTCATGGCCCGACCATGTTACGTGTATCTTAAACTGAAGATGCCTGGCCCCAAGGGCGTGATCACTGTTACGGGCAGTCGGAAGAAGGCGGAAGAGTGCTTCCAGAAGGGCTCTAAGATCGCCGATGCTCAGTTGGCAGTGGTAGAGTTACAAGAGTATCAGAAAACTACAGATCCGAGTGATTTGTTGCAAGCTAAGAAGCCCGCTACGGTGTCAGCATTCCAGTCGTCCGGTGAGACGAAACAGTTTCACATTCACCCGACTGATCCCAATGCTGCTCCGACCGACATCTCAACAACACTCGACTCAAAATAGGAAGAAGCGCTCATCCAGTTCCTCCGTGAGAACTAGGACATCTTTGCATGGAAGCCTGCTAAAATGCCGGGTGTTCCCAGGGGGCTGGCTGAGCACCGCCTACGAGTCGACCCAAAAGTCAAACCGGTTAAAGAATATCTTCGGCGGTCCGCCATCCAGAAGAGAAAGGCCATTGGTGAAGAGGTGGCTCGGCTCTTAGCGGCAGAGTTCATCCGAGAGATCTACCACTCGGAGTGGCTCGGCAATGTCGTCATGGTCCCCAAGAAGGACAAGTCGTTGCGCACGTGCATCGATTTCAAGCATATCAATCGGGCCTGCCCGAAGATCATTTCCTCTTCCTCGCATTGACCAAATAGTCGACTCAAGCTGCGGGATGTGAGAGGTTGTCTTTTTAGACGCCTATTCCGGGTACCATCAGATCCGTCTGTATGGACCCGATGAGATTAAAACAGCGTTCATCACTCCATTCGGGTGCTTACATTATGTCACCATGCCATTCGTTCTCAAGAATGCGAGCCACATTCAAGAGGATGATTGAAGTGTTTGCTCACTCAAATCGGTCGGAATGTGGAAGCGTACATGGATGATATAGTGGTCAAGTCACGAAAGGGTTCCGACCTGTTGGTGACCTTGCTGAAACATTTGCCAATCTCGGGAGGTATGATATCAAGCTTAACCCATCAAAGTGCACATTTGGAGTTCCTGGTGGAAACTTACTCGGTTTTCGCTTTTACGGCGAGGAATCGATGCTAACCCGAAAAGGTTGGCACTATACTCGAATGAAGCGCCTGCATGTGCACGATGTCCGAAGCTTCTTTGGATGCTTGGCTGCTTTAAGTCGGTTCATCTCTCGCCTCGGTGAAAAGGCATTGCCTCTTTACCGACTGATGAAGAAGTCAGACAAGTTCGAGTGGACTCCAGAAGCTGATGCAGCGTTTGCAGAGCTAAAAGCTCTGCTATCCACCCAGCCGGTGCTTGCTGCTCCTATCAGCAAAGAGCCTTTGTTTCTTTACATTGCAGCCACTGGACAAGTCGTCAGTACCGTACTTACGGTCGAGCGGGAAGAAGAAGGAAAAGCCTTCAAAGTTCAACGCCCAGTTTATTATCTTTACGAAGTCTTGACCCCATCAAAGAAAAGATACCTCACTATCGTAAGCTTGTTTATGGGATTTATATGACCACAAAGAAGGTTGCTCATTATTTCTCCGATCATTCCATTACGATTAAATCGGTGACGCCCCATTGTCAGAAATTCTTCATAATAGAGATGCAACTGGTCGAGTGGCTAAATGGGCGATTGAACTCCTTCCCCTTGATATCAAATTTGAGGCAAAGAAAGCCATCAAGTCCCAAGCAATAGCAGACTTCCTCGACGAGTGGACTGAATAGCAGCTTCCGACTCAAGTTCACTCGAAGCACTGGACTATGTTTTTCGATGGTTCCAAGATGTTGAGCAGTTGCAGTGCGGGGTTGTGTTGGTTTCCCGAGGAGATAAGCTCAAATATGTTCTCCAGATTCACGTTGATTCTTCCAACAACGAAGCAGAATATGAAGCACTCCTGTATGGGTTGCGTATGGCCATTTCACTCGGCGTCCGTCGCCTTATGGTCTACGGCGACTCGATATCTGGTTGTTAATCAAGTGATGAAGGAGTGGGATGTCAGAAGCCGAACTATGACTGGTTCTTTGTAATGCGTTGAGAAAATTTGGAGAAGAAATTCGAGGGGTTAGAGCTTCATCATATACCCCGACTGAAAAATCAAGCTGCGGATGATTTGGTGAAGATAGAGTCCAAGAGGGAAGCCATTCCCAGTAATGTATTTTTGGAAGCACATTCATGCATCATCAGTGCAGGAGGATCCTTTCACAGAAGAAGCCCCACAGCAAAAGAGTGCCAATGATCCGACTGAAGTTGAGGTCCCAATCGTTGTCGACCTGATTATGGAAGTTGTGGTCATCACTCCCGACTGGACAGTGCCGTACATCACATATATCCTAAGGAAAGAGCTCCCAGAGAATGAAGAAGAGGCTCGACAGATCGTCCGTCGATCCAAGGCCTTTACAGTGATCAAGGGACAGTTGTACAGAGAAAGCGCGACTGGAGTCGCCCAGAAGTGTATCACGCCAGAAGAAGGTCAGATAATTCTTGAAGATATCCACTCGGGGACCTGTGGCCATCATGCGTCCTCTCGGACCATTGTGGCTAAACCCTACCGAGCGGGATTTTACTGGCCGAAAGCAAATGAAATGGCAAAAGAAATAGTCGACAAGTGTGATGGGTGTCAGTTCTATTCCAACATGTCACACAAGCCCGCCTCAGCCTTGAAGACCATTCCACTCGTCTGGCCCTTCGCTGTTTGGGGATTGGACTTGATTGGACCGTTGTGATCTGGCAGAAGCGGCTTCACTCATCCGCTAGTGGCGGTCGACAAGTTCACCAAGTGGATCGAAGCCAAGCCCATCAAGAACCTTGATGCATGCAATCGCTATCGGTTTCATCAGAGAGTTGATATTCAGATATGGAGTTCCGCATAACATCATCACCGACAATGGGTCAAACTTCGATAATGACAAGTTCAAACCCTTCTGTGCCTCTCAGGGCACGCGGGTCGACTATGCTTCAATTGCTCACCCTCAGTCGAATGGACAAGCAGAGCGTGCAAACGGCCTCATTCTCAAAGGGCCGAAACCACAACTGATGCGTGATCTCAAGCATGCAGCAGGAGCTTGGGTCGACGAACTTCCATCAGTTCTCTGGGGATTGAGGACCACTCCTAATCGGTCGACTGGGAGAACTCCATTCTTCCTGGTCTATGGAGCTGAAGCAGTTCGTAAGTGACCCGCTTCACAATGCGCCTCGAGTCGAACTATACTCTGAAGAAGAAGCGGAACAAGCCCGGCAAGATGCAGTCGACCTCTTGGAAGAGGAGAGGGAGATGGCCCTGATCCGCTCGACTATCTATCAGCAAGACTTGCGTCGATTCCATGCCAAAAATGTGAAGAGTTGAGCCTTCCAAGAGGGAGATTTGGTCCTCCGAGTGGATCAACAGAAACCACACAAGCTCGCTCCCACTTGGGAAGGTCCCTTCATCGTCACAAGAGTTCTCCACAATGGTGTGTATCATCTCTACAACGTTGATCACCAGATCGACGAGCCTCGAGCTTGGAATGCGGAGCTGCTCCGCCCCTTTTATACTTAAATACTCACTCGGTTGAGATGTAATAAAAGTACTTTTGTAGTTTGTTTATCTAAGACAAGAATGTTATAATTTTCCCAGTGATTGTTATTACCTTTTGTTGAAATTTCCCCCAGTGGGTGGCTTAGCTACGAATCCGGTTCGCCTAAGTTTGTAAAAAAAATCCTTTCCGAGTGGGGAGCCAGTCTCCAACTCGGGGGCTTAGCTGCGAATCCGTTTCGGCTAAGTATTCAAAATCCTACCGAGTGGTGAGCCAGCCTCCCACTCGGGGGCTTAGCTGCAGTCCAAGTACTCGCCTAAGTATTCAAAATCCTACCGAGTGGTGAGCCAGCCTCCCACTCGGGGGCTTAGCTGCAGTCCAAGTACTCGCCTAAGTATTCAAAATCCTACCGAGTGGTGAGCCAGCCTCCCACTCGGGGATTAGCAGCAGTCAAGTACTCGACTAAGTATTCAAAATCCTATCGAGTGGAGAGCTAGCCTCCCACTCGGGGGCTTAGCTGCAGTCCAAGTACTCGCCTAAGTATTTAAATCCTACCGAGTGGAGAGTCAGCCTCTCACTCGGGGGCTTAGCAACAGCCCAAGGATTCGCCTAAACATCCAAAATAATGAAAGCTTCGCAAGGACGACGAGGTGCAGGTCGACTGCTACCTTTTCCTTCACAGCTACACCATAAAAATCCTACCGAGTGGAGAGCAAACCTCCCACTCGGGGGCTTAGTTGCAGCCTAGTGCTCACCTAAGTAATAAAAACCCTACCGAGTGGAGAGCAAACCTCCCACTCGGGGCTTAAGCAGCAGCCCGGTGCTCGCCTAAGTAATAAAAACCCTACCGAGTGGAAAGCAAACCTCCCACTCGGGGCTTAGCTGCAGCCAGGTGCTCGCCTAAGTAATAGAAATCCTACCGAGTGGAGAGCAAACCTCCCACTCGGGGGCTTAGCTGCAGCTCAGTGCTCGCCTAAGTAATAAAAAACCTACCGAGTGGAGAGCAAACCTCCCACTCGGGGGCTTAGCTCCAGCCCAGTGCTCGCCTAAGTAATAGAAATCCTACCGAGTGGAGAGCAACCCTCCCACTCGGGGGCTTAGCTGCAGCCCAGTGCTCGCCTAAGTAATAAAAATCCTACCGAGTGGAGAGCAAACCTCCCACTCGGGGGCTTAGCTGCAGCCCAGTGCTCGCCTAAGTGACAAAGATCCTACCGAGTGGAGAGCACACCTCCCGCTCGGAGGCTTAGCTGCAGCCTAGTGCTCGCCCAAGTGAGGAATTCATCCCAATCCGCAAGGACGACGAGGTGCAGGTCGACTGCTACCTTCTCCTTCGGAGCTTCGCCACAAGTACAACGTGCGGTCCATCCCAATCCGCAAGGACGACGAGGTGCAGGTCGACTGCTACGTTCTCCTTCGAGACTTCGCCACAAGTACAACGTGTGGTCCATCCCAATCCGCAAGGACGACGAGGTGCAGGTCGAATGCTACCTTCTCCTTCGGAGCTTCGCCACAAGTACAACGTGCGGTCCATCCCAATCCGCAAGAATGACGAGGTCAGTCTATGCTCCATCTCTACCTGCAAGATAGATGAAGTACAAGTCGACTGGGGTTTCACCTCAAGGATACTACTTACAACAATGAAATATATTCCGAATGAAGAGCAAAGTTCTCTCGAAGGCAAATAAAGCATGTTCAAGGATAGATCAAGTTCGGATAAACGTCCTACAAATCCAAAAGTGCTCAAGCGTTAAGCCTGTTAAAGTTTGTCGGTTACAAAAACCACTCGGCATTCCGAGGAAAATTTAAGGTGGGACTTAGAAGTTTTTTACTCCTCCGGTGGAGGACTGGAAGGTGCAACAAACTGGTCGAGGTCGATTCCGTCGGCAATACGGGTAGCAGCAGCGATGAAGGTCTCCATGAAAGATCGGAAGTCGCATTTCCCGGTGTTGGCAACTTTGAGGGACGCCAGATTGTCCTCTTGCGCTTCCTTGCGGTGGACACGAACCGCAGACAGAGCAACATCAGCACCACACCGCGTAAGACTTTTTCCATTCTTGCACTCGACTTGGAATCTCATTCACCGAGTCATTATGATCCAAGGTCATTAGCCGCCCGCTCGCCGAGAGAGTTGAGTCGATCCGCGACACCGCAGCTTTCGATCGAGCAAGATAGTCCACCACGGCAACGCGAGACTCCAAATGGAGCACATTCATAGCAGCTTCGTCCTTCACAGGAGAGTTGATGGGGTCCAGCTGGTTTCCACTGACCGTTTCTTCTTCGAAGTTTTGACAGAATTCTGAAAACACAGCTCAGACTCAAAACAACAATCATGCGATGAGCCGGTGACAGCAAGACAGCCGGATAAAGAGATTACCTTCAAGCATGAGGAACAGCTTCTTGGCGAGCCCTCCAAGATAAACCTCCAGGTCATTTCGCTTCCCCGCCAGTTGGCCAGCCTTGTCAAACAGAGCAATCTTGTCGTTCTTCAGTCGACTAACTTCCTTGTTGGCCGCGTCAAGAGCGGTTTTCAGCTTGGCATTTTCATCTTCAAGTTTGTCGACTGAGGCAAGTTTCTCTTCGGCGAGCTTTGTTTTCTCCAAAGCCACCTTCTGTGCCTCTGCAAGGTCAAGGTCCTTCTTCTTCAGAGTCTCATCCAGTTTATCTGCAAAGCAACAATGAGAACAGAGTTGAGAATGAACAGAAAAACAAAGACAATCAAAGTTCTCACCAGCCATACCTTTTGCTTCATCCTTCGCCTTCTCGCAAATTCTCCCGAGAAAGCTTCAAGTCGAGGTTGAGCTAGATCTGTTTGTTCTCTAATCTCAAAGTATAGCGAGCCACAAGCTCGCAAGATTTCTACAAAGAGTCAATCAACAAAAGACATCAAAACAGGTCACTTCGAGTGACTAAGGAAAAATTGTAGCATTTCTAAGACTACGGTCGAATCAAAACATTCGACAAAGAGTCTCGGGACTACACCCAGCGGGTGCACTCAGCGTGCCCCCACTGGTTTTACCAATTTGGTTCGACCAGTCGACCAACAGAGGCAAAAAGGTTATGATTCTAAAACCATGGCTAATTGTCAGCGGTCAGCCGCGGTAAAAAAAATAGTTCTTTAGACTATAATCGATTGCACACAGTCCACCATAGTCTCGGGGACTACACCCAGTGGGTGCACTCAGCGTGCCCCCACCGGTTTTACGGTTCCATTCGACTTGGTCCGACCAGGGCGAGTGAAGAAGTTCAAAGTATAAAGACTATAGTCGACTGCACGCAGTCCACCATAGTCTCGGGGACTACACCCAGTGGGTGCACTCATCGTGCCCCCACAAAAACTCAATCGACACACTCACCCAGTGGGTATACAGATATGGAAATCTTCAGAAAGAAGTAGTTTCAGGTAGCATGTCCTAACAGAGCAAGCAGTTTCAGGTAGCATATCCTAACAGAGCAAGAAACGATCGACTTACTTGGACATTGCTCTGGAGAGCTGAACTAGCATCATAGGCCGCCTGGCTGGCCACTCGGACCGCCTTCACTTGCTCCATCATGATCCTCGATCGGCGTATAGCCTCCTTAGCAAAGACTCACTTGGTCTTCCGGGACGTGGTGTATAGCAAAAAGGGATGGTGGATCAGCAGTCGACGAAGTGGGTCGGGCACTTGTCAGCGGTACAGCAAAAGACACAGAAGCCCGAGTGGGGTTGCCTCCCTCGGAAACCAGCGTCTCAGGTATCGTCACAACTGGAGCAGCCTTGCCAGCAGGCACCGTCTTGTTCTTCCTCTTCCTCAACGGCGTTTCCTCGTCATCATCGGGGAGATCAATGACATGAGGTGGAACTACAAGAAAGATTCAAAAGTAAACATGGAAATCCAATCGACTAAAAACGAAACTACAGAGATCATACCAAGGTTGGAGGTGACGGCATCTTCCATTTCCTGATCTTCGTGCTTGGCTGAGGTCTCGGAGGTAGCAAAGACTGCAGATTTCAAGAGTCGGCTGATCAGTCATCAAGTCGACCAAAAGTACAGTCATGTTGAATAGGGAAATACAAGTTCTGCTAATTACCCGGAGATGGTGGGAATGACCATCCGCATCTTGGGCAGGGCCTTCGCCGGCTTCGACAACGTAGCTCGAGGTTGCTTCGGCGGTTTCTCAGTCGGCGCAGGAGAAGTTGTCCGAGGTCGCTTCGTCGACTGCTCAGTGGGCGCGACAGGTTTACCGCGCCCGGCCGCCGGGTCATGCGTCAACTTGGACCTTCCTTCCGAGCGGGGAGGATCGACGTCTTCCTCCTCTTCCTCCTCCTCCTCCTCTTCATCAGAGCTGTCGTCCCCCTCATCCTCCTCGCCGTTGGACTCCCATCCTTCCTGGCTTTCACCTCCGCTTCCTTCTTCTTCTTCGACTGGTTCCTGCGCCCCGTTGGGCATCGACTACATCTCAGTGGTGACCTAGAAGACAACAAAACAAGGCAAAAGTCAGTCGACGAATTGGCATCAAAACAAAATGAATGCAGCAGAATCACAGTGGAAGATAAGTGGTTATACCTTGTCTGGTTCGTAAGTCTGGTCGAGTGGTGGAATCCTCCTAGCTCCGCGAGGGTTATCTTTGTTTCCTGTGATGGCAGTCATCCACTTCTCCAGCGTGGCGTCATCGACCTCCTCTAGATGGACCCGAGTGGTATCATCCATACCGGAGTACATCCACATCGGATGGCCTCGGTATTGGAGTGGCTGAATACGCCCTTGGAGGAAAACTTCCTGAAGATCCATGCCGGTCACCCCGTCGCGAATGAGCTGGACTACGCGTTCCATCAACAATTTTACTTGGGCCTTCTCCTCTGGTAGCACCTTCAGGGAAGATGGCTTGTTCACTCGACTCATGGAGAAAGGAGGGAGTCGGTGACCGCCTGACGTCATTGGTCTTGGCGATAGAACCAAGTCGACTGCCACCCTCTAACCGAGTCGGGGAGAGTCATAGCCGGAAAAGTGCTCTTCCCCCTCATCTGGACCCCGAGTCTCCCACACATCTGGATTACTTGGGTTCTCTCGTCATTCGGGTTTGTTTTGTTCACTGTCTGAGAGCGACAAGTGAATATATGCTTGAAGAGGCCCCAATGCGGCCGACAACCCAAGAAGTTTTCGCATAACGACACGAAAGCAGCAAGATAGACAATGGAGTTGGGAGTGAAATGATGGAGTTCCGCTCCAAAAAAGTTCAGAAACCCCCGGAAGAAAGGATTCGGCAGAGAAAATCCCGATCTACGTGAGTGGCAAGGAGAACGCACTCACCCTCATCAGGCTGCGGCTGCCAATCTGTTCACGGAAGCCTCGACGACCCATGGAGGATCAGTCCCTCTTTGGACCGATCGTTGAGCTCCATCTCGGTGATGGTCGAGCGGATCCAATCTCCCTGGACCCAACCTTGCGGCAGTTTGGACCGCGAAGAAGATCCGCCCCGACTGGGCGCTCTCCCCTTTGCCTTCGCCGCCGCCTTCTTCACCCGCTCCAAGGCTGCGGTCTTCTCCTTCACCATGGTCGCCGGCGAAGCAGGTACAAAGCTGCGGCGCTGAGCAGGCTAAGGGCGCAGCAGAAAGATTTGGAGGTGGAAGGAGGGGAAGATTGGGGTCACACTGTTCAAAATACCCCGTCCAATGCCTTATATGAGGCCGCTTCCGAGTGGTCGATGGTAGGCCCCGCAATCCCGTCAAATCCCTTCATAGCGCCGCACGCGATACGTGGCGAAAAAGGTGGCGCGAAGATCGAGGCGTCATCGCCTTATCCCATCCGAGTGCCGCAGTTTTCTCCGCTTCGCGCGCTTCCCAAAATTCAGATCCCGTGAAATCCGCTAACCGCGGAGCAACCTGTCAGACAGCAGATTTCCTCCGATCCGTCGCTCGGAAATCCTCAAGTTCACAAAGTTCACTCGACAAATGTGAAGAATGGATCAAGGCAACTGAAAGAGAAGTCGACGCCATCACTAAAAGGTCGTTGATCCAGAGTAAGACACACTCGCAACACGAAGAACAGGTCGGAAAGATTATCAACTCCTTCCTCACTCAAACCTCGATCCATTCGGGGGCTAATGATGAAGTCATGTACCTAGGGTAGGGTCATAGACCTGCCCAAAGGTACCCTCCCAAGGACACTCGCGAAAGAAGCTGCCTACCAGTCTACCTGGTAGGTTTTTACTCGACAGAATCAAAGACCCTCGACCATGAAGACCCACTCGACCACCAGAGTCCAAGAGCCGCTCGGTGTCCAAACGGTGCAGTAGTTAAATAGTCTTTATGGTCATGATGACACTTTATGTAAGGCGTTACCGATAGAACGCCCTAGCCTTAACGTAGCTTAAACCCTCCGCTACGTGGGCTGGCTGGGGTCCTGGCGCACTCTATATAAGCCACCCCCTCCATAGGTAGAAGGGTTCGAACCCCTGTAACACATACGCATATAATCCAGTCGACCGCCTCCGGGCTCCGAGACGTAGGGCTGTTACTTCCTCCGAGAAGGGCCTGAACTCGTAAATCCCTTGCGTATACCACTACTCCATAGCTAGGATCTTGCCTCTCCATACCTACCCCCATTCTACTGTCAGACTTAGAACCACGACACCACCCGCCGCTACTTCTTCTTTGTCCTCTTGTTCCCATATTAGTTTCATGCCGTAGTATCCTGCCACACCCATATGGTGGGGGTGTATGTTCTTCTTCTGAATTTCTGATTGCTTGAAACTCTTCTCAGCAAACTCTTCAGTTGCCCTGATCCTTTTGAGTTCTGCCCAGTCTGCCTTTGTAATTTGGGGGTATGCGGGGATTGGGTCCTTGCCTTCACTCAAGTACTTCTTGTACAGCATGTGCTTCCAGTTTCTCCAAGCATCCCTAGCCTTCTTCAGTGCGGCGTGTTCCACCTGCATCCTCCACTACTCTAGAATGTTGAAGTGATCCATGATCTTCCGGACTATCCTTCTCCGTGTTTCTGTGTCAGCCTTCCGAAACCCCGGCAGATTAATGTTTAGCCTTGCCCTGCCAACAAATCCACACACACTCTTGAACCTTATGTGTGCTTTATCTGGTTTAGTTGGAGCCCAGGATTTTAAATCAATCTCGGTTACTTCATATACACCTTTAGGCTGGTGTGTGGGCTTCCTTGGAGTGTTCCTCTGTGTCCTGACCGGAAGGGTAATTGCTGCAGCTCTATCCCATTCAAGACTACTTGATCCCTCACAATCTGCTGAAGACCTAGAGTTGTCCGAATCAGATGAAGATACATGGCCTGAATGAGTGATGTCGCTACTACTCAGCATCTACAGAGAACACATGCGAAACTCAGGAAAGGAGGATAAGCATAAAACTGACAACTTGGTATCAAGCTTTCTAAACATGCCATGCAATAATTTAGAAAATGTACGACTAATTTGTTAAGTTTGAGTGACTCGGGCGCCCGCGATCGGTAAATAGGTAGTAACTTATTGGAAAAAATACAACTTATATGTAGTAAGGAAGGTAGATAATGAAAATATATACGCTCTCCGTTATTTCATAGCCAATTTGGGAACATACGGAACGAAATTGGAAAAGGGATTGCGAGGAAATATGCCTCACCGTGATGGAGAGCAGTAACTAACAGGCTTCTTAATGCAAACCCGGCTGGACCATAGGAGAGGCGAGGGTTACTGCATCGACGATATGATCGAGGGTGGCTGTAGAGCAAAGAAAGACGACGAGGCGTGGGCCGCTGCATGTTGGGAATAGCAATGGAGGTAGGTTTGACGCTGAAGAGCGGGCACACGGTTGGGGTGAGCATGGCGGCGCCGGAGAATGTTCTGTTGTGGATCTGAGGGAGGGGGGAGCTAGTGAAGGAGATTGGGTGGACTAGTTGAGTGAAACGCGGGCGGACGGTGGGGGGTGTTGGGGACTTCGGGTGTTGGCGGCCTAGGTGAAAAGGGTGAAAAATATGCCCGGTCACCATGCGCGCGGAAAGGCCTATGCAAACGGTTGCCTCCAAGTGCTCGTGTGCACAAATAGAATAATTTCGTTTGAAATGAAGACGTACTAATTTTGAAATGAAGACATGAGTTCATCGTTTCGCCTCTAAATTTTTCGCACGTAAACCAATCACAATTTTACCACGGGTTTGATTTGCTGGCGCATTTCAGATCTCATGTGCTATATGTAAGACATTTTTTGGCATTTACCATGCATGTTGGCATATAAATCAATTCCTAGCCGGACTGCATTTCCTCTTGAAAGGGATGAGGATTGCCGTTAGATCTGGGAGCATCCAATGATGCAGACGTACGATCCGTGGGGTTTGGGTTCTGGCCAACCAGAACGCCCAACTCAGATCGCGCGTGCAGCAAGGGGGGCATCGGCCACAGTTTCGTAGGCACACGGCTTTCGTGTGTGAACTGTGTGCTATTTGAAAACATTTTTTAGGAGGGGCTATTTGAAAACATGTACATGTGTTGTCGAAAGGGATGAGGATCGACGTTCGATCAAGGAGAATCCAACGGTGCAGACTTACGATCCATGGGGTTTGGGTTCTGGCCAATCAGAACGCACGACTCAGATTGCGCGCATGGCAGAGGGTTGGGGGCTGCATCAGCCACAATTTAGTGGACACACGGCTTTCGTGAGTGAACCGTGTGCTCTTTGAAAACATTTACATTACCTAACATCGTATTTTTGTTCGAATGAAAACATGAGTACATCGTTTCGCCTCCAAAAAAATTTCCACAGTAAGAAATCATGAGTATAGTGAAGAGTGTCATATACTAGTATCATGAATATACAGTATATATGATACTAGTATATGATACTACCTTTAATTAATTATAGCGCATAGTATAATACAGTGTATAGTATCATATATAGATCATATTTATTGCCATGCATGACACAAATTAGCATCACATTTAACATGATACGGTATATAGCTATATGTTACTCTAACGCTCTTTATATATATTTAATTCTTTGCCACATCAGCATACTTGTTATCTCCGAGTGCATGACATCGTCGGCTATGATACCACCACTATGGCCAGCCTTATATAGTGGGGAGTATCATATACTATACATATAGTATCGATCATGCATGTGATACTAGTGTTTGATACTACGTATGAACCTTCATAGTGCATATATAGTACTCCCTCCATTTCTTTTTAGTCTGCATATAAGGTTTGGTCAAAGTCAAGCTTTGTAAAGGTTGAATAACTTTATATTAAAAAACATAAACATTGGCAATATGAAATCAACATTATCAGATGCACCACGAAATGTATTTTCATACTATATAGTTTTAATATTGCAGATGTTCATATATTTTTTATAAATTTGGTCAAACTTTGTGTAGTTTGACTTTGACCAAATCTTATATCTAGAGTAAAAAGAAATGGAGGGAGTATCATAGAGTAGTATATATCATAGATGACCGTATTTATTGCCGTGCATGACACAAAGTAGTATAGCATTTATTATATATATATATATATATATATATATATATATATATGTTACGGTATCTACCTATGTTACTGCTTCTTTGCCACATCATCATATTCTATTCCCGAGTGCATGATACCAGCTATGATACCCCCACTATGGCCACCCAAATAAGGTTGGTCGTGATATGGGAGTATCAAGCGGTATGATGCATGCCAACTAGACTTTTTGGATGATGTGCACACATTTAAATGAAGAAAGAGAGGGTGTGGTATCATATCATGATACCGTATCATATTAAATGTTGTACTACTTTGTTCATGCATGGCAATTAATAAGGAACCTAAGATACTAACTTATGATACTACGCATGCGCGCATTACAGAGGTATTGCCGATCATATACTAGTATCATGCATATATGCTCCCTCCTTTCCGGTTTATAGGCTTATCTAAAAAACCATTTTATAAGGCTCAATTTGGTTGTTCCTCATCACATGTCCATATTCCAAAGTGCATTAAATCATTGCATGCAAGTATTAAGACAAAGTTGACCAATGCATGTATTTTATATATGCATGCATGTATTGGAATTAATACATTGGAAAACATAATTTTTTGAGGAAAACAAAAGCATAAATTGGGTGCTTTTACAAACTAAAAAAAAGTATTCCACCACTCACCATCTACCTTGGTGGTGAGATTTTTGAATTGAGCCCTATAAGGCTAGTTGTAATGGGGAGTATCATATACTAGTATCATGCATATGATAGTGTATGATACTACTTCCGTAATGCATAGTATCATAAGTTAGTATCTTAGGTTGTCTTATTAATTGTAATGCATCACACAAAGTAGTAGTATAACATTTAATATGACAGGGTATCATGATATGATACCACATCCTCTCTTTCCTCATTTAATTGTGTGCGACATCATCCGGAAAGTCTAGTTGGCATGCATGATACCGCTTATGATACTACCATTACAACCAGCCTAAACCGAAAAGGAGGGAGTATGAGACTAGCCACAATGGAGAGTAACGTATTCTAGTAACATGCACATATTCCTAGACTATGTTACTACCTTCATAGTGGGTAGTAACATAAGTGTAGTGTCATGCAAAGCTTCATTTATTAGGTTATAGACTCATATTGCATTGGGACATGTGATGTTACAGTAACTAGCTAAGTTACTGAAACTATCTCTCTCCTCATTAACTTATTGCCACATAAGCAAGTTTGCTGAGTTGGAGTCGATGTTACTGCTGAAGTTACTCCCACTGTGGCTAGTCTGATACTAGCTAGTCGTCTATGATATACTAGCTACCTCACTAAGAGCATGGTTAATAATACAGCCAAGGGTCGGCTATAAGAAGTTACCATGTCATATACAGCCAACCACTTAGCGGGCATGTACAATAATAAGTTCTAAATACGTACTAGTTTATCAATAGTTGGCCCACCTTACATCCTCACAAAGTGTCTTCGGTCTCGTGTTGCAGCTGGCTCTACTAACCAAGAGTCTGCTTCTCTTCTCTTTCCTCCAACTAATAAGCACATCTATATTATTCTATTCCTTATAGCCTGCTTAGACTACCCACAGTGGGAGTAACATAGGTAGTAACATCACACATATCTAGATAAAATAGATGATGTGGCAAGCAATAAATGAAGAAAGAGAGGAAAATGGTAACATAGCTAGTTAGACTAGCCACAATGGGTAGTAACATAGACTAGTAACATCCCACATCTCAAGGCAAGATGAGTCTATAGCCTAATAAATGAAGTGTTGCATGTTACTACACATATGTTACTCCCCACTATAGAGGTAGTAACATAGACTAGTAACATTCTATGTTACTACCCATTGTGGCTAGTCTTATGTCACTCTATTGTGTACTTGCTCTAATGCATAGTATCATAGAGTAGCCAGTATCATATGTAGTACTTTATTTATATTGTCATGCATGACACATAGTAGCATAGCATTTATTATGATACGGTTTCATGATATGATACTTAACCCTCTCTTTCTTCATTTAATTAATTTTATGATAGCTCATCAAAAAATTGCCTAGTTGGCATGCATGATACTAGCTATGATACCCCCTTACTATCAACCTAGCAAAGGTGTACAGGTCATTTGTGCGTCACTTTGTGAGTTTTCATCCGTTTGTTCGAGACACGGGGAGACGTTTCAAACATTTCGGCCGCAAGGTGCGGCCACTGGCGTAGGCCTAGTTGGTATTTTAATTACAGGAAATTCAGATGGAGTTCGGACATCATCAAAATCTATGTGTGCCTGTAGTGTGCTCTCACGACCCCATGGAAAGGAGTTGGTAAAGTTTGGCACAAGTTTTGAGTGTGCTACCTCTATCTTTACCTAATAATAAAGGACGGAAGCTTTCATAGTTCTCCATACGTCACATATTTCTATCCTTTAATTTTATATAAAAAAGGGTTTGACCGAAAAAAGTATTGCTACAATCAAGTATCGAACCCACAACCTTCAACTTCCGTCCCTATGGGCAGTACCAGCCGAACTAGATAAACTTACGGTTTACTTTGGGGTTCTTTTGTTAATAAATAGCCATGCGTCGGTGCTCACAATTTTTTTTCCTTCGCGTGGATCCTCTGCCCATACCGGGGCTTCGGATCGCGTTATGGCCCAACGAACATTCCTGGCCGTTAGTTCACGCTATGACCCAATAAAGCTCATTTAACAGCGGTGCCTCTCACGAGCTGAGTAGATTCATGTCTAAAAAAATGATCCGAGTAGATTGGAAAGGCAAAAAAGGGCAGCCGACAGAAATCCCACGCGCATCCTCTCGTTCCTACCCAATGAAACCCTAGCCGCTCCTCATAGCACGCGGCTCGTTCTCGAGTTTCTATCCAGGCGTCATCGTTCTCTTTGTCGCCATTGCTGTGACCGTAGCCACCGCAGCGGCAAAAAGTTAACTCCATCGAGTACAACGGTGGCCTCGGATCGGATCTCCACGCTGTGCCTAGACGCAGCCGACATAAATAGCAAATTCTGCCACGGCCCGTTGTGGAGAGGCTGCATGCGGCGGAAAAGATAGCGTACACGACGTGCGGGAGGCTAACAATCTGTATTGTAGGACTCGCCATGCCTCTGGCTGGCTAGGATATCATCACAGGTGCGGTGAACTCGATCCTCTACTTCGTTGTCATCGTCTTTGTGTCTGTGTATGACTGTGTGTGAACTAGCTAGGGCAGCAGCGGCACCAATACAAGTAGATTTTTAGCCGCACCTCTTGTGCATGCTCTCTCTCTCCAGTCTACAATGGTCAACGACGTGCGGCGGCTCCTGCAGGTGCAGGCACATGAAGGCGACGGGCCCATGGCTTAGCGCAGCATGGTGATCGTGGGTGCGTAAGGCGCCCTCCCTGTCCCATGTCTCTCCATGAGCTTCCATGGTTTCTGCGGTACGAGAAGGTTGAGAAGACCATGAAGGGCACCTAACGGGTTGGTGTACAAGAAAGGGCCACCACAACAACGAGGTGATCATGCTCGATCCTCCTGGCGGGATGCGTGCAGCTGTAAACATTATGATTTGGGCTGGATTTTGGTCGCTCTTGGATGGATGGATATGTTAATCTGTTGTCCTGTCTATATAAGAGGTGTGAATTTTGACCTTTAGGGCAAATTATAAGATATAAAAGTATATTCTTTGAGCACTAAACTGCAGTACAATGTAAAGTAGTTTGAGAAGCGTAGAACCCTTTGTCTCGGGCCGCGTTGTATATATTGAGGCAAAGCCTTGGTTGACAAGTTACAGAGAAGATCAAGAGAGGAGGAGATCGACCAGAACGAGGAGATAGATACAAGTTTAAACACTTCTCCTATCCCTATACAATAATTCTAACACTCCCCCTCAATCTAAACCTCAAGCCTTGCTAAGGTTGAGATTGTACTTGAACTCATCCAATCTTATCTCTGTCAAGGGTTTAGTAAACCCATCTGCAAGTTGATCCCTTGTAGGAATGAACCGTATCTCAAGTAGCTTTCGAGCTACTCTCTCTCTGACAAAATGAAAGTCCACCTCAATATGTTTTGTTCGTGCATGGAAGACAGGATTTGCTGAAAGATAATTTGCACCAATGTTGTCACACCATAACCGTGCAGCCTTCGGAGCTTTAATTCCAAGCTCATAGAGTAATGTTTGTATCCACATTACTTCAGCTGTGGTATTTGCTAATGATTTATATTCAGCCTCTGTACTTCACCTTGAGACAGTAGCTTGCTTTCTTGCACTCCATGACACAAGATTAGATCCCAGAAACACAGCAAAACCACCAGTGGATCTTCTATCATCAGCACACCCTGCCCATTCTGCATCAGAATATGCAGTAACAAGCAAGGAAGAGGACTTGCTGAAGTCCAAGTCCTTGAGAATACTGAAGATACCTTAGTATTCTCTTAACTGCTGTCCAATGAATAGTTCTAGGAGCATGCAAATATTGACATACCTTGTTAATATCTGGACGTGTAAGTGTTAAATATTACAAAGCACAAACAACACTTCTATAATTTGTTGCATCTTCTGGACCAAGAGCTTCTCCACTATAAACTGTAAGTTTTTCTGAGGTGGAAATTGGTGTGCTGACAGGTTTGCAATTCTCCAATCCCACCCTCTTTAGAATATCAGCTATATATTTTTCTTGTGAGAGAAGTATGCCATCTCTGACTTGCTTTACTTCTATGCCAAGAAAATAGTGAAGATCACCTAGATCCTTGAGAGCAAATTCAAGTTTTAAATCCTTAAGCAAACAAGTTTTGGCCTCTTGACTTGAACTAGCAACAATTATATCATCAACATAAACAAGCATAAAAATAGTGATATTGCCTTTGCTATAAAAGAACAAGGATGTATCTGCTTTGGATGGTGTGAACCCAAGATGTTGTAGCTGCATGCTCAGCCTAGAATACCATGCTCTTGGAGCCTGCTTAAGTCCATATAATGCTTTATCCAACTTACATACATAATGTGGTGTGCTATGACTTTCATAACCTGGTGGTTGCCGCATGAACACTTCTTCCTCAAGAACACCATGAAGAAACGCGTTCTAAACATCTAGTTGTCGTAAGCTCCATCCTCTGGAAATAGCAATGGACAAAACAAGGTGAATGGTAGTTGCTTTAACCATAGGACTAAAGGTATCATCGTAATCAATTCCAAACCTTTGCTTAAAACCTTTTGCAACCAACCTTGCCTTGTACTTGTCTATACTACCATCAGATTTCCTTTTGATCTTGTATACCCACTTACAATCAATTATGTTAGCACCACGTTGCGGTGGTACTAGATGCCAGGTCTGATTTTTTATGAGTGTATTATACTCATTATCCATGGCTTCCTTCCAATCCTTGCTAGCAAGTGCGTCATGCAAATTAATAGGTTCACCAGTAGTGGCAAGGAAAGCATGCTTAGTCGGATTATACTTTATTGTACCATCACTATATTGTTTTTCTTTGACGATGCCTGACCGAGACCTGGTGTGTCGACAAGGAGGTGAAGGAGCCACAAAACCGGCTGCTGTTGACTACGGCACAGGAGATCCACCAACTTCGGCGTCGTCCACAGAAGATCCAGGTTGGTGGGGCTCCTGATCCAAGGAAGATGCACGCAGCTCTTGGTCCTGGCGGTGCATCGGATCAACCAGCGGGTCCCCAGATGACGTGGAAGCCGGGGAGTCGCTCCCCCCGCGCCGCGCTCGACAGCCGTCTCGGATCGCGCAGATGAGGATTGGCGTGACGCGCCAGGATTCGCGCCAGGGCCCACGCCCGCACCTGGTCTATTGTGGCCCGCCCGGTCGGCTTGGCGTGACGTGCCTGGACCCGCGCCAGGGCCCGCGCCTGGACCCGCGTGACCCACCTAGTTGGCTTGGCGTGGCGCGCCCGGGTCTGCGCCTGGACCCGCGCCAGGGCCGCTGTCGCTGTCGACCGTCAGGGGCGAATCTGCACGGGATCGTGTGCCGCCCTGCACTGCATGCTGCCACAGATCTACCTGGGATCGCGCACTGACAGCCGGATCATCCTCGGATACCTCGCCTGGTTTGTCATGTGTACACATAAAATGACGAGTAGAATCTGTACAAGAGCCATTAGAGACGCAATTTTCTGTGGATTTTTGCACATGATCATGATCATTTAATTCACCCCCGTGATCAGGATGTATAGAATAGTCTGGTAGGAGTGCAATTTCTGCACGAAGCAAGGCGCCAGCATTGGGATGAAGTAGTGAAAAGGGGAATAATGTTTCATCAAAGATAACATCACGGGAGGTATATATGCGTCTAGTAGATGGTTCAAGGCATTTATATCCTTTATGAAAGTTACTGTACCCAATAAACACACATTGTGTGGAGCGAAATTCTAGTTTATGACGATTGTATGGACGTAGGTTGGGGTAACATGCACACCCAATTTTTTTGAGAGAGTTGTAGTCTGGCTTTTGATGGCACAATCGTTCTAAAGGAGTTGAATTGCCAATGACCTTAATGAGAAGACGATTGATAAGATATGTAGCTGTGATGCAGGCCTCATCCCAATACTTGAGAGGCATAGATGCATGAGCTAAAAGGGAGAGAACAACTTCAACGATATGACGGTGTTTGCGTTCAGCAGAACCGTTTTGCTGATGAGCATGAGGGCAAGACACATAATGAGTGATCCCACTGCTACGTAAGAAGGAGTTGAGTTTTCCATACTCCCCTCCCCAGTCACTTTGGAGTGAAATAATTTTACTATCAAAGTGGTGCTCAACTAGCTTCTAAAACTCTTGGAAGATGGAAAAGACTTCAGATTTATACTTAAGCAAATAAATCCATGTGAACTTGCTGTAATCATCAATGAAGCTAACATAATATTTTTTTCAACCAAAAGAATCTCGAGCATGACCCCATACATCACTGAAGATCAATTGTAATGGGGCATGAGACACACTAGTAGACTTAGGATAGGGAAGCTGATGGCTGTTGGCACGTTGACATGCTTCGCAAACAGACTCATTATTTGAACTATGTGACAAGGAAGGTTGTCTTTATTGACTACTTGCATAACTATGACTGATGAGGGATGTCCTAATCTTTGATGCCACCGCTCTAAAGAGGGCTTGATGACGGAGTAGATTCGACGATGCTTGTTGCTAAGAGCTCCGGAGGAGATGGGGTAGAGGCCGCCAACGCATCTACCGTGATAGAGAGGTGCCCTCGTTGCCCGATCCTTAACGAAAAAATAGCAAGGGTGAGTTTCAAAGAAAAACATCGTTATCGGTGGCTAAACGAGACATAGGGGCAAGATTTTTGTCAGCTTGAGGAACATGGAGAACATCCTTAAGAACAAGATCACGTTGAAGATTAGGGGAATTAAGCGAAACTTGACCAATGTGACAAATATCCATACCTTTACCACTGGTTGTGTAGATCTGGTCGTTGCCGTGATACATCTCGCGTAGGGCAAGTTGCTCTAGCTCATTAGTGACATGATCAGTAGCACCGGAGTCAATGTACCAGACGCTGTCCCCGCCTTGCTCGCGCGTAGCAGCTGCAACCAGTTTGGAATCAGGGACGAAGTTTTCATCGTACCGATGCCAGCAGTCGACGACCTCATGACCGGCCTTCTTGTAGAGTTGACACCGAGGGCGAGGACGCGAAGAGGAGTTGCGGTGGCCAGTGTTGGAGTTGAAGCCGCCACCCCCCTGGTTGTTGCTGTAGCCGCCATAGTAGTTGTTGCCGTAGCCGCCACCAGAGCGGGCACCATCGCCCGAGGAGGCACCACGTCGCGTCTCGCCACCGCGATTGGTGCCTGGTGATCAAGGCCACGATCAAGGCCCCCCGGAAGCGGAGTATGCAGAAGATTGCCGAAGATCGCCGCCGTGGAGGAGGGTGAGGCGGGCATCGAAGCTGAGCAGCTGGCTATGTAGCTCCGGAACCGTGATGGGTTCCACTCATGCCGCCAGCGCAGAGACAACTGGATTATATTCCATGTCGAGGCCTGCAAGAATTATGGAGACGATCTCTGGGTCGGAGAGCGCCGAGGCGGTGCAAGCAACTTCATCGGTGAGGGTTTTGATCTTGCTGAGGTACTCTGCCATGGTCATGTTACCTTTTTTAAGGTTGGTGAGCTCGATGCGGGTGTTGATCGCTTGCACCTGGCTCTGGGCAATGAACATGCCGTTGATGGCGCGCCACACCTCGGCCGGTGTCTGGAGTGTGGCCACCTGGGACAGAATCTCGCGGGAAAAGGAACCCATCAAGAACCCTTGAAGTTCTTGTTGTTGCGCATACAAGAGGGTGCGAGCGAAGTTGACGACTTGCTCTTCTTTGCCCTCCTTGGTGATGGTGAGGGTGGCCGGCGGTGGCGGGCTCGTGGCGTCAAGGTCGTGCTTCATCTGGGCACCCTTGATCTGGGGAAGCACGATGGCTTTCCAGAGGAGGAAGTTCCACCTCGTCAGCTTCTCCTGTGGTGGCGATCCGAGGAAGGTGTTGGTGGCTGTGGATGAGGAAGCAAAGGTGGAGGCGGAGGAGGTGGTGGTGATCGCGCCCATGGTGCTGGGTGACATGGAGGTGGAGGTGGTGGACATGGCTCGGTCGCGAAAGGTAGCTAGATGCGATCTCTCTTGATCTGATGAGGAAGAGGCTCTATTACCATGTAAAGTAGTTTGGGAAGCGTAGAACCCTTTGTCTCGGGCCGTGTTGTATATATTGAGGCAAAGCCTTGGTTGACAAGTTACAGAGAAGATCGAGAGAGGAGGAGATCGACCAGAACGAGGAGATTGACCAGGAGAGGTCGTTACAAGGGATAAAGAGAAGAAGAGATAGATACAAGTTTAAACACTTCTCCTATCCCTATACAATAATTCTAACATACAAAGCACGACAAATTGCCTGCAATGATGACCATTTGTATGGATAATAGGTAATACACATGTAAGTTTCCTGATTATTGTTGTCGGCGTACTGGGAACGGGGGTCCCCAGACTTGCCTGCCTGCGGCCTGCGGCGTGGCTCAAAGGAGGCCCAGGACAGCCCATCTTCATCAACACAAGCTCAAGACCCTCGCGAGGGGCCAAGCCTCATGAGGCGGACGACCAGGAGCTTCCTCAGGCACGGCCTCGTCAGGTTGGCTCTTGAGGAGGTGGAGAGTTCAAGGCAGGGTACCTCGCGAGGTGCCCATGACGCAAGCCATGACGACCAAGGGCGCCAGTCGGGCGCCAGCCCACGCAGCGTCCTCCTTTCCTCTTTGGTGCAAAGGGAGCAAGCGCAGGCAAGAGCATCAAGCTAAGGCATCCGCTTCGGTGCAACAAGACCAAGACCAGCCCCAACAGCTGGAAAGGAGTCATCGTGGAGCCCAAGCGGTCATCACCAGAGCCTTTGGCAGGCGAGGACCAACTTTAGTCAGGATAAGTGTACCCGTTGTTCCCCTTCAAAATGGCCAATTGTTGGCGCCCTTCTCGCTCAATATTTGGGAAGAGGCCCAGGGCCGTCGTCTATATAAGTAGAGCTAGCCACCATAGTAGAGTGGTGGGCATTTGGAATCCAGAGAGAGAGATAGAGATCTGATCCTCAAGCTAGAGCGACGGAACACCACCTAGCAGTTCATCATACCCACCAAGAACAGACCCTCGCGAGGCTGCTCTTCCTGTCTTGTTCCTCATCAGCCCAAGAGGCAATCCACCACACCACAAACTAGAGTAGGGTATTACACCACAACGGTGGCCCGAACTAGTATAAATCTCGTGTCTCTTGTGCTGTTCTTCTTAGTAGTTTAGGTCCCAGCGATTCGGCGAGGTACGAGACGGTGGAGGGTTGGATCTCCGCGCGCACCCCAGAGTTCGAACCTTAAGGGTCTGCCGGAACCCGAAATCCGACATTTGGCGCGCCAGGTAGGGGTGCGCCGGAATCTGCCTTCCGTCGCCGCGTTCTTCCCCGTCTACCGCAACCATGTCTGACGTCCGTCGGGCCCGCGCCGAGCGCCGAGCCGCCCTCGCCTCCCAAGTCGCCCAGACAGCTCCCGTCGGTGGGCGCCCTCGTCGTTCCCCGTCACATGCCGTCAACGCCGCCACCGGCCCGGCGGGGAACGAGCAGCAAGCATCGTCCCTGCGCTCCTCGGCAACCTCAGGGGAGGGGCCGCGCGGTTTCCTCGACACCCGCCCCGTCGCGCCGGTCCCTCCGCTCATCGCGTCCCTCCTGGGCTGCTCGCAGGCGCCGCCTACCAGCCGCCATGTCAAGACATTCGTCTGCCGGGTCGGCGCCGCCTCCACGCGGCAGGGGGCTCCCTCAGGCCGGACGGAGTCGCCGGCCGGGCTGACCTTCGACTCTCAAGACCACCCCACCAACTCGGCCGGCTCAGTGCGCTCCCATGCTCTACACACCCACCATCCGCCAGTTGCCGTCACCAGACCCTCATCGACGGCGGCGCCCGGCCTCAACGTACTCTCGCCGAGGCCTTCAACCTCCTCTCAGATACCCAGGGAGCGGCTGCAGCCCAGCCGGCCTTTTTCGGGCGTAGGAGGGGGGTCATCCAGCTCCTTGGGGCAAATCCGGCTTCCGGTGACCTTCGGCACCTACGATAACTTCCGCACGGAACTGGTCGACTTCGACATCGCCCCCATCGGCCTCCCCTACAATGCCATCCTTGGCTATCCAACATTGCCCAAATTCGTGGCCGCAACCCACCCGGGGTACAAACTCATGAAGATGCCGGGGAGCAGCGGCGTCCTCACTGTGCCCGGGGATACTGAAGGTGCGCTACGAGCGCTCAGGCTCACCCTCAAGACGGCGGCCGCAGCGCAGCCTGCCGATGCAGAAGCCCCCAAGCCCAAGGGGGCTGCGCCGACCAAGAAGAAGCAGTTGTTCACTCAAGACAAGGCGGAGACCAAGCAGATACCTATCGATGAGGACGGGTCCACAAACGCCACCTTCACCATAGGCGCCAACCTCGAGCCAGAACAGGAGGAGGCCCTTGTCAAGTTCCTGCGTGCGAACAAGAAGGTGTTCTCCTGGGAGCCCGATCAGCTCGCAGGGATCCCACGGGGTGTGATCGAGCACCACCTTAACGTGTGCCCCAACGTGCGTCCAGTGAAACAGAAAGCGAGAAGGCAGTCCACTGAAAAGCAGGCCTTCATCATCCAAGAGACCCGCAAGCTAGAAGCCGTGGGGGTTATTCGCGAGGTCCGATACCCAGATTGGCTGGCCAACCCCGTGGTGGTGCCAAACAAGGGAGGAAAGGAGCGCATGTGTGTCAACTTCACCAACCTCAACAAAGCATGCCCGCAGGATCCGTTTCCGCTCCCTCGCATCGACTAGATCGTCGATTCCACCGCCGAGTGTGACCTGTTATGCTTCTTGGACGCCTTTTCCGGGTATCACCAAATCAAGATGGTGGTGGAAGACGTGGAGAAGACGGCCTTCCTAACCCCGTGTGGAGTGTACTGCTATACATGCATGCCATTCGGGTTGCGCAACGCGGGGGCAACCTTCCAGCGGCTCATGCACATCACCTTGGGCCCACAGCTCGGGAAGAATGTGGAGGCATACGTCGATGACATCGTGGTGAAGTCTCGCGAGGACAAGACCTGGAAGAAACCTTCGCGAGCCTCAACGCATTGAGCCTGCGACTCAACCCGGAGAAGTGTGTGTTTGGAGTTCCCTCAGGCAAGCTCCTGGGTTTCATCGTGTCCCATCGAGGTATTGAGGCTAACCTAGAAAAGGTCAAGGCAGTGGAAGACATGAGCCCACCAAAGACCCTCAGGGAAATGCAGAAGCTCACGGGGAGCGTAACAACACTGGGCCGTTTCATCTCCCGATTGGGGGAGCGGGCGCTGCCTTTCTTCCAGCTGATGAAGAAAAAGAGGCCCTTCGAGTGGACTGAAGAGGCCGGCAAAGCGTTTCAAGACCTCAAGAGGTACCTGACCAGCCCTCCAGTGATAGTGGCCTCAGCGCCTCGGGAGCCCTTGGTACTCTACCTCGCCGCCACTCCCTACTCCGCTAGCGCTGCTCTGGTGGCAGTTAGGGAGAGGCGTCGAGCCAAGACCACGGCCACCCGAGCTAAGGCAAGACCGAATCGAAGGAACTAGCGGAAGCCGACACCGCAATGGAAGAAGATCGATCGTCAATGGCAGAGCGCACCAAGGGCGGGGAGGCCTCCCATCCAAGCACCCAGCTTCCGGAGGCGCCGTCGCCTCAGGAGGCACCACAGCTTCCGGAAGACGCCACCAGCACCGACGCCCCTAACCTCGTCGAGCACCCGGTGTACTTCGTCAGTACCGTGCTACGGGATGCGAGGGCACGGTACCCCATGCCGCAGAAGCTCCTCCTCGCACTGCTGGTGGCTTCGCGCAAGCTGCGGCACTACTTCCAGGGTCATCCAATCAAGGTTGTCTCGGCATACCCCCTGGAGAGGGTGCTCAGGAGCCCCAACTCGGCTGGAAGGGTCGCCGAGTGGAACATTGAGCTGCAAGCATTCCAGCTCGAGTTGATCGACCCGAGTCATCAAGGGGGCCGCTTGGCAGATTTCGTGGCGAATGGGCGAAGCACCGGGCCTCGGGGCGGCGAGGATCGATCCCTCTCCCTGTGGAGCGAAGCGCCCGAAGGTTGGGTCATGTACTTGACGGAGCGTTATCTGCATGTATACTGGGCTGGGGCGGTGCTCATATCTCCCGCCAGGACAAGCTCTACTATGCCGTGCAACTCTGTTTCCGGCATGGCGAGAAGGTCTCCAACAATATAGCAGAATACGAGGGGCTGATAAGCGGAGTGCGAAGGCTGCCATCGCCACAGGGTGAAGCGCCTTACCATCAAGGGCGATTCGCAGCTCCTCGTCAATTTCTCCAACAAGGTGTACGAGCCAACGGATGAACACATGGAGGCCTACCTTGCGGAGGTCCACAGGATGGAGAAACTGTTCTGGGGGTTGGAGCTGCAGCACGTGCCCCGCGGCACCAATCAAGAGGCCGACGACATTGCCAAACGAGCCTCCAGGAGATTACCCCAGGAGCAGGGCGTCTTTGAGGAACGACTCTTCAAGCCCTCAGCCCTGCCGCCGTTATCAAGCACAGCACAGCCTCGGGAGGAGCTCCCTCAGCCACCAGCCTCGGGAGCCCCAGCCTGTGTCCCGGCCTCAGGAGCACGTCTGCTCCTAACAATGGAACCTCAAGAGGAGTGCTGGATCACGGAGCTCAAGAGTTACTTAACGCGTGGGACTTTGCCGGAGAAGGAGGAGGAGGCAGAGCGTGTGGCGCGGCAAGCCATGGCATACATCATCATGGATGGAGAGCTCTACCGGAAACGACCGAACAACGTATCCCTGCGCTGCATCACCAGGGAACAGGGGAAGGAATTGCTGGCAGATATACATGGCGGAGATTGTGGGCACCATTCATCGTCACGAACCCTTGTCGGCAAGGCGTTCCGCAGCGGTTTCTATTGGCCCACCGCGCTCAATGACGCAATCGAACTCGTGAAGGCTTGCGAGGCTTGCCAATTCCATGCCAAGCAGATCCACCAGCCCGCAGGAGGCCTGCAAACCATCCCCCTCACTTGGACATTCTGGGCCCTTTTCCTCGGGCGCCAGGGGGCTATCGCTACCTCTATGTCGCCGTGGACAAATTCACCAAGTGGGCCGAGGTCGAGGCCGTCCGCGCCATCCCCGCTGGTTCTGCGGTCAAGTTCATCAAGGGCATCGTGAGCCGGTTCGGAGTGCCAAACCGCATCATCACCGACAACGGTTCGCAGTTCACCAGTAACCTTTTTAATACGTACTGCGCTAACCTTGGGACGCAGATATGCTACGCTTCGGTGGCGCACCCCTGCACCAATGGACAGGCCGAGCGGGCCAATGCAGAGGTCCTGAGAGGCCTCAAGACCAGGACGTTCAAGAAGAAACTGGAAGCTTCTTGGCGAGAGCACGATGCGATGAGCTTCCGTGCGTGTTGTGGTCCATCCGCACAACCGCAACCAAGCCAAGCTGGAGAGACCCCTTCTTCCCGGTCTCACGGAGCCGGCGGTCCTCCCTCACGAGGTCAGCGTCGATCTGCTGGGTCCTGGCGTTCGATGAACGCTGCAGGGGCGCCATGCGGGGATGGCCCTTGTCTTTGGGGAGGAGCGCCCGTCGAGAAGCTGCGCTCTGGCGGCGAGGTACCAGCAGGCACTCCGGCGATACCACTGCCGCAACATCCGCCCCAGAACTCTCGAGGTAGGGGACCTCGTGCTCCGACGGGTCCTCTCCAGGGAGGGATTGCATAAGCTCTCTCCCATGTTGGAGGGCCCATTCAAGGTTGTTCATGTTTCCAGGCCTGGCTCCGTGCGCTTGGAGACTCAAGAGGGAGTACCTATACTGAGTAACGTGGAACATCCGGCACCTCGGAGGTTTTACCCCTAAAAGGCCCAGAGCTCGTGAAGAAGGCGAATGCCTGTGAAGTTCATCTTTTGGAAAAGGCCCAGAGCTCGTGAAGAAGGCGAATGCTGTGAAGTTCATCTTTTGGAAAAGGCCCAGAGCACTGTGAAGAAGGCGAATGCCCGTGAAGTTCATCTTTTGGAAAAGGCCACGAGCACATGAAGAAGGCGAATGCTGTGAAGTTCATCTTTTCGGAAAAGGCCGGAGCTCGTGAAGAAGGCGAACGCCTGTGAAGCCGCTGCTGCTCGGAAAGGCCCGGAGCCTGTGAAGAGGGCAAACGCCCGTGAAGCTTGCTTCACAGAAGAAAGGCCCAGAGCCTGTGAAGAAGGTGAACGCCTGTGAAGCTCGCCGCCCGTGACACTCTCACGTAATAATGAGTTGGGGCTGTACACGCCCCGGAGTCTCAGGAGCGCCGGCCTCAGGCCCCGGGGCTCCCTCCCACGCCCAGTGGCAGCACTTAGCTCTGCGTTGGTGAGAAGACGTCGAAGACTAGACTAGGTGCCGGACGCGGCTTTTTCATTTGCTTTCTGCAGTTGACTGGTTATTCCCATTTGGAGTTTTTATCGAAACTATCGCCCCTTTTTGGTCCGTGTTTCTTCGATCTTTTTCGCCCTCCTGCCTCGATTTCTCTTTGCTAGGGACTCGTGGAGGCGGAAGCCTCGGGGTCCCATGGCGTTCCTGCCCCTATCGCTCAAGTTTTCACGGCCCTGGTCCACACTGGAGCACCCCTGACCATGCCTCACCAAAGAAGACAACGCGAACACGGGGCGGGGTCGGTCGCTCCAGCGCCACGGCCGGGTTCACTTCATGAATGGGCGACGGTAGAAGGAAACAGATGTCGTGGATAACAAAAGCAGTACAATAATTAACGACGTTGCCCTAAACGCGCCCCCACGGGGCCACACATTGTTCCTTTTTTACGCAGGGGAAAAGAAAGCTAAAGGAAGGAAAAGGACAAAAGCAGGTGAAGCACGCCCCGCGCCGGCTCTTTTGGAAGGCCCGAGTCACCTCCGGAGCTCAGTCGGACTCCATCTCACGCTTCACCGGAGCGTGGCGGCGAGCGGACCCGCTGCCACCCCCAAGCGGTAGCGCGGCGTGGGGCTGGCAGCTGGCTTGGAAGAATCATCACCGAAGAAGAGCTGGTGAAGCGTGAGGAGTCATGGGCATCGCCCGCTGCCGCTGCCCTCTCCGCCAGCCGGGGCTGAGTCCTCGGCATGATCGTCGTCTTCGTGGCAGCACCCCATGCGGCGGCCATCTTCCCGAACACCCTCACATAGAGGGTGGCGTCGCCATCATACTTGAAGTGCAGGGAGCACCGCGGCGGAGACCACGCTGAAGCGAACCTCTTCCGGCCTGGGCCGAGAACAGGTTCCTGCACGGAGACCTCCAGAGAAGCCCACGAAGCCCGGCTGCAGCAGCCATCCGCCTCGAGCCAGAGGCCACTGTGGCGCCATCCGGGAGCTCACCCAGGAGGAAGCACGGGAGCTGAAGCCGGACGCCGGACGGCTCCTCCGCCTCACCATGAACTCCGGCGGCAGCTTGAGCATGGAGGCGCGGCCTCGGGGGACGCGCGGCCGGTGCGCGCCCTCCAACCATGGCCAGCCGCTCGTCGCCACGCTGAGAGTCTCCCCCACGGCCGCGGGGGACCGCCGTGGAGGCCACGGGGTGCTTGCGAGGGCAACCTCGACCACGCTTAGGCGGAGGAGAGGAAGATTCGACCTGGCGGCCCTTCCCCTTCTCTGTGGCCGAGAACTTCCTTGGTGGAGCCATGGAGAAGAAGGAGAGACAAGAAAGGATAGACTGGAAGGGCGCGCGCCGTTCCGTACTTATTGCCGGCGAAGGCCAACCGTCGGCCTCCACGATCACGGTAATCATGACCAACTCCGCATGCCGGGACTTTTTGAATCCGGGAGGTTACCGAGGCATCGTGGGGGAGCAGTGCGCACACGTCCAATCAACCGCCACGCGTTGCCCAAGGCCGCAGGCTGTTAGGGCCCGCGACGCTTTGCACTTGCCCTTTCGCCCCTCTGCTCGGACAAGTTTGGGCGTGCCGTGGGCCCGGGGGCTACTGTCGGCGTTCTGGGAATGGGGGTCCCCAGACTTGCCTGCCTGCAGCCTGCGGCGTGGCTCAAAGGAGGCCCCAGACAGCCCATCTTCATCAACACAAGCTCAAGACCCTCGCGAGGGGCCAAGCCTCACGGGGCGGACGACCAGGAGCTTCCTCAGGCACGGCCTCGTCAGGTTGGCTCTTGAGGAGGCGGAGAGTTCAAGGCAGGGTACTCGCGAGGTGCCCATGACGCAAGCCATGACGACCAAGGGCGCCCGGTCGGCGCCAGCCAGCAGCGTCCTCCTTTCCTCTTTGGTGCAAAGGGAGCAAGCACAGGCAAGAGCATCAAGCAAAGGCATCCGTTTCGGTGCAACAAGACCAAGACCAGCCCCAACGGCTGGAAAGGAGTCATCGTGGAGCCCAAGCAGGTGTCATCACCAGAGCCTTTGGCAGGCGAGGACCAACTTTAGTCAGGATAAGTGTACCCGCTGTTCCCCTTCAAAATGGCCAATTGTTGACGCCCTTCCCGCTCAATATTTGGGAAGAGGCCCAGGGCCTTCGTCTATATAAGTAGAGCTAGCCACCATAGTAGAGTGGTGGGCATTTGGAATCCAGAGAGAGAGAGATAGAGACCCGATCCTCAAGCTAGAGCGACGGAACACCACCTAGCAGTTCATCACACCCACCAAGAACAGACCCTCGCGAGGCTATTCTTCCCTGTACTGTTCCTCATCAGCCCAAGAGGCAATCCACCACACCACAAACTAGAGTAGGGTATTACACCACAACGGTGGCCCGAACTAGTATAAATCGCGTGTCTCTTGTGCTGTTCTTCTTAGTAGTTTAGGTCCCAGCGATTCGGCGAGGTACGAGACGGTGGAGGGTTAGATCTCCGCGCGCACCCCAGAGTTCGAACCTTAAGGGTCTGCCGGAACCCGAAAGCCGACAATTTCTCTATGATTCTTAGGATTAGTGACAAAGCTCTAGGGTTATTTATTATTTTTTGTTAGTGCATGTTTTTGTGTTTTTACCATCATTGTCGATTCTAATTTATATGTTGTAGCATGTCATTACTTTTCTTTGATCGGGGACTACTTTTAAAATATTCATATGGACTTTTGAATCATATTCATATAGTGCTCAAAAGCTATTGGAATTTATCCTTGTACTAAAATATTATTGAAGCTACAAGCTATTGAATTTCCCCCTTCATTAAAATTTCCACAAAGCTACTGAAATTTGATATGTACTTATTTTTTTTAAGTTACTCAATTTTTTAGCATAATTTTCCTTTTTGCTGGAATTTTGTCTGGTGAGGAGCTCAAGTGAGTGAAAACAACAAAGCTGAATGAGCCTAGGAAGGAGATTTATCCCAATAAGCATCTAGAATAAGTGTTTGCCCGAGAGAAAGAGTGTCAAAGTGGTGCATGGCAATCGCAGAGGTAGGAAACGGAACACATATGCTCACTTTTATCATGCACATGGGAAAACCACAAGTGTCCTGAGTAGAACATGACTTCTGTAGGTGCATTTCTTTTTCGCCTCTACTGGCCTATGTCTTACTAACTTATCAAGTTAAACTATTTTTTCTTTAGTATGTCATTACAATAACAATAAATGGCATGTATTAAATATTTTTTCTTCCATTACAACCTTGACCAACGCTCCATATGCACTGCCATGGGCCTTTGATTGGAAATTGAACCTGGAACCCATCTGTCGCTTGCTGCCTGCATGTAAAAAATATTCGCCAATGTGAGGAATCAAACCACACGTTGGCTACAAAGGGTCGTGTAGAAAAGGGAGGGTCCATTTACTTCATCAAAGGAAAGGTAAACATAGGAAGTGTTCTGGTCGTTCTTTTGGCCCATTTCGTTCGTATACTTTTGATTGTTCATTCCATCCTCTTGATTGTTCCTTCCATCGGCAACTCCTGATGCCTACGGCTGCTTTTCTTTTCTATAGTCCCACCTTGCTTCTTTACATATAATTTCATCAATTGAGATACCCATGATTAGCCGAGAATGTTAGGTTTTCGGGTCCGGTTTTCCTTATAAACTGGACCAACTCTCTTCTTCCAAATGAAATGCAGGAACCCCCTGCCCCTTTCGAGGTGTTCTCGAAAAAAAGAAATACCCATGAATATGAGAATTAACAAGTAACGTTAAGAATCAACTGAGAAATTAAATCTTGGGTTGTGAAACAAAGGAATTAAATCTCACATAAACCCGATTTGTGGGCTGGTAAACGAAGGAATTAAATCTCAAATAAATAAAGAGGATTTGTGGCATTCATTGCTGCAAAGGAATGGTAGCCTTTGATAAAAAATAGGTCCTTCACACATGAGGGATGCTGGGAATATTTACTGAATCATCTCATGTTTTGTGCTTTTGCACAACCGTACTTATCAAGTTGTTTCTCATGTCACAAAGCAAATAATTTCAAGGAGTTTGTTGATGTTGTCAAGTGTGGTTGTGGCTTCAGCCATTGGGGTATGAAACCGTGGTTTTTTTCTTCCATTGCAATGCACGGGCATCTTTCCTAGTGATATAATAATAATAATAATAATAATAATAATAATAATAATAATAATAATAATAATAATAACAAAAAACAATTCATATTCATTGCCTGAGCTGACAACATATCAAGGTCAACATATTAACGGTTCTTACATCAACAGAAAACCGGCCATAACTCACAAATTCAGTACGCGCGACAGTTCTAAATTGAATGAATTAAGTTGCAGGGTAGGCATAAAGACTAGTCTTACGGCTTAATTCCCATGTACATGGGGGAACTGGGATCATTAAGTTGACCCCGAATGAACTTGGGGTTTTTGATGATTTTACGCTGCTCTGTTACACGGGTGCGTGATCCCTTGGCTGGCAACTCATCAAATTCATCGTACTCGTCCTCATCGGCAACATCGTCGACACCCAGTACCCTTCTCTTCCCATGCATCGCTAAATGGCCGTTCTTATGCAAGGGGTCTTCCACAAAGAAAATCTGGGTAGCATCGCTGGCAAGAATGAATGCGTCCGCGTCATATGCCACCGTTGTCCTGTTAACACAGGTCTTCCTGTACTTATCAATCCTTACCTAACCAAGAGGGATCCATGCGCACCTGAATAATGCCACCTTAACTTTCACATAGTCAAGCTCCCAAATCTCTTTGACGGTTCCATGTTATACCCTTTTATCAGCTTCATTTATAGTCATGCATTATATTCGAACAGAGTTGTTCTGATAGGAGGTCTTCTGATCACGTTCCTCAGTGTAGAACATGTATCCATTTATGTCATATGCTTGGTACGTCAACACCGTAGGTGATGGCTTTTGTGCCAACCACGTAGCAATGTCATCGATGGATCCTTGTGCCAAACGATTCTTGACCATTCGGGCGTAGTTCTTAGTGTGCTCCTTCATCTCCACATCTGATGAAGGCACCATTTGTAAGAAGCTTTGGCGTATCTCCGCTAAGTGTTCTTCGGCATAAGCGATGAGAACTGGGCTGTTAAGCAGTGACGTCAAATGGGCTTTCTCTGCCAATTCTCCAGGTGCAGCCATTTGTGTGCCAGCAAGGACCGACTTACCTTTCAGCCTTCCCTCGTGGCGAGAGAGGGGCAAACCTATAGGTATTTGTTTCATGTATTTGGTGCAAAACTCCACCTCCTCCGCGGTATAACCTTGTTGGATGCTTGCCCCTGGATGGTTTCGGTTCCGACAAAAGCGCTTCAGTATTCCCATGAACCGCTCGAAGGGATAATGTTGCGAAGAAACATAGGACCACAATACTTTATCTCGTCGACAAGGTGCACATTGAGATGGACCATGACATCAAAGAATGACGGTGGGAAAAACATTTCTAGGTTGGACAATATTCTTGCAATATCATCTTGCATATGATCCAACTCTTCAGGATTTACAACTTTCTGCCATAGTTGGTTGAAGAAATCATAGAGGTCAATGAATGTGTTTCTTTTATCTTTGTCCATCAGATTCCTGATGGCCATCGGGAGGATTTGTGTCAACATTACGTGGCATTCATGTGACTTTATGTGTCCCAACTTCATTTTACCTGAGCTCACATCCACGAGACTTCTAATGTTTGCGCAGTAGGAAGAGGGTGTCCTAACTGACAACAAATAGGTGAAGAACTGTGTTGCTTCTTTTGTACTGAAATTGTAACTCTAGCGAGCTTTGATGAATTTGTCATTATCTTATGCTTCACTCTTGCGTTTTCATTGATCAGCAAGCATATCGAGCCGCGAATCATCACCATCCTTTATTTTACATTTAATCTTGAGCAGAGTACCAAGGATGCTTTCACATACGTTCTTCTCTACGTGCATGAAATCAATGCAGTGACGTTCACGTAGAATCTCCCAGTAAGTTAATTTCTAGAACACTGATTTCTTCTTAAACACTTGACCCTTGGGTGTTTGTTTCACTGTGAAAGGGTGGTTCTTGCCAAGCACAACATTAATTTTTTAGCCATATTGTGGACCACCTCCTCGTCATAGGGTCTTCGGCCCGCACCTGCCTTTGCCGTACCATCAAATTCAGCTTTCATCTTTTGGTATGGGTGATTTTCCGCAAGAACCTACGATGACGCAAATACACTATTTTGTGCAAGTTGGGAAGTCTTCTGCTAGCTGTCCTATCCAAGCATGTGACACACCCTACATCTCCCTTTGTCTTTTGCCCCGATGTGTTGCCTAATGCCGGCATATCTTGAATGGTGTGCACCAGCATCGCATGTAGATCAAAAATCTCCTTTCTGTAAGCATCATAAGATTTTACCGCAGGCGCATCTATCCACACTTGCCGCCAGTTCTTCTACCAGTAGCTGAAAGTAAATGTCGATGTCATTTCCAGGTTGCTTCGGGCCTTGGATAATCATTGACATCATAATGTATTTTTTCTTCATACACAACAAAGGAGCTAGGTTATATATGCACAGAAGCACCAACCATGTGCTGTGATTGGTGCTCATATCGTCAAAAGGATTCATCCCCTCAGTACACTCCCCGAGCCTTATACTTCTAGGATCCTTGGCAAATTTTTCAAACTTGTTGTCAAATAATTCCCACTGAGCTCCATCTTTCGGGTGCCTCATAAACCTATCCGCAATTCGCTCATCATGATGCCACCGCAACTTCTTTGCCTCTCTAGGTTTTGCAAACAAACGCCTCAACCTTAATTAGAATTAAAGGCAAGTACCAAATGACCTTGAACGGGATTCTTGTCTTGATCTGTCGTCCAATTTGTACTTGTCCTTTGCTCTCCTGCTCTTGTATCGTGCATGCTTGCATGTGGGACATGCACGCAAATCTTGGTACTCACCACGGTACAATATACAATCATTCACACAAGCGTGTATCTTCTGTACTTCAAGTTCCAATGGGCAAACAATTTCCTTTGCTTCATTCGTGCTTCTGGGAGCACATTATCTTCCGGAAGAATTTCTTTGAAAATACCTAACATCTCTGTGAAGCCCTTGTTTGATAGACCATTTGTTGCTTTAAATCTGAGAAGCGCTAGGGTGGCACTCAACCTGGAATATTTCTTTTTGCAACCTGGATACAATTCTTTCTTGGAGTTAGCATCAATGGTTGGCAGATCCTTGTACCCAATCATATCCTTTTTTGGGCCCTAGAAATCTGTAATCATAGCAGCAAAATATGGCATATCAAGATCGTCGTCATCCGCGTCGACGTCTTGGTTTTCCAGTGCGCGTTTCGGCTTTCTGGTGTTCCATTGGTAGCTTGACGCCTCTGCCTCAATGTTAGATTCAACATCCATGTGACACTGATCGGGGTTTGGCATCTCGTTGCCCTGGGTATCTTCATCCATGACCCCCTCTTCACCGTGTCTTGTCCAACGTGTATATCCATCCATGAATCCCCTAGAGACTAAGTGCATCTGAACATCTGCAACTTCATGTGACTCTGTATTGGCACAATCAGTACATGGACACATGATGTAATCCGCATCACCAATTCTCCTCTTTGTACTTTCAGCCAAATTCATGAACTCTGTCACGCCACTGATTAAATGTGCGGTTTTCCGAATCTTCATCCATCGAGATCGTCCCATCTACAACACATGAATGGTAATTAAAAACCAAACAACAACATTAATACACGGATTAACTGCTGCCCAAAGATGTGTGCATAAATCACAAGGTTTTATTTTAATAATTACTGAGGACGCTCTATGTTGTTATCCAAACATGCAATGACAAAATTTAATGGCCAGTCAATTTACACGCAGAGTACTAGTACAACACTACCCTTAGGAGTTGAATACCTTAATTAAGCCACTCACGAAAAGAATACCTTATAATTAGCCGCGCGGAAACCTCCACATAGTAGACAGACAAGCGCGATGCGGCGGCACGCCGAGACAGCTGGGTCGAGGAGCAAAGCTTAGTGCGGCTGCCGCCTGAAGTTTGACCTCCACTATCCCACCATCGACCGCGATGGATGTGCTCAAATCACGCCGTCGCTAACCTCGATGGTTGAGCTCCTCCTATCTCCCGTCATAGACCGAGGATTGACCTCCTATGATGCCGCCACCGCCCATCGTCCGAGGATTGACCTCTTCTCCAGTAGCCGCTGCCTAGGCCGCCGCCGCCATCTCTATACGCAGAGCGGCTATTTTTTTACGGATATCCACAGTGCGGCTGTTTACACGGTACCTCACCGTAACTCAATTATATGGACAGTGTAGTACATCACATACGGTTATGTAACGGCAACCATGTCTAACCTACGTTGTCTTCTCACGCGGTTTGGTGCAGAAATCGTGTGTGACGTTGTAATACCTAACACACAAACGACATGTATAGACAGTGTGATGTATACAACATATAATGCCATAAGTAGTTCCCGACAGTTAGCTTATCTCCACAATTTCCCCATTTCCCCCAAATCCCTACATAGCCTCCAAATTCCCTCGCGTGGCGCTGACATTGGGGGAATGCAGACGAGTGGTGCTGATGGTTTCGGTGCGGCTGCTCCTGCTTGTATCGTCGCCACAACGGCGGTCGCCGCCGAGCATTTTCCTAAGGTCATTAGAAGGCAGGTGTACTACAGATCCGAATCGTCCTGTCAGGTTCCAATCTATCCCGATCTATTTTAGCATGTCCAAAGGTAGCTCCTTACTGAATCCATCATCCTGAATGACCCCCCCCCCCAGGAAAGCGATCTGCCGCCGCATCCGGAGCATGACTCCAGACTCCCGCAACACAAGTTCGACTCCGAGTTTTGTGCCACCGAGAAGTACCAAAAGATGAGTTGTGTCCACGGGTGTATGCACGGAGGGATTTGACATTGGCAGGTGGTTTCTCAGTTGCACCTTAGAGGTTAGTTCTAATTAAGTTCATCATTGTACTTCAGTTAATGCCACCGCCCATCCAGAATACTATTTAACATTGGCAGGGATATGAGGCTTGTGCCTTTGTTAACTGGCTGGATGAAGAATGGCATGGCAGGGCTCGGAGTGTTATCACCAAGCTCGCAGAAGATAACGTAAAGCTGAAGAAGAAAGTGGCTGATCTGGAATGTACAATCAGTACGATGAAGCAAGAAAGAATCAATCACATGCAATAGATGAAAGAAAGAGACAAGAAGGAACTAGCATGTGTAGTTGTGGTTGTCGCATTAGCCATGTTCTATGCGTTGTTTGCAATGATGATAAGGGGTTTTGTTTGACAGTATTGCTAAAGCACATCTAGATGTGCTCTAAGTAATGCACATCTAGGTCTTATGCCATTGATGTTACGCGAAGATTCGTGCAGATATTTTTCTTTGTCATTTTTCTTTTCCTTTCTAGTTTGATTATTACTAGCTTTATCAATAAGAAGAGCTCAATGTATTGCTTGCCAACTGTCCTACTCCGTTCGTACCGGTAGCGGTGCATAATCCCAAAACTCGTTTCTTGTTTTTGTCCTGAAAAAGGAAACCATCCAAATAGCCAATAGGAGTCCTGCGCAATCCCGGGAATTTGGAGCGACTGGGTACAAATAATTGTGGTTGATATATCAGCGGTTAGATAATACGTCAATCCCCGCTTCAATTGGTAGTTCCTCTTCTCTGCATACTCCGCTTAAGTGTCCACCATCTTCATCGTCCCCGGTAGGCCATGCTACACACAGGCACACACTCTGCAGCCATGTCGAGCGACAGCGAGGACGACAGTTCGGCCAGTAGTCTGGCGCCCGATGATAGGTCAACATCGGAATCATCCCGCTCATCTTCCATGAGTCCGGCGTCGAGCCCAGACCTCGATTATATCTGGTTCATGGAAGGGACGCCGTCTCCGAAGTCGTCAGACGACAACTAGACAGACGAGGAGCCATCGAAGCACGAATAAGAGGACGACGATAATGAGGAGGAGGAATGGTCGAACGAGGAGGAGGAGGACGACGAGAGCAAAGATGATGACGATGACGGCGGTGATGAAAAGCCAACGGTCAGCGGCAAGAAGCATCCTCGCCAAGACGATGTTGCGGGGCCATCCAACAACAACAACACCAACAACAACAACAACAACAACAACAAGAAGGACTAAATTAAGCGGACTGTATATATCTCTATTTATCCTGTCAATCTCATCGCAGACGGTTAGTAATATGTATTCGACAGAGATCTTCTACATTATCGCCCATATGTTGGTTTGTTGAACTTTGTTCCCTGACGAGCACACAATTCACAAAAAAGACCATATGGGCCGTCTATAAAGATCAGACACAATTCTGATTACGGACCTGTTTGCCGGGTATCACACACATATTGTTACGCTGAATAGTTTGTGTTCACCTCAATCATCGCAAACGGTTGATCGAAGTGAACTGTATGTCATATATCGCACACGCCTTGATCTAGTTGCCTGTTTCTGTTGTTCTGTCTCATCGCAAACAGTTCGTACAGATCAACCGTATGCCCCTCATCGCACTCGCAACTAAAATCTGAACCGTGTTTGATGTATCATCCATCGCAAACGTTTTGCACCTTTTTTGACGGTTTTTTACATCATTGTTTGTGATTAATGCATCGCACACAGTTTTTTCAAAGGGCCTCTGATCATAGTGTCGCCTTAGCAGCATCCTGCGGTAGTGATAAATTAAGTTCAATTAATCATATTACTTAAGAACTCCCACTTAGATAGACATCCCTCAAGTCATCTAAATGATCACGTGATCCAAATCAACTAAACCATGTCCGATCATCACGTGAGATGGAGTAGTCATCAATGGTGAACATCTCTGTGTTGATCATATCTACTATATGATTCACATTCGACCTTTCGATCTCCAGCATTCCGAGGCCATGTATGTACATGCTAGGCTCGTCAAGTTTAACCCGAGTATTCCGCATGTGCAAAACTGTCTTGCACCCGTTGTATGTGAACGTAGAGCCTATCACACACGATCATCACGTGTTGTCTCAGCACGAAGAACTTTCGCAATGGTGCATACTCAGGGAGAACACTTATACCTTGAAATTTTAGTGAGGGATCATCTTATAATGCTACTGTTGTACTAAGCAAAATAAGATGCATAAAAGATAAACATCACATGCAATCAAAATATGTGGCATGATATGGCCATCATCATCTTGTGCCATTGATCTCCATCTCCAAAGCACCGTCATGATTTCCATCGTCACCAGCTTGACACCTTGATCCCCATCGTAGCATCGTTGTCGTCTCGCCAACTATTGCTTCTACAACTATCACCAATGCATAGTGATAAAGTAAAGCAATTACATGGAGTTTTCATTTCATACAATAGAGCGACAACCATAAGGCTCCTGCTAGTTGCCGATAACTTTTACAAAACATGATCATCTCAATGAATAACGTATATCACATCATGTCTTGACCATATCACATCACAACATGCCCAGCAAAAACAAGTTAGACGTCCTCTACTTTGTTGTTGCAAGTTTTATGTGGCTGCTATGGACTTCTAGTAAGAACCGTTCTTACCTACGCATCAAAACCACAACGATTTTTTGTCAAGTGTTGTTTTAACCTTCAACAAGGACCCGTCGTAGTCAAATTCGATTCAACTAAAGTTGGAGAAACAGACACCCGCCAGCCAGCTGTGTGCAAAGCAAGTCGGTAGAACCGGTCTCATGAACATGGTCACGTAATGTTGGTCCGGGCCGCTTCATCCAACAATACCGCCGAATCAAAATAAGACGTTGGTGGTAACAAGTATGACTATTATCGCCCACAACTCATTGTGTTCTACTCGTGCATATCATCTACACATAGACCTGGCTCGAATGCCACTGTTGGGGAACGTAGCATGCAATTTCAAATATTTCCTACGCTCACGCAAGATCTATCTAGGAGATGCATAGTAATGAGAGGGGGAGAGTGTGTCCACGTACCCTCGTAGACCAAAATCGGAAGCGTTTGTTAACACGGTTGATGTAGTCGAACTTCTTCTTGTTCCGACTGATCAAGCACCGAACGTACAGCACCTCCGAGTTCATCACACGTTCAGCTCGATGACGTCCCTCGAACTCTTGATCTAGCAGAGGGTCAAGGGAGAGTTCCTTCAGCACGACGGCATGGTGACAGTGATGGTGAAGTAATCCGCGCAGGGCTTCGCCTAAGCACTACGTGAATATGACCGGAGGCCTAAACTGTGGAGGGGGCGCCACACACGGCTAACAATTGTTGGGGTGTGTTCTAGGCGCCCCCTCCCCATGTATATATAGGTGGGAGAGGGAGGGGAGCAGCCTTGGGGCAACCCAAGTAGGAGGAATCCTACTTGGGGACCTCCTCCAATTCGGCCTCCCCTTTCCTTATCTCTGGAGGAGGGAAGGAAAGAGGGGAGAGGGGAAAGGTAGGGGGAATCCTATTCTCTCTATTTCCTTTCCTCCTCCCCTTTTCGTTTCTCCACTTAGATCGGCCCATATGGGGGCGCACCAGCCCATAAGGGGCTCGTCTGTCCCGTCCTAGGCCCCATAAGGCCCATATCCTTGCCGGGGGGTGCTAACGGCATATACGGTGACCCGACACGTGCCGGTACCCCGGAACACTTCTGGTGTCCGAATACTATCGTCCTTTATATGAATCTTTACCTCTCGACCATTTAGAGACTCATCATCATGTCCGTGATCTCATCCAGGACTCCGAACAACATTTGGTCACAAAATCACATAACTCATATGTTGGGAAACGTAGTAATTTCAAAAATTTTCCTACGATCACGCAAGACCATGGTGATGGCATAGCAACGAGAGGGGAGAGTGTTCGTCCACGTACCCTCGTAGACCGAAAGCGGAAGCGTTATAACAACGCGGTTGATGTAGTCGTACGTCTTCACGATCCGACCGATCCAAGCACCGAACGCACGGCACCTCCGAGTTACGCACACGTTCAGCTCGATGGCGATCCCGGACTCCGATACAGCAAAGTGTCGGGGATGAGTTCCGACAGCACGACGGCGTGGTGAAGATGTTGATGCTACACCGACGCAGGGCTTCGCCTAAGCACCGCGACTATATGACTTCTCCGGCGCTGGTCTTCGCCTAAGCTCTACGACGATATGATCAAGTGGAATATGGTGGAAGGGGCACCAGACACGGCTAAGGAAAGATCCGTAGATCAACTTGTGTGTCATGGGGTGCCCCTGCCTCAGATATAAAGGAGACAAGGGGAGGTGGCCGCCCAAGGGGAGGCAAGATTAAGGAGGAGTCCTACTCCCACCGGAGTAGGACTCCCCTCTCCTAGTTGGATTAGGATTGGGGAGGAAAAGGGGAAGGCGCGCCCCTCTCCTTGTCCTATTCGGACTGGAAGGGGAGGCGCGCAGCCCACCTGGCCGGCCCTTCTCCTTCTCCCTCAAGGCCCATGAGGGCCCATATACCCCGGGGGGTTCCAGAACCCCGGTGTTCCCAGAACTTCCTGCTTTCACTCGGAACCATTCCAAGTCCAAACATAGGCTTCCAATATATCAATCTTTATGTCTCGACCATTTCGAGACTCCTCGTCATGTCCGTGATCACATCCGGACTCGAACAACCTTCGTGCATCAATACTTATAAACTCATTATGAACTGTCATCGAAGCGTTAAGCGTGCGGACCCTACGGGTTCGAGAACTATGTAGACATGACCTAGAACCATTCTCGGTCAATAACCAATAGCGGAACCTGGATGCCCATATTGGTTCCTACATATTCTACGAAGATCTTTTATCGGTCAAACCGCATAACGACATACGTTGTTCCCTTTGTCATCGGTATGTTACTTACCCGAGATTCGATCGTCGGTATCCAATACCTAGTTCAATCTCGTTACTGGTAAGTCTCTTTACTCGTTCCGTAATACATCATCTCACAACTAACTCATTAGTTGTAATGCTTGCAAGGCTTAAGTGATGTGTATTACCGAGAAGGCCTAGAGATACCTCTCCGACAATCGGAGTGACAAAACCTAATCTCAAAATCGCCAACCCAACAAGTACCTTTGGAGACACCTGTAGTACTCCTTTATAATCACCCGATTACGTTGTGACGTTTGGTAGTACCAAAGTGTTCCTCCGTAAACGGGAGTTGCATAATCTCATAGTTATAGGAACATGTATGGGTCATGAAGAAAGCATTAACATACTAAACGATCAAGTGTTAAGCTAACGGAATGGGTCATGTCAATCAGATCATTCAACTAATGATGTGACCTTGTTAATCAAATAACAACTCCTTGTTCATGGTTAGGAAACATAACCATCTTTGATTAACAAGCTAGTCAAGTAGAGGCATACTAGTGACATCTTGTTTGTCTATATATTCACACATGTATTATGTTTCGGTTAATACAATTCTAGCATGAATAATAAACATTTATCATGAAATAAGGAAATAAATAATAACTTTATTATTGCCTCTAGGGCATATTTCCTTGATCTCCCACTTGCACTAGAGTCAATAATCTAGTTCACATCATCATGTGATTCAACACTAATATTCACATCTGTATGTGATTAACACACATAGTTCACATCGTCATGTGACCAACACCCAAAGGGTTTACTAGAGTCAATAATCTAGTTCACATCGCTATGTGATTAACACCCAAAGAGTACTAAGGTATGATCATGTTTTGCTCGTGAGAGAAGCTTAGTCAACGGGTCTCATTACATTCAGAGCCGTATGTATTTTGCAAATACTCTATGTCTACAATGCTCGCACGGAGCTACTCTAGCTAATTGCTCCCACTTTCAATATGTATCCAGATTGAGTCTTAGAATCATCTGGATCTGTGTAAAAAGCTTGCATCGATGTAACTCTTTACGACGGGCTCTTTTATCACCTCCATAATCGAGAAATATTTCCTTAGTCCTCACTAAGGATGTTCTTGACCAATGTCCAAAGGATCTACTCCTAGATCACTATTGTACTCCCTTGCCAAATTCAGAGCAAGGTATACAATAGGTCCGGTGCATAGCATAGCATACTTCATAGAACCTATGATCGAGGCATAGGGAATGACTTTCATTCTCTTTTCTATTTTCGCCGTGGTCGGATTTGAGTCTTACTCAATTTCATACGTTTTGCAACACATGTGCAAGAACTTTTCTTTGATCGCTCCATTTTGAACTACTTCAAAATCTTGACAAGGTATGTACTTATTGAAAAACTTATCAAGCCGTCTTGATCTATCTCTATAGATCTTGATGCTCAATATGTAAGCAGCTTCATCGAGGTCCTTCTTTGAAAAACTCCTTTCAAATACTCCTTTATGCTTTGCAGAATAATTCTACATTATTTCCGATTAACAATATGTCATTCACATATACTTATCGAAATGTTGTAATGCTCCCACTCACTTTCTTGTAAATACAGGCTTCTCCAAAAGTCTCAGATAAAACCATATGCTTTGATCACACTATCAAAGCGTTTATTCCAACTCCGAGATGCTTGCACGGTCCATAGATGGATCATTGGAGCTTGCATATTTTGTTAGCTCCTTTAGGATTGAAAAAACTTCTGGTTGCATCATATACAACTCTTCTTTAATAAATCCATTAAAGAATGTAGTTTTGACATCCATTTGCCAGATTTCATAAAATGTGGCAATTGCTAACATGATTCGGACAGACTTAAGAATCGCCATGCTTTGAGAAAATCTCATTGTAGTCAACACCTTGAACTTGTCGAAAACCTTTTTGTGACAAGTCGAGCTTTGTAGATAGTAACACTACTATCAATGTCCGTCTTCCTCTTGAAGATCCATTTATTTAACATGGCTTGCCGATCATCGAGCAAGTCAATCAAAGTCCATACTTTGTTCTCATACATGGATCCTATCTCAGATTTCATGGCCTCAAGCCATTTCGCTGAATCTGGGCTCATCATCGCTTCCTCATAGTCCGTAGGTTCATCATGGTCTAGTAACATGACTTCCGTAACACGATTACCATACCACTCTGGTGCGGATTTTGCTCGGAAGACCTACGAGGTTTGGTAGCAACTTGATCTCAAGTTTCATGATCATCATCATTAACTTCCTCACTAATTGGTGTAGGAATCATCGAACTGATTTCTGTGATGAACTAATTTCCAATAAGGGAGAAGGTACAATTACCTCATCAAGTTCTACTTTCCTCCCACTCACTTCTTTCGAGAGAAATTTCTTCTCTAGAAAGGATCCACCTTAGCAACGAATAACTTGCCTTCGGATGCGTGATAGAAGGTGTACCCAATAGTTGCCTTTGGGTATTCTATGAAGACGCACTTCTCGATTTGGGTTTGAGCTTATCAGGTGAAACCTTTTCACATAAGCATCACAACTCCAAACTTTAAGAAACGATGACTTAGGTTTACTGCTTTAAACCATAGTTCATACGGTGTCGCCTCAACGGATTTAGATGGTGCCCTATTAAACGTGAATGCAGCTGTCTCTAATGCATAACCCCAAAAGCGATAGTGGTAAATCGGTAAGAGACATCATTGATCGCACCATATCAAAATAAAGTACGGTTCTGACGTTCGGACACACCATAACGTTGTGGTGTTCTGTGGCGTGAGCTGTGAAACTATTCCACTTTGTTTTAATTGAAGACCAAACTCAGAACTCAAATATTCATCTCCACGATCGGATCGCAGTAAACTTTATTTTCTTGTTACGATGATTTTCTACTTCACTCTGAAATTCTTTGAACTTTTCAACTATTTCAGGACTTATGTTTCATCAAGAAGATATACGCATATATTATCAAATCATCATTTAAGGTCAGAAAATAATGATAATTGCCACGATCATCAAAACTAATTGAAAATAATACATCGGTATGAATTATATCCAAAAAGTCAGTAGCTTTTTCCATTGTTAGGAGAACGGAGTTTTAGTCATCTTGCCCAAAAGGCACGGTTCGCAAGCATCAAATGATTCATAATCAAGTGATTCCAAAATCCATCGGCATGGAGTTTTCTTCATGCGCTTTACACCAATATGACCTAAACGGCAAAGTGCCACAAATAAGTTGCACTATCATTATTAACTTTGCATCTTTTGGTTTCAATATTATGAATATGTGTATCACTATGATCGAGATCCAATGAACCATTTTCATTGGGTGTGTAACCATATAAGGTTTTATTCATGTAAATGTAACAACGATTTATTCTCTTACTTAAATGAATAACCGTATTGCAATAAACATGATCAAATCATATTTATGCTCAACACCAAATAACACTTATTTAGGTTCCACACTAATCCCGAAAGTATAGGGAGTGTGCGATGATGACCATATCAATCTTGGAACTACTTCCAACATTCATCGTCACTTCCCCTTCAACTAGTTTTTATTCTCAGAACTCCTGCTTTCGAGTTACTAATCTTAGCAACCGAACAAGTATCAAATACTGTGGGCTACTATAAACATTAGTAAAGCACACATCAATAACCTGTATATCAAATATACCCTTGTTCACTTTGCCATCCTTCTTATCCGCCAAATACTTGGGGTAGTTCCGCTTCTAGTGACCAGTTCTATTGCAGCAAAAGCACTTAGTCTCGTGCTTAGGTCCAGACTTGGGCTTCTTCACTCGAGCAGCAACTTGCTTGCCGTTCTTCTTGAAGTTCCCCTTCTTCCCTTTGCCTTTTCCTTGAGACTAGTGGTCTTGTCAATCATCAACACTTGATGCTCTTTCTTGATTTCTACCTTCGTCGATTTCAACATCATGAAGAGCTCGGGAATCGCTTTTCGTCATCCCTTGCATACTATAGTTCATCACGAAGTTCTAGTAACTTAGTGATGGTGACTAGAGAATTCTGTTAATCGCTATCTTATCCGGAAGATTAACTCCCACTTGATTCAAGCGATTGAAGTACCTGGACTATCTCGAGCACATGCTCACTAGTTGAGCGATTCTCCTCCATCTTTTAGCCATAGAACTTGTTGGAGACTTCATATCTCTCAACTCGGGTATTTGCTTGAAATATTAACTTCAACTCCTGGAACATCTCATATGGTCCATGACGTTCAAAACGTCTTTGAAGTCCCGATTCTAAGCCTTTTAAGCATGGTGCACTAAACTATCAAGTAGTCATCATATTGAGCTAGCCAAACGTTCATAACGTATGCATCCGCTCCTGCAATAGGTCCGCTACCTAGCGGTGCATTAAGGACATAATTCTTCAGGCAGCAATGAGGATAAACCTCAGATCACGGATCCAATCCGCATCATTGCTACTAACATTTTTCAATACAATTTTCTCTAGGAACACATATAAAAACATAGGGAAGCAACAACGCGAGCTTATTGATCTACAACATAATTTGCAAGATACTACCAGGACTAAGTTCATGATAAATTTAAGTTCAATTAATCATATTAAAAAACTCCCACTTAGACAGACATCTCTCTAGTCATCTTAAGTGATCACGTGATCCATATCAACTAAACCGTGTCCGATCATCACGTGAGACGGAGTAGTTTCAACGGTGAACATCACTATGTTGATCATATCTACTATATGATTCACGCTCGACCTTCGGTCTCCGTGTTCCGAGGCCATATCATTATATGCTAGGCTCGTCAAGTTTAACTCGAGTATTCCAAGGTGTGCAACTGTTTTGCACCCGTTGTAGATGGACGTAGAACTTATCACACCCGATCATCACGTGGTGTCCGGGTACTACGAACTTTGGCAACGGTGCATACTGTGGAGAACACTTCTTGATAATTTTAGTGAGAGATCATCTTATAATGCTACCGTCAATCAAAGCAAGATAAGATGCATAAAGGATAAACATCACATGCAATCAATATAAGTGATATGATATGGTCATCATCATCTTGTGCTTGTGATCTCCATCGCCAAGCACCGTCATGATCACCATCGCCACCGGCGCGACACCTTGATCTCCATCGTAGCATCGTTGTCGCCTCGCCAACTATTGCTCCTACGACTATCGCTACCGCTTAGTGATACAAGAAAGCAATTACATGGCGTTTGTATTTCATACAATAAAGCGACAACCATATGGCTCTCGCCGATTGCCGATAACTCGGTTACAAAACATGATCATCTCATACAATAAAATATAGCATCACGTCTTGACCATATCACATCACAACATGCCCTGCAAAAACAAGTTAGACGTCCTCTACTTTGTTGTTGCAAGTTTTACGTGGCTGCTACGGGCTGAGCAAGAACCGTTCTTACCTACGCATCAAAACCACAACGATAGTTTGTCAAATAGACTCCGCTTTTAACCTTCTCAAGGACCGGGCGTATGCACACTCGGTTCAACTAAAGTTGGAGAGACAGGTCTTCCGCAAAGCCATCTATGTGCAAAGCACGCCGAGGAACCGGTCTCACAGAAGAGTACGCTGTAAGGTTGGTCCGGATCGTCTCGGCCCAACAATACCGCTGAACCAAAGTATGACATCTGGTAGGCGATGACTTGTATCGCCCACAACTCACTTGTGTTCTACTCGTGCATATGACATCAACGCATAAAACCAGTTCGGATGCCATTGTTGGGAAACGTAGTAATTTCAAAAATTTCCTACGATCACGCAAGACCATGGTGATGGCATAGCAACGAGAGGGAGAGTGTTCGTCCATGTACCCTCAGAGACCGAAAGCGGAAGCGTTATAACAACGCGGTTGATGTAGTCGCACGTCTTCACGATCCGACCGATCCAAGCACCGAACGACGGCACCTCCGAGTTACGCACACGCTCAGCTCGATGACGATCCCGGACTCGATCCAAAGAAAGTGTCGGGGATGAGTTCCACAAGACGACGGCGCAGGACGATGTTGATGCTCCACCGACGCAGGGCTTCGCCTAAGCACCGCGACAATATGACTTCTCCGCAGGGCTTCGCCTAAGCTCTCTGACGATATATGATCAAGTGGAATATGGTGGAAGGGGCACTGCACACGGCTAAGGAAAGATCCAGAGATCAACTTGTGTGTCATGGGGTGCCCCGCCTCAGATATATAAAGGAGACAAGGGGAGGTGGCCGCCCAAGGGGAGGCGACTAAGGAGGAGTCCTACTCCCACCGGAGTAGGACTCCCCTTCTCCTAGTTGGATTAGGATTGGGGAGGAAAAGGGGAAGGGCGCCGCCCCTCTCCTTGTCCTATTCGGACTGGAAGGGGAGGGGCGCAGAGCCCACCCGGCCGGCCCTTCTCCTTCTCCCTCAAGGCCCATGAGGGCTCATATACCCTCGGGGTTCCAGTAACCCCTGTTCCCAGAATCTCGCTTTCACTCGAACCATTCAAGTCCAAACATAGGCTTCCAATATATCAATCTTTATGTCTCGACCATTTCGAGACTCCTCGTCATGTCCGTGATCACATCCGGGACTCAACAACCTTCGTGCATCAATACTTATAAACTCATTATGAACTGTCATCGAAACGTTAAGCGTGCGGACCCTACGGGTTCAAGAACTATGTAGACATGACCTAGAACCATTCTCGGTCAATAACCAATAGCGGAACCTGGATGCCCATATTGGTTCCTACATATTCTACGAAGATCTTTTATCGGTCAAACCGCATAACGACATACGTTGTTCCCTTTGTCATCGGTATGTTACTTACCCGAGATTCGATCGTCGGTATCCAATACCTAGTTCAATCTCGCTACGGTAAGTCTCTTTACTCGTTCCAGTAATACATCATCTCACAACTAACTCATTAGTTGTAATGCTTGCAAAGCTTAAGTGATGTGTATTACCGAGAAGGCCTAGAGATACCTCTCCGACCATCGGAGTGACAAAACCTAATCTCGAAATACGCCAACCCAACAAGTACCTTTGGAGACACCTGTAGTACTCCTTTATAATCACCCGATTCGTTGTGACGCTTTGGTAGTACCCAAAGTGTTCCTCCGGTAAACGGGAGTTGCATAATCTCATAGTTATAGGAACATGTATGGGTCATGAAGAAAGCATTAACATACTAAACGATCAAGTGTTAAGCTAACGGAATGGGTCATGTCAATCAGATCATTCAACTAATGATGTGACCTTGTTAATCAAATAACAACTCCTTGTTCATGGTTAGGAAACATAACCATCTTTGATTAACAAGCTAGTCAAGTAGAGGCATACTAGTGACATACTTTGTTTGTCTATATATTCACACATGTATTATGTTTCCGGTTAATACAATTCTAGCATGAATAATAAACATTTATCATGAAATAAGGAAATAAATAATAACTTTATTATTGCCTCTAGGGCATATTTCCTTCATCATATAATACAAAATCTTAATCAAACGTTAAGCGTGCGGACCATACGGGTTCGAGAACTATGTAGACATGACCGAGACACCTCTCCGGTCAATAACCAACAGCCGAACCTGGATGCTCATATTAGTTCCCACATATTCAACGAAGATCTTTATCGGTCGTTGAGGGAGTCCTGGACTATTGAAGTGTGAAGATACAAGACTCAAGACTCCGTCCCATGTCCGGATGGGACTCTCCTTGGCGTGGAAGGCAAGCTTGGCGATCCGGATATTATATTTCCTTCCTTGTAACCGACTCCATGTAAACCCTAGCCCTCTCCGGTGTCTATATAAACTGGAGAGGTTGGTCCGTAGAAGGCCGATCACAATTACAATCATACCATCATAGGCTAGCTCTTAGGATTTAGCCTCTACGATCTCGTGGTAGATCTACTCTTGTACTACTCATATCGTCAATATTAATCAAGCAGGAAGTAGGGTTTTACCTCCATCGAGAGGGCCCAACACAGGTAAACATTGTGTCCCTTGCTTCCTGTTACCATCAGTCTAGACGCACAGATCGGGACCCCCTACCCGAGATCCGCCGGTTTTGACACCGACATTGGTGCTTTCATTGAGAGTTCCTCTATGTCGTCGCTGCAAGGCTCGATGGCTCCTTCAATCATCGTCAACGACATGGTCCAAGGTGAAATTTTTCTCCCCGGATAGATCTTTGTGTTCGGGCTTTCAGACCGCTGGGCTAATTCGCTTGGCCATCTGGAGCAGATCGACAGCTACGCCCCTAGCCACCAGATCAGGTTCAGAAACTTGAACTACACGGCGGATATTCGCGGAGACTTGATCTTCGACGGATTCGGGCCTATGCCAGGAGCACCGAACAGTCACGACGAGCACGGCTTAGACCTGCTATCGGACAATGCTCGGGATATCACCCCTGCAGAAGCCCCGGACCTAAATCCGGAGCAGGCTGCGTGGACTAAGGACGGAGGGATGGACCCCGCCCCGCAGGCCATACACTCATCGGCGGTGGAGCCGAACACAGGCCTCACTTCTGAGGGAGCCTGTGACTCCGGACCCCCGGACTCATGTCCAGTTGTAGGTTCCAGTCCGCACACTCCCGAGCCCGCCGAGCCTGGTTGGGCTCCGGTAATAGAGTTTATCATCAGAATATCTTCCAAAGACTCGCCCTTTGGCGACATGCTGAACTCATTAAAGTCTCTCTCTCTGTTAGGAGGCTCTTGGCCGAACTATGTCTAGCCCGAGTGGAAAGCAGGCGATGAACGAATTCGTTGCCCACCCACCACCCACTTCATTGGCACGGTTGATGATTTAACCAACGTGCTTGACTTCGACTCCGAAGGCATCGACGGTATGGACGATGATGCAGGAGAAGATTTAGAATCTCTGGGGCACTGGACGGCTACCTCGTCACACGATATATACATGGTGGACACGCCCAAGGAGGACGACGGCGACAATCCGGAAGATAAAACCCCCGGGCAAAAGCCAAAACGACGGCGCAGACGCCGCTCAAAGTCCAAAGAACGGTAAAAATAGCGATAAGAGCGCCGGAAGGATCGACACCCTACCAACTCAAGGCAACAATGACCATACGGACCCGGCGATGGAGCGGGACGAGCCAGTCATTCCGAACACGCTCGAGCGGACGCCCGATCACAATGATCCCGAGGGACGAGTTCATCAAACTGCCCCAGGCCAAGAACAAATTCCGGATGACGATGCATTCATCATCCCGGAAACACGCGTGGAACGAGATAACCTCCACAAAAATCTTATGGCCACCGCAAGAAGTCTAAAGAAGCAGAAGCAACGGCTAAAAGCCGCACGGGAAACGCTCAATCGCAGATGGAATAAAGTGCTAGACACTGAAGAAAGATATGGCGACGATCGCCATACAAAGAGCTATCCAAAACGTAAGCTACTGCCAGAATTCGACGACGAGGCCGTTCCACCAAAGAATAACACGACCAGGAGGCCAGACGTACCGCTTCATAACCGCAACAGAGCGGCTACCGACACCACGCACGATTTGCGTGAGCACCTGGATAAGAAAGCCGGCGCGGCCAGGTCCATCTACGGATCTAAAGGACACACCCCGGCGAGGGACTATGGTCACCAAAACGATCATACCAACCAAATATCAGTTCGGAATACGCACCGGACATAGCAACAGCTGACGGCATGCCACAACACGTCCAAATACGGAGGGGCTGCCCACCCCCTGTGCTTCACCGAAGAAGTACTAGACCATCAATTTCCACAAGGCTTCAATCCTGTGAACATAGAGGCATACGACGGAACAACAGACCCAGGGGTCTGGATCGAGGATTTTATCCTGCATATTCACATGTCTCGTGGGGACGACCTCCAGGCCATCAAATACCTTCCCCTCAAGTTGAAGGGACCAGCTCGACACTGGTTGAAAAGCCTCCCCGAAAATTCAATCGGGAGTTGGGAGGAACTCGAGGACGCTTTCAGGGCCAATTTTCAAGGGACTTATGTTCGGCCTCCGGATGCGGACGATTTAAGTCACATAATCCAATAGCCTGGAGAGTCCGCCCGCAAGCTTTGGAACAGATTCCTCACTAAGAAGAATCAAATTGTCGATTGTCCGGATGCCGAAGCCTTAGCAGCATTCAAACACAGCATCCGCGACGAGTGGCTCGCCAGACACCTCGGCCAAGAAAATCCAAGGACAATGGCAGCCTTAACAAGCCTTATGACCCGCTTTTGTGCGGGTGAAGACAGCTGGCTGGCCCGTAAAGGCACCAGCGATTCCAGCACATCCTAAATAAGGGATGGCAACGGGAAGCCACGGCATAATAAAAACAAACACCAAAACAAGGAAGAGAGCCCGGACAACACAACGATAAACGCCGAATTCAGGGGCTCTCGACCCGATCAGCAAAAGAAGCCACTTAAAGGCAGTAAAGAGGGATCGTCCGGTCTGAACAGAGTTCTGGACAGACTGTGCCATTCATGGCATCCCCGACAAACCTTCAAACCACACGCACAGAGAGTGCTGGGTCTTCAAGCAGGCAGGCAAATTAAATCCCGAAAACAAGGGAAGGGAAACACCAAGTGAAGACAAGGATGAACCTCGTCAGCCGAACACTGGGGGACAAAAAAAATTCCCACCAGAGGTTAAAACAGTAAACATGATCCACGTGACTCACACATCCACGAGAAGGCACGAACACGCGCTCAAAGACGCGTACGCTATAGAGCCCATCGTACCCACACCTAACTACTGGATGGCTTGTCCGATCACCTTCGATCACATGGACCGCCTAACTAGTGTTCGGGGCGGAGGATCAGAGGCCTTGGTGCTTGACCCAATAATTGATGGATACCATCTCACCCACGTCCTTATGGATGGCGGCAGTAGTCTCAATTTAATATACCAGACATCGTCTGAGAATGGGATAGACCCATCCGTAATCAGCCAAAGCAACACCACCTTTGAAGGGGTAATACCAGGCGTTGAAGCCTACGGGGGCTCCGTCGTCTTTGGAGGTAACATTCGCCCCTGTGCAACTCCAGAAGCGAAGAACTACTCTTCACCATCGCACCCTTCCAAAGCAGCTATCACGCATTGCTTGGAAGAGCGGCCTTCGTCCGCTTCAATGCAATACCGCACTATGCCTACCTTACACTCAATATGCCCGGTCCACGTGGCGTCATCACCGTTAACGGAAACATAGAGCGCTCTTCACGCGCAGAGGAACACGCAACGGCTCTAGCGGCCGAACTCTAAGCGACCTCCGATACCAAAAAGCATGACTGGTCGTCAAGACCACGGACACGGTTAGACGGGTCCGGCAGCCTGGATAAAATGAACCAGGACGCCGTATATGTAATCCCATAAAGGACAATAGGGGCTATAAATATTTAATATAGCCCCACACTTGGCTCAACCTTATTGGCAGGCCAACGTCTTACACTTTTAATATCCATCGCATACTTACGTTGTACTCTCCTACACGAGTTTTTCCTTTTTACAGACACAACGTGTGCGATACCCTTCCAGGAAACAGCACAACGGAGACAAAGGCGCAGACGTGCAGCAGGGCCCCGCTCAAAGGTTTCTTTTTAGATTAAGCCCCTATGTAAACCTTTTATATTGCCTCTTGTTGTTCACACATCCCATGTGTACTACACCCACAGAGGATACTGCCGTTATTGGCATTTCGCCACGACAGATTAACGCACGTACCTGGAAATACATCGTTTATAATGAAAGGGCATTCTTCAGCCCATTTTCTGTTATAAAGTCCAAATACCTTCGGGAGTGTACGGCGTCACGAATTTGGCCTCATATGCATCAGCTCTGAATCATGTCTTTGGTCAAATGTTGGGTTTGCCCGGCTCCTGAGTTTGCCGCCTTACGTTCCGTTCTTGTCGGCTAAGGTGGCCAAAGGAGAACTACTGCGATTGTGCCCTGGTTATTCTGGATGAGCACCTCAGTAGAGAAAGCCGAAAACTGACTATCATGATACAACGAGAGAATGTTCAACCACTCGAAGACTTATCAGAATCTTTAGGATCCCTCCGCATTAACGAAGGACCGTTTCCCGGCATGTACACCCGCGCCCGTATTCGGATGCACGCGAAAGTACCAGGGGCTACATAGTGGCCCCACCGTTAGACTCCCATGGCTAAGCGAAGGTGTTACAGCTATATAGTCCGGTTGCCTAGTTCGACAGCGATTACCTCCTTACTGGACCAAGACGTTGGATCAAGTGTGATTATGCATATGTTTCGCGAACACCACCGCATTGTATGCGTGGGGGCTGAAGCCAACGACTGCTAACTTTCGGATCATATATATATATATATATAGGATTGGACTATTTTGTTACTAGTAACAGAATAATATTCTGTTACCCCCGTCCCTATATAGAGCGCGATGCTATGATTTAAAGAAAACAGAGAAAAGGCCTGTTCCGAACTGCTCGAAAAGAAAAGGTAAAATACAACTTCCTCCCGATCCCATCTCCTCCAGCGTGTCGAACAATGACCCGCCGTCGCACCATGCCCCGCTGCCGCGCGCCGCCACCCCATGACCCGCCGCCGTACCATGCCCCGCCGCCGCGCACCGCCACCCCACGACCCGCCGTCGCACCATGCCCCGCCGCCGCGCACGGCCACCCCATGACCCGCCGCCGCGCGCATCCACCCCCTGCCCCGCCGCTGTGCGCCACCACCCCCTATCTCGCCGCCGCGCGCGCAGGATTCGACCAGCCGGAGCAGCTGTGAGCCGGATCCAGCCTCGCCCCCCGAGCTCCGTCTTCTTCCCTTCCTTCCGCGAACCGGACGCCTCCTTCTGGGTGGTCCAGCACCGCTGCGTCTAGCGGTCCAAGGCCGTTCACTGTCGCAGCGCCTCCTAACGTCCGCGCCACGGGCTCCTATGCACGGCCCTTGCCGAAGCTGGTGCGCACGTCCCTGCCCCACTTTTTCTCCCTCTCTGTTCCTGCACTCCATGAATTCTTGTTGATTGCTCGTCACGTGTTTGCTAAAATGTCTAAGTGCACTGTACTACTAGTTTTGATATGTTCACTGTTTATTTGTAGCTACCTTGTGCTTGCTAAATGTTACAGCTTACAATACCACGTGCACCGTCCTCAGTCCAACCCCATGGCGTCAGGATGATCGAGCTCGTCGCAAGTACCAGTCCATGGCTGCCATCTTCCACTTTCCTCTGCCTAGGTCCTTTCCTATGGAGGTGCAAGGTTTCTACTCTTCTCCCTCCCATGCTCTCTCTCACTGTCTATGTTCATGTGTACTGCTGCTTCAATTTCTTTGTGATGCAACTGTTGTTGATGAACATTTTGTTTAGTAAAAAGCTACAAAAAAATCAGTTTTTCTTGTTGCAAAAATTTCTGAATTTTGCTCTGGTCTAGCAGTTCGACATGTATTCTACTTCAGTTCAGTATGTCATTTCAGTTTAGTACGTCGGAGTATCATGTACGTCAGTTTAGTTCAGTACGAAAACATTAGAGATTCGACAGACATAATCATGTCGCACAAGTTCAAGTATAGGTACAGAAGTTTCTCACCATAAATAAATTGATTTGGAGTCTCCGTGACAAAATCTCATCTCTCATATTTGTTCCTATTGTTGTAGGTTGCAGCAAAAACAAGATGCGCAAGTTCATCTTCAGCACGTAGGCTGTTCAACTCCGCCACCCCAGGCCGTTCACGTCCGCCACGAGTGTCAGTTCAATGCCACCCCGACAACCCAGCACACGTGGAGATCTACAGAAGAGGTTCAGTTTCTGAACTTTTGAACGCCAAGAGGTTCAGTCTGAAACTTGGTATGGTGGGTGTACTACTGATAATCTCAAACTTGTTCCTCTCAACTTCAGTAAAAGAATTTCTCCGAATAGATAAATGTGTGTATGCAAGGTGTTGTGTGATGCGATGTGGCCTGTGGCTGGGTTAATTAGCTAGAGATCTCAATTAGCTATGCCGGGCAGATGCTTTGTGTCCGTACAGTTTAGGCCAAGAAGAGAAGCAAATGTGCTGCTCATCATTTGCCATCATCGATCTCTACTCAAATTATGTTCATCTTTTTTAGTTCATCTTTGAAAATTTCGGTCCATTTTCTTTTGGCAGGATGCGTAAAAAAAATCGAAGGCAGCAACTCAAAAATAGATGAATGTTGGAAGGAAGATGTATAAGGCTGAGAGGAAATGGCATCTTGAGGTCCGTTACCATTCAACTTATAGACATATATGCTCAGTTATTGTTGTGTAACATAGAGTTACCCTAGATGTAAATGCTCCTTCTCTTGTGTATTTCAGTTCAACAATTGGTGGTTCTTCAGGTCACTTTAGCGTGCATTTTCAGTACATCTTCCAGGTGAAGCAGCTTCCCTTCAGTTAATTTTGTTTATGAAGAAAAAAGATTGTGTCAAAAAATTGAAGGAATCATTTCAAATGGGCATAAGGCTGAGAGGAAGTGGTCTCAGATCACAAAATTTCCATTGAGAAAAAATTGCCACAAACAGGTTGAGTTCACTACATGGAATCTGTGAGTTCAAAAGAGAAACAAGCTCATTGTTACAACCCGATGAATTCACAAAGGAAAAAATGGGAATTCAAAGAAAACTTGTAGAAGTTTGTTGTATGCAGTTCTGAAAGTTCGATGTCAGGAAACCGATAAGTTCAGATAGAATTAAAACTGTCAAAAAACATGATAGTTTTGTGCTTTGAAGTTGTAGTCGTAGATGCTTTGAAGACCGTCGTCTCCTGCTGCCGCTTGTCGGCATCGGCCCCTCGAGCTACTAACTATCCCTGGTGCATTGTCCTCGGTCCAATCCCATTGCATTAGGGTGGCTGAGTTCGTCGCGGGCAACAGTTCGGGTTCGTGTGCCACCGCCCGCCTGGACTCACGGGCGCGTCGCCACCCATCAGCTCCCCTGCTCACCTCCCTGCCATCGAACGCCGCCAGCTCCCCACACGCCTCCCCATTCCCTGGCTGCACGAGCCGATGCGCCACAGCCATTGCGCATGCTGCCACGCGCAGATGGGTTTAGTGGTGAGTGCCAACCTAAACATAGTTCTTGTGATGAAAAATGCCCTGCAACAGCATAAGATCCATTTCATCATAGTATTGGTGCTAGATACTTTTACACATAATTCATACTAAACTGTAAGTTATCTCTGAAGCACTCTATGCAGGGAATTATCTCGTGAGTTGTGTGTAGCGTTTGTGCCTGGTGGGTGTTCATATAAATCCCTAGGTGGCCACTGTTGGCTAGTTTTGTGTGCTTCAAATTTTGTAAACAAATTATTAGTATGACAAAGAATTTTGTTTCTTATTATTTTGTTGCACAACCATGGACGTTTAGAATACATTAGCAGTCTATGTGCGTCCAACAGAGGTGATTTTTTATGCTCGATTAATGCAAGCCTTTTTTCTGCTACTTAGTAGTTTATGTAAATGCTAGTGAGATGAATAGGTGTAGAAGTGGTTTGTGCTGATAATACACGGCTCATATTTTTCTTAACGGATACTTATGCAGAACGTTCGAGCCACAGCAGCTCCCAAGCCGTTCACCATCGGCACCATAGTCCGTTCACCGCCGACACCCAAGGCCGTTCACCGACGCAACGATGACGTTTGGCCGTCGTCACCCACGATCACAAGACTCGCATCTCTCTAGCTTCAAGTAGTGTCCTCCTCTAGCTACAGGACGCGTTCTCCTCCAGCTGCAGGACAATGCTATGGTGCACATTCAAGGCAGCAAGCACACCACAGGTCGCAGCGCCGCCGTCAACCACATGTGCGCATGCGTGCGATTGATGCGTGTGTGCCTTAGGTATGCATCTCAATGCCTCCGCCCTTCCTCTTTTCATGTAGCATATTGTGAAAATGTTGTTGTGTTGCCAGGTCTCCAATTAGTTCAACTACAAATAATTACATCCGTTCGACTACATATATTACACTAGTTCAACTTTGTGCGTCACACCAATTGACCTAAGTTTTACATATGTTATCACTTCAGAAAACTGTAGATTTAGATGATGCAAGCTTAGTTATTTTTTCTATTTCCTATAAGTTCAAGTGATCAATTGCTATAAGTTGGCGGGTTGTTTACTCAGGCAGTTAAAAAAGTGGTCATTGTTGTCTATTTTTAAAGATGTTCAAGTGATTCTTGTAAAAAAATGATGCCTATATTAAGATAAGAACTCCTTCCTCCATTGGATGTCTCAGTTCAACTGGTTAAGCATCTCAGTGCAACTATATTGACTATGCCCAGTAGCATGGTGATGGTTGTGTTTCATACATCCAGGCAATATGATGCTTGCAATGGAGTATTGTACAAAGCTCCCATTTGCATTGAATACCGCTACCACCATGTATTTGTACTTCAACGAACTTGTTGTAACAACTCTTTCTATCTCACTAATATTTCTAGTTTTGCATGGGGCATCTTCTAGCATATGATTGAAATTCATTTCCCATTGTATTATGCATTTAAAAACTCAAAACTTCATGGTGTATTGTCGAGAGAGATAGTAAGTTCAGACTGTGTTTAAATAGAAGGGATCACCAGCAGCGCCTCAACTCTTTGTTCTATTATCAATTTACAGTGTTTTCTCTGAAAAAATAGCTCAAAAGCATTTTTTGATAAAGTCACGTCGAGGACGTCTATTTTATTTCTTGAAACACAATCTAGGTATGCCAGTACAGTATGTGATCTATCATCAGTTTATGAAAAAGCACATATGACAGTACTGTGTGTGTGCAAAAAAAAACAGAGCATTTTTATTATACATCACTTTTCTGATGCGGGTGGCTAGTTTTGCAGGGATATTATCACTGTAGAAGCAAGAGTTTAGCTGGAAAACGGAACAATAGTTGTTGAATTTCCTAGCTGACTGTCTGACCCCCGTGAGGCCTAGCACCAGCTTGGTTACCCACTTCCTTTGGTGCGAATTCAAGAGCGTCCCACCAATTTAGAATTTATGAACATGCTAATGGTGTGGAGATCTTGTGCAGCAAGGCAGAGGTAGTAATCTCAAAAAACATATGAGATACATTAGCGTGTGAAGCCGTGAACAGCTAGCAGTTTATCTTCCAAAATGGATTTATATTATGTTAATAATCGGTGTGCTCTTGTTATCAGTTCATGTGTGCTCTTGTCATCAGGTCGCAGCCAATTTGTTATCAGTTTTGTGTGTATGTGAGTTGGTAAACCAAGTGTGGCTGCTGTAGAAAAAAGGCACGGGGATGTGTTGCCCTCAATTCTCTCTCGACAAATCCAGCAGTGCAGGTTCTCCGGTGCGCCAAGTATTGCAAACCTGGAAATGGGCGTTGGGCCAACCACAAGGCAATGCCACCAGGTAGGGCGTGAGATGGCTGCCAAGCGCGACATGAGCCTTTTCGACCCCATTTCCAGGTGCAGCGCCAGGGATCTCATTGTGGGGTGCGCGAAGGCACTAGCGACTCTGCTTCCATTTCTCTTGAGAAGTTTTGCTAACCAATTAGCCACTGATAAGATGACTTTGCTTCCAACTAGCCACTGAAAGTTGTGGCCATTTAATGTCACCTTCTACATTTAAGATAGGTCAAACTGTAACCTTCCAATGTTACCGTTTGGTAGCTTAAGATGCTTTATGTTTTGTTGATCTACAGAGTGGCTATCTGAGAGCTATGTTGAACTTTCTGTAGAAAAAAACACGTGTATGTGTGGCTGCTTATTGCTTCTTGCTGCCACTATTTTTTGTAAATGATTTTGCATGTGCACTCCAGGAGTGTTTTTGTTTCTGTATGTCAGCTGCTGAACATTCTTGTACCGCTCAGTACATGTATTACTACTGGGAAGGTTCAAAAATTAGAACTCAACAAGTTCAACATGGTGTATGCCCCCACATGAGACCATCGAGAGGGCGCACCGCGGCGTCATGGACTACATCAAGCATCGCTCACCCTCTTCACCGACTTCGCCCGTCCTCATCATCATGGTAAACACCCTAGCCACCTTGCTCGTCTACTCATCCTCCACCCACTATGGTTGCTAAAATTCGATCTGCTTTTTATATGATGTGATCCATTGTGATAGCTGATGGTGTTGTGTTCCATTGCAGTTCAAGAACACAGGCGATAATTCCGAGGACAAGAAGAAGAGGAGAAGGAGGTCCTGAGAGTGTCATATGTGCATCATTTTTTCTTGTTTCAAAAGTAGAAGGGGAAGATGTAGAGGGTGGACTACTCAGGGGCGATTGCTGCTGATGTTGTGTTGTGTTAGGTCAGCAAGTAGTGCTAAAATTATTTTGCAGGAAGAGAAGGCAGCGAGAAGATGTTCCAGGTGACACGCCCTTCCATCAAAACAAAACGTTCAAACATAGCAAGAAGTCAACAGAAAAAGATGTGAACATAGTATACTCCCATGGTTGTACAAGTAAATCATGCACTAAGTGTAGACGTTTATTATGTGATCGAATACGAGCTCCTATCAGCCTCTAGTCCATCTATGCTCTCTAGTTCATGCAACCTTTTGATATTAGTCCAGTTCAGTCTAATTAGTCTATTTATACAATTAGTTCAGGAAAACATGATTATATGATGTCTTGTTTTGTTATTGTTACTCGATGTCTCCATTTCCTTTTTTCTCGTAAGTTTTCTTATAGGAAAGGTTCTTGTAATTACTAGTTGTTTGATTATGTGATGCAGCCGCTTACTTGATGTCATTGTCATTGTTCCTGTAGTTGCATATACGAAAGTGTGTTCTTCGTTTGGTTCCATTTATCTCTCTCTCTCTCTCTCTCTCTCTCTCTCTCTCTCTCTCTCTCTCTCTCTCTCATGCCTGCCCTTTTGATCTTATAGGAACTGAGGCTATTCCAAGGAACAAGACCGGTAACAGCTAGCGCAAAGGAGACTATGTCGAGAGGTGGCACTGCTAGACTTGTTGATGTGTAGTTATGGCATAAAAAGCTGAAAATTATTATATATTGTATAATTCCATAAGCTGTACGTAGCAAATCTGTCCATGTGGATCAGTACAACTAATGTACAGCCTTAAATTACAAATCTTATAGTCATCTTTGTAGTACTCTTCGTGACACTTTGTAAAGCAAGAGTGGCCCATTTTCTGTAAGCAACAATTCAAACGTATCTATTGTATTCAGTTCTTAAGATTATAGAAGAAAGTTCACTAGCCAAAAGGCCTAGAGAAGTCCACCTTATAATTTGCAAACCTTAAAAATAATGGTCAGTTTGAATCAAAAATCAGTTTGCATTAAAAAGAGTGATCAGATTAAATTAAAAACAACGATCAGTTTGAATTAAAAATGACTAAATAAAAAATGAACATTTTGAATTTAAAATAAACGATTAGTTCGAACGGGAAACAATGATTAGTTTGAATTAAAAACAAGAAAGAAAAAAACCGTTTCCAACAAATAGAAATGTGGAAGTGTAAAGTGCAAACAATGACGTGTCCGATGTTCCAAAAAGGATTGAATGCAAAAAATCGAGGAAGTTCAATAAACCCATGAAAATCCAAATGTTAAAAGTTCTAATCGTAGAATGAGAGAAGTCCAGAATATCATTGCAAAAATATCAATTCAATTTTAAAAATATCATTCAGTTCAACGATATAAACCATGCAAGTTCGGGGACTATGATACCGTAAAATTAGAAGAACCATATAAAAAAACAAAATAAACTTTAGTACAAATACACACATATATCAGTATGAGTACTCTGTTTTTCAGACGGGAAAACACGCTCAGTACAAAATCATATGGACATCAGTTCAAGTACTCTTTTTTTGGAACCTTTCAAAATTACTCTCCGAACAATACATCAGTACAAACGCACACGTAGATCAGTACAGGTACTCTGTTTTTTATGACGGGAAAACAACACGATGAGTCTCACCGTAATCCAAATTACTCTTCAGCGGTTGCGAATTTGAGAAAATGTTCAATATGACTAGGTTTCGTATTTTCGATATCTTTCTAGCAGTATATTATTTGCCTCATTTCGACCAACTTTAAAAAAATCGTGTTCGAAATCAAATTTTACCATATTCGAATTCGTTTTTAAACCGTAAGGAATTGGAAAAATATTTCAATACGAAAAAGTTGCGCATTTTTCATAGCTTTTCAACGCCTTATCATTTGCGTCAATCTGACAAACCGTTTGCAAAAAATCGTGAAAATACGTTTCGCCCAGAATTTTACCGTTTTTCAAATTACTTTTAAATCGCATAAAATTAGACAAAACAATAGATATATGGAAGATGCGAATTTTCGCAAGCTTTCCAACGCCATCTCATTTGCTCAATTCCGACAAACCGTTTGAAAATTAAGTTCAAAATACGATTCGCGTTTTCAGTTTTGAAAAAAACGATTTTTTCAAAACTGCTCTTAAATCATAAATTTTTTGCAAAAATAAATTATAAGATTGTAATGTGGATGTCAAGAGCTTTCCAACGATATATTACATGCCCCGTTTCGACCAAAAAAATGCAAAAAAAAAAAATTAAACTAAAGAAGACGATTTTTAACAGCAACAGAAAGCATCAGTTCAACCGCTCGAATTTCATCAGTTCAACCGCTTGAATTCATCAGTTCAAGTAGGGTAACAGAATAATATTCTGTTACAGCGTAATGTAATAGCCAGATGTGTGTGTATATATATATATATATATATATATATATATATATATATATATATATATATATATATATATATATATATATATATATGGCAATGTGGCAAAAAGTATAAATATAGCCTTACAACCAAAATAATACTTATGGCAAAAAGTATAAATATAGCCTTACAACCAAAATAACATTGTTTTTACAATGGTTCGATCTGTCACTCGAATAAGACATTCTTCACAAGACTGCGCCTCTATTAAGCGGGCACCTTCTGTTACCTGCGCCAAATAGTGCTCGGCCGGATACTGTCCTCCCGCCGGATTCTGGGTCGCTACAACGGTGGCCTCCATATCTGTCCAATATGCTTTAACGCGGGCAAGAGCCATTCGTGCACCCTCTATGCACGCCGACCTCCTCATGGCATCGATCTGAGGCACGGCACCAAGGAACTGGCCGCACCAAACCAAAGTAATCGTCCGCTTAGGCCCTTGGCAAAGATGGTCTATTATGCACCACATTGCAAGACCGACAACCTTTGAAGCTCCGCCACAGCAGCCATCTTCTCACTTAACGATACGGACTTGGGAGCATTGAATTGCGACTTAAAAGCTTCTCCACTTCTTTATCACCTTGATCCTCGAAAAACTTGGCTGCATCAGCGGCACTCTTCGCCAAGTCCGCATACGCATCTGCAGGACTCCAGCGTCCATCTAGGGGAGCATACTTCGGATCCAAAAACTTCGTCCGCAGTAATTAGGAACCCCCAGCTGCGATTTTACCGACCTGTTGAAGCTCCTCCCGCACACCCCTGACCTCGGTCCGCATCTCCTTGGTGGCATTAAGTTCCTTGTTCAGGTCGTCCGAATTAGCCTTATTCTCCTTTTCAAGGAGTTCATACCGGTCGGCGGCGTTTTTCAACTCCACATCCATTTCGACTATCTTTTCCTTGCTTCGGTGATGGGCAACCTGTTCGGCTCTCAATTCTTCAGCCGCCTTTAGGGCAGCCGCACTGCTAACCCGAGCTTGTTCCTTGGCCTGGGCAAGTTCCGCCCTTAGGGTTTCTACGGCAGTAGCACCATCTGCAGTCCAAGCATATTGCATTAATATTATGCCCGTCTCTCATTTTCCTATACAACATAATAAGGAAAGCAAAGCACATACCTTGTGAATCGTCCAGCCGCTTGTTCACCAGCATGATATCGACATCAATAGATCTGATCTGCCTGCTTAGCTCGGCAACTTCAAGGGAGTGGTCGGCTGCTGGATCCCTAGATACCTTCGCATATGCACAACACAGTCATTACTATATGATCCCCCGTTTGCTGCCTAGGGCGGTGAGGGAGTCCCGGACTAGGGGGTGTCCGGATAGCCGGACTATCGTCACGGCCGGACTCCAAAACTATGAAGATACAAGATTGAAGACTTCGTCCCGTGTCCGGATGGGACTTTCCTTGGCGTGGAAGGCAAGCTTGGCGATACGGATATGTAGATCTCCTACCATTGTAACCGACTGGTGTAACCCTAACCTATCCGGTGTCTATATAAACCGGAAGGTTTTAGTCCGTAGAGATCTAACAACAATCATACCATAGGCTAGCTTCTAGGGTTTAGCCTCCTTGATCTCGTGGTAGATCTACTCTTGTAATACCCATATCAACAATATTAATCAAGCAGAGTAGGGTATTACCTCTATCGAGAGGGCCCGAACCAGTGTAAAAACATCGTGTCCCTTGTCTCTTGTTACCATCCGCCTAGACGCACAGTTCGGGACCCCCTACCCGAGATCCGCCGGTTTTGACACCGACATTGGTGCTTTCATTGAGAGTTCCTCTGTGTCGCCACTGATAGGCCCGATGGCTCCTTCGATCATCAACAACGATGCGGTCCAGGGTGAGACTTTTCTCCCGGACAGATCTTCGTGTTCGGGCGGCTTTGCACTGCGGGCTAATTTGCTTGGCCATCCGGAGCAGATCGAAGCTTACGCCCGGCCATCAGGTTAGATTTGGAAGTTTAAACTATACGGCCGATATCCGCGGGACTTGATCTTGAAGGATTCGAGCCGCAACGAAGCGCGCCAAGACTGTCCTCGATGGGCATGATCTAGCTCTGCAGCCGGTCAAAGGCCTCGAGGTCACGATTCAAAGATCCGGCTCCGACCCTTAATCCGGAGCTGGATTCCCGATCGAGGGCGAGTGGTTGGACACCGCCTGGGCTACAATCTCTACGGGCGATCGAGCCGAACTCCATCCTCGCCCCTTGCAAAGACCTCGACCTGTGGTGCCGGACTCCTCTCCGGACTCCGAACCCTCCGCTACCGCCAATCGAATCCGATTGGGCGCCGGTCATGGAGTTCATCGCCGCGGACATCTTTCAAAGACTTCGCCCTTCGGCGACATCCTGAATTCACTAAAGTCTCTCTCTTTATCCGGAGAGCCCTGGCCGGACTACGGACAGGAAGGTTGGGATGCGGACGACAAAGAAATTCAACAACCACCCACCACCCACTTTGTTGCCACTGTCGATGATTTAACCGACATGCTAGACTACGACTCCGAAGACATCGACAGTATGGACGACGATGCCGGAGACGATCAAGACCCGGCGCCTACAGGGCACTGGAAGGCCACCTCGTCATATGACATATATATGGTGGACATCCCAAAAGATGGGAACGGCGATGGAACAACGGAGGATGACCCCTCCAAGAAATGTACAAGCCGACGGCGTCGTGGCGCCGCTCTAAATCCCGCCACAATAAAAGCGGTGATTCCGGCACGGGAGATAATAACACCCTGCATAAAGGTCAAGAGAACCCCTTCCAACAGGACTCGGCCAGCAGGAGGAGGGAGAAGCAAGTCCGCACGACGGCGGCAGTAAAGAGAGGTTGAGGACGATAATTATGCGCCTCCTCCGAATATGAGGCAAGCCTCGACGACGACGAGTTTGTCGTGCACGAGGATCCCGCCAACAGAGCTGCTTTCAAACGCAGGCTTATAGCCACGGCAAGCAGCCTCAAGAAAAGCAAAGAACAGCTTAGAGCTGACCAAGAACTGCTAGGCGACGGGTGGATCAAGTCCTTGCGGCGAAGAGTATGAACTCGAACGCCCCTCCAAAAGCTACCCCAAACGCAGACCGTTGCCTCGACTAGAGGAGGAAGCACCCAAGTCACCAGCGCATAACATGGCAGACCGGCCACCCCGTGGCCGCGATAGAGAGGCCTCTAGACCCTCCGCTCAAGCCACACCCCAACGCCGCTCAAAAAGTACCAAGGCACGGGAAAATGCGCCGGACTTGCGAGATATATTGGAGGATAAGGCAAAACATACAAGATCGATCTACGGATCGCGTGGGCGCCCACCAATGCGGGATGATTACCGTCGCGCCGGATACAGCAAAACCGGTGGGCGAACACGATGAGACAAAGCTCATATGAGCTACGCCGTGATATAGCCCATCATGTAGGCGCCGCACATCCACTATGCTTCACGAGATGAAGTAATGGATCATCAAATCCCCAAGGGCTTCAAGCCCGTAAACATCGAATCATATGATGGTACCACAGATCCATGATGCGGATCGAGGATTATCTCCTCCATATCCACATGGCCCGCAGTGATGATATACATGCCATCAAATACCTCCCACTCAAGCTTAAAGGACCAGCTCGACACTTTGGCTCAATAGCTTACCAAAGAATCAATTGGTTGTTGGGAGGACACGGAAGCCGCATTCCTTGATAACTTCCGGGCACATATGTGCGACCACCAGACGCCGATGACCTTAGCCACATAATTCAGCAGCCAGAAGAATCGGCCAGACAATTCTGGACTCGGTTCCTAACAAAGAAAAATCAAATCATTGACTGTCCAGATGCAGAGGCCCTTGCAGCCTTCAAGCATAACATCCGCGACGAGTGGCTTGCCCGGCACCTAGGACAGAAAAAGCCGAAATCTATGGCAGCCCTCACAACCCTCATGACTCGCTTTTGTGCGGGAGAGGACAGCTGGCTAGCTCGAAGCAACAACTTGGCCAAACATCCTGATAGTCCGGATACCAAGGACAGCAATGGCAGGTCGCGTCACAACAAGAACAAACACCGCATTAACGGCGATAATACTGAAGATACGGCCGTCAATGCTGGACTCAGAGGCTCTAAACCCGGTCAGCGGAAGAAGCCATTCAAAAGAAATACCCAGGGCCTGTCCAACTTGGACCGCATACTCGATCACTTGTGCCAAATACGTGGCACCCCCGAAAAACCAGCCAATTACACCAACAGGGATTGCTGGGTGTTCAAGCAAGCAGGCAAGTTAAGTGCCGAACACAATGACAAGGGGCTGCATAGCGATGACGAGGAAGAGCCCCGCCACGAACAATAGAGGACAGAAGGTTTTCCCACACAAGTGCGGACGGTGAACATGATATACGCAACCCACATACCCAAAAGGGAGCGGAAGCATGCACTACGGACGATATGCACGATGGATCGATCGTCCCAAAGTTCAACCCATGGTCTTCCTGCCCGATCACCTTCGATCAAGGGACCACCCCACTAGCATTCACACGGCGGCTTCGCGCATTGGTTCTTGACCCAATTATTGACGGATTTCACCTCACCAGTAGTCCCGATGGACGGCGGTAGCAGCCTGAACCTACTTTATCGGGATACAAAGGCGCCAAAATGGGCATAGACCCCTCAAGGATTAAACCTACAAAGACGACCTTTAAAGGCGTCATGCCGGGTGTAGAGGCCAATTGTACAGGCTCAATCACACTCGAAGTGGTCTTCGGATCTCCGGATAACTTCCGAAGCGAAGAGTTAATCTTTGACATCGTCCCATTCCGCAGCGGCTATCATGCACTGCTCGGACGAACCGCATTTGCAAAGTTCAATGAGGTGCTGCACTACGCATACCTCAAGCTCAAGATGCCAGGCCCTCGAGGAGTAATCACGGTCAATGGAAACACCGAACGCTCTCTCCGAACGGAGGAGCATATGGCGGCCCTCGCGGCGGAGGTACAAGCAGCCTCTCACGGCAATTCTCGAGTGCGGCCACTAAGCGTCCGGACACCGCCAAGCGCGCCCGGAGTAACCTGCAACAAAACCACCTGGCACGATTCAAGCATGAGTAGCAATCCGGCCCCAACCCCAGCCCTCGTGAAATTGCGATGCTAGTATTACGCGTACATAATTACGCTCTGGAGATACCATGGGCACATGGGGAGGGGCAAGACAACGGTACGCCAAGAATGTGGCTCGACCGCACCAGGAGCTCCCGTTTGTGTCATTTCCTTTTTCTTTTTTCTTTTTCTTCCTTTTTTTTACTTCCAGGACTCCGTCTTTGAGAAGTCCTGTCCGGCACTCGAATCGCCGAACTCACGATGCAACAGCCAGGGAAGTGGAAAGCCACGTCAAGTGTTCAGTGGTCTCTATTACGAGCATTATACCTGTTTTACATATCATCCAAAGAGCTTACCCCTGGAGGGGGACATGTTAGATAGTCCCATCCCTTGCTTATCGCACTATTTGTATCGTTCTGCTTCCATTGCAGTACCTTTTTGAATAAACAATACATAGCTTTTGCTTATTATTGCTCTACTTCCTTTATATACACATATGTTCATTACACGACATGTTGCAACCGTACACTTTGGTACGGCCAATACACCAGGGGCTCAAGTATCCCAAAATTATGGTGTGATAAGTCCAAACACTTTCACAAGTGCGGCACCCCAAACTTATAGCATTATATGAATTGGCTCCGAATCATGTCTTGGGTCAATAGTTGGGTTTGCCTGGCTCCGTGTTTTGGTACCTTACGCCCGCTATATCGGCTAAGGTAGCACTGGAGAACCACTGCGATTGTGCCCATTATGCTGGGTCGAGCACCTCGGTGGAGAAAGCTAAAACCGACCGTCATGATAGGGCGAGAGCCGGTCGCTGTTCGAGAGGTTTTTCGGGTCCCTAAAGACTTATGCCGCTTAGAGCGAGGAACCGAATTGTCCGCCAAAGGCGTGGATAGCGCCCGAACTCGGTCTTCCGAATACTAGGGGCTTCGACGAAATTTAAAATTATAGAATTCTATGGCTAAGTGAGAGGGTTCAAGCACTATAAGTCCGGTTGCCTTGTTCGTTGTGTTGAGCGCCTCCATAGATGGACCCAAGAATGGGAACAAGAGTGCTCAAGTTTATCCCGAACACCCCAAAGACTCGTGGCATGGGGGCTGAAGCCAACGACTTGCCATCTCTCAAATTTGATAAACGGCCGCATGAAGGTAATATTTTAAATTAATAAGCATTGCTTAGCGCATATGAACAAGTTTTCAGCCATGTGATAACAAATGCGAAGTTTATTCAAAAATTACATCTCTCGAGCACTCATCCGCTATTCGGCGGGCACCCTTCAGGAGGCCCACATAGTACATTTCGGGGGTGCGATGGTCATGGCCCTTCGGTGGCCCGTCCGTCACAAGCCTCTCCGCATCCAGCTTGCCCAGTGCACTTTAGCACGGGCAAGGGCCCGACGGACACCTTCAATACAGACGGAGCGCTTGATGACTTCAAGCCGCGGACACGCATCCACCACCGCTGCACCAAGCCAAGTAGCTCCGGGCATGGCCTCCAATGGCCACGCCGCTTATAAGGCCCTTCATGGCCTGTTCGGCGACCTTATGGAGCTCGACCAGCTGTTTCAGCTGGTCGCTCAGGGCACTGGATGGTCGGCCTCAAAGATATTGAGACCGTAACACCTTCTCCATGGAGCTCCCCTCACAGGTAGCGGTAGAATGCGGCAGCATCGACGACCACGGGCAAATCTGCGAATGCTCCTGGAGAGCTCCGAATCCGGGTAAGTAATAGGTAATTGACTTTTACATTCTTGCTTTGCATAAAGAATTCCTTAACCGCCGCTATCTTCTTTAGTGCTTCAATTTCTTGGAGGGCTTTTTGGGCCTCGGCCTTAGCAGCTTTGGCACTCTCAAGAGCCGAAGCGAGCTCGGACTCTCGAGTCTTCGAGTCACGCTCCAAACTCTCGTGTTTTCCACGAGAGCTTGGAGCCTCTTGCCGCATCTGGCCAGCTGCGCCTCCCCCTTCTCTCGCTCGGTGCGTTCCTCAGCCACTTTGTTTTCGGCCACAGACACCGCTTCCTTCAGGGCCGCCACCTCGTTCGTGGCCCCTGCAGTACCCATGTTATTCCTGTTATTTTTCGCAACCAAAACCTTTTCTATAAGGTATTTCTTTAATAAGGTATTACTTACCTTCCTTGTCCTCGAGCTCCTTCTTGGCTTGTCTGAGCTTGTTCTCGGACCGCTCGAGGTTCTGCTTCAATACATTGACCTCTGCGGTCGGTAGGCAGAGGTCAATGGCAGCTGCATTCCCATATTGACATACTTATGTTAGACTCCTGCGTATATCTTTTTAGATCCTTAGTCCGGCTTTTCTTTCCGAACACCGAACTAAGCATCGTGGGCTACTTGTCTATGCGGTTATATTTTTTACATATTCTAAAACTTACCTCAAAGCCTGTTAGAAGGCTGGTATAAGCCAGTCACCCGCTCTTGGCGGATCGAACTGTTCGGATCACCGCACTCATGATAAAGGCGATGTTCCTCCTTGATGGAAGCGTTGTTAAGCGCCTCCTGTAAGCTATCTGGTGCCTCCGGTTGGACGGAGGACACCGACGTCTTACCCTTCTTCCGAAGGATCCGCTGTCCGGACTTCGGAATCGCTGATGGTTCCGGCATGGAGTCCGGACGAGGGTTGGGCTTAGAGCCCCTGTGGATCTTGCCCCCCGCGCGGCTGGAGTCCAGGAGGTCGCCTTGTGGCACCTCCTGCGCTACCTCCTCTTGAACAAGCCCCTCCTGGGGCCCCACCGCGGCGTCGACCGCAGCGTGAGGCGAGGAGGCGGTCGGAAGCGAAGTACTCTCCATTTCCGACGAGCCCAGGGACCCGCTCGATGAATCGGCGAACTCGCCCTTGGGCGGGCTGCACGGTTGTTCAACATTAGAGAACACTCTGCAATAATAAAAAACCATGGGTATCCGGACACTTATGATCTCGCCAGGGGCTTGGCACTTGTAGGCCAGTCCTCCTCGTCGTCGTCGATGTTGGTGGAGAAGTCCGGAGGAAGGGTTCTTCCCTTCTTGGACCCTCCGGCCTCCCACCGGGCGGCCTTCCTTTTCTTCTCCTCCCCGGGGAGGAGCTTCTTCTTCCTCCTCATCTTCGTGGAGAAGATTCCGCTCGAATCTGACAAAGACTGGCGTCGGGAGCTCCTTCGAGTTCCCGTGAACTCCTTCTTGGCCTTCTTCTCCGGCACCACGTACGGCGCCGGAGCCAGCAGCCCCGTCAATCGGGCGTCTGCTGGGTCTTCTGGCAAAGGGGCCGGACGGTTAATATGTCCAGACGTCTTCAGCCAGTCCTGTCAAAGATTAGGGAGTTTTAGATCCCACGTAGAGTCAATCTATGAAAAAAGAGTCCCGTAAAGGGTAAAATAACTTACCTCGCCGGCTGGACGCTGCGAGCTGTATCCGCGATCTTTGGTAGCGGATGTCGGGCTTCAGCGCCTTTGAACAGCACCTTCCGGGCATCTTCGTATGTAGTGTCAAGAGCCGGTTCAAGGTTTGGTCTGTGCGGATCGAACTCCCACAAGTTAAAGGCCCTTTGTTGGCATGGGAGAATCCGGCGGATGAGCATCACCTGGATTATGTCGACGAGCCTAAGATTCTTGGCCACCAGGTTTCGGACGCATGTTTGAAGTCCGGATGTCTCGTCCGAATTCCCCCACGTCAGGCCCATCTCTTTCCATGACGAGAGTCGTGTGGGGAAGCCAGATCTGAATTCGGGGGCCGCCGCCCATTTGTTGTTGCGGGGCTCGGTGATGTAGAACCACCCCGATTGCCACCCCTTTATTGTCTCCACGAAGGCGCCTTCGAGCCATGGGACTTTGGCCATCTTGCCAACCATGGCGCCCAAGACTGGCTTGACGCCCGCCCACTATCTTCGGCCGGACGTTGAAGATCTTTAGCCATAAGCCGAAGTGGGGCTGGATGCAGAGGAATGCCTCACACACGACAATAAACGCCGAGATGTTGAGGATGAAATTCGGGGCCAGGTCGTGGAAGTCCAGGACGTAGTAGAACATGAGCCCCCGGACAAATGGGTGAAGAGGAAAGCCTAGTCTGCGGAGGAAGTGGGGGAGAAACACCACCCTCTCACGGGGCCCAGGGGTCGGAATGAGCTGCCCCTTGTCGGGAAGCCTGTGCGCGATGTTGCCGGACAAGTATCCGGCCTCCCGCAGTCTTGCGATGTGCCCCTCCATGACGGAGGAGGCCATCCACCTGCCTCCCGCTCCTGACATGATTGGAGGAAGGTTGAGGTGGGATGTGAGGACTTGGGCGCTGGAGCTCGAGTGCGCGGAAATGGATAAACAAAGGAGGAAGAAGGCGTAGGTGAAAAGGTGGATCCTTATCCCCTTATATAGACGAACGAAGCTATGCGTCCCCCACCAGCCTGGTAAAACTCGCTTATTTCCCAAGCGCCGTAATCAATGGCGCGGATGGGTTACCCACGTTCGTATTGATGAGAATCCCGGAATAAGGGGGCACGATCTATGCTTTGATAAGACATGCCAAGGAAACCGCCTCGCTAAACACGCTGAGGTGGGAATAGTCAAAAACGATTCATATAAAGGCCTTGCCATGGTGTGATGTCACGCCGCGGGATACATCAGCAGATCTGTGCAAAAATTATTCTCTCTACGGTGTTGTGTGGAACTTGTTTTGCAAAGCCGGACACTATCCTTGTGTTCAAAACCTTCTATGAAGTATTCGGAGGAGGAACCCGCCTCGCAATGCCGAAGACAATCAACGCGTCGGACTCATCGTCATTGAAGCCTGGTTCAGGGGCTACTGAGGGAGTCCCGGACTAGGGGGTGTCCGGATAGCCGGACTATCGTCACGGCCGGACTCCAAGACTATGAAGATACAAGATTGAAGACTTCGTCCCGTGTCCGGATGGGACTTTCCTTGGCGTGGAAGGCAAGCTTAGCGATACGGATATGTAGATCTCCTACCATTGTAACCGACTCTGTGTAACCCTAACCTATCCGGTGTCTATATAAACCGGAGGGTTTTAGTCCGTATGACGAACAACAATCATACCATAGGTAGCTTCTAGGGTTTAGTCTCCTTGATCTCGTGGTAGATCTACTCTTGTACTACCCATATCATCAATATTAATCAAGCAGGAGTAGGGTATTACCTCTATCGAGAGGGCCCGAACCTGGGTAAAAACATCGTGTCCCTTGTCTCCTGTTACCATCCGCCTAGACGCATAGTTCGGGACCCCCTACCCGAGATCCGCCGGTTTTGACACCGACAGGCGGGCAACCAGAGTCTCAGGGGCTACTATCCATATGGAGCACACCTAGAGCGTGCCTCACAGCCAAACAATAGTGTATTTTTCACTACATACCTCAAAGCCTCCGAGCAGGCTCGTAAATGCTTCATTCAAAACGCTTGTGGCGGATGAAATCTTCTTGAGCACCGCGCTCATTAATGAGCGGTGCTCCTCCGAGAGTGCAGCTCGCTCCAGAAGGCCTGTCAGTATGTCCGGCCGGACATCGAACTGTGCTGGACCCTTCTTATCACCCCTCGTGGGAGCCAAACGCTCCGGGCTCATGACGGCTGACGTATTGGCTTCCGGCTTCGGCAGATCCGGACTCCTCCATGATGACACCTCGGTGTCGCCCGCTTCATGAGGCGGAGAGGTGGGTGGGTTCTCGCTCTCCATCATCTCCGGAGGAAGATCCCCCGAAGACGAACTCTGTTGAGAAGAGCTGCTAGCCGGACTGCAATAGACGAATCCTGGTTATTGATCTCGGAGAAACACAATACCTTCGAATTAACGATTAACTTACAGCTCGGTGGAGGGCTGGCCCGTTGGCGGGCATGACACGATTAGGGTGCCCGTCGTGGCAGAGCCCCTGGTGATACCTTTTTCCCTGGTTTGGGCATCTTCATCTCCAAGTCTTTGGAGGCAGCCCTTTTCTTCCCGCGTGGGGAGGAGGCTTTAGCCTCCCCTTCCCGACTATCCTCCTCAGGGGAGGTAACAATTCCCCCGGTTCAGATCCGCAGCGTGTGAAGTTCGGTTTCTTCGTTCTTCCCCTTGTCTTTCCCTGAGGGCATTTTGCCGAGCACCCGGTCAAGCATCTTGGCAATGGTGGGCTTAGGCGAGCCTTTGGGAAGTGGCGCCGGACACCTGATTCTCTCCGCCTTACTGAGCCATTCCTGGCCATGGATGATTTTCAGAATAACAACTATGACCAATATAAAACAAAGTGTCCGGTATCAAGGTTTCTTACTTGGGTATCTAGGCGATTGCAGCTTAGGCCCGCATCCTCGGTGGTGTCCGGACACTCTACTTGTGGTCCGAAGAATAATTTACACATCCCTTCGAGCTTCAGGACAAAGAAGGGCTTAACAGTCCACAGACCCTCTGGATTGAACTCCCACATCCGGAGAGGCCGGCGTTGGCATGGCAACATCCGTCGGATTAACATCACTTGAATTATGCTGACAAGGTTAATGTCCCTCTCAAGAAGCTCCCGGATGCGGTTCTGAAGTACCGGTACATCACCAGCGGGCCCCCAATTCCGTCCTACGTCGGGTCCAAGACACCAGTTGTGACGGAGGGCCCGAGCGGAACTCGGGGCCAGCTACCCACTTTGTGCCTCTGGGAGCCGTAACATAAAACCACCTCCATTGCCATACATCGGATACTTCTGGGAAAGAACCCTCGGGCCATGGGGCATCGGCTTTCCTGCTTATTATGGCACCTCCGCACTCTGCATGTCGCCCCTCGATCATCTTCGGCTTCACATTAAAGGTCTTGAGCCATAAGCCGAAGTGTGGAGTGATGTGGAGAAAAGCCCCGCACACAATGATGAACGACGAGATATGGAGGATAGCGTCCAGAGCTAGATCATGAAAATCCAACCCGTAATAGAGCATGAGCCCCCTCACAAAGGGATTGAGGGTGAGGCCCAAGCCGCGGAGGAAGTGAGGAACAAACACGACGCTCTCATTGGGCTCTGGTGTAGGGATGACCTGCCTGGAGCAGGAAGCCTGTTCTGGATGTCAGCGGACAGATATCCGACCTCCCTAAGCCTCGCAATGTCCTCCTCTTGGATCGAGGAGGCCACCCACCAGCCTTGAGGGTTGGATCCGGACATATTGGAGGATCTAGGGCGTGGGAGCTTAGGTCTCGGGTGTTAGAACTCGAGGTGCAAGAAGGCGCGAGGGAGGTGGAAAAGAGGCATAGGCCTCGGCCCCTTTATAAAGAGGGTGAATGACAAGAGTCCTCAGCGTGACCGCTTGAAGCTTATCTAAAAACACACGAAGTCATACCAACGATCGTCGTAGGGTTACGCACGCCCATATTGATGGAAGATCCCGTCATAAGAGGAACACGATCTCTGCTTTGGCAGGACGTGCCAACAAAACTGCCTCGCAACGCGTGTCGAGGTGGGGCGAGAAACACCGGTTCGTGTTGGACCGGGCCATGATGCAAAGGAACGATGTACGGAGATTGCCAGCAGATCGGATTTATGCTATGTTCCCTGCGATGGTATGTGAGAATCACCTCGCTGATCTGGACACGGTCTAAGTGTTCGATAATTACTTTGGAGTATTCGGAGATGGAATCCGCCCTGCAATGCCGAAGACAAGACCGCGCGCCGAACTCGTCGTCATTGAAGCCTGGTTCAGGGGCTACTGAGGGAGTCCTGGATTAGGGGGTATCCGGACAGCCGGACTGTATACATCGTCCGGACTATTGAAGCGTGAAGATACAAGACTCAAGACTCCGTCCCGTGTCTGGATGGGACTCTCCTTGGCGTGGGAGGCAAGCTTGGCGATCCGGATATTATATTTCCTTCCTTGTAACCTACTCCATGTAAACCCTAGCCCTCTCTGGTGTCTATATAAACCGGAGAGGTTGGTACTTAGAAGGCTGATCACAATTACAATCATGCCATCATAGGCTAGCTCTTAGGGTTTAGCCTCTACGATCTCGTGGTAGATCTACTCTTGTACTACTCATATCGTCAATATTAATCAAGCAGGAAGTAGGGTTTTACCTCCATCGAGAGAGCCCGAACCTGGGTAAACATCGTGTCCCTTGCTTCCTGTTACCATCAGCCTAAGACGCACAGATTGGGACCCCCTACCCGAGATCCGTCAGTTTTGACACCGACAGCAGTACCGTAATGGCAACATACGTTATTCCCTTTGTCATCGGTATGTTACTTGCCCGAGATTACATCGTCGGTATCTTCATACCTAGTTCAATCTCGTTACCATCAAGTCTCTTTACTCATTCTGTATTGCATCATCCCGCAACTAACTCATTAGTAACATTGCTTGCAAGGCTTATTATGATGTGCACTACCGAGAGGGCCAAGAGATACCTCTCCGATACTCGGAGTGATAAATCCTAATCTCGATCTATGCCAACCCAACAAACACCTTCGGAGATGCCTGTAGAGCATATTTATAATCACCCAGTTATGTTGTGATGTTTGATAGCACACAAGGCATTCCCCCGGTATCTAGGAGTTGTATAATCTCATAGTCAAAGGAATATGTATAGGACATGAAGAAAGCTATAGCAATAAAACAGAACAATCATTATGCTAAGCTAACGGATGGGTCTTGTCCATCACATCATTCTCCTAATGATGTGATCCCATTCATCAAATGACAACACATATCTATGGTTAGTAAACTTAACCATCTTTGCTTAACAAGCTAGTCTAGTAGAGGCTTACAAGGGACACGGTGTTTTGCCTATGTATCCACACATGTATCAAGTTTCCGGTTAATAAAATTCTAGCATGCATAATAAACATTTATCATGATATAAGGAAATATAAAATAACAACTTTATTATTTCCTGTAGCGCATATTTCCTTCATAAAAAAGAGCAAAAGAGTTCGTAAAAGTTTTTCTTTTTCACTTTTAGTTTATCAACTGAATTGCTTGAGGACAAAATGGTTGGGGAACGCAGTAATTTCAAAAAACATTCCTACGCACGCGCAAGATCCATCTTGGTGATGCGTAGCAACGAGATGGGAGAGTGTTGTCCACATACCCTCGTAGACCGAAAGCGGAAGCGTTATGACAGCGCGGTTGATGTAGTCGTACGTCTTCACGATCCGACCGATCCTAGCACCGAAGGTACGGCACCTCCGCAATCTGCACACATTCAGCTCGGTGGCGTCCCACGAACTCTAGATCCAGCTGAGGTTTAGGGAGAGTTTCGTCAGCATGACGGCGTGGTGATGGTGATGATGAAGCTACCGGCGCAGGGCTTCGCCTAAGCACTGCAACGATATGACCGAGGTGGATATCTATGGAGGGGGGCACCGCACACGGCTAAAAAATCAACTTTTGTGTCTATGGGGTGCCCCCTCCTCCGTATATAAAGGAGTGGAGGAGGGGGAGGGCCGGCCCTCTCATGGCGCGCCCAAGGGGGGATTCCTACTCCCGGTTGGAGTAGGATCCCCCCTTCCCTAGTTGGAGTAGGAGAGGAAGGAAGGAGGAGAGAGGGAGAAGGAAAGGGGGGCCGTCCCCCAACCCAATTTGGATTGGGCTTGAGGGTGAGCCCCCACCTTGGCCGCCTCCTCCTCTGTCCCACTAAGGCCCAATAAGGCCCATACACTCCCCGGGGGGTTCCGATAACCCCCCGGTACTCCGGTAGATGCTCGAACTCACCCGGAACCATTCCGATGTCCAAACATAGCCTTCCAATATATCAATCTTTATGTTGCGACCATTTCGAGACTCCTCGTCATGCCCGTGATCACATTCGGGACTCCGAACAACCTTCAGTACATCAAAACACATAAACTCATAATACTGCGTGCGGACGCTACGGGTTCGAGAACTATGTAGACATGACCGAGACTCATCTACGGTCAATAATCGATAGCGGAACCTGGATGCTCATATTGGTTCCTGCATATTCTACGAAGATCTTTATCGGTCAAACCGCATAACAACATACGTTGTTCCCTTTGTCATCGGTATGTTAGTTGCCCGAGATTCAATCGTCGGTATCTCAATACCTAGTTCAATCTCGTTACCGTTAAGTCTCTTTACTCGTTCCGTAATGCATCATCCCGTAACTAACTCATTAGTCACATTGCTTGCAAGGCTTATAGTGATGTGCATTACCGAGAGGGCCCAGAGATACCTCTCCGACAATCGGAGTGACAAATCCTAATCTCGATCTATGCCAACTCAACACACACCATTGGAGACACCTGTAGAGCATCTTTATAATCACCTAGTTACGTTGTGACGTTTGATAGCACACAAAGTGTTCCTCCGGTATTCGGGAGTTGCATAATCTCATAGTCATAGGAACATGTACAAGTTATGAAGAAAGCAATAGCAACAAACTAAACGATCATCGTGCTAAGCTAACAGATGGGTCAAGTCAATCACATCATTCTCTAATGATGTGATCCTGTTAATCAAATGACAACTCATGTCCATGGCTAGGAAACTTAACCATCTTTGATTAACGAGCTAGTCAAGTAGAGGCATACTAGTGACACTCATTTTGTCTATGTATTCACACATGTACTAAGTTTTCGGTTAATACAATTCTAGCATGAATAATAAAAATTTATCATGATATAAGGAAATATAAATAACAACTTTATTATTGCCTCTAGGGCATATTTCCTTCAGTCTCCCACTTGCACTAGACTTAGTAATCTAGATTACATAGTAATGATTCTAACACCCATGGAGTCTTGGTGCTGATCATATTTTGCTCGTGAGAGAGGCTTAGTCAACAGGTCTGGAACATTCGGATCCGTATGTATCTTGCAAATCTCTATGTCTCCCTCCTTGACTTGATCGCGGATGGAATTGAAGCATGTCTTGATGTGCTTCGTTCTCTTGTGAAATCTGGATTCCTTTGCCAAGGCAATTGCACCAGTATTGTCACAGAAGATTTTCATTGGAACCGATGCACTAGGTATGACACATAGATCGGATATGAACTCCTTCATCAAGACTCCTTCATTTGTTGCTTCTGAAGTAGCTATGTACTCCGCTTCACATGTAGATCCCGCCACGACGCTCTGCTTGGAACTGCACCAACTGACAGCTCCACCATTCAATAAAAATATGTATCCAGTTTGTAACTTAGAGTCATCCGGATCAGTGTCAAAGCTTGCATCGACGTAACCGTTTACGACGAGCTCTTTGTCACCTCCATAAACGAGAAACATATCCTTAGTCATTTTCAGGTATTTCAGGATGTTCTTGACCACTGTCCAGTGATCCACTCCTGGATTACTTTGGTACCTCCCTTCTAAACTAATAGCAAGGCACACATCAGGTCTTGTACACAGCATTGCATACATGATAGAACCTATGGCTGAAGCATAGGGAATGACTTTCATTTTCTCTCTATCTTCTGAAGTGGTCGGACATTGAGTCCGACTCAACTTCACACCTTGTTACACAGGCAAGAACCCTTTCTTTGCTTGATCCATTTTGAACTTCTTCAAAACTTTATCAAGGTATGTGCTTTGTGAAAGTCCAATTAAGCGTCTTGATCTATGTCTATAGATCTTGATGCCTAATATATAAGCAACTTCACCGAGGTCTTTCATTGAAAAATTCTTATTCAAGTGTCCTTTTATGCTATTCAGAAATTCAGTATCATTTCCGATCAACAATATGTCATCCACATATAATATCAGAAATGCCACAGAGCTCCCACTCACTTTCTTGTAAATACAAAGCTTCTCCAAAAGTTCAGATAAAACCATATGCTTTGATCACACTATCAAAGCATATATTCCAACTCCGAGATGCTTGCACCAGTCCATAAATGGATCTCTAGAGCTTACACACTTTGTTAGCACCTTTTGGATCGACAAAACCTTCTAGTTGCATCATATACAACTCTTCTTTAATATATCCATTAAGGAATGCAGTTTTGACATCCATTTGCCAAATTTCATAATCATAAAATGCGGAAATTGCTAACATGATTCGAACGGACTTAAGCATCGCTACGAGTGAGAAGGTCTAATCATTGTCAACTCCTTGAACTGTTCGAAAACCTTTCACAACAAGTCGAGCTTTGTAGACAATAACATTATCATCAGCGTCAATCTTCTTCTTGAAGATCCATTTATTCTCTATGGCTTGCCGATCATCGGGCAAGTCAACCAAAGTCCACATCTTGTTCTTATACATGGATCCTATCTCAGATTCCATGGCCTCAAGCCATTTTGCGGAATCTGGGCTCATCATCGCTTCCTCATAGTACGTAGGTTCGTCACTGTCAAGTAACATGACCTCCAGAACAGGATTACTGTACCACTCTGGTGCGGATCTTACTCGGGTTGACCTACGAGGTTCGGTAGTAACTTGATCAGAAGTTTCATGATCATCATCATTAGCTTCCTCACTTACTGGTGTAGGAATCACTGGAACTGATTTCTGTGATGAACTACTTTCCAATAAGGGAGCAGTGCGATTACCTCATCAAGTTCTACTTTCCTCCCACTCACTTCTTTCAAAAGAAACTCCTTCTCTAGAAAGGATCCATTCTTAGCAACGAATATCTTGCCTTCGGATTTGTGATAGAAGGTGCACCCAACAATCTCCTTTGGGTATCCTATGAAGACACATTTCTTCAATTAGGGCTCGAGCTTATCAGGTTGAAGCTTTTTCACATAAGCATCGCATCCCCAAACTTTAAGAAACGATAACTTGGGTTTCTTGCCAAACCACAGTTCATAAGGTGTCGTATCAACGGATTTAGATGGTGCCCTATTTAACGTGAATGTGGTCGTCTCTAAAGCATAACCCCGAAACGATAGCGGTAAATCAGTAAGAGACATCATAGATCGCACCATATCTAATAAAGTACGATTAGGACGTTCGGACACACCATTATGCTGTGGTGTTCTGGGTGGCGTGAGTTGCGAAACTATTCCGCATTGTTTCAAATGAAGACCAAACTCATAACTCAAATATTCTCCTCCACGATCAGATTGTAGAAACTTTATTTTCTTGTTATGATGATTTTCCACTTCACTTTGAAATTCTTTGAACTTTTCAAATGTTTCAGACTTATGTTTCATCAAGTAAATAGACCCATATCTGCTTAAATCACATCAACTTTGGAACCATTTCCCACGCGCATCGTCACCTCGTCCTTAGCCAATCTTCGCTTAATCCGTAGACCCTGTTTCGAGTTGCAAATATTAGCAACAGAACTAGTATCAAATACCCAGGCGCTACTGCGAGCATTAGTAGGGTACACATCAATAACATGTATATCAAATATACCTTTCACTTTGCCATACTTTTTCTCCGCCAAATACTTGGGGCAGTTCCGCTTCCAGTGACCAGTCCCTTTGCAGTAGAAGCACTCAGTCTCAGGCTTATGTCCAGACTTGGGCTTCTTCACTTGAGGAGCAACTTGCTTGCTCTCTTCTTGAAGTTCCCCTTCTTCCCTTTACCCTTTTTCTTGAAACCGGTGGTCTTGTTGACCATCAACACTTGATGCTCCTTCTTGATTTCTACCTCCACAGCCTTTAGCATTGCGAAGAGCTCGGGAATTGTCTTATCCATCCCTTGCATATTATAGTCCATCACGAAGCTCTTGTAGCTTGGTGGCAGTGATTGAAGAACTTTGTCAATGACACTATCATCAGGAAGATTAACTCCCAGTTGAGTCAGGTGGTTGTGGTACCCAGACATTCTGAGTATATGTTCACTGACTGTCGTGGAATTGTCACGGTAGATGTCCTAGTGTGAGGACTTAGTCGTGGATCCATCACAACGTAGTTAGCTTAAAGGGGTTAAAGCGGGACAAAGGACGCAAGGAGTTTATACTGGTTCGGCCCCTTGCGGTGAAGGTAAAAGCCTAATCCAGTTGATGTGGAATTGCTAGGGTTTCGGTGACCAGGGAGCGAATACGCTTTGCCTGGCTCTCGATCTGTTGTTTCTTGTCCCTAAACCGTCGCAGGGTCGTCCCTTTATATACACAGGTTGACGCCCGGCGGTTTACAGAATCCCGGCCGGCTAATAAACGTGTCCGGCTCGGTTTCTATCCTTTCCTATCTTACAACACAAGTTATACATCACATGGCAGTTTATATTCACAGGCCCTAATCCGCCTTTGGGCCTTGGGCCTTCTTGTTAACTCTCCACCGTAAAGCACTATACTCCTTGTCTTCGTGGGCTTCAATATGAATAACTTATAATGAGTATAACCCGGCCCCTCCTGGGCGGTTTATACTTAGTAGTTATATCCCCAACATTAGGCCCCATATTGATTTGAACCGGTTCATGTCAATCTTCAGTACTTAGGAGAATCCCTTTTTTAACACCTTCGTGAAAATCTTGTAACTCCCCGTGACGTCATCTTCAAAGATCATGATAATCCGCCGTGACGTCATTTGCCATTAACTTTATATAGCACCCAATTCTTTTAATACTTCTCCTGTAATGAATCTCCGAAAATCAAGGCATATGTATATCTACAGATCCGTTTTTCGACCTCCTCGATTCCCGCACCTGCCACTTATCCATTCCCTTATAAATAGGACTGGGAGTCATTTTCACCTTTCCCCCTCGTGCCTCTTCACTTCATCTCCTTTCTCGCGTCGACCTAGCGCTGAAGCTCAGCCGCCGCCGCGAAGTCTTCGTCCTCGACCTCAACTCTGGCCGCTGCATCACCCTGATCGTACCAGAGAATCGCGGCGCCGCTCCACTATTCCATCAGCATCAGTAAGTTTTCCTTCTTTCCACCATAGATCTGCCATTAGGGTTTCAGTGTTCATCGAGGTTCATCGGTGTTCGTCACTATGCAATAGCTCTTTGATTCAAACCTTGACTTTTATCCCGTACCGTGATACCCGTAACCCTTCTTTCCATTAGTGCATCTCATTTAAGTAGCAAATCCCATCTCGATCCTTAAACTTTTCAAGTATCAGAATATTTAAACCTGAATATTTACCTCATTTCTGACACGCGGTAGATCCAGATTTGTAATGCCAATTTGTGAAACCTGTTTTTCCATCACTTAGTTATTTCAGATATGTACCTTCAATACTAACGTAGGCGGTTTTAACTTTTAGAAAATGATAACCCGCCAGGTACCATTAGTCCCCTCATAAACCGCCAATCGCTTGTCATTAGAACATCACCTCTGGTTTAACAATCTTGAATGCTTTAACAATTTTTGTCTCTTAACCTGTAACACTTTATGCTTGCCAATCATGAATCTTAAAATGACATAAATCTACCTTCAGGTTATTGCACAAATGGCCAAGTCTTTTTATTCTTGCAATTTTGTTCCTTCCCGGGTTACTGAAGAGCAACTGAACGGGTGCGTCACAACCGGGGCTTTAGCAAAAAAGGAAGTTATCCACTGGAGAGCCCCTGGTCCAGAAAATCATCCTGAACCCAAGGATGGAGAAGTAATTGTGTTCGTTGATCATCTGGGTCGAGGGTTTAGCCCTCCCGGATCAAAAAAATTCTGTGATGTGCTCGCAAGCTTCCAACTCCGCCCTCAAGATATTGGACCTAACTCCGTGTCCAATATTTGTAATTTTCAAGTGTTTTGCGAGGCTTATCTGCAAGAAGAGCCCACCGTTGAACTGTTCAGAGACTTCTTCTATTTAAACCGCCGGACTGAATTTATAGATGGGCCCAATACTGAACTTGGCGGGGATTCAATTCAGAAAAGGAAAGATGTCAGCTTCCCTTCCCTCACGCCAAACATCATAGTCACCCCAAAGACTGGAATCAAACTTGGTTCTATTGCCGAGATATGTCTCCAGCTGACGAGAACCTCTACCGGGTTATCGTCCTCACCGGCTTACCAATGCACATCCATTTTCCCAACGACTTAGTGCCAAGGAATGAGCCAAGTATGCCCCACAGCTTTCGAAGCTTCGAGCCTTCGTTGCGAAATGTTTAACAGGCATTGACTTCGTTCGTTGTTGGATATCCTAGAGCATTCTGCCTTTAAGCCATCGCCTCGGTTTAATGTGCGAGTACACAGGGGACTTGAAAGATCCTCAACGACATATTTACATTCAGCTAACGGAAGCTGAAATTACTGAAGCTGTCAAGAAGATATTGGATGAACCGGTGGTTGTCTGCAGCAAAACAAGGCTTAGTCCCTTCTGCGCTTCCAATAAACCGCCAGCTGTAAGATTCATATAACTCTTGTTTTAATCCGGTCCTTTTAAATATTCCCTTATACTTTTGTCAATTTTTTGACAGGGTGATGATCCGTTCTTGAAGAAGAAGCCACAGGACAAACCGGCCAAGATGCCATGCCCCAAGACTAAGGTTATCAAAAAACCTGCCAAGAAGAAAACCGCTGAGTCCACTGATTTAAACATTGATGATGATCTTGATAACCCAGAATCAAAGGTAGAACTTGATTCTCTTGGCTCCTTTTTCATACACCTCATTGACAATGACTATTATCAGGATGAAGCTGAAGCCAGCCATGCTGATGATGTAGAGGTAATTATTATTTCCTCTAGTTCAGATCCTCTGCCAACACAGAAAACCCGTCAAGAAAACCGGAAAGTAAGATTTTTTCACCCCCTAGCTCACTTGGAACCAAACTTTCTTTTGAAGAAGCAGCAACATGAAGCTCGCCGCACAACCCGGCATAGTGGCAAGGTGGTTACTCCATCCGGTTTACCAAAGACGTCGATTCATAAACGCCACCCAGAGGTTTCACCTATTCCTGACACATCTTATCCCAAGGCAGGTTATTTCCAACAACCTCTTAATCCGTCTGATTCAAACTATCAGGGAACATCTCATTCATCCTCTAGCGAGTCAATAGGGACACATCTTCCACCTCTAAAACCTGTTCCTGGGTAAGTATATTAAACTAACCCTTTATACCTTGTGCTTTGCTTATCATACTAACCTTTATGTTCATTCCTTTCAAAGCCAAGGCCAGGCCCAGCAAAAAGGCCAAACTGAATAAACCGGCTGATGATAATACAACCACTGAACCGGAGAAAACTCCAGAACCGGAGGATACCAACGTTGACACTATTCTCAATGATCCGCCACCGCAAGATCATGACTTAACAACTGAACAAATGGAAGTTGATCCTGAAGAAGGCCATGTTGATAAACCGGCAAGCCCAGTCGGAGCTGCTGATAAACCGCCAAGCCCACTCAAAGTTGCTGATGACAACACGGATGACATTATGATTACCAGCATCGGCCACACAACCCCTGGCAATCCTATCACTTTATCAAAGCATAGTGCCAAGGAAGAACTTTCTGCTATGGATAAGGGCAAGTGGAAAACAGATTTGTTAAGCTATGCCCACCTCAACGCCCAAGACATTCATTCTGGATTTTTAAACCTCCTGTACACAAGCCGCGACTATGAAGCCGGTTTAGTGAGCATGATGAAGGAGCGGTATGAGGTAAATGTTGTTAACTCTGCATAACTATTCTTCCTTTATATCCAATTTATAATATCAACTCCAGTAGCCCCCAAGGGCCGGTTTATCATGTCCATGTAAACTAGCACTGTGTAATACTTCTACCTTGCGTGCATAGCCCCCAAGGGCCGGTTTATCTCTTCAAGATGAACCGGGACTTTAGCCTGAGCAAATATGCATTAGCCCCCAAGTGCCAAGAATAATACTTGTATTGAGTTTGGGACTTATAAAAACTTTTGGATAAGAAGCAAATAGGCATCAGCCCCCAAGTGCCAAGTGCAGCACTTGATATGTGCTTGGGACTTCAAATATATGCTGCTAACTCATAAATTGAACATTACTTGCAGGTTGATCTTAGCAAGAAAGAATCCCAAATCGCCGGCCTTCAAGAAAATATCAAGTCCCAACAATCAGAGACTTCCAAGGCTAAAGAAGGGCTGACCAGTGCTTTAACAGCCATGGAGAAACTGAAGGAAAACTTCAAGAAGGAACGGGCAGATTGGGACACAGAAAAAGCCACACTGCAAAAGAGGGCTAAAGATGCAGAAGCAGGCCTTAATCCGGTGGTGGAAGAGCTGACTAACTTGAAGCGGCAAGTAAATGCCATGACCAATGTTGTGTGTGGTAAGTATCCTTATTATAAGTTTTGAACATGTATTATCCCATAAACTGCCAGTTTATCGACATTCATAATGATGCAGGACCTCGTATTACCCATCTGGGCTCTAATATGCAGAAGAAATTGAAGGCTGCCTATACTCTTATAGAGCAACTATATACCGGCGCGCAACGGATCATCTGTACCGCCTCTCACACCAAGCCGCCCCCAACTTTAATCAAGGGGACATTGGAAAGGTTGTCAATGTTACCTGCCCGGTTTGAAGAATTGAAGAAATCGGCGGCCAGGGCAGGTGCTCTTACTGCTTTAACCCGGGCCAAAGCATGGATACCCGATCTTGATCCGGCCGATATTGGAAACATCTATCCAAGCATAAAGGAGGGCAGTTCAGACTTTGATAATGACGATCTCCGGGCCATAACAAGGGAAATCCGTCCACTGGCTAGCAAATTGGCTGAAGAAACTGATCTTTCACACTATCAGCCGATTTATGATGTCAACAACAAACGGGTTACTACACCAACTTATCACGCACAAAATCTTATCCCGCCAATCTGTAAGCACACCTATGCCCCTGATGTTGAACCCTCCACACTTCACTACAAAAAAATACACTTCCGTGATGATACGTGTTTGTCGCAGTAGGTCGCGTTTTTTGTCATGCATGTACATCCATGACAAATTTATGACAGAATCAAGATAGTCATACTGCCGTCAGAGAAGTGTTCCATGACATTATGAAAATTATCATCACGGAAGTGTCCACTGCCATGACGATAAATCGCGCGTCGCAGAAGTGCTTTCGTCAAGGGTGACCAACACGTGGCATCCACCGTAACGGAACGACGTTAAGCTATCGGGTCGGGTTTTGGATCCGATAACCCGTTAACAGCCCCGACCAATGGGAAATTTCCACGTGTAAAATTCTTATTGGCCGGACGAAACAGGTGTCAGCTCGTTATTGGGCCAGATAGGCGCCTATGATATGTCGACACGTGCCAGGGCCCACCACTGGCCCATTTAGCTTACAAAGCCGGCCCGTTTGACTTGGTCAAAAGTTAACGGGCTGGCCCATGAAAAGCCTGTTAACGGTCTCTTCGCAAATAGCCCATTTTACAGCCCGTTAACTCACGGCCCGTTAGGCCCTAAAGGAAATCGGCCCAACAACGTCATGTGGGCCGTCGAATATAACACCAGTCCATTTCACTTTCAGCCCATGTATGGCCCATGACGTCTTTCGGCCCATATGAGGCCTTCGTATCTTTCGGCCCTTTACAGGCCCACGGCCGACTCTAGCCCATAATGAACAGTGATTTTCTTTGTACCCGTTAACGTCCCGTGATTTACATGGGCCATTTCCAGCCCGTGTTAGCTTTCGGCCTATTGACGGCCCATACGTTCTTGGGCTCCTTTTCGGCCCTCGATTACTTCCGCCCACATCTTGGCTTGTTCCCCTAATGGCCAAATTCGGCCCATGGCAAGATTCGGCCAGTTACTGGCATGTTCCCCAAATGGGCCAAATTCGGCCCATGGCAAGAGTCGGCCCATTACTGGCCTGTTACCCTAATGGGCCAAATTCGGCCCATGGCAAGAGTCGGCCCGTTTCTGGCCTGTTAACCCGTTGCGCATTATCCAGCCCGTCCTATATTCTGGCCCATTAACGACCCGTTATGCCTGTGACAGAATTAAGCCTTTGCAGTCCTACGGCCTCTTAACGGCCTGTTACCGTGCTGGGCCGATACCAATTACGCCCAATTAGGGCCCATGTAGACCCATTTATCTGACGGCCCGAGGCCCACCGATTGCAGGCCCATTTATCGACGACCCGAGGCCCACCGATTATAGGCCCATTTATCGACGGCCCGTAGGAAACCCATGGATCCTACGGCCCATATATGGCCCATGGTAGTTGCGGCCACTAGCAAACCAGGGAAAAGAAGACTAGGAAATAAATATGGCCGAAACTAACGCTAGGCTATTAAGGCGATTGCACATATTACATCCACTCGGCATCAAAGATCGCCACCAGTGCAAATATAGGGAACACCCTACACTATACAAAAATGGCTTGCTGTTTTCTTCAACCGGTGGCTACACGTTAAGAATAAATTTTGTATCGCACCAAAACAAATTACAACTATATAACAAAAGGAAGGTTGGCATAAAACTTAACAGTCTAGGAGATAAATGCACCACCAGAAGTGTCACGCCCAATATGCGACCCTATCCAAAAGGAACTCGACGGTCCCACCAAGGATAGACCCGCATATTGAAACGCTTTTGCAAGGTGGATATCATTACATCGACATTACATAATAGATGGGGATACATACATAAGGCACAAATGCCACAAGAATACATCAACATCATATACAAGAACAACATCCGTCAGCGGATGAAACATAAACAGAAACTCAAACGACATCCACCCTGCTAGCCCAGGCTGCCGACCTGGAACCTATCCCCTGATCGAAGAAGAAGCGGAAGAAGAACTCCAACACAAGCAAACATCGCTCTCGCGTCATGATCATCGCAAACCTGTACCTGCAACTGGTGGTGTAGTAATCATGAGCCACGAGGACTCAACAGTTCCATTACCATGGGTATCAAGACTAGCAAAGCTTAAAGGGAAAGGAAGGGGTAAAGTGGTGAGGTTGCAGCAGCGACTAAGTATATATGGTGGCTAACATACGCAAATGAGAGCGAGAAGAGAAAGAAAGGAACGGTCGTCAACTAGTAATGATCAAGAAGTGATCCTGAACTCCTACTTACGTCAAACATAACCCAGAAACTGTGTTCTCCTCTCGATCAAGCCCGAAAAGAGACACTCACGGTTACGCACACGGTTGGTGTATTTTAGAAGAGTTTACTTTGAGTTTACTACAACCGGATATTAACAAATTCCCATACGCCACATAACGCGGGCACGGCTCTCGAAAGTTTATACCTGCAGGGTGTCCCAACTTAGCCCATGATAAGCTCTCGCGATCAACGAAGGATATTCCTTCTCCCGGGAAGACCCGATCAGTCTCGGAATCCGGCTACAAGACATTTCGACGACAATAAAACAAGACCAGCAAAGCCGCCCGATGCGCCGACAATCCCGATAGGAGCTGCACATATCTCGTTCTCGAGGCAACACCGGATGAGACATCCTACGAGTAAAACCAAACCTCGAGTTGCCACGAGGGGCCCATGATCTACTCGGTTCAGGCCAGCACTTAGAGAAGCAACGGCCCGGGGCTAAAATAAAGATGACCCTTGGGCTCCGAAACCCAAGGGAAAAAAAAGGTTGGGTGAGGCAAATGGTAAAACCAATGTTGGGCCTTCTTTGGAAAAGTCTTATTCAAAGCGAACCGTCAAGGGGTCCCATAAATCATCCGACCGCGTTAGGGACGCAAAATCCGGGAACATAATACCGATATGACGGAAACTAGGGCGGCAAGAGTGGAACAAAACACCAGGCATAAGGCCGAGCCTTCCACCCTTTACCAAGTATATAGATGCATTAATAATATAAGATATAATATGATATCCCAACAAGTAAACATGTTCCAAAGAAGGAACAACATCTCCATGTTCCAACAAGGAACAAACTTCATCTTCACCTGCAACTAGCAACGCTATAAGAGGGCTGAGCAAAGCGGTAACATAGCCAAACAACGGTTTGCATAGGAAAAGTGTCAATGGTTAGAGGCTGACATGGCAATTTGGGAGGCTTGAGGAACAAGTGATAGGTAGCGCAACATAGCGATAGAACGAAACAACTAGCATAGCAATGATAGTAGTGAGATCCAGGGTAGCGGTCATCTTGCCTGAAATCCCGCAAGGAAGAAGAACGAGTCCATGAAGAAGACGAACGGATGAAGCCGAACCAAGCGTGGACGAGCGAATCCTCACGATCACTGGCAAACAGGAACTAACAAGAAAAAGCACACAACATAGTAAACACACCGCACATAGACAAGACATGATGCACAACCAAGCATGATGCATGACAAAGCTACATGAAGCTACTCATGGCAAGAGATGATGCAAACAAGAGCAACACGTCAAAGCAAGTTTAAATGAGGCCGGGAACAACATATAACAATTCCGGTAAGTCCTCATACGCAAATTTCGAAATTGGTCCAGATCTGAATAAACCTTATGTTCAAGTTGTTAAACAGCAAGTTAAGATGCACCACGATGATCTACACGAAATTCTAGTCAAGTTACACATAAAGTTCATTAGATTGAAGACTACGGCCTAGAAGATATGAGCAAAACAAGTTAAACATGGCATTGATGCAAAATGCATACAAACATCAAGCAAACACCTCAAAACAAGGATGCAACATGATAATATGAAACTACATGCAAAATCAAGCAAGTTTCATATAGAGCACACCCAAAGCGAACAACGGTTCAACACATACACACAATACAAGTTCTAGCAACAATCTGTCCAAAACAGCAACTAGGCATATTGAAAGCATCAAAACAACATGCTACAGCATCTGAACGTAATAACAAAAGGCATGGGCATGATCCACAGGTAAAGCATGACAAAACATGAACACTGAGCTATCTCCAGAAACAACAAGAACATGCTCAAAAACACATGACAAGATTGCAAATAATAACAGTTTCAGGCATTGGCAGAAATAACATCAGGCTGCAATGTTTAGAGCTATCAAACAACATGTTACAGGAACTTAACATGGAAAACAAAGGCATGGCATGAATCTACTCAAAGCATAGGACAAAAGTCCCTTGCTGACCATAAGCCAAAAAGGATCAGAAAATATGATGGCACCCATGTAAACATGGCAAGTTATATTACAGATTCATACATGGCAGGAACAACGATAAGTAGGCATGTTGGTGAGCTTGAACCACTCACCACAGAGCAATACATGGCATGGCAAGGCAACCAACAGTAAGAAGACATGGCATAGAGGCTATAAATGGCAAGAACAACATCATAGCATGCAAGGATCAGCTACAACAACCTTGGCAAAACTGAATAACATGTAAACAACCTGCCAGGAAATATTTTATAGCAAAAGTAGAGCTCGATTGACTCAAGCTATAGCACTCCATAATTGCAAACAAGGGCATGGATGGATATAGCATAATCATATGTTCAAAACATCCTTAGTGAAGTATCTGAAAATATGCATTGATCTCTCTGTAGCATCAAGTTAACATGGCAACAAAATATAACAGAATCTGCCAGGAAAACAGCAACAGCAAGTACCCTACTTAACAAGCTTGATGCACTCACTAAACAACTCACAAAAATACATGGCAAGCACTCCTGGAAAGATGGCATGGCATGTGACAAAACACATGTAGGACTCAAGTTCATAGGATGCACACATCAATCATGGATAAAATGACAAAAGTGCATGTTCTGTTAAGAAACAGAAACTAACATCATATAGCACTCTTCTAACAGCATTTAGGGCATCAAGATGAGCTCAAATGAAAATGATTCAATGAGATGAAATGATCTACTCTTCGAGGCGAACATTTTGCTATATTACACGCGCGAAACGGAGCTATATGCAGAGAGTTATGATGCGATGAAAATGCATGAAAATTACTACAGAAATCGGGGACTTGGAGAAATTTCGGGGAGGGAAAAGTCAACCTAGATCGGGATCTGGGCGGCGCGGGTCCCGAGGTCGCCGGAGCTGCGGGCTCGCCGGAGTTCGAGAGGAGGGGCGGCGGAGGCCGGGGACGGCGCCGGTGGAGGAGATCCGGCGGCACCGGCCGACGCAGAGCAAAGCGGGCGGCGGGAGGGCGGCGAGGGCGAGGCGGGCATCGGTGGCGGGCGGCCGGCTCGCTGGGCACGGAGGAGGCGGCCGTGGCGGCGCGGAGCTTCGCCGAGGGCGACGCGACGCCAAGGCGCGGGCGGCGGCGGAGGCATGGGCGAGGGCGGCCAAGGCCGGGGAGAGGAGGCGGCGAGGTCCGCCGGCGACGAGGTCGCGAGGCGGCGGCGGCGGCGACCAGGCCGGCGCGGGCGGCAGGGCGGCGAGGGACCCGCGGCGCTGGGTTTGGCGCCATGGGCGGCGGGCGGCGGGCCCGGCCGGGGAGGCCGAGTTTCAGCTGGCGGGCGGGCGCGTGAGAGAGAGGGCGGAGGTCAAGGACGGGCGGGCGGCGGGTTGGAGGAGAGCGGCGGCGGAGCGACGTGGCGCGCCCTGATTGGGTCGGGCGACGTGTCCGGCGGACATGTCCGGCACGGATGGACATGTCCGGCGGCGCGGGGAGGAGTTTGCTAGGGTTTGATCCGCGAAAATGGACGGGGAGGACGTTTATATAGGCATAGGGAGCTAGGAGAGTCCAAATGGGGTGCGGTTTTCGCCCACACGATCGTGATCGAACGACCGAGAGCATGGAGGGGAGTTAGATGGGTTTTGGGCCACTTTGAAAGGGGTGTTGGGCTGCACACAAAAAAGGCTTTTGCGGTTACCCGGTTAACCGTTGGAGTATAAACGACCTCCAAATGGAACGAAACTTGACAGGCGGTCTACGGTGCTATACCAAGGCCGCTTGACAAACCTCGGTCCATTCCGAGACCATTTAACACCCGCATACCTAAAAGAGGTAAAAGAGGCGTCGGAGACATAGGAGTGCCGGATTGCAAAAGCGGACAACGGGAAAATGCTCGGATGCATGAGACGAACACGTATGCAAAATGAAATGCACATGATGACATGATATGAAATGCAGATGATGACATGGCAAAGAGAGACACGCAAGCACATGACATGGCAACAACGACGAATAACTGGCAAACACCTGGCGCATCGAATCCGGGGCGTTACAAGAAGTTCAAAAGCTCAGTTCATTTGACCTGACTGTTACGTTTTCATGCAGTATTGTCCGACGGAGCACCATAACCGTCGCCTTCATTTCCCCTAGGCTCCTGAACAACATAGAAAATGTCTGATAGTCTGGTTTCAAAACCATGCCTATCTTGACGACATTGAGCAATGTTTCTCCTTGTTTCACAAAGGGCGTCTGTTAGGGAATGGACTTGTGTCTGGAGCGCAGATACAACATTGCTTTGAGCTTGCATATCTTGATCATGAGGCAGTTTGGACGTGATACGTCTCCAACGTATCTATAATTTTTGATTGCTCCATGCTACTTTATCTACTGTTTTGGACTATATTGGGCTTTATTTTCCACTTTTATATTACTTTTGGGACTAACCTATTAACCGGAGGCCTAGCCCAGAATTGTTGTTTTTTGCTTATTTCAGTGTTTCGAAGAAACAGAATATCAAACAGAGTCCAAACGGAATGAAACCTTCGGGAATGTGATTCTCCAACCGAACGTGATCCAGGAGACTTGGACCCTACTCGAAGAAGTGCCAGAGGCGGTCACGAGGGTGGAGGGCGCCCCCCTGGGCGCGCCCCCCTACCTCGTGGCCCCCTGACGCTCCACCGACGTACTCCTTCCTCTTATATATACCTACGTATCCCCAAACGATCAGAACAGGAGCCAAAAACCTAATTCCACCGCCGCAACTTCCTGTATCCACGAGATCCCATCTTGGGGCCTGTTTCGGAGCTCCGCCGGAGGGGCCATCCACCACGGAGGGCTTTTACATCAACTCCATTGCCCCTCCGATGAAGTGTGAGTAGTTTACTTCAGACCTTCGGGTCCATCGCTAGTAGCTAGATGGCTTCTTCTCTCTTTTTGGATCTCAATACAATGTTCTCCCCTCTCTCGTGGAGATCTATTCGATGTAATCTTCTTTTTGCGGTGTGTTTGTTGAGATCGATGAATTGTGGGTTTATGATCCAGCTTATCTATGAATAATATTTGAATCTTCTCTGAATTCTTTTATGTATGATTGAGTTATCTTTGCAAGTCTCTTGAATTATCCGTTTGGTTTGGCCAACTATATTGGTAGTTCTTGCAATGGGAGAAGTGCTTAGCTTTGGGTTCAATCTTGCGGTGTCCTTACCAAAGGATGTAAAGGTTTGCAAGGCACGTATTGTATTGTTGCCATCGAGGATAACAAGATGGGGTATTTATCATATTGCATGAATTTATTCCTCTACATCATGTCATCTTGCTTAAGGCGTTACTCTGTTTTTGACTTAATACTCTAGATGCATGCTGGATAGCGGTTGATGAGTGGAGTAATAGTAGTAGATGCAGAATCATTTCGGTCTACTTGTCTCGGACGTGATGTCTATATACATGATCATACCTAGATAACCTCATAACTATGCTCAATTTTGTCAATTGCTCAACAGTACTTTGTTCACCCACCGTAGAATACTTATGCTCTCGAGAGAAGCCACTAGTGAAACCTGTGGCCCTCGGGTCTATTCTCATCATATCAATCTCTATCACATTATTTACTTGCTTCGTTCTTACTTGGCTTTTAGTTTTCACTTTGCATCTTTATACCAAAAATACCAAAAATATTTATCAGATCTCACTCTCGTAAGTGACCGTGAAGGGATTGACAACCCCTAATCGTGTTGGTTGCTAGTAGCTATCGTTTTGTGCAGGTACGAGGGAATTGCGCGTGGCCTCCTACTGGATTGATACCTTGGTTCTCAAAAACTGAGGGAAATACTTACGCTACTGTGCTGCATCATCCTCTCCTCTTCGGGGAAAACCAACGCAAGCTCAAGACGTAGCAAGAAGGATTTCTGGCGCTGTTGCCGGGGAGGCTCTCGCAAGCAGGTCAACCATACGAAGTACCCATCACAATCCCTATCTCTCGCATTACATTATTTGCCATTTGCCTCTCGTTTTCCTCTCCCCCACTTCACCCTTGCCGTTTTATTCGCCCTTCCTCTGTTCAATCTTGTGTTACCATGTGCCTTCTTTTTGCTTGCATCTTCGCTTGCTAAAAGTTTATGGATCCTCATCCACTCGCTAATCTCTTTAAGAGATCCAGTTATGATGAACCTATAGCTAGTGAATTGAGTGCACTAGATTATCTTTATGAGGTTTTGCCTGAAATTCGTGAATCTAAAAATTGTGATGAAGTACTTTATGAAGCGATTCACGATAGATCTTTGAATAAAAAGCATGATTGCAATGATTTTATAAATTCTATTGATGTCAATTGTGCTAAAAATATGCAAAACCCTAAGCTTGGGGATGCTAGTTTTGCTATGTCCTCTACTTGTTGCAATGATCATGATTGGGGTGATTCTTCTTATGATCTTGAAAATTTATTTAATCCCCATGATGAATATGAGATTGATAATAGTGTTTGCAATAATATTGAAAGTGGGTTCGGAAGAGTGTCAACTTTAGATCCCACATATTTGGATAATGTTCGATCTTATGAAGTTTTTGATAAAAGTGGGGTTGGAGAGGTCATGACTTTAGTTAATATTAATCCCACTATTTCGGAAGAGTGTCAACTTTGCATGCATGTGGATCGTGTTAAGAATATGTTTTGTGAAATCTATATTGTTGAATTTGCTTATGATCCTACATGTAATTATTATGAGAGAGGAAAATATGGTTGTAGAAATTTTCATGTTGCTAAATTACCTCTCGTTATGTTGAGATTGCTATTGTCTCTTTCCGCTTCCTTGCATATGCTAGTTTTTGCTTGCCTTGCAAATTTGTTTGCCTATAAGATGCCTATGCATAGGAAGTATGTTAGACTTAGATGTGTTTGTCACATGCTTTATGATGCTCTATTTGTGCTTCACTTCTTGTCTTTCATGTGAGCATCATTGAAATTTCAATGCCTAGCTAAAAAGGCTTTAAAGAAAAGCGCTTGTTGGGAGAAAACCCAATATTTTTCCTTTCTGCTTAGTAATAAATAATCCGTCTAGCCTCTGTTTAGATGTGGTTTTATGTTTTAATTAGTGTTTGTGCCAAGTTAAACCTATTAGATCTTCTTGGGTGATAGTTATTTGATCTTGCTGTAATTTCCAGAATCTTTGCGATCAGTGCCCGAATTTTTAAAAATCACCAGAACGTGATAAAATACGGATTCCAATTTCTGCTGATCAATAAACAAATTTTCCAGGTCGTCTAATTTTTGTAGATCTTTTTGAGTTCCATAAGTTTGCGTTAGTTACAGATTACTACAGACTGTTCTGTTTTTGACATATTCTGTTTTGAGTGTGTTGTTTGCTTATTTTGATGAATCTATGGCTAGTAAAATAGTTTATGATCCATAGAGAAGTTGGAATAAAGTAGGTTTAACACCAATATAAATAAGTAATGAGTTCATTACAGTACCTTGAAGTAGTCTTTTGTCTTCTTTCTCTAACGGAGCTCACGAGATTTCTATTGAGTTTTGTGTTGTGAAGTTTTCAAGTTTTGGGTGAATTCTTTTGATGGATTATGGAACAAGGAGTGGCAAGAGCCTAAGCTTGGGTATGCCCATGGCACCCCCAAGATAATCCAAGGACACCAAAAAGTCAAAGCTTGGGGATGGCCCAGAAGGCATCCCCTCTTTCGTCTACTTCCATTGGTAATTTACTTGGAGCTATATTTTTATTCACCACATGATATGTGTTTTGCTTGGAGCGTCTTGTATTATTTGTGTCTTTGCTTGTTAGTTTACCACAATCATCCTTGCTTTACACACCTTTTGAGAGAGCCATACATGATTTGGAATTTGTTAGAAAACTCTATGTGCTTCACTTATATCTTTTGAGCTTGATAATTTTTGCTCTAGTGCTTCACTTAGATCTTTTAGAGCACGGTGGTGGATTTGTTTTAAAGAAACTTGATCTCATGCTTCACTTAGATTATTTTGAGAGTCATTAATAGCATAGTAATTTGCTTAATGTTAATATACTTAGTGTTCAAGATATGTGAAACTTTCTTTTTGAGTGAATTGAATACTAAGATAAGTTTGATGCTTGATAATTGTTTTGAGATATGGAGGTGATAATATCAAAGTCGCGCTAGTTGATAATTGTGAATTTGAGAAATACTTGTGTTGAAGTTTGCAAGTCCCGTAGCATGCACGTATGGTTAAAGTTGTGTAACAAATTTGAAACATGAAGTGTACCTGGCTTGTGCATCCTTATGAGTGGCGGTCGGGGATGAGCGATGGTCTTTTCCTACCAATCTATCCCCCTAGGAGCATGCGCGTAGTACTTGATTTTTGATGGCTTCTAAATTTTTGCAATAAGTATATGAGTTCTTTTGACTAATGTTGAGTCCATGGATTATCACACTTTTACCTTTCCGCCTTTGCTAGCCTCTTCTGTACCGTGCATTGCCCTTTCTCACCTTGACAGTTGGTGCAAACTTCGCCGGTGCATACAAACCCCATGATATGATACGCTCTATCACACATAAACCTCCTTATATCTTCCTCAAAACAGCCACCATACCTACCTATCATGGCATTCCCATAGCCATTCCGAGATATATTGCCATGCAACTTCCATCATCATCATTATGACATACATTACTTTTGTCATATTGCCATTGCATGATCTTGTAGTTGACATCGTATTTGTGGCAAAGCCACCATGCATTATTTTCCATACATGTCACTCTTGATTCATTGCACCATCCCGGTACACCGCCGGAGGCATTCATATAGAGTCATATTTTGTTCTGAGTTTCGAGTTGTAATTGTTGAGTTGTAAGAAAAATAAAAGTGTGATGATCATCATCATTAGAGCATTGTCCCAAGTGAGGAAAGGATGATGGAGACTATGATTCCCCCATAAGTCGGGATGAGACTCCGGACGAAAAAAAAAGAGCAAGGCCAAAAAAAAGGGAAGGCCCAAAAAAATGAGGGAAAAGAGAGAAGGGACAATGCTACTATCCTTTTAGCACACTTGTGCTTCAAAGTAGCACCTTGTTCTTCATGTAGTGAGTCTCATATATTGTGCTTCAAAGTAGCACTAAGATCTTCATGATAGAGAGTCTCTCATTTTGTCATTTTCATATGCTAGTGGGAATTTTTCATTATAGAACTTGGCTTGTATATTCCAATGATGGGCTTCCTCAAAGTGCCCTAGGTCTTCGTGGGCAAGCAAGTTGGATGCACACCCACTTAGTTTCTTTTGTAGAGCTTTCATATACTTATAGCTCTAGTGCATCCGTTGCATGGCAATCCCTACTCCTCATGTTGACATCAATTGATGGGCATTTCCATAGCCCGTTGATTAGCCTCGTCAATATGAGACTTTCTCCTTTTTTGTCTTCTCCACACAATCCCATCATCATATTCTATTCCACCCATAGTGCTATATCCATGGCTCATGCTCATGTATTGCGTGAAGGTCGAAAAAGTTTGAGATTATTTAAGTATGAAACAATTGCTTGGCTTGTCATTGGGGGTATAGAAGTTGGGAACATCTTTGTGTGACGAAAATGAAGCATAGCCTAACTATATGATTTTGTAGGGATGAACTTTCTTTTGCCATGTTATTTTGGGAAGACATGATTGCTTTGATTAGTATGCTTGAAGTATTATTATTTCTGTGTCAATATGAACTTTTGTCTTAAATCTTTTGGATCTGAATATTCATATCACAAGTAAGAAGATTTATATTGAAATTATGCCAAAGTATCACTCTGCATCAAAAATTCTCTTTTTATCATTTACCTACTCGAGGACGAGCATGAATTAAGCTTGGGGATGCCTGATACGTCTCCAACGTATCTATAATTTTTTATTGCTCCATGCTACTTTATCTACTGTTTTGGACTATATTGGGCTTTATTTTCCACTTTTATATTACTTTTGGGACTAACCTATTAACCGGAAGCCCAGCCCATAATTGCTGTTTTTTGCTTCTTTCAGTGTTTCGAAGAAACGGAATACCAAACAGAGTCCAAACGGAATTAAACCTTCGGGAACGTGATTCTCCAACTGAACGTGATCCAGGAGACTTGGACCCTACTCCAAGAAGTGCCAGAGGCGGTCACGAGGGTGGAGGGCGCCCCCCTAGGCGCGCCCCCCTACCTCGTGGGCCCCCTGACGCTCCACCGACGTACTCCTTCCTCCTATATATACCTACGTATCCCCAAACGATCAGAACATGAGCCAAAAACCTAATTCCACCGCCGCAACCTTCTGTATCCACGAGATCCCATCTTGGGGCCTGTTCCGGAGCTCCGCCGGAGGGCGCATCCACCACGGAGGGCTTCTACATCGACACCATAGCCCCTCCGATTAAGTGTGAGTAGTTTACTTCAGACCTTCGGGTCCATAGCTAGTAGCTAGATGGATTCTTCTCTCTTTTCGGATCTCAATACAATATTCTCCCCCTCTCTCGTGGAGATCTATTCGATGTAATCTTATTTTTGCGGTGTGTTTGTTGAGACCGATGAATTGTGGGTTTATGATCCAGCTTATCTATGAATAATATTTGAATCTTCTCTGAATTCTTTTATGTATGATTGAGTTATCTTTGCAAGTCTCTTCAAATTATCCGTTTGGTTTGGCCAACTAGATTGGTAGTTCTTGCAACGGGAGAAGTGCTTAGCTTTGGGTTCAATGTTGCTGTGTCCTTACCAAAGGATGTGATAAGGGTTGCAAGGCACGTATTGTATTGTTGCCATCGAGGATAACAAGATGGGGTATTTATCATATTGCATGAATTTATTCCTCTACATCATGTCATCTTGCTTAAGGCGTTACTCTGTTTTTAACTTAATACTCTAGATGCTCTTGCTGGATAGCGGTCGATGAGTGGAGTAATAGTAGTAGATGCAGAATCGTTTCGGTCTAATTGTCTCGGACGTGATGCCTATATACATGATCATACCTATATAACCTCATAACTATGCTCAATTTTGTCAATTACTCAACAGTAATTTGTTCACCCACCGTAGAATACTTATGCTCTTGAGAGAAGCCACTAGTGAAACCTATGGCCCCCGGGTCTATTCTCATCATATCAATCTCTATCACTTTATTTACTTGCTTTGTTCTTACTTTGCTTTTACTTTTCAATTTGCATCTTTATACCAAAAATACCAAAAATATTATCTCTATCTGATCTCACTCTCGTAAGTGACTGTGAAGGTATTGACAACCCCTAATCGTGTTGGTTGCGAGTAGCTATCGTTTTGTGCAGGTACGAGGGACTTGCGCGTGGCCTCCTACTGGATTGATACCTTGGTTCTCAAAAACTGAGGGAAATACTTACGCTACTGTGCTGCATCATCCTCTCCTCTTCGGGGAAAACCAACGCAAGTTCAAGACGTAGCAGGACGATATTGCCTTAACAACCAACCCAGTATTACGCAGGAACATGCTTTTGGCACTGTTAGTGGACAAGTACTGACCCACTGCAGTAAGAGCTGACATTGCGGTTATAGTTGCCTCACCACCTTCAGAAGGTGGTGGTTCCACCATTTTTTCCATAGCTTGCTGAAAAGTTGAGTTTTTTACATTAGTAGTACCGTAACGTAAGATATTAAGGAGGCAGCAAAACCAAACAAAATAGCTTTGGTCTATATACAGAACTTATTATGGTGAAGCCATGTAAAATATTAGTTGTATTTTATTGCAAAGTACATAATAAAACCAGGTTCCAAACATATGACCATGTACCATCGCTAATGTATTGTCTATTTCCTCACATTGTATTGAGGGCTAAGGATAAAGAGACGAAGTTTATAATACGGTAAGCATAATATGACATCATTCATATCACAAAACAAGCGAGAATGCACAAACAGGCAATTGTAACGTTGTGTGGGCAAGTCCAGCACGGAACTAGATTAGGGGTCAAGATCAAAGGAACATCACTCCTCTCTTTTAAATCTTGTAAGGTGCAATTATACGCTAAGACAATTGTGTATAAAATTGAAAAGAGTAATAGACATTGGCTGCAAACCATGCAGTTCAAGGCACAAGTCAGAGTAAGTAGTAGTTAAAAGGCATGAGGATTAAGGACTTACAACAGCAGCTTTGACTGGTGTAGTCATGCCCTTCTTCTTGCTGGTGTGACAGTCCTTGAAGATTTCCACAGCATTTGGTTCAGGTACTTTTTGTTCCTTGCGGGCTTTCCTCTGCATTTCTAACAAGTCTATATAGATCTGATAATATGGTACAGCGAAAAGAGTGAAACAGCAGCTAATTACAAGAGCCTCGCAGTGTGCAATATAGCTACGAGATCACGTAAATGCATTGGAATTTCACTTTTGTACTTTATTGGCCTTGTTCTTTGAACAGTTCACCTACAAGAAGATAGATTTGTGTGACACATGCGTAAATAGGACTTCAACATGTGATCCGATCACATATATATAATGTACACGATACTTCGGATCAGACCAGTGTTTAACTAGGCCCCTCCAGTCTTCATCCGATATATTTTCCACTGGAGATGTTTGGGAAAGTTCACTGTTAGCCTTGCCTTCAAAGTGAGTTTTCCTCAAGTTATGCCGGTACTGTCACAGAGCAGACTTGAAAACATGGGTGCAAGCTTGTCTGGTTGCATCATTTTGGCTATCCAACTTGAACCTCATCTGTTGAAAATTATGGGAGTCTCATTATCAGCAACCTAGAAAGTATGGGACAGAGCAAGACGATATTACTAGTTTCCATACATAACTATACTTATCGATAAAATGGTCGAGGAAGGTGTTGAACTGTGTTTCATCTTTGTCATTCCTGTACTGAATCCATGTTGGGAGGATACGTACATGAAACCTAACGGCAACCGCTGCCTCTGATACTAACTTGGCTGACTCTCTAGCATCACGTGGCTGGTACGTCCATTTTGCATCATGCTTTTATATCGATATTTATCGCATTATGGGCTGTTATTTCACGTTATGTCACAATACTTATGGCTATTCTCTCCTATTTTACAAGGTTTACATGAAGAGGGAGAATGCCGGCAGCTGGAATTCTGGGCTGGAAAAGGAGCAAATATTGAAGGCCTATTCTGTGCAACTCCAAAAGTCCTGAAACTCCACGGAATACCTTAAAATAAATAAATAAAAATCATCGCCAAAGATGAAGGCCAGGGGGCCCACACCCTGCTCAAGAGGGTGGGGGCGCGCCCTCCCCCCTGGGCGCGCCCCCTACCTCGTGGGCCCCCTGGTGGCTCTCCGACGTCCATCTTCTCCTATATGAAGTCTTTCGATGAGAAAAAAATCAGAAGCAACCTTTCGGGACGAAACTCCGCCGCCACGAGGCGGAACCTTGGCGGAACCAATCTAGGGCTCCGGCAGAGCTGTTCTACCGGGGACACTTCCCTCCGGGAGGGGGAAATCATCACCAACACTCCTCTCATCGGGAGAGGACAATCTCCATCAACATCTTCACCAGCACCACCTCATCTCCAAACCCTAGTTCGTCTCTTGTATCCAATTCTTGTCTCCAAGTCCGGGATTGGTGCTAGTAGGTTGCTAGTAGTGTTGATTACTCCTTGTAGTTGATGCTAGTTGGTTTATTTGGTGGAAGATTATATGTTCAGATCCTTTATGCACATTATTACCCCTCTGATTATGAAAATGAATATGCTTTGTGAGTAGTTACGTTTGTTCCTGAGGACACGGGAGAAGTCTTGCTATTAGTAGTCATGTGAATTTGGTATTCATTCGATATTTTGATGAGATGTATGTTGTTATCCTCTAGTGGTGTTATGTGAACGTCGACTACATGACACTTCACCATTATTTGGGCCTAGAGGAAGGCATCGGGAAGTAATAAGCAGATGATGGGTTGCTAGAGTGACAGAAGCTTAAACCCTAGTTTATGCGTTGCTTCGTAAGGGGCTGATTTGGATCCATATGTTTCATGCTATGGTTAGGTTTACCTTAATACTTTTTTGTAATTGCGGATGCTTGCAATAGACGTTAATCATAAGTGGGAAGTTTGTTCAAGTAAGAACAGCACCCAACCACCGGTCCACCCACATATTAAATTATCAAAGTACCGAACGCGAATCATATGAACGTGATGAAAACTAGCTTGACGATAATCCCATGTGTCCTCGGGAGCGCTTTTCCTATTATAAGATTTGTCCAGGCTTGTCCTTTTCTACAAAAAGGATTGGGCCACCTTGCTGCACCGTGTTTACTTTTGTTACTTGTTGCTCGTTACAATTTACCTCATCACAAAACTATCTGTTACCATTTACTTCAGTACTTACAGAGAATACCTTGCTGAATACCGCTTATCATTTCCTTCTGCTCCTCGTTGGGTTCGACACTCTTACTTATCGAAAGGACTACGATAGATCCACTATACTTGTGGGTCATCAAGACTCATTTCTGGCGCCGTTGCCGGGGAGTGTAGCGCCTTTCGTAGGTGGAATTTGGTAAGGAAAAATTTATATAGTGTGCTCAAATTTTCTGTCACTTGTTACTATGGAAAGTAATTCTCTGAGGGGCTTGTTCAGGGTATCTTCACCCCGTCCAGTACAGCAAAAAGTTGCTCCTCAACCTACTAAACCTATTGAAAATGAAACTCCTTTTGAATTTCCTTCGGGTATGATGGAAAAACTGCTAGCTAATCCTTTTACAGGAGATGGAACAAAGCATCCTGACGAACATCTACGCTATGTGGATGATATTTGTGGACTATTTAAGCTTGCAGGTACACCCGATGATGTTATTCAGAAGAAGGCTTTCCCTTTATCTTTGGAGGGAGATGCATTGACATGGTATAGGCTATGTGATGATATGAGATCATGGAACTATAAAAGATTGAAATTGGAATTTCATCAAAAGTATTACCCTATGCATCTTGTTCATTGTGATCGCAATTATATATATAATTTTTGGCCTCGCGAAGGAGAAAGCATCGCTCAAGCTTGGGGGAGGCTTAAATCAATGTTATATTCATGCCCCAATCACAAGCTCGCAAAAGAAGTGATTATGCAAAGTTTTTATGCTCGGCTTTCTGATAACAATCGCACCATGCTCGATACTTCTTGTGCTGGCTCTTTTGAAGCCTATTGAATTTAGATGGAATTTATTGGATAGAATTAAACACAACTCTGAAGATTGGGACCTCGACGAAGGTAAGGAGTCAGGTATGACACCTAAGTTTGATTGTGTTAAATCTTTTATGGATACCGATATTTTCCGTAAGTTTAGCACTAAATATGGACTTGACTCGAGATAGTAGCTTCTTTCTGTGAATCTTTTGCTACTTATGTTGAGCTCCCCAAGGAGAAGTGGTTTAAATATCATCCTCCCATAGAAGTAAAAGTAGCTGCACCTATTAAAGTTGAAGAAAAGACTATCACTTACAATGATCCTATTGTTCCTACTTCTTATGTTGAGAAACCACCTTTCCCTGTTAGAGTAAAGGATCATGCTAAAGCTTCAACTGTTGTTCGTAAAAGCAATAATAGAACTTATACACCTCCTGAGCAAGTCAAAGTAGAACCTAATATTTCTATTGTTAAAGATCTCTTGTGCGATAATATTGATGGGCATGTCATTCAATTCTCTGGTGAAACTGCTAGAATTGCTAAACCTGTGATAGAGATAAACATAGACCTGTGGTAGGCGTGCCTGTTATTTCTGTTAAAATAGGAGATCATTGTTACCATGGCTTATGTGATATGGGTGCTAGTGCTAGTGTTATACCCATTGACTTATATAAAGAAATTATGCATGATATCGCACTTGCTGAGTTAGAAGATATTGATGTTACAATTAAACTTGCCAATAGAGATACTATATCTGCAATGGGAATTTTTAGATATGTTGAAGTCTTGTGTGGAAAAACCAAATATCCCGCTGATTTCCTTGTTCTTGGTTCTCCACAAGATAGCTTTTTTCCCATTATTTTTGGTAGACCCTTCTTGAATACTATTAATGCTACGATAGACTGCAAAAAAAATGTTGTTACTGTTGGCTTGGATGATATGGTTCATGAGTTTAATTTCTCTAAATTTAGTAAACAACATCATAAGGAAGAATTGCCTAGTAAGGATGAAATTATTGGTCTTGCTTCTATTGCCGTACCTCCTTTGGAACACTATTTGCTAGACCATGAAAATGAGATGTTCATGAATGAAAGAAGGGAAATAGATGAAGTATTCTTTAAACAGGAACCTATTCTGCAACATAATTTGCCTGTTGAAATCCTAGGGGATCCTCCTCCACCCAAGGGTGATCCGTGTTTGAGCTTAAACCGTTGCACGATAATCTTAAATATGCTTATCTTGATGAAAAGAAAATATATCCTGTTATTATTAGTGCTAACCTTTCAGAGCAGGAAGAAGAAAGATTATTGAGAACTACGAAAAGCACCGTGTCATTGTTGGATATACTGGATGATCTTAAGGGCATTAGTCCCACTCTATGTCGACATAAAATAAATTTGGAAGCGGACGCCAAACCAGTTCGTGATCCTCAACGACATTTGAATCCTAAAATGAAAGAAGTGGTAAGAAAAGAAATACTCAAGCTTACGGAGGCAGGTATAATTTATCCCGTTCTTTGATAGTCAGTGGGTAAGTCCTGTCCATTGTGTCGCTAAGAAGGGAGGTATTACTATTGTCCCTAATGATAAAGATGAATTGATTTCGCAAAGAATTATTACAGGTTATAGGATGGTAATTGATTTCCGCAAATTAAATAAAGCTACTAAGAAATATCATTACCCCGTACCTTTTATTGATCAAATGCTTGAAAGATTATGCAAACATACACATTATTGCTTTCTAGATGGTTATTCTGGTTTCTCTCAAATACCTGTGTCGGCTAAAGATCAATCAAAGACTTCTTTTACATGCCCTTTTGGTACTTTTGCTTATAGACGTATGCCTTTTGGTTTATGTAATGCACCTGCTACCTTTCAAAGATGCATGATGGCTATATTCTTTGATTTTTGTGAAAAGATTTGTGAGGTTTTCATGGACGACTTTTCCATCTATGGATCCTCTTTTGATGATTGCTTGAGCAATCTTGATCTAGTTTTGCAGAGATGTGAAGAAACTAATCTTGTCTTGAATTGGGAAAAGTGCCACTTTATGGTTAATGAAGGTATTGTCTTGGGGCACAAAGTTTCTGAAAGAGGTATTGAAGTTGATAAAGCCAAGGTTGATGTTATTGAAAAGATGCCATGTCCCAAGGACATCAAAGGTATAAGAAATTTCCTTGGTCACGCCGGATTTTATAGGAGGTTCATTAAGGACTTCTCAAAAATCTCTCGGCCTCTAACTAATTTATTACAAAAAGATGTACCATTTGTCTTTGATGATGATTTTGTAGAAGCATTTGAAATACTTAAGAAATCATTAGTCTCTACACCTGTTGTTCAGCCACCTGATTGGAATTTACCCTTTGAAATTATGTGTGATGCTAGTGATTATGCTGTAGGTGCTGTTCTAGGACAAAGAGTTGATAAGAAGTTAAATGTTATCCATTATGCTAGTAAGACTCTAGACAATGCTCAAAGAAATTATGCTACTACCGAAAAGGAACTTTAAGCAGTTGTATTTGCTTGTGATAAATTCAGACCCTATATTGTTGATTCTAAAGTAACTATTCACCTTGATCAAGCTGCTATTCAACATCTTATTGAAAAGACAGAAGCTAAACCTAGACTTATTAGATGGGTTCTCTTGCTGCAAGAATTTTATTTGCATATTGTTGATAGAAAAGGAGCTGAGAATCCCGTTGCAGACAACTTATCTAGGTTAGAGAATGTTCTTGATGACCCACTACCTATTGGTGGTAGCTTTCCTCATGAACAATTAAGTGTCATAAGCACTTCTTGTAGCACTCCTTGGTATGCTGATTATGCTAATTATATTGTTGCTAAATTTATACCACCTAGCTTCACATACTAACAAAAGAAAAAGTTCTTTTATGATTTGCGACACTACTTTTGGGATGATCCACATCTTTATAAAGAAGGAGTAGATGGTGTTATTAGTCGTTGTGTACCTGAGCATGAACAGGAACAGATCCTACGCAAGTGTCGCTCCGAAGCTTATGGAGGACACCACACTGGAGATAGAACATCACATAAGGTATTGCAATCTGGTTTTTATTGGCCTACTCTCTTAAAGGATGCCCGTAAGTTTGTTTTGTCTTGTGATGAATGTCAAAGAATTGGTAATATTAGTAGACGTCAAGAAATGCCTATGAATTATTCACTTGTTATTGAACCATTTGATGTTTGGGGCTTTTATTATATGGGACATTTTCCTGCCTCTAATGGATATACACATATTTTAGTTCTTTGTTGATTACGTTACTAAGTGGGTAGAAGCTATTCCAAATAGTAGTGCTGATCATAACACTTCTATTAAAATTCTTAAGGAAGTTATTTTTCCGAGGTTTGGAGTCCCTCGATATTTAATGGTGATGGTGGTTCACACTTTATTCACGGTGCTTTCGTAAAATGCTTGCTAAATATGATGTTAATCATAGAATTGCATCTCCATATCACCCATGAGTCTAGTGGTCAAGTAGAATTGAGTAATAGAGAGATCAAATTAATTTTGCAAAAGGCATCAATAGGTCTATAAAGAATTGGTCCAAGAAACTTGATGATGCGTTATGGGCCTATAGAACTGCATATAAGAATCCTATGGGTATGTCTCCGTATAAAATCGTTTATGGAAAAGCATGTCACTTACCTCTCGAACTAGAACATAAGGCATATTGGGCTATTAAAGAGTTCAACCATGATTTCAAACTTGCCGGTGAGAAGAGGTTATTTGATATTAGCTCACTTGATGAATGGAGAACCCAAGCCTATGAAAATGCCAAGTTATTTAAAGAAAAAGTTAAAAGATGGCATGACAAAAGGATACAAAAGCTTGAGTTTAATGTAGGTGATTATGTATTGCTATACAACTCTCGTTTAAGATTTTTTGCAGGAAAAATTCTCTCCAAATGGGAAGGTCCCTACGTTATCGAGGAGGTCTATCGTTCCGGCGCCATAAAAATCAACAACTTCGAAGGCACAAATCCGAAGGTGGTAAACGGTCAAAGAATCAAACATTATATCTCAGGTAATCCCATAAATGTTGCAACCAATATTATTGAAAGCTGTAACCCGGAGGAATACATAAGTGACACTTTCCAGACCGTTTCAGACTCCGAAAAGGAATAGGTATGTAGTACGGTAAGTAAACCGACTCCAAAACAATTTTTAAGGCAATATTTCTCCGTTTTGGTATATTTAGAAAAATAGAAAAATAAGTGGAAGTCCGGGAAGGACACGAGGCCTTCACGAGGTGGAGGCGCGCCCTACCCCCCGGGGCGCGCGCCCCTACCTCGTGAGCACCTCGTGTGCCCTCCGGACTCCGTTTTCTTGCACGATACGTATTTTGGTCGGTAAAAATTCATTATATGTTCTCCCAAAGGTTTTGACTCCCGTATCATGCAAATATCCTCTGTTCTTGTTTCGAGCTGTTTTTCTGACAAGTCTAGATCATCATGACGACCCCAAGTGCTTCCAAGGATAAGTTCTTCGAGAAGGTGATCAACCCTTACCTCGCGGAGGTGCTGCAACACCTCAAACCATTGAGATGCGTGATGGGTTGCTGCACATCCGCGATGTTGAGGGGCAAAAGGGAACCGAAAGCATGGAGTTGAGTCTCGAAGCAATGGAGCAACAAGTTTTCAAGTGCCAGGGGATGGTGGAGCGTGGAATCAACGCTACCCACAAGATGCTCGCGGAGTTCACCAACAACTACGAGCCAGATGCCAAGAAGACCGAGGAAGTCATCTTCAAGCTACATGAGAAGATCGAGCACCTCCAAGCCCAAATCTATGATCTGCAAAACCAAAACTGTGAGTATGAATATAGATTCAAAAGGATGAGTTTGGCTGCAGATTTGAGGATTAGGAGACTCGATCATCCTTCTATGAGGGTGAGCCTATGCCATGGAAGGTGGACGACAAGCTTGCATCATCAACAACACCTCCACCGCCAACAACAAAGAAGGAGACATAATCACATGGGTATGGGCACTCCCCTTGGCAACTGCCAAGCTTGGGGGAGGTGCCCCGGTATCGTATCACCATCACAACTCCTATCTTTACGGTTTTTCTTAGTTCGATCCTATTAGTAGTATCTTGATTTAGTAGAATAAAGTCATGGCACGATCTAGTTTTGAATATTGCTTTATGATCCCTCTATGTAATCGAGTCCGTGAGCTATATATAATAAAGATTAGTGTTGAGTCAAGGGCTTGATTACTTTGCCATGATCTTGGGTGAATAAAAAAGGGGATAAAAAGAATGAAAGAGTTTATAGATCTTAGTGAAACTAATGACTCCACATAGAAAGAGTATGATGATTAAAAGTTGTTGGGAGTTGGCAAATATAGCTTTGGTCATCGTTGCAATTAATAGGAAGTAATAAGTAGAGAGAGGTTTCACATATAGATATATTATCATTGACATCTTTTATGATTGGGAGCACTCATTAAAATATGACATGCTAAAGAGTTGATGTTGGACAAGGAAGACAGCATAATGAGTTATGTTTTCTTATATCTGAGATAAAGTATGTTGCCATGGATCCTCTAACATGTTGAGCTTTCCTTTCCCCCTCATGCTAGCCAAATTCTTAGCACCAAGTAGAGATACTACTTGTGCTTCCAAATACCCTTAAACCAGTTTAGCCATGAGAGTCGACCATATCTACCTATGGATTGAGTAAGATCCTTCAAGTAAGTTGTCATCGGTGCAAGCAATAAAAATTGCTCTCTAAATATGCATGACTTATTAGTGCAGAGAAATAAGTTCTGTAAACTTGTTGTGGAAGTAATAAAAGCGACGGACTGCATAATAAAGTTCCACATACAAGGGCAATATAAAGTGACGTTCTTTTGCATTAAGATTTTGTGCATCCAACCATAAAAGCGCATGGCAACCTCTGCTTCCCTCTGCGAAGGGCCTATCTTTTATTATTATCCTCTACCTTATGCAAGAGTCACGGTGATCTTCACCTTTCCTTTTTCATTTTGTCCTTTGGCAAGCCCAGCATGTTGGAAAGAACATGATATATATATCTAATTGGATGTAGGGGAGCATGAATTATTATTGTTGACATTACCCTTGAGGTAAAAGGTTGTGGGGCAAAACTACAAGCCCCTATCTTTCTCTGTGTCCGGTTAAAACTCCGTAACCACAAGTATTGCGTGAGTGTTAGCAATAATGAAAGACTAAGTGATAGTTGAGTATGTGGACTTGCTTTTAAGCTCTTACATAGACTCTTTCCGATGTTATGATAAATTGTAATTGTTTCAATGACTAAGGGTATAATTTGTTGGTGCTCAATAAGGTTTCTGATTCATACTTTGGCTTTGTGAAAAGATCATCATTTGAATATAAGTAATCATATGACAAATCAATATATGTTGCTGTTATGAGAATAATCATGATGCCTTCATGTCCGTATTTTATTTCTATCGACGCCTCTACCTCTAAACATGAGGACATATTTATTGTTATCGGCTTTTTGCTTGAGGACAAGCGAGGTCTAATCTTGGGGGAGTTGATCGTCCATTTTGCATCATGCTTTTATATCGATATTTATCGCATTATGGGCTGTTATTTCACGTTATGTCACAATACTTATGGCTATTCTCTCCTATTTTACAAGATTTACATGAAGAGGGAGAATGCAGAAGAATCTGAAATTTGGAAAAGGAGCAAATATTGAAGGCCTATTACATGCAACTCCAAAAGTCCTGAAACTCCACGGAATACCTTAAAATAAAGAAAGAAAAATCGCCGCCAAAGATGAAGGCCGGGGCCCACACCACTGCTCACGAGGGTGGGGCGCCTTCTCGTGGGCCCCCTGGTGGCTCTCCGACGTCCATCTTCTCCTATATGAAGTCTTTCAATGAGAAAAAAATCATAAGCAACCTTTCAGGACGAAACACCGCCGCCACGAGGCGGAACCTTGGCGGAACCAGTCTAGGGCTCCGGCAGAGCTGTTCTGCCGGGGACACTTACCTCCGAGAGGGGGAAATCATCGCCATCATCATCACCAACGCTCCTCTCATCGGGAGAGGGCAATATCCATCAACATCTTCACCAGCACCACCTCATCTCCAAACCCTAGTTCATCTCTTGTATCCAATTCTTGTCTCCAAGTCCGGGATTGGTGCTAGTAGGTTGCTAGTAGTGTTGATTACTCCTTGTAGTTGATGCTAGTTGGTTTATTTGGTGGAAGATTATTTGTTCAGATCCTTTATGCACATTATTACCCCTCTGATTTTTAACATGAATATGCTTTGTGAGTAGTTACGTTTGTTCCTGAGGACACGGGAGAAGTCTTGCTATTAGTAGTCATGTGAATTTGGTATTCGTTCGATATTTTGATGAGATGTATGTTGTCTATCCTCTAGTGGTGTTATGTGAGCGTCGACTACATGACACTTCACCATTATTTGGGCCTAAAGGAAGGCATTGGGAAGTAATAAGTAGATGATGGGTTGCTAGAGTGATGAAGCTTAAACCCTAGTTTATGCGTTGCTTCGTAAGGGGCTGATTTGGATCCATATGTTTCATGCTATGGTTAGGTTTACCTTAATACTTTTGTTGTAGTTGCGGATGCTTGCAATAGAGGTTAATCATAAGTGGAGTGTTTGTTCAAGTAAGAACAGCACCCAAGCACCGGTCCACCCACATATCAAATTATCAAAGTACCGAACACGAGTCATATGAATGTGATGAAAACTAGCTTGACGATAATCCCATGTGTCCTCGGGAGCGCTTTTCCTTTTATAAGAGTTTGTCCAGGCTTGTCCTTTGCTACAAAAAGGATTGGGCCACCTTGCTGCACCATGTTTACTTTTGTTACTTGTTGCTCGTTACAATTTACCACATCACAAAACTATCTGTTACCATTTATTTCAGTACTTGTAGAGAATACCTTGCTGAAAACCGCTTATCATTTCCTTCTGCTCCTCGTTGGGTTCGACACTCTTACTTATCGAAAGGACTACGATAGATCCCCTATACTTGTGGGTCATCAGTGGCCTTTTTAAACCTGCCTCAAAACGGATCTCCGTTCTTCCTCCTCTAGATTTAGTTAACCTATCGAGCATTATCCCAGATGTTTGTTTCCTCTTGCGCCTAGGTGCTAGTCCAACAACGAACATAGGAAGTGTTAGTGTACATCAAACTGTGAGACTACATATAAAGAAGCATGGGCGTAACTTGACTCTAGCAACTACCTTCTTGTTGTTGAAGCTCACAAGGTTCATCTGATATTGCCAACTCGTCTTGTGTCAAGAGTGCTTGGGAAGTAGTGTCAGGTGGCAAGGGAGCTGGGGAACGTGCTGCTAGCTCGATTGGCGCATGAGTATGTCGTGCATTTGGTAGTATCTTGTGGTAGGTGTTGCAAGAACTAGGGCTGTCTCTGCTTGTTTGGTGGCAGCTATTTGTTTCTGTTTGGCTTTTTTTGCAGCTCGTGTAGCATGGGATGCCGTGTTTGTAGAATTTTCCGCTGGACTTTGACCTTCTATTGCACCATCAGTACCAGCAGAATCTGCAGGATTCATCCGCTTCTCATTCCCTGCCATTCTGTGTTTCTTCGTCTTTCTCTGTGCCATGTTAAGTCAAGCCGACAAGAAAAACGAATAACAATTTAGTTCTTCAGAACAAATTGATGCGTGATGCAGACGAACTGAACTTTGATGTTAGACAACCACATGATAGGAGTATGTAATATGTATGAAAAGCGGACGGAGCAGATAACAGTAACTATGATGTGTAAACTAAGAAGAAGACATTTCACCAAATTAGAAGCAATGCAATGGAAGGTAGACACCATATGAAAGGTGCAACAAATATCGCTCTGCCAAGTTAACAGTGTCTCATCATAAATGGCGTTTAAACAAATGTGAAGCAGTACAAGAAATAAATCATATGCAAGATGCAAACAACATCACACTACCATGCTAGAGGTCTCTCTTCATTAGTGCCATTGCATATTCACAGCTTTGCATATTCACAGCTTATGATGTGTAAACTAAGGAGAAGGCATTTCAACAAATTAGAAGCAATGAAAGCTAGACACCATATGAAAGATGCAACGAATATCACTCTACCAAGTTAAAACTGTCTCGTCATAAGTGCCATTTTAACAAATTAGTAGTACAAGCTAGAAAAAAATGTGAGATGTAACCTATATCACACTCCGAAGTCAAATGTGTCTTATGATAAGTGATTGTTGCAGGTTACACAACAGTAGTAATTTTATGTAAGAACATGGTGTGATAGACAGATATTGTATGTTCTAGAAACAGGAACACATGTCTTATTCAAGTATAATGTGTAAAGTAAGCAGATGGAATTCAACAAAATTAGAAGCAATACAAGCTAGACATCACACATAACATGCAACCACATATAACAGTGCCAAGTTAGAGGGAGCACCGGTGATGCTGCACTAGGGAAGTCGTGCTCATCATAAACACAGCTTTGTTGAGTGTCTATGCATGTGTTGTCTTGGAAATCATCTTGGGTGTGTGGAGGAGTAGAAACTGTAGAGGCCCTCCGTTCGGAAGGAGCACCTTTATCCGCTGCCTTGCTAACTTCCTTCCGCCTTACTGATTTTGAATTGTCAAGTAAAACCGACAAGAAAAAGCAATAAAATTCTCTCTTCAGAACTCATTCATGCATGATACTGACAATCACTACTGTGATGTAAGGCAAACACATGATACCAGGAGGGAATATGTACGAAATTCAGGGACGGCATGGCATGTTCACAACTGTTTGTGTAAACTAAGCAGAAACCATTCCAACAAATAAGAAGCAATGCAAGCTAGACACCACATGAAAGATGCAACCAATATGACTCTGCCAAGTTAATTAAAAGCGTCCCATCATAAATGGAATTTCAACAAATTAGAAGCAGCGCATGCTATAAATCATATGAAAGATGCAACTAATATCGCACTGCATATACTAAAGGTGTCTCGTCATATTGATTGATGCGGGATACAAAAAAAACAATTGTTTTATGTAAGGACATGCTTAATAGACAGATGTACTATGTACTAAATACAGGAAGGCATGTCACATTAACAGGTATAATGTACTATAAGCTAAGGAGACTAGCACATGCAGTTTAACCAGATTGGAAGAATTACAATCTAGACACCATATGCAACATGCAACCACATATCACGCTGCCAAGTTAGAGCAAGCACCTGCGATGCTAGTGTAGGGGAAATGCTGTAATCAAGAAATGTGAGCTACGTTCACTATCTTCATCTAGCATTTACATTTCTTGAGAATCATGTCGGGAGGCCGACGCTGCATTCTTTAAATGAGTAGTCCCCTTGCACCTTTGTCTCGTCATAAGTGATTGATGAGGGATACACAAGAACATTAGTTTGATGTAAGAACATGGTTAATACACATATGTACTAGTATGTACCAAAAAGCGAAAGGCATGTCATATTCAAAGGTATAATGTGTAAGCTAAGCTCATGCAATTTATCCAAAGTGGAAGAGTTACAAGCTAGACATCTGGCTGGAGTGGTGAGCATGATCATCTAGGACCTGAGAGCCTAGTGGGAGGCGGGCTGCTTCGCTACCATCGCAGCTTTTTAGTTGGCTTCCAGGTGATACCTATCTTTGTTGGGCTTTTCACTGGCTCGGCCAGTGCCCTGACTAGCTATTTGTCTTCTGTTGCTCCCGGGATGGTGGTTCATGTAAAAAATATCTTTCCTTATCTTGATAAAGACTGACTTCGGCCTTTCGAATACAAGCTAGACACCATATGCAACATGCAACCACATATGACACCGTGAAGTTAAAGCAAGCACCTGGGATGGTGGTTCACGACGAGCGAGATCATCAACTCCAGAGCTACGTTCCCCGTCTCCATCTGCTGACACTACACCCTTTAAAGTCTTGAAACGTGTTTGGCCTAGCAGCGTACCACGCTGGAGCGACTTCTCTCTTCTCTTTCCTGCTTCTGTGAAGGCAGGGTCTGAAATACCCTTGCATAAAAACACAATAGTGAGAGTATGGGTGAAGTGTGTGTAGAAGTAGTGCACTGTAAAAGTAGCAGATAGCAGTTTGCTGAAAAATAAATTACATGAGACATATGATAGCTTTACAATATTGCATGGCAAACAAAATTAGATTCTACTCCGTATGATTTTGTAATATATGAGCACAGGAAATGCAGGTACCCCTCCAGCACACCACCATATGTGGTCCTATCAAGATAACAGTCGACTAAAAATAAATAGGTCAGTCAATTTTTTTATGAACCGTCCGATCTATAAGGAGCAGGCAGATGGCCTTAAATCTACCTCCCGCCAGTCACTGTTGTCGATCTTTCTCGAACCGCCAGCGACCACCGGCCCAGACCCCTGCCTCCGCCGCCCCGCCCTCCCATCGACCTCACACCACCGCCGTGCTTGGCAGCGCCCCCAGGCCATCCCTTTAATCCCGGCCAACCTCCAGATCGGGCGCCAGTAGCTCTAGGCCGCACACGCCCCTAAGATAAACACCAAGGCGCTGCTTCCCCGGCGTAATAGTCGTACTAGCGCCTGTTACGCCGGGGAATGCTTCCGTTAATTGGGAATCAACTGGCTAGAAATTGAAATTCAGGGGGCGACGGACCTCTAGCTAAGGTGAAATAGTATATGAGGAGAAACCTTGTGCATCGCGAGTTACTAGGAACATCTAGTATCAAGAAGAAGCGGTGAACTAGTGTCTTATGTGGGATGAATACCGTGCAAGCAGAGACGTAAGATTTGCACGAATAAGGGAAGAGGAGTACCTTCTTTGGTTGCCGGTGTGGTCACCTCCACATGTCGCGCCGATCTTCTTCTTTTTACCGGAAACCGATGTTACGGAGGGTGAAGGCTTGGGCGAACCCATGGCCAAATTGTTGACTGTGTTGCCGTGGCCGTATGTCGTGAAGGGGAAGCAGATCCGAGGCGGCAAAGGGCGGCATAGCAGGAACAGCTCGGCGGTGGAGGGTGGCGAGTTGGAGGCGGCAGCGGTGAGGCACATGTGGCGTGGTTGAATTGGCTCGGCTACAGACGGCTGGGCCTCGGCTTCAACTACTAGCCGTGGTGGGCGTTGCGGTTGTGGTTGCGGTGGACGACGACGTCGGGGTATCGGCTCCGGCGTGATGGAGGTGGGCGGCGGTTGATGGGTGGGATGGGGTGGCGGACGGAGGACGCCAGGGTTTCGCGGCTAGTGGAGAGGTAGTTTTGGTGCCCATGGAGTACGAATGGGGAATCGGACGGGTGGGGGGAAACCATGTTTGATGCAGGGGCGCTTTTTTTTGGCTTTTTTGAACAGAAGATGGGGCGCGCTTGTTTGAAATTTGGGGAAAGTACAAACTTTGCCCCCCCTCTTAAATTTCGGAGCTACTGCGGGTCGGGGGTAGGATGGTAATCCCAAGTGTCCCAAATAGTGGGCGGGAGCGATTTGACGTAGCGCATGTGTGCTTAGGCGGCCATTGTGTATGAATGTTTTTCAGAGGAGGTTGCATGGCGTCTAGATGAAGCTACAAACCTACCCCGGTTTAGACCTTTGGACATCGGGCCGGCGGGTTTCACGGGTCAGAGTTATTAGAAAATTAATTTCCTTGTACTACCAAACATTGGTCTCACGCGGTTTCAAGGCGAGTAGAGGCTCTTTTGGCACTTCGTTCGAAATTTTGAAACACAAGCATTCACGTTTAGAGTACTCTTGAACTATGAGGATTGAAATTTTGAAACCTAAATAGACAACGTTATATTTGACCATGTATGTTTGAAAACTTGATTAAATTATCCGCTTCTTTTTGAAATTTTGACACTTGAAAATCCTATAACTACGATTATTTTGGAATGGAGGAGCTAAATTTGAATCTATTTTGTACACGACTACATATGCTATTATGTACAAAATCAGAGCAAAGATTGGTGCCCTCATAATTTCGGTATGGTTTACAAATGCCATGATATCAAATTCAAATAGATGAATCGACTTCATGTTGAATTCGATTTTTTTAAACCACCTTAAGTTGAATTCAAATGTATGCTAGTTCATATGTAGCTATTTATAATGTCCATTGTGTAACTTTCATATGCATAATGTGCTTTACACACACAACATGAACTATACTCACGTTTATATTCGATTGCTAAAGCGATGCATTGTCTGGAGTTCAAAATACTAACTATGTGGATCAATTGTGTCGAATAATAACATAGACATGCTCAAATTCGATAGAATCTAGATGTCTAATGGATCTATGACCGCTCCTTACGTAAATTGCAAATATCATGATCCCATCCTAATATTTGGATACAATTTATATCTTTAATCAATGTGTAGAGCAGTCTTTTACGTGTAGTTTCACTCTCCATCGATGGTCTCTCACACATGCTCAAACACTCTCTCCCGAGGTGTCTTTCTCGCACACATGCTCTAGATATAACCCTCCCTCCCTCTCGTAACCATTTACAACTGTTTTCACTAACCTTTATCACAAGCACTCTTCCTCTCGCAAACATACACACGCACAATCCTTGTCGGAGTAATGTGCCACGGGTAGGCACACCCGAGCCCCTGGACCTTTCAAAACATCGGGGCAGACTGCGCCCCTCAAGACCCCAAGACGAAGAGATGCCTTCAGAGTCGGTGACAGAGTCGCCGACTGCCCCTCTAGGCCGAGTCCCAGAGACGGCCTTAGGACAAGCCGACTCCAAGCCAGCGACCTCCCATGCGGCCGGCTACAGGGAGTCGGCCCGCGACTGGCCCACCCTCGCATGAGCGACTCACTGGCGGGATGGGATAAAGCCGCCTTGCGGCCGGTCCCGCCCGCTCATAAAAAAGCGAGCATGGCCACAGGCGCTGCATCAAGCGGAGATCTCCGTCCGGCGCAGCTTGGCCACTGGCTCGACGTCAGCCCCGTGGGCAGGTTCCTGTACCCACGATGGCCTGTCTGCAGACGACCGAAGACGGCGGGACCCGCTTTGTCGGCGGGAAGTCTGAAAAGACGGCGAGCGCCCCAAAGACGGACCGCTGGAATCGGCCTCCGAGAGTCGGCCCCTCCCGCGGGCTCCGTGCACCATTAATCAGACAAGGCGAGGAATGGCAATGGATCGCCACGGGCGGCGCAGATGCTGCTATGCCTCACCACTACCAAGCTCGCGTCATTAGAAGCGGCTATAGTAACCCGCAGTCGGCAAGACCGCCACAAGGGACGAGGACTGTCGGCCCCATGTCGGACCGTCGGGCCCTGTGAGTCGTGGAGAAGACGGCGACCTAAAGAGATCGACGGTTGGGACCCGCGCCACCGGATTATTATCGTATTCTCGGGGTAGGCCTATATAAACCCCCCGGGGCACCCATGCAAAGGGTTGGAACCTAGTAGTTTGACACACACAGACACACACACACATAGAGGGAGAGAAGAGCTAGTCGTGCCCTTCTCCTTCCTCACCCCAAACAGCTCAAGGAGCATCTTGTACCCACTTTGCCATAGTGATCATGCGGAGACCCATGAGCAGCGATGAGGGGTGTTATCTCCTCGGAGAGCCACGAAGCTGGGTAAGATTCGCGGCGTGCCTGGCTTCGCCTCATCCCGTGTCCAGGCCCCGGCGACGTTCTCCTCGCCCCCTCCATGATACGCCATCCTTTGGCATAGGTCGCACCCAACCCCCGACATTTGGCGCCCACCGTGGGGCTAGGTGCACCATCGTCAGGAGACCTGCTCTGGACGGCAACCCTCTTCCTCCCTGGCGAGCGCAGCCAGCCCGGCACGCCAGACGGAGTCTGCGCTGACGCGCTGCATGGCGCTGAGGTCGCCTGCGCGGCGAGCTGCCTCGCCGAACTTGTCGGCGAGGTTCGCCTCTCCGACGAGCCTGCGTCCGACGCAGGCACGGACGGCCCAGAAAGACTCCTCGCGGGCCTCCTCGAGCAGCTCCACGTCACCGGCGAGCCCGCCGCCGACCTGGAGTCCGTAGGCTCCACCGACCCGATGTTGGTCGAATCTGACACCGCGTCGCTCGACGCGTTCCCCAACAACGTGGTGGTCTACGACGAGCCTCTCCCTCGCGCGGAGAGCGGCGAAGCACCGTCACGGAGGTGCTCGTCATCGGTCACAGCGAGCCTTCCGGC